>CM044306.1:98042487-100542487 GCA_024291935.2 Okapia johnstoni
CCTGATGCTGGGAAAGATTGAAGGCAAGAGGAAAAGGGGATGACAAAGGATGAGAGAGTTGTATGGTATCACCGACACTCAATGGACATGAGTTTGAGCAGGCTCTGGGAGTTGGTGATGAACCGGGAAGCCTGGCGTGCTGCAGTCCATGGGGTCGCAAAGAGTCGGACACAACTGAGCAACTGAACTGAACTGAAATGCAAGATTGAACACTGAAATAGGAAGAAAGAGTCAGAAATGCAGGATGGAAAAAGGTGGGATAATAAGACAATAGAGAAGGAAGTCAGCCTTGTCACTTTCTGGTTTGTCACACTGCCACTGTAAGCATAGTGTTTTTCCTCAGGCTTTAAACTCTTTAATTTTTCCTATTAATTTTCTATGTTTTACTTTTAATATGAGAACAAGAATTTATCATATGCGCCTATATAATTTATATATGGATATAATGAAAACATTTGGAGGTCATTTGGTATCCAAAGCAACCAAAATTAATTTTCCCAAGTTTATTTTTCTCATATGCCATGTTTTTTTTGCTTTATTAATAGCATAACTTTTAACCAACAAAAATTGGCTCCAGATCAAACATTCCTGTATGATATGACTGAATGGATGTTTCATTAACTACAAATGATATAGATTACCATTATGTCTTGAGATTCCTCAGATCTCCTGATTTGAGAAGTTAAGCACCTGATGCTTTCATCTTAGAATGTGATGCTGAGCCTTGTCCCTAATGAACAAACACCCAGAAATATTTGTCATGACTTTACATGTAGGTTTTCCCACATGTTTGAAAATATTCCCCATCTGTTCTCTAGTTCTGATTTATAATTTCATCACAACCTTGAGAAATGATGACCATATCCTTGACATGTGCTGTGCTTAGTCATTCAGTTATGCCTGACTCTTTGCAACTGCATGGACTGTAGCCCACCAGACTCCTCTATCCATGGGAATTCTCCAGGCAAGTATACTGGAGTAGGTTGCCATGCCCTCCTCCAGGGGATCTTCCTCACCAAGGGATCAAACCCAGGTGTCCTGCAAATATAATAATAAAAGTCGCTTTTGAAATTTGCATTTTTCACAGTTTTTTCGAATCTCTCAGAATTACACATAGGTTCTAATTAGAGCGCCAATTAAAGCTATGTTTGCTAAATATTAATACTTCATAAACATTAATACTCCATTTGTGTGGATGGGTCCTATTGCCACCAACTGCCCTTTCATATCTCAAAATATGAAATGCAAATGATGTAGACTCTTTCTGTTTTGCCAAATCACATTTGTGTGAATGTTTGCAATTTTGCTAATGAGAAATAACTGTAAGAAAGAAAGGGTGATTTTGCCTATTCTTGCATCCATGCATCTGGAATATGCCAAAGGAAGGGAAGTCATTCAATGCTATGGTTATTCCTCCTAATTGGATTTCAGTCATGACCACCACATTCAAAATATGACACTGAGCAAGGAAACCAAGATAGGATATACCAGAACATCTGCAGTTTTCTTACTTCCTTCCACTTGTCTATAACAGAAGTACCATCCTGATGTACAACAACATATAAAAACCTCACAGTGTTAAATACAATTTATTGAGTCCTTAGTGTCAATGAGGTGCCATTTGGGATGTGTATTACTTCAGTCCATCCTCACAAGAACCTTATGAAATGCATATTATCCCTACTTGACAGGCATGGCAGTGAGACTTGGAATAGTTAAATGACTCTCCCCTGACACATACCAAAAACATGGTGTTGCTTGGATTTGAATTGAGACTTGTTTGACTCCAAATCCCATGATCTTACCCACTCTTCTATCTCAATCATATTTCATATCTTTCTGTCAGGGAGGTGCACAGGGGAAAAACATATTCTGTGGTTCCCAGAGTTTCTAAAAAGATTGAGTCCTCCCATAAACTATTAATTCTTGGTATAATAAAGCTAGGAAAAAATCTAGCACAAGCAACTAAAGAAAGAAACAATCTCAAGTAAAATAATTTAAAACTTAAAAATACTATGTAGTGAGAAAATAGTATGGCTATTCAAATTCCAAAAGCTATGGAAAGAGATCTGTTGTTGACAGTCACTGATAGGGGACCTCCTTACAGCTATCTGGCAGCTTCACAGTCATCCACATTGACCATATATGTGCCTGAAGTCAAATGTTTTCATTTAAAGTTTTCCATAAACAAATTGTTATATTTCTAGGGAGAAATAATTCTAGGATAATTTTAAAATTAACAATATGAATTACTCAATTTTTCCATTTTTCTTCTAAAATGAAAACTTGGAATATGATAGACTCTATGGATGTGCTCCATGCGGTAACCATTTTAAGTGTATATAACAGATCTAAGAACATAGACTTTTTTTTTCATCTGTGTTTATTCATGCCAAGAAATTCTCCTAAAGACTAAGTTTGGCATCTACCTTTAACACATAACTGGCACAGGTCCACCTCCCTTTGTAGTCCACAGACAGAAACCATGTACAGGGCATGTTTCCCCACAAAATTTTTTTTCAGAGTTTAAGCTGGCAATCAAGCATTAAGCTTCTCTAAATTCTGGGCAGGTATGTAACTTTACAGGTACACAGTACTGCCTAAACATTGAAGAGAACTTTCTATTCATCCCCCTCTGCTAACAGAGCCATTTAATCCTGTTCAGAAAGATGAGTCCATTTTAAATCCTCCTTTGATTCTACAGATTAGGAGGAGGGGAAAATGCTGGAAAATGAAAAACAAGGGACGAAGAAACAGTCATGGCTCTCAAGAAGCAAGAGCATGTTTTTCAGGTTTTCCAGGATCCAATATTGTGTGTTAGAAAGGGTAGAAGCGATAAGACCTAGAAAATGAATCCGTTTTACAACAGCATTCAGGAATTCAGCAAAGTGAGCTTTAATTTCAGATTTTTAAAACTGAAAGAGATTTCAGAGAATATATATAGTATTTTTGCTTCTAATGGAAATGGAGGGTAAAATGCCCCAAACTCATTTAAAAAGTCCAAAGACTATTTATATACTAGCTTGAGAAATCTTTAGCATCAAAACATCAGACCATAGTTTTAGGGAACAGTATTTTCTTTTGTCCCCTATTGCCTTTAGGTACTCTTTGAACTAATAATCAGGAGTTATTTGAATGCTATTGCTTCACATCACTAAAAGTGTTTTAACACTGGGTAAGGGGATATCCCATAGCTTATGTAGGTCAAACACAATTTATCAGCAAATTAAATTCAAGTGTGCATGATAATTCATGAATAACTTGGAGGAAATGGTAACTATAGTATCAGTTTGGAACAAAACCAAAAAGTCAAATCTTACTTGGTATGATGGCACATGAAACACTTGGGCACAAGCTGATAGCTGCTTGCATTTAACATTTTGAACACTGAATAATCTTCTGCCTTAATATGATAAAGCCTGCAGAGTCTTCCTTCCTGAAAATTTCTTAAAACTAACAAGGAATTTGTTAGTATACTGTATATATTTTGTTAGTGTTTGTTATTAAACTATATATACTAATATATATAGTATATTATATAGTATCATATAGTACAGCTATAACATATAGTATATATTAGTATAATAACAAGTCTAGGATTTCTTAACTACTTCCTTGCTCAAGGAAGAGAGAATGAAAAACAAAACACTTAAGATGAGATCTTTCCTTGTTATACTTTGTCATAAAGCAAGTTTTTCATATGTTAGAGGAAAAATTATAAAAGTATAAAAGTAAACATCACAATATACATTATGTATATACAAAGATATATGCATGTACACCATATGTCAAAGAGAGAAAGTATAGATATTCAATCTTATTGAATCCTCACAACTTTCTACACTGGGGTAGATGCAGCGCCTATTTTTCAGTGTTTTTTTAAACAAAATTTTCAAACTTAAAGTTGAATGTATGATACAATGAACATTGATCACCCACCATCCAGATTCAGAAACTGTTAATATTTGCATGCATACCTTAACACCATCTTTAAACACAGGTTACTGGTCAAATCCCACCCCTGCCCCAGCCACACATATACTATACACACACTACTGGGATTAAAGTTACACCAGTTGCATATTTCCAGTGATAGGAACCTTATTATCTCTTAATATCTTAAAATGTTCAGTGACAACAACATTTTTTTCTTTCACTGAGCTAAAATCTGCCTGCCTTGGATTTCTACCTGTTTATTATGGCAACCCACTCCAGTGTTCTTCCCTGGAGAATCCCAGGGACGGGGGAGCCTGGTGGGCTTCCGTCTATGGGGTCGCACAGAGTCAGTCACGACTGAAGTGACTTAGCAGCAGCATTCTAGTTCTGCTCTTCGGAAAGACATGGTCAAGATCTTTTCCTTTTTTAAGCTGCTGCTGCTGCTACTGCTGCTAAGTCACTTCAGTCATGTCCAACTCTGTGCGACCCATAGACGAAAGCCCACCAGGCTCTCCCATCCCTGGGATTCTCCAGGCAAGAACACTGGAGTAGGTTGCCATTTCCTTCTCCAATGCATGAAAGTGAAAAAGGGAAAGCGAAATTGCTCAGTCGTGCCCGACTCTTAGCGACCCCATGGACGGAAAATCCTCCCACCATGGGATTTTCCAGGCAAGAGTACTGGAGTGGAGTGCCATTGCCTTCTCCTCTTCTTTAAGCAGCCCTTCAAAATCCTCAAGTCACTTCACAGCAGACTAGCTCAGATAGAAATCTCATCTTGTAAACTGGTACAGTGTGGGGAGAAGATAAGGATGATGTAAGGAGAAGAGGGGCTATAGTCCTTAAAGGCTGGCATTTTCCCCGCCTCAGGCTTTGATACGTAACATTTTCATTTTCACTTAGTCTGAAATAGTCTTAAATTTCAATTTTGTTATCTTTTTTAAATCATGAGCTCTTCTGAAGTGTATGTCTTCTTTTCCAAAAGAGAGTGATTTTTCTAGTTTTGTCATCATTTTTGTTGCTGCTTCTCTCTTACTTGCTTTGCACTTAGAGAATAAAATCTGTATATTGCAATTTTTGAAGTTTATTTAGACTTAAGACCAGCATATAGTTATTTTCCATTATTGCTTTCTCAATATTTGAAAAGGTTATATATTCCGTACAGTGTTCTATATATGTCAGTTCAAAGTTTTTAACCATGTTATTCATATTTTCTATTCATTTTTGTAAATGTGTGTTTATTCTTTTAGTTACTGGGAGAGATTGTTAAAATCTTTTACTGTATATAGCCATTTGCCCTTTAGTTTGATTCATGTTTGCTTTATCTACTTTTAGTTACTGGGAGAGATTGTTAAAATCTTTTACTGTATATAGCCATTTGCCCTTTAGTTTGATTCATGTTTGCTTTATCTATATTGAGGCTATGTGATTAAATGCAGTTAAATTTAGAACTTCTACATTTTTCTGGTGAACTCAACTTTTATCATTACACAGTATTATTTTTTATCCTTTCTAATCTTTTTTTCCTTAAAGTCAACTTTGTCTGATATTAATATTGCAAAGCCAACTTTCTTTTGGTTAGTGTTTACATAGTATATTTTCCATCTTTTTTCTTTAATCTACCTGTGTCCTTATATTTAAATCATTTATCTTGAAACAGCATATTTGGGTTTTGTTTTTGTAATCAACCTGAGAACTTTTGGTTTTCATAAGAGCATTTAATTCACTTACCTTTAATGTAACTATTGATAAGTTTAGGTTTAAGCTACCATTTTACTATTTGCCTTTTTTTTCATTCTGCCTATTATAGTTTGATTTTCTTTCCTTCCTTTTTTGCTTTCTAACTAAAATGATGGACTATTTTGTATTACTCCATTCCCCTGTATTAGATTTGAGTTTTATACTCTTTTACTATTCCTTTAGTGCTTTCCCTAGGGAATACTTTCACATGTACCCTTGACTTATCAAAGTCCAGAATAAATTGGTTTTATTGGTTTTACCTCTTCCCAGACTATAACAGGACTTTAAAATACTTAAACTCCATTTGTATTCCTGCCAGCATAAGCACTTTATTCCCATGTATTTTAATTCTAATTTTTTACAAATCATGAAAGACCTTACTATTATTGTTTTATAAAGTCAGTATTCATTAAGATTTACACACATATTTATCCTTTCATTGCTTTTCATTGTGCTGAAATTTTGAATGAAAAAGAAAAGGAAATTTAGTACAAATTTGGTGTCACACCACTCACTCACTTCATCCTACCTATCCATTTGGAATTCAGAAAACTGTAAGGGCATTGAGGCATATAGGAAAACATTATGCAGAAGCATCATAAGTACAGTGTAATGAAATGGGTAGGAAAGTACACACAAGAACGGAACATGCTCTGAAGGCAAGAGGCACAAAGATATACTTTATTTTGAAAGTCTTAGGCAGTTAATGATTTGGAGAAGTATTGCCAAGTTACATTTAGCAAGTTTAGTAGTGTACCTCAATTTATTGGGCACGAAAGCTGTTTATTGTTAAATGAACAAGTATAATGTAATTGGTCTCATACAATTAGGAGGTCCTCAAGCCATGCTTGTTATCATTGGCATTGCTATAGCCAGCGGCTTATGAGACCTCAAGTGATGACTGGGCTGAAGGAGTAAGCCAGGAATGTGTATGCCTTGGGCTAGAGAGGCTGACTAATCTGGCTGTTAAGGCCTCAAGGATTGGGGCCAGGAGTCAAATCACAGTGCTCAGGGAAGGCATGGTGGACTCCTTCGAATGTACTCAGTCTCCATTCAGTTCATCACTCTCCAGTGGTGTGATCTGGAGCTGGAAATAGGAGGGAGGTGGGAGGGGCAAGATGAAGTAGTGGGGCACCAGAAAACACAATTGAAATATAAGCGCAAGTGAGGTGAAAATCTCTCAGTCATGTCCAACTCTTTGTGACCCCATGGATGTCGCGCACCAAGCTCCTCTGTCCATGGAATTCTCCAGGCAAGAATACTGGAGTGGGTTGCCATTCCCTTCTCAGTCAATGCAAAGGCAACCCCTAATAAGATGGAATCACAACTCCTCTGAAGGCCATTCAGTGTGAAGTAGGTCCTTGACATGGATGGGATGGGCTTGAGCTTTCACACAGAATCCTTTATTCCTGGTACTGAGCCACCCTAGAACAAAGACTGACGGTGCTGCTTGTTTCAAAATACAGTTTTGCCTCCACTGTATTAATGATTGATTACAGATTAATGATTGATTGTAATAGCATTCAAATACCAGGGTCATCTTTTCTCAAATATTTTTAATGGATTGTTAAGTTTAAGAAGAAAAGAGAGAGTTTACCTGGATGTGACATATTCACAGAGATTCCAGAGAACACACCTGACAATTAACAACCATTTATCAGTAGAAAATGTATTTCCCTTAAGATTTTAAAAACAATAAGCTTCACTTCAACAGTGTGCAAAAAGAGCTGAAGAATGAGGATTAAGGTCTTTGAGTCCTTGCTCGCTCTCTTGTTTTGGCCTGATTGGTCCATTTGGTTTGTTTGTAGTAGAGATGAGTCACAAGTTGATCATTCATGTTTACCAGTTGATTTTCTCCCCCACATTCATGAATGTTAGATATGAATTCATGAGGTTAGGCATGAACTATATGTCTAATCTCATCCAACATCTTGCAAATGAACACCTCTAGACACAGAGGAAGCTAGGTGAGAGAAGGTCAATTGTAGTGCAAATCCACTATCGGGGCTGACAAGGCAACTCCAAGTACACGTAGCATGACTTTTCCACATGGTGATAGCACATTTCAAGATTCTGTTAGAACACAGTGCAATACCAAGGACTTCCAGTACAGTTGATTCACTACTCTTCTAAAACAAACAAATGAGCTACCTGGGAAGCTGATATTTCTTGATTTTGGTGATATTTTTGTTTATCATTTAAAGCACACCAAACTATTAACAATCTGTCTTGCCAGAACAAATAAGAATCTAGAACTATAAATCTACTGCTGGCCATCAACAAAGACAGTCCTCTTTTGTTACTCAATGTCAGTATTTATTTTCCCCACTAGAACTGCTTAGCTTGGGTGAATTCTAGCTGATAATTTCAGAAGGGTGAAAAGCTAACTAGAACTGGGCATCTGTCCCAGATAAATCTGATTCCAGTACTATTAAAGAAGCAGCAAGGGAAATAGAAAGTCTTTGACAAAAATTGTTGATAATTGGCTAAGGACTAGGGAGGGAAATGGAAGACTTGGAGAGCTATGAATGCTACTCTGATGAGCAGAAAGATGCAAAGGAGGAATCAATGCCCTAATGATTAACAACCCTCTCTTTAATTCTAAAAAAAATTATATATTTATATAATATATATAAGATATATATATGTATATATATATACAGTAGAACTTCTACTATCCAGAACTCTTAAGAAATAAGCCTTTCTGGAGACCTAAATTACAGAAGCAAAAGAGAAATCTTTCTTGACTCCGAGATTTCTCTGTTCCATGTTACCTTGAGCAGGTCACTTACCAACCTACATTTCAGTGGCATCCTCCTGCCTCATCCCAAAATTGTGGATAATGAGACCATTATTCCACAGGATTGTTATTAGGATGAAATCAGAGGCTTGTAGGTCTGATTTCCTAATCAAATAATAGATGTTTAAATACTATTAAATATTTACCTATTTTTACACCAGTTAATTTTAGAATTTTAACAAATTTGTATATGAAGGCATATAAAATATTATACATCTTATCCTTAATTAGATTTCAATCAACATAATATAATGCCTTGATTACTCAGGCTATCACTATCAATAGCCATTAATGGATAAAGCAGCAATAAAATAGCAATGCCTCAGCACTTGCTGAAATAGATGCTACCTTCCAGGATTGTATTGAAAAATAAGATTAATATCCAAAATAACTATAAGATCTTCGCCCAATGAATCTCTTTTCTTCAAAAAGTTTCATAGATTAAATAGAAAGTGTACTTTGCTAGGAACTAATTTATTATCCTGTTACTATAAAAAAAAAAGAAAGAAAAAAGGAGAAAAGAAAGAAAGGGGGAGGGAGGGAGGGAAGAAAGCAGCCAGGAGTCAAGTAACTCCTCCTTACAGCAAATATGAATCTTGACCTTTTTCTCCTACTTCATTCCATTTATGAGATTAAATTAGTATGGTTGGGGAAGACATAATGTTTTAGATCCACAAAGATCAAGAAATAGCAGCAACTTGAATTTAACCATTACCTTTTCTTTGCTATCAAATAATATTTACAGTGGCCCACCCGGAACTAGTAAAGATCTGGTTATTTTACTCTAAGGATTTATGGTCTGGAATTAAAAAAGATGTATTTTGAAAATTCTGAACTTTTAAAAATCTGTGCATATCATTAAGGACAGACAGTCCATTTTACAGACAGAGAAACAGAAAAGGAATTGATGTCATGGCCCTAGATCACAGAGGCAGTGACAGAATACAAATAATTTCAGTCCCTTTATTTCTATTTCAGTGCATTCTCATCAAATACAACATCTGGTGAATGGTGGCTTATTCCAAAGTAGTTCTAAAGTATTCCCTTAACGTAAAACAGCACAAGAAAAGTATAAGTGGTAATATAGAGCATTTAAGATACACAAAATCTTTGCCCATGAAAACACACTGAAGTAACTCCATGTCTCCATGTCGTGGTAAGTTATCAAATTATGGAAAGAACATTGCAAAGATTAAAACGTTGCATAAGAGAGAGAAAGCAGCATGAGTCAGGGGTTTGGGAAATATGAGTCATACTGAAGGGCAGGAGCCAAAAACATAGAGAATGAGGGCCTAAGCAGGGACTTAATGGACACCACAGAGATGTGGACACAGTTGCCTCTACTAACTCTGAGAGAAAACCAAATATGCAGTTCCATAGACTGGGGATCAGTGCGATAAAGAGGCTGGGAGTAAGAGCTGAGCGAAGATCAGCTGGATTATTTAACGCAGTGATGATGCCAAAGTCAGCAAGAGAGGGACCTACAATAGTATAAATCACTGGAAGGGAGAGTGTGGGCACATTTTTGAAAAATGAGGGAATCACCAAATATTGCCATTAGCTATTCTTAATACATTAGAATGATGAAATGTGAGTTGATTTATGTGTCGTGATATTTTAGGAAGCACATTCTATTATTTTGTACTTTGGTAATGTTTACATTTGGTTGTGTCTACATAGCTCAGAGCTGCTTCCTGTGGTGTTCAATCTAAACTCTAATCATACCTTTGCTCTGTGCTCTGTGCCGTGCTCAGTTGTGTCCAACTGTTTGCGACCCCGTGGAATGTAGGCCGCCAGGCTCCTCTGTCCATGGGATTTTCCAGGCAAGAATACTGGAGTGGGTTTCCATTTCCTCCTCCAGGATATCTTCCCAAGCCAGGGATCGAACCCACGTCTCTTGTATCTCCTGTATTGGCAGGTGGATTCTTTACCACTGTACCACCTGGGAAGCCCAATCACACCTTTAAGGCCTTGAATTTTGCTCATGACTTGAGTTACCATTTTATGAGCGCCTTTAACCAGGCACTGCACCAAACTCCTCATACGCAGTACCTCCAGCCATGCTGACTCCAGCTGTCTGCCATTCTTCTCATGCAAACTGCTTCTATCTTATCAGCATTTTCTAATGTGATCTCCCTTCTGCCTAGAAATAGCCTCCTATTTCTTTTTCTTTTTAAATTTTTTTCACATGTGTTGTTTTATTTATTTTTGGCTGTGCTGGGTCTTCATTGCAGCACAGGCTTCTCTCTAGTTGCAGTGTGTGGGCTTCTCATTGCAGTGGCTTCTTTTGTTGTGGAGCACAGGCTTCAGGGTGTGTGGGCTTCAGTAGTTTGCAGCTTCTGGGCTCTAGAGCACAAGGCTCAGTAGTTGTGGCACATGGGCTTAGCTGCTCCATGGTATGTGAGATCTTCCCCTGACCAGGGACCAAAACCATGTCTCCTGCATTGGCAGGCAGATTCTTTACCACTGAGCCACCAAAGAAATCCCTAGCCTCCTATTTCTGCCAATCCACATACCTTACCTTTTTCAAAATGCAGCTAAAAATTCACCTCCTTGGGCCAGCCTTCCACCTCTGATGCTGCCTTTTTCTTCCTAGCTTCTGTATTTCTCTACTCCGTTGCCTTATAGCCGTTTCCATTTGCTGACATTTTGGTGTGTTTCTTACATTTTGCCTGTTACTCTGTCTTGTAAATGTTTAGTTCTGTGAGATAAAACACTGACTCTACTTTGTTTAAACTATAGGCATCCATTCTTAGCAAACAACCTTGATTCATTCATCCATTTATTGAACAATTATGTTTTGAAAACCCATCATGTTTCATGCACTCTGTAAGGTTCTAGGAATACAGGAAAAAAGTAATACATAGAACTTATCCTCAAAGAACTTGGTTTCAAGGCCCAAGAAACGTGATAACTTTCTACCTAAAGAATCTAATGAGCTGAACTGTCAAAGATAACTTACAAATAGTTTAAAAACAACACAAAAACTCCTCTCCCCAGAGTACTGTTTCCTAGATTATCAGGGAAACTGTGGCTGACCTGAGTAGTTTCCCTTATGAATAAAGAATTGCTTTTGCGAGTAAGGTATTCCCACCACAGAGGACTTTTATAAACATACCTGGGAAAACCAAGTCTGCTAGTGCCTCTGCGCAGAGATGGATATTCTGCTTTGAGTTTCTAGCATAGTAGTATATTTTAGATGTATACAAGTAGAAAAGATAAGCATAAAAGAGTTTAACAATGTAAAATGATTTTTGCATGATTTTGTATAGATGTGTGAATAACAATAACAGGATCTCAAAGAACAACTTGCAAATTAATAAAACCATGTTATTTAAATAAACCAACAAATTTACAGTCTTACTGAAGATGGTTCAGCATTACATCCTTCAGCATTACATAACTTGCAAAGAGCAAAGGAGATAAAATATTCTAAACTTGAGTCAGAAAAGCCATAAATGAAAATGTAGTCTGTTCATTTACTAGCAGATGCAGCTCAAGGTATAAGATGAAGCATCCATTCAACTCCTTTGGAATAATTTCTTGAAGGGGATTTCACGCAATTGTGTTTTATTGAATTTCAGGGAGTTTTCCCATCTGAAAGAATTAAAACTAAAAGTAAATCCAGGTAAGTAGAAAGTATACTAAAAATATCACCAGTCAATCCTAGGTGAGGTAAATCCTGTTTTAGTTTTGTTTGTTGTTGACAGAGACAGGAATATAGTGGCAGTAGAGATGGTGGCATTTTATTTGCTTTTTGGGTTTTTTTTTTATTAAATTACTTTAACTCACCTAATACTTTTATTAAATTATCCTTCTTAGAAGGTAAACAAACCTGGCTCTTAAAAAGGAACTGGTCCAGGGAGCACGACTTTTATGTATGAAACCTATTTAATGATATATTAATTCCACTGGAAATGTTAGCCTCTTTATCAAAGAGAACTGAAGGACAAAAAAAAAAAAAAGAATAGGAAGGAAATCACATCAGGAATGCAATGGGGTGGAGGCAGTTTGCAAAGGGATGTCTCAGAAAGAAAAGCCACAGTCACTGGTGAGGCCTCCTTTAGAAAATGCAGCAGCCAACCCAAGCCCTTGATCTTCTGCCAGCATGTACTGAGGAAACTTGCCACATCTGAATCTCACATTGCTGTATCTCTCAGGGCTGTTATCACTGCAAATGCTGGCAAATGTTCTTGACATAAAACAATAGGAATTCTGCTGTCATTTCTGTGTTAGCGAGTCATAAAGCTCTGAAGAACCCCCGGTAGACATGTTTTCATCAAGTGCATATGAGAAAATAATAAAAGACACACCAAAAAAAGCAGACAATTTTAAAGAAAGATTGCTGTACCTTTGCATAGTACCTAGAAAGGGCAGAGTTGTAATCACTGATTTGAAAGTAGTAATAAAAATTTTCAAAACAGACATAAAAATAATAACAAAAATTTTGCCAGAACTTTAAACCTGGATAATAAGAATTATGTAAGTAGATGCTTTTATAGGTTATTATCCAATAAACAGCCAGGCACCCCTCGGGGATTCTTTATCTCCCCTCCCTCTTTCTCTTGGAAAGAATCCCTCCTGTCTTTTCCACACCCAGCTAACCAAAGCCGATATCTGAGGACAACTCTCTTATAACCTGAGCTTCCTACATTAATATACTGGGTAGTGTAAGTCCAGCAATTATGCTTGAAAATAAAGGAAGATGAAAGGCAACACACCAGGGCAACTCTCTGAGCCTCTGAAAGGGAAGGCAGGATTTAGGAATAAATTCTAACTACTGATGGTTCATTTTCAGTACTCATTTTTGGCCCACTATTTCCTCCAAAGCACCTCCATGGGTCTACCACAGTGGTGATTCAGACACCCCAAAACCTCTCTCCGTTTTTATGCAAAATCTGTCATCTAGGAATTACAAATTTTAGATATTTTTAAATGAAGCTTAGAGTCTTCAGTCGTTGAAGAATGCCAAAATTTCATAATCTTTTCATCTGTGCTATTTAACCTCATAAATATGAGAGCTTCAAATGAATGGCAAAGGTGATGTGGAGAAGGCAGAACTAAATTTCACTTATAAATTATTCCAGTATGAGTGCATACACACAAATCCACATCACATTTTTCCCCAGACTTTAAACTTTTTATTTTGTATTGGGGTAGAGCTGATTAACAATGTTGTGGTAGTTTCAGGTAAACAGTGAAGGGACCCTGCCATGCATATACATGTTGATCTCAAAGTGAACATTTTTTTACTTTTCTGAACTAAATCTACCTACTCCTTAAGGTACATTTAGTAAATTATTCCAAGAGGTGAAATGCTTTAGTAAAATATGTATTTTAAACTATACCAGCCTATCTCTCCTAGAGGAATATGATTAAATTTAATCCCTTTTATTTTGAAATATGTAATGAAAAGTTTATTCATCCATGTTATGCTAAAGTTTACAAAAAAAAAAAAAACAGCAACAAGCAATGCATAATATTAAAGTTTGATTTTTACCTAGGTATTAGGAAGATTTTTAGAGATTGGTCACTAGAAATTATTTCAAATGTGATATATTGGGTGAAAAAGCAAGTATCATACAATTTAACATTTTAAAACACCCAAAACAATACCATATATGCTAATGGGTGCATATATGTTCAATGAAAGTATAAAAAAAAAATCTCAGGGCAGGATTCACGCCTACCAGGATGGTAATAGGTGGGTGGATAAAGGGATGAGAATGGAGTAAAGCTTTGGTTACACCTCCAATGTTTCATTTCTTAACAAAACAAAGTGAACTGAAGCATACATGGCAGAATGTTAGCGTTTGTTAAATCTATTAATAAGTGGTATACAGTGGCATCTATGAAATTCCTTTCTGAACATTTGAAATAATTTATCATTTTAAGCATTTCCAATAAAACAGTATTACAGAGTAATGTTTTAAGAATAGAGTGAAAACTTGGTTTCTTTAAGAAAAGTATGGCAAAAATGATGGGGGAAATACCAACATCCCCACAGTCTACTCAAACTCTTTCTGTGCTGTGTGTCTTTATCAGACATAGACGAATGCACTGCAGGGACACACAACTGTAGAGCCGATCAAGTGTGCATCAATTTACGAGGTTCCTTCGCCTGTCAATGCCCTCCCGGGTATCAGAAGCGAGGAGAGCAGTGTGTAGGTAAGTACAACAGTGCAGTGAGCCAAGTCCTGTCTGGAGCATCTTAATTGTTTAACCCTCAGGCCTTCAAATCAAAGCACTCATCTTTATTTGCAGAATGATAATGCTTATTCTTTCATTGACTACCAACCCATTTTCCATATTAACAAGAAAAAACCAGCTTCATAGGTTAAGCATATTCTGGATATCAAAGTGTCAGTTACATCTTAGACTAAGCAAAAGGAGAAATTTTAGGTATGAGTGAGACCACAAAAGCAGAGGAAAATCATTTAAATTAGTTATTTGGTGTTCTAGCTCTCAAACACTGATGCTATGGGCTTCATTCACTAGGTTTTGGTGTAACATAGCTTACAGAGCAAATGTGTGCTGTGTGTGTGCTCAGTCACTCAGTCATGTCCAACTCTTTGTGCCCCATGGACTGTAGCCCACCAGGCTCCTTTGTCCATGGAATTTTCCAAGCAGGAATACTGGAGCGGGTTGCCATTTCCTGTTCCATGGGATCTTCCCTACCCAGGGATGGAATCTGCATCTCTTGCATCTCCTTTATTGGCTGGTGGATTCTTTACCACTGAGTCACCTGGGAAGCTCTATAGAGTGAATAGTAAGGTTCAAATCCCAGCTCCATCCCTAACTCACTTTGAGTTATTTAAATCCTCTATGTCTCACTTCTTTCCTTTGTACTATAGAAATAAAACCAGCCCCTATATCAAGAGCTCATGTGCAGGAGTGCTTAGAATGGTACCTGGTCCCGGGTTGAATAGTTGTGTGCCATCATTATGTAATGAGTTAACAGACTTGTACTAAACATTCTTTATGTTATAATGGCTCCAGTACTAGAACTGCCACATGTGAGCCCTCCTTGAGAGCTCTAGTTGAGCTCTCTGAGGGCAGAGGCCAAGTCCGGTTTGTGTCATTGTTGTCTCCCCAGTCCCTTAAGTCTGCCAGCCAAGTAGATGCTCAATGCATGCATTTTGAATGACTGAAAGAACACAATATGGGGAGGCTGGCAAATAAGAAGTCAACTAAAGTGCTCTGGGTGCAATCTTGAGGCCCAGCACTAGGATGAAACTCTGTAACTGACTCCCTTTGTCCACTGACTTACATACTTCCTCGTACCATTAGATCAGTGAAGATTCCTTATTTTCTCTTAGAAACAGAGGATAAAAATCTCTGGGGACAGGCAACACCACATTCAGTTTTCACCAGTGAATGTGAGCTGTTGGTGTCAGGGTGTCCACTCTGAGCTCTCATAGGCCCTGGCCCTTCTCTCTCTGCCATAGGGTTCTGCTAGGTGCTGGGGCTAGCGTCCAGTCTCTGATAAAGGACCAGGAATTTTCAGTGACTGAAGCTGTGATTTAGGAGAAAATTGTCTGGAAAAAGTCACAGGCACCCAAGTTTTGCACGTTGTATTAGTCAGGAAAATAAACAATTGAGGATATAATAAGTATAGAGAAAGAATAAACCCAGCCTACTATGGGAAGAATCAAAGCAAATGGAACATATGGTTAGAGCTCTTTATGATACGGTAGGAGATGTCCTTAAATTCAGATCTAATCATGTGACTTCCCTGCTGTTCCCCTCACCTCCAGAATCAACACTGCATTCCTCAACAGCATATAAGGTCTTCCCCATCTGATGTTTGCTCAACTCTGTTGTAACAACACCCTTCTCCTGCCAAAACAATTACACTTTAGCTTTGTCCCACGAGTTACAGTTCCCCAATACATCACACAGTGTCACACTTGCTACCTCTGTATAAGCTTTCAGTACCAGAGACATGCACTCCTGACAAACTTCTATTCAAATCTTAAATTCCAGGTCAAGGTCACTTCCTCTGGGAAGTGTTCCATGATCTCCCCAAATATAGTCACTCCCTCCTCTATGCCAGTAATTCTCAAACTCTGATGGATTCTTTTTGTAAATTTCTAGCCTCTTATAGATCAGTATTTCTGTAGAGTACAATAAGAATGTTGCAGTAACACCAAATTGCTATTCCTAAACACATGCCCCCAACTTCTATACTTATTCATTGTGGACTGGTCCAAAGAGACCAGCAGTGGTCAGCAAGTCACACTTTGCGTGGAATGGTGCTCCCTCTATCTCTTGTACACTTTTCTATTTTTGATCTTATAATTCCATGCAATCATTTGTTTCATGCCTGTTTTCCATACAAGATGGAGTAGAATATACATATGATTATCATCATACGTTTAGCAGGGTAAACCTACATTGCCAACCACAATGCTAACAGATAACAAAGGTTCAATGAATGTTTACTTGTTGAAAAGACATACACCATTTATTCATCAAATATTTATTGAGGGCTGACTGTGCGCTAGGTGCTGGACCACTGTAGTAAACAAACAGATTTTACAGAATCACGGCCCTCATGGAGCTATTAGAAAGTACCACTTAGATAACTTAGCTATTGACATTGGCACCTGGCTATGATACTAGGTACTAGGAAGAGCTGTGCCAAAACTGCTCTTAATTAGTATGAACTTTCCATTCATTCAACTAATGTTTATTGAGCACCTACTGTGCCAGACCCTATTCTAGGTATTAAGCACACAACAGACAAAAAATACTTTATCTCTACCTCAAGGGGAGAAAATGGATCTTATTTGTCATGCATTATAGTGAGGAAGACAGACAAGAAGCAAATAAACACATAACACAATGACAAGGAGTGTCACTGGCTACAAAGAAATATAAGGCAAGATTAGGGGTAGAATAGAGCAGAAGTTATTATATATGGATGGACAGAAATGGCCTCCCTGACATGACATCTGATCAGATAGCTAAATAAATTAGGAGGGAAGCTATGTGAACATTGTTATTGTTTATTTAATATTCAAGTTAAATCACATATATTTGCAGCTTATTCATAATAGCTTCCATTTTTTTTTTTACCTATTTTGTGCGAGGAAGTTTGCCTATGTCATCTTATGTTATCCTCCCAACAACTCTACCACATTGTTGTATTATTACCCACAAAAGAGGAAATGGAAGCTCTGAGAGGTTAAGACCAAGCTAGTAAATGCCGGAACAAAGACTTAAACTCAGGTTACCTCATGGTACACTACCTACTTGAGCACACTGCCTCCCACACTTGTAGTTATTAAAATACCAGAAGAGTTCAGCATAAAGTTATGTTTTGTTTTCATTTTTCCCATAAGATAGTATCATTACATTGATAGTATATAATTATTATTTTAAATTACACATGCCATATTTGAGTTGTCACAAAGTGTACAGTTGTGAATTAATGAAATTCTATTATGCTTCTAAAATATTAATTCTATTTTGCAAGTTCTAAATTGAGCATTTTACAGTTGGAAATATTTATGTGAGAAGGACACAGGCTGGAACACTTGATCAGTGTGTCAGAAGGGCACTCTCAAAAAGTAACTTGTTTAGTATCCCATTCCTTCCATAGCATTCTTTCACTTGATTCTCACAGAAACTTCATAAGATACACATAGCAAGCATTACTGTCTACATTTTACAGAAGAAAAAACAAGCTACTGGACATTTGAGTGACTTCACCAAGGTCACCAGCTGAGCAACAGCCTCCTTTCTTAATTTTATACTCTATCTCAATTCTTCCATAGTTCTTTTCTACTTCTATAATTATAAGTAAGTTTTTATATTCCCAGCCTCACATTCTCACTTATATGTGAAATAGTCTTAATTACTTTTCCCTCTTTAAATCTCAACCCATCCAGCCAGGTTTATGAAGTCTTTGTTCTTAACATCTCATTTAACTAGAGAGGGCATACAAAAGTATATTTAAAGCACAGACACCCTAATTTTTTAAAAAGAAAAATAATTACTTTTAAAATGAGGTCTCCAGGTTTTCTAGATAATGCTCTGCTGAGAACTTGAGATTAAACAGGTCAATAATAGTAATTTGGATAGTTGGTAATTTGGTTCTCTTTGCGTGTGTGCTTAATAACCTAGATATAGACGAATGCACCATCCCTCCATATTGCCACCAAAGATGTGTGAACACACCAGGATCGTTTTATTGCCAGTGCAATCCTGGATTTCAGTTGGCAGCAAACAACTATACCTGTGTAGGTAAGTCTTCTGGAAACAGCCAACCAATTTCTGTCTTCCCAGCAGTATCTCCAGTTTTCTATATTCATGGTTTCCATCAACTTCCCCACATAAAGCTGAAAAGACAATAACCAATCTGGTTTTTAAAAACACATCAAGATGTAAATGGAAAAAATTCTTAACTTTTGTTTTAGTTCTCCTCTGTGACAGTATCAAAAAAGGGTTTTCACTATAGATCAATTGATAAACACACACCAGTTAGTCAACAGTGTGTGATACAAACACTGAAGGTGCCAAAGGGGTTACTATAAGTTCAGATACATAAACTTTCTGCTGAGAGTGCATCTGATTTTCACATGCTTCTTCTACCCTTTCAGAATGCAATGTCACGGCACACAATTTTAAGATTGGCATGACATGGAAAAAATCTAGTGCAGGAAAAATGCCTTTTCACAATATTTTCAATGCCTTAGAGCATTGCAAAACTCTGTATGGGTCTCAAAGGCTTATGTTATAATTGTAATGGAATTTAACAGGACCCATTTAAAAAGTAATAAATAGCAGAGATAAATCTTCACTACAGCATGCTGAGAGACCGTATCAGTATGTGTCTTATATCAATTATTTATAGACTTGGCACTTTGCATTTGAACAATAAAAGAAAATAGATATTGGAATGTATATTTATTAGAATCATTAAATTCTTTCGGAAAGATTCATCAAACACCAAACTAACCGTCATTCCCAGGAAAAAAAATATTCTGGTACTTCTAAAAGAAGTACATGACAGATGTTTGAAGTTGTTCCAATAAATATGAGACCTGAATGGATGTTCTCCAGTGAGCTTCTGCAAGGCAAAGAATCCAGCTAGGGAATTACTCACTTATCATCAGATAACATAGGTACAAAAGAGCAAGGCTATGTTTAAAGACATAAATATATAAGTGTGTATGACCTTGCCTTTCAGATATAAATGAATGTGATGCCAGCAATCAATGTGCTCAGCAATGCTACAACATTCTTGGTTCATTCATCTGTCAGTGCAATCAAGGATATGAGCTAAGCAGTGACAGGCTCAACTGTGAAGGTAAAATATTATCCAAATAACTGGTAGTAATAGCACAGTTCCTGTCTTTGCTGTTGCTTTATCTGAGTATATACCTGTTTAAGAAAGCAAATTTTTATTATGTTCTAAAATCCAGTTAACTTAGTTCACTTATAACACTGTCTTTTTAGTATGTTATCAAAAAAATAGGAGAAAAAATAATTGAAATACTAGATGTAGGCTGGGTCTGATAATTAGCAAGGGTACTCTAGTGTCTTGTTTCTCAAGTGTGATGGGCCAGCAGAATTGGCACCTCTTAGGCACCTGTGAAATTGTAGACTCTCACAGCCCAGCCCAGACCTACTGAATCAAATTCTGTGTCTAATGAGAATTCCAGGGGACTAGTGGTATATTTAAGTTCAAAAGTAGCTGATTGCATGTCAGGAACATTAGAATAGAAACCAAAAGATCTGGCCCCTAGACATCCCTGCCACTGCGTGCTCGGGGCACATTTCTTAAGATGCCTTCGTTTCACTCTCCACATGATCAAGAAAAGGGCCATTTAACTAGAGGGATCACCATCAAAATCCACTGCACATGCTCTCTCCAATGTGTAATTCAAATCGCCTAAGACATCCTGAGGGGGATGCCATTGACACTTCACACTCTTGACTTCCTCATAAACTGTCCCAGCTTTGCTTGGGGCCACAAATATCACACCCTACACAGAGAGGCCTCCCATCATGACCCTGCGCTCAAAACCAAAAGGGGCTGGCTCTGGACGGCTGCCTCTGCCCTTTTGAGCAGACTATAGGAACAGCACCACTGAGAAATGCAAAGCCTTCTGCCAGGGCATCAACCTCTAGAAGCTAACACAGGGATGGAACTTGGAGTTCAAAACTCAGATGAACTTGGAAGCAGAGCCACCCAATTTCTGAGAAGGCAAATATGAATCTGCATCAAGGGTGGGTCTGCCAAGCACAACATGAGGATCGTCAACCACAAACCACTTCTTTCAGTCTGCTCAACTAGGATGGTTAGTTCCAGGATTTGCCAAAGTGTCAGCAGTAATTGAGTAAAACTGATGGTAAGAAAATTCTCAAACACTAGGATTATAAACTGGATAGTAGTAAGTGTTAACAAAATCAGCATCATGTGTATTAAAATGTGCCTGAATTCTTCAGTTAAAAAAAACACTATTAATCCAAAAATAGCTGATGTCTTTCGATCCAGTTTTAAAATAAATATTCAGGTGATCTTCATAGCGACATATAGGTAGAAGACGAAGCTCCCTACATAGGATGATTTCAGAATTTCTCTGAAAGATTTGAAAATCCTGGAAAAACTGGTACAAGCACATGTTTATATAAATAAGTGAAAAAAATGGCTGAATTTGAAGACAGAAAATCTGTTGAAGACCCAGCTATATGACATTCTATCTATACAATTTTAACAAACTATCAGACTTCTCTGAGCCTGAACTTTCTCATTTGGAAAAGGGAGTTGAGGGAATAAAATGGAATAATACACAGAAAAACTATAAACTATAAAGCCTGGAAAATTCAAGATGTTTTTATGAAAATTTACCTAGCAATATAAATAACTAGTAGCAAATTTTTTCTAGAACAACAGTAAAATTTTGTTAAGAAAAGAAAATATCTAGGAAAGGAGATAGGATTCTTAGTCTGCATCATGATTTTGCAGGGAAACATTAATTCACAGGAACATCTACTACCTGATACTTTATAGCATGCATGTGATGATTCAACTAGAATCTCACCACAAAACATGAGCATAATCAGAATGTAGTTCATTTACACAAGTAACATCTTTCTACCCCTTTCAAGGTTACTAGAGACTCTGTAATATTAATTGTGGAAAAACATTGCATTCCAAAGGTTTTATTTTCTGAACTCTAATTGAGAGTTTTAACATGAATATTACATGCAGGAAAATGTTAGCCAGAGGGTTATCTTAACCAATTTCCATGGAGCCCTTCAAACAAATATCTATGTGTTTTTTTAATCATAAACGGACTTGACACCCAGCAAAAGACAGAAACAAGTTAACATTCAGTTACCTGCCTATTTTATTTATATGGAAACATTTATATCTGTTATTATAAAAGGTGAAATGCAGTGGAATTGCAAATAAGGGATTCATCAGTGTTGTATCTTGAAAAATACTTGTTAAACTAAAACATTTTTTGTAAAAGAGACCATTCTTTTAAGGTATAAAACAGTTGGTTTACCCCACTGAAAGCATCCCTTCCCAACAGTCCACAGGTTAAATTAATACCAAAATAGTTTCGATTCTCACCTTCCCCTGAAAAGTTTATTTGGGGGATGCAATAACCCCAAACTGTTCTCATTTCCACAGTCTTTCAAAAATGAAAACTCTCTGTGTATGTGCTGGTTGGTGTGGGAGGGGAAGGGGACAGTGGTGAGGAAGAGAAACAGAGAGAGAGAGTGAGAATATTCAGATACACAGACACACTCATGAAATATTTTAATACTATTAATCATTTCTGAAAAACTTTCCAAAATGATTAAGGAGCTGATTATGCTAGGCTGTAAATTACTGGAAGTAATAAATAAAATTATTACATAAAGTTTCCTTTTGCCACTTTTGAACTCCATATAACAAACCAGTCCTGTAGCTTAACAGCATCTTTATTTTTCAAAAAAGTGAAAAATATTGAAGGGACAAGTCAGCTGTGATTTCTTCTGAGGAATCTAAGTTCTTTCTTTAGCCATAGCCAGTCCAAAAGAAGATACTTTTTGTAACTGACTCTTGGAAACTGCATGGCTTTTCCAGTCTCCTCTTGGGTTCCAGATAGCTCTTGCCAGTTTGGAAACTAAAAGAAAATTTTTTTTCTCCAAAGACAAAGAATGGAATTATTCTTATTTAGAGGATGCAGTACCTTGTGGTGGAAAGATGCCTGTCACTATCTGTATACACTTGGGTCAGCCACTTAACCCTTATTTTTTTTTCCTTCATGCCAAATAGGGATATCTTTCTCACCATCTCCACGTGTTGTGCAAAGAGCAACTTAGTTCAGTTTCAGTCAGTAAATCAGTTCAGTCGCTCAGTTGTGTCTGACACTTTGCGACTCCATGAATCGCAGCACACCAGGCCTCCCTGTCCATCACCAACTCTTGGAGTCTACCCAAACTCATGTCCATTGAGTCAGTGATGCCACCCAACCATCTCATCCTCTGTCATCCCCTTCTCCTCCCACCCTCAATCTTTCCCAGCATCAGGGTCTTTTCAAATGAGTCAGCTCTTCACATCAGGTGGCCAAAGTATTGGAGTTTCAGCTTCAACATCAGTCCTTCCAATGAACACCCAGGACTGATCTCCTTTAGGATGGACTGGTTGGATCTCCTTGCAGTCCAAGGGACTCTCAAGAGTCTTCTCCAACACCACAGTTCAAAAACACCAATTCTTCGGCACTCAGCTTTCTTGATAGTCCAACTCTCACATTCAGTTTAATATTTGCTAAAATCCAGGTGCCTCCAGTGTATTCATGCTCTGTGATGAAGGGATAAAAAGATGTGCACGATGGCGCTTACCCTCCAGAAGTTTACAAGCTAATAGAAGGATTGAAACAAACATGCAGATTTCAATAATGCAAAGCAGAAACCAATAAAGGCCCCAAAAGAGGAAAAATGAGATATAAGAATTCAGAGAGAAGAAAGAGATCACATCCCAGCAACTAGGCCATGACTGCCTTGTTAACAAGAATTCAGTAAATTATTTATGGAATAAGTAAATTAACAAATGAAAATATCTGATTGTGTGGAAGGAATGATTCAGAAAAGACTTACATTGGATAAAATCTTATCACTATTCAAATGTAAAGGGAGACACACATAAGGATGTGCATATTAATGTAACTTTTGTCATTGTTGTAAATGTAATGGTTCTCTGGAGAAACTGTTCTCTCGGATGTCATCTGGGAACTCTTGATTCCCAAATCTAAACTCAGTCTTGGTCCAGCCTGACCTTTCCACAACCCTCCTTCCTGAGACTCTCTCCTGTTTTGACCTCCTTGAATTGCATTTTCCTGGGTTGCTTCTCACTGCTGACAACCCCTTCCTTAACTCCTCTTCTTCACCATGATCTTTAAATAGCCACATTCTATGGGCTTCTCTGGTAGCTCAGCTGATAAGGAATCTGCCTGCAATGCAGGAGACCCCGGTCCAATTTCCGGTTCGGGAAGATCTGCTGGAGAAGGGATAGGCTACCCACTCCAGTATTCTTGGGCTTCCCTGGTGGCTCAGCTGGTAAAGAATCTTCCCACAATGTGGGAGACCTGGGTTCAATCCTGAGTTGGGGAGATCCCCTGGAGAAGGGAACGGCTAACCACTCCAGTACTCTGGCCTGGAGAATTCCATGGATTATATAGTCCATGGAGTTGCAAAGAGTCAAACACAACCGAGTGACTTTCACTTTCACATGCTGGAATGCTTCATAGCTTCATTTCTTTTCCTGTAAACAGCTTCTTAAGGACAGTGTAACCCACTCCCAGAGCACCAACTATCCAGCAGCATGCTACAACTTACTGAAACCACATTCTAGCTTTTCCCTCTCTTCAAGCTCCTGAGCCTGACAATAAACTTCCGTCTCCAGAGTTTTTGTTTGCTGCTTTCTCACCCTGGAAGGCCCTCCCCACCTCCATGATAAAAATCCTATCTAACCATCACCTTTTCTAGGCCAACTTGAGAGGGCTCCTCCTTCCTTCAGCCTTCCCTAATTCCCCAAGAAGTGGTGTCTTTCACTTTTATTTAATCATCACTTTTATTTAAGCATCACTTTTATTTAAGCAAAGCCAATGGCCTAGCATTTGGCTTTCAATTCAACAAATGAATAATAGATGCTTGATAAAATACGATGAAATGACACATATTAATCTGTTGAGAATGGTTCCACTACATCTGTTCTGAATTAAATGCGATGAATTCAGGTCCCACAAAATTTTAGGTCTAAAAACAAATTAAACAGTCCAGATTCTCATATACCTCCTTCTGGTGGCATACTGGCATCTGCCACTTAGGCAATTTACTTATATCAGTAAACTCTTTGACTCTGCATCTCTACAGATATAAATGAGTGTGAGACCACAAATGAATGTCGGGAAGATGAAATGTGTTGGAATTATCATGGCGGCTTCCGTTGTTACCCACGAAATCCTTGTCAAGATCCCTATGTTCTAACATCAGAGAAGTAAGAAAAAACAGAACTTTTGAAACTGAGAATCTTCTGATTTTACCAAGCCTAACAGTGAATGCTTTTGTCTCTGCAGCCGATGTGTTTGCCCAGTCTCAAATGCAATGTGCCGAGAACTTCCTCAGTCCATCGTCTACAAATACATGAGCATTCGATCTGATAGGTCTGTACCATCAGACATCTTCCAAATACAGGCCACAACCATTTATGCCAACACTATCAACACTTTTCGGATTAAATCTGGAAATGAAAATGGAGAGTTCTACCTAAGAGTAAGTATCCTGAGGGCAGCCTTAGCTGTTGAGAATGGTTCAAGTTTGTTGTTGAAAGTGAAAGTGAAGTCGCTCAGTCGAGTCCGACTCTTTGCGACCCCATGAACTGTAGCCTACCAGGATCCTCCATCCGTGGGATTTTCCAGGCAAGAGTACTGGAGTAGGTTGCCATTTCCTTCTCCAGGGGATCTTCCTGACCCAGGGATTGAACCCAGATCTCCTGCATTGTAGGCAGATGCTTTACCGTCTGAGCCACCAGTTGTTTAACAGTAATTCACTTGGAAAGAAAGCTAACATTTAAAGAGTTTTTATGTGCAGGTATTGTATAAGGCCTTCCTGTATGCATTATCTCACAATCCTCTTGGTAATATTGATACTTGGCAAGATTAATATTTATCTCCATATTTTACAGAAAAGTGAGACCCAGGGAGATGAAATAGCTTGTCTAAAGTTACTCAGATAAAAATTATAGACTCGAACAGAATTATATGTGACCACCAAAATGCAAGCCTGCCTGCACACACACACACTAAACAGATACTACACATCAGTGATAGCTATTTAATTGTACATAGAAAAAATAATTCCTACAGAACTTTTCAAAAACCCTGAATTCCTTATTGTTACATTCACAAGATTATTTACATTTGCACCAAAACTAAGACCCAGAAGTATCTGAGAAGTGACCCCAACCTCCCACCCTTGTACCATGTATACAACCAATAGTTGTACAATTCTTGCAAATTTCCAGGAAGGCAATGTGAGGTCCCTTTATGGTTTCCTTTTCTTTCATTGCCCAAATGAAATCTTTCTCTGAATTCTGCCATTTCTCTCTTGACAGTGTCCCCTGTGTTATCTTTGCTTCCTCATGTCCCTGACTCTCTTTCTTTAAACTGGCTCTTAGCACCTCTCTAATCCCTCCAAGGGTTTCCCAGCAGATCTTCCTGACTCCAATGCCTCAGCCATCCAGTCCCCCTGCAAAATCTTAGCAAGTTCATTTAAGGTTAAAATTCTGACATTTTAAATATGGCTCACCACTTCATGTGAAAATGATGGCACCCCACCAACCAGTTTGCAGGGTTACGGTAACTGTTTCATGTTAAGGATGTTATTCATCCAGTTACAATTTTCTCAAAACTCCTTTGGGCACTCTTCAGTTTTAATCGAATTTTAAGGTCAATATTTCATTTTGAGAATATAAAAAGTAAATTGGGAAATTCATGCTTGTGGTAAAGTTTACAGATTTTTAATGTTTACACGTTTATCCTGTTCTTTGATATATTAAGTTCCCTTCCAGCTCCAGAATTATGTGATTCTGTTTCTTTGCCAGTAAATTAGAAATGATTAATTTCTCATGACCAACTTCTGAAGAGAAAAACCCAACCCAAATACAATCTGTTACTATTCTTTTTTCTAATAACTAAAAATAAACTTTTTTAACATTTGATGCTTTAAATTTGAGATATACTAGATATTTTTAAGAAACTTACTTTAAAGGAACTTCACACAGTTCAGATAATAACAATTTAATAATTTTAGCCCAAAGAAATCACATTACTTGTAACCCATGGCAACAAAATAGGTTCATCTTAAAATCTGCTTTAAAAATAATTTTCCATTTGGAACTCTTAGGTATAATTTAAGAAAAAAAATTTCCTAGGAGTATCAACAAATAGTTATGCAAAGTTCCTGCATTTTTTTAATAAACATGGCACTATTAAAGTTTTATGATTCATATCAGTGCACTTATCAACTTGATATTTTCAAATATATATACAGTATTTTTCTCAAGTAAAATCCCTTTTAATGAATGATATAAAACATTGTCAATTTTTATAATCCCAGAGTTAAATACTACTATTTGAAAACCAAAAAGAAGCATTTAAAATAAAAATATATTTCAAGACTACTTCTTATCACATAATTCAAAAAGTAGTTGTATCAAATCCTACAAAATGTCTTCACTGAATTCCACTTGTGCTGAGGCCATTTACAATTAGCAGGCATTAATTAAACACTTATTAAATGCTCAGTTCCATGCTAGGTGTATGTAATATACAGTTCCTTATATCAAAGAGCTTTAAATATTACTTTGTGGCATAGTTAACACCTATGAAAACAGCAGCAGTGTTTAATTGTGTTTAATTCCATGGTCCAAGACATCAAAGAATTAGGAGTCAAAGACAATTTCTTGAGAAGCATGAGACTGGACCTTATCCTTGAAAGAATCTGAGGGATATAGGATTTTATTTATATTCCTTTTGGGAGAATACTGAGAAAATCATCTTCCTTAGAAAAGTGAACATATTAGAAAGAAGTAATACATGAAATTGAAGGTAGAATACCATCCTTCACCCACACCAACCAATATCTGTCCTCCCTTGCTGAGACTTGTTTTTCTTCATAACCCCTAGCACCACCTTCCATAATATTTATTTATCTGTGTCACCTACTACAATGTGAGGGCAATGAGCAGAGACATTGTCTATCTGTTCACTTTTCCATGCACAGCACATAGAATGAATGGTACCTGGCATTTTGCAGATGCTCAAAAATATTTTTAAATGAATGAATTAATTCAATCAACACCTTCAAGGTATCACTGTTACCTGTAAGAGGCAAGTATCATGCTAGGTTCTAGAGATAGAGCAGTGAATAAAACCAAACCAGTTTTGGTCCCAGTGAGGCTTATGGTCAAGACATTGAACAAGTGTTCACAAGTGTGTTGAATGTTTCAACTGAACATGGCAAATTCCTCATGAGTACACTACATGTCAACCCTAACCAAGATAGTGGTGGTCTGGGAGCTTCCTGGAAGTAGATTTAAACTGAAGACTAGCAGTTAGAGACTAGCAAATGGAAGGAATAAAAAAGCAGACAAGTTGATCTACAACTCCAGGTGCTATAGGCAGAGTGATTTGAGAGAGGCCTGAAGAGATGAGCAGGGCCTATATCACATAATGCATGACAGACCATACTAAGGGTTTCAAGAAGAGGAGTTGCTATCAGATTTTCATTAAAAAAAAAAAAAACCTGGCTACACTGTAGATTAAAGTGGAGCAAAAATGGAAATGGAGAGACCAGTAATTCAAAAGATGGGGGACTAGGGTGGTAGCAGTGTGTCCAAAAGAAGTGGACAGGTTTATGATGATATACGAAGAACTACATGACTTGGTAAGCCATTTTTTATGGGGAGGTGAAGGAGAATGAAACATCATGGATAACCTCCAAGTTTCTGTCTTGAGCAACAGTATACGGTGGGACCATTTACTGAGATAAGGAAGAAGGAGTTAGTGTGGAGAGGAAGCCAAGGAGTTCAGTTTGGACATATGGAGTACTGGTTGCCTTGAGACTTCCAAGTAAATCTGAGTAGAGTATTGGATATGTGGGCTTGGCATTCATAGTATAGACTTTAAAGTCACTGGCAGATTTGTCATACTTGAAGCCATGGCTATGGATGAGCTCACTCAGGGAGAGTGTGTAGGGAGTAGGTGATATCACTCAGATCTGGGCACTATTATAGTCATCCAGGACCTTAGCCTACAAATCTCTGGCCATGTCATCCCCCATGAACTTCAGCTTCACGTCACTCTGTCACCACCCCATAGCCACATGATGGACACTTTTATCATGCAGAACAGTTCCACACTGGAATCTTAGTCTCCAGTGATCCCCTCAGGGACTGATTCTCCTTCTTCTCTTTCATGCCCTCACTTTACCCTCAAAGTGATGTTAGTCCTCTGACCCCTCATCCGCCATTTTCTTACAGCCTATCAACTTCTTGGTAGACCCTTGAACTACTGTCATCAGCACCTCCACTCCCTGTCCAGCAACCCTAGATCAATCACATAATCCATATCTATTTTCATACCTACCTTGTCAGCACAGATTGGTAATATTTTAAATTTTCAGATGTGTCCTCAGTATGCTCAACAATCCTATTACTTTCTTTTGTTCCTTCTTTTCAGTCGCTGATTGCAAATGTCCGCATACTCTTTAAGTACTTCAGTTCAGTTGCTCAGTCATGTCTGACTCTTTGCAACCCCATGGACTGCAGCATGCCAGGTTTCCCAGTCCATCACCAACTCCTGGAGCTTGCTCAAATTCATGTCCATTGAGTCACCCTTCATTTTCAGTAGGTAAATTCACCTCCTACTCTTCTGAATCCACTGAAACCAACAGTCATGAATTATTTGAACTTATCATCCTATCCCTTGCAAATTTAACTCCATGTGTCCCCCTTCTATCCTCCTTGTTTGAATTTTCCAAAGACAAACTCACTTCTATCCATCAAGGCCAACTCACGCCTGTATTCTTCATTCCATTTCCTTTGGGAAATTACCCTATTAAATTCTAATATACCTCCTACATATCCAACTTGTTTTCCCTCTAGATGTTGCCTCCTCTCTCTATTCTCCCTTCCTAGCCAAGGTTCTTAAAGCATAGTCTGTAATCACAGTCTCTACTTTCTCACTTCCTAGTTACTCTTCCGCCTTCTATTCCCACTACTTTACTGAAATTGCTCTGGAAAAAAAGCCACCAACAGCATCCATACTGCTATATCCAGACGCATTTTTCAGTTCTGGTTACCCTCATGCTCCCCTGCTCTATGGGGCACTTCTTGCTGTTCATCTGTTTTCTACTTAATTATCTATTTCTTCTCAGCTTCCTTCAATGGCTTCTCTTCTGCCCATCCTTAAATGTTGGCCTCTCCCAGACCCATTATTATCATGTGTACATTTTCTCCCTTGGTTTAATGTGGTGGTAGTATTAAAGAACCTGCCTGCCAATGCAAGAGACATAAGAGACTTGGGTTCCATCCCTGGGTCGGGAAGATGCCCTGGAGGAAGGCATGGCAACCCACTCCAGTTTTCTTGCCTGGAGAATCCCATGGACAGAAGAGCCTGGCAGGCTACATTCCATAGGGTCACAAAGAGTCAGACACAACTGAAGCAACTTAGCACGCACACAATTGAAGTGACAGCTAAAGTCCTAATCCATTGTTTCTATCCCTGCCCTCCTCTTGGCATCCAGATCCACACATCTACCTGCCTGCCTGTCCAAACTGATCTCTCTGGACTCTCCAGTACCCATCATATTGTCTGTCAAAATGAAACTGCATCCATTTCTCCAGAACATCCTTCTTTACAAAACTCCCAATTATTCTGGGTGACTGTCCTCAAGCAATCAAAAGTCTTCCCTTAGTGCTTCAGAGTCCCTCTCTTTTTCCCTGTGTGTATACACCTCTATATGGGCTTCCCTGGTGGCTCAAATGGTAAAGAATCTGCCTGCAATGCAGGAGACTGGAGTTTAATCCCTGGGTCTGGAAGATCCCCTAGAGAAGGGAATGGCAACCCACTCCAGTATTCTTGCCTGAAAAATTCCATGGACAGAGGAGCCTATCAGGCTGCAGCCCATGCGGTCACAAGGAGTCAGACACGACTGAGAAACTAACACATACACGTACATATGCCTTTATGCATCTTCATGTAACCCTGCATATCCCCACATATCTTAGCATTTGCCACATTCTACTGAAACTAACTATTTACATATCTCTTGACCTATTAGAATATAAACAGATCCACAATGGTGAGAAGTGAAAGGTGACAACTTTATTTATCAGTCCAAAAAAATCAGATTCTCACATAAACTGAAGTCTCTATAATGAGTCATTCTCACATGAACTGCAGTCTCTTATTGATATAACTACTCAATAAAAGTGAAGAGAAAAGTTAACACAGAGAGATGAAAGAAAACAAAGAACGATCAAAAAAGCATGTCCCTATATCTGAAACTAATGACTGTGTGGACAAGAGACAAGATTTAAGAAGGATTGTAACCAAGAATGGACTAAGTAGTGACTTTAATCCTACCTCAGAATTCTTCCCCTAATTCTTATAAGGAAGTGTATTCACAAATAACAGAAACTCCAACAGAGGAAAAATTACTCTCTCACTCCCTCATTTTTCTTTCATTTTAGCAAACAAGTCCTGTAAGTGCAATGCTTGTGCTGGTGAAGTCGCTATCAGGACCAAGAGAATATATAGTGGACCTGGAGATGCTGACAGTCAACAGTATAGGAACCTTCCGCACTAGTTCAGTGTTAAGATTGACAATAATAGTGGGGCCATTTTCATTTTAGTGTTTTTAAAGAGTCCACTGTAGGCATTTAAATCAGCCAAAGAATATTATTATCTTAAAGCACTATTTTATTTATAGACATATCTAGTTCATCTGCATATATATACTGTACACTCATGAATAATTCAAACAATTACACCATGGTATAAAGTGGGCATTTAATCTGTAAAGATTCAAAGGTTGTCTTTCTTACTGTATGTAAATTAGACATTAATCCACTAAACTGGTCTTCTTCAAGAGAGCTAAGCATACTCTTTCTGGTGAAACTTGGATTCTTTTCTGGAAAAGTGGGACCACGCAATGATTGTCTTCTGTGGTGCTTAAGGAAACTTACCATAGCTCCACTGACAGTCTCATAAGGAGACAGCCACCATAACATTGAACAGCATGCAAGTTCAAGAATGAGATTTTAACTGCTTTGTAAGAAAATGGAAAAAGTCAATAAAGATATATTTCTTTAGAAAATGAGGATATTTGTGTTGGTTTTTACTTTTATGATCAGTCTAAATGTAGTTGTTTATTACATAGTAATAAATCACTATCGCATAGTATAGTAGTTTCTATATTTTACATTTTTTCAGAAATTTTTGTTATGAATGTAAACAAAAACAGTAAGCAAAATTCCCAAAATGAATAAGATATCCCCTATAAAATTATCATATTGAGAAATCTATAGGGAGGAGATGAGAAAACAAATTCATTTCTAAACCACTTTGGAGTTGACCAAAAGAAGCAAACTTGGTGTACTAGTCAGTTTGAGTTGCTATAACAAACTACTGTAGACTAACCGGATGGCTTATAAGCAACATAAATTTATTTCTCACAGTCTGGAGGCTTGAAGTCCAAGATCAGGGTGCCAGCATGGTCAAGTTTTGGTGACAGGCATAAGTCCTGACCTTCTACCCCCACCTCTAAAATATATATAATTGTAGAAGTACATATAATCTATGTATTAAAATGTGTCTGTGTGCTTAGTTGCTCAGTTGTATCTAACTCTTTGTGACCCCATGGGATGTAGGCCACCAGGCTTCTCTGTCCATGGAATTTTTCAGGCAAGAATACTGGAGTGGGTTGCCATTTCCTACCCCAGGGGATCTTCCCAGCCCAAGGATCAAACTCACATCTCTTGCACCTCTTGCATTGCGCCACCTGGGAAGCCCCTGCATAGGTTATATATACTTCTGGCTTCCTTGGTAGCTCAGCTGGTAAAGAATCCACCTGCAAGGCAGGAGACCCTGGTTCAATTTCTGGGTCAGGAAGATTCTCTGGAGAATGAATAGGTTACCCACCCCAGTATTCCCTGGTGGCTCAGTCAGTAAAAGAATCCCCCTGCAATGTAGGAGGCCTGAGTTTGATCCCTGGGTTAGGAAGACCCCCTGGAGGAGGGCATGGCAACCCACTCTAGTATTCTTGCTTGGATAATCCCCATGGACAGAGGAGCCTGGCAGGCTGCAGTCCACGGGGTTGCAAAGAGTCGGACACAACTGAGTGACTAAGCACACACAATAATATATTCTACAAATATTTTATACATTATAATTTATATATTTATATAATTTAAATATAATCTATGATAAAATAATAATATATCTTATGTATATATTTTTTGGGACCTACAGAAGCCATTAACTGCAAACAAAATGGTTTCCCTTTCATCCCAACACCTAGTCCTATTCACAAATCATAAACACATGAAAAGGGTTGATAAAGTGTCACTGATGCAATCCCTTTTCTTCTTTTTAATTGTAAAATATGGATAAAACTCACCATTTTACAGTGTACAATTCAGTGGCATTTAGTATATTACAATATTATGCAAATATCACTACTACCTAGTTTTGTAACATGCCCATCACTCAAAAATAAAGTCCATACCCATTAGCAGTCACTCCTCATTCCCCCTTCCCACAAGCTTTGGTGGGAGTTACCACTTGTCTACTTTCTGTCTCTCCGAATTTGCCTATTCTAGATGTTTCATCCAACTAGAATCATACAATAGATGTCCTTTTGTGTCTGGCTTCTTTCACTTAGCATAATGTCTTCAAAGTTCATCCATGTTGCAACATATATAAGTATTTCACTCCTTTTTATGACTGAGTGATATTCCATTGTATAAATATACCACATTTGTTTATCCATTCATCAGTTGATAGACTATAGTTGATAGGTTGTTTCCACCTGCAATTTCTTTGTATCTGGAGTATCCAAAAGGAAACTGATTACAGTCTAAATCACCCATTTTTAGTTTCATTTTTAACTAAAAAGAAGAGCAAGTGAAAAATCAATTCTATTCACAGAAGCAAAATCCTGAAAGAAGCTAACACATGAGTCACTTTACAGGTACAGTTGTCCTCAGTAAACATAAAAATCTCATGCTCTCTTCAAACATAATTTGAAACTCAAAATAAAGTAAGTATCATCACTGAAAACAAACAAAAGCAGTAAAGCAAAGCTTTGTTTTCAAACTACACGTGACTCCCTCCTTCCCTCCTCCATGAGAATCACTGATTTAAACCAGCTCCCATGGATAAGAATTATGAAAATAATTCATCATCAGAGTCATTACTGTTCAGCAGCAAACATTAATTGAGCAGCTTCTATGGTAGTCTCTTCTAACATCTAACAGTGTGATGGAGCATAGAAGAACCAGAGTTTGAGTCTCAATTCTAACATTAACCAGTTATGAGATTTAGCTTCTTGGCACCTTGGTTTCTTTATACATAAAACTAAGATAATGAAACAAGGTGTTTTTTTCATCTTTAAAAACTATAACTATTCCTTATACCTGAGCTGCATTGAGAGAAAAGGTGGCTCTATTTCCCAAACTTTTTACAACATTTGAGTCTTCTTTGTATGCAGTGGCTGCTGGGAAGCACTGGACATTGGTAAAAAAGAAAACTAATAGCTCCTACCCCAAAACATGTCTTCAAAATGAGAGTTCATTGCTAGGGACAAGAACATGAGAAATAATCCAGTTTAGCTATAGATTTTTAAATTACAATTCAAAATGACTTTTTTTTTTAGTTTTCACTGTTAAATTATGCATGTTTTGCTCCTTTCTACTGATTCTAACTGAAATATTACTTCTCATGTTAAACTTAAAATGATTTTACTTTGTTTTGCCAGCAAAAAATTCAAGTCATAGGTTCCCACACTTCGAAACATGCTTCCAGAAAAATCACATGTTCTTACTCAGTAAGCCTCAATAATGAAGACTGAACTAGTAATTTCCATCACCAGTCCAATGCCTATACCTGTGTTCTGAAACTTCCATGCTCTCTGACTGGACAGAGGTATTTTCTGACAGCAGTTAGAAAAGACCTCTTGGTTGCTAAGACTTCTCAACAGAAGAATAACTTCCCTTCAGCTGCAAAATTTCCCTCTTAAATAGGTTTTTTGACAATATGCAGACTTCATCTCTTCTAAACATAAAATCTCCCATTACCTACACTTCTTTTTAATAATAATATGATTCTAAACTTAGATGCCACCTGGTGAAACCAAGTTATTAACACTTGCTCAACCTACTCAATGCTTTGTGGTGACCTAAATGGGAAGGAAATCCAAGGAAGAGGGCATATAAGTTTATGCGATTCACTTTGCTGTACAATAGAAACTAATACAACATTGTAAAGCAACTATACTCCAATAATAAATATACAAAACTTTTTTTAAAAGACTTGCTCAAGGTCACAGTTTATTGAGCAAGAGCACTGAGCCTTGAATGAATGTCTTATGACTTAGATTAGGGCTCTTTTCATTGGCTATACTCCAAATTTCAACACCAACAAGCAATCACTTTTGTTCCAAGCTTCTTCCTGCAGTATCCACCCCAAACTGTGGACCAGCTTTGCTGACTACCATGAGCAGTTGTCACCACTGCTGTTAACTGCAAAAAGATTGAAATAGCACAGGTACTAACCTGATTATGATTTACTCTGTTAAACTTTGCTCATTTGTTCTCTAAAAAAACTCCAACAAGGAAAAAATAATTGTTACACAAAATACTTCTGAACTCTAGAAACTGAAACTCAAGGACCAATCATGTAGATCTTACTATACTTGAGAGCTTAGAAATTTCTGAAAGGAAAAAAGAAAGCCTATTCCTAAAGGTACAAACAGAACTCTCTGCACAGGGGAGCTTTGAGAGTGACAGTAAGGGTGGAAAGGGGTTAGCATTCTCCTCATTCAGAAACTAGACCAAAAGACAATGAGTCCTTCCTCCCATAAGATCAGTGGAAGGTAAGGGGTTAATGAAAGATTACTTCCAGTCTTGATATAAGTTAACATTCATTAGGTGTTTATTGAAGGAGCAAACAACGAACATCATCACCTCATCACCTCATCATTCTTGCTTTAGAGGCTTGAAATAACATAAGAGATAACATATTTTATTAACAACTCAGCCAACTGTGGGGCTTTTGGTTCTTTCATAATGTTTAAGTTAAAATGATCTCCCTGGGGCTTCCTTGGTGGCCCAGTGTTTAAGAATCCACCTTCCAATGCAAGGGACATGAGTTTGATCCCTTGTTCAATAACTAAGATCCCACATGCTGTGGGACAACTAAGCCTGTGCACCACAACTGTTAAAGCCCATGCACCGTAGAGCCCTTGCTCCACAACAGAAGCCATCACTATGAGAAGCCTCTGCACTGCAACTAGAGAATAAACCCCCACTCACTGCAACTAGAGAAAGCCCAAGTGCACCAACAAAGAGCCCATATGCTGCACTGAGGACCCAGTGCAGCCAAAATAGCCACTATGATGACATCATTTACTTACTTAATTCACTTCATCCTCAATTTGAAAAATGACCCCCCCAAAAAAGTTAGGACTTTTTATTGTGATTTAAAATATATAAATATTAGAGGGTGGAAATAAGCTAGAAATCAATCCCCGTTTTTATCTAAAGAATATAGTTATCTCTACCACTCTGCCTCTGCTGCTGCTAAGTTACTTGAGTCGTGTCCGACTCTTAGCGACCCCATAGACAGCAGCCCACCAGGCTCCCCCATCCCTGAGATTCTCCAAGCAAGAACACTGGAGTGGGTTGCCATTGCCTTCTCTACAAGGAAGTTGTTTTAGTAAATGCAAAGGATGGAAATAGAAAGATTGTTCAATATCCTAAGACCATCTGAACATGACCCAGTGGGATTATTATTTGGGGGGAAGCTTCACAAATACAAGTCTATTGTTGAACCTTGTTTCCATGATTGCAAGCAGTTGCTTATGTTTTGAATGGCTAGGTATGCTTCTAACTTTCTAGTTCTTCTTTTAAAATATAGAACAGCTGCTGCCTTACTCATATGTTACACATAAGAAGCCCACAAGGGACAAGGCCTTCCATTAATATGTTGAATTATTTTTAACACATTTATGTTTCTATCCTGACTCATCATCTCAGAGAGAGGGCAAGTTTCCATCTTCCCAGCTGGGGGGAGCACCTGCAAAATACAAATGCAAACTGTGACACATCTGGTACCAAAAAACCAATGTTGTTTCATCTGGCCAGCAGACTAAAATATCAGGATTGTTGAACAGAAACAAGGCAAAAAGTTAACTGCCATTTATATGTAGTCAACACAGATGTCTATTTAAGCTGTTTATATTATAAGCGCATGTGTATGTTAACAGAGCACAGACTCCTTTAATAAGCCAGAGTTGGATTATAAACGCAAGAGAATTTTAAAGCCCTGAATGCAATAATTTGGTTCTTTTTTATATTCCCATAGAAACTAAATTAATTTCATCAGAATCTCAGCATTCTTTTTAAACAGATGCACTTAACACAAATAAATAATTTTGCTGAATACCAAATTATTTATTTCCTTTAAAAACTGTATTCCATTTTTTTTTACTTTAATGTTTATATTGTGTTTCTTAAAGTGACTTAAACCAGGTGTCTTGGCTTCTGTTGCCCCAGAAGAAGACCCTGTCACAGAACTGAGTGTGGAAAGTTTGACTGGTTAACTTAGGAAGCACAGGTGAGAAACTAGGACAAGTGAGTCAGGGAAGGGAGAGATGTTAATAACTGAGTGAGTAAATGAGTGGGTCACTTCTGTGAGCAAATTAGTACTTAGTTTCTCTGGTGATCTTCTGAGATATAGTGCGGAACTCTCCTCAAAAGCCTCCCACCAGAAGCTGCCTAGACAGACTCCCACCACTGTGGGAGGGTTGCCCCCAGGCCACTAATGCCACACACACACAGTTACAAGTACCTATAGGGGGTGAGCTTTCTGGCACTGGAGAAAGCCCTCAGGCAGAGGAGAAGAGAGACTAAGGCTTAATATGGGATGTTGTCAGGGAGCTAGAAACTTCTACTGTAAACCTCAGTAAGCTCTTGCTGCTGAAGGACTATCTGCCAGGCAGCAATACCCACACTGCTTGGATCCTGACCACAGAAGCACATGGCCTGATGGCTTCATACCACATAAGCCTTTCCTGAACCTTTTTCTGTTGGTTCTTCATTTTTTCCCCCCTCTCTCCCTTTCTCTGGCAAAAACTCAAGTTTTCTTCTCCTCTGTGTATCACTCATTTATCAAATCAGGCCCCAAACATGTTCATTCAATGCAAAGACAGGCAAGATATTATGTAAAGTGGTATTGTACACTTAACATCATGAGCCTGATTCCAGAGCACAAGTCCAACTACAGAGTTTTATATAAAATCAGTTGCCATTCAAAGATGAATTTTCAGGGAAGCTAGTAAAGCTAAAGCTTCAAGGCCTTTCCCTTGCATCATCCTTTCCAAGGCTCTGAAGCTACAATGTATCCATGTTATCATGTTATTTTTATAAAATTTGAAAAAGTAATACATTTTAGCCAAATGGGTTAGGACTGATCATTCCTCTTAGGTGCCCCCTTTCACACTTCTTATGTTAGGTAGAACTGGGATGGTCATAAGGATTTTGGGGAATCCAGCCCAGGAAATTGAGTTAGGAAAGTACATTTAACTTTGCCTTAGAGAAATGTAACTATATAGTTCACAATCTCTTCTATGTATGTTTAATTCCAGTTCCTGTCTGGTATAGGAATATCTTCTAAAAATATTCTTACCACCCACCCTCCATGTTGATTTTACCTAACAGCATGCACAGAGATTCAAGGCTAGGGGTCTTATCACAGTTTAATGTGTCCTACGAGAGTCGAACACGACTGAGCAACTAACACTTTCACACAGTATCCAGCACCAGAGTAGGTAGTAGAAGAGAAACAAGTTTTGAAATATGCAGAGCCATAAGCTAATCTATGAAAAATTCTCCCAATCATCAGAGGTGAAAAATGAGAACCAAAAGATTTGGTTTTTATTCAATACCTTTTCAGGAATATAGGTAATAATATAACATGTTGTTGTTCAGTTTCCCAGTCATGTCCAGCTCGTCACAACCCCATGGACTGCAGCATGCCAGGTCTCTCTGTCCCTCACCATCTCCCAAAGTTTGCCCAAGTTCATATCCATTGCATTGGTGATGCCATCCAGCCATCTCATCCTCTGACACCCTCTTCTCCTTCTGCCCTCAATCTTTCCCAGCCTCAGGGACTTTTCCAGTGAGTCAGCTGTTCATATCAGATGACCAAAATACTGCAGTTTCAGTTTCAGCATCCGTCCTTCCAACCAGTATTCCGGGTTGATTTCCCTTAAGGTTGACTGGTTTGATCTTCTTGCTGTCTAAGGGACTTTCAGGAGTCTTCTCCAGCACCACAGTTTGAAGGAATCAATTCTTCGGTGCTTCGCCTTCTTTACCGTCCAGCTCTCACAACCATACGTGACCACTGGGAAGACCATAGCCTTGACTATACAGACCTTTGTTGTTAGAGTAATGTCTCTGCTTTTCAACACATTGTCTAGGTCTGTCATAGCTTTCCTGCCAAGAAACAAACATCTTCTGATATCATGGCTGCAGTCACCATCCACAATGATTTTAGAGCCCAAGAAGAGGAAATCTATAACATTTGCACCTTTCCCCCTTCTATTTGCCATGCAGTAATGGGGCTGGATGCCATGATCTTAGTTTTTTAATATTTAATCTTAAGCCGGCTCTTTCACTCGCCTCCTTCACACTTATCAAGAGGCTGTTTAGCTCCTCTTCTCTTTCTGCCATTAGAGTGGTATCATCTGCATATCTGAGGTTGTTGATGTTTTTCCCACCTATCTTGATTCCAGCTTGTAACTCACCAAGCCTGGCATTTCTCATGATGTGCTCAGCATACAGATTAAACAAACAAGGTGACAGCAGACAGCACTATCATACTCCTTTCTCAATCTTGAACCAATCAGTTGTTTAATATAGGGTTTTAACTATTGCTTCTTGACCCGCATACAGGTTTCTCAGGAGACAGGTAAGATGGTCTGGTATCCCCATCTCTTTAAGAGCTTTCCATTTATTATGATCCAAACAGTCAAAGACTTTGATATAGTCGATGAAACAGAGGTAGATGTTTTTCTGAAATTCCCTAGCTCTCTCTATGGTCCAGCAAATGTTGGTGATTTGATCTCTGGTTCCACTTCCTTTTCTAAATCAAGCATCTTGAAATTCTTAGTTCACATAATGCTGAAATCTTAGCATGCAAGATTTTAAACATGACCTTACCAGCATGGGAGATGAGTGCAATTGTCCAATGATTAGCATCTTCTTTAGTACTACCCTTCTTGGGAATTGGGATAAGGATTGACCTTTTCCAATCCTGTAGCCAGGTCTTCCAGATTTGCTGACAAATTGAATGCAACACTTTGATGGCATCATCCTTTAGGGTTTTGAATACATTGTTCTTCAATGAACAGTATAGTAGCATATGCAATTATAAATGCACCATATCATAAAAATATTTTTCATATATTTCTATAAGAACTCACTAGAAATTATTCTGACAATGAGAATTGAATTATACTCCCCCAAAATCTATAATCCCCCTAAAAATGGTAATTTATGAAATGAAGAAATAGATTTCAAGTAGAAATAATGAATAGATGCTTACATTGATCAAATTAATAAAAAGGAATGAACCATGTGAACATGCTGGGATGAAATTTAAGGGCCCTGCTACTTTGATATGGAACACTAACATCAGTAAAGAAAACATAAAATTGATCATTTTACCACCACAACAAGGTCATTGACAACTTATTAGTAAGTGAATGTGGTCATTTCAAAGGGTGTTTAACATTAGCTCTTGCATAAGAAAACGAGGAGTGATTTACAGTTGTATATATCTTATATGATAGAAGCTTTCTAGAGGTTTCCCAAATTTGACAACAATTTCAAAAATTTGTGTGACATTGCCAAAATGGCTCTTGAAACCAAAGAAATCTTTTTGTAAACCTGTCAATTTTAAATTGTTCTCAACCATTCTAGAAGAAAGATTGGGTTATCTTTCTATTATTTCTATAAGAAAGGACCTACTGTAGAGCATGGGGGATTCTACTCAATACTTGGTAATAACCTAAATTGGAAAGAAATTAAAAAAAAAAATAAATACATGTATATTTATAACTGAGTCACTTTGCTGTACACCTGAAACTAACACAATGTTGTTAATCAATAATACTCCAATATAAAATAAAAATTTTGAGAAAAAGAAATGATGTTACAAAGTTGTACAATCAAACAGTATGTACCCAAAATGTAGGAGGAAAAGTATTACCAAGGAGTTCCTGGTAGCTGATTAATAAAAAATATTATTTTCCTAGAATTTGTGATGTTTACTGTCAGCTTTTAAATCTTGTGATTTGTGACTTGTTTTGTTATTTTAAATAAGAATTCCCCTTTATGGCTAATTTCACATTTATAATTTGTATTCTTTCCCTTAAAGTGAGCTTCTAAATATGTATAGGCTTTGCTCAAAGCCTGGATGCATCCCTGATCACATGAAGTAGTCCTGCACCTAGCAATTATGGGGCTTTTGTGAAAATAGGAAAGAACATTTAATCTGAGCCTTAGAATATTTGCATAAGCAGGGAAAAAAGTATAGGAGGTAACCCTTTATTCCAAATTTAGCAGCACAATGCATAGGCATCAATTAATCTTGTTAATAGCAATTGTGTATTTAAAAGTTGCTAATTTCTGATTCAAGCTCAAAAGCTGAAAAGTCTCTTTCAACCTCTGGCCTCTATTAGGTGTGTTCTTACAGTGATTAAACGTGCTGTTCCTCCACTTTATCTCTTAGCGGTGATTATCTGCTTTTATTTCCTCCTAAGATCTGTTGATTAGCCATTAATAAGAGTTTTCCTTGTGGCTCAGCTGTTAAAGAATCCGCCTGCAATGCAGGAGACCTGGGTTCGATCCCTGGGTTGGGAAGATCCCCTGGAGAAGGGAACGGCTACCCATTCCAGTATTCTGGCCTAGAGAATTCCATGGACTGTATAGTCCATGGGGTTGCAAAGAGTCGGACATGACTGAGCGACTTTCACTTTAACAAAGACCTCAAAGAGATAAGCTTTCCAAATCCCTGGTTACATCCCAGCTCCAGGCCACCTTATATAATAATTTCAGTGTACTTCACTTGAGTAAACATTCACTGGACATCCACTATACACAGGGCACTGTGCTAAGTACTAAGGGAGTAAAAGTAAATATGACATAGTCCTTGGACTCAAAGAACTTACAACATGATTAGAAAATTAAACACAATAATATCAGTTCAATTTTTTTAAAATAGTCACTATTTATTGAGCTTTCAGTCCATTACCTCATTCCTCATATTCATCCAATGAAGAAGGAGTTCCATTTTAAACAATGAAGTTTAGCTCCATTTTACTGGTGAAGAAGCAGATTTAATGACTTGTTTAGGGTCAGATGTCAAGCAGGAGCAGGACCAAGACTGGAAACAAGACCTATCTTTCTCTAGAGCCTTAATATGATCTACCGGGAGCACAACTGAGAGCATTTAACCCTGATTGGGGGATATCAGAGAAAGCAGAGCTGGTCTGAAAGGTGGAAGGGGTTTGTCCCAGTAAGGAAAGGTTATTCCTACAGAGGGGAATTTACACACAAAGGCAAGGAAGTAAAACACAACAAGGGACATGTCAAGAAACTTCGTAAACCTTGTAGCTCCTAAATTAACCAAGATCCTGACCCCTAATACTGAATAACATGGTGACAAATCTCACTCCATCCATCAGTTTTTTCATTTCCACAACCTTTCTTTACACCTCTCCTTATTTTAATTTTTCCACAAGCATGGATACAATGGCTTTTTAAATACTCTTCCTATTTTTTAGTGAATTTAGTAATTGGAGGAAACAAATAATAAAATAATCCCACAAACAAATGTAAAATTGCAACTATGACAGATCCTACCAAAAAGGCAGGTGGTACTCCAAGAGTCTATAATGGGGGAAATCAAATGACCTACCTAGGCATCCCTTGCAAAATGTTTCCAGAGCTGAGCTATTGGAAATGAGAAGGAGATAACCGAATAAAAAGGGAGGGAAGGGTGTTCAGAAAAGGATCTACATACACAAGGGCCCTTGAGAGGGAAGAAGTATTTTGTGGGACAGAGTCCAAGGGACTGGAATACCAGTGGAGGTGAAGCTGAAAACATAACAGGGTAGGAGATAAAGCTAGGCAGGGTACCAATGAAGAATTTGTGCCTTTATTCTTAGAGCAATGGAAAGCTACTTAAACATTTTAAGCAGGTAAGTAATGCCATCATATTTGCACTTTGGAAAAACTCCCTTTGATCTTCAGATAAACTGGAAAGGAGTCAGAATGGAATTTTTTACACACTACCATGTGCTTGCTCCTTGGAAGTAAAGCTATGACAAACCTAGGCAGCATATTAAAAAGCAGAGACATCACTTTACTAACGAAGGTCCACATAGTCAAAGCTATGGTTTTTCCAGCAGTCATGTGAGAGTTGGACCATAAAGAAGGTTGAGCGCCCAAGAATTGATGCTTTTAAACTGTGGTCCTTAAGAAGACTCTTGAGAGTCCCTTGGACTGCAAGGAGATCAAATTAGTCAATCCTGCAGGAAATCAACCCTGAATATTCATTGGAAGGACTGATGCTGAAGTGGAAGCTCCAATACTTTGGCTACCTGATGGGAAGAGCTGACTCATTGGAAAAGACCCCGAGGCTGGGAAAGATTGAGGGTGTGAGGAGAAGGGGGCGACAGAGGATGAGATGGTTGGATGGTATCACCGATTCAATGGACACAAGTTTGAGCAAACTCAAGGAGATAGTGAAGGACAGCAAAGCCTGGTGTGCTGCAGTGCATGGGGTGGCAAAGAGTCAGACACAACTGAGTGACTGAACAACAGCAACAATGTGAAAAATAAATAGCTAGTGGGAACTTGCTGTATAGTACAAGGAGGTCAACTTGGTGCTCTGTGACAACCTAGATGGGTGGGAAGGGGTGGGAGATGAGAGGGAGGCCTAAGAGGGAGGGTAAATATATCTACACATATATATATATACATATGTATATATATACACATATAGCTGACACCCTTCATTGTACAGCAGAAAGTAACAACATTATGAAGCAATTATACTCCAATTTTTAAAAAAATAACTAAAAAAAAAATAATAAGAAGAAGACTATGCAAGCAGCCCAGGAAAAAATGATATGCTAACTTGGACAAAAGAATTGGTGGAGAGCATGAAGAGAAATGAACAGATTGTACATAGGAGACAAAATAAAGGACTTAATGATAGGTTGGATGTGGAGAGTAAGGGAGAAGGACTTGTTGGAAATAAGCCTAGGTTTCTGGTAGCCCAATAGGCAGATTAATTGTTTCTAAGCAGAGATTCAGGAATCAAGCTTCTTCCATTTGGGAGCTCTACCGCCTGCAACTGATGGCTTCCAAGGTCCCTGTGGTCATCTACATCAAGAGGTAGATCAATAGCAGATTGAAAATGAGAACTTTTTATGGAGCAGGACTGGAAGTGGCTTACATCACTCTGCTATATTCCTTTGGCCACACTTGTGAGGAAGGTTGGGAAATAGAGTCTATCTAGAGAAAGCAATGGCAACCCACCCCAGTACTCTTGCCTGGAAAATCCCATGGACGGAGGAGCCTGGTAGGCTGCAGTCCATGGGGTCACACAGAGTCAGACACTACTGAAGTGACTTAGCAGCAGCATCTGTGTATACAGAAAGAAGAGCAAAGGGGTTTTGTCACTAGCTAGCAGTCTCTGCCTCAGTGGAGAAACTAGAAAATGAGTACAGTTGACCATGTAACAAATGGGTTAGGGGCCAGCCCTTTGACCAGTCAAAAATCCATTTGACCCTCCTTATACTCTGTATCTGAGGTTCCACATCCATGGATTCAAGCAACTATGAACTGCGTAGTACTGTTTAATTTACTACCGAAAAATGTATATATAAAAGGACCCATTAAGTAAAAACTCCTATTGTTCAAAGGTCAACTATATATTCTTTAGTAAGGCAATGGAAGTGTTCCATTAGGGCAGAGAACAGTTTTCTAATTCCTATAATTTTTTTCAGTTTCATTTGTTTTTCTCTATATCCCTTCTCTTTATCATACTGTTTGTGTTCAAGAATAAGTAGGAGCATTACTTAATTCCACATCTTTATGTATTCATTTTTAATGAGAACAAATCACCTTTTCAATACCTATCCATTCAGTTGATATTTAAGGGTCTACAGTTGTCTCAGTCTAGTTGTTTACTTCCTATCCAGGGAAGGAAGAAAGAAAGAAAACTATTCTTTTACTGTTAAGAAAAAGGTTGTCAGTACTTTAAATTTATAAGAAAAATGTTTATGTGCAAATATGATTACTTTGGGCTTCCCTCATGGCTCAGACAGTAAAGAATCTGCCTGCAATGCAAGAGACCTGAGTTTCATCCCTGGATCAGGAAGAATCCCTGTAGAAGGGAATGGCAACCCACTCCAGTATTCTTGCCTGGACAATTCCATAGATAGAGCAGTCTGATGGGCTTGAGTCCATAAGGTCACAAAGAGTCAGACATGACTGAGTGACTAACACACACATGATTACTTTAATGTTATTTCTAATAACCAAACAAATGAAAACCATAACAGTACAATAATGGGGGCATTTAAATTATGGCACACCTATACAATGGAATATTATGCAGTGATTAAAATGTTTAGAAAGAGATTTTAATGGAGTGGAGAATATTTATGACATAGTGTTAAGTGGGCAATGAATAAAGGACTATCTCAATTACATAAATATATGTATGGAGAGAAGAAATACACCAAATATTAACCATAGTTATTTCTGAGATAGGATCAAAAGAACACTGTAGTCTCCTCTCTGTAGTTCCTTATATTTGTAATTTATTTTTTACAATGATATTCATATCGAATTAAAAGTTTTCTTTTTAAAAATTAAAGCAAATTCAAAGAAGCTATAGAAATCTTGAAAATATGATAGGTAATCACAGATGGAAAACTCAGCTGTGGCCATGGGACTGGAAAAGATCAGTTTTCATTCCAATCCCAAAGAAAGGCAATGCCAAAGAATGCTCAAACTACCGCACAATTGCACTCATCTCACACGCTCGTAAAGAAATGCTCAAAATTCTCCAAGCCAGCCTTCAGCAGTACGTGAACCGTGAACTTCCAGATGTTCAAGCTGGTTTTAGAAAAGGCAGAGGAACCAGAGATCAAATTGCCAATATCTGCTGGATCATCAAAAAAGCAAGAGAGTTCCAGAAAAACATCTATTTCTGCTTTATTGACTATGCCAAAGCCTTTGACTGTGTGGATCACAATAAACTGTGGAAAATTCTTCAAGAGATGGGAATACCGGACCACCTGACCTGTCTCTTGAGAAACCTGTATGCAGGTCAGGAAGCAACAATTAGAAGTGGACATGGAATGACAGACTGGTTCCAAATAGGAAAAGGAGTACGTCAAGGCTGTATATTGTCACCCTACTTATTTAACTTATATGCAGAGTACATCATGAGAAACACTGGGTTGGAAGAAGCACAAGCTTGAATCAAGATTGCTGGGAGAAATATCAATAACCTCAGATATGTACATGACACCATCCTTATAGCATAAAGTGAAGAAGAACTAAAGAGCCTCTTGATGAAAGTGAAAGAGGAGAGTGAAAAAGTTGGCTTAAAGCTCAACGTTCAGAAAACTAAGATCACGGCATTTGGTCCCATCACTTCATGGCAAATGGGGAAACGGTGGTAACAGTGGCTGACTTTATTTTGGGGGGTTCCAAAATCACTGCAGATGGTGACTGCAGCCATGAAATTAAAAGATGCTTACTCCTTGGAAGGAAAATCATGACCAACCTAGACAGCATATTAAAAAGCAGAGACATTACTTTGCCAACAAAGGTCTGTCTAGTCAATGCTATGGTTTTACCAGTAGTCATGTATGGACGTGAGAGCTGGACTATAAAGAAAGCTGAGTGCCAAAGAATTGATGCTTTTGAACTGTGGTGTTGGAGAAGACTCTCGAGAGTCCCTTGGACTGCAAGGAGATCCAATCAGTCCATCCTAAAGGAAATCAGTCCTAAATACTCATTGGAAGGACTGATGCTGAAGCTGAAACTCCAATACTTTGGCCACCTGATGTGAAGAACCAACTCATTAGAAAAGACTCTGATGCTGGGAAAGATTGAAGGCAGGAGGAGAAGGGGACAATAGAGGATGAGATGGTTGGATGGCATCACCGATGCGATGGACATGAGTTTGTGTAGGCTCTGGGAGCTGGTGATGGACAAGGAAGCCTGGCGTGCTGCGGTCCATGGGGTCTCAAAGAGTCAGACACGACTGAGTGACTAACCTGACTGAACTGATAACATCTTGGTGACCTACATACTTCAAACATTACTTTCACCACCAGATACATCCACAACTGAGCATCATTGTGGATGTGTCAGGTCCATCACTGCTGGTAAAGCAAAGCCAAAAAGCAGAACTGAGGCCAGAGAATCAGACCTCAGTAGATGATTGGCATAACAAAGCCAAACCTCCTAGTAAAAGAGAATTGGGGAAATAGCTGGACTTTGGCTACACAAAGCAAAGCAAGAGGTCCAGGCTTTGAACAAGTAGATGTAAAAGGCAAAGCTGCTGGAGCAGTTTGGATTCATAAGTGTTAAGTGAGGGTCAGGAGCAAGGATTCAGGTGCCAGGAGTTCACATTAATCTCCTAGGATGGAATTTTGTGCCTCAGGTGAAAATGTAAGGCATGCCTGCAAACATCTTAACAAACAAACATCATAGCTTAGTGTTACCAAATCGGTGTTACCTTTTTCCAAGAAAGGTAATTTTTAATGCCTCGATATTTCAATAGTAATGATGATAACATTTCCTGAGCATCTATTGTATACTTTTGACTGTGGCCTTACACTGCACTAAATGCTTTATATGCTTGCAGATATTATCTCATTTTATGACATGAGCATTTCGATCCCATTTGAAAGATGAAGAGACTGAGTCTTGGAGAGGGAAACTGCCCAACTCACACAGGTAGAAAGTGGTGGTGCCAGGTCTGCAACCCAAGTCAGTCTGATACCAAAGCTCACAGGCCTAACCACTTCATTACAGGTCAGTGGTGAGTTCCCTGTGGCCATGGATATTTTCTGTGCTGCTTTTTTTAAACATGTCAGTAAACCAAAAATCCTATCTACCGGCGATGAGGCTAATAGAAAGCATAGGTGAGTAAAGAACATTAAGATCTTCAGTACCTGTTAAAAAGAATATTACTACTAAATATATATATATATGTATATTTATTTATGAGAATTAATTTGGAAAATAAGGAAGTCTCCTCAGCATTCCTAACATTACATCATAAGCTCTGAAGTTGACTCTTTATCTCTAGCCGAGGTAAATAAGGAAGAAATGAAAAGTTTATACTACAGATGGCTAAGAAACCATGAAAATTAGCCCAGATTCAGGAAGAATCTAAATGGAATAAGTAAGCTATTAAGCAATTAAGATTTCTGTTTGAAAACACAATGTACAGCCCTTATGTAATTCTTCTTTGGATCACTGAATTGTACCTTCTTTAGACCAAACATCCAAAGAACAGTAAAATATAAAATATAAACATAAGAAATTCTTTACAGTACAGCAAACATTTCTGTGGACTGAAGCATAAAATCAATTGGGCAAAGCTGAACAATGAATAAAAGAGTAAATACACCCTTCTTTACTTCTCAGAGATTTATGTAGAGCTGTTGAATATCAGTTGCAACTTAGTAACATGCTTAGTTTTTTTTTTTTTTTTTTAATGCGTCAAGATTTGACATGTTTTCTTCTGTTGAGTGAAAGCTCATGCAATTAGCTGTGCAGAAAGCTACAAACACAGTTCAGGTCACTTTACCTTAGCAGAGGTAATTGTTTGCAAATCATCAGAGTGTATACACTCCAAGTGCTGTCAAATCTAGCAGACCATTCCAAAAGTAACCATGGGGCTTCAGAACATATCATTTACTCCCTCCTGTTCAAAAAAAAAAACCAAAAGTTAACCCTTCGGCAGCAATTCTCTTCCTTTTCCCAAGAGATACTTTAAATACTCTGGGATGAAACTGAAGTAAAATGAAGTCAAGTAAAGCGAAGTGAAGTGAAAGTCGCTCAGTAGTGTCTGACTTTTTGTGACCCCATGGACTGTAGCCCGCCAGGCTCCTCTGGAGGGAAATCTCTAGGCAAGAATGGAATTCTCTCCATGGAACTCTCCAGGCAAGAATACTGGAGTGGTTTGCCATTTCCTTCTCCAAAGGATCTTCCCAACCCAGGGATTGAACCCGGGTCTCCTGCATTGAAGGCAGACTCTTTACCATCTGAGCCACCAGGGAAGCCCATGATCACCTTGGAGGAGGTTCAGAATCAAACATCTGCTCAACAACAGCTAAGAAATTTTGGATTTGTTTTGTTTTTTTTAATGATTTGAGTGCCAATCTGAAGATTTCATTTTGAATTCACTGCACTGATATCAAGATACACTTTATAGTCTACGAGTGTGCTTAAAGGAGGGTGGGGTAAGTTTTGATGTCAAATAAACTGAACTAGAGGACAAATAAAAAACAACAAATGCAAAATTATGTAACACAAAGTTTTTCAGCTCTCCCAGATGCTTCTGTAGCAAAGAAGGTATCCCAGCAAGTCAAATGCATGCCCTGTTATCTTCACAATAGCTTCAATAATGATCTATTTGGTGTGGAAGCAAGCTTGGCCCCTGGCTCTTGACAGTTTTATAGCCCTTGGTCAAAGTTTTCAACAGCATTTGGGCAGGCGTGACTAGGCAGCTAGATTACACATACTGACTTTCCACTTGCAGATACACAGTATTTACTTTACAGGGTGAGCCAGTAAATCAGCTGACCAATTAGGCCACAGATTCTTTGTGCCTCATGAAAGCTAAGCAAAGACTGAATATAAAAATCTCAGCAACACTTGCAGACTGGGCTTTCCTTTAATGTGTCTTCATATAATCTCCATGAAAAAGAATGTCAATGACCAATAATCTTCAGAACCACCTTAGTGTAAAAAACAGAATGTCTCTCAAGTGAAGAGCTCTAGTTCTTTGGGTTTATGGGGACCCACATTCAGACAGTAGATAGGATCAAACTTCAGAAAAGAAGGCAATTTTATGAGAAATCTCCAGAACTCCTCTAAACCCCACTGCTATTTGGCCTGTCATTCAAGTACCTCCACAATCAATTTTTCAACTTTTTTACCAATATTTCTATCAATCAATTCTCTCTTCTAGCCAAATTGATCTTCCCATGGTCCCCTGAACATGTGATGTGCACTGCTACCTTGCTGCCCCATCTTGAACCGTTGAACACCACTTAGAATGTCATCATCCTTGCCCAGCTACCTGTAGGTCACTTCTACTTGAGTGGCTGCCATACTGAAAATTCAACAAATCTAGTCTACCATCAAGACTATATTCTTATTGAACTTCCATCACCAGCACCAGCATTCTTACATTTCAATGAGGCTCAAAACCTTGGACTCACTTTTGAGTCTCTTTCTTCTTCCATATATCCCATATTTACTCTTCCAAGAGTCCCACAGCCTGTGGATACTAGCATTGTTATATTTCTTGCAAATAACCACCTGCCTTTTTCAATTCCACTGCCAACACCCTTGTTCAGGCCTATTTCCTCACCTGGGCCATTTAAAAACTTTCCCATTGTCCTCCCTGTCTCCAACTTCTCTACCTTTAATCCAATCTAGATACCTCAACCAGATTAATCTTCCTAATTTCAGCTCCAAGTCACATCACTTCTCTGATAAATACCTTCAATGGCATCTCATGGCCTAATAAAGTTTAATTTAGGAGTTGACCCCAAGAGCATTCCCCAATAAACTTTCTATACTGAAATCTTTATCTTAGAATTTATGTTCAGGGAACCCAACCTAAGACACCCAAACACCTTTCATATCTTTCACTTCTGTCCTTCATATAATGCCTACATTCCAGTCAAACCAGGGCATCTGCCATCCTTAAAGACACCCCATGCATTATCACTAACCAACTCATCCACAAAGTATCTACTGAATATCTAAAATATTCCATACTCTAGAAGAGGTATTGACAAACCTAAATGGATATAGACAAATGAATAGGCCGTGAGCATTCAGTATGAACACTGATTTTCCAGCTGAGACCAGAGGAAGAGCAAGGGAGAAGAGTGTGCTAGCTCAGGAACAGTGTGCGCAAAGTCCTGGAGATGGGAGAACTCATCTGGGGAGTCCACAAACTGCAATAGCACTTCAAAATGGCTGAAGCTCGGGGAGCTTAAGTGGCGGTAGCAAGACATGAGGCCAAAAAGGCCAATAGGACCAGAACAAGAAAGAATAGTATCCTTATTTGGGGATCTTGACACTATCCTTCGGGCAGAAGAGAGCTATTAGAGAGCTTTAAAGTAAGAAAAAAATGACCACATTTGTGCTTTAGAAAGATTCCTCTGCCTACAATGTAAAGGAAGAATTAGCTGGAGGAAATATTGAAGGCAGGTGGTTATTGTAGTCATTCAAGTAGAAGATAATGGAGAGCTGGCCCAAGGAAGTAACAATGGAGACTGAGCTCCTGTTGCTGCTGCTAAGTCGCTTCAGTTGTGTCCAACTCTGTGTGACCCCATAGATGGCAGCCCACCAGGCTCCCCTGTCCCTGAGATTCTCCAGGCAAGAACACTGGAGTGGGTTGCCATTTCCTTCTCCAGTGCATGAAAGTGAAAAGTGAAAGTGAAGTCGCTCAGTCGTGTCCAACTCAGCGCCCCCATGGACTGAAACCTGCCAGGCTCCTCCATCCATGGGATTTTCCAGGCAAAAGAGTACTGGAGTGGGGTGCCATTGCCTTCGCCATGGAGACTGAGAGACCTGGACAAATTCAGGAGATATTGAGAAACTAATATAAAAGGTGTGATGATTTATCATATGGAGGGTACTAGGGAAGAAGTCAAAGATTAAATCATGTTTCAGACTTAAATAACTAGGTGTATATTATTCACTGAAAAAGGAAACACTAAGGAAGATATATAACTAGGGAGAAAAATAAGGAGTTCAGTTTTGGCCATGCTAGATTTAAGGAACTTAAGAAACAGTTGGATATGTGGGTGTGTACAAAAGACAGTTAGCTATATAGGCCTGACTTTTGAGAAAGCAGTCTGGCTAGAGGCACAGGTGAGGCATCATCAGCCTACATTTGGTCATAGAAACCCGGGGGTGAGACTGAAAAGAGCTGTCAGAAAAGCAGAGAGAAACTCAGTGGAGTGTGGTGTCATGAAATCAAGAGAATAGTTCAAGATAAAGCAAAGGGTCAACAGTATCAAATAGGCCAAATAAAGTCAGGACCAAAAAGATTGTCCACTGACTATAAACACCTCTGTATCTTTGCTCAAACTATTCTACAACTAGAAACCATAGAAACATTTCCCATATTTCTTTCAAGGATAGTCTCAAATCGCCTCACATTTGCGTGGTGATTTATTGAACATCATCACATGTTACCTCATTTACTGACTAAGATTTCGAGGGTTAAAACCACCTCTTATGTATCTTGGCATCCCTCTAAGCTCATTAAAATGTGAATGCAGTAGACTCAGAAAAGGAATCAAATTTGCAGTGAAAGCTCTATGAAAAGAGAAGAATCTATGGATGGGAAGAGCTGGTCCACAGGCCAGAACTATTGCTTGTCCCTGTCTGCAAGACGGCACAGCTGAGACAAGTCTGTGTCCACACAGACAAGTCATGAAGCATTGCCCTTGATTGTTTAGAAAGAGATACAGTCATTATCCTTATATGCAAACTTACTGAATGAAATGATGGTGACAAGCTCATCCTGCCTTTTCACCATGACATTAACCTCATGGACCAGGTTAGTGACAGATCTGGAGCAAAATACCCACAACCCCCAGATCCTGACTGACCTCACTCACCCCAAAAGGGAGGCCATGTGTAGACAAGGATAGGGAGGCATTTGTCTTCTGACTGTTCTTTTTTCTGGAGGGCAAATAGCTATTTGAATAGGTGCAACTGCCAGCTTCACTTACCCCTTCATAGTTAATGAGCCTATTTTGTTTTATAGGTGCTTCAAAAGAGCTGACAGAGAGGAGACAGCTCTTAATGGAAAACACGAAGCAACTTGCTGAGCTCTCATTGTGAGGTCAACTGCTTGCCTTCTCGTGCCCTGGCAGACCTACATTTAAATGATTCCCTTTTCAAACACAGAGCAAAACCCAAAGGAGAAAAGAATTCTCACGTTTCAAGTGTCAACAAGGCAGCTTGAGGGAGATGCAGCCACCAACACAGTAACAGTTAAAGTAATAGTGATGTGGTACATGTTTTGAAGACATTCAGCCTAAACCTCCAAAACTTGCGGCTCAGCAAGTTGCCCTCCCCCATCCCTGCCTACGCAACATTCCTCTTAAGTTCTCAAGAGGCCCTGGCATTTAGAACACTGGCAAATATTTATTCAATACCCAGAAAAGTACTTTAAAAAACGGTTGGTCCTTGATAGTGGTAACACTCTACACTGGTAACAAATAACCCTTTAAGCAGTACTTTTTTTATAAATGGAGAAGACAAGAGTAGTGAAGATGAAAGTCAAAGGTAAAAATTCCCAGAAGTTTCTGTCTGGAATATGTTGCCTAAAGAAAGTTCAGTTCAGTGAGATGTTAGTCAATGCTTATTAGTATTCAGCACCACAGGAGTTTGGGTGGTCCCTTCTTTCCTTCAAGTCATCTTGTCATTCAGCATTGTCTCTATATTAATATTGCACATAATATTGCAAACTGCATTTCTAGATGTCTTTACCCCTTATACTGTGGTTTCCACTGACAACCCTGAGTGGCTTAAAAATAGACAATCCACTTTACAACTGGCCCAGCCTACAGGTGTCCAAGGAGGCATGGCATCATTACTGTGGGACCAGCCATGTAAGGAGAGAATTTCAGACAGAAGAAAGAGTACTATGAATCTAAAGCTTAGAAAGGAAATTAGAGATTTAATCCAATGCTAGCATTTTACACGACTTCAAACATTTTTAAACAAGCCAAGACATGAGAGAAAGTATTTCACCAAGGTCATGTAGTTACAAGTATCTTCTCAGAATTAGTTATTCTCTTGTGCCCCCACTGTTTTAATACCTGTAATACTAGATTCCTATCACAACATAATGGCTTCCCTGGTGGCTCGGCGGTAACGAATCTGCCTGCCAATGCAGGAGACACAGGTTCAATCCCAGGGAAGGGAAGATCCCCTAGAGAAGAAAATGCCAACCCACTGCAGTATTCTTGCCTGAAAAATCCCATGAGCAGAGGAGTCTGGTGGGCTATAGTCCATCGGGTTGCAAAAGAGTTAGACACGACTTAGCAACTAGACAACAACCACATAATAATATGAGTAGCTACACTTTATAATCTTAATAACCACACAGAGCCAACAGTTGACTAGCAGGCCTTCAGGAGTAACACACATAGAGGATTAAGAATAATTTAGGCATAAAAGAATATTCTCCAAACACCAACTAAATATTAAGTTGTAAAGAAGGTTATTTGTAATAGACTGGAAATTTTTCACCTGTAGCTAGTAAAATAATAACAGCAACAAAAACAGGTGGAATTTTTTAGGTATATTAACACATCTAATTCTGACAACAATCCTATGGAGCAGAATTATTATTACCCCCATTTTAGAATTGAGGAAACCAGGGCTCAAAAAGGTTAAGTAATTTTCCCAATTGTTTATAGGTTCTATAGCTAATCAATGAGAAATCAAAGAGTTATATCTACACTGTCAAGCTTCAGAGATTGTCCTCTTAATCATTACGCTGTACTGACTAGACGTAACATCAATCAGTTCAGTTGCTCAGTCATGTCTGACTCTGCAACCCCATGAACTGCAGCATGCCAGACTTCCCTGTCCATCACCAACTCCCAGAGCTTGCTCAAATTCATGTCCATCGAGTTGGTGATACCATCCAATCATCTCATCCTCTGTCGTCCCCTTCTCCTCCTGCCTTCAATCTTTCCCAGCATCAGGGTCTTTTCCAAGGAGTCAGTTCTTCACATCAGGTGGCCAAAGTATTGCAGTTTCAGCTTCAGCATCAGTCCTTCCAATGAATATTCAGGACTGATTTCCTTTAGGATGGACTGGTTGGATCTCCTTGCAGTCCAAGGGACTCTCAAGAGTCTTCTCCAACACCACAGTTCAAAAGCATCAATTCTTCGGCGCTCAGCTTTTTTTTGGTCCAACTCTCACATCCATATATGACTACTGGAAAAAACCACAGCTTTGACAAGACGCACCTTTGTCAGCAAAGTAATCTCTCTGCTTTTTAATATGTTATCTAGGTTAGTCATAGCTTTTCTTCCAAGGAGCAAGCATCTCTTAATTTCATGGCTGCAGCCACCATCAGTCAGACTTAATATACACAACCATAAACAACATGCATAAGATTGATTTAATTTTTTAAAGTTTTATTCTATATACAAAATCTAAGCTTTTTCTACTTTTATATAGATCTTGGAACTGTTTTCTAAGACAGTTGAATAATACAATATCCCACAGTTTTCAAGCTGTCCTCTCCACTGATGTGTTGCATTTCATTTCACTAGCTAATATTTATAACTAATTACTATAAGACTGCATTCAGTTTAAGAACTAAAGGTATGGACTTATTTTAACATTTCTCAAGAATGCAGACTTTTTCTCTAAAAGATTGCCTTTTTTAAAACTAGAGATTTAGCACCTCTATCTTTTGGTTGTCGTTCCTAACTTGTTCTAGTCCTCATAACTTATTAGTGGAAATTATGCTTGGTTTTGGAATAACCCGTTGCAGACTGTAAATGAGATTACCTTTCACTAAGTATAAATAAAAGTGCCAATTGTTACTACATATTTTATCAATGAGAAATAAACTGTAACTACAAGTGAGCCCACTTTTTGAAACAAAAAGCCTGAATTTTTTTAATGGTCAAAATAGGAGATGGCTTCTCTGTCAAATACTTATCACATACATTTAAGCTGATCAGAATTCTCCAAAGTGTCAAATTATAAACCACTGTCAAAAAACAACAAATTAATTAATTTTCAATTTACAAAATAATCTGAGTAATTACAATTCAATAGAATTTGTTTAATATAATGTGACTAGTCAGTACCAGTAACAAACAAGCATCCATGTTATTTATAGGCAGAAATAAAAGGGTTACTTATTGATTAAATGTGGAAGATCAACTTCTTTTTATCTCTTCTTCTCTAAGTAGCACATGGACCTCAACAGTTCATTTTTTCTCTCACTTTTCAAATAAGATAAAGTAAAAATCTGATTTCAAAAAAAATTATAAACTAAACATACCAAGCATGGTATTTTACTTTAGTAAGATAAACATGATAAACAGGATAACATAAAAGATGCTCATGAGATATACCAAAAAATTTTAAAAATAGGTCTAAAATAATTTTGCACCACTAGTTTAACTACATTTTTAATGGAGAAAGGCACAGTGTAGTAAATTTCACTAAATCATTATAATTCTTTGACCAAGTTTCTACGTACACTTATAGTATTTCTAATTTTTCTATTTTATTTTTACTTTCTATACTATTTTCATTGTGATTACTTCTTTTGGGGGTAAGTTTTTCAATTAAGCTTTTATCACTTATGAGATTTTTATATACATCAAATGTTACTGATTATACCTTCAGTCATTCCAAATTTTCTTTTCATGAACATTTTTTTCATACCAAGTAAAAATTTAGCCATCTAAATTTTGTCAGTATTTTATTCTTCTGTTAAATTTTGTAAATAACACATTTTATAATGTAAAGTTTTAATAACTGTTATTGTCATTTATTATTGATTCTTTTTATATAATATTCATTATGATCTTGATTAAAAAATAACTAATTGCTTTGTTGGTTCATGATAATGAGTAATTTCTCTCAGATAATCCAATATTGACCTAATTATTAACGGTCAGCCAGTTGTATGGTTTGTATACTTCTAATCATCTTTGTATTCCATGAGCTAACGTCTACATCCTACATCACTGACTGAATTGTCTTGATCAAGTTGTTTAACCTGATGACCTGGCTATTTCTATTTTCTAATTTATAAAATCAAAGTTATAATAGTGCATACCTTATAAATTGTTATGAGAAAACACATGCAAACCACCTACAACAGCATCTGGCACCTAGAAATCAAACACAGCTAAACACAGCTATCATACTTTTCACTTTTGTTATTAGTGTTCAGTAAAAAGCAGAAGAGTCAAAATGCTGTTGCTATCAATGTGATGGAGTCAAAACGGTAAGATCAAAACAGCAAAATCAAAACGTGGGATCAAAATATCCTGTTTTATTTACACCTAGTACCTAACTCTCTTTGAAAGAAAGAAGAAACTTACATTATTACATTCTCTATCATAATTTAGAAACCATTTTACTGTCTTAGGAATGACTATATTAAGTTCATTTAAGTAAAAACTAAAATACAACACTATGTAATTCATAGCAAAGACTGCTACCTCCTAGTGACTTGTTTTTGGCTATAAAAACTGCTCACAGTTCCTAAAAATTGCAATATATGTGTTAATTCAATTCCCTGATGTATATAGAGGCAAACATTCTCCGTGAAATACTAGCAAAACAGAATCTAATAACACATTAAAAGAATGATACAATATGACCAGGCAGGATTTATCCCTGGGATGCAAGAATGGTTCAGTATATTGTTGCTCTTGTTGTTGTTGTTGTTCAGTCTCTAAGTCGTGCCCGACTCTTTGCAACCCCATGGACTACAGCACACCAGGCTTCCCTGTCCTCCACTATCTCCTAGAGTTCAGTATAAGAAAATCAATTAATGTGATACCCTACATCAACAGAATAAAGAATTTAAGTCACACGATTGTCTCAGTAGATGCAGAAAAAAAGTGTTTGACAACATTCAACACTCTTACATGATAAAAACTCTCAACAAACTAGAAATAAAGGGAAATACATTTACATAATAGAGACTATATATGAAAACTCCACAGCTAACATCATACTCAATGGTGAAGAAATGAAAATTCTTCCTCTAAAAACAAGAATAAGACAAGGATCCTCACTCTTACTACTTCTATTTAACATGGTACCAGAAGTTCCAGAGCAACTAGATAAGAAAAAAATAAAATACATGCAAATTGCAAAGGAAGAATTAAAATTGTCCCTGTTTTCAGATATCATGATCTCATATACAGAAAACTCCAGACATTTAAACAAATGTTAGAACTTATAAAGAAGTTCAGTAAAATTGCAGGATACAAAATAAATATACAAAAACCAGTTGCATTTTTATACACTAACAGTGAACTAGCTAGAGAGGAAATTAGGAAAACAATCACATTTTCGTTAATACCAAAAAGAATAAAATATTTAAGGATAAATTTACTTAAGGAGGTCAAAGATTTATATACTAAAAACTATAACATATTGATGAAGAAAATTAAGAAAGGCAAAAACAATGGAAGATACCCCATATTCATGTATTGGAACCTTAACATTACTAAAACATCTGTACCCAAAGTGATCTACAGATTCAATGCAATCATTATCAAAATCCCAAAGACAATTTTTACAGAAATACAAGATACAACTCTACAATTTATATGGAACCACCAAAGGTCACAAATAGCCAAGTCAATTCTGAGTAAGAACAAAGGTTGAGGGATCACTTTTCTGATTTCAAAATAGATTATGAAGCTATAGCAGTCAAAAAAGTATGGTATGAATATGAAGACAAATAGACCAATGGAACAGAATAGGGCCCAGAAATAAACTCACACAGATACAGTCAAATGATCTTCAGCAAAGGTTTAAAAAACACACAATGTGGAAAGGATAGTCTTTTCAACAAATGACTTTGGGAAACTGAATGTTCACATGCAAAAGAATGAAACTGGACCTTTTTCTTACACCATAAAAAAAAAAAAAAAAACTCTAATAGAAACCCCAAAACCATAAAACTCCTAGAAGAAACATAGGCGAAAATCTTCATGACATTGGTTTTGGCAATGATTTCATGAATATGACACCAAATGCACAGGCAACAAAAACAAAATTAAAAAGTGGGGCCTCGTCAAATTAAAAGACTTCTACTCAGCAAAGGCAATGATCAACAGAGTGAAAGGCAATCTATGGATTGGGAGAAAATATTTGCAAATCAAATATCTGATAAAGAGTTCATCTCCAATAGATACAAGGAAATCCTACAATTCAATAACAACAAACCCACTAATAATCTGGTTTCAAAAATGGGTTTAGCCCATTTTTAAAACATTGTAAAAAAATAATGTTTTATAGTAAACATTACCTGTCCAAAAAAAAAATGGGCTAAGGACTTGAATAGACATTTCTTCAAAGACATAAAAAAGGTCAACAGGTATACAGAAAAAGTGAATGTTCATCATCACTGATCACCCAGGAAATGTAAATCAAAACCATAAGATATTATCTGATACCTGTCAGAATGACTATTATGATAAAAGGCAATAAGAATTGGCAAGGATATAGAGAAACTGGAACAGTTGAACACTATTGGTGAGAATGTAAAATGGTGTAGTCACTGTGGAAAATATTATGAAAGTTTCTCAAAAACTTAAAAATAGAATTACTGTTATGATTCAGCAATCCCATTTCTGGGTATACATCCAAAAGAACTGAAATTAGGATCTCAAAGAGGTATTAGAACTTCCATATTCATTGCAACAATATTCACAAAAGCAGAGGTAGAAATAACCTAAATGTCCATTGACAAAAAAATGGATTTTTAAAATGTGGTATACACTTACAATGGAATACACCTCAGACTTTTAAAAAAAGGAAATTCTGCAATATTTGACAACATTGTGGGCCCTTAGGACATTATGCTTAGATAATCCAGGTATGGAAAGACTAAAGGGAGTAGGAAATGGCAGCCCACTCCAGCATTCTTGCCTAGAAAATCCCATGGACAGAGGAGCCTAGAGGACCACACTCCATAGGGTCACAAAGAATTGGACACAACTGAGCATAGAAAGACAAATATTGCATGATTCTACTTATATGAGATATTTAAAATAGTCAAATTCATAAAACCAGAGACTAGAATGGTGGTTACCAGGGGTTAAGAGAAAAAGAAAATGAGGAGATTTTAATCAACAGCCATAAAATGTTAGTTAAGATGAATAAGTTCTAGAGATCTGCTGTACAATATTTGTGTCTATAGCCAACAATAATGTACTGTAAACTGAAAATGTGTTAAGATGGTAGATCTCATGTTAAGTGTTCTTGTATTAATAAAATAAAACAGAAAACATATCTCGGTTTTAAATGCTTGAGGGCCTCCAATAATTCACAGAGTGCTTATTATAACAATAAAATAAGTATTTTTGACATGGAAGTCTGATCACCTTTCCGACCCTCTCCCCAAAGCGTTTTGATGGCTCCCCATTGTGCTCAGATGGAAAAGAATCCGCCTGCAATGCAGGAGACCTGGGTTCGATCCCTGGGTTGGGAAGATCCCCTAGAGGAGGGCATGGCAACCCACTCCAATATTCTTGCCTAGAGAATTCTCATTAACAGAGGAGCCTGGCGGCCTGAAGTCCATGGTGTCACAAAGAGTTGGACATTACTGAGCAACTAAGCATAGCCACTGCCCCATTATTCTTAGGATTAAAGAACATGGCCTTTGAGCCTCTGGATGATCTGGGCTCAGCTGCCCATCTTCATATTAGCCTGCAGCCTCATCCTCACTCTATTCCAGATTCCCTGTCCCTCTCTTTCCCTGTCCCCCATCACAGAACTTTGGTACTTGGCCACAGCCTCTAGGGAATGGCTCACCCCACTCTTCAACAGAGTAACTCCACTTCTTCCTGCAGATCTCCTCCCACCTCACAACTATGTCAAACCCACCTATTTTATGCTCTAATAGCTCCATGTATTTCCATTTTTTAACTCTTACTACTGATACCATTTTGAATATATTTGTGTGATTATGTGATTACCATCTGTCTTTCCCACTGGATTCCAAACTCCATACCTGGTTTTACTCACCATTGTTCACCACTGTTTAACAGTGTGCCTGGAACAGAGTAGGTGCATTATGAAACAAATACACAAATGAATGGCCTCAACTAAATAAGCAGATTTGAATTTATATTTATCATTTGTGATACATAAATATGTAGTCGCCCAATATGTAGTTCCCATCTGGGGCATGTTCCCATAGAGGGAGCAGGTTTTTCACGCTGAATAAAGCCCTCACCACAGGAATCCAAGGGGAGAGCATGAAGAACTTCAGAGATCAATGACCTCTAGTTCTCCTGGGAGGGATTAAAGTTACCATACAGGTGGGGAAAGCCAGGAGGTGCTAGAGCAAGACATGTTAACTGCATTAGGAGTTATTCTTGCCACAGCTACTCTCCCTTCTGAGAGTGCCTCTCTGCTCAGATATTATAAGGATTTCTGACCATCTGACAATATTGATCTTTTGACCTCTCTGAAAAGAGCCAAAATTTTTATGGCTTGGAAATTGTTTCATCTGTTTTTCAGCTCACCATAACCTAATTTCAAGCTATAATATTTGCAGGAGAATCTAAATGTGCAAAAAAAAGTTTCAATTCATTCAGTTCAGTCACTCAGTCGTGTCCGACTCTTTGCGACCCCATGAATCGCAGCACGCCAGGCCTCCCTGTCCATCACCAACTCTCGGAGTTTACCCAAACCCATGGCCATCAAGTCGGTGATGCCATCCAACCATCTCATCCTCTGTCGTCCCCTTCTCTTCCTGCCCCCAATCCTTCCCAGCATCAGGGTCTTTTCCAATGAGTCAACTCTTCACATGAGGTGGCCAAAGTATTGGAGTTTCAGCTTCAACATCAGTCCTTCCAGTGAACACCCAGGACTGATCTCCTTTAGGATGGACTGGTTGGATCTCCTTGCAGTCCAAGGGACTCTCAAGAGTCTTCTCCAACACCACAGTTCAAAAGCATCAATTCTGCGGCGTTCAGCTTTCTTCACCATCCAACTCTCACATCCATACATGACCACCGGAAAAACCATGGCCTTGACTAGACGGACCTTTGTTGGCAAAGTAATCTCTCTCCTTTTAAATATGCTATCTAGGTTGGTCATAACCTTCCTTCCAAGGGGTAATCGTCTTTTAATTTCATGGCTGCAATCACCATCAGCAGTGATTCTGGAGCCCAAAAAAATAAAGTCTGACATTGTTTCCACTGTTTCCCCATCTATTTCCCATGAAGTGATGGGACCAGATGCCATGATCTTAGTTTTCTGAACGTTGAGCTTTAAGCCAACTTTTTCACTCTCCTCTTTCACTTTCATCAAGAGGCTCTTTAGTTCTTCTTCACTTTCTGCCATAAGGGTGGTGTCATCCGCATATCTGAGGTTATTGATACTTCTCCCGGCAATCTTGATTCCAGCTTGTGTTTCTTCCAGCCCAGCGTTTCTCATGATGTACTCTGCATATAAGTTAAATAAGCAGGGTGACAATATACAGCCTTGACGTACTCCTTTTCCTATTTGGAACCAGTCTGTTCCATGTCCATTTCTAACATGATACACAAATCTCAAGAGTATCTCTTCATGGAATCATGGTGTTCTACGAGTGGAATGGACCTACATGAAGTCATAACCCATCACCTTTCACACCTGCAACCATGAGTCACCCCAAGCTTCTCTCCTGAGTGTTCCCTTAAGCTAGGGCAATCTGTCCCACATAGTTTAAGGAGACTTGGCATAGAACTTCATGAAAGTTCTGTGATAAAAGAGCAAAGAAGGTTATCTCTCTCCACAAAGATGTACAAAAATAGGAGAGATGGAGCAGAAAAGGGAGGATATGTGGAAACAGAAGGTGGGAAATGAATAACAGCAAAAAAAAAAAAAAAAATTAGGGGAAAACTGAAAATTAAAAAAAATTCTGGAAATGTGCACAAATTGAGATAGCCCAGGATATGAGTCAGAGAGACTTGATTTTAAAAAAATACAACCAAAGAAAAATAAGGAAAATGAAGATGGCTTTGCTGTTTTTGTTGTTGCTGTTCTCTTAACATAAGTTTACAGTTACTAAACAAGGCAAAATTAGAATTGCAATAATGTGCTATATGTGAGGGAATTCAATTTTTTGAGGTAAAAAATGCAATCAGCTAAGGATATGTGCAAATCAGAAGAAAAGATTCAAGATGTAAGATGCAAAATACAGCATACCTTCCATCTGTTTGTTTTTTTTTTAAAGAAATCACATTGAACAGCTAAGATTCCTTTCAAAATGTTTAATATTCCTTCTCTTTACCAGCTTCCTAACAGTGTGTTCACCCACATATCCCAATGTTAGTGGCACATAAAACAAACCTTTCATAAAAATTAGAAATAAAAATATGTATATGAACACAGGAGATTCCTGATACTGGCAAGACTCCAATTCACATATACTCTTAGGCTAGACCCACTAACATTAAGAAGCCAATTTGCTCTTAGTTCAGTAATGGAGAAGGTTCTACCAGCCTTGGTTTCCATGTACTAGAGTATTCTCTATAAGGAGCAAGATGTCTCCAACAGATCTTCAGAATTCTTTTATGAAATATTGCTGCGAGGTGTGTAAACTCTTCCTGACTACCAGTCTACAACAAGGCAGTAACTGAAGTATCAGAAGATGGTGAAAATTTGGTTCACTGTATTTTTGACCAATAGCAGTGTAAGAGCTTAAGAAAGAATGTACTATTCATGAGTGTGAAATCTACAGCAGGGAAGCCACCTCTTAGGACAAGACACTTGCATACAGTAAAGGACATTCTGCTCCTCAGGAAGATCTAGTACTGATCAACAATAAAGCAAATAAGGGCTCTGTCAGAACAAACAAACAAACACTCTTTGAAAGGGGCAAGGTGCAGATCATATAGAATAATCTTAGCTGACAAATGTCAAGAAGGAGGCACAGTAACTCCCTTTCTGCCAAAGGCTGACTCCCTGGAAGGGACTCCCAGAGCAGTCTTCAAGTCTGTTGACTTGTTTTTTCAAGCTATTAATGTAACTCGCAGCTACATTGGTTTGTTTTGTTGTTGTGACATGGTCTCCATAGATGTGCATTGAAATTGTGCCCAGCTGCACTGAAGCCAAGAACCATGCAATCTGGAGGTTGTGCAAGCAAGATTACAAGGCTCTAAGGTATCCAGTGCCTGTGCTGCTCATCTCTTCCACTTACCTCGAAGCTTGGCTTGTCCAGCCTGGGCAAGGGAATGCTGCACTGGGACCAGATCCAAGTGCTTTAGGAAAGTGGCTACATTTACAGGGAAGGAAGAGAGTTTTATCTTCACACCAGGGCTTTATTTGCATGCCTAAGGAATGGTCAGCTTAACCAGGATCAGTTTAGTGCCTGTTTGTTTTTAGTTGTCCCTCTTCCTTTTTGTACGGACCCCAACTTTCTCATATTTACTCCTCTCAGGAGTCCATTACCCTTATGTTTTCTTCATCCGTGTCCATCTCAGGAAATGTATTTGCAAGAGATAACTTGATCAATTCATTCACACAGAACTTAGAAAATAAAAGCACAGGGGAAAAATACAGGGCATCCAGTTAAATTTGAATTTCACATAAACAATAATTATTTTTTAGTGCAACCATGTCTCATCCAACATTTGGGACATATTTATATTGAGATTATTTGCTGTTTATTTGAATTTCAAACTTAACGTTTGTCCTATACACTAAATCAATAAATGACCACATGAAAGAGTAAATGGCTTATGATGTTTTTACCTCGCCCAAGGCTATTGTCTGAATTTTAACTTAGAGTTAAAGTCCCCATAGCTCTAACTAAATTAATAATTAGCAGATCTTAGTAACAAACTAGAAGAAAAACATATTGTACCAGGTAAGCAATCACTTATTATTCCCAGCCATAAGGAGTCATATTTCTAAAATTAAAAGACTACAACCTAGAGGCAGAAAGCATCACTTGATTATTGCCTGCTTGTACTTAAGGCTACTTATCAATGTTTATTTCAAATCAGACAATGTGATTGTTCACATTACCTGGTGCTTTATTCTTCTAGATGGAGAGAACACAATTTAAAGATGCAAACCTCTGCACTAAAATATCTGTTCTCACACTGTCTTCCATGAACTGGAGACACACATAGTGCTGGTTGAACATCCTAGGCCTCAGCTCATATCTCATCAACAAAGACATTACATACCATATCTATCAACAAAGCCAAGCATGAATACATACTCTTCCAGTTCTCCAAAAACCTGTAGTTAGGGTCAGAGAAAAGGAAGATATATGAAATTCAGTTCAGTTCAGTCTCTCAGTTGTGTCCGACACTTTGTGACCCTATGCACCGCAGCACGCCAGGCCTCCCTGTCCATCACCAACTCCCTGAGTCCACCCAAACCCATGTCCATTGAGTCAGTGATGCCATCCAACCATCTCATCCTCTGTCGTCCCCTTCTCCTCCTGCCCTCAATCTTTCCCAGCATCAGGGTCTTTTCAAATGAGTTAGCTCTTCGCATCAGGTGGCCAAAGTATTGGAGTTTCAGCTTCAACATCAGTTCTTCCAATGAACACCCAGGACTGATCTTTAGGATGGACTGGTTGGATCTCCTTGCAATCCAAGGAACTCTGAAGAGTCTTCTCCAACACCACAGTTCAAAAGCATCAATTCTTCGGCACTCTGCTTTCTTTATAGTCCAACTCTCACATCCATACATGACCACCGGAAAAACCATAGCCTTGACTAGACAGACCTTTGTTGACAAAGTAATGTCTCTGCTTTTTAATATGCTATCTAGGCTGGTCATAACTTTCCTTCCAAAGAGTAAGCATCTTGTAATTTCATGGCTGAAGTCACCATCTACAGTGATTTTGGAGCCCAGAAAAATCAAGTCAGCCACTGTTTCCCCATCTATTTGCCATGAAGTGATGGGACCAGACCTGGGTGTTCATCGGAGGGACTGATGTTGAAGCTGAAACTCCAATACTTTGGCCACCTGATGAGAAAAGCTGACTCATTGGAAAAGACCCTGATGCTGGGAAGGATTGAGGGCAGGAGGGGAAGGGGACGGCAGAGGATGAGATGGCTGGATGGCATTATCGACTCAGTGGACATGGGTTTGGGTGGACTCGGGGAGTTGTGATGGACAGAGAGGCATGGCATGTTGCGGTTCAAGGGTGCGCAAAGAGTTGGACACGCCTGAGTGACTGAACTGAACTGAACTGATGGGATCAGATGCCATGATCTTAGCTTTCTGAATGCTGAGCTTTAAGCCAACTTTTTCACTCTCCTCTTTCACTTTCATCAAGAGGCTCTTTAGTTCTTCTTCACTTTCTGCCATAAGGGTGGTGTCATCTGCCTATCTTAGGTTATTGATATTTCTCCCAGCAATCTAGATTCCAGCTTGTGCTTCTTCCAGACCAGCGTTTCTCATGATGTACTCTGTATATAAGTTAAACAAGCAGGGTGACAATATACAGCCTTGACGTACTCCTTTTCCTATTTGGAACCAGTCTGTCATTCCATGTCCACTTCTAATTGTTGCTTCCTGACCTGCATACAGGTTTCTCAAGAGACAGGTCAGATGGTCTGGTATTCCCATCTCTTTCAGAATTTTCCACAGTTTATTGTGATACACAAAATTCAAGGCTTTGGAATAGTCAATAAAGCAGAAATAGATATTTTTTTTGGAACTCTCTTGCTTTTTTGATGATCCAGTGGATGTTGGCAATTTGATCTCTGGTTCCTCTGCCTTTTCTAAAACCAGCTTGAACATCTGTAAGTTCACGGTTCACGTATTGCTGAAGCCTGGCTTGGAGAATTTTGAGCATTACTTTACTAGCATGTGAGATGAGTGCAATTGTGCGGTAGGTTGAGCATTCTTTGGCATTGCCTTTCTTCGGGATTGAAATGAAAACTGACTTTTTCCAGTCCTGTGGGCACTGCTGAGTTTTCCAAATTTGCTGGCATATTGAGTGCAGCACTTTCACAGCATCATCTTTGAGGATTTGAAATAGCTCAACTGGAATTCCATTACCTCCACTAGTTTCATTCATAGTGATGCTTCCTAAGGCCCACTTGACTTCACATTCCAGGATGTCTGGCTCTGGCTGAATGTGAATGATCACACCATCATGATTATCTGGGTCATGAAGATCTTTTTTGTACAGTTCTTCTGTGTATTCTTGCCACCTCTTCTTAATATCTTCTGCTTCTCTTATGTCCATGCCATTTCTGTCCTTTATTGAGCCCATCTTTGCATGAAATGTTCCCTTGTTATCTCTAATTTTCTTGAAGAGATCTCTAGTCTTTCCCATTCTATTGTTTTCCTCTATTTCTTTGCATTGATCGTTGAGGAAGGCTTTCTTATCTCTCCTTGCTATTCTTCAGAACTCTGCATTCAAATGGGTATATCTTTCCTTTTCTCCTTTGCTTTTCACTTCACTTCTTTTTACAGCTATTTGTAAGGCCTCCTCAGACAGCCATTTTGCTTTTTTGCATTTCTTTTTCTTGGGGATGGTCTTAATTCCTGTCTCCGGTACAATGTCATGAACCTCCGTCCATAGTTCATCAGGCACTCTATCAGATCTAGTCCTTTAAATCTATTTCTCACTTCCACTGTATAGTTATAAGGGATTTGATTTAGGTCATACCTGAATGGTCTAGTGGTTTTCCCCACTTTCTTCAATTTAAGTCTGAATTTGGCAATAAGGAATTATTTCATATAAGGAATAATTTCATATAAGGAGTATATGAAATTAATGGTAATCAAAGAAAAATAGGAAGGAGAATTGATAAAATAAAGAAGAAAATTATAAATACAAATAGCAAAAATGTAAAGGGAGTGAAGAAGACCCTTGGACCAACCTCAGTTATCTAGAATAGGTGGCTACCTCCTGATGTGAGTTAAGTTCTGGGAAGAACCCTGTGGAAAATACTATATATAAGCTCATTTAAGATCTGTTCCAAACTTCTTCTGCAATGACTTTCTATGTACTACAGAGGCTAATAAACAAAACTGCTTTTTTCCACACTTTCTTGTAACTAGGGTTCTAGATATGATATAGACTGCATTATTAGATTCACTTTCAGAATGGAAATTCAGACTCTGTAAAGCAAGGAGAGTCACTGGACATGAGGTATCGTTCTGCTGCTGCAGATGGAGTATTAACTCCCCAGTTTAGCAGAAGTGGTTTCCTGACCACAGCTTCTCCGTTTGACAGGCAGCACCCAGATCAAGACAAGTACAGCAGTTTCTATGATGATTCAGTTGTGATGTGGCCTCAGGATTTGTTTCTGGGAGCTCACCAGCCTAGATTCTATTTCTTCTACCCACAGACCAGTTCTGTAGACCATTGAATATCCTGTCATTAATACATTTCAGCTTAAGCCAACTAAAGTGGGGTCTGTTCTCTGCAACTGAGCACTAACTGAGACAAGCTGCTACTACCAAAATATCTACTTCACTAGCCTAATGGTTCTCAACTTGGCAATGTCTGGAGACATTTTGGGGTCACATATAAAAGGAAGATTACTCTTGGCATCTAGTGAATAGAGACCAGATACTACTAAACATTCTACAATGCACAGAACAACCCCCACAACAAAGAACTGTCAAGTCCAAAATGTCAATAGTGCCGAGATGGAGAAACCCTTCTGTAGCCTAGAATTGAATTTGAAAGTTTATCATTTAAAATATAGTATTTGCCTCTTTCTGCCATCTTTCCATGCTGCCATAATGGTGTGCATGAATGTCCTGGCTGATATTCTCAAGAGTATCAACAATGCTGAAGAGATGCAAACATGAGGTGCTTATAAGGCTGTGCTCCAAAGTCATCATCAGGTTTCTAATTGTGAGGATGAAGCATGGTTACATTGGTGAATTTTAAATCATCGATGACCACAGCATTGGGAAAATTGTTGTAAACATACAGGCAGAATAAATAAGTGTGGAGTGATCAGCCTCAGATTTGATGTGAGACTCAAAGATCTAGAAAAATGTCAGAATAGCCTGCTCCCATCCCATCAGTCTGGCTTCATTGTACTGAAAACCTGAGCTGGCATATGGACCATAAAGAAGCAAGACAAAACACAATAGGGAAAACACTTGGATTCTTTTTCTAGGGATGTAATACAAATAAAATGCCTCAGAGGACAAAAAAAGCACAATACATTATTTGCAATATGTTGGTTTAACAAGAACTCTTTCACAATGCAAATGGTCCTCAAAAAATTACAGGTAAAGTTTTTGTTCTTTTCCATTGTAGTACCGAAAACCACATTCTATTTCACACTGTAATATTTCTGCAATCATGTCATGACCTAAAAGGTATGCTTTTAATGTAGTGATTTTTTTCCTATCGACAAACAGAGTAGGCTATTTGTAGTCTCAACCCTAGCTCCTCAACACAATCAATGCAGTGCTTTTCACTGGTTTAAGCATGAGGTCCAGACATCAACATTTCTTCAATGCTCCTTGTAGTCAGGGTCAAGAACCATTAATTCAGAGCATTTTAAAGAATTTGGACCCCTGAAGATAGAGAAAAGGAAATAAAAGGGATGTCACCAGGAAAGATAAGCAAAAGTGGTGGCAGACAACCAGACAGACTTCAGAACCTCACTCTTCCACCCAGGACCAAACCTTGTTACAATCACCAGAAAATGTGCTAACACTCCAGCCTTAGAGTTCTTGAGTAACTTTCACGAGCTCTCTTGGACTCAAAGAAAATAACAAGTAGAGAACTGAACTAATAATTGATCCTGACAAAAAGAAATGGAAGATGCTTTCATCTACTCCAAACTCAGTATGTATTTTTTTCAGCACATATGGCAAAGCAAGCTGTATCCTACAAATATATTTCTTATAATTTGTAAACATCTCATTCCCCTGTAAAGTCTATCTCCTCCCTTGAATGAAGAGGTGCTCTATAAACATTGGCTAAATTGAATTAAATATACTCCCTAAACGTGCTTCTGACTTAAAATGTATGTTGCTGCTGCTGCTGCTAAGTCACTTCAGTCGTGTCTGACTCTGTGCGACCCCATAGACAGCAGCCCACCAGACTTCCCCATCCCTGGGATTCTCCAGGCAAGAACACTGGAGTGGGTTGCCATTTCCTTCTCCAATGCATGAAAGTGGAAAGTGAAAGTGAAATCGCTCAGTCATGTCTGACTCCTAGCAACCCCAAGGATTGCAGCCTACCAGGCTCCTCAGTCCATGGGATTCTCCAGGCAAGAGATATTAGCCCTCTTTAAAGGAGAGAGCAAAAATTTAAGAGAAAATAGTAAAAGGAGACAAAGGAACTAGCCCACTCCAATTATCTCTTTCTCCAGCAGTAGAAGAGATCTACACAGGTCCAAATAAATGTTGCCTCAAAAATTTGCTACTACTCCAACTTAATAGCCCTACTACTTCATTGTTAATTTTTTTAAGTCAAAATTGACAAAGTAAATTCTACAGTGTCCCCACCTGCCTCAAAACCCAGATTGTAGACTTCTAAAGCCAGATCTTGGATAAGATTTTGACACCATGCTCTGCTACACACAAAAGGTATGTTTAGGTGACAGTCCGTAATATTGCAAAGGACTGAGTCTCAAGCAGTAAGTAGAGTCTGAAGCCTAAATCCATCTTTTTAGAAACAATCACTTTCATCATTTCAGCAGAGTCAGTTTTCCTTTGTTTTACATTTATTTATTCAAAGACTTCTAAATACAAGCTGCTCTGTTGAAACAGCCTCTGGACCCAAGTACAATAAAAACATTATTTAAAATATATGATTAAAAACACCCAGCAGTAAGGCTGGAACAGTATCAAATGAGCTCTCCCATTTAAGTGTCAGTCATAGAGGATAAATCCACCTGCTAGTGACCAGTACCATGATCCCCCCACCCCCACCCCACCCCCGGCTTTCCCATGGATTCCGACCAGCTGATGCTACAGTGGGCACTCTCTGCAGATGGAAGGGCACACTCAAATATTCCATTTCTTTCCTCACCCTTGATTTGGCTTCCCTGGTGGCTCAGATGGTAAAGAATCCGCCTGCAAAGCAGGAGATGTGGGTTTGTATTCCTGGGTCGATAAGATCTCCTAGAGAAGGGAATGGCAACCCCCTCCAGTATTCTTGCCTGGAGAATTCCATGAACAGAGGAGATTGGCGGGCTACAGTCCATGGGGTCTCAAAGAATCAGACATGACTGAGCAACTAACAGCTTCACTTTTTTTTCATGTTCCTCTCCTTTCATTCAGCAATAGGCTAAAGAGAAATTCACAGAACCCCCAAATCTGGGAGACACTCGGACATGGGAATTTTACATAACATTTTGGCTTTGGCAGGTCAGGAATGAAGAGTTGGAAGCCCTCGACTGAAAAGGACCCTGTACTCTGTGGGCAGCATTATTCTTCCTGAGGTGTTCTACCCTTGGTTCTGGCTCCAAACACTTCTGAATGCAGAGGTAGCAGCAGAAGTAATATGGAATACAAAATGTAAAGTCAAAGGGAACACCATAGGGAATAGCATGGATTTCAGACAATGTAGACATTTCACATTTAGGGGGTGGGGGTTCCCATCTATAAAATAGAACCTTCTACAAAATTACCATCTACATAACAGGTTATAAACTTTCACTCCCTTGTGACACAGAAAATTCCCTAAATTCCAAATGTGTTTACACAGCTAATTAGGCATGAAAATTTTAAATCTAGCACAGGCCTGTTAAGAAGGTCTTGTTATATGCAGACATGTTCTGTCAAGGGTGTGTATCTAGTGAGAGATGCCATCAATGGCTAATATGATTTTGTTATAAGTTCTATCCTTTTTTTTAAAAGTTCATAAGTAAAAAAAAGCAAAAGATCTTGGCTTTCTTCTTTTATGTATGAGTTTCCCACAAATCTCCCACCATAGGAAAACAAGAAGAGATTTGAAAGAAAAGAATAGTAGATCAATACTAGGTAGGAATAGTACTTCAAAAATGGTGAAAGTGAAAAGTGAAAGTGAAGTCGCTCAGTTGTGTCCGACTCTATGCGACACTATGGACTGTGTAGCCTACCAGGCTCCAATGTCCATGGGATTTTCCAGGCAAGAGGACTGGAGTGGGTTGCCATTTTCTTCTCCAGGGGATCTTCCCGACCCAGGGATTGAGTGGGAACATGTTATTTTATGTTCTTCTGTATTCTGTATTATTCATTCCTCTTTTTTTTCTTTAATGACAAGGATGCCCATATCTTATTACAAAGAAGCTACCACCAAAGAAGATAAAAATGCCTTTTATCATGCATCTGGCCCAAATTATATTTCTAGAACTCCTTTTCAATCAGCCATGGTGTTTTTCATAATTTTGTCAAATTGGCTGAATCTCATGAGCTGCCTGCTACTACATACTAAAGTGCCAGGCTGGTATCTAAGAAGAAAAAAATCACATTTTCCTTCACTCTTAACCCACAATCTGACTTCTTATGCTGAATTCAATCCCCAGCTAATTAGTTCAAGAGTAAGCAACTTTAACCAAGATTTGGTATTACTTTCCTGTTTCTGAGAGCTGGACTTTCCCCAGATGTAGTTCTCTTATTACCCTTTGCATTTTAAATAAGCCATTTTGGAGCATGGCTCTTGCTTTTTGTTTAATATATGCACCCCTTGGGGCTGTACTGAAGCTTGTGATGGCTCTTCGCCAGCAGTCAGAGCAACAGAATATCTACAAGATCCAGCTTTGTCCTACAGTTGGCATTCATTGTGTAGCCCCAGTTGAGCAGAGAGATTGCAAGTCAATTTTCTCAGAAATTCAGGGTCCCTAATATTCTAACATAGAATCTCCCTTCACTTCCTCCATCTTGTTTGTTTTAAACATGCAGTAACATTTCCCTTCGGAGAAGGCAATGGCATCCCACTCCAGTACTCTTGCCTGGAAAATCCCATGGACGGAGGAGCCTGGTAGGCTGCAGTCCATGGGGTCACTAAGAGTCGGACACGACTAAAGCGAGTTAGCAGCAGCAGCAGCAACATTTCCCTTATTGATAGTTTCTAGAATAAATTATTCCTTAGAAGGCTACCTTACAGATAACTGAAGACTTGCTAAAGTAAGAGTTTGATTTAAAAAAAAAAAAAAACTTTCTAAAATGTTAAATAGTTCTGGTGGGTCTCAAACAAGGTATGCCAAAAGTATTTTGACTCTTTCTTGATGAGTTAGGGTCATCTTTAAACCATCAGTTATTTTACACTGGAGTATACACTGGTGGCTCAGATGGTAAAGAATCCACCTGCCATTTAGGAGACCCGGGTTCAATCCCTGGGTCAGGAAGATCCCCTGGAGAAAGGAATGGCAATCCACTCCAGTATTATTACCTGGAGAATTCCATGGACAGAGGAGCCTGGCAGGCTATAGTTCATGAGGTCACAAAGAGTCAGACACGACTAAGCAACTCACTTTCACTTTCATAGAAAAAAAAAATAACCAGTGCATAAAATCATTTGCCCCTACATTCAGTTGTTACTATATTTTCTTGGTTACTTTGGTAAATTTTTATATTTTTATTTCTGTCCCTTTCCATACTATCAAACTATTTCAAACTATCTGTGTTCACTTTGCTTTGATGTTCACATGCCAGTTTGTAGAAGCAAACTTTGGGTTCATTGCTTTCAGCTTGCAGATGGCTGGAAACCCAAATAAATTTGCTGTAACAATATCTACTTGAAAATTAAATCAATTTTGGATGGTATTCTGAAGCTCAGCCTTCTGATCTAAATGCATAAGCATCAGGATATGAATGTGTAGCTGCTATTCTGGTTACTCAAAGCCATTTGAGGTCTTCACCTCTATCACACAGAAGAACATGACCAGGTACTTGTCCTTAGGTAGTATTGCACACTCAAGTTCAGCAATTTGTTCACTCTCAGTGTTCTCCTCTTTCCTTCTTGTTCTTGTCTTCTCTTCATCCCTCTGATTCTTTCTTTGAGCAATTTCTATAAGCATTAAATCATCCATTGTGATAAGGAAAGAAATCATAAAGGAAAGAGTAAAACATTTTAATCAATGCAAACTGAATCTTGATTTTTGGGAGGCAGTGGGCAGTGGTTAAATGATTGGCAGGAGAAGGATAAAGGTACATCAAAATGGAAGATTTACTTTTTAAATTTGCCTCTCATTAAAATGGAAGTATTAAGCTTGGCTATGCTCACAAAAGCCTCTGACACTCATATGTGGCCATCTCCCAAGGTTATAAAATCTCAGCCTCTTTAACTAAAATCCCAACAACTGTTGGAAATGTCTGTCCTAGGCAAAGATGACCCAGGCAATGTTGACTTGGAGTGTCAAAAAAATCTCATCAAAAAAAGATAAAAGTTCTTACTCAACCCTACTCTTTATCATGTTGGCATTGGTTGGGGATAGGGTGACCAACTTGTCCTGACTTGCCAAGGACTGTCCTGATTTTGAGACCAAAACTCCCATGTCTAGGGAACCTACTTAGTCTCAGGCAAATTGGGACATTTGGTCACCCTGATGGGAGATGATGCATCAAAGGTCTCTCATGTTTCCCCCAGCTGATCATTTTTACCTTCAAAGCAAAACTTTTCATTTTTACAGTTAAAATTTCTAAGAATTCAGAGTCCTCCTTTTTTCCTTTTGCTCAGTCAGTCTCGAGAATTATTTCTTAGTAACATCACTAGCATCAATTTCCTCTTTATTATTGCCACCAACTTGGACTTTATCCCCTGATCCTGGGCTATTGTAAAACTTCCATGAAGTCTTCCTGTCTTCACTACATTGTGCATGCCCTTCTCAGATTAATCTTTTCAAAATCCTGTTTTGCACAAGGTTCAGCTGAAGTCCCACCTCTTCCATGAAGCCTTGTATCTTCCCTGGCAGGAGGGGAGACAGGGTGGGAGAAGGAAGTGGCAGAAGGTAGGCTTAGGAAAGGTAGGGGTGCTATGAGGCCAATGCAGGCTGCCACCTCACAGAAGCTGCTAAAGACCAAAATCAAGACAGGCTGCAGAAGAGAGAGACCAGCAAGGCACAGAGTCAGTAATCCAGAAAAGGTGGTCTGAATCAACCACCAAACCAAGGAGGTCGAGCCACAGACACAAATCTGCAAGGTCCATGTGGATATCCAAGAGCCAGGGTGCATTGTTCTCAGCACACTAGATGCAAGAGGGTCACATCAAGCAAATCCCTCTGAGAGCAGACTACCTGACAGCAAGTTCAAAGCAGGGCTGGCCACATGAGAAGGGAAAGGAAACTGCAGTAGGAAGAACTGCCTGTCCACCCTTTCCACAGCCAGCAGGTTCTAATTTGGAAAGTTGTTAATATATTAATGTATGCATCCCTTAAATGCAAAGACAATATCTTATAACCCCCTAAAATTTCCCACACCTAGCACAATATGTAGTCAATAAACATTTGATTTATATAGTATAAAGTGTGCTCCCATGTTCTAAAGGCCATGTGCATGGGAAACCATGATAAGCACACAGCAACTCCACTTCTTTTCAGGAAGTGTGGAAGTCATCTGCCTGGTTTGGGTTTCAGATGCACTAATCAGCAAACAGAGCAAACACAAATTCTCCCTTTCCTCTTTTTTAAAACCTCAGAGTAAACCATTAACTCTCCTATTTCTTTTTGCATCCTAGTTCAAATCCTAAGCGCAAGAAAAAATAATAACAAAACAAACTATCTTTCACCGTGACTCAGATCCAAATCAGCCTTATGTTTTCAAGATACAGTGTTTATTAGTACTTGAAGTTCAACCAGAGAGAAAGAAAAATTGATCTAGTTCAGTTTTTCAACTTCAGAATTTTCAACACACATGCTAAATCACTTCTTGAGCAAATCTCGTGGTGTGTCCATGCTGAGAATCCCTTTAAAATGATGAAGTCTTTTAAAGACTTTGATAAGAATGTATTTTTCACTCAATAACACTTAGGGGGAAAAGATCCAAGTTAAAATGAAGGACTATCATGTTAGCTTTATAAATGTAATCACCTTTCTTTATTCATTGACCTATGAAGTCCCTTGAGTGGACAGGGTGGGGAGCAATAGTTAAGATTTACAAATAATATGCTATTGGAAATGCTTCAAATGAGGGTCTTATTTTAAGTGCCAAAGTAAACACCTGCAACTACTAATATAAAAGGAGACCACTTTGTTTTCTATAAAAAAACAAATGTCAGATGTAATTTTGGAATCTCTGGAGAAAAAAAGGAAGGCTTCAAATGAATCTCTGATAAGAAACAGCACGGCATGCATAACGCTAGAAGTGTTATTAATCTAAAGAAAGTAACTACCTTAAACTTTGTAAATGGTCTAAATCAGGATTTCTCAATACTATCATGAATAGTCAAGCACTGTGGACATTTTGTACCAAATAATTCTTTGTTTTGGGGGTTTGACCTGTTTATGGTCGTATACAGATGCAGTGGGCTTCCCTAGTGTCTCAGTGGTAAAGGGTACGCCTGCCAATGCAGAAGATGTGGGTTTGATCTCTGGGTCGGGAAGATCCTCTGGAGAAGGAAATGGCAACCCACTTCAGTATGCTTTGCTTGGGAAATCCCATGGACAGAGGAGCCTGGTGGGCTACAATCCATGGGGTCGCAAACAGCAACTTAGCTAATGAACAACAACAACAAATGCCAGTCGCAGCCCCCAACCCCCACCAGTCGTGAAAAACAAAAATGTCTCCAGACATTGCCAAATGTTCCCTGGAACGCATAACCACCCCCAAGTTGAGCACCACTGATTAAACGAGAGAAACTTTTTTAAAAGTGAAGGCTCTTAAGATAGCAGACTTAGGACACAGCAAAGAATCAGTGGTGTCAAGATGTCAAAGGAATGCTACACTAAGATAATCAGCTTAGACAAGCAATAGAAACAATGCACAAGACTAAACATAACTGGAAAATGGAACCATAAACCTAACCAGCAAGAACAAAGGTATACTGAAGAAAATGAGAATGGCCAGCATCACTTGAAAATCATTTTTCTTAAATTTTTATCTGAAAAAAACATCAGTCTGGATGAGAAAATCAAAGAAAGTCAAACAGTTTCACTCAGATACATACTATAAAGAATGGCAGTTCCCTTCCCTGCCCCTTCAAAACACCAACTTCTACTTGCCAAGTATTGGTAAGTTCATATATGCATCTGTGAATGTGAAGATGCGTATATGAACTTAGAACTCTCTGTATCTCCCACACCTAGCAGAACATGTACACAATAAATATTTGATTTAAATGATAATAAAAACATGCTTTCATGTTCTAAAAGGCTTTAAAGAAGACATATCAAAGAGTGGTAAAATGAATGATTTTGTACGTCTCACTTGGAAATAAGAAGCTAAAGGAAAAATCCAGACAAAGCTCAGCAGAAATTGGAGTGGGAAAAGCAAAGGTCAAAGAGTTGAAAAGACTTGAGTTAAATCCCAGCTGCATTGGTCCTAGATATGTGAATTTGGTTCCATTTACTCTATTGTACCCTATAGAATGACTACAATAATCCTACCTCAAAAGACAGTTAGGATAATTACTAAGATGAAGTACAAATAGTGAGGGGGAAAAAAATCAGCTCTCTTGATCTCCCTCTCTAAGATTAATGGACTTCTAACCATAAGTGCAATATCTACCAAACTTAATTTTCTCTTTGAAGTCAGAAAGAGAAAAATCTCAATTCATTGTGAACCTAAAACTAAGTGTTAACAAAGTCCCACACCAACAATAATAATGCAAAAAATCATCAAGGAATACAAAAAAAGAAGACAGACCCTTGAGAATACGTGGATACAATATTAATAGAATACTATCAATACAAAGTCAACTTGGTAATCTTTTGAGGAAACTCTAAGGCATGAAGAGAAAATTAGAGCCAAACAACAAAGAATGTCTTCTCTCTTCTATAAAGTATTTAAAAGTTCATTTAGTTAATTGCAGCATTTTTATTAATTAAAAAACCTTTTTAATATCTGTGCTAATTTTTTTTAAAGAAAAAGAAGATAGATTAAGCTGAATATGATTAGAATTTTCTTTCAACATCTAAAAGCTTTTAAATTGAAGGTTATTTCTGGGGTCATGGATATATTCTATTATTTCACAATTGGGTTTTGATTAAACAGATGTATCCATTTGTCATAGCTTATTAATTGTTCATTTAAGATATTGCATTTCAGCAAATCAAAACTACAATGAGGTACCATTTCACACCAGTCAGAATGGCTGCTACCCAAAAGACTCCAAGCAATAAATGCTGGAGAGGGTGTGGAGAAAAGGGAACCCTATTACACTGTTGGTGGCAATGCAAACTAGTACAGCCACTATGGAGAACAGTGTGGAGATTCCTCAAAAAACTAGAAATAGAACTGCCATATGACCCAGCAATCCCACTACTGGGCATACACACTGAGGAAACCAGAACTGAAAGAGACATGTGTACCCCAATGTTCATCGCAGCACTGTTTATAATAGCCAGGACATGGAAGCAACCTAGATGTCCATCAGCAGACGAATGGATAAGGAAGCTGTGGTACATATACACAATGGAATATTACTCAGCCATTAAAAAGAATACATTTGAATCAGTTCTAATGAGGTGGATGAAACTGGAGCCTATTATACAGAGTGAAGTAAGCCAGAAAAAAAAACACCAATACAGTATACTAATGCATATATATGGAATTTAGAAAGTTGGTAAAGATAACCCTGTATGAAAGACAGCAAAAGAGACACAGATGTATAGAACAGTCCTTGGACTCTATGGGAGAGGGCTAGGGTGGGATGATATGGGGGAATGGCATTGAAGCACGTAAATTATCACATGTGAAACGAATCACCAGTCCAGGTTTGACGCATGATACAGGGTGCTCGGGGCTGGTGCACCGGGATGACCCAGAGGGATGGGATGAGGAGGGAGGTGGGAGGGGGGTTCTGGAAGGGGAACACATGTACACTCATGGCAGATTCATGTCAATGTATGGCAAAACCAATATAATATTGTAAAGTAAAAAAATAAATAAAATTTAAAAAAAGATATTGCATTTCAGTGTATGTGAAAAATGTTACATAAATATATACATATGCACAGATATATATGTATGTATATATATGTACATGTACATGTGTATATATTTGTATATATGTACTTGTGTATATATTTGTATATACAAATATATGTATGTATATATATTTATTTTAAAAACTTAAAAATTTTTTTAAGTATAGCTGTAGAAATTATGTGATTCAGATCTTTTTCCTCCCCCTCAAACTGGTCTATTTTTATAAATCAATTTTAATTGTCAAAGAAAAAATAAGTAATTTTTAAAAGAAAGAAAATTAGTTAGTTCACACAAACCATATAAAGAAAAAAGGAAAGTAAAAAATGAGCTCAAAAACTTTAACTCCAAATACCATACTAGGACATAAGGTATCTCTTTTGCTGGGTTTTTTGTTTGTTTGTTTGTTTAATTGTCTTTTGCAAGAGAAACATATCCAAGTTGCATTAGCAGTGATTCTTACATTTTTGGGAGTTATACTAAGGATCCTTTGAATCAGAGTAGGAAATACATACAGGCATACAGAGAGAAATTTGGAATATGATTCCAGATACCTTATAGGTCAGGTTAGAAACCTTTCAACTAAAAGTTACCAAATGGTCAAAGGCCTGTCATATCTGTATGATTATAAGAGAAATATAGGTTATTATCCTAGTAGTCAATAAAGGTGATTTCTGAGCACACATTAAATAAATAATCAAAGGAATAAGTGAATTAAGAGATTTTAGTCATATTTTAAAATTAAACCTTAGCTGATGCTGGTATATTTTCCTTTCAAGAGCTTTAGAAAAGAAACAAACTTACACAAGTTTTCAAAGAGAAATATTAAAATCTCAAGGATAAAAATAAACAAAATTGAAAAAGGATAGAATTGAAAAAACCAATAATTGGCAACTTAGAAACAACCTTTTGTGATGTTTCTCGGGTTACAACAACCTCAGTGCCTCCTTCCCCCGTCAAACCAAGGTACCAGAAACACTGAACTCTAATGCTCACTCTTAACTATAAATGAATAGCCAAGGCTTGCCAGATATTAAAAGAAAAATTATAACAAATAAAGTCCCAGACAAACTCTGAGGAAAAGTAATTTTCAACATCAAACTGTGTGAGGTAAAGTAAAGTCCTTTCCAGACATAGATATCCTCACACAAACTCCCAGGTACTCTTTTTCTGAAAGCTACTGGGGAATGTGCTACTCTAAAGTGATGGCATAAACCAAGAGAAAGGCAGATTCAGCACAGTAAAGAAAAAATTCTCAAGATGGTGTCAAAATGAATACTTCATAAACAGATGTGTCGCAAATTTAAAAAGAAACCAATCCTGATTGAAAAGGGAAGATAAAAGATAACAGGATGGATTTCCCTAGGAAGGAAATAAAATGGAAGTTGCAGATTATCCTACAGATTTTATCATATAGAAAGCTGTATTGAGAGTCACTTTACAGAAAAGAATCAGCCATAGATTCAAAAAGTTAAAAAGCTAAGCAAATGAAATTAAAAACACTTATTAACTCCAAGATAACTTAGAAATTGTATAAGATGCAATTTTCATATAAACTATATATACACTATATACATATATAAACATATATAAAACATTTTAGTGTGTTTAATCTTTACATAGTATATATTATATTGTTTACAGTATAATCTATATATCATATAAACTATATACATATTTAACTAAATACTATAATATAAACTATATGTACAATATATAGTATAAACTATATATATATACTATATAGTACAAACTATATACAGTATACATAGTATGCGTGCGTCCATGCTAAGTTGCATCAGTCGTGTCCAACTCTTTGCAACCCTATGGACTGTAGCCCCCAGGCTCCTCTGTCCATGGGATTCTCCAGTCAAGAATACTGGAGTGGGTTGCCATGCCCTTCTCCAGGGTATCTTCCTGACCCAGGGATTGAACCTACCTATCTTAGCTCTCCTGCACTGGCAGGCAGGTTCTTTACCACTAGCACTACCTGGGAAGCCCATACATAGAATAACTATTGATAATATACACAGTATAAACTACATATATCTCATATATATACACAAATTATATAAATACACAAGTATATAACAGTTATAATAAATCACTAAATATGAATTCAACCAAAAATTGTGACTCTGCTATCTTGGAAGGAATGGAATGAAAAAAGGAAGTATAAGAGAGCCAAAATAAATAATGTCTAAAAATGTTTAATCAAATAATAGCAGTATATGCATAGTATTTTGATATGAAAAGCAAACATTGAATTAAATAGCTGAAGAATTTTAAAATGGTTACCTAAAGGAGTTGGGGATGGCCAGAAGGACGAGAGGCAATGTAGTAAAGAGGAATTAAAAGAATATTTGATTTTGCCTAAACCTGTTAGCATTATTTGACTTTAAGACTAAGTGCCCATATTACTTTGAAGAAAAGAAGATAATAATTTTTTATAAAAAGAAAGAAAGGAAGGGAGACAAGTGAAGCTTTCCCCTTTAAAATAGATTTATGTACATTTACGTGCTAAGTCACTTCAGTTGTGTCTGACTCTTTTGCGAGCCCGCCAGGCTCCTCTGTCCATGGGATTCTACAGGCAAGATTACTAGAGTGAGTTACCATGCCCTCCTCCAGGGAATTTTCCTGACCCAGGGATTGAACCCACATCTCTTATGTCTCTTGCATTGGCAGAGGCTTCTTTACCACTACAGCCACCTGGACCAAAGTAAATAATGTCTAAAAATGTTAAATCAAATAACAGTATGCTGTTATTTGCATGCTGTTATAAACATGCTGTGGTATAAACATATTATACAACCATAGTTCTACAATAAGAAAGCAACTGCTCACCACTTTTCAGTTTGTAAAAAATTCACCCTTAGATTTCAGGTATTCAAGTTCAAGCTCAATCTAAGTGATCGTATCAGGTCCAAAAACAATGGTTGAGGAATTAATAGGAACTCTGGCCTTTGAGGTGTCATTTATAATCACTTCCTCAAACCCAGCTTGTGTGCTTCAGGAGGGTTTGGATTACCACTTCCACAGGGATTGAAGAGCTAGAACACAGCTCCTTCTCCTTTGGCAGTTCTCACATTACAGTAGATAATATATAGTAAATAGTTCAAAACTTTAATTACTGGAACAGGAGGTACAGAAGGACAAATTTACCTAATTTATGGGGAGAGGAAAATGGAAATTAGTATCTTATTCATAGTAATATGAATACAATGGACAAAAAGCTATCATTCATAAAATAACATCACTGTAAACATTCCCAAGACTAAGTATGCCTTTGTAATTCCCAAGACTCATACTCACTTGGCATGCATGCTCACTACCAAGTAATTCAGGAGACAAACAAACCCTCCATTATATAACTCTTACTTTACTTTTCTTAATCTTTGAGTAATTAACATTGAATAAAGTTGTTTTCTGGGCCACTCCACAAATAGTTTCCCAGAAGAGAAAAGCAAATAAGCCTAAGCATGTGATAGGCTTGGAAAGTAATGAATCTTAACAAATTTGCAGTTGAATTATTGAACTGTTAAGATTGTGGAGTTAAAGAGAAAAGATTTGGATTAGTAAGTGAGGTTTTGTTACCATTGTTTCTTTGCTAATTATCTTTGGTGCAGCTGCTTGTTGCCATGAGCACCAAAAGTTATGATGCTGCAATTCACACCGAATATTTTTATTTGGAAAACAAGGTCTCACTTACGTAATTGAGGTTTATCAACCACATGAACTGCGAGTGGGAGATTTACATGTACCATAAATTTATTTGCTAAACTATTGATCTTGTTTATTTTTAGATGAACTACAAAATGGTGCTTCTTCAGTTTAGAGAACAAGAACCTTTTCACTTATTCATTCAACAAATACTTGCTGAGTACCTACTATGTGCTACTATATACTGTGTGCTCTAGGATCTGCTGGGTGCTTAAAAATACAGCAGTGCAAACAGAGAATTTACAATCTAGTGGGGTAGGTAGATAATTAAGCAATTAAACAAGCAATTATAATAGGATGATTTAAGTGCTTGGAACACATATAATAAAACATTCAACATACCCTAGGGCTCACAGGTGAGGAGAGCTTAGTCAGCTAAGTTTCCTAAAGGAAGTGACATTGAATGGAACTGCAAGGAGATCAAACCAGTCCATCCTAAAGGAAATCAGTCTTGAATATTCATTGGAAGAACTGGTGCTGAAGCTGAAACTCCAATACTTTGGCCGCCTGTTGCAAAGAACTGATTCATTGGAAAAGACCCTGATGCTGGGAAAGATTGAAGGCAGGAAGAGAAGGGAACAACAGAGAATAAGATGGTTGGATGGCATCACTGACTTGATGGACATGAGTTTGAACAAGTTCCAGGAGTTGGTGATGGACAGGGAAGCTTCGCGTGCTGCAGTCCATGAGATCGCAAAGAGTTGGACACGACTGAGCGACTGAACTGAACTGAACTGAGAGATGATTGGAAGTTATCTATGCCGAGTAGGATGAAGATGAGACAAAGAGGCTAAGGAAGGCCAGGGGCCAAAGAGAGCTATGAGGAAGCCACTGCAATAACAGAGGGAGAGGTGACAGCGGCCTGAACCTGGGTAATAGCAGTGTTAGAGAAAAGGAGATGGATCTGAAAGCTAGTAGGAAGATAGACTTGGTGGGATTTCATGACTTACTAGATGTGAGAGATGAGGAAAAATGAGGAATGAAACATAGCTGGTTTCTGGCTTGAACAACTGGGCACATTGTGGGTGTTCACTGAGCTAAGGGCACATAGGAAAGGCAGGTTGAGGAGGCAGATAACGAATTCAATTCTGAAAATGTCGAGTTTGAGGTACACAGCAGACATTCAATGGGAGATTTCTAGCAGGCAGTTAGAATATAGGGTCTGGGCTACAGATACAGATTATGAAGTCATTGTCTCAGAGCAGACAGTTGAAGCCTCTGGTTTAGATTATATCATCCAGAGGAAGTCTACAGAATGGGAAAAGTAGGCCTTTAGGGAACTAGTCAAGGAAGGGAAGAAAGAAAGTAGCCAAAGAAAGACCAGCAAAGACAGAATGAGTATCAGATGCCACAGAGAGGTCAATTCAATAAATATTTATTAAGCACAAATATTTATGTGCCAAGGACATGCTACTGGGTAATGAGGATAGAGCAGTGAAAAGCACACACCCAGTCACTATCATCAAAAAGAGAAAAAGCAGCCACAGGATTTGGGATTATAAAACTGTGTGGCTTTGGCAATAGCCATTTTACTGGAGAGAGAAGCTGAATTAGAGTAGATTGAGAAAAGACTGAGAGCTGAGTAAGCTGTAATGGCAAATGGAGACAACTCTTTAAAGTGAGGTGACCATGAAGAGATGCAAGAATGAAGAACAGTAATCAAAGCAGAGTTAAGGATAAGGGGTTACTTTTCTGGTTTCATTTCTTTGGTTTTTAATTATTTGAGAGGTCTGAACATGCTTACATGCAAAAGAAAAATGTGCCATGGAAAACAAGAAGTTAAACTATCCCATTTTTAATCACTTATTTTCCAATATATAATTAAAAGTTTTTCAAAAAAGAAAAGAAGAGGCTAGTAGTACCAAAAAAAAAAAAGGTGGAGGTTTCAGGGTGAAGATGGATGAAGATGGTCCCTGAGGGAAAAACAGGAAATGGGAGGACTCTGTAGTTCATCTTGCAGTCTTATGTGTATCATCTCCTGCTGTGTTCAAGGCACATGTCAGCTCTGAAGGGAGCATCCAGCTATATAATGACTGCCCCACTTTACTTCCAGAATCATTAACCAAAAGCCTTAAATCTCCAAACCAGTGGGATTTGGAAACAGGTGGTAAAACTCTTATGCCTCAAAGCCAAAGACTCAGGCACTTTAATGGTGCTATCAATAGCAAAACTTCTTTGCCACCCTCACCAATCCCTAAACTATAAGGAGACCAGATCATCTATGTACCTGCTTCAGCCTAGCTTTGTTCACATCCCCAGGGCCCTAGTACAAAGAGCAAGTGGGTCAGGAGGGTGAGGAGACAATCCTGCCTTCTATCTCAGTTACCTGATTAGGTGCATACACACACACATAAACCTGTGCCTTGGGTCTGGAACTTCTCCTACTCTCTGCCCTATTTTTAAACAGGCTTTCTAGCACAACCCAGCTTTGCCTATTTCCTTTACCATTGCTATTCTGTAATTTAAAATCATCCCCTATGGCAGTCCCCACAAAAGAAACTCCTTTTAAGCCTCCAGTGTCTGCTGAGAACTAGACTAAAATTTCCTCACTCCTATCTGACCTTCACACAGCTTTCCTCTAATTTCTCCATCCTCAGCTCTCACTCTCCTAGGTTCCCAGCATGCCTGAAGGTCAGTGCTGTGTCACACCTCCAGTGGGATTCCAGAGTTGATAAAGAAGTTTGCAAGGCCTTGACTCTGAAGTTAAAACACAGAATAAGGCTCAAGTGAAATCATCTCCTTTTACTAACCTAAAATCTAGATTATTAAATACTGTCTATGTTGGTAGTGAGGTGGGACTTGACTAATTCTTGACTGGTATAAAAGGACACTGAGTCAACCACAGCTCAGGTTTCCACTTGCATTTTATTAGTTCTGTGAGTTTTGGCAAATTGCTCAAGTTCTCTGAGTCTTACTTGTCTAATCTACAAAATGGGGATGATTAATGCCAGCATTTGTATATTTATGGCATTCTAAACACTAAGAGTGACCTCATGTAATTCTCACAACAATCTCATAAGGCAAGTTCTATTTTTAACCATTAGTACTTGATGGGCAAAGTTCAAACCAGAGCCTTATTTCAGAGCCTGCCCCGTTAACCACTGCACTCTAGCGAGCAGTGCAGTCTAGCAGAGCACTGCATGCTAGTGAGTGACATTCCCTCATACTTCCAGGGCTGTAGAGAAGGGCCTGGGATATAAAATAATATGTGAGAAAACACTTGGTAGATTATCATTTAAAGGATATAGAGTTTCAATGTCACAAGGTGAGTAGAGTTATACAGCTAGATGGTGGTGATAGTTGCACAGCAATGTGAATGGACTTAATACTATAAAATTATACACCTGAAAATGATTAAGATGGTAAGTTTTATGTAATGTGCTTTTACCACGTATTTTTTTAATTTTTAAAGAAGAAAACAGTAGATTATAAAGTGCCACACATATGAAAACTATTAATGATGTTTTTGTTTCTTTTTAATTTCTAAATCAGCAAGTTCCAGAAGAGGATTTTATATGACTCACTTTTAGTTCTCTCTGAATATCTAGAATAAATGATGAAAATGGGGGAAGCATAGTATAAAATGGTAATACCTTTATTTCAGCAGTCCTAATGGCAGAATAGAAATGAGGAGGGAAAAAAGTGGGTCCAGGTTGGTTTTCACTGGACAATCAGAAGGTTCAAAGCCTGACTGCATACACCTTCTCTGGCCACTTTCTGCATTGTCCAATGGAGGCTAGAATATGCTTTCAAGAGTTAGAGTCATCTTCCAAAGGGAAAGGTCAAAATTGAGTCTCAGGAGATCACATCAGTGTAAGGGGTGGGTTTCAAATCTGTTCTTTCACATCCACTCTTCTTCAGGCTGAGGCTGAGAGCCCCCCCAAATGATTGCCAGCATCAAATGTGCATGATTCCTAGCAGGGTGCACATTTCCTACCCTCGCCTTGACCACAATGGGTCCTTCTGTCATTTATTATACTTATGCCATTCTAATACCTTCCCTTGTTCTAAAAATACTTTTTTTTTATTTATAAAAGGACATGTTCATTATTTTAAAATTTAGAAAATACAAAGGTGTTCTTGGCTAAGTAAGGAATCGACCCAGTAGCTTCAAAATTGTTTTCTGATTCTCTCCAGAGAATAAAAAAGTGAAGTCCAAGCTTATTCTGTAGGTGAATTAAGTTCTGAAATTTTCCTTGGAAGTTTATTATCTGGCACTCTGGTTGCACTCCTCCTTTCAAACAATATCATGAAAGGCCAATAGATTTCTAGATAAGCCCACGAAACCCTACCTAATGAAAAACAAAACTGAACTGCAGCAGGGGTAGGGCTCTGACACCAAGCCACCAGATTCCAAGCTCCTTCCAGGAGGCAGGGTCTTTGCCATCCATTTCTGAACCCCCAGCACTGGCACACATTGGGCATGAAGCAATGGTGATTTCTAACTTTGATTTTACAAAGAGACAGCAACCAGTTTTGTGGGCATCTCCTCCCTCAAGCAGCATTAAGAGTGTCCAAAGTTTCCATAGCTGGAAGGAAGATGAAGCCATCTGGTTAAAGAAAAGGACTTTAGTGTGTAAAGGTCACTGGTGGATTGAATGTTCACAAACTGGGAGCCTGCTTACCAGAATGGTCTCATCATATCCTACTTTATTGGTGACACATACAATCAACAGCCAGTCATATTTATCAGATAGCTCCCTTTCATTTGTTAACTAACATATTGGTTCTTGGAAGGAACACAAAAGTATTCTGAAGGCAACATTTCACCTGACTACATAAATTTTCTCCTTTCTGGACCTACAACAGTAGGCACAAAAGAAGTGAGAATAATAAATGTACAAAGCAGTACTATTTAATATAAGAATAATTTAAGTAACTCACTGTTTGTAATGTATTGATTTCTTGCAAGTTTGGCTCTCATTCATAGTGCATTTCTTTTTTTTTAATTTATCCAATAAATATTTGTCTGCAGTTTCTGTGCACCAAGTGCTGGACAAGATTCTATGAAGACACCTGTAATCCCAGCCCCTCACAAAGTGTCAGACTGGTAAAGTCAGGAGATTTAGTGAATATTGGCAGGGAGTGGGTACCAAACAAATAAATATATATTTCCAATCTGTAACACATGCTGTGATAGGGAATAATAGGAGAGACCTATTGAAAGGAGGTAGGAGTAAAAAGCATTGCAGGTAAAGGAATCTACCTGTATGGGTACTCAATGAACTGAGAGAAAAACAATGTGGCTGAACAAGTAAGCAAAGGGGCAAATAGCATTAAACAAGCTTACAAGACCTTACAGGAGTCTGGATTCCACTCTAAGTCCAAGAAAAGCCACTGAAGGCTTTTGAGAATCTCTATGGCAGACAATGCTCTTTGCACTGGGAATACAGGAATTAACAAGGCAACCTTCCTACCCTCACCAAGCTTACTTTCCTTTTTTTTTTTTTTTTAATTAATATGTTTATTTTTGACTGTGTTGTTTCTTCCCTGCTGTACATGGGCACTCTCTAGTTGTTGTAAGTGAGGGTTACTCTTTGTTGTGTTGTGACCATTGGCTCAGGGGAACATGAGCCAGTTTATGTTTTAGAAAAATCACTTTGATTGCTGGGTGAAGGGCAGATTTGAAGAGGTTCAAGAGTAGAAGCCAGGAAATCAAATGGAAGCTGTTGCCTTTAGAGGAACCAAGTTTCCTTGAAAAACAGAGTCATAAATGATAAACACATCCTGCCAAACTATGTCTAGACACTGAGGAAAAGAGGGCTTCTTCATATTACTTATTATGGTTTGACATAATACATTTATTAATTTATATAAGTGTGTATCTCTTCAATGTCTGTCTCTCCCATTAGAAAGTAAGCTTGGATTTCCCTGGTGGTCCAGTGGTTAGGAACCCGCCTGCCAATGCAGGAGACATAGATTCAATCCCTGGTCAGGGGAAAATTCTACATGCCACAGAGCAACTAAGCCTATGGGGCACAACTACTGAGCTCCTGCTCTAGAGCCTGCAAGCTGCAACTACTGAGCTCGCACACCCTACAGTCCATGCTCCACAAGAGAAGCTACTGCAATGAGAAGCCCACAGAATGCAACAAAGAGTGACCCCTGCTCACCACAACTAGAGAAAGTCCTCAGGCAGCAACCAAGATGCAATGCAGCCAAAATAAATAAACAAATAAAAAGTATCTGCCTGCCAATGCAGGGGAAACGGTTTCGACCTCTGGCTCGGGGAAGATCCCACATGCCTGGGGGTAAATAAACCCATGTGCCACAACTACTGAGCCTGAACTCTAGAGCCTGTGCTGTGCAACAAGAGAAGCCACTGTAATGACAAGACTGCACAACACAACAAAGAGTAACCCTCACTTACAACAACTAGAGAGTGCCCATGTACAACAGGGAAGAAACAACACAGTCAAAAATAAACATATTAATTAAAAAAAAAAAAGGAAAGTAAGCTTGGTGAGGGTAGGAAAGTTGCCTTGTTAACTCCTGTATTCCCAGTGCAAAGAACATTGTCTGCCATAGAGATTCTCAATAACCATTCACTAAATGAATAAATGAACTATGCATTTAATCCTTTTATGAAGCAAAGGGCCCTTTGGTAAAGCAAACCATCATCTTCTTTCTTATCCACTTTGAAAGTCTGGATCTTTGTATATCAACTGAGAAGAACTTGAAGGAAGAGTAAACTAAGTCAAATAAAGTTTATTGTACAGAATGGAATGACCTCATAAAATGTAGATTTCAGGAAAATGGAGACCTGGAATATGCCTATTATATATTTTAATGAATAAATTAATAAAACCAGAGCTCAGAGCATTTGTCTATGGTTTCCGGAATTGTGCTCTTCTAACAGATAAGAAACAACTTTGCATTTTAAGATGGTATTTTAGCTATTTAAGGTCATCTGATTTGACAGTTCTCATAGCAAACTGATTTCCATTAATCACAGAATAAAAGGTTTCCATGTGTATCAGGGGAATTGAAAAAAAAAACCATATTATAACATGGTCTGCAATGAAACTGACAGAATGATCCATCCATTCATCCGTGTCAAAGCTCTCTGCTACCCTGGTACCAGAAACCCAGACTTCAGGAGTGAACTGTCATCACTGAACATCAACAGACTTCAGGGGGTCATCACTGGATACTAAGATCAGCAAGAGAGTCACCCTTTCAATTCAAAATTGCTTCTCGAGGCAAGCTCCACAAGGCTGCATTAGTTTTTATTGCTGCTGTACAAACTACTACAAACGTAGTGGCTTAAAACAACAGAAATTTATTCTCTCACAGTTCGAGAGGTCAGAAGCCCAAAGTCAAGGTATGGCAAGATTTGGTTCCTTCTGGAGGTTCTGAGGGAGAATTCCACTCCATACCTCTCTCCCAGCTTCTGGTGGCCTCTGACAATCTTGGCATATAGACCTATCACTCCAATCTCTGCCTCCTTCTTTATATTGCCTTCTTATTTGTGTCCTCTTCTCTGCGTATCTTCTCTTCTAAGAACACGTGGCATTAGATTTAGGGCCCATCCTAATCCAAGATGATCTCATCCCAAGATCCTCAACTTAACTGCATCTACAAAGACTTTTTTTCTAATAAGGTTCTAGACAGGCATACGTTTTGGGAGGCCACCATTCAACCCACTATAAAGAATAAAGCAGGGTTAAATTTTAAAAACTTGTGCAGTTCCAATGAGGTAGCTATCTGAATCAATTCAACCAGAATAGATGTTTGCAGGGAAAGATCTTTTTTTTAGCATGAGGTCATAACTATTTTTTTTTCCGTTTTGGCTGTACTGGGTCCTCATTGCTGCACATGGGCTTTCTCTATCTGCAGCAAGTGGGGGCATTTCTCTAATTGAAATGTGCAGGCTTCTTATTGCAGTGGCTCCTTTTTGGTTTGGAACACAGGCTCTAGGGGGCTTCCCAGGTGGTGCAGTGGTAAAGACCGCCTGCCAGTGCAGGAGACACAGGAGACACTGGTTGATCCCTGGGTTAGGAAGATGCCCTGGAGGAGAAAATGGCAACCAACTCCAGTATTCTTTCCTGGGAAATCCCATGGACAGAGAAGGCTGGTAGGCTACAGTCCGTAGAGTTGCAGAGTCAGGCACAATTGAATGACTGAGCACAGACGCACCAGTTCTAGCGCTCATGGGCTTCAGTAGTTGCAGCACTCAGGCTCAGTAGTTGTGGTGCACAGGCTTAGTTGCCCCACACATGTGGAATCTTCCCAGACCAGGGATTGAACCCATGTCCCTGGAACCACCAGAGACGTCTCCTCTTTTTTAATAAACAGAAAAAGAGGAAAAGTAGGTGCATAATTGTTTCATTATTCTGATGAATCGATATCAGAGTCCCTTAAAGGAGCACCCAAGTTAAGGGTAGGGGCCTAACCATGAATGTGGATAGGTAGGAGAAGGGCATTACTAGGTATTCTAGGAGTCCTTTGGGCCTTTCAGGTGCATCAGCTCTGTACTGCATTGCTTTTCCTGTCCTCATCTCTCTAAACTACTTTGGAAAGCCTTCTCCAAACCTTGAGCATTCCTCTAGATCCTAAGACGCCAAACTAGCAACTCAAATCTGACTCTGCATGTTGACCTCTTGCCTAACCACTTGATTTTCAGTGCTTGATGTTGAACTGTACCCCTGCTGCGATGAACCCACTCTAGCAGCTCAAGGTGAAAGACCTGACCCCTTTTCCCTTATCACAACACTCAAGCTCCATCGTTTCTCTTTGATGTGTAGAAGTGATAGATTGTCCCAAATTCAACAAATGCTTGTGCATTGTCCAGGATCCCTTCCTTTACACACTCCCTGGTGATCTGGTTTGAAAGAAACAGCCAGCCTTGGCTGATACATTGGGCAACATTACAAGGCACATGAGGCAGGAAGAAGCACAGCCAAGATTTCGTTTCTGTTTTTGCTGATCTCTACTGTGGTTTCCAATGAAGAGAACACCTTTAAGAAGGTTAAGTTGGCAAGGCCACACTGTTTCAACGAGCTACTTTCAGCTTTGAAGAGTGTAGCTTTTTTTCTTTTTCTAGGGATACAGTCCTCCAGAAGGCTGGAATTCATTTCTGGCATAGTACTTCACTAGAATCAATTGTGCACGCTTAAAATTGTACTTTTAATGTTATTTTAAGTACCTATTTTATAATTTCAATAAACTACTCTCAAGCATGATGTAATTCTGATTAATGACACTTCTCTGGTACACCAAGAGCTCTCACTTCTGCCTTGTGCCTCAGTGCTCACCTGAGGCATCCCATTAATCATTGTTATGCTACAGTCTGTCCTATCATATTGCTTAATTACCTTTTCTGTTACTCATTCATCTACTCTATTAATCCCCACAGAACAAATTCATCAAACCCTGAAGCCCTGAAGCAATGGTTTTCCTGAGCTTGCCAGAACCTAGCCCTCATCCATAAAAGATGGAAGGATCCCCAAACTCTCGATACTCAAGAAAAACAATCCTAACACATATTGTCTATAAAAGGGAATCTTGTTTCTCTTTATTCATTGCAGACCCAAACCTTACCCACCTTTCAAGGCTCAGCTAAATCCTAATAACCCACATAAATTCTTCCTTAGTTAAGGTTCTTATTGCCAATATCGTAATCTATGTCATTCAACTTTATTATTTTATTCCATTCTTTGTGGTCTTGTATATTAATATTAATTCAATTGAGTCATGAATTTCCTTAGGACAGGCTTCATGTTTAATACTCTTTAATAATAATGAAGAATAATTATAAATAATAATAATAACATCTAGTGACTATTTACTATCTACCAAGCACTGGGGTCAATGGTTTACAAAAGTTAGCTCAATTAATTGTATCAGCAATATTGGATGGAAGTACTTTTATTGTCATCTTTGCAGCACAGAGGTGAAAGTGCCCATGTTCACACAACCAGTAAAACAAGCATACAAAGCCAAGCAGCCTGAGTCGAAAATCTAAGTGCTAGACCACTAAGTAGCACTGCCTCTTCTCATAACCTTCACAGAGCCTGGCAGTGTGCTTACACACACTCATAATTAGCTTAATTGTTTAATTAATTAACTGTTTAGCTGGATGAAAATCCCTATTTTTCAGAATGAAAGGAAGAAAAATTGGTCCAGATTAGAATAAAGATACGAGAGAGGAAAAATCTAAAACTGAAAGAAAAAAAACTGACAGGTAGGTATTTGGAATGGGAGAAAAGTACCTGAAAAATCATGTGCATAGAATTTTATGTTCCATGAAAGGTATTTCCATATAAAGGATTAAATAAAGTTTTAAAATTTAATAGGGGTACAGTGAAACCATAACATAGTTTCATGACATCAAACTGTGTTCTAAGAGACACAATAGTGACTGGACCAATAGACTAGTTGTCATAGATGTTTCTAGTCACTTTTTCACTGACTCATACCCAACATTTTCTAAACTTTTACCCTCATACAGTCATCATGAACCATAATCACAATCTCTCCTAATAGAATTGTGGTTGTTCATGTCTGTTCTCTCTTACCAACAACTGTGCAGTAAGATGTACCAAAATAGGAATAGACTTTCTAATCGTGATAAATTATTTGCCAACATGAGAATCATCAGAAATAATCCTTTGCATTTCAAAATATTTAAAAGAGAGATATATCATTAAATCACAGAGGCTAATTGGATACGGTGGATTTTAAGTTACTGAACCCATTACGCAAGGAGTCTTACCAGTAGACAAAGCGAATTACATAGTTGTTGTAATAGGCTACCTGCTGAAGAGCTTCAGTTTCACCACAACTTCATATCCCATTTTTATGCATGTATATATGATAGGGAAGAATTTTCACCAAAGAGTCTGTAGTGGTTATCTTTGGATTATAGAATTTGGGATATGCTTATTTATACCATTTGAATTTTTATAGCAACCATGCGTACATTTTTACAAAAATAGTACTTCTAATTAACTTCATATCTTTGGCTTGGAAGGTGGTTGATAATGGTTAAAATGGAAAACTCTGTGGATATCAGAAACAACTGAGGCTAGTATCAGTCACATACACCTTATTGTGAAGGTTGAGAGAGTGGATTTTGTCAGAATTACAGGAAGAGAATAAGAAAATTTTTGCTGCTTGGGAGTAAGGCGAGGTTAGGGATATCACCCAAAATGAGAAATGACCCACCATTTTGAGTCCGAAATCACCAACAATTAGCTTTGCCTGTTTCATATTATTACATAAACCTGGAAACTGACATTGTTGGGGAAAATGAATTTAACAAATTCAAACTCTAATTAAGATTCCAATACTCATGTAAAATCAAAAAATTTTGAAAGTTACAGACAGTGAAGCCAAAGAGCACACACTAAGGAACTTCCCTGGTGGTCCAGTGGTTAAGACTCTGTGCCCCTACTACAGGGGGCATGGGTTTGATCCCTTATTGGGGAACTAAGATCCCACATGACACACAGCAAAGTCAAAAACACACAAAAACAAATAACACACTCTAGATGAATACTAGAGGAATATTTTATCATCTCTTTCCTCAATTCAACACATTTTCATCTATTTGGTGTATAAAAAGGCTATTTGTATATGCTCACAGCAGAACTAATTGTTCACATATCACAGTGTTTTGGTTTATAGTACCTCTTCTGTTTATTTTTTTTTCTTAGCTGAATATTGTCCAGCTGAATTAGATTTCAAGAGAGAGCAGATTTTCCTAGGATTCCTCACACTGGCTACAAGAGCATTGGTCAACATAAGATGCAATAGGCAAATAGCACTTTTCCTTGCTATCTTAGCAAAGATGTTTATAATCCCTCCAGGGATAAAAATGAGAAGAAAATCAAGTGGGAAAATTCAATTCCACAAATAATTGCTGTATCCCTAACAAGGGCAAAGCACTGTGCTGCAGCACCATCCTATAGTTGTACATAAAACACCAGATTACCAGACATAATCATAAAGGTTTTCAGAAAACCATGGTGAGGTTAGCAAATGCCATGAGGATCCACAATAAGTAGTATAATTCTAATAGAAAACTTTTCCTGAATATTTGAGAGCTCATGGAAAACTGAGACCTCCTACCTCCCAGATTTCTATTCTATCCACTTCAGAAAGTCTTCTCCAATTCTAATTCTTATCCCAAAATCTGTCCCCAAACATCACTTATTACCAGTGACTCCCAACATTAGCAGAATTAGAGAACTCCTAGAAAAACTCCTAAACATTAGCTTTCTATACATAAAGACTAATTCAGAAGATGGATTCTTAATGCAGGGAAGCTTGGCTGGTAACGTTTACTTTGTTTAAATTATTATTCAATGCTGCCATTTTCATAATCTTTCTTGAAACTTCTGCAATTATTGGAGCTACAAAACAGCCTTGGATTAGCTAACTTGTGCCATCTAAAGGCTATAGCGAGAACATCTTTGATGAAGAAAAATAAATAACAAATGATAAATATAATTAATTAATTAAAAATATTCATATCAGGCTCTCTGAAAAATGAATTGAACAAAACTGTTCTCTGTGATGCTAAAATATAAAACAGATAATCAGAGCTTGGACAGATACTATTAATATTATATCAAATTAAAATAAAGGAGAAAATCAAGAAACCTTTAAGCTGTAGCCTTAGTTCTGTTGCACATAAGCTGTGGGACCTTAGGCAAGCTACTTAATTTCTCTGAGTGTCATATTTCTCATCTATAAAATAAAAGCATTGCACATGATTTTGGAAGAAATTTGACAATATAATTTTTTAATTTTATTATATGAAAAACTTAAATTTATAAATATTTACATGAAATTCAAGAAAATGGATAGGTTTAAAGAAGTGTCAGTGAATTAAGAGAGAAATGGAGTAAGACTTTCACAGTCCTTTCCCTTTTTTCAACTATTTCCTCTTTTTCCTGGGCATCCATGATGGTCTTTTTCCAGGCTGCCTCACAGTTAGGTTTTGACCAAGTAATTGAGTTCTAGTCAAAGGAATACTTTGGCCACCTGATGCAAAGGGCCAACTCATTGGAAAAGACCCTGATACTGGGAAAGATTAACAGCAAGAGGAAAAAAGGGTGACAGAGGATGAGATGTTTGGCTGGCATCATCGACTCAGTGGACATGAGTTTGGGCAAACTCCGGGAGACAGTGAAGGACAGGAAAGTCTGGAGTGCTGCAGTCCCTGGGATCACAAAGAGTCGGACACAACTGAGCAGCTGAATTAAAACAACAAAGGAATGCCATAGAATGACAGGTTTCTTTTCCATGTCTAGCACATAAAACTACCACATGTGTGACACCCTCCATGCTCTTCCCCTTCTACCAACTTGATGTGGACATGTCAACCACCTTGAGAGGAAATAGGCATATGTATTAACACTTAGAAGAGACCCACTTATTTACTAGAAATACCCACTTGGCATTTTATACAAGCAAGAAGCAAACTTATTCATGCTTTAGACATTACACATCATCATGTTTTAGCCATTAAATATCATTGTTTTATCAGGCAGCTATAGTCTAACTGGTACAATAATTTTCCATTCAAACTGACCAAGGACAGATTTGTGTTCCTTCTTTCTGGAATCTCTTAAAAAATACCAAATCAAAAATCATTTTAGACATTATGACTTTCTAGTTTTGTTTGTGCTGTGAACTTAAATAAGAATTGCAGGGACCTTCCTGTTGGTCCAGTGGTTAAGAATCTGCCTCGCAATGCAGGAGACTCCAGTTCGATCCCTGGTCAGAGAACTAAGATCCCACATGCCACAAAGCAGCTAAGCACAAGTGACACAAACTAGAGAGTCCATGTGCCACAACAAAAGATCCCACATGACACAACAAACATCCCAAGTGCTACAACTAAGACCTGATGCAGCCAGATAACGAATAAATTAAAAGAATCTCAAACTGGTTGTTACCTCAAGAAAACAAAAAGTGAAGAAAGAACCATGAGCCATGATAAATAGGATGACATGATTAGAGCTGAAAGGAAGGTAGAGACAGCTTCCAAATGTGGTTGAGTGCCCAATACAACGTCTTCTTGCACAAAACTGATGCTCAGTTTCTTGAATAAAACAATGAGTGAATGAATGAACGAAACAAAAATCTAATCATTTCTAAAGTGGAGTATGAAAAAAAAAAGAGATTTATTGCCCATGCCTTAGAATGTCTAGATTTAACTCATTCATGTTATCAGCAGTGTCTTCAGTGCAAAAGAAAACTTATAATCATAATGTGTACTCTATTGACTTGGTTCACCAAGACATGGGAAATCTGGAATTCATTCAAAATCAGACTAGGCTTCTATCATAAGCCTGGTTCTGTGTCCTCCCCCCAAGAGGCACATATGCTCTGCATAGTTCCTCACCTGGGACCTATAGATTTTTCATGTGACCTCAGTAGGCTCCAAGTTTCCTTTGGCTTTTTCAGCACTGTTACCCTCATTCATAGAATAGGGTTAGCACAATGGTGAAGATCACAGAAGTTCCAAAGAATAGCATGGAGAGATAAGAGAGCCTTCCTCAGTGAGCAATGCAAAGAAATAGAGGAAAACAATAGAATGGGAAAGACTAGAGATCTCTTCAAGAAAATTAGAGATACCAAGGGAACATTTCATGCAAATATGGGCACAATAAAGGACAGAAATGGTATGGACCTAACAGAAGCAGAAGATATTAAGAAGAGGTGGCAAGAATACACAAAAGAACTATATAAAAAAGATCTTTATGACCCAGATAACCACAATGGTGTGATCACTCACCCAGAGCCAGACATCTTGGAATGAGAAGTCAAGTGGGCCTTAGGAAGTATCACTACAAACAAAGCTAGTGGAGGTGATGGAATGCCAGCTGAGCTATTTTAAATCTTAAAAGATGATGCTGTGAAAGTGCTGCACTCAATATGCCAGCAAATTTGGAAAACTCAGTAGTGTCCAAAGGACTGGAAAAGATCAGTTTTCATTCCAATACCAAAGAAAGGCAATGGCAAAGAATGTTCAAACTACCGCACAATTGCACTCATCTCACATGCTAGCAAAGTAATGCTCAAAATTCTCCAAGACAGGCTTTAGCAATACATGAACTGTGAACTCCCAGATGTTCAAGCTGGATTTAGAAAAGGCAGAGGAACCAAAGATTAAATTGCCAACATCTGTTGAATCATCAAAAAAGCAAGAGAGTTCCAGGAAAACATCTACTTCTGCTTCATTGACTATGCCAAACATTTTACTGTGTGTATCACAACAAACTGCAGGAAATTCTGAAAGAGATGGGAATACCAGACCACCTGACCTGCCTCTTGAGAAATCTGTGTGCAAGTCAAGAAGCAACAGTTAGAACCAGACATGGAACAACAGACTGGCTCCAAATTGAGAAAGGAGTATGTCAAGACTGTATATTGTCACCTGCTTATTTAACTTGCATGCAGAGTACATCATGAGAAATGCCGGGCTGGATGAAGCACAAGCTGGAATCAAGATTGCCGGGAGAAATATCAATAACCTCAGATACGCAGGTGACACCACCCTTATGGCAGAAGGCGAAAAAGAACTAAAGAGCCTCTTGATGAAAGTGAAAGAGGAGAGTGAAAAGTTGGCTTAAAGCTCAGCATTCAGAAAACTAAGATCATGGCATCCAGCCCCATCACTTCATGGCAAATAGATGGGGAAACAGTGAGAGACTTTATTTTCTTGGGCTCCCAAATCACTGCAGATGGTAACTGTAGCTGTGAAATTAAAAGACGCTTGCTTCTTGGAAGAAAAGCTGTGACCAACCTAGACAGCATATTTAAAAGCAGAGACATTACTTTGCCAACAAAGATCCGTCTAGTCAAAGCTACGGTTTTTCCAGTAGTCATGTATGGATGTGAGAGTTGGACTATAAAGAAAGCTGAGCAGCGAAGAATTGATGCTTTTGAACTGTGGTGTTGGAGAAGACTCTTGAGAGTCCCTTGGACTGCAAGGAAATCAAACCAGTCAATCCTAAAGGAAATCAGTCCTGAATATTCATTGGAAGGACTGGTGCTGAAACCGAAACTCCAATACTCTGGCCACCTGATGTGAAGAACTGACTCCTTGGAAAAGACCCTGATGCTGGGAAAGATTGAAGGCAGGAGGAGAAGGGTACAACAGAGGATGAGATGGTTGGATGGCATCACTGATTCGATGGACATGAGTTTGTGTAAGCTCCAAGAGTTGGTGATGGACAGGGAAGCCTGGCGTGCTGCGGTCCATGGGGTCGCAAAGAGTTGGACACGACTGAGTGACTGAACTTAACTGAAGACCACAGTCGGTAGAGTAAGAATGCCTGGGTGAGCACCAGCCTCTGCAATTTTTAGTCTTGGGAATTTGGGAAAGTTACTCAAGCTCTCCTCCTCTCTAAACAAGAGTACTAACAATACTCACTCCTCCAGCTGTTGTAAGGAGACTCTGAGAAACTCCAAGTTTAGAACACTGCTTGATGCACACTGGGTTAATTCTCAATAAATTTTAGATATTGTAATTTCTCCTCATTAAGGATATACATTCTTAAGATGGCAGGCACCAGTGGAAAAAAACCAGACAGCATGTCAAAATTCATAGATTGTAGGTTCTTAGATGGTACAGATGAAATTTTCTGCAGGTCAGCAGTGGAGACACAACCAAACATAGAGCACAAACTTATGAACACAGAGGTGTGGGAGGAGGAAGGAGAGGGTGAGATGTATGGAGAGAGTAACATGGAAACTTACATTACCATATGTAAAAGAGATAGCCAATGGGAATTTGCTGTATGACTCAGGGAACTCAAACAGGTGCTCTGAAATAACCTAGAGTGGTGGGATAAGGAGGGAGAAGAGAGGGAAGTTCAGGTCTGTTGCTAAATAGATATTTTAATGTGAACACACCACGTTTCTGAGTCTCAATTTTCTTATCTTTCAAATGAGAGGGGTAGCCATAGGATTTGTATTTTCCCTTCCACTCTATGACTCTATGTCTTATTCAGTTCTCTGTAATCTCACACTCAGTACTTTGTTCGGCACATAAAGTACAGACAATTCCATAACCTCCTTCTGACACCTACTCCAATTGTTTTAAGACAAGAGTTCACTCTTGGCATCTTTGCCATAGGGTAAATTGTGTAATAGCAAAGGCAGGTGGAGCCAAACAGGACCCAGAAGCCGTATCAAACACCCTGAGGGCAGATGTTATGGCCGAGAGTGTGGGATCCATAGAAACATCTGCACAGAGCGTCCATAACTTACTTATCTCCCGGCAAAGCACCTCAGGGATAAATAGTACTATTCTAAGCACAGAAGGCATTCAAAAATATCTGTTGCTTTGTTTATTTATGTAGAACGCTCATTTCTTGATTCTAAAAGACTGTATTTGGAGAGACAAAAAATATATATTTCTTGCTTCAGGTAAGGAATTATATACTTTGATTCCTAGGGTTAAGTAGTAGATTCTCAATATATCTATGTTTGATTAATGAGATCAATATAGATCTTCTAGTTCTATGGTTAAAGAATGCAGGTTGTTATAAATTTGTAAATTAATTTTTATAATTTCTCCTAATGAAGCATACATATGGCTGCTGCTGCTGCTAAGTCGCTTCAGTTGTGTCCAACTCTGTGCGACCCCATAGACGGCAGCCCACCAGGCTCCCCTGTTCCTGGGATTCTCCAGGCAAGAACACTGGAGTGGGTTGCCATTTCCTTCTCCAATGCATGAGAGTGAAAAGTGAAAGGGAAGTCGCTCAGTCATGTCCAACTCTTCGCGACCCCATGGCTGTAGCCTATCAGGTTCCTCCGTCCATGGGATTTTCCAGGCAAGAATACTGGAGTGGGGTACCGTTGCCTTCTCTGATATATATGGCATGGCATTATAATAATGGCCCCAAGGACTCACTTCTCCCTCTTGCCTATGCCCCTTTTGCAATGTTACATTATTGCTTCCCCAATAAGATGTGGGGGGCTCTTTCTTCACCCATTTGAATTCAGGCTGGCCTACTGACTTGCTTTGACCTTTATAAAGTAACAGAAGTAATACTGTGAAAGTTTCAGAGCTTAGATCTAAAGATTTTTTGTAGCTTCCATCTGTGCCCTCTTAGGGCTCAGCCAACATCAAAAAAAAAATCTTGGGTCCAAATACTGATGAGAGACCATGTGGAGAGAGAGGCCCCAGGTTTCCAATCCTTCCTGCCAAGGTCCCAAACATGAGGTGAGATCCTCAAGACTCAACCTCTAGCAGATCCACCAGATTAATGCAGCTCCATGAGGGAGTCTAGGCAAGACCAGCAGAACTGTCCAGCCAAGCCACAAAATCATGAAAAACAGAAACTGTCTTTGTTTTAAAACATTGAGTTTTGGGATGGTTTGTTACCCAGCAACAGATTATTGCTGCAAAACTATTTCTGGGTCAGAATCAGAATAGGAGTTTCATGAAAATATATCAGCAGTTCTATCAGAGGAGTGAGAGGAAAAAATTTAAATATAATATATATGATAAAGGATAAAATCCCAGATTTTTTCAATATGCAAATTATGCAGGAAATGCAATGCAGGGATTAATTGCCACATAAAATCTATTCATTCATTGGTTTGGGGCCCTGCAGAAAACAGTTTTCAAAGAGTTTTCTAGAACTAATTATTCATTAGTTGTCATTCATTACATCAGTTAGCTATTTTTGCACCTAAAGTCACTCAAAAGCTTAGTAGCTAAAAGAACAATAGTCATTTATTATTCTCACAGTTTCTGTGGTGCGTGTATATAGGAGAAGCGTGACTGAAGAGTTGTGACTCAGAATCTCTCATGAGATTGCAATTGAGATGTCGGCTGGAGTTGCAGTCATCTAAAATCTTGTTTGAGCCTGGAGAATTCACTTCCATGGCTGGCAAGTGTATCCCTCTCCACTTAGGCTACTTCTTGTAGCTCCTTGTGTGCCTTCACGCCTCAGCAGCTGGTTTCCCCCAGACCAAAAATCCAAAAGACCAAAGCAGAAGCTAAAATGTCTTTTATGGCCTGGCCTCAGAAGTCACATACCAGTACTGTTGCCCATTTTCTGTATGTGCACAGAGAGTAGCTCTGAGTTAATACAGGAGACTACACAAGGACAAAAACTATTGCAGGCCCTCTGATTGCCACATTCTTATTGTCACAGAAATTGAGAACTTATACTAAAAATACATATGCAACAGGATTATTAAATACAATGTTAGAAAATGAAATCAGAAACCATAAAGAGGCAAGGAGGAAGCTAATTCCATCTGGGCCTTCAGGTAAGATATTTATTACAAGTCCATAGTCCATTAAGGCCTTAGATAGACCCATAGACCCTTAAGGCCAGATAAGTTTCAGAATTCAGAACTTTTTTGATTTTATAAAGGTAAGGAGGTACATACACCAGATACTACATAATACTAAACAACTTAAAATCAACTACATTGTTATTTAAGAAAAAATAGTGTGAATTTTCAAACTAAGTCAGATAAAGACTTTAAATAGTTATATACAACCATTTAGGTAAGATTTTGAGAACAAAGTTTTCTAAAGTCTAGGCCTTTACAACTTTTGGTATTTTAGAATTGCAGGTAAAATGTTGTGAATCTATAGAAGTTGCAAGTTCACAGAATCAGAACCTGTGGCTATAGTTTCCCCTAGATTGTGTATATCTAATTCCATTCCCAGGCCTTGGCCCCCCCATCAACTTCCCAGGACTGCTGATCAAATTTGTCCTCAAAACTCAGATACTGAGAGCTTCCCTACTCATACTTGAGGTCTCCTATTTTTCTGCCTTGTATTTTGAGTCAGGGGCTAAGTTTTCATATTTACTCAGCTATACTCAGCATCTGTTTTCAGGTTTACAACTACCATTTTATCACTGATATCTTGCAGTAACAATTACATAGCCTAAGAAATAGGATAGTTACCACACTTGAACTATAGATTTAGTTATTTCCTGACAATCAAAGTGAAAAGCATTAAAGTTTTTTGAGAAAAACCATTATTTTCCTTATGTCAAATTCTGATAGAAATTTAGTCAAATGTACTATTTAAAAAGGACATACCTTTAACCTGATAGTGGAGGCATCTAAAACAATACACAACAACCCAGAAGTCAGAGTAAGAGAAATTTAGTTTGCCTAAAATAAAAATACAAAATTTCTAAACAGGGTTAAAAGACAAGTGACAGACTGGCAACTTTGCAACATATAAAGCAAAGACAAGATTAATGAGAGCTCCTACAAACTAAAAACAAAAAGGCAAAGAATCACATTAATAGGAAATTCACAGAATACATATTTAAACATCAAGAAAATAAATGAAAAGATCCTTCACATCACTAGAAATGAGGAAAATACAATTTTTTAAGTGAGACACTATCTTTACCCATTTGATGAGCAAAATTTTTAAAGTTTGATAATATCAAATTTTTACAAAACAGTATATGAGAGTGCTATAGAGAATATGGACAGAGGTTCATAACACTAAACAGGAGGCAGTGACCAAAACCATCACAAAGCAAAAGAAATGCAACAAGGCAAAGTGGTTATTATCTGAGGAGGCTTGACAAATAGCTGAGGAAAGAAGAGAAGTGAAAGGCAAGGAAGAAAGGGAAAGATATGCCTGTGCCCAACAGAATACAAAGACTCAAAGAATAGCGAGGAGAGATAAGGAGGTTTTATTAAATAAACAATGTAAAGAAATAGAGGAAAACCATAGAATGGAAAGACTGGAGATCTCTTCAAAAAAGTTGTAGATATCAAGGGAACATTTCATGCAAGAGTGGGTACAATAAAGGACAGAAATGGTAGGGACCTAACAGAAGAAGAAGAGATTAAGAAGAGGCGGCAAGAATACACAAAAGAACTATACAAAAAAGGTCTTAATGACACAGATAACCAAGATGCAGTGGTCACCCACCTAGAGCCAGAAATTCTGGAGTGTGAAGTCAAGTGGGCCTTAAGAAGCATTACTGTAAACAAAGCTAGTGGAGGTGATGGAATTCCAGTTGAGCTATTTGAAATCCTAAAAGATGATGCTGTAAAAGTGCTGCATTCAATATGCCAGCAAATTTGGAAAACTCAGCAGTGGCCACAGGACTGGAAAAGGTCAGTTTTCATTCCAATTCCAAAGAATAACAGTACTGAAAATGTTCATACTACCATACAATTGCATTCATTTCACATGCTAGTAAGGTTATGTTCAAAATCTTTCAAGCTAGGCTTCAGCAGCACATGAACTGAGAACTTTCAGACTACAAGCTAGATTTAGAAAAAGCAGAGAAACAAGAGGTCAAATTGCCAATATTTACTGGATCATAGAGAAAGCAAGGGAATTCCAGAAAAACATCTACTTCTACTTCATTGACTTTGCTAAAGCCTTTGACTGTGTGGATCACAACAAACTGTGGAAAATTCTTAAAGAGATAGGAATACCAGACCATCTTACCTGTTTCCTGAGAAACCTGTCTGTGAGTCAAGAAGCAACAGTTAGAACCAGATATGGAACTGACTGGTTCAAAATTGGCAAAGGAGTATGACAAAGCTGTATATTCTCACCAAGTTTATTTAACCTCTGTGCAGATACGTCATGCAAAATGCCAGGCTGGATGAAGCACAAGCTGGAATCAAGACTGCTGGGAGAAATATCAACAACCTCAGATATGCAGATGACACCACCGTTATGGCAGACAGTGACCTCTTGATGAGGGTAAGAGAGGAGAGTGAAAAAACTGGCTTAAAACTCAGCATTCAAAAAACAAAGATCATGGCATCTAGTCCCATCACTTCATGGCAAACAGAAGGGGGAAAAGTGGAAGCAGTGACAGATTTTATTTTCTTGGTCTCCAAAATCACTGCAGATGGTGACTGCAGCCATGAAATTAAAAGACACTTGCTCCTTGGAAGAAAAGCTATGACAAACATGAAGTGAAGTGAAGTGAAGTCACTCAGCTGTGTCCGACTCTTTGCGACCCCATGGGCTATAGCCTACCAGGCTCCTCTGTCCATGGGATTTTCCAGGCAAGAGTACTGGACTAGGCTGCCATTTCCTTCTCCAGGGCATCTCCCCAATCCAGGGATCGAACCCAAGTCTCCTGCATTGCAGACAGATGCTTTACCATCTGAGCCACCAGGGAAGCCATGACAAACATAGAGAGTGTATTAAAAAGCAGAGACATCACTTTGCTGACAAAGGTGTGTATAGTCAAAGCATGGTTTTTCCAGTAGTTATGTATAGATGTGAGAGTTAGGCCACAAAGAAGACTGAGAACTCAAGAATTGAAGCTTTCAAATTGTGGTGATGGAGAAGGCTTTTGAGAGTCCCTTGGACTGCAAGGAGATCAAACCAGGGAATCCTAAAGGAAATCAACCCTGAATATTCACTAGAAGGACTGATGCTAAAACTGCAACTCCAGTTCTTTGGCCACTTAATGCGAAGAGCTGACTCACTGGAAAAGACCCTTATGTAGGGAAAGACTAAAGGCAAAAGGAGTAGATGGTGGCAGAGGATGGTTAGATAGAATCACCAGCTCAATGGACATGAATTTGAGCAAACTCCAGGAGACAGGGAAGGACAAGGGAGTCTGGCATACTGTAGTCCATGAGGTTGCAATGAGTTGGTTGCAACTTAGCAACTGAACAACAACGATACTATGAGCGGTAATGGTAATACTACGAAATGTAAGTGGTACAACTTTAACAGAGGGTATCTGACAATATCTGTTCCAATGTTAAATGCAAATACATTTTAAGGATTGATTTCACTTCTAGGATTCATCTGGCACAAATGAACAGATATGTGAGTAATAGGATTCACTTTGTTTGTTTCTCTTTTTTTTTTATTGAAGTATAGTTGATTTACACAATTTTGTTGATTACTGCTATACAGCAAACTGATTCAGCTATACATACATACATATATATATATATATATATATATATATATATATATATATATATATATATATATACACACACACACACACACACACACACACATTCTATTCCATATTCTTTTCCATTATGGTTTATCACTAGATATTGAATATAGTTCCCCGTGCTGTAGGACTTTATTGTTTATCCATTCTATATATACCAGTTTACCTCTGCTAATCCCAAATTCCCAATCCATCCCTCTCTCACCCCCTACACCTTGGCAACCAATAGTCTATTCTCTATGTCCCTAATTCTGTTTCCTTTTCATAGACAGATTCATTTGTATCATATTTTAGATTCTACATATAAGTGATATTATATGGTATTTGTCTTTCTCTTTCTGACTCACTTCACTTAGTATGATAATGTCTAGTTGCACCCATGTGACTGCAAATGGCATTATTTTGTTCTTCTTATGGTTGAGTAGTATTCCATTATATATATATACCACATCTTTTTTATCCATTTATCTGCCTATGGACAGTTAGGATATTTCTATGTCTTGGCTATTGTGAATAGTGCTGCTATAAATACAGGGGTGCATGTATCTTTTTGAATTATATTTCTGTCTGAATGTATGCCCAGGAGAGGGATTGCTGTTTTATATGGTAAATATACTTTTAGCTTTTTGAGGAACCTCTGTACCATTTTCCACAGTGGCTGCACCAACCTAAATTCCCACCAGTACTGTACAAGTTTCCCTTTTCTCCACATTCTCTTCAGCATTTGTTATTTGCAGACTTTTTAATGATAGCCATCCTGACTAATGTGAGGTGGTACCTCACTGTAGTTTTGATTTGCATTTCTCTAATAATTAGTGATGCTGAGCATCTTTTTGTGTGAGTAGTAGAATTTTTAATTGCAGCATTATTTGAAATAGTGAAAATTGCAAAAACTTGTCTATTGATAGGAAACTGCTTAAGAAAAAATAACTATGGTATAGTACAGGAATTTGCTATCTATGGGCCCCTGGATGTCAGTCTGTTTTTGTACTGCCTGCAAGCTAAGAATGGTTTCTACAATTTTAGAGAATTAAGGAGGACAAACAAGAGAAGACAGAGAAGGAAAAAAAGAATTTGCCAGAGACTTTATATGATCCAGAAAATCTAAAATAATTACTATCTGGCCCTTTGGAGCAAAAGTTTGATATAACCAAATTACAGAACACTTATCAGACCATCAGAAGATGAGAGACAAGGGCAGCAATGGTTGGAGCCAAGCAGTGAAACTGACAAATTTACCCTATTCCTCTCATCTCTCAGGCCTCTCTGCCAATAGCACTTGAAGATACAAAGTTCCCAACGTCCCTTTGAAATTTCAAGAGGCATTTTTAAAATGAGCCTCATTTTAGAAAAACAAACACTAATTCCAAGTGACTGTCTAAATTGATCATTATCACTGGCAAGTGGTTCTCTACTTCTCTCAACTGACAAATGTTGATATTACAAAATCATAGCTTCATTGGATTGAGAGAATCCAAAAGATAGTAGAGGATTAAGTAAAGTAAATGGTAGTGGGAAAATCCTAAACTGTGTCATCCTATCTCAGGAGAAAACCCAGGCTGACATTTTCTTATTCAATAATGGCACCTTGACTGTAAATAGTACTTTACAACTGACAAAGTGCAGGCAAAGCCAGCAGCTGAATCTCTGCTTTCACATGTGGAAACCAGGGTCAGCTCTAGAACCCCAATCTCCTGATTACAAGGAAAGTTCTCTCCATTATTTCCACCTGCAGACTTCAACTAAAAGATTCTGGATTGCTGTAAATAAGAATATAAAGACTTGTAGGGGAAGAAAACATCAAAATCACAGCTATTGTACTGAAAAGAGTATAAATTTGGAAGAAAGACAGTCCTGGTATTGAATACCGACATCCCCACTCTTAGTCACCTTAAATACTTGTAGAATTCTGAGTCCCTCTTTTATCTATAAAATGAGGAGTATAATACCTCCCTCATGTGGCGGTTAGCAGAATTAAATAATATACAAAAGGTGTAGAACATAGTAGACACTCAGTCAATGCTAAATCCTTTAACAACCTCAGCATTCAAGAAACTCTACCTTATTTTGTGCTCAAATCTTTCCTGCTACATTTTATTTTTTATTTCTTTTCACACTGTGGAAATATATCTATATATCTATATATATATGCACATATTCATAAAATATTATAAGATAGAATTTACATTCGATGACTGGATGATTTTGCTCAACTGCAGGCTAACATCAGTGTTCTGAGCACATTTAAGGTAGGCTAGGCTAAACTATGATGTTCCATAGGTTAGGTGTATTAAATGCATTTCAACTTAAGATATTTTCAATTTACGATGGGTTTCTCAGGACATAAAACTTAACTCTCACAGAAAAATGTCTCTCAATCAGCACAATTATCAGAACCTCAAAGTATCATGTCAGTTGTCCCACCCGATTATCTTGAGTAGACAGGAAGAAAATCCCATTTCTGTAGCTGAGGAAAGAGATTACACTCTGAAAAACCAAAAGACAAAGAGAAGGGGCCTGAATCATTTGGTTAAATAGGAAAATAATGTCTTCTTTGTTTTCACAAGTGTAGCAGAAGAAAAATGGTCAAAGAATTCTCATGCATGCAACCTATTTGCATTATGTATGGCATTGCTTTAACTCTGAAACGGGGAATTCATCTGCTCAGATTTCCCATGATAGTGGCAAATAAAAACAATAGAACTTGACTCTCACAAAATTTTTTTCTTAAAACCTTTGCAAAGGACCCTAAGGGTGTTCAAAAAGCAGACTTGACTTTTTAAAAGCAAAATGATTTTGCAAAGGCCAAGTCTGTATTTGTTAAAATTCTCATAGCCAAATGAAAAACTTCACTCATCTTTTAGCAGTTAAAGTAGCAGCATAGTAGCACACTAAGAAAATGGCAAGCCTATGTTAAATCTACTTACACAGGGAAAATAATGACAGTTCAGATTTGAAGGCATTCAGAGTAAAGCTTTATCCTCAAATAGAGGCTCATTAAGCACATAGTGTACTAACCACAGTGTACCCTACTGGGATAAATTCAGAACTCTTGGCATATGAGATGTTAGGCCTGGAGCAGCTCTGAACTCCTTTTATAAAAGCATGAAAAACATGAGAAGAATGTCTCTGAACCCGAGCCAACTCATAAGGCTGCCATGCCCTCCTGTTTTGGCAAGTTTGAAAAACGCTTAACCTTGAAGTGGTTATCTGTCCTCATCATATTATTCTAATCTGTAATATTCTGAAGTCAGAAAATTCAAGATAAAACTCAAGAAAACAATATTAGTCACTATGGGTAAGGAAGACTCTATAGCTAAATCCAGGTTCAAATTACCAACTACTTATTATTATTTTGACTTCTCTTACCTCACCAAGAAACAGACTTGAGCAAGTACTATAGATTTATTGCTAAACAACTGTTTGCATAGCCTGCTCTAAGGGAAATACTGTATTTGAGGAACAGATGATATAAGGCAACAATACTTGGAAAAATAAGAGGACAAACCAAGGAAGCTGAAAAACTAATATAACATGAGTGATGAAATCATACAGTGATAAAATCCATAAAGCAGGATTAGGACATGCGTATACAGAAAAAATCAAAATCAGAAGACATCGACAAGAAGTAGACATAAGAAAAGGGAAAAAATGAAGAAGAAAGGAGAAAAGGGCATAAGAAAACAGTGTGAGAGGAAATGAGGATGAGGGCTCACAGGGTGAGAACACACTTGTGACCATTTCAAAGAGCCCCTGCATACTGGCATAAAGTGATCCTGGAAAATGTTTGCCTCTGTGATGTTTTACATTTGCATTATTTGGTCCTATATTAATTGCAGAGGAAAGTGTATTTTTAACTGTGTTTGCACTAGGCAGTTAAGTCAGAGCTTTCAAATATGTATCAATGTATGTCTCAGAAATTTTCCCCCAATGAGTATATAAGAAAATAGGCAAAGTCAATATAAAGTTACTACAAAGCAAAAATAAGATAATTGTTGAGATGTCCTGTTGGGGATAAATGTACATGATGGACGCAAACACCTAAGATCTCCTTTAGAGAAATGTGAGTAATTTCAAATAGAGGAGAACACAGTCTAACTGTCAACCAAGCTAAATATCTTGGCTTTATGCATGATAGCATCGAAACTAGACTCATACCTGAGTAATTCTTTACAGTGTAATTCTTTTAGTTATAGCGTTATCTAAAGCTATTTTAGCCACAGAAATTCTAAACAGAGAGACTGTAGCCTGCAGTCTAAACAGATAAAAACATATTACAATTTCTTATGATGTCTTCCCAATGCAAATTGTGAAGCCACTATTTCTTTCCTTATTTAACTTCTAAAACACTGTGGTAGGCAGAATTTTGACATCCATAATCTTTGCCCCCTGGTATTACTCCTGTAGTTAGGTTGCACTGCATGGAAAAAGAATATTGAAAATGTAATTAGGATTACTAATCATATGATTAGGGAGATATCCTAATCATAAAATAGGGAGATTATTCTGGATTATCCAAAAGAACCCAATGTAATCACATGAGCCCCTAAAAGCAGAAGAGGAAGAGAGATTCAGAGCATGAGAAGGATTTGATATGATGTTACGGTTTGAAGGCAGAGGGGCCACATGGAAGACATGAAAAGGAAATTTTCTCTTGTCAACAACCTGAATAAGCTTGTTTTCAAATATAGGTTTTATTATTATTTAAGTAAGGTAAGGACAGCAGATCAGGAGACCATGACTATTGAAAAGATAATTTGTTACTCACAGGTGCCAAGAGGAGGGTCATGCTACACCACACAGGGCCACACAGGGAAGGACCAGGGTCACTCAGGAGGCAGAGAAAGTCGAGACTACGTGGGCAATTGTCTTACATTGTAGTTTAGTTGGGAAAGAAAGGCCAAGGCAGGGTAAACAGGCTTGGCATTGGCTATTTCCAATAATTTCATCAGGTTCTATGGCACAGAGGCTGTCCTTAGTTGCCTGGTACCCAGGAGTGACTTGATTAGAGCAGAGGAATACTGGCCCTGCTTGTGACAGACCATTATAGGAGGAGGGAGGGTATGAGCTCTGGACTGGTTAGTTTACACATGAAAGGCACCCTTGTAAGTCATTGATGGTCTTCGGGAACTGGCCAGCCCTGGGAAGGGCAGCCTCTTCAGGGCCAGCAAAGTCCAAGATGTCAAAGCATCAGAAATATAGGAAATAAGAAGGCAGAATTAATGCAGCTTGCATATTAATTCTTCCCAATAGCTTCCAGAAAGGAATGCAGTCCAGATTTTGGCTTTGTGAGACACTGAGCAGAGAATTCAACTATGCCATGCCAGAATTCTCTTCCACAGACCTATGAGATAACAAATGGATATCGTTTTAAGCTGTTACATTTGTGGCCATTTGTTACAGCATCAATAGAAAGCTAATACATATATCAAATCCTCCTTGGTGGCATGTTTCTAACTAATTCTCTGGGCATGCTATATTCTACAGAACCTTCCACCACTTTCACAATTACAGTACAGAAAAAGGCTAATTAGAAAAGCTTTCTTCAATGACTATATTTGGCAGATTTCCATCAAGCAAAATATAACGTGAAATTTTTTAATGCTATCCACCAATAGAGCATGGAGGAAAATTAAGTCAAGATGTGCTTAGGAAATTAGTTTGAGTTTGTAGAACTCAAATTCTTAAATCTTTAAAGCATTTGGCTGTGTAAGAGAGCATAAGAACTAATAACTGCAGCACACACTCTCCATCCCTATTAGGCAAATGACTAACTGTATTAACGTATATACTTGGCCACAACTTCAGATCACCATGTTGTAAGTGCATACTTTGAGCCACTCTCCATCCCAAAGAAGATCAGAGCTATGAAAGATAAAAAGTAAAAAAGTGAAAATCTTTAAAATGTAGCCAAGCTTACAAACAGACAAATATCTCTGTGAATCAGTAACCATTCATTCATTTGTTCATTCATTCATTCATTTAACAAGCTTTTATTCAGTACCTATATGCGATAGACATTGTTTTAGACACAGGATACTGCACTGAACAAAGCAAAGTCTCTGCCCTTATGGAACTTACAATCCAAAAGAAGAAAATTCTACAGAAACAAAGCAATAAACCAAGTGTATGCAGCAGGCAAAGGCAGCCAGGAGCTTAATTCCTTGGGAGCGTGATAGAGAGTAAAAGTGTCCTATCTAAGGCAGAACACTAGAACCAGCGTTACTGCTTGAAATAACAGACTGGAGAGGAAAGGGGGCTGGAAAGAGCTATAACTGATTGCTTTGGGGGCTATAACTGTAGGTATGTACCCATCAACATGAGACCAACCGAGAGCCTCACACAGTCAGGACTTGGGCTGAGCTACCATTGGCTAAGTGATTGGATCTGCGCTACCACCTACTCACCAGAGGTAAGTGCCCTGAGCTGTCCTTAAAAGATCTGATTCTGGACAGGAGACATGAGCTATATACAGACAACTGCAACAAAGCAGAGAAGAAGGAGTGAGCAAACAAAGATAAAGGGAAAAAATACTTGCCTTCAAGATGAGTGTACAAATTAAAATTTTATACCACATGAAGAAAACTAAGAAGCAACAAAATGAAAATAAAAAAAAAAGGAATCTTGACATGATTTTAGAATGCTCAAAGAGATTTTTAAAAAAGGAATAACACATTTATGGATCAAGAAATTATGAAATAAACAACAGAAATGAAATAAAAATAGGCACTTTCAAAAAAATTAGAAATCCTACAAAACGAAAAATAGAAGTTAACTTTTTAACTTTTAATAGGTGAGACAATCGTGAGGGAATTACTAAAATGGAAGAATACCGAGGAACTTCCCCAAAACCTATCACAGTGAGATAAAGAGGCTAAACCATAATTATGATAAAGCAGTTTAAAAATATAAAGGATCAATTGGACATCTCCAACATACATCTAATGAGAGAGTCACAAGAAGAGCATTGAAGGAATTCCCTGGTGGTCCAGTGGTTAGGACTCTGCTTTCAGGGCAGAGGGCCCAGGTTCAACCCCTGGTTAGGGAACTAAGATCCCACAAGTCATGCAGTGCAACCAAAAAAAGAACATTAAGGAAATGGCATAAACTTTTTCAAAATAGAACAAATACAGGCGTCCTCAAATTTAAAGTGCCCACCAAGTGCTACACAGAACAAGTGGATATATCTGGTCTGGAATTGATCCATTGCAATAAAGATGCTGAAGCAAAAAACAACCCACTCTTAGAATGTACTATTCATTTAAAAAATCTTCAGAAGTCTAAACCTAAGAATTCATAAACTGACTGAAATATTCCTTCGCAGCTCTGAAACTCAGTGGAGTTTGGATTTCCAATTAAAATGTTGTAAGAATTGTATCTAACAGTATTAAATTATAATCTCTTTCTAAATTGCCTTTTCTGTTTCTGTGGAACAATTGAATGGAAATTATCCAAAAAGTCCAAATGGAGGAAAAAAATAAAGTCAGGGTTAGGCAATGATATACTAAACTGCTTGTATTATCTAGAAGAAGGGTAAATTTTTATTGCTAAGTCACTTCAGTTGTGTCCAACTCTTTGCAACCCTATAGACTGTAGCCCGCCAGGCTCCTCTGTCCATGGGATTCTTCAGGCAAGAATACTGGAGTGAGTTGCTGTGCCCTCCTTCAGGGGATCTTCTTGACCCAAGGATTGAACCCCTATCTCTTATATCTCCTGCACTGGCAGGCAGGTTCTTTACCAGTAGCGCTACCTGTAAGCAAAGTAAATTATGCATGTTGTAATACATAGGTTAAATACTAAATGAACAAAACTACAGTATGTAACTACCCAACTAATACAGGGAAAAAATGATTTTTAAAATATACTCAATCAATTAAAAAAAAAGGAGAGAAAAAAAGTAGAGCAGGTGTATCAAATAGAAAAATAGACAAATAAAATTATAGAATTAAACAAAATACATCACTAGCTATACACAATTGAGACAGACTAAATATACTATTAATAGTTTAAGAAACAATGATTTTCAAACTAGATTTTAAAGGGACATTGAAAAATTGAAAGTAAAAAGATGAAAAATCATATACTGTGCAAATAACAACCAAAATAAAATAGATGTATATACATATTAATAGCACACAAAATCAACTTTATGAGAAAATTAGAAATAAGGAGGCTTCTTAATGCTAAAAATTTCAATTCACCAAAAACACATAATTTTAGAATTGTATGCACCTGGTAACATGACTTCAAAATATGTAAAACAAAAACTAAATTACAAGGTTAAATAAAACAAATCCAGAATCATGCAGAAAGATATAACATACTTCTCTCAGTAAGTGGTAAAACAAAACCACACAAAATATTTGAACACAAATTAATTGAATTAGATTCAGTTAGAACACTGAAGATAACAATGGTGAGATGCACATTCTTATCAACTACACAGAAACCTTTATCCAAAAACTGACCATATACTGGGCCATACAGCAAATCTCAAAAATTTCAAAGGGATGAGATTAAACAGATGTTTTCTGACCATGTACAATGTGAATAGATAACTTCAAAAATTTTGTTTGAGAAATTATGAAGTGAATCAAATAGGTAAAAAATAAATAATGGAAGAAATTAGAAAATAACTTGAACTGAATAAAAATGTAAAAATCTGAATACTAGAATTTTAAGATGCAGCTAAAACAGTACTTAGAAGAAAACATACACCATAAAATGTAGAAATTAGAAAAGAATAAAGACTGAACATTAATAAGGTAAGCATGAATCTCCAGAGATTAGAAAAACAGAAGCAAAATAAAATTACTGAATATAGAAGGAAAGAAATAACAAAAATAGAGGGCAACTAATAGAGAAGCAACAAGAAAGCTAAGAGTCTCTTCTTTGAAAGGATTAACAAAACTGACAAACCATTTGTGAAACTAATCGGGGAAAAAAAAGAGAAGAAATGAAAAACAATTATCAGAAATAAGGAAGAACAACTACTACTGATGCTGCACACATAGAAAGATTATAACGGCCAATTACTGCCAACTTCTGCCAACAAACCTGAAAATTTAGATGAGATAGAAAAAGCTTATGAAAGTATACTGTATCAAACTGGCATCAAAAGAAACAGAAAACTCTAAAGCCCTTTAGCCATTAAATAAATCAATAATGATAAAGCCTTCCCACAAAGATAACTCCAGTCCCAGATAACTTTACTCTTAAATTCTACCAAAAATACAAAGAGTAAATAATTCTCCTTTGATACAAACTCTTTCAGATTATAAAAATAGCAAATACTATCCAACTCATTTAATGTGACTAGCATAATTTTGATAGCAAAACCTGTCAGTGACAATATAAGAAAAGATTATTACAGACCAAACTCACTTATACGAGCATAGATATAAAAATCCTAAACAGAATATTAGCAAACCAAATCTAGCAACATATAAAAATAATAGTAGATCATGATCAAGTTTTATTTATCTCAGAAATTCATGATTGTTTTAATAATAATTCAGTAATTTGGTAATATAAGTCACCACATTAACAAATTAAAGGAGAAAAATCATGTGATTGTCTCAATAGATGCAGATAAAAGTGCTTAATAAAATTTAACATCCATTTATGATTCAGTCAAAGAAAACAACACAGCAAACTAAGAACAGAAAGAAATTTCTTTAATCTGATAAAGAATATTTATAAAAACATACACCAAATATCATACTTAATATAAATATGGAAAGTTTTCCACTGGAGATCAAAAACAAGACAAGGAAGTCTACTAGCAATCTTACAACATTGTACTGGAAGGCCCATGAATAGGAAAATATAAATAAATTAAAGGTAAGAAATTATAGAAGAAAAATCAAGCTATCATTATTTATAAATAATGATAATGATTTTACACAAAATTCAAAAGAACTTACAAATAAACCATTAGAATTTACAACAAATTTTAGCAAAGTCACTGGATATTAAATCAATGTACAAAAATCCATTTTATTTCTCTATCCCAGCAATAAATTAAAGTTTTACTTTTATAAATATAATTTTATAATCAAAAATTACCAATTACTTCATAAAAAATCTAACTAAAGATTTCCAACACCTTTATAGAAAAATCATAAAACTTTGTTAAGAGATACTGAAGACAATCTAAGAAATGGAGAAGCATACCATCTTCAAGGACTGGAACACTCAATATTAAAAATATGTAACTTCGTCTCAAATTTATTTATAGATTCATGCAATCTTATCAAAATCACAAGTATCTGTGGAATTGACAAACTACTTCTAAAATTTATATACAAGTGCAAAAGGCTAAAAGCAGTTATGAGCTCCCTAGGACTGCTTAACAAACCACCACAAATTGGAGGGCTTAAAACAAGAAGTTTATCATCTCATAGTTCTGGAGGCTAAAATTCCAAAATCAAGATGTTACCAGGTTAATGCTTCCTCTGAAACCTGTACAGAGAATTCTTCCTTGTCTCTTCCTAGTTTCTATGGCTTCCTGACAATCTTTGGCTTTCCTTCGCTTGCAGCTGCCATAACGCCAATATCTACCTTCATCATCACATAGCATTCTCCCTATGTTTCTGTCTTTACAAGGCCATCATCTTATAAGGACACCAGTCATATTGAAGTAGAGACCTCATCTTAACTAATAATCACCACAATGACCCTGTTTCCAAATAAGATCACTTTCTGAGGTAGTGGAGATTTCAACATATCTGTTTATGGAGGGACACAAGTCAGTTTATAACATCACTCTTGAAGTAAAAGAACAAAAAGGAAAATTTGTTCTAGGCATCACGACATATTACAAAGTTATAGTAATCAAGACAGTGCAGTGTTGGCACAGGGGCAGAACAAGAGATGAATAGGAGAGCTCAGAAACAGCATAGAAACTGTCCTGTGTTACACTTGATTTATTACAGAGACAGCACTGCATAACAGTAAGAATGGAATGGATTTCCAAAAGAAAGCACTAGGACAATGAGAAAATTTTTATTGGACCCCTCTTTCATAGCATATGCAAAAATCAAACCCAGTGAATTTTAGAAAATACAGGATGATTTCTTCTTGAACTTGAACTCAGGAAGGTTTTCTAAATAAACACAAAAAGTCTTCATAATGGAGAAAGTTACTAGTAAACTAAATTTAAATTAAGAAGGCAAAAGAGAGAGAGTGGAAAGTCAACCCTCAGAGTAGCGAAAGACATATGCAATATGTATAATTATATACATAAATAAAGAACCAGGATCCAGAATATAAAGAAACTCCTACAAATAACAAGGAAAAAGTACCCAAAAGTAAAAATGGTGAAAAGATTTCAAAAAGCACTTCACAAAACAGGTAATCCCAAAGACCAATCCCACAGTTTAAAATGTTCAGTGTCACTATTTTTCACTGTCACTATTTTTTAAATTCATTTTAAAACCATGATGAAATACCACTATTCACTCATCAGATGAGAAAAAAATGAAGTCTGACAATATCAACTATCAGCCAAAATATGGAACATCAGGAATTTTAATAATGTGAATTGTGTATAGGTACAAATTCTTTGAAAACCTGTTGCATTGTCTAGTCAAGTTGAAGACAAGCATATCCTATGACTCTGCAATTCTCCCAAATCTTTACCCTGGAGATATACATTTATAGGAGCCTGGCAGGCTACAGTTCACACAATCACAAAGCGTCAGACACAACTGAAGTGATTTAACATGCATGCATACCTTTATAATTTAACATGCATGCATACCTTTATAATTACCACAATAAATAAATAAAAATAGCCCCCCTAAAAAACTGTTTAAAAATACCAAAAAGTGTAAACAATTCAAATGTCCATCAGCAATAAAATGAATAAATTGTAGTCTTAATATACAGTGAGAATGAACAATCCATAGCTGCAAACAGCAATATGAATAATTCTTAAAATAATGTCAAGACCAAAAAGCCAAGTTACACACAAAAAACATACAATAATGATTTCATCTATATAAAAGTCAAAAACCAAGAAACAATTTGTTGTTCAGGAAGTATATCCAAGTGGTAAAATTATCAAGAAAAGTAAGGAAATACTTCTATAAAAGTCAAGGTAATGATTACCTTGAGGGGAAGGAAAGGAGCTTGGGATTAAGAGAGAATAATTAGGAAGACATACACAAGAGGCTTTCTGTGTACCAGTACTGTTCTATTTTCTGACCTGGGTGATAGTTACAGGGGTGTTTAAAAATATTTGTTAAACTAAACATAAATGTTAAAGTCCACATGGTCTGGAGGAGAGTAAGAAGTCAGTTACATAGTCAAGGCCCTTAGAATATAAGAGTTCAGTGAGGAGACTGTAGTTTTTGAAAAGAGATCCTTCTAGAAGCCACAAATAGATACAACACTGAAGACTTTTTGAACAGGGAATTAACAATGTCAGAGCTCAGCTGGCAGCAATATGGAAAACAGTTGACAGCAAGAGAACTATAAGAGGACATGAAAGCTACAAATTGCATCTGTTGGAACAAAATGGAAACGGTGGTATGGAAGTTAACCATGTACAACTTAGCAATTGGTCAACAGAACAAAGAAAAAGACAGAGAGAAAAGTCAAATATGGCTCCAAGGTCTCAGTTCTGAGCAACTTTTATGGATGGTTTTATTAAATACAAAGAAATGAAGTATGTGAGGAAGAGGAGATTTAAGCATATGCGTGACAAGTTTCATTCTATACATAATGACACTGAGGTACCAGAAAATATCCCACTGTGGGACTTCCTTGGTGGTCCAGTGGCTAAAACTCCTATGCAGGGGTACTGGGTTCGATTCCTGGCCAGGGAACTAGATCCCACATGCCACAACTAGGAGCTGGCCCTGACAAATAAATAAATTTAAATAAGAAAATATCCCACAGCTGATATTTAGCTGACCATTGGATTTAGACCTGTTAGATACTCTATAAATATGAATTAAGGACTGAATGTTTCTGTCTCCCCAAAATTCAAATGTTAAGTACTAACCCCCAATGTAATGATATTTGGAAGTAGGGCCTTTGGATGATAATTAGGTTTAGATGAGGCCATGAAGGTAAAGCCTCATGATAGGATTAGTGTCATCATAAGAAGAGGAAGAGAGACCAGTTTTCTCTCTCCATTATGTGAAGACACAGCCAGAAAACAGCTGTCTACAAGCCAGGATGAGATCCCCTAGAGGAGAACCAAATTGGCTGGCCCCTGATCTTGGACTTCCCGGTCTCCAGAACTGTGAGTAATAAATTCCAGTTGTTCAAGCCACCAGTCTACAGTGTTTTGTTATTACACCCCGAGGTGACTAATACAATATGGGAAGAAATGAGGGAGGGAAATCATGTAGTTGAGAAAGTAGAGGTATAGATAAAGATTTAGACATCAGCCACACACAGCTAATAGTGCATTCCAAAAGACTGGACAAGTCTAAAAATGAACAAAAATGAAGAAAGAGATGCTAAGATCAGACCTTGAGGAACAACTAAAGTTATAGAAGAAGAATGATAAGACAGAAAAGGAACTGGCAGAAAGGTGGGAAAACCAGGAGAATATAACGTAAAGAAGCCAAAAGAGGAAAGAGTTTCCGTTTCTAACGGTGGGTTAGAAAGTTGAAAGAAAGTGATTGTGCTCAGTGATGCACCAGTTTTAACCACCTTGAAGAGAGAGATTTCAGCACATTTTTGAGGACAGAAGTCAGGCTACAAACAATTATGGAATTTATGAATCATTCTAAAGCAGAGGAAGCAAACGTGATGCTTTCAAAACTTTTGGTAGTGAAAACGTGAAGTAAAGGAAAGTAACAGGAGAGTAATAAAGTCAAAAGAAAAGGGCCTTTTATTAGACAAAAACTACTACAATGAAGAAATACTAAAGATGCAGAACGGTGGTCAGAGTGGCAAATGAAGGAATGATGTTCTAAAAACCATAAGAGCACAAGTGTAAGAGTTAGTCTTTGAAAGGAGGTCCTCACACCCTGCCTGAGGCAGAAGAATTTTTGTTATTAAAATGTTGAGCTTGAAAGGAAAATTCAGAGATAAAAGCGTTTATAAAGAAAAGAGAAGAAAACCTTGTGCACTGTGGTAGAAATGTAACTTGGTGCAGTCACCATGGAAAACAGTATGGAGGTCCCTCAAAAAATTGAAAATAGAGCTACTATACAATCCAACAGTTCCCTTCTTGAGTATTTATACAAAGAAAATGAAAACACTAACTTGAAAGGATATATGCACCCTCATGTACATAGTAGTATTATTTCTAATATTCAAGATATGGGAATAACCTAAGTGTTCATTGACAGAAGAGTGGATAAAGAAAATGTGATATAATGAATGATATATATAAATATTATTCATCCATAAAAAGTAATGAAATATTACCATTTATGACAACATGGAATATACCTTGAGGGAATTATGCTAAATGAAATGTCAGACAGAGAAAGACAAAACCACGTGATCTCACTTATATGTGAAATAAGCTCTTAGTAATAAAGAACTAGTTGGTGGTTACTAGAGGCGGCAAGGTGCAAAATGGGTGACAAACTTCCACTTATACAATAAATACCTGGGAGGATATACAGCATGGTGAGCATAGTTAATAATATTGTACTGCATAACTGAAAGTTGTTAAGAGGATAGATCTTGTAAAACAGAAGGAAAAGAAGTGTTTTTACAGCTAATGCCTTGTAGTGGTGCCGTTGTGTTGTTGTTGTTTAGTTTCTAAGTCACATCTGACTCTTTTGTAACCCCACTGGGCTTTCCAGGTGATGCTAGTGGTAAAGAACCCACCTGCCAATACAGGAGATATAAGAGACATCTGTTTTCCATAGTGACTGCACCAAGTTACATTCTTACCACAGTGCACAAGGGTTTTCTTCTCTTTTCTTTATAAACGCTTTTATCTCTGAGTTTTCCTTTCAAGCTCAACATTTTAATAACAAAGATTCTTCTGCCTCAGACAGGGTGTGAGGACCTCCTTTCAAAGATTAACTTTTTCACTTGTGCTCTTATGGTTCTTAGAACATATATAAGGTTCTGTCCCTGGGTTGGGAAGATCCCATGGGGGAGGGCATGGTTACTCACTCCAGTACTCTTGAGAATCCCCATGGACAGAGGAGCCTGGCGGGCTACAGTCCATAGGGTCACAAAGAGTTGGACACTACTGAAGTGACTTAGCACACACGCAGACTGTAGCCCACCAGTCTCCTCTGTCCATGGGATTTCCCAGGCAAGAATACTGGAGTGGGTTGCCATTTCCTACTGCAGGGGATCTTCTGACTCAGGCATCAAACTCAAGTCTCCTGCTTGGCAAGCAGATTCTTTACCAGTGATTCACCTGAGAAACCCCTTGTAATGGAGTCTAATCATTAAAAGAATTTACTCCAAACAAAGAATATTGCATGCATGCCTAGTTGCTCAGTCACGCCTACCAGGCTCCTCTGTCCATGGGATTCTTCAGGCAAGAATACTGGAGTGGGTTGCCATTTCCTTCTCCAAAGAATTTTCCCCACCCAGGGATCAAACCCACATCTCCCATGTCTCCTGCATTGCAGGTGGATTCTTTACCCACTGAGCCATCAGGGAAGCCCTAAACAAAGAATATAGAATGTATTTGCGGGGGCAGGGGAGGAGAGGAAGCAAGTTTAACAAGATAACAGTAAATCTGTTTAAGCAGCCATTTCCTCACATGGTTACCATGTAGGCAAGGATGGCCACCTACATGTAGATGACAGAAGTCGGAAGTAAATTTATTTTCATCAGGAGTTCCTCAGAAAGAATTCAGCCTTCATTATTCCAGGGGCTCATGTTACAAAGTGTTCCTGCATTTTGTTTGCTTTCATTGTGGTTTGTGACACGCTATTTGTGTTGCTCTCAAATTTACAGTCATCTGCAGTCGGTGAGTTTTTCTGTCTGTCATAAAGTGTGGACCTTTAGAAAAATATAAAATGCTTGAAATGGATAGTGTAGGAAACATGAGGAGTCAGTTGTATGTGATGTGTGCATAGAAATGGAATCATAGCATTAACAGTAAAATAAGCAGTTTCCATACTTTCGGACATGGTATCTTTGACTATTTTTATTTTGGTCTTTTCCAGGCTCTCTGCTCTAAGAAAGAAAAAAAAGCGCAAATTATGTCTTTGTTAAATTTCTAAAATAAATTAGAAGTACTATAAGGATAAATTTAGAATAAAGTTATCCAACAGTAGAGAGCTTTATATTAAACTGGCATTTAAAAAAATATTTCCAATAACTTCCTAATTTCTAATTTAATCAAGATCTCACTTAGAATGAGATAAATTAATCTGAGGAACTATTAAAATGAATGTACTTATTTAATCATAGAAGTTATTAAAATAATGAAAATTCCTAAACCTCTTGCTAATATCAGATCACATTGCTAAGCTGCTCTAGAAATGAAAAGAAGTTTAAATCTAGCTTGAAGACAAGAATAAAAGGGTAGAAAAACACTTTATTAGTCTTCTACCACATTTTAATCATTCCAAATAATAGTAAAATGTAAATATGGTAAAATAACCAAATGAAGTTAACCAATTTATATAAAAACAAGAAAGCCATGGAAAATGTCTTTCTATAAAACTGTGGTACTGGTTTTAAAATGACTCATTTCTGGTTTTAATTAACTTCTAATTTGCAGAATAGCAATCTGAATATATATTTTAGGAAAAATCATAATTAGACAAGCCCCATTTTCTTAAAGTTATCCATTTTAGAGTTGAATGTGGAGAGTTGTCAGAAATAATCTTGAGGCAGCTGTTTCCAATTATGCTTATTTTGACAACTGAAAATGAGTAAACAAACCAAAAGTAGTTTAATATTTTGATCAATGTAACTTCTTAATAGTAAACAAAATAATTATGCTTTATATTAATATACAATTTAAGAAGCACATTTTAATGTATAAACAGGAGGGAATTATTTTCTTAAATTCTGCAGAATTTAATTATTAGGCAAATTCAAGTACATGGTATATGACATATGTTTTTATAAAAACAAAAATTCCAAAGAAGGCATGCCTAGTCTGTAAGTCAGACTTGGATCCTTTCAACACAAGCTTCATTCATAAAAGGTTTCCAGCATATTTAATATTGAGGGATATCATATATTGTATCAACACCAATAGTAGTTTTTTAATCCTGAATTTTTTTTCTCTTTCCTGCATTGGGTCTTAGTTGCAGCATGTGGGATCTTCACTGTGGCATGTAGGATCTTTCGTTGCAGCAAGTAGGTTTCTCTCTAGTTGCAGCCCATGGGCTTAGTTGCCCCACGGCATACCGGATCTTAGTTCCCTGACCAGGGATCGACCACATTCCCTGCAATGGAAGGTGGATTCTTAACCACTGGACCACCAGGGAAGTCCCCAAATAATAGTTTAAATGTGACTAGGATCTTCTAAATACTTTCCATTCTGCCAAAGCTACATTTCTACCTTTATTCTTAAAAAAATAATAATAACAACAACAAAAATTTTATAGACATTTCAAATATTTGAAAGGAATTTTTATATGGAAACAAAAGTATTAATAATACAGATGAGGCAGAAAGGAGAGGAAACATGAACAAGAGTTATCAAGCTTACAAAAGTCTTAGAATTATATAGAAAAAACATTATAGGAATCTGTGTTTTTCCCATTCAGACTGCGGTGAAATACTGGGGACATAATTTAATCTTTGCATTTTGGGATTAAAACATCCTTCCCTCATTACAAATCTGCATTTTTCTTTGCGGTTTTCATTAAGACCTTTCAGTGGCAGTTATAGGAATTTTTCTCAATGGAAAACAAATGAAAATTCAAAGACAGTTTTGATCTTATGCATAAAATCCTATAGAAAACACTAGAGCCTGCCTGTTCCTAGACATCTGTTAAATTAGCCTGACATCATCTGAAATTTCCATTAATTTGTTATATTAGAGTGTCTTTGGGCATAGGGAATTCTGAAAGATTTGTATTGCTAAAATACAAAATGTTATATTAATGCTAATGTTTTTCCAACCAGCTAGCCAGTTGTACATGTACATGTGTATGTGTCAGTCATTTAGTCATATCCGATTCTTTGCGGTCCCATGGACTGTGAACTGCCAGGCTCCTCTATCCAAGGAATATCTCCAGGCAAGAATACAGTAGTGGATTGCCATTCCCTTCTCCAGGGGATCTTCCCAACCCAGGGATTTAACCTGGGTCTCCCACATTGCAGGCAGATTCTTTACCATCTGAGCCACCAGGGAAGCCCAGTTGTACATAGTTGGGAGCAAATGTATATAAAGGAAGGGGACACTAAACTATTTCAGGCCAGTGGGTATCCATCTTTATTGTGGATGGTAAGGGTGAAGAAAATATCCAGAGAATGAGGTATGACCTAAAGGCAAATTTGTGGGGGCTCTGAGTGTGGGGTCCTTAAATAAAGCCATGGGGGGGAAGCCATGTTATAACAGATCCTTGGGAATAGTAGGAGAACCAAAGAACCACATATTTCTACTTTACTATTTGATCTCCTAAATATTTTCCATTGCCAGGGGTAAATAAATTCATAGTAACAATAGCAAGTTGAACACACCAGAAGAAAGCAGCATGTTTTAGTACTGTAAGATTTATGCCTTTCCACATTTGGTAAAAGGGGCTGTCTCTTCATCTATATCTGTGCTCTGCTTTCTGTCTTCAAATATTAATTCTTCTTACCTCTGATTCCTCATCTGCCTAGCTCTGCAGCAGACAAGGCCTAAAATAGAATACCAGCCAGGACTACCTCACCTTGTTGTTGTTCAGTCGTGTCCAACTCTTCGTGACCCCATGGACTGCAGCACACCTGGCTTCCCTGTCTTTCACCATTTCCCGGAGCTTGTTCAAACTTACGTCCATTGAGTCAGTGATGTCATCCACCATCTCACCCTCTGTCATCCCCTTCTCCTCCTGCCTTCAGTCTTTCTCAGCATCAGGGTCTTTACTAATGAGCCAGCTCTTCACATCAGGTGGCCAAAGTATTGGAGTTTCAGCTTCAGCATCAGTCCTTCCAATGAATAGTCAGGACTGATTTCCTTTTGGATTGACTGGTTTGATCTCCTTGCAGCCCAAGGGACTCAAGAGTCTTCTCCAACACCGCAGTTCAAAAGCATCACTTCTTCAGTGCTCAGCTTTCTTTATGGTCCAACTCTCACATCCATACATGACTATTGGAAAAACCAGACTTTGACTAGAGGGACCTTGGTTGGCAAAGTAATGTCTCTGCTTTTTAATATATTGTCTAAGTTTGTCATAACTTTTCTTCCTTAACATTAAACAATTCAGGCCGAGGGCAGGAGGGAGCCATCCTTGTGAATTTCTAGAATGAAATGCCATGACTTCCCTTACTGCAAGTGTCGAGCCATCCCATGGTATCCCTTAGTATCAAAACCAGACGATTATCCTTTTTAAAGATTACCCTGTTTTTCCTAGTTAGTTTTAAAAACAAAATCTAATTTTTATCTTGAAAAAAAATCTCTTTAAAGTAAATATTTCCCCCAAAGAAAACCTCTATAATTCACTTGGGTAGAGGGGAGGAGAGGGACAGAAAAGGGAAAAAAGAATAAATTGAGATTTGCGTGGGGCATATGTAATTTGAACTCTGAACATGGACATGGATCTTTACCATTAGTAATTGTTCTGCTATTCTGGGGGAGAGGAAGGATGAAGCTCGGGTTGAAAACAATTCAGGACTGACCAGAGATGAAAGCACTCATTCCAGTGGGGGTGGAGGATAGGATTCAGAAATACTGGAAAGCTTTGTTTTCCTCACCCTGTGTCTTGGAACCGCCAGATCAGAAGTTGGCAACTCTAGATTAAACATCATAACAGCTGGGATGAGGAAACTTTTCACAGAAGGGCCACCCCAAAAGTTAGGAATGAAAAAATGCTAGAGGAATAAACACAATGAAATCCCTCAGGAAAACATATCTGGCCACTGGGTGGGTATCAGTCTTGTGTCATACTTGGTAGTTTTTCTTCCTTTAAAATAAAGACTTTTTTCTCCTCTCAGAAAGTTGTCTGGTTTTTAGGTATTCACCCATCTTTCACAGAGAATTTCAACTCTAAGTATATATTGCTCATAATACTGAATTTTTAGGGGAAATATTAGCCCAATCCCTCGAGATACGGTTTGAAAACATTACCTATAAGAGTCATTGGATGGGAAGAAAGAAAGGAAATGTTAAGCAATTTCTCCCCTTGGGAGAAGCAAGTTGATTTTCTAAATGTTATTTTCCCTGAAGTGTAAACAAGACTATTGTCAAAAAAAAAAAAAAAAAGACTATTGTCAAGCCATAGGATGTCTCTTGGAGAAGCACAATAGTTACCCTACCTTCATTCTGCATTATGTTTCTATGTCTCAGTCCTTAAACTCCTTCCCCTGATGCCTCAGCATCTGAAGTCGTATAATCTATAATCTTTCCCCGAAAATGATAGCCTTTTAAACCACAGAAAAGCTGTTTCTTCACAAGAGAAACTGCCTTTAAATGTGGCCCTCAGTGTTTCTACCTTTGCCTTCACATTATTTATTGACCCTCTTCCCACTTTCTCATGACTTCTTAGGTCCATCGGATTGTGGGAAAACGGACAGCATTTAAAAACTACAAGGTAGGAGCCTAATCCATGACTAGGAAGTCAGAAGGCACTGGAAAATAATGTTAAAACGGGATCAAAGTCAAGGGCAGAAAGAGTATCCAGACAGACAATAAAAGAATCAGTTCCTTAACTGAGCTTTATAACACTAAAGAGAAATCCAGAAAAACAAAGTGCTCATAGATAAAGTGTTTTTCCCCCACTCAACAAAGAATTATCTTAATAAATGTAAGAGAAAATACTGGAATATATTGACTTTAGGTTGCCACTTGGATAGATATATTTTCTTCTCTATACTAAGGAAAAAACAGAGTTCAAGTTCAATAGATGAAATTTGTGTTAGATTATTTTTTTCTGACTTACTTTAGGTGAACAAGTCACTGGAATATGGCACCAAAAGACCTCCTCTGGAAATTTGGAAGAATCTAAGCCAGTTATTGGACAGGGCTTCCTGGAAAACTAGATGAGAACTCCTTATAGCCAGAGACAGGCTGCATAGGGTAATATATTTGAATGCTAACTTAGCAGTCAAGCATATTCTGGGTATGAATTCTGCTTCACAAGTCACCATATTGGTGATCACAGGCAAGTTACATAGCCTTTATAAGCCCTGGTTTCTCAGCTATAAAAGCGGAGATAATACTAATAATCTCTTCAACAAGGTTGTTATTAGAATTAAATGAAGTAATGCAAATAAGTATGGCACATGAAAAGCAAATAATAATAATAGTAATAATAGCTAAACTGTATCTAGTGATTACCAAGTGCCAGACACTGTTTACATGCATTAATCTTCACAGCAATCCTATGAATGACATGCTATTTGTAGCACCATTTTACAGATGAGGAAACTGAGGTTAAGTAATTCATTTGTGGTCTGTTAGTTAGGAAGTGGTAGAGACAAGAGTCAAATCTAAGTACTCTTACTCAATATGCAACTTATTATTACTAGTACTGCTATTTCCATTCATTATTCATCCATATACATCCAGTACCTAGCATGATACCTAGCATAATAAGCATTTGAAACATATTTCTTGAATTTAATTTCTCACATTACTTAGACTCAGACAAGCAAGGAATGAATAATCTAGTCAACCAAAAAAATCATATTCATATTCAAAGTATCTATCAAAAAGCATGGCTGTCATTTTTCATTGAATTAACTTGCTTTTATCAGTTATAGTTAAATAAAAGGTGATGCTGTCAAAGTGTTCACTCAATATGCCAGCAAATTTGGAAAACTCAGCAGTGACCACAGGACTGGAAACGGTCAGTTTTCATTCCAATCCCAAAGAAGGGCAATGCCAAAGGATGTTCAAACTACCATACAACTGTACTTATTTCACATGCTAGCAAAGTAATGCTCAAAATTCTCCAAGCTAGACTTCAACAGTATGTGAACTGAGAATGCCGACATGTACAAGCTGGATTTAGAAAAGGCAGAGGAACCAGTGATCAAATTGCCAACATCCGTTGGATCATAGAAAAAGCTAGAGAATTCCAGAAAAACATTTACTTCTGCTTCATTGACTATGCTAAAGCCTTTGACTGTGTGGATCACAACAAACTGTGGAAAATTCTTAAAGAGATGGGAATACCAGACCACCTTACCTGCCTCCTGAGAAATCTGTATGCAGGTCAAGAAGCAACAGTTAGAACCAGACATGAAATAACAGACTGGTTCCAAATTGGGAAAGGAGTACGTCAAGGCTGTATATTGTCATCCTGCTTATTTAACTTATACACAGAGTACATCATGAGAAATGCTTGGCTAAATGAAGCACAAGCTGGAATCAAGATTGCCAGAAGAAATATCAATAACCTCAGATATGCAGAGAAGACACCACCCTTATGGCAGAGAGCAAAGAGGAACTAAAGAGTCTCTTGATGAAAGTGAAGGGAGAGTGAAAAAGCTGGCTTAAAACTCAACATTTAAAAAACAAAGATCATGGTATTTGGTCCCATCATTTCATGGTAAATAGATGGGGAAGCAGTGAAAACAGTGAGAGACTTTACTTTCTTGGGCTCCAAAATCACTGCAGATGGTGACTGCAGCCATGAAATTAAAAGACGCTTGCTCCTTGGAAGAAAAGCTATGACAAACCTAGACAGCATGTTAAAAAGCAGAGACATACCTTGCCAACAAAGATCCATCTAGTCAAAGCTCTGGTTTTTCCAGTAGTCATGTATGGATGTGAGAGTTGGACCATAAAGAAGGCTTAGCGTCGAAGAATTGATGCTTTTGAACTGTGGTGTTAGAGAAGACTGTTGAGAGTCCCTTGAACTGCAAAGAGATTAAGCCAGACAATCCTAAAGGAGATCAGTCCTGAATATTCATTGAAAGGACTGATGCTGAAACTGAACTCCAATACTTTGGCCACCTGATACGAAGAGCCAGCTCATTAGAAAAGACCCTGATGCTGAGAAAGATTGAAGGCAGGAGGAGAAGGGGATGATAGAGGATGAGACGGTTGGATGACATCACTGGCTTGATGGACATGTGTTTGAGCAAGCTCTGGGAGATGGTGAAAGACAGCGAAGCCTAGCATGTTACAGTCCATGGGGTCGCAAAGAGTTGGACATGACTGAGCAACTGAACAACAAAGTGAACCAAATGGGAAGAGTACACTCTAATATTCATGAATGCCATCAGAAGATAAAACTACAGACCAGTATCACTTATAAGCATATTGGGTTGGCCACAAGATCTTATGGAAAACCCTGAACAAACTTTTTGGACAACCCATAGATGCAAATATCCTCAACAAAATACTAGTCAACAAAATACAGCAACATATAAAAAGAATTATACACTTTGGTCAGCTGGGATTTATCCCAGGAATGCAAAGTTGTTTAATGGCTGAAAATCAATGTGATCATCATAAGTGACCTTGAAGATGTAACATTTTGTCATTTTACTAAGAGGCAAATTTGAATTACATGCCATGAGAGACTAATATGTGAAGACCAATCATGAAGATATGCTTGGTATGTGCACCAAAAGGGGCCCTGCTGAAAAGGCAAATTGGCCCTTTTCTAGATCATTACCTTCGTAGTAACTCCTATAAAGTTGTGGAGGAAAAGGTGTCTCTGTGGAAAGTGGGCTCAAACAGTCAGTCAGCAAACAAAACTATAGTAGTATTCATGAATTTGAGGATTCAAAAAGGACTTGGGACAAATCTCTAGCTGATATCAAGGATACACCATGTGATAAGTGTGAAAACTAAAATCAGATCACATCAAAACTACCCAACTGAAAGATCAAATAAATTCTCGGAAATTCAGCGAAAATTCTGCTAACTTTGAAACTCCAGTTTATCTTATCATTTTCCTAAGTTGTGATTTGTTCATGATTTCCTGTTTAATTTTTCTTCAGAAACTTAAAAAAAAAATTACAACATTTTCACATTTTCCAAAACAGTGCAAACAATCGAAAGTCATGCTTACCATAATAAAATGATTTAAAATGTACATGAAGAAAATATAAAATTACTTTGCATTTTAATATTAGCTTAACCACATTACAGAGTAAATATTGAATATTATGTTCTTTTAACATCATAAGCATAAACTAATGGCTCAGAAACAAAATGTATGATTTGACTAAATTAGTGTTACTATGGAAACTTGATATTTTCAATTTCCTGACTCTCAAGGTTGATTTCAATACTGCAATATGCTATGTTTTCCATTTTGCTGCTAGAGTTCAGTATAATAGAAAGCATACTGCAGATGGGTTATTAAAGACTCTAAAACTAGCAAAGAAAACTATGAAAAACTATATCGTTCTTTTTAAAAGTTCATTCATATGTCATCTATGGTTCATTCCATAACCCAAGTCCTCATCTGGCTTGTCTTTATTTTTCCCAACAGTTTGTTGGCAGAATCACAAATTCAAAATAAATAGAATTTTTCCACTATCTAATTCTGAATTTTGCAGAGAAACTCAATGATGAATCTATTCCTACCTCAAAAAATGTTTTCTTTTATACATTTCACTCACCCATATTCACTCAAGTCTGTAGACCAGAGAAATAACAACCTTATTTTTTGAGGGGCGTGGGTGTATTTCCATCATGTTTCTCAGCAATAAGTCAAATACAAATTCGGTTGTAATATCTGAAATTTCAAATAGGAATACTCAATTTCTCCACCACTTTCCATCTTGGATTCCTTCCAGGCCATCTGAGGAGAAATTCCATAAGTTTTCTATGAAGAGCATATTCCTTCATATCCTGAGCTAGTAAAGGGTCCTCACAATAGCAGGTGATGCTGCAGATTCACTGCTTCACTTACCCCTCAAGTGAATTGATTCTTTTTTAAAAAAAACAAATGCTTTACAACCTACACAAACCTTTAACCAATTAATATGTCTAGGACTTACAATAGTAAAATAATTTAAACAGTGCATTCTCAATCATGTCCATCTCTTTGTGACCCCATAGACTGTAGCCCACTAGGTTCCTCTGTCCATGAGATTTCCCAGGCAAGAATACTGGAGTGGTTTGCCATTTACTACTACAAGGGATCTTCCTGACCCAGGGATCGAACCTGCATCTCCTGCAATGGCAAGCGGATTCTTTACCACTTAGCCATCTGAGAAGCCCCAATTTAAACAATAATTTTTATTGTTTCCTTCACCATGCACAGGTAAGTGAAGGGTTATTGTTATCTAAAATGCTTTCTCTACTAATTTTTTTTATTACTTTTTCAAGTTAAACTTAGTTCCAGTCATTCTCTACCTACCAAGTCAACCTCTATTACAAACCTTTTCAAAAAAGCCTTAAAAGATCGTTCATTCTATTTGGAATTAATGCCAGGGAAGTGACACAACATGAACCACTCTGTTTGTCTCATGTAGGTGCCTAGAAACAACTTATAATTTCTATTTGGAAAGAGACAAATCTGGGTTATACATGTACTTTTACTGTGGAATCAGTTAGTATTTCTTTTTCAAGTATCACTTTCAGTTTATGTGAGGAAACTTGTCCCCAGGGCATTACTTTAAGGGAATTTGTGAATTTAAACTGCATAATGCCTCCAAATTAATTTCACCAAAGCAATTTTAATCATGTCACTACCTTACTCAAAACCCCTCAATGATTTCCTTTCTCCATATCCTACAGGCTAAAGTTCTAAAAGTTCCTGAACAATCTGGCAGCAGTTAGTGACAGTGCCCTCACTTCCTACCCTCTCTACCCAGATTCTCTTCTAACCAGGACAAGAAGAACTTAAAATTCCAATCCAATGGGATATGATGTGTGCTGTGGACCAGGGGAAATTATGTATTGTATTCTAACCACCCTTACTCATGGGAGTTTTATTGAAATTATCCTGTTCTTTTCCCACAATTCCATATTGGTTGTTTTGTTTGGAAGTGGAGCTCATCTATCATTAACCTGTAGAGTTGTGTCCATACCTGATGGAGAGGAAGGAAAAACATTTAGAGATCCTGGACTTGGAACTTGAATTAGACTTGGATTATCTTCCTTTGGAGAGAGTTTGTAAATGCATGTAAGAGTGTATCGGTAGGAAAAAAGGATATGGGCAGATGCTGAGCCAGAAACAGATTGTGGAGGACTCTGTGAGTGCCTCCCTCAATTATCTGCTCCTTTTGTAGAAAAACTATGCTGTTTGAGTGGCAGCAAACCACATCTCCAGCTCTAGGTAGACACTAATTTCTCTAAGCCAATCATTGTCATCTTATCTCCCTTGAAACAAACATTAGCTCAGTAACACAGTATCAAGTCATTCAGTAGCTGTTATTCTACCAGCCACTGTGACTGGCTTAAGGATGGTACAATCAGAGCAAATCTGACAATTTTTGTTCAGTGGCTAAAAAAAAAAGCAACTCTTTTTTGAATATGAACAAGGAAATCACATAGGCCAGATGTGGTAGCCAGACTCCAAAATGACCCCCAATGATTACAGCCTCCTGACATTCACATCTTAGTATAATCCCCCTCTCACAATGTACCAGGGTTTGTCTGTATGGCCAATAGGGCAGAAGTGATGGTATGTCATGTCTGAGATTACATAATAACAGACTGGGTTCTTGCTCCTCTCCTCTATCTCTCATTATTTGCTCTGGAGGAAGCTTACTGCCATGTCATGAGAAACTGAAATAGAGGCCCATGTGACAAGGAATTGAAGCCTCCAGCCATCAGCCACATGAATGTACTTGGAAGCAGGTTCTCCAAGCCCCAGGGAAGCCTAAGATGACTACCCCTCAGGTGACATCTTGATTACCTCCTTGTGAGAGATTCAGATAGAGCTATTCAGCTAAACTGTGTCTAGATCTCTGCCACACAGAAACTGTGTGACAATGTTTATTGCTTAATTTGCTGAAGTTTTGGGGAAATTTTGTTATGCAGCAATAGATAACTCATACATGTTATAGCTCAGTTGGTAAAGAATCCTCCTGCACAATGGGATCATAGTTACCAATAATTACCTTAAACGTAAATGGGTTGAATGCCCCAACCAAAAGATAAAGACTGGCTGAATGGATACAAAAACAAGACCCCTATATATGCTGTCTACAAGAGATCCACCTCAAAACAAGGGACACATACAGACTGAAAGTGAAGGGCTGGAAAAAGATATTTCATGCAAATGGAGACCAAAAGAAAGCAGGAGTAGCAATACTCATATCAGATAAAATAGACTTTGAAATATAAGCAGTGAAAAGAGACAAAGAAGGACACTACATAATGATCAAAGGGTCAATTCAAGAAGAAGCTATAACAACTATAAATATATATGCACCCAACATAGGAGCACTGCAATATGTAAGGCAAATGCTGACAAGTATCAAAGGGGAAATTGATAGTAAAACAATAATAGTGGGAGACTTTAATACCCCACTCACACCTATAGATAGATCAACCAAAAAGAAAATTAGCAAGGAAACAGAAACTTTAAATGATACAATGGACCAGTTAGACCTAATTGATATATATAGGACATTTCACCCCAAACCAATGAATTTCACCTTTTTCTCAAGTGCACATGGAACATTCTTCAGGATAGACCATATCCTAGGCCATAAATCTAGCCTTGATAAATTCAAGAAAATTGAAATCATTTCAAGAATCTTTTCTGACCACAGTGCAGTAAGATTAGATGTCAACTACAGGAAAAAAAAACTATTAAAAAATACAAACATATGGATGCTAAACAACACGCTTCTGAATAACCAACAAGTCACAGAAGAAATCAAAAAAGAAAACAAAATATGCACAGAAACAAATGAAAATGAAAACACAACAACCCAAAACCTATGGGATTAAGTAAAAGCAGTGTTAATGGGAAGGTTCATAGCAATACAAGCTTACCTCAAGAAACAAGAGAAAAATCAAATAAATAACCTAACTTTACACCTAAAGCAACTAGAAAAAGAGGAAATGAAGAGCCCCATGGTTAGTAGAAGGAAAGAAATCATAAAAAATTAGGGCAGAAATAAATGAAAAAAGAAACAAAGGGGACCATAGCAAAATCAGCAAAACTAAAAGCTGATTTTTTGAGAAGATATATAAAATAGACAAACCATTAGCCAGACTCATCAAGAAAAAAAGGGAGAAGAATCAAATCAACAAAATTAGAAACGAAAATGGAGAAATCACAACAGACAACACAGAAATACAAAGGATTATAAGAACTACTATCAGCAACTATATGCCAATGAAATGGACAACTTGGAAGAAATGGACAAATTTTTAGAAAAGTATAACCTTCCAAAACTGAACCAGGAAGAAGTAGAAAACCTTAACAGACCCATCACAAGCACGGAAATCGAAACTATAATAAAAAATCTTCCAACAAACAAAGGTCCAGGACCAGATGGCTTCACAGGTGAATTCTACCAAAAATTTAGAGAAGAGCTAACATCTATCCTACTCAAACTCTTTCAGAAAGTTGCAGAGGAAGGTAAACTGCCAAACTCATTCTATGAGGCCACCATCACCCTAATACCAAAACCAGACAAAGAAACCACAAAAAAAGAAAACTACAGGCCAATATCACTGAACATAGATGCAAAAATTCTCAACAAAATGGTAGCAAGCAGAATCCAAAAACATGTTAAAAAGATCATACATCATGACCAAGTGGGCTTTATTCCAGGGATGCAAGGATTCTTCAATATTCACAAATCGATCTACGTGATACACCACATTAACAAATTGAAAGATAAAAACCATATGATTATCTCAATAGATGCAGAAAAAGCCTTTGACAAAATTCAACATCCATTTATGATAAAAACCCTCCAGAAAGCAGACATAGAAGGAACATACCTCAACATAATAAAAGCCGTATATGATACACCCACAGCAAACATTATCCTCAATGGTGAAAAATTGAAAGCATTTCCGCTAAAGTCAGGAACAAGACAAGGGTGCTCACTCTCACCACTACTATTCAATATAGTTTTGGAAGTTTTAGCCATAGCAATCAGAGAGAAAAAGAAACAAAAGGAATACAGATAGGAAAAGAAGAAGTAAAACTCTCACTCTTTGCAGATGACATGATCTTCTACATAGAAAACCCTAAAAACTACCAGTAAATTACTAGAGCTAATCAATGAATACAGTAAAGTTGCAAGATATAAAATTAACACACAGAAATCCCTTGCATTCCTATACACTAACAATGAAAAAACAGAAAGAGAAATTAAGGAAACAATTCCATTCACCATTGTGACGAAAAGAATAAAACACTTAGGAATAAATCTACCTAAAGAAACAAAAGACCTACATATAGAAAACTATAAAACACTGATGAAAGAAATCAAAGATGACCCAAATAGATGGAGACCATATACCATGGTCATGGATCAGAAGAATTAATATAGTGAAAAAGACTATACTACCCAAAGCAATCTATAGATTCAATGCAACCCCTATCAAGCTACCAACAGTAGTTTTCACAGAACTAGAACAAATAATTTCACAATTTGTATGGAAATACAAAAAACCTCGAATAGCCAAAGCAATCTTGAGGAAGAAGAATGGAACTGAAGGAATCAATCTGCCTGACTTCAGATTATACTACAAAGCTACAGTCATCAAGACAGTATGGTACTGGCACAAAGACAGAAATATAGATCAATGGAACAACATAGAAAACCCAGAGATAAATCCACACACCTATGGATACCTTATCTTTGACAAAGGAGGCAAGAATATACAATGGAGAAAAGACTATCTCTTTAACAAGTGGTGCTGGGAAAACCGGCCAACCACCTGTAAAAGAATGAAACTAGAACATTTTCTAACACCATACATAAAAATAAACTCAAAATGGATTAAAGATCTAAATGTAAGACCAGAAATTATAAAACTCCTAGAGGAAAACATAGGCAAAACACTCTCTGAAATAAATCACAGCAGGATCCTCTATGACACACTTCCCAGAGTAATGGAAAAAAAGCAAAAATAAACAAATGGAACCTAATTAAACTTAAAAGCTTTTGCACAAAGAAGGAAACTATAGCAAGGTGAAAAGACAGCCTTCAGAATGGGAGAAAATAATAGCAAATGAAGCAACGGACAAAGAATTAATCTCAAAAGTATACAAGCAGCCCCTGAAGCTCAATTCCAGAAAAATATATGACCCAATCAAAAAATGGGCCAAAGAACTAAACAGACATTTCTCCAAAGACGACATACAGATGGCTAACAAACACATGAAAAGATGCTCAACGTCACTCATTATCAGAGAAATGCAAATCAAAACCACAATGAGGTACCATCTCACGCTGGTCAGAATGGCTGCTATCAAAAAGTCTACAAACAATAAATGCTGGAAACGGTGTGGAGAAAAGGGAACCCTCTTACACATTTGGAGGGAATGCAAACTAGTGCAGCCACTATAGAGAATAGTGTGGAGATTCCTTAAAAACCTGGAAATAGAACTGCCATATGACCCAGCAATCCCACTGCTGGGCATACACACTGAGGAAACCAGAACTGAACGAGACATGTGTACCCCAATGTTCATCACAGCACTGTTTACAATAGCCAGGACATGGAAGCAACCAAGATGTCCATCAGCAGACGAATGGATAAGAAAGCTGTGGTACATATGCACAATGGAAAGTACTCAGCTATTAAAAAGAATGCATTTGAATCAGTTCTAATGAGGTGGATGAAACTGGAGCCTATTATCCAGAGTGAAGTAAGTCAGAAAGAAAAACACCAATACAATATTTTAACACATATATATGGAATTTAGAAAGATGGTAACAATGACCCTATATATGAGACAGCAAAAGAGATAGATATAAAGTACATATGTTTGGACTCTGTGGGAGAAGGCGAGGGTGGGATGATTTGAGAAAATAGCATTGAAACGTGTGAAATAGATGACCATTCCAAGAATCACAGGGATGGCAGAGCCTGGTGGGCTGCCATCTATGGGGATGCACAGAGTCGGACATGACTGAAGCGACTTAGCAGCAGCAGTAGCAGTTCAATGCATGAAACAGGGCACTCAAAACTGGTGCACTGGGACAACCCTGAGGGATGGGATGGGGAGGTGGGAGGGGGTTCAGAATGGGGGACACATGTACACCCATGTCTGACTCATGTCAACGTATGGCAAAAACCACTACAATATTGTAAAGTAATTCACCTCCAATTAAAATAAATAAATTATTTAAAAAAAAAAAAGAATCCGCCTGCAATGCAGGAGACCCCAGTTTGATTCCTGAGTCAGGAAGATTCGCTGGAGAAAGCATAGGTTACCCACACCAGTATTCTTGGACTTCCCTTGTGGCTCAGCTGGTAAAGAATCCACCTGCAATGCGGGAGACCTGGGTTCTATCCCTGGGTTGGGAAGATCCCCTGGAGAAGGGAAAGTGGGTAACTCCAGTATTCTGGCCTGCAGAATTCCATGGACTGTATAATCCATGGGGTCACAAAGAGTCAGACACAACTGAATAGACTTTCACTTCACTTCACTGGGGTAATTTTGTTATGCAGCAATAGATAACTCATACACCTGAGGAATCATTCTAGAAACTAAGAACACTAAGCTAAAGGTAAAGGGCTATAAGGATCATAAAGAAATGAAGCTACAGCCCTAATTAATGCACACCTAAAGGCCACTTTACCTCTAGTTGTCTTCAATTACGTAAGCCAACAAATAAATGCCTTTTATTTTTAAAACAAGTTTGATTTACATTTTTCAGTGCTCATAAAGAAAAGTAGGCTGATGCAGAATTTGTTTGGGGGGCACTCATTGCCTCTATATTTGACTTCCAAACTACCCTGATCTCTGTCCATTTGCTCATGAAGAATCCCTTTAGTCTCCGACCACTTTTGTTGTTGTTTAGTTGCCAAGTTGTATCTGACTCTTGCAACCTCACGGACTGTAGCCCACCAAGCTCCACTGCCCCTGGAATTCTCCAGGCAAGAATACTGGAGCGGATTGCCATTTCCTCCTCCAGGAGATCTTCCCAACCCAGGGATTGAACCTGTGTCTCCTGGTTTCCCTGCATTGTCAGGCTCATTCTTTACCATTTGAGCCACCTGGGAAGCCCAAGAGGGTATCTAGGTAATCTAAATTCATACGGTACTTTAACTGTCACTTCCTTTCATTTGGCACCTGTTGTACGCTATTGTGTACAGTAGTATTGTATCCTATCTTTGATGAGTATATAGTATATACTTATCTAGATTGTAACTTTCTTGAAAGTAGGGACCATTTTTGTATATTTCTAATCTCTATGGTATTATCATGGAAGGCAAACATTAACTAATGACTGTTTAACTATATCTATCTGTCAGGATTTCTTAATGCAAAAGTGACGTACCTGGCTTGAAATCACACATTTTCATTCTGGCAGGTCAAATGCCAAAATGTCTGCTGTGGCAAAAAGAAAAATCAAAAGAAGAAGAGGGCTGCTTCTTTGGCTGAGCCACACTTTCTCAATTTCATCCCTTGGATGTGCAATAATGATGGATTTTAAAGATACTTCTTGATTTCTGACATCATCCCATAAAACTTTCTGCATATTTGAAAAGGATGCAGAGCTGTCCAAGTAAGCTATGGCTATTACATATATTTTTGGCTATTACATATATAATATCCATTCTAAACAGCCTGAACTCAGTAGAATACAAACATATAATGTCTCTTTTTTCCAATTACTACTTTAATCCTGTCTGCTGAATTTTATTTTCTTATTCTTTAACAACATTCTGGGCAGCTCCTATAGCTCTGAAATGATGATGTTATTAAGAAGTCCAGTCCCAGTTTAAAACTTCCTTTCAGCTTGTCCCTTCCTGCAGCTCAGACATTTGTGGCCAGAGCCTGAGAAATGGAGAAAAGGCTTGTTCTCCTTCACTTCTCCTCTCTTACCTCCAGAGTAGTGGGCTTGGGGGTTAGAGCTCATCATGGAAGCAGAGATGGGAAGGAACAAGCGTCTGTTTCAGTGCAGCCTTGTAGCCTTCTCTGGGCTGATGCTGCTTTTTGGCCTCTGTGTGACAGACATCCTAGCACTGGTTCCTCTATGTGAGGGATCTTTAGGGGTTTGGGAGGGGCCTCCCCAGGGCATAGTCTTCACCTTGCTCTTCTAATACCCCTCAGTTGCTACCCCTGGCATTACCCCCACAGCCTCTTATGTAGGGTACCGGCAAGTCAGATCAAGTCTGGCTCCTTTCCTTTGGGGCTTCTCGACCCCTGCAAAACCCACACATCAGTGCCATGCCATAAGGTGGGGACAGCTGTTCCATTGCCTAACTTCTCTCTGCCCACTTATTTCACTTCGATTCTCTGTTCTGTTTCTTGCACAGGCAATAGGGTCAGATAATTTGGTTTGATGACTAAGAAATAAGGTATCATTTTCCTCTTTTAGTGCCCTTCTCTGTAGGTGGTCCTCAGAGGTGGAGCCATATTGGTGGTCCAAAGGAGGAGCCATATTACTTTCCACCAGGCCGAAGACTCACAACTCTAACGGCATGTCCATCTCCCCTTCCTTGTCTAGTTGAAAGCTTAAGTGGGTTGGGCATGAGGAGGGGTTCAGTCTCAGAGGATGATGGGGAGTGGGGCATGCAGAGGGATGCAGAGTTAGTTTTTCTGATCCATTAAATCCTAAAGGTGATACTGGTCTTCAATATTCAGAATATAGGGTACTTGATACCTCTTTTTCCTGAGCTTTGGCTCCTAGTTGCCAATTGCCTATTCAACACTCTGATACCTATGGCAGAGAAAGGAAACCTGGTCTACTGGGGAGAACTGGATTCTTGCCTTTGTTTGTCAACATTTGTTGTTGTTGTTGTTTAGTCACCAAGTCGTGTCTGACTCTTTGCGACCCCATAGACTGTAGCCTGCCAGGTTTCTCTTGCCATGAGATTTCCCAGGCAAGAATACTGGAATGGGTTGCCATTTCATTCTCCAGAGGATATTCCTGACCCAGTGATTGAACCCATGTCTTCTGCTTGGCAGGCAGCTTCTTTACCACTGAGTCACCAGGGAAGCCCAAAGTGAGCATTAGCTAGCATAATACTATGATGGGAGTATTAATCCTCCATATTTTCTCATCTGTACAATGAGAATATTATTTACTTGATTAATAATCTTCATTCATATACAGTCTAAAAACATAGAATCACTAATTTTATTGACTATTTAGGTTGCATCTATAGAAGAACATTCAATTAAAAAAATAAGTTAGTATGCCAGTTTCTTAGCACTGATTTATAATCCCAGTTTGTTGTCACTATGTATGAGATTACAGGACTATTGTTAGAATTAAATTTATCATGCATGAGGAGAGCCTGGCATAGAGTAATTGCTCAATTAATATCATCCATTATTATTACTATTATTCCTGGCCTTACACAAGTCATTTAAGCTCTCTGAGTCTCCATTTCCTCATGTTTAATTAAGGATAATAATAAAATTCTAAAGAAAGAGTCTAAGATTCATGTTCAAAGATTCTATGGAATTGTATTATCTGGTAGCAATTATAAATTTCTTTGTAAATGTTAGATATTATCTATAAAATGAGGACATTGAATCTTTAAACTATTTTCCTCTTCTAAAGCTGCCCTCCTAGCAAAGCCAGCAGTGCATCAGTCTCACAAAGTATTTCCTCTTCTAAAATGCCATGAATTTACCATTATGAAGAAAGAAAAGAAAATTTTCACTTTTCAACAGAGTATACTGGAAACATTAATAAATAAAATCAGCAAACACTGCCTCATTCTATCTGTGAACTCATAATTTTCAGAGTGTAAAAGACTGCTCTTCCCTTTCATTATATTCAATTCTCATCTGTTCTCCAGAATGCTTTACCTTCTCAAGTACCTTCATATAACATAACACAGAAAGAAAATGACTTAAGATGCAATGGAAAACTTCCAGAGAATCAGCCAATAAAATTTAGTCATAGGAGTTACTTATTCCAATTCCTTACATCTAAGATAATGGACGCTAAAGTCTTTAACTGTGTGGATCGAAACAAACTGTGGGAAATTCTTAAAGAGATAGGAATACCAGACCACCTTACCTGCCTCCTGAGAAATCTGTATGCAGGTCAAGAAGCAACAGTTAGAACTGGACATAGAACAACGGACTGGTTCCAAATTGGGAAAGGAGTATGTCAAGGCTGCATACTGTCACCTTGCTTATTTAACTTATATACAGAATACATCATGAGAAATGCTGGGCTGGATGAAGCACAAGCTGGAATCAAGATTGCCGGGAGAAATATCAATAACCTCAGATATGCAGAGACACCACCGTTATGGCAGAAAGCAAAAAGGAACTAAAGAGCCTCTTGATGAAAGTGAAAGAGGAGAGTGATAAAGCTGGCTTAAAATGCAACATTCAAAAAGCAAAGATCATGGCACCCAGTCCCATCACTTCATGGCAAGTAGATGGGGAAACAATGAAAACAGTGAGAGACTTTATTTTTTTGGGCTCCAAAATCACTGCAGATGGTGACTGCAGCCATGAAATAAAAAGACGCTTGTTCCTTGGAAGAAAAACTATGACAAACACAGACAGCATATTAAAAAGCAGAGACATTACTTTTCCAACAAAGATCCGTCTAGTGAAAGCTATGGTTTTTCCAGTAGTCATGTATGGATGTAAGAGTTGGGCCATAAAGAAGGCTGAGTGCTGAAGAATTGATTCTTTTGAACTGTGGTGCTGGAGAAGACTCTTGAGAGTTCCTTTGATTGCAAGATCAAACCAGTCAATCCTAAAGGAAATCAGTCCTGAATATTCATTGGAAGGACTGATGCTGAAGCTGAACTCCAATACTTTGGCCACCTGATGCAAAGAACTGACTCATTAGAAATGACCCTGATGCTGGCAAAGATTGAAGGTAGGAGGAGAAGAGGACAACAGAGGATGAGATGGTTGGATGGCATCACCAACTTGATGGACGTTGAATTTGAGCAAGCTCCAGGAGTTGGTGATGGACAGAGAAGCCTGGCATGCATGAGGTCACAAAGAGTTGGACACAACTGAGCAACTGAACAGAACTGAAGATGATGGTGGAATGTTTTCTTCTATACTGCCTTCAAATATGAACACTAATAATACCACAGGATAATTCATTCCATTTTGAAAATTCCAAGCCTTCCCATATTCCTTGCTTGTTGAATAATTTAAAAAGCATAGTCAAAAACTGCTGTTGTTTTTTTAAATAATCTATTTAATTTACATTCATTGGCCAGTCTGCCAAAAATATCTGTATCACATTAGTCAACTAAAATTTGTAAAGAAACAGAAATCTAAGCTTCTGTTGTCACAATATACCTAAGTATTTATTGCAATCTTTAAATACAAAATTGAACCTAATTCTACTATAATTGACCTTAAGGAATAAAGGGCAGTTATAGTATTTAATAAAGGGCAGTTATAGTAGTTAATGGTTTTGGCTACAATTTGGCTACAATTATTCTAATCATTAAGTTTTGAAACAGGAAATTCTCTTAGGGACAAACTCAATCTCAAGTTTGAATATTGGAGACTTGCTGCAAATCTGCAAGTGGGTCTATTTATCAACCAAGAAAAATGTCTTTTGAAAAGTCAGTCACATATTAATACGGTCCTTTACACTTTAAGACTTGTTTTCATATACATTGTTTTATTTGGTATATGAGATTCCCTGGAAGAGAAGCACAGGAGATAAGGAAAATGAGGCTCAGTGGTGGTTAGCGACTTGCTCAAGATGACAGGAACTGGCAGAGTAGAAAGGAAAACTCGAGTCTCTTGATTTCCAGCCCAGGATCCTCCCACCATAACAGACTGCTTCATAAATCCATGAAGTTCTCTGAAATGCTGACAACATCTCATCTATCACCCTGCCATCAACCAGTTAAAATCATGCCAGATAAAATCAGTCATTCAAAATCATGTTCAGTGTGGAATAATGCTTACAATATATTTCAATTACTCATTCATTCATTCAAATTTATTTGTTGAGAATATACTATTTGTCTGGCATTGTGCTGGCATTTGGGATGTAGTAATGAGTAAACCAGACATGGTTCCTATTCCCCTGGAGCTTACAGTTAAGTCATGGAGACAGATACTACTCACAAAATCATACAAGTAAAGCTATCAGTACAAATCAGGAATAAAACTGTCCAGAATGACTACAGCACACTTTGAAAGTGTCTAACAGAGAGACCTAATCTCATCTGAAACACCAGGAATGGCTAGGATAGAAGGAAGAGGTGGGGAAATAAGGAGCATCCCAGGTCATGGAAGGGCATGCCAGGCCAAGAGAATCACATTTATAGAAGCCCTAGGGTAGGAAGGAAAATGGAACATACTTTATGATAGTAATTTTGTGTAAGCAAAGGTGGGGGAGTCTAGCAGGAAATATACCAAAATATTAATGATGTTTTCTTTTAGAGAATAATTGGTGATGTTATTTTCTCATTTATGCTTTGCTGAAAGTTCCAAATTTTCTACTATGAAAAATAAAAGCTTTTTGATCTGCAGGGAAAGTCAGCCTAAAGAAGTGGGAAAGAGCTGACTAGAAAATTGGGCCCAAAAGGAGGAGGGGATATATAGAACTCTCCCAGTCTCTCCAGGCCAGAAATCCAAAAGCTGGACTGGAAAGCTGGAAGTTAGCAGTATAAAAACATAATTAGCTTTGGGGAGTTAAAAGATCCTTGAGTACTTAAAATGTATAAAGCTGTGAATGAAAAGGAACTAATATATATTGAGCCTTATTATGTGCCAAGCACTATTCTACACTATGGAATTTCCTGGAACAGTAGTATACAGATAATGTGCTTTATTTCCACAGTTTACCCTCTGACTGTGTTCCTTTCTCTACACTAGTTCTACCAGATGGGTATTATAACCCCATTTTTAAAAAGAAAGTGAGATTTAAAGAGAGGTCAAGTAAGTTACTCAAAATCAGACATCTATTAGATGGAAGAGCTGGGATTAGAAGAATGGGTCTGTCTGATTCCAAAGAAGATCCTAGGACTCCCGTTGATATTGACCAGGGTTCTTGGCCTTCCACAATCAATAGAAATTGATAAGAAGCCAGTCAAGAAATTCAGGCAAGCCTTTACTGGGGCTCCTGCTGTAGCATGAGGGAATGAAAACAAGTAACAGTTTCCCTTGGTGGGGTAGGGACAAGCTGGTTCCTATATGGAGTGAGGGTAAGTGGTATGTCCACGGGTCAGACTGGAGGGGCGGCTTAGATGGTTTGCCCACCTCTTTGGTGGTGTTGAGTGCAGGGGGCATGCACAGTAACCTGCTTTTTCTTCCAACACCCAGCTTTTTGCTCCCAGATCTTCAGAAGTGATAGTTGAGTTTTTCTGGTCTTTTTGTATCTTGTTGTCTAAAACTTTCCCCAACTGTGCATGCACACAGTTGTTTTTAGTCTCTTACAATTTCTCTGTATTTTGTTGCTCAGGGAGCCATTTGTCTCAGTGCAAGCACTGCAGCAAAGGGTCCCAGGTCCCAGCCTATGTCACTGTCACCAATGTAAATGTGATAGTTTGCTTATATTAAGATTTTCCTGTAAAAATTGGGGATGTGGGAACTATGTTGCTTTTGGGCAGACCAAAGATGATAGGATTGTATTGTCAGGATGGTAGGTGACTTCTGCAAAATGCAGTATTTTTAAACTCTTAAATAGTACTAGGGACTATTCTAAGTGAATTAGAAATCTTATCTAATTTAATCCTCATAACAATCCTATACGTACTATTATTATCTTCAGTTTGCAGATAAGGAAACTGAGTTACAGAGAGGTAAAATAACTTGCCCAGTATCATACAAAGCTGTTATTTGAAGCAAGCAAAATGGATCCAGAATCTGTAGACCTACCACCAAGCTTTATATTATTTCTAGACTTTCAACTGACTCTCTTGGTCCCCTTTACATATGAGAGATCTCCTTCCAAAATTTCCTTCCATGGTACCCCAGCTTAGATCAGTGAAAACAAGTTCCTTTAGAAGCTTGAAGCTGTTAGAAAACCACTTGATACTGATTACTATTTGCCTAAGAGTCTGAGACCTAGCCTGGAAGGAATTCTGCTTCTGATTCTCAGAGTAGGTCTACACAATAATACTGAAGCTCTGATTGCCCAAATGCAGCACACCTTGTGAAAACAGTGTCTAGCCTAGTGGTTCTCAAATGGTAGTATACATCAGAATCACCTAGAGAACTTGTTAAAACATATACTCCTGGGGCCTACTCCAGAAGTTCTGATTCAGTAGATCCGGCAGGAGGGGGGTGAGGAGCAGAGAACCATTAGCATAGCCTAATAGAAAGCATGACCATCCTGGGAAGCAGGACTCATAGGAATGTCAGCAGGGTTCTGGCACCAGAACCCTTGAAACTGAGAGTTCCTTTCAACCTGCTCTAACTCTGCCCTCACAATCTGGTTTCACAGAAGGTGGCTAAGATGGAGAAGGAAATCTGCTCTCAAACCAGCAACGAACCAGCGTTGGAAGTGTTTGTTGAAAAACAAAAGCAATGGATTTTAGGTAGTGGGAATTTGATTTTTTTTTTCTTTTTATTCTTTTCAGGGGTGGTGGTGATAATAAGTTCTGATTAATGTGTCATTTGGGTAATTATTTTAATCTGACAGGAAAAAGAAGATATAATCCAGTTGCAAAACATTGGAGTTACATTTATCCCAAAATCTCAAACTAAGTTCACCTACAAGTACAAAACAATAAAAATTCCATTTTACATTTTGAGTTACAAAGGTCTGGAAATCGAAAGAAATAACTTAAGTAACATCCGAGCGCCCTCTGGTGGGAACTGAATTCTCCACTGCCCAAGCAAAAGTGTTCCCCATGCTAAGCAACCATAAGAGACACTTCATTTCTTTTCCAACCCTTTGAAATTGGTGAATGTTTTATGAGAACAAATATAAAGGATGACACAGAGGGATGGGAAGGGGAGGGAGGTGGGAGGAGGGTTCGGGAGGGGGAGCACATGTGAACCCATGGCTGATTCATGTCAATGTATGGCAAAAACTACTACAATATTGTAAAGTAATTAGCCCCCAACTAAAATAAATAAATTAAAAAATATATATATATAAAGGAAAAGATTACTGGGGAAGAGAGATTTTGGAGAGCACTGTTATGAAAATAGCTAAATTTTAGATCTAACATAAAATCTAACAATTTTAGATCTAAATCAAACCTGTTCCTCTTCAAATTTTTACCCACTAGTCTTAGCTTCACTGATGATTCTTGCCTGAATCAATTACTATGATGATGACAGAAAAATGTTTTTATTTATATTATAGATTCTAAAGCACTTGAACAATAGTTAATTTACAAACCTAGGATTCTAGAAAACTCTTGAAATTATCTCAAGTTATAAATATTCTGCTGGTCTCACTTGAAAATGCCCATGTCTTTTGTTCAAGTCACCAGGCTTGCTTCCATTTACTTGACATTTTGTAAAGCCATCTTTTGTGTTTTTTAAAGTATACCGACTGGCTGTATATATCTCTTTGAACCCACAGCACACACCTACAGGTTCGGAATCAGGCCCAAGGGATTCAGCTCAGAACATCTTTAAATTAGTAATTAAGTCTAAGAGGTAATCTCTAGCACTTGCTCAGTTGCTAGTAACCACCAGTTGGAATATTGTTACATGATATTGATATGTTCTTACCAACCTTCAATCCATCTAGAAGAGCTGATGAAAATTTTGAATGAACTATATTTTTAACATAGTAACTGACATATTTAACAGTATTTCCTTCCTTTTATGATTTTAGTAATAACATTTAGCACTTAATAACTGCTATAGCTATTCACTACAACCTTATGTGATGAGCACTCTTGCTGTTTCCATGTTACAGATCAGGAAACTCAGATCTACAGTGGTTGGAGCACTCAGCCAAGTACAACTCATTAAGAGCAGAACAGAGATTTAAACCCAAGAAGCCTTAACTATACTTCTAACAGTATGACACACTATCTCCCTTTTTATTGTTTTCTTTTTATCTCTTTGCTTGTAAGAAAGAAAAAGACAAGTGAGGACATAGGTAGTCTTCTATTTGAAGGTGCCCCTGGTACTTCTAGCACATATTACCTCTATAAACCTGTTTCTCTATTAGATTCCTTTCTTTCTATAGAAGCAGCTTCATTTTTTCAATCTCTTATTATCTATCCATCTATAACATCTGACCTGAGCCACACTCTCAAATGCAATCTTTTTCATCACTGTTCTCCTCCTCTCGGTTTCTGGCATCTTGGTGTAGCATCCTGATTCCTCTCTGCCTGCAATCTCTCTATATCTATTTTGTCTCAGATAATACCTGAGATTATTCTTCCCAAATGGCTCTATTCAGATCATTACCAATGCAAAGCCCAATTCCCATGACACATAGAACCCCCAGACCTTTTGTGACCTGGTTTCTAACCCACACATCAGCCATATTCCCCTCCTAGGGCTTTAGCAAACTCTTCATTCTAGTCACAAACAGGAAGTCTCCGTTGTTATCAAACAATATAGTAAGGGTGTCCATGACTTCCCTTGGACATCTCTCTTCCACCACATCCCTATATTCGGATCTTACCAATCCTTCAAGGCCTAGGTCAAATATTACTTTCTGCAAACTAGAATATTTTTGCTCCTCTAAGTTTTATTCCTACTTCCTCTGTGTCATTTGCTATTTTTGATCTTGTGTTTTAGGACAAATCCATGTGGGTGGTTGACAAGTACCTTAAACTCTGCATGATCAAAACTGACAACATCTTTTCTCATACTCTAAATCTTTCAGAAACTTGGGCATCATCCTAGAGTCCTCCTTCCTCATCCTCATCACTTACTTTGAAGCCGAATTTTATTCTCTCTGAACATCTCAAACACTCATTCCAACTCAGTCTTCTGTAATGCCGTGGTTTATGTCCTCATCATCACTCACAAACTATAGCAGTTAGTCTCTTAACTCTTTTCTTGTCCTCAAATCTTACCCCCTCGAGTTCATCCTCCATATACCACCACACAAACCATCTATTAGAAATTCAAGTCTCCACTTCACTCCTCTGCTCAAACCCATCCAGAGTTCTCCACTGGCAACAGAGTACTGTCCAAGATCCATGCCATAGAATCATCCAGTATCTAGTTGCGGGTCCTATCACTTTTCACCTTCATTTTGTAATCTCACAGTATCACACTGACTCCACTTCCCAGAATGCAATTTGTTATTTTACACTTATCTGCCTTTTTTCTGTCTGGATTGATCTTCTCCTTAGTTCTCCCTCTTTCAGAGCTTCTATGGTGCATTACCTGGGGTACAGTGGGTACCATTCACATAGGATACAATTAGGTTATATGATCCCTTATGATTATTCAGTGGAGGTGACGAATAGATTCAAGGAATTAAGTCTGGTAGACAGCGTGCCTGAAGAACTATGAATGGAGGTTCATAACATTATACAGGAGGCAGTGACCAAAACCATTCCAAAGAAAAAGAAATGCAAGAAGGCAAGGTGGTTATCTGACGAGGCTTTACAAACAGTTGAGGAAAGAAGAGAAATGAAAGTCAAGGAAGAAAGGGAAAGACATACTGAATGCAGAATTCCATACAACAGGAAGGAGAGATAAGAATCCCTTCTTAAATGAACAATGTAAAAAAAAATAGAGAAAAACAATAGCATGGGAAAGACTAGAGATCTCTTCAAGAAAATGGAGATACTGAGGGAACATTTCAAGCACGGATGGATACAGAAACAGTATGGACCTAATAGATGCAGAAGAGATTAAGAAGTGGCAAGAATGCACAGAAAAACTATACAAAAAGGTCTTAATGACCTGGATAACCATGATGGTGTGGTCACTCACCTAAAGCCAGGCATTCTGGAGTGTGAAGTTAATAGGGCCTTAGGAAGCATTACTATAAACAAAGCTAGTTGAGGTGATGGAATTCCAGCTGAGCTATTTCAAGTCCTAAAAGATGATGCTATGCAAGTACTGCACTCAATATGCCAGCAAATTTGGAAAACTCAGCAGTGGCCACAGGACTGGAAAAAGTCAGTTTTCATTCCAATCCCAAAGAAAGGCAAGTGTCCATGCAGCCATTTCTCACTAGGAACTCTGGGCTCAAGAGCTGGTGACAAAGCCTCTGCACGTGGCTCCCTATGGGCAAGAGAAACTAGATGAGGCACAAAGGAAAAGAAAACAAAAAAAAGCATCACTCTGTTTATTAAAGAAGTAGAAGCACCTGTTTCTATATTGGATCCAGTCTGACTTCAGAAGATTTCTACATGAAGTCTGAAGCCCAGGAGACCTTGAGAGGGAAGGACCCAGCACCTCGGGAGGCGAGGAAGTGGGAAGGATACACACTCAGCACTCAGTAGGATATTGAATACCTAACAGGGGGGCAGACTGGTTCTAAGGGGGCTAATCCATCAAGATCAAGCCCTGAGCCTTTGGAGTGGGAGCACTGACTCCAAGACCCTAGACTACCAGAGAACTAACCCTAGGGAGTATCAAATAGTGAGAACTCACACAAAGGAAACCACTTGAATACAAGACCTGGCATCACCCAACCACCAGTTGTAGCACCCTGTGCAGGCCACCTCATCTAAACAACAAACAAAACAAAAAGTACAAATCCAATCATCAGCAGACAGGATTACCACCTCACTCATCCTTGCCCATCAGAGGAAAAACAAACAAACAAAAATTCAGCACAAATCTCACCCTATATGAAGCTTGCACAAACCACTGAACCAACTTTAGGAGGGTAGAAACCAAAAGGAAGAAAGAATTCAACCTTGAAACCTGGGAAAAGGAGACCTCAAACACAATAAATTAAAAAAAAATAATGAAAAGGCAGAGAAATACTACACAGATGAAGGAACAAACTAGAAACACAGAAGTTCAAATAAATGAAAAGGAAATAGCCAAAGAAAGGCAATGCCAAAGAACGTTCACACTACCATACAATTGTGCTAGCAAGGTTATGTTCAAAATCCTTCAAGCTAGGCTTCAGCAGTACATGAACTGAGAAATTCCAGATGTACAAGCTGGATTTAGAAAAGGCAGAGGAACCAGAGATCAAATCATCAATATTTGTTGGATCATGGAGAAAACAAAGGAATTCTAGGAAAACATCTACTTCTGCTTCATTGACTATGCTAAAACCTTTAAGAGGATCACAACAAACCATGGAAAATTCTTAAAGAGATGGGAATACCAGACAACCTTACTTGTCTCCTGAGAAGCCTGTATGCAGGTCAAGAAGCAACAGTTAGAACTGGACATGGAACAACAGACTGGTTCCAAATTTGGAAATGAGAACGACAAAGCTGTATATTGTCACCCTGTTTATTTAACTTCTATGCAGAGTATATCATGAGAAATGCTGGACTGGATGAATCACATGCTGGACTCAAGACTGCCAGGAGAAATGTCAACAACCTCAGATATGCAGATGATACCATTCTAGTGGCAGAAAGTGAAGAGGATCTAAAGAGCCTCTGATAAGGGTAAAGGAGGGGAGTGAAAAAGCTGGCTTAAAACTCAACATTCAAAAAACTAAGATCATGGCATCTAGTCCCAACATTCAAAAAACTTCATGGCGCAAAGACGAGGAAAAAGTGGAAGCAATGACAGATTTTAACTTATTGAGTTTCAAAATCATTACGAACAGTGACTGCAGCCATAAAATTAAAAGATGCTTGCTCCTTGGAAGGAAAGCTATGACCAACCTAGGCAGCATATAAAAAAGCAGAGATCACTTTGCCGACAAAGCTGCATATAGTCAAAGCTACGGTTTTTCCAATAGTCATGTACAGATATGAGAGTTGGACCACGAAGAAGAGAAGAATTAGTGCTTTCAAATTGTGGTTCTGAAGAAGACTCTTGAGAGTCTCTTGGACTGCAAGGAGATAAAATCAGTCAATCCTAAAGGAAATCAACTCTGAATGTTCATTGGAAGGACTGATGCTGAAGCTGAACTCCAATACTTTGGCCATCTTATGTGAAGAACTAACTCACTGGAAAAGACTCTGATGCTGGGAATGACTGAAGGCAAAAGGAGAAGGGAGTGACAGAGGATGAGATGGTTAGATAGCGTCACCAACTCAATGGACATGAATCTGAGCAAACTCTTAGGGAAAGTAAAGAACAGGGAAGCCTGGCGTGCAGCAGTTCATGGGGTCACAAGGAATCGGACATGACTTGGCAACTGAACAACAATTAGCTGTGCCAGCAGTAGCCCCTGACATCCCCAGTCCCACTTCTTACCTGATGAATTCAGATCTGTTATTCTGGTTCAGTTTGAAATTCATCTTTCCCAGAAAGTTTCTCTTGAATTCTCCAGTAGTCTGTGCACATGGCTTCTAGTGTAGCATGTTGCCATATTTTTTTTTAATCATCTGGTTATGTGTTTGCCTCTCCCATTAACAGACTTGAAGGTGAAGATCATTATTTACTCATCCCTCTAGCTCCAACCCAGTGTTTCATACATTCAATAAATACTGGTTAAACTGAAATGTTATATTCATGCCATCTTGCTGTCAGGATTGTGGTTTGCTAAAGAGGAGGAATTCTGGCTTCTAGTACATATCTTTCCATTCTCCATACTCATCATACACAAAGCTAACTATCAGAATCTGAGGAGTTTTAAGTACAGTTTCTGAGACATGAGTATATTACAAAGGTGACCTTTCATAGTACCGGGGGGTGAGGGAAAGGATAGCAATTATTTCTCCAATAGTGCTAATTTTTATCATATCCATAAGATATTCTGTGATCAATAGTTTAATTATTTGATTGTGATAGGGAATAATGCTGAGTAAGTAGAGAAAATGTGTATAAAGCATAGGACACAGAGCCACTTTGCTAACCTCTCTGTTGGCATGCCCAATATTTATTTACCTGGGCATAACATTTGCTATTATATTTACTTTTGGTGTTTGTGAGTTATGCTACAAGAAAAATTGCCAGGTCAAGGCTTAAGATTAAAGTGGTATGAGGCTCTGGAGTGAGTGGAATGTAAAGAAAATGAAGCAGATTGCTTTGTTTTGTCTATTTTAATATAATTTATTATTTTTAGTGTTTAATAATACATTTATATTCAAAATTCCTTTATTATTGAAATCCCTGCAGCAAAAAATAGCTTGGTTATTGCCAATCTAAAACTCTCTAACCCCTAATTTCCTTTTTCTACTGAAACAATTGTTTTGATAACATACTTACATAGTGAAAAGTATCTCAGGAATGATACTATTCAGTTATAGCAGAAAGGATTATATTAAAAATGGCATTGGGACAACTAGCAGATCAAATGGAGCTTACAGACTAAAGAAGAAAAAAATCATTAAACATTAATATGACAAAACCAGAACTCATATTTTTCCCCAAATCTGGCCTTCTTCCCACTTCTTTAAGAGAGACATGTTTTCTCATACCTCTCTAAGACAGGCATTCCTGACACATTTGACTCTTTTCATGCCCTCTCCTCAACATCCAATGTATCACCTAGTTTTATAAGTGCTATCTCCTAAGTATCTGGTGAATCTGTCCACTTTTCTCCAGTGAACTCCAATTTAGACCTATATCATCTCATATCCGGACTTCTGAAATAGCTTTGTCATGGGTATCCCTCCATACTTCCTTATGCTTTTCCAATTCATTCTTACAAACCACAACCAGTTTTTCTAAAAAACAAATCTAATAAGTTCATTCTCCTGTTTATAACTTTTCAATGGCTCCCCACTTGCAATAGAATAGAGGGCACACTCCTTAAGATAGCTAAAAGAATGCTGCATTTTCTGGCCCCTTCTCTAGCCTCATCTCTTGCCACTTTCTCCCTCAGACATCCTTATCCAGACACAATGAATTTATTTCATTCCTCTCTCACTCCTGGCTTCCATGTGTATGTTGCATTTGCATTAACCACTTTTTCTATCTCTTGGCCACTTTTCTACCTATCTAGAAGCTTACTTGATACCTCCTCCCCCATAACCAGTTTATGTTGGATTCTAATCTGCCTGCACTATGCCCATCATAGGTGCTACCTTACTAAATTGTGTTTATCTATTTAATTGTCTATTTTTCCCATCAGACTATAAACTCACTGAAGGTAGAGATTTTGCCTATAATGTTCACTCCCAAATCTCTGGGCTTAACACAATACTCAGTACATGGTAGTACAATTCATTAGTCAATTGGTCAAATGGATGGATGGAAGAATAAATGAACTAATGAATAGACTATATGATAAGTGTTATATATTTATCATAAAATTATCACAGGTATTAAGACCACCTTCAGGTTCATGATTCACTAGAAGGACTCACAAGACACAATGTGTGTTATACTCACAGAATATACTCACAGAATGTGTGCTATGATTTGTTGCAGAAAAATAAAGATTAAAATCAGCAAGGAAAAAGAGTGCATAAAACAGAGTCCAGGAGAAACTAAATACAAGCTTCCAAGTGTCCTCTCTCAGAGGAGTCTCACTGATGCACTTAATTCTCCCAACAAAGATGTGTGAGAACACATGCAAAGTGTTGCCAACCAGGGAAACCCACCTGAGCTTTCATTCCAGGATTTCTCCTGGGGCAGTCAGTCACAAAGGCATAAAGTACCTGCATGACTGAGTTTAGTTACTTAGTATCCTGTTCCCAACCTAAAGATAAAACTGATACAGGATAACCCAAAGCCCAGGGAATGAAAAAACAGGCATTCACCACAAATCACACTGTTAGTATAAACCATTGTTTTCCCCAGATAGGCAAAAGTAAAGTATATCTATGAAAACTTTCATAAGCCAAATGGTGTAAAGTGAAGAAGCAATCACCCTAGGAAACACCTTGCTAACAGATGTACAAAATAAATCAAAATAAAGCCAGTTCAAAACTATGGCAGCTGGATGCTGAGATGCTGAGTGTATTTCTCTGGGAAAGGAGCTTGGTGGTGCCACTCCTGCACTGGGATTGCCCCTACCTCTATAACTGCTCACTACAGAACAAACGCTGAACACTATTTTCTCTTTTTTCATAAAAGTGAAAATCCTCTTCAGATTTCTTTTGGTTAGCAAACACAAGAACTAACACAGATCTTTTGTGAAAGTGAAGTGGTGTGAAGAGAACTTTGGAAAGTCCTGGGATAACTGTATCTGGCACAGTACAAAGTCTCAGTTATATAAAGATACTCTTGTCAATAAGGATTATTTCAAGGGCTCAGAGGTTATACGCCAGGAGGTCATCAAGGGCCCATCCTCAAGACCTTTAGAATGTGCAGGGTTTGGGCAACCCAGGCCTTCTGAGTTAATCCCTCTCAGTTTACAGAAACTCAGTAGACTGAAGTGGGCTAAGGAGAACCTCTCAATACATACAAAATTTGAGCTGCATATTAAAAGAGAAGAATCAGCCAGAAACACAGATGAGAAAGCAAATGTAGAAGTATGAGCAAAATCATTAAGGCATAATTGAGCATGGCTCTTTAAGGGAATGAAAGTAGCTCTCATGGATGAAGTCACCTCTACTCACAGATCCTCAAGCTTCCATGATGTTTCTATTGCCACTCTTTTCCCACTCGTATTTATGCACTCACTAGAGATCTTTTCACAAACTGGAAAAATGATTACTACATCATAATGTATTCTTTCTAATCTATGTTCTATGGTATGCAGAAATTTTTGCCCAAAGTCTCACAGATAACTTATTTCAAAGTATTGTCTGCATCCATTTTCAAACTCATAAACTAAGTATCTATCATCTTCTCTCTTTTGTATAACCTTTCCCAGAGACAGTGAGAATATTATACCCAAGTTACTTCCTGAGTGAGGGAAAATGGTAAGACAGTAGAAAATACTAGAAAAGATGAATAAGTATCTGAAAATAAAATTTCCCTATACTTGTATGTCTCCTTGCAGATGTCTCAAGAGGGACAATCTTCTGTATCATTTAAATTCCCTGTAGCTCGTGCATTTGTACTAAGCTAAGTCTACATGGCTATGCTCCCCTATTCTCTAAAATTAAATAAAATAATAAATTACTGTTGAAACTGAACCCTAATACTTTAAGTACCTTTTCCAAATTTAAGTACAATAATAAATGTGAAAACAGTATAGTCCTATATCCAACATACCCAATAAATTATTGTTGAAATTGAACTCTAATATTGTGTGGGTGTGTGTGTGTGCATGCTCAGTCGCTCAGTCACGTTTGACTTTTTCCTCCCTCACAGACTCTTCTGTCAATGGGGTTTTCCCAGCAAGAATACTGGAGTGGGTTGCCATTTCTACTCCATGGGATCTTCTTAACTCAGGGATCATGCCCAGGTTTCCCGCATCTCTTGCACTGGCAGGCAGATTCTTTAACACTGAGCCGCCTGGGAATCCCTAATACTTGAAGTACCTTTTCCAAATTCACCTCTTCATCAAAAGGGAAAATAATTGAAATGTACACTGAAATCAAGGCTTGAATGAAGTATACTTTCTTAACAGTCAAAGCAATCAAACTTTATGAAAGATAAAAATTAAAGTTTTCCATAAGAAAATATTGGGGGGTGGGAAGAATGAAACTTTGATGGGAATAGTGAAACATACCAGCCATGAAAAATTAAACTAAGTTATGTATCTAATGCCAAAACCAAATTAAAGGAGGCTTAATAAGAACTAGGCAGCAGCCTGAAACAAATCTCATTTGCCCTCTTCACCCTGGAATTGCCTTGTTGGGAGTCCATGAGAGTCTGTATTTAAGAAACAAAAATGTGCAGGCATTTGCTACAGAAATTGCTCTGGTTTCTCATGCAATGGTGTGGGCTCCATAAATGTTTAGTGGAAATAAGAATGATGAATATTATAAACAGGAAAAAAGACATACCAGTTGTTTAAAGGAAGAGAAAATAAAGATGCACAAATGGAATTCTTATATGCCTATTGATTTTTGAAAGCTATATAAAAGACTGAAAAAAGACAACAAAATATGAAAGCTAATATTGCTACTCAACTTCAAAGCTTCTTCTCTCATAAGACTGATGCATGTGTACAACCACAAGAGAAGCTTTATTTTAAATGTAAGCATTTCAAGGAATAGTGTGTGACCTTAGACATCATCTCTTTAAAAAAGAACAAGCTGTGAGAAGCTAAAGGCTTGTGATTTTAATGAGGGTTAATGATGATAATATAAAGCTACTTTGTACACTACAGTCCATTTACTAGCAACAGCTCATACCTGTTTGCAGAGTCACCTATTTCATATCTAAGACACAGCAAGTGTATTTTAATAGAAAACCTTAAGTTTCTCCAAGACATTCCAAATTTGTATCAACATCATCATCTTACCCAATCAGCCAAAACTCCAATGTGTGGATTGCTTCTCTCCTGATTAGACTTCTGTGTGAATTGTCAAAGGGAAAAGGAGAAAATTGTGCAAAAGATGGCTCTGTGTTGTTCCTGACCAAACATTAATGTCAGCCTATTCCAAAATCAGATCAAAGATATAATTATTCTGTTAAGAAGACACAGAACAAATTTGAGAAGCAAGAGAAAATTTTAATATGGTCTGAAATTTCCACTAGCATTACCAAAAAATAGATCCAAAAATCTCCAAATTTTAATCTATGTTAATTAAAAATGACAAACACAGTTAATATAAGCCATCATGGCCTGAACTAATTTGACTGAGCATGCAATGCAGTGTTGGCAAGGTCAGGCTTTTGTGCTCAATTATTGTTCCTTCATGCGGACTTCAAAGAAACTATTTTGTAAGAAGGAACAATGATTCCACTATCCAAAGAATAACTAACATAAAATTTAAATAACAATCCAGTGGAGGTTGCAATTAGTTAGAATTCAAAAGACACACAAACATATGAAAAAACCTATTTGTAAATTGATTTTATTCATTAAAATTCTATAAAACTTTTTCCTAGACAGTAACAATGAGTGAATGCAGCAGGAGTGTAATCAGTATAGGAAAATCCATCCATTAGGAAAAGTGACAATGACTAGTGGTAGTATAAGTAACAAACAACCATAATGGTGATTGATGGTATCAGGACACAGAGGAACACCCTTGAGACTGAGGATCTGGATATAGAACCTAAGCTGTTTTATGGTATGGAAAAATTAGGGTGATACCTTCATTGGAGCAGACCTCTTTCTGATTCTTCTTTTATTGGGATGGAGGGAAATTTCAGTACACCAAGACAAAGAGAAATGGAAGGGATTTTTACTATCCCTTATTCTCCTCCCATGTGGCACTAGTGGTAAAGAACCCGCCTGCCAATGACTTGAGTTTGATCCCTGGATTTGGAAGATTTCCTGGCAGAGAACATGGCAACCCACTCGATTATTCTTGCCTGGAGAATCCCATGGACAGAGAAGCTTGGCAGGATACAGTCCATAGGATCACACGATCGAGTTGGGCACGACTGAAGTGATTTAGCATGCATTCTCTTCCCAAAAATAGCAGTGAGTATTATCTCTGTATTACCTTACTAGCTCCTACTCTCTGCCATAAGGTGGGAATTTTTAGTTATCTAAATGATTCAAAGCCCTAAAACTGCTCAGTTCACTTGGTTCCTGGGGAAGATACTAAAGAAATATCTGCTACCTCATGTATCAGAAAGGCTGGGTGACTATTCCAAAGGAGGAAAATTTCCTAATCCCCATTATTGCTTTCCTCACAGCAGAAAATGTGGGACAGTGGTGATATCCAGTCACAGCTTTCTTAATAATCCATGACAATGAGGAACAGATGCTTTTTAAATTTTCCTCTACCCTCTTAGGTTAAGTGAGGTCTATAAATTAAACTGACAAAAGATATATTCATAAAAGAAAATGCATATAAATTTTACTCATGCTAATATTTACACATACACAGAGGCTTCAAAGAAAACAAGTGAAAACCCAAAGCACTTAGACCCAGGGGCTGTACCATTTTAACAAAATGTGACAAATTGCAGAAAAGCAATTAGACAAAGGAAAGGGGGGTTAAGCTTCTCTAGTGGTCAATTGAGGGAAATCAGCGGAAAATGAGAGCTATTTTAGTAAGGTTTTGTTTATTCAGATTCATCTCAGTTCCAGCCTTCCACTTCCAGTGATAAAATCCATTCTCCTCATCCTGACACACCACAAGGGGTAGAGGGGAATTTATGCCACCTTCACAAAGGGAAATTTATGCCCTATTTATGGGCAGATAAGGAGAGAGCAGAGAATCTTTCTTATATTTGTTGGTTCTTAATTTCCTTCAGCTCAAAATAAACCTTATTCCCCAAACAGCTAACTTTGCTAGAAAAAAATTCACCCAAATGAATAGATTGGTTTCCCTTGAAATACATGACCACAAATCTCTAAGGGCACTCAGCCATGCAACCCCAGTGTCTGGCAATCCCATCATACTTCCTGAGAAGATTCAATTTTCTATCGCCCAAAATAACTTTCTTCCTAAACTTCATATGTCTTCTCTCCCCCACAACCCACTACCTTTCAACTCTCAGCTACTGGCTTTATCTCAAACTTCATTAAAGATACTGAAGTAAAACAAATTTCCTTAATTCTCCTTAAGGCAAGCCTTCAAACTCACCTGCATTTGCTCCTATCTCTCTACCTTCTCCCTTATTTCAGTGAAGGAAAATTTCCTCCCATTATGTGTAAAACAGGGTATTAAATGAGGACTTTTCCTACTGTACCAGACTTGGGTTAAGGCTCCAAAAATAAAAATAATTAGTGATAATTACCCCAACATTCTGCAAGACCGCAGAACCAGTCCATAACTGTCAACTCCCAACATCCATTCTAGCCAAAACAGAGGACACTAACAATTTTGAATTTGAATTAAGAAGAGCCATGTAGGTAAAGGCTTGCCAACATAATGAGGAATGATAAGGCATTTTCCTGCCCTTTCCATGGAGGAAGACAGTCTTCCCTGTCCTTCCCACCTCAATCAAACTAAGCAATGGGAGCTCAAGAGAACCCCTGAATGAGGATAAGAAAAATATTATTTTCTTCCACAACTAAACATTTATTAAGCAATAGAATAGCTGTGTGATGCCATGAAATAGGAGCAAATACAGTAAGAGAATTCTCAAGAAGGCTTGATATATGTCACCTACAGCTGGAGGACTGGAATAAAGAATTTGAACCCATCATTTTTCAGTTTGATTGATGATAACTTGTAACCCTCAACATCCCTCTTCTTGTGCCTTACATTTCGGCACACTGATAAGAAAGTTCGAGCACTCATTCTTTTCACACCAGTGGGAAGTTCAAAGCACACAAGCCTCTGGCCATCCACACATAAGGACACTCACCCCAGCACCACCTCATAACCACAATGAAAACTCTAAGCCAGTCTCCTTTCCCTGCTCTCTCAAGCCATTTTCAAAGTCAAGTCAGCTTGTATAACTTCCCTGGTGGTCTGCGGTTAAGAATCTGCCTGCCAATGCAGGGGACATGGGTTTGATCTCTGGTCTAGAAAGATCCCACATGCCTCAGGGCAACTAAACCTGTGCGCCACAACTAATGAGCCTGCATGCCCTAGAGCCTGTACTCTGTAGCAAGAGAAGCCACCACAATGAGAAGCCCATGTACCAGAACTGGAGAGTAGACCCTGCACGCTGCAACTAAAGAAAGCTGGCATGCAGCAACGAAGACCCAACACAGCCAAAAATTAAATAAATAATATTTTCTTAAAATATCAGCTTGTGAAGTCTGTCTTGCTCCTCTCAAAAGCCTCATTAGGTAACTAATACACTTTTTCATACTCATCTTGGTATGTAGGTGGAGGTGAGGTGTGGATGTGACATCAGTCTTGACATCCAACCCAATTCTGAGAGTCCATCTTAATACTACAAAGTGGTCATACAGGGACATTTGAGAATATAGACTCTAGGGACCTCCCTGGTGGGTCCAGTAGTTAAGAATCTGCCTTGGGATGCAGGGGACACAGGTTCGACCTCTGGTCAGGAAACTAAGATCCTATATGCCACAGAGCAACTAAGCCCGAGTGCTGCCAACTATTTAGCCATGCACCACAACTAGAGAGTCCATGGGCTGCAATGAAAGATCCCACGTGACCCGATGAAGATCCTGCATGATGCAACTAAGACCTGACGAAGCCAAGGAAGAAAGAACACGGACTCTAGTGCCTGCTTTCCACATGAGAGAATTTGGAGGCCAGAGACTGACTGGAGCCACCTGCAAAGGAGGGTAAGAAAAGAGGTCAGTGGTTGAAATAAGTGACAGTGCTACCAGTTTAGGGGGCAAGGATGTGTGACTTTATGGGCCAAGAGAACCCAAGGAAGCTATTTCAACAGTACTTTACCCAAGAGAGCTAAAAGCCAAGACAAGAGAGTCTCAGCAGTAAGAAGCTATGCAACAGAACACCAGGAGCAGAAGCTGGGAAGGTCACAAAATGTCACCCAGGGAGTATCCACATTAGGAAAGTATGCAGTTTGGTGGTCTCAGCAGAGGTGGTCCCACATGTACACCGCATATCATAGCCAGCTTTTGGATGTCTGCAGTAATGGTGGACATCTGGAAAGAGCATCCCATCCTTATAACAGTAACAATAACACCAGACAATCTGGAAATTCAAACTCTCCTAGAACCCATTAGAGCACTAAAATGAAAGAGTAACCAAATAATCTGAAATCCAAAGAAAGATAAGAGCCTCCAAAGAGAGACAGGACATGAACCCTTGCTTACCTGGCACAGTCATCAAAAGACATTGGCAAGGAGAATTCAACTATGATTTTTAAATAATTACTAGAGGCCAATTGTAGGCTACCTAGAGACTATAGAACCCCTGGAAGTTGCAGATACAAGAGGAATTCACAACCACTCACAGCCTCTTCTTTGTGGACCTTACTTGGGCACTCAACAAAAAAAGCCTGGATAAGAGTAAGAGTGGGCTTCCCTGGTGGCTCAGGGGTAAAGAATCTGACTGCATTGCAGGAGACACAGGTTTGATCCCTGGAATGGGAAGATCCTCTAGGGGAGGAAATGGCAGCCCACTCCAGTATTCTTGCCTAAAAAATCCCAGGGACAGAGGAGCCTGGCATGCTATGGTACATAGGTGTCACAAAGAGTTGGACACAACGGAGCACAGAGCAAGAGTCCTGAGAAGTGTCCTTCCTAGTGCAGGCCTGGGAAGGAGCATGGCAGTCACTGTGGGAAAGGCAGAAGTCCCACTGGATCCTTCTCCCCTACCTCCCCTAGGAATAAAAGCCTTACCCATTACGGGGAGGTAAGTGCTGTCACCTAAGACACTGTGAAAATCCACTGCAGGTGGGAGAAATAACAGAATATAACCCTTTACCTCTGGCGAAGGGACAGAATACATGCTGGGAATTACAGAATTACAGCTGGAAGAGGGACTTCAGCACTGAGAATGCTTCTCACACCCAAGATCCAGGGAGATAATCCTTCCTAAGACTGAGAATTAATCAGAACAGCATACCTCTCATCTCCCACCTACAAGTAACAGTGTTCTACTGGTGAAATGCAATGAGTGAAGAGAGCCCCTCTAAGGAACAAAAGGAAGCAGGAAACAGAGGGGATACTCAGAGGAGTTCTGAAGAAAATTTAATGAAAGGACTATTTACAGAGGAGAAAGTGATTCTGGAACTAACAGTGAGGAATGCTGAGGTACTGAAAGATGGGCAGCAGTAGGAAACTCTTAAGGCCTGATGTAGCAAGGAGAAGAAACAGTGTAATTGGAATGATAGCCAGAGTCAAGTAAGCAAGGCCTCAGGTGGAAACAGTCACTGCCACATCATGACAAATTCAGGTTCTGTGCTTTTAAATTCTCTCTCCTCCAACCCTCTGATCTCCTGCTGGTGTCTCCCACTGGCTGACCCAACCACAAGTCAGAAGGCCAGGGAGGTGGAGTGTTACAACCTGTAAATCAGCCCCTTGGAGTACAGGGCAGAGCTAAGAAGGGTAGAAAGTGGAAGGAGCAGATGCAAATGTAAAATACCTAGCCTAACCTAGTGATCAAATAGTGAATCAAATAGTGAATATATGAATTAATAAAGTGTGAAGACAGACATAGATGTACCCATAAGTCAGCTTGGGGAAGTCAGAGGAGATAGTATTGAAGCTGTAAACCAGAAGACTAAGTTTGCAAGATTGATACACGCGAGGGGATGTATGTGAAGCACAGAGGATCATACATGCAAAGAAACAGAGGCAGAAGAGAGAGTGGCATGTTAAAGAACAAGAAGTAGTTCAGTTTACATGGAACATAAAATGAGAGGGGCACTTGCCTGGCGGTCCAGTTGCTAAGACTCCACACGTCTACTGCAGGGGCCACGGGTTCAGTCCCTGGTCAGGAAACTAGGAACACAAGTGTTTCATGGCCAAAAATATAAAAATAAAATGAGGAGAGGGAGATAAGGAAGGATAGTAAGTCAAAATTGATAAGGCTGAATAGGAAAAATTCATAGTCCACACAAAGCAGTTGAAATTTTATTGTGTAGATTAAGGATTTAGAAAGGCATTGAAGAAGTTTAATCAAGGTGCAGACACAGTTAGATTTGTGATTTAGAAAGATTCCTCTGGCAATAGTGTTGAGCAGACTTTCTTATAGTTGAATAGGCTATATTCTTTCAAGAAAAAAATCTTTTTTCATCAGTTCCTTCAGTATCTGAAGACACTTTTTATTATGTTGCTTAAATAGGCACATATATATATATAACAAACCATAAGCTCCTTAATCTGGTATCTTAGTCATAAACTAAACTAAATAAATACATAAGTATGTATATATACACATATATTTATATATGGACTTCCCTGGTGGCTTTGTGGCAAAGAATCCACCTGCCAATGTAGCAGACATGGGTTTGATCCCTGGCTCGGGAGAATCCCCCAGAAAAGGAAATGGCAACCCACTCCAGTATTCTTGCCTGGGAAATCTCATGAACAGAGGAGCCTGGCAGGCCACAGTCCATGGAGTCACAAAGAGTAGGACACAACTTAGAAACTAAACAACAACAAATATTTATATATGTATATGTATATGTTTGTGTGTGTGTGTGTATATATATATATATATATATATATATATATATATATATGGTTTAAACCAAGCTACAAACCAAATTAAATTTTAATTAGCAATCATTTAATACAATGGTGTTTTACTTAGATGAAATTGCTACTCAGAGGTGCAGTGGTCTTAACTGTTTTGATGCAGGTTCACTGGAGTTTGAAGAAAAGAGAGAAGGAACAGAGAAACATTGAGAAACATTACTGGTGGATTTAAATTGGATCACCTTGAATGTGCTTCAAGGTAAAGAAGTTGATTTTAAATTATATTTTGGCTGTTGAACTAGACTTGGCAGAACTGTACTTCTAGAATGTGACATTTCAGATTGAACCTCATGGATCACAGCTTTGGTAGCTACAACCACAAGAATGTAAACCTCATGTTTTTAAGTCAATCTTAAAGTGCTTAATATGAACATAGTCTTGATCATCTGGATGACTACTTCATAACAAAGCTCTGCCACAAGACCTCAGCATCCACATTTGCCTTTCAGTTTATGATCCAGTTACTATCATTTCAATTATTTTGGATTGGTGGGAGGAAATAGATGGGTTCAATGTGCAAATTCTGCTTTCTAGCATTTCCAACTGGATGAAAACTAACCGACCCATGGTTTCTGAAGAAAAGAAGGTCGTTCAGTATTTCAAACAGAGTAAACTACAGGGAAAATTAAGAAAAGACTGAATCAAAGCTGAATCTACCATTTATTGAGTTGCTGTACGCAGAGTACACCATGAGAAATGCCAGTCTGGATGAAGCACAAGCTGGAATTAAGATTGCCGGGAGAAATAACAATAACCTCAGATGTGCAGATGACACCACCCTTATGGCAGAAAGTGAAGAACTAAAGGGCCTCTTGATGAAGGTGAAAGGGGAGAGTGAAATTCTCTCTATTCATTTCTATTGACATGGAAATTCCAAATCAGTGATTGGAATTGCTCTTGAGAGCAATTTGTTTTTGGATTTCTTTGGGGGACAGGGTTATGATCTTAAAAGAGAAATATGATCCTCAGAAGAATAATCATTTGATTCATTCCAGGAACTATATAAAGATTTCTCCAACAGACTGGTTTAAGAAGGGTGGGAGAAATTTATCCACCCCCTAGAAATTTATCAAATCAAATTCCAAAAACTTTTTTTTCATTTTCCAAAACTTTTAAAAAGTAGTGGCAAGTTTTTTGCATTTAAGAGCTGGTTTAGAAAGTATTAAAACTTGACCAAAATAGGCAGATAAATTAATTGCTAAATATTAAAATGTAAATGAACCCAAAATGATCATAATGATATATAAAATGATAACATAGGTCAACCAGAGGTGAAATTAACTTACTAGAAATAAATTGGGCTCCTATGGTGGCCCTTGGTACTCCCTTGGTAAAGTAGTAATATATCTGTTGCTTGAACTTTATAAAATAAAAGCCAGGGGGGAAGATGGAAGAGAGAAAGTTCTCTTTCCATGGCCCACTACGCAAATTCTCCTAATTTTCAGCTGGCAGAAGCCAGATAACAACGTGTTTTCTGATTACTTCTATTACTGCAATACTCTTTTAAATACTTGTGCTATTTTAGATTCTCTTTTAAACTACGATAGAAAAACGAAAAACAAACCAAAACCTCACATTATTTTTCCAATTGTTGTTGATTGGCTAATACATAAAGACGAGTTGTCTCAATTGCGTTCAGATAGTCTTGACCCTCTCTACGCTTCGTAGAAAGCAGCCAGGTATCCGCTTCCCCGGCGTTCCCCCCGGAACAGTGGAAATGAAACTGCATCAGGCTCCGCCCCACTATCTGCTGAGTAAGCCAATCAGGGCGCGGCCCGGGCTGATCGCGTGCCAGGTGTCATGGCGGCCTGCAGGCATTGCTGCTCGTGCCTCCGGCTGCGGCCTCTGGGCGAAGGTCCCCTCCGTCTGCCAGGGCGTGATAGGACACTCACCCAGTTACAGGTGCGAGCACTATGGGGTGGCACCGGGGCGCGATCCGTGGCCGTGGACTTAGGCAGCAGGTAAGGAACCGTGTGTGTTCTCTGTCCTTTCACAAGGCAGGTCCGAGTATATTGACTTTCTAGAGTACGAATCCGGCAACCCAAGTCTCTTTACCCTAAACCTAAGTTCCAAGTTCCCCTTTCCGTGCTTGGAATCTGTTTCTTGGCACCCCCACCCCCATCCCCCTACTTCTCTTGCTGTCTCAGTACTGTGTCCTTTGCTGCTGCTTCCTCCCTCCCTCCCTGTTCGAGCTTCTTTTCCCCCAGCTGAGTCTGCCCACTTGATTTCCATTCTCTTTACTTTTGGTGATTCCTCGGCTATGAAATGAAAAGATAAGGCGTTAACAATTGATTCTTACGCCCTTCAATCCAGTTTATTGCCTAAAAAGCTTGGCCCGTATGACTCTGGGTAGGAAGAGAAGGACAAAGTCAGTTTGTTGACACTGGTTATAGGATACTCTGTTAAAGCCTGTGAAAGTGTTAGTCACTTAGTCCTGCCTGACTCTTTGCGACCCCAGCCAGGCTCCTCTGTCCATGTAATTCTCCAGGCAAGATTACTGGAGTGGGTTGCCATTCCCTTCTGCAGGGGATCTTCCTAACCCAGGGATGGAACCCAGGTCTCCTGAATTGCAGGCAAATTCTTTACGGTCTGAGCCACCTGGGAAGCCTGTAGTAAATGTACTATTACTCTCATTTTATAGCTAAAGCAACAGGGGCTCAGAGAAGTTTAGGTAACTTTCTCAGCGTCAGTCAAAGCTATTCCTATGAGACTAGGTGGATTTTGAACTTGTGTTTCAAACTGATACTTTCTCGTGGGGTCTGTTTGCCAGAATTCATGTCTAAAATCACTGTTATAAAACTAGTATGGGATTCATTTTTAGAATAAATGAAACTGCTAATACTTTATATATACTTTTCACATGTATTTTTAAAAAAAAAAACGTTGACCCTAGTTCATACAAAAGTCAGAAAATCTGGCTTTGAATCCAACACTTCCTCCCTAACTTGCTGAATGATCTTTGAACAAGTTATATCACCACTCCTTCCACTCTCCTGAATGAGGAGACTGTTATTAGATCAAGAGTCAGCAAACTTTTTCTGTAATGGGTCAGATAGTAAATATTTTAGACCAAATCATAAAAGTGAGTGTTTCAGTTTTGCCTACTGTGTGTCAGTCACATAATCGTATGCGTTTACATACCCTCTAAAAATGTAAAAGGAAAAAAAAGTTGTTACGTTAAAGACTAAAAAGAAAAGAGCTGTAGTTTGTTGACTGCTAAACTAGATGATCTCTGAGGTCTTTCTTTCCACCTCTTGCATTCTTTGATTCTGATTTTTGAGGGAAAAGATATCTCTTCCATTCTTCAAGGACTGAAAACTTATTCTCTGAAGAAATGCCCCAGAACATTTCATTACACAGACATCTACTGTTTGTTAGGCACTAGGGACTCAAAACAACAAGGTTAGGTTTGCCCTCCAAATTTTTCATAAATAATCTACTTTGAATCTCATTTATTAGTCAACTGGGATTTTTTTTTGGTAACCTCTTTTTAAACCTGTGTCATGTGTTGTAGCAGTGAGATTCATAAATACATACCTGCTGGGTAAATTATTTTCTTTGTGGTAAGTTTGCAACAAACTTTTTTGGGTGACTGTACCACCAACTTGATACTTGTTATGTGTATTCTTTACAGTGTCCTAGAAGGTTGTATACTATTGTGGTAAATGTCTTTACTACTCACAATAAACTTTGTAGTAATTTTCATTTCAGCAAGTTATTGAGCATTTACTATATTGAGTTCCAAGACAACTAGAGATAGTCTGATGAGGAAGAACACAGATTCAGTGCTGAGAAAATCAGTGTGGTAAAGATATGAATAGGGTGCTGAAGGAGTACAAAGGGATGTTTATCCCACTGTAAAGCTTGCTGTTGAAGGTGAATCCTGAAACGCAAAAAGGAATTAGCAAGGAGAAAGTAGCAGAGAAAATGGCAAGTGCAGTTGCAGAGAAGTGACAGAGTGTATTGACTACCTACAAATAACTCACTATGGATGGAGTGCAAAGTGAAATATGAGTTTGGCAGCAAAGGCAAGGCCAAATCATAAATGTGGGTGTTTGTTTTTTGCGGGAGTAGGTGTGGGGTAGCGTGAGTTTTGAACTACTGAATTTTTCTTGGAGGAAGGTGGTTACATTGCATACCATTTTGCAAGTGTTTCCAAAAATACTTGCATCTCTGTCTCTCCCTGGAATTCTGCTTCCTGTGGCAGATAGCTCCTCTTTTCCCTTCTCTCTTCCTAACCTATCTCCTCCCACTCTTTTGCCCACCAATAGGACCTCCCTGCTCATCTTTTCCTTTTTATTATTTTTTTCAAAAGTATATTTTGATTAGGTATTCACTCACATTGTTCAATATTTAAAAAGCTCAAAAATCTTCTCATACAGTTCCATAGCCACCCAGTTCCAATTCCAGAAACCACTGGTATGTTAATAATCTTTTATGTATATTTGGAAGTATTTTATGCATTAAAATATTGGCAAGTAAATTGACAAGAGGTAAAATCACCATGAAATACAAAACTAATAACATATTTGCATCAAAAACAACTAAAAGTGCATTTACAGGAAAAAATTACATGTGTCAGTTAGACACCAGCTGAGATCATGAGACATAATGGAAAGTAACCACCTAGGGGGGAAAAAGTTTAAATAAGGTCAGTCACCAAGGCAGGACTATCTGGTAGGTGGTCTGGGACCCCTAAAGGAGACACTGTGTAGATCAACAGAAAGAACAAAGAAAGTGAGAGGATTTGGTATTTGACTATTAATCCAAGCCTGTGTTTGAGAACATCTGGGGTACTTCTGTGTTTTACCTTTTGAGGAATTGCCAAATTATTTCCCAAAGCATGTGCACCATTTTACATTTCAGACAGCAGTGTATGAGACTGCCAATTTCTCCACATGCCCATCAACACATACCCATCATAACCATCCTAGTAAATGTGAATAGTATCTCATTGTGCTTTTGATTTGCATTTCCCTAGCGGCTAATGATGTTGAGCATATTTTCATGCAGTACTGTTGATCTTCCTAGAAGAGACATTGATTGAAATCCTTTACCAGTTTATAAAATTGGGTTTCTTTTTATTTTTGAGTTGTAAGAGTTCTTTACATATTCTCAATACAAGTCCCTTATCAGGTATATGATTTCCAAATACTTTCTGCTATTCTGTAGGTTTTCTTTCACTTTGTTGATGATATCCTTTGTAGCATCAGAGTTTTTAATTTTGATAAAATCAGATTTATCTATTTTTTTCTTTTGTTATTTGTGCTTTTGATGTCATCTATAGGAAGAAGTGGTCTAACCCAGGTTTATGAAGATTTACTCCTGTGTTTTTTTCTTAGAGTATGATTGTTTTAATTTTTTACATTTATGTCAATAATCCATTTTGAGTTAATTTTTATTTATAATATGAGGAAAGGGTCCAACTTTTATTAACTTTTTTGCATATGGATATCCAATTGTCCCAGCACCATTGGTTGAAAAGACTTTCTTTCCCCCACTGACTTATCTTGGCACTGTTGTAGAACATGAAAGTGTCTGTTGGCAATTTTTGAGTTTATATTTTAAAGGCAATGAGGGAGATTTTAAAGGAATTAGGGAGAGAAATGATAAAGTTTGTGTGTTAAAAGGCTACTTTAGTCAACAAGGCAAGGGTGGAAAGACAAGAGACAAAAGATGTGATAAATGGGAGATTAACCTTTAGAAAGGAGCTTCTTCACTTCAGAAATACTCTGTCATTCAGATTACTCCTGTGCCTTGGTTTCTGTATTTTTCCTAAAGGAGATCTTAAACTCCCCTTGAATCTTTGGTAATGATAGTGAGCTCCATCCCTTTTTTGTTTATTTGTTTGTTTTTTTGCTAGTTGGGGGCCTATGGGACCTTTAGTTCTTTAGAATCTTTGATTGATTTATTCTAAGTTAGGAATTGTACTAATGACCTAAGTCCTTTTGTATTGAATTTTTATTTTGAACAGAAAATTAGAAATATCCTCTGGAAAACTGGCCAGATTTGCAGATGGCTCTGCTGTAGTACAGGTAAAAAGTCCAAATTGTTAAATTTTCATCCTAAAAATGGTTATGGAGACTGGTACTGAATATCTTTATAACATCATGTAACTTCTTAGAATTCTGGTACTGGAAATTAATCAGACTATTTCTAGTGTCACAATCATTCCAGACAACCAGGGAATCAGAGAACTAGGTATACTAAATGACCTTGGAAGGTCTCTTCCAAGCTTGGGGTTCTATTTTATTGTTAATAAATTCTGTAATGCTTTTCTAGAGAAAGTAATTTTACTGGTTTCTTCAGTAGTAATAATTTTTTCTTTATTTATAGCCTAAATTTCCTAATAAGTAGAAAATATGATTGGATGTGACTAAGCTATCAGTGAGCCTTTTCCCTTTTAGTTCTGTTACTTTTGAAAAACTTAGTGACTATTCTAATATAATCATGATTATGCAGAAGAGATTAAGATTGGACTGCTTGTGAATAATTATTTTCATAGTCACAGTGTCACAGAATAACAGTTCTCTTTCCTTGGCTTTAACTGAGGGAGGATTCAGTCTTATATGAATCACTGCTTATATATTAATATCTAATTTTAAAGGAATTTACCAGTGTTGTTGTTTATGTTTAAGTCAGGTGACACTGCAGTGATGGTCACAGCAGTCAGTAAAACAAAACCTTCACCTTCCCAGTTCATGCCTTTGGTGGTAAGTATTTGCTGATTTTTCTGAACTGTAATATAGAATAAATATAGAATTTGTAATATTTCTGTCCAATGTCTAGTGAGTACAGATTGTAAACTATGCACAATAAAGGATTTTCCTTAGTTGTTTGATACTGAGTCATTAAAAGAATTTAAACTGATTGCTTCATAACAAGTTCTTGTATCAGTGGTCATCAGACTTTTTTAAAGATCCAGGTTTATCTAGTTGACAGAAACAGTGAAAGTGCACAAGTACTTGGATGTTTAGTAAGCAATTTCTGCTTTATTGACTATGCCAAAGCCTTTGACTGTATGGATCACGATAAATTGTGGAAAATTCTCAAAGAGATAGGAGTACCAGACCACCTGACCTGCCTCTTGAGAAACCTGTATGCAGGTTAGGAAGCAACAGTTAGAACTGGACATGGAACAACAGACTGGTTCCAAATAGGAAAAGGAGTACATCAAGGCTGTATATTGTCACTCTGCTTATTTAACTTATATGCAGAGTACATCATGAGAGACGCTGGGCTGCAGGAAGCACAAGCTGGAATCAAGATTGCCGGGAGAAATATCAATAACCTCAGATATGCAGATGACACCACTCTTATGGCAGAAAGTGAAGAAGAACTAAAGAGCCTCTTGATGAAAGTGAAAGAGGAGAGTGAAAAAGTTGGCTTAAGCTCAACATTCAGAAAACTAAGATCATGGTGGCATCTAGTCCCATCACTTCATGGCAAATAGATGGGGAAACAGTGTAAACAGTGGCTGACTTTATTTTTCTGGGCTCCAAAATCACTGCAGATGGTGATTGCAGCCATGAAATTAAAAGACACTTACTCCTTGGAAGGAAAGTTATGACCTAGACAGCATATTAAAAAGCAGAGACATTACTTTGCCAACCAAGGTCCGTCTAGTCAAGGCTATGGTTTTTCCAGTGGTCATGTATGGATGTGAGAGTTGGACTATAAAGAAAGCTGAGTGCCGAAGAATTGATGCTTTTGAACTATGGTGTTGGAGAAGACTCTTGAGAGTCCCTTGGACTGCAAGGAGATCCAACCAGTGCATCCTAAAGGAAATCAGTCCTGGGTGTTCATTGAAAGGACTGATGTTGAAGCTGAAACTCCAATATTTTGGCCACCTGATGTGAAGAGCTGACTCATTTGAAAAGACCCTAATGTTGGGAAAGATTGAAGGCACGAGGAGAAGGGGACGACAGAGATGGTTAGATGGCGTCACCGACTCAGTGGACATGAGTTTGGGTAAATTCCCGAAGTTGGTGATGGACAGGGAGGTCTGGTGTGCTGCAGTTCATGGGATCACAAAGAGTCGGACGTGACTGAGTGACTGAACTGAACTGAAAGCAATGAATTCATTGCTTTCACAGATTTCCTTTTATATGAGTCTACAAGTATATTTTTGGTGAAAATAGTACTTTATGGCTTCTTTTATTATGATAAGGGGAATGCAGTTATATCTAAGAGTTGACACACAAAAAAGGCAGTGTTAAACTTGACCAGGATAAGCTCCTGTGGGAAGTGCTGAGTCTACACAGTCATCTAACTGAGTAGTGGAAGGCTTTTTAAAATATCAGTTTACTGACATTTCTGTCACCTCTCCTTTCTCTAAGAGATACAAAACACTAAAAGTAAGCAAAATATTCACTCTTAGTCTGGAATATGTTGTTGGCAACCTCAGGACAGGTGTATCTCCATAGTAATTTCTTGGGGAAAATTTGCTACTAAAAAAGCAGTCAAATGAACAGCATTTTTTTTTCATCGCTCCTTCAGGTTGACTATAGACAGAAGGCTGCTGCAGCAGGTAGAATTCCCACAAACTATCTCAGAAGAGAGATTGGATCTTCTGATAAAGAAATCCTTACAAGTCGAGTAATAGGTAAGATATTAAGGTCTCTGATATACCTGTGTTAGCATCTCTTCTCTTCCATCTGTGTTCTATAATATCTCTTAAATTTTCTTCATTACATCAACACCACCTAAGATTATTTACTTTCTGTATCCCCTCATTCAAATGTGGGCTTCATGAGAAAAAACTTTTTGTTTAATACTGAATCGCCTATACTTAGCATACTGCCTGGCACAAAACAGGCATTCAACAAATATTTGTTGACCAAATGAATGAATCTCTGTTAATCATATAAATTCTGTGGCCCACACCTCTACTCTGTTGAACCTGTCCTAAGTATTTTTCATTTGTATGTTCAGCATAGTAATTCCTGAAAGCATTATTATTCATCCACTACTGAAATATGTTTATGATTTTTCAAATCTTTGATATCCTTAAATATCGTGGGATCATCTGTAGTTTATAGTTCTTCTAACCAAAATTTCTACTTTATGTATATTTATATGCACTCGTCAGACACAATTCCAAGGAAGGGTTTTATTTTGGTGTGCTGTTGGTCTTAAGCCTCTTTCCTCTGCTTAAATAAATAAATAACAATTAAGCAATGAATTCTGATGTCTGTGGAACCAGAATGAAAAGTTGCTCCCCAATTTTATACTTGGGTGCTCCTGTCCTGCTGGTTTTTCATCTTTAGGACCTGGTGTATATTAATACTTATCTGTGTCCCTATGAGTAAATTAGTCCAGGGGTTTTGTTTTTGCTGCTATTGTTTGGTTTTATTAAATGGCTAGTTACATTATTTTTTAGCTTGGTCTTTAATGGGAGAAAAGTTTTGAATGGTGAAGCAACTTCTGTTAATAACTATTTAATCTCTCTTTTTTTTTTCTTTTGGCAGATCGCTCAATTAGACCTCTCTTTCCAGCTGGCTACTTTTATGATACACAGGTATGTTCTGTGTTAGGTTTATTTGCTTCCAGGTCAGTAAAAAAAACAATGATGTAATCTCTATTTAATACTTCCTAGGCCAAACATTATAAACAGTATAAAAGAAGAATTTTTGGTGATGCTGCTGCAGTTTACATTAATTTTTAAAATCTAACATTTATTTGGTATCGATATGAGCTGATACCTGAATTATGAGTAGGAATTAACCAATATAGGAGTGGAGGAAGATGGAACAGGAAGCACAAAATCCTTGGGCAGGAAAGAAATTGGTAAATTTGAAAAAAGGTTAGAGTAATTGAGGTGGGTGGGGACAGTTCAGACTGGGCCTCGAAGGTCACATTAGTAACAGACAAGGACTGTCAACACAGTCTTTATTACCTATTTTTTATCATTGGGTTCTCTAAACCTCTACTTTGTTATATTTTGTTACTTTCTGAATATTACCTTCTTTTGTAATAATGACACATAGATATACTTTAATCAACTATTTTATGTGTTTGAAAAAAATAAATATGCCTTGCAAATATCCCTTTGTCAGAATGTCACTGCCTGGAGAAGTTATTTTCCTAAGTACATGACATAAGCATATTATTACAATGTAATTTGTCTATGCTTAACAAACAGAAGACAATATTTTGATGCAACATTTACTAACATAGCTAACTAACATTTACTGCTCAGTACTATAAATAATTAATACACAGTATTTCCTATAATTTTCCTAAGAACTTTTTAGGAAGATACCATTATTTTTCCCTTTTAAAGATGAGGAAACTTTTGAGGCTTAATTTAAGTAATTTTTTCTATGATCAAGCATGTAGTTAAATGATAGCAGAAGTAAGGTGTTTGACTACAAAGCTTTTGCTTTGAACCATATCATATAGTTTTCCTATATTTTAGGCCAAGATGTTATTCCAAATGATAATCCTCCCAAATCAAGTAGATTTTTTTGCATTTTTTCCCTTGCACCAGATCCTTTGTAATCTGTTAGCAGTAGATGGTGTTAATGAACCTGATGTCCTAGCAATTAATGGTGGTAAGTATAAAAATAAAGATTAAAATTATTACTGTTGATTTTCTTTTTTAAGCAATGAAATATTTTTATTTCAGCTCTTATTTTCTTTCTTTTTTAAAGCTTCTGTAGCCCTCTCATTATCAGATATTCCTTGGAATGGACCTATTGGTAAGTTAGGATTTGAAAATAAAAAATATTTTTTCTATGACTTCTCAGCTTTTTGGCTAAGATCACTGAAGAAACTTTTTTTTTTTTTCCCCCAGAAAATAGGAGTACGCATGCTATAGCAAGGGCATAGATTTATTAGCTTTGATTTACTATTTCTTGGGGAGTCTGATTAGATGACATTCTAAGAAGAGTCCTTTCAGATCTTTAAGACACTTTTTTTTTTTTTTTTCAGATCTTTAAGACACTTTTATCTTTTCTTTGGGTTTTGTTTCTTATAGCAATATGTTATGTATTAGAGATTATTTTATGTTTTCAGATACTGTGACTTCTTAGTTGCCTCTTCTGTTTGAAGAATTTCTCTATTTTTGGACTGAGAAATTGTCAGGGTACACACTCTTTCAAGATAATATTGAAATATAAACTAGTTTGTAACTGACAGCTCATGTCAGTTGTATTCATGCAATATACAAATGATTTCTCAGGTGAATAATTGTTGAGTGTCCTAAATGCCCGATATTGGACTTAGCAATGAAAGAACTAAGGCAGACTAGGTATCAGCAGTACAAAGATGAATGAGACAGTTCTTGGTTTCAGCATGAGTGAAACAAATTTTTATAAACAATACTATAAAAGTATAGTCAGAGTGTTAAGGAAATGATAGAGAAGGGCAGGTTTATATTTGTGTGGTTAGGTGTCAGAGAGGGTTTCTCAAGAGTCACTGACATTTATGCTGTACCTTAGCAGGATCAGAAGGTAAGCACTTATCTTAAGAGAAAATACAGTCAAGACTAGGAAAAGACCCCAAGCATAATCACAGAGATGAATGCTGAACTTGAGTCACCCAGTGAGGCCAGAAGATAGGGTGAGGTAGTATAATCCATGGTCCTTAAATACCACGATAGAAATATGAATTTTATTGTGGTCACAGTGGAAGACAGGGATTGAAGCCGTTACTGGAATGTCTTGAAAACTGAGTTTTTATTAAACAATTGACAATATTTTAATATATTTTAGGGGCAGTACGAATAGGAATGATTGATGGAGAATGTGTAGTTAACCCAACACGAAAAGAAATGGCTAACAGTACTTTAAATTTAGTGGTTACTGGAGCACCTAAAAGTCAGATTGGTAAGTAGTTTATGTGGTAGATTTGTTCTGGATCTTATGTACAGGTTTTGGCTTCTAAAAATGTATGTGTGTTTTGTTAATTAGCCATAAAGTTTTTTGTTTTGTTTTATTGCTGCCCTATTTTGGTAGTACTCTTGCTTCATGTCAAACAATACCTAGAATTATAGAATGTTATATAACTAATTGAAATACAAAAATCTTTATTAAGATAATTTTAGTAATTATTTTTAGACTGATAGGCTAGTCTAAAATTTGAAGTTTTAAATCTGGTAGTAAATTGTTTTATTAGTTTAAATATGTTAATTTAGCTAATGCAGTCATTCTAAGCCTGTTTGTTGTCCTCTGAGAAAGAGGTATCATATTTCCTCATAGGAAACTAGTGATAAAGATATGCACTGGACCATGGGTCACCTTTACTCCTTCCAACTAAAATGCCATAATCAACATGAACAAAAATCAAAGGCTGGTTCTGTTGAAGGGGAATAGCCTTTAACAGTCAGAATGACTTGGGTTTGAAACTCAGCATCTGCCATAGTTAACCATGCAACCTTGGACAAATAAAGGTACCTTAGTTTATCCTGCTACCTGACATTTGTTGTCTGGAACTTTTTGACACAGAATCTTCTGATGTGGGAACATTTTGATGAAATGTAAACTTATTAAACTTTTAATGCTTTTTTTGCTCAGTTAACATGTGAAATACCTCATTTCCAGCTGCTTCTTTTGGAATGTTCATAATGACTTAAAACTAGATGATAGACAAAATACATGAAAGAGGAATTGTGTATTATCTACATGTTAGTTAGGAATTGTATGGTTAAACTAAATAACAAGGCTTAAACAAGATGGGAACTTATTTTCTCTCAAGTAACAAAAATTCAGAGATAATGAGTCCAGGACAGTTACAGCAGCTCCCCTAATGTCCTCAGAAATCTAGATTGTTTTATATCTTTCTACTCTGCTATGCTCAGGGCATTGCCCACATCTTCATGCTTATGTACTGGCTACCAGTGGTGGTGTAGTCGCTAAGTCATGTACAACTCTTGCTACACCATGGACTGTAGCCTGCCAGGCTTCTCTGACCATGGGATTCCAGAGCTCTGGCTAACAGAGCTCTGGCCAACTTATCTTACTTACAGGCAGGAAGGGAAAAAAGAGGTGGGGGCAAGGGACCAGGAGGAATAGTAAAAAGAGTAAGTCACCCTCCCTTTTAAAGGTGAAGGTGGGGAACTATCACAATATAGAGAAGATTCTAAAGATTTGGGGAGGCTGTGAATAATGAATGACCCCTACATTATATTTGAGCATCTCAAAAAGGGCCCTGAGTAGAGTGTTGGTTTGCTATTTGAAGTTCACTTGGTCTATATCTGAAATATTTCTGCTGAAAGTTAGTAACTTTCAGCAAAATTAGTAAAAAAAAGAAATTTACTAATTTATCAATTAGTAAATTGATTTGGCTACTTTATAGGGCCATTATGAAGATTAGAGTCAAGGTTTGTAGAGTACCCAACATAGTACCTAGAACGTAGTAAGCAAATGGTTAATATTACTGTTAAGATGCAAAATAAACCATTTTCTAAAAGGTCATACACCTTTATCTGCCTTTGTGTCTGAACCACTCTAATTTTAAAGAGATACTGGAGGAATGAACTAAGGATCTTGACTGTATCTGCAGCATGCCACAGAAACCCAATAGGCAGCCTTCCAGCTGCTATTCTGACCTGTTCCTCTAGATGGAAGAATGAAATTAGAAACTGCTTAAACCATCACAGGGTAGTCTTGAGTAGTTAGTTATAAGGAGGCTGAAGGTGATTCAGAACCAGCCTGTAAGGAAAGTGGTTTCAGAAGTTACCAGCATCCATTTTACGACTTTTGCATCACTATTTTCAGTCAGCTGTGTGCTTTTGTCAGGATACACCAGATGAACATTTGACACCATGTCGATGTGTTAAAGTGAATATTCGTTCCAAAAACCATCATCCTGGAACTTCTAAGTACAAAAATATGAACAAGTAATTGGTACCACTTCATCATTAAAGTATTTAGTAATCTAAATCTCTAAAGTATAACCTTACATAGGGCAAGAATAATTTCTCTGCACTGTCAGCTGCTAGATTACTTCAGCCATTATTCTGCACAATGTCACTTGGATTCTTGTTTCCAACTGTTACATTTAATATCACTAATCTTCTTTCTATGTATACTAGGATATAATTCAGGAAAAAAGTATACCAGTAACAATTTTTATTAAAAAAATTGTATCTAGAATTCATAGTTTCAGCTAATCTCAAAAATCCACTATCTTCAACTATAGAAAATGGCTAGGTTCAGAGCAGTCATTTTGACAAGCTTTTCTGTTTAAAATTTTAGCCTCTGTGGCAGTGCTGTCCAGTAGAACTCTGCAATAAAGGAAATGTTTTATACCTGAACATGTAACTACTGAGTACTTAAAATGTACCTAGTGACTAAGAAACTGAATTTTTAATTTTATATAATTTTAACTTATTTAAATGCAAATAGCTATATGGGGCAGGTAATTATATTGAACAGCACAGGTCTACAGACTCAAAACAATAAGGAATTTTCTTGCAAAGCACCTTTAATAATGAATTGCTTTGAAGTTTAATTGGTGAAAACAAAGTTTGAGAAATACTCATTTTCTTTACCATATTCTCTTCATATGCTCTTTTAAAATTAATTTACTGAGGTACAGTTTACATACATTAAATGCATGTTTTTAAATCTCCAGTTCTGTGAAAGGGAGAGGAGATGTCATGGGAACACAGATAAGAGAAAGGATATACCATCTCCATATCATGATATCAGAGGAAGCTTCTTTGTGCCTCATGTGAACAATTGAAACCTAACCTCCCTTCATCCTCCTCCATGTATATTTGTTTAATATTTCTCTACGTTTAGAACCACAACAGGGGAGTGTTACAATGTTTGCTTCAACCATCAAACAGTTTAGAAAATTCCAGACAAGTATTCCAGTGTGTTGTATTTACCCATATTTCTGCTTAATATGTTCTTAACATGGTTTCTCCCTTTATTGTTTTCTTTCTGTTTAGAGAACTTCCTTTAGCCATTTCAAGGTGACACATTTTCTTCGTTCTCCTACATCTAAGAGTTTTAATTTCTTCACTCTTAAATATTTTCACTGGGAATAGGATTCTGGGTTGACAGTTCTTCTCTTTCAGCACCTGAAGGATATTATGCCTCTTCCTTCTGGCCTCCATGGTTTCTGATGATAAGTCTGCTGTTGTTTGAATTGCTTTTCCCATATGGGTATGGTGTCATTTTTCTCTAGCTGGTTTCAAGACTTTTTTCCTTTGTCTTTGGTTATCAGAAGTTTAATTATGATATGTCTTTCTTTGGGTTATCCTATGTAGGGTTTATTCAGCTTCTTGAATATGCAGGTTTATGTTTCCGCCAAATTTGGGAAATTTCTAGCTATTTTTCCCCCAGTACTTTCAGCCCTGCCATCTTTCTCCTCTCTTTCCAAGACAGCAGTGACACAAATGTTAGATCTTCCGTTATAGTTTCACTGATCTGCTTCAGCTGACTGATGGAATTCCAACATATAAAGCATATAAGATTTTTTTTTTCCATTCTTGATTATGCTTAGAAGCCTTGGAAGTGACTTTTTAGAAGTGATTCATTATGACTTTTTAGCCATAATAAATCTTAATGACAGCATGATGTGGTTAAATACACTAGTTGGATGGTAGCTATGCATTACATGATCTTAGACTTTGGACAAGTTGAGAGATGGCAGAAATGGCACACAGGTTGGCAAGAGTCTGTTCAGCCTTATAGAAACCAAAACTAAAATGCTAGAAGCCTTACTTTGGAGCTTCCCTGCTTTCTACAGGAGTTATACTTTACAAAACTAAAAATAACCGTTTTATGGTAGTAGCTTGGGTCCTCTAGTTGGCTAACTTGAAACAGTATCACTGCAAAGATTTCCTGACCCAGGCAAGAATTAGAAAATGTGACAAGGACCAAATTAAGTGAGAGGTCACATCAAATGTTACAGGAAACGTTATTGGACACCTACTGTGTTGATATTTTAAAATTTCAATTTAAATACATTTAAAAAATAGATATAGTTATATATGTTAAAGGATGGAATTGTATGATATTTGAATTATATCTTACAGAACTGTTACAAAAAATTGTGTGCATATTTCATTTTCTGTTTCATTTTTTTAATGAGAAATTCCTCAGTAAATTTATGAAGAATATATACTTAACTTCAAATATCAAGGTTTCTTTATTCATTTACTACTGTTTATATTTTGGAATTGTGTTAATTCTGAGGAAAGAAATCAAAAAGGTAGAAAATTGATCTGTAGGATTTGTTATGTCATGGTCTTTGAAAATGGTAAAATTGAAATTTGAAAATTCAAATTTGAAACATTTGAAAATTGGTAAAAGGTTCAATGGCAGTCTTTTTTTTTTTTTCTTTTTAGTCATGTTGGAAGCCTCTGCAGAGAATATTTTACAGCAGGACTTTTGCCATGCTATCAAAGTGGGAGTAAAACATACACAACAAATAATTCAGGGCATCCAGCAGCTGGTAAAAGACAATGGTGTTACCAAGAGGACACCTCAGAAGTTATTTGTCCCTTCGCCAGAGATTGTCAAACACGCTCATAAGTAAGAACATCTGTACAAAAGAAAATATGAAAGTATAACCAGATTTAATTTCCTCTCAGAAATAACTTCTCATGGAAGCACTGTCCATACATTACTTCCTAAATACCAGCTTTCTATTTTAAGAGTCATTGCCATAAATAGCAGTGTAATGCTTTTAAAAGGATAAACCTACATCTCTCTTCAAGGACCTAAGTTTAAATCTCAAAGGAAAGGGGAGAGTGAATGTACTTGTCAAAATTAAGATAATTCTCCTCTCTCTCTGTCAAGGAAAAAGAGTATAAAGCATAAGATATTTAAATATCTAAGGAAACTGTTGAGGTTCTCAAAAAGAAATACAGCCACAACTATATGCCCAGTCCTTATAATAGTGCCTGTACATAAAGTACTCAATAAATTATGAATGAATGACCAGAGAATTATTTAATTTGAAATAAACTGAAAAAGTTAATATTTCCCTTAGTATGAGTCTCACAGCCATTACTTAGAGATTGGAGTTTTAACACTACCCAATCAAAGGATTACCTGCAATAATAGCCAAAATGCATAGAAAAAAAAAACAGCTGGTTCCATGAGAGTGAGTGAAGAGAAAAATCTAAGATGAAATTAACTGAACAGTTTAGAAGGGAAGGTATGTGTGAGTGATTTCCCTAATATGTGAGGAGAAAGAAATTTGTGTTCTCCTTCCCTTGTGGCTCAGCTGGTAAAGAATCCGCCTGCGATGTGGGAGTCCAGGGTTCGATCCCTGGGTTGGGAAGATCCCCTGGAGAAGGGAAAGGCTACCCACTCCAGTATTCTGGCCTGGAGAATTCCATGGACTGTATAGTCCATGGGGTTGCAAAGAGTCGGACACAACTGAGCGACTTTTACTGCATCATAAATAGTAAACAGATTTACAGTGTTACAGAGCAATAAACACATATTTTTAATGATGAAATGTTAAGTATTTTAGCCTGTTAAATATTTCAGTCTTGTTTATAATAAACACTCCCTAATGTTTCTACATATTATGCTGACCTTTACTTTTTGCTTAAAATAGACTCGCCATGGAAAAACTCTACACAGTTTTTACAGATCATGAACATGATAAAGTAGGTACACCTGAATTTTGTTTATATAATTGTTCTGGGAATTCTTTTTTGTCATAGCTCATACAATTTTATTTATGAATATGTCATATTTTTATGAAAAGGGGAGTGTGTGAATACATTTAAATGAATTAAACAGGTAGTATTTCTTAAAAATCAATAACCAGTTGCAGTCTTTTAAAGACTATTACCATTAGGGAAATCTGATTACTATTACAATGTGTTAATTGTATAGTAATTTAAAAAATAGAAATGTTAAATATAAATGCCATATATAACAACTGAACTTCAACTTTCTTTTAGATTTCCAGAGATGAAGCTATCAACAAGATTAGATTAGATACAGAGGAACAACTAAAAGGTAAATTTTATTTTTTTTTAGTTTAAAAAAATAAAGGAAATAATAGATTTTAAAATTTCAGTTGTTAAGAGATCAGTTATTCTTGTTACTCCTTAGTTTTATCTTTAGTAAACTTGTGATAATGATACATCCCGAAGTTACTGTTAAACTGACTCTCTATGAATGGGTAAGAACTGCATCTAACCCAAAGTGAGCACCAATAAATGCTGAGTATGTGGTGTTCCTAATCTTTTCTAGATCAAACTCTTATACTCCAAAATGGGTATCCTTGTATCCTGTCCTATGAAAACCTAAAAGATACTCTTTTAAAATTCTTGAGTTTAATTTATAAAATTGCAATACTAATACGGTTTGTGAGGATTGAATGAATAAACCATTTACATCTGTGCCTGGCACATAGTAGGTGTTCAGTAAATGTTAACTGATGTTATTAACGTGGAATTATAAAATTTAGATTTTCGAGAATGTTTCTGTCTAAAAATTATTAAACAAAAGGATTTTATTGCTTAATAGCAGTCACACAAACTGATGTGTACCACGCATGACATATAGTTCTTGTTAATTTTTCTGCTAATAGACAAATATCCTCTCACCTGCATATCTCAAGACAAAAATTTTGCTGCTAGCATCAATATTAAGGCCATTATGTATTTCTATAATTATTTGTATCCATTATCTACATCTGTAATTGCCATTGAAAAAGTTTGGTCTTTTCTCACTATATTTCATCCTATAAGGATTAGAAGTAAGTCAGATAGAGAAGGCTGCCGTCTATGGGGTCGCACAGAGTCGGACACGACTGAAGCGACTTAGCAGTAGCAGCAGCAGCAGATAGAGAAGGAGAAATAACATACGACATCCCTTATATGTGGAATCTGAAAAGAAATGATACAAATGAACTTATTTATAAAACAGAAAGAGACTCACAGACTTAGAGAATGAACTTATATGGTTGCCAGTGGGGAAAAAAGGAGAGAAGGGATAGTTAGGGAGTTTGGTTTGGACATGTACACATTGCTATGTTTAAAATGGATAACCAACAAGGACCTACTGAATAGCACATGGAACTCAGCTCAATATTATGTGGCAGCCTGGATGGGAGGGGAGTTTGGGGGAGAATGGATACATGTATATGCATGGCTGAGTTCCTTCACTGTTCACCTGAAACTATCACAACATTGATAACCGGCTGTACCCCAATACAAAATAAAAAGTTGGGGAGGGGAAATGCCAAAAAAAAAAAATGATTAGGAGTTGTATAACACCTGCTGCCTTATTTAAAAAGAAAGTGATTTTAATAATACATAGTTGTGGGGCTTCCCGGGTGGCGCTGGTGGTAAAGAACCTGCCTGCGAAAGTAGGAGACATAAGAGATGTGGGTTCAGTTCCTGGGTCAGGAAGATCCCTCGGAGGAGGGCATGGCAACCCACTCCAGTACAAAAAGAAAAGTGGTAATAATAATACAGAGTCGAATACCTTCATGACTCTCTGGGATCATAGGATAATATTTTAAATGTTTTGTTACTAATTATTTTTCTAAGTGCAATATAAAGCATAAAAATTCATATTAAAAATTATTCTTGACAAAGACACAATATATATCTCTCTGTGGCCATTTCTTATGTTCTGGCCACTTTCAAGTTATATTTAATAAATCAAATGCTTAAGAGAACAGTGCTTAGAACTTGGCATGAATCAACTGCTAAGCTAATAAGATAAAGTAGCTTAACATTTAAAAGCATAAGCCTAGGCAGACATCTTTATTCAGGTCACAGCTGTCAGTTATTACCTGGGTGATCTCAGGCAACTTGCTTCTCTTCAGGCCTGTTTTTTCTTCTGTAAAACAGAGATAACAGTAATAACATTTATCTCACAGATTCCTATCAAGATTAAAGGTATTTAAATAAAAACATGTAAAATACCTGGGTTATGAAAGAACTTGATAAATGTTAACTAAAAACTAGTCAGCAGGGGGCTTTCCTCCTTGATAAAAGAATCTGCCTGCCAATGCAGGACACATGGGTTCGATCCCTGATTGGGGAAGATCCCACATACTGTGAATCAACTAGGCCCATGCACCACAACTATTCAGCCTGTGCTCTAGAGCTCAGGAGCCACAATTGCTGAAGCACTCACGCCCTAGAGCCCATGCTCCACAACAAGAGAAACCAAGACAATGAGAAGCCTGCGCACCGCAACTAAAAAGTAGCCCCTGCTCGCTACAACTGGAGAAAAGCTCATGCAGCAACAAAGACCAAGCACAGCCAAAAATAAAGAAAGAAAAGAAAATCTATTAAAAAAAAAAAAACAACTAGTCAGTAGGGATTTGTAATGTATAAAGAAAATTATTCCTCTATTTGTGAACTAAAATAAAAGTTCCTAAGGCAAAACAGAAAAGGAGACTACTCTTAAAAATATCAGTTAAATCTTCTCATAAAATGGTTGGCTGGATATGTCAGATAACAATGAAATAGTTGATTTTAAATCACTATTGTACTGGTAGAAAGCAAACTAAGTTCCCATTAATGGTACATTTGAGGTATAATAGTTGTGTCTCTCCTATTTAAAAACTTTTGCTTAGAGGACTAATGTTCAGTTAGTTCCTTTGGCTCAATTCAATAGTTGATTGATTTGACACTGTGAACTTAAAGAGAAATTTTATCTTCCAAAAAGAGAAAATCTTTGTTCCGGTTTGTCTTTCTTCTATAGAAAAATTTCCAGAGGTTGATTCCTATGAAATAATAGAATCCTTCAATGTTGCTACAAAGGATGTTTTTAGAAGTATTATTTTGAATGAGTACAAAAGGTAAACATATCCTTTTTTTTTTTTTTTTACATATCCTTTTTTGATGGAATTGAAGTGTACTCTCTGCAAGTTTCCTTGAAAGTGACAACTAGCTAAAAGCTCGAAACTAGGATTTTTTCCTTCAAATAACAGGAATTAATTATATAATGTTTATTTTATAAATGGATACCTGTTGATGAGTGTGTGGATTCTGTCGATATGTTTTGACTGTCTCTCTGTAGGATTCATGTGTAGAGCATTGCTTCAAAGCCATGACTGCATGTCAGAATTACCTGCAGAGCTTTTAACAAGTGTATGTGTCACAACCCCTGAGATTTCTAATTCAGTGGGACTTAGGATCAGGCCCAGGTATCTATCTTATTTTTTAAAGTTCTGCAGGTGATTATGATATGCAGTTCAAGTAGAGAACTTTGTGGTAGTGATCAAGAGATAATATGTGATTTTTCTGACTTACAACACTGCTGTAAATAATTATTTCCTTTATTACAATAGGTGCGATGGTCGAGATTTGACTTCACTTAGGAATATAAATTGTGAGGTAGATATGTTTAAAATTCTTCACGGATCGTCATTATTTCAGAGGGGACAGACACAGGTAATATATGTAAAAAGCTACAATTATTTGCTAATACATGATTGTTAGTTAGTCCTAATAGAAGTATATTTGTGTAGGTTTTTAGCATATGGAATATATTTTCTATTCAGAATAAGATCTGATTTTTTAAAAATATGTTTAAAGATATTGAACATAATCAGTTGCCCCCAAGAATTTCCTCATTGCTGTCTGGTGTCTTCTTCCTGTTCCCCTCCCTTTCCTTAGGCAGCTTTCATCACTGTGAATTAGTTGCATTTTCTAGAATTATCTGGTAGTTTTATTACATCTTTCTTTTAATCTCAGGTATACAAAAGTAAGTCACTCATCTCTCTCTTTAGTCACTAAGTCAGTCACTCATCTCTCTCTTGTTCTCTTTAGTCCCTAAGTCATGTCCAACTCTTGCGACCCCATGGACTGCAGCCTGCCAGGCTCCTCTGTCCATGTGATTTTCCAGGCAAGAATACTGGAGTGGGTTGCCATTTCCTTCTCCAAGGGATCTTCCCAACCCAAGGATTAAACCCAGGTCTCCTGCACTGCAGGCAGATTCTTTACCAACTAAGCTATGAGGGAAGCCCAACCTTTTTTTTGGCTGTAGCACGTGGCATGTAGGATCTTAATTCCCTGACCAGGGATTGAACTCCTGTGCCCTTCATTGGCAGTGTGGAGTCTTAACCACTGGACCACCAGGGAAGTCCCAAGTCACTCATACTCCTCAGTTTACGACATTGTCACTGTTGGTCTATTCAAGGCTCTCACCTGTTTTCTGCATTTAGCCTGAACCTCAGTCCTGTTCTTTTCCTTTACATAGGCACCTGTTCTCTTATATTTAACATATATTTGTATGTATTGTTTCATGTATGGTATAATGCTTTAATTATGTAAATCACTAATTTTGCCCACCTAATGGGTACAAAGTGGTATGTCATTGCTTTCATTTGTATTTCCTGATGAGGAATGAATATCTCTTTATAGGATAGCCAGTTAACATAACAGCTGTATAAACCATACCCTGTGGAGTGCATACCTCCAGGGCACTCCTATAGATAGTGTCCCTAGAGTTCAACAAAGTGGTAGCCCTAGTTTAGGTTTGCTCTTTCATGAATTATCTGCTTATATCCTTTGACCGATTTTTTTTCTTTTTTTAAAAATATGGTTTACTGTGTTTTTCATGCTATTTTTTAGTGAATTCTTATGTGTTTTAAATATGAATCCTTTTCAGCAACCATAATTTGTATATATCATCTCCCTCTTTGCCATAAGCCTTCTAGCTTTGTTTGTGGTAGTCTACTAGAGGCATACCTCGGATATACTGCAAGTTCAATTTCAAACCAGCACAATACATGTCGCAGCAAAGCAAATCACACAAATTTTTTGGTTTCCCATCACATATAAAGCTTATGTTTTAAACTATCTGTAGTCTATAGTACATAGTATGATAGCATTATGTCTTAAATAACTGTACAAACCTTAATTAAGAAACACTGCTTGGAGAAGGAAATGGCAGCCCACTCCAGTACTCCTGCCTGGAAAATCCCATGGACGGAGAAGCCTGGTAGGCTACTGTCCATGGGGTCGCGAAGAGTTGGACACAACTGAGCGACTTCACTTTCACTTTTAGTTCTCTCAATCATAGAAAACCAATCTTCTCTTAAAAAAGGGAGAAGCAGCCGCTCTTTTTTTTGGCTTTGCATTTTATTTTCTACGTATCATTGAATTTGTAATTAACACAGGTCACCTTGAATTCATAGTTGGAACAAAGGAACAGACCTGAGACATCGCCAGCACTAGCCTAAGTAGAGCTGCCCCCTTTCTCTGCAGTTGTGGTTTACTACTTCCTGGGTTGGAAGGAATAACTGGGAGCTCTGCAATGATCATACCCTTCAGGCAAGAACCAGTGTGTTAATAGTGTGAATTAGATATACTGAGTACCTGCTCTGCTTAATTGTTATGAAACTGAACTAATCAGCAGTTATAAAGCACATACTTTGTTATGTGCTAGGCTCTGCCTTCTGGCCTGTAGATAATTTAAGAAGACCTAGGGAATACCATCAGATGTGCTAACTGTATTTGGGTGTTAACAAAAGCAGATCTAGACAAGCTGTCCACTTAAATGGTACCTTTTGGCCAGAAAAAATTTAAAGATTGTGACCATGTAAAATTACTCAAACCTTCTAGCAAAAATATTTTTTGAAAAATAAACTAAATGCCTTAAAAAAAAAAAAAAAAAAAGAAACACTGCTAAAAAAACACTAGCCATCATCTGAGCCTTCAACAAATCAATCTTTTTGCTGGTGGAGGTTTTAAAAATTTCAAGAATTAACTACAGTGTGACACAAAGACAAGAAGGGAGTAAATGCTGTTGGAAAAATGGTGCTGATATACCTGCTTGACACAGGTTTGCCACAAACCTTCAGCTTGCTTTAAAAAAAATCATTATTGGCAAATAATTAAAAAGTTAAACACAATACAGTGAAGTACAGTAAAATGAGGCATGCCTATATATGTCTACAGTGAGCCTAAAATCTTTAGTTTTGAGATCTTCTTTAAGAAATCCTTACTCCAAAGGCATAGAATTATGCACCTATTATTAACTTTCTAGTTTTAGCTATATCTGTCTTGGAGTTTATTCCTATACATGGTGTGAGGCAAAACCCTCCAGAGTGAATCAGTTTTGCAACAGTGTTTACTAAAAATTCATTTTTTCCCATTAATTTTTAGTCACCTTCTCATATTGAAAATGTACATTTTTGAACTATATACTCTATTCCATTGTTCGTGAGTTCCCTGGGCCAGTGTCAGACTCCTTTAATTATTTTAGTTGGGGGATATATTTTAATACCTGAGGGACAAAACCTCCCTTTTTATTCTTCCTTCCCTCCCCTGCAAAATTGTCTTAGCTATTCTGGTACCTTTGATCCTTCATTTAAATCAGTGATTTAGATTGGCTTTGCACTGACTTTATGGAATGAATAAAATATGATATTTTTACAATTTCAATCAGTCTTTCAATAAATATAATCTGTCTTCTTTGATTTGTGTTTTTCTTTTATGCCTTTTGGTAAAAGTTTATTATTTTTATTTTTTTGGCCATGCTGAGTCGCTTGTGGGATCTTAGTTCCCCAACTAGGGATTGAACCTGGGCCCTCGGCTGTGAGAGTGTGGTGTCCTATCCACTGGACCACAAGGGAATTCCCAAAAGTTAAAATAAATAGCTCCATTAAGATATTTTGTATACTTTTGTAACCATTCTTACAATCGCTGCCTTTTAACTGGAGTGTTTTGCTCATTAATGTTCAGTTTAATTATTAATTGACTTTAGTCTGTCATTATTTGTTTTTTGTCTAGCCCCTCTTTTTTTTTTTCTATTCCTTCTGCCATCTTTTTGGATTAATTGAATATTTTTTAAGATCTCCATTTTAATTTGTGTATTTGCTTTTTAGCTATACTTCTATATTCTTTTATATGGTTACTATTAGAGAATATGGTATACATCCTTAACTTTTCATAGTCTTTTTACAGTTAATTTTTCCCACTTCACACAAAATGAGTAAAGGTGCACCCATTTAGGTATATTTGCCCCTCATTCTATCCTTTATGCTGTATTTACTTCACGAGTTATATCTACATGTGTTACAACTCTACAAGGCAACATTATGACCTTTATTTTAAACAATTATGTATTTAAAGAAAAAAGACTTTTACGTTGACCCACATATTTGACATTTCTGACAGTTTTTATTTCTTCCTGAAGATCCAAGTTTCCATTTGGTGTTATTTTCCTTCAATCTGACAAGACTTCCTTTAGTATTGCCCTTTGGATCTTATGATGATAAATTCCTATTTTTCATTTATCTGAAAATGTCTTTATCTTTTTACAAAGAATCTTTTTGCCAGAATATAGATTCTGGGTTGATATCTTTTAGCACTCAAAGAAGTGGCCTATTCCTTTTTGTTTTCCTTTTTCTGATGAGAAGTCAGGGCTCATTCATTTATCATTGTCCCTGTAATTTATTGTTTTATCTGGGTGCTTTCAAGGTTTTCCTTGTCTTTGGTTTTCAGCAGCATGACTGACAAGTGTGGTTTTCTTTTATTTATCCTACTAAGAGTTTCCTGAGCTTTAAACCTGTAAATTATTGTATCTTTCATCAAACTTGAGAAATTTCAGCTGTAATTTCTTCAAATATTTTTTCTATCTCATTCTCACTTTTCTCTCATTCTGGGATTGCCAGTACATATGTTTAGGCCTTCTGATATTATCCCATAGGTCCTGGAGGTTGTGTTCTTTTTTTTCCCTGCTTTTTTTTCTATAGGTTGGGCAATTTCTTCAAATCCTTGTTCACATTCACTGACTCTTGCATTATCTTATTTGCATTACATTATTTTTCAGTTCTAGAATTTCTGCTGGTTCTTTTTTATGTCCTTGAATATAATTATAGTAGATATTAAAAATCTTTTGTCTTTTAATCCAACATCTGAATCCACTCAGGATCTGTCGCTGTTCATGGTCTTTTAAGAATGGGCCCCTGTTTTCTGTTTTCTTGTAGGTTGTATCCTGGATGTTGTGAATGAAACAGTGTAGGGTCTCTGGATTATATTATATCCCTCCAGTCTTCTTAGATTGACTTTTTTTTATTTTTTCCAGTTTTAAGCAGGAAGTTTTGTTGGCTGAACTTTTATTGAGGATTCCTTTATGGGCAGGTTTATAAATACTCCTCTTCTTCTCCTCCTCCTCCAGCATTCCTAATACCTTTCATATGTAGTCTATGTGATATTAGATATCTGGATTATTGAGATTTACATATAATATTTATATGTAAATAGTATAATTTCTAGTGTTTACTGTACCTCGAATAAATGTTTATTGTACCTTGGCAAGCTTTGAATAGAATGTACTTATTTCTTTAAAAGCTAAATGAGTTTTTCACATGTTTTTTCCGTTTTCATCTTTGTTGTTAGTAAATTAAAGCTTGAAGAATTTTATTTTTTCTTTTTTAGGTGCTTTGTACTGTTACATTTGATTCATTAGAATCCAATTTTAAGTCAGACCGAATTATAACAGCTATAAAGTAAGTTATGTTTCCTGGTTATGATGTTACAATATATAATTCATGTGGTATATTATCATTATTTCTTAAAACCTGTATCTCTATACTTAATTTTTCTGTTTACATAGTAGTGATGGCAGGGGTTTTTTTGTGCTACATTTGTCTCCTGACTTACTTATTCAAACAAAGCATTTAATTCTCTAGCATGGGTACATTTATTCTCTTATCTCTAGAATCATTACTGAATAGATTTTTCTATTAATAATAAGCAAGAATCCCAGTTCCCAAAAAAGAATCTGGAAGTTGTTAAATGAAAAAAAACTTATCTAATTCTAAGGTCCATTTGAACTTGTGTTTTAAAAACTACTTGGTTCTCCTCCTCTGTTCCTAAAAAGTCAGCAGTAAAATCATGTTGATCAACTTTATATGATCAGAATCTATATTACAGTCCTCACCAACATTTCTGCAGCAGAGTTCTGAACTCACAGCCACAGATTTTCCTCAGTGCCTAACAGGGTTGCTTCCCTTTCCTTTATTAAGGACTTGCTTCCCTTTCCTTTATCAAGTGACCAAAGGACTACCTCCCATTTCCTGCTTCCCAACTGATGAAGATAATCACCAGTACCTTCAAGATTGTTGTTACTTAGTCACCATCCCACTAGGCTTCTTTGTCCATGGGGTTTCCCAGGAAAGAATATTGGAGTAGGTTGCTATTTCCTTCGCCAGGGAATCTTCTTGACCCAGGGATCAAACCCAAATGTCTTTGTGTCTCCTGCCTTCGCAGGCAGATTTTCTTTTACCACTGAGCCACCAGAGATGCCCATCTTCAAGACAGCATCACTAGTTATTTTTCATGTATCTAATAAAAATAACAACGCAGCTGTATAAGACTTGAATGTTCACCATAATCATGATTCTTTGTGGCAGGGGAGCTCTTAAACTTCTGTATTTTAAATTCCCACCTAGGCCAAAACTTGGTTGCCCTGCTTTTCTTCATGCTGACTCCTTTCTTCTAGGAGGCAACACAGCTTCATAAGTGTGTGCACTGGGTTTGCCTAGGGTACCTCTCTACGTTCTAGTCCCAGGTCTATAACCTCTGTAAGTGAGGTGGTACATATCACACATCTCTGCTGGTCTTTTGTCTTCTTACCTTATAAAGTGCAGGTACTTGCCTAATGATCCCTAGGCTCCTCTCTAGCCCCCGGAATCTATGATTGCTTTAGTCTTCTGGAGGCGTCTTGTTTTCAGGTTTCTTTCCAAAAGGCTGTAATTTATGGTTGTGCAAATCCAGCCCTGGCTCAAGACTTTCTAAATCCTCTGTACAGAGAGGTAGGTGCCTTTTGTAATACTACTATGCCAAGAACCTGTGTATGCCTATCTTTGCCTCAATTAAAAAAAATTTGGTTTCCTGCTTCCAGGAATTTTTTCTTCTCATCTTTATTCTCCCCAGTGTTGTACATTCAATAACAGTTCTCTCTTTTCAGTCTTTTCAAACCCTGATAAAAATCTTTGCCTGTCAGATCCTCTGATTGTTCTCAGTTATATCATTTCAGTTATTGATTTTCATTTCACATGTTTGACTTAGAAGATCGTAACTGAGATTTAAATGATATGTTTATAACATTTAGGATTCTCACTAGTTATTAAGGCTTTAAAATGTGTCTATTGTCTTAGTATTTAAGTCTGGATATCTAAGTCTTTATTTGAAGCAAAATTGTTTTCTTAAATCTGTGTAGAATTCATTCAAAAGCCCCGACCCTGGTGGGGGGACACAACTGTCTCTGACATTCATCCTTCTAATTCTTCTGGTATTCAATTTCAGACCAATTTTCCTTAATAACTAGTTGTTTTTTAAATTCCCTTACATCTTTTTTCATTGTTTATTGAATAAATTTATATCTGCATGATGTCTTTAATATTATGCTTTTTGTTTGTAGTGGGATAAAAGATAAAAATTTCATGCTGCACTATGAGGTAAGGTGAATTTTTCCCCGGTATTTTATTTTGAAAGATTTTTACAGTAGATAACCTGTATATCCACTACCTAGGTTCCTGCCATTGACATTTCACTATGCCAGTTTTATCATATATCTATTAAGGTTTGGGCACTTACTTTAATGCTTACAGAGGGATTTAGACAGTAGAGAGACAAGTAATACCTTTCCAACCAACAACATCCTGTTCTGAGTCAATACATAAAGGCTAAAGTATAGTAGACAAAATTGTATTAGTCGAGAAAGAGTTGTAACTGTTCACATGTATGTCCAACAAGTGGGGCTTTTCAAATACTTCAACTGGCAAATCACCATCTCCCTTTAGTTCATTTAAATGTTCATATTTTTACTCATTTGATTAGCAGCAAAATAACTGATGTATTTAATGTTAAATCATTTTATGTATGATATCAGTACATGTAATTGAGTTTTTGATTAGCTTTTCTAAGGGACCAGACATGACACAACCATATAGCATTCTAATTTTAGTATTTGAAGCACACAGTTTGGGAGACTAGTGTACAGCAGCAGGCCTTTTGAGTGGCTGTTGTTGGCTGCCCAGATTCCCAGCATCTCAATTTTGTTGAATCTGCTATAGCTAACAGAGAATATTTCATGTAGAAAATATATGCTAGAGAATATGTAAACCTGGAGTTTCTCACAGGTTTTAAATCCCTAATATCCTATTTGGGATATATACAGATGCTAGAGAAGCCACAGAGGAATTACAATTGATAAGGCAAATCTTAGGTTAAGAACTGAAGAGCACATGGCAATCTTTTAAAAAAATCTTTATAAAGTCTTTAAAAAGGGCACCTGCAAAAAATAGAGCTCTAGCTGATAATTGGGAAAAGAGGTGAGGGCAGAGGCAGGAGAAAGATATGGGCTGTACTGCTATTTTATTTCATTTTTTTAAAAAATCTTTTTATCATAAAATACAGATACTGAAAACCATATAAAACAAAGGATGACTTAATGAGTTTTTGTAAGACAGACATCCTTGTAACTACCACCAAAGTCATAGAATAGAATGTGTCCATGTTTTTCATCCCAGTGTTAAAAACCTTCTTTCCCTAAAAGTAACTACTCTTCTAAGTTTTATATTAATAATAATCTCTTCCTTGGGTTTCTGTCACACATACCTAGATAGAACAGTGTAGTCTTGTCCATTTTTTTTAATTTGATATTAAGTCTCTTTTAATCTACAGGTCTCCTCCATCACATTCTTTTCTTTACAGTCTTTCTGTTGAAGTCCCAGAGCCATCTGACCTGTAGTATTCCCCACAGCCTGGGTGCTGATTGCACTCATGGTACAGTTCAGTGGTCTATCCCCTGCAAATTGACCACTAGATCTAGAGGCTTTATCAGATTCATGTTCCATCTCTCTTTTAAAAAAATATTTAGTTAAAGTAAGTGGAATTCCAAATTTTTACAGGAAATTTTTCAGTTTTTTAAAACAACTACATCTAGTTTACGTTCTTTTAAGACAGTATATCAATCAAATAAAATAGTTTGCAACTCTTGGCTAAAGTAATACCGTTATTGGAAAAGATCTGTTTCCTTAATGTGCATTTTTTTTAAATGTGTATTTCTTATATTATAAAAATATAGTATTTTGTTATTGTTAACAATTTAAATGTTATAGAAGTTTGAGTTGTAAATCCTCATAACCATCCATTTCCTACCCCAGGTCATATAGACACTAGAAATAGCTACTTTTAGCAGTTTGGTATATGTCTTAGGGGTCCAGACATTTTCTGTGTGTATGAATGTACATTTTTTCTTCTTTTAACAAATATGGGATTCTATTTATATTTGTAACTTATTTATATATATGAAATATCTTTCCATGTCAATTGTATATGTATGTGGTTTTTTTGTTTTTTTAAGTTTCCTCCCTATGCAACTAATGAAATTGGCAAAGTCACTGGTGTAAATAGAAGAGAACTTGGGCATGGTAAGTACAAATCTCTGTATGTACATGATTTTATTAAAGAGACCTAGCTTTTTTTTTTTTTTCTCATTATTTTCTGTTCTGATTTAGGTGCTCTTGCTGAGAGAGCTCTGTATCCCGTTATTCCTAAAGATTTTCCTTTCACCATAAGAGTCACATCGGAAGTACTAGAGTCAAATGGTATGGTTTTGAAACATTTTTCCTATTGAAAAAGAACAGACTCCCTGTTATAGTTTTAGCTTTTCATAAGTAATGTTTCATTACATTTATTACTGTAGTACCCAAAACCACTGCAAGAGAAAAATGTGTTTAATCATATACTTGTCTGAATCTCTGTTCTTACCTAATGATATGTTTTGAAAACAATATTAATATTTTAAAAAGTTTATGTTTGTGTCTGATTTTACAATAGATCCAGTTTTGGTTATTTGTTTCCTTATTTTTATAAACAAACCATAGAGCAAGGCCAGCTTGGAAAGAGGAAGGGGGGAAATATAGTGAACTCTTAAGCAGGGGACACTTGTCATGTATCACAGATATAAGAAGATACCACAGAGAGAAGCTGGGTTTAAAAAGTCAAATTTATATTTTTATTTTTTCAAAAGAAATTATCTTTTTTTTTTTGCCATGCCATGCAGCTTGTGGGATTTTAGTTCTTTTAGATCCCCAGCCAGGGATTGAACCTAGGCCCTTGACAGTGAGAGCACAGAGTCCTAACCACTGAACTGCCAGGAAATTCCCAAAAGTCAAATTTAAATTAAAACTCAGTCCACAGGTCAAGGAAAGGTAGCATAATCATTAAAGGCAGAAAGGGCACCGGATTCTCAAACACGTAACCTACCTAGATCAGATGTTACAGGTATTTTCTAAAAAATACCAAAGCTCAAAATTTAAACTAGGACTTTCAGTTCTTTACTGGGTGTGATTAGGCTATAGCTTTTGGCCCAGTGAGAGAGCTGCTGCTGCTAAGTCACTTCAGTCTTGTCCGACTCTGTGCGACCCCATAGACGGCAGCCCACCAGGCTCCTCTGTCCCTAGGATTCTCCAGGCAAGAATACTGGAGTGGGTTTCCATTTCCTTCTCTAATGCATGCATGCATGCATGCTAAGTCACTTTAGTCATGTCTGACTCTGTGCGACCCTATGGACAGCAGCCCGCCAGGCTCCTCTGCCTACGGGATTCTCTAGGCAAGAATACTGGAGTGGGTTGCCATTCCTGTATTTTTAACTGCCTTCTAGTTAAGCAAGAAAAGAGGCATGCTGTTTTTTCTGGTAGTTTCTTAGAAGCAGAATCTCTAGTACTGCTGTCCAATAGAACTTTCTTTGGTGACAGAAATTCTCTATCTCTGTGCTGTGCTAAAATCAGCTAAGAGACTGAATTTATTTCAAATAATTTAAATTTAGCCACATGTTGCTAATGGCTGTCACATTGTCTGTGCAGCTCTGTAGTCTGTGGTTTAGGAGAGCATGCCTTAAGTGCTTTTAAAAAGAAGGAAGGAAAGAATATTGAATATTTAAATTATAAATGAGTAATTGTAAGGAAATAACTAACAGTAGCAATTGTCTACATTTAACAAAAATCAGTATTAAAGCAAGTATTTTCCTTTGTTTTTATAGGATCATCTTCTATGGCATCTGCATGTGGTGGAAGTTTAGCATTAATGGATGCAGGTAAAAGAATTATGTCTCAAAACTACCAAAGCTTATTTATATAATATAGACTTAATCAGTAATAAAATATAGGATTTTTTAAAACTGTATTTTAGCAAGACTTGATGAAGTCAGATTACAGATTACCAAACCAGGCCAGAAGGAAGATAATTAAAAAGCACAGTTTCAACTACAGATATCTGCTGAAATTCTTATTCTTGGTTAAAAGTAATAAATTGAAATTATTTATTTGGTGACCCTTGGCCTTTCTGAGAGCTCTGCAATTGATACCATTCACTAAGGAAGGTTGGCTTAGCCAGCAGAAGTATTAGGACCCATAAAGGAAAATAATTTATGTAATCTTTCAGTCGTTTTAAGCAAACCCTGGGAAGAATGCCACTCATAGAATATGAGTACACAGAACTTTAGGAAGGAAGACTGCAAGTGGTTCAGTATAGTCTCTGGATCTGAAACACCAAAAAGGAAAGAAGCAGCATGTTAAGAGACTCTGAAAACAGTATCTGCCAGTTACCAGTGATGCTGTTTAAGAAGAAAGAGAAGAAAAACCTAAAGACACTCAAAGAGGCTACACACAGAGTTCCCTATTAAGTTCTTACATTTACAGGACAGAAAAGTAGAAAGATAGAAAGGATAATATAATGAAGAATTAAATGAAAGAATGGTATAAATGTATAATGTGTGTTCAATCACTCAGTCATGTCCGACTCTGCAACCCCATGAATCATATGTAGCCCACTAGGCTCCTCTGTGCATGGGATTTCCCAGGCAAGAATACTGGAGTGGGTTGCCATTTCCTTCTCCAGGGGATCTTCCCAACCCAGGGATTGAACCCACGTCTCCTGCATTGGCAGGCGGATTCTTTACCACTGAGCCACCATGATACCATTATCTAAAAACCTTAAGGCAAAGCAAAAAAAGCTAAAGGCAATTAAAGGCACTTTTCTAGTTCTGTTCAGTGGAAGGAAAACATAACCTGATATTTAAGGTAGCTGGTTAAAATACCATTTCTATTTTCACCTTCATATATTAATTCAACAAATCTTTATTGTATGCTAACTCTGTGCCAAGCACTGATCTGAACTCTTGGGACATGGTGGTGAACAAAACAAAGTCTCCTGTTTCATGCAGCTTTCATTCATCATTCTTACAATCTCATATTGGAAAACACAGAACAAATCCTGAAAAAGGTGAACTGAAAGATAAAAGGTCACAAGAGAGTCTTTATCTGCTCTAAATGAATTCAGATCTTCAAGTGTAGACAGAAACTCATCCTAAGTAATGAGAATTTCAGGATAAGATAACTGAACCAGTTTGGCAGTATTGGGGAAATCATTGAGATTAGTATACCAAAGAAACAAAGAATTCTTACTTTTGAAAGATAATATATATTTCCTGTAAAGTGTAATAACCCAGTGAACTTGACAGTGACCCTAGTGTATAAGTATTAACAAGGAGGGAGAAGAGAGTCACTCCGAGTAAGCCATGCCATAGAGCAGAGGGAGGATGCTGCTTGTACAGTGTATCTAGAGCTCAGCTTAGCAGTTGTGACCTGGCAGAAAAGGATGCAGAAATTGATAATGAGTGATAAGTATACTGTTTATAACTAGTTGAAGGGTGAGCAGCCACGACTAGATAATCTGATCAGTAGGTTGGAGAGAGTTCTGAATTGGAGCTTGAAGATGCTCCATCCTAAACCTTGTCCTTAAAAACTGCCTAAATATGTTATTGAATTAACTAAGAACACTGGTCGGCCAATAAAAAAGATACTGATAAAAAGTAGTATGTGACTAATGTGTTAAATGACAATTTTGATCTCTTAATAGAAAATGTTAACATTAAAAAATAAGGAGCCAAATAGAAAAAGAAATTGACAAGAATGAATGTCAGATTCTGTGGGAAGAGCCAAGAAATGGTATTCAATTCAAGCTTACATGACAGACCTAGGCGATGAAGTGGAAGAGAATAGGAGCTGGGGTAGGGGTAGGGGAGCTAAAAATCTGAAAAACTGGACAGGGAAGCTTGCCAGGGGAAGAAATGGTGTGGACTTGGACTAAAGAAGTAGCAATGGATACTTCAGTATTCGGAAGAAAGGACAAATTTTCTGCAAAAAAATATTTAGAGGATGAACCTCTAATCAGATTTTTGTGACTTGATGAAGATGAAGGAAATGAGGAAAGAAGTGTTGATTCTAGTATGTCATTGCTTTCAATCAAGACAGGGAATGCAGGAGAAAAGGGATTTATCGAGGGTGATTAAATTTTGAAATTTAAAATTTTCTATTTATTAACAATTTAAGATGCATTAGGGATATTTAGCTGGAGATATCCAGCAGGCAGATGGATTGTACAGATCCAGGTTTAGCAGAGAGAACTAGGTAGGAGGGGTAGATTTTTAAGTCACCAACATTATAGGTGATAGTTAAAACTGTGGGCATAAAGAATATGAAATGAGGTCTCTACCACATTCCTTTATGTCAGATAAGTTTCAAGTGATCAAAACTTTAAACTTCTTTTAAAAAATTAAACAAGATTTTATGAAACTCTTGGATAGGAAAAAAAAAAGCCTTTTTAGGGAATTTCCTGGTCATCCAGTGGTTAGCACTCAGTGCTTTCACTACAGTGGCCTGGGTTCAACCCCTGGTTGGGGAACTAAGATCCCACAAGCCATGCAGTGCAGCCAAAAAAATTAAAAAAAAAAAAAAAAAAAAAAACACCTTTCTAAGCAAAATCTAGGAACCATGATTACATAGAAAATCCTATACAGCAAAAAACACAGGAAAATCAACAGACTAGAAAATAATATTTTATCATGTATTTCATATCTGTATTTTATTTACTGTAACAGTCTATATATTTAACAAAGATCTGTCCATATTAAAAACTCTTATAAATCAATAACAAAAAGACTAGCAACCATGTAAGAAAATGGCTGAAGGCCATGAAGAGCCAGTTCACAGAAAAAGAAATATAAATGGTTTAGAAACGTTTTTAAAAAGTTCAACTTCACTCATAAAAACAGAAATCAAGTTAAAAAGAGTAAGTTACCATCTTTATCATTCAGATGGCAAAGGCCAAAAGATTTAGCAGAAATTAACAAGAATGTAGACTAGCAGGGAGCATCATATACTGCTGGTAAAAGTATAAAATACTACACACTGTGGAAGACAGTTTGACATTATAAGAAATGTAAATTCACACCTGCTTTGACTCAGTAACCCCACTTCCTACTGTGTAGCTTATAAACACATACAGGGAGTACTCTGCAGCTATTCAAAAGAATAAGGTAAAGAAAAGATTAGACTCACATTTAGATTCCCTGGATATAATTTTTGGGAGGATACACAAAATCTAATGGTGCTGTCATGGGGAAGTGGACTGAAGGACTCAGGCTAAAAAGATTTATCAAATACATGATTATTTTTCAAAAAGAAAAAGAAGGCTCCAAAAGCAAAGCACAAAGAAATGGATTACTTTAAAAGTTAAGTTTGCCATTATTAGAGAAGTTTTTGTTGAGAACAAAGAATTATGTTAAAGGGCTTTTATTATATATTTAAGAAGAAATGAGGCAGGCAGATGATTTATTAAGGCTTCCATGCAGCTCAGCTGGTAAAGGATCTGCCTGCAATGTGTGAGACCTGGGTTCGATCCCTGGGTTGGGAAGATCCCCTGGAGAAGGGAAAGGCTACCCACTTCAGTATTCTGGCCTGCAGAATTCCATGAACTGTATAGTCCATAGGGTCGCAAAGAGTCGGACATGACTAAGCGACTTTCACTTTCACTTCTTCTAACTTAGTTTTGATAATTGTCAATATAGAACACCATCCAGTTATATTAAAATAAATGTCAACAGAACGATGAATAACCTATGTTCGGCTGATACGTACACATTATACACAAGTTCTTTTTCTCAATTATAGGAGTTCCAATTTCATCTGCTGTGGCAGGTGTGGCAATAGGATTGGTCACCAAAAACAATCCTGACAAAGGTGAAATAGAAGACTACCGTTTGCTGACAGATATTCTGGCAAGTATATTCACATTTTCAAGTGTTTAATGGTGAAGATTATACACACTTTGTAAACAAAGTGCTTAGAAGAATGCTAGTGCTGGAAAAATAGAAGTCTGTGTTCTTTATTTTCTTCCTGCATATCTGCCTTGGATTTTATAGGATGTGAGTTAAAAATAAATATTAAGTATGAGTATTCATATTGGCTCACTTTAGGATGATTATAAATTAGTCCCTATGCATTGATGGGACATTATCTAAAAATAAACTGATTTTCTGATGAAATATATGTAACTTAAAACGCCATATATTTTTTTGTATTTAATACATGAGTTTTTTATTTTATCAATATATGAAATATATATGTTCTAAAGGACATAGATAACTTATAAAGCTATTTTTAAAAATTACTCTACAGTGACTATGGGTGAATTGCACTTTTGTTTAAAACTATTACTATATCATAATCTTTTAAATTGTTTAAGGGGATTGAAGATTACCATGGTGACATGGATTTCAAAATAGCTGGCACTTCTAAAGGAATAACTGCATTGCAGGTATTTTAGAACCTATTTTATTTTATTTTTAAATACTTAAATTATATCAGAAATCAATATTTGTATAATTTTTTGGCTTTTCCATATTAGGCTGACATCAAATTACCTGGAATACCAATAAAAATTGTAATGGAGGCCATTCAGCAAGCCTCAGGTATGCCAAGCCAGTACACCTTATTCTTCTTTCATCACTGTCTATGTGTTAAATGTGAATTATAATTCCCATTAGGCTTATTATTTAAAATAGGCTTATTCTAAAGTACTGCTTTAAAAAATGAAATTTAATGTAATAACCTAAATCAAGAAGTATTAAGTTACTAGGTACATGACTATTACCAAAGTGGATGACCAGTGAAAATTCAGTTTTTACAAATTGACTCCCCAAGATAGGATTTATGGAGAGGGGAATACAAGTAGAATTCTTAAGGTAATTGAGATGCGAAGAAATTTGATTATTATGTTTTTATTTCTTCTAGTGGCAAAAAAGGAGATATTACAGATAATGAACAAAACTATTTCAAAACCTCGAGCATCTAGAAAAGAAAATGGACCTGTTGTAGGTAATACATTAAAATTATTGATTTGATGATAAGGTAAACATTATTATATGGAAGTACACTGCTATTTAAAAAACTTTTTAAAATCCATACACAAAACAATTTAAATGCTTTTACAGTTAAAATACTTTAAATTTGAGGGGATAATCTGAAACATAAGAACTTTTTTAGTCACGTAGTAAAAAAAACGGTTTTTCTGTTTCACACTAAAATATTTGTACATGTGTCTTAGCCAAGTCTTGACCAATCAGTACATTTTTAGGTTCATACATATATATATATACACATATATATGAATGTGAATTATTTCTATTTGTGTCTATGCTACATTTCAGAAACTGTTCAGGTTCCATTATCAAAACGAGCAAAATTTGTTGGACCAGGTGGATATCATTTAAAAAAACTTCAGGCTGAAACAGGTAAGGGTTGTATGAAGTTTGGATTTTTTATTTAGGTCATGTAAATTTGCCATTATATCTCTACTGTGTTTCTCCAAAAAATATGTTTGAGAAATGAGAAATGTAACATTGACATTTCAATGAGATGAGAAAAGGATGTAACGTCGACATGTCTTTATTTCTGTGTATGCCTCTTAATTAGTAAATGATCATCTTTAATTATATTCAAGAAGGGTGACTTAGAATTAATCCGTTTTTCTTCAACATTTTAAAATCAGACATTTAGAAAAACTGCTTTTTCACGTTAGAAGAGTTTTAATTTTTCTTATTATGAGTTCTGTCTTTCACTTAGTCTTATTTAGACTCTTTTATTTAGAGAATATGTGTAGAAGTAGTATGCTTTAATTTGCTTTTTTTTCTGGAAATCAGTCTTTGGGATACCTAGTCACTTACCAGCTTTGAGGTTATAGAAGGAGCATAAGAAGTCAAGTAACCTTGGGCAGTTCTCAAGATTGAGAAATGACATGATTTCATCCCTCATCCATCCGATGACCACTCTAAAAAGAGGGAGAAAGAAGAAATGGTGAGGAAAGTGTTCCATAGTTTCTTCTAATTAAAAGCACAGAACCAAAATTAGAACTTAAATGTTTTCTCCCACCAAGAAAGTAGGGACACTGGTTCACTATTGTATCCCCAGGGCCTAGCGCAGTGTTGGATAGATAGCAGGTGTGCCATGTGTATTTGTTGATGAATGAATCCCTTTGTGATTCCTTGTGATTAAACACACAACCCTGCCCAGCTACATCCAGGTCACCCCCTGCTCTCAAATTTGCTTTTAAGGCTTTTCTCCACTGGAATGAGCAAGTTAACTTCAATATGTAAAATTATTTTTTTAAAAGGAGTCACTATTAGCCAAGTAGATGAAGAAACATTTTCTATCTTTGCACCAACACCTAGTGCCATGCATGAAGCAAGAGACTTCATTACTGATATCTGCAAAGATGATGTAAGTATTGAGCTTTTGATAGTTACTTTTTTTTTCTACCTTTTGTTACTATTTTCTTTATGAATCTGACGGTTTATTTTGTACTTACAGCAAGAGCAGCAATTAGAATTTGGAGCAGTGTACACTGCCACAATAACTGAAATCAGGTAATATCAACGAAACTGCTGTGCTACTTTTTGTAAGATTTTATATTATAAGCTCATATTAACTTCACATTTGCATTATTTATTTTGAAAGTATAAGGTGTTTAGAGTATGTTTCAATTACCATATAATCATTATTCTTAAGATAAAATTTATTTTCTATACCAGTTTGTAGATTTTCATGACCATGGTTCTGTGATGATTATTACACTAATAGATTTTTCTGACTGAATTGTTTTCTTTAACCAAAGTTCCCACCATTTAATCTTCCAATAAACATATTTCCTTTCTCTTCGTACTTTTTTTCTTTTTGGTAGTTTCTTGTTGACTTGTTTAAAACTGCAGGCTTTCACTGCAGGGGGTGTGGGTTCGATCCCTGGTCAGGGAACTATGATCCCACATCCCCTCCCTCCCACCTCCCCACCAAAAGAAAGAAAATTCACTTAATAAGAAAAAAAAAAGAAATTATCAGATGTAACAAATATTCAGAACTAATTGAAATGAATTATAAAAGACAATGGAATAGTTTGTTTAATATCACAAGTGAAAACTTAAGAAATGGGCTGGCTTATTTTAGTATGTTAGAGGAAAAGAGATGTATTTTTTAATAAAATAAGTACCCCATTTTATCTAACCTGCTTCCTTAAATCAGGCAGCTCAGTTGGTAAAGAATCCGCCTGCAATGCAGGAGACCCCAGTCTGATTCCTGGGTCGGGAAAATCCACTGGAGAAGGCATAGGCTACCCACTCCAGTATTCTTGGGCTTCCCTTATGGTTCAGCTGGTAAAGAATCTGCCTGCAATGTGGGAGACCTGAGCTCCATCCCTGGATTGGGAAGATCCCCTGGAGGAGGGAAAGGCTACTCCAGTATTCTGGCCTGGAGAATTCCATGGACTGTATAGTCCATGGGGTCGCAAAGAGTTGGACACGACTGAGCAACATTCACTCACTTCACTTCCTTAAATCACTACTTAACAGGTTGATGATAATTCTACACTTAATTTAAAATATTTAATGCCATTTCAGAAGTTTTTGGAAAATATCATGAGAAATATAAAAGAATGTATATTCCAAAAGCTTTTCCCTACCTATTTTTCCTTTATTTTTTCTTTGTCCTTTGATCCTTAAGTATTTAAATACAAGGTGTATTTTCCATTGGAAACATAAGTATCCCACTTAGATAATCATACTTTTTATAGTTATAAAAAACATGTACTGGAGAGTGGTTTTTATGTGTTTTTTTACTTTGTTCTCCTGTGAAAACATAACTACAGTTTAATTATCCGTAGATAATAAAGTTCCTTATTATTCTAATCAGGCTTATTTCCTTACTGTAGAGACACTGGAGTAATGGTTAAACTCTATCCAAATATGACTGCAGTACTACTTCACAACACACAACTTGATCAACGAAAGGTAAAAACAAGAAAGGCAGATTTGATTATTTTTTTAACTGCCTTAAAACAACCATACTAAATACAAAGACAAAACAAAAAAGACAGAAATACTGCTTGACAAAAGGGTTTACACTGTTTACCAGATAATGTTTCTCCTTCGATGATGGAGTAGAAACATTCTTGAATGTTTTGAGGTGGAACAGTTCTAGAGTTAACACACAGCAATTTCTAAAAATATCTAGCTATAGCCCTGTTTTCCCAATTTTCCTGACTAACCAGTCATGGAAAGATAATTCTTAGGATGACCTTAATCTTTATTATAGTCTATATTTGGAAGACTAAGAATATGAAACCACTTGAGAATACTATGGGGCAGAGAAATAATAGGTGTTTTACGAAATATTAAAATATTATATAAAGCAATACAGGATAAAACAATGGATTACTGGCCCAGAAATGGCCAACAAAAATCAGAAATAAACCCAGTTATGTGCATAAGAATATAATACGTACTAAAAGTTGCATTTTTAGTTGAGAAACAAGGATTATTCAATAAATCATATTGGAATAGCCTGTTTTCATAAAACAGGATCTTTCCTCTTTTTATACCAAAGTCCTATTTGGATCAAGGAGTTAAATGTAAAAAAGAAAAAAATTTTTAAGGCAGTTGAGGGCAGAAAAACAAATCTGGGCATCAGGAACGGTAAGGGTTGAGGGAGGACACTAGATGAAAATACAGATATTTTATTAATCTTGGGACTGGAAAATTCTTTTTCAACATGATATCAAAGCCAAAAATGTAAATAAAGTGATAACATTTGACCCCATCATTTTTTAAAATTATGGCAAAATATAGTAAGTTTGAAAGACAAGCAGCAATTTAGGGGAAAAAATACTTTAACATATGACAGAGGCTTCATATACTGAGGGCTTGTATGGACCAGTAAGGAAAACGAGTATCAATAGGAAAAATGAGCAAAGAACATGGAAAAATTGTTTTTTAAGCTGACCAAGATATTCAGTATCAATAGCAATTTTTTTAAATGCAAGTAAAGCCAAGTTCCCATTTCAGCTTTACAGATAGTTGAAATTTGCCAGTGTGCATCAGAGTGTAGATAAAAATGGACATACAGGAATGTAAATTGTGGTAAACTTTTTGGAGAGTGTCTAGAAAAGGTACAAGTTTCTTTGGACCTACAAGTCCCATCACATGTAGGACACTGTTCTGAGAAGATAAGAGTACATGAATATATAATCATTGTAAGACTGCAATTTATTTTTCCTCCGCATTTTGAAAAATTTTAAACCTACAGAAAACTTGAAAAAAATCATAGACTGAATACTCATATACCTTTCCCCTTCATTCATAGATTAAACCAATAAAGCTATTTTCCACTTGGAAAAAAATGTGTACTACCATGGATAGTAGGTAGTTATGCGTGACAACTAATAGATTAACATGTTGTCTTTCAGATTAAACATCCCAGTGCCTTAGGATTAGAAGTTGGCCAAGAAATTCAGGTACTTGTATTCATCATTTTAGCCTTAAAGTTGTAAATTATACTTTAAGTTTCAATTATTTATTTAATCAAATAAGCTGAATCAAATCTACATTTGTGGTTTATATTATTTATATGCTGTCTTCTTTTTTAACTTCTTCCTTAAAACAGACTCATTAGGGATTCAGATACAGTTCTTACCCTCAAGGCGCTTACAAGTTAGTTAGGACAATAGTCCCCTTAAAAAAAAATACATGAGCAACTCAGCGATGGATATGTAGAATCAGTGATTCAGAGACAGGACATGAGAAACATGATAGGTAACTTTGTTAAAGGTCTTTGTCTTACTTGAGGAGTTAAGACTTGAATTGCTTCCTTATATACTGGTTGAGGCTGAAAGTTTTTGAGTTTGATGAAAGCCATGATGTCAGTTCTGGAATTTTGATAACAAAATTGACCTTTGTAATAGTCCTTATGAATAGATGAAAGAAGTGGTTGCCAGTCTGGTTTTTTTTTGGCTACACTACATTCTGTTCCAGTAGTACCGAATACCTATGACCTGAGTAAAAACTAAGACATAAGTTTATTCCCAATCTGTCATTCCATTATTCACAAAGCCTCCAGGGAAAGGTAACAACTACAACATAATCTCTCTGTATAGATTTTTTTTTTTTTTTTTTTTTTTTACATCAGAAGGGATTTAAGAGTTAGCACATCTCCCCCTGACTTTTAGTGTCTAAGGTCAAGCCAAATAACCTTCAGCATGATAAGATGGTCCTTTGAGTGTTAGTCTGAGTGACCTAAGCATAATCCTATATAGATTGTAGCACAGTTAGGGTCAAGAAGCTCTTGTCTAGATTCATTCACCATGGTTTTTACTGTTCTTCCATAAGAGGGACAAACAAAAAGGCACAGATAAGTCTAACAGAAGATTATAATTGGGCAACTAAATGCCCGTCTCTTTTCTTTTTTTATAATCACTACTTAACCAAGTATTTATTAGCATATACCTCCAATTAGCACTGAGGTATGCTTTCAGTGAACAAGTAAAAGCTTTAATCATTGCCTTTTTGGACCAAGTATCTTTTAATTTGGGTATCAGTCAATGTGCTATAACTTTGAAAGTATGTTGTTGTTCAGTCACGTCCAACTCTTGGCAACCCCATGGACTGCAGCATGCCAGTATATTTAAAGTATATTTGTTTCTTTAACACAGGTGAAATACTTCGGACGTGATCCAGCTGATGGAAGAATGAGGCTTTCTCGTAAAGTGCTTCAGTCTCCAGCTACAACTGTTGTCAAAACTTTAAATGACAGAAGTAGTATTGTAATGGGAGAATCTGTTTCACAGTCATCATCTAATTCTTCCCGGTGATATTCTATATTCTATAGAGCAAAATTTCAGTAGCATCTTCTAACATATAGATTTATATATAATATAAATATATTCTAATGATTTGTATGAAAATGCTCACTTTACGTGTTCCATTTTTTAAATTCCAAGTTACCTGTATTATTATTTACATTATAAGTCAATACATATTTATTATTAAAAGTAAATCATTTATACATATAAGACTCCCAACTGCTAATAATTTGGAAAAATAAAACTAGTTCTTAACCTCTAGAGACCAGTGGAGAAGGAAATGGCAACCCACTCCAGTATTCTTGCCTAGAGAATACTGTGGACAGAGGAGCCTGGTGGGCTGCTGTCCGTAGCGTCGCACAGTCAGACACGACTGAAGCGACTTAGCATGCATGCATGCGTTGGAGAAGGAAATGGCAACCCACTCCAGTATTCTTGCCTGGAGAATCCCAGGGATGGAGGAACCTGGGGGGCTGCCGCCTATGGGGTCGCACAGAGTCGGACACAACTGAAACGACTTAGCAGCAGCAGCAGCAGCAGCAGCAGCAGCAGCAGCAGCAGCAGCAGCAGTGCCACAAAGTGAAAATATAGGTCACTAACTACAAACCACCAAAGGGTTCCATTTCCACTTAAATCAAGGTCATACTCTTTATATCTGAACTTTTTTTATTTTTGTCTTCATTCATATCTTGGTAGTTTTCCCTGCTTTCCAATAAAGTTTTTCTATGAGGGCTATTATATGCTAAGATCTCTAATTTATAATGACTCAAATTGACTACCCATCTTTGGTAGTAAAGCAGTATAGGTACTCACAAGACTTGTTCCTTTATAATCTTTGTTACTAACACTTCCTGCCCATAAATCAGTTTTTTTAATACAATAATTTTTTTCTTCTCTTATAGAATATCTTGAATTTCTGGATCTAACATCATTATCTTTCTTATTTCAGTTCAGCCAAGCATAGCATTCATTTATTCAATACTTACTATGTGCCAAGTTCTAGAATGTGTACAGGAGGTATATCAGTGAACAAAATAAAGTTCCAAATGCTCACATTCTAGTGGATGGAAACAATAACTATACAAGTCAGATAGTGGTAGGTTCTTTAAAGAAAAAATGGGTGAGGGGATAGAGTGATTTTTTTTTTTTTAATTAAAAAAGGTACTATTGTAGATAAAATGATCCAGAATAGCATCTCTGAATAGGTAACATTTGAGTAGAGACCTAAATGAAGTGGAGGAAGATACACAGCAATTTTTGAAAGAAGATTCCAGATAAAGGGACTAACAACTTTATTAGTATGGTATGTGTAGAATATACAGCAGCCTTTCTATTCTAGGAACCAATTTCACATAGTCCTTTTACTCCTTAGTCTTGTGCCTGTTCTTCACCAAAATTAGAAAGCAAATTTTATAAAAGAATATAAAACGAGGAGATATAATCAGTGCAAGGTGATTTAATTTAATCATTAATTTAATTTTCAAAGCATTTAATCTGGAAAGAATAATGTTTGCTTACTTGTAAGAAGAGAAAAGATAGGAAGGTTGTGTAAGTTTAAATGGCCTTTACAAAATTCCAGGCTCATGAGAGACTAGGCTGGTAGGCAGCAAAAATGGAAAAGAGAATATATCTTGGTATCAAGGGTCAGAAACCAATCTAAATTAAGCTACAGCTAAGAGGGAATTTTATCACAGGGCCATGAATTTATTTCACAGAAAGTAAGTCACAATCCCTATGGTGGAATGGAACCAGGACTGTCAGGTAATTATTAGGAACTAAGACAGTTCTCCCCTACCTATGGAGTCTCATGACCTCTCATTTGTGCTTCTTTCCATATAACAGCTTTTTTCTTCTAAGTCAATATGTTTTCATAGCATAGGGCAAAAGATGGCTGTCCACAGGAAATTACTTGTCTCTGAGTTCAGTTTCTGGAGGAGAAAAGGACAGGCTTAACTTGAGAAAGGTGTCAAACCTGATCAGGATTGCCAGATAAAATAACAGAATGCCAAGTGAAATTGAAATTACAGGTAAACAAATGTTCAGTATAGTATGGCCTCTACAATATTGGGGATATACTTATATTTAAAAAAAATTATTCCTCATTTATTTGAAATTCACATTTAACTGGGTTTCATGTATTTTTGTTTGCTAAATCTGATAACCCTAAACCTGGTGCAAGCAACCAAGTTGAAGAATTCTTAAGAGCTTATTCTTGGGAGAGGAGAATGTACAGAAAAAATGGACTGAGCCTATACCCAAGATACTGCAGAACAAACAAAAAGAAAATGGATAGACTTAGATTAACTCAGATAATAGGGGATGCAGGTGAGAGAAGAAAAGGCAGATTTCAGCCTGAGGGTTGTGAAGACAGGCAGATCTAGGACATGAATAGTAAACTTGGACGGGTAAATAGTTTTAAAGAAAAATGTTTGACTTATTAAATATGAGCATGAAATCACCAACCAACATATTGGTTGGATATTCACCTGAATATCTGAAAAAGCAACTGAGGCATAAATGACTTTTGCAGAGAGAATATTTTAAAACAATCTTAGTTTTACCCTCTCAAGCATATCTCAAATCACTGCAACAGGTTTCAAAGTAACTCTGAAATTTACAAAATTAAAGGTAATTAAAACCACCTATTATGAGCACAGTACTAAGCTATGGAATAGTTTATTTCCTTCTGAGATGTACGTATAGAGTCAGTAACTTATGAGAAGCTGATTGGTAAGCAGTCTAGTAAAGGTTTTAAAAAAGTCATAAAAAGATAGGGGAAAAAATAGGTTAATTCTCATCGGAAGAAAAAGTGAAAGTTTCTAAGAAGTGGAATTTGAATAGGACATCATTAGGGAAAGGTAATATTTGAGTTGGGCTTTTAGGAAGGATTGTAAAGGGAAAGGCTGCCTGTGAAATGGAACAGTTTTATCAGTGGATGAAGAAGGCAGTAAGTAGAGGCCAGATTGTAGAGGGGTTTAGGATATTAGACTTAGGACTCTGAACTTTATTCTGCATATACTGAGAAACACTAAAGAATACCCATTGTTTCATGAAAACCAAAATTGCATAGTTGGCTATAGTTTTGATATTGTGGCCATAAAATTTAATGCAATTGCCAAGGACTCAGATGATATTTTTAAAAACGCTAAAATGTGTAGGCCATTATCATTTGTGGAAACAGATAATTATTTTAATAAAATATTGGCAACAGCTATTAGGACCAAATAGTCTACAGGAATGCAAGGATGGGTAGGCATATAATCTCTATAGTGAATTATAGAGAAAAACCATATGATAACCAGATGCAAGAGAGGCAATTTATAGGAGTCAACGTACATTTCCTAGAGAATTTAGAATATTAGTATTTGTCCTCAACTTGGTAAGTGGTATCTATCAGCAATGAAGAACATGTATATAACACTGAAGATGTTGCTATTAAAGTCAGGAACAAAACAAGAATCACCACTATTTGATTCATCAGTGTTGAATGATGAACATAATACACCATCAGTGTTCTGAGGTCCTAATCAGTGTGATGAGATTAAAAACAGGTGGAAAAGAAAAAACATTTGCAGATGATTATCTAAAACACACTTTAAATTGTTATAAAACAGGCCCCATATATCTGCCAAAATAAATAGCAGTCAGCTGCTGTTACGGTATGAGCTCATTTCCACTCCTCTCAATTTTTCCAAGTTTCAAAGAGCTACACCAGCAGTGAGTTTACCCCATCCCCTGGGGTCCTGACCAGGGTTAAATCTTCTGTCCCAAAGTCAATGAAATCTTGATTATCCAGTTTTAGCCTCCAGTCCCCTTGATCAAGAACCCTCAAAATTCAATCCCAAGTGTACTGTGGTTCCTGCTAGTACATGCTAGTTTATTATTTCAGTTCCTTGAGTGTGTGATCTCCTCCCTTATCAGGCAAAGCATTCCCCAGGCATATTATAACTAGATTTAACCCTAGTTACCACAGCCTCTCAGCCAGAAGAAATGGAAGCAGCTATGGAAGAGAACTTTCTACAAGGGGGCCAGTGTTATCTCTTTCTAGGAATTATAAGCTGCTTCTGCAATCCCCAAGGATCCAGGGATGTTTTCAAAGCCAAAATCCTCAGGGGCACCCACCCCATGTTTCAGAGCTTCGGGCTTTCTCAAGCAGGGCCCTAGCTGTATAGCAAACCTCCCTAGGCTGAAGATCCAAGTACCTTCAGAGCTCTTGTAGCTGTCTAATCCCATGTCAGTTTTTTCACTGTCGGAAATAAGGGCCTCTTTATGAAGCCCAAAGAGCCCCGTCTGGCTCACACTTAGTTTTTGTTTTTCCAAATTAGTTTTTACCTGTGCATTAAGCATTAAGTGACCTCAACTCATTATCCCTCTGCAAGGAAGTATAACTTAATTGGCCAGCTCTGCTTTCATAAGCATTGTTTCCCCCATATCTTTCAAATCCTGAATTGTTGAATAGGTGACAGCATTCTAGGATGTTTTACTAGGTCACTACTGGTGAAATCAGGATGGCCATGTTGTGCCAGGGACTGAGTCAACTATTTCCCAAACCACATCTTACTGTCTGATTTCTGACACCACTCCCAGTATCACCTATTATCAGTCCTGATCCTCAGAAAAGCAGATGCCAAGAAGGGGGTTACACGTGCAAGATAGTGATTGGGAGAAATGTCGGTGAAGGATAAAACAGGTGGGCTCAGGATTGACAGGGAGAGCCTACAGACCATGGTGCCAAGTCTGACCCCTGTAAAAGGAGGAAGGGAAGAAAACAGAGCGGAACTTCAGACTAGTGTAATTCCAAGAAAGTCTCATCCTGGCTGATAAGAAGTTCCCCAAGCCAAAGTTGTCCATTAGAGGAGTTCTGTGGACAAGAAAGGACAAGTTTTATACCCCCTGCTTGCTCAGTCACTGGCTGGAGGTCACTGGGCAGCTGGAGTTATTTGGGGTACAAACAGAATGGTGGATCCCCAAAGGGTTGACTTACTGTCGAATAACTGTTCTCCAGAGTACATTATCTTTAAGGAAATCAGAATGGTGCGTGTATATGGCCACCACACCAATCAAAAATCAAAACAAACTAAAGCTACAGCAATTAATTGTCATACTAGAGTTGGCCAAATAAAACAATGGAAAAAGTGAATCCAGACTCTAATCTAGATATATGTCTGTGAATTTAATAAAGAATATAATTTAAATAGCATTTCAAATAATTTCATCTATAAATGATGTTGATAGTTGACTCTCCCATTTGGAAGGAAAATTTTAAATTGACATCCTCTTTCTTATATACAAAAGGTTTCAAGTGAATTAGAAAACTAAACATTAAAAAACCATAAAAACATGACAGAATACCTTGGTTAAACATGGAAAATGAATAACACAGTTAAGTAATTTTTTTTTAAAGTAGAGTCCAAAGGGCAAACAAAAGACAATAGCAGAGATGAGATTTTAACAAATGTTGGTTGCATGACAAATAGAAAAGCAGTGGTAAATTTAGCAGAACAGAGGTGATCAGGCAAAAGAACACAAATCATCTCCACCAAAAAAAAAAAAAAGGATCGGGGCTGAGAATTTGAGGGCGGGTTAAGTCTATACAGAGACTTACATGCGTGACTCCCTTAACAATTTCACATAACCAAAGGACTACCATCACCCTACACACACACTCATACCCATACATGCTCTTGTAAAACTGCCACGACCATCTCAGATGAGATCCTAGCTACCAGAGATGCAATGGTGAGAAAAACATAGCTCCTCAGACTCATGAAAATTTTTTATCTACATGTGGAGACAATTATTAATCAAAACCCATACAAATAAATATAAAGGTAAGGATTCAGCCTGAGGATAGATGAGGCAGAGAAGAAATAGAGTCAAGAGGAACGAAATCAAATTCTCATTGATACTTGAGTCAATCAAATCAACACTGAGGTTCATCTTATCTTCAGACTTGTATTCACATGAGACTCACATGAGCCAATGAGTTCTCTTATCATTTAAACTAAAGTGAATTAGGTTTTTTGGAATGGGGTTCATTGGAATGGGGATATGGAAGGAAGTCAAGGAAGGCTCCTCTACATAAGTGATAATTGTGACATCTGAAGGATAAAGCAGGAATCATCATGAGATGATTGGAAAGAAGGAAGTTCAGACAAAAATGTCAGTTTTAACTTAGATCAAGTAAAACAGGTTGAAAGATGTTTGTGGGTATTATCTACATAGAGGTCTTCAGTGAGTTTAACAAGAGCTTTTTGGTGAGGGCTGAGTGATGGAAACCAGAATATGAGTGAGTATGCGCATGCATGCATGCTCAGTCGTTTCAGTTGTGTCCAACTTTTTGTGACCCTATGGACTGTAGCCCACCAGGCTCCTCTGTCCATGGGATTTTCCAGGCAAAAATATTGGAGTGGGTTACTATGCCCTCCTCCAGGGAATCTTCCCAACCCTGGGATCAAATCCGAGTCTCCTGCATTGCAGGCAGATTCTCTACTGCTGAGCCACTGGTGAAGCCCAGAAACCAGAATAGATATGTTCAATTAAGGAGTGAATGCTGAGGTGAGGAAATGAGTATAAAACAACTTCAACCCTTGAAGAGTTTGGCTGAAAAGAGGCAAAGAAATAGGAATATCACTGAAGAAGATGCAGGTTATCAGTTTTGATGACTTTTTAAATGGGGATGGCCTTAAAGATTAGTCACCTTAAGGAAAAAACTAATTATACAGTAAAAAACCTCTCATAAAAGTTTTTTCATAAAAATATCAATTAGGAAGGATGAAAACAGAAAGCCTCACATTTCAAGGACATGAGGCAATAAGACTGAGAACCCAGTTTACTCGAGAGAACTATTTTTAATCCTTAAGAATTAAAAAGTGTAATGTACTCTCAAGAGACATTTGGCAAGGATGAGAGATAATTCCGATGACCACAACAGGAGGATGAGGTGCTACTACTAGCATCTGGTGGGTAGAAGCAAAGAATGCTGCTAAATATTCTGTGATGCACAGGACAGCCTCTCACAACATCCAGCCCAAAATTTCAGTGGTGCCAAAGTTGTTAAGCCTTGCTCTAGGAATTTAACCTACACGTGTGTTGACACGCATAAAACTACTTCTGTACAATCATTTATTGTTTGAAATTACAAAGTACTGGAAATGACACACGTATATATAGAAGGTTTAAACAAACTAAGGTACACAAGAACACCGGTACGTATGATATCCCATTATTTGTGTTTAAAAAAGACTGGTAAAAAAATAAATAAATAAAAAAGACTGGTAGAAGTAAATGTTACATATATAGATAAAGATACCTATCTATCTTAGCCTTTGGGGTTGAACCCTCCTAAAAAAAAAAATTTTGCTGGGAAAAACACAGTGTTGCAGTGCATTACTGCCCTCAGTATATTTTAGAGAATCTTGCTCTGGCCCTCTGTCCGTGCTTCTCTCCATGGGATGAGAAATCAATGAAACAAACAGATGTGTCCAGCTGGAATCCACTCTTTCCTTTCCAGATCATGCTCTGGGCACCCTGGAATTCCTTGTCCCAAAGGCCAAGCCTCCTCCCAGGGTCTGCAGAGTCCTCTTCCCAAATTCTGTCCTCTTGAGGAGCAGCCAAGGGTAATTACATTCAGGGAGTGCAAACACAGAATTTGGACAAAAGGCTAGGGTATCCGATTTGTGCACATGAGAGCTGTCAAAGTGCAGGAGAGAGCTGAACTGTGAGAGAGAAGGCAGGCTAAGGACTTCAAGGGCCAAAGGGAGAAGGTGGAACTCTGAAGAGTTCAAGAATTCTAGATTTGAATCTAGTTTCCAGACCATATGAATATATATTTCTCAAGGTATGCCAAAGGTAGGAAAAGAAAATATGTTTTTATTTAATAGATTGATTTAAAAAATTAAAATCTTCAGACATATAATATATGGTCTTCCATTTGTATGCTTGTCCTGGATCTTACCAATGTTAGAGGTCAGCCAGTTGCAGAAGAGAGAGAACCCCTGTGACCTAGAACAAGAAAGAAACAGAACCTGGGCCAGAGGATCCAGCAAGGGGCAGAGATGAGTCCCAGGGGTTTAATTCTGTTCCCTATTTCAGATCCTGGGGAGTATAGCAGAAAAGGGATACTATAGGGAAGATGGAAGCAATGCTTTGAAACACTGCTCAGATCATTTCATTCCTTAGTTCAAAACTCCCCAGTGAATTTGCAACTCATTCAAAGTAAAATCGGAAGCCCCACAATGGCCTCTCTCCACTCCTAACTTTACTTCCCACCATTTTCCCCTTTCTCACTCCACTCCAATCACACTGGTTTCCTTGCTATCCCTCTCACTCACTAAGCATGCTACAGCTTCAAGGCTTTGTACTTGCAGTTGCTGTTTTCCGGCTCTCTCTGCCCCCAGGGAAATGCATAGCAGACTGCCTCCCCTCAGAAGCCTCCCTCAATGAACATCATTACCCTTCCCAAACTCACTGTCTGCTAATCTATTTTTCTTTTCCCTTTGGTCAAAACATTTACCAGTATCTAGCATAGATTTGTTTATTGTCTTCCTACACTAGAATGTGGGCTTCCCTGGTAGCTCAGTGGTGAAGAATCCACCTGCAATGCAGGAGGTTTGATCCCTGGTTCGGTAAGATCTCCTGGTGAAGGAAATAGCATCCTACTCCAGTATTCTTGCCTGGGAAATCCCATGGTCAGAGGAACCTGGCAGGCTACAGTCAATGGAGTTGCAAAGAGTTGGGACACAACTGAGGGACTAAACACCACCAGAATGGAAGCACCATGAAAACAGGAATTGTTTTCTATTAATTCACTGAATAGAACAGTGTCTAGCACATAGTATACACTCAATGAGTGTTTGTTGAATGGGAATATAGTTCTCATTCTCTTAACATTAATACATAACTTGTTCATAAATTCTTTTAAGCCAGTAACACATTATGACTTTGTTCACCTGGTCCCCCACAGCCTTAAACACCTTTCAAGCCAAACTTCCACTCAGGGATCCTCTAACATCAGGTCCAAAAGTTACCTGTGTGAAGCCTTCTCTGACCTGGGATAGAGATGTTATTTTCTCTGGGCTCAAAATGCATTTTGTGCACATTAGTCACAGCAATTAGTGTGCTCTATTGCTACATATATTGCATGCATCTGTGCTCAGTCACTAAGTCATTTCAGACTCTTCTGTGACTCCATGGACTGTAACCGATCAAGCTTCTCTGTTCCTGGGGTTTTCCCAGGCAAGAATAACTAGAGTGGGTTGCCATTTCCTTCGCCACAGGATCTTCCCCACGCCAGGAATCGAACCTGCATCTCGTCTCCTGCAATTCTTTACCCCTGCGCCACCTAGGAAATGCCCAACATATATAACTACTTAAATTCAAGTGTCTTTTCTTAGGTTCTCTTTAGATTAAAAGAAAACCCTATGTAGCCAGATTCTGAAATGAGAATTTATTTTTCATCAGGAGCCTACTCTGTATAAGCATGTCACGTGTCAGTTCGTATGCTGGGTGTACACACAAGATTTGGTCAAAATAGAAGCACGTTTTGACAACACCATTGGTAAGGAATGACTACAACTCCCAAGATGCGCCGCAGTGTAAAACGTGTCCATCTCGCTTGATTTTCACCCTTCAGACTAAAGGGTTGTCAAGAGCTGGTGGCAGAACAAGCTGACACTGTCTTTAAAAACGAACAAAAAGAATCTACCAAGAACGAAGAGTGACTGACAAACAATACAGCGCATGGCTCGTATCTACCGCGCAGTGTCTGATAATTAATGTGATGTGTGACAACCGACGTGAACGTCCAGAGAATTGCTCCCTCGCTTATTCAGTGCGGAAGACCTCCCGAGAGAGAACGCTAGAAATGCCAGCAGGAGACACTCAAAGATATGGAAACAGTGCTCTTAGATGTGTTAGGAAGGCAGTTCCCCGCCACTTGCCCAAACTTATCTGAAGATTTATGTTCCGAAATTACCATCGCAGGAAGGACACTGTTTTCAAGAAGCGGAAAGTATGCCAGCTACCAAAAGCCTGACGGTAAAACGCCTGAACGAGAAATAAATTGTCAATGCACTTTTGTACGATGTTATAATCTCCTGGAGATCCACAGAACACTTCCTGAGGAGACGCTTAACTGTAGCAGACTCCTTAGCGAGTTTTAGTGGGTTTCGGGTAGCATTAAAGGGCTAACGTCTTCACAGGAAGAGGTTTAAACTATTTTTCTCTCAAAGGCTGAAAGGGCGAGCTTCTATTATGGAGTGCGAGCACATTTCCTTCCCTTCTGCTCAGGGTGAGTCCCGTCCAAGGATGCGTACCTCCCAGGCTTGCTTCGTTTTTTCCATAGAGCTGGATCCCACGGCTCCTCACACGCCGGGCGCAACCCCAACAAACCGCACGAAGGCGAAACCACAACTCCGCTCTCGCCGCCAGTCCAGAGAAGAGTCTCGCGGCACTAGCGGAGACCCGGAGCTCGCGAGAACCGCCCACCTAGCCGAGAGCCCACGCCTGCAGGCGGAGCCGAGAGAGGAGGAAATCGCACTTAGACCCACCCACCTCACTCCTCTACCCTGCCTCGCGAGAATACTGAGCACGGCCGACCGGGGTAGCGCGTGCAGAAACGGAGGCGTCACACGTTGGACTCGTCGGCCGCCGTAGCCCCTGCTAGGACAGCCCGTGCGAACCTGCTGGAGGAGGAAGAGAAAGGCAGAGAGAATCGGGTTACAAGATGGCGGGTCTTTAGTAGTTACCGCGGCGGCGGCGGCGGCGGCGGGAGAGCGAGCGAGCTCTGGGGGGTAAAGGGTGGGGAGGGTGGGTGCGTTCGGGGGTGAAGTGAGAGGTAACTGGGAATCTGGGCGGCAAGGTCTCCGTGGCTCCTGTTGCCCTTTCCCGCGGCTGAACCTGGGAGCCATGGTGAACTCGGGCCTCTTCGGAGCCGCCGCCGCCGCCACCGCCGCTACCGGCTTTCAAGAGTGAGGGGCGTAAAGGAGGTGAGCAAGGAGGCGGCGGCTGGAACAGGGGGGACAACAGTCACCATGTCGGATACGCGGCGGCGAGTGAAGGTCTATACCCTGAACGAAGACCGGCAATGGGACGACCGAGGCACCGGGCACGTCTCCTCTACCTATGTGGAGGAGCTCAAGGGAATGTCGCTGCTGGTTCGGGCAGAGTCCGACGGTAAGGTTATTGGAACCGTAGGATAGGGGACAATGCCTCCTGTTTGGGCACAGCCTGGGGTTTAGGCCCTGAGCCGAGTACTGTTACTGCCAGCCACTTCGAACAGCGCGTTGGTTTTGTGTCTTCACTTCAGTAAGGTAAAAACAAACTACTTTGTCGGGATTTACCCTCAGTCGGACCTCTGTTCCTCCTCTTACTAGCCTTATTAAACATTTGAGCCCTTCCTCTGCAGTCTGGCCTCTTAAAGAAGCGGGGAGAGTGTGGGAGGGAAGGGAGGAAGTAATGAAAAACAATTTAGTGCTCTCCTTCTGACCCTCCCCGTCCCCCTTTATTTTCTTACACATATCTCTGGTACAAAAAAATTGGTGGAACTTTACTTTCTTTTTTTTTTTAACTGATTTTACTAACAAGCTCCAGTTGCCACAGTCGACAGGTGCTGGGGAAAACCAAAAGACGCCTTTTTCCTGGGGTTATTGCAGATTGTTGCCACGGTGCATGCGCTCACAAGCACATACATCTTCAATTTGGGATCCCTCCAGGCTATCTATGTAGAGGGTGCTGTGAACAAGTGAATACTTAACAACTTAAACAAGTTAGGACAGCAGACTAGACTGTAAACTTGTATTCCTTGATTTATTGTACGAGTCTTATGTGAAATATTTTTAAATGATAAAATGTACAGCCTTAATGAAAACACCTTCCTAACTGTAATCTGATCGCTGGATTTGAGCAGCTGATAACGTGCAGATAAAAGAATAATAGTCTTCGGTTCATTTTCCACACATCTTGTACTCTTGCACCTTTTCTTTAAAATAATCATGGACATTTATTTTTACATGAGGTATCCTTGTTCTTAAGAGAAAAGGATAAATGCAGTTCTGTAATTTGTGTGCAAAGTATTTAGATCCCTGTTGTGGTACTTTGTAACTTGTTTTATTTGTTAAACTGGAAATGCAATAAAAATAACTTTGTTAAAAAGAATTTGGTTTCAGGTGGTCATTTAGACCTTAAAAATTTTCATTTCAATAAAACTATAAGTCATCTAGTCTCTGTATATTCTTGGTCTGAATGTTGGTCTTAGATGGATTTTTTTCCCTTAAGAGTATTATGGGGATAGAATGATACGTTCTAATGCCAAGTCCAGATCTTGAGAGAAAAATATAAACTGGAGTAAATTTGATTACTTCAGATGTCTTGCTGGGGGAGGAAAAAAGTTGTTTTTTTAATGTGTATTGTGATGTTTTATTCAGGGTTTTATAAGTTGAAACTTATAAATATTATTTTTTTAACTTTCAGGATCACTACTCTTGGAATCAAAGATAAATCCAAACACTGCATATCAAAAACAGCAGGCAAGTAGTTGTTTATCTTTAATTTGAAAGACTTCATCTGTGATCAAGGAAGTATTAATCAGACAAAGAATGGGAAAGCTTTCCTGACAAGAAAAAAAAAATTGTTTGGTAAACAAAGCTATATACTCTGTATTTTCCTTGCAGATTCAAAGTTGCAAACTGAAAAGTGAAAGCTTTTGTACTGGCAGTAATTTATTATCTTTGAATTGAGCCACTGTTAGTTTTTAGTAGAATACAATGTGTTCATTAGTCTTACTTAACTGCAGCTAGCCAGGTATCTTCTATACACTGTACACTGAGTCTTTTATTCTCAATCACAGTTAAAGGAAATGGCATAAAAGAAAATTCATAGGGGTACTCTTTAAGGCAAAGAAAGCGTGTTTGTGGTGTGAAAGTAGATCCTTTAACTCATACAGAGGTAAAACTTTTGAAGTAGAAGCACTTACATCCTGTTCTTTAATTGTTGTATATTTTTAATATAATAACCAATGGATATTTTATGAAGTGTACCCTGCTTATTATGTAATGTTTTCTGTTAATATTTATTGTCTTACTTGGGAAAAGAAAATCTGTGTTGTGTATTAGTGTGCCTAATTATCTAATCTGGAAATGACAGCAGTGATTCAACCTTTCCTTTATTCTGTGAATGTTTTCTTTTTTATTATGAAAAATTTCAAAATTGAAAAGTACAGAGAATAATGGGCGTCTGTGTAACACCTCCAAATTTAACAATGTTAACATTTTACCATATCTGTTTGAAATCTTTTTGTAGTGTTGAACATTGTGGATAGAATTAAAACTAAAACTCTCTTTGTACCCATTTCATTCTATCCGTTCTCCATCCTCCCTATAGGGAACCACTATTCTGAAATTGATGTGTATTATTTCTGTACATGCTTTTATACCTTTTCTGCCTATGTATGTATCCATAAATAATATGTAGTCTTTTGTTTGTTTTAAACTTTGCATAATTGATTCCGTATTCTTACATGTACTCTGCAGCTTTCATTTTTCACTCTCAGCGCTATTTTGAAGATTTGTTTCTTGTTAACAATGCAGATCTAGTTGGGCTTTTTTTAAAAAAAAACACTGTATGATATACACCTGTTGTTAGAAATTTGGATTATTACCAATTTTTAGTGTGTTTGATGTGTAAAGTGAATATGGCAGAGATTTTTGGAGGAAAAGATAATTTTCCAGTGTATTTTGTGTGTGTGTGTGCAGTGTGTAAAGTGAATATGGCAGAGGTTTTTAAAGGAAAAAATAAATAATTTGAAGGAAAAAATCATCATATTTATATCATCAGTGCCTACTCTCTTCAAGATCAGTGAAAATTTTGATGCTCAGAAACAAATACTTTATAGTTGGAGAAATGAAATTATATGTCTATTGCACAGTGCACTGTTAGTAAAAGTCTTACTGTTAAACAATTATTTTGTGTATACAATACATTCTTAATCAGTAATTTGAAATATTTTTGAATTTTTAATATTCAAGTAATAGTTTTTTTTTCTGCTTATAAAATACTATGGGTTTTTTTGATAGAGTATCAGACATTTGTTCTGTATTGAACCCTGAAGATATTTCTTTTAAGTCAGCTAGTCAGATGGTTACTCTCTGTCTTTATACTAACTTATACCAGATAGCCACTTTGAGTTTGTTTTTTTGTTTGTTTGCTTCGTGGGGTAATACATACTAATATTTTGTAATCATTTTCTTTTCCACCTGCATAAATATAAAATTCTTAGGAACTGTTTTCTTAAGTATGACTCTCTACAAATTAGTTATATTATGGAGTCTTCTCAAATTGTGTACGAAATCCTTTATTTGTTTTAACTGGAAAGATCCCCTTATGGTGGAAGTTTGTGTATAAAATGGTCCATCATCATTAGTTCAGAATTACACAGTGGTTCTGTGAATATTTTTAGAAACTTTGGGACATAATTTTGTGTGTCCTGTTGCTCTGCTAGAAAATTTAAATAATGCAGGAGAGAGATCTTTACTTAAAAAAAAATTTTTTAATGCCATTAGAGGAGTAGTTTTTGTAATTAATCGCACTTAAATAATATACCATTAAGACTTTTTAAAAAATATTTTCCCTCATTGAAAATTTAATAATTTTACTAAATAACATTAAAGTACTAATAATTTAGTACTTTTACTAATAAAGCTTAAGAACTCTTTGGCAGTAAGAATACTCAGGAAAAGCTTTGTTTATAAGAATGAAAAACCTTTGAAGATGGGGTCAGTTGTGTAATTATCTTTATATTTGTTTAAATTAGCTATACTTTTCTAGTAGAAATCAAAAAACTATATAAGGGTTATGTTACGTTTGTTTGTTTCGCCAGATCTTGTTTCATTTGCCTTTTTACCAAGTTACGCAAATTGGGATTACCAAGCACATTAATATTTTTCTATGTTCATTAGAATTATCTTTTTTTTAATGTTATCATTTGAGTATTCAATAAATTAGCCTAGAAAATTGCATGCTTGCTAAGTCGCTTCAGTCGTGTCCGACTCTGCAACCCCATGGACTGTAGCCGGCCCAGCTCCTCTGTCCATTGAATTCTCCAGGCAAGAATACTGGAGTGGGTTGCTGTGCCCAGGGAATCTTTCCAACCCAGGGATCGAACCCATGTCTCTTAATATCTCCTGTATTGGCAGGCGGGTTCTTCACCTCTAGCACCACATGGGAAGCCCCTTGTTTCCAAAATTTATATGAAATATATTAATCATTAAGGGAGTTTTTGGTATTTTTATGTTTTTGGCTATGCTTTGTGGCATGTGGGATCTTAGTTCTCTGACCAAGGACCAAACCCATGCTCCCTGTGTTAGAAGTGTGGAATTTTAACCACGAGACCAGCAGGGAAGTCCTCCATTAATGGATTTTTAATTAAAACAGAAGTACCTTCAGTGAGTTAAAGAGACATTCATAGTTATAGGATATTTTGCTACATTAAAGTACATTGAATAAATACAGAGAGGAATGTTTAACATTCTTCTTTTAACATTACAGTTCTAAAATGAGCTAAGTACTGAATTATGGGCTCAAAATGAGTTAGAATGAGTTGAGTTTAATGTCAAATGACTCAATAAGGAATCACTGATTCATGTCACTTTCTTTGCTTACTATGGGCAATATTGAAATAGTTAATGGGAAGAAGATATACTTAACCTTAAGTAGCACATAAACTTGTAAAGTGTTTAAATAAACACATTAGAAGGAAAAGACAATGATTATACAGGGTGACACAAAATATAGTGCCTGATACCTGTGTCAAAATTGTGAGTTATTTAGAATCAATTTCACTTGATCTTGACTAAATCAGAAGCAGAATCATAGGGTGTATACTTTGTATATTGAACATACTTTTGTGTTAATTGGGTTTGGGAGAGATGTATAAAGAAGTCTTCCTCCTGGGTCTTCTTGGGAGACAAGACACAACAAGTGAAACAATTACGGAATTATAATAAAATAGCTAATAAAATGCTTTAACCCAGTCTTCCTTGAGAGCCCATGAAAGCTTTTCACAGATAAGGCAACTAAGGCCCAGAAAGTTTAAGTTTTTTAACTGAGGTTATACAGCAGGTATGCACCAACACAAAATACTATGAAAAGTAACTTTATTCCAGAGACTTGAGTGATAGAAAAAGAAGAGGAAGGAAAGACTGATTTGAGCCAGAATCATTGAGAAAATCTTCACTCCTCCTTGGTGGTGTCTGCTGAAGGAACTGTGATAGAGAAGGAAATAGTACATCTGATACAAGAGGTATTATTAAGCCTCTTTGCAGCAGAGGTTTCTTATTTGAGAGCTTGGTTTGCTAAACAAAAGGGAGCCATTATAGGTTCTTGAGTAGGAGCCTAACGTGAAAGTAATACTCTGTTTAGGAACCCAGTGTGGCGATGTTATTAATATTGAATTGGGGGTAGGGAGGGAAACAGAAGAGCTTTAGGTAGCAAGACCTTTGCAGTAATTAAGATCAAGAAAATGGAAATCTGTTCAAGTGTATAAGTGGAATTGGAAAAGAAGAAACAGAACTTCAGTCTGTTTTCAAGAAAGTGCTGGAAAATTTGAGTAATGATTAAAAATGGAAGAGAACTAACTGATTCATGTTTTTGCACGGCAGAAATCAACACAACATTATAAAGTAATTATCCTCCAATTAAAAAATTTTTACCACAAAAAAAAAAATTTTTTTTTTTTTTTTTTTTAAGGGAATCAAAGGTTACTAGTGGTGTTGAGTTTTGGGGCCATGGAAATGATGGTTTTCTCAAGAAACCGGAGAGTTGAGAAGAAAGCAGGTTTACATTTATCATATGGTTATGTGCTTTTGTTTTTTTTAATTGTTTTTTATTTTGAATAGGTAATACATTCACGTTGTTAAAAATAAGGAAGTATATGTGAAGTCTCTCCTACTCTGGATTCTGTCCATACAGTTTCCTTTACTAGAGGCCACCAGTGTTACCAGTTTCTTGTATATCTTGTTAGAGGTTTTATGCATATGTAAACAAATATGCATGCAGTCATCGACATAAAATTCTCCCTTTTATTGGCATAAGTGGTAGCAAACTGCACTTTGTTCTGTGCCTTATTTTCATTTCGGCTTTGACGTGAGTAAAATGAATAGGTCTGAAAATTAAATACCTGGGACTAGAGATAGAGTAAGAGTTTGGTGTAGGAGATTCTGATTTGAAAATCATTGAATGTTATTTTTAGCTGCAAGAGGAGATTGCCTTTGAGAGAGTAGGTATAGAGAAAAGAACAGAGCTTAAGGCTGAGTCTTGTTAAACTGTCCACATTTACTCATTCATCCAGTAATGTTTGAGAGCTATTTGTGATTTGGTTACTATCAGTAATTTGGATTTTTAAAAGTGCGGTTGAAAGCTCTTGAAGAGTTTTCAGCATAGAAATGACATGATCCAAAATAGTAACATCAGTCTGTAGAACTGAAGACAAGCAATAACTGGGAGACTGAGAGAGCGCAGCAGAGTCTAGTGAGCTAGAGAGCACATTGAATCCAGTTAGGGTAATGGTAGTAGAGGTGGAAAGAGATGGGGTGGATAGATTTGAGATACACGTGAAGATAGAATTGACAGGGCATACTGCAGGATTAGACGTTTGGTAATCAGGAATAAGGAAGATACAGTGAAGAAGAAGGAATAAGCAATTGGAAAGAATAGAGCATCAGGAAAATATGTTGTCTTCAAACCAAAAGAAAATATAATTGGTAAGGAAAGAAGGGCCAGTCAAGCAGCAAATGCTGTTTCATATCCTTTCAAGAGAAAGACTGAGAATATTCTACATTTTGGTTAGAAGAATGTCCACTGAAATGAAGATAAAAATGAAAATAATCTTATTGTATCTATCTCTGAATTGGCAAAATAATCCAAAAAATTGAGGGTGTTGAGGTTTAGCCTAAGAACCATTATGAGGAATGGACTAATGAGTGAGAGGGAAAGAGGTTGATAAAATTTTGAATGCTGCATTAAAATAACTGCATGAATTTGTAATGAGTAGAATCCAGTCTGCTCTTGGAACTGTAAATCAAGTGCATAAGTAGAAGACATGAATGATTAGGTAGGAAACATGAGGCAGAGTGATTGGATAGTGGTCTGGAATGGGACCAAGGAGGAATCTGGATATCATGTGGAGAAGTCTTTCTTATTTAGGGTCCTTTTTATTTCTTTTATTTCCTTTCTTCACTGGTGGCTCAAAGAAACTGCTGGCAATGCCAGATATGCAGGTTCAAACCCTGGTTTGGGAAGATCCTCTGGGGAAGGAAATGGCAACCCATTCCAGTATTCTTCCCTGGAGAATTCCGTGGACAGAGGAGCCTGTCAGGCCCCAGTCCCTGGGGTCACAGAGAGTCCAGAGAGTCAGACATGACTGAGCAACTAACACTTTCACTTCACTTGTTTCTTACAATGCCACAGGAGAGACGCGTGGGAAGCAAGTTTATTTTGCTGTCTTTTAGAATTAGTTCACATTTCTTGTGGGGCATAGTGATAGAAACATGGGTTTAGAGTTTCATGGATACTCTTTAACTGTTTTTAATTCCATTATTTCTATCTTTATGATTTTGAGCAAATTTTCTCTCAACTTCACTTTTTAAATGGAAATATATGAAAATTGCTTTAGCACAGTACCTGACACATAAGCACAGTAAGATAACTGTATTCATGGTCATCTTATAATAATCCTTATGTAGGTAGCATTTTCCTCCTTTCCAGAAAGGAAAGACAATCAAAGAAGTTAAATACTTTGCTGAAAGTCATAGAAATAGTGGACAGTGAAATTGGGGGTGGTGCTGCCAGGTCCTCGATCTAGTTCAGGATTATTCCCATTTTACCCAAATATATCAGATTTTGAGATGATAAGACACTACTACTATAAGTAGTGTCATCATGTCTGTCTTGGACTATATGTTATACCATACTTTATGTAATACTATGCATAGATTTAAAAATCTGAGAATACATTTAGGCCAACTATTGTTAAAAACTTCAGGGGCTTCCATTGTGAAAACCTGATTTAGTAGAGGCTAAATTGTCGGGTTTCTCTAGCTCATGTCTTACTCCCATGCTGGGCTTGAACATAATCACCTTTATTTTTTCTTCTTTTTTCTTTTTTACACAATCAGACCAAATATAATTTTAAAGCTCATTTTAAATCTGACTTCCATAGGGATATAGTGGTGATTAAGTGTTTTCGTTAATAGAGGAAAACTATGCTTTCCTTGGTTTAAACAGAGACATTAATAACATCCCAAAGATACGTGTGCCACACACTAATTAGGGAAAAAATGAAAGATCGCAAAGTACAGTGATTGAAAACAGACTTTACTATGAAAAATTGGGCTTGACTCAGTTTAGGCTTTTTGTGCCACTTGACACTTAATTCTGGTATAAAGATTCTCTATATATGTCCCTTACCTAGCAACTTTGACCCTTGGAATAAGCAGTTCTAAATAGTCCTTCTTAACGGGTACTTTTTTACCAATTCAGTAAGATACGGAAGAGAGAGAAGGAAAGATGGATTTTGTCATCATTTGAACAACAATGTAGAGATGGAAGGTGTCTACTCTGACAGCATTTCCCTTTTCTCTATTAACCAACTGGTGAAATACTTAGGTCATGTTATGAAATTTGACTTATCCAAAGAATTACCTGAGATCCTTGTTAAAAATAAGGATTCTTGGACTTATTCCAGACCCGTATCCAGGGGAAAAGCATGGGAATCTATATTTTTTACTCATCTCCTGAGGTCAGTCCCCCTTGCATTGAAAACAATTCTGAATATAAATCCTATTTAGTTTCTGGGATTTTGATTGGCTTATGGGTAGGAGTTTACTGTTAAGGATGGGATGGGAAAGAAAGAACGAAAGAAAATGGTTAAGAAGAAAGATACTGCGTCATTTTAATTCAGACTTTGTTGCTTACTTGGGACTTCTTGGAAGATAGATTGGAACCAAAATGGAAGGGGTATTGAATACCTGGATAAAGAAAGGGTTTTGAATTTCATTCATTCTGCCATACTAGTGATCTCCAAATTGGAATGCACAGTGTGAATCATTGGAGAAGAAACCTGTTTATCAAAAGTTGAATTTTGCTAATATTTAATGATATCACATGGTGAAGAATCAAAAACAAGCATGGTATTCTGAGAGAAGGGGATTCCCTGGTAGCTCAACTTTTAAAGAATCCACCAGCAGTGCAGGAGACCCTGGTTCAATTCCTGGGTCAAGAAGATCCACTGGAGAAGGGATAGGCTTCTCCACTCCAGTATTCTTGGGCTTCCCTGGTGGCTCAGCTGGTAAAGAATCCGCCTGCAATGCAGGAGACTTGGGTTCGATCCCTGGGCTGAGAAGATCTCCTGGAAAAGGGAAAGGCTCCCCACTCCAGTATTCTGGCCTGGAGAATGGGGTCACAGAGTCAGACATGATTGAGCAATTTTCACTTTTCTGAGAGAAGAGTAACATTTCCATGCAGACTGTTCCCCACCTATTATGAGTTGTTATAGCCTGTATATGCAGATAAATATTTACAGATATTTTCCAACTAAAATAACATAACCCTAACAAAAATGTGCGTGTGCCTTAAAATGGGTTGAAGACAGTAATGAAAGTGCAAGTGAACAAGATAGTTGTCAAACTGATTTACACTCTTAGTGTAATCTGTCTGTTGGCCAAGTGACAAAGCCAAAACAATGATTAAAATAGATAGTATAAAAAGTTGTCCCTCCCCCCCAAATTCAGAATTATTAAAAGGATGGCATTAAATATGGATTTGTATCTCCTCTGTCATTTATGGATATACTCTGCCCTAACTATATTGGGTCTTAAAATTCTTAGTAATAATAATATGAAGCTATTACAGTTTAAACATTTTTAAAATATTGGCTTTTCTTTTTAAGCTTTATATAAGCCTTTTAATTTATGTTTTAGTATGAAATTAATGTACATAAAGTATGTATGGCTCTACTAATATTATATTCCTTGAATAAGTAAGTAACTTGAGGCACACAGTTTTTAAAAGTTTGGAGATCACTATTTCTGCAGCTGCTTTTCTGTTGAGCTCTAAGAAACTCAGAAACTGAGGAAAGAACATGGACCCTCTGCAGGTGCCCTAGTGCTTTAACCAGAATAGCTTTGTTTCTATCATTTTTTTTAATGGAGATTCTTAGTAAAATTTTGATTATAAAAAGAGCTCTCTTGATTTTTTAAAAAGATTTCAAAACCTCTTCTGTACGTGATGGGAGCAACTAAAGGTTTTTAAATCAAAGAGTGATCTGCTCAAATAAAGGGGCTTTCCAGGTGGTGCTAACACTAAAGAACTCTTGTGCCAGTGCAGGAGACAAAAGAGACAGGGTTTCAGTCCCTGGATCGGGAAGATCCTTTGGTGAAGGCATGGCAACCCACTCCAGTGTTCTTGCCTGGAGAATCCCATGGACAGAGGAGACTGGTGGGCAGAGTCAGACACAGCTGAAGCGCCTTAGCACACAAGCATGATGGCAAATAATCCCTTAGCAGCAGTTTATGTATCCTTCAAAAGTCCATTTCTTTTGGGTTCTCATAGTGATTTTAGTGTTTATATTTGTGTTTTAATTTAAAACCAAACTTTAGTTTTTAATAAGGGAATTGACAGTTTTTCCCCAAAAGCATAACCTTTGGGAGAGATATAATTAAAGACATCTGAATGTGTATACTATACTTTGGCCAAGAGTGCTAGACTTTTGACTAAACGTTATCTTGGTAACATGAGCCTGCTAACATATCTTAATATTTTTTGTGTCAGAAAATTGCTCACTGACACTTTCAGTGTCAAAGCTATGATTTCTTTGCCAGTATAATACTAAAGTTACAAAGGATAACAAAATTCAGTTACATGGTGTCAATTGAGTGCACATTAATTGCACTTACCTAAGGGCGTTGCTTTGCTGTTTCCTGTCCGCTTGATTTTTATTTATACTTCGTAGTTATTTCTTCTGGTGTGATGACACGGAAATCTTTATTTTTAAACAGGATACATTAATTGTTTGGTCAGAAGCTGAAAACTATGATCTGGCACTAAGTTTCCAGGAAAAAGCTGGCTGTGATGAGATCTGGGAAAAAATCTGTCAGGTAAGGTTATTTTAATAATATTCAACTTGCATGCATTCTTGATTTTTTTTTTTCCATTTTATCTAAAAGAGGTATGTTAGAATGTGGAGAGATAAAACAGAGAAAACAAACATATAAGAAGGCTGACTGCTCATGTGGCTGACTCTAGTTTCCAGCACTCCCAGATGTTGAGCTGACACTGTGTAGCCCAAGATCTCCACCATAAAGCATACAGTTAGTGTAGCATTTATGCAACAGAGCAGTAGTATCAGTATGAATATGCCTAACATTTGGAGGAGCCAATCTGGGTTAGGGATAGATTTAAATAAAAAACTATTCTGTCCTATAAAGCCATGATTTACTTTTTTGCACTATTTTGACTGATCATTTCCCTCCTTCATCTACTGTAATTTGTTTTGAGACCTTATGGTCGACTCTTAGAGAACTCTTTAGTATAGAAATTAGCTGATGGTTAACAGCTAGTAAGTCCATTTATTCTTCATGTCAGTTATTTTCTATTGACATTACATGCTAAGGAGCTTTACTACAATTTTCTGGTACATTTGATCATCAATATCAGTATTATCATAAGGCTTATGTACTTAAGGTAGTTGGATCAACAGTAGCAATGTCATACCACGTGTGGTAGTAGATATAATCTGAAAAGTAAGAGTCCAAGTGGATACTGGCACATTACTGTTGGGGTGGCCAAGTTATTTCTGGTTTTTCCAGAAGATGTTACAGAAGGAACAAGCTTCTTTGGCCAAACCAGTAGAATCCCACTCAGTCATTAATAATTAGTCCAGTTTATCATATTGTATGGCAGTGTCTCCCAGAGTGGTGTCAGTTCTGTCTGGTTGACCTACAGACAGAGTCCCAATATTTTTGAGTCCCAATAGCAGTGGTAGACTTGGTAAATATATAGCTTCAGCCTTCCAGGCATCTGTTATAATTGAGCTAAGAGAATACCATCTCTTACTCTGAGCTTTTTTTAAGGCACCCATGTTAATACTTGATTTCTCTCATTACATTACCTATTTATTCATTACTTTGCCCTCTGTTATCATTTCTCCTCCCTATTTGTCATTGATTTTTACCCAAACTTTTCCAACTTTGAAAGGAATGTTATGTTTGGCCACTCTGCTGGTCTCCCAAGGTTAATTTTTTACTACACAACTCAGTACTATACTTTTAAGATCTATCTGTGTTTCTGAGTATACATTTAGTTTATTGCTCCCAGCTACTGTGTGGTATTCTACAGACCATACATTATGTTTTAGTTCTGGGAGGTCATTCCTGACTTTGAAAGAACAATTTCAATAAAAAACACATTTCTTGGTCATTTCTTAACTCCTTATAATGAGAAAATAGAATTCCTCTCTGAAAAAGATTGATAGCTCAAGGAGCACTAAGTTTCTTAAGGGTAATGGTGAATGATGGAACAGAAAGAATCACTAGGAAGAAAGAAATTATAAAAACCGGAGCTCAGATAATTGATAATATATTGAGCTCTTAGAAAGCATAAAATCAGAAGTACATATGGAACTTTTAACCTTAGAAAATGGTAGGGACATTTTCTTTGAAACAGATGAAGTGAATGAAGATATAAGTTGTGAGATGGAAAAGAAGAATGTTGGAGGAAGTTGAATACTCTGGCCTCTTGGAGAAAAAGATGTCTTTTGTGAGACTTAAAGGAAAAATAGTATTTGACAATTGAAAAGGAAAAAAATTTAAAGCAGTAACTATAAGGCACTGAAGACTGATTGATGTGTGGGAAATTTAAATTTTCATTGAGAATCCTGTTGATAATGTGGACTTACCATGAACCTTTTCAGCATAAAGTTGATTGACTTTAAGAATGTTAAGGACAGTTTATGTTGTAATCACAAAATCCTGATATTTCAGTGGCTTATCACAACAAAAGCTTGGTTTTTTTCCTTAATGCTGTTTGACCAATATTGGAGAGGAAGGAACTTTGCTTAGCAGAGTCACTCGGGGACCCAAGTTGATAAGAGAATTCATTTTAATATTTCCAAGGTTATTGCAAAGTGGGAAAGAAAAGTGACGAATCAGGGGCACTGGTTTTTAAAATCTCTTTCCAGAAGTTACACATGGCACTTTTGTTCACATTTTATTGGCCAAAGCAAGTCACACAGCTCCATGTAACTTCATTGAATCAATGAACTCACGTGCCACAAGAGACAGAACCAGAAATACCTGGTGGACAGCACTGTGTGTGTTAGTCGCTCAGTCGTGTCTGACTCTGCAACCCCATGGATTGTAGCCCACCAGACTCTTCTGTGCATGGGATTCTCCAGGCCAGAATGCTGGAGTGAGTTACTGTTTCCTTCTCCAGGGGATCTTCCTGACCCAGGGATCGAACCCAGATCTCCTGCATTGCAAGCAGATGCTCTACCACCTGTGCTACTAGGGAAGCCCGGTGGACAACACTATAGACATCCAAATAGACACTTGGGTTTGTGTGCAGTTGACAGATCAGAGTTATGTTTAGGAGAGAATTGAGGAAGCTTGTAAGGGTTAATACTAGATAACAAAGAAAGAAACATGCTGTAACCAAGTTAATGGTGCCAGAGCTATGTTTTTATTCTTAAATTTATGCAAACCATGTTCATTTGAAGTGTAAGTTAACTCCTCTGGTTTCCAGTTTTTTGTTCTTTGTAACCTCGGATTCTTCTTCCTTCCCCTCAGGCTTCGATTCTCTTTTCTCTGGTTACTGTTAGAGTCTTCTGGCCTTAACCGTTACCCTAATACCAGATATCTATCTTCTGTCATATTTTTCCAGAGTAGTAGGCACATGGGCTTCCCATGTGGCTTAATGATTCAGAATCCGCTTGCCAAAGCAGGAGATGCAGGTTCAGTCCCTGGGTCGGGAAGATCCTCTGAAGAAGGAAATGACAACCCACTCCAGTATTGTTGCCTGGAAAATCCCATGGACAGAGGAGCCAGGTGGACTACAGTCCATGGGGTCACAAAAGAGACAGACATGACTTAGTAACTAAACAACAGTAGGCCCACAGGTTTAGTTGTCAGCTGGATATTCAAACACCTCAAACTCACATCAATTTGTTAAAGAAGTCATGATCTTCCTAATGACAAGTTTAAAACTGTAGTGTCATTGCAATTCCTTTTCTCTTTTATAGCCATTCCTCATCTGCCCCAACATCACAGTCCAAATTCAGTTGTTCATGTAGCCTTTGGAATAACAACCTATTTTACCTGTATTTTCAAATTTATCTCATGCAGCTGTTGCCAGGTAAACTTTCTAAAGTGCTACACATTGACTTCTCTGAACAACCCAGATGTTTTAGCTTGACTTTTCATGATCTGGTTTCATTCACTCTGCATTTTCAATTTTGCTGTTTGCCATGTGCATGTCCTATACTTGCATTTCTCTGGCTCTGTGCTCTTTCCCCTTGCACTTTGAGTCCCTTTTTCTCCCTCTGAATCTTACCTATCTTTGAAGGTCTACTTAAAATCTCAAATGCCATGGCTTTTATGATCCCTTCCTTATATTCTTTGCTCACCCCCACCCCAAGAACTGGAAGGAATTTTCCTTCCTCTGAGTTTCCAAGACATTTTATCTGAACTGTTCTTACGACCTTGTTGCTTATAGTGTCTCTTAAATTTATGTGTCATCCTCCCTAGGCCCAGATATTCTGTTGAAAACTCAGAAATAAAAGAAATACTGTCATTCCTCTAGGGAAAAAAATACATATGCATTAGTATATCCGTATACTTTTTTCTCTTAAGTTCTTAGATCTTTTTTCATGTGTTGCTTTGATGAATTTGGAAATTTGTGGAACTTTGTCTATTTAGGATATTCAGGATGTTTTAAGGTGGAGAATAGAGGATTATTGCACGATTGGATTAGGAATTAGAAAAATTTATGAAAAGTCAAATTCTAAACGTTTTCTTTTAGAGTAATTAGAAAATTTGTTAGCTTTGCTGTTCTTCAATCATAAAGCAGTTAACCTGAATCATACAGCAGCTCTTTATTCATTATGGTGTAATTTTTATCTAGATGTTAGAACCGTTGGAGGCTTTATCACAGATGTTAAATGAATGCCAGTTTTTAAAATAATAGATTTTTTTATTAGTCTGTTTACAGTTTCAGACTCAGAGCAAAAGCAAATATTTTTCTCAAAGTATTTGGAGGAAATCTTATTTTCTTATTCTTGAATAGACAAGGAGTTGGGTTTTAATTTGGTTTGAACTCAATAGTGTCCTTGTTAAGCCAGTGGGGTGGTGCTTTGTTATACATAATAATTTTGGGGACGGAGAGAAGAGTTAATTTCTGCAAAGTTCACTCCACATTATCTGAAATATTCAGGTTATTAGGTATCAGAATTAACCTCAAGTTATAAGTTGGGAAATTAGAAGTGAAATCATCTGCAGTCAGTAACTGAAGACTCAAATAACTGACTGTAAGCTAGTAGTAGTTCCCCCTCTACACTTCACTTTTAATTAACAATGTATTAGTATTAATTCCTTAAAAGGTATGTTTACTTCAATTCAGTGGTGAGTGATTTGGTTTCCGAAATTTTGAATTCTTTTGTATTTTAAGGTAACCAGCTGTACCTGTATATTTTTAGGTTCAAGGTAAGGATCCATCAGTGGAAGTCACGCAGGACCTTATTGATGAATCAGAAGAAGAACGATTTGAAGAAATGCCTGAAACCAGTCATCTGATTGACCTACCCACATGTGAACTCAATAAACTTGAAGAGATTGCTGACTTAGTTACCTCAGTTCTCTCCTCACCTATCCGTAGGGAAAAGCTGGCTCTGGCCTTGGAAAATGAAGGCTATATTAAAAAACTACTGCAGCTATTCCAAGCTTGTGAGAACCTGGAAAACACTGAAGGCTTACACCATTTGTATGAAATTATTAGAGGAATCTTATTCCTAAATAAGGCAACTCTGTTTGAGGTTATGTTTTCTGATGAGTGTATCATGGATGTGGTGGGATGTCTTGAATATGACCCTGCTTTGGCTCAGCCAAAAAGGCACCGAGAATTCTTGACCAAAACTGCAAAGTTTAAGGAAGTTATACCAATAACAGACTCTGAACTAAGGCAAAAAATACATCAGACTTACAGGGTACAGTACATTCAGGACATCATTTTGCCTACGCCATCAGTTTTTGAAGAGAATTTTCTTTCTACTCTTACATCTTTTATTTTCTTCAACAAAGTTGAGATAGTCAGCATGTTGCAGGTAAGTAAACTAAGGTGTTGTTCACAATTCTGTTTTCAAATATGTAGTCACCCTAATAGTTAAGCTGGTGTTTGTTCCTTCTTTTTGAAATATTTGTTTACTTTAAATGTACTATCAAACATAGAAAACAGGGCTTTATCTTATAGTTTTCTGAAGAATCATTTCTTAGCGTGATCTTTTATATTTCTAAATCTCTTGTCATGCAGCTGGGTTTTGTTTTTTAACTTTTCATTTTTTGCATTTAAAACATTGTGGTACAGTATATGTGACATAAAATTCAAAATTTTAATAATTTTTAAGTGTACAATTCATAGCAATGAATTGACAGTGCTGTGCAGCCATCACCACTGTCCTATTTCCCGAACTTTTTCATCTTAAACAGAAGCCACTTATTTTTTAAAATTCCTTTTATGCCATTTTGTGAGACCTGATTATTATTGTGGGTACGTGTGAGTGTGTGTGCTTAAAGCTTCCCAGATAATTCAGATATGCAGCCAGGACTGAGATTGATTGATTTTATTCTGTTTCCTTGAATTGTATAACAAGTTTCATACTTCTAATGATGAATGAGTCCTGGGTTTGGCATTTTGGTTTTGTGCGTGTGCCCCTTTTTACATCATTGCAGAGAAAAAAGTTTGATTTCAGACTTTACAGGAGCAGCTCCTCTTTTCCCCTTAAGGTTTTGTTACCTAAAGTAGTAGACATGCACAATTTGACTTAGAATAATTATGATTTATTAAAAGCTCTTAAAGTGGGACTTCCCTGGTGGCTCAGTGGCTGAGACTCTGCACTCTGAATGCAGGTGGCTAGGGTTCCAGCCCTGGTCAGGGAACTAGATCCCACATGCTGCAACTAAGACCTGGTGCAGCCAAATAAATAAAAAAAAACACTTTAAAATAAATAAATAAATAAATAAAAGCTCTTAAAGTGAAATGGTAAAGAAAAACTGAAATGATCTAAGGAAACTAGTTTAATTATTAATACTTAAAGAAGCAGGGATTTAGGGGGAGGTTTTTCCCAGCTGTATTTATGATAGACTTTAAGCTGTCGTTCAGTAGCTCCCTTAATACATATATCAGAACAGAGTGCTTTTGTAGAATATTATCAAGAATAACAGGGGCTTCCCTGGTGGTCCAGTGGGTAAAACTCTGTACTCCCAACGTAGGGGACCCAAATTCAATCCCTGGTCAGGGAGCTAGATCCCACAAGTCACGATTAAGAGTGCTCATGCTACAACTAAGACCCAGAGCAGCCAAATAAAAAAAATTTTTTTTTTTAAAGAATAATAGAGATCAGGGAAAAAAAATACTAGGAATCAGAAAGCATTCTCCTAGTAGACTGTAGTACTTGAAATTGCTTCTCTGATCCTTTATGGAGTTTTAGCTGTCAGCACACAAATAATGAATCCTATAAGAAGAATTTAAATGGGAAATTGTATTTATCAAAGAACTGGAACTATTTTCCAATGAAAACATTCTGAAAATAGTTAAAAATCTTTAGACAGGAAAGAAGGATTTAATCTGGGAGTGATGCAGGAAGAGAAAAATTTATAAAAGTTAGTTGAGATAAATGTGTACTTATTCACTAAAATCTAAAATATTGAGACAGATAAATGATTTGAAGGATAATTGATTTATACAGTTGAACTCTCTCAGAAGGTAGATGATTCAGACCTCCATACATAAGGTCTGAAGGGAATCAACAAAATAACAAAAGGAACACTTCTGAGTCAGTGAAAGGGGTTATTTGTCAATGATGTGTCTTTGAGTAGCACCAAAGGATATTTATTGGGAGAGCATATTATATTTTCCACAGTCATACCTAGTACTTTTCATTCATTTTTTCATATATGCTCTACCTTGTTTCAGAAAGGCTCTAAGGGATTGATACCTCTTCATGGGGGATTCACAGTAGGAAAAGGGGCAGGTATATTAGCTAGTGGTAAAGAACCTGCCAGCAAGTGCAGGAGACATAAAAGACCCGGGTTCAATCCGTGAGTCTGAAGATCCCCTGGAGGAGAGAATGGCAGACCACTTCATTATTGTTGCCTGGAGAATTCCGTGGACAGAGGAGCCTGGCAGGTCCCAGTTCATGCGGTCACAAAGAGTCAGACACAACTGAAGTGACTTGTACGCAACATACTAGCTATATCCTTAATATGTCATGGTTTGATTTTTATTATCAACCATGCGATTACCACTGTTACAAATATTTTTAGGTTATGTTCTTTTAATTAATTAAAATTATTTGAATTATATTTCATAAAAGTGAATTTTGAAGATTACTAAAGCTTAAAGCATGACTTTCAGCAAGTTTTGATGAAAATCTTCTGTAAAGTGAATTTCAATATTCATGTCAATTTTTTCCTTTAATTTAATTGTTCATACTTATTCTAGAAAATTGGAAAATACAGATGAGCAAAGAAGAAAATCACTCAAAATCCATTACCAAAAGATAATCACTGTTAGCATTTATAATCTTACTGCTATCAGATTTCAGTGTTCTTTATTGCCAAATTTGTAACTCCCATTATTCTAATCCACTGTGGACTAATAATGAAATCTTCAAACTTGTGTGAATTATGTTTAAATTAAGCATAAATAAATAGACCCTGAACAGGAGCTAGAGAGGCACTCAGTTAAGGTAAATAGAGTTTTCATGCATGCCCTTTAGAACATCAAATTTTTGTTTTTCAAAGAGTTCTTTAGGGGTTTCTGATTAAATATAAATGAGGTAGTAATATATGACTAGCTAAAATTGAAAGGTATTGTCAAGTTTTGAACCTTCTAACATGAATATACCTGGAATTTTAAGTTTGTAATGAAATTGCTGGTAGGTTTTCATCTACCTTTATTGTAATTTGTAAGATCAGATAAGTGAGTGTAACTTTATACTTTTGTTAATATTTCATGGTAATATTTCTTCTCATGTAGGAAGATGAGAAATTTTTGTCTGAAGTTTTTGCACAATTAACAGATGAGGCCACGGATGATGATAAACGACGTGAATTGGTAAGTTATTATTGAAATTCACACCTTTAAAGAGCACTTATTCTTTTGGCATACATAATAGCTTTTAATATTGAGCTTGTTAATTTAAGAGGAAGATTTTTATAATTAGTATGAAAGGAACAGATGACCCTTGAACAACACACGTTTGAACTATATGAGTCCATCTAGACACAGAATTTTTTTTTTTTTTCAGTAGTAAATACTACAGTACTACACGGTACAAGGTTGGATGTGGAACAATAGATACGGAGGGCCTGCTATAAAGTTACATGCAGGTGTTTGACTTAGTGGAGGGTGGGTTCCCCAACCCCTGTATTCTCAAGGGTCAACTGTATTTAAATTATACTATAAAATGATTATTCTCAAAATTTCTAAAACTTATTCTTTTATATGTCTTAGTAGTTTTTAGAGATAAATATCTTTTTGCCCCCAGTGAGGGGATATGTGCCTTATAAATTATAAAATCAGACATGTGGATTATGTTAGGACAGAACTACAAACTCATATTTTTGTGGTTGTAGAAACATTTTTTAAACAGGTAGGGAGAATCCTGGCAGAAACCAACACAATATTGTAAAGCATTTATCCTTTAATTAAAAATAAATAAATTTAAAAAAATGGAGAATCCTTCTTGAATAAATGAATGATAAATAATTTGGCTCTTAGAGATGCTATTATTTCAAATATGTTGATAGCTAGGTTTTTGAGATGTAAACCATGCTTAGGGGAAAGAGGATGGTGACTACTGTTTACCAACAGTTTACCATTTTTTTAAACTTTATAGTCAGATGCTAGCTAAAGAAGTACTGAAAGAAAATTAGAGGTTTGCTGGTGTAAAAGGATAATTTTATAAATGAGAAAACTAAATATGCCATTAATAAATAACTATACCAAAGATGAATTCGCTGATTTGAAGTCAGGATATCCTGGCCCCTCATAACCTAAAGAACATGGAAATCCTGCTATAATAAATGGTAGCTGGGTTTTCAGGTCCTTAAGAAGGTTTAATTCCACACTGGTAGTTCACATTACAGTTTGCCCCAAGGTTTCTTTTAATATGTGTTGGCTTCTCACCATACTTTCTAACATTACAGGTTAATTTTTTCAAGGAATTTTGTGCGTTTTCTCAGACATTACAACCTCAAAACAGAGACGCATTTTTCAAAACTCTGGCAAAGTTGGGGATTCTTCCTGCTCTTGAAATTGTAATGGTAATTATATAGCTTCATTTCATGTTTTTGAAATTGCAAATTTGTAATAGTTTTATATTGTGGATGGGAAATAATTTATTATAGTAATGTATGTTGAATGTTTTAATTTAAGTTGTAATTCACTTGGTAGTGAGTCTTCAGATTTTTATTAACTTAAATTTATAATATTAATGTGTGATTCATGTCTGGCTTAATAGAAGATAGCTAGATTCTTGTAGCAACTTCTGCATTTAATCTGTTACAATATCACACCTTATAGCCTCTGGAAAACCCCACTAAACTCCTGAGAGACCGGGAGTGAAAAAGGCCAGTAATGCCTTAATACTTATTTTCATAAGTATTATGAAAATAGTTCTATTCTAGTGCATTTTTCAAAAAGGTGTTATAACCCCCTTTTGGAGTTGTTAGACCCCTCCCCAGGATTCCCTGGGCCACACTTTGAGAACTTCAAACTTAGGGAATTTTTTCAGAAAGACCTGGAGATTTTTAACTTATGAATCATATATCCTTTAGGTACTATTTAATGGGGAAAAATCATTCAGGATCACTACCTTAGAAAACTAGTTATAGAAAAGAATGAAAATACCCAGATTGTTTTCAAAAGCATCCTCTATTAAGAGAGTAAAAGAGAGATTCGGTTACTCAGGTGTAAACTGGCAAATCCAGGGCTAACAACAGATTCTAGAAAGTTTTGAAGCCTTATCTGAGAGACATCATTAACATTTTTGCATTTATTTAAATCAAGATTCCTCCTTTCCACCCCCCAAATTTTTTGCAGCATTTATAAAGCAGTGCTTTATAATCCTGTGCTCATTCTTTTATTTGAATTCTATGAATGTTTATCTTTGTGGTGGTTAAAAAAAAAAAAACCACCTGGCCAACACTAATCATTAAGCTGCCTAAAGTTTTTAGTATTTGTAAAAGAAAATGATGAGAGAGGTATGTATTTTGATTCTAGTACCATGTCTAAATCCAAAAATATGTTTGACATAGATCTGGGAGAAAAGAGGGGTCAACATTCTCCAAGTAATCTGATTCTCCTTTTATCAGGGCATGGACGATTTGCAAGTCAGGTCAGCTGCAACGGATATATTTTCTTATCTAGTAGAGTTTAGTCCATCCATGGTCCGAGAATTTGTAATGCAAGAAGCCCAGCAGAGTGATGACGTAAGTGGTACTATTTTGGTTCTGTGTGAATTACCTATAGAATAATGTTTGCAGACTGTTGAGAGAAAAGGGATATAACCGTAATTTTAATCTTCTATAAAGAATAATTGGATTTCTAATCAGTTGTGACTTTGGCAAGCCCAGAATATATATTAGTGGATGTGTTTATTGTTTAAAAAAAAAATTTTAACTAGTATTGAGATAGATTTAGTGAATCTAATGAAATGTAACTCTAAACCCTTAGGTCAAGCACTTTTCTAGTATAACTTAGAAGTTGCTTTTGCTTTTTCAGATGTGTCTGTTATTTTAGTGGGGATGAACATTTAATAATGAAACCAACTATTTTAAAGACAAAATAAACATATTCATAATGAAGTACTCTTATATTAAATATATGTTAGTGTTAAGTAGAAAATAACTAAAATAGAATTATGTTCCTTCTTAAAGAAGGTCTAGATTCCCAATGCTAATTTGATTCTTTTATGTTTTTGTTACTGTCGAACTAAACTATAGTTTTTTATGTTTTATTTTTAATTTCTTAATGTCTGTTTAGGTTTTTGCATTCTATTTTTGTTAGATATTTCCAATTTTTTTTAAGGCAGTTTTTAGAATCAGGACTAATGCTGTTGTTCAGGTGGTAGGAAAGAAATAGAAGAAATATTTTGTATTAAGTATATTTTAAAGTTTGTGAGTTGCTCAGTTGTATCGGACTCTTTGCGACCCCATAGACTGTAGCCTACCAGGCTTCTCCATCCATGGGATTTTCCAGGCAAGAGTACTGGAGTAGGTTGCCATTTCCTTCTCCAGGGGATCTTCCCAACCCAGGGATCGAACCCAGGTCTCCTGCATTATAGGCAGATGCTTTACCGTCTGAGCCACCAGGGAAGCCCATTCTAAAGTTTAAATGAAGCAGATTAAGGAAAATTAGATTTGTTTTAATGCCAGAAAAGAATTTACCATGCAGTTAGAAATACTGGCTTGAATTTTGAGAGTGGTCTGACTTGAATGACTGCTGAATTTTAGTTCCATTGGAGAAAAGAGCATGGAAGAGTTAAAATAAGGCCGCTTACCTAGCTAGTTATTAGCTGTACTGCCGTTAGAGGCTTGGTCCTTTCATTTAGCTGTTCCTCCTGTTCATCAAGTTTGCTAAGAAAATGAAGCCTGTTTTACAGACAGTAAAAGTGAAAGTCACTCAGTCGTGTCCAACTCTTTGCAACCCCATACAGTCCATGGAATTCTCTAGGCCAGAATACTGGAGTGGGTAGCCTTTCCCTTCTCCAGGGGATCTTCCCAACCCAGGTATGGAACCCAGATCTCTCCTGCATCGCAGGTGGATTCTTTACCAGCTGAGCCGCAAGGGAAGCCCATTTTATAGACAACTAACTTATAATGCTGGTAATGCTTTTAGCTCATTGATGAATGTTAAATCATTCATTATATTAGGAATTATTTGTTCATTGTCTCAGCACATTGGTACTTTGAAGTGGGTTTAGTCATGCATTATAGGTAGACTGGAGAAGGCAATGGCACCCCACTCCAGTACTCTTGCCTGGAAAATCCCATGGACGGAGGAGCCAGGTAGGCTGCAGCCCATGGGGTCGCTAAGAGTCGGACACAACTAAGCGACTTCACTTTCACTTTTCCCTTTCATGCACTGGAGAAGGAAATGGCAACCCACTCCAGTATTCTTGCCTGGAGAATCCCAGGGACGGCGGAGCCTGGTGGGCTTCCGTCTGTGGGGTCGCACAGAGTTGGACACAACTGAAGCGACTTAGCAGCAGCAGCATAGGTAGACTAATTTTAATTGTTTGCTGAGGTGAGTGTACCTCTGGGATAAGACCATTTTGCTATTCCATGCTACTCTCCACAACATAATCTCTAGCCACATGGTTAATGCCAGTTTTTTTAGAAGTTGATTTTTACTTAGTTTGCAGAATCCAGTAATTAATACTAATAATAATACCTAACATATTCATAGGGCTCATCTCATTTGTTACCCATCTCTTAGTGTCTTTCATTGTCTGGTGTCTACTGTATTACCAGTTGTAGTTTCATATATTTTGTCAGTGTTTTTTTTGTTACCGAGATTGAGAATATGTTAGCGAATAAGAATTGCTGGTAAATGATTTTGCTTTCTGTTGCCTATATTGATGATACTGTAAGCTATTGTGTGCTCTGATTTTTGTTTGGTTTTGAGTGGGTTTCTTTTTACTCTAGTATGTTTATAGAACTTTGAAGACATGAAGATTAAAAAGTTTAAATAACTTCATCCTTCCTTTTTTTTTTTCTTCCTGTATGATTCTGATTTTGCTCTTTCAGCTGGTGTGTTTGTCTTATATCCAAACCAGGTCTCATAGAAACTGTTTTCTTTCAGGATATCCTTCTTATTAATGTAGTAATTGAACAAATGATCTGTGACACTGATCCTGAGCTAGGAGGTGCCGTTCAGTTAATGGGACTTCTTCGTACTCTAATTGATCCAGAGAACATGCTGGCTACAACCAATGTAAGAAATTACTCTACAATAGAAACATTTTGGTCTAGTCAGTTTTAGATGATTTTATATATACTAAGTTATGTATAAATACATGAATTATATGTAAATATTTAAATTTTGAAAATTTATACAGTTTTGAAAAGCATTCAAGCAGTTATACACTCAGTATTCAAGTAGCAGTAATACTCCTCTAGCAGTTATTTTTGCAGCAAAATACAAGATTGTAATCTGCTAAAATCTTGGTAAAATGCTAGCACTTTTATTTTTGATTCTTGGCCTCTGTATGTTAGCATCTTAAAAATTAAAACAACAATGTGAATATAATTAACACTACTGAACTATATATAAACTTGAAAGTGGTTAAGATGGTAAATTGTATATGTTTTTTATCACAGTAAAAAAGAAACAATATGTATCAGATTATCTTAATTGCATGGTGAAAGGAGTTATTACAAACAGAGGACTTAAGGAAATACCACAAAATATTATTAGTGGTTATCTCAAAATGCTTGAATATTTCTCCTTTATAGAATTCCCTCAAATTTAGAGAAAAAGTATGTTTTCAAATCATTACAAGTTTATAGAGCCAATTACATAAAAAATAATGGTCAAAAAACCAAAGGCACTATTTTCCAAATTTCCAAGTAACAAATTTTTAAAACTTTTTAAAAAATATCTAAAATCTATACCATTTCTAATGGCCTGATAAATAAACTTGGTGTTTGTTCAAATTTGGATACGTTGTGAAATCTGGGCTTTCAAATTTTAAGCAGTTAAATTGTTCTTACATTGATAGATTTTTCATTGCATTTCAAATCATACTCATGAAAAAAATTATTTTGAATAATTTTCCCTGGAGAAACCTTTTATTATGCTTTTTTTCATTTCATATGTAATATGAAATAGGTTTGTCAGTTCTTCAGAAATAAGATTAAGGTGAATATAATAACTGGAGTCTTTCACAAAGTATCCTAAAGTATCTCTTGTTTGTGTATGATTTGCACTGCTAATTCTTGAAGATGTTCTATTAATTATAAAGATAATAAAGTTTTTATTATAATTCTGTATATTTCAGAAAACTGAAAAAAGTGAATTTCTAAATTTCTTCTACAACCATTGTATGCATGTCCTCACAGCACCACTTTTGACCAATACTTCAGAAGACAGACGTGAAAAGGGTAGGGCCTCTTTCTTACCTGCTTATGATTTCTGTTTTAAAAGATCAAGATAAGTATTAAAGCTAACAGGCTCTTTACTTGATGCTTTTTATGACAGGGAAATTATTACTTAAAATTTTAACCTGCAGTATAAAATCATGGTTTCCCATGTTTTAGAGTGTCTGTGGTAGAGAAGCGTGTACAAAATGTGGTGGAAAGTATTACACCTTGAGGAAGAGAAATGTAAACACTTAGCAAAAGAAGATTGTTCCCAAAGTTCTTAAGAGTTAATATCAGAGTGAGTAAGTATAGAGAGTATATTGCCTACATTAGAAAATCCAAGGGAACCATCATTTTACAGTTGGCAATACAGTAAAAAATGCTTTAATTTCAGAACATAAGGATCAGAAGTTTAAAAGTTGGTTAAACCAGATAAAGAATCTGCCTGCAATGCAGGAGAACTGGGTTCAGTCCCTAGGTTGGGAAGATCCCCTCGAGAAAGGAGTGGCTGCCTACTCCAGTATTCTTGCCTAGAGAATTCTGTGGACAGAGGAGCCTGGCAGGCTACAGTCCATGGGGTTGCAAAGAGTTGGACACAACTGAGCAACCAGCACTGTCACTTTCACTTTCTTTTCTTTAACTGTATTTCCATGTTGCATTCTTACATAAACAGCACCATAATTTATCAGCGACAATTTCTGGTTTCAGTTTATTAAAGTGAAGTAAAAACTGAAACATATTTTTTAAGCAAACTGAGTGTAGAATTCTGCTGTGGTTTTAAGTACTTTCCCTTTAAGTGTTTAAGTATTCATAATTTTGTGCATCTAAGTTCAGTTCTGCTGTATTTAACTTAGCCATAGATATTACAGTTCTGTGACATTTTATCAATCTGCAGTATTTAAATTATGCGATCATGTGCCAAATATAACTAGCTAAAGGACTGACTCTTTGAGAAGTATACAGCTCAGCTGGTGAAATGAGAAATGTTGGGGGGCATAAGCTCAGAAAATGATGGTTTATCTGTTACATCAGTTAAGAGGAAGTCAGTTAAAATGTTTGTTAAACTAATAAAAATTGTACACCCTAGATAATACTATCAGTTCCATTTCTGAATTTGTATCTTAGGGAGCATTTATGCATATGCATGACAGATATAAGAATGTTGTTGCATTGTTCATGCAACAGGAAATGAAAATGTAGTGTATTTATACAGTGGAATACAAATTAGCAGTCAAAATAATTGAATTTTGATCTGTCAACTGATTAGTTCTCAAAAATATAAAATTGAATGTGTAAAAAAAGCATATCACAATGTTTTCTTTCAGAAAGTTTCCATTTATATAAATTAAATGCATTTTTAGCTTTCATTTTAAAGTAAAACGTTTCCAGCATACAGAAATATTTAGATAATAGCATCACAGATATATATTTCCCATTGGCTTTGACAATACTGACTTGTGTTTTTTCAGTTTTTAAAAAATAAATTATACATAGTTTCTTATGCATTCTCATTTTACTCCATACCCATCCCTCAAGAAATGCTGAATTTGGAGTTTATCACCCCTGTTTTTTATATTACTATGACATGTATAATGTGTTATTTTTCACCGTAACTTGTTTCTAGCTTTCTGCTGTTACAAACAATGCTCTGGTATACATTATTATGTTTCCTTACATAAATATGCTCTTAAGATGTGAGCCTAGGAATCGAAACTTTTAATATTCTTAATTTTTTTTAATTCAAAGCATAAGTGACTAATTGTTAATATCTGTATTATCAGAATATTTGATACCATCTTTTAATAATTCTTCATCTGCACCCAAGTCTCTAAAATAATTGCAGATAGAGGTATAATATTTGACTGAAGCTACTAATTCTTAATGGTTATTATGCCGGGAAAATGAGGTTATGATCAAAGATGTGCTTTGTATGTTGGAAAGTGCTAAGGAAGTGTGAGGTATTATTACTAAGTCACTGATTTTAATTTTTTTTATTAGATAATATAGTTGGATCTAACAAAAGCAGCACGATCTGTCCTGGTAAGTATAAATTCTTATTTTATGAACTAATGCAAATTATAAGTTTTTTCCTATTCAGAATAAAATGTACTTACACAAAACTAGGAAAGGTTTATTTTCATCCAAAAATCCAAAACTAGATTTTTTTTTAAAAGAAAAAAAATTCAACTCTAATATCAAAGATGGAAAATCCATTTGAAACTTTGGTTTTTTTTTTTTTCTGTAAATTTAGAGCTTATGTCCTTTTTTTTTTTTTTTTTTTTTTAAGAAGACCTCTAAAAGTTGAGGATTAGTTCATTCTTATTTTTTAAATACAGTGAACTAAGGCAAATCAGTTAGGAAGTAGTCTTCATAACAGTCTTTGCATACATAGATGTCTCATGGATCTGAGTATAAGCACTATTATTTCTACTTGGAACATATGTATCAGGTATTGACCTGGTAATATGGAAAATATGCTGTTTGTACCTAAGCATCCTGTCTTTTCTACCAGGCTCAACAGAGTTCTAGGGAAGCCAGTTTCAAATAAGGAAGTAATTCAGAGATTGAATTATTAGATACATAGTGAGTGATTTCACGTCCTAATTTGGGAAAGTGAAAACAAGACATTTAACACTACAGATTGCTGTTGCAAAATCTTTTGTAAATAAAATTTGGGAATTGAGAAATTAAAGAGAATTGTTTTTAATGGTAAGAAACTAGTTCAAATATTGGCTGTGGTGTTGGCTGTTACAGTAATTAGTCTGGAGCAGGTAAAACTCTACTTAGATTTATAGTAGAAAAGATCTTTGAGTATCAGAATAGTATCAGAATTGTATTTTCTATACTTGATGGTCATTCTTTTATTAAAAAGAATGCTGAAATTTCTTCCTGATAACATCATGTGATGTTCCACAAAATATTTATGTGAAAAATAAAATAGTTGGACTAGATGATATCAGTTTTTTTTCCTATTCTCTAAGGCTTTGATTCCATAATTTCTTCACAGCTTAATGTTTTCTTGCTTAAAATATTTATAGTAGGTATGGGTAATTACCTATACATTCAATCTTGGTGTTCAAGAAGCAATTGTAAATCATTCCATGAGTATGTAAACAAAAGCCTCTTGAGGAAGAAAAGGCTGGAATATTTTAGTAGGCCTTTCATCAATATCATGATTTGCTGTTAAAAAGATATTGTCTTAAGATCTTGATATAATATTTTTCACTTGATATTTAAACAGCCAGAAATGTCCTTTTCTTAAAGATGTCTTTAAAGAAAGCATATCAATTTTTCTTGAGAAATTTGTTGTATCACTTTAGGCAAAAAGTTTAAGGTATTTCCTCTTTACTATGGGGTAGATCCTTTTATAGACCCATTAATGTTAATAATGATAGCACATATTAAGAAATCATTACTAAGAAAATCTCAGTACAATAAGGGTCTTATTATCATGTTTGTAGATTTTTATTTAATATACTTAAATATTTTATATTAGAGCCTTAGAAAGTATTTAGTAGGTAAAAATACTTCTGGAGAGTCTACCTAATGAAAAAATAAAAATCTATAGCTTCTTTAATTGATACAAAAATTAGGAGAAAACACAGTTTTGCTTTTCTTCTAAAATAAAGGATTTATACTTAGTATTCTCTTTGTCTAGATGTGTTGCAGTGTGTATTTTCATACAATGATTTTCTTTGCAGATAATTATCAAACAGCACAGCTGCTTGCCTTAATTTTAGAACTACTCACATTTTGTGTGGAACATCACACATATCACATAAAAAACTATATTATGAACAAGGACTTGCTAAGAAGAGTCTTGGTCTTGATGAATTCAAAGCACACTTTCCTGGCCTTGTGTAAGTAACAGTTTTAATGAACATTCTTGTAAAATGTCTTATGAAACAACATTTTTAATAGATAGTTTTAGTCTTTTATTTAAAGGACAAGAGGAATAGGTCCTAGTGCTTCTCCCACCTACATATTGCTCACATTTAGATTCAGTTGTGATATAATACCATGTGCAATGATGTCACTAACAGAACCTCTCCTGCCATCTTTTACATCTGTTTCCTCAAACTGTCATTTAGTAGTAACTCTTATTTTTGAGATATGGGCCTTGATATGTATTTGTGTAACTCAGGTTATTTAAACTTGTAAAATTAAGTTATGGGTAGCCCTTTAGTAGACCACTTGGACCAATAAAAATCAAACTTTAATGCTGATGTTTGCTCATATGTGGCTTTTTGGCACACTCCTTCTCTTCTTCCTCATAATTTCACCTGCAGATAGAGGTAAAGAAACCTTCTCTATCTAAATAAGAGCTTTGTGGATTTTTTCTGAGCATGAAAATCATAGTTAAACATGAAAATCATAGTTAAAATGTAAACATTTAATGTATAGAGAAAAGGTTAATCTCCCTACTACCACCTTAATTTTTAAGGCCTTAATAAAGCCAGTGTTAACTGCCTGCGCTACTTCTTTTCCATTCCTTTTTCCATACCTGTGCAAATTTACATAAACATTCACACATGTGTAGGTTTTCATGTTTTATTTTTATAGAAATATGATCATGCTAACACACATCTCAGCCCCTTCATGTTACTCTAGCTCACTGGATATGGCATGAACTAATATTTTTCCTAAACATAGCTGAGTAACAGTTCATAAAGTGGCTCTTCCACAACTTATTCTACCATTCTCCACTACTTGGATTACAAGATTGGGTATTTTGCCATTCCAAATAATAATGTAGTAATTAGCCTAGTACATAAATCTTTACTGGTTTATTTCCATATGGTAGATCCCCAATATTGGTATTGCCAGGGCAAAATGTTACTATATTTTTAATATATCCTTTTTCAATTTAACATAATAGCCTCCAGATCACTTTCTCAAAAGGTTGAGGCACCTGACGTGAAAAATACATTCATTGAACAGCATTCAACGTGATTGCTTTTTTAAATGTTATCCAGCTGATGATGGAAAATGTCTTCTATTTGTGTTTTAATTTATATTTTCCTTGATATCATCTTTTCACATTTTAGTGCTTCTGTATTTTATCTGCTGTGAATTGCCTATTATCTCTTTCTTAGAGCTCTTATATATTAGAGATATTGGCAATTTATCACATTTTGGGGAACAAAATGTCCCGTCTCGTTTGTCTTTACCTTGACTTGTGGCATTGTTTTCCATATAATTGCTATAAAATTCTTTATGATGACAAATATGTCGTTATGGGGTTTTTTGTCTTGCTTAAAGTCTTCTATGTCCTAAGTTTGTACAAACACACTCTTCGATTTTCTTCTAATATGTTTGTTTTTTTCTTTTTTTTTTTTGCCATGCCTCTTTAGTATGTGGGATCTTAGTTCCCTGGCCAGGGATAGTCCCCTGCATTGGGAGCGTGGAGTTTTGTTTTGTTTTTTAATAATTGGATTTTTTTGTTTTTGTTTTTGTTTTGGCTGTACTGGGTCTTCATTGTTGCAGGGGCTTTTCTCTAACTGCAGGGAGTGGCAGCTACTCTCTAGTTACCTTGTGCAGGCTTCTCATTGCAATGGCTTCTCTTACTGTGGAGCATGGGCTCTAGGACCTGCAGACGTCAGCGTTTGTGACATATGGGCTCAGTAGTTTCAGTTCCTGGGCTCTGGAGCACAGCCTCCATAGTTGTGGCACACAGGCTTAGTTGCTTCAGGGCACATGGAATCTTCCCCAACAGGGATCAAATCAGAGTCTCCTGCACACATGCTTAGTTGTGTCCAACTATTTGAAACCCCTGGATGGTAGTCCACCAGGCTCCTCTGTTCATGGGATTTTCCAGGCAAAAATACTGCAATGAGTTGCCATCTCCTTCTTCAGGAAATCTCTCCAACCCAGGGATCGAACCCATGTCTCCTGCCTTGCAGGTAGATCCTTTACCATCTGAGTCACCAGGGAAGCCCAGGAGTATGGAGTCTTAAGCACTAAACCACCAGGGAAGTCCCCTAGCTTTTCTCTGGATGGATAACCAATTGTATTAACACCTTATTAAATAAACTGTATTTTCCTTACTAAATTAAAGTCATTTTGATACATAAGTTACCATATACACTTGTCTTATGTCTAAATCATCTGTCCTTTTATTTCACAAGATAAAATGAATGAGAATGTTTGTCATTAGAGTATCTCTGGTATAAAGTTTAATATCTGCCTAGCACCTCCTCTGTTTTCCTTTTCATAATTTTCTTGGTTCTTAGACACTTGTTCTTCCACAGCAACTTAAAAATAACTTTATCCAGTTCATCCTGATTAGATTTACATTAAACCTTTATATTTTGAAAGAATTGATGTTCTCATGCTAGATTTTCCTGTATGGCTTTCTATAAATAGTCCCTTCTGAAATGACTGCTTATTGGTCCTATTTAAATGGATATATCATAATTGAGTGAATATACAGTATTTAAATGTTTATATTGCTTTAAGATTTCAATTATTGTAAACAATGCTGTTTTAACTATAGCTTTGTGTGCATGTTCATTCACCAGCAGCATATGAAACTGCCTGTTTTCTCAGGTCTTTGCCAGTACTTCAGTCTTTTTAATCCTGAATAAACTAGTTCTTACCCTACTATAAAAAGAGGTGATGTTTTAAGTCTAGCACTTCTGTCCACACCTGTTTTAAGTGTTACAGTGATCACACATTCATACCTTATGAGGCCTATTTCTGTTTTATTTTCAGGTAATATTTAGAACCTCTTTCGATAGACACAACTTCTTTTAGTAACTTCCATCTGTGAACAAGGGTTTGTTATGAGACTTAGAAAATCAGAAGCTTTGTGTTTTAAAGGATGTGGCTTAGTGGCATCTATAGAATAAATTAAGCTACCTAGGAGAGAGGTTACAAGTTAAAAGAGAAACATAAAAATAAGGGATTGAAATTAGTTTGTGTTTCATCAAAGTTTTAGTAATATTGCTAAATTTGTTTAGCTTTATTTAAATAGGGAAAAGACTAGTTAAAGGGAAGTTTTCATTTCAGTATTCTAAAATGTGAAAGCCAAATTATACTGCTTATTTATTACTCTGCCACTCTTTTACAGATACTGTCTGATCTGCCATAGTACATGTTTACCAAAGGTTAGACAGCTTATTATAATCTGGAGGTAGTGTTGGTTCACAGATGATTTTCCCAAGGCAGAGAAAACTGGAATAGCCTTCACCAGAAAAGTAAAGCAACCCCTTGGCTCTCCTCTATACAGGTAGCAGGAGCACCTTTGGCTGTATTTTCAGAAAATTTAAAAGAAGCACCTACCCAAAGCTCCCCCCACTTCCATCTCCCCCCTGTCCCCCAAAGAGTTAAGGAAGTCTTGGCTCTTGGCAGGTTGCACCATTCTTGTCCCCTTCCTAATGACAGCCCCTGCTGGTTCTAAGCTGCCTTCACTATATTGTCTCATGTCCACCAGCACTGCTCTAAATAGTGCCAGCATTTGTATTGTGTGGGTTTTGTGTATTTTCTAATCTCTCTGCCTTGTAACTCTCTGCCTACCAGTTGTTGGAATTTTGTTAGCTCCCTACATAAGTTTTACAAGTTTTGAGTGGTCTTTCCTTAATTCTGTTTTTCCGAAAACTGAATTATTTTTAATGCAGTTTTGCTTTTTACTTTAAATGAACATATACATTTCTTTATGTAGAAATACCTGTACAATAATTAATATTAGTAAGATTATCCACTTATTCCATGTATTTTTTTTAATTAGGTGCTCTTCGTTTTATGAGGCGAATAATTGGCCTTAAAGATGAATTTTACAATCGTTACATCACCAAGGGAAATCTTTTTGAGCCAGTTGTAAATGCTCTTCTGGATAATGGAACTCGGTACAATCTATTGAATTCAGCTGTTATTGAGTTATTTGAATTTATAAGAGTGGTAAGTTTATATTAAAAGATTCTTAGTAAAAAAAATATATGCTTAGTAATGTTAATATTCTACATGGTGAAATTCATCATAGTATTTTAAATTATATTTACTCTATATTCTTCTCAGTTCCTTTTTTTTGGCCAAATGGCTCAGGATATTTAGCATATGTGGAAGTCTCACTCTGGCATGCCATTCATATGATCTCTGTGATCTGTTGCAAGGGTAGTGATAAAAATGAATAGAAAAGTTGAAAATAATTCCCTTGGTAGACATTGACACAAGATGTGTAAAAGGTAGGATGTTATGATAGAATTTTAAGTTGAAGAGACTGTTGGGTGAACTATTTCAACTGACTTATTTTATTGATGAGGGCTTGAGACACCCAAAGTGATTAGCTGACCTATTCAAATGCATTCATTTGTTTAGGGGCACAGTCAGGGCTTGAAGATAATGGTGCAGCTCAGTCTCGGGCAACGAAAGAATTGTCATAAAAGATCTAGAGAAAGCTCTATGTGAATAGCAGGGAGAAGATGAAAACTGAAGAACTGGTACAGTAAATTTACCCTGTTCCACACACTGAAATGATTCCACTGGTGGACATGGCCACATGATCAGAAAGTACTTGAAAAAAGAAAATCAAAGCTTGAAATTCATTCTCTACTTTTGTTTCTTGCAAATCAAATTTAAACTAATGACACACTATTCTCATGTCAACATTATTTGGAGAACTGTTTTTCTTAGAGTAGTCATTTGCTATGAGTATGGTTTGCAAAAAGGATGAAGAATATAGAAAGAAGTACTAGCCTTAGAAAAAAGGGAAAATAGTTAACTAGCTCACCAACCTCCTGAACCCAGGTTCACAGTTCACTGTTGTGTGAATTAGAGATTAACTTTTATATTTTTTTCCTTTAAAATTTTTGTTGAGATACAGATCAAATGAAGTGTAGGGTTCATAACGCCATCCCTATTCCTATGATTGAATTTGTTTTTCTGAAAATAATTTTGAGTGGTTGATGAATATACTTTGAATCCCAAGACTTACCTTCTTTTCCTTTCAATGTATAACACAACCATTTTACCTTGGGTTCTAATTTTTCTCCTTTGCATATTTTTTGATTCAGATATTCAGAGGAACTAGTTTAAAGATGTAAAAATCCTGAAAGTCCAGGTTATGGTTTATTTTTAAAGAAACAGCATGTATACTTGAGTCCTGGATCACAACCTGTTTTTAATAATGAGCCTGCTTTTCACCATGCATTTGCATTGATTGCTTAAAATCATTCATTAAGAATTTAGAATTTATTACTATTGGTCTAGAGAACTGGAAATACATAGGAGGAAGTCAAGTTGTTTTATCAGATATGTGTATGTGATATAGTTGGAGAAATCTGTTTTTTTTTAAGTAAGACTTATCTTGCTTTGATAGTTAAACAAAGAGTCATTAAGTAATATCTTTCAGTGTTTTTTAAAAATATAATTTCAAAATCTTCTTTCTAACTAGTTGTGCACTCTTGATCACGCCATCTAGTCTCTTATAGCCTCAATTTTCCCTTAATGTAAAATAGCGGTAATAAAGCCTATTTCATAGAATTGTTATGAGTCAAGTGAAATTGTATGTGAAAGTGCTTATTTTAAGTTGTAAAGTACTATTATGTAAATGCAAAAATTAAATAGGTGACATAAAGTAAATACATTTATGTTTCAAATGTTCTATATAATCTCCCAGAAGGGCTTCAGGGAATTGCTTCTTTTTTTTTTCCCATGTTTTCTTTGGAGTCCTGGCTCATATATAAAGAAACTAGGACATTTATTTTTGGAAGGTGATTTGAAAAACCTTTTTTTTCGATCAGCTTTGGAACGATAAAAAAAATTTTTTTAAGTTTTTCTTCTAGCAAGTATTGTATTATATTTGAAATATAAATTTTGTGCTTATACAGGAAGATATCAAGTCTCTTACTGCACATATAGTTGAAAACTTTTATAAAGCACTTGAATCGATTGAATATGTTCAGACATTCAAAGGATTGAAGACTAAATATGAGCAAGAAAAAGACAGACAAAATCAGAAACTGAACAGGTATTTTTTTAAGTATATTACATTTATAACCTATAAAATTATGTCCAAAGCCATATGTAGTTTGATCTTACATATGAAATTTACCCAGGAATTTTCTTTCTATCATTAGAAAATACAGGGTTGTGTAGGAGGGTAGGCTGTTCTCCCTGCCCTGAATCCTTTATATAAAAAATTACTGCACCATGTCTTAACTCAAGATAAATTTTTAGGTTAGTGTACAAACATCCTTGGAGTGTTCTCTGGTTACATGTTCTTTCACAACTGGTTATAAGTTATACTCAGTTAAAATTATTTCACCTCCTCTTGGTTATACGTATTTATTCTCTTTTAAATTGGTCAGGGATTTTAAGTCGTTACTCAATACTTGTGATATGTTTCTTACAGTGTACCATCTATATTACGTAGTAACAGATTTCGCAGAGATGCAAAGGCCTTGGAAGAGGATGAAGAAATGTGGTTTAATGAAGATGATGAAGAGGAAGGAAAAACAGTTGTGGCACCAGTGGAAAAATCTAAGGCAGAAGATGATTTTCCAGATAGTTATGAAAAATTCATGGAGACTAAAAAAGGTATTAAAGTGTTGAATTTTTGATTAGCTCATTTTCTATTTAGTATAGAAATTATTCAGTTGCTTGTGAACTTGTGATCACAGTTTATAAAGCATGGAAGGCATGAATTTTATGCTAAATAAAAACCTTTTTAAAAAATTATTGCTTTTTTTAAGTCTGATTTTTCAAAACATTTCTCATGTTTAAAATATTTTTCTTGAAACTTGGTCTTTTGTGATGCTCTTCATTTGCTATTTAGAAATTGCATTGTTTGTTTATACTTTGCCTTCTGTGAACAGTTATGGCTTTATTTTTATACTGAAGTCTCCAATAATGATAGAGATTATACCATAGAAACTTTCCAGTGCACTTTGTCATTTACAGCTGAGGAAACTAAGCTTAAAGAGAGAAGTACTTTACTCTTTGAAATTTTTTAATTATTAATAAAACTTTCATAAAGATAAAATGTCGAGAGGAAGAGTAATAGTAAAATTTCCTGTCTTTCAAATATGTTTGTCTGTAAAACTAAGATCTTACTAGTGTTTTTCAAAAGAAGCAATCACTTTTAATTCTTGAGAAATTACCACTATTGGAGAATACCATACTGCATATATCATTTAAATGTTTCAAAAAATTTGTATCTTGGAGGGCAGAAGCACATCCTAGACTTTATGTAAGTTTGTGATTTTGAATGTTAGATTTTTCTTAAGGCATTTCTCACGAGTTAGTGTTTCTTTAATTTCTTACTACATTTTCCTTGAAACTCTTGTTACCAGCTTCACTCATTTTCTACTCACTGTTGCCATAAGTTCTGTTTACTTCTGCCTGGGGGAGCAAATAACCTGTGAAAATGTCCTAAGAAACAGGTACCTTTTGGTAGCCAAATTCTTTTTTTACTCATTACAGCCACTGCCCTCACTACTGTCAAAAGAGGCAGTGAGGCAATACCTGAAGTACTGCATACAGTTAAGAATCATATAAAAATAGTAGCAGCCAGATGTTAAAAGATAGTAGACACCCTTGTCATAAAGGAAACAGATAAAGGAACCTGGAATATTCAGAAAATAAATAACCATGATCGTAATCATTTTCTTTAGGCTTTTGGAATATTATTGACTTGTGAGAGAGATTATTGGGTTTTCATGAGTACGGAAGTGTAGAATCAGTGAGTGGACACTTTAGAGAGACAAAAAAAAAAAAAAGACAGCAAGTGAGACCTTGGAAGGGTTCTAGATAGAGCAGTGGAGAATTCTAGGGTAGGGTGGCTACCCTGATTCTTAAGGTCCTTTCTAATCCTGGGATTTCTAAGATGACAGCTAATGAAGACATATCACTGTACTCATCATGCTCTGCCCTCTTATTCTTACAAAAAAGTTTTAAATTTTTGTTCTTTTCAAATGCTTTGACTTAGCAGTATTTACCAACAAAGATTCAAATATTTATGTTTGCTTTAGCAAAGGAAAGTGAAGATAAGGAAAACCTTCCGAAAAGGACATCTTCTGGTGGCTTCAAATTTACTTTCTCCCACTCCACCAGTGCTGCTAATGGAACAAACAGTACAAACAGCAAATCTGTAGTGGCTCAGACACCACCAGCAAGTTCTAATGGATCCTCTTCCAAAACTACAAACTTGGCCACATCCGTAACAGCCACCAAGGTATGTGAAACTGCTCTACACACAAACAAACTTTGCTGTTTTCATCTGTAAAATTATTTCATGTTTCCTGAAGAAAAATTGGATGATAAAAATAATTTCAAAGAAGAAAAAAAGTTGCACACATTGTCATCAGAAAATGACTGCTAACATCTGACTGATTGTTCTTTAGGTGTGTGGGTTTATCTGACACAATTCTGGTCTTTGTATAAGCACAGTTTTGTACCTGCTTTTATTTGTTATAAGAATTTTTCTATGTTATTAAAACATTGTTGATGACTAGAATTTCATTTTATTTAGCTGTATCATAGTATTTTTAAGCATCCCCTCCCCCCACCAGTACTTTGGAGCACAGAAGTCAATTCTGATATTTCACTGGCTACTGCTGCTGTTGCATTTTAAATTACTTGCTTGGATAGATGAGTAAAAATGTTTTCGAACATATTGTCAAATTCTTCTCCAGAAAGACAATACCAGTTAGTTACCATAAGCATTGTATGAGTGTGCTTGGCTCACTGCAGCTTTGGCAGTGTTATTATAATGATTTTTAATCTTTACTCATTTGGTAGTGGAAACAGTATTAATACATATCTCATTCCCCAGTTGTGTCTTTTGTTACTAGTAAAATTGAATATTAGCCTTTTTGATATGCTCTTCTGTTAATTGTCTCTTCATAGTCTTGCCTTTTTAAAATTGGTTTGTTATTTTAGTGAGTGAGTCTTTAAGAATATTATTAATAACCTTTTTGTCATTCACAGAGTAAATGTATTTCCCAGTGGTTACCTTTTTTATGTAAAACAGTTTAAATTGTATATAAAATGTTTTTATTTCCTTTACGTTATCATTATATGTAAAATATCCTTTTCCCCAAAAAGGAGTGGCTTAAAAATAAAAAGGCATAAATATAGGACAACTTTAGTATAAGGGTAGAAGGACAAGAGAAGGCCATAGTCAAAAACCTAACTGAAGTCAAGCTTGTTTTAAACACAAAATACAAGTCTGAGTTTATTTTATTTTTTTTACAAAAATGTAGAATCTTTCTTAAGTATTTGTAGCAAAGTGGATTCTTGACTAAATATCACAAATAGCATTTTCAGTGGGATTCTTCTGTTTTGTAAAACGCAGTTTATGTTATAGGACAAGATTTTTAAGTTTTCATTTTTTTGATAGGACAATTTAGTGTAATATTTTAACACTATATAAAGAATATTATATTGTTTGGGTTCAGATCTTAACTCTGCCTCTTTTTAGCTGTTTAATCTTTCCAGGCTTTAGTTTTCTCATTTTAAATAGGAATAAATCAGTACCTCCTTTATCAGTTTGTTGTAAAGATTAAAGTATTTAATAAATGTAAAGAGCTTAGAACACTATTTGCACAACTCAATATATACCAGCTTTTTTTTTTTTAAGTCAAAGTAATATATCTACTTGCTTTTAAAAGGCAAATAGTGTTAAAATTACTGGGAAAAAAACTGTCCTCTTTTCCTCTCCACAGAGAAAGCTTGGATCTCTTCTGTTAATACTTGTTTCTTCTGTTTCTAAACAGTGTGCTAATACTGCCATATTGTTTTACTATTCCTTACCAAATCCTCACCCTTATTACTCTCTGTATCACAATTTTTGGTTAAAACAATATTTGATAATCTTAGAGCTATAACAATGTAAATATTTTTATTCATTTTTTCCTGATATTTTTTTCTATAGTGTATTTTGCTTTGTAACTTCTTTTTTTAAATAATTTAATTGCCACCATATTTTCATTCGTTGCAACAGTTACGTGCCTCTTACTCATTCTTTCAGTACCTCTCAAGTTAGTTTCCACATAGTCTCTTCCTTGGAGATGTCTCTCTTGAAGACTCCCATCTTGTCCCAGCCTGAATTGGTTGCTCTCTAGACTTGCTGCACAGCTGTTGTCTTAAGGCTGCCTCTGCCATCACCCTAATACTTCCTTTGCCTTTCTTTTTTTCTTACATTGACTGTTTCCTGGATCTCAAGTCTGTTCTCTTTCTTGATTTTCCATTTCATTTTATTGGAGTGTACCCTCTGTGTTTCCTGAGAAAGGGATACCACAGGAGATAAAGTGTAAGACCTGGCATGTAGGAAGATGTCATTATTGTATCCCCATACTTGATTGACAGTTTAACTGAATGTAGAAGGAACCAAATTAGAAATAATTTTCTTCCAAAAATTTGAAGTTATTGCTGCCAAGAAATCCACAGACATTCTTATTCCTAATTCTTTGTGTGAATTTATCTTTCTTGGAAGCATTTGGAGTTTTATCCCTGTATTCTGAAACTTAAAGATGAAATACTTTGGGCTTTCTCAATTAAAAGTCATGACCTTTAGTTTACACTGTATATTCTTTCACTATAGCTTTCTGTTTGGATATTGTGCCTTGTTATTTTATCTTATAATATGCATAATTTTTCTCTTTTATGCATTTTTTTGAATGGTTCTATTCCCTGGGTTGTCTCCCTGAGTTTTCAGTTTATTATCCTTACAGATAATTTTTTATTTATGAACAAGCAAAATCAAGTGCAAGCACACATGCTTATTTAACCCTTATGACACTAACAGCAGATTGCCAAATACATTTGATCTACACTTTTTGGGGGAGCAGGTAGAAAAATAGCAATTGTTCTTGGAAAACAAACTAATTGTTCAGTCACTCAGGACTATCACAAAAATTTGATATTAAGCAAGATAGGAGCTCACAGAGTAAAGCACTAGTTATATTGGCTCGCAACCTTTTTTCAACAAACTGACCACATTTCTAAGTGAAGGCAAGTTCTTTATCACCAATGGTCCTCTAACCATTTTCACCATTATTGTTTTTCAGGTGTCCAGATAATTGATTCAGAGATAGATAAGTTCTTTTTTAGATTGTTTTCCATTATAGGTATTACAAGCCATTGAATTTACTCCCTGTGCTATACAGTAGGTCTTTGTTGGTTATCTGTTCTACATATAGTATTGTGTATATGTTAATCCCAAACTCCTCTAATTTATCCTCTCCCTCCTCCCTTTCCCCTTTGGTAATCATAATTTTCTTTTCTGTGTCTGTGAGTCTGTTTCTGTTTTGTAAATAAGTTCATTTGTATCATTTTTTCTAGAGTCCATGTATAAGCAATACCATGTTTGTTTTTCTGATTTCACTTCATATGATAATCTCTAGGTCTATCCATGTTGCTGCAAATGGCATTATATCATTCTTTTTTATAGCTGATTAATATACCACTGTGTATGTGTACCACATCTTTATCCAGTCATCTGTTGATGGATACTTAGGTTGCTTCCATGTCTTGCCTATTGTAAATTGTGCTGCTCTGAACATTGGGGTGCAAGGATCTTTTTGAATTATAGTTTTGTCAGAATATATGCCCAGGCATGAGATTACTGTATCATATGGTAACTCTAGTTTTTTACGGAACCCCTCCGTACTGTTCTCTATAGTAGCTGCACCAATTTACATTACCACCAATACCGTAAGTGGGTTCCTTTTTCTCCACGCCCTCTCCAGCATTTATTATGTGTAGACTTTTTTTGATGATGGCCATTCTGACCAGAGGAGGTAATATCTCGTTATAGTTTTGATTTGCATTTCTCTAATAATTAGCAACATTAAGCATCCTTTCATATGCCTGTTGGCCATCTGTATGTCTTCTTTGAAGAAGTGTCTGTTTAGATCTTCTGCCCAATTTTTAATAGGGTTTTTTATGTTGACTTGAACAGTTTATTAATTTTGGATTTTAACCCCTTACTGGTCATATCATTTACAAATATTTTCTCCCATTCAATAAGTTGTCTGTTCATCTTTGCTTTGCAAAAGCTTTTAAGTGTAATTAGGTCCCATTTGTCTATTTTTGCTTTGTTTTAGGAAACTGATCCCAAAAAATAATGTCAGAGAGTATTCTGCCTTTGTTTTTATCAAGGAGTTTTACAGTATTTGGCCTTACATTTAGGTCTTTAATCCATTTCGAGTTTACTTATGTATATGGCATTAGAAAACATTCTGATTTCATTTAAAACATGTTTTTGTAAAAGAATGTATTTGTCCCTTTTCACCCTGGCACCTTACCCTGCCTGCCCGTCACTGTGTCCAAAGTCCTGAAATGCAGAACCTTTCTGGTTCTTCCTTATGGTTGTTGTTGGTGGGCAAGCTGGAATCTCCTGGTGGGAGATCTCCTGGTGGGGGTGGGCATGCAGTAGGGGAATGAATTATAGTCTGTTTCACTGACTCCACCGTTAACTATCTTCCCTGCTTTCCCTAGTATTTTGGTGCTCTTTCTTTCTGCTCTTTTCTGGGATTAAGACGAATCAGTTTGCTTCCTTCTCATTTCTGTAGCCTCCTGAAAATACTTCTTTCTTGACTTTGTTCTCCATTAAAAATGAGTTGTTTTGCCTAATTTCTTTTTCCAAAAATGCCTTGACATCTTTCATCTGCTGTTTTCTTGTTTCCTTTTTGGTCTTTGTTGATATATTGTCAGAAAAAAAAAATTTTAAAGAGAGTATAATCCCCTGGGAAAGCAATCCAACAAGGAATTTAACTTTGGTGATGTACCATGGAATACTAGAGTTTAAAAGAATGATATAGACTTTGTGTACTAACATTGAAAGCTGATATTTATTTAAAAACAACATTTATAGTTGTATATGAAAAGTCTGGAACCTATCAAATTCTTCACAGTATGCATCTGTGGATTTATAGTTCCTTTTACTTCCAATATTTCTTATTTTGTATTTTTATTCTTTCTGTATGCTAAACATGATTTTTAAATGTATAATGAGTTTATGGTGTGTATATGTATAGATAAGAGATAAAATTGAAAAATTGTGTAGCCGAGTGTTTCAGACAGAATATTATTGATCTTACGCCAAAATTACTTTTAATTGTTAACCTTTTGGAACTGAAATGTGTGTACCTTGTGATATATAGGATTAAAAGCAGAATTAAAACTTTCATTTGCTGTCATTCCTGTGACTATCAGACTGGTGCCTTTTGTACTATAATTATGTCTTCTACCTCTTACCTCCACTTGTCCAACTTGTTTGACTAGAAACCAAATAACAAATAATAATGATTATGGTAATAGTAGCTAATATCAATTAGCAAATAGTAACTACATACCAAGCACTGTACCAAGGGCTTTCTAAGTTTTAAATTTAGCCACAATGCTTCTTGCTTACCCAAATTAAGATATGTGTGTTATCAAGCTGAGAAAGAAGCAGAAAGATGTTCACTTAAGTATGTAAGTTTTATCTGGTTCACAGACTTTCTGAAAACTGTTTGTAGCTGCTCAGAGCCCTTTGTTGATTAATACTGCAGTGCTTCAGTTATATTCTAGTAAAATGTTAGTGCCAGATGCCTGGATTCTTTAGGTATGAAGCTACTTAGGTTTGAAATATGACTTTATTTCTATTGTATTTTCTTATTCTATAGAGATCTTAAGGGTTTGAACTAGATGTAGTGTATAAATTTCATGGGATTGGCTCATATTAATGCATACCTGAGGACATAATTTTCTGGGTAAAGTATCCAGAGCTTTAATAGAATTTTCAAAGGGGTCTATTACTCATGAAAGGTCCAATGCCTGAAATACCGCATCCTTTTCTTTTGGATATAGAGAGCTAGCCCTCAATTTTTTAGTCATTAGTTTTTAGAAACCATTTCATGTGTTTATTATATCAGCCATTTTAAAGTATTTTTCAAAAGCAGAACAAAAACAATGATGTGTACTTAGTGATGAAATACATACATGAGGAACAGAGACTAAAAGGAGACTCCTTGTCACTGGCTGGCTATCCTCTCTAGTTTAAGATAAGAGAAGTGAACTAGTTTACCTCCAAGGTCTTTCCAGCTCCAAATGTCATGATTCTTCGTGAGTCCTACTGTTTGGAGATAATTATTTTCCACAGTGAAATTTTGCTGGATTATCCTGAGCCAAGTAAAAAAGTTGAGGGTAATTTAAGAATGCCACCAATTGTACTTAACTAAGTAGTCATAGTATCAAGCAATTCCTTTATCAAACTCAGAAATAATCTGTTTCAGATATAATAATATGTGATTAGTTTAGAAAAATGATTTATAGTTACATATGTTAAAATTTTTTTTTATTCTTCACTAGGGAAGTTTGGTTGGTTTAGTGGATTATCCAGATGATGAAGAGGAAGAGGAAGAGGAAGAAACATCTCCCAGGAAAAGACCTCGTCTTGGCTCATAAAATATTTACTGGGGCCCCTCAACATGTGGTTGAACAAAAATGCTGCAACTGTTCAATGAGCTGAAAATCTGAATCAGAAAGCTTTCTCACTTGAACTTATAAGTATACAAGGAATAGCAAAAGACACTCAGTATATCAGCTAGGAGAGTTTAGTTCTGTAAAAAAAAACACAAAAACAGGCTTCCCAGGAACTTAATCGCTTGCTAGTAATTAAGAGATTTGCCCTTCAGGATGTCAAAAAAAAAAAAAGTTAGTAACCTGGGAGGTAGCTTCTCAGCCAGGAAACTCTCAGGTTTGGGGATGGTTTAGGGAAGGGATAAAGTTGGTAAGGTATTATTAATGCAGGGTTACTCCAGGGGGGGTTTCTGATCTAGAAACAATTATAAAACTTCAGTTGCAAACCCAATAACATTACTTGTATAATGGTGCTGGCCATGTTGTTCTTTTAATCAGTTGCCTCTAACTTTTGTGGAAAACAAACTCAACTATCATTAAAAAATGAAGTTAAGCTGTTGGGACCATTTCTTTGAAGATCTAACAGAAATTCAGCCTTATTGGTAGTTGGAGGGAAATATACCCTGTGTTACAGCACATGTTGAGTTTTCTCCATCAGGAAATTTCTTTGTGTATTTTGATGAAAACAAGCTGGATTAAAATGGACAGTTTTGTTACTATAACTTTAAAATCAGCACTTTTAGAGATAACAGATACCAAGAATCAGTACAGTAGTATTCCAAAGTGATTTTCTCTAGAAACGGGAGTATATTGAACAGAACGTTTCAACTGCCTACAAGTACAATCTTTTGTGGAAAATAAAGTCACTTTCTACTTCATTAGTAAAGTTTTCTCTGCAGAGCTGCAGCCAAGTTTTAAGGTATAATTTATAAAGACTAACATACAAAGAATAGTGCTGAATTAAGTGGCATTTAATATCTACAGGCCATTTTGGTCCAAGAAGTTACTTCAGTGTCAGTCAGTATGCAGCACCTGAAGCTTTTCCATAAACAAGGGTATAATATGAAAGCTGCTTTTTTTTTTAAAGAATAAAAGCACATTCCATGTACGAAAATGAATTTATATAATAAACTGAGGCAAACAGTTAAGAGGTTTTATTTTTAGAACAGCGAGTTAACTAAATATTTTAATTTTAGTTTGCTCATCTGTGATCTGAGATCATGCTGAAGTGAGAAGAACATCCCCCAAACGATAATTGAATACATTGGGGAAAAAAAGACTAAAATTAGTAATTCCAGCTACAATCTTCAGATCACCCTTGTAATGTGTTATGGGTCCATTTTTCCTGGAATAGCTTAAACTGAAGCAGTTTCCCCTGTTTTGGAGATTTTGTAGTTAATTTTAATTTTGGCTATTGTTTGGATGATGGGCTGTTGTGTAGATATGAAGTATAGTTTTTCCATAAAACAGATGTTTATTTTGTATTAAAAATACCACTGTACTTGTTTTACACCATTTGTATACATGTGGTGATATTAATGCTGACCTGTAAAATTCAGGAATTAAAATGTGACCCTGTAATTCTATGGTTGTTGCTTTTGTTTGGTTTGTTGTAAATATAAGTAAACCCATTTTGAGTTATGTCCATTTTACAGTATTTTTTAAAAGCCAGTATGTTTTCCATAGATATTTATTATAGACCACTGTGTCATAACACCAATCTGAATGAAAGAATTCTAAACAAAGGCCAACCTCACATTAAGTATCGCTGATACTAAGAGAAGGTATGCCTTGGGTCCTCAAGTCCTAGCACCAAAGGATCACAGCATGGGGGCAGTAGCTCCTCTTTCATTAAAGGTGCATATAATGGAAACTTTCCACCTCATAAGAGTCAAGTGACTCAGGATAACTTAAAGATCAGTAAAGTTACTACAGGAAAACATTTCAAGTTTTATCAAGCCCCTTCCCTCTTCTTAGTTCTTATTAAATTTCCTCTTAGAATCTAAGAAGCCCAGCCTTAAAACATTTCCCTTTCTACTCTTGACTCTTCCTGGTAAAGTAACTTTGAGTTCTAGCAGGAAGTTTATCTGTATCTTAGGAAGTTTTTCTTTCTGAAGAACTGCCACGGGTGAAACATGTGAAGCATCATTATCATAGGAACCTTATAGCATAATGGTGAATATTTTCTTGAATTACAGGAAAACACTTTCCATGGTACAGATGCTCAGCCACAGTGAAATAAGAGCAAGACTTAAAAATATCGCTTGAAAGAATAACTTAAGATGACATATGTTAGCTGCTGTCCTAAGTGACTACCCTCAGGCAGATCAAGATTTTTTACCTTTATCTTCACTCAGTGAAGCAAGCCAGAGCCCACATTTGTATGCCTGAGGTTCTCTTAAAAAGTTATCTGTAAACATGTATGCAATATAAAACCTATTTTTAATAAAAAGCTTCATGAAATAAATTTCTGTGTTTCAATCGCTAGTTTTCCACTTGTCCATGTAAGCGATGAAAATGTGACAAATATAAAGTAAGGCTGGGTTTTCTCTGCATGTTGAAGGTTGGAAGTAAGGTAATTTCGGTATCCCGTTTGGGGTGGTTTTTTTTTTGGCCATGCCTTTGGGCGTGTGGGATCTTAGTTCCCTGACCGGGGATGGAATCCACACCCTCTGCATTGGAAGCGTGGAGTCTTTCCAGTGGACCACCAGGGAAGTTAGAATCCCTTTTTAAAAGCTTGTAACTATAGATACAAGGAGATAAAATGGAATTATAAATTAAACCTTGGGAGTGGCCCGTAACCAGAAAAGAAAGTGCTTATGGATGACACAAAACACAGTTTCTGAAAGGAAGGTTTCTCTTATTTTGTGTTACCTTTTAGCAAATAGACTACACACCACCCCCAGGATCACTTCAAACACAGAAGACTGTACACCCATGGCAGAATTCCCCCTCAAAGAGGCTCAAGCAATTGTTACTTTATCTGTTTTAATGTTGCTTTTCTAAAAAGAGTAACAATATTTTGAACATCCCGCACATCTATTTTTGAAGTCCTATTTGCTCCTGCCTCAATGTAGGGTGCTAAATTCTGCCCCAGAGAACCACTATTGCATTACATTGATTACCCTATACCTGTTCACCCACACCTAATCACCCAATTAACTCACCCAATCACCACACAGCAACTACATGTCTTTTTTAAATGGACATTTTGATCATGAAATTTCCTGCTTTAAAATTTCAGTGACTTCCCACTGCCATTATAAAATCTTTAAAACTCTCACATTCCCTACAGGCCTTGCAAATCAGTACCCCACCTATCTCCAATTCCATATGCTAACCTTCTCGTCTGCAGGACCCTGTTTATAACACTGCACTCTTCCCATCTAACACTGGCCACATGAAAGCAGGGACCCTGTCGATCTACTTGATCACTGTATCCTTAGCATGCAGCACAATGCTTATTAGCACAAACAATAAATGAATGAATGAATGAATGAATGCACTATCACTTAGCTTTCTATACCTTCTCTCCACAAGAGAATAATCAGAAATTTGTATTGAACTGGTCCGCAGAAGTAACTGCCCACTGCCCTATACCTGAAGAGTTTAATAAAAGTAATCAGCTTATATTTGCATTTATAAACACAAGTCTCTGAAACTTAACAGGCTCAGTTTAAGGATTAAATAATTTATTTTTAAGAAATTTTGAACTGCTTGCTAAATTGTTCTTAAATTTACTTATTAATAACTTCTTCTTTAAGTTTCTCTGCAAGCAATCTCCTCTTTAGTAATGTTTGCTTCTCCTCTGCTGTCATTTCTGGTTTCTCTGTCATTTCCTTAAAAAAAAAAAGAAAAATATTGGCTACAGCAGAAGATGGGTTCATTTGTCTAAAATTCCTAGCATACTGCCTTGAACAAATAGTAGAGCATTCAGTGAACTAAAGGAAAAAAGCCACATATGGGCTGAGTTCCATAGATTTCTTCTTTGTAAAAATCTCTTAGGGAAGCCTTTTAGAGGTGGTGGCTAGGGTACTGATGCTGTTCTATGATAAAGTATTTCAAAAGGCTTAGGTAAAACAGACAGCTGACCCTTCAGTGCTCAAAGCAGGGCAAGTAAAGAATCATAAAATTGCTATCATTTCTACCTCACAAAATCCTATCAACCCTTTCACTGCTGAGAAAAGACTTAATTTTCTCAGTGTAGCAGTGCTACACTGACAGGGAGACTATTATGAATGCATCTACAAGAGCACATACTCTGAGAATCCCACCCACAGATATGCAAATTTTCACATACTAGAGCTGGCCATACCTCCACCTCCCCAGCAGGTTTTCCTTTCTGCTCCGAAGTTTGATTCTGCTTAGTCTTCATGTCCTTCCTCATGGACATCAACTTATCTCTCTTCTGTTTTAGATACTGTTCTCGCTGGCGGAGCTCTTCTATCCCAAGTGTTGATAAATTCTGGGTCAAATGAGAGCAGGAACTATTTAAATTCAAGACTGCATAATAAGTGGCACAGATACCCACTGACTGATCAAATTAGAAGTTTGAGTCCAAGACCATAACAAAAGCTGGGTGTCTATGGCCATTTACAATGTTTCTAGTACTTTGTCATTTGCTCATAGTTCTTAAAAAATAATGTTTTCACTTACTGCTATTGGTCCCTCCATGCTTGCATGTTCGAAGCCAGGAATCTTCAGGCCTTTTTGTGGGAGGGAGGAAGTTTCAGGCAACATTTCCAGCTTTCTTGTCGAAGGTTGGACTGATTGATTAGCAAAATGCACTTTAACTTCTGGCAGTAATTAGACCAATTAGACTATTATAAGAAATATTAAGTTATGCTAGATTTACCAAAATGAGCTAATGTTAATAGTACTTGGGTTTTTTCTCTCATTCATTCACAAGCATTGGTTCAGTGCCTCTGTTGTGCTAGGCACTGGGTGAAAACAAATAAACATGGTCTCGGGCCTCAAGGAGCTTTAACTATGGTTTCTTGTGAATAGGCATTTTGACAAATACCAAGCTCCTGCTGTTTGGTACTATAGCTACAAAAAGATATAATTCTTGTCTAAAGATTAGAACTATTGTATAATGTAATACAAGGTTGCCATATAAGCCAGGTAAAGAATCCACCTGCCAATACAGGAGATGCCGGGTTTGATCCCTGGTTCAGGAAGATCCCCTGGAGAAAGAAATGGCAACCCATTTCAGTATTCCTGCCTGGGAAATATAATGAACAGAGGAGCCTGGCGAGCTACAGTCCATGGTATTGCAAAGAGTCAGAAACGACCTAGCAGCTAAACAAAATATAAGCCAAATAAAGTGCACTAAAATCCCTTACTAACAGTGTAACTGTCTTTCAAACTTTTGCCTGCAGGCAAAAACTGTTAAGTGACCTTATATTTGCAGAACAATTAATATAAAGCTACAATTTTTTGTACTGGAAATAAGTGCCAGTAGCTCTTATCAATACTCTTATCAGTACAGTATCAATACTGTGTAAGTAGATCCTGAAGATAACTATACACTTACCAACATGTTAAGAAAATGTAACGATTTTAAAGTAGAATTTGGAAGCAGATATAACATGAGCACTCAACACCTTCCAATTATCTGGTAACTGTGCCAAGAGACTGGATTAACATGCTAATTGCTTTTCTGAGCCATTTTTTATTATAAGGTGGAGATTTTAAAGACAAAACATTTTCACTATAATACATGGACTATGAAAGACAGCAAGTGAGAGCAAAGACTCACATAAAAATGATGCCAAGAACTAAAGGCATGATGGGAGAACATGACATACATGTCTCTAAATGATTAAAAATCTTGCCAGCACAGTAAAACCAGAAATAAAGCTTTGCATGAGCAAGAAATTTGCCCGAGGACCACTGCTTTAGCACGGGGTGAGCAGACTGACTGCAGGGCCAAGGAGGTTAGAAGAAAAGTTCTTCGGGCTCTTGGACTGAAAGGGAAGTTTCCATGGAAGAGATGAGGCTGCCGTTAACACTCCAACCAACCTATACAGGAAGCTACAGGACTAACTATAACAGAAATGAAGATGACCTTCATTCAACAAGTTGGTCAAAATATGCAAAGTTAAAATGCTATTCATATGATGGTGACTTTAAGCAGAGGTGGACTTGAACCACAGAGCTGGGCACGTGGGGTGGGGTGGGGTGGATTCCAGGAACATAAGCATTTATATTCATGTACTTGCTCTGGACAGTTCCTACCTTCAGTTTGTTGTCATGAACATCTTTTATATTCTAACTTGAACCTAGAGAGAAAAGTGCCTGAGGCCAAAATACTTAGCTTGTCTGACTTCTATGAATGGAGACTTGAAAAGCCAGCTAGCTTAAAGGAAGATCATCTGATCACTGGCAACCCTGAACCTACCAAAAAACAGAAGTTACCCATTTCTAGCAGGAACCAACGAAAGAGGTGGGCAATGGGATAAGCAGGAAGCCAAACACCTTTATGATTCCTCCCACGTTAGGCCTTTCTCTTGGGCTCATATTTGTATGAAGTGATCGCCTGGAATATCAGATATACTCATTTTTAAAAAATAGAACAGTTTTTAAAACTTAAAGTCATTACTTTTAAAATTACCTTCCATTGTTTCTCTGTTATGTGCATAACTGAGTTACAAATGGTTTGAAATTAAGTTTTCTATAGCTTAATAGTCTGGTAAGCAAATATATTCAAATTATGTCAGACTTGAGATTTGAACAGTACATGTACTTGTGTGTGTTTGTCGCTCAGTCATGTCCGACTCTTTGCAACCCCATGGACTGTAGCCCGCCAGGCTCCTCTGTCTATGGAATTCTCCAGGCAAGAGTACTGCAGTGGGTTGCCATTCCCTTCTCCAAGGGATCTTCCTGACCCAGGGATCAAACCCAGGTCTCCCACCTTGCAGAAGATTCTTTGCCATCTCAGCCACCAGGGAAGCCCCTACATGTACTCAGGTCTATATAAAACAAAAAGTCAAATTTGGACCAGCAAATCTTAAAAGCACTCAAACAAATCTAAAGCAGGTACTTCTACAGACATAATTCAAATGAGGTTATTCTACTCAAGATGCGCAAACAAAAGAAATTATTAGATTTGCTAAGAATCAAAAAGCAAGATAACTTTATAAGCCTGCTTCTGTTTCACATGCCCATTATTTTATCAACTAAGAATACAGTTCCTTAAAATAGCTGGTAAACATCAAACCTCTCTATCTCAATTATAAAACTTCTGCAAAGTGCAGAAAAACACAAGACTTGAAGTCAGAAGACCAAAGTAAGTCACAGTCTCACAAATATTTAAGAGCTCAGTTATTTTGGACATCACTAAACTTCCTTGAATTTCTTGTTTAAAAAAATAAAAGAAAAGTAAGGATCATAATATCTACCTCATGGAGTTAATAGAGTTTTTTAAATTGAGAAAAGGACATGTATCTAAAAAATATATAAATCCAAAATAAAAATGAGCTAAATGCATCATCATATTCAAGTTCTGCTTCAGAATTACCTGTCTTCTTATACAACAAATACATATACTGAAAATGGTTTCCCACATACTGAACAAGATCATCCACTAACATTGCCCACAAGGAGTCTCAATTTTAGTTTCAATGACAGTTTAAGACTAAATTTCTGAACAAACTGGATACCTTTTATTTACTAACTGTGTTTTAATTCACTAGGAAAATAAGTTAATATTATCTTTCCATGTTCAGCTTCTAACTCCCACACATCATCTGCTTGTGATAAAGGAAGAAAGTCCAAATGTTACATGACCATACCTTGAATGCTGTAGTCATGGCCTACAGGCTGGGGGCTCTCTCAACGAATTTTTCTCACTGCTCTGGATTCCAAGCTTCACTTAGAAATTTAGGGGCTATACCCTCTCTGTCAGCTGAATATCTCCTACAGGCAATCTCTTTAGCTAAATTCACAGCGAGTATTAAATACCAATGGCCAATAAACACTTCCTCACAGGGTTTTTGAAGCTGAAGCATTCATGAGAAAACAACACACTCTTTACAATGTTTAAGTATTCATATTATTCAGAAATTTCAGTACACTTCAACCTTACCTGAGGCTGGGTGTGCAAAATGTTCACCATCCCCTTGGGAATTATTCCTTTTTGCCATTTCATCGGCCTGCATCGGACACTCTTCTGTTTTAGCCTCTGATAACTTCAGGCATCAACAACACAATTTAGAAAATATTTTAGATTAATTTTGAATAATTCACTACTTAACAGATTCAAACATATTACTTTCAAAAATTACTGTCTACTAAAAAGATTGAGCACCACAGAATTGATGCTTTCACTTAAAATAATCTAAAAAATACAATAATAATACCAGTACTATGACATGCCTGAAGCAGCCACAAACTGGTTTACAGCATACCCCATTTTATTGCACCTCAACTTACTGTCTTTACTAGATACTGTGTTTTTTTTTTTTTTTCCTTTTTTACAAACTGAAGGTTTGTGGCAACTCTGCATCAAGCAAGTCTATAGGCACCATTTTCCCAACAGCATTTGCTCACTGTGTCTCTGTGTCACATTTTGGTAATTCTTGCAATATTTCCAACTTTTTCATTATCATATTTATTATCATATCACCAGGGATCAGTGACCTTTGATGTTACTACTGCACCTGTTTTGGGGCACCACAAATCTCAGCCTTATATATGAGACAGTGAACTTAACAGACGAAAGTTGTGTGTGTTCTGACTGCTCCATTAACCAGTTGTTCCCTTACATCTCTTCCTCTCCTCAGACCTTCCTATTCCTTGAGACACAAGAATGTTGAAATTAGGCAATTCATAAGTCTACAGCGGCCTCTAAGTGTTCAAGTGAAAGGAAAAGTCACAGGTCTCTCACTTTAAATCAAAAGCTAGAAATGATTACGTTTAGTGAGGTGTGTCAAAAGCTAAAACAGATCAAAGGCTGGGCCTCTTGCACCAAACAGTTAACCAAGCTGTGAATGCAAAGGGAAAGCTCTTGAGGAAATTAAAACTGCTACTCCAGTGGACACGATTGATAAGAAAGTGAAACAGCCTTACTGCTGATATGGAGGAAGTCTTAGTGGTCTGGATAGAACAAGCCAGACACAACATTCCTTTAAGCCAAAGCTTAATCCAGAGCAAGGTTCTATAAAGGCTGAGAGGGGTGAGGAAGTTGCAGAAGAAAAGTGTGAAGCTAGCAGAGGGTGGTTCATGAGATTGAAGGAAAGAAGCTGCGTCTGTAACACACAAGCACAGGGTGAGGCAGTGAGTGCTAATGTGGAAGCTGCAGCAAGCTATCCAGAAGATCTCGCTAACAAAATTAATGAAGGTGGCTCAGTGGTAAAGAATCGGCAGCCAATGCAAGAGACACAGGTTCAATCCCTGGATCGGGAAGATCCCCTGGAGAAGGAAATGACAGACCACTCCAGTATTCTTGCCTGGGAAACCCCATGGACAGAGGAAACTGGTGGGCTACAGTCCAAGGGGTTGCAAAAGAGTGGGACATAACTTAGTGATTAAAACAACAACAACACTATCAGCAGATTCTTAATATAGATGAAACAGCCTACCACTGGAAGAAGATGCTATCTAGGACTTTCATAGCAAGTGAGGAAAAGTCAATGCCTGGCTTAAAAGCTTCAAAGGACATACTGTCTTATTAGAGGCTAATGCATAATAAGGTCCTTAAGTTCAGTTCAGTCGCTCAGTCATGTCCGACTCTTTGCGACCCCATGGACTGCGGAACTCCAGGCCTCTCTGTCCATCACCAACTCCCCGAGTTTATCCAAACTCATGTCCATTGAGTCAGTGATGCCATCCAACCATCTCATCCTCTGTCATTGCCTTCTCCTCCTGCCTTCAATCTTTCCCAGCATCAGGGTCTTTTCCAATGAGTCAGCTGTTCGCATCACATGGCCAAAGGATTGGAATTTCAGCTTCAACATCAGTCCTACCAATGTACACCCAGGACTGATCTCCTTTAGGATGGACTGGTTGGATCTCCTTGCAGTCCAAGGGACTTTCAAGAGTCTTCTTCAATACCAAAGTTCAAAAGCATCAATTCTTCGGTGCTCAGCTTTCTTTATAGTCCAACTCTCACATCCATACATGACTACTGGAAAAACCATAGCCTTGACGAGACTGACCTTTGTTGACAAAGTAATGTCTTTGCTTTTTAATACGCTATCTAGGTTGGTCATAACTTTCCTTTCAAGGAGTAAGCGTCTTTTAATTTCATGACTGCAATCACCATCTGCAGTGATTTTGGAGCCCGAAAAAATAAAATCTGTCACTGTTTCCACTGTTTCCCCATCTATTTACCATGAAGTGATGGGAACGTATGCCATGATCTCCGCTTTCTAAATGTTGAGTTTTAAGCCAACTTTTTCACTCTCCTCTTTTACTTTCATCAAGAGGCTCTTTAGTTCTTCTTCACTTTCTGTCATAAGAGTGGTGTCATCTGCATATCTGAGGTTATTGATATTTCTCCCTGCAATCTTGATTCCAGCTTGTGCTTCATCCAGCCCAGTGTTTCTCATGATGTACTCTGCATATAAGTTGTTAAATAAGCAGGGTGACAATATACAGCCTCGACGTACTCCTTTTCCTATTTGGAAGCAGTCTGTTGTTCCATGTCCAGTTCTAACAGTTGCTTACTGACCTGCATACAGATTTCTCAAGGCCCTTAAGAACTGTGGTAAATCTACTCTCCCTGTGCTTTATCAGTGGAACAACAAAGCCTGGATGATAACACATCTGTTAACAACATGGTTTATGGAATATCTGAAGCCCACTGTTGAGACCTACTCAAAAAAAGAAAAAAAGATTTTATACAAAATATTACTACTCGTTGACAGTGCACCTGAACATCCAAGAGCTCTGATGGAGAGGTACAAGGTTCAAATTATTTTCATGCCTGCTACACAGCTCATGATGCCAAAGCTGAAGCTCTAATACTTTGGCCACCTGAGGCTAAGAGCTGACTCATTGGAAAAAACCCTGATGCTGGGAAAGATTGGAGACAGGAGGAGAAGGGGATGACAGAGGATGAGATGGCTGGATGGCATCACCAGCTCAAAGGATGTGAGTTTGAGCAAGCTCTGGGAGATGGTGAAGGACAAGAAGACTTGGTGTGCTGCAGTCCATGGAGTCGCAAACAGTCAGACACAACAGAGCAACTGAACAACAACAACACACAGCTCATGGATCAAGGAGTAATATCAACTTTCAAGTCTTACTCTTTAAGAAATGTATTTCATAAGGCTATAGAGGCCATAGATAGTGATTCCTCTCATGGATCTGAGCAAAGGAAATTACAAACCTTCTGAAGAGAATTTATCAGTTTAGATGCCATTAACAACCTCTGTGATTCATGGAAAGAGGTAGAGATAACAACATTAACAGGAGTTTGGAAGAAGTTGATTCGACCCCTCATGGATGACTTAAGAGGGATCCAAGACTTCAGTGCAGGAAGTAATTGCAGATGTGGAGGAAACAGCAAGAGAACCAGAATTAGAATTGGAGCCTAAAGATGTGCCTTAATAGATGTAATTTCATGACAAAATTTTAATGGGTCAGGGAGTTGCTTCTTATGTATAAGCAAAGAAAATGGTTGCTTGAGGCAATCTGCTCCCGGGGAAGATGCTGTTGAAATGACAACAAAGGATTTAGAACATTACACAAATTTAGTTGATAAAGTAGCAGCCAGGTTTGAGAAGACTGACTCCAATACTGAAAGAAGTTCTACTGTAAAATATCATCAAACAGCACTTCATGCTACAGTGAGATTGTTCATGAAAGGAAGAGTTAAATAATGCAGCAAACTTCACTGTTGTCTTATTTTAAGAAACTGCCGAAGTCATCCCAACCTTCAGCAGCCACCACCCTGGTCAGTCAGCAGCCATCAGCATAGAGGCAGGACCTTTCACCAGCAAAAAAATTACAACTTGCCAAAGGCTCAGATGATGGTCAGCATTATTTAGCAATAAAATAATTTTTAATAAAGATATGTACATAATTTTCAGACATAATGCCATTACACAATTAAAAAACTACAGTTTAGGGTAAACTAACTTTTATATGTGCTCAGAAACCAAAATACATTTGTGATTTATTGTATTGTTATCTTCACTTTATTGTAGTAGTCTAGAACCAAACTCACAACATCTCTCATGTATGCCTATATTTCCATTTCTAAAATAAGATGCTGCAGTTAAACTAAAGAAATCACTTAAATCTTGGAAAGAACTAAGTAAAATAATTCATTTTTCCATAAAAATAGGAAAATCCAATCGCATGTAACTTTTTAGGTAATTCATGGATACCTACGTTATAAGTCTCTATATATGCTGAGTGATGGAAACACAAGGACTGAAGTTATTATCAGCTCTACTTCTGTGTGTTTGAAATTTTCCATTAAAAAAAAGTCTAAAATAATCATATGCCCCTAAAACATATTATTATTTAAGAATCCTGACATAGTTTATTTATAAATCAGAAAGTTAAGACTATCTTCTTTTTTTTCGGCCACATCACGCAGCTTGTGGGATCTTAGTTCCCTGACCACGGATTGAACCTAGGCCCACAGCAGTGAAAGCACTAAGTTCAAATCACTGGACCACCAGGGAATTCCCAATACTACTGCCTACTGATACCAGTTTTGAATAGTTTCTGTTCTATATTCTTATATTAAAAAATAGTATTATCTATGAATTTCACCCCCACTTACTGAAAGGATAGTTAGTCTAAGAGAAATAAACCCCCCGTAAATCCTAAAAACCTCTCTTCTGCTCTTCATTGGGTACCTTGGAGTAAAATAGGTTTTTTCAAAGACGTTAAATGATACAAGCATGAATCACAGTGATTGAGGGGAAAAAAAGGAAAATGACTATCAAGTGACTGAGAATTAGTTTATATTAGGTTTCTCTCTCCCTTCGGGGAGATTTGGGAAAATGTGGAAAGAGAGGCAGCTGGAAAAGGGGGGAGGAAAAAATAAATATTAGCTTCCCTCACTTCAACCAGATACATGTTTAATTTTTCCTTAGGAAAAATTAGGCACTTTAGGGAAACAGTTTTTAATGAAAGAACAGTACACCAGGAAATGTGAAACTGAGTCATTCTGCTTCAAGCTGGCAACGTTAAAGTCTACAGGGGACCCTCAGTAGTAACTGCAGCTGCTGTTTCAAAACAGTAGAGGAATCAAGGCAAGTGAGGAAGTCAAATATTTTCTTAATTTTCTTTTATTCATAAAATTAAGGGGAATTTCTATTAAAAATTCCCCCAAATATGAATAGTATTACAGTTTTTGGGGGAGTGAATAACCTCATTCTTTACTGAGAATTTAAAAGGCAGGTCGTTGGACGAATTATAAAGTGAATAAAAAAGTATAAATGCTCAGAAGTGCCAAGAAAATATGAATACTCTGAGGAACTGTGTCATTTCACCTAAGCTTAAACTTTAACAGAAATCCTAGGTGTGAACTTAAGGGATAACAGCAATGAAATACTTCTATTATATTAGCATGTTTTATAGGCACCTGCTTTTTTCTCTTCCTTTCTTCCTCCTGTTCATACTCCTCTTTTGATTTTCTGAAATACACAAAAATAAAGTAGAAAAGTAAATTTTCTCTTCTGGTCAAAGAACAAATATTCAATAAGCAACATGCTAACCAAAGCTTACAATATGTGCAAGGAATTTTGGAAACAAAGATGGAAATAATCAGGCTTCACTTAAAGCAGCTTACAATCAACTGAGAAAGACATACACAGACATAAACAGCATATGGGTTAGCTATGTAAAACACAGGTTTACCTATATCCTGTGTGAAGAACTCCTAGCTGAACAAAAATCAACAGTTTTGAAATTCTAAACCCAAATCTGAATGGCAAATTCCATGAATATGGACTCTGATCTCTCACTTTAGACAGATCAGTTACATGTCCCCTGATAAGATCCATTTCTCTCCTCATTCTAGTTTTCCATGGCAGATGAGCTATCACAAAGCTCTCCTGATGCCCTTACACCAAAGCCCTATCAGCTTTGTAAACTGCTCACGAAGGCAGTCTGATTTAGGAAAATAGCCAAGTCAGCTCTCTTACATGTCCATAATTAAGTTCCACTGTTTATACAGTAGCACACCCCCACCAAAAGCCTACAGAAAATAAAATCTAAAAGTACAATACTGATCAGTTTTCAAACCACCAATCAACCAACAGAAGCAACCAGTATAAGTCAAAACTACCAGTCTTCTAAACCAACTACCAAATATCCTGAACTCTTCCAATCTGTAAACTCAAAGCTCTCTGTGTTGTCTCAGGCTCCTATATACCCTCACTTAGCACACAGGAAAGGAGGACCTGGCAGGAAAGGCCTGGGTTCACCCACACATTTGCCTCCCTCCCCACATTCACTCAAATCCCCTGAAATGAAAGACTAAATCCTAGAGCTCCTTCCATAAATTCCCACTAGGCCCGTCCTTCTAACCACCATCCTGCCTATCCTCCCTCCTGCTTTGGAACTGTGGACAAGTTGGGAAAGTGGGAGGACCACAGGATACTAGAAGATTGTCACGTATGTGGTTAGAATGGAGAGCCAGGGCCCCTAAAGGCCAAGGCTCCACTCTGCAGGGGACACAGCAGCTGTAGGAATCCTTTTGCCTTAAACCTATACATCCCCGTAGACTTAAATATTACATGTTGCAATTGCCCCTCCCTTCTCAAACTCCCCTAGGGGTCAGGGGACAACAGGCTTTAGGGGGAAAAAAAATCCCCTTTACTGGACTGCACATTCCATGCCAGGCATTTGTCTGACAATCACATAATAGATAAGGAAGTGAAAGTTGCTCAGTCGTGTCCAACTCCTTGTGACTCTACAGACTATACAGTCCATGGAATTCTCCAGGCCAGAATATTGGACTGGGTAGCCTTTCCCTTCTCCGGGGAATCTTCCCAACCCAGGGATCGAACCCAGGTCTCCCACATTGCAGGCAGATTCTTTACCAGCTGAACCACAAGGGAAGCCCATAGATAAGAGGTCACCAAATAGTCAGCCATTTGGTCTGTGGAGCCTGGATGTCCAGCCTCCTACCATGAGATACCTGGCATAAGCCTCCTCTAATACCAAGATCCAGAAGCCATGCAGTCTCCTGCTCAGCTCAGGCCACAACAGCCCTTCCAAGCATCAGGCTGCATCTACTGCACCTTGTGTCCATTGATGGCTAGTTTCCTAGGCCTATGATGGGAGTGGAGGAAGACCCTCCTATATGGGCTGATATGTCCATTAAGAAATGTAATATATACATAGTTATAAACAAGTAAAATAATAAATCATGTTCACGGTCTTAGGAAAGAATGTAGATATTCTACTAGTTCACAGTATTTTTTGGGTAAAAAGTTTATGTACAGATCATATTGCAATGTTATTAATGATCCATTCAAATAATTAAAGAGGATACCTAAGAACTTCTTTCAGGATTTTCATCTCTTCCTGTTCAAGGTCACTGACCACATCAGAACCACCTGTTAAGCAGTCAGGTAATACACCTGTTCAAAACCAGAGATCACAAAGGAGAATATCAACTCAACTGAAAACATTTTATTTCTCAATATTCTAGTTCATCAAGAAGTACAAAGTAGTTTATTAAGATCCATCACTTTAAAAAAAATGTTTTATGCTATTATGTTTTTATTATCTTTTTAACTATGGTCTTTTTAACTTTTTCTTCTTTTAAGGAATGAGCTCCACAGGAAAAAAAAAACAAAACACAATTTTACCTAGAAATGACTCTTGGTAACCATGTATTGTGTGTTTAAAATAATAATAATATATGATAATAGAAATTAATTAATATAATCTATTGTCTTCCATAATCATAAACTCACAGGACATACCAATGAAATTAATAAGCTCCTAATAATGAAACTATGCTCTCAGAAGTATTATTTAAAAGGGAAAAGAGTTTACAAAGCAAAATATAAAATACTTTGTTAATTGAAACAGCATGTTAACACTCTTCATTCATACTACAACATATGCTACCGAAAGAGCCATGCTTACTACATGCAAAAAAGCATGGTGCTAAGCACTTAAGGGGAATATAAAGATGAATAAAACAGTCTCTGCTCTCAGACCTTCTATTCAGATATTGGGCTAATAACTATAAACTAGGGCAGTATCAACTTTGGCCCAAGGCAAAGAGTAATTCATGGCAAGTAATTTTAAGTAATGATTTAATTTACTTTATTACCTATATCTTCTGGATAAGCAGGTAGATGGCAATAAGTGTTCTGCTTTTATCTATAATTAGTATATTCCCAAAACATTAACAGTATATCCCCTAATTTTTACCTTTCATTTCTTTATCCACATATGATGATGGGATTTTGGATCTGCTCTAAATTAAAGTAGCTTTATTATTCTAACGCCCTTGATGTTTAAGTGCATTTTAAATTAAACTTTTCATTTTGAGATAATTGCAGATTCACATGCAGTTGTAAGAAATAATACAGAGAGATGCTATGCACTCTTTACCCAGTTTCCTTCAATGAAACATCTTTCAAAACTGTAGTATCACAACCAGAAAAATGACTTCTATATAACCCACTGATCTTAAGTGCATTTTTGCTTAGTCAAAAGCTATATAATTAGCATTCTCCTATTGATCTTTCTAAGGAAAAATTTTAAAACTAAGGAAAGAATAAAACAACAGTATGCAATACTTCAAAACCATCAAAATATTGCTCTGATTTGCACTTGCCCCAAATTCTTTGAAAAGATACAACCAGAATTCCGAGCCTTTGAATTTTTCTCACACAGTCTGCAGTTTTGAGTACAATCAACTTTGTTCTAAGGTACTTTCCCCGGGATTTATGTTAAGTGAGATACTTAAATACAAGTATTAAAAGTTCTGTGGCAGAAACTAAGTATTAGTTTATGTTTAAATGCAAGCAAACTGTCCCACCCTGCGGTGTGACTGCAGCATTATTCCACATCATTCCCCTGGTCCTCCCTTGCTAATAGAAGCCATCTGTGTGCAGCTACCAGGCAGCCAAGTACTTAGAGGCAGGGCCCAACCCCACCCCACAAGAGTGACTCATGATTTAAGCCAATCACCACGGTCTCATTCCCCCTGCCAGAGGGTTTAGAAAGCCATGTGAATCCAATCCTGACCAATAGGACCTGAGAGGAAAATTCCTAAGGGGCTTCCATGAAAGTGTTATCTTGCTTATAAAAGGAGATGTACAGGAAGAAGTATTGCTTTTCTTCATGAGATATTGTTGAGTGTGCACTCAATGAAGCTCGAGTGCAATCATGAGAGAAGATCCCGAGAATGGCAGAGTAAAAGTGGAAAAGTGTCAGGGTTCTTGAAAACATCATTGAGCCACCAAATGAACCAAGCCTGTACCTGTCTGTCTTCCTTCCCTTCCTCTACTTCTGGTTCTGTGAGATGATAATTTCTTATTGCTTAGGCCAATTTCTCTAACGTATTCTGCTAATGGCAACTTGAGGTACCCAGCTGATACAAGCTATGGTTACCTGTTCTCTTTTCATTAAAATCTCCTTGTTTCCAGTTAAATTCTAAAAACCGCAGAGTGCCATTATCAAGTTCCCTTTTTATCAAAAGATCCCCTAAAGCAATGTGAAATAACATAAAGTAATTATTCAGATTCTCTATCCTATAGGTCAGAATAAAAAGCATAGTTGCAGGAAAACACAAGAGAAAAGGATTTTATGAAGCAAACCATGGTAGAAAAACAAAGAGAAAGAGACTGTTTTCCAAACTTTACACAAAAGCAGCAGTTCAGTGTCATGCATTGTTCAGGGTTAGGGTGGTATTATCTCCACATCACGGACAACAGCTCTTTCCTGCTGAGAAATGCATTTCAGAGAATAGATATGATGGTGGTTGGCTCTAGGGGTATGGTCTTTACTCACTTCAGACAATGAGAGGAGAACCCACAACAGTCTAACCCACAACAGACCCTCCAACAGTCTAATGTTTGCCATGTAACAACAGAAGCCTTACTGCTGCATATTCCAGAGCCTTAAAAGCAAATAGTACAACTAAACTATAGCTCTAATATGCTCAAGAAACAAGCAGAGAAAACGCCCCCTGCCAAACCATACAGAGTATATAGGTATGATAAGGAATATCCATGGCAATCTATTAAGCAAAGGAACACACAGGTATTAAGGTCACTAGAGTTCGAAATGGGAAACTGAGATATGCATCTGGGTTGAAAAAGAGATAGTACAGTAACAAGAAGTATGGTTAGAAACTATGATGTTTTGAATCAAGATGTCAAGTAGAGTTCAAGTACACAGGAAGGGAAGAAAAGCAGGAAGAGCTAGAAAAAAACTGAGTTCAAGTAGAGAATTAAGGAAAAGATAAAGCTAAAGGTGGTCACCAGGACTGTGAGCTCTGTTTTCTCTTCCACCTGCTGGTGGCATAATGCTATCTGCCCACTGCCCTAGTTCTCAGTGCTACCTCAAGACCAGCAGCTTCAGCATCAGCTAGGAACTTGTTAAAAATACAAAGTACTAGGCCCCACTCCAGACCTACCGAGTCAGAATCTGGGACACAGGCATGTGTTTCAACAAGCCCTCGACTGCTTCTAATTACTCACTAGAGCTTGAGAACCACTGTCTTCTATAAGCCAGAAGGGAAAAAGTAACTGTACACTCAACAGTAACTGTAACTGTGACCACTCAAAACTACTGATGTTCATAAACATGATGGCTGAGCAGAAAAACTGAGCTCTCTGAAACCTAAAACGTTAAATCAAATTCTGGTCTGCTTTCATTGAGATGTCAACCAATTAGTTATCAGGAAGTTTACACTCTAGTATCTCTTAAGTCAGCCCTAGATTTTCAAACTTGAAATAAATTTATACAAAGCAGCAATGTTAAGACCATATTAGTTAAAACTAACACCAAAACAAAATGCACTTAGCACTTAGATTTCTAAATTCAACCTTTTACCATTTCTCTCTTGAATTATTTGAATGGCTTGCAGCTGCATTTCGGTATTTTTCTGGACCATCATTGCTTTAAAGATAGTAAAATCTTCTGCTGCCAATACAGGTTGCAAAATGGCCTGTGGAAAGAATTCAGGAAGTTACAGAACTATTTCCCACACACTCAAGTCATTTCCACTGCAAAAGGTGCATTAATTCAAGAATGCTGCATTATTATTTATGACTAGATGACTCAAAAGGAAAATATTAAGATTTTTTTCTAAAAGCCTTTAAAGTAGGGTTCTCAAGAGGCTGATCTTCCAACCCTTCCCAACCCCACAAGGCTAAGGCAGACAGTGACACATTTTCCAAATGAGCCAGTGCTGAGCAACTCTGATAAACAACACGGGAATTAGTCTTACTCTTTTAAAGTTACCACTTCAGTATACAAATCTGTTTTTCAGTCAAAATAATGAAAACTATTTGGTTTAGATTCTGTCAATTTGAAATTTGGGGCTTCCCTGGTGGCTCAGTGGTAAAGAATCCTCCTGCCATTACAGGAGATGTGGGTTCAATCCCAGGGTCAGGAAGATCCCCTGGAGGAGGAAACGGCAACCCACTTCAGTATTCTTGCCTGGAAAATCCCATGGACAGAAGAGCCTGGTGGCTACAATCCACGGGGTTGCAGAAGAATCGGACACAACTTAGTGACTAAACAACAACCACCACCTGAAATTTACTGTTTAATTATAAAGCATAACTACAAATAATCCTTTAATTAATAAAATTACCAAATTAAATAAGAATAAGTGCCAAAATTCACTTCATGTCAAACAGATGGGGAAACAGTGAAAAACTTTATTTTCTTAGGCTCCAAAATCACTGAAGATGGTGACTGCAGCCATGAAATGAAAAGATGTTTACTCCTTGGAAGAAAAGCTAACCAACTGAGGCAGCAAATATTGAAAAGCAGAGACATTACTTTACCAACAAAGGTCCATCTAATCAAAGCTATGGTTTTTCCAGTAGTCATGTATGGATGTGAGAGTTGGACTACAAAGAAAGCTGAGTGCTGAAGAAATGATGTTTTTGAACTGTGGTGTTGGACAAGACTCTTGAGAGTCCCTTGGACTGCAAGGAGATCAAACCAATCAATCCTAAAAGAAATCAGTCCTGAATATTCACTGGAAAGACTGATGCTGAAGCTGAAGCTCCAATACTTTGGCCATCTGATGCAAAGAGCTGACATTGGAAAAGACCCTGATGCTGCAAAAGATTGAAGGCATAAGGAGAAGGGGATGACAGAGGATGAGATGGTCGGACATCATCACCAACTCAATAGACATGAGTTTGAGCAAGCTCCGGGAGTTGGTGATGGACAGGGAAGCCTGGAGTGCTGCAGTGCATGGGGTCACAAAGAGTTGGACATGACTCAGAGACTGAACTGACTGAAATGCCAAAAAAATGGAGACTGGAAAATAAGCATAACGTGGTAGGAATAATGTGAGAACACAACAGTAGTAGTCCTATAGGCAAAAAGTTTCATGGAAGAGACAGAAATTATGATGTGAAATCTTTTTCTAGATGAAACTGAAGTGTAATAAATTAAGAAACAATAATAACAGTATCTACCCTGCACTGTGCTGTGCTTAGTCACTCAGTCGTGTTCAACTATTTGCAACCCCATAGGCCGTAGCCTGCCAGGCTCCTCTGTCCATAGGGATTCTCCAGGCAAGAATACTGGAGTGGGTTGCCATGCCCTCCTCATCTACCCTAGAGTACCCAAATTAACACTCCTTTAGCTACAGAGAACTACAGAGAACTATTATTATATCAAAAAGCAAACAAATTCCCAAGCTAATCAGTAAGAAGAATAAGCTTTGAAATGCATGAAAACCCAAAAGAAAACACTCAGACCTTATCCTTACTAAACCTTATTTCAAGCTTTACATGACATTCATGAAAAAGCTGACCACAGGAATCATACAGAGGCAACCAAGGGTGTGCTACTGTTCACCAGGTAGGCAGCAGTGATAATGTCAAAGACACACCTCAACAAATGTTCCATCAAAGAGTGCTAAGCAAAGAGGAAGGAGTAGCTCCAGCAGCAACCAGCTCACATTCTAGACAAAGGCAATAGAGTCAAACAAAATAAAGTGCAAAAGTAGTGACATTTACAAGGAGTCAACTGTAAGGAAAAAAAGAAAGTTTCTTTTCCTTTAAATTCACACATACTGTTCAAAAGGCCGAGGGCAGGGGCCGGCAAATAGGCTTCACTGGTGTATACCTGAAAGTTACAGCCCATAGAGCAGTATTAAAGACAAGTGCAGTATAACACAGATCACTAATGAGAAACTACTGATAGCACAGGGAACTCTTGGTGCTCTGTGGTGACCTAAATGGGAAGGAAATCCAGAAAAAGAGGGGATATATGTATGTATGCGTTATGGTTGATTCACTTCACTGTACAGCAGAAACTGACACAGCCATGCAAAGTAACTAAACCCCAATTTAAAAAATAATTTTTAAATTTCCTTTAAAAATAAAAAAATATTTATATAAATAAAGACAACTGTAGCCAGCCTCTGTAATAGAGTAGTGTATCTGATCTGCCAGGGCACCTTTGTGGGATTATACAACCAATAACATTGTTCTTGGTCTTCTTAGACTTATTACTAATATCAAGTTCTCTATCCTCATCACTGACAAACACTTGAAGGGCACTGCTACTGATGGCATTGTGTCAGCTAGAGCTATCAGCAAGTCTGCAGTTGAGCTGATCCTTAAACATATAATACAGGGCTTCTCAAAGGGTATTTTTAACCCTTCTAAGAAATGCAGGAAAGAAGGATTGTTAAATGCCTATTCCTTTGCCCTACCCTAGACATAATTAATCTAAATTTCTGGACAAGGGCTACCCATGTATCTCCCCAGATAATTCTTACAACATTTAAGTTTGAGAACTATTGATACAATGGGGGGAAAAAATAAGCCCCTGATATCAAAGGCTACTTTGAGCTTAATCACATGTTAGCTGTTTGATTCTGTATACATCATTTAGGCTTCTGGGCATTAGTTTCTTCACCTGCAAATTAGCATAATAATAACAACAATAATAATATTAATACAGTACTTTGTCGATTCTAAGACTCAATAGATTAGCAAAATAAACCACTATTTCATGTACCAATAAGAAAAGGAAAAAAACCCTATCAATTAAATTATAACATGCCATCAAATACAAAATGCATTCTCATTGAAGAGATATTTATGATAGAAAATTTTCATTTGACAATGAAGGAAATATAGTAACTTTCTGGCTGGGTGTTAGAATCGAGCAGTCCAAGAAAGCATTTTTTTTAAACTAAAAAGTCCTATAAAAGTAATTGTTCTGGGCCTTTTGATTAAATATCAAATTGGTATGCTAAATCTAACAACTGTACAGCAATTGGGCTATTCCAGTCCAAGGAAATGGATCACCCTTTGCCTAAGAGCTTCCAATAAGGGTAATTAGAGGAACTAAATACAAAATTTACCCCAAAAAGCTAGCAAGTGGTTTAAAAACAAAAACAATCTTAAGTATCCTTTAAATTAATTGAAATGTCAAACTACTTTGAAAGAAGGCCATGAGATAAATGGTATAAATAAATAAATGTGGTGTCATATATGTTTGAGAAAAGCACATTGACAAAAATATGGACATTGAGTCTTTCAGAATCTGACTTAAGTGAGTTTTTAAAACCTCCAAACATGTTCATACTTAGCCTGAAGTTACAAGTGATTTCATGCATTTGCTGCTGCTCTATTAATAGAACCACAAGGAGAAACAGATGAATTCACTACTATAGTTGGAAACTTCAGTAATGGACATAATCAGCTGGCAGAAAATCAACAAAGAAATAATTGAACTGAACAGCACCTTCAGTCAACTAGATCAAATTGACATTTTTCCAACAACAGAAAAATACATTCTTTTCAAGTTCACATGGAACATTCACCAAAATAGACAACATTCTAGGCCATAAAACACACCTTAATAAACTTAAAAGAACAGGAGTCATATGGAGGAGACACTCAGACCCAACAGAATTAAACTAGAAAACAGTAACAGAAGAATAGCTAAAAAAACCTAAAATACTTGGGAGACTAAGAAACACTTTAAAACAGCACATGGATCAAAGAAGTAGTCTTAAGAGAACCTCTAAAAATATTTCTAACTAAATGAAAATACAACTTATCAAAATGTGTGGAGTGTAGCAAAAGTTAGTGCTTAGAGGGAAATTTAAAGCATTGAAGCATATATTAGGAAAGAAGAAATAACCAACATCAACAATCAAAGCTTCCACCTTAGGAACTAAAAAAAGAGCAAATTAAATCCAAAGAAAGGAAATAATAAAAATTAGAGAAGAAATCAATGAATTTGGAAAACAGAAAATCAATAGAGAAAATCAACAAAACTAAAAGCTAATTATTTAAAAAATAAATAAACTGAGAAACCTCTGGCCAGGTTAAGTTTAAAAAAAAAAGTGGGTGTGTGTGTGGAATTCCTTGGTTGTCCAGTAGTTCAGACTTTGTGCTTCCATTGCAGGGGGCGTTGGTTCAATCCCTGGTCAGAGAGTTTCCACATGCCAGGACGTGAGACACACAAAAAAAGACATACATTAAAAAATATCAGAAATGCAAAAGGGGACACTACTACAGATCCCATGGACACTAAAAAGGTAATAAAGGGATTTTATGAACCTCTCTATGACTACAAATTTGATAATCCAGATGAAATGGACCAGTTTCTTAAAAAATACAACCTGCTAAAACTCACATAAGAAACAGACAATCTGAGTAAGTCTATATCTATTAAAGAAATGGAATCAATAATTAGTAATCTTCCAAAACAAAAAGCACCAGGTCCAGCCGGGGTCAATGATGAATTCTATCAAACACTTAAAGAATTTTATACAATTCTTACAATTCTATACAAATAAAGATAGAACTTCAAAGAAAAGCTATAGATTCCTTTTACTTCTCAAAAGAATAATGATTATTTATTTGCAGAAATTCAATAGCATGGCCTATAGAAATGATGTGAAAGCCTTTCTATTGATTCAAAGGACTAAGGGGGAAAAAAGTATAACTGTGAAATCTGGTCCCATCACTTCATGGCATATAGATGGGGAAACAATGGAAACAGTGAAAGGCTTTATTTTCTTGGGCTCCAAAATCACTGCAGATGGTGACTACAGCCATGAAATTAAAAGATGCTTGCTCCGTGGTATAAAAGCTATGACCAACTGAAACAACATAAATTAAAAAGCAGAGACATTACTTGGTCGAGAAAGCTCTGTCTAGACAAAGCTATGATTTTTCCAGTAGTCATATATGGATGTGAGAGTGGACCATAAAGAAGGCTGAGCGCTGAAGAATTGATGCTTTCGAACAGCAGTGTTGGAGAAGACTCTTAAGAGTCCCTTGGATAGCAAAGAGATCAAACCAGTCAATTCTAAAGGAAATCAGTCCTGAATATTCACTGGAAGGACTGAGGCTGAAGCTGAAGCTCCAATACTTTGGCCACCTGATGCTGAGAAAGATTGAAGGCATGAGAAGGGAATGACAGAGGACAAAATGGTTGGATGGCATCACTGACTCAATGGACATGAGTTTGAGCAAGCTCCAGGACATGGTGATGGACAGGGAAGCCTGGCGTGCTGCACTCCATTGGGTCGCAAAGCGTCAGACACGACTGAGCAACTAAACAACAACAACAAAGCAATCAACAATTGGAATTTGAAGTAAAAAACACAATACAATTTACATTCAGCACTACAAGAAAGTACTTAGGAATAAATGTAACAAAATATGCACAAGATCTGTATGAGGAAAACTAAAAAATTCTTATGAAAGAAATCAAAGATGATCTAAATAAATGGAGATCTATTCCATGTTAATAAATAAGAAGACTCAACATTGTTAGCATGTCATTTCTCCCAGATTTGATCTGTAGATTCATGCAACCCCAATCAGAATCCCAGCAATTGTGGATATCAACAAACTGATTTTTAAATTTACATGGAAAGGTAAAAGACCCAGAACAATCATAAAAAATTGATAAAGATCAAAGTCAGAGGACTGACACTACATGAGTTCAAGATTTCCTATAAACTGCAATAATTAAGACAGTACGATGTTGGTGAAAGAACAAAGGATTAATGGAACCGAATAGAACCTGAAAATTGACCAACAAAAACATCGTCAACTGATTTTTGACAAAGGAACAAAGGCAATCCAATGAAGAAAGGATCATCTTTTAAGCAAATGCTGCTAGAACAACTGACATCTACTTGGAAAAAGAGAAGGAATCTAAACACTGACCTTACACCTTTCACAAAAATTAACTTAAAATGGATCATAGATTTAAACGTAAAAACAAAACTTTGAAAGATAGCATAGAGAAAATCTAGCTAACCTTGGCTTTTGGCAATGACTTAAGATAAAATATCAAAACCATAAACAATGAAAGAATCAATACATCAGACTTCACTAAAATAAAAAAAGACTTCTGCTTTGTGAAAGACATTGTTAACAGAATGAAGAGAAAAGCCACAGGAGAATATTTTGTGAAATATTTGCAAAACATATCTGATAAAGATTCGTATCAAAAATATATAAAAAACTCTTACAACCCAACAATTAGAAAATAAATAACTCAATTTAAAAATGGGCAGAAGAAAACAATGATATCACTACATATCTATTAGAATGGCTAAAATCCAAAAACCTGACAATATCATGTGTTACTGAAGACACGGAGCAACAGGAGCTCCCATTCATTGCTGGTAAAAATGTACAATGATATAGCTACTTTAGGAGAGTCTGGCAGTTTCTTACAAAGTTACAGTGAATCTTAACATATGATCTAGCAGTCTTGCTCCTAGGTATTTACCCAAATGAGATGAAAAATTTACATCCACATAAAAGCCTGAATATGAATAGCTATAGTGACTTGATTCAAAATTGCCAAAAACTGGAATGCACCAAAATATCCTTCAAAAGGTTATATACCACCTTCAAAATGTGGTACATCCATAAAATGGAGTATTATTTACAATAAAAAGAAAAGAACTATCAAACAATGAAAAAACTTAAATTCATATTGCTTAGTGAAAGAAGTCAGTCTGAAAAAGCTATATACTGTATGATTTCAATTACATAATATTCTGGAAAAAGCAAAACTATACAGACAGTAAAATGAACAGCAGTTGCCAGAGGTTTGGTGCAAAGATGGAAAAGGTGAATATGTGGAACACATGAGATTTTTAAGGCAGTGAAAATATTTTGTATGATACTGTAATGATGGATATATGACATTACGTATTTGTCAAAATCCATAGAACAACACAAAGAGTGAGCCTTAATATAAACTATGGACTTTACTTAATAATCATATACTAGCTCATCAACAAATATACTACACTAATGAAAGACATTAATAAAAAGAGACACTACATTAACTGCTCAACTTTCTGTAAACATAAAACTGCTCTAAAAAAAGTCAATTAATTTTTAAAAATCTTATGAGCAATCACACAAAATATTATTAATTATCCAGTGTGTGTTTTTAGAAAATGAAAGTTATACCATACATGTAATCATTTTAGTGATAACAAGTTATTGGGGAAAAAAAAGAATAATTTTCCCAAATTAACATTAGAAGACAAATGTTTCTGAAAGCATTAATTTCTATTTTACAAAAGTCAAAGTAAATCAACTGAAAAGCAAAAACAAAAACAAAAAATACTTTCTCTTGCCATACAGTCATCCCTGGCTCCTGCTATACATAGAAATCAGTGATGAGCTCTATCCTCACCAAAAAAAAATCACAAGCAATGAAAAAAGCCACTTTTGCCTATTTCAGTTGCTGCTGAGTCACTTCAGTCGTGTCCGACTCTGTGCGACCCCATAGACGGCAGCCCACCAGGCTCCGCCATCCCTGGGATTCTCCAGGCAAGAACACTGGAGTGGGTTGCCATTTCCTCCTCCAGTGGGTGAAAGTGAAAAGTGAAAGTGAAGTTGCTCAGTCGTGTCCGACTCCTAGTGACCCCATGGACTGCAGCCTACCAGGCTCCTCCATCCATGGGATTTTCCAGGCAAGAGTACTGGAGTGGGGTGCCATTGCCTTCTCCAGTTGAAAACACCATAAAATTACAAAATCAACTGAACACAACTGAAATAATATCTCAATATGCATTCTATTATCATATTTTTCTGAACTCTTTAGAAAGGTATCTTAATTTATGAGCATTTTTTGAGAAGCTACACATGTATGACAGGAAAACACGCTCTTAAAAAGTCTGTTGTTGAGACTTCCCTGGCAGGCCAATGGTGAAGACTCTGTGTTTCCACCAGAGAGGGCCCAGGTTTGATCCCTGGTGGGAGAACTAAAATCCCACAAGCTGTAGGGAGAAGGAGGGGAGAGTTGAGAGGATGGGAGAGGAAAGGTGGAAAGGGGAGGGGAGGAGAAGAGAGGAGAGAAGAGGAGAGGAAGAGAAAGGAAGGAGAGAAGGAAGAAAAAAAAAAGGTGGTTGTTTTTTTAAACCAGACATCTTCATCTGATGCACTCCTTACAATTTCTGCTGATTTTAATATACAAGAATGCCAGGACCAGTGGTCTAGGACTAATGGTGACCAAACCAGGTAAAAAGAAGTTTGCAAGTCATCTTTAGCAGTACAGTTCAATGAGAGGGGAACAAGCAACTGTTTATAAAAATCAAAATCAAACCAAACAGACCAAAAGAAAAAGTTCCTCTTAAACTACCCTGGCAAACAACTGGTTTCTTGAATTCCTTATAGGCACTCTAAATTAGTATAATGGAATCAGCATTCTGACCTTTATTTACAAAGATTAGATTATTGCTGCAAAGCAGTAACTAGCAGGGTTTGGGCTGTTTTTCTGGTTACTAGAGATGGCCTTGTGCTGATTCAGTCATACTGCCCTTAGTATCTGGGGCTAAGTTTGCTCCAGAAGAGAATAAAGCTAACTAGTCCACATGGGGATTGAATACATGACCCTGGCCTAATTAGCACCCTGCTAATCAACCATCAAAATAGCTACCATTAATTACAAGGTGCTTCCATTTATAAACCACCTTATATGTGTCAGGTATTGTGCTAAATGTTTTATGAACATTTTTGCTCAAATTTCACAAAAACCTTTCGAAGTAGCTACTATGCCTGTTTTACAGATGTTCAAAGTGAGAATCAGAAAAGACAAGACAGGAAAACTGTAAAACAACTTTGTCCATGATAAATGAAAGTAATCAAAAGATCTAAGCTCAAATCCAAGTCTGTCTGTGACTGTCAGAAGGTCTCCCTGCTTGTACATAACAAGACTGTACTACGAACCAATTCCAGATCAAAAGGTGTTATGTAACAACAGAACAAAGCAGAAAGATGTGTTACTCTTGATCTGAAAACAGTTATTTTAAAATTCTGAATGTCTTCATTCACAAGTCATCCTGATGATGAAAACAAAAGATGGATGTGGCTACTATTAGTATGAACATCTTTTTTCACAAAGTATTTCAGATTCATTCATAATAGCTTAATTAAAAGGTTGACAAATATTAACCAAAGAAGAAAATATTCCGGAAATACAAGGAAAATAAAAACAAATACCAATGCCCTAAAAGAAATCCAAATACTAATTTTCAATAAATTCTTCAAGGTAAATAGACTTGTAAAAAACTTTAATTCAAGGCAATTAAACTTAATTGAAAATGTAAAAGTGCTCAGCGGGGCAGAATGAGTACTAGTCTGACTAGAGCTATCAGGAAAGTTGCATTGCAGCAGGCCATGATGATGAGATGGGTTTCTCTGGGTAAGGAAAGGATGGAGTGGGGAGAAGGTGGGGGCTGAGCAGTCCCGGTTAAGGGACCACCATGAGCAACGCCAGGTGCACCAATGCTTACAAAAACAAGTAGCCAGAATTACTACAGTATGTGATGTACTACAGAATGACAGCAGGAGGTTGAAAATGATAATTTGAGATCACATCCCAGATAATCTTATCATCTCACTAAGGAATTATAGTTAATTTGGTAGAAGATGAAAAGCTAAAGTAACTCTTTGAGAAGGCTCTTTGGGTAGTAATAACATATCTCTATACTCAATCTCGGAGCCTAAGCTGATATTCTGGCTTTGTTACTTTAGCTGTAGACTGTGCACCAGTTCCTTAATATAAATGTGCAATAGTTTTCTCAATTCTAACAAAACAGAATAAATAGTACCAATTTCTTAAAGACTGTTAGGAAGATTCAATGAAATAATACATGTCAAGTGCTTAAAATAGCAGCTAGCATGAACCCCCAGTAAATATTAGTTACAAACACACCTAAAACCTACTTCAATTCAGCACTGCAGAACAAATGAGACAATAAAATTAGTTCTAACAGAAGGAAGCCCCAGGAACCGTGTACTGTGTATCTGCTAAGATTAAAAAAGGGGCAACTGCAAAACCATTAGTTCAGTTCAGTTCAGTCGCTCAGTCGTGTCCGACTCTTTGCAACCCCATGAACTGCAGCACGCCAGGCCTCTCTGTCCATCACCAGCTCCCAGAGTTTACCCAAACTCATGTCCATCGAGTTGGTGATGCCATCCAGCCATCTCATCCTCTGTCATCCCCTTCTCCTCCTGCCCCCAATCCTTCCCAGCATCAGGGTCTTTTCCAATGAGTCAAATCTTAGCATCAGGTGGCCAAAGTATTGGAGTTTCAGCTTCAACATCAGTCCTTCCAATGAACACCCAGGACTGATCTCCTTTAGGATGGACTGGTTGGATCTCCTTGCAGTCCAAGGGACCCTCAAGAGTCTTCTTCAACACCACAGTTCAAAAGCATCAATTCTTCTGCACTCAGCTTTCTTTACAGTTCAACTCTCACATCCATACATGACTACTGGAAAAACCATAGCCTTGACTAGACAGACTTTTGTTGGCAAAGTAATGTCTCTGCTTTTTAATATGCTATCTAGCTTGGTCATAACCTTCCTTTCAAGGAGTAAGCGTCTTTTAATTTCATGGCTGCAATCACCATCTGCAGTGATTTTGGAGCCCCAAAAAATAAAGTCTGACACTGTTTCCCCATCCATTTCCTATGAAGTGAAGGGACCAGATGCCATGATCTTAGTTTTCTGAATGCTGAGCTTTAAGCCAACTTTATTAGAGACCTATATAAATAAATTTTTTTTTGTATAAAGTCTATGATCTATTATAGTTCTGACAGGAAGTTCTTTTTTAATAGCATCAGTTTATTAATGCCTCAAATTATCTTTTCTCAAGGTAGTTATAAAGAAAGAATCCATATGTGTTAAATTGGCTTTTCACTCTTACATTCTCTAGAATATTATACTTTGACAATCAAATGTAGCAAATCTAAGTAGAATCCTGGGCATTTTTGTTAAAATTATATATTAGCAGAAAAATACAAAAACCTGTGATGTACGGGTCTTTGCAAGAGGAGAAGTACATGCTTCTTGAAATTGATCTTCATTAATTCCAATTTCTTTAAGGTAAGTTTCTAACAGCTTTTCAACCTAAAAAAAAAAAGTTTAACTTTTACAATTTACATTGAAAGATTCCAAAAGAGTTTTTATATTGAGTTTAGAAAAGTATAAGCAAATGCTTGCTTGAAATTATTAATCTACATAAAATTATATTATATGGCAGTGACAATCTTTTTCACCAAAAAAACCCAAACAACTAAAAGTGAAAATCTTTGCAGAGAATCAAATGAAATTTTATTTCCTCTACCAGAAATAACTGAAGTCAGGATTATGAAGTTTGATGTGGTATAATCCTTGTGCTACTCAGAGGCATTTCTTAAAATCTCAAGACAATATGGCTAAATTAATAATGAACACTCCCTTGGATATACCAGCAGAAGAACAGGAATAAAATTTAAAGATCAGATGCAAGATCCCTTAAAATAGTTATCCTAAATCTATTCCTTGCATTCTAGAGTCTTATGGAGGAAATGCACAGAGAACCCCTGGAGTCCGATGCAACTGATAGCAATACTAGGGTAGACTGGAATTTTTTAAGCAATTTAAATGGACAAGTCTATTTTTTAAATTTAGAACAGACTGAATTAATATTATTCAAATTACATTTAAAATCAGTTTAAAAATACTCACTAGTTCTTTGTATTCCTGATGAATCTCTGTATAAGTCAATTTGCTTTCTTCTTCATCATCAAAAACTAAATTTAAAAGAAAAATATTGCATAGTGTAAAAAAATTTCATTAAATATGAAAGTCAGCTCCACAAATAGAACTTACAAATAGAACACTCATTCTTGTAAACTGGCTCTTCCACTTTAAAATTCTTGGGATTAAAAAATAATAATAATTAATTGTAAACAAGTGTTTTTTCCTTACTTAAGAGCTACTTCATATGGGAAAGGAACACTAATTTGCTACTTTTCAATCAATAATACAAGGCAACAATTTCTTTACAAACTTTAAATGGAACATTATTGTTAAGTTTCTAAATAATTCCTTTCACAACAGGTTCCAGATGATTTTACCATATTGGAACTTTGCTGATACAAATTTTACTGAAACTGACTCTTTCCTTATTACATATAAATCAATAATGAAACAAAAATGAATAAAAACAAATGATTACTCAATGATCCTGTGTGAAACAATGTAGATTAGAAAGATATATATTCCTTCAAAAAGCTACAATGTGATCAAGGAAAAGACAAATTCATGAACTATAAACCACAAGCCACCTTTAAAAAAAATTCCCCCATTCTTTCTAAAATACAAAACTAACATTGGTAATTTTCTATTTAAAATTCTTCAATTTAAAACTCTTCAGTTTTTTGCCTAGAGAATAAGTATAAAATACTTAGAATCCCAGACAAAACCCTCCAAGACTGGATCCCAAGTCTCATCTCCCACCACCCCAAAACCCAAACTTTGCCCTCATAAGAGTACACAATTACTTGCAATGTGGACAAACGTAAAAACATAGAAGGTGCTTCGACGCCCCATGTCTTTGCTCAAGCCCTTCTTGGATCTCTGCCTTTACCCAGTACCTCTTCTCCCAACCATTCTTCAAAATACTGCAAGAGGCACATTCTCCATTATCTGCTACCCACTCCCAATTCCCTTGGCTATTTAGATTCCTTCCTCAGAACTATTTGAATACACAGCACCATATGTCTACCTTTATAATAACATCTGGTCACTTTACATTTAAATTCCATTTACCTGCTTGTCTTCCCCACCAAATTATAAACTTCTCAAGCACAAAGATTTGTTTTATTAACTTTTCTAGCTTCAACTTCTGGCTCAAAGACATTCCATAAATGTTGAAATAAATGCTGATATTTTCAAAGTTATACAAAACTAATTTTTAAATTACCTAAGGTGAAGAATAGCACATTGACAACCCAAAGTCAGTGAAATATAAACACTATTATTTCAAGTGCCACTGAAATGTTACTTCCATTTCTCTTGGTATCTATTCTACATAGCACTGGGCATACATGCAATATAGCAGCTAATAAACCTGTTTTCAGATAATTTTGAAGCCAAATTACTACATTACTTGTTTATAAGTCTGAAGATTACTATTTCCCTATAAAATTACACAATCAGGTGTGTTATAACTGAGATGCAGCCACTTTTAACGTTTGGGGATAAAAAGAATTTTTTTTTTTTTTGCCATTTCAGCATTTAGGTTCAGTGGGATAAGTGGAATCAAAAGGTGACATAATTTATTTTTTCTCCTAAAGGAGATCAGAACACCACATGCTTCCTCAGTCTCATAATAGCGTTTTAAATTCTTTAATAGAGCAGAAGTAAAAGTTATTTTGAACTTCTTTTAAAAATTACCTGCAAGAACAATACCTAGTAAATACTATTTGAATGTTGCTCATGGCAATGAGACTGTAATGAAAAGAATCAGTGGTCAAAGTAAATTTCATCTTTACCAGATTCATGGAAACTTAGGGTTGAAAGGACTCTTAACAGATCATTCATGATAACCATTTGACAGCTGAATTCCCCTCTGTAATAACTCCACTAAGGTGCTATCAGATTCATTCAAACACTGCTAAGGCCTGGGGAACTCATTACCTTCTGAGACAGGCGAATTTATCCAGGATACTCTCTGTTATGAAGCACTTCCTTCACAGAAATTTGTTTACCTCTAGCTTGTACCCACGGAAGCTAGCTCTAGACCATTGAACCTTAAAAAAAACAAGTCTAATCCCTCCAACATACGACAGGCGTTCGAACGATTAATGGATATTACTACCCTTAAGGTCTTGGCCAGCTAAACAACTACGACAACAGCCTGAAATTATTCTTATGACATCGCTTCTGGTTCTTTTTCCATAAATGGGCTCCAAATTATCTCTAAGAACTGAATGCAGAGCTCCAAAGCGTGAACTGATCAGAACCTGGAGGTACTCTTTCCTCACAGGGAACGTTATGCCACGTTTACATACCTCATTTGTTGGAAGATACCCTCCATTTTTGGTATAACCGAGAGAGAGAGCTCAAAAAAAGGGAATACCGGCCACCGAGATTACCGGCTCTGGGCCTACCAGAGTAATCACATTCCCCTCGCCCACCCACTTTTTGGCCAACAGCTGGAATCAGAAGGAACTCAGAAGCAAACTGATATCTCTCCTCCCAAGTCACTGGGGAAGCTGATGAAGGAAGAAACCCACACAAACAGTCACCTGCCCAAGGCAGAAAGGTGCAGGATGGGGTGAGAGACCCAACACAGGATTAAAGTCTAATGTTCTTCGAATGTGTGCTTGGGCCCAAGGGGAGAGGTATCTCGTCCCCCTTTTCATTACCGTGGAAAAGACAGGCGCGGTGACAGCAACACATCCTAAAAATCCAGCTCTAAACCTGGTCGACAGGAGTGGAGATCGAGATGAGAGGCGGTTTGTGGAGAGGTTGTTGGTGTGAGAGAGATGAGCAAGGACTGACGATTCGAGATTCGGATTTTACCTTCACATTTCTGCTCCACGAAGTCCAAGATGGGGATGGACCAGTCCGGGCCCCGCAGGAACCCCGCGATGCTCTCCACCACCCATTCCACCTCGTCCTCTTCTTCCGCGGCCATTCCGCCCCCGCGGGGCGCCGGGGAAGCCTAGGCCAGATCCCCGGATCCTAGAAGGCCTTTCGGCCACAGAGAACCGAGAGGAAACAGGGGGACGATGTGCCCCCGCAGTCTCCGCAGTCACCTGGCTGGAAGCGACAAACCACTTAACGTAAAACGGTCGCTATGGCAACAAGCGGAGCCGCCTCCAGCAGCCGCCCGGAAGTGAAGCCAGCTTCCTCGGAGCCTGCGCAGCTTAGAAACAGGCATTTGAAGAACGTTTCCGATTGGCTGGAAAGGAGTAGACGCCAGTCGAAATATAGCCTTCCGCCCATTGGCCCGGAGCTGCTGGTAGAGCTGACTTGTAACCATTGGCTGGAAATACTGGAAGGAATGTCAACGTTCCCACAGAAGTGCGTGGGACCAAGGATTAGAAATGGCGCCACGAAGGCCCGTCTAACCTGGTCTCTGACTGAAAAGGTTTTAAAGGATTCAGTTCACGGTTGTATCCCACCGCTCACTCCCGACCATTTTCCGACCCGCTCAGCCAGAAACGTTTGTAATTGAAAGGTTGTTTGTTTGAAAATACAAACCCGAGGAAAGTAGCTCTGTAAGATTTGCTGATTGTCCCAGCGTCAGTTTGCATCCCGTAGCTGCCGGTGAGTCTTTATGGCGTAGATAGAAATAACTAGAATTAGGAATTTTTCAGGAGTAAAATCAAAGTCAGTGTTCCTTTAAATAAATGACTACGTAATCAACCCTTAATGTTAAATAACACTAACTACTTTTAGCTTGGAGTCCTTTGCGGAATAGGTCTTCAAAGGTCTCTGCCAGGGTACGTGGCATCCCAAAATATTTTCAAACAACTGTGTATATATTTACATACATGGGATCATATGTACAGTTAGGAAACTTTGCTCACTTAGTATAGTCATCTGTCCATGTAAACATAAAATTGTCATTTCTTTACAGCTACATGATATTCTATAAACTAGCATTTTTAAATTCATATTTCATGTATATACAAACAGTGGACTTCCCTGGTGGCTCAGTGGTTAAGAATCCGCCTGCCAAGGCAGGAGACGGGGGTTCAATCCCTGGGTAGGGAAGATCCCTTGGAGATGGCAATCCGCTCCAGTAATCTTCCCTGGGAAATCCCATAGACAGAGGAGCCTGGAGGACTACAGGGTCGCATGAGAGTCAGACACAACTTAGATTAAACAATAACAAATATACACACAGTGTTTTACTTGGATGCGTAGATGTGATGAGTGTGCCGTTTTTTTTCTCCCCGCGTGGTGTGGATGTATGTACCATGCCATTTTTCCCTTCTGTAAACAGCTGAAATGAACATCTTTGTGTCTCTTAAGAACTGTTGGTTTTATTGACTATTCCAAGGGATACAGTCGAGCAGAATTGCTAAGTGAGAGAGTATATTATACCTTGATTTATGTGACCAATCCTCAATTGCTAGATTAAATTTCATCAGTTTCTTAAATAACAATTCTGTAATGAACACGAGTTTGGGTAAACTCCGGGAGTTGGTGATGGACAGGGAGGCCTGGCGTGCTGCGATTCATGGGGTCGCGAAGAGTCGGACACGACTGAGCGACTGAACTGAACTTAATGAACACACATGCACATATTTATCAACTCTAGTCTCATTATTTACTTTGGATAAATTCCCAAAGGAAAGATTTCTGAACCTATTTTTAAAAGCCTTTTTGAAAAATACCTTTAGCAATCTACTAGGTTAAAGATGATACATAATTCTAATTTGCAATTTTAAATTTGAACGTGAGCTTTATTATATGTTAATTAGTCTTTGGTTTCTTCCTGTGCTATTTTTCATATCTTTTGACCATTTCTTATTGGGATTTATTTTTCTTATTAATTTGAAAGGGCTTTTTATGCATTATTACAAGAATTTTAACTCTTCATCACATGTTGCAGTGACACATTTGTCATTTGTCTTTTGGTTCACTGTGTCTTCTGCCATATAGAAGTTTTATATTTTTTATGTAGACTTTAAATGGTAGCCAGTAAGTTATTAATAGTTATTTTCCTTAATGAATAGCCATGTTCCAGATATCACTTACTAGAAATGGGTGTGGTAAATTGTAGTGAGAATACTGTCGTGTGGTGAGAATACTGTGTGTAATACTGAGAAGAGGTAAAAGGAAAGAAGGACGTCTTTTGGGGGAGCCAATATATTGTGACACCAGCAGTGGATTTACTATGATTTATTGCTCTCCTTTTCTGTCTTCTAAAGCAGCTTAAAAGAGAAAGCCCACTTCTATTTTGCCAATTTCCTCCTTTCATGAAGAAGTTACTTGTAAGATTTCTAATGAGCCTGAAGGCCACAAAATTCTGTTCAACTGCACTCAGCATTACCTGGCATTAGGGTCTTTACTCTCAAGTGCTTTCAAGTTCCTCTCAAAGCAGATAATACGTGGAATGTACAAACTCTCCTTTCACTTATTTTCTCAGCATCATTCTTTTCTTTTTTTTTTTTTATTTATTCATTTGTTTTATTTGGCTCCATCAGGTTCCCATCTGGGACACACAGGATCCTCTGTCCCGGCTGGCTGGCTTTTCTCTAGTTGTGGCAGGCAGGCTTAGCTGCCCCAAACCATGTGGGATCTTAGTTCCCTGATCAGGGGCAGAACCCCAGTCCCCTACACTGGGGGTGGATTCTCAGCCACTGAGCCACCAGGGAAGTTTCTCAGTGTCTTTCTTGAATGTGGCCAATGTGAATTCCCTCAGGCCTGCAAACCTTCTCATTTATTTCAAAACGTTGTATTAATGCAATTTTTTCCTCAGAATGTAAGGATTTTCTTTTTATTCAGTCCTTGGGACTTTTATAAGCAGGATGCTTATACTGATTTAATGTAGTATATTCAATATGCTTATCATGAAATAAACACACATTCAAAAGAACAGTGTTCATACTCTTAGGGCAATGCAGGTGGATGCCCTGAAGTAAGAATGTAAAGGAAAGGTGGTGTGTGTTGTGCATTTTACCATATACCACTTTGTTCAGCCAAGTAGTGTTTTTCATGTTTTGAAGTTCTGCACAGCATAGTCTCTCTTGATAAAAATCACAACTTCTCATTTTGGCAATTTTGTCCTCTACATATGAACCAAGTTTCATATTGAAGCTGTATTTTGTAACAGAAAAGACCGAAATAGGTAATAAGCATACTGGTGTAAGCATACAGACACACATACACATATATTTACACCCATCTGAATGCAGAGTTCCAAAGAATAGCAAGGAGAGATAAGAAAGCCTTCCTCAGCAATCAGTGCAAAGAAATAGAGGAAAACAACAGATTGGGAAAGACTAGAGATCTCTTCAAGAAAATTAGAGATACCAAAGGAACATTTCATGCAAAGATAGGCTCGATAAAGGACAGAAATGGTATGGACCTAACAGAAGCAGAAGATATTAAGAAGAGGTGGCAAGAATACACAGAAGAACTGTACAAAAAAGATCTTCACGACCCAGATAATCACGATGGTGTGATCACTCACCTAGAGCCAGACATCCTGGAATGTGAAGTCAAGTGGGCCTTAGAAAGCATCACTACGAACAAAGCTAGTGGAGGTGATGGAATTCCAGTTGAGCTATTTCAAATCCTGAAAGATGATGCTGTGAAAGTGCTGCACTCGATATGCCAGCAAATTTGGAAAACTCAGCAGTGGCCACAGGACTGGAAAAGGTCAGTTTTCATTCCAATCCCAAAGAAAGGCAATGCCAAAGAATGCTCAAACTACCGCACAGTTGCACTCATCTCACATGCTAGTAAAGTAATGCTCAAAATTCTCCAAGCCAGGCTTCAGCAATAAGTGAACAGTGAACTTCCAGATGTTCCAGCTGGTTTTAGAAAAGGCAGAGGAACCAGAGATCAAATTGCCAATATCTGCTGGATCATCGAAAAAGCAAGAGAGTTCCAGAAAAACATCTATTTCTGCTTTATTGACTATGCCAAAGCCTTTGACTGTGTGGATCACAAACTGTGGAAAATTCTGAAAGAGATGGGAATGCCAGACCATCTGACCTGTCTCTTGAGAAACCTGTATGCAGGTCAGGAAGCAACAGTTAGAACTGGACATGGAACAACAGACTGGTTCCAAATAGGAAAAGGAGTACGTCAAGGCTGTATATTGTCACCCTGCTTATTTAACTTATATGCAGAGTACATCATGAGAAACGCTGGGCTGGAAGAAACACAAGCTGGAATCAAGTTTGCTGGGAGAAATATCAATAACCTCAGATATGCGGATGACACCACCCTTATGGCAGAAAGTGAAGAACTAAAGAGCCTCTTGATGAAGGTGAAAGAGGAGAGTGAAAAAGTTGGCTTAAAGCTCAACGTTCAGAAAACTAAGATCATGGCATCTGATCCCATCACTTCATGGGAAATAGATGGGGAAACAGTGGAAACAGTGTCAGACTTTATTTTTTGGGGCTCCAGAATCACTGCTGATGGTGATTGCAGTCATGAAATTAAAAGACGCTTAATCCTTGGAAGGAAGGTTATGGCCAACCTAGATGGCATATTTAAGAGCAGAGACATTACTTTGCCAACAAAAGTCTGTCTAGTCAAGGCTATGGTTTTTCCAGTGGTCATGTATGGATGTGAAAGTTGGACGGTGAAGAAAGCTGAGTGCTGTAGAATTGATGCTTTTGAACTGTGGTGTTGGAGAAGACTCTTGAGAGTCCCTTGGACTGCAAGGAGATCCAATCAATCCCTCCTAAAAGAGATCAGTCCTGGGTGTTCATTGGAAGGACTGCTGTTGAAGCTGATACTCCAATACTTTGGCCACCTGATGCTAAGAGTTGACTCATTGGAAAAGACCCTGATGCTGGGTAGGATTGGTGGTGGGAGGAGAAGAGGACGACAGAGGATGAGACGGTTGGATGGCATCACCGACTCAATGGACATGGGTTTGGGTGGACTCCGGGAGTTGGTGATGGACTGGGAGGCCTGGCGTGCTGCAATTCATGGGGTCGCAAAGAGTCGGACACGACTGAGCGACTGAACTGAACTACATGGAGTTGATAAGAGGTTTAATTAGAGAACTCTTGGGACCATGTGTTGGTAAGTTAGTAAATGCTCAATATATGTTTGCTATTATTGTTATATGTAAGTTGCATCTTCTTTAACAACTTGCATTCTCTTTGTCTTGACTGACAAGTCAGTTGTGATCTTTACTGCAGTCTTACTGAAATCTCTTGCGTCTCTCCATCCCTTTGTGGGAACTGAACCTCTCCCTAACTAAAGGGTTATAAAGTTCAGTCTTACAGAGAAGGAGAAATATCATACAACATCCCTTAAATGTGGAATCTAAAAAGAAATGATACAAATGAACTTAAAAACAGAAAGAGACTCACAGACTTCAAGAAGGAGCTTACGAGTGCCTAAGGGAAGGGATAGTTAGGAAGTTTGGGATGGACATGTGTACACTGCTATATTTAAAACAGATAACCAACAAGGAGCTACTGTATAGTACATGAAGCTCAGTTCAATGTTATGTTGCTCCATCAATGTTATGATGGAAGGGGAGTTTGGGGGAGAATAGATACATGTATATGTATGGCTGAGTCCCTTTGAGTTCACCTGAAACTACTGTAACATTGTTAATTGGCTATAACTCAATACAAAATAAAAAGTTTAAAATTTGAAAATAGGAATTCTGATGAAAGAAAAAATAGCAGATAAACCAAAGCACAGCATTTATGTTCTCATTTTTATCACTAATTAATTGATTATCATTATTAAATAATTTTCTTTAAAAATTGAAAAAAATGATCAAAACTCCCCCAAAAAGTTAAATCTTAACAAGATAATTTTTTTAAGATGGTTGTTTAGTTGCTAAGTCGTGTTTATTTTTTTAATTTTTTTTAATTGAAGGATAATTGCTTTACAGAATTTTGTTGTGTTCTGTCAAACATCAACATGAATCAGCAGCTTTTATATATATATATATTATTTTATTTTATTTATTTTGTTTTTGGCTGTACTAGGTCTTGGTTGCTGTGCAGGCTTTTTCTCAAGTTGCGGAGAGCGGAGGCTACTCTCTAGTTGTGGTACTTGAGCTTCTCACTATGATGGCTTCCTTTGTTGCACAGCATGGACTGTAGGGCAGGCGGGCTTCAGTAGCTGCAGCATGAGGGCTCAGTAGTTGCGGTTCCCAGTGCCCTAAAGCGCAGACTCAATAGTTGTGGCACACGGATTTAGTTGCTCAGAGGCATGTGGGATCTTCCCAGACCAGAGATTGAACCCATATCTCCTGCATTGGCAGGCAGGTTCTTTACCACTGAGCCACCATTCCTCCTGGTTTCTCAGGGACCCTGTGAATAACAGCTACTTACATTTGTATAGTACCTCATAGTCTACAAAGGAATTTATGTCTGTCTGACTCAGGACAACCTTAAGAGCTAAGTGAAGATGGTATTAAAATTCGCCCATCTTACGGATGATGTGTATTAGTTTGCTCGGACAGCTGTAGCAAAGTACCACACTCTGGGTGGCTTTGTCAAAGGTTAAGAAATACCCAAAATAAAACCAGTGAATCACGAAAGTAGTAATTAGTTAAAGTTTATTGTACACACATCAAAAAGACAGTTCACAGAGGAGGAGCTCTTCAGCCAAAACATGGACTGAGGCCCAGGGGTATATTGTCACAAAGCAGCTTATGTAGTGAGAAAGCAGTGACTGTTTATTCTTTACGGTGATTGGTTATAATATTAGAATTTTCTTAAATGATAGGGACTTTGTCAGTAATTATCTCATATCAACCTTGGGGAATAGTTCCAGCTTTGCTTATAATTTCCAGGAGTATAAACAAGAAATGACCCAGGTCAAGTAGGTCTCACACAGCAAGCTAAATTAAGCCTTGTTTATATAAGTAAACTGGTTTTATCTGCTGAGGGAATTTTCAAAGCCTTTCTCCCTTTGTTTCTAATTTTAACAGCTTAAGCGACAGAGTTTTATTCCCTCTTAGATCTGTAGACTGGAAAGCTGACTTCGAGGTGTCAGCAGGGTTGGTTTCTTCTAAGGCCTCTCCTTGGTGTCTGGATGCCACCTTCTCACTGTGTCCACTTGGTCTTCCCTCTTTACTCATTTGTGTCCAAATTTCCTCCTCTCATAAGGACATCAGTTGAAGGGATTCAGAATGTGGCACTCTGAAATATGCCACTTTGGCATGTTGATTATTTTGAGCTGAAGTCAGCCGAGAAACAGCAGATACAGAAACAGCTCTCTACTCTCCTCCATCTGTGTGAAATGGGGCGTAAATTTCCCATGAGAAACTACTAGGCAGAGACAGGGAGAGCACTCTCATCACTAGGGATGAGGAGTCAATGCTGGAATGAGTCTACATAACAGACTCTACTAAAATGACCCTTGTCTTCCGTTAGAAGATTCCTTAACCACCTCCTCTCCATATATTTCCAAGTCACTTCTGCACAGTTTGTCAGCCCTAGAAGCCCAAGCCCTGTTTTCTTTGTGTAGTCCCTTCTCCAGTTTATCATCTTTTGTTAAAAGGGTATGTAAGGCCCCGAATCTGTCTGCCCTTTGATTTTTGCACTTCTTTTTTGGTGAGGCCCCCATGCATATAAAATTTTTAATATTAATAAAATTGTAGCCTCTTCTCCTGTCAGTCTGTCTCTCGTCAGTTTTAATTCACCAGCCCCAATAACTAAACCTAAACAAGTAGAGGAAAAGTTTTCTCTTTCCCTACATAATCATATTGCACTAGCCCCTCCCACCCCACACCCCCACCCCCCGCCCCACCATGACCTCATTTTAACTTAATAACCCCTTGAAAGGCCCTCCAGATGCAGTCAAAGTTTTAGGTACTGTGGGTTAGAAATTCAGTGTATGAGTCTGGGGGACATGATCCAGCACATAACATGTAGAAGAACTGAAACTATGAGGTCAAGTTTCTTGCCCAGTGTCAGCACAAAGTCAGGGCCTGCATTTCCCTGTACTTGACACTTAAGCAACAATGTAACTTCCAGTATTCCTTTTATAATATATCACAGAAGTTTTTCCCTGTCTACATGATCCCTTTGAAGGAAACCTATTGTCTTAGTTTGGGCTGCTGATAGAATACCACAGACTGGGGGGCTTATAAACAGAAATTTCTTCTTCACAGTTCCGGAGGCTGGGCAATCCAGGATCATAGCATCAGCAGATTTGGTGAGAGCCCAATTCCTGGTTTACAAACCACCATCCTCTTGCTGTGTCCTCACAAGTGGTAGGAGTCAGGGAGCCCACCAGGATCTCTTTATAAGGGCGCTAATTTTGTTAATGAAGGCTCTACCCTCATGACCTAATCACCTACCAAAGGCCCCCACTTCCTAATATCACTTTTGGGGTTAGGGTTTCAACATATGAATTTTAGGGGTACACAAACAATTCAGCCTATACCAACCACTTAATTTTCCATTGTGTGGCTGTAATATGATTTATTTAAACAATTCCATATTTACCTAGGCTGTTTCTTGCACTATTTTAAAAACAAATGCACCCTTGTAACTAAATCTTGGCACCTAATCTCTATCATTTTGTGAAAATGTATTCCTAAAAGTGAAATTGCTAAATCATACAGCAAGCAGTTTTTAAAGACCTGTGTACCTAAGGGTTTCGGTTTTAAGAAGAAACATTGTGCATTCTGCAATAATCATGGTTATGCACAGATATATCTCAGATACTTGGAAGATTGCTAATTTAATTAGGGGAGAACTAGAGAAATGATTGTAAATTCCAGAGGAAGTAAACTATTTAGTTATTTATTTGACTGCATCAGGTCCCAGTTGATGCACACAGGATCTTCACTGCATCATGCTGAATCTTTCATTGCAGCTCACAGACCCTCTAGGTGTGGCACACTGACTCAGTAGTTGTGGTTTGTGGACCTAATTGCTTAGTTCCCCAACCAGGAATCAAACCCATGTCCTTTGCATTGCAAGGCAGAATCTTAACCTCTGAACCAGCAGAAGAAAAAGTCCAGCGAATTAAACTGTTTAATTTCACAAATATCTCTCCAATTCCAACACAATGCTTCACCCTAAGAGATCCACAATGAATATTTGATGAATATATAAATGGTGACTGGAGTACATAGTACCTCATATTTGCCTAAAAAGAATCCATTTCGCTTTTCTGCTTCTGGGAAAGAGAGGAAAGGTGTAACTACTGGCAGAGCAGTAGTTTTTTTCTTTAACAAAAACATGGTTGCATTCTAGATCAGATGGCTTAAAGTTATTATTAGCAGTAGGCTTAAAAATACCAATGCAACAGAAGTGTCATTTTCATATATAATTTACAGAACATATAAAACATCACTAATGAACTACCTAATTGCTATTCCAAATGGTATGAATTCAGCTTTCAAGTCAATAAAGAAAAAAGGTCACTGCTTTAATCCTCCAAATCGCTTTTTTTCCTGGCTACAGAAAGACTTTTCAGAAGTTCCAAATTATAGGTTCTTACCAAACATTCATGATTATTTGGTTTATATAGCAGCAAAGGGATGGAGGAGGTTTCCATGGGTTGGCAAATAAATAATTACCTGCCATATCTTCAAATTCTCCGGCAAACCCTTAGATTTTTATTGCATTTGCAGATGTAGCATCACAGAATTTCCATTGTCATTTCATTGTCTTTTGTTTTGTGTTCCTCATAATCTAAAATATTCAACAACTTGATTTAAAACAACAACAAGAAAATAAAAATGCAATGACTTCTCATATTGGACTTAAACACATTCATTTGGTGTGAAATGGCATAGTTTAGAATCTTTACTTTACTCATTGAGTGCACAGTATATGCCAAGCACCGTGCTAGACACTAAGAATAAAGAGCTCCAAATATGGTACAGTCTCAATTCCAACTGTATAATGGTTTGCTTATTTTCATTTATCTCTAAATGTTCAGGATCCTTGTGTGAATTATTCTTTCTCTTTGACCTCCCTTTCTTTTGTCATAAGGGTTTTTTTTTCCCTTGTTTTATTTGTGTATGTGTAGACAATTTTCATGTTTTACTTTCTTCTCTTCCCTTCTACCTTTTACAAAAAGCAGAGGAACCAGAGATCAAATTGCCAACATCTGCTGGATCATTGAAAAAGCAAGAGAGTTCCAGAAAAACATCTATTTCTGCTTTATTGACTATGCCAAAGCCTTTGACTGTGTGGATCACAATAAACTGTGGAAAATTCTGAAAGAGATGGGAATACCAGACCATCTGACCTGCCTCTTGAGAAATCTGTATGCAGGTCAGGAAGCAACAGTTAGAACTAGACATGGAACAACAGACTTGTTCCAAATAGGAAAAGGAGTACGTCAAAGCTGTATATTGTCACCCTGCTTATTTAACTTATATGCAGAGTACATCATGAGAAATGCTGGGCTGGATGAAGCACAAGCTGGAATCAAGATTGCCGGGAGAAATATCAATAACCTCAGATATGCAGATGACACCACCCTTATGGCAGAAAGTGAAGAAGAACTAAAGAGCCTCTTGATGAAAGGGAAAGAGGAGAGTGAAAAAGTTGGCTTAAAACTCAACATTCAGAAAACAGATCATGGCATCCGGTCCCATCACTTCATGGCAAATAAATGGGGAAACAGTGGAAACAGTGTCAGACTTTATTTTTCTGGGTTCCAAAATCACTGCAGATGGTGACTGAAGCCATAAAATTAAAAGACACTTACTTCTTGGAAGTAAAGTTATGACCAACCTAGACAGCATATTAAAAAGCAGAGACATTACTTTGCCAGCAAAGGTCCGTCTAGTCAAGGCTATGGTTTTTCCAGTAGTCATGTATGGATGTGAGAGTTGGACTATAAAGAAAGCTGAGCACAGAAGAATTGATGCTTTTGAACTGTGGTGATGGAGAAGACTCTTGAGGGTCCCTTGGACTGCAAGGAGATCCAACCAGTCCATCCTAAAGGAGATCAGTCCTGGGTGTTCACTGGAAAGACTGATGCTGAAGCTGAAAGTCCAATACTTCGGCCACCTGATGTGAAGAGCTGACTCATTGGAAAAGACCCTGATGCTAGGAAAGATTGAGGGCAGTAGAAGAAGGGGATGAAAGAGGAAGAGATAGTTGGATGGCATCACCAACTCAATGGACATGAATTTGAGCATGCTCCGGGAGATGAAGGACAGGGAAGCCTGGCATGCTGCAGTCCATGGGGTCGCAAGATTCAGACATGACTGAGTGACTGAACTGAATGAAAGTGAAGTGTTAGTCGCTCAGTTGTGTCCAACTATTTGCGACCGGTGGACTGTAGCCCACCAGGCTCCTCTGTTCATGGAGTTCTCCAGGCAAGAATATTGGAGTGGGTAGCCATCCCCTTCTCCAGGGAATCTCCCCAACCCAGGGATCAAACCCAGGTCTCCCCCATTGCAGGCAGATTCTTTACTGTCTGAGTCACCAGGGAAGCCTAATTCACCTGTGTTTAATTGTTAATGTGATTGAGGATTTTTTCATATATTAATTGGCCATTTATATTTGTGAGAGCAATAATTTTTGTTTCTTTTTTAACTATTGGATAAATTTGCACATGCACACAGAAGAAACACCATGCTTCAGCAGTTACCAACATTTCTGCCAAACCCATCATGTCATTTTATATGGGAGTTCTTTTACCAAAGATTGAAAGATGTCATTGAGGGCACTTTGACCCAGCCACTCAGCTCTAATTCTTTGGTTAGCTAGATGGAATGTGAACTAAAGGGTACCAGCCAATCCTAGATATGTCGTAGCACTGAAAATGTAGTTGCAGATTGATGTCACCAGATGGCAGACCACAGGGCAAAAGAAAAAGAAGAAATCCATATCTACCAAGACCCAGCTTCAGGATGGTCCAGAGGGTTTAGAGAAGTTTGTTTCCTATTAGTAGTAGGGGGAAGGGGAGATTAGTCAAACACATTGTTTTAAACCATAATAATGTATTTAATTATTTGTTAGTAATGTCATTTATTATCTGATGTATTTTATATTTTTTCAGTTTTTTTCCTGTGAATATTTAGGCCTCCAAAAATAACTTGTTTTTTATTTATTTATTTGGATACACCAGGTCTTAGTTGCTTCTTAAGGAATCTTCAATCTTGGTTGTGGCCTGCTGGTACTTTAGTTGTGGCATGCAGAATCTTTAGTTGCAGCACTCAAACTCTTGGTTGCGGTATGTGGGATCTAGTTCCCTAACCAGGGATCGAACCTGGGACCCTTGCATTGAGAGCATGGAGTCCTAACCACTGGATCACCAGCGAAGTCCCCCCAAATAATGTCTTAATTGGGATTGCATCAGAACTACAATTTAATTTGAAAAAATTAATATCCTTACACTATTGATATCTTTGAATAAGGATTGCAATTTCCCTTCTAAAGATCATGCACATCACTCATTAAAAATTTTACTTGGGAACAGATTTGTTTTGCATATCTTGTAACTGGATTTTGATGATTTCTTGGACATATATTGATTTTTTGTAGGGTTAGTGTTTATTCTCTGTATTCTTTTATCAAGAAATAGTCCTGAGTTCTTTTTAATTTTCCTACTATGGAATTACTTAATCTGAAAAACATCATAAAATTCTTATGCTTGCCTTTCTAGTATTTATTTCTCTTATTTCTGTTTTATCCTTCATTGCATTAGCTAAAAATGTCATAAAACTATGAAATATTTAATAATTATAAGTAGCATATCTTTAGTATGTATGTGCGTGCTCAGTCATGTCTGACTCTTTGGTATCCAGTGGACTGTAGCCCCCAGGTTCCTCTCTCCATGGGGATTCTCCAGGCAAGAATACGGGAGTGACTTATCATTTCCTCCTCCAGGGGATCTTCCCAACCCTGGGATTGAACCCAGGTTTCCTGCAGCTCCTGCATTGGCAGGTGATTCTTTACAACTGAGCCACCTGGGAAGCCCTTTAGTATGTATAATTGAATTTTTATTTTGACTACACTCACCATGTTTAATTTTATATAGTAATGTATTTATATAAGGATATAAATGGGTGTTGAATTTCAGTGGTGGCCTTTTAGCATCTATTGAGATGATCATGTAATTTTTTTAGTTAATCAGTTGATATGGTTGTTTTATTAATGCTTCCTCATATTGTCAGCTTTCCAGTCTAAGGCAAATTCTTCTTAATTTCGTGAGTGCAAGTTTTAGTGTATTTTGAACTAGAATTGCTATCATTTCATTTATTTTGTGTCTAATCTTCATCAGGTAGATTTGTCTAAAATTTTTTGGCATGTGACATCTTTATTAGGTTATAGAGTTGGAATTATGTTTATTATAAAATAATTGGATAACATCCAATCATTTTCACTGTTTTGTGTTCCAGAATAAATATGTAATGATTTTTATCTATTGTATTATTATTATGTTTCTAAGGCTGTTCTGAAAGAAATGCTATTTTTAAATTTCAAATGAAAGTAAGCAAAGACTTGTATTAGAGATGTTTTATAATTCAAATCCTTAAAGAACTGTAATAAAAGTTATTCCCCCCACTCCAAAATGTTAAAGAAATGCCTGCCAAACTCGTTATAAAAGATTACCTCTGTCTGGGTGTGCTCTGGGTTATGCTATTACATAAAGCAGACAGAATCCTTTATTTTTTCTCAGCTGTTCTGCTCAATCATGGAGAGAAAATTATGCCTAGTGATTCAGCATCTGAAATGGTATACCAAGTCAAAAGTAAGTTGCTGCCTATATGTTTTTCACAATAAGCTATTGCATTGCTTAGGTGCTGGTGTGTGTGTGTAGTCGCTCAGTCATGTCCAACTCTTTGTGGCCCCGTGGACTGTTAGCCTGCCAGGTTCCTCAGTCCATGGAATTTTCCAGGCAAAAATACTAGAGTGGGTTGCCTTTTCCTACTCCAGGGGATCTTCCCAACCCAAGGATCAAACCCACCACTCTTGCGTCTCCTGCATTGGCAGGCAGGTTCTTTACCAGTAGTGCCTGGGTAAGAAGTGTATTTCTTAGGGGGCAAAAAATAGCAATAAAGAATTTTGGTTCTTGTTTTATCTAGTTGTACATCTTGCCTGTTGACGTCACTCATGGCAGGCAGCTATGGTAAACTTCCAGATGAATAATATTGATAAACTTCTGAAAGATCACAGCTTTGTTCAACAGAAGTTTCTGCCGTGTTGGAAATGTTCTATTTCTCTGTCCAGTATCTTCTGTGACTCTAAGGACTTGAAATGTGGCTAGTGCAAATAAGGAACTAAATTTTTATTTTTACTTATTTTTAATTAAATTTAAATAGCCACTTGTGGCTAGTGACTACCAGGTTGAACAGCTCAACTTTTAAGGTACAAAATTTAATTGGTAGGGTTACATTAAAAAGCCAGGATGTTTTCACCACTAAACATTTCCTTATTATGCATAAGTAAATTTCACCTGCCAGTGTTTTGACAACTTAGAATCAAAATCAGTCTCTGCTCACTTCTCTAAAATTATTTATATTTTCATTTTAAAAACTTGATTTAATACTTACCTCCTCCTATCTGATCCACCTTTTGCCATTCTGAGACAAATTCTGTTTTTCCTGTCATTAAGCATTTGCTGTTGTTGTGGTTCCCCTGTTTACATGGCTTTTAGCTCTGCCATTAGGTGTCTTTGTAATTTTGTATCCAAACCAACTGAGTTTTTGTCACTTCCTTAAAAAAGTGATTTGGTTTAAAAATTGAACATGAACATTTTGCCATGTATTACGATGGATAATAATATCAGAATTATATCAGTAAAATGGTCATGGGTAAAAAATAATAAAGAAGAATTTGAAAAAAAAATTTTTAATGAGAATTTATAAGAACAGAATTGGCACTTTAGTAAGGAAATTGCAGCTCTATCATGAACTGCTTTTCAAAGATGAAGTCATTTTCCTTAATCCTTTACTATAATTATACTTTAAACTTTCTGAGAATATGCACTCCAGTATATAAAAGTTTTATATGTGGTCTCAGCATCCAACTCCAGTATTATTAAAATTTTAAGATTTGGTGGTTTTGTTTTTGTAACAATCCTACATGTGCTGCTGCTTGTATTTCTGTAGGAGCAATCTGAATGTATACTTGAAAGGTTTTATGATTTCAAATGATCTAATAAGATACAGGAATTATTTCCGTTAATTTTTTTTTGATTAACAGATTACAGAGTACTATTTTAGAGAGATCAGAATAACCATTCATTTGAAGCTAAACCTTCATCGTTTAGTAGTTGAGAATATGATCACCACCTATTTTTTTTTAAAAGCTAATTTTAAATGAAATTATCTGCGACTGGAATTCAGATATTGAAAACATTGAAATATTGGGCTGCCTAGTCCATGGGGTCGCTAAGAGTCGGACACGACTGAGCGACTTCACTTTCACTTTTCACTTTCATGCATTGCAGAAGGAAATGGCAACCCACTCCAGTATTCTTGCCTGGAGAATCCCAAGGACAGAGGAGCCTGGTGGGCTGCTGTCTGTGGGGTCGCACAGAGTCGGACACGACTGAAGCGACTTAGCAGCAGATACTAAAAGAGCTCAAATTTCTATTAAGATGCTGAGTCTGGTGGTTGAGGTCATTCTAATAGGGATGAGGGAGGTAACTCACAAACTCTTCAGAAAAGAGATGCTGCACCTCACTCAGATCAGTAACAGAAGATTAGTCTAGCTTCTTGATAAAATGTAATCTTATTACCTTGCTCCCCACTAGCTCACAATTTATGATATAAAATGTAAGTTTGTACTGCTTCTTAGGAAAACATTTTGCTATCAAAATAATAATGTGAACAAAGGAAATAACATAAAAACATGCGATTGTCCTTTATATTAATCTATTTTTCTGTTATTGCCACATTAAAGTTATATAATGTAAGATCATTTTTTATACTGGCTCAAGATATTAACTATTTTTACCTGTTTTTATTTTTTGGCTTTCTTGGTTGCTCTGTGTGGTTTGTGAAATCTTAGTCCCCCAACCAGGGATCAAACCAGGGCTCCCTGCAGTGCAAGCACAGAACCTTAACCACTACACCCCCAGGGAATTCCCTACCTGTTACTTTTTCAGGTGAATTTCAGACTTATTTTGTCAAGTTCTTTGAAAGTATTTCAACTTGGGATTTTGCCACATTGCTTTAAGTGTATTAATTAATTGGTAGGAGAGTGGCATTATTAAAATATTAGTCTTAAATACAGTACTTCTTTTCTAGCACTTAGTATCTTTCAAGAAAATCTTCTGATTTTCTTCATATTAATGTTCTATTTCCCATTGAGAGTCATTAACATATCTGCTGCTATTACAAATTAGGATTCCTTTTTAATTACATATATCAAACTGAGTATGATTGGTACATATGAATGTTATTTCAATTTTATATATTTACCTTATTTCCAAGCATTTTTCTGAACTCTTTATTCTATATTCTTCTGCAAAAATAGAAATTTCTTTTGTTATCTATTTTCTTAATCAAAAATAACATCTATTCATTTTGCGCATATAATGTTCATTGAAGTTCAAGACTCAGTAGGGTTGAGAGCACTGATCTATCATATAGAGAAAGGGCTCTTGCCTGCAGAGTAGAATAACATAGGCAAATTATACTCCAGAATACCAACAAATCAATTTAGAAATAGCAGTTTCTGCTTAAACATTCAAGGGTGCATGGGGAAGATTTCGTTAGAGGAAAGATCACCTTCAGGGTATTTGAAACTTGTTGCCATAAACTTCTGAAGCTTTGAAGAGGTTATTGTTATGTTGGTGTGTTGGCAATAAATAATAAAGGCATTTATTTAATATTAATAAAGTGAATGAATACATGTAGCACTTACTGTTCTCTGAAGGTTTACAGATGAGAAAAAGAGACCTCAAGGGTAGATGGACATTCAATAAAGACTCACTGTGATAAATACATCATCTGTTCCTGGAGTGGAGAATTTGAGGAGCCCAGAAATCATGGCAGCCACAGAACCCTCTCCAGTGTGACCTTAACTACTCACAGAAAATCCAACCCTAACTGACACCATTCCCTTTGGAGTTGCCCGTCCCAAATCCCAGATTTTTGAAACAAGGATTCAAAATAGACTGAGAGGGTCCTACTGGACACATATGTCAAACAGGTGAAAAACTGGGTAGAACAGACCTAAACTACCACTCCGCCTTCAGTTAGGTGCCTAAACCTTTTATTGCCTGACCAGTTTCCTTCCCCACTTGCAGATTACTAAATATTCTCAATGAATTTTCAGGGAACTACCAGAGCCTGAGACCTCAATCTGGAGTATCTAAAGAGCAGGTAAACCTAGCTGTTTGTATTCCCCACAGGCCAAGAACTTTCAGTGATGCCTATAGCCATTGTTCAGGGTACTGAAACTGCACACTAGGTATCTCATTTGTACCCCGAAAACAGGACTCAGTCCGACTCCACAATCCATTTCCCTTGGGTGGACTCTCATATGTCCTTAAGACTAAGAACTTTGTAAACTTGTCTAATATGAGTTTGTGAGGAGCAGTGGTTTTCAGAGAAATGTTCCACTATTTTGACTTAATGAACATTGCAGTTTCCCAAAGCTCTGGTAGTTTAGGAAATAATTTGGTCTGTAATCAGTTCAATCAGTCGAGTCAGGAAAATAGAAACCACTGTATGTAATTGAAACAGAAAGGGACTTAATGCTAGGAAATGGTTACAAAGGTGTTGAGAGGGCTAGAGGAAGAAGGAGGAGAAAAGAAGGAGTGTTACCCAGAAGTGAGAAAGCTGCTATCACAAGGCATTGGCTGGAGTCTTGCTGTGTTTGCTGCTGGAAGTTCCTAGGTGGCCAGTACAGGAACCTTCCCTCCACAGAAGGTGGCCAGTGCTGCATCTGCTGTTGTTCAGTTCAGTTGCTCAGTCGTGTCTTGACTTTGCGACCCCATGGACTGCAGCAGGTCAGGCTTCCCTGTCCATCACCAACTCCCAGAGCCTACTCAAACTCAAGTCCATCGTGTTGGTGATGACATCCAACCATCTCAGTCTCTGTTATCCCCTCTCCTCCTGCTTTCAATCTTTCCTAGCATCAGGGTACTTTCAAATGAGTCGGTTCTTCACATTAAGTGGCCAAAGTATTGCAGTTTCAGCTTCAGCATCAGTCCTTCCTATGAATATTCAAGACTGATTTCCTTTAGGATTGGTTGGATCTCCTTGCAGTCCAAGGGACTCTCAAGAGTCTTCTCCAACACCACAGTTCAAAAGCATCAATTCTTTGGTGCTCAGCTTTCTTTGTAGTCCAACTATCACATCCATACATGACTACTGGAAAAACCATAGCTTTGACTAGACGGACCTTTGTTGGCAAAGTAATGTCTTTGCTTTTTAATATGCTGTCTAGGTTGGCCATAGCTTTTCTTCCAAGGAGCAAGCATCTTAATTTCATGGCTGAAGTCACTATCTGCAGTGATTTTGGAACCCAAAAATGTTCAAGCTGGATTTAGAAAAGGCAGAGGAACCAGAGATCAAATTGCCAACATTTGCTGGATCACTGAAAAAGCAGGAGAGTTCCAGAAAAACATCTACTTTTGCTTTATTGACTATGCCAAAGCCTTTGACTGTGTGGTTCACAGAAAACTGTGGAAAATTCTTAAAGAGATGGAAATACCAGACCACCTGACCTGCCTCCTGAAAAAATCTGCATGCAGGTCAAGAAGCAACAGTTAGAACTAGACATGGAACAACAGACTGGTTCCAAATCGGAAGAGGAGTACATCAAGGCTGTATGTTGTCACCCTGCTTATTTAACTTATATACAGAGTAATCATGGGAAATGCCAGGCTGGATAAAGCACAAGCTGGAGTCAAGATTGCCAGGAGAAATATCAATAATCTCAGATATGCAGATGACACCACCCTTATGGCAGAAAGCGAAGAACTAAAGAGCCTCTTGATTAAAGTGAAAGAGGAGAGTGAAAAAGTTGGCTTAAAACTCAACATTCAGAAAACTAAGATCATGGCATCCGGTCCCATCACTTCATGGCAAATAGATGGGGAAACAATAGAAACAGTGAGAGACTTTATTTTGGGGGCCTCCAAAATCTGCTGTTGAGATCCCTGTATCACTGGTACCAGGCTTAAAATGGCTTCCTCTTTTCTTCACCAGTGACTCCCATTGGCCAAGCCTGACTGAAAACCAGTTGATAAAGGATTCTGGGGAATAGAGTTACAGGCTTACAGCCCCTACAGTTATGGGATACGGAAGAAAGAGTGTGGCATTGTGCCAACAGAAAAATAATTAGCACAGTAATGTTCTCAGGTAGATCTTTAATCATTTTGAACAATTAGAAAATTACCTCTGAATGGATTAGATAAGTGTATAATAATAATCACTTTCTTTCCCATGATTTCTTGGGAAATCTTGCTTTTGAGACTTATTAAGAAGGTAGCACAAGACAGAGATAGAGAATCAAGGATGGTTGAAAAGATGAAGAAAAGACAGGGCAGACGTGGATAATTAACTTGATAAAACGTGGGTTTTGAAAAAGACTTCATCTTTCTAATTAAAAAATATTTTGTCTCTAAAATTGAGGGTGGAGGTAGGGCAATAACAATAAAAAACCTTTCTTTTTTAAATTTATTTTTTAATTGAAGGATAATTGCTTTACAGAATTTTGTTGTTTTCTGTCAAACCTCAACATGAATCAGTCATAGGTATACATATATCCCCTCTCTCTTGCACCTCCCTCCCATCCCACCCCTCTAGATTGACACAGTGCCCCTGTTTGAGTTTCCTGAGACATACAGCAAATTTCTGTTGGCTATCTATTTTACATATGGTAACGTAAGTTTCCATGTTACTCTCTCCATACATTTCACCCTCTCCTCCTCTATCCCCATGTCCATAAGTCTGTTCTCTGTGTCTGGCTCTCCATTGCTGCCCTTCAAATAGATTCTTCGGTACCATCTTTCTAGGAGGAAAAGGGGATGACAGAGGATGAGCTGGTTGGATGGCCTCACTGACTCGATGGACATGAGTTTGAGCAAGCTCCAGGAGTTGGTGATGGACAGAGAAGCTCGGCATGCTGCAGTCCATGGGGTCACAAAGAGTCGGACACAACTGAGTGAGTGAACTGAACTGAACAATATTTATCTTTCTCTTTCTGACTTACTTCACTCTATATAATAGGCTCTAGGTTCATCCACCTTATTAGAAGTGACTCAAATGCATTCCTTTTTATAGCTGAGTAATACTCCATTGTGTATATGTACCATAACTTCTTTATCCATTCATCTGTTGATGGACATCTAGATTGCTTCCATGTTCTAGCTATTGTAGATAGTGCTGCAATGAACATTGGGGTACATGTGTCTTTTTAAGTTTTGAAAACCTTTCTTTTTGTCTGAGTAGCAAGAGCCAGAGATCAAATTGCCAACATCGGCTGGATCATCGAAAAAGCAAGAAAGTTTCAGAAAATCATCTACTTCTGCTTTATTGACTATGCCAAAGCCTTTGACTGTGTGGATCACAACAAACTGGAAAATTCTTAAAGAGATGGAAATACCAGACCACCTGACCTGCCTCCTAAGAAATCTGCAGATCAGGAAGCAACAGTTAGAACTAGACATAGAACAACAGACTGGTTCCAAATTGGGAAAAGAGTACATCAAGGCTGTATATTGTCACACTGCTTGTTTAACTTATATGCAGAGTACATCATGAGAAACGCTGGACTGGATGAAGTACAAGCTGGAATCAAGATTGCCAGGAGAACTATCAATAACCTTAGATACGCAGGTGACACCACCCTTATGGCAGAAAGTGAAGAAGAACTAAAGAGCCTCTGGATGAAGGTGAAAGAGGAGAGTGAAAAAGTTGGCTTAAAACTCAACATTCAGAAAACTAAGATCATGGCATCTGGTCCCATCACTTCATGGCAAATAGATGGGAAAGCAATGGAAACAGTGACAGACTTTATATTTTGGGCTCCAAAATCACTGCAGATGGTGACTGCAGCCATGAAATTAAAAAGCACTTGCTCCTTGGAAGAAAAGTTATGACCAACCTAGATAGCATATTAAAAAGCAGAGACATTACTTTGCCAACAAAGGTCTGTCTAAAAGCTATGATTTTTCCAGTAGTCATGTATGGATGTGAGAGTTGGACCATAAAGAAAGCTGAACACCAAAGACTTGATGCTTTTGAACTGTGGTGTTGGAGAAGATTCTTGAGAGTCCCTTGGACAGCAAGGAAATCCAACCAGTCCATCCTAAAGGAAATCAGTCCTGAATATTCATTGGAGGGACTGATGCTGAAGCTGAAACTCCAATACTTTGGCCACCTGATGTGAAGAATTGACTCATTAGTAAAGACCCAGATGTTGGGAAAAATTAAAGGCAGGAGGAGAAGGCAAGACAGAGGATGAGATGGTTGGATGGCATCACTGACTCAATGGACATGAGTTTGAGTAGACTCTGGGAGTTGGTGATGGACAGGAAGGCCTGGCATGCTGCATTCCTTGGGTCACAAAAGAGTCTGACAAGACTGAGCGACTGAACTGAGCAAGAGCCATTGAGTTTCATAAGAGGAGCACGGTGGAATCTAGGTCACTAATTATATGCAAGTCTCCTTTATAATGAAAGAAAAATAAGTCAACAAAAATAAAAAGCTACATAAATTAGCACCTTCACTGTCTTCAGAGAGAGTGAAACAGCTGATAGAGTTGTCCCCAAATTACCTTCCTTTCATCTTCCACCCAGGCATATCCACTAGCATTTGTAAAAGGCTCACATCACCATCAGTTTATACCTGATGTGGAATTTTTTTTTTAACTTCTTTATATTTCTTCCACTTTCACTCTGCTTCACAAAATGCTTTATTATAGTTCACAGGGGCTTTGTGGCTTATATGACTCAGAAATGAGTTAATTCCTGTTTTGTTAGGTGGCATAAAAACATCCAGTGGGCAATGCTGAGGAGGAGGATTACTCTATGGATAAACATGTATAGATCGTTTCAAAGATTGTTTTGAAAATTCTACTCTGTAGTAAAGCACATTTAGTTTTTTAAATACTGTGAGTGTAAAACATTAGCTTTTAAAATGAACTTTGTTCCTTGCCAGGATGTGTGAGTTAATGTATATATTATATATACATATGTAATATATATGTATAATTTATGACTATATTTTGTGCGGTACCACTCTCCAATGATGTTCCAGAGACTTCTTTCAAAATTATGAAACATTTAAGAATGATAAAAATTGAAATATCTTCTAGAACTTCATTTTTAAAGCTTCCACTAGCTGTCATCATGAAATACATACTATATGTTCATTGTAAAGTAATGCAGAAATAATAAATTCATATAAATATATTTGTACTTTCACATGATGAAAAGGAGTATTTCTGTCAGATGCTTTTCTTAAGTTTGTGCACAGTTCTCCACCCAGTTCTCCTGTGTCTGAAGTAAGTCAGTCCTTTTCAGAGTTAATCCTCCTAGGAAAATACTGGAAAGGTGAAAGCAGTGGATCAAGTTATATTGGTGTGTGTAACTTAACCTTTTCACCTCTTGGAGGTAATAGGGTGAACATTCAAGCCAGTTATAGAGAACTGCATAGAGACCCCAGAGGGGTCATTTCACAGATGGCCGGTATTTAATTCCATTTGGGCAGTCTGCACAGGTGTGGCTGTGCTATTTCTTCAAATAACAAGACTTTTCCATACCTGTGGTGGTAGGAAAAATGATGGTCCCTGAGTTGTCCATTTCCTATAGATCCAGAACCTGGCATCTTACATGGCAAAAAAAGGATTTTTCAGACGTGATTAAGAATGTTGAAAAAGGAGATTATTCTGGATTATCCAGTGGGCTCAATCTAACCACATGGCTCTTTAAAAGTGGACTTTTTCTCAGCTGTGATTAGAGTGAGATGTGACCATGCAAGAAGAGCGAGGGGGAGGTGTAATATTGATGACTTTGAAAATAGAGAAAGGGGCCAAAAATCGAGGAATGTAGGCAGCCTCTGGAAGCTGAAAAAGGCAGGGAAACAGATTCTCTCGGAGCCTGCAAAAAGAAGGATAGCTGTGAAAACACCTTGATTTCAGGTCAGTGAGACCTGTGCCTAATTTCTGACCTATAGAACTCTAAGATAATAAGTTTGTATTATTTTAACCCTAGGTTTATGGCAACTTGTTACTGCAAAAATAGAAAATGAATATACCTACAAAGCCACTGACCCACGCCCACTGCTTCCTCAGCCATCCTGAGCCTCCTCTTGGGATTCTCAATCCATGAACAAACTGGTAACCCCTGGCCTGGCAAAGTTCCCTGGGGCCCTGTTCCAACACAGCACAGCTTTAGTTCTGACTGGACTACACCCAGTTTAACCAGTTGTGAAATATTTTGAACATTACTTTCAATTTCAGGGACCTAAACCAGTGACTTTCAACCTTTTTTGACTCCACCCTACCTATAGTAAGATACACATTTTTATTTCAAACTAGGACATAAGACATATTCCCACACATACAAATTATATAACTGAAACTAAGGTTTCATGAAAGTGTATTTAGCTTTACTACTTGCATTGCACTGTGATATTTTCAATTCTATTTTCTTCTATTTTGTTAATGTAAATTTCAACCCACTAAACTGATTTCACAATTCAGTAGCAGGTTTCAAGCTTCAACTGAAAAACCCTGACCTTGATCATGACAACTCTATGGTCAAGATGTAGAGTTTTTGATGGAGAATATATTGTTTCTTTTCATTATTTTTTAATTAATTTATTTTGGGGGCCACACTTCACAGCATGTGGGATCTTAGTTCCTCCACCGAAGATCAAACCTGCAGTGGAGTCACCAGGTCTTAACCACTGGACTGCCAGGGAAGTACCAATTCTGTATCATTTTTAAAGGATGTTGAATTTGTTCAGAATTTAAATAGTTTCTATATGTAACCTTAATTCATTGTTATTAAATGTTATTTATGGATGTACTAAAAATGTATCCATTTTCTCAAAGTGAGCATCAAACCCATGGCAGTTTGTAAATTAAGCCTGACAGTACCAGAGAGGCACCACAACAGGGAGCGGGTGCATTTTAGGAACAATTTTTAAATGAATAGATATAGTCATTGGGCACATGTATTTAGTGTTCTGCTTTCTGTTGCTCAACTTTTTCATTTCTGCTTTTATGTTTAATATTTCCCTTTTTTTGCTTTTAAAATATTACCTATTTCCTTTTCTAGATTTGTTATGTTAATTTATGGCATTTATTTTTTTTTTTCCGTATTACTATTTATAGCTACAGTATCATTTCAGGCACTTACACTTTGTTTTAGTAGCCTCTTAATTTGAGGTCCTGATGGAGTTTAAATGTGAGTTTCAAATTATGTTTATTATAACTCAGTTAGCTTTTCTGGGTATTGGTAGCAAAAAAAGTTTGACAATTATACTGTGTATGCTTTCACTAATTTATATTGTGGAACAAATCATCTCCCTAATCCTTGTGGCTTACAACGTGCATGCTTGCTCAGTCGCTTCAGTTGTGTCTGACTCTGCGACTGTATGGACTATAGCCCACCAGGTTCCTCAGTCCATGGGATTCTCCAGGCAAGAATACTGGAGTGGGTTGCCATTTTCCTCCTCCAGGGGATCTTCCTGACCCAGGGATTGAACCTGGGTCTCCTGTATTATAGGCAGATTCTTTACCTCTGAGCCATCGGGGAAGCCCCTGGCTTATGACAACAATGGTTTAGTGCTCTTCTACTGCACCTGTTTGCTACAGCTCTGTTCCAGGATCTTTATTCCAGGATGTAAACTGAAGGAACAGCCCTGTGTGAGACATGCTGGTCCATGGCTGAATCACAAGATGTCTCTTAAAGCATCTGCTCAGATGTGGAGCATGCATCACTTCTGCGTGCATACCTTAGGTTCATGCAAGTCATAAGACTAAATCTGATGGCATAATCCTTTCAGAGACAGGGCAGTAAATAATAGGGAAACAATAGTAGAATCTAACCTCATGTTATCCCCTGTAATGCTGCAACCCAAAAGGTTTATCCTTGCATCTCTGTCAGTTTGAAACTCTATTTAATTGTTGGATTATATCTGAGATTTACCATTATAGCATTTACATTTCCATTTTCAAATGTATCTTTAATCATGATAAAATACTGTTTGTCTCCCTTAATGCTTTTGCTATAAAATTAGCTATGCTGATCATGTTTTTACAGGCCATGCCAGGCTGTGGCTACTTTGGGTTATAATCACGTTAGGAAAGCAGTATTTTTCTACCTTAAGCTATACCCACAGCAATGCCAGACCTCATCACTCAAAATTCACCACCTACTGCATGGGCTTTTTCAAGGAGCCCTGTGGTTCCCAGGAGGATCCTTCTTGGTACCTCTCTAGCCTGGGTCCCTGGTATGCCAAGAGATGAGCAATATTTCCTCTGTAGACCTCCATACGTCTCTCTGCAGAGCAGTGTTTGCACATCTCGCACCTTCAGAGGGTTCTGGGGAGTTCACTGTTTCTAAATTAATAGTCATCTTTCCCCAGAGCTTTGGCTCAAGTTCCTAAGATACAACTGGATAGTGAGTGATATGATTAATATACTGTACCAAACTCAAAATTACCCAAACCTTTCATTTCACTAAGCTAATTTCTCTCTCTCTCCCTCCTTCCTGCTTTCCTCCCTGCTTCAGCCTCCCGGTCTCCAGCATTCCTTCTCCCCTCTCTACATGAGGCTCCTCTGCTGTTCCTGCTGGTGTATCCTGTAATAAACCAACCCACCCTGGAATCTTTGTGAAACTGATATAATTTAAACACCAGGTTTTTACTGTGCTTGTACAGACAGGCACTATGAATTGTAGGCCATTCTTGCTTTATTGCTGTGCTTAGTCGCTCAGTCGTGTCCGACTCTGCGACCCCAGAGACTGTAGTCTGCCAAGTTCCTCTGTCCGTGGGGATTCTCCAGGCAACAATACTGGAATGGGTTGTCATGCCCTCCTCCAGGGGATCTTCCTGACTCAGGAATTGAACCCAGGTCTCCTGCATTACAGTCGGATTCTTTGCTGTCTGAGCCACTTGCTTTATTAAAATATTATTTAAAAACATTTTAACACAGTAATCACATATGGAAAAAGCAATGTACTAGGGTTTATAATGAAACCATAGTCTACTGCCCTATCTCCCCCTCCTGTAATTCAATTTCCCAGGAGGAATCACTTTTGTTTCTGTTTCAAGGATTTTTGATGGTTACTTCCATAATTGTAAAAAATGAGCCTTTACTACTATTTCTTGATTTACTGGTAAATCACTGTATTAAAATGAGATATTTTCCTCTCTTCTTCCATGTGCTCTCCTCAGTCTTCCTCCTGCTTTCTGTACTTGTACCTTTACTTTCAAATTATAAAGGTTGGCATTTATATTTTCTCTGAAGTGAAGTGAAAGTCGCTCAGCTGTGTCCGACTCTTTGCTACCCCACGGACTGTAGTCCCCATGGAATTCTCCAGGCCAGAATACTGGAGTGGGTAACCTTTCCTTTTTCCAGGGGATCTTCCCAACCCAGGGATTGAACCCAAGTCTCCCGCACTGCAGGCAGATTCTTTACCAGCTGAGCCACAAGGGAAGCCCATATTTTCTCTAGTAACCGCAATTAACTTTTCCCTGAACTAATTCATAGGCTGCTTCCAAAAATTGAAAACTGCTAACACCATTGACATAACTGTAAGTATTGTTGATAGGAAAATTAGATAGTAAGATTTCAATTTCCTCTCTACAGATCATATAACAGACTGTTCAGATTTAAGATTGCAAAGTTTTCACTAGGCTGATTTGATTTTCTATTTCCATCTCTTTTTACTTATGCAGAAAATCTTGGTTCTGATGACAATACATATTAGTATTTACAGGGTTATGTTACTCTTTACCTCACAAAGTTTTATTTTTTAAAGTATCAACTAGAAAAAGTTGAAAGAATAGTGTAATAAATGCCTATATACTATTTATCTAGAGTCACAGATGATTAGATTTTTTGCCACATTTGCTTTCTCTTTTTGGTTTTTGCTGAGTCATTTGGAAACAATTTACAGACAGCATGACAATTCACCATTTGCATGTTTCTCCTGGAACAGGGACATTTTCTTATAAAATCACAATCCTATGATCAGACCCAAGAAATTTAATATTGACTTTATAATACCTATGACTTAACCCATATCCAAATTTCCCCAATTATCACCCAGAACATCCTTTATAGCTTTTCTTCTATCCAAATTTCAATCAGGGCTCACTCATTATACATAATAGAAATATGGCTTTAGTCTTCTTGATTGTCCTTTAGTTTTCATTTGTTTGGTCTTTCATGACACTTGACAATTTTTTCTTAATAATTTTATTTATTTATTGGCTGCCCTGGGTCTTTGTTGCTGTGCAGGCTTTTCTCTAGTTGTGGCAATAGGAGGTACTCTCTGGTTGCAGTACGCAGGCTTCTCATTGCTGTAGCTTCTCTTGTCACAGAGCATAGGCTGTAGGGCTCACAGGCTTCAGTATTGGTGGCTCCTGGGCTCTAGAGCACAGGCTCAATAGTTGTGGCACAAGGGTTTAGTTGTTCCTCGGCATGTGAGATCTTCCTGGATCAGGGATGGAACCTGTGTCTCCTGCATTGGCAGGTGGATCTTTATCACTGAGTCACCAGGGAAACCCTGACACTGAAAATTTTTAAGAGCCCAGGAAATTACTTTGTAGAAAGTCCTACATTCTAAATTTATTCCATTGCTTCATCATGATTAGATTCAGGTTAAACATTGCTTTTAAGAATGTCTTAGGAAAAGTGTGCCCTTCCCATCAAATCACATCATGATTCTAGTTTGTCTCACTCTTAATTATGCTAAGAACCTTTTGACACAGATGATGTCAGATTTCTCCAATGCAAAGGTACCATTCCCCTTGTAATTAGTAATCTGTGGGGTGATTCTTCAAGACAAATCACCTGTTTCCTAATCACCTTCCACTCAATAGTTTTGGCATCCACTGATGCCTATTTTCATACTGTTCATGGGGTTCTCAAGGCAAGAATACTGAAGTGGCTTGCCATTCCCTTCTCCAAGGGACCACATTTTGTCAGAACTTTCCACCATGACCCGTCTGTCTTGGATGGCCCTACACGGCATGGCTCATAGTTTCACTGAGTTAGACAAGGCTGTGGTCTGTGTAAATGGGAAAGACTAGAGATCTCTTCAGGAAAATTAGAGATACCAAGGGAACATTTCATGCAAAGATGGGCTCAATAAAGGACAGAAATGATATGGACCTAACAGAAGCAGAAGATATTAAGAAGAGGTGGCAAGAATACACAAAAGAACTGTACAAAAAAGATCTTCATGAACAAGATAATCAACAATGGTGTGATCAGTCATCATGGAATACGAAGTCAAGTGGGCCTTAGGAAGCATCACTATGAACAAAGTTAGTGGAGGTGATGGAATTCCAGTTGAGCTATTTCAAATCCTAAAAGATAATGCTGTGAAAGTGCTGCACTCAATATGCCAGCAAATTTGGAAAACTCAGCAGTGACTGGAGAAGGTCAGTTTTCATTCCAATCCCAAAGAAAGGCAATGCCAAGAATGCTCAAACTACCGCACAATTGCACTCATCTTCAGTTCAGTTCAGTTCAGTCTCTCAGTCGTGTCCAACTCTTTGCAACCCCATGAATCACAGCACGCCAGGCCTCCCTGTCCATCACCAACTCCGGAGTTTACACAAACCCATGTCCATCGAGTCAGTGATGCCATCCAACCATCTCATTCTCTGTCGTCCCCTTCTCCTCCTGCCCCCAATCCTTCCCAACATCTTTTCCAATGAGTCAACTCTTCGCATGAGGTGGCCAAAGTATTGGAGTTTCAGCTTCAACATCAGTCCTTCCATTGAACACCCAGGACTGATCTCCTTTAGGATGGACTGGTTGGATCTCCTTGCAGTCCAAGGGACTCTGAAGAGTCTTCTCCAACACCACAGTTCAAAAGCATCAATTCTTTGGCATTCAGCTTTCTTCACCATCCAACTCTCACATCCATCCATACATGACCACTGGAAAAACCATAGCCTTGACTAGACGGACCTTTGTTGGCAAAGTAATGTCTCTGCTTTTTAATATGCTATCTAGGTTGGTCATAACCTTCCTTCCAAGGAGTAAGTGTCTTTTAATTTCATGGCTGCACTCACCATCTGCAGTGATTTTGGAGCCCAAAAACATAAGAGTCTGACACTGTTTCCACAGTTTCCCCATCTACTTCCCATGACGTGATGGGACCAGATGCCATGATCTTAGTTTTCTGGATGTTGAGCTTTAAGCCAACTTTTTCACTCTCTTTCACTTTCATCAAGAGGCTCTTTAGTTCTTCTTCACTTTCTGCCATAAGGGTGGTGTCATCTGCATATCTGAGGTTATTGATATTTCTCCTGGCAATCTTGATTCCAGCCTGTGCTTCATCCAGTCCAGCATTTCATGATGTACTCTGCATATAAGTTAAATAAGCAAGGTGACAATATACAGCCTTGACGTACTCCTTTTCCTATTTGGAACCAGTCTGTTGTTCCATGTCCAGTTCTAACTGTTGCTTCCTGACCTGCATACAGATTTCTCAAGAGACAGGTCAGATGGTCTGGTATTTCATGATGTACTCTGCATATAAGTTAAATAAGCAAGGTGACAATATACAGCCTTGACGTACTCCTTTTCCTATTTGGAACCAGTCTGTTGTTCCATGTCCAGTTCTAACTGTTGCTTCCTGACCTGCATATAATATTATATGCAGCATTTCATGATGTACTCTGCATATAAGTTAAATAAGCAAGGTGACAATATACAGCCTTGACGTACTCCTTTTCCTATTTGGAACCAGTCTGTTGTTCCATGTCCAGTTCTAACTGTTGCTTCCTGACCTGCATACAGATTTCTCAAGAGACAGGTCAGATGGTCTGGTATTCCCATCTCTTTCAGTTTTTTCCACAGTTTGTTGTGATCCACACAGCCAAAGGCTTTCGCATAGTCAATAAAGATGTATTTCTGGAACTCTCTTGCTTTTTCGATGATCCAGCAGATGTTGGCAATTTGATCTCTGTTTCCTCTGCCTTTTCTAAAACCAGCCTGAACATCTGGAAGTTCACAGTTCACATACTGTTGAAGCCTGGCTTAGAGAATTTTGAACATTACTTTGCTAGCGTGTAAGATGAGTGAAAGAGATGGGAATACCAGACCACCTGACCTGGCATGCTGCAGTCCATGGGGTCTCAAGGAGTTGGACACAACTGAGAGACTGAACTGAACTGAACTGATGCCTCTTGCTTAAATTAGTTACACTGAGGTTTTTAAATGGTGGTTTTCTAAGTCATTCTTTTGTAATGGCTGCATAGTATACCAGCCTTTAGAGTTGTATCATAATTTATTCATTAAGTTTCTTGTCAATGGATTTAGATTGTTTTCAGTCTTTTGCTGTTACAAACAATACTGCACAGCTATAACTATTAGATGAATCCCAGGGAGGAAAACTGCTAGGTAAAAAGCATTTAACATTTTGATAGTTATTTCAAGATTGCCTCCTAAGAGAGTTAATACCAATTTGCATCCCCACTATCAGAACATAAAACTGCCTATTTACCCAATTCCCTTATTTTTTTGACTACGTATTTTGGCTTTATGTCTACCACCATCTCCTGTTTCCTAACTTTCTTCCGTTATACCTTGACTCCCACAGTTCTTCCACTCCTTCTGAAACCTAAAGGCCACTGTCTCCTTTTCACCACTCATTATTCCCCTTCATTTTGTCTAGTTTCTACTTACCCAGCTTATATCCTATGATTCATCATTATAATTACTCTTTTGCATACAGCCTCAAATCCCTTACCCTGATCTCCCTCCACTGTACTTTATGTCCAAACTCCAGCCCCACTTAAAACCAACTCACTTCCTGTGTCACACCCAGCAGCTAAGTGTGACTGAAGAAAAACCAGCAACTACTCATTGCAAATTCATGGCCCCAACCTCAAACAGGCCTTTAATGAAGACCCAGTATGTTCCCTAACCCATTGGCTCTCTGGATTTCCTAGAGGGTGATTTCATTCCTTTTCCTCTCTCCTCAACTCTTCAGCGTCTCCTGACCCCTCTGGTGATGACTTTGCTTCCTACTTTGCAAAGAAGAGAACATCCACAGCTACCACCACAGCTACTGGCCTGCCAGCATCAGTGCTCAAATATGTTTCCTTTCGTGGAACTGTGAATATATTGTTGGTCCTCCTGTAGCTCAGATGGTGAAGAATCTGCCTGCAATGCAGGAGACTCAGGTTTGATCCCTGGGTCAGGAAGATTCCTTGGAGAAGGGAATGGCAACCCACTCCAGTATACTTGCCTGGAGAATTCCATGGACAGAGGAGCCTGGCATGCTGCAGTCTATGGGTTGCAGAGTTGAACACAACTGAGCAACAAACACACCCACCCGCATACACATACACTCCTCCTGTCTAAAGCCACCCCCTGCAGTTGTGCACTGGATTGCTTCCCCGTCCACATACTCAAGGTCCTCCAGCAATTGTTCTTTTTCTCTCCTGCAATATTTCTACCTAGTAATCATTCCCACTAGTATCAAACATACTATAACATCTCCCATTTGGAAAAAAAAAATCATCCCCTCCAGTATTCTTGCCTGGAGTATCCCCATGGACAGAGGAGCCTGGTGGGCTGCAGACCATAGGGTTGCAAAGAGTCAGACACAACTGATCGGCTAAGCATACACACAGGCCACAAAAGCAGCTTTGGTCAAGTTCCCAGTGACCTCTGTGTTACCATATACAAAGATCAGTTCTCAGTCTTCACCTTGCATTTAACCTATGTACATCATATGACATAGTTGGTCATTTCTTCCTTAAAACACTTTATTCTAAACTCAAATGTTACTTCATCAGAGAGCCCTTTCCTGAGCACTCTGAATTAAAAGCCAGCCAACTAACTAGCCCTTTCTACTCTGTACTATTTACCCCCCTTACTCTGCAGTATTGTTTACCACCTGACATATTTTATATTTGTTTATTGACTTTATCCTTTATTTCAATTCCAACTTGAGCAAAGCAACTGTAAAACGGTATCTTTATGACAACTAGGGATTTTTGAATATAGAACAGTTATCAAATGATATTAAACAATAATTTTGTTAGGCATGGTGGTAATTTGGGGGAAAATATTTATCAGTTAGAGAATGTATAATGAAGTATCTGTGGGTTAATTGACATAATGTCCTAATTTTTTCTTTAAAATACTCAAGAATGACTTCAAGATTTCTGGCTTGAGCAACTGGGAAGTGAGGCTATTATTTGCTGTGATATTTGAAGACTGCAGATGAAGGCAGTTTTGAAGAGGGATTGGGGCTTGGTTTGACACTGCCAAGTTTAAGATATGTGCTGCTAACCAACTAGTGTGTAGATAATCAAGTAGAGATGTTGACCATCTAGATGGACCAGTATCTAGATGTACCAGTCAGGAGTTCAGGGAAATAGATGAGGCTAGAGATAAATATCTGTGAATCATCAAAGTCTACATGGTATTTAAAGTCATGAGTCTGGATGGGAATATTTAGGAAATGATAATCAGATTTTTTTTTTCAAAAAAGGAATAAAAGAGGTCTGAGAACTAAGCCCTACAGCATTTGAAAATTCTCAGGCTAGATATAAGAAGTCATCAGAGGAGACCAGGAAGGAGAGGCCAGTGAGGAGAACAGATACGGCAGCCTGAGAGGCAAATGGCTAGAATCCCCCCACCCAAGGTTCCAAAACTGACAGTACCACTAAAGTTTTAACAAGTGAGTATAACACAATACTTATTTATAACACAATAGTTTATTTCAGCATATCCACTGACTGAATGCCAGAACTTTCATAGTACCGTGATACTCCATTAGAATTTTTAAATAAAATAGCCACTATTGTGCAAATTATGGATTAAAGATTAGCTAAAGTGAAAGTGTTAGTCACTCAGTTGTGTCCTACTCTTTGCTATCCCATGGACTGTAGTCTACCAGGCTTCTCTGTCTGTGGGGATTCTCCAGGCAAGAATACTGGAGTGGGTAGCCATTCCCTTCTCCAGGGGATTTGCCCAACCCAGGGATCGAACCTGGGTCTCCCACATTGCAGGCAGATTCTTTACTGTCTGAGCCACCAGGGAAGCCCAAAGATGAGCTAAGTGTCACTAATAATCTCAACACTTAATTCTGTTTTATACCACACTGCATTGTGCTGAATAGTGTTGTGCTCCAACAAGAGCCCTTCAAGGCCAGCACTCTCATCCCTGAGCTGCTGGGAGTATGGACTATAGTTGGCTCACTACCACCTCTCTTGCTGGGAACCCCTCTTGGCTGCAGGGACCTGCCTTTCCCAAAGTTATACTCCTACTAGGAGGCAGCCTGTATCAAATGAATATAAAGTCTGGCCCCCTGTCTCAATTTGGGACAACTCTGAAGGGTCAGCCCCCCATCAGAACCCCACATGGGATGACTGAGGCCTCAGCTGAACCCTCACTGGGGTCAGCTTCTCCACTGTTCAGCCCTGTCTTCCTTACCTCCCCAGAGGTCTCTATCTAATGAATTTCTGCATACAACTCTCCACCCTAGAACCTTCATGTAGGGAACTCACCCTGAAACCATGTCTACCAGAGATGCCATTATCCTCTAATGTAACTGTGCCATTTACAATGTGTGGTACTTACACAGTTTATTATTTGTTGAAAAGTCCAAGTCATTTGTTCTGTAGAATTTTCCATGTTCTGGATTTGGCTGATAGTATCCCTGTGAGTAGTTTTATTCTGATAGTTTCTGTGAACCATTAGTAATACTAAAGGTTCAAGTTCAACTCCATCTATTTAAACGTGGTATTCTGAAACCTTTTTTAACTTTTCTTTTTCTGCCTTGTAAAATGTAAGCATTGCTTATCTGATCCTAAGAAGAGATGAAAATCAAAGCTCCCCAGGATCAGGAAAAGCTCATTTTTAATTGTATCTCCCTCCCTTCCCCTCTCATCGCCACAGACTTGGTGTATGTAACATAAAGGCCTTCCAGATGCTAAAACCAAATGACTGGAGAATATGTTTACTTAGGTTTAAGGCCTTAAACGATAAATATCTTCCTCCCAAAGCAGAGTCTGATTATCTTATTCTCATCTAGGAAGAGAACCAAAGACAGCAACACCATCTCTGGACTATTTGCATGTAGAATTCCACGTTGTTACTAATTTTAAAAGCCATCCTGGCTTTCTTCTGTCAAATGGTTTGATTGTGGATCACATTCTTTCACCGACAGCTGGTGTATTCTAAGTCAATTAATCAACATGCATTTATCAAGCACCTGCTGTGTGATCAACGTAATTCTTAGAGAATTCATGCTGATTAAATTCTCTGTAAAACAATTAGAAGGCTGTGTCTTGTTCCTGCTCTGCCCTATCCCCACCCCCAGTTCACACAAATGCATTCCAAAATCAAATAGATGCTCTTTTTGTATCAATTTACTGTTTTGAATTATCTACATCCTGCTCCATTCTGCTGAGAGTTGATAACATCCTGGACAATTATGATTTTTCTAAGGTATTCAAAGCAGTTTTGCATAAATGTATACCCTTCTGCACTCTTATGCATCTCCTTTTAAAGAAATTTGTTATGAGTTTTTGTTCATTTTATTTTTTTATTAACGTCATTACAAGTAATAGAAACCAGCCTGAGCCGACTCAAGGGAAAATAAAAACTTATTGGAAATAATATATTAGGCTCTCTCACGGAATCCAAAGAAATGAACCACCAATAAGGCCTCTGGAAGGGCAGAAGACAGGGAACCTCTAGGGACCCTAACAACAGCTGCTCACAAACGTGCCTTTTGGAATTCTGCCATTAACATGACTCAGAGCCAAACTTCTCCTGTCTGTTTTTCAGTTCAAAACTCAAAATTCTTGGGAGTGAGAATCTGATTGGCTGAACTGTGGTTAGAAGGCTGCTGATGCTCCAATCAAGTATAACCAGGAGACTGGGTCACATGTCCAATATATCCACACTGTCACATATCCACACTGTCCAATACAGAAGCCACTGGCCACCAAGTGGCTGTGGAGCACTTTAAAGCTGGATAGTACATTGAGGAACAGAATTTTGATTTTATTTGTTATTAACTTAAATTTTAAAACTGAAGCAATGTAAAATATTTTCCCATTACATACAACTTTATTATTTTGGTAGAGCTTCATTTCACTTTAATTGTTAAAATTTACAATCTGAATTGAGATATGCTGCCAGCATAAAATACTCATTGAATTTTGAAAGTGAAAGTGAAGTCACTCAGTCATATCTGACTCTTTGCGACCCCATGGACTGTAGCCTACCACACTCCTCTGTCCATGGGATTTTTCAGGCAAGAGTACTGGAGTGGGTTGCCATTTCCGTCTCCAGAGGGTATTCCCGACCCAAGGAACAAACCTGGGTCTCCCTCATTGTAGGCAGATGCTTTACCGTCTGAGCCACCAGGGAAGTCACTGAATTTTAAAGGTACTATGAACAAAGCAAAAGAATATTGCATATTGTGTTAATAATTGTATTATCAATCAAATCAATATAACGATTACAAGTTGAAATAATATTTTGGATATTTTGGGTTAAATTGTTTTTGTTCGGTTGCTTAGTTGTGTCTGACTCTTTGCAACCCGTGGACTGCAGCACACCAGGCTTCCCTGTCCTTCACCATCTCCCAGAACGTGCTCAAACTCATGTCCATTGAGTCAGTGATGCCATCCAACCATCTCATCCTCTGTTGTCCCCTTCTTCTCCTGCCTTCAATCTTTCCCAGCATCAGGGTTTTTTCTAATGAGTCAGCTCTTCGCATCAGGTGGCCAAAGTATTGCAGCTTCAGTTTTAGCATCAGTCCTTCCAATGAATATTCAGGATTGATTTCCTTTAGACTGACTGGTTTGATCTTCTTGCAATCCAAAGGTTAAATAAAATACCTGAAAATTGGTTTTAGCTATTATATTTACTTTTTAAAATTTTGGCTCCTGGAAGATTTTATAGTACATGGGGTACACATTATATTTCTACCTATAGTGCTCCTCTGAATAACTATCAAGGATCTATTTATGAGGATCTAGGGTACATCCAAGATACTAGATAAAAGTTCTGAGCAGAAGAAACTCTCAAAAGGGTAAACCACACAGAACAGATACCACAGAGACTTCTGGGGAAACCTAAGGTACTCAATTGATACTGGATTATATTTCCTCAGCATTATTTGACTACTTCTTTACAATACTCATTATATCATCAAGAAATATTGAAAACTGTTATCTCAGATTTCAGTGGTTGATGCTACAAATTCCCACTCAACCAACATTTCTTGACAAGACCCCTGTTCTCACAGAGTTGAAAATCTGTTAGACAGGAGAGAGAAAATAAGCAGATAAGCAAAACATAATGTCCAGGTATTAATGAGTGCTCTGGGGGAAAAAGATACTAAGATAGAGAATGACAGAGGATGCTTTTTTGCTGAATGAATAGGGAAGATTTCCCTGATCCCATCCTGCTGAAGCAGAGATTGGAATGAAGGGGAAGAGTAAGTCATATGACTCTCAGGAAAAGCAGTCTTTCTGATAAATGCATTTAGTGGGGCTTCCCTGGTGTCTCGGACAGTAAAGAATCTTCCTGCAATGCTAGAGACACTGGTTCAATCCGTGGGTCAGGAAGATCCCCTGGAGAAAGGAATGGCTACCCACTCCAGAATTCTTGCCTGGAGAATTCCATGGACAGAGGAGGCTGGCAGGCCACCATTCACGGGTTAGCAAAGAGTCAGACACAACTGAGCGACTAACACTTTTACTACCTGCTACTTTCCCTGGTGGCTCAAACAGTAAAGAATCTGCCTGCAGTGCAGGAGACCCGGGTTCAATCCCTGGTTCAGAAAGATTCCCTGGAGAAGGGAATGGCAACCCACTCCAGTATTCTTGCCTGAAGAATCCCACGGACAGAGGAGCCTGGTGGGCCACAGTCCAAGCGGTTGCAAACAGTCAGACATGAATGAGTAACTAACCTTAAAAAAAAACAACACCTTGTGTCACGATCCACAGGGATGCTTCTGAAGCTAAAGAACAAAAAGGAAAAAAGAAAGGGGAACAAGGCAGAAAGGTAAATCAGAACAGGTAGTCTGAAGCAAGATCATTCACGGCCCTCAAGACAAGGTAAATGTGAGTCAAAGTCCTTGCAATGTTGAAAACAGAGAATGAAACGACTGCATTCACATTTGTTTTCTTTGGTCCATAAATCACACTGGCAAGAAATTTTATAAACTAGTTTTTTCTGTGGATTTTTATCCACATGGGTTTATCAAAAATGATCAACTCTTTATTTCCTCACTCTGTGTTTGTCTTGTGATAAAACTAAATGAATTATGAAAAAATTAATGAAGATTTAGGAAAAAAATTGAAAAATTAAATCCAGAGCTACTTATCTCTTAGATTAATTTGAATCCTGAAAATTTCTATGCCTTTTATCTGAATAAGATATTTGCACAACTGAGTTGTGGAACAAACTTATTTACCTCAGGGAATCAATTTTATCCATGACAGAAGTCTTTGTAACGGAAGTCAAAATTTCGTGCACACACAGTTTTAAAAAATAACCCACTCAACTGCCTAACACACAATCTAAAGACAACCATTAAAACAGACATGAATGCACATAAAGTCCTGAAACTTGCTAAGCACATGCATAATCTATATACAAAAGGGTGTATGTATATGTGTGTATATGTATATATTTATATATATATATATATATATAATAACTGCATACAACTATTTTTAAGCACTTACTGTATATCATTTACCTGTGACCATCTGTATTAGTTTGCTAGGCTTGCTGTAACTACATACCACAGACTGAACGGCTTGAGCAGAAATTAATTTCCTCACAGTTTGGGAGGATAGCAGTCCAAGATCAAGGTGTCAGCAGGTTTGGTTTCTTTTGAGGCCTTTCTGCTTGTCTTACAGATGGTGGCCTTCCCATTGTATCTTCATGTGGTTTTTTCCTCTGTGCACGCTCATCCCTGATGTCTCTTTGTGTCTCCATATTTCTCCTTCTAAGGATACCAGTCAGGTTGGATTAGGGCCCACCCCAATGGCCTCGTTCTAGCTCAGTCACCTCTTTAAAGACCTCCACCTCAGAATACAGTCACCTTCTGAGGTCCAGGGGGTTCGGGTTTCAACATATTCATCCTAGGAGGACGCTGTTCAGCCCATAAAACTGCCATTTACCTATGAAGAAAAAAAAAATTGAATAAGATGCTGTTCCTAAAAGAGGGACATTGTGAGAAGTGCTATCGTAGAATTATGTAAAAGTGAGAGCACAGAGGAAAGAATGCAGATTCTTCCTTGATGCCGGGGCTGGGAGCAATCAGAAGACTTCACAGAGGGGGTCATATGTGAGGTGGTGTCAGAGGACAATTACACATTGCCTACTTTGTGTCAGCACCTGTGGCAGCTGTGCCTAAAATATCAAGACACCAATAAACTGTTCAGTATATCATGGGTGAGCAAGTGATTGGGAAGCAGTAAGGCACTATTTCAGCTTTCCTTTTTTAAAAATTAATTAGCAATATTACTATATCCCTTATCCCTGCAGAAAACAAGTTGCTCAGAGAAAATCTAAATACTTAATATCTTCATTAGCCTTCTTTATTTATAGGATAATACTTGGCAAAATAATTTTGTTGTTTCTGGATTTTTTTTCATATGTCTTCACTTATATAAGTCTTAAAATTTTTTTTCTGGGGTAGAGGAAACTTCTACAGAAATTTTTCATGTCATCCTGTAGTTGATGACAGCATCTGAAGCTATTAACTCTGGTAGAAGCAAGATGGAATAATACTTAGCAAAGTTCTATATTTCTCTTGGATTGAAGAAGTCTTTGAACTGACTTCAAGTAGAATTCTTTATAGTTCTTTGTTATAATACCCACAGTATTGTTCTCTTGTAATGAAAGACACATAGTCTTTAAAAAATTTTTAATGGGTCCTTTTTTTCTTTTAGTCACAACATGCGGCATGCGGGATCTTAGTTCCCCAACCAGGGATCAAATCCATGCCTCCTTCAGTGGAGGTGTAGAATCCTAACCTCTGGTGCTCTAGGGAATAACCTGTAATTTTTAAAAAACAAACCCTGCATCAAGATAGCTTCTATTGGTCTGAAAACAGCTTTATTTAAAAATGCAAGGAATTCCCTGGTTGTCCAGTGGCTAGGACTGCACTTCCATTGCAGGGAGCACAGTTTTGATCCCTGGTCAGGGAATTAAGATCCCACAAGCCACTTGGGACTGGTTGGGGGTGGGGGCGGTAGGTGGGAAGCCAGGTAACCTTCAGATTCCCCCAAATTACTCCAGATATTTCTCATAAAGAGAGCTTTCTTTTCCTCGAGAGAACTTTTGGGTTGTTGGCAAGTACTTGTCCTCCTAAAGAAGCTGATTTGGCAAGAATCTTGCCCTGTGGTCTTTTGCGGTTTCTGTGGCTTAGACTGTGATGATTGGATCAGACCTGTAATGTTTTCATAAATTATACTCCCACTACTTTTACAGCATGTCACTGGAATAAAATTCAAACTCTATTAATTATATTAAGAAGAATGAAACTGTTTTCCCCTAGAAGTTAGAATTCTTTGAATTTTCATGTGCTTCTCTTACCTCTCACTGCTGTGGAAACTATTATTACGTCCTGTAGAGAATGTATGAAACTGTATATAGCTAAAATATGCCAAACAAATAATAGAGACTCTTCCCTAGAGGATCTCATAATCACAGCACAAGTGACATCTTGACAACTTGTGTTGTTTTGCTAATGAATAGTTTATCTTAAATATTAAAATGCCACATTCTTCACAATTGTCACAGCTTACCTGGAAATGACTTGGAAAAGAATTCATTTTAAAAGTTAGCAGATTGAATGCAATGTGCTTCTCCTGGATTGGATCCTAGAATAGAAAAGAACATTAGTGGGAAACTGATGAAATCCATATACATTCTGGAGTTTAGTGAATAATAATGTATCAATGTTAATTTCCTAGTTTTGACAAATATATGCTGGCTAGGGAAGATGTTAAAGTTAAGAAACAGTGGATGAAGGATATAAAGGAACTCTCAGTTCTTCTTTTCAACTTTGCTCTAAGTCTAAAATTACTCTGAAATTTAAAGATTTGATTTTTTTTTTAAGTTAGCAGAGTGTTGAAGTTATATTTTCCAGTCTGTCTCCATGAGTAAAAGGGCCAGCTCCAATTCCAGGGATCTGGATTGGACTTGAGGCTATTGGGGAAGACAAGACAGAACCAAGATGAAAAACCAAAAAGGATGGAACAAGAAGAGCTTCTGGGTGAGGAGATTCAAAACTGGTGAAAGAAGAGGAAATCTCTAGGTGGCCACTAAATGTTAATAATGTTAATGTTAATCTCTAAATCTAGAAGTGAGATTTTAATAACAGTATTATAAAATCAAAACATATATGTAGATTAGAAGGATGGACAGAACACTCACTGATGCATCTTTTAAAAGTACTACTGAAATTTAAACTCTTCCTGTCAAAAATTTGGAAGCTGCCGGTTGACAAAAGCTAAGGAAACTGCTGAATATTTACAGAATTGGCTCTTGCATTTCTGATGGTGTGAAGACAAGACAGGGTGACAAAGTGTTCTTTTGTTTTTGTTGTTCTCTGTTTCTGACTCCTTCTCATTCTGTTTGAGATCACCTTGCAATTTTTAAGCGTGAGGGTGTGACCCTAAGAAACTTTCCTCCTCATATATTTTCAGTTTTAGATTTGATGATTTTCATATGAAGCCCTAAATTCTGTAAGGAATTTTAAAGATACAAGGTAGCTGGTAGTCTACCTCAGCATTCCCATTCCTTTTCCCTTTTTCCAGGAGACCCCATCTAGTTGGACATGGACACATGACCCAGGCCCAATCAAACATGGTACCCCATTTATCTGGATGTACTGACAAACTGGGACGATGCCAACATGGAGATGCTAGAAGAACCCTGTTAAGCAAACAGGAAAGGATGAGCTTGAATTCAAACTCACTTACCTGAAAGCAGAAAGGCAAAAACATATTGGGAGGCCCTTTCTGCCTCTGACCAGCAATCCAGGACCACTGAGGGTCAAATAATAATTATTCTTATTGATTTGAAACAGCTGAAATCTATGCTCTAATCTAAAAGTATTGCAAAGAAAGGAGGCAGGAATCACACCAGAAACACGGTAAAAATTAGAAGACCCTGTTTCCCTTGTCTGTTTCTCTTAAACAACTGTGCTGTTCCCTGCCAAATGTAATTAGTAATCATGCCCATGGAAAAACACTACCCACTGCGTTACAGCCCAGGGGCAGGGTGCCATAATGGGAGACAGTTGAAAGCCCATAAGATGTGCAAAGCTGAGATCTGTTGCTAAGAGTAACTGCAAGGGCAGGATACGATTTCTGGTGTTGGCGCCTAGTTTATGGAATCCCCAGGTATAAAATTGGCAAAACACCAGCTGAGATCTGGGGGGAGTTGTATTGCCAGAAAAACCCAACTTGGAAACAAGCCTGTGAATGTTCAAAGCCTAAAGCAATGCGCAGGCTCCATAATGAGGCCAGTAAGAAGTTGGTGGCTGAAGTAGTGCCATCCAGGAACATGTTGGGTGAGGGAGACTAGCTTCTCATAGGGGCAGACTCAAGGGCAGCAAGATTGAATCACTAAAGAACTCCTCCAGAGATTCCCTGGTGGTCCAGTGGCTAAGACTCCATGCTCCCAATTCAGGGGGCCCAGGTTTGATCCCTGGTCAGGGAACTAGATCCCACTTGCCACAGCTAAGATTTTGAATGCTGCAATGGAGATAGAAGATCCCTGCCTGATATCTTTCTGAATTTTGGCTGGCCATCACACTATCTATCTCTCCCAATACTAGAACATCTCTTCTGGAACAGACATGAGCATACATCACCAGCCCACCCAATCTAAGTACCCCATTTCCCAGACATCGTGATTAGCATAGGGGTGGGCATGCAGCCCAAGTAGGGGCTATAAGAGTTCTTCTCTGGAATTGATAGGTAGCTGTCGGGGGAAAGCGGTCTCTTTCCACTGAGACTCCTAAAGCAGATGATGTAAGCCGAGAGCTGTGGGCAACCTAATTCTCTGGCAACTCAGAACGTGGAAGAAAATGAGGTCACCACACAGAGGAGGCTGAGCTGAGCAATTAGGGAGAGGGAGGAAGAGAGAGATCTGATGATATCATTTCCATGTGGGCCTGAAGCCAAGTCCTTCCATTGAACTTCTCTTTCCTTCTTTCTCACCCTCCCCTCAACTCCTCTCCCTTTTTAGTTTAATTTGAGTTGTGTTTCTGTCCATTTCAACTGAAACAGTCTCTATTTTAAACATTTTTCTAAATGTAATGGTAATATGTACTTACTGTAAAAAAATTTGAAAAATATAGATAAGTAGAAAGAAAAAAGAAAATGATCTATTCTTTCAAGCTTCAAGTATAATGAGGCTAGCATTTTAGATTTCTTGCAGTACAAAAATGTTTTTTTTACATAGTTGTGATCATAATAAATATTCAAGCTTAATCTACTCCTTTTCTTATTTAACATTTTCTTATATTCTTTAAACACCTCTGGTGGCTCAGACAGTAAAGAATCTGCGTGCATTGCAGGAGACCAGGTTTGATCCCTGGGTTGGGAAGATCCCCTGGAGAAAGGGAATGGCAACCCACTCCAGTATTCTTACCTGGAGAATTCTATGGACAGAGGAGCCTGGTGGGCTACAGTCCATGCGGTTGAAATGAGTCAGACATGACTGAACACCTAACACTTATGTTCTTAAAAAAGCTTGTAAACATAAAATAATACTCTTAAATATTTTCTACTATTGAGTAATTTTGAAGTATTATAACCATTTGGATTATAGCATTTATTTTCAGATATATAATTACTAGCCCTAAATATTAGGACATTTCAAAGGCTCATTTTATGTTTTAGATATGATTCCTTATTTAAATAGATATAAATACATGCAAATGAGAACTTTGTCTTTCATGGACAATCAGGATTAAATGAATCAAATATATTAATATAAGGTTAAGTAAGAAAAAAAAAACTGAAGGATCATTAGGCCTTCCATGAATAATTCTTTTTAGAGACAGAACTATCCTGAATTAATCCAGTTCAAAACTTAAGCCACATCCAATTACAGGCATTAAGAGAATTAAAAATACTGATATTCAACCATGATGCCAGGTATACTTCTTCCCTAATTGACAGTCCTTTAAACATATTATTTTATCATTTGTCCACTTTGAAAATAATATATGAAGAACGCATGATACTATTGACACATTTTTTTAAATGATAATGGCTGTTGTTGTTGAAGATGTAGATGTAATGCTGAGAAGGGTGAGAATTAATATAAACCTTCAGAGACAATTGACAGCAATTTTATTTTTGTGTGAATGAATAAATAACCAATCATTTAAATTGTTCTATGATACTCAATTACATGCATGTATTTACTTAACCAATACTCTATTTTAAAACATGTAGGTTGCCTCCAGTGGTTTACTATTACAATAATACTGTATTGTATTACAATAAGTCTTGAGGAAAAACACTCCTCTCACTTCCTTGGGAGAGTCAAGGGGTGAGCATGTGACCTAACTAAAACAACTACACTCTCTGTCCTAGAACTTTTTTAAAAAGAATTTAACAAACTTTATTCTAGCATACACAAAAGTAAAAGGAATGGTATAATGAATCTCCTTGAACTCACACTCATTCTCAACCATGATCAATTCATGGCCAATCTAAACTGTGTATACATTTCTCCATTTCCTCCAGTCCCTAGGTTTTATTGAATCTAATCTTAGAGATAGAATATCAAGAAATATTTTTTTCTAGTATCACTAATATAAGCCATTAGACTCCTTTAAGTTAGTTTGATAAAAGTATTGCTTTGTGCTATAAATGATGCTTTCGTAGAGTCCTTTCAGAGCCCAGTACTGAAACTGACAAGGCCTGAAAAAAAGTATTTTCCTTGTCGGAGGAATGAAGAAATGTCAGGGTCTCATCATCTTCTGCTTCTCTGACTTTTTGTCAACCTATCTTTGTTACCTCCAAGGTCAAACACAGTTGTATCAATTTTATTTAACTTGAAAACATTTGTTTACTTCCATATATTATCATGTGTCATTTGATCCCTAGAAAGATTTATGCTTCATTGCTCTAAAATAGCCTTCCTGAAAATTTTCAGTATTTGACTACATATCGACTATTTTTAATTTTTTGTTTATTGTGGGAAAATATATATAACATAAAATTTGCCATTTTAACTATTTTTTAGTGCACAACTCGGTGGCATAAGTTACATTCACAATGTCGTGCAATCAGGAACTTAATATATCGAGCAATGTGACTTAAGGAGAGAAGGAAAGTGTTCACTCCTTGAAGCATGAATACCCAAACAAGACCAACCAGGGATCCCTACTACTGAAACCTTCAGGAACTGTTTCATTCCAAGCTGGGTGTTCAGCCTCCTTTCTATCCTAAAGCCTCCTGCAACCCCCTTAAAATGATCAGTGTCAATTGTTTCTCTACCAGAGAACTCTAAATGACACAGAATGTGAAAGATTTGAAGCAAAAGAGTGACATGATCAGGTCAACTGATAGAGAAAAAAAACTTTGACAAAATCCAACACCCTTTCACTATAAAAACACTGAATAAACTAAAAGTAGAAGGGAATTTGAGTTTCCCTGGTGGCTCAGTGGTGATGAATCCACCTGCCAATGAAGGAGATGTGGGTTTGATCCCTGGGTTGGGAAGATCTCCTAGAGAAGGAAATGGCAACCCACTTCAGTGTTCTTACCTGGGAAATCCCATGGATAGAGGAGCCTGGTGGGCTACAGTCCATGGGGAGGCAAAAGAGTTGGTCATGACTTATCAACTAAACAACAACAACACAGAAGGGAACTTCCTTGACATGCTAAAGAGCATCCAAGAAAAACCCTCAGCTAATATCATACTCGGTGGTGAAAGACTGAAGCCTTTTTCCTTACATCAGAATCAAAACAAGGATGCCCACTCTTGCCACTTCAATTCAACATTGTACTGAAAAAGTCTAGCTAGAGAAATTAGGCAAAAAAGGCTGGGGGTAGGGATGGAGGAATCCAAACAGGAAAGGTTTGCAGCTTTGTGTTTGGGGAAGGTCACTTGGACTGTGGTATAGAAGTTGTTATAGACTGAATTGTGTCCCCTCCAAATTTCGATGTTGAAGTCCTAACCCTCAAGATGACAGAATTCGGAGATAAGGCTTTTAGGGAAGGAATCAAGGTTAAATGAGGTCATAGAGTGGGGCTTTAATTCTTTAGGACTGGGTCCTTATAAGAAGCGGAAGAGATGCCAGAACTTTCTCTCTCTCTGTACACAGAGAAGAGGTCATATGAAAACACAGCAAGTAAAATAATGCTATAATAAACATTGGGGTGCATATATATTTTGGAATTATAGTTTTCTCCTGATATCCTACTCCAATCCTAGGAGTAGGATTGCAGGATCATATGGTAGCTCTGGAATCAGGATTGCCGGGAGAAATATCAATAACCTCAGATATGCAGATAACACCACCCTTATGGCAGAAAGCGAAGAAGAACTAAAGAGCCTCTTGATAAAAGTGAAAGAGGAGAGTGAAAAAGTTGGCTTAAAACTCAACATCCAGAAAACTAAGATCATGGCATCTGGTCCCATCACTTCATGGCGAATAGATGGGGAAACAGTGGAAAACAGTGACAGACTATCTTTTGGGGCTCCAAAATCACTGCAGATGGTGACTGCAGCCATGAAATTAAAAGACGCTTGCTCCTTGAAAGAAAAGTTAAGACCAACCTAGATAACATATTAAAAAGCAGAGACATTACTTTGCCAACACAGGTCCGTCTAGTCAAGGCTATGGTTTTTCCAATAGTCATGCACGGATGTGAGAGTTGGACTGTGAAGAAAGCTGAGTGCCGAAGAATTGATGCTTTTGAACTGTGGTGTTGGAGAAGACTCTTGAGAGTCCCTTGGACTGCAAGGGGATCCAACCAGTCCATCCTAAAGGAAATCAGTCCTGAATATTCATTGGAAGGACTGATGCTGAAGCTGAAACTCCAATCCTTTGGCCACCTGATGTGAAGAACTGACTCATTTGCAAATACCTTGACGCTGGGAAAGATTGAAGGCAGGAGGAGAAGGGAATGACAGAGGATGAGATGGTTGAATGGCATCACCGACTCAGTGGACATGAGTTTGAGTATACTCTGGGAGTTGACGATGGACAGGGAGACCTGGCCTGCTGCAGTCCATGGGGTCGCAAATAGTAGGACACAACTGAGCGACTGAACTGATGGTAACTCTATTTTTAGTTTCTTAAGGAACCTCCATACTGTTATCCATAGTTGCTTGTACAATATATTTTGAATAACACTCATTTCACTATTTTCGGAGAAGGCAACGGCACCCCACTCCAGTACTCTTGCCTGGAAAATCCCATGGACGGAGGAGCCTGGTAGGCTGCAGTCCATGGGGTCGCTAGGAGTCGGACACGACTGAGCGACTTCCCTTTCACTTCTCACTTTCATGCATTGGCGAAGGAAATGGCAACCCACTCCAGGGTTCTTGCCTGGAGAATCCCAGGGACGGAGGAGCTGGTGGGCTGTTGTCTATGGGGTGGCACAGAGTCGGACACGACTGAAGCGACTTAGCAGCAGCAGCATTTCACTATTTTAAAAAATCTGTTATGCTACAGGTTCAGATAGCAATTGTAAAGTGCTCTACAAGCCTCCTTCAGGGGATGGGATACTGATTAGGGTCCTCCAACTGCTAACTAATCACCTCTGCCTGGGGTGTGGATTTCTGATCTGGCAGTTAATGTTAAATCATTGTCCCTGGGATATAGATTAATGTACACGCACATATACACCAAACTAGAGTATTTTCAAGCAAATTCCAGATAAAATATCAGATACCTTTAACTAATAATGTTTAAAATGAATTTTGTTTCCCACAGTTTTTTTTTCCTCCTCGGGGTGGAAGTGACATTGATTTTAAAAATAGTTGCCATGACTCAGATGCAGTGTAATATACCTTACTATTAGTCAAGGGGCAGAAATCCTATTCAAATTGATGTAAGCAAAGAATTTAGTGGATCATGGTCCTGGTGAGAATGGGGAAGAATCTGACCATAGCCACTCTGGACCTAGGGACTGAAAAGGATATTGAAAACTCTTCTCACTCTTTCTCTCTCTTTTTTCCTTGGCTTTGTGCTTCTTCCTTGCAGGTCTCTTCCTCTATTTTAGCTTCTTTTCTATTTCTGATAAGACTTTACGCTAGGCACTTGACTTTCCACCAGGTACTTGACTTTCATCTAGGTCTGTTAGCTGAAGGAGAGTTTGGAGATCATTTCTCCTGTGGGTCTGGGTTCTTGGTAAGGGTGCAAAGAAGAATCTAAGGTCTTACCCATTGCAAGAAAGTGTATTAACAATAGGAAAGAAAGATCACAAAGAGTTGGGTACACTGAGCACACACAAAAAAAGAACAGAGACAACACCTCAAGAGAGAGGTGGGCCACACCAGGGGAGGCACAGCCCTGGAATGCTGGGGTACAGAGTTTTTAAGGCAAGGTTATTTGCATAATCCAGGGGGGTCATTGATTGACAGTCTTTTGGTTTTTTTTTTGAACTTTTTATTTTATATTGGGGTATAGCCGATTAACAATGTTGTGATAATTTCAGGTGAACAGAGAAGGGTCTCAGCCATACATATACATGAAGCCATTCTCCTCTAAACCCCCCTCCCTCCAGGCTGCCACATAACATTGAGTGGAGTTCTATGTGCTATACTATAGGTCCTTGTTGGAAAACGGCTTAATTTAGAATATACATAATACCATTCCCTTGCATTGCATATCTATAGTTATAGCCAGTGCTGCTTCTAGTTACTTCTGAATATTTTACGAAACAAACATTTATGTAACACAATGAGCCAGGCACTATTCTAGAAACTTTAGAAATGTTTACATTGAATTCTCACAACAATCCTTGATAGACTGGGATCATCATCCCCATTTATATAAATGGGATTGGACATGGAGATATTAGACAACTTGCTGAAGGTCCTAAGGTAATGGTGGACTTGGAATTCAAGCATGGGAAGCCTGGTTCTAGAAACTGGCCGTTACTGCTGCACAGTTCTGCCCTGCTATTTTATACTTCAATCAGACATTTATTAGGCCCCTATTATATTCTTTAGGTTCTATATTTTGATTTGCCTTATCTATACTGAGTTTTTCATATGTCAAATTCTATCAATTGTTTGCTATCTTTAGTTTTTCTTCTGTTTGAAATGATATTGCTTTTTCTTTTTTTGACTTCTTTTTTTTCTTTTTTTAAATAAATTTATTTATTTTAATTGGGGGCTAATTACTTTACAATATTGTAGTGGTTTTTGCCATACATTGACATGAATCAGCCATGGGTTTACATGTGTTCCCCATCCTGAACCCCCATCCCATCCCTCTGGGTCATCCCATTGCCCCAGCCCTGAGCATTTGTCTCATGCATCGAACCTGGAATGGTGTTCTGTTTCACATATGATAATATGCATGTTTCAATGCTATTCTCTCAGAACGTCCCACCCTCACCTTCTCCCTCAGAGTCCATAAGACTGTTCTATGCATCTGTGTCTCTTATTCTGTCTCCCATATAGGGTTATCGTTACCATCTTTCAAATTCCATACATATGCATTAGTATACTGTATTGGTGTTTTTCTTTCTGGCTTACTTCACTCTGTATAATGGGCTCCAGTTTCATCCATCTCAATAGAACCTATTCAAATGTATTCTTTTTAATGGCTGAGTAATATTCCATTGTGTATATGTACCACAGCTTCCTTATCCATTCGTCTGCTGATGGACATCTAGGTTGCTTCCATGTCCTGGCTATTGTAAACAGTGCTGCGATGAACATTGGGGTACACGTGTCTCTTTCAATTCTGGTTTCCTCGGTGTGTATGCCCAGCAGTGGGATTGCTGGGTCATATGGCAGTTCTATTCCCAGTTTTTTAAGGAATCTCCACACTGTTCTCCATAGTGGCTGTACTAGTTTGCATTCCCACCAACAGTGTAAGAGTGTTCCCTTTTCTCCACACCCTCTCCAGCATTTATTGCTTGTAGACTTGTGGATAGCAGCCATTCTGACTGGTGTGAAATGGTACCTCATTGTGGTTTTGATTTGCATTTCTCTAATAATGAGTGATGTTGAGCATCTTTTCATGTGTTTGTTAGCCATCTGTATGTCTTCTTTGGAGAAATGTCTGTTTAGTTCTTTGGCCCATTTTTTGATTGGGTCATTTATTTTTCTGGAAAAAAATATGGAACGCCTTCACGAATTTGCGTGTCATCCTTGCACAGAGGCCATGCTAATCTTCTCTGTATCGTTCCAATTTTAGTATATGTGCTGCCGAAGTGAGCACTGATTGACAGTCTTAATTGATAACTGCAGGTTATATTACAAGATGCTCTGCCATGCATGTCCTCCCTACAATTCAGTCTGTTATAATTAGATGTATGTATTAATGGCATATTTACGAGCAGGCAATGAGTCCAATATGCGCCAAAAGTTAGTTTAGCATAGGACAGTGTAAGGTATTCACATGTGCTAGAGTAGGGAAAGTCCCACCAGTCTGCAGATGGGGGATTTTTGTGGCCCCCCCGACTATTTTTGTAGTACTAGTGGGAGTATCGGAGAAGGCACTGGCGACCCACTCCAGTACTCTTGCCTGGAAAATCCCATGGACGGAGGAGCCTGGTAGGCTGCAGTCCATGGGGTCGCTAAGAGTCGGACACGACTGAGTGACTTCACTTTCACTTTTCACTTTCATGCATTGGAGAAGGAAATGGCAACCCACTCGTGTTCTTGCCTGGAGAATCCCAGGGATGGCGGAGCCTGGTGGGCTGCCGTCTATGGGGTGGCACAGAGTCGGACACGACTGAAGCGACTTAGCAGCAGCAGCAGCAGCAGCAGTGGGAGTATTAGGGGCGGGGCTGGTAAATTCCTTGGTGGGATTAGATGGCTATTGGACGGTTAGGTGCAGGGACCACCTCTCCTTGCTCTCAGCTAACTTCCTGCTTATCAGCTTCAAGACCCCTTTAGCACCCAATGGAGAAAGCCTTGGATCATCTCCATTGCTGTTACCTTTTACCTGGATAAATCTCTGGTAGGAGGTTGGGGTGCTCTAAATCTGGGGGACTTGCCCTGTGCTTTGCGGGAGGGAGAAGACAGCAAAAGAAGAGGTTGAGCCAAATTGCCCCAAACTATAGAGGCTATGCCTTCCCCACCCTCCCTTTTGCCCTATCCCTGTTTTTCTTTGGCTTCTCTGTGTTAAAATGGATGTTATGAAAAACAAGAAGAATTAAAACTTTCCATGTCTTAAGATTTTTGTAGCATGTAAACTTTGATCCACTTCCTATTTTCAGTAGGAAAGACCACGTAGAACTGGCTTAAGAACTTTCTGGGATTTACTGTCCCCCTGGCCACCACCACCAAGTGATACCATGAAAATTGAAATCTAAAAGTTTTCATAAGCATATGTGGGCTAACACTGATTTAAAAAAAAAAAGTGCCGATGTGCCCTAGCAGTGAATATCATAACCAAAATTAATTTCCTTAATCATTGAAATTAATTGAATGTGGGACTAGAAAAAACAGCCTGCTTACACATTTAATCATTGTCTATAGGTAAGAAGCTTATGGACTTTCCAGGTAAATGATGCTTCTGATAAATATTTCTCTGTCTTGTGGACAATGAAGTGACTCAACAAATGCCATATGTAGTGTTTAGCTCTCAAGGAGACCTGCAGTCTAGTTGGAACACATCCCATTTGCTGTGGCTACTGGAGGGTGGAATGAACAGATTGCTGGTAATAGCTCACTCCACATACTGTCTGTCAGACATTAAGTGCCAGGTCAACAACTGACCACATGCAATGTGGACACCATTATTTTTCCATTTATCTCAGTTACTAAGAAGCTTCAAAAAGGAACAAAGAGAACAAATCGTGAGAACACTCTCCAGGCAACAATAAATGGTGATATGATTATCTGAACATTGTATTGTAATTGGTTTATAGCATTGTTGATTAAAAATGGGCAAATAGTACCAGTTCTGATTTTAAGTTTTAACAGAAACACTTTGATGTAATGATTAGCAACTTTCTGGCATGAAATTTTATTGTTGAATATAGTCTGAAGAGGAGTGCCATTGTAGCAAAAACCATATTACTATTAATATTTGTATATGGAAGATAGTACCCTCCTGTAGATGAATAAGACCAAAATAAAGATGAAAGAGTGAATGATAATGTCTAAACTCTGCTATTTAGGACCTAGTTGTTTGCTGAGAATTACACTGCGGATACTGAAAATACATACTGTTGCAAGTACATGACTGATATATTATTAGTGCTTTAATACTTAGAGTGTGGTATATGGACATGCAGCATCAGCATCACCTGGGAGCTTCTTTAAAATGCAAATTATTTGGCCCTACCCTAGAACTACTGATTCAGAAATTCTGGGAGTTGAGCCAGCTGTCTGTGTTTTACAAGCCCTCCACATGCTTCTGGGGAACCCTAAATTTTGAGAAGTACCACCCTTTCCTTGTGGCTTGTGCCAGGCCCCAGGGATAAGACTTGACAATGTAGATGAATGTCATACACAGGTCTCTTTTTCAGCAGTTAAACCAACTTAGTAGACCTCCAGTGTTGCAATGACTTCTTTCATCTAATCCTCAAATCCACCCATTAGGTAGGTTGAAAGTTTCAATTTTTTTAGGTCATCAACAGGAACTTTTCAGGTTACTTTTACTTCTAGAGTTCTATCTTCTGTTGTCTTTAATCAATGCCATGTAATACACAAATACTGTCTGTAATAGTTAACACAACTAAGACATTTCTTCTCTATAACATGTATTCTTTAAACATTTATTTTTCCTTTTAACTATTTTTTTTTCACAAGACTGGAAGGCTTGAATTTTCTTATGTCACTTTGTACCAGGATAAACTCCTTTCAGGCATGTGTACTAGCCAAAGCTGCATAATTCACTCCTTACTATTCATATACTATTACAAATTAAATTGTAAAAAGATACTTTTGGAACAAGTGATCAGTCAGCATCAACAAATATTTATATTACATATATTTTTACAGCCAATATGTTTTCTAAGAGCAGATGTGTGTGTGTGTGTGTGTGTGTGTGTGTGTGTGTGTGATATAGTTGGTCTAAGACACCATCGTCATTTAACATCTGGTTAAGAAAAAATAAACTTGAAAATTTTAGTGACAATATCACGTGATAATATAAGAGATATATCTAGGCCTTTTATGATTAATTGTAAAATAAACAGAGAAGTCAGTAAAAAGGAAGAGGTCACTGGGTCAAATCTGTCTGAGAAGGCTTCACTCAAGTTTCCGTCACTGAATCCATGTTGAAGAACTGCTTGTTCTAAGAAGGGCCCTGTGCAGGTGCTGGAAAGAATATGGAACCTGAGCTAAGTTTCTGGGAAAAGCAATCCAAATGACAGGAACAGCACAAGCAGAGGTATGGTGTGAGGAGTTAATGCAGTAGGTCTGGTGATCTCTCCTTGCATATCCCCAAGGAAGCCCGGACCATGACTGACCATTGCCCATACCTGGGCATGTGGTCCTTCAAAGGCTGTGTTAATTGGGGTTATTCTGTTGTATTTACTTGGAGCAATGCGCCATGATTTACCAGCTTGTCACATTGCTTTGCATAATCATTAAGATGGCTGAGGGAATTCCCTGGTGGTCCAGTGGTTAGGACTCCGCGCTTCTACGGCCAGGGAAAGGGGGAAAGGGAAGTCACTCTATGGCCAGGACCAGGGTTTAATCCCTGGTCAGAGAAATAAGATCCCGCAAGTGTCATGCAGAATTGTTAGAGCCCTGAGTTTCAGTTGGCATGAATGGTCATGTACCAGAATATGCCCATGCGAACCAGACCTCCATAAAAGCCTTGGACCCTAAGACTTGAACCAACTCCCCTGAATGCAGACATTCTGCATATGTCCTATGCCTAGAGAGAAAGTATGTCTTATATGGCCCTTGTTGGGGAGGGACTTGGAAGCCTGTATCTGACCTCTCTGGATTCTGCCCCATGTGTATCTTTTTTTGCCAGCTCCTTTTGCTCTGCACTCTTTGCTCTAACAAACCACAACCATGAGTATAACCTGATTTAAGTCCTATAAATCCTCTAGCAAATCACCAAACTTGAAGCAGTCATGGTACCCTTTAAACACATGGCATGCAACAAGATTCAAAATGCACGTAGATGCCTTTGGATAGAGACAATAAATATTTAGATCTGGTGGGAAAATCCAACTGTTGATTGCTGAATATAGATAAAGGATATGTGGGTGTTTGGAGGCTTCCCAGGTGGCTCAGTGGCAAAGAATCCTGCTGATGCAGGAGAAGCAGGAGACGTAGGTTCAATCCATGAGTCTGGAAAATTCCCTTGAGGAGGAAATGACAACTAACTCCAGTATTCTTGCCTGGAAAACCCCATGGACAGAGGAGCCTGGCAGGCTACAGCCCATAGAGTCACAAAGAGTCAGACACGACTGAGTGAACTGAACATACACACACACAAATGTGGGTGTTCTGTGTACTATTTTTTAAAGTTTCCTGTAGGTTTGAAACATTTCAAAATATAAACTTGTAAATAAAAAAATGAATAGTATTGAGCAAACACCAGTACTTACATTAGTAGAAATGTAAGCAATTAAAAACCTTAATTATACATGTGTATATGGAATCATACAATTATATGTTGTCTTGAATAATAGAAGTTTTACATGTCACCGTTTATTCAGATCTAATCATCTTTGCTTGTTTATTCATATGTGTATTTTCCATTACTTTTGGTCCAATCTCCTGTCTTAGACAGATGGGGGCCTGAGAGGCATGAGAGAGCCCTGAGTTCCTTGGCTGGAAGTGGGCATGAGGCTGTGGCAAGTGGAGCCAAGAGGATAATTACCAGGTCAGTTTCCCATGGAGTTACTAGGTTAGTAGTGCCAAGACCAATAGTCTAGGGTCAGGATGCCAAATTCAGACTGGACAATAAAAAGAGGAAGCTTTAATTTAAAGCTGATCTGTCTGACAGAAAATGCAGTACAAAGGGAGTTCAAGCAGAGAGGAAAGCAGACAAGCCAAGAATGATCCCTGAGAAAAAAATATATAGAGCTACAAATTCTTTTTTAACCTGGTTCCTGCCACAGCCAAATGAGGGGGTATATCCTGAAGTGACTGATACAGCTGGATGCTGGGCACTTGTGCGGTCACAGAGTTCTATCTCATCCAAGTACTGGATAAATATTCATTTACATTTTCTTCTTTTTTTTATTACTTGAGATTTTTACATGTAATATTTTAATTGCTATGTTAGATTGTTGCATCCATACATATGAATGAGATTGGTTTATATTGTGCTAACTTCCTCAGGTTTTATAAGTAAGATATGCATAGCTGTCAAAAACATGAATTCTGGAGTTAATCCCTTGGGTCTAAATCTTTGCTGTAACACCTAATAAATAATTAGCAATATTACTTATTTCTTGATATTGCATTCTCTCCTTCTATAAAATTCAGGTAAAAATATTACCGACCACAGGGTTGTCATGAAGATGAAATGAGGTATTAATATAAAGCATAGAGCACAGTTCTGATAGAGGTACTCAGTACGTTTTTAGTATTTTATTGGTATTTGCAGCATCAAAGAAGGAATAAAATATAAGAAAAGGAGGAAGGCTAGAATGACTTCTATGATGTTGGAATGGAATAAAAGCACCAGGAAAAGATGGTAGAAAAGGAGTTTTCTACCATCATTCTACCACGAAACATCAACATTAGCAATCACCCACAGATGAGGGTACCCTTGTAGGAGTCCATGAGTCCAGGGGAGAAGTTCCAGCACATTTTGAGGCAAAAAACCTGAGAACAGACACAATGAAGAGCATAATAAGAATAGTTTTGCTTTACTTGCAGAAGTTCTGGGGATCTATTGTACAGCACAGTGACTATAATTAATAATATTGTATTGCATACTTGAAATTTGCTAAGTGAGTAAGCATTCTCATGATACATACACAAAAGAGGTAATGTATGTGTTAACTGGTGTAATTGTGGTAATCATTTCACAGTGTAAACATACATCAATTCATGTTGTACACTTTAAATATACACAGCTTTATTTGTCAGTTACACCTCAGTAAAAATGGGGAAAAAGTATCAATATGAACTGTTGGGTTTGGATAAACATAGAAATATAGAAACACAGGTGTGTGCATATGTATATATACATATAGATGGATATTAATTTATGTATATTTGCCAGAGAGTTCCAGAAAAACATCTATTTCTGCTTTATTGACTATGCCAAAGCCTTTGACTGTGTGGATCACAATAAACTGTGGAAAATTCTGAAAGAGATGGGAATATCAGACCATCTGACCTGTCTCTTGAGAAACCTGTATGCAGGTCAGGAAGCAACAGTTAGAACTGGACATGGAACAACAGACTGGTTCCAAATAGGAAAAGGAGTACGTCAAGGCTGTATATTGTCACCCTGCTTATTTAACTTATATGCAGAGTACCTCATGAGAAACGCTGGGCTGGAAGAAACACAAGCTGGAATCAAGATTGCCGGGAGAAATATCAATAACCTCACATATGCAGATGACACCGCCCTAATGGCAGAAAGTGAAGAAGAACTAAAGAGCCTCTTGATGAAAGTGAAAGAGGAGAGTGAAAAAGTTGGCTTAAAGCTCAACATTCAGAAAACTAAGATCATGGCATCTGATCCCATCACTTCATGGGAAATAGCTGGGGAAACAGTGGAAACAGTGTCAGACTTTATTTTTTGGGGCTCCAAAATCACTGCTGATGGTGATTGCAGCCATGAAATTAAAAGATTCTTACTCCTTGGAAGGAAGGTTATGGCCAACCTAGATAGCATATTTAAAAGCAGAGATATTACTTTGCCAACAAAAGTCCGTCTAATCAAGGCTGTTTTTCCAGTGGTCATGTATGGATGTGAGAGTTGGACGGTGAAGAAAGCTGAGCACTGCAGAATTGATGCTTTTGAACTGTGGTGTTGGAGAAGACTCTTGAGAGTCCCTTGGACTGCAAGGAGATCCAGTCAATCCATCCTAAAGGAGATCAATCCTGGGTGTTCATTGGAAGGACTGATGTTGAAACTGAAACTCCAATACTTTGGCCACCTCATGCGAAGAGTTGACTCATTGGAAAAGACCCTAATGCTGGGTAGGATTGGGGGCAGGAGGAGAAGGGGACGACAGAGGATGAGATGGTTGGATGGCATCACTGACTCGATGGACATGGGTTTGGGTAGATTCCGGGAGTTGGTGATAGACAGAGAGGCCTGGCGTGCTGCAATTCATGGGGTCGCAAAGAGTCGGACACGACTGAGCGACTGAACTGAACTGAACATATATTCCCCAGCGCTGTCTGATAAGAGGGCCTATAAGAAATGACACCCTAGTAGCAACAACCTCACTCAGTGCCCAGGTTTTGTTCTGTAAGTATAATTTTCAAAAAAAAAAAAAAGATAAACAAAGCTCCTTAGAGAGATGGTTAACTCCATCTCCATTGGAACAGGGAGAGAACAAGAAGAGCCTGGAACATTTTGCAGTGCCAAAAAGTAAGTGATCAAAAAATGATGAGAGTGGGACTTCCCTGACCATTCTGTGGTTAAGGCCCTGTGCTCCCCATGCAGAGGGCATGTGTTCAATCCCTGCTCAGGGAACTAAGATCCCACATACTCCAAGGTGCAGCCAAAAAAAAAAAATCATAGGGGCATGTTGAAAGAACGTTATAACCAATGTGAAGGGTTCCCAGTAGCCAAATTTGGGGCAATTTAAGCAACAAAATAAATGAGAGTAGCATATTATAATCCAATAATAAAATCAATGTCCATAAGACCATATGGTAAAAAATCAAATCAATCAAAAAATCAAATTATCAGTGGGATAGGGAAAGCTCTTTTGAACAGTAGAATTTCAAGTAATAGATGTTGAAGCAGTGACAGAAGTAGGAAATCACCATTTGCCCAAGAGTATAGTAAGGATTGTTTTAGGCAAGAATCATTAATGCATCTAAAACTGTTGGAACAAAGAATGGAAAAATGGAATTTTTTACATAAAGTCAAAGTATCTCCCCAGAAGATACTTGTTCATGGCAAAGAGAAAAAGTATCAAGGTCTCAAAAGACAAAGGAAGATTGAGAAACTGTCCCAGATTAAAGATACAAAACTAAATACAGTGTGTTATCCTGGATTGTTCCATCCTGGCCCAGGAAATGTATGACATTTAGTGGATCAGTTGGCAGAATTTGAATATGGCCAATAGATTAATTAGTGGTATTTATTGGTGGTATTTTCTCGATTTTGATCATTTTAATGAGGATTATGTTACATTTAACATTTGGGGAAGTTAAGGGCATACAAAAATTCTTTATACTATTTTTAAAACTCTTTTGTAAGTCTGAAATTGTATCATAATGAAAATTTAAAAATTAAAAATATTTTTCGTATATAGCTGACTCATTTTGTTGTACAGTAGAAACTAATACAACAATTTAAAGCAACTATACTCCAATAAAAATTAATTTTAAAAGTGAATAAATAAAAAATATTTTTCCTACTCACTGATGTCTTTCTTGACTTTTCTAACATAAGTGTTAGCAATAAACACATATTTGTATGTAGATACTTTTGTTCTATTTTACTGAAATGAGATTGCATTATACATGGCTCTTTTTGGTTTCCACTCAGAAATTATATTAAGTTCTTTTGGGGTACTGGCTTTTCTTACAATGACTTAGCTTAACTTCGTTCTCCACACTATGGGCCCCAGACAACCCTATTTCTGTTTACATGACTTCATTCCTTGGTCACAGATGATGAGACCATGGGTAGAGGTCTCACTTAAACTGAGATCATCAGATTCTTTCTGCTAGGAATTTGAAATTGGGACCATAATATTCTTATTCAGACTGAGCTACTATTTCGAGTGAAGGAAATTTTAAAACTTCGAAGCTGGCATACAGGTTAACCTGACATGTGAACTGAGTAGCAGAGATAGTTGCTAGGCAGAACAATGAAAATTAAACAGAGAACAAGGACAAGATACTAGAAGGCATTTCCTGCGTTCCTGGTTGTTAACCATTGTTTTATCCCATGCTCTTTCTGAGATACTACTGCCCTTAGAGTCCACAAAGCCTTACCAATAATACAAACAGCTAACTAACACATAGTTTGTATATGGTATGTATATCTATATATTTTATGCATTCATGACATACCTTTTGATTGATTTTTTTGGATAGTTCTGGGCTATGCTGTTCATCTGTGCAGTTTTCAGTTTGTCACAGATCTCAAAAAAATTGGTGATGTATTTACTGAAAAAATCCCCATACAGGTGGACCAGTGCAGTTCAGATCTGTGTTGTTCAAGAGTCAACTGTATAGGCCAAATACTGCTGTTCAAAGTTCCCTAGGTTAGTTTTTTCCTTTCCTCTTTCAGTAAGATTATGTCATTCATTTGTAATATAGTACTTAAGTTCATTTGTTACTATTTTTATTCCATTTTGGGTGTCTCTTGCAAAGTGGTTGAATTAAATTAATCATTTTGAGTATGTGAAACATTAATATTGTTCTAACAGTCAGAACTATGCCTAAAAATTTACTGTCGAAAGTATCAGTACCCTCTCAATTCTTCTATCCTGATCCCACTCCTCCATTCTTTCCACTTTACTCCTACCCACCCACTGTAGGTGTCGGCATCGTTAGTTTCTGGGCTCTTCCTACTAGTTTCTGGGTTCATCCTTCTTCCCTCCTGACTTTCATCTCCCCTGCCCTTCCTTCCCTTCCCCTCCACCCTCACCTTCTCTTCCTTTCTTTTCTGTCCCTGCTCCTCCTCCCCCTCTTACTCCTCCTCCTCCTTTTTATCCCACAAATAAGCAGATAGAGATATGTTTTATTTCCCTTTGTTTTTACATAAAGATAAACACTCTTTTGCATTTTGCTTGTTACACTTAAAAATGTATCCTGAAATAGTCCACACTAGTTCATAGTCCACACTAGTTCCTCAAGCTTTAATACAACTGTACAATAAACCTTTGTATTGCTGTATAATAATTTATTCAATTATCCTAGTGGGAGTTATTTTGACTATAAAAAATTACTTTTTAAAAAACTCAACCTCCCTCCCCTTCACCTCTCCATGTAACTCAGTGAACTTCTCTGGGTATCCCTCACTGTGGAGAATCTTTTCACCATTAACCTAAAAGTTTTATTATTGATGCTGTATGGATGGAGTAGTCTTGAGGCTACTGCAAGAATAAGTGAGGTAGAAGATAGAATGGTGGAAATAAACGAAGCAGAGAGGAAAAAAGAATCAAAAGAAATGAGGAAAACCTCAGGGACCTCTGGGACAATATGAAACGCCCCAACATTCGAATCATAGGAGTCCCAGAAGAAGAAGATAAAAGGAAAGGCCATGAAAAGATACTCGAGGAGATAATAGTTGAAAATTTCCCTAAAATGAGGAAGGAAATAGTCACAGAAGTCCAAGAAACCCAGAGAGTCCCAAACAGGATAAACCCAAGGCGAAACACCCCAAGACACATATTAATAAAATTAACAAAGATCAAACACAAAGAACAAATATTAAAAGCAGCAAGGGAAAAACAACAAATAACACACAAGGGGATCCCCATAAGGATAACAGCTGATCTTTCAATAGAAACTCTTCAGGCTAGAAGGGAATGGCAGGACATACTTAAAGTAATGAAAGAGAAAAATCTACAACCCAGATTACTGTACCCGGCAAGGATCTCATTCAGATATGAAGGAGAATTCAAAAGCTTTACAGACAAGCAAGAACTGAGGGAATTCAGCACCACCAAACCAGCTCTCCATCAAATGCTAAAGGATCTTCTCTAAACAGGAAACACAGAAAGGATGTTTAAACACGAACTTAAAACTACAAAGTAAATGGCAACGGGACCATACTTATCAATAATTACCTTTAATGTAAATGGGTTGAATGCCCCAACCAAAACATATACACAATGGAATATTACTCAGCCATTAAAAAAAATACATTTGAATCGGTTCTATTGAGATGGATGAAACTGGAGCCCATTATACAGAGTGAAGTGAGCCAGAAAGAAAAGCACCAATACAGTACACTAATGCATGTATATGGAATTTGAAAGATGGTAATGGTAACCCTATATGGGAGACAGAATAAGAGACACAGATGCACAGAACAGTCCTGTGGACTCTGAGGGAGAAGGTGAGGGTGGGACGTTCTGGGACAATAACATTGAAACATGTATATTGTCATATGTGAAGCGGAACACCATTCCATGTTCTATGCATGGGACGGATGCTCAGGGATGGAGCGTTGGGATGACCCAGAGGGATGGGAAGGGGAGGGAGGTGGGAGGAGGGTTCGGGAGGGGGAGCACAAGTGAACCCATGGCTGATTCATGTCAATGTATGGCAAAAACTACTACAATATTGTAAAGTAATTAGCCCCCAACTAAAATAAATTAAAAAATAAAAATAAAAAAAAATAAACAGAAAATCATGTTGCAAAAATAAAATAAAATAAAATAAAATAAAATAAAAAACTTTTTATAGAAATAGACACAGTTCAGTGGTTTTTCACACACTGAACACACAAGACTAACCAGTACCCAGGTCAAGAAACAGATCATTGTTAGTACCCCAAAAGCCCCCCTGTGCTTCCTTCCTGCTACTGTCCATCTCTCCCCTATCCCTATGGTAACTAACCACTATCCTACTTCTAAGAGTAAAGATTAGTTGCACCTATTTTTGTTCTTAATATCAATGGAATTTTTTTTTATACAATATGCATTCAGTTGTGTCTGCCTCTCACTCAACATATTGTGAGAATCATTTATGTTGTTCTGTGTACACCATGCTTATTGATATATAGTATTCTATTTATTTATTCATTTTACTCTTGATGTGCAATTGAGTAGTTCCCAGTTTAGGACTATTATAGACAGTGTTGCAAGAACATTCCAACACATGTCTTTGTTATACACAGACATACATTTCTGTTGGATATTTACTTAGGAGTGAAATTACTGTATTAATAGGATATAGATATTTGGTTTTAGTATATGTTACCAGTTTTCCAAAATATCAGTTTATATTCTCACCAGCAAAATATGAGCTCCATTTGTTCCACATACTCACCCACACTTGGCAATTTCATTTTAGCCTTTCAGGTGGGTGTGTAGTGATATACCACTGTGATTTCATTTTGGATTTCCCTGATGACTAATGAAGTGGTTTACTTTTCCATTTGTTATTGATCATTTGTATTTGCTCTTTTATGGAACATCTGCTCAATATCTGCTTTTATTTCTTTTCTTTTTAGATAGCTTGCATTTTCTTATTTTTTGAAGAGGTTCTTTTTTTCTCAATATTCTGGATACAAGTTGTTTCTTGATGTCTTAGTTTGGGTTCCCCAGAAAGAAGCCCTGAGGTTAGTTTTCTAGTCAAGTGATTTATTGATACAGTGCTCCCTGGAAAAAGTAATAAGGGAGTGTGAGAATCAGCATGAGGAAGAAGAAGAAGTTAAGCAAAGGTGTGAGTTCAGGTAAGGTCCTGCTGAGGGTAGCTTCAGCCTTATGCCTTAGGGGAACTCTGGGATGTTCTTTATACCTTAAACTTTGTCCCAGATCGGGAAAAGGAAGCTTGATTTTCATATTCCTGTTACATAATTCTGATAGCTGCTACAACATAGATAAATTTCGAAGACATTATGCTCAGTGAAACAAGTCAGAACAAAGGGATGAATGTTTTATGATTCCGTTTATATGAGGTACTTAAACTAGTCAACTTCATAGAGACAGGAAGTAGAATAGTGGTTACCTGTGGCTAGGGTATGTGGGACTGAGACTTATTATATAATGAGTACAGAGTTTCCATTTGGGATGACAAGAAAGTTCTGGAGATGGATGATGGTGATTGTTGTACAACAGTGTGAATGTACTTAATGCCACTGAACTGTACACTTAAAAATGATTTAATGTGTGTGTGTGTATGTGTGTTTCAGTTGCTCAGTCATGTCTGACTCTTTGCGACCCCATGGACAGTAGCCCACCAGACTCCTCTGTCCATGGAATTCTCCAGGCAAGAATACTGGAATGGGTTGCTATTTCCTTCTCCAGGGGACCTTTCTGACCCAGGGATTGAACCTGGGTCTTCTGCATTGCAGGCAGATTCTTTATTGTCTGAACCACCAGGTAAGTTTTATGTTATTTATATTTTACCACAATAAAAAAAATGAATCACGTGCACCATCATCGAGTGGGATTTATCCCCAGGACGTGAAGATGGTTTAGCATTATGCAAATCAATAAGTATGATTTGTCATTTAATAGAATAAAAGATTTTAAAAAGTCATCTCAATAAATATAGAAAATGCATTCCACAAAATTCAACATCCTTTAGTGACAAAACTCTCAACAAATTAGCTGTAGAGGGAACACCCTCAATATAATAATGGCTTTGTAAGACAGACTGCAACTAACACCATACTAAATGGTGAAAGGTTGAAAGCTTTTCTGGAAGATAAGGGTGCCCCACTCTCATCACTTTTATTCAACATAGTACTAGAAGTTTTAGTCAGAGCAGTTAGGCAAGAAAAACAAATAATAAGCATTGAAATCACAAAGGAAGAAATAAAATTGTCTCTGTTTGAAAAGGTTTCCCTGATAGATCAGTTGGTAAAGAATTGCCCGCAATGCAGGAGGCCCCGCGTTGATTCCTGGGTCAGGAAGATCTGCTGGAGAAGGGATAGTCTACCTACTCCAGTATTCTTGGGCTTCCCTTGTGGCTCAACTGGTAAAGAATCTTGCTGCAATGTGGGAGACCTGGGTTTGATCCCTGGGTTAGGAAGATCCCTGGAGAAGAGAAAGGCTATTTGAAAACCTTAAAAGACTCCACCAAAAACCCTTAACAACTAATAAACAAATTCAGTAAAGTCATAGGATACAAAATAAACATAACATTTAGCTGTCTTATACACTAAAAAACACCATCTGAAACAAAAATTAAGAAAATAATGCCATCAAAATAATAAAATATTTAAGAAATTTAAACAAAAAAGTGAAAGATCTGTGTGCTGAAAAATATAAGACATCAATGAAAGAAATTTAAGAGGATACAAACAAATAGAAAGATATTCTGTGTTCATGGACTAGAAGAGTTAATATTGCTAAAATGTCCAGACTACCTAATGTGATCTACAGATTCAATGCAATCCCTATGAAAATCCCATTGCTATTTCCCACAGAAATAGAAAAAATAATCTTAAAATTCATAAGGAAGCACAAAAGACCCCAAATAGCCAAAGCCATCTCAAGAAAAAAGAACAATGCTGGAGGCATCACAATACCTAATTTCAAACTTTATTACAAAGCTATAGTAACCAGAACAGTATGGTACTGGCATTAAAAACAGCCACATAGACCAATGTGGGGGGTGGGGGGAAGGGGGGAGAAAGAGAGCCCAGAAGTAAACTCACACATGCAAAGGAGTCAAGAAATCTCAATGAGGAAAAGATAATCTCTTCAATAAATAGTACTGGGAAAACTGGATATTCACAAGAAAAATGAAATTAAACCTCTATCTTACAGCACTCACAAAAATCAACTTGAAATTGCTTAAAGACTTAAATTTTAGGCCCTAAACTATAAAACTACAAGAAGAAAACATAGGGAAAAATCTCCTTGACTTTGGTTTGGCAATGATTTTTTGGATATGATACTAAAAGCAAAGGGGCTTCCCAGGTGGCACTAATGGTAAAGAACACGCCTGCCAATGCAGGAGACATAGGACATGCAGGTTCAATCTCTGGGTTGGGAAGATCCCCTGGAGGAGTAAATAGCAACCCACTCCAGTATTCTTGCTTGGAAAATCCCATGGACAGAGGAGCCTGGTGTGCTATGGTTCATAGAGTCGCAAAGAGTCAGACACGACTGAAGTGACTTGGCACACATGCACGCGCTTAAAACAAAAGAAAAACAAGTGAAAGCCACTCAGTCATGTCCGACTCTTTGCAACCCCATGTACTGTAGCCTGCCAGGCTCCTCTGTCCATGGAATTTTCCAGGCAAGAATACTGGAGTGGGTTGCCATTTCCTACTCCAATAAACAAATGGGATTACATCAAACTACAAAACCTTTTACACAGCAACATGAAAAGGCAACCTCTGAAATGGGAGAAAACATTTGAAAACCGTATATTTGATAAGAAGTTAATATCTAAAATATATAAAGAACTCATACAACTCAACATTAGATCAATCTGATTAAAATATTGGCAGAGGACTGAAAAGGAAGCTTTCCAAGGAAGACATACAAATCGTTACAAGGTACATGAAAGAGTGCTCAACATCACTAATTATCAGGGAAATGCAAATCAAAATCACAATGATAGATCACCTTAAAACTCTCTGGATGGCTATTCTTAAAAAGACAAGCTATAACAAGTGTTAATGGGGCTATAAAGAAAAGGGACTCCTTGTGGACTCTTAGTGGGAATGTAAATTGGTACAGCCACTATGGAAAACAGTATGGAGGTTCCCTAGAAAATTAAAAATAAAACTCCCATATGATCTAGCAATCCCTCTTCTGGGTATTTATCCAGAGGCAATGAAATCAGGATCTTAAAAAGAAATATCTGCACTTCCATGTTCACTGCAGCATTCAAATTATTTAAGTTCATGGAAACAACCTAAGCGTCCATCTGCTGCTGCTGCTGTTAAGTCGCTTCAGTCGTATCCAACTCTGCGTGACCCCATAGACGGCAGCCCACCAGGCTCCCCCATCCCTGGGATTCTCCAGGCAAGTACACTGGAGTGGGTTGCCATTTCCTTCTCTAATGCATGAAAGTGAAAAGTGGAATTGAAGTTGCTCAGTTGTGTCTGACTCTTAGCAGCCCCATGGACTGCAGCCTACCAGGCTCCTCCGTCCATGGGATTTTCCAGGCAAGAGTACTGGAGTGGGGTGCCATTGTCTTACAACAGATTAATTTTAAAAAGTGTGATACACACAAACACACGCACACTGAAATATTATCAAGCCATAAAAAAACCAGAAATCTTGTCTTTTATGACAACGTGAATGGACATTGGGGAAATTATGCTAAATGAAAAAAGTCAAACAAAAAAAGATATATCATGTGTTCTCACTTATATGTGGACCTTAAAAATCTCTTGGAAATAGAGAATAGAATTGGTGGTTGCCAGGGGCTGGTGGCTGGGGGAAATGAAGAGATTTTTGATCAAAGGATATAGACTTCCGGCTATAAGATGAATAAGTTCTAGGGATCCTGATGTACAGCATAGTCAGGGAACAGAGGTATTATCTAACCTTACTGTAAATCATTTTGTTGTTTACATGTGTATCAAAGCATCACATTGTATACCTTAAACTTACATGTAAGTCAGTAATATCTGAAAACAGGAAAAAAAAATTTAACTTTTTTTTCTGATTCAAATTATATTCTAAAAAGTTTTTATTGATGTATAAATATAGTCTTGGTGTATTGTTAAGTGGGAAAAAAAGAGTACTATACATTGTCTATTGTTTGATCCCACAGGTGTGTGATTGTGTGTGTGTGTGTGCATGTGTGTATGACAGTTTGAAAGCATCTAAGTAGATGGGATTATGGGTGGAATTTTCCCAATTTCTTTCTTTTATTTTTCTTTTCTCATTTTTATCTTTTTTATGTTTATCTATAATATCTGATTTTAAGACATACTCTTACAGGTCAATTTATATAAATATAAGTTACAGTTTTTATTAGTGTGATTAATGCTGAATATATTAAGATGTATAATTGTAATAGTATTCAGGATGTAGGTACGAATTACCTGTATTTATCATAGAGCATTTTGTATAATACATATTCTTATTATACATTTAGATCACCACATTAGTGGTATCTTAATTTTATTTCTATTATCATGTTATGAACATCTTGAGATTCTTTTTTGTATCCTTTATTCTTAGCACAGTTAACTGGCATTTGGTTGCAATGAAATTTATGAATAACTTGAATTTTAAAGAAGGAGAAATCTTGTTTGTAGTTGTGGTTCAATAGTGTATGGAGGATAATTCAAAACCTCAATGATAGCATACATATATATTTGTAATGTAATGCTGGCATTTTTTTTTTATTGTGGAATAGTCAGTTTATAATATATAAATTTGAAGTGTACAAACCGTGATTCACAATTTTTAAAGATTATACTCCATTTACAGTTATTATAAAATATTGGTTCTATTCTCTTGCTGTACAATATATCTTTTTAGCTTATTTATTTTATACATAATTTGTGCCTCTTAATCCCCATCCATATCTTGCTCCTCCTCCCTTCCCTCTTCCCACGGTAACCACTAGTTTGTTCATTGTATCTGTGAGTCTGTTTCTTTTTTGTTATATTCACTAGTTTGTTTTATTTTTTAGATTCAACATATAAATGAAAACTTACAGTATTTGTCCTCCTCTGTCTTACTTCACTAAGCATAATTCTCTCCACATCCATTCATGTTGTTGCAAATGGAAATTTTTCATTTTTTATGGTTGGGTGGTATTCCATCGTGTGTGTGCCTGTGTATGTGTGTGTGTCTGTATCCCATCTTGTTTATCCATTCAACTGTTGATGGACACTTGGGTTGCTTTCATAATTTTGGCTATTGTAAATATCGCTGCTGTAAACATTGGAGTACGTGCATCTTTTCGAATTAGTGTTCTTATTTTCTTCAGATATATACCCTGGAGTGGCATGTGTTTTTATATCACCAAACAGAACAAACATTATTTCAGGGAAATCTAAATTCCTCCAGCAAATGAATCTGAAATAATGCCCCAGGCAGTAATTTCTTTTCCTTTCTGCCAATAGAGGGCAACAAGAACAAGCTGCTTGATAGGTGGTGGTGTTCATAACCTCTTGTCTGTCATCAAAGTTCAAGAAAGTCAGTGTTAAACTTGCAACAAACGAAAGCAGTGTGCATTGAATCTATAAAACTTTAGTAGGAGGAATTCCTGTCTGGTTCCTCTGCCTGCAGCCTCACCTCTTTCCAATCCCCCCACTACCGTACTACTAGAATTTTCTTTTTAAAAGAGATATCTGATACCATTCACTTGTTTTTTTTTTTTTTAAGCTTTAATTGACCAAGACTGGTTCCTGAGTATGATATTTTGGTTTCTTCACAGTATGACCACAACTTTCATTTCCCACTCGTCTCCACCCCTGGGAAACTACGTTCTTTCTCTGCAGAAAGCTATTCATGACGCCCAAACACACCATGCTCTTCTGTACTTTGATATGTTGCTTCTGTTTTTCTTCTACCTGAAATGCCCTGGACTTTCCCTTCCTGCTGAACATCTACTTTTCATTCGAGGCCTGGATAAAAGGTCATCTCTCTGTGTAGCCTTTCTTGACTTTCCACTAAAACTGAACCTTGTTTCTCCCTCAAGTACTACCCATCACACATTGCACTGTTTAAGAATAATCAGTTTGTCTGTATTTCCTAGCTGACTGTAAGGTCCATGAGGGTTCCATGTGTCATAAAGAAACATTCATCTATGTATCCTCAGTGCCTGGCTCGTAATAACTACTCAAAATGCACGTTTCCTGAACAGACAAAAGAAAATGAACTGAACAGAAATTTCTCATAGTGGACAAAACCTGTTGGACAAAATTTTAGATTGACATTACAGCTGAGGCATGTGGGTGGTGCTTTCCATGAGTTCAGGAAGCATCTGATGTTACTAAAAGACTATTTTTGAAATATATAGGGATTTTTTGGTGAATTTTAATTTCTTCACTGCATCTTAGTGGCCAGTTTTTCGTTTTGTTATTTTGTTTGTGGTATTTGTCCAGGTGGGGGTCCTTTAGTGCAGAAGTACAGGGATATTGTATTACAGTTTGGGGAAATCCTGGAAGCACCAGGTCACTTGATTTCTAGACCAGGTGGAATTCTACTTTTTTGCTTCTCAGCAGACAAGGGTGATCTACAATCTGTGTGTACTTGGCACACTCAGTCACTGATTTCAGTCTCACTGACGCCTTGATGCTGGGATCAGCATTCAGGAGTGCAATGAAGGGAGAGCAAGCACTCCTTTCACGGTTCTACCTCAGACTTGAGCACCAGAGTATGTTAAAAAACACGATATATATACCGGTAAGCAGACACAGATGATGTTTTGTAGAGGTGGTCATTGCTATACCATCTGCCAGGTCCTGCAGTTGGTCAAAAAAAAGAAGAAAAGAAATTAGTTTGGCAGGATTTGCTCTTCGCAAAATCATGTTGATTTTTGCCAATTCTATGTAACTTGATATGCTCTTGCAAAATGGGTAAGAACAAAGTGTTTTCACATCGAGCTACAGGAAAAATATGGCCATTGTTCTTATGACCTTAGTTTAAAAAAATTTAAGTATGAGTAAGATAAGGCCATGGTAAATAAAAGATAAAACAAAGGAGATGCAGACAGATGGGTAACTAATTCAGAGCTACCAAAACTCAAAAATTGTTCGTAGCTGTAATGTCATTGATATACTATTTTCATGTGTCAAACTAAAAAGAAGGGGCATGAAATCTAAAGCTTTCTGGGATCAAAATATGCTCAATTCAGGACTAGAAAATTTATTTTTTTAGACTTATATTAGTAAATTTCTACGGAACATGTATATGAATTTGTGAAAGGTAACAGTTACATACAAATAATGTCTTCCTAATTTAGAGTCAAAGTCTTCATAGGATTAATGTATTGACTATAGGAGCTCTAGTTGGTATTATCTACTAACATTATTTCAGTCATTACCATGTTGATTTCACAAAGAATTTGGAAGATGCTAATTAAACTTTGTCAGATATAAGTAAAGGATAGAACTCTGATTTGTTATCCATTTTGCTTTTATTAAACAGAATGATGACTAAATGATTTCAAATGAGGATTCATTCTAAATGTTGAATGAATAGGTTTTAGTGCAAGTTGGTTTGTGTGTAGTACTTCTGCTTTTTACTGTGAGTGAAGGGCGTAGATAAGAGAAACACCAGTGCCAGTGCCCCGTTGTCACATTAATCTTGCTATTTCCTTTTAAAATAACATCTCCCAATAAATCACATTTCCTGCTACATAAAAGTCAAGTTATTTAAATGAAAGTTATGAAAAATTAATTATCTTAACAAATTTATTCATCCAACTAATATAGAGTACATACTATGTGCAAGGCACTGCAGGACACTGATAGTATATATTTGTTAGTCTAAAAAAAGAGATTTGGTTTATACTTTGCATTAACAGATCTTACATATCAAATGACATGCCACACATTTTATGGCATTTTATTCTTAACATCTTAACATATTTATTCACTCCCCATGTTTCATCATGGCATGGCACCAAAGATTCAAGCTTATTTTCATTTGATAAGAATTGCCAACTTGTATGGCTATCAAAGAATCTAAAGACATGGTTCCACGTGTTATCCACATTTTCCACATGCAGCTCTATGCCAGAGAGTCACATCACCTGGGTTCTCTTGCTCTCTGCTTCTCATGGGGTTTAGCAGTGGGGATCATTGGCCAGCAACATAAGTGAGAAAGACAGAGGTTGGGATAGTCTTTCCCATTTCTTCTTCTGCAGCATGATGATGTCAGTAGCTCCATTCTCTATGGACACAGTTCCTATCCAGTGGTTCCTCTTTCAAGATGACAGTCTTTCGGGGTTCCAGAGCACAATTTCTTCCTCCCCGAACCCTTTGGCGGAGGGGTAGAAACCCTCCTAGTATTGCTCTTCCCTCGGTGCTTCTCCATCCTCTGGTGGTTCACTTAACTCTCCACCCCTCTCTAAGCCATCCCTTCATTAAATTCCCCTTTTAACCACTTCAAGGGTAACTCCTCTTTCCTGCTGAGACTCAAGAGAATGCCCCCCAAATATTTTTATATCCAGGGGATTGGTTTCCAATGGTAACATGATGAGAGATAGAAAACCGTTTGAACTATATCCGATGCATTAAAATAATGGAATTCTGTTTCCAAGCAACTTGTAGACAAAGTCTTCCACACTTCAGAATATGTATGCAATAGAGATGATTATTTAGAAAGTTAATGACTTGACTGGAAAAAATTCAACCCTGTTTTTTCTTTTCTTTGCATCCAATATAAATACAGTGACTGCTAGTTTAGAGGTGACAAACTATGGCCTGACAAAACCAAACCTTTATTTTCCGCAAATAAAGTTTTACTACAGTGCAGCAACACCTATTTCTTTTGCATAGTCTATAACTGCTTTGTGCAGCCATGGCAGTGGGGGATACTTGCAACAGAGACCTTATGGCCCACAAAGCCTAAAATATTTACTATCTGGCCTTTTACAGAAAAACTTTGCTGACCTTTGAACTAATTGATTGAAAGATATATTTTTCATTTTATTTATTTTGGCCTCATTTGGATACTTCCCTGAATCTTATAGTCCATATGCTATCTCACACATAACGGTAGCTCAATCAATGTTGATTAATAAAGAAAGTGAGAATGCACTAACCAATACAGAACTCAATCTCAGTTTTGCTTTAAACCCAGAGAATTCATTTTTATTCTTTAACAAGATTTATTAGCCAAGTTTTAGATGTGGTTATGAAAATTTGGGGGTTGATGTTTTAAAAATTGGTAACCTGGTCGTTCTATACACTTAACATATGATGAATATCATTATTAAAAATTTATTTGAATTCCATTTATTGAATAATTTAAACTGAGATGCACGTTCCAATTTTGATCATGGTTATGTTTCCTAGTGGTGTTTTGAGAGTGGTACAGTTTTTTAAAATAATATGAATTATATGCAGAAATGTATTAACTTCTGAGTGGTAGAATTATAGGCTTGATATTTTTTTGTTTCATTTTTTTGTGTTGTCGATTTTTCCAAATAGGACAATGAAATGTATTATTGATAATTTAAAAAATATGGAATATGTTTAGTTTCACGTAACTGAATATTTCATACTGCTATTTTGGTTTGAGAAACAAAAGATCTTTACAAAATTCATGGAATAAAATTAACTCTGAGAATTCTTCTCAAACTACTATTTTAAGAAAATGTTCAACTGGCATATCTCAATTGAAAATTACAAAATAAAAACATTCACGTTAAAATTTTTTAAAGTTTTGCATGAATTTTAACTTTAAGCAGCAGAACATCAAATACATAGTCTCTTATATTTGCATATGCATTTTTAACACATCTTCCTACTGTCATTTGACACAAGGGAATAAAATGCTTTCATATTTCCTCATTTGCAACATTCATCACTTGTAATTCACATTTTTATATGAAAGCAGACCTACATTTTTTTCTATGATTAGAAGTATTTGTTATAGCCCTCATTTATTTTCAGTAGCCTCAGAGCACCACTGGTACCTTATGTGGAATTGACTTGCTGATTTACCCCAAAGGGAAAGCTGTGTGACAAATTCAAATGATTCCCTAAAATGGTATTATTATACCCAAGAATAGTCAGTTTGTGTTTCTTTTATCAAAAGGTCTTAAGCTTTTGTGTCATGGTATATAATTTATCAATTGTATTTCTGTATTCTTCCTCCACTGTGAGGGTACTTCCTGCCACACGGAAGTTTTGTCTGTTTTATTAATGCTCCATCACTTGCTCTGACACAGATAAGTTCTTTCTTAACTAGGTATTGCTAATGTTCGCCTCTAAGATCATAAAGGCTTACCGTCAGAATAGGAGAGAGATTTTTTTCACCTTTTAAAAGTCCATTTTTATAAAATTTGTCCTTTTCCATACATATTTTTATTTTCTCCTCTATTTATCAAATTTCTATTTGTTTGCTGTCTTTCCATCAGCAGCGTCTTAAGTAGGAATGAGTCATCACCACCTATTGCACAGATTTAAGGAATTAAAGGAGGGGTAGGAAATCATACAAATACAAGGAACTGAACACATGATATGACAATCATACCCTGGAAATACCTGACAAGTGACCATTAACTTAGAAGATTATTGCATGTCAGACCACAGCCAAAACATTACACATTACTTTTAGGCACATCACAAATTCATAGACTTTACTCATAGGAGAGTCCATCAGGTTCTCACTCAAAAATTATTACTTCTTTCAGACTGTTTTCACAATCTGTGAATTTCCTTCAGATAGAAAATTAGTAGCTGCAGATTTGAATGGGGACTCTTGATAGATTCTCAGCAACAAAAATGAAGAGCCAGGAGAGAAGATAGGAAAACTCTTCAAAGTAAAAACTCAAAACATAATTGTCCGGGACCTGTGAGGACAGGTTCTCGTACTTCTAAAGAGCCTCTGAATATATTGTTATATTAAAAGCATGACTCAATCTTTTAGGTCAATTACAATGACATATTTCTTTAATAAAATGTCCATTTCTGTTCAGTAAAGCTTAGACAATAATAACACCTTTCTACAAGATTTCATAAAATGATAACAAATGGAAAACAGTTTGGGTATTGAAGACATATCATCGTATGCTGCCTGAGAAATGAAAGATTACATGATATTTATGTATCTCTCTATGCTTTTCCTTGAGGGAAAAAATTATTGACTTTGGCAAAATCTGTCTTGAAAGCCATGTGTTTTATAATCTCAGTGTCTTTTTAGTTCTTCACATTCACTGGCAAGTGGTATCTTCAGCTAATGCTTCCTCTAGGTCATTAGTTAACTAGAATAGTTCTTGGAAGTTGCTCATCTGTGAGCTCTTGGCAATTGTCAGGAATTTAAACTGGTCACCATGGTTCAAGGAAGACTCTGACACACTGACCAAGAGTTCGCATAAGAGCAAGGCACAGTCCTAAATGCCAGGGATACAAAGATTAATAAAATGAGATCACTCTTCTGGATTTCCCCATCTATCCAGAAGAACATGTCAGCAAATACATGCCATTCAGAGTATATTACAGAAACAAATGGAGGTTAGATCATCTGCAGGCACCACTTATCCCGTGGAAGAGGAATGGTTCAGAGAAAGTGACCCTGGAATCCTGAAGGTTGGGAGTTCACTTTGTTAGAAATCAGGAATGAGCATTTCAGGGGATGGTAACATGGAATTAAAAGACGCTTGCACCTTGGAAGAAAAGCTTTGACAAACGTAGATGGCGTTATCAAAAAGTAGAGACATTACTTTGCCAACAAGGCCCATATAGTCAAAGCTATGGTTTTTCCAGTAGTTAGGTATGGATTTGAGAGTCTGACTATTAAGAAGGCTGAGCACTGAAGAACTGATGGTTTCAAACTGTGGTGTTGGAGAAGACTCTTGAGAGTCCCTTGGACTGCAACGAGATCAAACCAGTTAATCCTAAAGGAAATCAATCCTGAATATTCATTGGAAAGACTGATGCTGAAGCTCCAATACTCTGGCCACCTAATACAAAGAGCTGACTCACTGGAAAAGACCCTGATGCTGGGAAAGACTGACGGCAGGAGGAGAAGGGGACAACAGAGAGTGAGATAGTTGGATGGCATCACCGACTCGATGGACATGAGTTTGAGCAAGCTCTGGGAGATGGTGAAGGACAGGGAAGCCTGGTGAGCTGCAGTCCATGGGGTTGCAGAGTCAGACATGACTGAACAACAACAAGCGTGGAATGTAATGATGAATTTGTGATGGTTCACCTTGTTCAGAATACAGCATTAGGGCATTTGAGAGGAACCATTGTAGACAGGGCTTCCCTTGTGGCTCAGCTGGTAAAGAATCCGTCTGCAATGTGGGAGACATGAGTTCGATACCTGGGTTTGGAAGATCCCCTGGAGAAGGGAAAGGCTACCCATTCCAGTATTCTGACCTGGAGAATTCCATGGACTGTGTAGTCCATGGGGTCGCAAAGAGTCAGACACCACTGAGCGACTTTCACTCTTCCCTGATAGTTCAGTTGGTAAAGAATCTGCCTGCAATGCCGGAGACCCCAGTTCAGTTCCTGGGTTGGGAAGATCCCCTGGAGAAGGGAAAGGCTACCCACTCCAGTATTCTGGCCTGGAGAATTCCACACTGTATAGTTAGTTCATGGGGTCACAAAGAATCAAACATGACTGAGCAACTTTCACTTTACTGATGACCAGGCTAAGAAGAGGATTCCTTTCTCTGCCCTGTCATCTCTTCCAATTTAACTTTCCTCTGCCCATTTGAGATATAGAACAGAACTACAAGTGCACTAATTAGATGTCCTTAGGGAATGAAACCACTTTCTCCATTTTACAGCTGAGGAAATAGATGCTCAAAGAATTAGGTAACACACCTTCTCTTTGTCATCGTATTATGTTTCTCTTAAAACTATGCTTGATAATTAAAACATATACCTTCTATATTCTAAGGTGAATTTAAAATCTTATTCTTTACTTCAAGAGGACTTCGAGACCCTTTGGAGAAATCTTTGAGAGATTGGATTTCTTGATGACCTGGCATTTCTTTTTAAATATTCATGAAGCAATGATGCCATTCCTTTTTTAAAGAACTAATTGACAATTCAGCCATTTTAGGCATCCAATTCAGTGATTATTGTATATTCACAGTATTGTGTATCCATCACAACAGTCATTGAGTATTTTCTCGAAAAGAAACCCACACCCCTAAACCATGAGTCCCATTTCCTCCCCATCTCCCCAGACCTAGACAAACACGAAGCTACTTTCTGTCTCTATAGACTTGTTTCTTCTGGACATTTCATATAAATGGTATCATACGATATGTGACAGGCCTTTGTGACAGACTTCTTTAGTTTAGCATAACGTTTTCAAGGTTCATCCATACTGTAGCATGTGTTGGTACTTCATTGTTTTTTATTGCCAAATAATACTCCATTTTATAGATATACCACATTTAATTTATTCAGTTATCAGCCGATGGGCATTTGGGTTATTTTCACTTTCAGCTATTCTAAACAACAATGCCATTCTGCTACTGTATTTATGTCATTTATTATACTAGCTTATGGATGTGGTTAGCTTTGCAAATATTTGTCACCAAGGAGCCGGTTCCGAGTGAGTTTATCACTTCCTGTAGTGTAAATCAAGATGGAGGTAAACATGAGTGCTTTTAGTACACAAGTCGTGTTATGTACATGTAACCTGCAGGGGAAACCTCAATTATAATACACAGAAAGAATCTTTCTCCAGTGGTTCCTAAATTGATCCTGGTCCATTCCAATCATTTAATTTCTGATTAGAAGAGGGTGGAGTTTTAGACCCTAGCCAGATGGATATGATTTTTCCAAAGTCCTTTCCTGGGGATTTAAAGTTCTAAGAAGGAATGAATTCAGGACACATAATTACAAAGCACAAAAAAGCTACCTTGAAGAAATCTTGAGAAATCTCTTCCTAAGTGAAAGGAGGATAGGGAGAACTTTTGGATTTATTCTTATAGGATGTTGCAATTCAAAGACCATTAAGTTGTATATAATGTGCAATCCTCTTTTGCCAGACAGAGAAGTTTCCTGATTGTACTCTTGAGATATTATAAAGCATTTCTAAGGCTGCTGTTAAACTAGAGAATTGTGAATTGGTAGGTTTTCAAATAAGTTACTCCAGACCTCCGTCTGGTCTAAAGCTTCCTGCTTTTACAATTAACTCCTCATGTTTCTTTGCTGCATGCTTGTGTGTGTGTGTGTGTGTGTGTGTTAAACCTAAAGATAGACCAGAAAGCATCTGGGGCCATCTGGTTCTAAAGGGGAATCCAGATTTCTATGAGGGCTAGCTACTAAATGTAAAGAGGATAAACAATGCTATCTTAACTTACAACTCTTGTGCTAACCTTCAGTCATTACCATCCAAAATGCCCTTAACTCACACTGGTGTTAAACTTCATGGTGTTTTCCTTTATGAATGAAGCAGGTTGGTCTGTCTTAACACAAACCACAGTACAGGCATAAACACTGCCATGTTGTTTTTAGCCAGGCTTCCAAGAGATTACAAAGAAAAGTGGGCAAGTTAGGCATAAGGCAATTCTTCCTTCTTGGTGCCTGTTCACTCTTGTTCTGCGCTTCCAAATAAAGGATTGTGATTAAGAAAGAGTTGTCAAGAGCAAAGGGAAAAGATTGCTAACAAGTGGGATGACTCAGGGCTTGTGTACTGGCCAGGGCAATGCAAGATTCTACCCTATATATCACTTATCAAAGTGCCACATGAATGCATCCTAATTTTAATTAATATAATTTTGGAGGTGCATTTCTCTGCTCTCCAAAGCAAGATTCTTTCTCCTGCAACTGAAGTAAGACAGGTTACGTTTCAAGTTTTTTCCCTCAAGATTCTTAATTTGAGAGGAATAATAATGAAAACACCACCAATAATATGTAAAAAGCCCTTAAGCTAGGTTGCCATTTAACTCTATTAAGTCAACCCTATTTAACATGTGAAGAAAGTAAAGTGCAGAGAGGTTCAGAGACTTGCCTAGGCTTACACAGCTGGTAAGTATTAGAGCTTGGATTTGAATTTGGCAGAAGACTCTAGAACCCAGGCTCTCAACAACCTAAATAAGAAATTGTGCTGTTCTTAATTCAGTGTTGTGACAAAAACATTTTTACTGCTAATTAAAAATATCATGTAAGTACTCAAAGCAGATATTTATGTAAATGTAAACACACACTGAAGAACTATAATATATTTATTTTCTAAAAAAAATTTTTTTGCATGCCATTTTGTCCCAGGGAAAAGCCTTATTTTCCTTAAAAATGAAGAGGAATAACATTTGATTTTGTGGGGGAACTGTTAAAATTACTTTGATGGTTCCAGTCGTGCACAGCATTAAGATTTATGACAAATATGTAATCTGTTTATTTGTCACCCAACTTGGATGACTTCCAAATGTTTCCTCTTAGTAGCTCTTGATTTTTGTTTGGATTTTTTCAATCACCAAACAGTCAAACAATGTCTGAATAACGTTTGCTCCAGTTAGAAAATACCAACATGTTGAAAGGCAGCTTTGGTTATTTAAAACCCTACTACATTGACGTGCAACTTTGAAGAGCATGCATGCTTTTATGGACTGGATTTTTTAAAGAAGCAAAAAGAGGAAAAAAAAAACCCCTAAAACAAACAAGTTTGCGGCCCAAGTCCCTTCTTTGCTATTTACTGCAGTAAGTTTTCCTACTCCGTTTTGCTGGCGAAAGCACGCTCAACAGATCAAACTGTCCGAAAAAGGCCGTCTGCATCCCTCATGTTTAGAAGCGAGGGATTTCGTTCTCCTTCCTTCACACATCAAAGAAAGCACTCGAGGAGGAAATAAACCATAATTAGGCATGAGCAAGCGAGCAGACCGACCCCTTCCTCTCCCTTCCCCATCCCCGCCCCCCAGGCCCTGGCAACCATCCTGGGCGCGAGCGAGGAGCCGGCCACCGCGGCAGCTGCAGCGAGCGCGCGTCCACGCCGCGCCCGCCGCTAGGATCTGGGCGGCGGCGGGGCCGGCCCGGGGTCGCGCGTACTCGGGAGCGCGCTCATGCAGCGGTTTTCTTCTCCCACAATCCAGAGGCTTGCGGCGCGGGAGGGGCGGGGAGTCGGCGGAAGGATATGGCCGCGGAGGGAGCTGCACGCTCCCTTTGACGGCTGGCTGGAGGCGCTAGTTGAGCGGCGAGGAGCGGGGTGTGATTCGGCACTGCGGTTCTGAGGCCGTTACTCCGGCTCCTCTAGAGAGGGCGGAGAAGGAGGCTGGAGCGCGGCGGTGATTTTGTGCCAGGGCTTCCCAGAGGCGCACTGAAAAGGCTGGCGGGGCTCGGGAGGCTTGGGGGTTAGGGACACTCATTCAAGCCCCCACCCCCCGGGAGGGGAAGGGGGCAGGCGGCGAGGCTCGAAGGCGGCTGAGAGATGGTGTGTGCTAGGGGGGAAGGAGCGAGCGCTGCCTGTCGTTGGTGAGGGGCTGCAGGCAGGGAAAGCTCCGTGGGTCAAAGCTGCTCCATGCCCACTGGTGGGTGGAACGTGTTGAGCGGAACACTGAGGTTTAGCCTGGCGGCCGCTCGGAACCCTTAACGTGGTATCTAACGTGGGATTTCATTTAGCCCGCGGTGGGATTAATTCGTTGAGGGCAGCCTCGCTGGTCTGGCGCCTCCGGGAGCTGGGCAACCTTGACGGGCTTTTTGTCTTGCTGCTCCAGCCCCTTCTCCCTTCCTCCTCCTCCAGATGCCTTTTCTTTGCCCCTCCTCGCCCGGTACAGACATTTCCAGCGCAGGCTGCCGCTCGTGGCTGCTGTCGAAGCCACTTTTCGGGATTTCGATTCGTTTCCCTCTGGGTTGTTTTTTAAGGAGGGAGAGTTTTTCTCTCCTCCACGATGGGATTTTCTTCCCGTGCCAAAATGGACTTTCATTGATTTCTACTTACTTCTTCAACGTTTAGTGACCAATTCTCTAGGCGTTTTTTTGTGGTAGTTCCTTTTTTTTTTCAAGTACATTCTCTGTAAAATGGAGAACGAGGTTTTTACTCCCCTTCTGGAGCAGTTCATGACCAGCCCCTTGGTCACTTGGGTAAGTGGGGTGTTATTTGTTGCATATTTTGCTGCATTATTTGTGGCTGCAGAGATGGAGGTGGGCGTTCGTGTCGTGATGATCATTCTGTTCTAGGTTAAAACGTTTGGACCTCTGGCTGCAGGAAATGGGACCAACCTGGATGAATATGTGGCTTTGGTGGATGGGGTATTCTTGAACCAAGTCATGCTTCAAATGTAAGTGCTCTGTTTTTTCTTTCTAGGCAGCTTTTTTTTTTTTTTAATTGCATACTGTGAACTTAGAGACTGTTTTAAGATCTTTGGTCAGAAAAATTCAGGTGGTTTAAGAATTGCACCTTGAAAGGAGTGATAATCTTACATGCCCACCCCATTTATCACAAGCCAGTCATTATACCTGTTAAAATTGTGAAACTTTGATTTTTCATTCTGCAAATCATGTATTGTCACTTACTGTCTTCAGTGCTGAAATCCAAACCATATTGTGTCCTTTTTGATAATTTGGTAAAATGAGGAGAATTAGAATAGTTTCCTGAGGTGGGGGGCGGGGGTGGGGGAAGCGTTTACTGTAAAGTTATGTGCATTTGGTACAGAATGTTTCTTATTAACCTTTGTGTCTAAAAATAAATGGCTCAAAATTTGAAACTGGTGAAGTAATAACAGATTTCAGAGAAAAGAATTTCAAACAGCAGTTCTGATTGGTGAGGACTGTTGCTGTAGGAAGTAATTTAAATGCATATAATAACTAAAGTCTGATTAGATGATTGATTGTGTGAATTATTCGATTAATATTTGGGGAATCATTTTAAGGTGTTCTTAGAGCTTGTTTTGAAATGCAGGTGGTTGAAATCTTGATGACAATTAGCTAATGATTTAGTAGGCAAATCTTTGTCTTTTATGTTTATAATGTCTTTAAATTAAGTAGAAAAGTGTTTTTGAGGAGGCAGTTGAATATCAAAATCACATTGGTAGCTGGATCAATGAAATAGAAACTATTTTTATCATAGGTATTGTAGCATTAGGTGCATTCTCAGCACATCAGTGTAGTGAATATTACAGCTGTGCTCAAAATTATGTGTATTAGCCTTATTTCTCTTGAATACTACCTGATTACAAGAGTAGTTTGAAACTTTCCATTTTAAGATATTCTTTGTGTTACATATGTGGGAATTTAGTGCATTATTAGTAAATGTTATCAAAGAATAAGTCTACTGTTAATAGACTAATACCCTAACATAATGATCAATTCTGTATATTTTTGATTATTAGTTTTCTCTTTAGATTTTTCTACTTAAAAGAAGATACAGTGAAATCCATAAATAAGTGTTCCACTTGTAACTTCAATCTGTGTACTCAGAGTCTTGCAGTCTGTATGCTCAAAGAGACTTTTGTGCTGTTTTTCATATATATGTTAATCCTACAGGAAAGTATTCTACTACTACATGTTTCCAAAAGTGTTTTTTTTGTATAGGCACCCAAAGAAATATATTATCTGAATGTATTTTTTTTTTCTTAAGAAAGGAAAAGGGAATGTGGACATTAATTATTTCCAGGGATAATAAATATATTTTGGGCAGCTTTCCCGTGGAAGTATCTTTAATCTTTGAAATATCCCTCTATTTCCCAAGCAAAATGGTAGAATAATTAAACCAACTTCTATTTTAGGGAGCACAAATGACAGGAAGGGTAGCCATTACAGTAGATACTCAGCACTTGTTCCCCTGTGTCTCTTTTCTTATTTGTTTTTAGACAGAAGATTTGCAGTTTGTATGTTGAACCCTAAAAAAACAGGTGTGCTCGTAAATATAGGAAAATACATTAGTTTTTCCCTTTAATGGTTTTTATTTGAGTGATTCTTTTTCCAAAAAATATTTAGTAAATTTTTTTTGAAGCCAGGATAGTTAGCTGAGGTGCTAAAAACAGACACTTTAGCTTGTTTCCATTTTGGGTACAGTTTTATACTTAAAATATATATGTGTGTGTATATTTTGAAAGTAATGGTGTTCCAAAATAGTGGTTGCCAGGTTGTTTTTTTGGGAAGACTAGCTCCATTCCAAACCTCAAATCTGCTTCTGTTTTTAATTCCACCTTTTAGTTTCTTTAAAAGTTTTTTCAGTGTCCTAATTCTGTTCTGAATGACCTGTATAAATTAAAGGAAAAGAAAATTAAGAAAAAAAAGAAAGACATATGTTTTAGTTTTTTAAAAAGTATCTTATGAGATCAACACAAATTTATTGTAATTTATTACCTAAATTATTTACCTAATAGGGCAACAAAATACACATTGTTTTAAAAGCTGTATTTTGCTAATTTTGAAATCATTAAGATTTCTATTGAGCACTTAGCTCAAATTAACTTTTGATTTATTATATTAAATTGTCAGTTGAAATTGTACCTAGTAAGTTAACCTAAAAATAATTTCTAGGTTAAGTTTGGTTATAAAATTTGTGGGTGAGAACCATTTGTAAATGCAGCATATGGATTTTTTTGTGTGTGTGTGTCACATTTCTTGTGCTTGGAGTTCATTGAGCTTCTTGGATCTGTGGTTTTATAGTTTTTATCAAATTTGGAAAAAAATCTGGCCATTATTTCTTAAATAGATATGTATATATGTCTTTTCTTTGCCCCCTTTCCTTCTCTTGGAAGTCCAGTTACATGTATATCAGGCTACTTGATGTTAGTTGATATACCATTCAGTTTTTTTAGTCTTTTCCTCTGTTTCACTTTGGATAATCTTGCTAAATTCATTAATCCTTTTTTTCTGTAATGTTTAATCTGCTGTTAGTCCCATCCAGTGTGTTTTTCATTTTAGATACTGTAGTTCCATCTCTAAAAATTTAGTCTTTTTTATATCTTCCATGTCTATAGATTTCATGTTTTGTCTTTTCTGTAGCTTCTTGAACATGCAGAATACAGTAATAACTGGCTTAATGTTCATGTCTTCTAATACTGTCTGTGCCGTTTCTTGGTTGGTTTTGATTGATTTTTCTTCTCACTATGGATTGTGCTTCCTTGCTTTTTGCATACCTGGTAATTTTTTATTAGATGCCAGACATTTGAAATTTTACTTTGTTGTTGGGTGCAGGATATTTTTGCATCTCATTAAAAATATTTTTGAGCTTTGTTTTGGAATGCAGTTAAGTTACTTGGAAACAGTGGTCTTTTCAGATCTTGCTTTTAAGTTGTGTTAGGCAGTACCACTTTGCTTTGTTGCACTGTTGAGGCAAAACCCTTTTGAGTATTCTGGCGGTGGGAACAGGAACTATTCCTGGACTTCTGTGCGCTCTGGGTGGTGTTACCTCTAATCCTTTCTGGTGGCTCTTTCACTGTCCGTGGATGGTTTCTTCACAAATATGTATTGATAAGTACTCAGCTAAAGACTTGAGGGAACCCTGTGCAGATCTCTGGATCTTTCTGAGCAGCTCTCTCTTAGGTGTTCTGCTGTGTATATGAAGGTCACCTTGCTGTCCCCAGACTAAGTTTTGTGTCCTGGATTCAGGGAGACCACTATGTTCTGCCTCTGTTCCCCATTCCTGTTCTGTGGCCTAGAAACTCTTTCAAGGCAATAAACTGGTGCAGTGGTAGGACTTATTTTGTGTGTTTCCCATCTATGAAGGATCTACTGTTCTTTGTTGCCTGATGTCCATTGTTTTGAAAAATGCTTCGTATGTTTTTTGTCCTTCCCCATCCCCCCCAGTTGTTTCGGGCAGGAGGGTAAATTTGGTTCCTTTAATTTCATCTTGGCCAGATGTGAAAATCTGTTTATATTCTTAAAACCTGTCTTGTATTCCTGCTTTTAGATGTGACAGAATTTTGTTACAGGATCCTTATGGTAGAATTTTTTCTTTCGTCTAAAGAGTAAGAATATTCATTAATTTAGTGACTTCTGGATTTGCCATTTTTGACCCAGAATTTGAAAGTAAAGAGTGGACTTCTTCATTCTAGTTTATGACTCTGCCTTATAATTTCGGAGTCTGTTCACTGATTAGGGATTCACTGTATTCAGAGATGAATCCTGAATTTCATTGAGTAGCTCCTTGAATCAAAGAATCTCTGTAAGAGCCTGTGACAAGGCATCAGTCCTCTAACTAATGGGAAGAGGAAGCTATTTAGAGATCTGTAATGATGGCCAGCTCTTCTGCATGCTGCAGGGCATTTTCCTACTTCAACCAGATGAAATCTTTTTTCTTCAGTGCTAGTTATCAGACATAGGGCTTGGTGACAGTGAAGTGGAAATAATAATTTTCCTGTTTGAGATGTCATGCAGTTTTGCAACCAATTTAGAATATTACTTGCTTTGAATTTTTAAGGTATTTGTAACATTGTAGTTGATTTCATAATTTTAGTCATACTACCTAAGGAGTTGAAAATATGGTAATGTTAGGGTTTTAAGTACTATAAAGTTGTTAATAATATCAAAACCATATTTGGAAATTCTGTGATTCAATCCCATTAGATAGACCCCTACAGAAATCTGTACTTGAATTATGTAGTAGTTGTGATATACTTGTTTATGGCATTTCTTCTTTTAGAAATGTTGAATTTGAAGGGATTTTCATCTACCATGAAAATCATTCTTGCATGACACATGGTCATCCAACTTCTGCTTAAGTATTTCCTGAGAAGCAGCTTCATAAAGTATACCTTAAGGCATTTAATAGAGGAAGTTGGCTGAGAAATCTTCCTTCATTCTACTAGTGTTTAAGATTAAAAAATACACTGTGCTAACTTCATGACTAAGTAACCGTCAAATGTCTAATAAAATACATGTTTTCTTACCAAGTATGTCATTGACTCTGAATTTTGGTATGGTCTCTCTCATCTGGTTTTTGTTCAGTTTTGTTTTTGTTTTGACTTCTTTAAGAAGTCATGATATAGTCACACTCATGATATAGTCAGAGTTGCTGTCTTACTACCTGGTTTTTGATTTACCTCCCAAATATTTCTCAGATGTGTCCCTGACTCGGGTTAATGCAATAGCCCCTGACTGGTTTTCTTACCTTTGGCTTGTCCTCCTTCAAGTTGTCTCCTCATCTGTAATCATGGGAAATTTTTCAACACACAGATTTTATCATGTCACTCCTAACTTTAAGATGGCTCAGCAGCCTTCTCCTGCCTTCAGAGTAAACACATTACTTGAATGTCTAGACTTGTTTGACATCTGGCTGCTGCCCGACTCTGTTTTCATCTTTGCATAGTACCAGTCCTCAGTGCTGGAGAAGGCAATGGCACCCCACTCCAATACTCTTTTGCCTGGAAAATCCCATGGACGGAGGAGCCTGGCAGGCTTCAGTCCATGGGGTCGCTAAGAGTCGGACACGACTGAGCAGCTTCGCTTTCACTTTTCCCTTTGATGCACTGGAGAAGGAACTGGCAACCCACTCCAGTATTCTTGCCTGGAGAATCCTAGGGACGGCGGAGCCTGGTGGGCTGCCGTCTATGGGGTCGCACAGAGTCGGACACGACTGAAGCGACTTAGCAGCAGCAGTGCATACCCTGAGACTGAGCACACTTAGAGTTCCCACAGACAAGCTGTGTTCTCATATGTCTCTGTGCCTTTCTATACACATTTCCCTTCCTTAGAACACTCTCCACCTCCTTACTAATGCTTTCTTTAACTTTGCAGCCATTCCCTGGCCCATCTGAGGCTTAGCACTCCTTGTGCTTTCGTAGGACCCTATATATACCTTGGCAATAGCAGTTTTTGGTATGCTAGACTCTACTGACTAACCTGTGAGTGTCTTGGTACCAAAGACTATATCCTTTATATCTCTGTTCCTAACATAGTGCTTGATACACAGTAGGTTCTTGATAAAGTTATCTTGAATGAATCAATAATAGAGACGCTGTGTGGTAAAGTGGAATGAATTTGGGCTTTGCATCAGATGGACTTGGTTGCACGTCACCATACCTGCCTGTTCATGTTTCCTCAAACAAGTCATGATCTTTCATAGCTCGGTTTTGTATGATCTCTATTGGTGTCATCTCACTTAACTTCTCAGTTTTCTTATTTATAAACAGGATAAAAAGAGAATCACAGTGTTATTATAAGAATCAAATAGGATGGCTTTGGCACAATGCTTAGCATATAGCTAGTGCTCAGTAAATGTTAGCGGTTGAAATCTTTTATTTCTATTATAATAATAACTGTCTTCTAGACTTCCCTTCCCCCCCGTTTTTTTTTTGTGCCAGCAAATTCCTACTTATCCTTTAACATGCTGAGAAGCCCCTTGGCAGAGTTGATTGCCCTCTCCTGTATGATTCCTCAGCTACCTTTACTAAATTGTTAAATTGGTGTTACTACTAGAGAGTTAGCATTTGGAGGCTAGAGATTTAGTGTTACGAATCAACAGCACTTAGCATAGTGCTTGGCATGTATCACCAGGATGTAGCATAGATTGGTACATCTAAGTTTTCAGTAAATGTCAAAGGAATGAACACACGTTTTGTAATTTTATTAATTTTCAAAATTTTGAGGACACTCTAGTTTTAGTGTTGTACAGTTTTGTTTTACTTTTTAGTTTGTCTTCTTTTTTCCACTAAATTTTTTAAAAAATTATTTGTTTTTGGCTGTGCTAGGTCTTCATTGCTGCACTGGTTTTTCTTGAGTTGTGGAGAGTGGGGGCTAGTCTCTAGCTGTGGTGCATGGACTTCTTATTGCAGTGGTTTCTCTTCTGGCGGAGCACAGACTCTAGGGTGTGCCAGCTTCGGTAGTCGCGGTTCCTGGGCTCTTGAGCACAGGCTCAGTAGTCGTGCTATACTGATTCTTTACCATTGAGTCACCAGGGAAGCCCTTTAGTTTTTCTTCCATTTCCCCTTGCTTTTGTTTTCCCTCTGTCCCCTTATTTATTTTAATTACCTTTATTGGAGCTTTTCCCCACCTATGTTATGTCTTGCTGAGGTGAGGTGGTAAGAACAAGCCATAGTTGGTTTTGTATGGTATTAGAATATATAGAGTCTTCAGTTTGTGTTCCAGTAACTTTCTTGTTGCTGTTCAACATATTGAGATTTTTTTGTCCACAGCCCAACAGTAAAAATTCAAATTAATAATTTGTGGAATTTAGAATTCATAAACTCACAGTTTTGTGTCTGAAGAGATGAATCGCACCCTCCTGTCATCAACCCTGACTCTGGCACCACAAAGAGGTCTTCTGTGCATACCTGTGGACATCTTGCATGTACCTGAGGTCCAGGCTCTTGTACTCCCTCTTCCAAACAGCTACTCCTTGGCCCAAGGATGTATATACATCTGTAGCATTGAACACATCCTCAGAACAGATGGGAAAAGAGGCCTGTGCAGGTGCTGAAATTGGGTTAGAGATATTTTAATAAGAAGTTCTACAGTTCCAGATAAATGGAGTGTCATCAAGAAGTGGTAGTGTAGGGGTTTGTCCTCTTGTTTTCATGGACTTCTTGCCCAGTGGTGAGGGGCACATCCTGAGGAGGGCCAGAGTGCCACTCTGGACAGAGACCTCTTTGGCCAGGATCTATAAATATAGTACTTAGTGAGAAGGATAAAAGGATGGTTCATTCAGAGATCAGTTCATTCATTTAGTAGCAAAGTCTGTATGACAAACTATCTGATAGGTGTTTGGGATGTGATGCTGAGTAAGATAGTCTTTTGCCCACTAGTAACGGAGATGACGACTTGGAGACAGATTGCACTGTGACATACATGCTATGTAGTGGAATTATGTTCTTGGTCCAGTGTTGGCACAGAGAGGTAATCATTTACATTGAGTAGGAGCAGTCAAATGAATAGAAGTCACAAATAGTGGCAGTAGGAGGGAGGACGTTTTAAGTAAAGAAAATAACATGAAAAGAAATATGAAAATGTGACTAAAAATGGTGGAATTGGGGAACTGTAGGATATTTTATGTGGCCAGAGCAGAGATTGTGTGTTTCTTGCACATGGTAAATGAATTTGAAGAGGTGGAGAGTGGCAAGCTGTCCTTAAGAAACCGCATTGAGAAGATCGAGTTTTTTCCTGTAGAGATGAATATTTGTTCAGGTCCTCTCCAGAGAAACGGAACTGACAAGATTGTATCTGTGTGGTGTGTCTGCATGTGTATGTGTGTGTAGAGAGACAGAGAGAGAGAGATGTATTAATAGATTTATTTTAAAGAATTGGCTCAGGAGGTTGTGGAGGCTTAGTCAGAAATCTTATGGAATGGGCCTTCGTGAACTCAGGGAAGAAATACACTGAGTTCAAAGGCAATTTTCTAGCAGAAAGTTCTGTTTGTTCCATTAAGGTCTTCAAATGGTTGGACAATGCCCATCCACATTACGGAGGATAATCTGCTCTACTTAAAATCGGTTGACTTAACATGGAATCTTGTCCAGAAAACACCTTCACAAAACATGCAGAATAATATTTGACCAAATATCTGGGCGCTGTGTGTTCCAGCCAAGTTGACATATATAATCAGGCATCATAACTAGTGTTTCTTTAACTGGGTCCACAGGTATTCTTGGGAGTCTTTAGAAATTTTAACTTTTTTGTTTTCATGTCAGTAATTTAAATTCTTTTTCAAGTGGTAATAATAAAACATTTCTTTTGCAGTAGTAATTCCCTATTGAAAGTTTTTTTTTTTTTAATCATAGATTTAAAATTAGTTTCTTAAGTGACTTTTTTCACTCAGGCGCCTTAGACTCGTAGGATGTCTATGGACAGATCCTCAGAGATGCTTGATAATTTGTTTTTTTAAAATGTGTCACTCATTACTTTACTCCATCTTGAAAAGCATTAATACAAACTAAAGAACATTGGAGTAATTAAGCAGATAACATTTGCATTTTAGAAGGACTGAGTCTGAGGCCAGAACAGAGATAGAAACCACGTTGATGCAGAAATGATATGGAAGAGAGAGAGTGCTGACGTGATGGGACTGGGCTACCAGTTTGGTATGGAGAATGAGAAAGGGATGTGTTTAAGATGATTATCAAGCTTTTTGCTTGGGTGGAGAATGGATGGTAGAGGGGCTTCCCTGGTGGTCCTGTGTTAAGAATTTGTCCTGTAGTGCAGGGAATGTGGGTTTGACCCAGAGATCCAAGATCTCACATGCAACTAAGTCTACATGCCATAATAAGACCTGATGAAGCTATATAAATAGATATTTTTTTTAAAAAAGAATGAATGATAGTGGTAGTGCTTTTTGTAAGTAAAGCATTATGAAGAGTTAAGGGGAGGGGAAGTGTGGAAAATAGTTTTAGTTTGGAATGTCTGGTAAACAGTGAGAAATATCTTGTGGGTAGGTGGTTTGTGCTCAGGAGAAAGGCTTAGAATAGAGATAGAAATACAGGAATTAGCTTTTAAGTTTGTAATAGAAATTAAGGACATGGATGTCAAAAAATAAACAAAAGGGCCAATGACATATCCTAGGAAGCAGCAACATTGAAAGGCTGGAAGTTTGAGGAAAGTGGAAAATTTCACAAGGCTGCTGGGAGGAAATCACAAAGGGAGTCAGTTAAAAATGAATACAAGTATTGTCTTGCAGGGTTGATGGCTTATTTGAGATTTGGAAACCACACATTTTAGCAGAGCCAGTCAGCATGGTTGAGTTCAGTGATGCTTAGCACTCAGAAACTGACCCAGAAGATCTGTGCAGTTTATTCAAAATTAGGGATTGATTCAGAGATGTGAAGTGGGAACATTTTCAGGTGATAAGTGAAATGAATAGAATGTGAGCATTAAAGTGAGGAGGGAAGTGTCGTCAGGGGAGGTTGATAGACAAGAGTTTGCAGTAATGAAGAGTTGGTTTAGAAGGAGTGAAGAAGTGAGACAGAATGGTGTGTAATGTTGAGGTCAGAGGGGACTTTTGGAATTTGAGATTTTGGAGGTTGCAATTCTGAATGGTCATTTAGAGCCAAACTTACACCATGGTAATGGGTGAATAAAATAAAATAGAGTGAACGTAACTAAAGTTGAGAAGGAACTTCTTTCCTTATTCTTTGTGAAGCTATGGTCTCTTGATCACCATTAGAGGTAGGCAAAAGTATTTTGAATTAAAAAAGAAAGCTGGATAATAAATAGCTCATTTTAACAATGTTATAATTAAAGAAAATTTTATTAGCATAATCCTTGTATTGATCAAACTTTGTGGAATAGCTAATAGTTTTTTGGGAAGTTTTTTAAATGATGTATTCTTAGTGTGACTTACTTTCCTAGTGATAGCCAGAAAAAAATTTGAACTTCACGTTACCATCGACAACATGACTGTTGCCTTTCCCTCGCGTGGTAAAGGACCAAGGATGATGGCTTAAGTTTTAGGTGTTGGGTTCTAGTCCTTGAGTAAGACCTGGATTATTTATTACAAAGTGGTAGTGGATAAGAAGTGAAGAAAGACCAGTGGAGGCAGTACTCCAATCCTTCTTTTTTTTTTTTGTAACATTAAGCAAAATTTTATTTTGCATTATTTCTGAGAGTGTATTTTTTTAAGTGTAATTGATTAACATTATATTAGTTTCAGGTGTGCAGCATAATGATTCAGTATTTGCATATACTGTAAAATGATCACAGAAGTCCAAGGAACATTCATCACCATTCCAGTCCATTTTTGCTGAGACTGGTTATGAAAGGGTAAATCACAGTAAAATCCTAGTTGATTTGAATGTTCAGTGAAAATGGAGTGTTGTTTGAACGCTAATTTCATTTTTTCCAACTCTTTGTTTAAAATCTTTGCAAATGAATTAAACTGTATTTCTACCTCTGTAAATATATTGCATATGTGATGATTCAAAATCTTGCAATATCTCATTTTATTGTTTTAAAGTTAAGTGTTTGTGTTAAGTATTGAATGTATATAACTGACCTAGATGAATGGTGAATGATCCCAAGCATATATTTGAAAGCAAATCTCTGGTTAGTAGCTTTTCTCTTTCTTTCTTTAGTTTTCATGAATTTTATGTTTCTTTTCAGTGAGAGAGTGTGTGTGTTGGTATGTGTGTGTGTGTGTATGTATATTAGTAGATTTGGGTTAGGAACAAACCTAAAAGAGTAAGGAACCCTACTGTTGATATAAGTTAGAAGTTTGGTTTAGCTTCTTGGGTTATGGATAGTCAGGGAAACCTAAATAGGAAGGAAGCTAGATTTGATTCAGATCTTGTAGAATGATTGGACTTGATAGCCATAGATGAGAGGAGGGTGCTTTAAAGTAGGGAAGCAGCTTGAGGGAAAAGTATATTATGTGTATTTATTAATTGGAAGATGGTGAGGGGACTAGCCTTAGCAGAGAATCCAATTTGGGGAACCGTAGTAGGCCAGATTATAGAAAACCTGAAAATTCACTATGTATGAATTAGACTGCATATACAGGCATTGGAGAGCCATTTAAAATTCCTCATTAGGGGATTAAAAGTAATATTTTAGGAAAATCACTTTGACATTAATTGGCAGCACATTGAGGAAGGAATTAATTTGTTTATTCAGTTTATTGAGCATATACTATTTATAGTATTACAAGTACTGAGAATTATAGCAGTGAATTAATGAAACTTAACATTCTATTAATAATAGTGTTTGAGGAATAGGTAAGGAAAATAGATGGGTAGTTATGATGTCATTTATGCTTTTGGTGTTGAGATCCTTGATCAGGGTGAGGTGTATCACTAGAGAAGAAGGAGCAAATTCAAGAATTACTGCAAAAAGAATTAATGGAATTCTAGATACAGTGTGTGAAAAGAAAGAATGAAAGATGATGCCAAGATTAAAGTTGAGCAGACAGACTATATTTAAAATTATGTGTTTATAAGAAAATGATGTGAAGTTTAAATACTTAATTTTGCTGAAGAAATAAAGATATTTTCTTTTTATTTTGCAACTAAAAACATTTAAATGTGTGAGTTAGCTGCGTGTTTGGACAGTGAGGCCTAATTTTGTATGAGAAATATTTCAATTGCTATGTGTCTGTGCTCTTGTTTAAATTCTCATTACTATCATTTAGTGCATATTTTGTTTATGAATTTATTTTGTAAAATAGTTTTAGGATATGTTGTTACAGTTCTTTTGGGCTTTGAGAATGCTTTAAAGTCTCCGTTTATAGAATATAGCTTATCTAGGAGATTTAACAATCCCCTGAAAATCAGGTTGCTTGTGTTTTTTTGTTGTTGTTCTTATTTTCAGTTGTGCTGTGCACCTTTCTTGACCAAGAAACTCTCCTTTTGCAGTTTAATTATTTAGAATTTAGCTATCTCTAAGGCATACATCTAGTAATTGTAAGGATTTAAAGTTTTGTCTGTGCTAATAGAGGTTAAAACTGTTTCAGAGTTTAGGTAGTGCTGTCTTCAAATTTTTCTCTTATCTGAGAATATTCGTATATTACACATTATTCTGAAGACATAGGCTATTACACAGTTATTTACTCTGGTCTTCTTTGCATAGTTCTCCAGAGGCTTTTTTGTTCTTAATTCTATTTTAAAAATGAAATTCTTAAATTTATAGAGAAATTAAATTCAGTATTTATTGAATATTGCTTGTTTTTCCTCTGAACATCCCATTATCCATCAACTTTGCTGTTCCCAGGCACTTTTAAAATATTCTGAAATCTTACATCATATGTTCCTCTATTAAAAACTAGTGATCCATATTTATGAAATTGGAGGTCCCTGGAACAGTTTACTCCTCCCATTTGTAGAACATCTTGCCTGTTAATAATTTCTTACCTCCCTATTTGTGCTTTTCTTCTTACTTGGTTTTCAATTGATCACATCTTTTTCAGTACTACACTTGTTATATGTGTGGCTATTTTTTCCCTTCTGTTTTACTTCTTTTTACTGTATTTTTTCTTTCATTTCAGTCTGTCCTTACCAGTGCCTTTTTAGTAGGCATCTATTGTTTTGCCTTTAATTGGTGGACTTATAATGAAGTTAGTTTGTGATTCTTTCGGATCACTTTTATGGTATACTGAAAAGGGCTTATTAAACCAGTACCATTTAATAGAATTCTCCTCTTAATAGAATTCATATTCTTAGAGTTATCCCTAGAGTTATGGGAACTATTTTTAATATTAGAGAAACTAATGATGAAAAAGCATTTTCTTATCAAAGTTTAAAACTTCTTACTTGAGGTAAGTTTCTCTATGTATTTTAGTTCATTAGAAGAAATTGTACTTTGGAAAATTCTTTTTAAAGTTTTTCCTTATTTTAGAGGGTTTTATTACTTCTCAAAAATGACAATGATACATGTCATTGATAATTAATCAAATGAACTATTTAAATTACCCTAGGAGGATTTATCGGAGAAGGCAATGGCAACCCACTCCAGTACTCTTGCTTGGAGTATCCCATGGACGGAGGAGCCTGGTGGGCTGCAGTCCATGGGGTCGCTGGGAGTTGGACATGACTGAGCGACTTCACTTTGCCTTTTCACTTTCATGCATTGGAGAAGGAAATGGCAACCCACTCCAGTGTTCTTGCCTGGAGAATCCCAGGCACAGGGGAGCCTGGTGGGCTGCCATCTACGGGGTCGCAGAGTCGGACACGACTGAAGTGACGCAGCAGCAGCAGCAGAAGGAGGATTTATGGACTTCAGGTTAAGTATCTTTAGTGAATTGATAGTGTGGGAGTGAAAGCCATACTAGTTGGTCACTGATGGAGGAAAATACCTAACTACACATCAACTCAGTTTGAGATTTCTTGAGTCTCTAGGGTAACTGGATCTGGAGCATGTATTACGCTAGAATACTGATTTAGACAGACTCCTGTGACCCTTTCTTAAGGCTTAAGGGCAGTGGATGAAAGTTCCACCACTGGTCGGTGATGCCCTTTGGTACTTACTATATAAACAATTTTTGTTTCAGTGACTCGCCATGTGGTTGATCAATGAGTACATGAAGATTCTGTTACTTTATGAAGGCACCGACTAGCATAATACTGAGTCCTCAGAGTTACATAGTCAAGAACAGGAGTTGATAGCCTAACATGGTGGTCTCAAAGTGAGGCCAGCGGATAGCTGAGAGTCTGTCTGGTTGTCTCTCAAGTCAGAATTATTTTCATAATAATATTAAGATGTCATTTGCCTTTCTTGCCTGTGTTGCAGAAGCAATAATGCTAGAAGAGCAAAAGTGGGTAAAACTGCTCACATCTTAGCATAAACAGTGGAGTAGCACCAGATCGTGCTGGTAGTCATTATATTTTTCACACTATATACTTATATATGTACTTATATTCTTCACACTATGTACTTGCAGTTAAAAAGAAATCCAGCTTTACTTTAAAATGTCTTGATAAAGTAAAATTTACCTTGTTTAGTTTTGACTCTTGAGTGTGTGTCTTTTTTACATTCTGAAGGACAAAATGGGAAGTGTGCGTAAAACAGTTTTGTTGTATAATGGGGTATGATGATTATCTAAAGAAAAAATACTCATGATTTTGTGAGTTGCAAGGTGAAGCAAGTCTATTTTGTGGAACACTGTTTTTACTTGAGAGAATGACTGACAGGCAAACTATAGTGATTCAGGCTTGAGTTCTCGGCAAACACTTTCTCAAAAATGAATAAAGTGAGCCTGTCACTTCAAGGAAGATAACTGATACTTTGTGTTGTCGGTGATAAGACTGAATTATAGAAATCATGAACTTGGTGGCTTCTCAATATTTAAAGACTTTTCTGGTGAGATTGGAGGTGATAATAATGTAATTTTAAAATATTGAATAATAAAATGTGCGGTGTTTGGAAGATCTGTGTAACTCAGTGAAACAGTATTTTCAAAATGACCAGTGCTTGGTAAGAAATCATGCATATGTAAAAGATCCATTCAACGTGTCAGATAAACCAGTAGATTTTAATGTTAACAGCAAGACAAATTCATTGATAAGGGCTTTGAATTCCAGATTGTGTCCAACCTTTAAAAAAAGTAACATTTCAATGAGTTTTGATAGTATCAAAGAAGAATATCAGTAATTATCTGAAAGGGCTATTAAAGTACTCTTCCTTTTTTTGATTGCATTTTGTGTAAGGTCAACTTTTTTCATATGCTTAGAGCAAAATAATGTATCACAACACATTGAATGTAGAAGTGGATTTAAGACTTCAGATGTCTTCTACTAAGCCAAACATTAAAGAGATTTGAAATTTACAAAATTATGAAAGAATGTCATTCCCTACTAAATTTTTTTTTACTGTTTTTGTAAAGAATATCTACTTTTCATAAAAATGCTCTTTGTGTTACCATACAGTGAGTTTGTTATTTTTAGATAGACTAACAAATTATTTTTTACTTCTTAATTTTAATGTCTAATATAGTAAAATATAGATATATATAACACATAAATAAAAGCTCCTTAGAGTTATCAGTAATTTTTAGGAGTGGAAAAGAAGACTTCAGACTGAAAAGTTAGAAAACTACTAACGTAATATTTGAAGAGCTCATGTTGTCTCATTCTAACAAGTAAAGAGTGTATCTTTAGTCATTTTATCCAATTCAGATAAAACCAGAGCTAAGTGTATTGTAGTTTTATTCTATTTGGGTCCATTTGCAATTTTTTAATCAGAGCATTAATTCTGTTTGTTAAGGGAAGATTGTGCTGTACTGCTAGCTCAATCTTGGGCTAACTAGAAAATGTCAGATATTTCTTCAACTTTTGAATCTTAAATTATCTATCTTAAATTATGAAAGTGTTTTAATACATGAAGATGCTTGGGGCTGTGTCTATAATTTCAGTGCGGTAATTGTGTATCATATACCTCTCCAAGAATGACTGTTCAGTCATTGTGAAGATCAAATTAGTTAAAATGTAAAAATTTTTTATAGATATATAAAAGATTATATTAATACTACATTTTATTATTGGCCATCATAGATTATGACTGAGTTTGTGAGAAGGGGGAGATGCTAAGGTGAAGGGATACTTTTTTTTTAAAACCATTTAGTTCCCTGATAACCTTACTACTTGGATAACCCTAAATGTGATGATATTTTTCCAGTTAGTATTTCATAAAGCTATTGTTCTGGTATGTGTACATTTGAAATTAGACATGCAAATTAGTTATTTCAGAATGTTTCAAGATGACATGTAAATACTATTCATTTATGTTTTATGTGAGATATCTCAAAATTAATAAAAAAGCCCTGTGTACAACTAGCTCTAAATTAGAATGGCATTGTCAAAAACATGAGCACATGTAGTTGTTAGGCACCAACACTAAACAGATGGTCCAAGAGGATACATAACAGGTTTGTAGTCTGGGTAGAAGAGCATAAAGCCATTAAAACTATCAGATTTCTCTTTTTCATAGATATTAGTCAATGAATAAATAAAGACATAATCCTTCATTACATAAGGACCAAATCTTGGAATAATAGTTGAAGAATTGCTAACTTTTCCTTCCTCTTTTACTCTTAATTTAAAAATTACTGTATGCAGTGACAGATAATACTATAGCCTATTTATTGAAATTAATGTATCTTGTCATAAGTAGGTCATTTATAAATGTGAAATTGCTTGAAGCAGTCTTTTACTGCCATGTTGCATTTAACTTGTGGCTGGACAGATTTGAGCTATATTTATATTGCTCTCTCAATTTTCATCTTGCAAGAGGAAATGGACAATTTGAAATTATGTTGACTTAGAGATAGCTGTGTATGATTAGAAAGGTACTTCCTCACATATTATGTGTGTATCATTCAATAGCTCATTTTTTATTTTAGAAAAAGGTTTTTTCAAAGATAGTCTTTTTTTTTTTAAGATGTGCCTTCAAAAACTTAAACAAAATTTCATTAATTATGACTCTTTCTGCATTAATCTTTGTTTAGCATTTTAAGTATTAAACATGAAGGGAAAACAGGATTTTAGAATACTGAATAGACTACAGTTTGTTTTTAGAGATTTCTGGACTTATACTAAGTATGTTTAAATTGCTACACTGTGACCCCTGTATCCTGTAAAGAAATAAACCTTAAAATGTACAGTGGGAGTGGAGTCCTTTGTCATAGAATGCATACTTTTTACAGAAGAAATGTTTTATATTGTTTTATTTTCTTATGTTTATGCATAGTATCACACATCTTGTGACTCCAAACCTCTAGCATTGAGTGCCACGTCTAAGACCTCATATTTTTTCCTAAAAGTAAATAAAATAAGCTACCTGAAACAGCATTTTTTCTGTCTTTTCCCTCTTTAAAAGAGTGTTCTACATGGTTAAAAGAATTAGTTAATACCAAAAGGTTCACAGTGAAAAACTACAGTCTCTGCCCTAAGTTAGTCACATGTAATTTCTGTTCCCCAGAGTAAAACTTTTAACTTTTTTTAAAAAGTAGTTTCCTCTGTCGCTTAGCCCCAAATGTAGTGAGAATATACCTACCCTAGTATTTCTTTTTATTTCATTTTTTTTTTTACCCTAGTGTTTCTTGATTTATTCCTTTCAAACATTATCTACTAACTTCCTGATAATGGTAGGTGAGATTTTAGCTTTTTTTATGTCCCATCTGTTTATTTTCTTACACTATCCTTCTAATTTATTGCAAGTTAAATCAGTAATCAATATTCATATGTAATGTTTCCTTCAGAGCCAGGTAGCATATCCTTATTATATTTTTCTTTTTTTAAAAAAAATACTACTTTTCCTAAAGTTACTAATTTTCTTAAATTGCATTATTTTCAGTAGATCCATCCTTAAATGTTCAATAGCTTTTCATGGGAATTGAGATTAAGACTTTTCGGGTAGTTTCACCTGAGAGTTCTCTCACATAAAGAGATGACGTTCTTGGGGTCAAAAGGCCTGTTTTCAGGGTCCTAACATGTCAGTATGACCCTAACTCAAATTAAGCATGAATCAAATGGGAAACCCAAGCCTTGTAATTGAAAGTTTATTGCTTTCACTCCTTGCCTAGAGTGCTTAGCAGTTACCCCCGTCTCCAGTTGAGAACTTTATGGGTGGACTGTGATGCAATATCCAATGATTCTAAAGCAGTAGGAACTTTACAATTCTGATTGATTACTAAAGTAGTTCCCCAGATGTACAGTGTAGATTAGAAACTGATATTGAGGTCTTGAGTACCTAGGTATCAGCCAGTTCTTACCAAAGAATTGCACTATTCTATTGAAATTGCTCTTGAGTCTGCTAGATCTACTAAATCTAGTATCTTGTAGGATCTACTAATTATCTAGAAATCCCCTCAAATCCCATGTTAATCATAGCAAATATCTATAAACATAAAGACACTAGAAAACTTTCATTCCCCTGTCTTTTAAGACCCCTGTTGAAAGTGAGGTTAATTTTAGGTGTTGAAGTACTTTCTGTAAATTTTTCAAAATACTTCCTCTTAACATATCTTAATTGCATATTTCCTATTTTCCTAGATTACTAAAATAATTCCATCTGCTATACTTAGTGTATAAAAACTGAACAGTTCCTGCTCTTTATATTCAGAATTGTTTTAATTGTTATACACAGTCTTTCTCAGAGACTGAAGAAACAATACAGAACTTACATATTTTTTTTTGCAAAAATTTTTTAAAAGAATTTGAGCAAACCAAAATTCTAAACTCTTAAAACTTGCTAATCCTTAGAGAAGAGCTTTATGGAAAGGAGACTATAGGCCTTTCTGGCGATTTAACAAATTTTGAAATATCATACGAGTTATGTTGGGCATAAAATTTTAACAGAAACTTTTAAGACTTAAGTTTAAAAAGCACTTTAAGAACACAGAGAAACTTGGTAACAACTCTCTGAAGGCAAATATAATATTTACATTATAAAGTTAGTTAAAGTGGGAATGAAATCACATGTGTTCATTGGAATATTATGCATCTATTCCAAAGTATAATCCGAATTATGTATTGTTGTATAACAGTGGGCTTGTACTGTAAATTTGTGGGATTTTTGGTTTACATACCTCTTCAGTAGTGGTACTAAAATAAAATTTCTTAAATATTTTTCATCTGAATTAAATACCTAGATTTTTAAATAAAATAGTACTGTAATGAACTGGAGAGGGGAAGGAAATGAATCTTCTTTAGTTTAATTAGTCACTATGAAAACAGTTAGTAATATGCTCAAACAAAAAAGCAGTGATTTATTGTACACATGGATTTTATAGATGACATTGCTGAAACCATTTTCTATTGGTATTGTCTTTGTTTTCTTGAATAAGAGAAAAGATTGAAAGAGAGTAAAGGGAAGAATCTGTGAGAGCCTAGGCACATTACTACTTTGAACTTCAATTTTCTGATTTTTAGTGAAACTAGATAATCTCTAAAGTAATTTTTGAGTCTGAATGTTATCATTTAGGAGATAGTTATAGGTGAGAGATAACTTAACAGAATTCAAATACAGAGTAAGGAAAATAGAAATAAAACATGGAAGAAGACTAGAGAGAAAAGATAGTTACTGAATGTCTGTGATTACAAATGAAATTTATGTACCTGTGGTATACCTAACATTTTTACTAGAGTTATTCCTACTGTCTTTTCCCAATTACAGATATACTCTTCTCCACAGTGATAGCTTGACTAAACTAAGCTCTTCTACATTAAGTAATATAGCTACAGTATGTATGTATAGTATGTAACTTACTGACAAAAGTATACCAAGTTAGTTACATAAAACAGGATTTTCCCTTCAGCTGTCTGAATTTTTAACCATGGCCTGACCTTACTGCTGTTTATCTTTTGTCTGCCATGACATGTGATCTGACTTCTGCAATACAGTCTCCTTATTTTGGTGGGTAACTAGTTCTGGTTGGTACCTTTACCTAAGAGACCCACTTGTCCACTTATACACCCATTTGCTTTGGGCTGTTCATTGTTCTTTATTTGCTTTAAGTATAAGTCAATCACAAGTCAGATTTAACTTACTTTTCTATTATTCTTGCTTGTTCTGTATGTCTCAAATTGTGGTTTAGAACTCTGTTATTCAACTGATCTTTGGGACACAAACCTTAGTAGGGAGTGTCTACTCAAATCTGCCAAATGACTTTAGCTTGGAGAATGTCATCTCATAACTCTTAATAGTAAGCAACAGTTTTTAAAACTCTTTGCTTGGTCTCAGATCATTTATTCTTTCTATCTATTCAAACATTTGCTTAGGATGTATGCTGATTTTAGAGAATAATAAGATAAGGTCCCTGCTGTCAGGGAGCTTACATTGTGGTGAGAAAGTGAAAGGCATAAAGGCAGTTAGTATTGGAAGACCTATGATAGAATGATGTACCAAACATGGGAATAGTAATTACACTGTGGGGTGGGGCTGATGGAGTAATAGTCGAGGATTGTGAGGACAAGTCAGTGTTAAAGATGTGACAATGTAACAATTCACTACATTAACACATTAAATGAGAAGAATCACATGGGAGTAGATGTTTGAGAAATTCACCAATTAAGATATTAAAATAATAGGATTAGAAGGGAACTTAATTTGAAGGAGGGTGTTGATCAGAAAATTACGGTGAACATTATGTATTTATGGCAAAATATTAAAAGCAGTCTCATGAAATTTGAGAACAAAATAAGGATAGCTCTTATCTCCATTATTATTTGTTAATACAGTAAGTAAAAAACAGAAATGAGATGTACGATTGGAAAGGAGATAAATTGTCATTTGCTTACATTTTTTCACCTAGAAAATCCAAGAAAATGAACTAAATAAACTAAATTTTAGAAGGTGGTTAATCAGAAGTGTAATATACAAAAACTACAGTTTTCCTATTACACACTAGCAGGGACCAAGAAAGACAGTGTGATAGAAAACAAATCCATTTCACAAACAAAAACCCAAGGAAAAAAATAAAGCCTACTTAAATGTAAATACCATTGTGCATAAATTTTAAAATTTTACTAATGTGAATGTATCAAATTAGTTTTATTAATAAAATCCTAATAAATCTCAAGCTTTTTCATAGAATCTTAATAAATATCCTAAAACTCATAGAAAAGGGCAGCAAGTGTGACTAAGCAGGACAATTTACAAAACAAAAACAAAGGAGAAGGACTTGCTCTAATGGAATCAAGATGGCAATAAAGCTATAGTAATATTTAAAGGGTTTTAATGACACAGGAGTAGACAGATGGGTTAAAGAAACAGAATGGATGCCAAAAGTATAGCCACACTTACATGCACCCTTACATGGAAATCTAGTATAATCATAGAGATCAGTGGAAAACAATAAGCTCTTTAGTAATTGGTGTTGGGATAATTGATTATCAATATGGAAAAACTATAAATTACATTCTAGAGAACCTGTAAGAGCACAAACAAACAGGATTTCTAAAGATAAGAGAAATACACAAAAATTGACTATTTACATATCAATAGTAATCTACTAGCAAATATATTTTAAAAAATTTCGTTTACACTAACAGCAAAATCTGGAAGGAATTTATGAATATAGCTAATAAAAGCCCATCCTAGAGAAAATTAAAAAGTGGTTTTGTAGTAAAAATTTTTAATAAAAATTAAAAGTGGATCATATCAATGGATATGATCCCAAAGCACAGCAACAAAAGCAAAAATAGGCAATTAGGACTACACTAAGCTAAAAAATTTATGCGCAATTAAGGAAACAGTCAACAAAATGAAAAGGCAATCTATGATAGTTATAAAAGAAATTATGTATTAATAGATTATGATCACTGATAATTTGGGGAATCATAAGTGTATACTGATGTAAACAAATACATAAATTGAAAATAGATGTAAATCAGATTATTGACATAGTTTCACAGTATGTCTTCACAAAATAATTTCAAAAGGAAAATAGTGACTATCATGGAGAAAACTGGCAGATACCAATTTAATCAAGTGATAAAAGTGAATATTATCAGTAATGGAATAAAGTGAAATCATGTACCTCCTCTAAGCATGCACTGAGAAGATCAGAGCATCTCTTCTACATTTCTCCTGTCAAAGATACATAACTTGAACTTATTTATGAGCAGTAAACAATTTAATCAGACAAACCCAATTGAAGGACATTCTATAAAAAATTGGCCTATAACCTTTTAAAGTACATAGGTCATGAATTTCAAGGAAAGATAGAAACTGTTCCAACTGAAAGAGACTAAAGATTGTAATTTAGAATACTTAATGCAAAGTGTGGTTTTGAGCTAGATCCTTTTCCTATAAATCCATTCATTAATTGGAGCAAACTTGAATGGATTCTTAAGATTGGATGATAGTAATTGTATGATTGTTAATTTCCCAGTTTTGATAGTTATATGTGTTTGTACAAGATAAATACTAAAATATGTGTGGACTCTTGGGTATCAAGTCAGTAGTTTATTCTCAAGTGGTTTAGGAAAAAAACTGTACTGTCCATGCAACTTTTTTGTTAATCTGTTGCCCCTTAGCTCCTTTAGTCTCCTTTGTTCATTTTTTGTTTTTTTTTCCTGTGTTTTTTTGGGATTTTTTTTTTCTGTGTCTTCAAATTGACTGATCTTTTGTAATAGTTTCTTATATTCTATTAAACACATGCAATAAATTTTTCATTTCAGATATTATATTTTTTAGCCTTAGAAGTTCCACTTGGGTTTTTAAAAATAGTTAACTTTTTTCACATAATGTTTATTTTTTAAAAGTTCTTTAGTATATTCACAGTAGCTCTTTTTGAAATCCTTGTTTGCTGTTTCCATGGTCTCTTAATTTCTGGGTCTGTTTCTGTTAACTGTTTCCATTTTTTTTCCTGTTCACAAATCACATTATTTATTTATTTGTTTTGCTTCTTTGCATGTCTAGTAATTTTTTTACTTTATGTTGGACATTGTGATTATTACATGGTGGTGTTTAGATCTTGTTTTTTAAGCAGTGATGAAGTTTGTTTTCGGCAGGTTTTCAAGTTACTTGATCCTTTCTTTTCTCTTCCTTTTTTCCTGCCACACCTCATGGCGTGCGGGATCTGAACTCCCTCACCAGGGTTCAGTGTTTTGTCGCTTGTAGTGGAAGTGCAGATCCCTAACCACTGGACTGCCAGAGGATTCCCAGCTTGAGCCTTTCAGTGCTTGTTTGCAAAGCTTTCTAAGGAGCTTCTGGAATAGCTTTTACTCAGCTGCTAGTTTAGTTGCAAGACATGATTCTCCTGAGGACTCTACTGATGCGCTAGGTATTTATTCTGACTGGTCAGAACTTAAATTTCTCTCCTCACTCTGTGAGCTTTTGGTGTTATCTAGTTTCCAGCTTTTCTATACTTGTCCTCTGCTCAGCCTCCTGGAATTTTAGGGTACATATGTACAACTTAGTATTTAGTCAAAATCTTAATGGCATATTTTGGGAGCTCTTAGTTTGTATAGCTTCCTTTTCTCTGGTTTTCTTTTCTGACAATTTCAGTTTTTTAATTCCCTTAAACTCCAAACTTTGTCAACCTGAGTTCAGTGAGACGTGGGCTACCGTTCCTTATGTCTCATTCTGGAAAGTACTTACTGTTTCATTAGAGAGAGCTTTGCTAGAGATTATAGTCTTGTATTATTTGCTGTTCAAAGTCTGAAATTAGTCATTTTGTATGTTTTGTCCAGTTTCTCATTCTTTATGGCAAAGGGCAAATTTGGTGCTAACTGTTCCTACCTATATGATGTTTTAGCTGAGTTTTAGTTGTATTATTTTCTCACCTAGTACTATGGGCAATCTCGGTGTACACAGTTGAGCTGATCCAGGATCAGGGATTGACAGTGTGAATGTGATCAAAGAACAGAAGGATTAGTGTTGAGAGTGCTGGCAAGAGAATAGTTGAAGTAAAGCAGTAGTTCTCACAGTCTAGTTTGAGGGTCCTTTCAGAGAGTCCATAGGCTCTGTTTACTTTTAACTAAATGTCTGTGTGAGGCTGATTTCTTTTTTTATATATATATATATACCATTTTTTTATTGATTTATTTTTGGCTGTGCTGGTTCTTTGGTGCTGCATGGACTTTGCTCTAGTTGCAATGAGCAACTGCAACTTGTTGTGTGTGGGCTTCTTAATGTCTTGGTTTCTCTTGTTGCAGAGCACGGGCTCTAGGCGCGTGGGTTTCACTGGTTGTGGCACAGGGGCTCAGTAGTTGAAATTCCAGGGCTCTAGAGTGCAGGCTCAGTAGTTGTGGCATATGGGCTTAGTTGCTCTGCAGCATGTGGGATCTTCCTGTACCAGGGATTGAACCCATGTCTCCTGCTTTGACAGGCGAATTCTTTACCACTGAGCCACTGGGGAAGCCCCTTATTTCTTCATACACATGAACCAAAATAACAAAAACAGTAGATGAATGCAGAAGCCAAGATGAACATCAGCCCTCCCCTATTTTTAACATTAAGCTAGATATTAAAGATATTTGTAAAAATAGTAAAACAGTGCCAGTCTTCTCAATAATTTTATTTTTGGTTTGGTGTTTATAAGCATGTAATGGGTTTATTATTTTTTTAATGAGTCAATAAGTAAACAAATGTGAAATTTTTTGTTTTATTTTCTGATATGGTAAATATTGATAAATGTAACCCACAAAAGAATTGCTGAAATAAAGGACCATAGAGTGCTGTCTAGGGAAGGAACTGAAGGCATCAGGAGTAACAACAGACTGTGTAAAAAAGGGAGGGATTAAGGAATGAGAAGTGACCGTTCAATTCCTATTCTCTTTTGGGTAAGTGTCGGTCTTCTCTGCATTCTCTTGTGGAGGTGCCTGCACTCAAAGTCTGTAATCGTGGGTTAGTAATCTGTCTCAGCAACTTCTTAGATTCCTGCTTTATAATATTACGCACTCAGCCCTTGCATAGGGACATTTCACCTGGCAATGTCTTTTTCTAGCTTGACCTCCTTGTCCTAATGAGGAACTAGATCTTCACTAATGTTCTGGCATTAACTTATACCCTTCTGTTCTAGTGCCACCCCTTTTACTTAAATTTCCTATTCTTTAAAAAAGAAAACTTTAATTAAAAATTTTTATTTTCTTCACCTTTATTGACATATAGTTGACAAAATTGTAATTATTTAAAGTGTACATAGTGGTGGCTTTATGTATGTGTACGTGTGAATGTATTCCCACCATCTAATTAATAAATACATCCATCACCTCACATTTTTAACTGTGTGTCAGAACATTTAAGTTCCACACTCTTAGCAAATTTCAATTATTTAATATAGTGGTTACCATGTTTTTCATTACATCTTCAGGCCTTATTCATCTTATAGCTGAAATTTTATACCCCTTTATCAACCTTTCCCTCTTTCCACCCAACTCTCCCATCCACAGATGCTGGCAAGTGTTTTTTTACTATTTCTATGAATTCGACATTCTTTTAAAAATTATTTTATTTATTTTAATTGGAGGATAATTACTTTACAGTACTGTGAAGCTTTCTGCCATACATCGACATGAGTCAGCCACGGGTATACATGTGTCCCCCCATCCTGAACCCTGCTCGAACCTCCCTCCCCACCCTGTCCCTCCAGGTTGTCCCAGAGCACTGGCCTTGGGTGCCCTGCTTCATGCATTGAACTTGGCACTGGTCATGTATTTTACATATGGTAATATACACGCTCCAGTGTTATTCTCTCAAATCATCCCACCCTCGCCTTCTCCCACAGAGTCCAAAAGTCTGTTCTTTACATCTGTGTCTCTTTTGTTGCCCTGCATGTAGGATCATTGTTACTGTCTTTCTAAATTCCATATATATGTGGATTTGTGTTTCTCTTTCTGACTTACTTCACTCTGTATGAGTTTGACTTTTTTTTTATATTTCACATATGAAGAAGAACATACAGTATTTTTCTGTCTCTTTCTAGGTTATTTCACTTAGCATGATCCCCTTAAGTTTCATCCACATTTTCACAAACGGCAGGATTTCCTTCTTTCCCATGTCTGAATAATATTCTATCTGTGTGCATGTTAAGTCACCTCAGTCTTGTCCAGCTCTTTGCGACCACGTGGACCATAGCCTGCCAGGCTCCTCTGTCCATGGGATTCTCCTGGCAAGAATACTGGAGTGAGGATGCCGTGTCCTCCTCCAGGGGATCTTCCTGACCCATGGATTGAACCTGTGTCTCTTAAGTCTCCTGCATTGGCAGGCAGGCTCTTTACCACTACTACCACCTGGGAAGTCCCTCTATCTGTGTATGTACCTGTGTGTGTGTGTGTGTGTGTGTGTGTTTGTATTTCATATGTTTTTAATCCACTTATCTGTTGTAGGACATTTGGGTTGTTTCTATATCTTGGCTATTGTAAATAATGTTGCAGTGAATATGTGAGCACCCATATCTCTTTGAGATCTTGTTTTTATTCCTTTGGTTTTTATACCCAGAAACGGGATTGCTGGATCATACGGTAGTTCCGTTTTTGAGTTTTTGAGGAACTTTCACAGTGGTTGCACCAATGTATTCTCAACAGCAGTGCACAAGGGGTCATTTTCTCCGCATCCTCACCTACCCTTATGTCTTGTCTTTTAATGACTGTGATTCCAACAGGTATGAGGTAATACTTCTTTGTAGTTCTGAATTGCATTTTCCTGATTCTTGTGATGATGAGCACATTTTTAGATACCCATTGACCATCTGTATGTGTTTTTTTTTTTTTTTTGGAAAAATGCCTATTCATTTCCTCTGCCTATTTTAAAGTCATTTTCACTAGTGAGGTGTATGAGTACTTTGTATATTTTGAACATTAACCCTGTTAAATAAATGATTTATACATATTTTCTCCCATTCAGTTATTTACCTTATCATTTTTTACTGTATCCTTTGCTGTCAAAAAGCTTTTTAGTATGATGTAGTCACACCTGTTTATTTTTGCTTTTATTGCCTTTGCTTTTGGTGTCATTGTATTTCTTTCTTACCCGTGTCCTACCTTTTATTCTTTTTCAGCTTATGCTACTTCAAAATCATTCAATCCTTTGCTTTTATTAAAACTACAAAGTTTATCCAAGATGAAAGTGATATCTTGTGTCATCACTTCACTCTTTAATTTCTCTGGGACATTGCCCACTCAAATATAGTCCTCGTTTTCCAGTGAGAAGATACAACATGTATTGATTATTAGTCCAAATTTACATTATTGATTTAAACAGATTTCTTTTGGGTGGTGGAAGTATATATATTCAAAGGAAATAAAATGTTATTCATTTCAGGAAAGATGAAGAGACAAAATGAGAATGAAATGCAACATGTGACTTATATTTTACTACTGTCTGTGAAATATCTGGTGCTTTTATATTAAAACCACAGAATACATGTCAAAATAACCATGTGTCCTTTTGGATCATCTGTCATTGAAGATGAATACACAGTTTGTTTATAGAAAAAAATGTATTATATGATTATTTTTAGTCGTCTATAAATTGGTAGGTATATTTCAATATAATTTTTAAAGTACTCCTTTTTTTTATTTCTTACAGTAATCCTAAATCAGAAAGTCAGAGAGTAAATAAAAAAGTCAACAATGATGCTTCACTTAGAATTCATAATCTGTCCATTTTGGTGAGACAGATAAAATTTTATTACCAGGTAAGTAGTTATTTTCTTAATCTAAATTCACATTTTTGTGTTATTTAGTATTAGTCACCTAATATTTTTCATAGCAAAGGCCAACAGTAATCAATAGCTTACTCTTTTTATGAAATAGTATTATGAACGAATTTCCATTCAGTTCAGTTCAGTCGCTCGGTCGTGTCCGACTCTTTGTGACCCCATGAACTGCAGCCCGGCAGGCTTCCCTGTCCATCACCAACTCCCGGAGTTTACCCAAACCCATGTCCATTGAGTCGGTGATGCCATCCAACCATCTTATCCTCTGTCGTCCACTTCTCCTCCTGCCTTCAATCTTTCCCAGCATCAGGGTCTTTTTAAATGAGTCAGCTCTTCACATCAGGTGGCCAAAGTATTGGAGTTTCAGCTTCAGCATCAGTCCTTCTAATGAACTCCCAGGACTGATCTCCTTTAGGATGGACTGGTTGGATCTCCTTGCAGTCCAAGGGACTCTAAAGAGTCTTCTCCAATACCACAGTTCAAAAGCATCAATTCTTTGGTGCTCAGCTTTCTTTATAGTCCAACTCTCACATCCATACATGACCACTGGAAAAACCATAGCCTTGACTAGACGGACCTTTGTTGACAAAGTAATGTCTCTGCTTTTTAATATGCTATCTAGGTTGGTCATAACTTTCCTTCCAAGGAGTAAGCGTTTTTTAATTTCTTGGCTGTAATCACCAGCTGCAGTGATTTTCGAGCCCCCCAAAATAAAGTCAGCCACTGTTTCCACTGTTTCCCCATCTATTTCCCATGAAGTGATGGGACCAGGGGCATGATCTTAGTTTTCTGAATTTTGAGCTTTAAGCCAACTTTTTTACTCTCCTCTTTCACTTTCATCAAGAGGCTCTTTAGTTCTTCTTCACTTTCTGCCATAAGGGTGGTGTCATCTCCATATCTGAGGTTATTGATATTTCTCCCAGCAATCTTGATTCCAGCTTGTGCTTCTTCCAGCCCAGCGTTTCTCATGATGTACTCTGCATATAAGTTAAATAAGCAGGGTGACAATATACAGCCTTGATGTACTCCTTTTCCTATTTGGAACCAGTCTGTTGTTCCATGTCCAGTTCTAACTCTTGCTTCCAGACCTGCATACAGGTTTTTCAAGAGGCAGGTCAGGTGGTCTGGTATTCCCATCTCTTTCAGAATTTTCCACAGTTTATTGTGATCCACACAGTCAAAGGCTTTGGCATAGTCCATAAAGCAGAAATAGATGGGTTTTCTGGAACTCTCTTGCTTTTTTGATGCTCCAGCAGATGTTGGGAATTTGATCTCTGGTTCCTCTGCCTTTTCTAAAACCAGCTTGAACATCTGGAAGTTCACGGTTCATGTATTGCTGAAGCCTGGCTTGGAGAATTTTGAGCATTACTTTACTAGTGTGTGAGATGAGTGCAATTGTGTGGTAGTTTGAGCATTCTTTGGCATTGCCTTTTTTGGGATTGGAATGAAAACTGACCTTTTCCAGTCCTGTGGCCACTGCTGAGTTTTCCAAATTTGCTGACATATTGCGTGTAGCACTTTCACAGCATCATCTTTCAGGATTTGAAATATCTTAACTGGAATTGCATCACCTCCACTAGCTTAGTTTGTAGTGATGCTTCCTAAGGCCCACTTGACTCACATTCCAGGATGTCTGGCTCTAGGTGAGTGCTCACACCATCGTGATTTTCTGGGTCTTAAAGATCTTTTTTGTACAGTTCTTCTGTGTATTCTTGCCACCTCTTCTTAATGTCTTCTGCTTCTGTTAGGTCCATACCATTTCTGTCCTTTATCGAGCCCATCTTTCCATGAAATGTTCCCTTGGTATCTCTGATTTTCTTCAAGAGATCTCTACTCTTTCCTGTTCTATTGTTTTCCTCTATTTCTTTGCATTGGTCGCTGAGGAAGGCTTTCTTATCTCTCCTTGCTATTCTTTGGAACTCTGCATTCAAATTTCCTTTTCTCCTTTGCTTTTTGCTTCTCTTCTTTTCACAGCTATTTGTAAGGCCTCCTCAGATAGCCATTTTGCTTTATTGCATTTCTTTTTCTTGGGGATGGTCTTGATCCTTGTCTCCTGTACAATGTCACGAACCTCCGTCCGTAGTTCATCAGGCACTCTGCCTATCAAATCTAGTCCCTTAAATCTATTTCTCACTTCCACTGTATAATCATAAGGGATTTGATTTAGGTCATACCTGAATGGTCTAGTGGTTTTCTCCACTTTCTTCAATTTAAGTCTGAATTTGGCAAGAGGGAGTTCATGATCTGAGCCACAGTCAGCTCCCGGTCTTGTTTTTGCTGACTTTATAGAGCTTCTCCATCTTTGGCTGCAAAGAATATAATCAATCTGATTTCGGTGGTGACCATCTGGTGATGTCCATGTGTAGAGTCTTCTCTTGTGTTGTTGGAAGAAGGTGTTTGCTATGACCAGTGCGTTCTCTTGGCAGAACTCTATTAGCTTTTGCCCTGCTTCATTCTGTACTCCAAGGCTGAATTTGCCTGTTACTCCAGGTGTTTCTTGACTTCCTACTTTTGCATTCCAGTCCCCTATAATGAAAAGGACATCTTTTTGGGGTGTTAGTTCTAGAAGGTCTTGTAGGTCTTCATATAACCGTTCAACTTCAGCTTCTTCAGCATTACTGGTCAGGGCATAGACTTAGATTACCATGATATTGAATGGTTTGCCTTGGAACCAAGCAGAGATCATTCTGTCATTTTTGTGACTGCATCTAAGTACTGCATTTCAGACTCTCTTGTTGATTATGATGGCTACTCCATTTCTTCTAAGCGATTCCTGCCCACAGTAGTAGATATAATGGTCATCTGAGTTAAATTCACCCATTCCAGTCCATCTTAGTTCAGTGATTCCTAGAATGTCAATGTTCACTCTTGCCAACTCCTGTTCGACCACTTCCAATTTTCCTTATTTCAGCCATTCCCTATTACGATTTTTAAGCTGTTCTTGTCTTTTATTTTAGTTCTCTTTTTAAACCTCATTAATTAAATATTGACCATACTGTTAAATAAATCAAATCAGTGTTCTTTTAGATCAAGTCACATATTTTCCTTTTTCCCCTCTACATGGTTTCTGTTGTATCTCAGATCTGCCTTTGATACTACTTTCTTACTGATGTACATCCTTTAGTTGTTTGTGTAGAGAAGGCTTGTTGATAGTAATGCTTATCCATGTTTGTCTGAAAACAAACACTTTATTTCACCCTTGTTCTTAAAAGATAGTTTTGTTGGGTATGTAGTTATAGGTTGATAATTACTTTTCACTCAGTGTTTTGCAGGTTTTTACCTTCTCTCTCTAGAAAGACAAAAAATATTCTAGAACTACATACTCAAGAAAATCATAAAAAAATGAGAAAAAATGAGAACAAGAAAACTAAAAATTACAAATAATTTGACATTTATTTAAGTCCATTTATCTGTTACATACTTGGCTATAGCATATTTTATCTTGAGATAACTTGCTTTTAACTAGAAAATTCACTTATTAAATACTCCCAAACTCAGTATCATCTGTTGGAGTAAGTGGTTGTAGCAGTTTTTGACACTTATTTTTAATATTCTTAACAATATTTACATAATATTTTTAACTGTATTCTTTATTGTGTTCAGCACATGCTAAATATGTACTTTTCTTTAAATGTGTGCATATTTTTGGTGTTAGTTTTTTTAAGAACTAGTGAATATAATACTGAAGAAAATTTTTTATAACTTTCTAATACATATCTGTAACAAATTATAGATAAAAAATCAATTCTAACTAGCCTCTGGTATCATGCTACTCCCTGCAGGAAAACACTTGTAGATCTAGAATCACACAATTTTTTAAAAGCAATACAAGTTAGGTTTTCATGGTTATTTCCTTCTTTGTCATAGTGTTAAAGTAAAGAGTGATTCAGAAAGAAGTAAAAAATTATTCCTCAGCAGCTAGTATATCTGAGTGTGTAGTGAAAGCCCAATAGTTAAACACTTATTAATATTTAATCTTGCAAAGATTCAGTGTTACCACATTACAGTGATCAGTCTGTAATCTCTTTCTTCCCAGACCCTTTGTAGTGTGTCATTGTTGGTGGTTGTAATGATAGACATGGCGTGTTGTTTCATTTCCTCAAAGAACAGAAGATGCATCCTGGGTATATAAATAAAATGAGTAATTCGGAAGCATTCAGTTCTTCTGAATCATTCTCTACCATCAAAATTTGTATATATTCTTATCACAAAAAGTTTGACAGAAGTCAGAGAGTGAAACATCTGTTTCTGATAGGAGATAAATAATGATTCACTAAGGAAGAATCATTCACTTTTAATGAAAATGACCGTAAGATAGAATTTTTAATGAACTAACTAGCTTTCTTAATTTTACTCTTGGTTGATTTTTTTAGTTTTCTTAGAAGTAGTAAAAAACAAAACAACAAAAAGTACACATACTTAAACTTTTATTGAAGAAGCTTGTTTAATTATCTAATACCTAAAATTCAGATTTCTAAATAATTAGATCAGTTCAACTTGGACATTTTTGTTTTATGGACATCTGATATTATAATTTTAGTTATTTAAGTCATTAACATATAGTTATAAAAGATTTAAGACTTTAGTTACCTTTTTTCACATTTTGTAAGCTTTTTAATTGCAGTATACCAGTGTAGGTATAGCATGCCTAAGAGATGTGCAAATAGTAAGTTATAGCTTGCTGAGTAATTACCCTGTCAGCTTTACCCATACACCAACCTTTGTGTATCTTTTTATAGGAGACTTTGCAGCAGTTGATCATGATGTCATTGCCAAATGTCTTAATCATTGGCAAAAATCCCTTTTCTGGTAAGTATTAAAATTAGCATAATTTGATAATAAAGATAATATCATCTTTGTGTAATATTGTAATGCTTACTAAGATCGTGCTTATTTTCATTAACACACTACATTTTTCCTCAGTCTGTAGGGAAAGTTGGAGGTGATAATCCATTCTATTTAGAGAAAATGAACAGAATATTTGTAAGTTGTAGCAGAATCAGACAACCATTACTAAGTCCAGCGTTTTTCTGACCCTACCAAATTGATACTTTTCTGTGATGATTTTTAGTGTCTTAAAAATAAGTATGGAAGATAAGTACAGTAGTTAAAAGCTTAGAAAAATATAAGCTTTGAAAAGAAGTGATTTTGAAGTGACTTCTAGGATTCTGTTCACTCTGTTCGGTTGTTTGCTTTGGGCTTCCCAGGTGGCACTGGTGGTAAAGAACACGCCTGTCAATGCTGGAGATGTAAGAGATGAGGGTTTGATCACTGGGTGGCAAAGATGCCCTGGAGAAGGAAAGGTAGCCCACTCTTAATATTCTTGCCTGGAGAATCCCATGGACAGAGGAGCCTGGTGGACTACAGTCCATAGACTTGCAGAGAGTTGGACTGACTTATTAGCACACATGCACCATAGCCAGAGTTGTTTGAATCTAAGGTTTTACTGATTGATTCCCAAGTGGTGCCAGTAGTAAAGAATCCACCTGCCGAAGCAAGAGACGTGTTCTATCCCTGGGTTGGGAAGGTCCCCTGGAGGAGGAAATGGTAACCCACTCCAGTATTCTTGCCTGGAAAATCCCATGGATAGAGGAGCCTGGCAGGCTCTAGTCCATTGGGGCCACAAAGAGTTGGACATGACTGAGCATGCACGCACATTTTCTAGTTTATATTAAACTACTTTTGAGTGGAAAAAAGATGAGAAATAGTTTCTTAGATCGTTTAAATTATTTTTTTCAAAGTTTCTCCCCTTTACCAGATTTTAATTGTGACATGTTCAGGTAGTTTAATTAAGTAGTTTAATTAATTAATTAATTAAGTAGTTTAATTTTTGAACAATTGGGAAAATTAACAGCTACCTAACAGTTTCAACAAAGGACTTAATTCTTACAGGCTACATGTAACCCAAATCAAGTATATCTTCTCCAATTCCCACCTTCAGTCAAAACAAAGATAAAACCAAAATAAAAACTAAATCCAAGCAGCTGGTTTTGTTGAGGAAACTACCAATTACATGGGGGTGAATTAGGAGGTTAGGTGCTCTTTCAAGACATTCTGGAATGTTTAAATATACAAATAAATAAAAAGTGTTGTATGTAGAATGAAATTGTTTTTAATTCCACATGTATTTAGGATTTACTTACCAAGTTAGAAGACCAGGAATATAAAGAAAATGGTTTATGTTCTGGGGGATCTTGTGTTTTGGTGGGTGATAAACGGATTACTGGGTCATGTAATAATGTAAAATAGAGAGATGTAAAAATGTTAAGGCTTATAAAATATGGAGCTATTGATTATTCTTAAAGTTGGCAAATTAGTGAGGGTTGGAGACCACTGGTATTTGGTTCAAGGAAGACTACACAGAGATGTAAGAGCTGTGCATATTATTGTGATTAGATTAGTAAGTAGTTTATTAGAGGAAAGAGAGGTAGCGAAGAAAGACAGGCAGAGGGAATAATAGAAGTTACGGCAGTGGCATGTGTATGTATGTATATTTGGGGAAGGGTGATCAGTGTAGCTAAGAAGGTTTCATGGAGAGTAGGAGGAATTATTTGAAAAGAAAATTTGGACTTATTTGTAGACAGATTGGCTTGATGGTGAAATTCTGGAGTGACTCAGTGTTTTAAGAAAATTGAATACTGTTGGACAGTGAATATACTTTCCAGCTCTGTTACAGACCATTAATTTTATCCTGCTTGTTATATACCTTTATTTTACCAGCCTCACTGTAACTGACATTTAAGGTTTTGATTCTTATGACTCTACATAGTGGAAAGCCATTTAAATTTTATAGGTAGATGAATCATATAAGATATGTGTTTTAGAAAAAAAAACACCAATAGGCCTGAAAGAAGCCAGACTTCTTCGGGACCATTTTGGCTGACTCTGGCATGTCTCTATAGCAGCAGTTCTTAATTTGGTATCCTGTTGTAATATAATGATTTATGGAGAAGTAGTGGATTTATAGTTAGCATCCTTTATCACAGAGAGCTTTGAAAGCTGTTTTATCTGTACTGCAGCCTTTCAAAATTGAGATCCTTGCACATTTCTTCTGCTGTTACCGCATTGTGCACATAAAGAGCTGCTCTTTTGAATTCACTGTACTTAGAAACTTAATTCCTTGGTCAAGTTGTGAATACCATGTCTAGAGTTAATTCTACCACTATCAGAAAGTCGAACTAAAGTAAAATGTTTTACCTAGTAATTATTTTTATTTCAGAACAAGGCACAGAAGAAGTTAAAAAGTTGCTTTTGCTTTTACTGGGTTGTGCAGTTCAGGTAAGTTAAAATACTTCATATTTTTATTTTAATAAGTTTTTGTAAATTTTTGAGGCTCTAGTTTCTGAAAGACTTAACAGATGGGCCTTTGCTGTTCAGAGTCCGTGTTAGAAATTTTAACATAGCTGTATAATCTAAGGAGATTCTAAAGAAAAACACTTTCTATTATTTTATTTCAAATTTTATTTATGTTATCAGATAGTCATATCTGATAGCACAAATTATGTTAATTTAATTCTTTTAATTTAATAAAAATTAATTTTTTTTTTAAATACCTAGGTTTTTAAAGACCCCAGGCTTTTCAGGTTCCCTAGAGGTGCCCTGAAAACCTCTCCCAAAACATTGTTATGACTTACGCGTGTATGTGTATGTGTTATTGAAGGGAAGAGGAGTGATGATAAAAAGGCAGAAATTATGAAGCCTCAATCATCTGATGGCTTAGAAGTTAGTTCCTGTAATAGAATTAGAAATCTCTTCAGTGCCCATAACACTTTAAGAACTGTATATAAAGATAAGAGCTTAATTTTAAGTGGAAAAAGTTTGCTAATGCTTATTTAGTCTTCATGTGAGTCTTTATAATTGGAAGTAAAACTATTTGTAGTTCTGTTTTTAACACCAGACTCTTTTTATGCTCTAGAGCTGGACTGTCAATAGAATAGCCACTAGCCACATGTTGCTGTTTAAGCTTAAATTAATTACAATTAAATAAAATTACACTCTCAATTGCTCATTTGCACTAGTTACATTTCAATACTCAGCCATAGGTAGCTCCTGAGTACTGTGTAGGACAACACTGATATTCTGATTTTTCAATTTCAAAATTTGTGTCTTCTCATTCTCTTTTCCATCTTGGTACGCTCTCTTTTCTAGCCTTCAAGAACCTATCAACTTCATCCTATATTCTTTAAGAAAGTCTAGCCTGTTTATTCTTTAAGAAAGTCTAGCCTTCTTAAAACTTAAGTTTGAATAGAGGTGAGATATAGTACAAATTGTAGGCATTTTAAGGGTAAAGGAAGAATTCTCACTGATTTGTGTAGAGATTGTGTTAAAGGGTGAGCTTTTAAAAATAGTATAAATAAAAACAGTGGCTCTAGGACTTAGAAAAGGAAACTGTAGTATATGTTTAATTTAAACCTAAATCAGCCAAAAGTATGGCAGTTGAATTATGACTCTTTGTTGAGTCATAGTTATTATAACCCTGGCATTTAGTGTATACTCATTGGCTCAAACTATTTACTGGGCAACACTTTTGCAAGCATAAAATTTAAAACTTGGGGTTACCATACCTAAAAAGTTATTTTATATATGCTACAAATGTACTATATGAAAGTTATTCTTAACTGTTCTCACTATGCCTATCAGATATTAGTTAGTAAACCAAAAATCTTGTTTTTAAACCTGGTAATTTTTATCACATGTTCCCCAAAACTCTGACTTTCTCGTCACAACTGAAAACTTTACATTTCTTGTAATTTAATGTTAAATATTTTTGTATTATCCTAATAATTTTGTTTTTATAGGATGAGGAACTTTCTGCACTGATAGAAATGTGCTTAATTAAGTTAAATTGTGTGTCAATAGAAATAGAATATTATAATAATATGTAGAGTATAAATCAGAACCTTACTAAGTTTCTTATTGACCGAAGACCCAATTTTTCTTTTTTAAGTTTAGTGCCTTCACTAGAAATTCAGTAATTGGCCCAAAAGATGCAACTAAGCTAGACAAGGCAGTGTTGTCTATTTTGTATGCACTTCTCATTTGGTAGCTGTAAAAATACAGTTACACAAACAGTTGGATTGCAGTATAAGAGATGTAGGGGGAAGACAGAGTAAAACAGTAAGATGCACGTTAAGCTCTTATTCAGTACTGATTGGAAAGGAAAAGATAAAGTTTGCATTGTAACATTTTTAGTTTATATTAAGTTTTTTTTAATGTACACAATGAAGAATTGCTGCCTTTATTCCACTTGCTACATGTGTACTTGTATATACATTCTTAAATTTTGCCCCTGGTAAATTTGTGTTAGAAACAAATAAAATATTTATTGTATTATCTTATATGTGTTGAACTGGGCCACAAAAAGAGATTTCTTTCATTGAGCTTGATAGGATAAAGATGTGAGAATGAATTGTAAGCTTGAAGTAAAAATTGCTTAGAATTTTTTTTTCCAAAAAGAAAGGCTGTGTTGTTTGATGACAGCCAAAGACTGACTGAACATTTTGGCTATATTCCGAATTCTGCCACTGACTCACTGTGTTTTTTGGCAAGTAACTTATCCTCCCTGAAACAAGTTCTTGATTCTTTACTTCTCTGTTTGTAAAGTTAGCATAATAATATTGTACTGACCTCACATGAGTTGTGTAATGATTGCTTGCTTGAGAACTTTTCAGCATACAAGTAATATGGATTTTCAGTACCTTACTTTTTAAATAAATATTTCTAAATTTTAATCTTTTTATTAGGTAAGTATATTAGAGAGATCATTTAAATGCAAAACAAAACCCTCATTGTGCTGTTTAAACCCTCATTGTAGCCAAGCTTTTTAGCCTAATGAGTTTTTACTTATTTACAACATATTAACAACTATACCCCTATAAAGTACAAGTGATTGTTCTATTCATTTCCCTTAGTGTCAGAAAAAAGAAGAATTTATTGAAAAAATTCAAGGTTTAGATTTTGATACGAAAGCAGCAGTTGCCGCACATATTCAAGAGGTAATAATCTGTATAAAATGTTTGTGTGTTTTTTATGAAGCTCGTCATACATTATATTTGTATATCTCTCCAAATACTTAAAGTCATAACTTAAGCAAGAATAAATAATTCAGATATAGATGCACTCTGCTTTTAGGAAAATTGTCCTCTTTTCTTTAGACATAGCTTCTTAAATGAATCATCTATAATGGCACAGTGCTGACTACGAATGTACTGTTGACTTTATCCATAGGGATATAGGCAGAAAGTGCTATCTGAGGAATGTATATTTCTTTGTTAGACAGCATAGCATGCATGATATAGTGAATGGAAACAGCATAAAGTGGATCACTGCCTGTAATTCAAATTAAAGTGAGCTAAGGTAATGTATTATGTCACTCCAGTGATTTTGTTTTAATGAATGGGCACAGCAGAATTTCTACTGAAGATACTGCTTGAATTATAAATATATTAGTGAATTGTAACATCCATGTAAAGCCTAAATATAAGACATAATGTGCAATGTCAAATAATTGGAGTTATATTTGTTAAGATATTTTTTTAAAGCTGCTATTTCTGCATCTGTCTAGTCTTGGGCTTTTAATCTTGTGTACTTATTAGTTTTTAGAACTACAGTGTGTTAAATTTTACATGTTGATTAGAGAGAACTAAGGAAACGGAAGGGGGGAAAGTTGTATTTAAATATTCTCCATTTAAATCACTTTGTGTTCCATGTGTCATCTTTTTAGAACTCTGCTTTCTTGTCAGTAATATTGTCAACAGTAAGCATATTAGTACGCAACAAGATACAGTCTTTTTGGTAGTTTCCCTTTTATATATATATATATATATATATATATATATATAGTATATATATATATATATATATATAGTATATATATATATATATACACACATATTTGTTTCCATTAGCTTTGTGGTTTGTATTTTATTTTGAATAAATGTTGAGTGCCACAAGTTACTGAATTTGCCATCATTCTTGAAAGTGCTATTTTTCTGTTTATTGTGAAACTTAAAGCAAAATATCAGAATCACAGTGAGAAATGGAAAACAAGAAATAAGTATTTCACTTATATAACTTCTCCATTCTTTTAAAAATCTTTATTAGGAGTCCTTTTCTCCTAAGGTGCTGTGATAGTGTCACCTCAGCATCTGTAAAAACTTTGCTTTTCAAGAATAAAAGTGCAATAATATATATCCTATAGGATTAGAAAAAACTTTTGATTTCAGTTACAATTAATTTAGTCTTATCTAAGGAAATGATCAATTGATTCTGTTAGAGCAGTTGTCAGAAATAATAGTATTACCTTTCCTTAGGATTGCCTTGAATTAAATCTTATTTTTTAGTTAGAAGATAAAAATAAATTCATTTAAAGATTATATTTAGTGAAAATAACTTTTAGTAGAAGCTTTTTCAGCATTCATTAATTTCAAATGTTCTTTAGACATATTTACTTGTCATATTTTTATTATATGGGGTATATGTACTAAAATTTATTTTTAAGTATTAGCTATTTAAAAGGTGTTTATTTTGGTTGCTTTCTAAAGGTAACCCATAATCAGGAAAATGTGTTTGATCTACAATGGATGGAAGTGACTGATATGTCTCAGGAGGAACTAGAACCACTCTTGAAAAATATGGTATTGCATCTAAAAAGGCTTATAGATGAGAGAGATGAACATTCAGAGGTTTGTAAATTTCTTTTAGTATATTATGTAAGTTTCCTTTCCAAAAAACTTCAGAGATTTTTGAGAATTGATGTCTGTTTCTTAGGGACAGGTAATAAGGTAACTGTCTTTTGTGTAACACAGGAACCAGAAAGGATGCATAAGAGCCCCAAAGTGCTAGTAAACATTGCAATTGGATTTTCTTTTCCCCTTCCTTTTAAATTACTCTGATTTTGTTCTTCTGTGTTTTTTTTTTAAACTCATCCCTATAGTTCTGGCAACAAGTATGAAACCAGAATTCTGGCAAAAGTATAAAACTAAAAATATCATTGATGTAAGTGGAAAAACCATCACTTTTTCAAGATTTAAGAATTTGATTAAGGTTAATATTGTAGTTTCATTGCCACATTTTGAGACTGTAAAAAATGTGTTAATGAAAGGAGAATAACAGGTGTTCTGAACAAAATGTCCCACAAAAGGTCTCAAATTTTTGTAGCAGTATAATGAGGTGTGATTTTTAAAAAAGAATTATTATAAGCTCTTTTAAGAAAGCACTTTGCTTTTAAAGGAGTAAAATTGCACCAGACTTTTTGGTTGCATTCTTTGAGAGCAGTTTATAATTTTTAGAAAAGTCTAGACGTTAGTGCATGTGGTGGTGAGTAATATTTTCTTAATAGCAGACCAAAATACTCTGTCATTCTGGAGATTGTAAAACTTTGATCAGTCATTCAATTTACATGAGAGAGACAGATTTGAGTTTATTTATGGAGAACTGGATTAGTCTTGAGACTAATTAAAGACTATATAGGAGAAATTTCTAGAGATGTTTTTGGAATAAAAAGCTTTCTCATTGCTCTATAAAATATGTTCATTTCTGATGGGAATTTTTAGTTTCTCTTAGGGCTTTAAAAGAGAAGAATATATAGGAAATAAGTGTTTTTTAAAGCAACAGCTAAATTTTTAAAAAATTTAAGACCGAGCAAAGGAAGAAAACAATGAGTTTCAGCACATCCTTAGTATATATGAAACCTACCCTGAGATACTCAGATCACTTTATTTTCAGTCAGTCTTGAACCATATGCTGTATCTTCTTTTTTATATTAGTATCTTTTTACTGTTTTAGTAAAAACACTTTCAGTATGTATCCTGGTGGGCAGTAGTACTCACACTGGGAGTTCAAGTGGGTATCAGTTCAGTTCAGTTGCTCAGTCGTGTCCGACTCTTTGCGACCCCATGAATCGCAGCACGCCAGGCCTCTCTGTCCATCACCAACTCCCAGAGTCCACCCAAACCAATGTCCATCGAGTCGGTGATGCCGTCCAACCATCTCATCCTCTGTCGTCCCCTTCTCCTCCCGTCCCCAATCCTACCCAGCATTAGGGTCTTTTCCAATGAGTCAACTCTTCGCATGAGGTGGCCAAAGTATTGGAGTTGCAGCTTCAACATCAGTCCTTCCAATGAACACCCAGGATTGATCTCTTTTAGGATGGATTGATTGGATCTCCTTGCAGTCCAAGGGACTCTCAAGAGTCTTCTCCAACACCACAGTTCAAAAGCATCAATTCTGCAGTGCTCAGCTTTCTTCACCGTCCAACTCTCACATCCATACATGACCACTGGAAAAACCATATCCTTGACTAAGTCTGGACTTTTGATGGAAAAACCATAGCCTTGACTAGACCGACTTTTGTTGGCAAAGTAATGTCTCTGCTTTTCAATATGCTATCTAGGTTGGCCATAACCTTCCTTCCAAGGAGTAAGCATCTTTTAATTTCATGGCTGCAATCACCATCTGCAGTGATTCTGGAGCCCAAAAAAATAAAGTCTGACACTGTTTCCACTGTTTCCCCAGCTATTTCCCATGAAGTGATGGGACCAGATGCCATGATCTTAGTTTTCCGAACGTTGAGCTTTAAGCCAACTTTTTCACTCTCCTCTTTCACCTTCATCAAGAGGCTCTTCAGTTCTTCTTCACTTTCTGCCATAAGGGTGGTGTCATCTGCATATGTGAGGTTATTGATATTTCTCCCGGCAATCTTGATTCCAGCTTGTGTTTCTTCCAGCCCAGCGTTTCTCATGATGTACTCTGCATATAAGTTAAATAAGCAGGGTGACAATATACAGCCTTGACGTACTCCTTTTCCTATTTGGAACCAGTCTGTTGTTCCTTGTCCAGTTCTAACTATTGCTTCCTGACCTGCATACAGGTTTCTCAAGAGACAGGTCAGATGGTCTGGTATTCCCATCTCTTTTAGAATTTTCCACAGTTTATTGTGATCCACACAGTCAAAGGCTTTGGCATAGTCAATAAAGCAGAAATAGATGTTTTTCTGGAACTCTCTTGCTTTTTCGATGATCCAGCGGATATTGGCAATTTGATCTCTGGTTCCTTTGCCTTTTCTAAAACCAGCTTGAACATCTGGTAGTTCACAGTTCACGTATTGGTGAAGCCTGGCTTGCAGAATTTTGAGCATTACTTTACTAGCATGTCCTAGCACTCAAATCCTCCATTTGTTGGCATGGCCAGAATTGGACAGCCACAGGCTATCCACAGGGGGTGCTCTCCCTTGTCAGAACAGAGAGCCCTTTTCTCTGTTTTTATTGATCTTTTGTCATCATTGTTTCACTTTGATCTAGAAAGTATAATTTGGTCATATTGTTTTTAATTATACTTCTTTTTTTTCCTTAATGCTATGAAACAAGAATCTCTTCGGTCATGTCAGACTCTTTGTAACCCTATGGACTGTAGCCTGCCAGGCTCCTCTGTCCATGGAATTCTCCAGACCAGAATACTGGAGTGGGTAGCTGTTCCCTTCTCCAAGGGATCTTCCCAACCTAGGGTTTGAACCTGGGTCTCCTGCATTGCAGGCGTATTCTCTTATCATCTGAGCCATCAGCGAAGCCCAAGAATACAGGAGTGGGTAGCATGTTCTCCAGTAGGATCTTCCCAGGCCAGGATCTTCTTTTACTAAACTCCAGCAGGATCTTCTCCTTTCACTAAAAACTAAACATTTATTGTCACTGTTTAGGCCAAGCTTTGTAAATTTATTGTGTACTTAATCTTAGTACATCTGCACAATAATCTCATTTTATAGATGAGGATTCTGAAGTTTAGAGAAGTTAGGTGACTTGCCCATTCTAACTCCAACACTTGTGATCCTAACCTTTATAATACCTTTACCTAAATCTCTGCTCTGATATTCCTTAATGATGAATTCTGTAATTATTGTCACCTGAAATTTTTAGCCTTGTATCATATGTTCATTCTTCAATGTATATTGGTAAATACCTGCTTTTTGTAAGAACTTTTACTAGAGTACGGGGGAGCAACAGACTTTCAAAGAAGAACCAAAGATGGTTACAATCTAATAGGGAAATTATTTTAATAAATGAGTTAACTGTAATAAAAGTTGGTAAGTGACAAATACCAAAAAAAGAGACATATATCTAAATGTTGTACTATATGTGTGAGTTAGTTGCTCAGTCGTGTCCGACTCTTTGCGACCCCATGGACTGTATCCCGGCAGGCTTCTCTGTCCATTGAATTCTCCAGGCAAGAATTCTGGAGTTGGTTGCCATTTACTTCTCCGAAATGTGGTACTATAGGAGTTTAAAGAAGAAAGATATTACTTGCAACTGATAGTGGAATACCTAAGATTGGAAGGATCAGAGAAAGCTTTTCAGAAATTATAAGTATGCCTTAATAACATTTCCTGTCAGACTTTTGAAAATGTTTGAAGTTCTTGAGCTCAAGAAACTACCACTATTAGAGAAAAGGCAAAATGGAAAGTACCTCTGGGTACTCTCTTAATTCTTATACTAGGTTTCTTTCTTTTTAAAAAATATTTTTCATCCATAGGTCTTTTGTGCTCTATTTGTCTACAACTGGAAATTGTTGATATACTTTAATTTTACCACCTGCTAATTTCAAATATAATGTGTATCTTCAGTACTTTTCTTGAGTTTTCTGTTTTGTGAATAATTTTATTTTTGAGCAGATTTTTGTGTTCACTGCTATGCTGGATAACATCAGGGATACAAAGGAAGTATAAGAAAGGTTGTATCTGATTTATTTTTAAAAGGCACATTGTAAATGAAAAATAAGGTGGCATGTAATTAAGTTCTAGTTTGTGTATGAAACAGATATTTAGTAATTACTATATACAGGTACTGATGGTTCACAGGTAAAGAATTTGCCTGCAAATGCCAGAGACACAGGAGACACAAGTTCAGTCGCTGGGTCAGAAAAATCCCCTGGAGGAGGAAATGGCAACCCACTCCAGTATTCTTGCCTGAAAAATCCCATGAACAGAGGAGCCTAGCAAGCTACAGTCCAAAGGGTCACAAAGAATCAGACATGACTGAGCACAGGCACACACACATGTATGCAGGTACTTTTGTTAAAGACGAGATGTTATAAGGCAATATTAAAGATAATTGAGACAGTAAGAAAATAGGCAAATAAAAGCCGACTCTGTGAAGTTTGAGCTTGGGCTACTGTGGAAATTAGTAACACTATTCACAGAGACAGTGGAGTTGGGCTAGACATACTAAGTAGATAGACAAGATGAAGTAGTGTCAGTGAGCAAACCATCCTTCAAAAAGTAATATTGAAAGAGAAATAGAGGATAATAAAGGGGAAAATGTGATTCCACCCCCCCCCCCAGATAGTAGAAACTTGTATGTCTTTGAAGAACAAGGAGAAAAAATCAATAGGAAGAGAGAAACTGAAAATGTTACAGAAGTAAGGATATGTGTTGGGAATAAGAGATGCATGAAAATGGAGGAATTTATTGCAGGTGGTTCTGTTTCTTTGACAAATTGAAGGCGAGTTCATTTGTTGAAAGTCATGATAGCAGTTTGTAGTTGGGGGCTTATGTAGAGAAAAGGGAATATATCTACATCTGCCTTTATGGGAAAATTTTCCAGGAAATCATCAAGATTTTCAGTGAAAGAATTGATGGGCTTTGGAAAGAGCTTAATTGAAAGTGGATGACAACTTCTGTAGTAGGGCTGTATTTTGTTTTGTTTTTCTTGGAGTTCTTTATCACCTTGGAACAGGAATAGAAAAATTGATAGTAGGTAAGGAAAATGACATAGCATTTTAAGTCAGACTTGAATTTGAATTTGTGTTATGTTCATGTGTGACTTTAAGTTATTTAATCTATATGTGCCTCAGTTTCCTTATGTCTAAAATAGATGTAAAGCCTCTATTGCCAATTATAGTATTGGATGGGATCTTGTTGGAAAATTCTCTAGCCAGGAGTTCTATAAATATTTGTTTCCTTTTGTTTTTTCCCCGAAGAGTGAACGAACCATAGTCAAAGAATGACATAGTAGTGTTAAATTAGAAAGTAAGAGTGACATTTAACAGCCTAATTGCAGTTCCAGGCCAAGTAGGAACTCTCGAGTAGCCAAGAATAATCTATTTGACTGGGCAGAAGGGGAGAGTTGAATGATTGGAGGTTCAGGCATAGGAATGGTGATATAGGAGTAATGTTCTAGTAAAGGAGGCTAAGGAACTGTATTTTTAATTTTTTAAACTTGAAATTAGCCTCTTGTGCTACTGGTTACTGTGTTGGACGGAACAGTTACAGACATACTAATCTTGAGTTAATTCCTTTACTGTGTCAACAAGTCTTCTATGCCTTTCCAACAGTTGCTATTTGTTCTACATATTTTACCACAATTTATTAATTTTTGTTAAAACACTGGGAAGGGAAAAATGTAATGTCTTGTTCTTGTGTTATCTACTAAATAACTCAACCATGTACTGTTGAATGAAACTTTAAAAAAAATGACAGCTAAATATGTCAAAGTTAAGGGATTTACCTGGTGGTGCTGTCTTTAAGTCACCATGCAAGGGGTGTGGGTTTGATCCCTGGTTGGGGAACTAAGATCCCACATGCTGTGTGGCATAGTCAAAAACCAAAATGTTCACCATTAATGATAAAGATATTAAATAAATAAGACATTTTTGATCAATGGATTCTTTCTCATATTGTAGTATAATGCTTCGACTTAGTGACTAGTGTTGTGTATTTGGTTCTCTGATATGTAAAATACTAAAAGTGCTTCTGTGATTTCTCTATTTCCTTAGACTATTGTGGAACTCTCTGAAGAGCGGGATGGTCTTCATTTTCTACCCCATGCCTCTTCATCTGCACAGTCACCTTGTGGTTCTCCAGGCATGAAGCGAACAGAAAGTCGACAACATCTGTCAGTGGAGCTGGCAGATGCTAAGGCTAAGATAAGAAGGCTTAGGCAGGAATTGTAAGTTGCTGCTTTTCAAGGCTCGTTAAATTTATATGGTTGCAAAGGTGACCTACATGCAGTGCTTTTAGGCTTATGAAATAGAGATGTGTGGTTCCCAGTTGCTAGGCTGTGTCACAGTTTTCAGTAGTATTTGTCAAAATGAAGACATTACCATAAAGTTTTCTTAATGCTAAATCTTATCAACTTAAAGGATGCCCTTTATCCTGTATCTATGTACTTCCTATTCTTCTAGTGTTAGGATGTCCTTTCTTTTATAAAATAATGTTTTTCCTTGGCAAATTGAGGTCTGCTTAATTTTTTAATTTTTTCATGCCATGAAATCCAAAATACTGACAACCACTGTTACAGATTAAGTTTGGCTTTTTTAAAATTAATGTTGTAAAATGAATTTTGGTGTACAGTATTACAGAAAAATAATTTTTTGTATCTTCTACATGGAGTAATTGAGATGCTTGAGTCATATACTTAAAAATGGTAAATATTCAGATTGGTTAGTGCTGATAAAATTAATATTTATTTAACTTTTAAAAATAATTACAGGAAAGTCAGTATAAATGTCACATTGGTGAATAACTTGTAAGGACACAACCAGTCTCTGCTGGAGATTTTTTTATATTGCACTTGAAAAAACAAAAGAGTGTGTTATAGGCTTTTTCTTTCCTTTTTTTTCCTTTTTCTGGGGGGTTTGTTTTCTTGGAATTTAGGCTTTGGGGTATAGATTTTAAATTTAAAACCACCATATAGAAATTAAGTTTATTTATTGATTGTTTAAAGCAGTTAGTTTTAAGAAAGTGGTTGAATATGCAAGGTAGAAAAAATATACAGTACATAGGAAAATTTGAAAACAAGAAAACACAGCTTTCATTGTGAATGTCTGCAGTATTATGTATCTGTTGAAGTGAATACGCCCAAGATATTCTATAAACAGCTGCACCATGAAAATTAGGGAAGAGATTGCTGTTATTAGTTTGACTGGCAGTTAATGGATAGCCTAAACAGTGAACACTAGTTCGTTCCGTATAATTTAGCGCAATCTTCTTCAGTCTTTAGATAAAGCATGCAATTAGAACTGCAGTGATGGCTGTGAATTCATTTAACATTTTGCACTATATTAGAATTTGATTTTAAAATAAAATTTACTTGAGCATAGTGTTATTAAAATTCCAGAGAACTTAAAGAGATTAGTAAAATTTGGTCTCATGCTGACTGGAAAATATAAATGAATATTTTTAATGAATAAGTAAATATGCCAGATATACTAAGTTTTCTCGGTAACTAGCATTACATCAAATACCATCTATATCTTTTGTTGTCCTTTGAAAATGTGTTCCTCATGGGTTTCTTCTGTTAACATGGGTTTTAAGTGTTTTTGTTAGGATAGATATTTACTAAAGTAAATATGGAAGTGTGGAATCATGGTAGATAAAAATAGTTTAGATTGCCTTATACCTAATGGAAATAAATAATTGTAATAACATGCAGACTGATAGCATACTTGTGGGTGGTACATCATAATGTAATTGCTTTCGACTTATTGACATACAGAGTAAAAGTGTAATTTGCAATTTGGATGGACGAAGAAGTAATTCCTTATAAATTTCACTTTTATGCAATAGTTAACACTATCAAAGGCTTCCTTTAATAATTGTCTTTGTCTCCATGGATCCCATGTTTCCAAAGAGTTTTTCTTTCATGCAAATTATTCTTTTTAGAAAAAAAAACAGCTTTATTGAAATATAATTTCATATGTCAGAAAATTGAACCTTTTAAAGTGTGCAATTCAGAGCAGTTTAAAAACAGATTTCTGTTTTAATAAAGAGATATCAACCTAGTAGCTGACCTTTAGTGAGTATTCAAATTGGAAAAATAAATTCTGGTGTCATTGTAAAGATACATTGAAGGACAGTGCAGGGAAAAAATGGTGTGGCCCTGATCCAGGGTTTAATGATGAGGTTGAAGAGGAGATATTAAAGAAGAAAGTAGGGTTTTCAGTATAATTCCTAGTTTCCTGTAAGTACTGTCTGTTTGGATGGTGATGTTGTTCATTCAGACAGGGAGCATAAGAGAGAGGAATACTATTAAGGTAAAAGACAAGTTTAGTTTTGACATATTTAGTTTGAGGTGCCTTTGAAATATTTCTGTGGAAATGATCAATTGGATAATTGACTATCTGGCCCTTGATGCAGAGTAGCGATTTCGGATCATTAGTATACTCATGCAGAATAATATATGCAGCATGTAGGTCGTAATTGAAACCTTTGGAATGGATCAGACTGCCCATGAACATGAAGAATGTGAAGGATGCAATTTGAAGAATACAAATATTAGAAAGGTGTTTAAGTGGTTAAAGGTAGATGTCACCATTTGTTACCCACACTACTCAGTTTCTTCATATACAGAATGACAGGTAGAGCAATCTCTGTTCAGGGAACTAAGATCCCACAAGCCAAGTGGTACAGTCCCCCACCCTCAAAAAAAGCATTTAACTTTTTGTAAAGAAGTATTTATAAGAAATATCTTATATATTACAAAATTGTAGTAACTTTTCATCAGAAGAAATTTTAATGGCACAATAAGAAAATAAAATTAGCCTTTCATAATATTCAAATAAATTTAAATTAGAACAATAACACAGCATTTTTCAGTTGTTAAATTGTTTCACGTACAGTTACTTTTATCCTCTGCTAGTTGCATTATGAATTGGTAGTGACCTGTCTGCAGGACAATTTGACAGTAAATATCAAGAACCTTTAAGCATATAATATACTTTTAGAAATCCATCCTAAAATATACAGGGTTTTATTTATAATGATTTTATTTGCCAAAACATCATTCATTACAGTGAAAATTGGAATCCATTTAATGATTAGATTATGGTTCCTCTATCAATGGGAATATTAAAAATGAGTTTCTAAAAAAAAAAAAATAAGCCAGGGCTTCCCTGGTGTCTCAGTGGTGAAGAATTCACCTGCCAGTGCAGGAGAGACACAGGTTTGATCTGTGATCCAGGAACATCCCACATGCTGTGGAGCAGCTAAGCCCATGTACCACAACTACTCAGAGCCTGTGCTCTAGAGCCTGGGAGCTGCAACTACTGAAGCCCGAGTGCCCTAGAGCCCGTGCTTCACCAGAGAAGCCACTGCAGTGAGAGCTTACGCATCACAACTGAAGAGTAGTGCCCACAACTGAAAGAGTTCCTGCCCACTACAACTAGAGGAAAAAAACCTGTGCAGCAACAAAGACCCAGTGCAGCCAAAAATAAATAAATAAGTAAATAAATAATAACAACAAAAGTAAGCATGTGCATGTATCTTTTCAAATTAGTGTTTTGCTTTTTTTTTTTTTTTTTTTTCAGATATACACCCAGGAGTAGAATTGCTAGGTCATACAGTAGTTCTGATTTTAGTTTTTTGAAAAACTGCCATGCTGTTTTCCACAGCAGCTATACCAATTTACATTCCCACCAAGACTGTACGAGGATTCCCTATTCTCTGCGTCCTCACCAGTGTTATTTGTGTTCTTTTTGATGACAGTCCTTTTGACACCTGTAAGGTGATATCTTAATGTGTTTTTGACTTTGATTTCCCTGATGATTAGTGATTTTGAGCATCCTTTCATGTGCCTTTTGGTCATCTGCATATCCTCTTTGGGAAAAATGTCTGCTCACATCTGCTGCTCATTTTTTAATTGGGTTGTTTGTTTTTTTGATATTGAGTTATATGAACTGTTTATATATTTTGGATATTAACTCCTTATCAGTCATATCATTTGCAAATATTTTCTCCCTTTCGGTAAGTTATCTTTTCCTTTTTGCTGTCTAAACACTTTTAAGTTTAATTAGATCCCATTTGTTTATTTTTGCTTTTATTTCCTTTGCTTTAGAAGACTGATCCCAAAAGAATATTGCTGCAATTTATGTCAAAAAGTATTCTGCCTATGTTTTCTTCTAGGAGTTTTATGGTTTCCAGTCTTGCATTTAGGTCTTTAATCCATTTTAAATTTGTTTTTGTATATGGTGTTAGAGAATGTTCTAATTTCATTCTGTTACATGCAGCTGTCTACAATTTTTCCAGTATCACTTATTAAAGAGACTGTCTTTCTTCATTGTATATTCTTGCCTCCTTTGTCGTAGATGAATTGAGCTTAAGTGTGTGGGCTTATTTCTGGGCTTCCTGTTGTGTTCCACTGATCTATGTGTCTGTTTCTGGGCCAGTACCATACTGATTTGATTACTGGAGCTTTGTAGTATAGCCTCAGCTATATGATCGAGGCACATGATTCCTCCATCTCTGTTCTTCTTTCTCACAAATGTCTTGGCTATTTGGATCTTTTGTGTTTCCAGACAAGTTTTAAAATTATTTGTTCTAGTTCTGTGAAAAATGCCATTGGTATTTTGATAGGGTTTGCATTGAATCTGTAGATTGCCTTGGATAGTATGGCCATTTTAACAGTATGAATTCTAATCCGAGAACACAGTATATCTTTCCTTCTGTTTGTGTCATCTTCAGTTTCTTTCATCAGCATATTATAGTTTTCTAAGTACAGGTCCTTTACCTCTTTAGGTAGATTTATTCCTTGGTATCTTATTCTTTTTAAGGTGAAGATAAATAGGATTATTTCCTTAATCTCTCTTCTAATAGTTCATTGTTAATGTGTAGAAATGCAACAGATTTCTGTATGTTGATTTAGTATCCTGCAGCTTTACCAAATTTGTTGATGAACTCCAGCAATAGCTTTCTGGCTGCATCTTTTGGATTTTCTGTCTTTGTTGCTGAGCTTAGGTTTGCTGCTGAAAAGCCAATACTTGAGAGAGGACTATTGGTTGGAAAAGAAAGGTTGCTTTATTTAGGAGGCCAGCAACCTAGGGGGAAGGCGGACTTGTGTCCAGAAACCAACTCTGAAGCTGTGCTTCAGTCTAAGCACATTCTCTGAGCACCATTCTCACCTGAGTGGAGGCCTTAGTTCCTGTAGAAAAGCTCAAAGATATTGTTACATATATTCCTAAGGAAGAACCAGAACCCTGCTTTATTGCTGGACTGTTGTTTCTCAGCTACTCCTTCTTTGTTTCTGCATTCCCTTCCTTCTGTGAGTAGCAGCTGTTTGAATATGCCCTTTTGATCTTAGGGAGTCAGAAGGCTGAATGAAGTCTATTTCCTACCAACAAGAAACGGTGGACAAAAAGATTTGTACCTGGAAGGACCTGACAGAGTCTTGCTCAGTTTCATCTGTAGTATGTCATCTGCAGATAGTGACAGTTTTTATTCCTCCTTTAAAATTGGATTCCTTTTCTTTTTCTTGTTTAATTGCTGTGGCTGGGACTATGTTGAATAAAAGTGGCAAGAGTGGGCATTGTTTTTTGTTCCTGATCTTAATGGAAATGTGTTCAGCTTTTCACTGTCGAGTCTGATGTTAGTTCTGGGTTTGTCATATATAGAGTTTGTTATTCTCTGTGCCCACTTTCTGCAGAGGTTTTTTGTTTGTTTGTTTGTTTGTTTAATCATAACGGGTATTTAGTTTTGTGAAAAGCTTTTCCTGCACCTACTGAGATGATCATATGGTTTTTATTCATTAGTTTCTTAATGTGGTGTTCAGAAAGATCCATGTACCCCAGTGTTTGTAGTAGCATTATTTATACTTGCCATGATATGGAAGCAACCTAAGTGTCCATCAACAGATGATTAGATTAAGAAGATGTATAGAAAAAAAAAAAAAAATATATATATATATATATATGGAGAGAGAGAGAGAATGGTATGCTACTCGGTCATAAAAAGGATGAAATTTGCTGTTTTAAAAACATGGGACTTCCCTGGTGGTCCAGTTGTTAAGAATCTGCCTTGAAATCTAGGGGACACAGGTTTGATCCCTGGTCGGGGAACTAAGATCCCACATGCCACAGAGCAGCTAAGCCTGTACACTGCACCTTCTCAGCCCTTGCACTCCAGAACCCTCAGGCCACAACTAGAGAGCCTGCATGATGGAATGAAGATCCCTCGTGCAGCAACTAAGACTCAACGCAGCCAAATAAATAAAACAACATTAATGGACTTGGAGGGTGTTATCCTAAGTAAAATAAATCAGACAAAGACAAATGCTGTATAATGCCAATTATATGTGGAATCTAAAGATAAAACTAGTGAATGTAACAAGAAAAGCAGATTTATAGATACAGGAAGCAGGTGATTACTGGTGGGAAGAGGGAATGGAGGGGGCAATATAGAGGTAGAGGATTAAAGGTACAAACTTGTGTATAAAATAAGCTACAAGGATATAGTGTACAATGCAGGGAATATAGCTAATATTTTATGGAGTATAACTTTTAAAAACAGTGAATCACAATAACCTGTAGCTTATATAACATTGTGTATCAGCTATACTTCAATATAAACTTTCTCTGGTGAAAAAACTTAAATATAAGCACATATGAGGTGTCAAAAGCAGATTGTTCTACATAATGAACATTTATTTTTTATTATTTAAGAACAGAAGGTGGGCAGTAGAGACAATGAGTGGAGACTTACTTTGAGGAGCTTGGCTCTAAAGGAGAGATAGAAAATGGCAGTTAGAAAGAACACAGTGAAAAAAAGAAAGAAAGAAAGAACACAGTGTAAAAAGAAAAAAGTGTATTAGGAGAAATACAAAAGTGTCCAGACTTCAGGGTAGAAACCAATAGAGATTCAAAGGTTTACATATCTGTGTGGCACTGTATTATTTTCTTTAGGTCATTGTAAATATTGAAAATAGTTTGGAGACCCTTAAAGTCTCAGACCCAGCTAGTATTGCCTTGCTTAAGAACTCTTCCAGCTAATTTGTCTGTGACTATACAGAAAGGGAGAGAGAGTAAGGAGATGGGAATCAGGAAATGACAGAAGAGATGAAGAAAAAGAAGCTACATAATGAACTATGAGGACATTAGTCATTGAGGTTATTAGTATTTGGAGAACTTCAAGGGTGAGTCTGATGACATCCAACCATATAAATTCCTAATACCAATTTCTTTGTCTTTTCCCCCAGCTTGAGGTCATGACCAATATTATGTTAAATTAGATATTTAATAATGATAATATGTTTGTATTAATTCAGATGATCATAGTTTTCAAAGCACAAAGGTTTTTATTTAACAAATATTTTTTGCATTTAAGGGAGGAAAAGACTGAACAATTGTTGGACTGTAAACAAGAACTAGAGCAAATGGAAATAGAGCTAAAAAGGCTGCAGCAAGAGGTTTGTACCTGGAACTTTCATTATATAAGATCAATTGGAAGTCGAGTTTTCTCCTTATAATTTACAACATGTGCCTTACTGCTTACTGAGGTTTAATGAAATGTAATGACTTTTTCAGTGTTTCTGTCTTCAGAAATGCCAGAGCAAAAACTAGAAATCAAAACTGGAAAGAACTTTGGAGTTTTCTTTTCCCTCTATCAGTGTGCTATTCAAACCTTGCTAAGATTCAAGGGAACCTCTTAGGACTAGGACAGTTCCAGGTTTCCCTTTTTTATGTATTGGCTTCTGTGGACTTGACAGCTGGAATACCTCTACTGCTAAACTGTGCTGCTTATGTATATTTCCCTTATGTCTCTGCTCTCTTATGGTGCTTTATGTTAACTTCCATAGAATAGATTTTTCACCTTTTCTACCATGTAGATCCAAAGTTTATACTTTTAAAAATGTCTTTATTTTTTCTGAAGCTTTGTGTTTTTTCATCATGAACTAAGACTATTTAAGAATTTGCTTCTTTTAATTAGTCTGTAAAGTTTTGTTTTCATTTGAAGATAGTGCAAGAGGTCTTCGTTAAACCATCAATGATAAAGATTGGAATAAGGCTGGAAAATTCTTTCTTCTTACTTCCCCTAACCCGCCATTTTAAATTCCAGGGTTGCTTCACTCGTGGGCTCATAAACCTGGGACCTTTCTAGGTGAATGAATCTAGGGATCATAACCTTTAGTTTTAGATATGCTGTGGCTGCTGTTGCACTGCTTGGTAGCAGGGTTTTTTTGTGTTCCATCTAAAACAGTGATTCTCAGTCTTTTTTTGTCTCAAGACCCTTCTTTACTCTTAAAAATTAATGAGGATTATTTAATGTGAATTCCCTTTACTGGAATTTACTATATTTGAAATTTAAACTAGTAATTTAAAAATATTTATTAATTCATTTGAAAATAATACTCAACCATGTTAACATAAAAATTATATGGTAACTAAATAACCATTATTTTCCAAAACAAGAAAAAAATTAGAAGAATAGTAATCTTTTATATTTTTGCAAATCTCTTTATTTAATGCCTGCCTTAATTGAAGACTACTAGATTCTCGTATCTGTTTCTGCATTCAGTCTGTTAAGTTAATAACATGCCATCTATGTAGCCTCTGGAAAGTTCCACCGTACCTTCATGAGAGAATGAGAGTGGAAACAGCAAGTACTGTCTTAGTATTATTATGAAAATGGTTTTGACCTGATGAACTCCCCAGAAGGGTTTCAGGGACCCACAGATGTCTCTGGATCATGCTTCAGTTATCATTATTCAAAGGATTGCAGGAGGACTTTTTAAAGTTTGAATTTTAATATTTATTTCAAATGATGTAGAGATGTACACTACCATATGCAAGTAATCATTCATGTGGAAGTATTAAAAAACTCAGCAGGATTTTGGTAACATATCTGGATAGAAACATTTCTCTAAAGTAACTAATGATCAACTTTTGTAGTAGTTTACCTCATCTGTATTTTTACTATCTTGTATTTTGAAGTTAGCTTTTTACCTTAAATTCATTGCAAACAGTTATGTTAAGAGATTTACTTATTTTAAAATGTCCTGAATATTTTTTACAATCTTAGTAGTGAACATTATATATAAAAACTCGTATGTATTCATGTGTTTTTATATTTGTATAGAAGTGTATATTTTAAAAATACTTCTTACTCTTGGTTTAAAAAAATACTTTATATATCCCCATTAAAAAAAATAACTTAAGGTATAATATTTATGCCAGAAAATTCACACTTTTAGCAGTCTTCACCTTAACCACCCAGCTTCCTCGTCTCACAAAAATTCACAATTTTAAAGTACAGAAGTCATTGGGGTTTTTTTGTAAATTCATCAGATTGCACAACCTAAGCATTATCAATTTGAAAATAGAGAATAATATTTTAAATATTAGTATGTGTTTACATTTAGAACATGAGTTTGCTTTCGGATGCTCGTTCTGCAAGAATGTATCGAGATGAATTAGATGCACTTCGGGAGAAGGCCGTCAGAGTTGATAAGCTTGAAAGTGAAGTCAGCAGATATAAAGAGAGACTACATGATATTGAATTTTATAAGGCAAGGGTTGAGGTATGTTGCATAATTTAAACAATTCACAATTTTTTCCTTTAAAAGTGTTACGATTTTTCAAAATGCATTCAAAATGCACTTTAATAAATGTAAAGAACTCTTGAAACATTGAGCAAACTGTAATACCATCATGTGTTTATTTTATGATAGATCAGCATATTGTTTAGACTTGTAAAAAGGAATTTTTGAATGCTATTCATTGGAAGTTTTACTTCATTCCTTTGTTTAATTAGCATTATAGGTAGGGAAGACTTTGAAGTCAAAATATATATGCCTCTACTAATTTTAAACTCATGCCTAGAAGTAAATGCAAAGCATATTTCTGATTGCTGCTCAACTCAGAATACTAACTTAGGATCCATGAAAGCAAAATCAGTATCTGTCTCCCTCTTCTCCTTCTCTCTTTTCCTTCATCTCCCCAATGCCATTTGTCTCTTTATATGAACAAGTTAGAAGAAAACCAATTTTTCTTATTTAATGGTTGCAATTCTGTGTTACGTAAAGTTGAGTTTGATAGCAAGAATTTGAAAATCTTTGCTTCTTGCATTCTTTTCTCCTTTCTCAGTGATTTCTTCTTTGTCTGTAAATAGAGGAGATTTTCATCAGTTTCAGTATGGGGATAAGAAAGGAGTTTGCAATATCAGGTGAAAACATTGTAAGAGAAAATTAAAACTTAGCCTGAATGTTACCAGAAAATAGACCCAATAGAGTGCAAGGATAAGCTGCTTGCTAATTCTTTTATACTTTTTAAAATGGGTGCATGTGTGGGACTATTCAGGGGTCCTCATGTGTGCCATTGTTTTAATATACTTTCTCTTGACCAGCTTATAAACGGCCGGCATATAACTTAGCAATATAGATTTGTGAACATGTCTTCAAAACATACATAGGAATTTTAAGATGTTTATGTAAAGTATTTTTTGATAAAGCCTTGGTTTATGATTTACTTGAATATTGATTGTAGTCTTGGTATTTTACTCAAAACCGTAAACTCGTCACTTTCAAGTAGAGAGAAACTTAAATCTATTTCATTAAATAAATTAAGCCCCAATTCTATGTAGATTTGCATCTTAAATATCTAGAAGACTACTTATACTGAGTTCCTTATCCTTGTGATTTAGGAATTTAAATATACCCTGACAATTTCATGTGAAATTGTAGTAGTATTACTCATCCTAATATAAGTACTGAGTATTTGTTTATATAATTTTTTTAATTAATTCATTTTTTATTGAAGGATAATTGCTTTATAGAATTTTGCTGTTTTCTGTCAAACATCAACATGAATCAGCCATAGGTACACATATATCCCCTCCCTTTTGAAACTCCCTGCCATCTCCCTCCCCTGTTTACATAATAATTTAAATTCTGGGAAATAAAATGAAACCAACTATATTTGTTACTCAGTACCTTTACTTTTGCATAGACCTGTTGATAAAGATAGCTTAATGTCTTATTTTTCAACAGAGAATTTTTATGTTTCAGAACTTTAAAAATTATCATATTAACATATTTGTGACCAATAAAGCCTACTTGAAATGTTTATAGGAATTAAAAGAAGACAATCAAGTTTTATTGGAAACAAAAACCATGTTGGAAGACCAATTAGAAGGAACTCGAGCTCGTTCTGATAAATTACATGAATTAGAAAAAGAGAATTTACAACTGAAGGCTAAACTGCATGATATGGAAATGGTAAGTGTATAAGGTAGATCCATTGCGTAGCTTCTAAGCAAAAATTCTTAAGATTCATCTGATTTCCCTATAGTGATAAGGATGGCTAGTGTCCTTAAGGTCTTAACAGAAAAATGAGAACTAAATAAATTAGATGCTCCTGATTTTATGTAAGTTCAGGAGTAGTAAAAATTTCTGCCTTTATTACAAAGGGGTATTATTTATTAGTTTTTATACTTCTTTTCAGAAAGCCCTAATAAGCTATGTGTAAACATTTCTTTATAGAAATACAACTATTGCTAAAATTTAGCATTGGATCAGAAGTCATTTGTTATGTGACTAGAACAATATAATGACTATGAAGAAGTGTTTTCAGTGTCCCCAAAATCACTTTAAAAGGAGGTCAGACAAGTGATCAGTTTAATGACCAGCAGTAATAATTATAATTGATTATTATCAAAAGCTTCAAATTGTGAAAATTTTAAGGAACTCAAAATTTAACTCATAAGATTCTGATAATTGAAAGTTATAAAGTAATACAATATTAGCTTGAAATTGTTCTGTTTCTTAGCTTTCTTTTCTCTCCCTACTCTGCCAATAAAAAAGGAACGTGATATGGATAGAAAAAAGATTGAAGAATTAATGGAAGAAAATATGACTTTGGAAATGGCACAGAAGCAAAGTATGGACGAATCATTACATCTTGGCTGGGAACTGGAACAAATTTCCAGAACTAGTGAACTTTCCGAAGGTATTTCCGATACTGTTTTATTTAAATGGATGAATGAATGACATTGTATTTATGCTTACATTTTTGGATATTTTCTTACTGTTCTTTATTTTCCTTGACTGGAAATGTCTCAAAAGACCAGATATCTCCCTAGATAGGATTTCACAGAAGAATGTATTAATTTCCACAATCCTGGGTTCGATCCTTATCTCTGCGTGTCTTACAGCTCAACTTTGAGTGCAGTAACAGATTTGATCCATTGTTTAGGCACTATTTCATGTTAGTATCCCAAGAAGCGGGGCTGTCAGTTTATTAATGTATTTTGAGAGATATAACCATCTACTAAATAGAACAGAAAAGTCATATTTACTGGTCAACATGTTCTTTGACTGTAGACAAACCTAAATAGGATATCAGAATGTAATGGGAATATTCTTTGGTGAATATGTAGCCAGGATAAAGCAACTTAAGGATCTTGATGGTTACTTTCTTCCATATGTGTCATCACCATTTTAGGATTATACCTACCAGTTGCTCAAGCCCACTTATACCTGGGAGATAACAAAAGACCTCAGATAAATATTTAACTTTTGGCTCTATGTCTCTGCCTCCACATTAACTTGTCCTCTTTATTAAAACTGGACACACACATACAATGTGGCCTTTTGTGTTAAAACTTTGAGTTTGCTAATACTGATATACTTTATTGAAGTTATACCCCAGTCACATTTATTTGAATTAGACTGGTTCCCTAATTCCTCGGTTACCCAGTATTTATATTATTATACCTGTTTTCTTCCTTCAGCAGATATTTATTAAGCACCTATCATGTGTAAAATACTGTATCAGGCTCTGAGGATATAGTGATAAGGTAGACATAAACTCTCGAAGAGCTACAGCCTGGTGCTTAAAAAATGGTTTACTTCTGCAGATGACTTGTCATATTTATTACTATTAGGCTTTTCCTAATTTTACCCTTGGGAACCTAATTCCAAGTTCTGGGACCTCATGTAAATTGACTTCATAGTAAGTGATGATATTCAGCCAATGAACTTGCCAAGAGGTGTTACATAAAACATTTGTGGAACTTTCTAATTGTATTCCATGTGAATTGAGTTACAAAGAAAACAATTCAGATTTAAATATTTTCTACTACTGAAGTAGTTAAAATTACAGTTAGGAGTTTTCTCAGCTGTTAGGTGGGGACAGTAATAGTAAGGACTATCTGGTAGGGTTGTTGTGAGGGTTGAATTTGTTAATGAAGCTCTTTAGAATGCCTTGTAAATAGCATTTGAATGTTTTATTATTATTATTATATCAGTTGTTTTGCTGGAGTCATAGAACAAAATATTAGTATAGTGTAGTTTTTTTTAACTATGCAAGGAAGTTTCTAGAAAATTTGTTGAACGTGAAAAATACAAAGAAGGAAATCAAAGTCACTAATAATTTCTTGCCTTTTATGTTTCACAAAATTTGCTTCTAGAATTTTTCTACACACACATTCATTTTATATATCATCATCAGTGTGTATATACAATCAGGGTTCCTTTTTTCATCCAAAATATAACAGACATTCTCCCATGTTAAAATTGTGTTGTATGCATCCTTTTAAATTCTTTGTAGGCTGGCCTGAAGTTTCTTTGAAGCACGTAGTATTGAAAGTTTTATTAAGGCATATCATGTTTTGTAGCCTAATCTCGTTTAATTGAAATGAGTTTTACTTAAGACATGGACAACTAATAAAATTTATGAAGTCAGTGACTATCTGTGATACCAACTTTTAATAAAAGTTTAACAGTGTGCTGACTAGAACAAAAACTTGAAATAAGAATTGAGGCTTTCTTAAAACCTAGGAGATATTTTACTCTACCTGATTTTTAAAAAAAGAACATATGACTTATGGGGATACATGGTTTGTGTGTGTGTGTGTTTGGTTTTTATGATGGAGGATTTCAAACATACACAAGTAGACAGACCTAGAAATGCCATCCTGTATTTCTGTTCATTTCCTTTCCTGAAATCTAGGATTTCAAAATAAATTCTAGGTGTCATATTTCATTTGTGAATACTAATATTTTTATATCTTCAAAATATTTAATGAGTCTGTATACAGTTATTAGAAAATAATTATTTTTGGCTTACTGGAAAACATTTCCAGAAGTTGAAACTGAGTTTTCTTATTTTAAAAAATATAATTCCAAAAGCTGCTTAGAAAGATAATTTCCATTGGCAAAATGGACTGCATGTTGCTCTTTATACTTAATTAGCTAGATTCTTCATTTAGAAAAGAATTTTTTGAAGTGACCTGTATATAGTACTGTCTTGCCTTTCTCAGAATTGGATTGGGATTTTTTTTTCCCCTTCAAACTGTCTTTCTTTTTTAATCTTCGAAGGTGTGGCATAGAATATGCTTTATACTTCTTATTTGAGTCACATAGTGACTCTGTTAGATATACAGGGTAGTAACTATATTTTGTCCAAGTAACCTAACATTCATTGAGGTTAAAGTTGCTTTCTCATGGAATTAGGACTAAAAGTCAAGTCACTTCAGTCTAAATTTTGTACTTTTTTTCCCACTAGAATGCTTGTGGATGTGTACACGTGTGTGTGCTAAGTCGCTTCAGTTGTGTCTGACTCTTTGCAACCCTATGGACTGTAGCCAGGCTCCTCTGTTCATGGGATTCTCCAGGCAAAAATACTGGAGTGGGTTGCCATTTCCTTCTCAGGGCATCTTCCTGACCCAGGGATCAAACCCTCATCTCCTGCGGCTCCTGTGGCTCCTGCATTGCAGGCGGATTCTTTACCACTGAGCCACCAGGAAAGCCCCCGCTTGTGAATGCATTAGAATTTAAAGATTTACCTGTGTTTTATCTCTCTTTTTTAATTGTGTCTATCTTGTATAACTTTATTCATTTTTTATAAAATTAAGGATCAGATGACTTAGGGTATTTACACTAGATATTTTAAATAGTGAAGAGTAAGCATAGTTTTACCAGTGTCATATTTTTCAATATTACAGCACCACAAAAATCCTTGGGTCATGAGGTGAATGAATTGACATCAAGTAGATTGTTGAAGTTGGAGATGGAAAATCAGAGTTTGACAAAAACTGTAGAAGAGCTTCGGAGTACTATGGATTCTGCCGAAGGCACCACCTCCAAAATCCTGAAAATTGAAAAAGAAAATCAAAGACTAAGTAAGAAGGTATAAAAATTAATATTTAATATAATGTAAAAAAGGTATATGTAAAAGTATAAATAAATAGTGTTTAGATAGAACATTTATTTTCCAACTTTTATTGTACACTCAATATTATTTTAACTGATTATATAGATTTCAAATTTATATAAATATGAAGTGAATGCACTCTTAGACTCATTCAACTTCAACAGTTATTAACTTACAACCAATCTTACTTCTACCCTTGATACTCTCCGTGCAACCACCAAGATAATTTTGAAGTAAGTCCTAGACATGGTAATGTTTTACCAATAAATATCTCAGTATAAATCTCTAAAAAGTAAGGAATTAAAAAAAAGAACAGTGATGATATCACACTTAAAAAACTATAGTTTTTGATGAGCATTTCAGTTTCTCCAAATCTATTATGATTTTTTAAAAATTTATATTTTTTGAATATAAATATATTCAAATATTTTTTGAATATAAATCCAAATAAGATTGGTATGTTCAATCAGTTGATGTGTCCCTTAAGTCTTTTTTAGTCTATAGATTTACTCTTCTTTCCTAGTAGTTTTTCTGTTGAAGAAACTTCAAACAGGTGGTACATGTCTGGTTGTCTCTTTCTGTGATGTTTGTAGTCATAGAAAATCATTGGTTTAGATCCCTTAATTAATCAGAGGGTACAAAACCTTGATATTATATCATCCGTTCTTAATTTGGTAGCTAGAGTGTTTCTGTAAGGAAAACCTTTTTTAAAAAAAATACTGGGTTAAAAAATAAGCCACTGTTAGTTACTCTGAGGAACAACTCTTAGGATGGGTAAAGTAGGATGAATGTTTGATTCTTGTCCTTTATTTACCGGTTTCCTAGTAATAAATTGGTCTCTCATATCCTCCTGATATAATTATTAAGTTTGTCGTGGTGTCATAATCAACTCACGGATTTAAAAATATTTGACGTATTTTAATACACTGTATTTTTCTTACCCTCCCAACTCTTTTAAGCTGCTACCTGAATCCTTATATGATTAAGCACTCCTGGAGAGCTTCCTTGCTTTCTACTGTGACAGAGTGTTCTAGGTTCCTCTGAAACATTTCCTGCTTCAGACCTGGACACAGCCATTTCTCTAAAAAGCCCTTCTTTCTTTTAGTGGACAATGGTATTTGGAGGCCACAGTTTAGGGATTATGAAACGTGAATTTAAGTAGACTTTGAAAGGAAGTAACAAGCATACCTTATTTTATTGCATAGTACTTTATTGCACTTCACAGATAATTGCTGTTGTTGTTGTTTTACAACTTGAAAATTTGAGGCAACCCTGCTTCAAACAAGTCTCTCAGCACTATTTTTCTAATAGCATTTGCTTACTTCATGTCTCTGTGTCACATTTTGGTGATTCTCACAATATTTCAAACTCTTTCATTGTTATTGTATTTGTTATGGTGATCTCTGTCAGTGATCTTTGATGTTAGTGTTGTAATTGTGTTGGGATGGCATAGACTGCACCCATATAAGATAGTGAACTTAATCAAGTGATATGGTGTTCCAGCTTCTCCACTAACTGGTGATTTCCTCATCTCTCTCTCTCTCCTTGTACCTCCCTATTCCCTGAGATACAAAAATATTGAAATTAAGCAACTAATAACCCTAGAGTGGCCTGTATGTGTTCAAGTGAAAGGAAGAGTTGCACATCTCTCACTCTCACAATCAGGTCAAAAGCTAGAAATGATTAAGAATAGTAAGGAAGGAGTGTTGAAAGCTGAGACAGACTGAAAGGTAGGCCTCCTACACCAGTTAGCCAAGATGTGCATGCAAAGAAGTTCTTGAATTAAAAGTACTTTCAGTGAACTTTGAATGATAAGAAAGTGAAAGAGCATTATTACTGATATGGAGAAAGTCTTAGTGGTCTGGATAGAAGACATGCCAGCCACAACATTCCTTTAAGCCAAAGCCTAATCCAGAGCAAGACCCTCTCTTCAATTCTGTGAAGGCTGAGAGAGGTGAGGAAGCTTCAGAAGAAAACTTTTAATCTTTAGAGGTTGGTTTCTGAGGGTGAAGGAGAGAAGTTTCTGTAACATAAAAGTACAACACGTACTAATGTAGAAGCTGTATTTAGGTTTCCAGAAGATATAATTAATTAAGGTGACTACACTAAACTAGATTTTTAGTGTAGACAAACAACCTTCTATTGGAACAAGATTCCATGTAGGACTTCCATAGCTGGAAGAGTTTAATGAATGCCTAGGTTCGAAGTTTCAAAGGACAGGTTTCTTCCCTGGCAGTCCCAGTGGCTAAGACTCCACACTCCCAATGCAGGGGGCCTAGGCTTGATCCTGGTCAGGGAACTAGATCCCACATGCCACAACTAAAGATCCTGCATGCCACAACTAAGACCTGGCACAGCCAAAAAATAATTTTTTTTTTTTAAAGGACAGGCTGACTCTCTTGTTAGAGGCTAATGAAGCTGGTGACTTGAGGTCAGTGCTCATTTACAATTTCAAAAATCCTAGGGCCCTTAAGAATTCTGCTTAATCTGTTCTCTCTGTACTTATTTTCCCTGTACTCTCTTGATGGAACAACAAAGCCTGGATGACAACATATCTGTTTACATTATGGTTTACTGACTATTCTAAGCCCACTTTTGAGATCTACTGCTCAAATAAAAATTTCTTTCAAAATATGACTGTTCATTGACTGTCACCTGATCCCCAAGAGCTCTGTTAGAGACTTAGGATTGAGATTCATGTTGTTTCCATGCTTACTAACACAGTATCCATTCTGCGGCCCATAGATCAAAGAGTAAGTTGACTTTGAAGTCTTATTCTTTATTTTGTAAGGCTATAGCTGCCATCAGAAGTGATTCCTCTGATGGATCTGGGCAAAGTCAATTTGAAAACCTTCTGGAAAGAACTTACCAGTCTAGATGCCATTAAGAACATTAGTGATTCATGGGAAGAGGTCAAAATAACAACGTTAACAGGGGTTTGGAAGAAGTTGATTCTACCCCTCATGGATGACTTAGAGGCTTCAGTGGAAGAAGTAATTGCAGATGTGGAGGAATTAGCAAGAGAACCAGAACTAGAAATGGAGCCTGAAGATGCGATTGATTTGTTGCAATCTCATGATACAGCTGTAATGGATTAGAAGTTGCTTCTTATGCATGAGTAAATAAAGTTTCTTGAGACAGAATGTACTGTTGAAGATGATGTGAAGTTGGTTGAAATATCAACAGAGGGCTTAGAATATTACATAAAGTTGATAAACCAGTGGCTGTGTTTGAAAGAAGTGACTCCAGTTTTGGAAAAAAAATTTTTGTAGCCTTGTATGCTACAGAGAAATTGTTCATGAAAGGAAGAGTCAACTGACACAGCAGACTTCATTGTTTTATTTTAAGAAATTACATAGCCATCCCAACCTTCAGCAGCCACTACCCTGATCAGTCAGCAGCCATCAGCATCTAGGCAAGACACTCCCCCAGCAAGAAGATTAAAACTTGCTGAAGGCTCAGGTGATGATTAACTTTTTTTAGCAGTGAAGTATTTTTTAATGAAGGTATGTACATTGTTTTTTTAGACATAATGCTGTGACACACTTAATAGACTATAGTGTGGGGTAAACATGGCTTTTAGAATATTCATTTGACTCATTTAATTGCGATACTTTATTGCAGTGATCTGGATCCAAACTTGCACTCTCTGAGATACTCTATTTTCCTTTTATGAGACAGTTATATCAAGTAATTTATTTGTGCATATCTTTCTACCTACACAAACACATATACACAGTATACATAAATAGAAATGGCATTATAAAAACGTACATGATATTTTTATCATGAATACCCTCCATCATGTATACCCTTCAAAATGTGCTTTCACTTTTGTTTCCAGTTCTTGGTCACTGAAAAATATACTGTAATAAATATTCTTCTACATGTGTCAGCTATGTCTAGTTTTTCCCTTGGATTCTCGGTTTCTAGATTTGGTTATGAAAATCTGCCTAGTTTTTAGACCAATAGCTTTGAATAAGTAGGTATTCATCACAGTAACCTTCAGCACTTGTTAAGATACGGATTGTAGGGCTAGGGTGGGAGAAGAATTCTCATTTCCAAGAAGTTCCTAGGTGAGACTCATCCTGCTATTGTGGAGCCATACCATGAGAACCACTGCCTTAGATAATGCAGATAGACACTTTGATTTTCTTGAAAGATTTTTACTCTTTTAAAACATTCTTTGCATCATCTTTCATTCATTAACCAAATAAGCATTTCACAATATTGTTAAAATAGAAGTGGCCATTTAGAACTTGGAATGGTTTTATTTTTGTTGCCACTATAAATCTGGAATTTTGATTTTGAAATTAGCTTTAAAGTCTAATTAGTAAATTAGTAATTCCAGCAATTTTTGATTAATTCTTCGTATATCTTTTGTAAACTGAACGTTTCACTTGAATTCCATTAATACAGCAAATCGGTTTAATTGAATAAATACTGTCCATATATTCAGTATGTAATGTGAGAACCAGATTAGTTATTAATAGCTTAAAGCTTCCTGATTGTGTAAACTTAATGTGAATTATTGAATAAGATTTGTGACTTTATGCTTTTGAGATACTAATATTACTTCTTAAGAGTTTCTTACTGTTGTTACAAGGATTTAGGTAGTATTTAAATGTGAAATGGAATACTTTATATGCCTAAATCTTTTTTTTTGTTACCTGGTTTAAATATGTTATATAATAATGGGAAAATCACTAGTTTGGCATATTTTGAAGTTAAATTTGCTTTTTCATACTTGTTAACCTCATACTTTGCTAGAGTTTTGCTCAAATCTTTTTTTCTCTTTTTAATCCAAGTTCCTTCTTGACTCCTCATTTTCTCAACTTTTCCTTCTTGTGCACTAAATTCGTTTTGACTAATTAAATTTTCGTTTTACAAATCCATTCAAGCCAAGAGAGTTTTTTCCAGTAAGTTTTGTGTATTCTTCATGTGGCATGTGTGTATGTATGCAGTTGTATTTGTGTTTGTGTCTAGAAGTAGAAATTTGCCTTCAAAGATGCAGAGGACAAGAAAGATAATCATGTCTGTATATTTTAGATAGCTGCTAAAATTACCTTGAAATACTACTTGAATTTTTCTGTGAAATTCTTAACTTTCACTATGTGAGTATTAAAACTGTCTTCTACCCCTTATTCAGTGATTAGCTTTTGTTTGTACATGCTTCCACTATTTTGAAATACTAATGATATATTGTTTTGTGACACCAGGTTGAAATCCTTGAAAATGAGATTATTCAAGAAAAGCAAAGTCTTCAGAATTGTCAGAGTTTAAGCAAGGATCTAATGAAGGAAAAAGCTCAGCTTGAAAAAACAATTGAAACACTTCGAGAAAATTCAGAGAGACAGGTTCATACATTTTTTTATTAAGCAACATATCTTAAAACTTATTAACAAAAGTTATTTTAAAGTTTGTGCTTGTAAAATCTTCATAATAACATTAAATGAAATATTTTAGAAATTTTTAGATTTTAAAATAACTATAGTTTTACCTCATTTTCTATCCCATGCGTTTTTGAAAAGTTGAAGAGAAAGCTTAGAATTTTTTAAATTGTCAGTGTGCTTAATAATTATCTGGTATAAAATTTTGTGGTACCCGTGCATGAATTGGCTTTTCAAGTGTCAGTGGAATGAGACTGTAGATATTGAAGGCCCCAAATGAAATTGGGATGAAGTGCAGATCTACTCTGATCCCACTGAAGTGGTGGCAGCAATTGTTCCGTATATTTTCATACTTGCTGTCAAGTTTTATTGGTCATTCACATGTTATGCTTGAAGAAACTGACAATCAAATAGATTAAATAACTGGCTGTTTTAAATTTTCTAATTTTTAGAAGTAAAATGATTTGTATTATCGAGCTATAGTCCTCAAAGTGAAAGTGTTAGTTGCTCAGTCATGTCCGACTCTTTGTGACCCCATAGACTGTAGCCTGCCAGGTTCCTCTGTCCATGGGATTTTCCAGGCAGGAATACTGGAGTGGGTTGCCATTTACTTCTCCAGGGGATCTTCCCAACCCAGGGATTGAACCATGTCTCCTGCATTGCAGGGGAGACTCTTTTCCATCTGAACCACTGGGGTTAGTCCTTAGGTCACTTGTAAAAATATGCATTTCCATAGAGCTACGGAACAAAAATTCTAGAGCTAAGCATGAATCTCTATTTTCACAAGTTTCTCAGGGAATTGATTGTTTAACACACTAGATTTTAAGAACCATTACCATTATAGTAGACCATACTATAAATTGGATGTTTTAGTTTTTAAATGTGCCAGGGATATTGTTATTTTGATGTTTCCAAATTAGAATTCTTTTAGGAAATGAATACACACACACACACACACACGCACATATATATATACACACATCTACGTATATAATAGAGCAAATACTGTATTTACTGAGGTCTTCCTGTATATATACATTGTGAAATTTTTTGAATGAAGGTAAAAGCATGTATCTTCAAGAAGATACGTGCATACATTTCATCTAGACTCATATTTGAATTTGAAACATATCACCAGTATATAATCTGAAGATCATTTTGGTTAATATTCATCTCTCTTAACCATTCCTGTACATTTCGGACTCCCTAAAGATATGAAATTTAAAGACCTGGCAGTACATATACATGGTGATCTCTCAGTAAATATTTGTCAGAATTAAAATTAAAATAGGCAATTTTAGCACCTTTTTTATGATCTGATTTCCCTGCTAGTTTTTGGAGGAGGGAAACTATGTAATTTTAAAATATTTAGTTTATGTTCCATTAAGTTTTAAATTTTCTCCTTTTTCTACTAAATTAGATTAAAATATTAGAACAGGAAAATGAACATTTGAATCAAACCGTGTCCTCCTTAAGGCAGCGCTCCCAGATAAGTGCTGAAGCAAGGGTGAAAGACATTGAAAAAGAAAACAAAATTCTCCATGAATCTATCAAGGAAACAAGTAGCAAGCTAAGCAAGATTGAATTTGAAAAAAGGCAAATCAGAAAAGAATTGGAACATTATAAGGAAAAAGGAGAAAGAGCAGAAGAACTTGAAAATGAGTTGCATCATCTTGAAAAAGAAAATGAATTGTTACAGAAAAAGATAACCAATTTAAAAATTACTTGTGAAAAAATTGAGGCCTTAGAACAAGAAAATTCAGAGCTAGAAAGAGAAAATAGGAAGTTTAAAAAAACATTGGATAGCTTTAAAAACCTCACTTTTCAGTTAGAATCCCTGGAAAAAGAGAATTCCCAGCTTGATGAGGAAAACTTAGAACTTCGAAGGAGTGTGGAATCTTTGAAGTGTGCAAGCATGAAGATGGCTCAGCTACAACTAGAGAATAAAGAACTGGAAAGTGAAAAAGAACAGCTTAAGAAAGGTTTAGAGCTCATGAAAGCATCTTTCAAGAAAACAGAACGCTTAGAAGTTAGTTATCAGGGTTTAGATACAGAAAATCAGAGGCTACAGAAAGCTCTCGAAAACAGCAATAAAAAAATCCAACAATTGGAAAGTGAACTACAGGACTTAGAGATGGAAAATCAAACATTGCAGAAAAACCTAGAAGAGTTAAAAATATCTAGCAAAAGACTAGAACAGCTGGAAAAAGAAAATAAATCATTAGAGCAAGAGACTTCTCAACTGGAAAAGGATAAAAAACAACTGGAGAAGGAAAATAAGAGACTCCGGCAACAAGCAGAAATAAAAGATACCACATTAGAAGAAAATAATGTGAAAATTGGAAATTTGGAAAAAGAAAACAAAACCCTTTTCAAAGAGATTGGTATTTATAAAGAATCCTGCATTCGTCTGAAAGAATTAGAGAAAGAAAATAAAGAGCTTGTGAAAAGAGCAACTATTGATATAAAAACTTTGGTTACATTACGAGAGGTAAGTATAGTTACTTAAATTTCACACAAATTTAAATTTTTTTTTAACTTAGAACTTCTTTAAGCTTTATTATGGTAATTTGTATTATTTATTTATGGTTCAAAGTAGAAATTTAGAATTAAAAAGTTTCCAAGTTTCCAACTTCTTTTAAACTAAGAAGTGAATGCAAATTGTATTTTTTAAGAAATTATAGTAATAAGTTATCCATGTAGTATCTGACTTCTTATAATTTTACACTTTTGTTTCAAAGTAATATTAAAATATATGATCAAAACTTACTGAATGTGATAATTACCAGTTATTGAATACTAGCTATGTGCCAAATACTGGATAATTTTTACAACCAATCCTTTATTTCTGTTACCTCCATTAGATTAGAAAATTGAGGTTCAGAGACATTAAGTAACTTATTTAAGAACAAAATGGTAGATTTGGATTCCTGGATTCAAATCTAGATCTTTCAGATTTCAAAGTCCCTTGGATTTTGAATGAGAGAATATAAGCAAGAGAATGCAAATCAGGTCAACACCGAACAATTGGTAGTTGCTTGGATCTATGTATCATGAAGAATTCTAAAATTTATAGGAGTAGATTGGCAATAAATGGTTGGTTTAGCTCAGAAGAGAGCATGCTTAGTGTTTATTTGCTATCCCTATGCTCTACTATATATGATAACCTTTTAAGTTCAATTAAAAACAATCTTAGCATTCTGGCAGATGCTTGCACTGGGAAATCTGCCTTTCTGCTAAAGAGACACTGAAAAGGGATCATTATTATCCTTTTTCTTTTTCTTTCTGTTGTTCTGCAGTCTTACACACATGAACAATAGGATCCTGGTCCCCACATCTCTAAGAATTCCCCCTAGTTATTCAGATCAATGTCTTAGGCCTCTTCCAGTGGGAGAGGGGTACTTGTGATGAGAGAAGGATATTGTATCCAACATATATTCATGAAAGAAATATGCATTAAAGTTCTAGTTCACTATGAGAAGTTAATGGATATGTGTTGTTTCCCCCACACTTTTCAAACCTAAGGTGTGTAATCACAAGTAAGAGTTTCTCCTTTTAGTTTTTAACATTAAAAAGTTAAAAAGTATTAGCAAAATAGAAGAAGGAAAACATTACTCTTTGAACTGGGTTATAATTTTTTTGCTTAACTATTTTTTTATTGATAAAAAGTTCAGCAACAGCCTTTCTGTCTTTCCTGGTTTAAATTATGTGTATTCCTGGATGAAATCTTGGCTGAATTTCTTTGATGTTTATAACACTTATGTGAGTTTTGCATTACTTTTAAAATAAGGATTTGGTGAGTGAAAAATTGAAGACTCAACAAATGAATAATGATCTTGAAAAATTAACTCATGAGCTTGAGAAGATAGGGTTAAATAAAGAGCGACTCTTACATGATGAGCAAAGTACTGATGACCGGTGAGTATTAAGTCTATCTGAGAAACAGTGGAAATAGTTTATTTTGCTCAAGCATTAATTTTGAGACTGTGGAGCAGTTAAGGCAGAAAAATAATGTAGAAAACGAGGGCTTAACAAACAGAATAAAAAATAAACTTATATACACTTTAATTTGAAAATATTCAGTACAGGCTTGAAGAGAATTTCTATTCTCCCATGGTAAATACAGTCTATCAGTTAATTAGATTTTCAAGTAGTCTGCTATTTAGCGTCCAGTTGGCCACATGATTCCAGCTGGAATAGAAGTGTGTATTGTTAAGAATATTGTTATACACTAGATTTTATTTCATTAGAATTTTTGTAATTATATAATTTGTATTTTATTGCCTATCCATCATTACTGTTTTAGTAAGTATTTATATTTTATAATAAATAAATGTATGTGGGAAAAATTAATGCAGGTTGTATTTATTGGCAAGAATTTATTCTTACCATTGTGGAATATATAGTCTAATTGTGGAATTGAATGTATAAATGCAGCAAAGTGAATTTAGTGGTAGAGTTGAAAACAGTGCAGTGTGATCACTCTTGTCTTTCTCGTTTTAACAGTTCTTTGTCCTGTGCCTTCTCTTTCAGTATAGTTTCCTAGAGTTAGGCTCTTAGGCCTCTTATCCATTCCATGAGCATTCTATCCATCATCTCAGCTGACATGCATATTATTCCCTGCTTACTGAACATCTCTACCTGGACAGTCAGAACTTAAGCATCACAAATTTAATACATCCAGAGTCATACACATTACATGCTTTAAAATTGTTAGTTGACTCAAGCCAATATCAAAGTGAGATTGTTTTTCTCTGTTGTCAATGAACTTAAAATCTAATTGAGCAGAAAATATATGCACACAAATTAACTACAATAAGAGGCAGAGTATGATAGAATTTCTCATATACGTACTTCAGGTTTTTATTTGGTTTAGTCATCGAGGTTCTCAGGTGTAAGAAATAGATTAATCTGTAATTCCTACTCTGTGGTTCCCTCTCAGAGTATGTTCATGGACATCCTTTGTATAAAGAAAAAAATCTTAATAATGTAAATATTCATGAACCCATCAATCAGAAAGTAACTAAAATATTAACACTCAAACCTTATCTGCCCCTTCCTGTTCTATTACCATGTCTTGGCTCTTTACTATGTTGTCCCCCCTCTTTATCTTTAATATTCTGCAAGTTCTCCATGGCCTGAAGGTAGTCTTCAGGGTGCTTTAAGTCTTAACTATTCATACGTACTTGTGTAAATATATATTAATATCATAGACAAATGCTTAATAATGTAATTAATCCATCCACTTACTCTTCCTGTAGATTCTATTCTTATGAAACTGAAAGAAATATTTTGAGACTAAGATCTTCCAGATGCCTTTTTTTAGCATTAATTTTTGCTTTTGACAGCCTAGACTGTAATCTGGAGCTGTTTACTCAGGGCTTTTTTGTTTTTTCTCATTACCAGGAATAGTTAAAAAGGGAGAGTAGGCAGGAAGAACAGAATAATTTAATTTGCTTCTTTTTTAAAAAGACTATTTTATAAGGCTTATTTATGTATCATATCTAATCATAAATTATCTTTAAAAATAATTTTCTGACCTCCAGTAATGAACTATATTCTTTTTATACTTGGATAATAGATACAAACTTTTGGAATCAAAATTAGAATCCACTCTAAAGAAGTCTCTTGAAATAAAAGAAGAAAAAATTGCTGCTTTAGAAGCTCGACTAGAAGAGTCCACAAATTACAACCAGCAGTTGCGCCAAGAACTAAAAACAGTAAGTGATTTTCTTGGAAAGAATTTTGATTGTCAACTTTGTCTCTTTTTTGCACTGCTCAGCTTGTGGGATCTTAGTTCACTGACCAGGGATTGAACCTGGGACCCAGCAGTGAAAGCACCAAGTCCTAACCACTGGACTGCTAGACCGCCAGGGAATTAATTCCCTGTCAGATATTTGGACAGAAAAGTATAAAGTAGAAAATGAAACATGAAATTTTATTACTGTCTTGTCTGTTTCTTTTTTCTTAAACCTGAGATTATTCTTAAACTTGAGATTATTCTTAAATGGATCTTTGTTATGTAGTTTATAACAAACCATTTTGTCTATGCTACTGCTAAGTCGCTTCAGTCATGTCTGACTCTGTGCGACCCCATAGAAGGCAGCCCACCAGGCTCCGCCATCCCTGGGATTTTCCAGGCAAGAGTACTGGAGTGGGTTGCCATTGCCTTCTCCGGACACTATAATTTATTCAATCTTATTTTGTGTATGAATGTCCCTCAATATGTATGAAGACACATATTGGAATTGTGAGAGTGGAGTAGGGAAGAGGCAGACTTATTTCATTGGAAAAGCTCTCAATGTGATTTTGACACTTCACTGTCACTCTTTTCCTATTGAGAATCCAGGTAAAAGTTTGATTAAAAAAAAATATGGATGTAAGGATAGCAAGTAGAGGAAAGCAGTATGTGTGGTATAAGAAAGCCCTTGAGCTCAAAAATTTGAGGTCTTTTCTAAATTTTTTTATTGTATTATTTGGAATTATTCAGTGAAATACGTGAGGTAGGGGCTACTGTCTGTTTTCCCTGTGTGAATGATTTGAAATTGAAGGGACTTGCCCATTCTATAGGGTTATTGTTTGGTAGATTGGTAGAATCATGTTCTGCCTTTTACTCCCTTTTATCAGCTCTGTAGTCATACCTGGAGTGGTTTTACAGTCAACCAAACATTCAGGCTGACAAGCTTATTATAGGCCACATTTAGAACCATTCAATTCAGAGCACTATAGGAAGTATAAGCTAATAGTAGGGCACAATCTGGTGTCCCTCTTCACATATTTGTCTAAGAGTCATCTTCTCACTAGATGATAGTTCAGATGCAAGAAGACAAGATTCACATTGGTATGTGTGAAAGCTGCTCTGGCTTTGGTACGTCATGCTTAATACCAGTCATCATCTCTTGCAACATCTCCAAACGCATGGATTTAAGATCTTCACAGTCTTAAGATTTAAGAGTTCCTACACTCAGAGAAGTCCAAAGATGTAGCTTCTTATTCGGTATTTATAGTTCTTGTAGTACAAATACAAAATTTACCAATCAGGAGTCAGTTTTCTTGACTGGTAACATGGAACATTGTAGTTTTATCAGGTTTCCAGAGAAAGTTACCCAAAGATTAATTTCTCATACAGGAGAGGAAAAGGATTGGTTCCTCATTTGCCCATACCATCATTGCTGGTGTTTGTCTCAGACATTAACACAGAACGTTTTTTGTTACAGAAGAAATTTTAGAACTTTGTTTAGTCAGCATAAAGTGTTGTCCAAAAAAATAAGGTAAAACTTGTTACCACATTTCATTAATCATGTTTATTTTTCTGAATTTTTGCCCTTTATGCAGTATAATATAGTATATTGCAAATAAAGTCAATTTCATGAAGCTACTAAGCCAGAAAATAAATGCGTTTGAGTATGGGTTGATATATGATGTGTTTCAAGTCTAAAAGTTAGAGATTGTCTTCCATTTTCAGCCATTTGGAAGTGGAAGATTCCCAAATTATTATTATTGGACTAGTTTTCTGCCATAAACGTGCATTCAACTGGAATTATACTGTTCTAGTTTTTAATATATGATTAATTAATTATACCATTCTAGTTTTTTCATAGTTAAAATAGACTGTGAAAGCTAAATATGGGTAATAAGTATAAAGTAACCACTAAAATAGTATGACAAAGAAATATAACTAAAATGCCAGCAAAGGAGATTACATAGAATCAAGAAATCCAAACAAAGGCAGAAAAAGAGAGAACAAACTACAGCTTGGACAAATGGAAAATAAATAGCAAGATAGCAATTTTAAACCAAACCATGTCAGTCATCATATTAAATGTAAATGGTCTGTACATCCCAATGAAAAGGCATTTATTTAAATTAATAAATTAGATAAGGCAACACCCACCTGTACACTGCCTCTGAAAAACTCTGATGGAAAACGTCATTTTCAATATGAACATAAATTAACGATTCTGATTAATGATATATAAGTTAAAGGACCATTTTTGAAACTTACAGAACAGTGGACTGAAAATGAGAAGTTCTGAGTTTTATTCTCATGTCCCCTTCTTAATAATGACATATGTCCGTAACTCTTACAAGCCTTGAAAGAAGAGCCTGTGAGAAATTAATGTAAAATAGATTGGAAATTATGTTATCCATCTATATTGTTAGGGTGTCAGAAGTATTTTTTTTTTAAGTGGAAAATCAGGATCTCAGAACATCTGTTCGATCATTTGCCAAGGTTTAAGTGACACTCTATCTTGGCATCTTATTTTCTATAATCTCACATCATTATTGTCTAACTCAGTAGTAGTAGCAAAGTTTGAGCCATAAAGCTTTCTTGAGGTTGCATTAGACACTGAATTATTGTAAACATCTGTATCCTTGTCTTAATAGAAAGTTTGGGTTTAAGTTAGAAATTTATGATAATCATTTCCTAGGAAAAACTAGTAATTCAGTATAACAATAATTTAAATTGAAGAGAGCAATTTAGTTAATCATTAATTTTGGATGATGACCAAATTGTTAGTTTTGAGTTTGCTCTTTTAAAGTAGGATTTGATTATAATCATACCAGAAAACCCTAGATAAGATATATCCTTGGATTGCTCACTCTTTATAAAATGAATAATAGTAATTTTATGTGGGTCAATATCTGTATAAAGAAGTCATTTATTTATTTATTAACAGTTCATTCTGGGCAGCATAATCCTTTTAAAAAAACCATACATAGATAGATACTTCCTCAGCTTCAGTTATTCTTTTTAAGGGGAATTAATACATGTGTCAAGTTTTTGTTCTTGACATGGGGATCTCTGAAATCACTAAACCGATTATAAATAGCTCTAAAAACAATTGTGAGTACTTAGGGCAACAAGTCTGTATTCATCTGTTCTTCAGTGATATTTTCATCATAAGCAACAGGATCTGAAATTACAAAATAATAGCAACATGACACTTAAGCAGGGTATATTAATATTTCTAGAGGAAAACATTTGCACTTTACAATGCATAAATTGTGATCATGATAATGGTAGTTGTATATATTATTATATTTTTGAATAAACTGTCTCTCACGTTCACCAGACCGTTGTGGAGTTTAATTATAATAAATACAACCTCGATGGTATGTTTTCTCCCTTTTTAAATAAATGAAAACAATATTATAAATCAACTATACTTCAATTTTAAAAGATATTTTAAAATAAAATTTTAGGTGAAAAAGAATTATGAGGCTCTCAAACAGCGACAGGATGAGGAAAGAATGGTTCAGAGCTCTCCTCCAGCTGCTGGTGAAGACAACAAATGGGAGCGAGAAAGTCAAGAAACAACTAGAGAGCTTCTGAAAGTTAAAGACAGATTAATTGAAGTGGAAAGAAATGTAAGTATTTTAGAATAAAGTTTTTTAGAAGTAAAGGATCACTGACTATATAACAGAAAATTTATCTAATCTGGTTTTATAGTTTTGTTCATTTTATACTTTCTTGATCAGTTTATTTTACAGTATTAAGACAAGAACAATTTAATATTCTTTTCTTCATCATTGTCATGTAAGCCCATCAGCAAGCTTTGTCAACTCTGTCATGTAAATAGAATGCAAACTCATCTATTTCTTTCTGTCTCTGGTGCTAACACTCTAGTCTAAGTTACCCTTATCCTTCATCTGGACTGTTAAAGAGTATCATCCTAACCAGCCTGCCCCTTTTACTCCTCGCCCAAACTGACCCATTCTCAATGTAGTAACCTAGAGTTTTTTTTAATAGTTTCTGAGGTTTTCTATTTATTTATTTTTGGCTGCGCTGGATCTTTGTTGCTGCTCATGGGCTTTCTCTAGTTGCAGAGAGTGGAAGCTGCTCTCTAGTTGCGGTGTGTGGGCTTCTCACTGCAATGGAGTCTCTTGTTGTGGAGCATGGGCTCTAGGGCTTGCAGGCTTCAGTAATTGCTGCACATGGGCTTAGTAGTTGCAGCTCTTGGGCTTAGTTGCCCCGTGGCATGTGGGAACTTCCCAAACCAGGGATCAAACCAGTGTCCCCTGCATTGCAAGGTGGATTCTTAACCACTGGACCACCAAGGAAACCCTAAGTTATTTTTAAAACATAATCCAGGTCATGTCATTTTCCTGCTTAAAATCTTCAATTGTTTTGCATTTTATTAATAATGAAATCCCAGGTGACTCAGAGGTAAAGAATAGGCCTGCAGTGCAGGAGACCCGGGTTCAATCCCTGGATAGGAAAGATCCCCTGGGGAAGGGAATGACTACCAACTCCATGGACAGAGGAGCCCGATGGGCTATATACAGTCCATGGGATCATGAAGTTGGACACAAATGAACTAACACTTTCACTTTCACTTCCATACTTTTTACTATATCCATAAGATCCTATTTGACATTGCCCTGCCTGTATCTCTGGCCTTATACCATATTAGTCTTCTACCTATCTTGTTTATTAATCTGAGGATAATATTAGTATCTGTTAATATGTGGAAAACAGAACAGTGACTGGCACTTAAGAAGCAAATTAATTCTAGTCATATTGGCGTTTTCTGTTTATTCCTATTTCAGGGCCTTTCTGTTTGCTTGCCCTAGCTGGAACACGTGACAGGCTTCTGTCAACATTCAGGTCTCATATCACACGTCATCTATAGGGGGTTTCCCCTGACCCCTTCTCCACTGAAGCAATCATCCCCAACCTAAAACCATTTACTCTTACACCACTGCCTTGCTTAGTTTCTCCATGGAACTTTTTACCAATTATTTTTTTTATTCATTGATTTACTATTTGACTACTATAAAAAAGCTCCTGAAAGCAGGTAGCTTGTCTTTCTTTTACATCACTGTGCTGTCTCTGTGTAAAAGAATGCTTGGTAGATAGCAGATTCTTAATAAATATGCATTGAGTGAGTTTATCAAATATTTACTGTAGAAAATAATTCAGCAACCATTTATTCTTCAAAGATGAGTGAGCCTAAAGAACTTAATGTGCTAACAAGTAAAAGAGTTGTGATTCAGTTCAGTTCAGTCGCTCATTCGTGTCCAACTCTTCACGACCACATGGACCACAGCACGCTAGGCCTCCCTGTCCATCACCAACTCCCTTACCCAAACTCATGTCCACTGAGTTGGTGATGCCATCCAACCATCTCATCCTCTGTCATCCCCCTCTCCTCCTGCCTTCAATCTTTCTCAGCATCAAGGTCTTTTCCAATGAGCCTGCTCTTTGCATCAGGTGGCCAAAGTTTAGCTGCAACATCAGTCCTTCCAATGAACACCCAGGACTTATCTCCTTTAGGATGGACTGGTTGGATCTCCTTGGTGTCAAAGGGACTCTCAAGAGTCTTCTCCAACACCACAGGTCAAAAGCATCAATTCTTCTGTGCTCAGTTTTCTTTATAGTCCAACTCTCACATCCATACATGACTACTGGAAAAACCATAGCTTTGACTAGATGGACCTTTGTTGACAAAGTAATGTCTCTGCTTTTTAATATGCTGTCTAGGTTGGTCATAACTTTCCTGCCAAGGAGTAAGCATCTTTTAATTTCATGGCTGCAGTCACCATCTGCAGTGATTTTGGAGCCCAAAGAAATAAAGTCTGACACTGTCTCCACTGTTTCCCCATCTGTTTTCCATGAAGTGATGGGCCCGGATGCCATGATTTTAGTTTTCTGAATGTTGAGCTTTAAGCCAACTTTGGTTTTATTGTTTTCTAATTTGTTTATTGAAAACTAAGCCATGAAGACAAAAGTTAACCTCTTACACTACTGATTTCTACTTTTTCATCCAAAAATAATCACTGGAAACTGTTTTATATTTTCAGAAAAATGTTTGTGAGGTATCTGTTTATAGAAGTTTTATTTCTTTTACAGATTTACATTTTTGAGACCTTATTTCCATTTTTCAATTATTTTATCTTAGATCTATTTTGGCACATACAGAGCTGTATCATTTTATTTAATGACCACATACTATTCCATTGTGTATATATTACCATAATTTATTTAAATAAGTTTCACATCAGTGGACATTTAAGTTATTTTCAGATTTTGCTGCTGTGAAAATCCATGTTATAACATGTTTCTGCATCCTAATTCTCTTCTACTATGTCTAACTCTTTGCGACCCTATGGACCATATCCAGCCGAATACTGGAGTGGGTTGTCATTTCCTCCTCCAGGGGAATCCCTTGCTGATCCAGGGATTGAATCTGCATCTCTTAAGTCTCCTACATTGGCAGGCAGGTTCTTTACCACTAGCGCTACCTGGGAAGCCCTAACATGTTCTGCATGCTAAGTTGCTTCAGCTAAGTCTGACTTTGTGACCCTATGGACTACAGCCCTCCAGGCTGCTCTGTCTGTTGAATTCTCCAGGCAAGAATACTGGAGGGGGTTGCCATTCCCTCCTTCAGCGGATCTTCTGGACCAAGGGATCAAACCCAAGTCTCTTAATACATCTCTTGCATTGGCAGGCGGGTTCTTTACCACTACCACCACCTTGGAAGCCCTAACTTTTCTGGACCCACAGCATGTGAGGTCTTAGTTCCCCAACCAAGGATCGAACCTGCAACCCCCTACATTGGGCTGGCAGAGTCTTAACCACTGGGCCGCCAGGGAAGTTCCTAGGGTGGTAAATTGCTGACAGTAGAACTGATAGGCCAAAGAGCATATATGTAGAGATATTTCTGTGTGTGTATTTAATTTTAATTGATACTGTTGTAAAAGCTTTTCAAAAAAGTGAATTTTCAGTTCCACTAATAGAATATCTGTTATTCCACATTGACACTGAGTATTACCAACCTTGTAATTTCTATTTAAGTGATAGGAGAAAATATTTTAATTTGTGTGTTTTAAATTATTCAGTTCAGTTCAGTTCAGTTGCTCAGTCATGTCCGACTCTTTGCAACCCCATGAATCGCAGCACGCCAGGCCTCCCTGTCCATCACCAACTCCCAGAGTCCACCAAACTCATGTCCCTCGAGTCAGTGATGCCATTCAGACATCTCATCCTCTGTCATCCCCTTCTCCTTCTGCCCCCAATCCTTCCCAGCATCAGGGTCTTTTCCAATGAGTCAGCTCTTCGCATGAGGTGGCCAAAGTATTGGAGTTTCAGCTTCAATATCAGTCCTTTCAGTGAACACCCAGGACTGATCTCCTTTAGGATAGACTGGTTGGATCTCCTTGCAGTCCAAGGGATTCTCAAGAGTCTTTTCCAACACCACAGTTCAAAAGCACCTCCACTAGCTTTGTTCATAGTGATGTTTTCTAAGGCCCACTTGACTACACATTCCAGGATGTCTGGCTCTAGGTGAGTGATCACACCATCATGATTATCTGGGTCATGAAGCTCTTTTTTGTACAGTTCTTCTATATATTCTTGCCACCTCTTCTTAATATCCTCTGCTTCCATTAGGTCCATACCATTTCTGTCCTTTATCGAGCCCATCTTTGCATGAAATGTTCCCTTGGTATCTCTAATTTTCTTGAAGAGATCTCTAGTCTTTCCCATTCTGTTGTTTTCCTCTGTTTCTTTGCATTGATTGCTGAGGAAGGCTTTCTTATCTCTCCTTGCTATTCTTTGGAACTCTGCATTCAAATGGGAATATCTTTCCTTTTCTCCTTTCCTTTTCGCTTCTCTTCTTTTCCCAGCTATTTGTAAGGCCTCCTCAGACAGCCATTTTGCCTTTTTGCATTTCTTTTCCATGGGGATGGTCTTGATTCCTGTCTCCTGTACAATGTCACGAACCTCTGTCCATAGTTTATCAGGCACTCTGTCTATCAGATCTAGTCCCTTATATCTATTTCTCACTTCCATTGTATAATCATAAGGGATTTGATTTAGGTCATACCTGAATGGTCTAGTGGTTTTCTCCACTTTCTTCAATTTAAGTCTGAATTTGGCAATAAGGAGTTCATGATCTGAGCCACAGTCAGCCTCTGGTCTTGTTTTTGCTGACTGTATAGAGCTTCTCTGTCTTCGGCTGCAAATATAATCAGTCTGCTTTCGGTGTTGACCATCTGGTGATGTCCATGTGTAGAGTCTTCTCTTGTGTTGTTGGAAGAGGGTGTTTGCTATAACCAGTGCATCCTCTTGGCAAAACTCTATTAGCCTTTGCCCTGCTTCATTCTGTACCCCAAGGCCGAATTTGCCTGTTACTCCAGGTGTTTCTTGACTTCCTACTTTTGCATTCCAGTCCCCTATAATGAAAAGGACATCTTTTAAAATTATTAGTGAGCTATTTTACATGTTTTTTATGTATTTATCAGCTACACAGGAAAATTCATATTTCATTATTCAGTCATATATATTTATATATTAATCACCTGGATTAAAAATTTCATTTCAGAAAACTTGGTGTGTTATAGTCTATAGGATGAATCTCTTTTCCCACTTACTTCATCTATAAATTTCCATTGGGGAGAAATTACCTGGTTAACATATTTTACTCACTTAGATAATGGGTTTATAAAGGTGGCTATCCTATATTAGACTGGTAATTTTTGCTAATTTGCTAGTACATATGTTTGTTAACTTCATCCTTTTCCATTGTAAACCTTTTCATGTTCTGAGATACTCTATCTACTCTCAGTTATCTCTTCTATTCATTGTAGACCGTAGGAGTTTTTCTTATTAAGGATACCTAGACTCGATAGAGCTTGTACATTTTGGTTTCTGAAGAGCTGAACTATAACCGTATAAGTGAATATACTTTTATATCTCACATATTTAAGTAGAAAATGGTGCACCTTTTGGTTATATCAGAATGGTATATAAATATATTAGTATTCCATATTATTTTTCTAGTGTAAATTTTTTTTACCCTTTGTGATCAGATGAATAAAAGAGAAGTATAATGTCAACATTCATTTTAAAGCATTTTTCTTTCTCACCTTTGATTTTATAGTATAATATCAGTTAAATCATGATTTACCTTTTATACTGTGATATGTAGCATATATAACTTGAAAGCCTATAAAGTGAGTGTTGTCATTGTCCAATAATATAAAATGATGATAAATATGATCTGTTGTGATTCAGTTGTAACCTTTTTTGCATGTTGCAATTATATATAAATTCTAGCCTTGTATATTAAAGTTTCATTTTGATTTTCTAGAGGATTCTTTGTTTATACTTTTTGATGCTAATTTTTAAATGAGTTTTTATTTAAAACTAATTCTGAAAATATAATATTTATAACAAACATCTATCACATTTTAAATATAATTATTTGCATGGTAATTCAACCATTTAATTATAAAATTGAAATATGATCCTATATATTAGAAAAATTAAAAATAGTATGTTTTATTTGGATTCATTCCAGAAGTCATATAGCTAAAATAGTTGTAGTGTGTTATACCATGGAAAAGAAAACACTGGAGAAAAATATATAACATCTGTTAGGTCTATTATGTACTAAATTTTTTAAACAGATGGTTAAGATTGTTCCTATTTCTCTTCTAAATAATTGTGTTTATAAAATACTTAATTTTGCTGCTACCCCAGGAACCACTATATATATGTGTATGTGTATGTGGGTATTTGCCTCTGGGGAATTAGAAAAAGGTACACTGTCTCTTGGCTAGACACAGCCATATGTGCTCTGGGCACTTTTGAATAGCATAAAATCACAGAACCGACAATCCCATTCTAGTTTTTTGTGTTAATAAATATATTTATAATGGAATATGTTGTTCTTTGGACATTATAAAACGGGCAGAACACAGACACAATAGTATTAAGGTTTTAGTATTGCTTTCTTTCCCAGATTAAGTATCTTTTTACAGTTTGGGTTACAGGGGGAATATTTTGTCTTTTTCTCTTTTAAGGTTGTTGAGATTTTTTGGATTATCATGGTAATGAACACTTGTATAACATTCTAGTATCTGTTAAACAGAAATATGTTTGATGCTGCTTTTTTTTTTAATATGTATTTTCTTTATTCAGAATGCTACACTGCAAGCAGAGAAGCAAGCATTGAAAACTCAACTGAAGCAACTTGAAACACAGAACAATAATTTGCAGGCTCAGATTCTTGCACTTCAGAGGCAGACAGTATCATTACAGGAGCAGAATACCACTCTTCAAACACAGAACGCCAAGCTTCAGGTTGTAATGTAATATTGTAATGTAATGTAATGCAACAAAACTCTTGAATTATGCTTTAAAATAAGGATGAATAGACATAAGTAACATTGTTTCCTAGAGAGTGAATTTAATTTAATAATTAGTTGAAGATAAAGTGTTTTTGTATAGTACTATGCCAAATTTTTGGATATCAGCATTTTTAAAATGTCAGAGTGTCTAAATTAAGTAATAAATTTACTCAGAATTTTATTTACATTGACTTTATGGCCTTTCACCCATTTATACAAGTTAATTATAATTAATCAGGTAGAAACCCTTGTTTTAAAGTATGATTGCAACATATCAGTTAGGTTATTGGAAAATAACAGCATGAGAATTTTGTCTTTAGACTTACCCTTAATTCAAAGGATTCATCTTGCAATTAATACTACCAGTGTCTTTTCAAATAGAGCAGTCAGGTGAGGGGAAGTACAACTCTCTGAAACCTCTTAAAAAGTGGAGTTGTTCCCCCTTTGAATCCAAAAGTTCTTTCTGTAACTCTTTTCCAAATGAAAAAGAAAATACCGATTTGATTTAGTTGTTCAGTTGCTAAGTTGTGTGTGACTCTTTTGTGACCCCCATGGACTGTAGCCTACCAGGCACCTCTGTCTGTGGGATTTACCAGGTAAGAATACTGTAGTGGGTTGCCATTTCCTTTTCCAAGGGATCATCTGAACCCAGGGATTGAACCCATGTTTCCTGCATCTCTTATATTGGCAGGTGGATACTTTACCACCAGTGAGCCACCTGGAAAGCCCTGGTTTAATTTAGACTTGAGAAAATTACCAGTTGAGTTTCACAAGTAGTTTTTCAGCTCTACCAACTGTCAACTTCTAGAAAATGATAAACTGGCATTTCAAATTTTTTACTTTTATGGAATTGTTGCTAATCACCTTCATTTAAAATAATTCAACTCAAAAAATATGTATGATATATACCTCATAATATGTAACACCTACCAAAAATCAAAATTAAATGGTAGCCTTACTTTTTGGGCTCTAAAATCCAAATTTTCTTAGTATAATATGAATATATCTGCTGTGATTTATTTAGTGCTTCCTAAAGTTAACATTCTTTTATTTTAAAAGAATTATAAGTAAACTATTTTTCTGATGTCTGATACAGTATACATTCTTGTAGGTTGAAAATTCCACGCTTAATTCCCAAAGTACCTCACTTATGAACCAGAACGCACAACTCCTAATCCAGCAGTCTTCCTTAGAAAATGAAAATGAATCTGTAATCAAAGAGCGAGAAGACCTGAAATCTCTCTATGATTCTCTGGTCAAAGATCATGAAAAGCTGGAACTTCTACATGAACGGCAGGCTTCAGAATATGAGACTCTCATTGCTAAACATGGAACTCTAAAGTCTGCCCACAAAAATCTTGAGGTGGAACATAAAGACCTTGAAGATCGGTAATTTATCATCTTTTCTTGTGTTTACCTTAAAACCAATTTAAGAAAACAATTTGAATTGAATAATGTAATAAATTTATGTTAAACAGATCTGAGATAATTTATATAGGAAATATATATAAACCTACATGCTTTATGTGATATTTATTAAATTAACTCACTTCCATTATTTCTAAAAATTTTTTTCCTAAGGAAATGTTATAAACCAAATGCATAACATTTTTTTTCCAGTTACAATCAGTTACTAAAACAGAAAGGACAGTTGGAAGATTTGGAAAAAACATTGAAAGTAGAACAAGAAAAAATGCTGCTTAAAAACAAAAACCATGAGACTGTAGCTGCAGAATTCAAGAAGCTTTGTGGTGAAAATGATAGGTAATAAATATGTATATATATAATTTTGTCTTTATTCATTATATCCAACAGGTATGTTGCCCCTTTGCAGTATTACCCATAACTTAGAATTTTTAAAAAAGACCCCAGGGTAATACGTGAATTACCCAACAGCATCATTTAGCTAGTTATAAGGTTGACTCAGACAAGAACATAGGTCTTGAACTTTCTCTGATTGTTTCTTGATTTATTCAACTACTTAAGTTTTTAAGCCACAAAATATAACAAAATTTCTGTATGTTGACTGCATTTGTATACTTTATTGAGACAGAATGTAGTGAAACCTGATTCTTTATATCTTTCTTTCTACTAGTCTGGTATCACAATTCTTGTCTTTCAGAGTTGCTATAAGTGAGCGGCCTTGTCATTTTCTAGCTAACTCGTTTTGTAGTCTTATCTTTAACTGTCTTACGTATTATTGGGCTCATATTACCATGGGGCAATTATTTTTTAAATTGAAGCCTTGGCAAAATCAAAACTTGTCAACTGGTGATCAGCCTACTTCATAAGGGTACATTTTCAAAAAATTTTTAGAAGCCTTTGAAAAATTTAAATAATCTGAACATTTGTTTACTGTATTTACATTGCCCTAGTGAAAGTGCTAAAAGCACACAAAATTCAAATGGGGATAATTCAGTATTTATCCTATTATGAATTTAATGCAGTTTATTTTTAGAATTAAATATCTATTTCATTTCTTTTATTAAAGAAAAAAATCCCTAAGCTTCTCAAGCCATTTTCATACTCAGTAGTTTTTAATTTAGTTGTTACAAATAGAAATTCTATACTGATGGTTTGAACTTTAATAATCTTAACACCAAGCTAGAATCAAGGAGCATGTATTTGTATAGTATAAACAATGGAAGACCAAATTGTGACAAATTATAGGATACAAGGACACAGTTGTTATTATTACATGTAGAACATTGGGGAATGCATTTACTGTAGAAAACCTATCTTGAACCTAATCTTTTTCTTGTTGGAATTCAAACCAAACTGGGGCAGTTTGTGAACTTGAATAGACCTTCCGGAATCTAATTGTATACATAAATGATGAGTCTCCAGAGAAAGAACTCAACCTAACTGATAAGAAGAAATTGAGCTTGATGAACTTGTATGCAGTTCACCCAGTATGCAGTCTTGGAGGGGAAGAGTGGTCCTGAGTAGAGTATTTTCTGTCTCTCAGTACTTTGATTTCTTACCCAGCTTTTGTGCACTCATGCCTGTGTTCTCAGGAAAGAAAATGCTTTAAGTAAAACCTGGAAGAACTCTTTCACAAATAAAAGATATTTGTGGAGACTTAATCTAAAGAACAATAGTTTACTCATTTCTCTAAATCACCTAAGTTTTAATCTTAGATAATGCCAAGGCAAGAAAGCTTCTTACATATACTAGGTTATCATGGCGTCTTTGGAATTATGTTCTGAATTGCATTTTGGTGTTAATGTTCTCAGCTTTGAGGGACAGTGTAAAAAAACTCTCTTAAAGAGCTGATTTTAGTATCTGCCTTTGGGATGATATTGAGGACATTGTATATTCTCTTTATATCTCCCCCTCCTTAAAGCATTAAGTAGTTATCTGTATGCCTCTGTGAGGTTTACACAGCTGTTACACACATGGTATACATTCATACATGGATTCAGCCTGCTAATGGAGCATTTATTGGATGTTTCTGGTGTTGCCATTTTACTTTTTTACCAAGTCTTATTTTTTTTAATGTATTATTTTGTTATTTATAATTATTATAAACAGACTCAAATCCTTTAGGAAATGAGTTGAAATAAATTATTAGATAGTTGTGAGCAAATATCTTGCTGAGCAAAAGTTTGTTTTGTTTGGCTTTCTCTACCTTGTATGAGTTCAGATCTTAATGCCATAAGATTAAGGTTGGTAACCTACAGCTAACTTAGCAGGCCATATCTAGCCTGCAGCCTGCTTTGTACAGCTCCCAAACAAAAGAACAGTTTTTAACACCTTAAAATGTGATGGGGAACAAAAAAAAGAGCACGCTATAGATAGCATGCAACCCATAAAGCCTAAGGTATTTATTACTCTGTGGTCCTTTATAGAAAGAATTTTCTGATCTCTCTCTTAGAGGTCAGTGGACCTTGTTCTAAAGATGTAATAGTAGAAAGGACAGATAAGGCTACAGTTTGATTTTTTTAAAAAAATCCAAAATTTGTCATTAGTAATTGAGGACTGCATAAATATGAATAATTTGCAGAAATCTCCATAACTAGAATTTTGATTTTAGTATGTATTATCTTAGTTATCTGGCAACAGATTGATAGGTTACCATGTCTCATACTGGATTGATTATTTGTTTGATCTGATTTTTCGTTATTTTTCATGTTGAATTATAGAATCTTGGAATTCTCTAGGTTAATTAATACTGGATTGGTTATTTTCTCCTTTGTCCTTGAAGCTGAATATTTTCTGATTAATGCTTAACATTTTTTTAATTTAGTTTTTACAGACTTGGAACTGATTGTAGATGAGTTAATCACTGGCAAGAGAATCTTTTCTATTCTTTAAGTATGTCTAAATGCGATTTACAGCAGTTTTACATTGTGTAAATTACAGTGCAAGCTATGAAAAGAATCTGTTTCTATCATGATTTCCAATTATAGGTTGAATCATACATATAATCAGCTTTTAAAAGAGACTGAAGTTTTGCAAACTGACCATAAAAACTTGAAAAGTCTTCTAAATAATTCAAAGCTGGAACAAACAAGATTAGAAGCGGAATTTTCAAAGTTAAAGGAACAATACCAACAACTGGACATCACATCCACCAAGCTAAATAACCAGTGTGAGGTGAGCTTAACAAATTTAATTGCCGTTTCCTTCCTTTAGGCATTAAGACTTGCCTAAATAGGGAAACCATCATAATGACAATAGCAGTATGTTTAATGTTTAATGAGGTATTTCTAAAAAAGTTGGTCAGGGATAATTTAAATTCACAAATCAGAAAATCCTCCTTCTTTTATTTCAACAATTTTTACTATTAGTTAAAACTTATATGTTCAGATACTTTGAGAAATTAACCCTTGTTTAATGAAAAAATGTTTACTGACCACTTGGCATGTATTAGTAAACCAAAAAAGGAAAAATCTCTTCCTTTGTGGAATTTATATTCTGCTGGAAGGAAGTAGACAATAAATATAATACATAGTGAAAATATATAGTGTTTCAGTGTTTTGTTACATATGGCTGTATAACCATTTACCCCAAAATACAGTGGTATAAAACAGTCATTTATTATGCTCTCATAGCCTGTGGGTCAGCATTTGGACAGGGACAAGGCGGCCAGTTTGTCTCCTCCACTTACATGAGGGCCCTCAGCTGAAAGATTTGAAAGGCTAATTGCCTGTTTGGTGGTTGATGCTGGCCATCAGCTAAAAGCGTCAATCTCTTCTTGTGGTCTCTCCCCATGGACTGGTTTGGGCTTTCCCACACAATGGTGAGAACCAGACAGAAGCCATCTCTGTGTTAATAATCAGGCCCCAGAAGTGATGCTGCATCATTTCCCCTGCATTCTAGTCACTGAGGCAAAGTCCCATCCAGGTTCAATGGAAAGAGAGACTCAGCCTCTTGATGGTGAATGGCAAGATTCTGGAAGAGCACATGGACTGGAAATACTGCTGTAACCATTTTGAAAATTAGTCTGCAACACATATAGTATGTTACAAGATAAAAGTTATGTACAAGTGAAAATGGAGAGAGGTAAAAGGGGTTAAGGACTGCCAGAGTAGATGAGGAATACAAATTGAAATTTTAACTAGGCATCACTGAACAAAGATTTGAAGGAGATTAATATGTTATTATGTGGATATTGAGGAAGGAACTTCCAGGCAGTCACCCCACACAGTTAATCTAGGCCAGAGGAATCCTGGTGTATTTGAGGAACATTCAAGGAAGCTAGTGTGGCTGGAGTAGAATGAGGAGAGTGGTAGGAGATGAGCTCAGAGATACGCCTGAGCCAGATATGTTGCCTTATGTGTGTGTTGTTCTCAATTTTGTCCAACTCTTTGCAACCCCCTGGACTGTTTCCCACCAGGCTCCTCTGCCCATAAAATTTTCCATGCAAGAATACTAGGGTGGGTTGCCATCTCCTACTCCAAGGGATATTCCTGACCCAGGGATCATACCCGTGTCTCTTGCATCACCTACATTGGCAGGCAAATTCTTTACCACCACTGCACCACAGGGGAACCCCATGTTGCCTTATAGGCCATTGTAAAATACTTTTCTGAGTAAAACAAGGGAGCTATTGGAAAGTTTAGAAGTGACATCTGCCTAATGTATACAGTTTTGCTCTTAACATGATTCTGTGCTTCTTCCCATGATGAGTTGATAATGTGATAGAAGTTTTGAAATAGAAAAAGAATACTGAAAGCCTTACATATTATAATTCTTACATTTTGTGATTGGTCTTTAAATCATTAAAGTTTGAGTATAGCTTAACATCTGAATTTCTTGAAACTTAGAAAATCAGTACTTAAGCAAAACCCTTAAATGGAATTAGGAATAGACTGAAAAAAAAAAAAAAAAGGAATAGACTGTAGCAGAAAGTAATACTTAAAAGCTTTTTGTCTGAAATCACAAACTAATGGAAGGAAAAATTGGTCTGATACAATATATATTTAATTATGCAACAAAGTTCAGAAATTATGGAACCTTCATTCTGCTTGTGATTTATAAAATCTAAATAAAATATAATAGAGGTAATAGACTTACAGAAAGTGAAGTGAAGTCGCTCAGTCGTATCCGACTCTTTGCTACCCCATGGACTGTAGTCTACCAGGCTCCTCCGTCCATGGGATTTTCCGGGCAAGAGTACTGGAGTGGGTTGCCTTTTCCTTCTCCAGGGGATCTTCCCAACCCAGGGATCAAATCCAGGTCTCCCGCATTGTAGGCAGACGCTTTACCGTCTGAGCCACCAGGGAAGTCCAGACTTACAGAAGAACATGACAAACGGGGACTGAGATCCTGCATGCTGGACAACATGGCCAGAAAGAAAAAAGGAACATGACAAATCAACTTTCCTGGAAAGAACAGAATTGGAAAAAAAAAATATATAAAAACAACCACTTTTAGGACTCTGGAACTCAAGCAGAGACATACAACAAATTGAGAAGAATTAAAAACTACTCAGCTTTTGGTAGGAATTACAGTTTATTATGTGACTTCTCCCATTCTGAGTCTCCTCCTCCCCTTTCTCCATAACTGGGAGCTCAGTCAAGAGGCATGCCTTGAAACCAGCAGCTTTGCTACTGGAGGGTTGTCAAAGGCTAACTCAGGTAGCCTGAAACACTGGATGGGGCAAATCACAGATGAACAAACTACTCAGAAATTTAACATGGGAGATCCAGAGAATGAGACAGCTAGTCATAATTGGTCTTGGTAAGATCCTGCATGTCCCTGGTGGTCTCAAAGACAGCTGAAGAGAAATCAGAAGGGGCCCTGACTACCTTATGATTGTCCCAACAATCAGCCCACCCTTGGCTAGGGATTAAGTCATATAATAACGTGATTTGAAGGAAATGGAAAAATGAATCCATAGTGTTGGAGACTTCTCTATGGGAAATGTGGTAATTGGAAGAGCACTCAACAGATGTTTCTGGAATACAATTAATGTGCTGTTTCTTGATCTGAGTACTGGTTCACTCATGAGTTCACTTTATGGTAATTCACTGAGCTGTATATACACTTAAAATTTGTTCTTTTTTCTGTATATGTTTTATGAGTTGTCTGCTGATGCAGTAATGCTGTGTAAGAAACATAGAACCTCAGTGGTAAGGGACTGTAAACATTTACTTTTGCTCTTGAGTCTCTGGGTCAGCTGAGCAGATGTGCTGATCTGCGTTGATGTGTGGGCCAAGATCAGTAGACCTTAGTAGGGCTTGCCCATGTATCTGCAGTTAGCCAGCATGCACCCTGCGAGCTGGCTGGTCTAAGGTGGCCCCAGCTGGTGTAACTTTTCTGTGCCATGTGGTCTCTCATCCTTCAAGAGGATTCCAGGAGCCTGAGTAGAAACACATAAGCCTCTTGAGGCTTGGGCTTGGAACTATCACACCATCTTTTCTGCCTCCTTCCCTTAGCCAAAGAGATTCATGAGTTAAAAAGAGAGGAAGTATTAATAGATTCCACTTCTTGATAGGAAAAGTGAGAAGTCACAGCACAAGAGGGTACCGGGAGGAAAACTGCATTCAATTTTGCAGTGAATCTATCACGTGTGTTATATTTCAATTTAACAACATATAGATAAAACATACAGCACAGTATTGACAGTTGTTAGATCTAGATGGCTATTTATGCATATTCATAATATTATACTATTTGCTTTTTTATACCTTTTGAGAGTTTTCAGGTTTTTGTCTTTTTTTTTTTTGACAAGGCATTGTTGTTGGCTTTTAAAAAAAAATACAGAACTCTAAAAAAAATCCAAACTTGCTGAATTCTAATGCTAGAATCCAAAAATCTTTATTTTAAAAATATATTCTACAAGTGATATTAAATTTTGACAATCACTGCTTTGGGCTTTCGAACTTCTGCTGGAACCTCTGGCGTAACTGAGGCATATTTCTAGTTTCTGCTGACTACAGAGAAGCAGCTCAATCATGCTAGCAGCCTAACTGCCAGTAATAATCAGTAATATGACCACCCATTTACAGTATTACCTGACTCCCTTGGTTCAAGCCATAAAAATTGTACACAAACTTTTGAGGTTTCTTGACAACAATGGTTAGAGGAAGAATGAGGTATATAAAGTACCTACTATGTGCCATAGGCATGACACCAGCTACTTTAGATATATTATTTAATCCCTGCAACGGTCTTGGGGGAATGAGAGTTGTTATCTTCAATTTATAGATGGGTGGAGTTGTTAAGATTTAGAGAATTGATAATTTGTTTAGCATTATATAGCTATTTAAACAGAAGGCCAGAGATATGTATCTAGCTTTGAACTCAAAGTCAAAACGGTTGTAAAGACAGCAGTGGTTTTGGAAGTAGATAGCTTACTATATGTTAAACCCAGTGTTTCCGAGAATTAAGAAAACACAAATGTCTAGCACATAACCCAGTAGTTTAGATGTCATTATTACTAAAATAATCACTAATGTCATTATTACTAAAATAATCACTAATTCTAATTAAAGGACAACCATCTGATTGTTCACTGGCAGAAGACTTAAAACTTTGTGAAGTTCTTTGTATTTTTCAGATGCTTTGGGGGATTTGTGTCAAATATAAATGTTTATATTTTTAAAAATAAATGTTTCTGTTTAAAACAGTTGCTAAGCCAACTTAAAGGAAATTTAGAAGAAGAAAATCGACATCTACTAGATCAAATTCAGACATTAATGCTACAGAACAGAACGCTATTGGAGCAAAACATGGAAAGCAAGGATCTTTTCCATGTTGAACAAAGACAGTACATGTAGGTACCAAATAATTTTTCACTCTGAAATATTACTCTGGTGGCAGAGAAAATGCAATGCTAATTTTTCCTAATTTTCAACATTATTATTTCAGTATTTTTTTAATGGTTATGTTCTGGGCAGTATGCTAATAACCAGAAATACTAAAATGAAAACGTATAGATCCAGCTCTTAATGATCTATTAATATAAAACAAGAAGTAAAAATAATTTCTATAATGAAGGTATGTTATAGGAAGCCATAGAAATACAGCAAATAGAGGGGCAGAAGTACCTTAGCTTGCAAGAGAAGCTGGACTTTCTAAAGATGATTGAGCTGAGACTTAAAGATTCAATAGGATTTTGCCTGAGGAGGCATAACAGGCCAAGAGAGCAGCAAATGCAGAGACAAAGAGGTGTAATGAAACTGTATTATAATGATGATATATGGTCTAAAAATTAATTGCTCGTACTGGAGCAAAATTGTGGAAGGAGATGTAGCAGAGAAGTGGCTAAACACTCAGGAGGAGCCAGTTTACAAAGGTTTTTCGTTGCTGTACAAAGAACTTGCTGAAAAATTTGAGCAGGGCAGTAATATGAACAGATTTGTGCTGTTTGTTTAACTCACTGATGACATTAGAGTATAGATTGGAGGTTCTAAGAATTAGAGACAAGGAATAAGTTTTAAGGTTGTTGCAATAATCTAGTGAAAAATAATTCACAAGCAGTGGTAGTTAAGATCAAGTACGAGAGATGTGAAAGAATCGACAGAGCTTGATTATTAGTAAATTGTGGTGAAGCTAGTGTATTTATGCATATAATGTTGTTTAATAACTGTAGAAAGATGTTGAGAGAATTCTTTTGTCATGATAATATTGTAATATAGACAATTTCCTTCAGACAAACAAATCCTGTTGAAAATTGGGATTATAAGTCCTATATCCTTTTATTTAAGTAAGTTGTAAATTAAAAGACAACAAAAACTTGAAAACAGTTCTTTTGTTACTGCCTATTAAATTCTTAGTTGTCAACTATGGTATTTGTATTTCTTTGTGTTTTGGGGAGAAGTTAGATTATAGAATCCAAATAATATTCATAACTGTACAAAGTATGGGTGTCCTAAATGTAACTTTATTTTTATAGTGATAAGTTAAATGAATTAAGACGACAAAAGGAGAAATTAGAAGAGAAAATTATGGATCAATACAAATTTTATGACCCATCTCCTCCTAGAAGGTACTATTATCCATTTTTTTTTTTTGGGGGGGGGGGAAGATTCTGATTTTGACAGGGATTTGTATGCTGAATTTTAAACTGATAAGACTTTTTAAAATTACTTTACTAGGAGAGGCAACTGGATTACTCTAAAAATGAGAAAATTAATAAAGTCTAAGAAAGACGTTAACCGGGAACGCCAGAAATCACTAACCTTAACACCAACCCGCTCAGACTCCAGTGAAGGATTTCTTCAACTCCCCCATCAAGATAGTCAAGATAGTTCTTCAGTAGGTTCAAACTCTTTAGAAGATGGCCAAACTTTGGGGACCAAGAAAAGCAGCAGTGAGTGCTTCAACTCTTTAAACATTTGTGATCTCTAGAATTGATTTAGATTCCTTACTAAAGATTTCTTTTAAATAGCTTCCACAGTCCTTTGGGATAATGTCTGATGAATGCATTTCTTTTTAACTCCATATGATTTTAAAATTCATTGCATACTGCCGTACTGCATAGCCGTGTGATTTTCTTTGTTGTGTATTTAGAGAAATACAAAGAGATACCATCATTTGACCAGGAAGGTAAAATAGTATAGAAAGAACAGTGAAATGAGAGCTAGCTTACCTCTGCCACTTGCTAGTTCTGTTAATGGGGGCAAGACTTTTGCTTTTGCATCCTACTTCACAGGGCGATTGTGAGGAGCGACTGAGAAATATTTATAAGATTTCATTTTCATAATTATTTGTAACTAAATAGAGTAATAAGGCTTTTTAGAATGAGGTTTTAATCATACTTTGATGATATCAAAGTGGAAAAAAGTTACATTGAGGGAGAGGAAGCAAAGAAAAATAGCTATGAATTGGAAGAGAATGTTTTTCAATGATTTAGAAATAATTGAAGGTTATAAAAGTTACTGAGGGATTGCTTGGTAAAGGTTCAGTTAAAATGGATTTGTAGATACAAGTTTCTGTATAAACTTGTGATTTAATTTTTTAAGTTACAAATGTTGAAGTGTAATATAGCGTGACCTCTACAATTAATACTCTCTTGATTTCATTACTAGTGTGCTTAGCTAAACATTAAGAGCAAAGTAAAAGCCTAAAGAAGAATATTTTAAGAGAAAGTAAAGAATCCAGTGGTAGACCCTTTGAAGATATAGGAGAATTTGACTGCTAGCAATGTTCTTATAACATATATAAACAGGATAGTTTGAATCCACTCACACCCTCACCAGAATCACTAAATTTAAAAGTATATATATGTGTATATGTTTATACATAAGACATATGTACAAGATAGATACTATATATATATGTATACATTTGTATGTATTAATATATACATTTCAATATTATTCTTTTGAAGTAAATAGCAGGCAAAAGCAGCCACTACTTCCTCCAGGGATAGACTCTGTATGGGCAGCTCTCAAAACACTCAAAAAGCTGAATAGGCATGGTTTTGTCCTCAGGGGAATTATCTCTGAAAAAACAGTGTTTTAGAGTGTAAGAGATTAGATGTTCATTATAGGCTATATTTAAGAATGCAACTATAGCACCCTAAGAACTAGAATCCACAAGTAAGCAACAAAAAATCATACACGTACATGAGTACCATATTCATATATACACACATACAAATATGTTTGTGTATAAGAAAGTGGTTTAGTTCTATCTGTTCTCATAAGATTAGTCTTGTTGGCCAAACCTACATGAAACCTCCAAGTATTATAGAGAGATTATCAAGTTTTCCTTAAAAAGGTGCCAGATGATTCAATTTTATCTACTATCTTTGGATATAAAATATCTGGCATCTGTTTTAATGAGAAATAGTCATGCGTATATATAATTTTTTTAATTAAAGGAAGATAATTCAAGTAGGAGAATATACACAAGAAAGACAAGAAAGGTACAACAGTCTTTTATAAGGTCAGCTTGTTTTAAATTATCAGTCTATATCATTCCTTCATACTCTATGCTGGAAACCTCCAGAGTAAAAATCAGAAGGAAGTAATACTCTTCTTTCCAGCAGTTATTCAGCTTTAGAATTTTAAAAATAAGCAGAAAACCCTACCATTCTAATGTTCCCATAATTTCAGTATAGTTTGGGAAGTGAACATTGTATGTCTACAAACTAATTGCCATAAGAACGATCACTTTCCACCACTGGCAAATATAAAACTCCTTTTATCCTTTCCATTTTGGAAGAGTGTCTGTCTGTCAGTAAAGCAGTCTATGGAAAACAGTTGAAAACAGAAAAAGAAAGTATCTAAACAAGACGTATGCATGCTGCAACCATTCAGCTTTGTTTTAGCTAAGTGTCCATTTTTACATTGCTTTCAGTTCATTTCTTTTTAATCATTGAAAACAGCTGTGTTTTCCGAGCTAGAAACAAAAAGTTTAAATGAGTCATGACTATTCTTAATAGCAATCAAATAAGTAAGTTAAAAAGCTGTATGTTTTTGCATTCTCCTTAATGAGTGATACTTGTCAGTTTGTCAGAAGAGCTTTTTATTATTTATAAGAGCAAACTGTAAGAAAGAGCATAGTTTTTAAGGCTGTATGCAATACGCTTTTAAGTCTTAATGTGAGTTTTTCCCCTGCCTCTTAAATTGCAGCTCCAAAGAGGTATAATAATATTTTCCATTAAAATCTTATTAAAGTATGTAACATTCTTAAGAATGTTACTCTAGTGAACATTTAAATTTTTATGTTAATGACTCCTACTGTAGTTATAATCAAAATTTTCATTCATATATTGATAATTTCCCTGTGTCGTGCTGTGTGATTTTTTTAAATAAACTGATTCCCAAAGCCCTTCAAAATATCTAAAAATGTTATAAATACATAATTTTCTATCACTTTTGCTTGCTTTTTAGGATGCCTCCTTATTTTTTAGGCTTATCAGAGCTTAAAAGCTACTATCAAAATACTTTTGTTTTTTCTTCCAGCCAACCTTTTGCAAAATGAAATTAATATAATTGCTCATGCCATCTTTTGAAAGACTTGTCTTAGAAGAATATATATTTCTGTGGTGCTTCTAAATAATGCATCAGAATTCAGTTTAAACCAAGAAGTAGTTCCCTATTTTCTTTTTTAACGTTTAAAGAAATAATGAAATTTTTAAAAGTTTCTTTAGGCTATTTTAAACATCCCGTAACACCCTAGTTTTTGTTGAGGTATTTTACTAAAATACAGGATGTACATTTTCCTAAACTATTTTTTTCCAAAATAAAACCTTATAATTTAAAAAGTTAAAGAAAATAGGGACTTCCTGGTGGTCCAGTGGTTAAGACCCCATGTGCTTCCACTGTAGGCGGCACAGGTGCAATCCCTGGTTGGGGAATGAGGATCCCACATGCCATTTGGCATGACAAAAAAAAAAGTTAAAACAGAGGAGTGAAAAGCCTTCTACATTTTCATCACGTATGCTCCCTGGTCCACCAAGAGTGGCCCTAATAATACAGGTCTATCTATCTTTACAACTTAACTAGAAAAATTTTTCCTTCAGTAAGTAGTTCTTAGGATTTCCTGCATTTATAGGACTTTAGTCATTCCAGGTTTTCTAAGTATATGTTTTTCATCATTGTCTTCAGTGCTTTTCCAAGTATTTTAAAGTATGAAAGTACATACTTCATATTTCATAATCACTCAGCAGCACGAGAATAATAGCTTTAGTGTAGCTTACATAGCTGAAACTCAGACATTCATTTCTGTCCTTAATTTCAACATTTAACTCCCATCTGTTCTTCTCCCTTTTTTCTTTCATTTTTCTGTTTCTGTTTTTTCTCATGCTCTGACATTAAAGTGGTTGCACTGAAAAGACTGCCCTTTTTGAGGAACAGACCGAAGGATAAAGACAAAATGAAGGCCTGCTACCGTCGTTCCATGTGTAAGACTTTATGACAGTTCAGCTTCTTTCAAATGACTACACTGGCTTCCATTACTAATTTTCACTAACCATTCTCTGGACTGTGCCAATTTTCTTATTTTGCAAAGTGCAGTCTTCCTGTAACCCATGGAGCTAGAAGAATTTTTTTTTTTCAAAACTGGCACTGAATTTGCATTATATGTATGTTCATTTATACATATACATGCATATGTTTAGTCATACATGTAATATACTTATAAATTTCCAGTGCTTTCTAAAAGTTGGCAGAAAAAAAACTTTAATTTTATATGCCATAAAGATTTCTTCCCAAAGAAATTTGCTTAAAGAAAATATAACAAAACCTTTAGCATTAGGTATTTATTTTCTTAATGAACTAGGATTAAATAAATAAATAAAATGGCCTGTAATCCTTGAAAATGTTTGTCATTCTTTATATACTGATACTCTGGTTTTTCTTTTTTTAATTGGAATGGGTAATTAATCACATTAAATGTCTGTCACTGGATATCCTCTCTTTCAGGTTTTTATTGAGTGGTATACTTACTTGATTCATAAAATGAATAATTTCTTCAGTAACCTGCTCTGACCAAGGACTCTTTATCATTTTCAATAGTGATGCTGTAAAGAACTGCTCTCCATCTTACCTTTATTCATCCCATTTTTGTCACCACAAAACCACATTTTGAAGGCTTCTAATTATATTGCACATCACTGCTCAAAAGGCAGCTAGTTGTACAGAGTAAAATTCCTTTTCCTATATTTAAAGGGGGTGGAGGGTGATAAAATTATTTACTGAAGTTTATCAAGCTTTGGCCTCCTCATTTCATACAGCTAAATGCATGTCATAATTCAAATGACCTTGTGGTTAGTTTTTTATTTCACTTGCATTAATCCATAGACAATAATCAGAACCTTTATAATACAAAATAGAAATAAGAGCAAGTACATTAACCATGCTGATTCATTTGCTTTCATTTGCATCCCAGCCATGAATGACCTGGTGCAGTCCATGGTCCTAGCAGGAGGACAGTGGACAGGTAGTACTGAGAATTTGGAGGTTCCTGATGATATTTCAACGGGTAAAAGGAGAAAAGAATTGGGAGCTATGGCCTTCTCTACTACAGCCATCAACTTTTCAACTGTCAACTCTTCTACAGGCTTCAGATCCAAGCAGTTGGTTAATAATAAAGGTATAGGCCGTCTGCTATTTGCACTATGGTGTAACTGTTGGCAACAGGAATTTTTATTTGACTTTTCAATGTTTACTTTTTTTGACAGCAGCAACCTGAACTAATTATCAAAACAATCTGGATTTAATCTGAGAGAATTTTCAAATCATTTCAAAAATTTAAAACATCATACAGATAACTACATCTTTCCTAGGTCTTTCATAATAAACAGCTAATGAACTAACAAGAAATGGAAAAGTAAACCAAGTAAAAGAAAGAAAAGGAGAGAGAGTGATAGAAGCTTTAAAAAAACAAACAAACAAAAAACCTAGAAACACTACAACATCAGAGAACCACATAGAACAACCCAGGCTCTTGCTTTGCTTTGCAGGGTCACAGGGAGGTTGTTTCCGTGCTTCTGGTATTTTCCTTAAGCAAGTCAACTCACATCAGAGTTATTCTGTTTCTTACTCCTATTCCAGTTTCTGATTTGAGTATATGAAATATGTTAAATCAAGATGTACTGTACATGATTAAAAAAGAATTTCCATATTCTGCATAAATAAAATTTTATAATTTTTTTGTTAAAAAAATTTTATATCCATTCTACTATTTTACGTAGATACTACATCCTTTGAAGACGTAAGTCCACAAGGTATTAGTGATGATTCTAGTACGGGATCAAGAGTTCATGGTAAGATATGAACTTTATTTAGCAAGTACATATTACATACAGAATGAGAATGCTAAGACTCTTGCATTGACCTCATGAATGTGGCATTGCCAGCAAGCATGTTTTCTCTAATCTGCATCTCATAGCTACTTCTGCCATTTCTTCAAACCTAATACTCCCTTTTTCCTTTTATAAGGTTATTACTTCATCTAAATAGTCTCTACTTTAGTCAAGGTCATATATAAAGTATGTCTGCACAATGCTTAAAGGTAATTTTGTTGCCATTTTGGCATAAAGTTATTAGATACATTTCATATTTGGTTTTAAAAATACTTACTCTGGTAAAGGACAAACTAAGAAACCACATTTTCTGCAGTGTTGAGCATTTCAGTGTTTAGTTTCTGACTGGAAAGTTTTCTCTTACCAAACTAAATTATTAATAAAAAAAATAGAAAAGGAATAAATTTAATAAGTAAAGGAATACGTTAAAGAAATTTCATATGTGAGCAGGATTTTAGGAAGCAGGGTGGGGCCATGTTAACGGTGCAGTTGTTTCCCTTGTATGGATAGGAATACAGGACATTAACTCTGCAGATGCTCATATTCCTCCTGTTCGTGGCATCTCTGCAATGTGCAAGGTTCCTTGTCTGATCTTTTGTGACCTAATCACTAGCTTTTTTTTTTTTCCCCTTTGGGGACATGTCATTCTGTTCAACCACAACAGTCCTGGTATCCATCTAGAAATCCATTTCCAAATCTGATTATTCACTTTATCTTTTGTTTGAATCTCAGCTGTTGTCTCAGAAGTGTCCTGTTCTCAATTGTTTAACTGAACTATCTCGAAATGCCTTTGCTCGCTAATCTATAAGACTCAACTCTCTGTGGGCATGCTCAGTCTGTGAAAGTATGCATGATTGCTTCCTAAAAGCATTCTGTAATCAGAATGTAATGTAAAGTTCAGTGTCCTCAGCTGCAAGTTTTATCACTGTCTCCTGATTTTTTCATTTAGCTTCGAGACCAGCCAGCCTTGATAGTGGCAGAACATCCACTAGCAATAGCAATAATAATGCTTCACTCCATGAAGTCAAAGGTATGCTGTAGGTAAATTTATTAATATGCTCCATCCATTTCCAGATTTGTGAAAAAGTGGGAAATTGATTAAGTTTCTGTGGTAAAATGAAATCCAAATCATCTGTGTTTGGAACATAGTTCCTTGGAATATTTTATGCTTTTCACATTGTAATACAAATGTATTTCAATGTGTACAAATGTAAAAACAGGAGCAGTTACTTTAGTTTCCATTTTTCATCTTCACAGGTAAAGTCTTTTCCTTGTTTCTATTTCAAAAGTATCTGTAAGTTCTTATTTTCTTACATTTTGTCTTTGTCTTGAAAATGGTTGGCCTTAATTTTCTCATGATACATGTACACTGAACTCAGAAAGTGTTTTAGAAATACTTTTAGCTTTGTTTATCCACGAAATGAGGAGGAATATATTTTTTTAATTTGAGAATACAATTGTGTTTGTGTGAGTGTAACAAGTGCCAAATGGATGCATATATCTCATATAAAGAATTAGTTCAAGATAACCTTTTTCCTCAGTTTATTAATGTGCATTCCAAGCTGAAATTTTATGTGAATGTCTGGAAGTATCAACTGATACCTTTTTTCTTAAAGGTATACTGCCTATTCAAATTCTGGAATTATTTAATAGATTATAAAAGTTTGTTAAAGTAGTTATTTTCTACAGAACAGAATTGTGAAATTATAATGAGCGCATTTGTTCTATTGCTTTCCTGTATTATAGAATAATTTTGTCTCAATTATAATTTTAATATTTGTTGCAGTGATCTGAAAAATCTGATTTCGAGCGATTATTTTTTCATGTTTATAATCATGTTCTTATATCCTTTAGAAAAATATTACCTGAAGTGTGAAGAAGCCTTTTCTGATTTGAAAATTTAAGAAAATCTTTTTCCTACAAATTATTACATAGTTTGAGCCAAAATCTTTCATGACCCACTTTATTCTCTGTGATTAGGAAACCATGGAAAGTTGCATTTTCCATCTTGACGCTTCTGCACAGTTTGTGATTAATCAAAATGAATGAGCACTCTTAAGGAATAGCATCAACTTTGGGGAGCTTTTTTCCAGAACTAGTAATTTGCATTCTTTATCATTGTTCAGCCTCAACTGAGTCTTTTTAAAGCTATCATACTGACAGTGGAAAGCAGGGAGAATCAGATTATTCAGACATTAAATAAAGAATGAGATACTACATACTTGATTTTTATTGGAATTTTCTAAGTTAATTATATCATGTCTCCATTTGACTTTCCTTAGATGCTTGCTATTTAAATTTTAAAAAAATTTCTTAAGATTATTTCTTTTACTTATTTTTCATTTATTGTTAATTGGAGGATAATTGCTTTACAGTGTTGTGTTGGTTTCTGCCATACATCAGTATGAATCAGCCATAGATACACATATGTTCCCTCCCTCTTGAACCTCCCTTCCACCTTCCACCCCTCTAGGTTATCACACTCTTTAAGGTTATTCGTTTAGGATGAACAGAGAGGCCTTCAAATAAGGAACATAGACTTCATAGAAAGTCAAAGAATTCGAATTATTAGAGTGTTTGATTTTAACATTCTCAATTTAAAATTCGTATAATCATATTTTGGGCTTCCCTGGTGGCTCGGTGGTAAAGAATCCGCCTGCCAATGCAGGAGGTCTAAGAGCCAGGAAGATCCCCTAGAGAAGGAAATGGCAGCCCACTTCAGAATTCTTGCCTGGGAAACCCCATGGAGAGACAAACCTAGTGGGCTCCAGTCCATGGAGTCACAAAAGAGTGAGACATGACTTCATGACTAAAACAACAACAAATGTTTTTTTAAAAATTATAAGGTGTTTTACAGTTTTTTAACCTGAAATTTTAAAAATGTATTATTTCCTTGTTTATTCATTCATTTACTCATCAAATGTATTGAGTGCCTGATGTATATGCTTAGGTTCTGGGTCTGGTGGTGAAAGCAAGTGTTTGCCATTGTGGAGCTTACAATATTTGTCATCCTGACAAATAAGGAAGCATGCTATGGTAGACAGTTATTAGACTGATGAAAGATTAACATGGTTTATTTACTAAGTATTTTTGAATAAAGCTTTGAAAGTCAGTTTGGCTATTCATAAGAATCCAGTTGATAAATTGTCAGTACTTACATAGTGTTAATCTTGTGTCTATTATTGAATTCTTAACACACCATTTACTCCTAAAGCAGGTGCAGTTAATATCCAGAGCAGGCCACAAAGCCACAGCAGTGGAGAATTTAGCCTGCTTCATGAGCATGAGGCATGGTCCAGCAGTGGTAGCAGTCCAATCCAGTACTTGAAAAGACAGACCAGATCAAGTCCAGTGCTCCAGCACAGAACACTAGAGAGTCGGGCACATCACAAGATCAAAACTGGTTCCCCTGGAAGTGAAGTTGTTACTCTACAACAGTTTTTAGAAGAAAGCAACAAGCTTACCTCAATGCAGGTTAGTTTTATATATGGTGACCTTAATTTAGATGGACACTATGAGTTAAATTTCTATGGTTGAAGTTTAGAGCCTTTTTTTTTAAGTTAAGGAGTGTTTAGAGACATTAGCTGTTGTGGTCCTTTAATGGACCGAAACTTGGGGGTACAGAGTCGACCGATAAGAAAGTGAAAAGAAGGAAGAAAAGAGGCTGAGCCGCATGAAGGGGACAGAGGAGGTGGGGGGGCAGAGAGAGAGAGACACAGGGACCAGTGCTCTGATGGAACAGAAGGCGTTTATTCAACATATTGTGGGCACACATATACTCTCTTACAAGATAGCCCTTTTTAGCAGAGACAGGGATCAAAAATCTAATAAGTCATCTAGAAAGCCAGAGGCTAGAATCATTCTCAAGAGAGAGGGTTGTAAAAGTTACTTTACGTATCAGAAAGGAGGAGAGTTGTAAATGGCTGCTGTTCACCGAATGAGATACATGAATTTCTATTATCCCCGAAAGCCGGCTTGCCAGCTCTCTGGCACCTGTATTCAGGTGCTGTTAAGGAACATAGAATTCATGCAAGACTGAAAACAGCACACAGGAAGCCTCCTGTTAAGTGTATCCTGACAATTAGCAATTTTTTATAGTCTACCATATCAGGAAAGCAAAAGTGTGGCTGTATTCACTAATCTGCTTTGATTTTTTTTTTTTTTTTTAACAGCTAAAGCCCTCAAGTCAAGAGAATCTTTTAGATGAAGTAATGAAAAGTTTGTCTGTCTCTTCTGACTTTTTGGGAAAAAGCAAACCAGTTAGCTGTGGTCTGGCCAGATCAGTAAGTGGAAAAACTCCAGGAGACTTCCATGATAGACGGACAACTAAGCCTGAACAGTTTGTGAGACCTGGTCCTCAAAAGGCTGAAGATACCTGTTTCGTGAGTTCTTCAGGAAAGCCTACACGAGGCGCTCAAGGAAAGATAAAATTAATAAAAGAAACTTCTCTGTCACGACAATCAAAAGATAGTAATCCCTATGCCACTTTACCTCGTGCAAGCAGTGTTATCTCTACTGCCGAAGGAACTACTCGAAGGACAAGCATCCACGATTTTTTGACCAAGGACAGTAGGCTACCTATGTCAGTTGATTCACCACCAGCTACTGCTGATAGCAGCGTCACTGCGACATCTAGTGAGTACTGTTTACACCAGTGGTCCTCTTACACACTTCATAGTCTGACATCTGCTCTAGGTTCTCAAGCACAAAATGATTTAGCTACAGACAAGCCCCAGTCTCCACATACCCAGGCCAGAAACTCAAGAACTGAAAGGTCACATTTTCTAAATCAAACTTTTGCCATGATTAATATGTCTAATGATGCATTTGGAAGATCAGCTACAGATAGCATAGAGTCCTTTACTGTGGCTCATACAGCTCAGCCATTTTTATCCCTGAATACAGAATTAGTTAGTAACATAAGTGGGTTACCTCCCAAACCAGTCACCAGGGTAACTGAACAGACTTCTGCTTCTTTGGAAAAAATTACTCAGAAAGATAATGAGCAGTTTTCTGATCATCAGAGCCACAGTAGCATTAATCCACAGTCCTCTGTAGACAATAATAATCTTACCACTCCTGCATGCCTCTATCCTGATGACACAGAAGCTACATTGTTGGTTTCTGAGGATAATCAAACGGTTTGGTATGAATATGGTTGTGTATGATCAAAATTGCACAATATAACACTGATGTCATTTGATACACACTATGCTTCTCTAACCTGATTTGAAGAGCTGCTGTTGAAAAGATCATTTGACTAGGTTTATATTTTTAAGTTGTGGCATAGTGTTCAAGTGTACATTGTGGCATGTATGTAAATGTGATTATGTAACCACAGCAAAGCCTGCATGAACTATTAATTGCATTGTACATTTTCTGCATGACTTCAAGAACCTTGAACCTTCTTTTTCACATTTCTTGTCACCCGATAAGAGATTATTACTTTGATACCTGGAAGCATGTTAAAATGGTTGCATGCTATAATTACCTAAGAAGGCATTTCCAAGTCATATTTGTTGATTCCAAAAAAGAATGCTCATTGTCCCTTTTGCTCCCCTTTCCCTCTCTCCCTCCCTCTTGTCCTTTCCTTCTTTTCCCCAAAATGTGCACTTCATGTTGCACATGTACAGTATTAGTAAGGAAAATATGTTAAAAAGATGTCATTTTTTTTTTTGCCATTTAATTTTACCTTCTTCCCTGCTGTTTTATTTTCAAAGAAATAGTTAATAAGTTAACACTTTACATAGCAAATATTAACTACTGCCCATATTTATAAAATTGTTCAGATTTAAAATGTTGTTAATACTCATAAATTTAGTGTAATTTAAAAAAAAACCATTGAATTTAAATGTGGCTTATACAGTGACTAGGAGCATTTATATTCTATTTCTTCTCTGCACTTTTCTTCATTTGATAAAATAAGAGTTCAAGTATCTTGCTTTCAGGATGACTTTTTCACTTGGAATCAGTTAACACAGTAGATTTTTCAGGGTTTTTTAATGTAGAATCAAAGAGAAATAAAGCAAATCATACTCAGTGTGTGGGAAATTTGCATTTTTACTGCTCTTTTAAAAGGGTAGCAAGTTTACTGAGTGGTAAAGATTGTTACTTAAATAATTCTATAATTTATTGCTAAGTTACATATGTCCTAAAAACAGAATTTTATAAAATGAGTACATTGTGCTAAAATAAAATATAAAATTAGTGTTTAAAACCATATAAACAAACAGACATGTTTCTAGTAGAACAAATTTTAAAACTAAGAATAATTGCAACCTCTTAGCTAAAAAATAATCATAAAAGATAGAGAAAATATTTGCTAACTCTATTCATGTCATAAACTTTAAAATTTTCTTCCTGTGGTCATAGCATTTTATAACAGAATCAGCCAAAACTGAGTTTCTAACTTCCAGAATAAAACAACAAAAAAACAAGCCCCAAGAAACCCATAACCCTGACTCACTTATGGAGAAGTATACCTTAGCTCTGTATCTGAAATGTTTTTGCTGTCTTGATTCAGCCTAAATATCACTGACAGTAATGCAGCTCGGCACCTAGAAGAAATGATTTGAAATGTAACTTGATAAACAAGGAGGAAATTATTATTTTACACATGTTGTTATAGTAAATTATTATTGTTATTCATTGGGACAGAGAAAACAAAATTTCTAAAGAATCTTTGCTTAATGAAATGTGTGACCTGGGAATTCCCTGGCAGTCCAGTGGTTAGGACTCTGCAGTTTCACTGCTGAGGGCCTGTGTTCGATCCCTGGTCACAGAACTAAGATCCTGCAAGCCACACAGCACGGGCAAAAATTAAAAAAAAAAAAAAGAAACAAAAAGAAGGAAATTTGTATCCTTTGTAAATTTCACTATTCTCTTGTACTTACATAAGATCATTTCAGGCCTAGGCCCCTTCTGTTTATGTCTTTGACCATACTTCTTTTCTCACAGCCAGCTCTTACTAAAAATGCTTCCAATGTGTTGGTTTCACTTCAGATTGAATAAATCTTTCACCTTTTACAAAAAAAAAAAAAAATGCTTCCAGTGCAGGTCATCAAATAAACAATCAGAAATTTTCTTATTTTTAATACCACTTAATATATTTTATCTACATGAAAACATCAGTCCATTTGTTACTTATTTCACAATTAGTCCTAACATTTCAAATGTTTTTTGGTGTCCCTTTTCTTTCTTCATAACCTGATAATAAGACTTTTTAAAAAGTTTAAGATTAAATTTATTTATTAAAATACATTGAGAAATCATATGCTACTATATGGTAAATACTGTGATTATTTTACAGTGTTAGACTTACAGGAGAGAAGCATTTCTAACCCAGATGACTATAGTTACATATACCGCATGTTTTCCAAAAGAACATACACACATGTGCATGTAAGACAGAGAGATACATACCATGTCCATGTGTGTTGAGGACTGTCAGAGAATACAGGTGATATTTTCTCCAGAAACTGTCACTGGCTGTAAGGTCATAAAATTCCCTTAAAACACTATTTACCAGTGTTTCTTGATAGCACTTGAAATCACATTTTTAGCAGTGATAAGAGCCTTAGAAATCATATAGAGCTAGTGTTTCCCAAACTCTTAAAAAAAAATCAACATAATACCTTCTATAAATGAAATCTTACAAGATGCTCCAATTTAAAAAAAAAAAAAAATTATTTTCCGATCAATGTGAAGCAGCTCTGACTCAGTTGAATAGCTGTACTTTTTTCAAGACATCTCCATACATATTCTGCAACTTCACAGAGGATTACAGGCATACCTCGTTTTATTGTGCTTTCCGGTACTTCACAAATACTGTGGGGTTTTTTCCCCAACAAACTATAGAGGTTTGTGGCAACCCTCTGTCAGACAAGCTTATCAGTGCCATTATTCCAACAGCATTTACTCACTTCATGTCTCTGTCACATTTTGGGAGTTCTCAGAATATTTCTAACTTTCTCATTATTGTTATATTTGTTATGGTGATTGGTGATCCATGCTCTTTGATGTTACTATTGCAAAAAAAATTATGACTTGCTAAAGGCTCAGATAATGGATAGCTCTTTTTAGCAATAAAGTATTTTTTAATTAAGATATGTACACTGTTATTTACATGCATTGGGAAACTAAAAATTCATGTGACTCGCTTTATTGCAAAATTCACTTTATTATAGTTGTCTGGAACCAAACCTGCAGTTATCTCCAAGTTATGCCTGTATTAGTACCCTAATTTTAGATGAAATTGAATAGCTTTCATATTCCTGCCTTAGGTTTCTAGAAATGATACCCTTATTATTTGTGGCATTGTAAATTCATGTTAGGCTTTGGGTCCCCTTTGACCAAACTAGTTTTAACTCTAACAGTGTAAGTAGGTATATTTTCCTACAAAGTAAGCCTCAAGGCCTGGTTTTCTTAGTAAACGATACAAATATTTCATTGTGGATGTTTCTACTGCTGCATGCAAGATTCTTTTTTACTTTATATGTGACCATTTAGTAAATAAACATAATAAACCTATCAGACACCAAGAGGACATTATTATTTATAGCCTCTAAAACATGTAAATCAGTCTTTAAGTAGAGATGTCTATCAGATTAATGACATTTCCAGAGTTAGATTCCTTCTCCTTGCCCTACGCAGTGAGAGCTATTTGGTTTCTTATCTTCATGAATTGTATTATGTTTAGCTTTTCATTAAATAACATGAAATGCTTTTCTCCTGCAGATGTGGACAAAGTACAAGAAAACAGAAATTCAAAAAGCAGGTCTAGGGAGCAACAAAGCTCCTAATTCTATAACCCCACTACATGACCTTGTGGGCCAAGTGGTGAGTTTCTTGCTTAAAATGTAAATGAGATTAATCTCATTTATACAAACTAACCGCATTAAGTATAAGAACAAGTGCACATTGCATTAACAGATGTAAATATTGCTTGCTTAATTCATGATTTTCTGTCTGTCTGATTAGTAAATTCAAATTACATGATTCCTCAAAGCCTGCCAGGCTCCTCTGTCCATGGAATTTTCCAGGCAAGAATACTGGAGTGGGTTGCTATGCCCTTCTCCAGGGGATCGTCCCAACATAGGGATCAAATCCGGGTCTCCCGCATTGCAGGCAGATTCTTTACCGTTTGAACTACCGGGGAAGCCCCTTAGTGCAGGAAAACAATCTTTGAAAATATTTTTTCCCCTCAATTTAAATTTGATTTTACTAATGAATAATGTTTTATAAGTTACTTTTTCAGTTTAAAATCTTTCTGGTAGGAATATATAACTTCTGTGCAATGTTCTTGGTAATTGAGGAGAATAAATTAAATGTCTTTTCTATGAAGAGCTGCTTAGACAAATTCTCTGACTCTCTGTCACTCTTATCCCTGTAAAAGTACCTGGTGCATGCTGTTCTTTTAGTGGTTGCTCTGTATTTTATATCTCTTATCTTCAAACTTTTCTTATATTTTCTTTCTTTCTACTTTCCAACTAAATACAGAGAGAAAAGTGTCCTTCAGTTTCTCAGTGTGAAGCCTTTATTTCTGAAGTAACAAGACACTCAACTATAGGAATCATTTTTTTAAAAATCTTTAAGGAGACTTAACAATCCTTCGTGACTAGAGCAGGAAAGAAATACAAACCTTCATTCCTTCCTTGAATCAAGGAGCACTACTGGAGTCAACTGCCAAAATTTTTAGAAGGTTTTTGTGACTTATTATGTACATTGTACTGTTAAGATCTACTGAATAAAGCATGTTCTCTCGCTAAGGACCAAGTGTTTTAAGGGTTCAAGAAGTACTCCAAGAACAATATACTTCTTTCATCATTTGTTTATGAATTTATCCATGTTTGCTTAATGCTTCTGCTAAGTATTAGCCTGAGTCTAGCCATTTATATTTAGTTGTGTAAACCTAAATTAAATGCTGTAGTATGCTGTGGAATGTACTATATATCAAGATACAGAGAACATTGTTTAGGCATGTCAGAGCCTTATTTGGTTAGCAGACTGCATGTGTTGGTATTCTCTTATTTTTAAGCCGATTATTTTGATGCACTGCAAAAGAAACTCAGTTTATGAAATAACTGAAAAATCCATGATAGGAGTTATAAAAAAATTTACAGTGATATTAATATTTCCATATTCCCTGCTAAGGAACACTAAGTAATTCATTCACACATGGATCCCAGGTAATTAGAATGTGTTTTTCTGAAACGTTTTTTTTAGTAAGGTGGTTTTCTAGAAAAAGACATTCCCAAGATAAAGCTATTGTGTTTGAATTCATTTTCCTTCTTTAGTGTTGGGTTATGTATGTATGTTTTTTTTTAACTTGAGAGCTGACTGTTGCTTAAGAAGTTTTCTTACGGCAAAAGTAATGTAAATAATTTACTACGATCTGCATTTTGCCAGGAACTCATTTATTATTAAGGTTATCACTTATTAATAAGAATTTTTCTGTTTTTGTCCTTTATAAGACTACATTAAAGTTGGTAACTGTTACCAGTACTTTTGAAATATTTGTATGCATTTGTTTTACATTTGAAAGAAGCACAAAAAAGTAAATTTAGTTAACCCAGGGAAACATCAATTTTTTTGTAGTTCCAATTTTCTATCACAGTTTTATTTTCTTATGAAATCAAAAGTTGCATTGACACATTAATGCAAATTCATTATTTAACAAAAATATATGAATAATCTTAAAGGTCTGAAATGAGAAAGATACTGACTTTTTAATTTTAAAAATGTACTTCTTAGGCTCTCACTACCAGCTCTAAAAATCTTTTTGAATAATTCCATAGTGTGTGGTTTATGAACTGTGTGTTTCATCACTAACCTAGTAGCCATGAGAAATGTGTCTCCCTCTCCCCTTCCTTCCTTATGCCCTTCTCTTTTTTTACCCTCTCTTTTTGGTAGGCCAGTAACAGTGTTGTGTTCATAGTCTACTTTCAGAAAGACCATTAATGAAGAGATACGGCATGTATAGTTGAAAAGAAACTGAAATGGAAGTTAGGTTTTGCCACCAAATAATGTTGTAAAGTTAAATCACTTTTAAATTCTTGGATGAAAGGTGCTATGTAAATATAAATACAAAGGATTCTTACCAAGATACAAATGTTGCACAACAGACATATTTAAAACCTATTCTCTAGACTGTGAAATGTGTCTCCATCATGATTTCCTAGATTCAAGTATCAGATTGATAATGGGCATCATGGCCGTCTAGAGACGTCTGCATGTAAAAACTGTAAATTCATTTTTAGGTGGATAAATTGAGAGTAAATATAGAAATTATGTTTTAGCTAAATACAAGAAGTGGGTAACTTAGATTTATATTAACTAGCATCTAATTTGCACAACTAGGACACATCCCAGGACATTTGCTTCAAGTTGAAATTTAATGAGTAGGAGGTAGTCCAGTGAGGGTATGTGATACCACAGCTTGATCTCTCCAGGACACTAATATCTCAAAACAGAGACCCTGCTGACTGAAGCAAAACATTATTGCTTCAATTAGAAAATGCTTAAGGGTAGCCTGTAAAGGGCTGACTGAGAAAATGCAGCAAGACAACCAAGAGAACACTTGAGACTGCAAAAAGTAGGCATATTCTCAAATCCCATTCATCACCTTTTTCATACCATTTCAAGAAAGGACTAGATAACCACATGACTATTTTACCATTTCCAAAAGATAGCATCAGAAGCAAACTTATAGTAGGAAGTCATGCTTTTCCCTTAGATAAACTACTTCTGCCAAACGAAACCGTGTAGCCAACTAGAAAGTACAATAACTGGGGCCACTTTCCTGACTGGAGCCTGACATGATTTTAATTATCCGGCTCTAATCCCCCTTGGAAACTAAAGAATTTATATACAGGGTAATAGCTTCGGCCCAGAGCTCCAATAAAGTGCTTCAGATCTGGCAATGTGGAAATGTTCGGTCCAAGTTTTTGAACTGGTGGTTACCAAAGAGTTCACGAAACAGGTTTGTATGTAGCACCTTTCATGCAAGGCATGGTTAAGAGCCTATTTAAAAATCACTGTGCATATTACACAATTGCAACCACCTCACAAATGAAGTATTACAGCCTGTACTGTCTTAACAGTTTATGTCAGGAAGTGAAAAAGATATTGTACCAAATCTGGAATTACAGTGAGGAGTAATAATGTATGCTAAATAACTTTTGTACTTTAAGTTACTTTTTATGAGAAAAGTGAAGTTTTGTGTGTTTTTTTTCTGCTACTCTTAGTCCTGAGATATGTTTTTTTCTTTAAGCCTTGAATGAATAATACAGACGGAGCCCATTTTATAATATAAACCTTGATGTACATGTTGAGATATTTGGACAACAGTGAAAATGCCTTAAAAGGAATGCTTATGGATAAAGTTGCACTTATAACACCCTTTAACAAAACCTGATTTTAAATTGTCTTTCTTTTCTAAGGGTTCTCTCTTTCAATGTTTGCCATTGTACTTATAACTGTTATTAAATACCAAATCAAATAATACAAGAGCTGTAACATTTCCTTTAAAGTAACACTACTGAGAAATCTGGAGTTAAATGGCTAAATGTTTATTACTTGGCTATATTAAAGCCACAGTCGATAACAAAAAATCCAGTTCATAACAAAAAAGACACCATCATTTGGCTGATTTGTCTTTTTTTCAAAAACATTTTTCATTTTAGTTTTTAACTTTTATTTCTCCTAAAAAAATTAAGTTGGTTTAACACTCACTTGTCAGACTGATATGAGATGATTTTTATAACAAGTGGTTAGCAATCATAACATATAATTTAACCAAGTATTATTCTTTCCTTTCTCTTTGCTCTAGAAAACCAATTTTCAGACATATCTTGTTTACCTCTGTTCTAATCACTTTGGGATGAGTATTAGAGGTTTTGGGAGAAAGAGAAGTCTATTAGTTTTGTCAATCCCAGAAGTGTCATTACAATAATAGACTGTACACATCAGTCTCTCTTCATTTTCACATAGACTTTGGGAGGCATAATGTTAGAGATGGCAACTTGCCTCGTGTCATTGGGCAGGTCAGTCTTTCTGGGCCTATTTTCACTCTAAGGTGAGGAGGACAGTTAGACCAGTTTCCTGAGGTCCTCAGTGTCTTTGATTCTATTCAGTAAAACTTCATTTTATATTCAAAGCAACCTAAATTTCCTCTTAGAGATACAGTACCGAGTAGGCAAAAACCAGTGTAGCATCTCAGAATGTTATCATTGATGGAAGATATTTCTTACTAACTCATCTAACTTACTAACTCACTCATCTATATTTTATAAAAATTCTGCCATCAGTAGACTTGTAGTCTCTAACCATATATACTGAAAAATGACAAGTTTTTACCTTTGCCTTTCAGTAATGCAAATTGGTACAAATTAAATACAATCTCTACCAGAAGCAATTACTGTGTGTTCAACCTTAGGAAAAAAAGTTTCTCTCTCAAATATCCGATTGTATTACAGAAAATGAGAATTTTCCTAAGTCCTCTAGGCTATTTTATAGCCTAATCAGACCCTCAATTAGGGTCTTATTTGAGTTTAAGAGAGGTGAAAAAGTATATTAATTTTCCTCACTGTTTTTGAACTAGCTTCTATATGGCAACTGACAATACCTAATCCTGGGTTCTTACATGTTTTTGTTTATGTGTGTATAAAATTTATCTTACACTTTTTAGATGCGTAGTTGAAAAATGAGTAAATTTAATATAGCCTAAAAGGACAGAAGAAACTTGTTCAAGCATGTTCAAATTTCTAACCTCTGAACAAAGACTAGACAAGTTCTTCTTAATGGCCTCTGTATGTTCTGCTCCTGAGTTTTAAAATGTAGTTTCATTAGTATAATGATATGGCATATTTTCTATCCCTACTTTGAGGGTTTTTCTAAATTAAGATAGTCTAAAGATAGAATTTTATTTAAAAAATTAGCTTATTTTTCACTGGGGAAAAAAAAGCATTGGTTTAAAAACAAACACTTAGTAACAGAAAGGTTTTCCCTTGCCCCCTTGTTTAACTATACTGCTGGGAAATTCTTATTCCTTAATCCTCATTCCCTTGAGATAACCACTATTTACAATTTAATGTCTTCCCATATTATTTCACTATCACATGTATAATTTTACATATGCTACTTGTGCAACTTGCTTTTTTCCAAGTATAATAAACAAGATGTAAGACAGTTAATCTTAGATAAATCATCTTAGTTTTGATGTTAATTTATTCTTTTTTGACCACCCTGCAACGTGCGGGAATCTCAGTTCCCGTGACCAGGCACTGAACCTGGGCCAGGCAATGAAAGCCTGGATTACTAACCACAAGGCAACCAGGGAACTCCTGATGTTAATGAAGGCATTTTTGTAACAAGTAATCGTCATGGGGATGGGGAGGGTGGAACCTCTGACCTGACTAAAGCTACCTCAATATATCTTAAAAAAAAAACAAAAACTTTAAGATGAAATAGTCTTTCTCAAATAGTTCAGGTAGTCACCAAACCGAGTGCTAGATACATCTTCCCACTTTTAATGCTTTTTATAATTACAAGTAAGAAAAACAGCTTTCAGAAATAAATACTCTGAACTTCAGCCCAATTAGTTTTCATCAAAGTTTAGTATTATGGGATCATGTCCTGTGTTCTTCACAAATGTGAGAAAGTCTTCAGGGCTCAATCCCATGGTTGCAGCATTGGTCATTGGATGAAAGTACACCTTTTCATGTCCACCTTCCAAAAAGGCAGAATCCAAAACAAACTTCACATCTCCATCATCACAGAAGAGTGCCAATGGTGTGGCACAACCTTGGCCAACTTTCAGTTTTTCTAGCATGGCTGCTTCATCAGCAAACCGCAGGTTTCCACTCCCAACACCTAACTGCTTGGCGAGATCATTTAAATTAATTTGTCTATCATGAAGAACTGTCACCAGCCAATAGCCTTTTTTCTTTTTGTCCTTAAGAAATAAGTTCTTACTGTGTGCTCCTTTCAAATGTTGGATATGAGGCATCATTTCTTCAACTGTAAACACCTGTAAAATAACATGAGAAGTTTAAAAATAACATGCATGTACACTGCAAACATACAGTTATATATACATTGCTTGCTGGGTCTAAACAGTAAGGTTAGGAAGTATTCAGTGCCCTGGATTTCACTGGTAGCAACCCATTCCCAGCCTATTATCAAATAATTACATCTCATCTCAGGACCTCAAGTAGTTTCTCTTGGGCCAGTTCTCCATTCCAATATGCTGGCTAAGCCTTCGCATTTCTAAAATGCTATTTTTGTTTTTCCTTTAGACTTTTAGTCGAGTTTATAACAGCCCTCACAACACTGTCAATCAACTATACTCCAATAAAAATGGGGAAAAAAAAGTTTACAGCAGCCCAGACTCCTATTCCTTGGCATTCCATCCAGACCACAAGACAACCTCCACTAGATAAAATATAACTACAGAGAGGGAGTGAGGCCAGGGAATGAGAGCCGGGACTAATATAAAAACATCAGAAAAGCTGGCAATATACACAGTAAAAGGGGAGAATATCGACTATAAGGGAAGAAAAAAGGTCAAAGAAAATAATAGTTTTGATGAATTTCTCTACCCTTTGAAGATTATCACCGTATCTAGCTAGTTATCACGAGCTGTTACTCAAGCGTTAGGCAAAAACTGTCCTCCCAACACTCCGGTTATATACTGGCTACATGAGATACTTGCAAAAACAAAAAATCTTTCCATCAATCAACTGAATCATGTTAAAAAATACCAAACTCTAACTTGGGTGTCCCCCACGCATCACAGACAATGCAGGAACGTTTTACTGCTTGGCAACTTACATACACCCAGGCCAGTTTGAAATGCACAAGTTCTCAATATGTTGCGCTAGGTCCCAAAATTTAAAAAAAAAAAAAAATCGCTACAAAAGGAAAACAGGTTGTTTCACAGTAACAGCAGAGTCCCAAGTGGAGATGCACTCGATGGTGCATTCAGATCCCTCTCTGGATTCCGGGAAATGCCTTAGAACGGACTTTTTTTGTGATACAGTGACCCCCGGGACGTCTAGTCTCAGCGGCTTCGCCTCGCAGACGCTGCAGTAGAGCCCACTCCCTCCCGGGGTAGTCCTGGCGGGAGCGTCTCACCTCCGGGTGCTCCACGACCTCTGTGCGGATGGCCAGGGCGGCCAGCCGCTGCTCCAGCGCCGCCCGTAACTCAGCGCCTGCCATGCTTTCCTCGTGGCGGTGGCGAGAGACCCGGCCGAGAAACTGGGCGTGGCTTCCCGCGGACCGCCCACTGCAGGCCGAGGCGGAAGTTCCTGGAGGGACAGTGGCGGTGCCGGAAGTCCAGAGCCGTCGTCTTCCGCAGGCGGGTTCTCACCGTGTTCGCCGGACAGCCACGGTTTGTTACTGAGGTTCGTCCGAGTCCGCAAGGACATCCTTCCCCAGACATGCAGTGTCCTTAACCCGCGTCCCACAAGAGAGAGGCGCTTGCATTCTCACAGCCCTCTCCATACCCGCCGCAGGTTTCCTAGATCCAGCATGTCTTCCATTTAAATAGATGTAAAGCTAAAAACTCAACTTAAGGAATGTTGAGGGAGTGATTCATTGTATGTGATCTCGGGTTTACCCAGGAAGCAGACTGAGGCAGAGTCTCCTTATACCTTCTGCCCTTGGAATGTACATTCTACCCACTGTTCCTGAGCTAGGTGCTACTTGAAGGATGCAGCCTTGAGAGAGTAATGTGTCATTGAAACCTTCTGGACTTTTTAAGTAAGTGAGACCCCCTCCCCCTTTAAGGCCTCTATATGAATTCTTAAGATGCTGGCAAGTGGGTGCCCAAGATAAACCACCAATGTAAGTTCCTTTGATTATTAATTATTAATTATTAAAACTGCCACCTACCTGCCCTGCCTCTTCAGTCTTTCCTTGCCCTTCTGGGTTGGGGGGTGGTGTTTCTGGGTGTGTGTGTGCGCGTGGTTTCACCTGGGGAACTTCCTGAGGTTGTGGACCAACAAGGAGGGAAAGGACCAAAATCTCTATCCTTTCGACTACCTTTTTCAGAGGAATTTTTCCTGCCTCTTGGTGGGATGTTTTCCACTGTCCTGCAAAACCCTCACTCCCCACCTTGAATGAGGCCTGAAATTCCACTAGAGTTTCATTTATAAGTTTAGATTAAGCTTCCAATTGTTACCAAAACTGTTGTCCCAGAATCATAACCCTACCCCTCTCCTGAATGGAAACCAGTTGCTCTTATCTCAAGTTTTGGGAGGAAGCTGCAAAGCAGAAAGCAGGGACTGGTTAGATCCAATTAGGCACTAGATGGTTGAAGGTTTAACTTCCAGTAGACCTAGAGCCTCATTATATAGTCAGTGTAATGCCTTAGCATGCTAAACAATACACCGGTAAGTGCAATGACAGTTGACAGTTGCCATGAGAACAACCAGAAAAGGGTTACAAAGACTTAAAAGGAGAGTTATATCAGTGCCAGGTCCAAACCACACTCCTCTTCTCAGATAAGTCATGAATATTCCTCTTACTCTTTCCAATTCCCTCCCTTTTATCTCAACCCTCCTATATAAATAGTGTCTCCCCTGGAATTGGGTTGATTTGTACACAAGATTCTCCATTCTTTAGCCATTGAATAAAGCTTGTGCTGTTCCAGTCTTAGCATAGGATTTATTATTGGCTGTGCAAATCTGATCAGGAAAAGAACCTTCCTGACTGGGACAAGGGTTCTTGGCTGGGGCTAGAACCCCAGCACAAGCCAAGCTGACCAATTCAGTAATAGAATCTGAGCTAAACCGTAGCTATTCCTAGGGACATTTAACTCTAGTAGGAATATATTTAGATCATCTCTGGGGTGCAAATGAAAGGCCTGGAGAAAAATACTCTTAAGAAGATACTGCAAAGTTCAGTTGTCTCGCCATATGCACAGGTCTGAATCCATGAATTCAACAAACAATAGATGGGAAAAAAAATTCCAGTAAGTTCCAAAAGCCAAAACTTGAATTTGCCACACACTAGCAACTGTTTACATAGTTACAATGTGTTAGATATTGTAAGTAGAGATTATTTAAAGTATACAGGAGGATGTGTGTAGGTCATATGCAAACACTGCACCATTTTATATAAAGAACTTCAGCATCTACAAATTTTGGTGTCTGTGGAGGATCCCTGGAACTAACTCCCCTTGGATACCAAAGGTGGACTATATCTGAGTCCTCCCCCACAGGACAGCCTCAGAGGCAGCTGTGAAAGAGAAAATTGGAGCCAACTTCATAATTCACCCAGAATTAGCCTTGGACAGTGCAATTGTAAAAGTTCTCAGTTTAACCAACCTCTTTAAATTATTATGCCATGTCTTCCTTCAAACAGTCCATCCAGTTCTTTGATCCCTGGTTATGAAACCAACAGGCATCTGCCCGTGGCCACCTAAATTCAGATCAACAGCAAAAGAAATGTACCACATTACAGAGTATTTAGAAAACTTAGATAAGGGGAAAGGGGTCACTCAGAACATTTTTTCCATGTTTATTATTTTATTTCCCCATTTGTGAGTTAGCTTTGTTTCTGTCTTGGCTCATTTAGCTATGGAGTGAATGTTAATGGCTTTCCCATTGGTTTATGTGAGCTCTTTAAATAATCAAGTTGTGTGTCTTTTATTTGTCACATATACTCCAAATATCATATATACTTTTTCCCAATAAAGAGGAGGTTCCCCACCACCACCACGTACCTTTCAGGGATCATAGTTCCCCAACCAAGGATCAAACTGGGGCAACTGGCAGTGAAAGCCCAGACTCCTAACCACTGGACTGCCAGGGAATTCACAAGAGGGGATTTTTTTAAAGTTTGGTTTTACCTACAGATGTTACTGATTTTTGTGTAACCAAATGTTTTTTTTTTAAGTTATTCTGATGTACTTAGGTATAGAAAGCTAACCTCTAGCAATAGAATATGCAATCTATTTTTTTTATTTTCTTAGATATACTCAACTCATTAATTCATTTAAATTTTACTTTGGTGTATAAGATGTGGTGAGGCTTATTTTTTTCACTATGCTCTCTCAGAATGAAAATTGAAAGCATTGGAATACCAAGGACCACATATATGAAGATGTGGCATATCCCAAATTATTGTCCTTAAGTATTTGAAGACTTTCAGGAATTCCAAATTCAATCATGGAGACCTGAGCATTGAAAGAAGGGGAAAAAGAATAATTGAAAGAAGAAAATTGAAAGAAGAATTGAAATCTAAGAAAAATCGTAGCTAAGAAATGTGAATCACGAGCCAGAATGGCTATCATCAAAAAATTCACAAACAATAAATGCTAGAGGGGATGTGAACAGAAGGGAAGCTTCCAACACTGTTGGTGGGAATGTAAATTGGTACTAGTGCTCCATAGTACTAGTGGTACTATGTACTATGGTACTAGTGGTACTATGTACTATGAACAGAAGGGAAGCTTCCAACACTGTTGGTGGGAATGTAAATTGGTACTAGTGCTCCATAGTACTAGTGGTACATAGTACTATGTACTATGGTAATAGTGGTACAGCCACTATGGAGCACAGTATGGAGGTTTCTTAAAATACTAAAAACAGAGCTACCATATGACCCTGCAGTCCCACTCATGGGCATATATCTGGAGAAAAACATGATCTAAAAAGATACACGTACCCCACTGTTCATTGCAGCACTGTTTGCAGTAACCAAGAAATGGAAGCAATGTAAATGTCCATCGATGGAGGAATGGATAAAGAAGATGTATATACATAAAATGGAATATTACTCAGCTGTTAAAAAGAATGAAATAATGCCATTTTGCAGCAACATGGATGGACATAGTGTCATACTGAGTGGAGTCAGAGAAGAAAAAATATCATATGACATCTATTACATGTGGAATCTAAAAAGGATACAAATGAACTTACTTAGAAAACAGAAACAGATTCACAGACCTTGAGATCAAGCTTATGGTTGCCAGGGGGAAGGATGGGGAGCAGGGACAGTCAGGGAGTTTGGAATGGACATGTACACACTGCTATGTTTAAAATGGATAACCAACAAGGACCTACTGTATAGCACATGGAACTCTGCTTAGTATTGTGTGGCAGCCTAGATGAGAGGGGAGTTTGGATGAGAATGGGTACATGTGTATGTATGTCTGAGTCCCTTTACTGTTCACCTGAAATTATCATAACATTGTTTGTTAATCGGCTATACCCCAATACAAAATAAAATTTTTTAAAAAAAGAAATATGAGTCATGTACAAAAGTAAGGAAACAATTAACCAAGAATAAGGTCTGCATGACAACTACAAAAGAGAAACACAAAGAGGAAATATTGATAATGCCATCCAGCACATTGTCTAGGCAAGGAGGGTGTTCTGACCTGGAAATCTCTTTAGAAATGAACTGCCATCCATCAGTTATGCAAGGTGTGAAGCCCTCCCCCCACCCCACCGACAATCCATCACAATTCAGTTTCTTAAATCCTTCTACTCTAACCACTTCCATCACTCTAGCCCAAACTACTATCATCTCTCCTGGTCTACACTAATGTTCTCTTAATTATATTCTGTGCTGTGTGCTGTGCTTAGTCACTCAGTCATGTCTGACTCTTGGCAACCCCATGGGCTGTAGCCTGACAGGCTCTTCTGTTCGTGAGGATTCTCCAGGCAAGAACACTGGACTGGGTTACAATGCCCTTCTCCAGCGAATCTTCCCAACCCAGGGATCGAACCCAGGTCTTCTGTATTGCAGGCAGATTCTTTACCGTCTGAACCACCAGGGAAGCCCTAATTACAGTCTACCTGTGTTGTGATGACCAGGTATCCTGCTCCAAACAAGTCTTAACAACCAAAGATTTTTATTATAAAATGGAGCTAAATCTGTCTATGGTAAAAGAACCTTATATCACTGTTTAGAAACTATCCTGACCCAAGTTCATGCATATTTATTTATCAAACATATATGTCAGCATTGTATTAAATAGAAAAGAAAGGCTGTCCTTTGCATGGTCCCTTGTCCTTAAAGCAAATACAGTCTCAAATTTACATTGGAAAGAACATTAGACATTAAAATTGTCAGCATGAACTTGAGGAGCTAGACGTCTAGTCAGAGAACTTGAATATGAAATGTCATGATGCTGAGAGAGGGGTTTAGTCGCTAAGTCATGTCCAACTCTTTGCGACCCTATGGACTGTAGCCCGCCAGGCTCCTCTGTTCATGGGATTTTCCAGGCAAGAATACTGGAGTGGGTTGCTATTTCCTTCTCCAGGGGATCTTCCCAACCTAGGGATCAAACCTGTGTCTGCTGCATTGGCAGGTGGACTCTTTGCCACTGAGCCACCAGGGAAGCCCAGGAGAGGGTAGCATCTGATAAATGCAGGTGACTGAATTATTTTCCAAACGGGGAAAAATTTATTAAGAAATCTTTTTAAGGAATTCCCTGGTGATCCAGTGGTTGGGACTCTGGGCTTTCACTGCAGGGGCCTTGGGTTTGATCCATGGTTTGGGAGCTAAGATCTTGCAAGTTGAGTGTCACAACCAAAAATTTTTCAAAATTGTTTTTTCAAATAAATTTTAATTTGCAAAGATAGTAGTGAGTTCCTGAATGTCCTTCACTCAGTTTCCTCTAATGTTAACATATTATTGTGATATGTTTGTGAGAATTAAGAAATTAACACTGGGGTATTACAATTAACTACAGATTTTATTTAGATTTCACAAGTTTTTCCACTAGTGTGCTTTTGTGTTCCTGAACTCTATACAGGATCCCACATTGTATTCAGTCATCACGTTTCTTTATTCTTTAGAAGTTAATAAACATTTATTATGTGGAATTATTCTATAAGGAGGATTTCTCCCTGTCCCTCATTTGTTATTTTGAGTTATAATCTAATACTCCATTATTTTGTTGTTCAGAAGTTTCCAGCTTTGACTTTTTCAGGTTGGTGCCTATTTAACTGCCCTCATTCTATTTCCTTCCTTCCTTCCTTCCTTGCTCCCTCCACTTTCCATATTTTGGTGTTTTGCTTGAATTTTCCACATTAGTATGTATATCTTCATGATCAGAAATGTATTGGTTATTTTCACTTTAATATTGGGGAGAATGGTATGACCATTAATTTGATGTTCTGCCAATCAATTTCTGCTTCTTAACTATTTGGGAAGGCAGAGAGAGCAAAGAATTTCTTACAGAAATTGCACTTCAGTGAGTGTGAAAGCTAAGTAAAATGACAGCAAACTGAAACGCACTTCAGTAGTTTTCAAGTGTGTTAGGTTCATTAAAAAGATTTTCTAGACAGAGGTTTCCATTCAATCATTCAGGAACACTGCCTACACATCTTTGTGGTGACACTGGGGAGACAAACATAAAAAAAGGGGTGGGACATGAATTAGGAGTCCACACTAGGGAGGGAGAAAGCAGATAACAGTAAGAAACTCTTATATACCTACATCATTAGCCTAAAGTAGTGTTAGACCTTGAGGACAGAAATAAAACAATACTTAAGACTCTTGAGAATAGTGGCGGTTGAGATCAAGGTGACAAGCCAGAAGACAATGTCCAATCAAGGTGTGGAAATGTTCTGGGAGGAAGCTAATAATCACAACAGCAAACCCTTATGAACCAGCTACTTTATGAACCTTCCTGCTGCTGCTGCTGCTGCTGCTAAGTCGCTTCAGTTGTGTCCAACTCTGTGCAACCCCATAGGCGGCAGCCCACCAGGCTCCCCTGTCCTTGCGATTATCCAGACAAGAACACTGGAGTGGGTTGCCATTTCCTTCTCCAATGCGTGAAAGTGAAGTCACTCAGTTGTGTCCAACTCTTAGCGACCCCGTGGACTGCAGCCTACCAGGCTCCTCTGTCCATGGGATTTTCCAGGCAAGAGTACTGGAGTGGGTTGCCATTGCCTTCTCCAGAACCTTCCTGTTACTGCTATCCTATTTCAGTTCAGTTCAGTTCAGTCGCTCAGTCGTGTCCGACTCTTTGCGACCCCATGAATCGCAGCACACCAGGCCTCCCTGTCCGTCACCAACTCCCAGAGTTTACCCAAACCCATGTCCATCGAGTCAGTGATGCCATCCAACCATCTCATCCTCTGTCGTCCCCTTCTCCTCCTGCCCCCAATCCTTCGCAGCATTCCGGTCTTTTCCAATGAGTCAACTCTTCGCATGAGGTGGCCAAAGTATTGGAGTTTCAGCTTCAACATCAGTCCTTCCAATGAACACCCAGGACTGATCTCCTTTAGGATGGACTGGTTGGATCTCCTTGCAGTCCAAGGGACTCTCAAGAGTCTTCTCTAACACCACAGCTCAAAAGCATCAATTCTTTGGCACTCAGCTTTCTTCACTGTCCAACTCTCACATCCATACATGACCACTGGAAAAACCATAGCCTTGACTAGACAGACCTTTGTTGACAAAGTAATGTCTCTGCTTTTAAATACGCTATCTAGGTTGGTCATAATCTTCCTTCCAAGGAGAAAGCATCTTCTAATTCCATGGCTGCAATCACCAGCTGCAGTGATTTTGGAGCCCCAAAAAATAAAGTCTGACACTGTTTCCACTGTTTCCCCATCTATTTGCCATGAAGGGATGGAACCAGATGCCATGATCTTAGTTTTCTAAACGTTGAGCTTTAAGCCAACTTTTTCACTCTCCTCTTTCACTTTCATCAAGAGGCCCTTTAGTTCTTCTTCACTTTCTGCCATAAGGGTGGTGTCATCTGCATATCTGAGGTTATTGATATTTCTCCCAGCAATCTTGATTCCAGCTTGTGTTTCCAGCCCAGCGTTTCTCATGATGCACTCTGCATATAAGTTAAATAAGCAGGGTGACAATATACAGCCTTGACATACTCCTTTTCCTATTTTGAACCAGTCTGTTGTTCCATGTCCAGTTCTAACTATTGCTTCCTGACCTGCATACAGGTTTCTCAAGAGACAAGTCAGATGGTCTGGTATTCTCATCTCTTTCAGAATTTTCCACAGTTTATTGTGATCCACACAGTCAAAGGCTTTGGCAACAGTCAATAAAGCAGAAATAGATGTCATAGCAAACACCCTCTTCCAACAACACAAGAGAAGACTCTACACATGGACATCACCAGATGGTCAACACCGAAATCAGATTGATTATATTCTTTGCTGCCAAAGATGGAGAAGCTCTATACAGTCAGCAAAAACAAGACCGGGAGCAGACTGTGGCTCAGATCATGAACTCCTTATTGCCAAATTCAGACTTAAGTTGAAGAAAGTAGGGAAAACCACTAGACCATTCAAGTATGACCTTAATCAAATCCCTTATGATTATACAGTGGAAGTGACAAATAGATTTAAGAGACTAGATCTGATAGACAGAGTGCCTGATGAACTATGGACAGAGGTTCATGACATTGTACAGGAGACAGGGATCAAGACCATCCCCATGGAAAAGAAATGCAAAAAAGCAAAATGGCTGTCTGAGGAGGCCTTACAAATACCTGGGAAAAGAAGAGAAGCGAAAAATAAAGGAGAAAAGGAAAGATATTCCCATCTGAATGCAGAGTTCCAAAGAATAGCAAGGAGAGATAAGAAAGCCTTCCTCAGCGATCAGTGAAAAGAAATAGAGGAAAACAACAGAATGGGAAAGACTAGAGATCTCTTCAAGAAAATTAAGAGATACCAAGGGAACATTTCATGCAAAGATGGGCTTGATAAAGGACAGAAATGCTATGGACCTAACAGAAGCAGAAGATATTAAGAAGAGGTGGCAAGAATACACAGAAGAACTGTACAAAAAAGATCTTCACGACCCAGATAATCACGATGGTGTGATCACTCACCTAGAGCCAGACATCCTGGAATGTGAAGTCAAGTGGGCCTTAGAAAGCATCACTACGAACAAAGCTGGTGGAGGTGATGGAATTCCAGTTGAGCTATTTCAAATCCTCAAAGATGATGCTGTGAAAGTACTGCACTCAATATGCCAGCAAATCTGGAAAACTCAGCAGTGGCCACAGGACTGGAAAAGGTCAGTTTTCATTCCAATCCCAAAGAAAGGCAATGACAAAGAATGTTCAAACTACCGCACAATTGCACTCATCTCACATGCTAGTAAAGTAATGCTCCAAATTCTCCAAGCCAGGCTTCAGCAATATGTGAACCGTGAACTTCCAGATGTTCAAGCTGGTTTTAGAAAAGGCAGAGGAACCAGAGATCAAATTGCCAATATCCGCTGGATCATCGAAAAATCAAGAGAGTTCCAGAAAAACATCTATTTCTGCTATCCTATTAAGCAGCTACTATTATTACCATGGGGCTTCCCTCATAGCTCAGTTGGTAAAAAATCTGCTTGCAGTGGAGGAGACCAGAGTTTAACACCCGGGTGGGACGATCCCTTGGAGTAGAAAATGGCAACTCACTCCAGTATTCTTGCTTGAGAATCCCTTGGACAGAGAAGCCTGGCAGGCTACAGTCCATGGGGTTGCAAGAGTTGGACACGACTTACGGACGAAACCACCACCATTACCAGGGCTTCCCTGGTGGCTTAGTCAGTAAAGAATCTGTCTGCAGTGCAGGAGACCCAGGTTCCTTCTCCGGGTCAGAAAGATCCCTTGAAGAAGGGAATGGATGGCTACCCACTCCAGTATTATTACCATATTGCAAAACTGCAGCACAGGGAGTTTTATAAGGTCCTTGAGTACACAACTGGGAATGAGCTGGGACTGGAACCCCACTCTAGCTTTACTACTTCAAATGCCACCCAAAGGAGGCGGCTTTAAAGGAGAAAGCGCTCCTTCTTCATCACTAACTCTATCACCGCGTTTCCTTACATTTTCCCCTTTTTGGAAGTATGTGTTTTAAGGACTTATTTCTCCCACATTTCCCCGTTTTACTTTCCCTTGAGCGTACGCATGGAGGCCACTCACGGCCCCAGAGTAGTAGTAATTTACTTTCTAGGAAGGGAAGGGATTTGTAAAACGATTATTCATGCACGCACAGCAACACGGGTACGGTTTCGACAAAGGTTACACCTACTCTTCCGAAGTAGGGACTTCTGAATTCCGAACAGAGCCGCTTCCGGTGGCAACGGAAGCCGGAAAGGGACCGTTTCAGGGACGGACTGGCTGATTGACTGTCCTGCCGGTCCGGAAGGTGATCTCCTCCCCCTTCAGAATCCCGAAGTCCTAGGTCCTCCTAGGTCGGAGCTAGGTGAGGGGCCGGGGTGTGGGTCCCTTAGCCGGGTCGTACTGGGTGGCGTGTATTGTATTTAAAGTGTCAGTGGCACAGATGATAAACATTGAGCATTCAGGAGTCTTTCCGTGATGCTCCTAATCCGTGCGTGACCCTGCTTTAGGCATGATGAAGGAGTTATCCAGCCGCAAGCAGCGGGCTGCTTTCCTTTCCCTGAGCGCCGCGGCAGGTGTTCCCCTGTCCCCCGCCTCTGCTGTATTCAAGGCTTATTGGGCTCGGCTTCCAGGTGAAGAGCCGTCATTCTTGTATAGTGACTTCTTTTTACCTTACACATAACTTCCAAGGTTTTCAACTGTTTCATTCAGATGTTTGAACCTACGCAACTACATTATTTCCAACATCTTTTTTTTTTTTTCCCCAGGTTCCATAATAAGAATATTCTAGCGGCAAACGAACACCGGAATTGGCAGGCAGAAAGCCTGGGTTCTAGTCCTGACTGTCAGTAACTAGTGGTATGACTTTGGAGAAGGCTTTTTGAGCTCTCTGGACTCCATTTTCCTCTTCTATTAAAAAAAAAAAAGAGGCTTGGAATAAGTGGCAAGTTTTCCTTCCAGTTTGGTATTTGGTTTATTGCCCCCCTCCCCATGTGTTTTTCGAATTTCTGCCTCAGTGAAATATCTGTGCTTTCCTGGACCTTTCCTACCACTGCGTTAATTCGTGTCCTTGTTAAATCTGGTTTTAGACTCATTAAAAAAAATCCCCCCCCCCCCCCACTCCTCGAGGAATTCTGTGCTTCCTGAGCACTCTACTTCATCCTTCAGGGAAATGTACCCAAATAAGATTGGTTAAATGTGCCATTCTTGAGGTGTTTAAGAATCATTATACTGGAACATTTTAGAGACAGTGAACTCCAAAGGAAGTGACAACAGCTTATTAAACTTTGAACCAACAACCTCAAATGCAGTCCCTGGAAGATGGTGCTAAGGAAATGTTTGCTGAGGAGAAAAGTAGTACTTCTTATGTTCTTTTAGTTGCTCCTTCCTTTAAACACCGAAAAGCAAAGCTGTAGAAATGCAGCCTTGTGATCAGAAGAAATAGAAGATTCAAGGAGGAAAAGACTGTACTACTGAGTTCTGAACTATAGTGTTGAGTTCTATTGTGAGTTTCTCAGTAAACTCTTCTTTCATCTGAAGAGTAATATTCAGGGGCTTTTCTGTTAGTTTTGTGGTTAAGAATCCTACTGCCACTGCAGGAAACACAGGTTTGATCCGTGGTCCGGGAAGATTCCACATGCCAAGGAGCAGCTAGGCCCATGCATTACAACTTCTGGGCAGTGTTCTAGAGCTCCCAGTCACAACTACAGATCTCACGTGGTGCAGCTACTGAAACCCTCGTGCCTAGAGGCTGTGCTCTGCAATAAGAGAAGCCACCACAATGGGAAGCCTGTGCACCTCAACTAAAGAGTAGCCCCCACTCACTATAGCTGGAGACAGTCCATGAGCAGCAACAAAGACCAGCACAGGCAAGAATAAATAAATCTTAAAAAAAAAAACAATCCAAGAGTAATCAAAAAATATTATTCAATAGGTATTTATTGTGTGCTTTCTTCCTACTCTGTCACATCCTTTTTTGGGAAAGAGCTATGGAAGAAGGGAAAATGTTAGGGTTGAAAGACACTTCCAAGTAGAGGAAGCATATGCAAAGGTTCAAAGATTAGGTGATGACCATCAGAGATTATACGTGGGATAGAACAACAAAAATCTGGGAGGTAGGCGTGAGGGAACTGTAAGATTGTAAGAGATGAAGTGAGAGATTGACAGAAGGCCGATAATGAGCCCTTATATAGCATGTTTTGAAGTTGTATATTAAACTAGGGATAATCCCCTTCCAGCCCCCACAAAGGATGTTTAGCAAAGAGTTGATGAGTTCAAATTTGTGTTAAAAAAAATTGCTCTAGTTGCGATTTGATTAGTTGATGTTTCAAGAAAAAAGAGCCCTTTATAAGTTATTGTATGTCAGTGTTACTGACATACAAAATCGTAGGAACATTAACAATAGTAATAATTAATATCTAGAGAATACTTGGTATTACATCCCATCTCTCTGACTGGACTGTGAGCTCTTTCACGGTGATAACCCAGTTTTACTCATTGTTGAAACACAGTGCTTTTCATGTGGAACATATCCTATTAATGTTTCCTAACTTGATTTCAATATTGACCACAATATTCTTTTAAAACTTTTTTTCCTAGGAGAAACATGAACCGGAAGATACTGAAGTTGGAGAACTTGCTACGGTTTCACACTATTTGTAGGCAGCTGCACAGCCTGTGTCACAGAAGAATGTTGGCACAGTGGAGGCACGTGTTTTCATCTGCTTATGCAGTGCAGACGGCTCAGCTGTACACCCGGCCCTGGCAAACAGATGCACTCATCAGGGCTGCATTATCTCAACGTAGGCTTCTGGTGACAAAGAAGGTATTTAGAGATTTCTCTGTTATTTCGTCTGAGATGAAAGTTCCTAGACTGATGAGTAGAAATCCATTTTGAATATTTTGTCATTTATGAAATCTTTATGCCTTAATGTTATGCTCCAGGCAATAAATCTTTGTGAGAAAGGGAGATTCTAGTTAATTGTTTAGTAATATTGATGAATTTGATGACTTATATCAGTATGTGACAGTGGATTAAGAATGCAAGATTTTAAATTTTAGTCTGAGGCTTAACTGCTTATGGGAGAGTTGGTAGAAATAGGAGCTATGACTGTGGTATATATTCCAGAATAAATCTCAAAATTTTTTCTTCCTTCTGCTTTATGCATTCTGAATATTTAATAGGAAAAAAGATCACAGAAATCTCCATTACCTTCAACAAAATCTAAAAAGGAGGTGGAGGTGTGGCTTGGAATGACTGTTGAGCAGTTGGCCAGAGCAATGGAAAAAGACATAGGTGAGCCAGATAATTTTATAAGGAAAAGTAGGGAAACATTTTCCTATAAATATGGAATACCTGGTATTTTATTTGCAGTGAGATTGAGATATTTAAGGATGAAAATTAGACTGGTGATTTAAAAAGATGTTAAGTAATTCCAATATTTTTCACTTTAGGTGACAGTTCCTAATTAGTTTCTTGGGTCTTTGCCAAATATAGTTCTCCAAGATTTTGTTTTAATAAAAGTGGGAAAGATTTTTTTTAAATTTGAATGAAACTTTTTTTCTCAGAAGTCTTATGGGCTATTAGAATAAGTCCAAAGGATGTTTTTGGACTGAGAGATTGTGTTTATACTCATTTACTTTCCCTTTGTTTATCTGTAATTCTCAAATTTTCTTCTTGCACTCATTTTGACAATACTTGTAGTGTAGTGCAGGAAAAAAAATATTTGTAGTAATGACTATACAATACAATAACAATTACAATACAGTGTAGTAACAATGCAACTTAAAAAAATAATTTATTTGGCTGCTCCGGGTCTTGGTTATGGCATGCAGGATCTTTAGTTACAGCATCTGGGATTTTTTTTTTTTTTAGTTGTGTTTAATTCATGATCCTAAAAGGTTTTATCTTGTTTCACCCAGACTATGTATATGAATCTTTAATGAACACTGCTATTGACATAGATTCACTAGAGACACACTCACATTTAGATGAAGTCTGGATCAAAGAAGTGATAAAGAAGTCAGGAATGAAGTTAAAATGGAGCAAATTAAAACAAGACAAAGTCAGAGAAAATAAAGATGCTGTAAAAAGGTAAAATTTAACTGTGTAAGTTGGGGGAAGGAGACAACTTTGGTTTTTTTTCACACTTTTTAATGGAAAGATTTGACTTAAAATTTCTTTTTCAATTAAAATGATCTGTGAGTATATGTTAAACTTTTCTTCAAAGTACTTAAAGCATCAAAAAGTATATTTTCAGGTTATTATAAAACTCTAAGGGTTATTTTCCTTAGTTTGCTGATTTATGTATACTGATCCTGAATTTTAAAATTTCATTCAGTCCTGGTCATTGTTATTAAGATGCCAACAGCAAGTGGGCAGTCATTGTATATATCATCATTAGTCACTGGTATGTATAGAAGAGGTAAATAGTCATATCTGATCAGAGCTAAATGTTGGGTTTTGTTGCTAAAGGTAGTGCACAGAGGTAACTGCAAATCAGTTCATAGGCTATAAAGTGTTTCTGATATTTAAGAAATGAAACTCCTTTGCTATTAATTGTAGGCCCCAGGCAGATCCAGCTTTATTAATCCCAAGGTCCCCAGTTGTTACTATAATGGGCCATGTTGATCATGGGAAAACGACGTTACTTGACAAACTGCGAAAAACTCAAGTGGCAGCAATGGAAGCTGGAGGCATCACTCAGCACATTGGTGCCTTTCTTGGTATGAACACAAATCACCTTACAATGTGCTTGGGAACCCCACATATTATTTTCTTAAACCAGGTGTCATAGTATGAGTATACAGATTTAAAGTAAAAGAAAGGCTAAAGCTTAAAGCCATTAGATGAAATGTACAGCAGGTGGCTGGTAAAGGTTATTTTGTGTGTAATATAAGACGAAAATTATATCTTTTTTATTCTAGCCCATTCTTAATTTGGTTCAATGAGCCTAAGACTCTTCAATACTAGGTTGTGATAGTATTACCACTCGTAATTAAATAACAGCTGTCATTTGCTGAACACCTAGCATGTGCCCAGCTCTATTCTGAGAACCTTGTATGTTTATCATTTTTATCTTCACAACAGCATCATGAGGTAGGTACTAGTAGTCCTATATACATGTAAAGAGGCTGAGACTTGTTTAGGTTAAGCTACTGCTTCAAAGTGCACAGCTAGTAAAGTGGCAAAGCCAGGATTTAAACCCAACGCTATTGGACTCAAATCCTGAGCTTCTAACTGTGTACTAAATTGCATTTGTTGCTCAAAGCAGTTGTGCAGCTGGTGTTTGCTAATGTAGAAGTGGCTACCTATACAACTATCAGTCTGTTTTTTCCTCTAGATTTCAACTGGTATTTTATTATAGGATATACATTTATATTATATGTATACCATTATAAATTTATATTATAGTCTAGAAATAGGAAAAATTTTGGTTTGAAATGATTACATAAAAAAAACTTTAAAGGTCTCACTGGTATGTTATCACTTCATTGTGGATTGATGATCTGTATTGTTCTAATTAAGATTAATGGAAAGAATAAAATTATTTTGAAGAATTATTGATTGTGCTGATAAGGTCATGTATGTCCTTATATGAGTCCTTAGTGATCTTATATTTCTGTTTCCACAGTCTCTTTGCCCTCTGGGGAAAAGATAACCTTTCTTGATACTCCAGGACATGCTGCTTTCTCAGCAATGCGAGCCAGAGGTGCTCAGGTCACTGACATTGTTATATTGGTGGTAGCTGCAGATGATGGAGTGATGAAACAAACTGTAGAATCCATTCAGCATGCCAAAGATGCTCACGGTACTGTGTGCCTGACTTCCATGTATCAGGAAGGAAGTTGCTTTTTTCTTTAAAGGATCTACTAAATAGAGTTACTGTTTTTACATGTTGCTCATTTAATCTGCCTGGGAATCCCAGGATTATTATACCTGTTTAACAGGTAAGGCTAAAAGAAAGTTGAATTGTTTTGCTAAAGACATTATCTACTAAGAAGAGTGTAGCAGGATTCAACTTGGGACTTGTGACCACAAATATTGTCCTTGCTCTACTGTTTACTTATTTGGCATGGTGTAACAATTTTAACAGTCTCAAATGACTTTTGAAAACATTTTTATCAATGAAATTTAAAACAGATATAAAAAATAAGCCTAGAATAACGAACCCCTGTGTACCCATTGCCTAAATTCATTAGGCGTTCCAAAGCAGTGATATTCTAATTGTTATTCCTTATTCATTTATTATCTGGAATTCTTCTCTAAAAAGAGACTTCTCCCTCATCTGCTTTAAATAAGTTTTTATTTGGTCAAAGGTATAAAATTGAAACTTTCAGAAATCACTTGGCTATCTTCTTCCTTTTTTCTCCATTTAAAAATTGTAATAGGAAACACTACACATATATTTTGTACATTCATTCTTATTCTGATATGACCTTACACTCACTGAGAAAATACTGTTGTCTTGGGAAAATGTACCTGATGGAGTGTGTCATGTTGCCTTAGGTTTGTTGGCAAGTTAAAAAAGAAAGGTTGACATTGATCTAGTCTAGTGTTTTTTTTTTCATCTCATAAACAGAATAACTAAGGCCCAGAAGGTGGCAGGAACTTCCCCCAATTACAGTTAATTTGCAACATGTCTGCATTTGGAATCCAGCCTTCTAGCTTCTGTGTTCCTCTCCTTAATTTTAAATTTCTCAAAGTTGCCTTTGTGGAATGGGCTATGTTCTTAATGATCCTAAGGAATGTAACAAATATGAGCGAGAAAACTGTCAGGGATCCCGTAACGAAGCAGTTGGTTGAGACAGGATAAATTCCTTATGTCAGGCTTCCTGTGCTTGTTCTTTTGGTGTCTGTTAAGTAACAGCTCATCGATATAGAATGTACTTTTTCCTAAAGTAGGTTTGCATAGCTCTTTTGTGTCTGTTTTAAATTTCTGTTCCTTTGATACCTGAGAACATTGTAGACTTGGTGAAACCTAACCAGAGAATTATCTGTATTTTGTGTGAGTTCTCTAATGAGAGGGTATGTTTAGTAATGACAAGTAGATGATAAGACTGTTTGATTCATTTATTAAGTAAACATTTATTGAGACCCTATTATGTGTCTGTCTCTGAGCTATGTGTCAGTCACTGAGCTAAGTGTATGAAGAAAGAGTTGCTGTAAATCCTAAAAGGAAGTTTACAATAATGACACTTAGCCCTTGGTGAGATGTTGGGTTTTAACAGTGAGTTAAAAGCTTCTGAAAAGAAGGGGCAGATGATCTAGTGGTGGTTGTTGTTCAGTTGCCAAGTCATATTCAACTCTTTGCAACCCCATGGACTGTAGCATGCCAGGACTCCCTGTTCCTCACCATTTCCCAGAGTTTGTCCAAGTTCATGTCCATTGAATCAGTGATGTCATCCAACCATCTCATCCTCTGTCACCCTCTTCTCCTTCTGTCTTCAGTCTTTCCCAGCATCAGGGTCTTTTCCAATGAGTTGGCTGTTTGCATCAGTTGACCAAAGTATTGGAGCTTCAGCTTCAACATTAGTCCTTCCAGTGAGTATTCAGGGTTGATTTCCTTTTGGATTGACTGGTTTGATCTCCTTGCTGCCCCAGAGACTCTCAAAGAGTCTTCTCCAGCACCACAGTTAAAAAGCACCAATTCTTTGGCACTCTGCTGTCTTTAGGGTCCAACTCTTACATCCATACGTGACTACTAGAAAGACCATTGCCTTGACTATACAGACTTCTGTTGGCAAAGTGGTATCTTTACTTTTTAATATGCTGTCTAGGTTTGTGATAGCTTTCCTGCCAAGAAGCAATCATTTTCTAATTTCATGGCTGCAGTTACCATCTGCAGTGATTTTAGAGCCTAAGAAGAGGAAATCTCACTACATCCACATTTTCCCCTTTCTATTTGCCATGAAGTGATGGGACTGGATGACATTATCTTAGTTTTTTGAATGTTGAGTTTTAAACCAGCTTTTTCACTGTCTTCTTTCACCCTCATCGAGACATCTTCACTTTCTGCCATTAGGATGGTATCATCTGCATGTCTGAGGCTGTTGATACTTCTTCCAGCAATCTTGATTCCAGCTTGTAACTCATCCAGCTCAGCATTTCTCATGGTGTACTCTGCATATAAGTTAAATAAACAGGGTGACAGTATACAGCCTTATACTCCTTTCTCAATTTTGAACCAGTCAGTTGTTCCAAATAAGGTTCTAACTGTTGCTTCTTGACCCATGTACAGGTTTCTCAGGAGACAGGTTAAGTGTGTGTTAGTCACTCAGTCGTGTCCTATGATACGTCTTTGTGACCCCATGGACTGTAGCCCATCAGGCTTCTCTGTCCATGGAATTCTCCAGGCAAGAATACTGGAGTGGGTTGCCATTTCCTTCTCCATAGCAAGTAAGGTGGTCTGTTATTCCCATCTCTTTAAGAGTTTTCCACAGTTTGTTGTGATCCACACTGTCAGAGGCTTTAGCATAGTCAATGAAACAAAGGTAGATGTTTTTCTGGAATTCCTTTGCTTTCTCTACGATCCAGCAAATGTTGGTAATTTGTTCTCTGGTTCCTCTGCCTTTTATAAACCCACCTTGAACATCTGGAAGTTCTTGGTTCACATACTGCTGAAGCCTAGCTTGAACGATTTTGAGCATAACCTTACTAGCATGGGAGATGTATGCAATTGTCCAATGGTTTGAACATTCTTTAGTGTTGCCCTTCTGGGAACTGGGATGAAGATTGACCTTTTCCAGTTGTGTGGCCATTGCTGGGTTTTCCAAATTTGCTAACATATTGAGTGCAGCACCTTAATAGCATCATCTTTTAGGATTTGAAATGGCTCTGCTGAAATTCCATCAGCTCCTCTAGCTTTATTGGCAGCAGTGCTTCCTAAGGCCCACTTGACTTCACACTCCATAATGTCTGACTCTGGGTGAGTGACCACACCATCTTGGTTATCCAGTTCATTAATAATTTTTTGTACAGTTCTGTGTATTCTTGCCATCTCTTCTTGATCTCTTCTGCTCCTATTAGGTCTTTACTATGTCTGTCCTTTCTTATACCCATCTTGGATGAAATGTTCCTTTGATATTTCCAATTTTCTTGAAGAGATCTCTAGTCTTTCCCCTTCTGTTGTTTTCCTCTTATTTCTTTGCATTGTTCATTGAAGAACGCCTTTGTCTCTCCTTGTTATTTTTTGAAACTGTGCATTCAATTGGGTGTACCTTTCCCTTTCTCTCTTGCTTTTTGCTTCTCTTATTTCCTCAGCTCTTTGTAATGCCTCCTCAGACAACCACTTTGCCTTCTTGTATTTCTTTTTCTTTGGAATGGTTTTGTTCACTGCCTCCTGTATTACAGTATTACAAACCTTTGTCCATAGTTCTTCAGACACTCTGTTTACTAGATCTAATCCCTTGAATCTATTCATCACCTCCACTGTGTATTCATAGAAGATTTGATTTAGGTTGTACTTGACTGTCCTAGTGGTTTTCCCTGCTTTCTTTAGTTTAAGTCTGAATTTTGCTCTAAGGAGCTGATGATCTAAGCCACAGTCAGGTCCAGATCTTGCTTTTGCTGACTGTTTAAAGCTTCTCTGTCTTCATCTACAAAGAATGTAATCAGTCTGATTTCCATATTGACCATTTACTGATGTCTGTGTGTAAAGACGTCTCTGCTGCTGCTAAGTCGCTTCAGTCGTGTCTGACTCTGTGCGACCCCATAGACGGCAGCCCACCAGGCTCCCCCGTCCCTGGGATTCTCCAGGCAAGAACACTGGAGTGGGTTGCCATTTCCTTCTCCAATGCATGAAAGTGAAAAGTGAAAGTGAAGTCGCTCAGTCATGTCCGACTCTTAGCGATCCCATGGACTGCAGCCTATCAGGCTCCTCCGTCCATGGGATTTTCCAGGCAAGAGTACTGGAGTGGGGTGCCTTTGCCTTCTCCGAAAGACGTTTCTAGTGTTGTTGAAAAAGGATGTTTGCTGTAACCAGTGTGTTCTTTTGTCAGAATTCTGTTAGCCTTTACCCTGCTTCATTTTGTACTCCAAGGCCAAACTTGCCTGTTATTCCAGGTGTCTGTTGACATCCTACTTTTGCATTCCAATTTTTATGATAAATAGGACACCTTTTTTCGGTGTTAGTTCTAGGAGGTCTTGTAGGTCTTCATAGAACTGATCAGCTTCAGCTTTTTTGGCATAGGCTGTTGGGGCATAGATTTGGATTACTGTGATGCTGAATGGTTTGCCTCAGAAATAAAACAAGATCATTCTGTCATTTTTGAGGTTGCACCCAAGTACTGCATTTCAGATTCTTGCTGACTATGAGGGCTACTCCATTTCTTCTATGGGCTTCTTGCCCACAGTAGTAGATTTAATGATCATCTGAATTAAATTCTTCCATCTCTGTCCATTTTAGTTCACTGATTCCTGAGATACTGATGTTTACTCTTACCATCTCCTGCTTGACCACCTCCAATTTACCTTGATTCAGAACAGTATTCCAGGTTCCTGTGCAATACTGTTCTTTACAGCATCAGATTTTACTTTTATCACCAGACACATCCACAACTGAGAGTCATGGCTGCTTTGGCCCACCCGCTTCATCCTTTCTGGAGTAATTGTCCTCCGCTCTTCCCCAGTAGCATATTGGGCACTTTCTGTTCTGTGGAGCTCACTTACGGTGTCATGTCTTTTTGCCTTTTCATACTGTTCATGGGGTTCTCTAGGCAAGAATACTGCAGTGGTTTGCCATTCCCTCCTCCAGTGGATCATGTTTTGTCAGAACGCTCCGCTGTAACCTGTCCATCTTGGGTGGCCCTGCGTAGCTTCATTGAGTTACACGAGCCGCTTCACCATGACAAGGCGGTGACCCATGAAAGGGTGATCTAGTGGTATTAGAGTTGAATTAGAGTCTTCTCTTGATCTTTCTTTCTGGAAATTATCTCTATTATAGTTGCTGATACTGCTTTCAGGTTTAAGGATAGGCCTTTCTCTGCCCTTAATACTGTTGTGTTTTTGTTTTTTAATCATCATAATTGTCTAGTCTTAATTCAGAATCTTACACTTGCTGTTTTGACATCTCTTACCTGGAATCCTTCATGTGTAGAAAGCAGGGTAGGGTGGGTCTAAAGTGGGTCTTTTGTTAGATAAACACAGTCACTAAGTCAAGAGAAAGCCAAAAAATTTTGTGTTTCGATGTGAATACCTGGGGTTGAAGTGCCATCATTTGCACTCTTCTTAACTCCGTTTCTTTCAGTTCCTATCGTCCTTGCCGTAAACAAATGTGACAAAGCTGAGGCGGATCCTGAGAAAGTGAAGAAAGAGCTGCTAGCATACGATGTGGTGTGTGAGGATTATGGTGGCGACGTTCAAGCAGTGCACATCTCTGCGCTCACGGTAAGTGTGGGTGTGTTCAGATGAGAGTGCCGCATGAAATGCACAGGGTGCCTGGTACCTCAAGAACACTTTGACCCACAGAATTTCTGTCGTTGTGTAAAAATTCTCTCAGTACTCAGCAAAGCTGATATCTTTATCCTGGCCTGGCAGATTAGAAATTAGTCTCAGAAAGCTCATTCACCAGTCCTGGAGAATCAGGTTTAAACGATGCTTTACTTTCTGAGATACTTAGAATGAGGAGAATAAATGGTAAATGTTGTAGGGATAGATAGGATAATAGTAGGCTAAAGACTATTTTAAGCAGAAATGAAATTTGGTTGGTAATAAAAAGTGCCTGTTTTTAAGTGAAAAGCTATAGAATAGGTTGTAGGGCACATAAGAGAGATTTAAACAAATAAAACTTTTTACTAATACAGTGTTATAACATTTGGGTTCATTTCATTATTGATTGACCCAGTGCTTCTATGAGTTAAATTACTGTAAGTTTTATAGTGTTATTTGTTATGAATTCCATTTTCTTTTCATTGCCAATTATTCTTTTTAAAATAATTTTATTTATCTGTTTATTTTATTTTTGCTCTGCTGAGTCTTCATTGCTGCTCAGGCTTCTCTCTAGTTTTGGCATGCAGGGGTTACTCTCTAGTTATGATGTGAAGGCTTCTCACTACAGTGACTTCTCTTGTTACTGTTCCCGGGCTCTGGAGCACAGGTTCAGTAGTCAGGGTGCATGGGCTTAGTTGCTGCTTGGCATGTGAGATCTTCCTGATCAGGGATCGAACCCCTGTCTCTTGCATTGGCAGGCAGATACTTTACCACTGAGCCACCAGGGAAGCCCATTAAATTACCAGTTATTCTTTTCTGGATAAAAAACACTAAAGAAACTCAGTAGGTGTTTTGTGATAGCACTTTCCAATTTTCTTGTCCTCTACAGGTAGCTACTAAGTAACAATTTTCTTTTTTGTTTATTCTGACCATATTCCATGGTTTACTCATAATATGGACTTTTTTTCCTTCTGATCATTCACTGAAGAAATTTTACTTTATTTGGCCACCTTCCTCCAGTTAAGTCTCATTTTATCTTTACTTTTCCTAAATTTGTTCCTCCAAGATGATTAGAAGTTATGCCTCCATTAATAGTAACACTCTGCCTCTTTTTTCTGAAACTCATGAAACTCCCCCTTACTTTTTTATCTTTCTACTGAACCTTGATTTTTACTACACTGTGAAAACTGGATGACAACAGTAGAACATTTGAAGACATGACTGCTTTTTCTGCCTAGATACCATCAGATGCTGCTAAGTCGCTTCAGTCGTGTCCTACTCTGTGTGACCCCATGACGGCAGCCCACCAGGCTCCGCTGTCCCTGGGATTCTCCAGGCAAGAACACTGGAGTGGGTTGCCATTTCTTTCTCCAGTGCATGAAAGTGAAAAATGAAAGTGAAGACGCTCAGTCGTGTCCGACTCTTAGCCACCCCATGGACCACAGCCTACCAGGCTCCTCCGTCCATGGGATTTTCCAAGCAAGAGTACTGGAGTGGGGTGCCATTGCCTTCTCTGACCATCAGATGAGTGCATAGATAGATGTGATTCTGCTTACATAAATCTGAAGGCATGGCAGATATGATTCCTGGGGAGTGGAGGTAAGAGAGTAGCAGGGAAGTAAGATGAGGCCTTCTTTTCCAAGAAGGAATAGGGGACTTTACATGCAAAGAAACAACCCAAACTCTGCTTTTCAGAGCAGCATTTTGTAAACTGAAATAAATACTAGGGATATGGCACCCCACTCCAGTACTCTTGCCTGGAGAATCCCATGGACGAGGAGCCTGGTAGGCTGCAGTCCATGGGGTCCCGAAGAGTCGGACACGACTGAGCGATTTCACTTTCACTTTTCACTTTCGTGCATTGGAGAAGGAAATGGCAACCCACTCCAGTATTCTTGCCTGGAGAATCCCAGGAACGGCGGAGCCTGGTGGGCTGCCGTCATGGGGTTGCATAGAGTCGGACACGACTGAAGTGACTTAGCAGCAGCAGCAGCAAGTAGATGGGTAAGCAGAGTGATTAGTTAGTTTTGTTAAGGTTGTCTCTATTGTTTCATACTTTGTAACAACTGTGAGCAGTCTCTCAGATGACATGAACAATGGAAAACTCTCTTGCTCATCAATTCCAGTGGTATCACCAGTTAATCAGGTACATGATCTTCGAGCCTTAGAAAGCAAAATAAACAGGGATCATTAAAGGTGAAAGAGTCATCTAATCTAGCTCCTTCATTTTACAATTGAGGAAAGGCAATTCAGAGAGTGGAGAAGGAAATGTATACCCACTCCAGTGTTCTTGCCTGGAGAATCCCATGGACAGAGGAGCCTGGCAGGCTGCAGTCCATGGGGTCCAAAAAATTGGACACTACTGCGTGACTAACAACAAAAACGAATTCAGAGAGGTGAAGTGATTTTCCAGGGTTGCACAGCTGAGTAGTTAGAGCATAGCTTATAGCCTGGGTCTAGTCAGTGTGTTGTCTCCTCATTTATTTAATAAGAATAAGTAGTATTTCATTGAATTCTTGAGTGATAAAAATGAAATAAGTGAAAGCTTATTTAATTGGCTAGAACTTCAGATGTAAAGTAGCATTGTAAAGAAAGTGAGAGGAAGAAAACACATCTGTAGAAACAGATGGAGAGATGAACCTGAAAGAAGCGCATGTTTATACAGGGTGTTGACAAGCACTAGTACCTATTCTTTGAAAAATAGCACAGCCACTGTTCCTTGCAAGATCGGTGCCTGGGTCAGATTTTTCTTGCTTCTCTCTTTTCTTCCTTCCTTTCCTCCCTCCCTCCCTTCTATCCTTCTTTCCTTCCTTCTTATAGGTTAATTACTGTTTTTTATGCTTAAAGAGAAAAGTATAGCTGTCAGGGATTGTTTGACTTTCTGATCCTGGTATTTACATTTACAGATAATATTTATTAATGTATATTAACAACTCTTTTTTTTGTTTGTTTTTAAGGGCGAAAACATGATGGCTTTGGCAGAGGCAACTATTGCTCTTGCAGAAATGTTGGAATTGAAAGCAGACCCTACTGGTGCAGTTGAAGGAACAGTAATAGAATCTTTCACAGACAAAGGAAGAGGGTAGGTCTGTTAAAATGCATACTTTTTAATAATTTTATTTCATTGTTTTTGTGACCTGACTATATAACCATATATTATATGTATTACATATTATTGTTAACACATGAACAGTATTTTCAAAGCATTTGTTTTTAAAAGTTTTTTATTGCACTGGCACACAGAACCCAACATGCAGTTGTCAAGAGACCATAGCAACTGTGTGTATACATTTAGTAGTCCTATTTAGGTGACTTAGTAGTTCAATTTGTTGGATTTTTGTTTTTTTCCCCTCTGACTTAGCTGAATTGGTAAAATCTTATAGGCTAACATAAATTCGAATGAAATAGCAATTGTTGCATTTTTGGATTTCTAAATCCTTTATGTCCTTACCCATTAATATATGGTAAGATTGTTGGAATGGTGTTCTCATCTTTAATTTCCCTCCTTATTAGCAGTAGAGGTCTTTTCACTGCTTAACCTATTAGTTATAGAAAGAGGATTAGGATTTTGTCAAAATACTCAGCTATCTGCACTCTTCACCACCATAACCTTACAAGAAATACTTTTGTATGTTTTCTTCTTTTTTTAAATTGTGGTAAAAGGTACATAATGTTAAATCACCATCTTAAATGGCACCCCACTCCAGTACTCTTGCCTGGAAAATTCCATGGACGGAGGAGCCTGGTGGGCTGCAGTCCATGGGGTCGCTAAGAGTCGGACACGACTGAGCAACTTCACTTTCACTTTTCCCTTTCATGCACTGGAGAAGGCAATGGCACCCCACTCCAGTACTCTTGCCTGGAGAATCCCAGGGACGGCGGAGCCTGGTGGGCTGCCGTCTATGGGGTCGCACAGAGTCGGACACGACTGAAGCGACTTAGCAGCAGCAGCAGCAGTAACCGTTTTTAAATGTACAGTTTAGTAGTCTTAAGTATATTCATATTGTTGTGCAACAGATCTCTAGAACTTTTTCATCTTGCAAAACAAACTATTCTCATAAAGTGTTAATTTCCCCTTTCCCTCCCCCCACCCTTTGGCAACACCTTTCAGCAGTGTTTCTGTGATTTTCAGTGCTTCAGATACTTTGTATGAGTAGAATCATATAATATTGTCTTTTTTGACTAACTTATTTCACTTAGCATAATGTTCATTTAGGAGGTTCATCCATATTCTAGCATGTGACAGGATTTGTTTTCTTTTTTAAGGTTATATAATACTGCATTATATGTATATACTGCATGTTCTTTACCAATTCTTCCATTAATGGACACTTAGGTTACAATTATGAAAAATGTTTTTATAGTATGAAAATTGAATAGATTGAAGGCAGGAGGAAAAGGGAACGACACAGGATGAGATGGTTGGGTGGCATCACCTACTCAATGGACATGAGTTTGAGGAAACTCTGGGAGATGGTGAAGGAAAAGGAAGCCTGGCATGCTGCAATCCATGGGGTCGCAAAGAGTTGGACATGAATGAGCAACTGAACAGCAAATAGTATGAAAAATTATTTGAGAAGTTAAGAAGTGGTAGAATTGACCCTTTTTGTTCATATTAATAAATATTTTGTAATCTCTTAAACGTATCTTTACTTGAGAAAGTGCTGTTACATCCTGATTATGGCATTAAGAATATATGCTTTTATTTTCATATTAGTCCTGTTACTACAGCTATAATTCAAAGAGGAACTTTGAGAAAAGGCTCCATTCTGGTTGCTGGAAAGAGTTGGGCAAAAGTACGCTTAATGTTTGATGAAAATGGCAGAGCAGTCAATGAGGCCTATCCTAGCATGCCAGTGGGAATCACAGGCTGGAGAGACCTCCCTTCTGCAGGAGATGAAATTCTTGAAGTAGAATCTGAGGTATATTAAGCTTAATTCCTATAACATAGAATATGATATAGTAATTTAAAATATCAGTGTATAATGTTATAATAGAAAATAAGTAATGTTAATAAATAATCCAGTACTATAACAGCTGTGAGTGGCCAGTGAAGTTATTTTAGAGTTTGGCTGTAGAAGTTTTAGCAATTTGAGATTGGATTTTTAAATAATTTCAAATTTACACAAAGCCTCCATATTAAAGTTTTAATTAGTGGTTTCATATATGAGTTAAGCTAATTTTATAGTGGAGGAAAAACCCAGAAGTTATTGGTTTCTGTTCAGTTAAATAATTCCCTTTCTCCCCCTATAAAGCCAAGGGCACGTGAAGTTGTTGACTGGAGAAAGTATGAGCAAGAACAGGAGAAAAATAAAGAGGATTTAAAATTAATAGAAGAAAAGCGAAAGGAACACCAAGAAGCACATCGGAAAGACCGCGAGAAGTATGGCACTTTGCACTGGAAGGAGAGATCATATATAAAGTACAAAGAAAAAAGATACCAGCAACCCTTAAAGCTGAAAGAAAAACTAGAAAGAGATTCAAATGTACTTCCTATAATTGTTAAAGGTGACTTTCAAAAGATGTTACAACTCATTTTTGGTCATTTTTTCATATTTTGTCATTCTTACATCAATTTGGGCCATAAGCTGAAATGATTTCAGTATTTTGGAAGGGAATTTTTAAAAGTTGAGATATAATTGACATGTAACATTTTCATAATGATTCAATATTTGTATATATGGTGAAATGACCACCATAGTAAATCTAGTTAGCATCTCTAATACATAGTTACAAAATTTTTCTTGAACACTTTTAAGATTTGCTTTGTTAGCAGCTTTCAAATAACCAATGCAGTATTATTAACTATAGGCACTATGCTGTATATTACATCCCCATTACATATTTATTTTATAGCTGGAATTTTGTACCTTTTGACCCTCTTCACCCTTTTTGCCCACCTCCACTGGGGGAGATTTCCTTAAACAATTTTCTTTTGAGTTTTGCTGTAAATGTATATCTGGTTCATTATACTTTGTTCAGCTAAGAAGGTATTTATAATGCTAAACCTAAATAAGAATATATTCCACGCTAAATGCCATTCTTGTTACTGCTTTAAATAAATTATTATAATTTTTGAGTCTGTTAATTCCTAACTCCTAACATCAATACTTTTAAACTTTTGCTGCATTTAGGTGATGTTGATGGTTCTGTTGAAGCCATTTTGGACATTATGGATACCTATGATGCTTCACATGAGTGTGAACTAGAATTGGTACATTTTGGTGTGGGTGATATTAGTGAAAATGATGTCAACCTTGCTGAAACATTTCATGGTAAGTTTTCCATTTCCTGTTTAACTGTGTTCCCTGGAACACACTCTGAACCTTTCGTCTTTTGTTGCTGGGCTGCTGACACCTGACATTTACTCCCCATCCACATTCCCCTTCCTGTTGGCAGTCCAGTCCCAGCTAGCGATTGCATACTGCACAGGTGCAGTATTGTAGGCACAGCCCCACTTGTCATTGTTGTACTGAAATCTTGGGGAACTATTTCAAGCCCCAGTAGTGTTTCTTGATGTTTTTTTTCCAGTGTACCATTATTGCCACTTCATCTTGCCCAGATCCCGAACCAAACCCAAGCTTGGTTCTCTCTTTCACTTAGACTTTTGAATGCTCCTGAAATCTTCAGTCAGCTTATTCAGTATTTTCTTTTTTATCTTTTACTTTTGACTGCCTATTTTTGTTCACTTGTAATTTTATAAATTATATTTTTCTTAGGTCAAAAGCTCCTAATTTTAGCTTTAAATACCTCAAAGGCAAGGAGACTGTTTATAAGTCAAACTTATGTTACACAGAATGGGGACTCATGACTACATGACTGTCACTTTGCCTAGGTTTAACATCTAGGCAAAGCACCAATTTTATTGAATTAGTGAATCATTTAGGAAGTAGGTACTTCATGACCTAACTTGATTAGACTTAGTCGTTAACCTCTGCTACTGAAATGGTGTCTTCCGTAATGCTGGCTATTTCAAAGTACTTTATGGGCACTGACTATACTATTAATGAAGAGAGTGTGGTGTGGTGAACGATTTCTTAATGACAAGATTTTCAAGATGGTTATGTTATTCTGACTAGGCCATTTGCTTTAATTTTTTCACTTGTTTAAGGAAAGTGTTTTGCTTTTGCTTCCCCCATTTGCTCTTTGGTAAAATGGTCAGCTCCATGGTACTTCTTTCATTTCTTAAATAACTCTTGAACTTTTCTAATTAAGTAACTACAGTTGACACTTGGACAACATGGTTCTAAACTGTGGGTCCACTTATATGTGGGTTTTTTTCAGTAGTAAATATTATAGTACTGCAAGATCTGAGGTTGGCTGACTCCTTGGATGTGGAGGAACCACATTTATATGGAGGGCCAACTATAAGTTGCTCTTGGATTTTTAACTGTCTGGAGGATCAGCATCCCTAACACCTGTGTTGCTCAAGGGTCATGTGTTTTTGAACATCTTTTGGTTAGCTGAATACTTCAGAGCAAACCACTAAAGTTGTAGGCTATAAGATTGTAATTAATAACAATTATTAAAATAATGTAATAATATTTTAGCTATAATCATTTTTTTTTCTTATTTCCCTGGTGTAAAAATTAAAGCTTCATTTAGCATATCACCCTGCACATTTTGGGCACTTAAAATGTTTCCTAAACGAACATTAAACATCATAAAGAACACTTAAAAATTAAAGAAATTTTCCTTGTTTAGTAAGTCATAACAGAATTTATAAAATATTTTTAATTTGAAAACTAGCTTTCATAAGAAAATATTATAGAATTTATCTCTCCTACTTGCTTTCAACTTACATAGAAGCAAAAAATTTAGATATGAGTTTTTGCTTGAAAGACTGTTTAGTGCAATATTTGTGCTACTTTATTCTATTTATACTTTCCAGGTGTTATATACGGCTTCAATGTGAATGCAGGCAATGTTATCCAGCAGTCGGCTGCAAAAAAAGGAGTAAAAATTAAACTTCACAAAGTCATTTACCGTCTTATTGAAGACTTGCAGGAAGAACTGAGCAGCAGATTGCCCTGCATTGTGGAAGAGCACCCAACAGGTGAGTGTTCACTGAATGGTATTTCTAAACATTCATACCTTACCTGCTGTGAGTAACACTTGAAAGCAAAGTTAAAGGGGAAATGTATTTCACTGTTTAAATATGTCCACTGTTCTAACAAATATCCCGTGTTCTAGAAAAAATGACTATTGTAGATAAGGGTTCAGCGTAACTTCTTCTGAATTGTAAACACCTGGCCTCTGTAAGGTGTTATGCTTTGGCTGTGAGGATACAAAGGCAATAAGGCAGTAAGAACTTGCCCTCTAGTTAGACATAAACAACTCATTATAATACAAAATAGACTGGATGGAGGCATAAAGGTTATTGATAGTGTTGTGGAAGGAGCCATTGATTGTGTCCTGCAACTGGCAGAGAAATCCACCATGAGAAAACTTACATTAAATTTTAACATTTAAAATTATTTTTTCTAACATATCCTTTGGCCAGATTAAAGGCTAAATTTATTTAAGATGGACTGAATCATTTTATGTTTTTTCTCCCCACATGCAGATTTTCTTGGTTAACTTTTAATTTTGATGATAGTTTTAAGTTTCCTGAAAAATTACTGGAAAAGTGTAAGGAACTCGCTTCCAGTTCACCAGTTGTTAACATTTTGCCCCATTTGCTTTAGTTCACCCCCTTCCTCCATACACACTTTTTTTTTTTTCCCCCTGGGTCATTTAATTGTAAATTTGAGGTATTGTGTTCATTTGCCCCTAAATACTGCGTTGACCAAAAGTTCGTATGTAAAAACCCAAACGAACATTTTGGCCTACCCAATAATTGTATTTTCTAAACACAAGGATGTTCTTTTATAAAACCACAGAACAAATATCAAACTTAGGAAATTGAACATTAATACTCTTAAGGCAACAGTCCATGTTCATTGTTTCTATAATGTACTTACTTTATAGGTATATATTTTCCCCCTGGTCCAGGATGACAGTTTTAAGTTTTTTTTCTTTTTTAAAAAGTATTTATTTGGTTGCACCAGGTCTTAGTTGCAGCATGCGGGATCTAGCTCCCCGACCAGGGATTATACCTGGGCCCCTGGCATTGGGAGCATGGAGTCGTAGCCATTGTACCACCAGGGAGGTCCCTGTTCTTGTCTTTTTTGACCTTGACATTTTTGAAGTGTTATAGGCCAGTGACTGTGTTGAATGTACTTTAATTTGGATTTGTCTGTTTCCTCATGATGAGACTCAGTATTTGCATTTTTGGTCCACAATGCAGATTTATTTTAGGCTCTTCTGACCTGCTAAACATGATCACACAGAGATTTGTTGTTATTGTGCTAAGAGCAATTTGGAAGTCATATGAGGATTTCTAGGAATAAGTTAACACCGAATAGCACTAACCCTAGAAAACTAGTACATTCTAGTGTGTGATACCATGTCATATTGGAATGTTTCAAATTTGTCAGTAAAAAAACTGAGTCAGATTTAGTACTCTTAAGTGTGTATAATCTACCAGTGGTGAGCTTAATAAGATGATTCAGTTGAGAAACTGTATTGAAGGATGACTGAGAACTAGCTTTTCATGAAATAGAAATTACACTCATTTTACAATCAACTGTTAGCATCTTCTACTGCATTTTATTCGGCCAAAACAGTAAACATTTTTCTTTTGTTCATTCTTTTGGTAAGTACATTCCAAGAATACCCAAGGATTTTCATGCTTTTATTTCTAATATTGGCCAGGACAACAGAGTGGTGGAGTCAGAGAAAATCAGGACTTCTTTACCTGAGTTTGTATTTTTTCCTCATGCCTTTAATTCTTGCTGTGCAGAATGTCAGAAATTATTTGTCAGAATTTCTGTTTTCAGTATATTTAATGTTCTCTTTTTCCTAAAGGTGAGGCTTCTGTACTAGCTACCTTCTCTATAACAGAAGGGAAGAAAAAAGTTCCTGTGGCTGGCTGCAGAGTCCAAAAGGGACAGATAGAAAAGCAAAAAAAATTTAAGTTAATCCGCAATGGACATGTTATTTGGAAGGGTAAGAAACATAAAACTGTTTCTATCATATCCAGTCACTAAAAACCTGATTGGGTTACTATCTGAGGGTTTTCACCACCTTAGTCTTAGTTCAGGTCACCTTTTGCCAACTCATATCTGGCCTCCAGTCCCAATGATTCCCACAGGATTGTTAGTTCCCAGTCTGATTTTCTAAGGTTCTAAAAACTGACCCCTAACTACCTTTCCAGCCATGTGTGCTAAGTTGCTTCAGTTGTGTCCAGCTCTTTGTGGCCCTGCAAACTAAAGCCCACCAGGCTCTGTCCCAGTTTTTCAGCAAGAATACTGGAGTGGGTTGCCATGCCCTTCTCCAGGGGGTCTTCCAGACCCAGGGACCGAACCCATGTCTTATCTCCTGCACCAGGCAGGCAGGTTCTTTACCACTAGGGCCACCTGGGAAGCCCTTTCCAGCCATGTCTACTTATTTCCATCCTCTAACCACCTTTGCCTGCAGTGTCATCCTGGTTTAGCTCATCCAAGTCCTGAGAACCACCCCCCTGCCCTACACAAGTGTTACCTTTAAAAAGGAAGATTACTACAACCACGTAACTTTTCTTCCCTTTCCTTGGTATTTAGCCCCATCATGTAACATGGCAGAAGTGTAAAACCTGTAACAATTTCAGTGTAATTTTCCTTGTAGTATGCTGTTGTAGCAGACAATAGCACTTGCTGGATACTTATTTGTTGACTATATGAACCCTGTATTTTCTGTTTTCCCCTAAAGGCTCATTAATCTCACTGAAACACCATAAAGATGATACTTCAGTTGTCAAAACTGGAATGGATTGTGGTCTTAGTTTGGATGAAGAAAAGATAGAATTTAAAGTGGGAGATGCTATTGTTTGTTACGAAGAAAAAGAAGTTCCAGCCAAGACTTCTTGGGATCCAGGATTTTAAAATTACTTAAAAAAAAAAAAAAAAAAAAAAAAAAAAAAAAAAAAAAAAAAAAAAAATAAAATTACTTAAAAATATATAAATGATTAAATGTTTTTATTATAGAGCAACTAGTTTTGTTTTACTGAAGGTATATAGTTGGTCACTCACTACTGGTCAAAAAGCTCTACCAAGCTTTAATGTTTAACTGTTAAAATACTACAGTACTAGGAAACCTTATTTAAGGATGCCTACAACTAGAAATTCTAGTATGGGAAAATATGGCTAAAGGAAACTATTATTGGTATATCACTGAATCTTAATAATCAGTTTAAAAAGTTTCAGGTGCTTTAGTTCAGTGATCCTGAACTGTGCTCTAGAGGCAAAATGAGGTACCAATACTATGAAACCGTGTTTTTCAGCGTCAACACTACCAGTAAGTAAACATTAGAATTTATACACTTAGCACTGAATAATAGCGTGTACCCTTTGTATTACAGACAGCAAATATTGAGCCAAACCACCCAGAGACTTGGGATGAATTAACTGGCAACTCAGGAGCTCAGCCTTTAAACTTCATTTGTAGGAGACAAGTATATTGTAGCTTTTTAAGGCAAGGTTGTAATTAATATCAATTCACACAAACCAGTGTTTCCCAATCTGCAGGGGTGAGGAAGGGCATAGTTGTCCCCCACCCTCAGGGGTCATTTGGCAATGTCTGGATACTTTTGGTTGTGGGGAGGGATAGTATGCTAATGGCATCAAGTGGGTAGAGGCCAGGAATGCTGTTCATTATCCTTCTGATGCACAGGAAAGCCCCTAAAACCAAGAATTATCAGTCTAAATGTCAATACTGCTGAAGTCAAAATAACTGGCTTAAATCTCAACAATTGATACTAAATACAACATAATTCTGCCAAGTGCAGGTTACTTTAGAAAATTTGATGCTTAAAGTCCACTTTTAAAAGCAGTGGAATAATACCCAACATTTAAATGTTAGCTCATATCTTTATTAACCAATATACAATTACTTGTCTTCTGGTTTGTTGAAACAATAGGTCAGACAACATTTGCCACAATAATGTCTGTCGAAGTGACTGGCCATAAAAACTCCAGCACCACATTCATCTGAGGGACACTCCCGGCGAAGGCGACTGATTTTGCCATTCTCATCCACCTAAAAAGCAGAAACCTGCTATTAAGATAATCTTGCAACATATTCTTAAGTCTGGTTTATAAGTGACTCAAAATATTTACCCTTTAATTACATGATAGTTTTTAGTATTTACAAACCAAAGCATCCCAAATTCTCACTAGTTGGTACAACAAAAAATTGAGTTTTTAAAGTCCATCCATGCAAGTGATGGACAGAGTTAAGACCTGAACCCAAACTGACATTAGAATCCAAAGCTTAGTCGAAATCAACTAGCTACAGGTAATCCCCATTACATAAAGCCCAATCAAATACCAAAAGAGGAAAAAACTCCAAACTTCTTTAATAATTTAATAAAAGAGTTTTGAAACCAGAAACCCAAACAAAATTATTAATCTATCGACAAAAAACTGACTTGGCCCACCTTATAGTACTTCAGAACAGCCAGTTTAACCTTCTTTCTCTTATGCTTGTTCTTCTTGGGAGTGGTGTAAGACTTCTTCTTCCTTTTCTTAGCACCACCACGAAGTCTTAACACTAGATGAAGAGTGGACTCCTATTATTGAACAGAGAATGAAACAGGCTTTAAAAATGGCTACATTAATGCTAGTGTTCAGAGAATGGACAACTAGCATCATGCACCTTCTAACTGGATGTCAAGCACACCCACAGATGATGGAATGTTGGGGAGGGATCTGATTCTTATATAAACTACTACAGAAAGGTTAAATAACATCATGGGATCCGATGTGCAAAATCCAAAATGTAGGGGACTGTAGCAGCACTTCTCAAATGCTGATGCAGGAATCACCTGGGATACTATTGCTAATTGAATGCCAGTCTCCCTACTTTTGAATACCGGTCAAAATTCCCAGTTGTAAGACATATATTTATACTTAAAGGGCTGCTTTCCTCCAAACAGACCTTTTGAATGTTGTAGTCAGACAAAGTACGCCCATCTTCCAGTTGCTTGCCAGCAAAGATCAGTCTTTGCTGGTCAGGAGGAATTCCTAATGGGAAACAAGTTGAATACACAAATTAAGTGACAGCAAATTAAGCATACCTGCTCAAGATTTACAATCCTGAATCAAGTAAATGGTAGTGACAGTCATCAGTGAGTTCTCACTACAGGCAAGATGTAACAATATACGTTAACACAGCCACTTTACACAAGACGCTGAGTGTAAATTAGCCAGCTCGTTCGAATTCACACACGTGAAACGTTACTGCAGTTTGGCTCCATGCTGATAAACGTTTGTCTGTTATTCCATAAAGCATTTTCGTACAACGCGTTTCAATCAGACCTCTTCCCACCCCACAGAGAGCAAGTATGTCTAGCGCCTGACAAGAGCCTCTACAGATCCGTTTTTCTGAATCAGAAAATATCAACTTGCCTTCTTTATCCTGGATCTTGGCCTTTACATTTTCTATTGTATCCGACGGCTCGACCTATGAGTTTTAAAACGCAAGCATACTGGTAGAGTAAGAAACTCGCAAGTTACCCAGGAACCGAGCCGGTGGGGGCCGAAGCCTACCTAGGAGAGCCCCAGACGGCGCGGCCGGGCCACACGCGCCTACATACAGGAGCGCCTCCCTCCCACCGCGCGACGCCGGCTCCGGCTAGCCGGTCGGAACGCCTAGAGGTGACACGCTCGGACTTCAGGCATAGGAAACATGCCCTAGACCGCGGCTCAGCAAACAACCTTCACTGCAAGGTCAGATTTTAGAAGCCCAGCTCACAAACGCGTTGTACGGCGGAAAGCAGCGCGCGCGCCGAAATCCGCCTCAGGCCCTCCCTCCTTCAGGCCGCGGCTTCTCCCCGGCCTGGCCCGTACCTCGAGAGTGATGGTCTTCCCCGTCAGGGTCTTCACGAAAATCTGCATCTTGGCGGCGGTTCCACCTGAGAGTGAGGAAAAGGAGGAGACAGGTGAGACCCGGAGACAAAGGAGGGGCGATGGCAGGTTACGGGCCAGAGCGCGGCCGCATGCACACACTCACCGCAGATGGCGGATCCGAAAGAAAGGCCCCACGCTGGTCCACGAGCTTTCCGGGCGCTCCTGGAGGCCCCGCCTCCTAGGCGGCCACACCAAGTGCCTGAGCACTGTCGCAGCGGCTGTCCAGCCACATGCCAGACCAGGTCGTGACCTCATTTCTCCTCCCTCTAGCTTAGCTTATTTCTCACTTTATCCTCCAGAGCTTTCTCGAAATAACAGATTTAAGCAACTTAAAAATGTCTTTAAAAGACTTTCCCCCTGTAGTTGACGTGGCTAAGAGGGCCTTTAAAAGGGGGTGGAGTTAAAGGGGCTTCATGAGGAAAAGGTAGGAAATGGCAGTGTCTTCTGGGAATTGTAGTTTCCACTGCTTTCTTTTCGGCAGGACTACTTGTCCCAAGGTGCAGTTCCGCACCTCCCGGCTCCCTAGTTACTATCGCCTAGCAGTGAGTTTGGACAAAGAGATTAAGGTGAGGAGGAAGAGGCAAGCGCAGTAAGGGTTTCGGGGAGATAGAAACGGGTCAGAAGTGACTAGGAGGGAAGGTTAAGAGGCTGGAGAAGAGCAGGGGGACCAAAAGTGTCGTCATCCACTAACAGGCGGTGAGGGTCGGAGGATCAGCGATCTACCACCAGAAGTTCCCAGGGCCTTCAAGGGAAGGGCCTTCCAGTGGCCAGCTCCAGGCAACCAGAAAAATAGGTTGTGTTCTCAACCCCTGAGGCTCTCTTAGTTTGAGGAAGAGCCTGTCTTGTATGTCACTGCTGCTGCTGCTGCTGCTAAATCGCTTCAGTCGTGTCCGACTCTATGCGACCCCATAGATGGCAGCCCACCAGGCTCCGCCGTCCCTGGGATTCTCCAGGCAAGAACACTGGAGTAGGTTTACACAGCCTTCTCCATGTATGTCACTACGCAGTGTGAAAAGGTTTAGTATGTTAAAAAGTCTCAGGAGTTTTCAGATTTTCAAATGAAGTCATATGGGAAAGAAACCCGATGGAAGTTTATTTACTGCAGAATTTCCAAGTTTGGACGTTAGGAGTTGTGAAAGTCCTAAGAGGAAGTTTTTGGAGTGGGTGTAGCGTGCTCTCCTGGCAAAGCAGGCGGCTTAGCGAGCTAAACCTTTGCTACTCGTTTGTGCTTAGTCCTGTCCCGGCTCTTTGCAACCCCATATGCCAAGCCGGCCAGGGCCCTCTGTCCATGGAATTTTTCAGGTCAAAAATACTAGAATGGGTTGCCATTTCCTTCTCCAGGCAATCTTCCCACCCAGGGGTCAAACCCAGGTCTCCTGCAGTGCAGGTGGTTTCTTTACCTGCTGAGCCATATGGGCCATGGCCTTTTGCCATATGTACCCTCCTAATGTCTTTATCTCTCTGCTGTTCTCTGCTTCCCCATCCCCAAATTGGCTTCTTAGTTTTCTCTGTCCCCAGTCGTCTTCTAACCCACCTTCTCTTTTGCTGCCAAAGTATTCTAAAAAGTAAAAATGATTATGTCATTATGCTATTTCACCTTCAAGATAAAACCCAAATTCCTTAGTGTGATAGTGAACCTCTGCCTTCCTTAGAGCCTAATCTGCCAAAGCCATTACTTGCTTTACACTTTATTAACATTGAGCTAATTGAAGTTCCTGACATGTCTTTCCTACTTTGGCACTTCTGAGGAATCCATTTCTTCTCTCTGGTACACTCTTCATCCCATATTCTGCCAATTAATCTCCACTTTTACAACAAAATTCCCTGAAAGTTGTTTATACTCATTGTCTCTTTAATTCTTTTCCTTCCATTGACTGAACCCACTCCTGGGGACAGGCTTTTTGTCTCCCCTCCTATTCCAGCTGAATTAACTGTGGGAATAACCTCCGTGTTGCTAAACTCAATATCCATTTAATCTTCTTTGACCTGTCAGCAGCGTTTGACACAGTGGATCATGCCTTTCCTCTTAGAAACACTTTCTTCACCTGATTGACTTCCATCTCCATAGACCCTCTTTTCCAGGCTGTTTTGCTGCTTCCTCCTCATCTTCCAGACCTCTAAGCTTTGAAGTGCCCCCAAGGCCCCATCCTTGGATATCTGCTTTGCTTACATTTCCCAGATCTTTTTCCATTCTGTCTCATAACTTTTAAATATCATTTATATGCAGATGACTTATAAACCTCTTTCTCACTCGAACTACTCACTTGAACTCCAGCTTCACATACTAGCTGTCGATTCATCATCTCTAACAGGCAGGCCCAAACTCCTGATCTTATGAAATTGATCTTCCCATCTCATAGAAGGCAATTCCATCTTTTCAGTTGCTGAAGCCAGAAACTTTATGGTCATCCTTGACTGTTCTCTCAAAGCCACATTGCACCCGTCAGCAAATCTTTTTGGTTTTATTTTTGATACATGCACCGAACACTTCTCATGGCTTTGCTGTTACCACTGTTTCAGGCGACCATTACCTTTTGCCTGGGCTATTGTAGTAGCTTCCCAGTAATTCTGACTTCAACCCTTGTCTTTACGGGGCAGCAAGAGCAATTCTTTGAAAATGTAAGTTAGCTGTCAGTCTTCTGCACACAGTCCTCCAGTAGCTTCCTATCTCAGTCAGAGTTAAGCCTAAGTTCCTATAAGCAAGACTATCACTCCCACACCAGAATGACTGGAGGCCACAATATTTGACCTTGTTTGTTTCATCAGGATGCTTTCAAACTAGTTTTCCCACATGAAGCAAATAAAATGCTAATTAAACTTCTGTTAGAAAATGTTAAGTTAAACCATTTGATCTTATGATATAAATGCTTCTTTAGTAAGAAAAGAGCTTTTTATTGTCTGTTGTTTGGTATTTCTATCCCAGAGGTATAGTATAGCATGTGACAGTAGAATTTGTAAGACCTGTTCACTCATAGGTTGAAATATTTATTTCATGAGATCCATGAGATTTTTTTTATTAAACATTTTATTTAGATCCATATTTGACCTAATTTATGTAAAGCTTTAGATTAATTGATTTTTTTTTCTTTCAGGTTTATCCAAGTTTTGGCTTTGTTGCAAAAGCAAATCAAGACTTAACTTTTCTCTGGTGAACAGGTGTATAAATTGTGACGTATGTCCGTCCAAGAAATAAATAAGCATGCGGTTCTCCCTCCTATCATTAGTAGAAGTGACAAGGAATTTTTGGAAAGAATGCAAAGATACATAATTACAGAAACTGAAAGAGTGTGCTGTAATGAGGAAGGACCTGCTGATGAATATTACATCATATACCGAAATGTTTTTGATAAGGTATCGTAATGCTCTAAGACAGTGGAGTTTTTATGTGGTAGAAATGGTCCATCCTGACAATAATATTCATACCTTAGTAGCACCACTGCTTGTTTGACTACTTCTATGTATCAGTTTTGAGAAATTTGTCCAATTTGTCAGAAAGAGATGAATGTGGAAAATGCTATGCTGGATTTGTATTACTAGACAGTTAATGACTGTTTCAGTTATCACAGCTTAAGTGCAGGCCATCAGTTTTTGAGTTATAACCTACCTGTGCCTTCAAACATCATTTTGACCTTCCATCTTAAATTATTATCCAATTTGTTAGGAATTGGGCTGTAGCCAGAACGTGGTGATTCTTCGTCGTTTTGGGTTGGTTTGTGGTGTCATTAAAATCTTGGTTTAAATTTGATCTATAATATTGAATTGAGACCCCTTGTAGATTAGAGGTCTGGATAGGCACAGTAAACAAGCAGTTGGTGCATGCATGCTCAGTTGCTTCAGTCGTGTCCAACTCTTGGTGACCCCATGGACTGTAGCCCGACAGGCTGCTCTGTCTATAGAATTATCCTGGCAAGAATACTGGAGTGGGTTGCCATTTCCTCCTCCAGGAGATCTTCCAGACCTGAAAAACAGAGGTTAGAAAATGCTGCAGTTTTAGCTAACATTTGCTTTTGCTTTTTAAGATTTTAGAAAAACCATCTTTTCTTTATAAATGATTGCAATATGGCCACCAATCCTCATTTTTTTTAACCTCACTTTTTCTTTTTCACTTGTCTTGGAAGATGCCCTGACAGTAAAATAAGTGAAATTAGCATCCTTTCCTCCTTACCTGGAAGAAATACTTACTTATGTTAAGACTTCTGTAACTATTTGTCTCTGAGTTAAACAGCCATAGGCAAAATAGAAGAACTCTGTTTTGTTTAATTTTTAAGCATTATACACTGAGTCTTATTTCTCCTCTAAAATAAAAATAAAATGCCTCACTCTAAGGAAAAGTAAGTGTAAAGTAGTCATAGCTACCTAAAAGTGGAATTAAGAAAATTGATGCCTATCCACTGGGCTTCCCCAATAGCTCAGTTGGTTAAGAATCTGTCTGCGATGCAGGAGACCCTGGTTACTGGTTAGATTCCTGGGTTGGGACGATTCGTTGGGGAAGGGATAGGCTACCTAATCCAGTATTCCTGGGCTTCCCTTGTGGCTCAGCTGGTAAAGAATCTGCCTGCAATGTGGGAGACCTGGGTCCTGGGTTCAATCCCTAGGTTGGGAAGATCCCCTGGAGAAGAGAAACGCTACCCAGTCCAGTATTCTGGCCTGGAGAATTCCATGGACTGTATAGTCCAGAGGGTCACAAAGAGTCGGACGCAACTGAGAGAATTTTACCTCACTTCACTTCACTTCACTTGCATATCCATAAAAGTATAAAATGGAAAAAAGAGTCTTTTCTTCCTTTAAAGTCATGTAGAAAATCTGTCTTTAAGAACTGGTACATTGGCAGGTTATCGTCATTTTATAAATTGCTATTATCAATGAAATTGTTTTGGTGTTTTAGTCATTAAGGAATGTTTATAGGTAGTGTATTGAATAGGTTTTATAAATATCAGAAATCATGCTGAGACTCTACTTGTGTGAAATCAGCAAAGGAAAGTTATAACTGTAACATAATGCTAACACTTGTCACGAATTTTCGTACATGAAGAGCCCTCTGCTTTAAATTATTATAGTTATGGTGAAGTCATTTTGGAGGAGGTGTTGGTAAACTTAATTCCTAGAAAAAAGACAGGAGATTAAACAAAAGGTGATTTCTGTATCTTTAGTCCTTTTCTCCCTACCCCCCAAGATTTCCATTCGAACTATTTGTACATTATACAGTTATACATTGTACATTGTGAAGAATCCTATTCTTCAAAACTAAGAGGGGATCTGAAGTAGAAATCCTATGGTATGTAGAGAAACCTTTCTTCTAGCTTCTCAATAAAATAATATGCCTTTCCATTTTCATGTTATTCCAGCACATTTGGTTGTTAATAAACTGTTAATGTCTGCCTTCTCTAATCTTCCCTCTCTCTTGGAAGGGTCTAGTTTGGCAAAAGATGAAAGTACCAACTTGCATCTCTGAGTGCTTAGCACCAGAGAACAAGTACCAAATTCTGTTTAAAGTCAGAGGTAGAGGATTTGGCCTAGAGAACCATGCCTGAATCAAAGCAAGGAGACCTGAGGCTTGTGTAACAACAATTGAGAGTAGGTTGCAGAGAGAGCCAAGGACTTAATAAGCGAAGAAGATCAAGGCTAGGAAGAGTGAGTTGCAGGAGATATGGGTGAATTATAGAGGCAGCTGTGCCGGAGACCTGCTCCAGCTGGACAGGGTTCCCTCAGGATGGACGGCGTCGGCGATACGAATGAGAAGACACAGCGAGTCGTGGTGTTTCTAAAAGTCTTCCGACTTTATTGTTTTCAGGGCAGCTTTTATATTTTTAGTTGTACATAGAGACAAATGTAAAGTGTAGAGTCACGCCAAATCAAATCAATGGGTCAGCAGTTTTTAACCCTTAGCGGAACCAGGACACTGTTTGCGTTTTTCAGTTACAAAAAGTTTAAAGTTGTTTACATCATCTTCTGGCCTTGAGGCCTGCTAACATCTGGTGACTCTTTTATTGATAAGGGTTGATCAGCCAGGACACTTTTGCATCAGGCACAGAAAGTATCAGGGTTACATTTTTTAAAGAAAACAGGCACAGCAGATTATGACAAAGAAAGGATTCACAAACTCAGAGTTTCAAGGTAAAACCTGTTTTTTGTACTCTATCTTATGCCTTGAGCCTAACAGAGAAGAATGTGGTCCCATAAAGTCATGGCACAGCAGCTGAAAGCACCAAGGTCAGTGCTTAGCAAAATCACCAGCTGAATTAACAATCGTCTTATTATTTGTATTAAAGCTAAACTTCTATTTATATAAATCTTTAACTATTATGCTTTCATTATAGAGGCTAAATACGTTAAGAGCAAAAACACAGTGAGTAAATGTAGTCTAAGTAACACTTTCATATAGCAATATCTCTTACATTTCTTGATAAGCCTTTTTTCCTACGAAGGGCTCTGTGCCCGTTGGGGCTTTCTGTGTGGAAGCTCTCAATGCTGATTTGTTGTTAAGGAGCAGCCATGCACATTAACTCCAAAGGCACAGGTATATTTATTAAGCAAACCAATATGCTAGCAAGAGGAATTTAGATTAGCACACTCTATATCCTAGATAATTTTATTAGGGTGCTATCATTCAGGGGCCTTGTTGATTAAGGTTTCGGAATGATCTGTTTTAGAAGAGAACCAAGGAAAAGCCTTTTGCCTAAGTCACAGAAAATAAGAAGAGGTTTATTATAGCAAACATCAGAAAGACAGATATTATCTTTAAGGTGAGCACTGAGGCAGCCTTCCGAGAATCCCTGAAGGCTGAGAAGCCATGCTCAAATCAGTCCTCTTCCTCATGACTCTGTCACGAGTGGGATCTCGTGGGCCGGCTCCCGGCACAGCTGGACTCTGGCAAGTGACTGGCCTTTTGTGTTCCTTGTGGTGTTTTATGCAAATAGTGTATGTCCCGTGAGTAGGAGCTGAGGTGGAATGAGTGCCATTCCTTTTCTCCCTCAGTTCTGTACCTGGAAAGTACGGCTCTGTTTTGGAGGAGTTAAGGGAAGCCTTAATATGGAGACTGAAACTTGAATGCCTAGAGGTCAGGAAGGTCATATGAGAGTTAAGTGGACTGGCTTTAAGAGAATAAGGAGTCATGGGGACTGTGGTGAAATGAAGAACGAATCCAATTTAAAGCTCCAGCTGACTACTGCCATTAAAGGAATGGGACTTCCATGTTGGTAGATTCTTCAGAGTTTTCAGGAGAAGCTAAAAATATAGGCTTTGGGTGAAATTTCCTAAATTTTAAAATATTTTGCTGGCCAACCAAAACTGTTTTACCTCTAGCGTACCAGTTTGTCTCCTTTACTCTAATGCATTTTCTATGCATTCGTAAGAATTCATATGAGTGTGTTTCTGAAATCTCTTTCTTCTAGTAAACCCACGGGAGGTGCTCATGATGTTACAACAAGTCCGTTTTCTATCCATTAACATATCTGAGTTGTCTTGGATTGTTGCAGCACATCATAGAGGCTTGTGGAGTGGAGGATAGCAGGGAACAGTGAAGTGTTTAGTTTGAAAGACCACAAATGAATAGTCTCCATTTTATTGAAAATTGCTGGGCAGCAGTCTTGATTTTGGTGGATGGTTAGTTTGGTCATGTCAGAAAGGTGACCAATATCTCCCACTCAGAAATCCTCTCCTGGTGCTTGTCATTGATCAATTATCTCCTTATACCTTTTTTTTTTTTTTTTTTTTCACCATACCACTTTTGGGATCTCAGTTCCCCTACCCAGAACTGAACCTGGGCCACAGCAGTGAAAGCACAAGTCCTAACCACTTGGCCAATGGTGAACTCCCCTCCTTATACATTTCTTGATAGACCAGATGTCTTTTTGCATTTTCGTTTTCTAGGTATTTTCTAGCTATAGTGGAGTATACTATAGACTAGATATGTAGCAGGGGTAGAAAGTGTAATTGTATCTTTCAGAGGAAATTGTGGATTGGTCACATTTATTCCTTATATCACTTGACACCTTCTGAAATTCTCATGAGTTGGCAACCATAGATTATTTTTAATGTTTTTGTTTTTTAACTTCTTTAAAGTGTTTCATAGTTATTATTGCTTTTTCATTTGCGTAATGCCTGCACAAGGTTAACCAGAGAAAAAGAAAGAAAAATAAAGTAAAAAACCAATAAGCAGAGTATACAGTGAAGTCAAATCCTTCTCATTTTAGAACCTACTTACCCTTTCTTTCTCTATGGTTTTCTTCTTTCCTCCCCTGTAGGTTTCTGTTTTCTTCCGTTATGGTTCCAGAGATATTATGTACATAAACATCATTTTAAACCATGAATATAAAATGTGAAGGGTTTTCTACAATTGTATTCAATATCTTGGGGATAGAAATGCAGTTTGGTAATTGAGATTATTGATCAACAGGAGCAGATGGATTAGAAAAACAGGGAGATGAAGGGAGTCCAGGATTTTAAGGTCTGAATGAGGTCAGAGACTAGATTTGGAGATAGTGAGGGATGATATGTAATTGTATTTAAGAGATCCAGAGTTGGGATAATTAGACCTGGTATTGGTTTTAACTGACCTCATATAATGTATGTGTTAATTCCTGAGTAGAGCAAAAAATGTTTCTTTCTCATATTTAAGCTCACAGAATTGTAATGATTCACAAAGATCATATATTCAGTAACCATGAACTGTCTTTAATATCCAGGCATATTGCATAGTAAGTACAAGCTCAAATTTGTAAAACTTTAGATTTCTAATTGCCCATCATTTCATTAAAAAAAAATTATAATGCTATTTGCAAGGCTTTTGATCTATAGTCTTCTAGAAAAAAATTCAGTACCATAGACAGAAAAAATCATGTTTCAGGTAATAGAATATGTCACTGCATACAAATCCATTCTTACTTCAATCAAAAAAGAATACGACACGTTTATTGAGACGATAAAGAAAAGCCAAAGAACTGCATTTTATCTTCATGGAAAACTTAAAGTTTTGGCAGGAGAGCCCACAGCATTGGTATATCACAGGAAAAGAATAGCCCAACTTCAAGCAAAGTAAGTATATTCGTAAGTAGCCCAAAAGATGATAATTGCTACTTGGTTTTATTAACTAGCCATTGTAACTATAACCAGTGATTCTTAGTCATCTTCAACTTTGATTTTACTTTAAAGCCATGTTTTTATGTTACCCTTCCTATTGAAATTACTGTATTTTTACTTGAAAAATAATATTAATTCAGTTTGAGAATTTTATAATATCTCTTAGGATAATTGGAGGCACATTGTAGTATCGTAAAAATGAAGGATGCAGATAATTGCTCCAGGTAATTTCTTGCATGGAAGGTTTAATGGTACAATTTCATGATTATTATCTGAAATAGAGCACTTAATCTTGTGATGCACAAAGGTAAGTAATCTACTGGGAGAGGATAAAACTCTCACTCTTGTTGAACAGTCTCAGATTTTCAGTGTTCCATTTGGTAATTGATGGGTAAATTGTTCTTATAGATAATTTCAAGTCAACCTGAAAATTATGTGAAACTTGACCTCCACTTTTGGTAATGTAGCTGGCTAGATGTTGGGATTACTTCTTGTTGGGACAAAATGCTACATAAAATAGTAAAAAAAAAAAAAAAACATTGTTTTTTCAAAAGGGACAGGAGGCTGATAAGATAGTAACGGAAATATTAGGGCAAAATCAGAAGACAAAAGATAGAGGAGCACTAAAGCTTCTTTAACCCTGAAAGCATTTATTGAAACTTGTGACCATGAGCTTTAGTTTTTACTGTGGCACAGAGGTATGAAAGACAGAGCCTGGCATCTGTCTGCCCAACGGTTGTAGTCTACTGGGAAATCTTCCCCATGTAAAGCTGGGATGATTACGGGCTACACCCTGAAGAGTGAACAAGAGGTAAATTGCTCCACTTTTGGGGACTGCATGGAAAATTGCCTTCTGCTTATCAGACTGCTAACAGATTCAGGGCCTATTTTTGGAGTGATGAAGTGTTCAGGAGCTAAAAATGGTAGTATTTGCACAGCACTTTGAATATGCTAAAATTTACTGAATTGAACATTTTAAAAGGATGAATTTTAAGGTACACAAACTATATATCAATAAAGCTACTATAAAAAAGTCTTGGAGGATAGAGTGAAAAAGTTATTATGTCTAATCATAACTCAAAGAGAAGAGAATATGAGACAGAGACAGTGTTTGAAAAGAAAAATGGCTGAGAGTTTTCTAGAATTAGTGAAAGATATCAATTCACAGATTCTGGAAGACCAAAGAATCCCATTGTAAGTAATAAATACTCAGCTAGATTAATTGTACTGAAATTGTCAAGGATGAGGAGATCATAAAAGTAGCTATGGAAAGGAACAACTGGATACCTTCTAATCTGTGTTATAGCATGTGTTGGAGCTTAATTCCTTTTTATGGCTGAATAATATTCCATTGTATGTATATACCATATTTCATTTACTTATCTGTTGATGGATACTTGAGTTTTTTCCACGTTAGGCTATTGTGACTTGTGCCACCATGAACATTCTTGTACAAGAATCTGTTGAGTCCCTGCTTTCAATTTTTTCAAAAGTCCATTTACTTTTAACATGTCTTTCTTTCTAAAGCACAACTATTAATATTTGGATGAAAACCAGGGACATTTTATCTCCACAGCCCCTCTTTCATAAATACTGCAAGTTCTTACTCTGAGCTGTCTATAGTTACCAAGAATGCTGTATAATAATGAGACTGTGTAGCAATTATTTACTGACAAACTTGTTTTTACTGTCTGAGCCACCAGGGAAGCCCTGACAAACTTGTTTTTAATTGCCAAAAACCCTGTAACATTTATGTATCCAGCTGATTTTAATCTATTATTTCCTCCCTGGGCCAAAATATTAGTGATAAGCCAAGGAAGTAAATTTTAGATTATGGTTTAAAGAAGTTTTTATCTACTTCCTGGTTTTTAAAATTACCATTTGTGGATGAACTCAGTTTTATCTCAGAGTGCTGTCAGTAGCACAGGATCCAAATTAATGGAGTAGGCTAAATAATGGTCCCCAAAGAAATAGGTTCTAATTCTGAGAACCTGGAAATGTTACTTTATTTAGTAAAAGGGTCTTTGCAGATATGATTACATTAATGTAATTAAGGATTACATTAAGGATCTTGCCCTAAGGAAATTATATTGGATTATCCCATTGCAGGTGTCCTTATAACAGAGTGGTAGAGGGAACATTGACACAGGAACAATGGGAGAAGGTATCATGACCTCGAAGGTAGAGACTGAAGTATGCAGCCACTGAAGACTGGTCGCCTGCCCTCAAAAGTTGGAAGAGGCAAAGAACTGATTCTCCCCTAGAGCTTCTAGAGGAAGCATGAACTCAAAATAACAAATTTTGACCCAGTGATACTATTAGATTGGTGCAGAAGTAATTGTGGTTTTTGCATTGTTGAAATTTGCCATTTGATATTGGAATACATTCTTAAATAAATGTGGTTATGTTACACATCATTTTAATGTGCATTTCTCGCTTTGTGTTTTTTTTGCTAATGACATTGCTTGCTGTTTATTTTATATTTATTTTAGACCATGGAAATGATTTTAGACAAAAAATTCAAGCGATTTTCTTACTTCAGTTCAAAATCGGTCATAAAACAGTGGAGACAACTCACAACATCAACAATGCATTTGGCCCAGGATGAACTAACAAACATACAGTGCAGTGGTGGTTCAAGAAGTTTTTGCAGAGGAGATGAGAGCCCTGAAGATGAGGAGCATGGTGGCCAGCCATTGGAAGTTGACAAGGACCAATTGAGAGCCTTCTTTGAAGCTGACCTCATGAACAGCTGCATGAGAAGTTGCCAAAGAACTCAACATTGATCATTCTATGGTTGTTGGGGATTTGAAGCAAATTGGAAAGGTGAAAAAACTTGATAAGTGGATGCCTCATGAGCTGACCGAAAATCAAAAAAAGCATCCTTTTAAGGTGTCTTCTCTTATTCTCTACAACAACGGACCATTTTTTGATTGGATTGTGATGTGTGATGAAAAGTGGATTTTATTAATATATGACACATGACAATGACCGGCTCAGTGGTTGGCCCAAGAAGCTCCAAAGCACTTGCCAAAGCCAAACTTGCACCAAAAAGGTCGTGGTCACTGTTTGGTGGTCTGCTTGCCTGTCTGACCCACTACAGCTTTCTGAATCCCAGCAAAACCATTACATCTGAGAAATATGCTCAGCAAATCCATGAGATGCACCAAAACCTGCAACGGCTGAAGCCGGCATTGGTCAACAGAAAGGGCCCGATTCTTCTCCACAACAATGTCTGACTGTACATCACACAACCAGCACTTCAAAAGTTAAAGGAATTGGGCTACAAAATTTTGCCTCATCTGCCATATTCACCTGACCTCTCACCAACCAACTACCACTTCTTCAAGCATCTCAACAACTTTTTGCAGGGAAAACGCTTCCCCAACCAGTAGGATGCAGAAAATGCTTTCCAAGAGTTCACTGAATCCCAAAACACAGATTTTTACACTACAGGAATAAATGAACATTTCTCATTGACAAAAGTGTGTTGATTGTGATTGGTTCCTATTTTGATTAACAGAGATGTGTTTGAGCCTGGTTGTGATGATTTAAAATTCACGGTCTGAAACAGCAATTACATTTGCACCAACCTAATAATATTGGACTTCTGTTCTCCAGAACTATGAAAGAACAGATTTCTGTTGTTTTAAGCCACCAAGTTTGTGGTATTTTGTTATAGCAGCCACAGAAAACTAATATGATTACTTAACAAAAATGATTTTTAAATTGCAAAGGTAATTTTCAACCAAAGGGAATGGACTTAGTACTTTGTGGCCAGATTATTCTATTTAACATTTAAAAATTTCTAGTAAGGTTACAAATCATAGTCAGTATAAGATTTTATTGATGCTTTGAAAGAGAATGGTTTCTCACTTATGAGGTTAATTAACTTCTTAGGCATTGTTTTGTAAACTTTCACCCACTTTCATAATGGGTGCAAAATGATAATTAGCCAAATTAAAGTAATAATTTAACCTGTTTTACTTTGAATGGTATGATTAAATAATTAGTTGAAAGAAACATATTAAAAAAGCCTTTCTGATTTACAGGATGGGACTTATTGAAAACAATTCCTCAAAGATTCAATTGCAGATAAATGAAATGAAACAAGTCAGGGCAAAGTATGACACAAAAGAAGAACAATATTGTACTTTCTGCAAAGATCCTTCAAAACCTATTCCAGGTACAGTATTTTGTTTAAAATACTTGTGAGAAATTCCAGTTGTTTCCTTAGCATGTGGAATCTTCCCAGACCAGGGATCAAACCTGTGTCCCTTACATTACCTGGCAAATTCTTAACCATTGGACCACAGTGAAGTCCCTTCATTAAGTCTTCAGTGATGATTTGTTTAAAACTGCCAGCCATTTAGAAATGTATGCTAATGTTCAGTAATCTACAAGTTCGTGCTGCCATCTCTTATTTCTTAACATAGTCAACCATCTGACCTATTTTGTTAATACTAAGACTTATTCTTTGAGCACAAGCGTCCCACACACGGCTTGTCTTGTTTGATTTGTTCCCTTTCCCTTAGGCATGACTCTCCAAGAATCTGTCAGTTTAGATGCTCTCACTAAATACTTGAAACATCTTGAAGGTAAATACGCAGAAACTGAAGAACTTATGTCCAAAAAATACGTACCCATTCAGAGGAAGGCAGAGTTAGATGAGGAAATGACTGTGGTATTAGAACGGCGAGATTCAGCTGAAAATCTGAACACTGAATTACAGTTTAGGTATGCAAGTTGCATCTATGTTTTAAAAGTTTGAAGCATTTATTTGTGTTGATTTTAATACTCCACTATTTGATTTTAGGTTCAGTATGTCATGAATGTTTTTTATCTTTATAGTCATCAAAGACTGCAGGTTATTTCACAAGCACTTACTTTGTGGGTAAAATCTGACAAGAGCAGATCATTTCAAGATGTCGTGGAGAACATTCAGAAAAGTAAAGATTTACACGGTAAATGATCTGTATTTTTTAAGTATCATAAATAATGGAAGACATTTTGTTTCCCCTTGAAAACTAAAGAATGGGGATTTTCCTAGGCTGAGTTTTAAAAATGTAAAAATGTACTTACTTTTGTTAGGGCTTCTGGTACCCTATGGGCTTCTTCCTTCAGCAGCTGGCAGATAATCTGTAAAGAGTAAACTTGGTTAGCCAGGGAGAGAATACCTGAAAATGTACCTGAAAGTAAGGAAGCAAGGGGTAGGGAGGCCATTCAGTTTAGGAAGAGGTTGTTGCTATTAGAACTATAGCATTAGGTTGTTGGTATTAAACATTTATGTTTGTTGTTTTTATTAATTGATAACCTTAAATCATCTGATAATGCCGTTAATATTTATAGATAAACAAGGCATTGTTGAAGAACTACTTGAAGAAGACCCAAGCAAGGCAAAAGAAACTGAAGTTTTGCTGTACTTCATTGAAAGGCAAATATTTAAAAAGCTTTGATCTTCCTTAAGATATAGCATTTATTTAATAATTAAACGCTTACTCAATATTTAGCATTTTTTAGCATCTTTTTGTAAATATTAGCATCTTTTTGAGCTGCAGTCTCTAGCTTTTGTATTTTTAAAATGCTACTCTAGTAGACAAATTAGAAAATAGACTAGAATTTTTAGAATATAGATTCTTTATGAAAATAAATACCAGATTGATGGTCTCAGAGATTTTACGGAAGATATAGCTGGACTATAGTGTTAAGTTTTATTTATATTTTTCTTGTATTCCCTAACCATTGACCTGATCTTACAAAATGTTTTTGAGAACATCTTCTTTTATTTGTTTATTTATTTTTGCCTGTGTTAGTTAGGTGTTTGTTGCTGTGTGTGGGCTTTCTCTAGTTGCAGAGAGCTGGGGCTACTCTTCGTTGTGATGCATGGGCTTCTCATTCCCGTGGCTTCTCTTGTGCAGCACAGGCTCTAGGGCACTTGGGCTTTGAGCACTTGCACTTCAGCAGTTGTGGTGTGTGGGCCTAGTTGGCCCATGTTTGATCCTCCTAGATCAGGGATCGAACTCAGGTCACCTACGTTGGCAGGTGGATTCTTTTTTTTTTTTTTTCTTTACAATATTGTATTGGTTTTGCCATACGTTAACATGAATCTGCCATGGGTGTACATGTGTTCCCCTTCCAGAACCCCCATCCCACCCCTCTGGGTCATCCCAGTGCACCAGCCCCGAGCACCCTGTATCATGCATTGAACCTGGACTGGTGTTCCCCTTCCAGAACCCCCCTCCCCACCTCCCTTCCCACATATGATCTGAACCCATGGGTGATAATTTACATGCTTGCATGGAGTCCAAAAAAGACTGTTCTATACATCTGTGTCTCTTTTGCTGTCTTGCATACAGGGTTATCTTTACCAACTTTCTAAATTCCATATATATGTGTTAGTATGCTTTATTGGTGTTTTTCTTTCTGGCTTACTTCACTCTGTATAATAGGCTCCAGTTTCATCCACCTCATTAGAACTGATTCGAATGTATTCTTTTTAACAGCTGAGTAATATTCCATTGTGTATATGTACCACAGCTTCCTTATCCATTCGTCTGCTAATGGACATCTAGGTTGCTTCCATGTCCTGGCTATTATAAACAGTGCTGCGATGAACATTGGGGTACATGTGTCTCTTTCAGTCCTGGTTTCCTCAGTGTGTATGCCCAGCAGTGGGATTGCTGGGTCATATGGCAGTTCTATTTCCAGTTTTTTGAGGAATCTCCACACTGTTCTCCATAATGGCTGTACTAGTTTGCATTCCCATGGCAGGTGGATTCTTAACCACTGGACCACCAGGAACATCTTCTTGAATCAGATTATCCAAGCCAATTTAGTCCTTCTTTTCCTCATTTGTATCCTATGACGTATTAGGAAGGCATATTTCTGTCAAATATGTATTAAATTATTATATATAGTGTATAGTAAAGGCTTAAAGAGGTCTGACTTTTTTCTTTTTTTTTTTAATTTTTAAATTGGAGGATGATTGCTTTACAATGTTGTATTGGTTTCTGCCATAAAACAGCATGAATCAGCCATAAATATATGTTTATACCCTCCCTCTTGAGTCTCCTTCCCACCCCCTTAAGACTTTATTCTTTAAGAGCTTAATTCATAGGCTATGAGGCCAATCTGTAATGAACATACGTAATATTCCTTGTCTTCTATGTTAAACAGTTTTCTCTTGTTGATTTGCTTGTTGATATGATATAAAGAAGGGGTAAAGATCATAGTGAGGGGCCCCAAAGCCTGGATTATTTCCTCATACTCTATGCTTCTCTAAGTCTACCAGCTTCAGATATGACAGAAAAACCCTGAGAATAAAAGTTTTATGTATTTTGCTTATTATTACTTTGATGTTTTTCCTCCTCTGAGGTTCCACGTTCATTTGCAACACTCTTTAAATCCTGTTTGGCATAGTTTTATTAATAGTGAGGTAAGGGTTGAGCTGGAGACATTTTGCCCTAGGAAGACGAGTAGAAGCTTAAGTTATCTGAACTCCTATCTTTTCTTCTTTCATTTAGTCTCACGTTCAGATGGGAGTCTGATTACTGGTGGAACAACTTACGTTTCTGAATACCAAGGACTCCTCTTGATTTTCAGCTTTGGCAGCCTTTGAGTTCAATTAATTAATATTTACCCTACATTGAGCCTCTAAGCAGATTGCCCTTCTTTCCCCTGGATCCCCTTTTCTTCTGGAGATGATATGAGAGAAAAAAAAAATCTGAGCTCATTATAAATTCAGTGAAGTTCTTTCCGTTTCCTATGTACTATGAGAATAAGGTACATAATCAGGTTCAACTCACCTGGCAGGTGAGAATCTTCTTCTGAAGCTACAAAAAATAATATTAGGGAAGGGAGTGAAAGTACTATAAGAATAAGTATATAATCAGGTTCAAGTCACCTGGCAGGTAAGAATCTTCTACTGAAGCTACAAAAAATAATATTAGGGAAGGCAGTTAAAGAATATCTTAGAGAGTTAATGGATCTAGTCATAGTTTATTAGAGGTGCTTTTTTGTATTACTATACTACTATGTTTAATCTGTATTAGACATTTCTAATCAGTTTTCTTTACTTTTTTTGTGTACTGTTATATAATGAAATGCAATGACTGTAGGTTCAATGAATTAATCTCACTTGGGGAATATGAAAAGGCAGTTTATTTTGCAGTGAATGGTCCTAGAAGAATACTTCAAAACACTGGGACAGTGAATAAACTTAAGGGTAAGCATTTCTCTCTGAATCTTACATATACATGCTAATTATACTTTTTTTTCCCCCTGATAGAATGGGATGAGTATTGAACTGGGAAATAAGATCTAGGCTCCAGCCCTATATCTATCATTTACTCAGTTTCCTTACCTATAACATTAAGGAGTTTGATTAGGTTTTCCAAATTAAGTTATGAAATATTTCAAGTGTACAGAAAAGTATGAATAACAGCAAAGATTGAGGGCAGGAGGAGAAGGGGGCAACAGAGGATGAGATGGTTGCATGGCATCACCAACTCAATGGACATGAGTTTGAGCAAACTCAGGGAAATAGCAAAGGGCAAGGAAGCCTGACGTGCTGCAGTTCATGGGGTCACAAAGAATCAGAAACAGCTTAGCGACTGAACAATAACAATTCACTATCAAGCTTAAAAATGTTAGTATTTTGTCAGGTTTGCTCCACTTCCTTTAAAAGCAGTTTTGTTGTAGCGAGACATACAATAAATTGTACACTGTTAAAGTATACAGTTTGTTAGGTTTTGACATATGTATCCTCCAAAAGTTCCCTCTTTGTCCTCAGCGATCTCGCTCTAAATCAAATCCCTTAACGATTATACAGTGGAAGTGACAAATAGATTCAAGGAATTAGATCTGACAGAGTGCCTGAAGAACTATGGATGGAGGTTCGTGACATTGTACAGGAGGCAGTGATCAAGACCATTCCCAAGAAAAAGAAATGCAAAAAGGCAAAATGGTTGTCTGAGGAGGCCTTACAAATAGCTGAGAAAAGAAAAGACGCTAAAGGCAAAGGAGAAAAGGAAAGATGTATCCACTTGAATGCAGAGTTCCAAAGAATAGCAAGGAGAGATAAGAAAACCTTTCTCAGTGATCAATCCAAAGAAACAGAGGAAAACAACAGAATGGGAAAGACTAGAGATCTCTTCAAGAAAATTAGAGATACCAAGGGAACATTTCATGCAGACATGGGCAAAATAAAGGACAGAAATGGTATGGCCCTTACAGAAGCAGAAGATATTAAGAAGAGGTGGCAAGAATACACAGAAGAACTATACAAAAAAGATCTTCATGACCCAGATAACCGTGATGGTGTGATCATTCACCTAGAGCCAGACATCCTGGAATGTGAAGTCAAGTGGGCCTTAGGAAGCATCACTACGAACAAAGCTAGTGGAGGTGATGGAATTCCAGTTGAGCTATTTCAAATCCTGAAAGATGATGCTGTGAAAATGCTGCAGTCAATATGCCAGCAATATTGGAAAACTCAGCAGTGGCCACAGGACTGGAAAAGGTCAGTTTTCATTCCAATCCCAAAGAAAGGCAATGCCAAAGAATGTTCAAACTACCGCACAGTTGCACTCATCTCACACGCTAGTAAAGTAATGCTCAAAATTCTCCAAGCCAGGCTTTAACAGTACGTGAACCGTGAACTTCCAGATGTTCAAGCTGGATTTAGAAAAGGCAGGGGAACCAGAGATCAAATTCCCAACATCTGGTGGATCATCGAAAAAGCAAGAGAGTTCCAGAAAAACACCTACTTCTGCTTTATTGACTACACCAAAACCTTTGACTGTGTGGATTACAATAAACTGTGGGAAATTCTTCAAGAGATAGGAATACCAGACCACATGACCTGCCTCTTGAGAAATCTGTATGCAAGTCAAGAAGCAACAGTTAAAACTGGACATGGAACAACAGACTGGTTCCAGATTGGGAAAGGAGTAGGTCAAGGCAGTATATTGTCACCCTGCTTATTTAACTTATATGCAGAGTACATCGTGGGAAATGCCAGGCTGGATGAAGCACAAGCTAGAAACAAGATTGCTGGGAGAAATATCAATAACCTCAGATATGCGGATGACACCACCCTTATGGCAGAAAGTGAAGAAGAACTAAAGAGCCTGTTGATGAAAGTGAAAGAGGAGAGTGAAAAATCTGGCTTAAAACTCAACATAAAAAAAACTAAGATCATGGCATCTGGTCCCATCCCTTCATGGCAAATAGATGGGGAAACAATGGAAACAGTGTCAGACTTTATTTTGGGGGGCTCCAAAATCACTGCTGATGGTGATTGCAGCCATGGAATTAAAAGATGCTTGCTCCTTGGAAGAAAAGCTATGACCAACCTAGACAGCATATTAAAAATCAGAGACATTACTTTGCCAACAAAGGTCCATGTAGTCAAAGCTTTGGTTTTTCCAGTGGTCATGTGTGGATGTGAGAGTTGGACCATAAAGAAAGCTAAGCATCGAAGAATTGAACTGTAGTGTTGGAGAAGACTCTTGAGAGTCCCTTGGACTGCAAGGAGATCCAACCAGTCCATCCTAAAGGAAATCCATCCTGAATATTCATTGGAAGGACTGATGCTGAAGCTGAAACTCGAATACTTTGGCCACCTGTTGCAAAAAAAAACTGACTCATTGGAAAAAACCCTGATCCTGGGAAAGATTGAAGGTAGGAGGAGAAGGGGACGACAGAGGATGATATGGTTGGGTGGCATCACCAACTCAATGGACATGAGTTTGAGCATGCTCCAGGAGTTGGTGAAGGACAGGGAAGCCTGGTGTGCTGCAGTCGATGGGGTCGCAAAGAGCTGGACACGACTGAGTGACTGAACTGAACTGAACTGATCCCTCTCTCCCACTACTCCCCTCCCTGCCACTGGTCTCCCTCACATGGCTTCTCTCCAGCCCCCAGGCAGCTACTTATCTGCTATCAATCACCAAAGATTAGTTTGCATTTTCTAGAATTTCATATAAATGAATTATAATGTAGGTATCCTTTTTTTTTTTTTTAATCTTGTAAACCCCAAACAGGAACTGCTTATCTAACTGAAATAGCCAGTCTTAGTTCAATTCTTTACAAGAGACTTGTAATATTCTTAGAAATAAGATGTTCTAATGATCAATTTTAAAATTACTTGTTACATAGTATACCACGAACCATAATCTGAAATCACAGAGCAACATAAAAATAAAGACTGAAAAACAAACAAAACCAAAAAGATAAGTGTAAAAGTGTAAAAGATAAGTGTAAAATTCTTTTGTTTATATTTTCAAGTTTATTTCAGAAACAGTGAGAAAATTAATTTCTGTTGTTTTTTTAAAGGCACCCAGTATGTGATGATTTGTTACAGGAACTCTAGGAAAGTAATACAGTGTATGTATGTGCAGTGTGTATGTGTGTATGGGGGGTGCATATAGCTTCCACAAATGCTTCCAGAGATGTTCATCTTGCTCCTTTCACTCCACATTTGGGACCTTTCCTGCCATACTACATAAGTATGCAGTTATCTCTGGAGATGGCTAATATAATAGTATCCATGCACTCTCCAGATTCATCTGAAAATAGAGGCTACAAATTTACTGTTCCCTTGGGCAGGAGAAATTGTCTTGAAATTATTGACAGCCTTTTTAGGGTGGTGGTCCACTATTGTTTTTCTCCTCTTTTGCCCTATTCTATAGGTATGCTTTTTTGACTGATTTCTTGCACTGAGCACAGTTATTTTGGAATTCATCCATGTTATTGCATCTATCAATAATTTATTCTTTTTTATTGCTGAGTAGTGTTCTATTATGTGAATCAGTTCAGTTCAGTTCAGTCGCTCAGTCGTGTCCAACTCTTTGCGACCCCATGAATTGCACCACGCCAGGCCTCCCTGTCCATCACCAACTCCCGGAGTCTACCCAAACCCATGTCCATTGAGTCAGTGATGCCATCCAACCATCTCATCCTCTGTCGTCCCCTTCTCCTCCTGCCTCCAATCCTTCCCAGCATTAGGGTCTTTTCCAATGAGTCAGTTCTTCGCATGAGGTGGCCAAAGTATTGGAGTTTCAGCTTCAACATCAGTCCTTCCAATGAACACGCAGGACTGATCTCCTTTAGGATGGACTGGTTGGATCTTCTTGCAGTCCAAGGGACTCTCAAGAGTCTTCTCCAACACCACAGTTCAAAAGCATCAATTCTTCGGTGCTCAGCTTTCTTCACCGTCCAACTCTCACATCTATACATGACTACTGGAAAAACCATAGCCTTGACTAGATGGACCTTTGTTGGCAGAGTAATATCTCTGCTTTTAAATATGCTATCTAGGTTGGTCATAACCTTCCTTCCAAGGAGTAAGCACCTTTTAATTTCATGGCTGCAGGCACCATCAGCAGTGATTTTGGAGCCCCCAAAAATAAAGTCTGACACTGTTTCCACTGTTTCCCCATCTATTTCCCATGAAGTGATGGGACCAGATGCCATAATCATAGTTTTCTGAATGTTGAGCTTTAAGCCAACTTTTTCACTCTCCACTTTCACTTTCATCAAGAGGCTCTTTAGTTCTTCTTCGCTTTCTGCCATAAGTGTGGTTTCATCTGTGTGTCAGAGGTTATTGATATTTCTCCCAGCAATCTTGATTCCAGCTTGTGCTTCTTCCAGCCCAGCGTTTCTCATGATGTACTCTGCATATAAGTTAAATAAGCAGGGTGACAGTATACAGCCTTGACGTACTCCTTTTCCTATTTGGAACCAGTCTGTTGTTCCATGTCCAGTTCTAACTGTTGCTTCCTGACCTGCATACAGGTTTCTCAAGAGACAGGTCAGATGGTCTGGTATTCCCATCTCTTTCAGAATTTTCCACAGTTTGTTGTGATCCACACAGTCAGGCTTTGGCATAGTCAATAAAGCAGAAAGAGATGTTTTTCTGGAACTCTCTTGCTTTTTTGATGATCCAGCAGATGTTAGCAATTTGATCTCTGGTTCCTCTGCCTTTTCTGAAACTAGCTTGAACATCTGGAAGTTCACGGTTCACGTATTGCTGAAGCCTGGTTTGGAGAATTTTGAGCATTACTTTACTAGCGTGTGAGATGAGTGAAATTGTGCGGTAGTTTGAGCATTCTTTGTCATTGCCTTTCTTTGGGGTTGGAATGAAAACTGATCTTTTCCAGTCCTGTGGCCATGCTGAGTTTTCCAAATTTGCTGGCATATCGAGTGCAGCACTTTCACAGCATCATCTTTCAGGATTTGAAACAGCTCAACTGGAATTCCATCACCTCCACTAGCTTTGTTCGTAGTGATGCTTCCTAAGGCCCACTTGACTTCACATTCCAGGATGTCTGGCTCTAGGTGAGTGATCACACCATCGTGATTATCTGGGTCGTGAGGATCGTTTTTGTACAGTTCTTCTGTGTATTCTTGCCACCTCTTCTTAATATATTCTGCTTCTGTTAGGTCCATACCATTTCTGTCCTTTATTGAGCCCATCTTTGCATGAAACATTCCCTTGGTATCTCTAGTTTTTTTGAAGAGATCCCTAGTCTTTCCCATTCTGTTGTTTTCCTCTGTTTCTAGAAATGCTTTATCAGATATTTTCTACCAATTTGTGGCTTGTCTTTTCATTTTCTTAACAGTATCTTTCTAAGAGTAGAAGTCGTTCATTATGTTGAAATCTAATTTATAATTTTTTTTTTTATGGATTGAGAATTTAGTGTAGTACCTAAGAAATTTATGCCTACTCTGCAGAGATTTTTCTTCTATTTTTCCCCTAATGATTTTATAATTTTAGGTTTACATTTAGGTCTGTGATCTAGTTTGGGTTAATTTTTATATATGATGTGATGTATGGGTTAAAGTTTTTTTTTTTTTGAAAGTTTATTTTTTGCTGATAGCTATCTAGTTATTCCAGGATAATTTATTTAAAAAGACTTTCTCCACTCATTCACCTATGTACCTTTGTGACAATCAACTGATTGTCTATTCTATTTCATTGATCTTTTTATCTTGAAACTGGTACTACACTGTCTTGCTTAATGTAACTTTATAGTAAGTCTTGAAATTAGATTGTGTTAGTCTTCAAACTCTGTTCTTCTTTATCAAATTTGGTTTGGCTGTTTTAGGTCTTTTATATTTCTGTTTAAATTTTTGAAGTCAGCTTGTAAATTTCTAAAAAAAATTTAGCAGTGTTTTATAGGTTTCAGTGTTCTGTTTTTGTTTTTTTAAACTTGAAATGTTCAATTTTTACTCAATAATTTTGAGACATCTTGCAAGTAATCAGGAACTCTTTCTTTGGATGCGCTCTAAACTTAGTATAAGTTAAAAGTGATAAAATTTTTAAGTGATATTGGTATATTCCTGAGTTTCTGTCTCTTCTCCCTTTGTCTTGGTCTACTCAAAGTATGGATTGCAAGTTTCAGTAAAAATCAGTGCTTGCAATTAATGCTTAAATAGTATAATTACCAGTGAAATTGAAAAACAGCCAACTTTTATTCATTTAGTAGGTATATGGATCTTACTCTAAGAAATCCACCAAAACTAGATTGGTGATACTTACTGAGTGTTTCATAGAATCACAAAATATTAAGTAAGACATTAAGTGAGATCCTAGTTCCCTGACCAGGGATTGAACCTGGGCCCACAGCAGTGAAAGCACTAAGACCTAACCACTGGACTAGCAGGGAATTCCCATCTTTCACCTCCTTCTGGAGACTCTGAATAGATTTCCATTCCATTCTGCTCTCATTACTTTTAGGTCAGCAATCTTTGGCATTCCTTGACTTGTAGACCCATGTCTCTAATCTCTGCCTTGGTTTTCACATAGCACATGCTATTTAGTCATTGTTGTTGTTCAGTTGCTAAGTCATATCCAACTCTTTGCAACCCCATTGACTGCAGCACACCTGGCTTCCCTGTCCATTATCCAAAATATAAAGTTTAATCCACAAGCATTAGTTAAAAATTACAAATATTAATATATAACTTTAGATTAACATTTTTAGAAAATGATATGAGATGAAAATAAGAATGTGAAGTAAGAAAAAGTAAATTATTACTTAAAAGTATTTGACTGAAAACCTTTTCTTCTCTTTGTAGCTATTGGAAAAATTAGGGGAAAACCTTCCCCATTACTCTTATTTTTTGAGGCTGTCTTTAGCATAAGTCATGCTTTTAGACATCCTGTTGATGCAGTGCTAACTCTGGAAGGAATCAAGTGTGGATTGTCTGAAAAACGTTTAGACTTAGTCATCAACTGGGTCACCCAGGAAAGGTAAGCAAAGCTGTGCTTTTAACTTAATTTTGAAATTTGCTTGGTAAAGCATATATCAAGCGTTTGCTTGATAAAACATAAAAAGTTCTCAAAATTTTAATGGTTTTCTTATCAGTATATTATTTGAGCATTTATTTCAGATCTCTATTGCAATTTATTTAAAAGTATTTACTAAGCATTCATGGATGAAGTAATAAGGCCTAGTCACAATGAGCTCAGGTCAGGAGTTGCCTCAAAGCAATTGACAAGATGATTTGTGACCGGTTATTGGTACATGGAAGTTGATCAGTAAAGATAGAAAAGGGTTGATCAGTCTCATGCTGCTCAGAGGGATAACTTTATTTCAGACAGGCTATGGATACATGTAAAGGATAAGCCCAGGAGAAAACTTACAAGCAGGAGGGACGTGAACCAAGGTAACATTTAAAAGAACAAACAAACCAGCAAGCACAGGCAGGAGGTGGCTTCTTGGAGTTGAGTCTTGGCACAAATTGGCAGACTTGTACCAGGGTTCCCTTGGATTGGGTTCCTTGGAACCAAGGCCTAAGACAGGAATTTGGGTGTTCATGAAGGATGGCTTCTCAAGAAAAACCTGTAAGGGACTGAGTGAAGCAGAATAGGAAAATGGAAAGAGCCAAGCAAGGATGTAACCTCAGGCAAGTATTGACCTTATTTACAGAGGGATGCCTCTGAAGCATTAAACACATCACAGAGCTGTTCCCACTTGAGGGAAGGAGCCAGGCTTCCGTGCTTCTCCATCAGTTAGTCAAGGGCTGTGGGCTGCCTGGATAGGGTGGGAATACATAACTTTCTGGGCATGGTGGCTCCCACTAGCCCTGGGTAATCCCTCACGGAAGGCAAGCACCTGTGAGCCACTGGCAGCCAATACCCACAGCAGCTGGGGAAGGGTATGCTGAGTCAGTAAGGAGGATTTAGGCAGGACACCAAAACAGCATCTGCCTTAGTCAACCATTTGCATAATACATATCTATTTGCTTTTCACAGTAAGTTCACTCCATCCAGGCACATCTCCTCTAGGATTCTGTGGTCATAATTCTTGGGGAAACTTAAAATAAGAGAGTGAGCAGGATGAATTATAGCGCTTGTTACTAGGTCCTAGGGCTGTAATTTGCTTTTTTACAGCTTTATTGAGATATAGTTTATATATAATAACCTATATGTATTTAAAGTGTACAGTTGTTTAAAAACAGCATGATGGAGATATAATTGATACACAGTAGGCTGCACATATTTAAGGTGTGTAATTTGACAAGTATTGACATATGTATTGTTGTTGTTGTTTAGTCGCTCAGTCATGTCTGACTTTGTGATTTCATGGACCGTAGCCCGCCAGGCTCCTCTGTCCATGGGATTTCCCAGGCAAGAATACTAGAGTGAGTTACCATTTTCTTCTCTAGGGGATCTTCCCAACATAGGGATCAAACCTGAGTCTCCTGCATTGCAGGCAGATTCTTTACCACTGAGCCACCAGAGAAACCCTGTTTTGTCATATGCATGCATCCTTGAAATTAACAGCACAATCAAGACACTAAATTTATCCACGACTCTCAAATGTTTCCTTATGTTCCTTTGTAATGCCTCTTCTTTTCTTCCACAACTCATTCTACCTTCCTCCCCATCTCTAGATAACCACTGATCTACTTTATATTATCCTAGTTTTGTTTTCATTTCCTAAAATTATATATATATATACATACATACATATATATATATATATATGTATATATATATATAGGAATCATACATTGTATATTCCTTTTTTTCCTTGGTCTGGCTTCTTTCACTTATAATTACTTTGAGATTCATCCATATTAATTGATACTGATTATTTTTATTCTCTATCACCCATTTTAGAGTCTTCTTACTTATATTTCTTTTGGTCTTGATGGCTTGTCTGCTATAATGACTGTGGTTACCATGCCTTTATCAAACCATGGGTTTTTTTTTTTAATTATTTTATGTTGGAGTATAACTGATAAACAATGTTGTGTTAGTTTCACGTGTACAGCAAAGTGATTCAGCTATACATATACATGAATCTATTCTTTTTCAAATTGTTTTCTCATTTAGAAACTATGGTTCTTGATTTACCCACTGTGTTCAGTTGGCATGGGACTACCCAGATATATAATAGTAGATCATCTGTCACTTGTAACAGACAACATTTGTATAACAAATGTATAACATTTGAAAAACAGCTATTGGGTTGTGCTAAAGATGGAGCATTTATCCACAGAGTATCAAAGACTGTGTAACTAAAATGCTCACCATGAAACTGTATTCTGACAGACTCACCAAGTCATAAGGTCAAATGGACTCAGAAGAGTCCATCCAAAATCAAGTATGACCAAAATCATGCTCAGTCAGGCCCAGAGCACACAAGTAAGCTTCATGGCCCAGACCCCATATCAATTCCCACCGTCCTATGGGTACTGATACTACTTTACACAGCTTGCAACTAAGGGCTCATGGAAGGGCGGGGTTACCTAAGACAAGCAGAAAGGAGAAGGAAAAAAACCCAGACTTTGTTCCTGGAAGGTTAAGATGGTGTCTAGGTGATGCCCCAGGTAAATAGCAGGGAGGGAAAACAGCTCCACCCATTAAGAGAACATTGGATTAAAGATTTACTGAGCATAGCCTCACCCATGAGAACAAGACCCAGTATCACCCTCAGTCAGTCTGTCCCATCAGGAAGCTTTCATAAGCCTCTTACCCTTCTCCATCAAAGGGCAGACAGAATGAAAACCACAATCACAGAAAACCAATATAATCACATGGACCACAGCCTTGTCTAACTCAGTGAAACTATGAGCCATGCCATGTAGGGCCACCCAAGATGGACGTGTAATGGTGGAGAGTTCTGACTCCAAAATGTGGTCCACTGGAGAAGGGAATGACAAACCACTTCAGTATTCCTGCCTTGAGAACCCATGAACAGTATGAAAAGGCAAAAAGATAGGACACTGAAAGATGAACTCTCCAGGTCGGTAGGTGCCCAATATGCTACTGGAGATCAGTGGAGAAATGACTCCAGAAAGAATGAAGAGATGGAGCCAAAGCAAAAACAACACCCAGTTGTGGATGTGACTGGTGATGGAAGCAAGGTCCAATGCTGTAAAGAGCAATATTGCATAGGAACCTGGAATGTTAGGTCCATGAATCAAGGCAAATTGGAAATGGTCAAACAGGAGATGGCAAGAGTGAATGTTGATATTTTAGGAATCAGCAAACTAAAATGGACTGGAATGGGTGAATTTAACTCAGATGACCATTATATCTACTACTGTCGGCAGGAATCCCTTAGAAGAAATGGAGTAGCCATCATGGTCAACAGAAGAGTCTGAAATGCAGTACTTGGATGCAATCTCAAAAATGACAGAATGATATCTGTTCATTTCCAAGACAAACCATTCAATATCACAGTGCTCCAAGACTATGCCCCGACCGGTAATGCTGAAGAAGCTGAAGTTGAACGGTTCTATGAAGACCTATAAGACCTTCTAGAACTAACACCCAAAAAAGGTGTCCTTTTCATTATAGGGGACTGGAATGCAAAGGAAGGAAGTCAAGAAACACTTGGAGTAACAGGTAAATTTGGCCTTGGAGTACAGAATGAAGCAGGGCAAAGGCTAATAGAGTTCTTCCAAGAGAATGCACTGGTCATAGCAAACACCCTCTTCCAACAACACAAGGGAAGATGCTACATATGGACATCACCAGAAGGTCAACACTGAAATCATATTGATTATATTCTTTGCAGCCAAAGATGGAGAAGCTCTATAGAGTCAGCAAAAACAAGACCAGAGGCTGACTGTGGCTCAAATCATGAACTCCTTATTGCCAAATTCAGACTTAAATTGAAGAAAGTAGGGAAAACCACTAGACCATTCAGGTATGACCTAAATCAAATCCCTTACATTATACAGTGGAAGTGACAGATATATTCAAGGGATTAGATCTGACAGAGTGCCTGAAGAACTATGGACAGAGGTTCGTGACATTGTACAGAAGACAGGGATCAAGACCATCCCCATGGAAAAGGAATGCATAAAAGCAAAATGGCTGTCTGAGGAGGCCTTACAAATAGCTGTGAAAAGAAGAGAAGTGAAAAGCAAAGGAGAAAAGGAAAGATATATCCATTTGAATGCAGAGTTCCAAAGAATAGCAAGGAGAGATAAGAAAGCTTTCCTCAGCGATCCACGCAAAGAAATAGAGGAAAACAATAGAATGGGAAAGAATAGTGATCTCTTAGAGATACCGAAGGAATATTTCATGCAAAGATGGGCACAATAAGGGACAGAAATGTTATGGACCTAACAGAAGCAGAAGAAATTAAGAAAAGGTGGCAAGAATACACAGAACTATACAAAAAAGATCTTCATGACCCAGATTACTATGATGGTGTGATCCCTCACCTAGAGCCAGACATCCTGGAATGTGAAGTCAAGTGGGCCTTAGGAAGCATCACCACGAACAAAGCTAGTGGAGGTAATGGAATTCCAGCTGAGCTATTTCAAATCCTAAAAGATGATTTTGTGAAAGTGCTGCACTCAGTTTGCCAACAAATTTGGAAAACTCAGCAGTGGCCATAGAACTGGAAAAGGTCAGTTTTCATTCCAATCCCAAAGAAAGGCAATGGCAAAGAATGTTCAAACTACCGCACAATTGCTCTCATCTCACACGCTAGTAAAGTGATGCTCAAAATTCTCCAAGCTAGGCTTCAACAGTACGTGAACCGTGAACTTCCAGATGTTCAAGCTGGTTTTAGAAAAGGCAGAGGAACCAGAGATCAAACTCCCAACATCCTTTGGATCATCGAAAAAGCAAGAGAGTACCAGAAAAACATCTGTTTCTGCTTTATTGACTATGCCAAAGCCTTTGACTATGTGGATCACAATAAACTGTGGAAAATTCTGAAAGAGATGGGAATACCAGACCACCTGACCTGCCTCTTGAGAAATCTGTATGCAGGTCAGGAAGCAACAGTTAGAACTGGACATGGAACAACAGACTGGTTCCAAATAGGAAAAGGAGTACATCAAGGCTGTATATTTTCACTGTGCTTGTTTAACTTAATGATGCAGAGTACATCATGAGAAGCACTGGGCTGGAGGAAGCACAAGCTGGAATCAAGATTGCTGGGAGAAATATCAGTAACCTCAGATATGCAGATGACAATACCATATGGCAGAAAGTGAAGAACTAAAGAGCCTCTTGATGAAAGTGAAAGAGGAGAGTGAAAAAGTTGCTTAAAGCTTAACATTCAGAAAACAAAGATCATGGCATCCGGTCCCATTGCTTCATGGCAAATAGATGGAGAAACAATGGAAACAGTGGCTGACTTTATTTGGGGGTCTCCAAAATCACTGCAGGTGGTGATTGCAGCCATGAAATTAAAAGACGCTTACTCTTTGGAAGAAAAGTTATGACCAACCTAGACAGCCTATTAAAAAGCAGAGACATTACTTTGCCAACAAGGTCCGTCTAGTCAAGGCTATGGTTTTTCCAGTAGTCATGTATGGATGTGAGAGTTGGACTATAAAGAAAGCTGAGTGCCGAAGAATTGATGCTTTGGAACTGTGGTGTGGAGAAGACTCTTGAGAGTCCCTTGGACTGCAAGGAGATCCAACCAGTCCATCCTAAAGGAAGTCAGTCCTGAATGTTCTTTGGAAGGACTGAATTTGAAGCTGAAACTCCAATACTTTGGCCATCTGATGTGAAGAGCTGACTCATTGGAAAAGACCCTGATGCTGGGAAAGATTGAAGGCAAGAGGAGAAGGGTATGACAGAGGATGAGATGGTTGGATGGCATCACCTACTCAATGGACATGAGTTTGAGTAAACTCCAGGAGTTGGTGATGGACAGGGAAGCTTGGCGTGCTACAGTTGATGGGGTCGCAAAGAGGCGGACACGACTGAGCAACTGAACTGAATTCAAGTGATGCCAACTTGTCTCTTTATCTTTCAGGATGAAGGGTACTCTTTAAACTAATGCTCTTTATATGGTGCTGTATTCTCAATAGGTAGAATACTTGGATCTGGGAAATAAAGAGTGGCCGTGATCAACTGTCACTCCCAGGAGCCTGCTTGGAGAGTGTGTTAGTCAGGGTTCTCCAGAGAAACAGAAAAAATAAAATAAGAAGTGGACTCATGATTGTGGAGGCCGAGAAGTCCCCATATCTGCAGTTGGCAATCTGGAAACTGAAGATCATCAGTGGTTTAAGTTCCAGTCTGAAAACTGGCAGCCTTGAGATTCAAAGGCAGGAGAAGACTGGTTTCCCAGCTAAGTAGTCAGGCAGGAAGAGTTCCCTTTTACCTGAGTGGGTGTCATCCTTTTTTGTACAATTCAGATCTTCAACTGAATGGTTGAGGGCCACCCACATTCAGGAGAGCAATCTGCTTTACTCAGACTGCCAATTGAAGTGTTACTCTCTTTAAATACATTCTCACAGACACACCCCAAATAATATTTGACCAAATACCTGGGCCCTCTGTGTCCCAGTCAACTTGACACATAAAATTAACCTTCAGCACAGGGAGTTTGTGCTTCCCATGCCTGCAGCTTTAGGCTCTGTGAGTCTGGAAGTCCTAATTGATTATTGTGAGAAGGTAGGACTGTTGCTGGACAACAGGGCAAAGGGGAATAGGTTTGGCAGTCAGGCTCTGTATGCCCTTGAAGAGAGCATGGCATCTCAATTTGGGAGTATCATTTACTACATGGGGAATTTTTTAAAAAACTTTTAATTTTGTGTTAGAATATAGCTGATTAACCATGTTGTGATAGTTTAGATGGACAGCAAAGGGACTCAGCCAGACATACACAACTACATGGGGCGTTTGTAAGAAAAGGAATGAGATAGGATAGGGAAGGGGAAAGACCAAGCAAGAATGTGAACTCAGGTAAAGTCTAGGATTAGCCAGTATTGTAGGGATAGAGCTATGGAGCATGAGGCATAATGCAAAGCTGACTACTGGACTGGCTTTTTGTATCCTTTACTAGTCAGTCATCAGCTTTAGATTACTAGGGGGTTGAAAAACAGGCTAATTTTCTGGGTGAGGTGGTTCCAGTTTTGAGGGCAATTTGGAGAAGGAGGCAGCTGTGAGCTGTCAGTAGTCAGCTGGAAAAGAGGCACTGGCACAGTAAAGGGGACCTGAGTGAGGCACCAAAACTGTGTCCACCAGTTTATGAAGATCAGTCTGGAAATAGATACCAGCTCCTTTTGCTGGGTTTGCGTGGGCATGGGTTGGGCTGTGAGTATTGGCAGACAGAGTGACAAAGTTCTCCCTGTCATCTCTCTAGGATCCGTAGGCTGCTTCTTTTGCAGCCTAGGGGCTATGCTTTGTTGACTCTAAATGCATAGGGGAGAATACATATTAGAGAGTAGTTACAATTCTTATATTTAAGAAGGATATCATAAGGGAGTAGATGGACAAATGTAAGCCCTCCCTAAATAACAAATCCACGACTTAGAAATGTCCCAAACATAAAAATATCAAGTTTGCATATTACTACCTACTGCTACCCATTTCAAATTCACATGTCCCTGCACAATTGTGGACAGTCATAAATCTATCCTGGATTGATTGCACTGTTGTTCCCCATTGCGAAGTACCTTCTTCTCACCCCATCATGTTATGCCTTCACTTACTTTTCAGATAATAATTATTCATGTAATAAATATGTTCACATAATCCCTGTTTTAGAAGGCTTCTTCATACGTGTACCCTTCCTTGCCTCCTTTCTTCCTCTGCCTGGTTACACTTCTGCATTCTCCACAAAAAGTGCTTGTCAGGGAGCACTGGTGCAGGCGCATCAAAAAGTACATGTTCATTTCTCCCATCTGTCACCTAGTGCAAAGACACTTCCGACAGGATTGATTGCCTTACATATACTTGGCCCATTCTACCTCTTAGTTGTAAGAATTGAAACTCTTTTGCAGTTTCCTGAGTGCATAAAGTGGGAAAATACCACTACTTTTTCCCCCAAAGTATTCATATTTATATTTCTATATTATCTGGGCATACCATTGAGCATAAATGTCTTTATTCTAAATAGGATAGTTTTATTTAACTCTAGAGCACTCAACTCAACTCTAGAGCACTTATAAGCTAATTAACGTTGTTTGGATTTTCCATGTTTGGGGTTTCTTCTATTTAGATACCTTAGTTCAGACACTATAAAAATCATTACAACTTTACTCCATACCATGTTCACAACAATTGATTTTAAAATGTTAGATTTCAGTCTTCTGGGAGCATTTTTATTCTTTCTTAAGCTTTGATGGAACTATGTGGTAAAACTATGCACTAAAATTAGAAGACTCTGAATAACTATGGATTATACCTGTTCATACATTTCAAGTCTCTATTAGGAACTCATAGAAACAAAAATCTGACCTTTTTCCCAAAAAATGATTGGATGAACTGCTACTGAAAATATGCCACAAATTGAAAGTAAGGCAAAGCCTTTTAAGAGTATGAACTAAATATACTAGCTTATAGAAAAAGCCTTTAGGTTATTTATAAAGCATCATGAATGATGCCCATACTTATGAAGCATGCCATATAGAAAGAGGGATTCCGAATGATTTTTAATGAGTTAATCATTAAAAATGTGTGAAGATAAGCTGCACATCAGTACAAATGTGTGAAGATAAGCTGCATTTTATCTTTATTTAATCTACATTTTTTCTTAATCTCTATTTAGATAGAATACTGTTTTTTATATTTTAGAATGTTTCCTTTTTTTTTTGGACCCAGACATGATAGAAAAGAATACTCAAGGCAAATCACATTTTTTATTCTTAGCCTCTGTCTCCTGATCTCTGACTCTGATGACCTGGCCTTTACCACATAGCTGCCTTTAAAAGTGCTTCAGTTCTTTTCCTGAAGCTCAGCACAGAGCCAGCCCTAGAGCAACCTGGGTTATGGACTCAACTTGGCTCTCTTAGTCATTCCTACTGGTAAAAGTCTAATCACTTGGCCCACAAAGCCTAAATTTAAGAAATGGTGCTTTGTTGGTATTAATGTCTCCAAATTGCAGACGTTGCCCCTAGAAAGGAAAAATATATACCTCTAAAATATTAACTTTACAAACCTAATCCTGTAAGATAACAATAAATGACTATCATGCATAGAGTTGGTGATTATATATTACCTTTATTTTGACTTCTGAAAAATTTACAGCACTGGAGCGAGTAGCCTCTCCCTTCTCCAGGGGATCTTCCTGACGCAGGAATTAAACCAGGGTCTCCTGCATTGCAGGTGGATTCTTTACCAACAGAGTTATCAGGGAAGCCCACAGTCTGGCTTATAATCAAGTATACCTTAGTTTACCTGTGGAGTTAAACATATTTTATTTATTAGTCATTTGTATTCCCCAGAGCTAGTCTGGTCTCAGGTCCACTTTCAGAAGTCTTTGAAAGAGCCTTCTTTAGAGTTGGAAGTTGAGGTTGGAAGAGCCAAGAAGGGCTTTGTGTTAGTTGCTCTGTCATGTCTGACTCTTTGCAACCCTTTGGACTGTAGCCTGTCAGGCTCCTCTGTCCATGGGATTTTTCAGGCAAGAATACTGAAGTGGGTTGCCATGATGAGGTAATTAGGGGGAGAAGAGGGGAGGGAGGTTCCCAGGCTCATTTCCCAGCCTGGTCCAGGGTGCCTCTCTTACCCCCAGGGCTGGCATCCTTGTTTTTCTTCACCTCCTTTTCCTTCAGGGCCAATTCCATTCTTTTGGGGCTTGATCCTCCTCCTCCCTTTGGATAATTTTCTTTTTAATCATACTCTTCGCTTCTCATCATCCTTTTGGAAAGTGACAAGCGAAGACAGAACAGTCTTAGTCTCAACTCTGGCCTTCTCTCAGGTGGGACAGCATCGTGAGGGTGACCACTGAAAATAATAAAATAATAGTATTAATAAGAGAAATAAATACTAAAGTACTTATATTTTCATGTTGCTTCAGTAATATAGTCACCAAAAACAACTAAAATAATGACTTGTTCAGCCTCAGGAAATGCTGTGACTGTAGCTACCAAAACCCATATTTTGGTATTGAAATGTGGAAGTCAGGCAATTGCTTACTACATAATTAATTTGTACTCAGAACCTGCATTTTGATTTTAGACCCACCTCTCTGCTGTCCCCACCAGCAAACACAGGGCTTTATCTACTTAATTTTCAATAAAGAGACATTTTGTAGGGGTTTCAGAATTTCATTTTATTATTATTGGCATTTTATTACATATATGCAGACACTAATATTATGTGATTAATATTACATAGTTAATATTATATAATATTCTGTAGCTGTTAAATAAAAATTTAACTAAAGCACAATTTCAGTACAGCCAATAATTAGAAATGGTTTCTTTAGTAATATCCAAATCTTTTTTGGCTTATGCTTATAGTTTCTATCTTCCCTGGTGGCTTAGATGATAAAGAATCTGCCTGCAACTCAGGAAACCCGGGTTTGATCCCTGGGTCAGGAAGATCCCCTGGAGAAGGAAATGACAACCCACTCCAGTGTTCTTGCCTGGAGTTACTGTGTAGTACATATGATTTCCTTCAATTGTATTTGAAGATGGTTCACTAAAATTGATGGAGAGTGAAATCTATTTAGTTGAACCATCTCAAAAGAACTGCTTCTTTAGTCTCTCCTAATAGACCCAGTTAAGTTCATTTATGCCCCTCCACATTGTTTCTTACAAATCTATAACAATAAAAAACAAAACGCTGCTGTCATACTTTCTGTTTTGCTTTTAGTACTATATAGTGCTTGCAAGATGTGATGCTAATTTCAAGCTAAAAACTTTGTCACTGTCTTTAACCAACACTTAATAAGTTCTTACATTCTACAGGGTTTTGGAATCTAGATAACAGCTAAGCACATTGAAAGCCTCAATTAGGAGAGAATTTTTGTTTACCTTGAAAATTTAAACCCCACCAGTCTTTTCAGGAGAGTTTTAACCTTGTTTGTAGATTTTTTAAAAAGTTGAGCTCAATTTCACCAAAATGACTTCCCTTAAAGGAAGACATGCTGATTGTTTTTGTTCTTGTGATTAAATCTTAAATATGTTTAATTTCATAAATTGCCTAACTTGGGATTCTTAAGACCATAGAAAATCCAGTTCTACTGTGCTGAATTTTCAAATATTTCATTCTCATCCATTCATTAAGAACTCACTAATGTGTGCCCTATTGATCTGCTTGCTCTAGGCTGACATTTTCTGAGGAGGCTGGGGATGTGATTTTTGATTATGGGGAGCAGGATTCTTATAACAAGACAAAATGTCTGGCTTTAGCTCAGATTATCTACAATGAATGTGGCTTGCACAAGAAAGCTCTTCTTTGCCTATGTAAACAGGGTCAGATTCATGGAGCCATGGAATACATACAATTCAAGGATTTTACTTCTGGTAAGTGAAAAAGCCTATTATTTGTATATGTTCGGATTCGGGACTCCAATTGTAAGATCACCCATGATATTAGGCAATATTTTGGACTTACATTGTAAACCTTGTTTTATATATCCTGGTAAGTAGATTTCTTTAGTAATTTTTAGTGAAAACAGATAAGCTGGAACTGATTGACTTTGATGCCAGACTTTCAAATACATTATATATTTCCTCAATACATAGACATTTAGTAAACTTTAGATATTTGGACCATGCTATTTAAGAATTAAAAATATATATATAATTTCTGAACTATAAGCATTAGAATTAGTGAAATAATGTTGATTTTAAAAGTTTAAAACACCTAGGTTGCAGCTAAACAGTGATCTGAGAGAATTGAGGACCTTAGAGTGACCCTAGTTGAATGAGCTGATCTCTTACTGTAGTCTAGTGCAGCATTAACCTTAATGTACAGGCAGTCCTGACAAATCCCCATACCCCAGGCCTGTGTCAATCCTGATTTTGCAAGCTATGCACTCCAGTTCTAACAAATCACAAAATGGAACAAAATATAGCACTTTTAGGTCACATTTTTTCCAGGCAAACAGTCTTTTGTGGTTGTTGAATCTAATCATTTTTGAAGAAAAAATTGACTTTTACTTAGAATCTGGTTTTTAAAGTTATTAGTTTTTTTCATGCATTATGTAACAGCATGCCTGATACAGTTAGTGTAATAATAGCTTAGTCCACCTTTTTACATGCCTGTCTCACTTAAGCCTTACATTAACTCTGTGAACTAGGTTTTGTTATCACCCCTTTTATAGATGAAAATAACTATGTGTTCACAGAGAGGCTAAGGCACAGAGAGGTAAGTAATTCGCCTGTATACACACAGCAACGGATCAGAATCTAGCAAGAATAGTTATGACATAATACTTGTTGAATGGATAATTATTTTAGTATTTAAATTATACAGATTCAGTTTCTGTTTTATTGTTTTCCTTAGAATTATTTTAGTCAGGGTTTAGACATGGAATATAAGTTTTAATTACTCTTGGAATTTTTATTGAATGAAATGTGAAGCTTCTTTTTTTGCTTGCAAAATTTGCCTCACATGAGTACATAGAAATAAGATTGACTCATTATCATATTATCCTGTTCTTCTAGTAATGCAGTACACTAGAAAATAATTAAATTCACAAACAGCTCTCCATATTCATGGGTTTCACATCTGTGGATTCAAAGAACTTTAGATTGAAAATATTTGAGGGGAAAAAATTCTAGAAAGTTCTACAAAGCAGAACTTATGTTTGCTGTGCACCAGCAATTATTTACATAACATTTAAATTGTATTTACAACTATTTACGTAGTATTTACATTGTGTTAGATAACCCAGAGATGATTTAAAGTCTATGGGAGGATGTGTGTAGGTTATATGCAAATACTATGCCATTTTGTATAAGAGGTTTTTTATGTGAGACTTGAGAATCCTCACATTTTGGTATCTGCAATGGGTCCTGCAACCAATACCCCATGGACACCAAGGGACAACTGTATATTGTACTAATTTAAAAAATAATAATACTCCTATATAATTAGAACCTTGATACTTATCCTCAGAATTTATTTAGCACAGTAGAAGTGACAAATAGATTTAAGGGACTAGATCTGATAGACAGAGTGCCTGATGAACTATGGACAGAGGTTCGTGACATTGTACAGGAGACAGGGATCAAGAAAATCCCCATGGAAAAGAAATGCAAAAAAGCAAAATGGCTGTCTGAGGAGGCCTTATAGATAGCTGGGAAGAAAAGAGAAGCGAAAAGCAAAGGAGAAAAGGAAAGATATTGCCATCTGAATGCAGAGTTCCAAAGAATGGCAAGGAGAGATGAGAAAGCCTTCCTCAGCAATCAGTGCAAAGAAATAGAGGAAAACAACAGATTGGGAAAGACTAGCAATCTCTTCAAGAAAATCAGAGATACCAAAGGAACATTTCATGCAAAGATAAGCTCGATAAAGGACAGAAATGGTATGGACCTAAGAGAAGCAGAAGATATTAAGAAGAGGTGGCAAGAATACACAGGAGAACTGTACAAAAAAGATCTTCATGACCCAGATAATCACGATGGTGTGATCACTCACCTAGAGCCAGACATCCTGGAATGTGAAGTCAAGTGGGCCTTACAAAGCATCACTACGAACAAAGCTAGTGGAGGTGATGGAATTCCAGTTGAGCTATTTCAAATCCTGAAAGATGATGCTGTGAAAGTGCTGCACTCGATATGCCAGCAAATCTGGAAAACTCAACAGTGGCCACAGGACTGGAAAAGGTCAGTTGTCGTTCCAATCCCAAAGAAAGGCAAAGCCAAAGAATGCTCAAACTATCACACAATTGCACTCATCTCACATGCTAGTAAAGTAATGCTCAAAATTCTCCAAACCGGGCTTCAGCAATACGTGAACCGTGAACTTCCAGATGTTCAAGCTGGTTTTAGAAAAGGCAGAGGAACCAGAGATCAAATTGCCAACCTCCTCTGGATCATCGAAAAAGCAAGAGAGTTCCAGAAAAACATCTATTTCTGCTTTATTGGCTATACCAAAGCCTTTGACTGTGTGGATCACAATAAACTGTGGAAAATTCTGAAAGAGATGGGAATACCAGACCATCTGACCTGCCTCTTGAGAAACCTGTATGCAGGTCAGGAAGCAACAGTTAGGACTGTACATGGAACAATAGACTGGTTCCAAATAGGAAAAGGAGTACGTCAAGGCTGTATATTGTCACCCTGCTTATTTAACTTATATGCAGAGTACATCATGAGAAACGCTGGGCTGGAAGAAGCACAAGCTGGAATCAAGATTGCCGGGAGAAATATCAATAACCTCAGATATGCAGATGACACCACCCTTATGGCAGAAAGTGAAGAAGAATGAAAGAGCCTCTTGAGGAAAGTGAAAGAGGAGAGTGAAAAAGTTGGCTTAAAGCTCAATGTTCAGAAAACTAAGATCATGGCATCTGGTCCCATCACTCCATGGGAAATAGATGGGGAAACAGTGGAAACAGTGTCAGACTTTATTTTTGGTGGCTCCAAGATCACTGCTGATGGTGATTGCAGCCATGAAATTAAAAGGTGCTTACTCCTTGGAAGGAAGGTTATGGCCAACTAGATAGCATATTTAAAAACAGAGACAGTACTTTGCCAACAAAAGTCCATCTAGTCAAGGCTATGGTTTTTCCAGTGGTCATGTATGGATGTGAGAGTTGGACGGTGAAGAAAGCTGAGTGCTGCAGAATTGATGCTTTTGAACTCTGGTGTTGGAGAAGACTCTTGAGAGTCCCTTGGACTGCAAGGAGATCCAATCAATCCATCCTAAAGGAGATCAATCCTGGGTGTTCATTGGAAGGACTGATGTTGAAGCTGAAATTCCAATACTTTGCCCACCTCATGCGAAGAGTTGACTCATTGGAAAAGACCCTAATGCTGGGTAGGATTGGGGGCAGGAGGAGAAGGGGACGACAGATGATGAGATGGTTGGATGGCATCACCGACTCGATGGACATGGGTTTGGGTAGACTCCAGGAGTTGGTGATGGACAGAAAGGCCTGGCGTGCTGCGATTCATGGGGTCGCAAAGAGTCAGACACGACTGAGTGACTGAACTGAACTGAACTGAACATAAGATAATAATAACCTGAGGAAGATTAAGCTTTGAAGGTAGAAACAATGTTTGAAAGATTACTTTGCTTATTTTACATTTTAGTGACAAACAGCCACAGCTTTCCAAAGTATCATCCTTGGCTTTAGGGGACATTTGGTGCTGTTGTTCAGTCCCTCAGTCATATCTGACTCTTTGCAACCCCATGGACTACAGCACGCCAGGCTTCCCTGTCCATCACCAGCTCCTAGAGCTTGCTCAAACTCATGTCCATTTAGTTGGTGATGCTATCCAGCCATCTCATCCTCTTTTGTCCCCTTCCCCTCCCATCTTCAGTCTTCCCCAGCATCAGGGTCTTTTCTAATGAGTCAGCTCTTTGCTGACAAAGGTCCATATAGTCACAGCTGTAGTTTTTCCACTAGTCTTGTATGGATGTGAGAGTTGGACCATAAAGAAGGGTTACGGTTAGGCAAAGAATTGATGCTTTTGCACTGTGGTATTGGAGAAGACTCATCAGAGTCCCTTGGACTGCAAGAAGATCAAACCAGTCAATCCTAAAGGAAATCAGTTCTGAATGTTCATTGGCAGGACTGATGCTGAAGGTGAAGCTCCAATACTTTGGCCACCTGATGCAAAGTAGTGTCTCTGCTTTTTAATATGCTGTCTAGGTTTGTCATAACTTTTCTTCCAAGGAACAAGCATCTTTTAATTTCATGGCTGCAGCCACCATCTGCAGTAATTTTGGAGCCCAGAAAAATGGTCTGTCACTGTTTCCATTGTTTCCCCATCTATTTGCCAAAAAGTGATGGAACTGGATGCCATGATCTTAGTTTTTTGAATGTTGAGTTTTAAGCCGGCTTTTTCCACTCTTTCACCTTCATCTAGAGTCTCTTTAGTTCTTTTTCACTTTCTGCCATAGGGGGACATATTCAGTTTGTTAATACTTTCTGGTTTGAGAAGAAAATGGTCTCTCTCAGATTTAGACTGTCAGCTTTCCGTTTACGTTTACAAATCAAAGAAAACAAAAGCAGTAGTTCTAAAAAAGTGTTTTGTTCCAAAAGGAAAATCTGACTCATAGTGCATCTGTTTTAAAAGGAAAAATTCTTTTCATCCTGCCGCCCTACCCACTTCCCACCAATGATTTCTAAAATAAAACTGAGATCCAAAAGATTAAGTGACTGATCAAGCTATGATTAAAATTCAGGTTTCTTGATTGTTAGCCTGTCTTTTTTTTACACCACATTTGTTTTCATAACAATTTTTTGATAAATTTTTGCTTGTACTCTTTGTTTAGGTAGTTTTCCTTTGTTTTTTCTATACCGAGTAGGATATTTTTTGATTGGAGATAGTAACGTTGAATTCATTGAGAGCTTTGGAAGGATTGGAAAACGAAGAGTTGATTGGCAAAGATAAACATTAGCTAGTCCCACATCATATTAGGATGTTGAGATACAGTTTTTCATTTTTGCTTTTAGATGACCTGATGCAGCTAATAAAATTATGTCCCAACATTGAATTGATTCAGTGTCTCACTAAAGAATGGAAGGGGAAACCACCGTATTTATCTTTTGGTCTTGCTGTACTTCACCTGTTCTCTGTAGACATGAAAAAAGTTGGGATTAAGCTACTTCAAGAAATAAGTAAAGGTGGGAAAGGTAAGTGAAGTAAAATTTTGTTGTAGAAGAAATAGTAGTGAGTTATTTAAGGAAAGATTCAAGATTATTGTGTTTGAGTTAACTCTGTCTTCCTCAGAGTTCTTTCTTGGCACATTAGGAGTTTATAAAGATTACATGTCAATAATAGTCTGTTGGCAATAGTGTATATTTGAGAGGATTATAATGAAGAGAGATTCTTTATGAAGCTTGTGGAGAACATCATAATTACAATTGCTATGACTACTCTAAAAACTTTATAAATATTAACATGCATATATTTAATAATTTTTATATATACTTTAAATGTTATTTAGACAAACTTTGTTTCTTATTCCCAAACTAAATATATATGTAAATACTATTTACATATATCATTTACTCTGAACCTCACTCTGCAATGCAATCAAGAATAATTAGATATCAATTTTTTTCTTCCCTTTCTCTAATTTAATATAGAAAGTTGAGCAGATACCTTGATTTTAAATTATTACATGGGGCCAAAGAATGAAGAATAAATTACATGAAAACATATTTGGGAAGATAATTTAGAAATTATCATTACAGATATCAACTAAAATATTTTGTTTGATAGAAAAATAGTAATCATGGTAGGAGTAAAATAACAGTGATTACAATATCCTGAATAGAGATCCTCATTCATCAAGTATCATAAGTAATGAAGGTAATAGATGAATGAGTTTCATAAATAGTCCCAAAGAGGGTGACTATAATTGATTTTAAAAAGTAATTATGAAAATAATTTTTTTATAAATAATATCATTAGTTTTCCTTAATAAACAAAATCCTTCTTTTATTTCCTTTAGAAAAACATTTGTTATAGAAGCCTCATCATTAAAAGGTCTCTGTCTAGAGGCTGGATGGAGGTTTTGCCAGAGATTTTTTTAAATCCTTAGGGTAGCACTATTAGCGCATTTATGAAAGTGAAGGATCATGAAAAGTTGACCATCAGATTTGTTAGCTAGTTCCTAGTGGTACCTTAGAGACTGTGAATGAGACTGGTCCCACAGTCTTCACTTTCTGAGTTCCCTACATCTCAGCCTTCAGCATCTGCTGACCTTACCAAGAAGGAGATGAGTGGAAGAATAGGGACTGTGAGAAATGGTGGAGAATTGAATTGAGGCATAGAAAGGTTAATGAAAAAGGAGGAGAAAGAACTAACACTTGAGTACTTACCATGAGCTCAACTGGGAACTCCACATGACACTTAAAGGAATTGGATCTAACAGGGATGGAGTTGAAATGATATCTCTATTTTTGAAGAATTGTTAAGTATGAATTATCAGAAGAGTGCTGTACTATAATATTGGATTTTATTTCCTCAGATGCAGTTGAACAACTTATGATAAATGATCCATTTTGCTCCCTAGAAAAGTGGCAAGAAGTAGCAAGTATATGTTTACAGAATGGCTTTGACCAATTATCTAATGACATCATGTCTGTTCTTCGATCTCAAGCTGGGGTTACAGAAATTTCTGAAAAGGATGATACAGACAACTTAATGCAGCATGTTTTTTGGTAGTTCTACATCTTAACCAGTTGAGGGAGCCTGTATAACATTTTGTGTATATTGGTTGGGCAAACTGATTTTGGTATAACTTATAAATAAATCTGGAGTGTGAAGGTCTCAGAAATAAATCATGCTTCTTTTATTATGATGATGTTTAGATTTGTCCTTGAAATATTTATACCTTTGCTTTCTTTTTTTTTAATATGGTCATTTTATATATTAATCTTTTAAAAATTTTCTTATTTTTTCCTTTAAAAATGTTTTAATTTTTATTTTCTATTGAAGTATAGTTGATCTACATCATTGTGTTAGTTTCAGGTGTACAGCAAAGTGATTCACTTATACATGTATCTATTCTTTTTCAGATTCTTTTCCCATATAGGTTATTATAGAATATTGAGTATAATTCCCTGTGCTATATAGTAGGTTCTTATTGATTATCTATTTTATATATAATAGTGGATATATGCTAGTGTCAAACTCCTAATTTATCCCTCTCATATATTGACTGGATAAAAATCTAAGAGCATAAGTCTGTATAAATCTCAGTTTAGGTATTACTAAGGGCATACGTTAATATCTAAATATACTCCATTCTGGTGATCTGATTTAACAGCAAGAACTGAGGAAGGTGTGAGTAGTATCCTGTCTGTTAGGTGATTTCCCAAATATTATAATAATATTATGCTATAAGCCTGACTTTAATGGCAGGATGTCAATTCAAGGTTTTCACTGGTGAAAACTTCGAATATAGTAATTTTGTACTACTGACTCAAAGATGTGCTCCAAGCTTTGGTGTTATAAATGGCAATGTTAAGCTTCTACTATAAAATGAGAGTTTCAGCATGTTCTTATTTAGAGAAAGAATAGCCAAATTTTGCAAATAGATAGACCTGGGATATCTGTAGGTATGGAAAATGGCATTCAAAGCAGTTTTGGGTAATTTCAAGTCTCTAAGGATTTGATTGAAAACTCAGAGTTCTGTGTCTTGGACTGGTGTTGATGTTCAAAATATTTAATGATCACATCAGCATGGCATAGGCATCAATCAAAACAGAACGGATACCTAACTAATCAGAATAGCTTTCAGCCCTTATGCCATACCGGAGCATAATAGCTGAATGTCAGCCTTGATCATAGAACATGGTAAACATGAGCTGCTATTAGAGAATAAAAGAGCATAAGTATTTCCCTCCTAAATTATTGAATGTATACATTTTATTTTATGGGCTTCCCTGGTGGCTAGGATGGTAAAAAAAAAAAAATCAGCCTGTAATGCAGGAGACCTGGGTTCGATCTCTGGGTTGGGAAGACCTCCTGGAAAAGGGAATGGCAAACTTGAAATCAGATAGCTTCATACTCAAATTAAAATTCTTCCTCTTCCTCTGTGTCAAATATGGGCTATTTATCTCCCCTAAAGGTTTAGTGATGTGTATGTGTAGTATATTATGTAGTAAGAGAACTTAGTAGAAGATAACCCTTATTTTGATGTAAATAGGTCCCAGAAACACATATTCCTCTGGCTTATACTTACTGAATCCCACATATCTGTCCATTTATACTTGTATAATTATTCCTCTTTGGAGTATTTCATATAACACACCTTACTGCCTATATTAAGCTATCTGTTTACGCTAATATGAAGGTTGTTGGGCTTACCTTATAAATCCAGAAGAGTATTGACTGAGTTCTCAATTTTCCATATATTGGTAAGCACAGTACTGGAGAATTATAATTCAGTTTTCTAAAATGTAATATTTTTAAAAGTAATACATATGCACAATTTAAAAACCAACATAAGTGCTAAAAGAATAATAATATCTAATAATATTTTTATTTCTGTCCTTCATGTTAGCTATTTTTTGAAAATAAAAGATGAAGGATGGAAAAAAGAAAGGGGAGGAGAGAGGATATTTCAGCAGCATTGATTCTTTGTTTACTATGGCTTCACACCTTTTTTTCTTTGAGGCGTATATGATTGATAGAAAGGTACTATGTATTCATTGACAGACTTGGGGAAAAATGTATACATGAAAGCCAGTAGGATGAAAAAAAAAAAAGAAAGCCAGTAGGATGGATTAGGTACATAAATCTGGAAAAAGCTTGAAACAGCAGCCGTTGTTGTTATTACTGTTAATCTTCCTTTGGTTTTAACCAAAATGTTTTTCCTCCACTCAGTATCATTCTTCTTTGTTAGCGTTACTTTTGGCAGTTTTCCCAAGGAAAGTGAAATTTGTCAAGTGAATCTAAATTAAAACACCTAGAGATGGAACTAGGCGGAACAAGAATATAAAGTCAAATGAGGGAAGCACAGAGTTGAGCTGTGAACAGTACAGGACTGGAAGCCATGAGAACCTCCCGATAAGCTGCACTGAAAGAGGTATAATATGAACCTCATGGCATAGGAGCCCATGTTGTAGACCGGTTCTACCGTGATCTAGCTTTGTGTCATTTTCCTGTCGAATTTATTTTGACTAGATAATTCCTTTTGTCATTTACAACTCAAAACTTCAGTAATTCCATAAAGGAATAATGATTTTCCAGTGCTTTTGACCTTCTGCCTAAATTGTAAGTATCAAGAGTCAACATCACTATCAATAACATATTCTGAATACCTATTTTATGTATGGTCTCTGTTGTCAAGATTACAGCCACAGTAGGAAGAGACAGCATATTGTAAAAATAACAATAATTCCTTAGTATTATCTAATATCCAGTCTATATTCAGATTTCACCAGTTGCTTAAACATGCCTTTTTACAGTTGAGCTGTTCCAATTAGGATCTAAACAAGGTTCATGCATTCTGTTGTTGTGTCTCTGCATATATTCTTCCTCCCTCTCTTTTTTCCGCTTTTGCCATTGACTGATTAGACTGGCTTGTTTGTTTTTGGCAATGTTCCACATTCTGGATTTGTCTGATTACTTCCTTTTGGTATTATTTAACTTGATTTTTTTCACATATTTCCTATAAATGGAAGTTAGCTGTAAGGACTTAACTACATTTAGGTTCAACTATATTGGCAAGGATGCTTCACTGGTGATTCCGGTAGTGCAAGTGCTAAATTGCTTTCAGTCGTGTCCGACTCTTTGCGACCCCATGGACTGTAGCCCACCAGGCTCCTCTGTCCATGGGATTCTCCAGGCAAGAATACTGGAGGGGTTGCCATTTCCTTCTCCAGGGGATCTTCCTGACCCAGGGATTGAACCCGTGTCTCTTAGGTCTCCTGCATTGGCAGGCGGGTTCTTTACCACGCCACCTGGGAAGCCCTCCAGGATCCTCTGCCCATGGGATTCTCCAGTCAAGAATGCTGGAGTGGGTTGCCATTCTGTTCTCCAGGGGATCTTCTCGACCCAGGGATAGAACCCAGGTCTGCCTTGTGCACAGATTCTTTTACTGTCTGAGCCACCAGGGAAGCCTGTTCTTGTAAAGGGCTTGAAAATACGCTGTTTCTTCTGTCTGGAAGGCTCATCCCTTTCTTTTTTACCTAGTTAAGAATTTCTTTTAATTCAGATCTTACCTTGGTTAAAAATTCCTCAGGGAAGCCTTTTATGACTTCCTTAATTATGCCATGTTTCTTTTTTCTAGGCTGTCCTTTATTGCCATTATCATGGTTACAGTCAGGAATAGTACTTTTTATTGATGGCAAGGACATGGCATTTTGAGGGTATGGAAAATGGGGAAAGGATACTGTGTTAGTTTTCTAGAGTTGCTGAAACAAAGTACCACAAACTGAATGGCTTAACCATACAGATTTATTGCTCACAGTACTAGAGGCCGGAAGTCTGGGATGAGGTGTTGGCAGGGTTGGTTCCTTTAGAGGATTGTAAAGGAATGATTGGCTCTAGGACTTTGCCTCTCTCTATGGCTTATAGGTGACCACCTTCTCTATATTTCTAATGTCATCTTCCCTCTGTGTCCAAATTTCCTTATATGTACACCAGTCATATGAGAGTAGGGCCCACCCTAATGACCTCATTTTAACTCTGTAAAGACCCTATCTCCAAATAAGGTCACATCTTGAGATACTGGGATTAGGGCTGCAACATAATTTTGGGAGGACACATATGGTTCAACCCATAACAGTTACCATTATATCACCAAATCAAACACAGTATTGGGTACAAAGTAATTTCAATAAGTAGTTCAATGAATAAATTTCAGGCTGGACCTGGAATCTTTCATATTTAATGCCAATCTTGTGAATTAGCTTTACTCTTGCTTTATTTTACTGGTAAATTTGATTGAGAAATAAATATACACAATAATACATTCTAAAAATTACACAGTTATGACTGTAGAGCACAATAATTTTTCATGAAGTCAACACATTTCTGTAACCAGCTCCCAGATGAAGAAACCACACCTCTGGAATCCTAGAAGCCCCCTTTCAGTCACTACTGCCCCCCTCCCAGAGACAGCCATACCTGACTTCTCATACCTCAGATGAGTTTTGCCTGTTTTTGACTTTTAGGTAGGTGAAATCAAAATGTACTTGTTTTTATGGTATTCATCCATGCCGTGTAAATTTGTGTATTCTCGTCACTCTATTACTCCATCGTATAAGTATACCACAGTTCTACCTGATGGGCGTTTGCATTATTTTTAGTTTGGGACACACACACAGTACTTTCATAAACATTTTTGTACATGTCTTGCACATGAACACATGTGCATTTCTATTGGATTCCTGCTTTGTGTTTTAGGTTGCATATTAATAGGTATTGGGTCATATTAGTAGCTATAGTTTTTTGGGTCAGCACTGCGTTAATGTTTGATTTATGACATTGTTCTCTGACAGCTGTAATGAAATAGCTATAATAGAAATTCTCCATTGGGTTAGAAATAGCCAAAATCCATCATATTTTTCTAAACACATGACTTTAAAAAGTAGATTTTTTTTTTTTTGCAGTTGTAGGTTCAAAGCAATATTGAGCAGAACATACAGAGATTTCCCATATACTCCCTTTCCCTACATAAGAACAGCCTCTCTTGTTATCAACACCCCCTCATACCAGAGTGGTACATTTGTTACAATTGATGAGCCTACAGTTCTATATCGTTATCACCCAAATCCATAGTTTATATTAGGGTTACTCTTGGTGTTGTACATACTGTGGGTTTGGACAAGTTTATAATGACATGTATCTACCATTATAGTATCAGACACAATAGTTTCACTGCCCTTAAATTCCTCTGTGCTTTACCTATTCATCTCCCATGGCATTTTCATTTTTATACAAGGCATCTCTGCCTACCATGTTTGAAGAGAAATATTTTTAAAGTGTTCTCTATGTGCCAGACACTGTGCTAGTAACAAATTCCATCCACTTTCATTTATCTGAGAATGTCTTAATTTCTCCCTCACTGTGTCTTAATTTCTTCCTCACTCTTGAAGGACAGTTTTTCTGGATCTAATATTCTTGCTTGACAGTTTTTTGTTTTGTTTTGTTCTTATTAGCATTTTGAATAGCACTGCCTCTGAGCTCCAAAGCTTGTTTCTGATTAGAAATCTTCTTATAATCAAATTGAAGTTCCCTTGTATTTGATGAATCACTTCTTTCTTGCTGTTTTCAAGATTTTTTGTTTTTGTCTTTTGAAAGTTTGATTATAACGTCTCAGTGTGTGTCTCTTTGAGTTCATCTTGTTTGGAGGTCTTTGAGCTTTTTGGATGTTTATTTCATGTCTTTCATCAAATTTGGGGAGTGTTCAACCATTATTTCATCAGATATTCTCTCTGCTCTTTTCTCTCTCTCTCTTCTTTTGGGACTTCCAAAATGCATATTTTGGTCCCCTTAATGGTGTCCCATAGGTCCCTTAGGCTCTATTTTTGCCTTCTTCAGTTTTTTTTTCCTTTCTTTTTCTCAGACTCAATATTTCCATTGTTCTATCTGCAGCTGAAATCTGCCTTTGAGTCCCTCTAGTGAATTTTTCATTTCAATTATTGTACTTTTCAGCTCCAGAATTTCTTTTTGGTTTATTTTTAGGTGTTCTATCTCTATTGGCATTTTCATTTTGCTCAGCCATCATTTTCTTGTCTTTCTTCACCTCTCCCTTTAGTTCTTTTTGCACATTTTTTAAGACAGTTTTTTAAAGTTTTTGTCTAGTAGACCTGGTATCAGTTCTTTTTCAGGGGTAGTTTCTCTTGATTTTTTTCTTCCTTTGAATGGGAAATACTTTTCTATTTCTTTTATATACCTTGTGGGGCTCTTTTTTGAAAACTGGATAATTGAATCTAATAATTTGGTGACTCTGGAAATCAGCTTATGTCTGGTCCCCAGGGTTTTCTGTTTTAATTGTTGTAGGCCATCTCTGTGCCAGAGATCTGTTTCAGGTGTAAACTTACAGTCTTCTCACATCTTTTCTGAGCCCATGCTTTCTTCTAAGTGTGCACAATGACTTTCTAACTTCCACTGTATATGGAGTTGCTTTTGAATGTCCTACTCTTTTGTAACTGTCCTTCAAAAAAGGAAAAAGAAAAAATGGAAGGAGGAAAAGAATGAGTTTTGGGCCTTCCCCTGGAAGTCACTTCAGCTGGAGCAGGGAGGGACTTGCAACAATGGAGGGAGGTGAAACAATAATAGTCAAAGGCCTCTTTGTTGAGCTCAGTTAGTGAGCAGCAATCAGAGTTCAGAGCACCCTGTATTTGGAAGACAGGGTTCTTCTTGCCCAGCCTGGCTTCTGCAAGCTATCTGCAGGTGCTCCAGGAACAGGTGCACAGCTGCCTGCCATGGGGCTAGGGGTATGGAATGGGAAGCTGCTACTGTACTAAGAGCTAAAATTGACTGAAATCAGTTGCACTTTACTGTCCAAGCCTTCCCCTGGAAGTTGCAAGCCTTCAGTAGACTCCAGAGTCCCAGAATAGTTATCTCAGACAGGTTCAGCAATTGTTGTCTAGGTGGGGAGACAGATTCCTCGTGTTCCCTGTTTAGCCAGCTCCCCAGAAGCCTCTTTGAGGACTGTTCTCAGGGGATTTGTATTCTTAAGGAGATGGCCCTTTAAAAAAATTTTATTCTACATTAAAATGTTTTAAATTCTAGCACTTTTTCTCTTTTTGAGCTTTTCAGTTGAAGTAAGGATGACAGTGGGATGAATGAGGTGAGTTCGGGCCTGGAGTTGAGGGCTTTATTTTCTAGACATAAGATTGCTTTTCAAGGCATTTCAAAGGCAGTATTGTAGTGGGATCCTGTCCATCATGCAGCGATCCCACACTGTCATATGCTTGACCAGGCCCTCCTAGCCTGGCTGACTTTCCTGTTTCTGCTTTTGCGTGTTGAAGCACAGGCTGCCTGCAGAGTTGTTGCTTATACCATAATTTTAGCTTTGAAAAATTCTGGCATACCAGTCTTTTCTTCAGAAAAGTAAGAAATGTGTACACAGAAATATCCCAGGCTGGTCAATTTACTGCCAGATTGTAGAAAGTCTGTTTTCTTAAAATCACCGAAGTGGTTTCAAAACCAACTGATCTGGTTATTCTACTTACACCATATTCAATCCTTGATTCAGAGTTAGGGGATGAGATTATGACAGAGTTGAAAACAAGAGGCATGTCTTTGTGTCTGGAAACAAAACCCTGACCTAGGAAGTAATTATAAGAATTACTTGTTATTTCTTATCAGCCCTTCTGCTCATGTGTGCTAAGTTGTGCTGTACTCAGTCACTCAATCATGTCCGACTCTTTGCGACTCTTTGGACTGTAGCCCACCAGGCTCCTCTGTTCATGGGATTCTCCAGGCAAGATTACTGAAGTGGCCATGCCCTCCTCCAGGGGCTCTTCCTGACCCAGGGATCAAATCCGCATTTCTTACATCTCCTGCATTGGCAGACGGGTTCTTCACCACTAGCTCCAGCCCTTCTGCTCACAGATTCCCACACATAAAGTATATAATTGCCTTTGAAGGGAACCCATGAGCCAAGGTCAGCTTGCTTTCACTTCACATTTGGGTTTCACTTGTCTTTGTTCCTCAGCTCTGCCTCCATCAAAAATAAAACAGTGCGTTGTCGGTCAAACAGCTTGTAATTTCCCCAGGCCCACAGAGGATGAAGAGTAGGAAAATCAGCAATGCTTGAAGCTTCCCAAAGACGTGAGTACATGGACATGAAATTATTTGTAAGTCAGACTTTCTCAATCACAGCACTGTAACATTTTGGGCAGGTGCTTCCCTGTGGCTCAGTGGTAAAGAATCCACCTGCCAATGCATTAGACTTGGGTTCAATCCCTGAGCTGGGAAGATCCATGGAACAGCTAAGCCTTAACACCACGACTACTTGGCCCACAAACTAGTGTCTGTGCTCCATCCACAACAAGAGAAGCCACTGCAGTGAGAAGCCCGTGCACCACAACTAGAGAGTAACCTCCCGCTCGCCACAACTAGAGAAAAGCCTTTGCAGCAATGAAAACCCAGCACAGCCCAAACCAAACCAAAACAAAACATTTTAGACAGATAATTCTTTGTTGTGTGAGGCTGTCCTTGCCCTGTAGGGTGTTTAGCGGCATTCTGGCCTTTATCCACTAGATGGCGGTAGCGCGCCCTGCTCCCCCACCCCCCGCACCACAACTAGCGGGGTCAAGCAGAAATGTCTCCGGGCCTTGCCACGTCGTTAAAACCACTGGTGTAACTTTTCCTAATTAGTGTAAAAACCCTACCAATCCACAGTTAAACATAATAATTATTCTGTGGGTCAAAGATAGCCAAATAACTGAATATACTTCTTTTATTTCTCTCCCCTACTTAAATGGTTATTTTACCACACAGATCCAGGAAACATCCTGAGATAAGTGCACGAAAACAAGCAAATAAAATAGGGCTTATCTCACTTTCAGTTCATAACTCAGAAATATAAATATTTCATGGATTCTTGGCAAGAAAGAAATAACTGATGTGCCTAGATTCCTCTCATAGTCAGAAGCACACAACCCCACAACCTGAGCTGCCTGCCGCTGGCAAGTTCTGCAGGATACCACCCTACTTCAGTTATCTGGGGGGCACAGTAGCTTCTCTGTTCTGGGGAACTGTTAAGCCTCAAGTGTATCCTTTTTGCTTCCCACCTCTTCAGTTAGAAGCCCTGTTACATTTTCAGGCTGTGGGAATGCTGACTTTGAAGAGTAGAAACCAAGGACAGTGCCCTTGTTGGCTTGTTGATGGTGCCTTATTATTTTGCTGTTTGCCATGCAGGATGATAAAGCTAACTCTAATAGAAGAGAAATGGACAAAACCATTGAATTTACCAAGATTTGAGATAGATTTCTTTCTGGCCGCTAGAGAAAGCCACCGACATGATGACAGGATGGAAAGTATAACCATTTGCAAAAAGAAAAAAAATAGTGGAAATGGGATTGTTTACCTTGAAGAAGAGATTGAAGATGAGTTATGAATTGTCACTAAACAATCTTATGTTTTCTACCTCTGCCTAAGAGAGCAAAAAGAAATCAAAACCTACAGGGTGTGAGGAATTTAAATTTATTGTAGGGGAACATTTCTGATAGTTAATTAAGGTTTCTCAGCTTTATATGGGGTGCCAGTTCCAAGAGTGGTTTTGGAACCTTCTTTAAAGGTGTTTTAAGAATTGCCTGAACTTGATTTTGTGTGGTTGGCTCAGGTAGGGTGTGGCCCTGCAAGGGAAGGAACGGCCTGTTCTGTCTCACTGCTCTGGCATTTGAACGGCGGTGAGATGACAACCTGTCACCTAGACAGAGCCTTAACTGCATCTCCAAATCCACATGCTTTCACAGGTGGGAGTTACTTGGCCAACTTCACAGAGTTTTATCTCTGCCTTTAGTGGCACCCTGTGTGTTTTACTTAGATATGCAGTGTTGCCATTTGGGTTCCCTCAGGCTGATTCTGGGGGCTTCTCTAGTGCCTCAGATGGTCAAGAGTCTGCCTGCAAAGTAGGAACTGCAGGAGGCGCGGGTTCGATCCCTGGGTCGGGAAGATCCCCTGGAGAAAGAAATGGTAACCCACTCCAGCATTCTTGCCTGGAGAATCCCATGGACAGAGAAGCCTGGCAGGCTACAGTCCATGGGGTCGCAAAGAGTGGGATACGACTCAGCTACTTAGCACACAGGCTGATTCTGAGATGAAGATTCGTGTGCAGGCTGTTTTCTAGAGGGCGCTCTTGGTATCAGTGCTGTGGAAGGGAAGGGGAGAAAGTAGGATCAGGCTGAGGGAGAAGGTAAGCTTTGAAGCAACCCCAACAGAGAACTCAGCTGACCACATGGAAAGCTCTGAGGCTGCGCTGGCCCCTCTCAGGTGTCCCCAGTCGGGGCAAGAGGGTTGGGCCACTGAAGAAGCAGCAGCCACTGAAGAAAAAGCATGACCTTGGGCAGAGCAGCTTCCTTTAGCTCAGGCATTCCCCAAAGGAGGCTGACAGCTGGGGGTCTTCTTCCAGCAGCATTCCCACCACGTGAGGGAATAAACTCTCCATTCAGTAAAGGGGACCTAGGGGTGCATCCCCGTGTTAACCACAGGCAGCTTTCCCTACCTTCTACTCACATTTAAGATTCCTTTTGCCCTTTACTTATTATATAAGAAGCATTTTTCCCTCCTGCAGGAACATATTTCCCTTACTCTTGTTCCTATGCAACCCTTGCCACCCTAGTTAGTACACAGAATCACAGATTCTGTCGATTCGGAAATGTATTCTTTCCTCTCTCAGCCCCTCCCTCCTTCCTGCTCTTCCTCACTTCCCTCCTTCAACTCTCATCAGGCAGATCCACCTGCTTCCAATTTGAGCCTCGTGACAGCCAGCTTGGATGACAAGCTGAGTGTCAGCTGATTTCTTCCTCCTTGGAGTTTTTCCATTATTCCCCTAATGGCCACACATTCCCCCTCTACCCTCTGCCAATACCGTGTGCGTGAATTCCCAGGGGAGTAGTACAGTTGGCCTGGAGCCTGGGTCAGCTCAGCCCCTAGCTTGTGGGACTTTGATCACAGCCTGTTTTCTCGATTAGCTGTCTGAAATGAGGACAGTCCACTGGACCAAGTGATCTCCAACATCTTTTTTCACCTTCAACATTCAGTGACTTTTTGATTTGAAGGGTTTTCACAAAGGAAAATGGGAACAAAAGGGGTTACTAGATTCCCTAGTCTTCACTTCCTATCCCACCCACATAGAAGACTGGTGTCTCCTTCCCCAAATAAATGCAAGATGTGCGATTAGTTATGGCATAACCTGAAGTGTCTGGGAGAGTAAAAGCTTAGAATCCCCAGATAATTTTGGAAAGCAGCCTGAACTGAAACCAGAAAATTCTTAGCAGCCCGTCTTCTGGCCGTCCTTAGCCTCTGTGAGGCTCTCCTGTGAGGCCCATGGAGGAGAATCAGGACTTGAGTTGCATTTGAAATGCTCAGGGAGTCCACTGGGGCAAGAGCTCATTTCCTCTGAGGTGTGGAAAATGGACTAGCTGTGAACCTGATCCCGGCCCTGAACGCTCACAGTGAGGAGTCAGAGCCCAGTCTGACCCCCCACAGCTCTCCCCCTCTGGTGCTCCTGCTAATTCCCTGAGCTTCCCTTGTCTTCCCTTCTTGCTAGACCATGAGGTCCTGGAGCGCAGGGAAAGTGTTTGGTCACCATTGTTTTCCTGTGCCCAGAGTCTCCCTGGCAATAGGCAGGCCTTCAGTAAATACATATATCATGAGTGAATTTGGCAGACAAGCTTGCAACTACCCGGAAGCTGGAGGGAGGTAAATACAAAAGAGGAGGCGAGGCCTTGGAGCTCCCAAACTAGACACCCACCCTGAAACAAGAGGAAGTAATGTTAGAAACAGATGGACAGAAAAAGCACCATTTGAAGAAAGGGTCAGCTGTGGACCTCCTATAGGAGAAAATCCCAAAACAAACTTGACATTCTTCCAAATGCATGGTTTGACTCCTCCAGAACAAGGAAAACAAACAAAACAACTCTATGTAACCCCCCACCACCCAATAAAAACGCCTACCCCAAACAGCAATTGCTCCAGACTCATAGCGGTGCCCTAGTTACACAGCAGAAAGAACAAAGAAGTGATTTAAGCATCCTGAAATTGAAATAGCAATTGCCAAACACCAGAGGATCAGCAGAATCGTTAGAGTCCAGAAAATGCAGAACCTCTGAGGCCTCTGTATTCTTCCGTTCTGATGTCAGATTACTGGCAGCCCACGCTGAGCTGCCTTATAAGAAAGTGCAGCTAGGCCACTAGAAAGAAGCAGAGGAAGGAGGGGCCAGCTGGCCTTGCTGGGGGTTTGGAAGCTCTGCACTGCAGATTCTGTTAACCAACACTGGACACTGTCTTCCTCTGCTCTCGGTGACCAGTGAGGCCAAGGCGGGCCATTTCAGCTGACTAGACACAGATGTAGATATCTGTAAGTTTATCAATCAGGGGCCTGCCAGAAAAACAGAATGTATCCCAGGTGGTTCAAATAGAAAGACTAATAAAAGGATCGACAGCAGTGGGCATGAGGGAAACAGAGAGGCAGCACTGTGGTACCTGGAGGCTTGCATGGGGGGGGGGGGGGGCATTACTTCTGTAAGGGCAAAGGGCAGGAGGAAGTCTCGGTGCCTGACCTAGCAGGACTGCGGGCTACGAGGAAGGGCTTCCAGAGACGGGGCCCCAAAACAAGGAGGGGGTGGGGAAGAAATCCCTGCCCATTTCTCCTGCTTCCTGTTGGCAAAACCAGAAGCCAGCCAGCGAGCGTGCTCACAATGGCACCTTCCTCAAGGGTCAGCTCCTGGGGCTGAGAATACATGGAGGTGAGTGAAATGGAAAAAACCTAGCACAATGACAACTAACCTGGTTACCACATGGCTACATTACCTGTAGTTTCTTACATGTTAGCTTACTTCATCTTCAAAATTACTCTAAAGCAGGCTGAGCCCAGGGCTCTTCAGAATACCAGGGCTTCTGGGCACAGTGCACTTGCATGCCTGACGGCACATCTGGGCTGGTGAACCAACAGGAGGGAAGTGGGTTGACACCAATCAGGAGCTTGAGGCCAAAGGGATTCTCAGGGTCAATTAGGAAGGAATCCCTGGGACAGTGCCTGTGAACAATCTTCCCTCCTTCTTCAGACTTTGTAGCCTATGCTTTTTACCCTGAATGTTTCCCAACAATAAGAAGGTTGTCTTCTGCTCACTAGACAGCCCTTTCGGGGAGAGGATCTTGTGGGTTGCTGAGTGATTTGCAGAAAGGTCAAGCCAGTTCCAAGAGAGGAAAAGGAAAGGCCAGAGCTGGCAGGTCCTGAGCGGGTGGGTGTCTGGGGTCCAGAGGTGTGAGGCTTGCATTCTGTCTCTTGCTCCTCAGAACCAGGAATCTTCCTCCTGGTGGTTCTGCCTCTGTGCCGGAGGGTTGAGGTTGGGAGCGGTTCTCTGTGCAAGCTGGAGTGGGTGACCTTCCAGCACGTGGGGGCAGCAGACACTGACACTGGGTCTACTTTACTGTAATGTAATCTGGCTGCGTGGCACTAGAGTGACTCTGAGGAGATACTCCACATCCAAGGGCAAAGGAGAAGCCCCAGCAAGATGGTAGGAGGGGCGAAATCACATTTAGAATTAAACCCCATACCCACTAGAGACACTCAGAGGGCTCAAACAAACCTTGTGCACACCGGGACCCACAGACCCCACAGAGACTTACACAGAACTGTGTTCGAGTGTCTCCTGTGGAGGTACGGGTCAGCAGTGGACTGCTGCAGGGGCAGGGGCTCTGGGTGCAGTAGACCTGGGTATGGCTAAGCCCTCTTGGAGGAGGTCACAGTTAACCCCACCATAGAGCTGCCAGAACTTACACAGGACTGGGAAACAGAGTCTTGGAGAGAACAAACAAAACCTTGTGTGCACCAGGACCCAGGAGAAAGGAGCAGTGACCCCACAACAGACTGATCCAGACTTGCCCATGAGTGTCTAGAAGTCTCCAGCGGCAGCATGGGTCGGCGGTGGCCTGCTGCAGGGTTGGGAGGTTGAGTGTAGCAGTGCATGCATGGGACTTTTTGAAGGAGGTCACCATTATCATCATTACCTCCACTGTAGTTTGGCCTCAGGTCAAATAACAGGGAGGGAACAGAGCCCCGCCCATCAAAAGAAAACTGGATTAAAGATTTACTGATCACCGCCCCACCCATCAGAGCAAGACAGAGTCTCCCCCTCAGTCAGTCTCTCCCATCAGGAAGCTTCCATAAGCCTCTTATCCTTCTCCATCAGAGGTCAGACAGAATGAAAACCACAATCACAGAAAACTAACCAATCTGATTACATGGACCACAGCCTGGTCTAACTCAATGAAACTATGAGCCATGCCATGTGGGGCCACCCAAGACAGCAGGTCATGGAGAGTTCTGACAAAATGTGGTCCACTGGAGAAAGGAATGTCAAACCACTTCAGTATTTTTGCCTTGAGAACCTCATGAAGCGTATGAAAAGGCAAAAAGATAGGGCACTGAAAGATGAACTCCCCAGGTCAGTATGTGCCCAATAAGCTACTGGAGATCAGTGGAGAAATGACACCAGCAAGAATGAAGAGATGGAGCCAAAGCAAAAACAACACCCAGTTGTGGATGTGACTGGTGATGGAAGCAAGGTCTGATGCTGTAAAGAGCAATATTGCATAGGAACCTGAAATGTTAGGTCCATGAATCAAGGCAAATTGGAAATGGTCAAACAGGAGATAGCAAGAGTGAACATCGACATTTTAGGAATCAGCAAACTAAAATGGACTGGAATGGCTGAATTTAACTCAGATGACCATTATAACTACTACTGTGGGCAAGAATCCCTTAGAAGAAATGGAGTAGCCATCATAGTCAACAGAAGAGTCTGCAATGCAGTACTTGGATGCAATCTCAAAAAAGACAGGATGATCTCTGTTCATTTCCAAGACAAACCATTCAATATGACAGTAATCTAAGTCTATGCCCTGACCAGTAATGCTGAAGAAGCTGAAGTTGAACGGTTCTATGAAGACCTACAAGACCTTCTAGAACTAACACCCAAAAAAGATGTCCTTTTCATTATAGGGGACTGGAATGCAAAAGTAGGAAGTCAAGAAACATCTGGAGTAACAGGCAAATTTGGTCTTGGAGTACAGAATGAAGCAGGGCAAAGGTTAATAGGGCCTTGCCAAGAGAACACACTGGTCATAGCAAACACCCTCTTCCAACAACACAAGAGAAGACTCTACACATGGACATCACCAGATGGTCAACACTGAAATCAGATTGATTACATTCTTTGCAGCCAAAGATGGAGAAGCTCTATACAGTCAGCAAAAACAAGACCAGAGGCTGACTGTGGCTCAGATCATGAACTCCTTATTGCCAAATTCAGACTTAAGTTGAGGAAAGTAGGGAAAACCACTAGACCATTCAGGTATGACCTAAATCAAACCCCTTACGATTATACAGTGGAAGTGACAAATAAATTCAAGAGATTAGATCTGACAGAGTGCCTGAAGAACTATGGATGGAGGTTCCTGACATTGTACAGGAGGCAGTGATCAAGACCATCCCCAAGAAAAAGAAATGCAAAAGGGCAAAATGGTTCTCTGAGGAGGCCTTACAAATAGCTGTGAAAAGAAGAAAAGCTAATGGCAAAGGAGAAAAGAGAAGATATACCCATTTGAATGCAGAGTTCCAAAGAATAGCAAGGAGAGATAAGAAAGCCTTCCTCAGTGATCAATGCAAAGAAATAGAGGAAAACAATAGAATGGGAAAGACTAGTGATCTCTTCAAGAAAATTAGAGATACCAAGGGAATATTTCATGCAAAGATGGGCACAATAAAGGACAGAAATGGTATGGCCCTAACAGAAGCAGAAGATATTAAGAAGAGCTGGCAAGAATACGCAGAAGAACTATACAAAAAAGATCTTCATGACCCAGATAATCAGGATGGTGTGATCACTCACCTAGAGCCAGACATCCTGGAATGTGAAGTCAAGTGGGCCTTAGGAAAGTATCACTATGAACAAAGCTAGTGGAAGTGATGGAATTCCAGTTGAGCTATATCAAATCCTAAAAAATGATGCTGTGAAAGTGTTGCACTCAATATGCCAGCAAATTTGGAAAACTCAGCAGTGGCCACGGGACTGGAAAAGTTCAATTTTCATTCCAATCCCAAAGAAAGGCAATGCCAAAGAATGTTCAAACTGCTACACAATTGCACTCATCTTGCATGCTAGCAAAGTAATGCTCAAAATTCTCCAAGCCAGGCTTCAACAGTATATGAACTGTAGACTTCCAGATGTTCAAGCTGGATTTAGAAAAGGCAGAGGAACCAGAGATCAAATTGCCAGTATCCGCTGGATCATCGAAAAAGCAAGAGAGTTCCAGAAAAACATCTACTTTTGCCTTATTGACTATGCCAAAGCTTTTGACTGTGTGGATCACAACAAGCTGTGGGAAATTCTTCAAGAGATGGAAATACCAGACCACCTGACCTGCCTCCTGAGAAATCTGTATGCAGGTCAAGAAGCAACAGTTAGAACTGGACATGGAACAATGGACTGGTTCCAAATTGGGAAAGGAATACGTCAAGGCTGTATATTGTCACCCTGCTTATTTAACTTATATGCAGAGTATATCATGAGAAATGCTGGACTGGATGAAGCACAAGCTTTAATCAAGATTGCTGGGAGCAATATCAATAACCTCAGATATGCAGATGACACCACCCTTATGGCAGAAAGTGAAGAAGAACTAAAGAGCCTCTTGATGAAAGTGAAAGAGGAGAGTGAAAAGGTTGGCTTAAAGCTCAACATTCAGAAAACTAAGATCATGGCATCCGGTCCCATCCCTTCATGGCAAATAGATGGGGAAACAATGGAAACAGTGAGAGACTTTATTTTGGGGGGCTCCAAAATCACTGCAGATGGTGACTGCAGCCATGAAATTAAAAGAAACTTGCTCCTTGGAAGAAAAGTTATGACCAACCTAGACAGCATATTAAAAAGCAGAGACATTACTTTGCCAACAAAGTTCTGTCTAGTCAAAGCTATGGTTTTTCCAGTAGTCATGTATGGATGTGAGAGTTGGACTACAAGGAAAGCTGAGTGCTAAAGAATTGATGCTTTTGAACTGTGGTGTTGGAGAAGACTCTTGAGAGTCCCTTGGACTGCAAGGAGATCCAACCAGTCCATCCTAAAGGAGATCATTCCTGGGTGTTCATTGGAAGGACTGATGTTGAAGGTGAAACTCCAGTACTGTGGCCACCTGATGCAAAGAACTGACTCGTGAAAAGACCCTGATCCTGGGAAAGATTGAAGGGAGGAGGAGAAGGGGAAGACAGAGGATGAGATGTTTGGATGGCATCACCAACTTGATGGACATGAGTTTAAGTCATCTCCAGGAGTTGGTAATGGACAGGGAAGCCTGGCATACTACAGTACATGGGGTCACAAAGAGTTGGACATGACTGAGAAACTGAACTGAATCCAGGCAAGAGTGGCCATTTGATCTGAAGGGCATGGTCTTATCACCAAATAGATATTTCATTGTTTGAGGCCCCAGGGAGTGGAGGCATGGACTCCATGGAGGCATGGAGGAGGGCTTTGGGCACACCTGAGTCCTCAGCAGCCCCTCAGGTGTTCAGTGGCTCCTCCTGGGGCCAGGGGCGGGGGAGGGCCTGTGGCTGAGCCTTTACAGGAGGTAGGAGAGGGCTTCCCCTCCAAGACCTCCACTCGAGTGCTGAGTTGGTCAACTAGGGAAACTCTCCAGGCCTTCCTTTTCTCAGCAGCAAAATGGAAATAATTTCCCAGCCCAGTTCTAGTTCCCTTTTTTGTTGCAGAGACCAACTGTGATAACACAGGAAAGCATTTTGGAAGACAGAAAATGACACATCAAGCATACCAATTATTAATATCAACCGTGTCTTTTCAGAAAATATTCCTTAAGAGGCCGATGCCATACTGGAGCTGCTTGTATTTGTTCATTTACACGTTAAGCAGATATTTACTGTTCCCAGGGACTTATTTTCTGTCTTACAATTGGCAGGTGCTTTGTATGCTCTCCCTTCACCAGTCCTGCCCTCTAAAGCTTTTATTTTAACCCCTAGTGACTAGGGTTGATAGTATGTCAGTCGAATGCTTGGTGGGGTTGACTGAAATGAGATTTCAATGCCTCCGCTCATTATCTTAAGGGCATTCTGCCTTTTTGCCTAAGGAGCTGCAGGCTGGGTGTGAGGAGGAAGCTGAGTGGCCCTCCAGGGCACCATGGCAACCACGAGGGACTGCCACCAGGGAAGTTTTAATGTCACGTTGCACCTTGAAACTCATCAGCTGTGGGCTCAGCAGACAAGAAACCCTTCCTCATTCTGGGAGGTGGAGAAAAGGGAAAGAGAGGCAGGTGTGATGGAGGGCTATATCAGCATCTGATGAATGTGATGCTATTCATCTGAGTGGGCTTTTTGCTTTCAGTGGAACCTCTGCTTGCTGGGAACTCAAGAGGCCAAGCCCCAGCATGGGGAAAGGCACAAATGGACCTCAGTTGTTAAATCCTGGGATGTCTTCTTAGGACATTAGCCTCAGGGCAAGAAGCATGGGGGTGGGGTAGAGATAAATTAACTTGGACTTAACATAAACACTAATATATATAAAATAGGTAAACAACAAGGACCTACTCTATAGCACAGGAACTCTACTCAATATCTTGTTGTTGTTCAGTTGCTTAATTGTGTCCAGCTCTTTGCAACTCCATGGACTGCAGCACACCAGGCTTCCCTGTCCTTCACCATCTCCCAGAGTTTGCTCAAACTCATGTCCATTGAGTCGGTGATGCCATCCAACCATCTCATCCTCTGTTGACCCCTTCTCCTCCTGCCCTCAATCTTTTCCAGCATCAGGGTTTTTTCCCAATGAGTCGGCTCTTTGAATCAGGTGGCCAAAGTATTGGAGCTTCAGCATCAGTCCTTCCAATGAATATTCAGGACTGATTTCTTTTAGGATGGACTGGTTGGATCTCCTTGCAGTCCAAGAGTCTCTCAAGAGTATTCTCCAGAACCACAGTTCGAAGGCTGTGGTGCTCAGCCTTTTTTACTGTCCAGCTCTCATATCCATACATGACTACTGGAAAAACCATAGCTTTGACTAGACAGAACTTTGTTGGCAAAGTAATGTCTCTGCTTTTTAATATACTGTCCAGTTTGGTCATAGCTTTTCTTCCAAGGAGCAAGTGTCTTTTAATTTCATGGTCCCAGTCACCATCCACAGTGATTTTGGAGCCCAAGAAAATAAAGTCTGTCACTGTTTGCATTGTTACCCCATCTGTTTGCCATGAGATGATGGGACCTAATGTCATGATCTTAGTTTTTTGGATGTTGAGTTTTAAGCCAGCTTTTTCACTTTTCTCTTTCACCGTCTTCAAGAGGCTCTTTAATTCCTCTTCACTTTCTGCCATAAGGGTGGTGTCATCTGCCTATCTGAGGTTACTGATATTTCTCCTGGCAATCTTATTTCCAGTTTGTGTTTCACCCAGCCTGGCATTTCACATAATGTACTCTGCATATAAGTTAAATAAACAGGGAGACAATATACAGTATACAGCTCTTACAATATCATGTAATATCCTATAATGGAAAATAATCTGAAAATATATGTGTATAACTGAATCACTTTGTATATCTGAAACTAACACGTTATAAATTAACTTTCAGTAAATAAAATTCCAAGACAAAAATAAAGAAGCATAGGGGTAGAAGAGCTCTCAGATGCTGATGAAGTTCAGGATTCACTGTCTGTCCTAAGGTGAATCCTTCTGAGTTAGCCCTGCCTCCCTGTCCGGGGGGCCCACTGCCTCTAGGTGTGTGATATTTTGCTGTTCCTTTGTTTACTTAATGAATCAACCCTCTTACACTATTGATTTCATATCAGGACATGTTAGTGGGCACCCAGTAGATGCCTGAATTATCTGGTAAAAACATCCTTTGTCCAGAAGAAAACTGTCTTCAAAGTCTCACTAAACAAGTACAAAATAGTGTCCTTGTTGAACTAGAAAAGGAAATAAATGTGGGACAGGGTCTTGGGAACTTTGTGCCCCTTGGTATTTTCAAAAATCTGCTGTAATTCAAAGATCCTGGTGCTGGTAGGGAATAGGTGAGAAAGCCCTTGCCTTGGTCCACCCATCCACTCATGTTTCTGGCAGAATCAGCTGAGTCTCAAATACTTGGTAGCAGACTTTGTCTGCTAGGAATTTGTGCTTCTGCCTCTCTTTTTATCTTGCTTTCTTGTTGTCCCCACACTGACCTCTTTAAGCAAATTTAGCCTCTTCTTTTTGCCTCATCAAACCTGCAGGCAGGTCCAGAGACTGAGCAGGAGCTGATTCCAGTGGTGAACGTGGGCCTTGATGAGGAGGGGAAGAAGAGGAGGAGGAAGATGAGGGGGAGGAGGGAGAGAAGGATGGGAGAGGAAAAAGATGATGGTGAGGATAAGGTGATGGTGAGGAGGATGGGGGAGGGAGAAGATGATGGTGATGATGAAGGTGATGATGGTGAGGAGGATGAGGGGGATGATGACACAGCCTCCTCCTTGTCACTATCATGAGTTAATAGGAGCATAATGATGATGGGAGGGGGGAAATGACAGCCCTTCGGCAGATTTATCTCATTTTAGTTTCTCTTTGCAGAGGTGCTTTAGGCCTTTATAAAATACCCTTCCCTGAGCTTTGGCATTTGTCTTCCATAGTTTCTCAGACCCAGGATACTATTTTGGTTAAAAAAGTTCCCCTGTTTGTGCTGCCCCAGGTAGCGGCTGCCAGCTCCTGGGAGGAGAAGACCTAATGGTTGTCTGTTTTCAGAGGCGCTGCACTGGCTGCCTGTTTAAGATTGATTTTTATATTGTTTCCTGTAATCACACTGCATTATGCTGCCCTGGCCCAGGGCCTGTGCAGAGGTTTTGACTTGAAATGTCTTGCTTTGTTCTCTGGAAGCTGCTGACGCTTACTCCTCCGGCTGCAGCCCTCACCTAGCCACGGATGTCCTCCGTAGCCGAGAGGCCTGAGAGGAGAGGGCGTCCACGCTCTGCATTTGCTGGCCCAGCAGTTTGGCTTCTGCTCTTGAGGTTGCTTCAGTCCTGGAATGTCTGGTGGGAGGGGCTGAGACAAAGGAAGTTCTTAAAGAAAGATAACACATTAACATCAGAAATCTACAGAATACACCCTGAGAGAAGACATACACTGTATTCGGAAGTAGAGACAAGGGTTAGCCACCAAATTTTCCTTTGCAAAATTAGCACTTCTTGTGTGCTGTTGGGAGCATTAGGTGGAAAGCCCAATTTAGGTGATGATTAAGGAAAAGGGGTTGCACCGAGGTGCTGTCCCTCCAACCACATAAGCCCAAACAATGTGTGGCTCTTCCCTTTGCGCTCCTCCCCAGTACAACTGGTGCTGGCATCTTGAAACACAGATTTGTTAAGGTCTCAGAAAGTGCCAGAGAAGGCAATGGCAACCCACTCCAGTGTTCTTGCCTGGAAAATCCCTGGGACGGGGGCTCCTGGTGGGCTGCCGTCTATGGGGTCGCACAGAGTCAGACACGACTGAAGCAACTTAGCAGCAGTAGCAGCAGAAAGTGCTGGGTCTGTAGTGAATGTGATATGCCTGCTTGGTAGATAAAATATCCAGTAGAACTAAGGGCTAGAAATGCCGGAGAGACACACAGGAATACACAGCTAGGGTAGAGAGAAATGTCTCTGGGCTTCAGGGAAAAATGTATTTGACGCAGAACAAGATATTTGAGGGGCTGAGGCCACGGGATTCAGAATATCTGCTGGGAGAAGGAGATAATGGCTCCTAGTCAAGCGCCCAGGGTGCTGTGTGCTTCACCCACAGTCACCATAGTATTCTATGAAGGAGGTGTTGCTGTTACTCTTTTCCACATGAGGAAATTGCCCAGGGTCACACAGCAAGGGACTGCTTTTTCCTTTCGGGTAGAGGACACATGTGGGCCTCTTGGCCTCTGGACACTTTGCTAAGGGAAGGGGCACAGCCTCAACCCCCACCCTTCCCCAGTGGCCTCAGGCCGGGCTGTGGGAAGTGGAGCCTCTTTCCCACGGAGGTGGAAGAGGGGCCAGGCCAGTGATCCTGCTGTAGCCTGAGCGCAGGGGCTGAGACCACCCCCTCACTGGAGCCCAGGAGTCCCCAAAGCAGGGACACCAGTTCTCTACAGCTGCCTCCAACTCATTCTTCCTCCCTCCAGGGACCTGTTGGCTGGAGGCCCAGGCTCTGCTGATAGAGAACTGACAGATTTCCTAAAATAGGAAGCCCTGTCACCCACCCATTCTCTCCCTTTGGCTAGCCGGGTGGGGCCTCCTGAGGAGAAATCTCTTGATAGATGTGTTTTACTAGAAGCAGCTTTGGCATAAAGGAGTAAGGCTGAACTCATGCCTTTGGTGGAGGGCCAGTTCATGGCCCTCGAAAGTCTGTTGAGCCCGGGGGCTGCACTGGAATAATAGGGCTGGTTGGGAGCTGGCCGGAAGTCTGTGCTCTCACTTCCTGTTTAGAAGGAGTGAAAAAAGCCCAGGGGACCTCACCAACTAGGCAGCTGAGTTCCTTCCCTTCCAGCAGAGGCCCCAGGGCCCCCCAGCCTGTGCAGGGAGCTCTAAACTTGGCATTAGAACAACCAAATTCAATTTCTGGTTATCTTATTTTTCTTTTAGAAGACCTGGAACAAATCTTTCTGGGACTTGGTTTTCTCATCTATGTAATTAATGAATTCATCAGCCCCTGTGTTCCCTACCCACAGGTTTGTAGTCCCAATCCTGAGCAGGAGTCTCCGTGTGCATCAAGTGCTGGGTCAGCACTATCCTCTGATAAGAGACCAGCCTGTGTTTGCTCAGAGATAACGCCCAGGGCCTGGAACAGGAAAGGTGAGTCCCAGCCACCTGTCTGCTCAAGGGAGCTGCTTCTCTGAGGCTGTGACCCGGTTCACCTGTCTTACCCATAGTCCTGCCTCTTTCTCATTGATTATGAAAAGAACCACACACCTCCCCCATTTTGCCATTTGGGTTTTGCTTGGCTGCTTTAATTCACTCTTTTGTAACATGGGCTTTTTTCTCTTTCTACACTCAGTTGATCTGAAATCAGGTTTCACTGAATGGAGCAGAACTTTCCATTCATTTATTTATAAGGAATTTGTATTTTGTTTTTACTGCTCAGAATTCCCCTGATACACTTAGTTTTCCAACTTGGCATGTGGTTAGAGGGATGGGCATTGTGATACTAACATTCCTTTCCCATAGGTGTGATTCTGCCTTAAGAGATGGGGCAGGCCTGGGCTCAAATCATGCTCAGACCATGTCCATTCTTGGTGCACTTGGCAGTGGAAAGTTTGGGAGGACTCGGATGGGGCCATAAACATGGACCTGGGGTGATTCTGCTGATGACTGTGAGAAGGATCATGAGGAGACAGTCCCCTACCTCCACCCCTAAATAGACAGAGGTCTGAAGAAAGCCGTATTGGAGGCAGATGGGGTAGGGGGGACTGCTCCCCTCTTGGCATAGTTGTCTTTGTGTGTTTTCGGTAGGATGGAGAATGAGGCAACTGTGGGAAACTAGGCAAAGGTAGAGTGTCTGAACTCACAAGGGTGTCCCAGCTGCCCTTGCTTAACTGGAAGGAGAGTCTTGCCCAGAGCCCCTTGTAAGCAGCGCAGTGAGACCCCATACTTGAGGCTGCAACCAGCACCTGTTTCCTCAGAGACAGGATCTCTTTTTCCACAGAGATTGTGTTTGCTCAGAGATAACACACAGGGTCTGCAACAGGAAAGATGAGTTCCAGCCACCTGGGGTAGATACAAAAAAGAGAGTTGAAGTCCCTATGCTTGAGAAACCCAAAACCTCCCAAAGAGATTAAAGCAATCCCCCAAGCATGAAGGAAGTGGCAGCTATTAGAGACAAGTGGATGTGAGGGTGGTGGATACCTGGGCTCGCTCTGGCCTTCTGAACTGGCCGAGGGGAGTGGACCAATGATCCGCTCATCTCCCTTCTGCCCTCTCTGCTTCCTTTCCTTCCTGCTGTGTGTACAGCACTGTGCTAGATCCCGGGTGAGGATGGAAGTATTCTAATAAGGAATCAGCAGTTCCTACTGGGCAGTGTCAGTGTGGAGGACTGGGGAGGACTGCTTTAAGGGCCATGTCATCCTGCCTGAAGGGGCAGGACCTGGACTTTCAACATCAGTATCATGGCCAACAAACCTTGTCCTAGGGCATCCTTCTGGACAGACCACATCCTAACCTCAGCTTCTGTACCCATTCAGTTCCTTCACTTTTGCCTTTGAGTCTGAGTTACTTGCATGGATTCCACCTCCAGGTAGGCATATTTCATTTGTTATCCCAGTGTCTGATTTGGAAAGACCCCAGACATCACCCCTGAGGCAAACGTTTAGCCCTGGACCCCCTTTCTCACCTGTTTTTGGTTCTGACAAGTTGCTTCAGTCCAGATGGAGCTTACAGTACTTCAGATTAACTGTGGAGACAACTCGTAGACCCAAACTAATTGGGAAAAAAAAAGTGCTATGTTAATTATGAGATTTCAGAGGGCTTGATTTTGGTGCCCAGGGACAGTCAGGATTTGCATAAATGGGAAAGAGTAGAGAGTGCATTCTTGGCAGGAGGCAAGAACTCAGAGATGGGAATGTGCTTCAGGGAGCAATGAACAGACCAGTTTGCTGGAAATATTCACTGAGTGCCTCCTGTGTGTGAGGCACAGAGAAGACACAAAGGAAGGGTAACGAGTGATCCTTGTCCTCCAGGATTCTGCAGGGTTCACATTCTGAAATGCCCCATCAGAACAGAAAGGCCTGGGGAGAGGCTGAGGAATGAAGGCGGAGGCAGGAACTGAGGGTGCAGGAAGGCATCAGCTCTCTCAGCACAGATACAAATGACGAAAAAAATGTGTGCTCAGGACATAATCTTAGTAAAGCTGCAGATTACGTTTAAAACAAACCTTTACAAAGAGGATTGGCAGGAGGAATGTGGGGGGAGAGGGAGCAGTTCCGTGTCGCAGAGCTTCTGAACTACTGCCATAAATTTAGCAAAAGTGGAGAGAGAATACCAGGGGCCAAGCCTAGATGGATTTTAACAGCAGGCTCTCCAGCCAGCTGATGCCCTGATGCTTGTTATGTTGCTATTGTGTCGGTGACCGTGGCAGCAAAGTCATCCAGGCCTGTGGAGAGACCTTCCTAGGTTGTGACCTTCTTTGGCTTTTTGAACTTGTGGCAAGAAGTTGCTTTGGTTTCTTCTCCCTGACTACAGAGGAATGCCTGTGGTCTCTGAAATATAGTAACAGCTGACAGAACTCTGCATCAAGTCAGCAGAAAAAAGTTACTAATCAGATAGGTGATTGGGTCCTTCCATTTGCTCTCCTGAATATAGCTACATTCCAGTGGTTTCTCTAAAGGAACTTAATTTGAATTTGCATTTCTAAAGAACTGGTACATCATCCTTCAGGTACAATTAAAAATTGCAAGATATGAAATAAGAGTATACGTTAACAAGAAAAGGAATATTCATTCATTCAGCAGACATTTTTGTCCTATATTATAGTTAAGTCACTTTGCTACATGCAAAGCCAGTTGCCTATTTATCAGTGCCTCCCTTGTCCTATGCTATTAAATGCATAAGATCGGGACACTACCCAACTAAGTGAGCAAAGAATTCCAGGTTCAAGTTCTTCCAGTGGAAGACCATCTAATGGAGGGAGATGAGAGAAAGGATTTCTTCAGTGGTCTCTGGTAGCCATTTGGTCTCACCCTCTCTCAACTTTGTGAGGCTACCAAGTTTCATAAGAAAAGGCCCTTGACCAGGGCTGTGTATGCAGGAGGCCATTGGACCATGAGCGGTGGGAGAATAATCTAACTAGCAGGAAACAAAACCCAAGGTCAAATCCTGCAGAGTGGTGGAAGCAGACTCCCCTGATGAAGCTGGTTCCTTTTACAACAGCAAGCAGGGGCCCTGCAGGTTCTCAGCTCAGGTTCAGTAAACTGAATCCGAACTAGCCTACTGGGTGGAAATGTGTGTGCTCAAGAACTGGCCAGCGGAGCCTGAGAGCCAGAATCCGGGGATAGGCAGGTACCCAGCATGGACATGGTCCTGTGGTTGACTCCAGAAGGCCCTAGGGAGGAAGGTGTGCTGCGGGTTCTGTCTGTCTATAATCCTGCTCAACTCCTTTGAGAACCAGACACAATCAAGAGAGGAAGAGTTGGCACAGAATGGGGTTGGAGCCCAGCCTGGGGTTTCTGCATGTGAACTTTCTGGTGGCCCCAAACATAGTGCTCTCCACTGTAGGACTAATCTTTTTTTTTTTTAAATTGGGATTTCTACCAAGATGAATCGTTTGTTAGAACAGTTCAGGTCCAGAAAGAGTGAGCACTGTGATGCCCCTGGGTTTCTGTTTGGGTAGTGCTTCTGACTCACTCAGAGAATCGGGTCATCTTGTGTACCTCAGTTTCTCCTACCCACGTAAACAGGATGCAACTTGCCAGATTCAGATCACAAGGCTGTGGGAAACTTACTTAATGAAAGTAAAGAGTGTGTTCATATTCGTAATGTCTTTGAGGGGGGCAGGGTTTCTATAGGAGAGATGCATGGCGGTCTGAAAAGCTTCTTCACAAGTGAGGCCCATTTCATTGTTTGTGTCAGCGTCTCTTTTCTCCCCTCCCCACTTCAAATCATCTCCATGTTGTCATACACTCCCAAGGATAATATATTAATAATAATAATAGCTATTATTTATTGACCATAAGGGCTTCCCTTGTGGCTCATCTGGTAAAGAATCCACCTGCAATGTGGGAGACCTGGGTTCAATCCCTGGGTTGGAAAGATCCCTTGGAGAAGGGAAAGGCTACCCATTCCAATATTCTGGCCTAGAGAATTCCATGGACTGTATAGTCCATGGGGTCACAAAGAGTCGGACACAACTGAGCGACTTGCACTTTCCTTGACCAACTCTGTGCCAATCACTTTGCTATATATTATCTTGAATTCTTAAAACAGACATGAAAGATAAGTATTATTAATCCCTCTTTATGCTTGTGGAAGCTGAGGCCTAGGGAGGTGAATGGAAAGGGAAGAAGTGACCCAGCAATTACATAAGTAGTGAGCCAGGACTGCAACTCAGGTTCACCTGGCTCCAAGGCCATACACTCTCCACTACACCCCACCAGCTCCTAGCCACTCTTCTCAGATTGCTGAGGGCAGACGAATGGAATCTGCCCAGAGGAGGCAGCTCCTAGTAGAGAGGTGACGCAGAGTACACAGTGTTCAGCACAACGTCGGCAGTGCCCACACTCACCCCACAGATGTGGCCGAAGCTGCTCGTGGTGGGCCCAATGCAGTGTCTTTTCCTTGGTCTTTGGCAGAAATGCCATCTGAGACTGAAACCACCCTTTCTTGTGTAAAAGCCTGCATGTTCCCAGTTCCCAGCTGTGTGGAGGGGCTCAGGAAAGGAATGAATTATCTCCTGGGGCAGGCTCACCCCACATTCAGGTCTCCCCACCTTCCTGTATTTTGGGGATCCAGCAAGCCCCCTACATGCCCACCTCATTGCTTGTTCAGAGGGAGGAAGGCAGGCTGGTGACATGGGGCACCAGGGATTGGGCCTCTGTCCTCCTGCTGCTTCTCGAAGGCCCAGTTTCTGGCACTGTAGCTTACCTGGAAGCTGTTAACTCTGCCCTAGTTCATTTTATTGCAGGCATACTTATCCTTTCTGTGATAGCTTTCAGACAATAGGCGTGGTGGCCGATGAGTTGAAACCCGTCTTAATTATGCACCAAAGCAGACTTGAGAAGTGTTATTACTTGCTTAATGATAACAGCTTGCAAAACAGTTTCCAAGGCTCTCAGCATAGCCAGGCCCTAATGTTCATACATCTGCTCCTGAAAGGAATTTGCCATTTGGAAATGCAAGTGCTTGGCTCTGACAAATGGCACCTTGACACAATCATTCGAGTGCTCAATGTCCTCTGAATGTCATTGTCTAATGATTGGTATTGATTTTGGTAGCTCTTTCAAAGGCTGAGCTGTCAGCAGCCCCTTTGGTGGGGGCGATCATAGCCTCTGATTCCTGGGGAATTGCTGCTGGTTTTATTGATGCTTTGTTAGAACCAGAATTCCCTAGGGTCTATCATTAGCTCTCCAGAGGAGTTTTTATATACACCAGCCAGAATACTTGTGAAATTTCTATACTATGTAATCACCATCAATGTTGTATAAGACTTTCTTTTTCCTACTTGCACTGATCACCACCTTAATACTTAGTTACTTAGGTAAGGATGCATGAAAAGGCAGAAATTTAGAGCTCATTCTTATATACAAGAAACATTCTGTTTTTCCAACTTTCTAGCCTTCTCCCGCAATGATGTATTCCAAATAACATGTTTCTTTCCTGGTATCTAAAATTTACCTCTTTAAGTAAAAAAATTAATTTTTCAACATTTAAAAATTAGCTGTTAAGCTTTTATAGCCTTGGTTTCTTAAATATTACATATTTAATGTAATTTTTAATTTAATGACTGAAAACATTCACTACCAGAGATTGTGCAGTACTGCTGTCAGTCAATGATAATCTGAAGGCAACTGAAAGGCGTAGGGTTGGCCCTTTGTCCCCGGATAGTTAGAGTGTCTGAGCTTTCGTTTCTCTGAATCTTTCGCCTCCTGCACTCTCATTTCTCCCTGCTGCCACATGTTCTGTGGCTTCTAATCCACAGCCTTATTTCTCAGAAAGGAGCAAGGACTCGGCAATAGCTCTTCCCTTCTAGAGGAGTTCAGCACATGGGCTTTGTGCCAGCAGCCTACTGCTCACAGGTCCTCTGCATTTACTTCAGAATTCACAGCTTTGCTGTTGATGGGAGGGGAGGAGGAGGCCGAGCCCCAGCTCTCCAGTGGCCTCAACACTGAGCGGAGCTGCCGTTTGGGGAAGGACATGCCAGCCTGTCTGGGGACCTGACAGGTTAGAGATCCGTGGTATGGACGATGTGTCCTTTATTTCCTGGCCTGACTTTGACAGAGCCAATGCTCTCATTTCTGTTGGTCTCACAGCTGATGGTTCATGGAGCAATGTAAACTTTCCCCCTCCAGTCTCTGTTTTGGCCCTTGTATGCCACCCCTTGGATGGGCGGTTGATGCCGATATCATAGCAAAGAACTGGCTGTCCAACTTCTGAGCACTTCTGAGGACCCTTTGGTAACCCAGTCTCTGACGTTCCATCTGTCATTTAAAAAAAAAAAAAAATTTTTTTTAATTAATTTATTTGGCTGCACCAGGTCTTAGTTTCAGTCTTCAGGATTTTCCATCTTTGTTGCAGCATGCAGGATCTTTTTAGTGGCATGGGAACCCTTAGTTGCGGCATGCAGTTGCAGCATGTGGGATCTAGTTACTTGACTAGGATTCAAACCCGGGCCCCCTGAATTGGGAGCTGAGTCTTAGTCTTAGCCACTGGACCACCAGGGAAGTCCCCTCTTGCCTGTCTTTAGAGGACAGAGTCATCTATCTGTACAATATCCACCTCATTTGCTAACTTGTTTACACGGCCATTTCTCTCTTTTTACACTGGGAGTCTTTTCTGTGAGATAACTGTAGGTCGGGCCAGATAGGTATGTGGTGTCTGCCCACTTTGATTGCCTCTTTTCCTGTCTCATTTTTTCACACCATTGTTTTCCTCTTCAGCCAAGTGTTTCGGTTTTCTTCACATGCCCTTTCCTATCTTCCCAGTTCCCAGGCCTCCAGTCTCCTTTTCCCTCCACACCCCACTGCCTGTCTGAACATGTATGGCCCAGGCAAGAGTCTGTTCACCTTCCCTACTACTCACCTTTTCCTACAAACTGACTACTCCATGGTCATTCACTTGTGAGCTTTGCATTTTCCAAGAGGAGAGTGAATTATTTGGTACATGTATTTGCTTGTCAAACATGTACCTTCTATGATCAAAGTGTTGTGAAAGGCACCACAGAGGAGTAATATTTTGAAGATACACCTTTCCAGAAACTCAGAACAGACTGTTGGCAGTTATTTTTTTCTGAGAATCTCCTAAAACTTTCTGGGGAAAAAAAAATAGAAGGATTTTGGGACTTAAATTGAGCTCTTACATTGTAAGCAACTCACTTATGTTCAAAATTATAAATTAAGAGAGGAGACATCTCATGGGTAATCCTAATAGCCTTAGGTGGAGAAGGAACTTACTGAGGGATAGGAGAAAAGTTACATTCTTATCCATCCTGACGCTGGACTTTAGCTCACGGTTGGTAGGAGTAAGGCATGGGAAGGTAGCGTTCAACACTCTCTTGTCTACCTCTGGGAATGCTTTGCTTACCTGCAGATGGAACTGTATATGAAGAAAGCAGGTTTCCTTGGGAGGTGGGAGGAGTCTTATAGGAATGAGCAACTGTTAACACTGGTGAAGAAAGGAGCTTTCCCTTCTGTGATGAGAGCCAGGAGCAAAAACTGTGAGAGCAGACTCATGGTGAGCACTGGGCCAAGCAGGGGCAGGGCTCTGGTCTCCTGCCACCAGTGGCACTGAGCTCCAGGACTCCTCCTCCACCCATGGTGGCAGAGAAGGGTTACAGAGAAGGGCTGTTGCCCTGTTGGGCCGTGGAGTCAAGGGGCATGTTTGGGAATGGGGAACCCATGGGAATCTTAGACTCCCAGCAGCAGGTGGAGAATCAGGACTTAAAGCCATTACAGTTGTGCCCTAAATTGTTTTCCAAGTCGTGGTGGATGGAGAAAACTACAATTAGGTAAAGAAGAACAAACTATGTCACTGGTCCTCAAAGAGAATGACTCTGTTTTGGGTGGTTAGGGAAACAGACACATACACACAAAATACAGGGGAGTGGACAGAGTTGGGGTGATGGGTAAGGAGAGGAAACATTGCCTGTAGGGGAACTGAGTGTGGGGTTGGCCAACCTTTGTGATCTGAATGGGAAGAGCCGTGTTCAGGCCTCCTTGGAAATCCCTTAAAGTGATTGATAGTGTTTGTTCCTCTTCGTGGCATAAATGCTTTCGATACTGCTGATGAGGAGATGAAGACTGAACCTTCCTCATTCACTCTAGCCAGATGAGATCATTAGTATCCTAGAGTATTTTCTTACTAGTTAATACGGAAACTTTCCCATCTGGTTTTCTCTGGCCAGCGCAGAGATAAATGCTAATGACACCAGGGACTTAAACTTAGCAGAGTTCAGGTAAAACCAGCTGTCTGGGGGGACGGGGCCATGACCACTAGTCAGGGTGCTCTCATTCCATATAATTGGCATCTGCTAGGTGGTGCAGAATCTAGAAGACCAGTGATGGTGGGGATCATATAGATAACCAGATATGACTTCCATTCTCTCTCACACAAAGAATTTGAGGACCAGTGAAGATAAAGTGAAAGTGTTAGAGGTTCAGTTGTATCTGACTCTTTGCAACCCCATGGACTGTAGCCTACCAGGCTCCTCTGTCTACGGGATTATCCAGACAAGAATACTGGTGTGGGTTGCCATTCCTTTCTCCAGGGGCTCTTCCCAACACAGGGATCAAGCCTGGGTTTCCTGCATTGCAGGCAGATTCTTAACCATAAAATCTTGCCCAAGTTCAGGGCTGTAGAACCAAGGAAAAAACTCAGGTCCTACATTTGCTGGGTCACTTTTTCACCTCTACTGTGGTGTAGCCTTAGAATACAGTGTTCCCCAGCTAGACTGGGCTGTAGTGCTTGACTCAAGAAGTGCTTGACTCTATCTTGGCCTTGATAGAATATAGAATGAAGCCATGCATTCAGGTCCAATCATCAATAATACTTTAGTGCAGAGAGTGATAGCTTTCTCTTACATAAACCAGGCGTAGGATAGGATTTAAGACTAACTTGCTCCCATCCCTCCTACTGGTAGAAAACCTTCCCCCTTCTTTCCTCCTGCTCTGCCATAAAGCACATGCCCACCTTGGTTAGGGCAGCATCTTTGTTAGTGTTGAGCCTAGAAGAACACTGTGCTAACTCTCCTCTTTGGACCATGTCAGGATTTCCTAGACAAGACATATCTTTGAGCCTTTTATGTATTTTTCCAATTGCCATTTCTGTGATGGAAGTGAAACTCAAGATATTTCAGATTAAATCTCATAATTCTTTATTCTTCTTCACACCTAAGAAATCAAGAATAGGGAAGGAAAAGCTATAATGTATTCCTCTGCCAGCCGATGGGGTCCCTGATGACTAACAGGGTCAGTGTCTTTAGAAAAACTGACACTAAGAAAATGCATTTGGACATCCTTCCCTATAGCACAGGGAACTATATCCAATACCCTAAGATAAGCTGTAATGGAAAAGAATATAAAAAAGAAAAAATACATATATATGTATAGCTGAATCACTTTTCTGTATAGCAGAAATTATCACAACATGGTAAATCAGCTATGTTGTTGTTCAGTTGCTCATGTCCGACTCTTTGAGTCTCCACAGACTGCAGCTTGCCAGGCTTTCCTGTCCTTCATTATCTCTCAGAGTTTGTGCAAACTCATGTCCATTGAGTTGATGATGCCATCCAACCATCTCATCCTCTGTCCTCACCTTCTTCTGCCTTCAATCTTTGCCAGCATCAGAGTCTTTTCCAGTGAGTCAGCTCTTTGCATCAGGCGGCCAAATTATTGGAGCTTCATCACCAGTCCTTCCAACAAATATTCAGGGTTGATTTCCTTTAGGAATGACTGGTTTGATCTCCTTGCTGCTTCAAAAAAAGAAAAGAAAAGACAATGAATTTCAGGAGTTAAAAACTCCATGCTGGAGCTTTATAAATGATATGGTTTATCTGGTAACTTAAAGAACTTTTGACGTTCCTTTGTTCTCCTGTGAGGAACATGGGTCATGTGGTTCATCTTCCTTAGTCCCTGCTGCCAGATGGGTGAAAAATGAGATGCTTTGAATCAGATCTCACCACTGAACATATATTCACTCCTTGAGCCAATTCCTTTTCCCACAAATTCCTTTCCTTACACATCTTCTCACAGAATTATTGGCTCTTCAAACTGGTCAAAAAAGACAGTAAGCACGCAGCTCTGATCACCTCACTTCCCCATTCAAAGCAGTTACCAACTGCTGTTGACTATAGCAGTTGTTCCCAAAGAGTGGTCCCTGGATCAGCAGCATCAGCATCAACTGAGAGCTTGTTAGAAATGCACATTCTTGGGCCCACCACAGACCCACTGAGTCAGGAACTTTGCAGAGGGGACCAGAAAGCTGAGCTTTAACAAGCCCTCCAGCTGATTTTGATACACGTCTGACAAGCACTGGACCCCAGCAATAAGTATTCTCTGGAGCTTGCTGTCAGAGGGACACCCTATTATGGCCTCCAGGCCAGGTGTTCAGCCTCCTGTGTGCGCGCCCCTGTGCGTACTCTGTACTCTGTTACAGAGAAGAGGCCCTTCATTTTCATGCCTTTCTGCCTTTACTCAGGTGGCTCCTTAGCCTGGAATGTTCTCCCCTGCCTTACCCTGTATCTCCCTACCCGATGCTTTCAGTTCAGCTCAGTTGCTCAGTTGTGTCTGACTCTTTGCGACCCCATGAATCGCAGCACACCAGGCCTCCCTGTCCATCACCAACTCCTGGAGTTTAGCCAAACCCATGTCCATCGAGTCAGTGATGCCATCCAACCATCTCATCCTCTGTTTTCCCCTTCTCCTCCTGCCCCCAATCCTTCCCAGCATCAGGGTCTTTTCCAATGAGTCAACTCTTCGCATGAGGTGGCCAAAGTATTGGAGTTTCAGCTTCAACATTAGTCCTTCCAATGAACACCCAGGACTGATCTCCTTTAGGATGGACTGGTTGGATCTCCTTGCAGTCCAAGGGACTCTCAAGAGTCTTCTCCAACACCATAGTTCAAAAGCATGAATTCTGCGGCGCTCAGCTTTCTTCACCGTCCAACTCTCACACTCGATGCTTTACCTAAATGCTTTTCCTGGCTTAAATGCTGGAAGGCGTGTTTTTGATGAGGGATGCTCTTTGTTTTTAGAAGCAAAGATGGTCATCTCCAGTTATTCCCAAGCCCTTTAACTACTCTAATAGAACCCCAGCAACATGGAGGGTTTCTCCAGGTGACACTGAGAGCACATCCTCTAATCGCTGCACAAGTTAGCTAACACGTGCACATTGTTTTCCTTCCAGAAGCCTCCACAGGTATTGCGACAGAAGAGGGGGTGATTCAGTCCAGACCTGATGAGCATACGGGATACAAAATCCAATGCTGCCGATGGGAGCTGTGAATGATAATGACAACCTGTGTGTAGATGGCATGAGCCTTAATAATTATCTCTTGCAGTGTCTAGCCTCCTAACCTGAATGCATCTTCAGGATATGAAACTCATCCTGATAACTGAAACACTGGCAAACACTGGTAGTTTTGTAAAAAGTACATACTGTAAATACATGATGTTCTGAGCAATGCACTCACTTCTGCCACATTTTGTGTGCCAAAATGGCTACCTCCATTACAAAAACTGTGAACAAATTTTAATGGATAACCCTAAACTCTTAGCTAGTCTCTGTAGGATGTGGATCAAAATGGTATCTATCAAAGTGATCCCTCCTGTCTTGGAGTGTCACTCAGTAGGTCTGTAGCCATCTAGGGGAACTGGGCAACCTCTTCCTGTACCAATGTCTGATAATGACTACCATGTGTAACAGGGTTGTTGTGAAGATTAACTGGATCATAGATTTCCCTGTAAATGGCAAAGTTAGTGTAAATATTAGCTAATATTATTATTTTGACCACCCACTCACTCCCTGCTGCCTCCTCCAAAACCAGAGATCTTACAATTTCACTTGGCAAACTAAAAAATCATTTTTATAGTTATGTCATAAATATTCAGTTAGTCCTGGAATATGACCATAGGTGACTAGGTCTTGGTTGAAAAGAGCCACTAGCTCTTAGTGAGATGTTGTGATTAGGATGTGGATAGAGTTAGAGCATTAATATTTGGTTCAAAGTGCTGATTTTCCTAGTGTGATCTCAGGCTGGTCTCTTTGTTCACAGAATTGTGGGCTCTTTGAATTGGAGGGTGCCGTGGAGGTGAGCTAGTCTAATATTCATACTTTTCAGAAATCCAGAAATGCCAGAGCATCCCTGCTGTCATTTGCTCTTGCTTGGACATCTCCAGAGGTGGGTGGGCTCATTATCTCAGAAGTCCCTTCCTTTGTTAGATTCCAGTTGTTGGAACATTCTTTGAACCTTTGAGCCAACATTGGCTTTCATTTTACTTCTATTGTTATACATTCTCAAGTCTGACAGAACACACAGAATCCTGCTCTTCTCAATATGGCAGGGCTTCTTGAAGACATAATGCACAGCTAGCCAGCTTCTCTTCTTTGAACTAAACACCGCCTGGTCTTGTAAATTTCCTTTATTGTGGATGTAGTTGCCAGAACTGCCTCACAATCCTGGTTCCTTTGTCTGGATGAGGAGTGTACATTTTTATGATGTTTTTGCTGGGGTAATAATAGCTTGGCAGGAAGCAACTCTGTCTTTGATGGTCTTACAATAAGGCAAACTTTCCCCTTTTGCCTGCACCCTTACGCAGTACACAACTATAGGAATTCAAAAAGAGCCCAATGGTAACTGACTTCCAATCTTCCAAGTCTCTAAGGGCCCAAACAGTGAATTGGCCTATCGGGCAGCCTAATACTGTCAGTTGTGTGGATTCAATTGTGGTAGCTCCTATTGATCATCTCTTTATCCAAAGTTATAGAATTCTCCTCAGTAATCCTGTAGAAATGTTTAAGCAGCAGACAGTGTAGGAAGTTGGATACAGTGATTTAATACATACACAGACAGATCTACTTTCAAATAGGGCTCTTCTACTTCAGCAATTTACATCTCTGAGCCTCTGTTTTCTCATATGTAAAATCAGGATGATTATTCCTACCTCACAAAGTGAGGGCTAAATGTATGGATATTTCTAAAACAGTGCCTGGCTCATAGGAGGAGCTTATGTGTACACTCTGATGTTCTTAGCACATGGACATCTCTTGAGGTTTTGATCCTCCTCCCTCCAAAGCAGCCCAGGTAAAAGTGTTTAAAGACATTCTGGTGTAGTGCTAAGAGTACCAATGACTCTGAAGCAAGGGGTGGCAAAATTCTCTTTGTGAAAGCCCAGATTCCCAGGTGGCTCAGTTGGTAAAGAATCTGCCTGCAATGCAGGAGACTTATGTTTGATCCCTGGTTTGGGAAGATCCCCTGGAGAAGGAAATGGCTACCCACTCCAGTATTCTTTCCTGGGAAATGACACAGACAGAGGAGCCTGGCGGGCTACAGTCAACAGGGTCACAAAAAATCAGACGTGACTGAGTGAGTAAACCACCGCCACCACCAGAAGTCATTAGTTTAAATTTGCATTTAAATAGTCACATGTGTTCAGTGACCAGTAGCAAGCTAGAAGCTTGTGAATTAGAATTGTGGCAAAAAGAAAAGGCTAAGCCCAGTCAGTGGATTGAGGGACAGGCTAATGAGTAGTACGGAAAAGATTCAAGTTTTCCTGTAGGAGAATAGCAAGAACAGAAATGTGGAGAATCTGAAGACAGCCAACAGCTGAAGCCTTGTACACGGTGGTCATTTTAGCCTTTGTAGATCATGCACCCTCTGGTACAACCACTCAGCTCTGCTGTTGTAGTGCCAAAGAACCACAGATAATATGTAAGTGAAATGTGGCTGGGCTGCAATGAAGCTTTATGTACAAAAACAGGTGGCAGGCTGGGTTTGACTGTAGGCCACAGGTGGTCAGTTCCTGCTCTAAAGTTCTATCTTTCTTTTCTGTTTCCTTTCCTTCCCTGTTTTATTTCCTTTCCTTTTCTTTTCCTCTTCTTTAATTTTTATCTTCCTTTCTTTCTCTCTCTCTGTAAGAACATTTAACGTAAGATCTACCCTCTTTAACAAACTGTGAACTGCGTAACACAGTACTGTCAGTGTTTAACAGCAGATCTCTACAACTTTGCAAGTTATTCATCTTGCATAACTGAAATTTTATACCTGTAGAACAGAAATTCCATTTCTCCCTCCTCCCAGCCCCTGGCAACCACCATACTACTCTCTTCTATGAATCTGGCTATTTTATGTATCTCATTTAACTGGAATCATGCAATATTTGTTCTTCTGTGACCATCTTATTTCTCTTAATATAATGTCCTCAAGGTTTATCCATGTTGTTGTTAACAGCTGAAAGTCAAGTTTTTCTTTTGGCATATAGCAGGAGTTCCTTCTTTTGGGAGGCTGAAAAATATTCCATTGTATGTACCACATTTTCTTTATGCAGTCATCCATTGGTGGACATTTAGGTTGTTTCCATATCTTTAACATTACTATTCTGAGTAATGCTGCAGTGAATGTGGAAGTACAAATCTCTGTCTAAGATCCTGACTTTGATGCTTTTGGATGAATACCCAGAAGTGGAATTGCTGGATCATATGGTGGTTCTATTTGTAATTTTTTGGGGAACCTCCTATACTGTTTTCCATAGCAGCCATACCATTTTATATTCCCTCCAAAAATGTACAAGAGTTCCAGTTTCTTCACATCCTTGTCAACATTTGTTCTTTTGCTTTTTTGGTAATAGACTCTAGGTGGCTAGAGTCTTATTTTCTCATCTCAGCTCCTGGGACCTGTTTCTATTGCCTTCATCTTTCCAAGAGCATTCATTTCCTGTCCTCTGGACCTCTAGGATTCCCTTTGGGCTTACTGGACACACACTTTCAAAACCTGTTGGAAGATGTGCTTCAAATACTTGTAGGTCCTAGAGGGGCAAGAACCTCTATCCTTGAGAAAGAAGGAGAGGGAGTATATATAAAACCTTCAGAGGAGACTCATTGGACATTTCATCATCACTGGGGGCAAAGTACCTATTTCCTTTATTTCCATCCATATCATCTCTCAGGTATGCAAGTGCCTTGTGTATGATTTCACAACAATCCATGCTCTTGCTTTGTACCACTTAGCTCAACTACAATTACTTGTGTGATAGTCAGTTTACCGTCTCCTCTCCTCCATCTCTATGAAGTAAGGGCCATGTCTGAATTTCTGTTCCTGCTATACCCTTGATATCCAGCAGAGTGACCCATGCAAGGTACACACTCAATAAATACCTGCCCCTCAACCGATCCATAGACGTTTTTCAAACCACATTTGCCAGACTTCCTCTTCCTAGCACTGTAGAGAAAAGTTTGACTTTTGACTCTTAATTTGTTAATGAACTCCAGGCCTAAAAACAAGACCTAAGGACATGTTACTGGGGAAGGAAATGGCAACCCACTCCAGTATTCTTGACTGGAGAATTCCCATGAACAGAGGACCCTGGTGGGCTACAGTCCATAGGGTAACAAAGAGTCAGACACGACTGAAGTGACTTAACATGCACACATATGTGCAAGGATGTGTTATAGGCCTTGACTGAAGGCCTGCCATCTCAGACTCAGATGCTTTATTTGTAGCTATCACTGACACACCTTCTCTTTCTATTTACACACTGCAGGGATTTCTTGGAGGGAAACTTAAGGAACTGTTCTTTTGAAACTTGGGAACAATGATTCACTCAGTATTTTCTTCCTGGGAGAAAGGATCTTTTAGAATTTTTAAACATGGTGTACCTTTTTCTGATCCTTAAATTGAGGTTTTGTGCACTAAAGTTTGGAGGGATTTTCCTTTGGTAAACATGAACAGCAGCAGAAGACAGTTAAGTGCTGAATCTGTGTTCACAAACCAGGCATGGAAGTGCAGTCATCTGAGCAGCCTCTCGGTGGACAGAGATGGCTGACTTTCACAAGGCAGGCAGGCAAAGTTCATTAACAGGCTTCTGGGAGAGTTTTCAGGGCTCAGCCCAGGATGCCACCTTGCTTAAAGCCCCAGGGAAGTAAAAAGAAGGGTGATTCATAGGTTACCCAGTGGGGGGTAAGTGAAGCAGGAGGGAGAGGGTGGGTAAGTGGGAGCAAGGGATGGATGAGGTGGCTCTTTGCCAGTTCCTCTGTTGTTGCAGCTACACGGTGCCCTCTCAGTGGTGGTCTCAGTGGAGGGCACCCTTCTTCCCTAGTGCAGCCATGCTGAATATCCATTCAGTACTCCACAGCCCTTGTTACCATAATTTGGCTGAATAACTCCCCTCCCCACTTTGCCCCACGAATTCTTGCAGGTTCCAACAGAGGTTCAATGTAATTTCCTCCTCGTCTCCCTTTCCCTTTGTTTAGGTGCTCATCTGCCTTTCCCTTTGTCTTGGATTGAATCAGGGTCACCCCCAAAGATGTGTCCCTGGAACCTGCAAAGGTGACTTCATTGGAAAAAATATCTTTGCAGATACAAAGATTCAAGATCATCTTGGACTTAGAGTGGGTGCTACGTCCACTGACAGGTGTCCTCAAAAGAGAGGAGGGCACAGACTCAAAAAGGAAAAGGTTATATGAACTCAGAGGCAGGAATTAGAGCCATAGAGCCCGAAGCCAAGCAGTGCCATTAAGTGCCCCCGGTGGAGGCATGAAATGGATTTTCCTCCAGAGCCTCCAGCAGGAACCAACCCTGTCCACACCTTGACTTTGAACTTCTGGCCTCCACAAGTGTGAGAGAATACATTTCAGTAGTTTTAAGCCCCCCAGGTTGTGGTAATTTGTTATGGCAGCCCTAGGAAGCTCTCACAAGTAATGATGTGAGTGTGGCTTGGAAAAGATCTGAGCATATCAACCCCACCTTGTTATCTTTTCAGCAGCATTGTCCAGGGCAGCCAGGGCTTGGAAGTGTTGAGGAAAATAGTGCTGGGTCATGTGCTATTACCCACCAGTGCTACGGTTGTCCTCCCCTAAAGCTGGGGGTGTCTGTGGCAGATAGCACCTCTCTTATCCTTATCAACTGGGAAAATGAGAGAAAAACTATAGAGCTCTGTGACCACCCAGCTGGCTGGGGAGGGTAGAAAGGGCAGTCTGGTCATGAGCCTTTCATATCTCTCTCTGCTCTGCCTTTGCTTCTTAGGATATAAGCGGGAAAAACACAAGGCCCCCATCCAACAGCAGCTGCCCTCACTGAGACTGCAAACACAGTTCATTTTCTAAATGATGGACTCCTCCATAAAGGGGCAAAGTAAAGCAACACCCAGAGTTAGAGAAAAAAAAAATTCTCTCATCCTCAGAACTCTGTTTGGTCTTTGCTTCTCCCAGGCACCAGCCCTTTGGCCTGATGTCAGATCATTGTGGCTAGAAGCATAAACTGGATGAAGCAGAGGGTGAGTTCCAGGCACGTGCTGCTGAGATAATCTGGGGAACCACAAAGGGACCAAGGTAGGGGATGGCTTGCTTTGGCTGTTTGGCTTTCCATCATTTAAAAATGTCGGGAGTTCCTTCTGACATTGATGTGCAAGAATTTTCATTTGTCCTACTGGCTAAAAAAAGAAGTCTCATTTAACGATAGATTTTTGGTAGTCACTAAATGGTCCAGTGCTATAGCCTCAACTAAAGCATTTCTGTTTAACTATAAATATTTATGCCATTTATAGTTACCTTCATGTTCATTTCATTTGAGTCTCCCAATAGCCCATCGGATGAGTAGAGCAAGGATTATTGAGAAAACATGAGGTTCACGAGGTGAACACTATATAGAAGGACAGCAGGGGAACAGTAGGGAATTCCAAGCTTGGGGAGGAGTCTGGGTTGGGGGGATGAGTGTGAAAGGACCTGGAAAATCTTCCTGGCTGCAGAGCAGGGCATATGGATGAATGATACAGTTGAAGACACTGTCACTGAAAGAGGTTTCTGGCATGGCCTAGGTGATTAGAAATACTAACCAAGTGGGAGAAAAAATCAGGGAGGCCTATAGTTTAAGAACAGAGATCCCCTCTGGAGCTTGAATGTTCAACAAGTGGTGGATTTCCTCACCCCAGTGATTCCCCAGCTTAAAGATGCTTCATGATAATACAACCAATGAACTCTGTCCTCTGCAATATACAGGAGAGGCTGCCACATTAGTGAGTGGTTGCACGCTGTGTCTGGCTGTTGAGTGGGTCCTTTAGCATGAGGTGGCATTTGGGGAAGTTGGCTCTTTTGGGCACTGGGAGGTCTGGCTCGTTCATGTGACCGTTGGGTTGTTATCCGGCTGCGCCCAACCTTGAGAGGAGGGACTTGGCACCTCCGGGATCCCCAGCGGGAGGCCCATCTTCAGCTAGTCTGACACATCACATTTGCTTTTTGATTTACACACATAAAATGAATCTCCCCAACGACCCTCTCCCCAGAGCCTCATCAATTAGAACTGCTTTTGTCCTTAGCCTCCTTTTGTTGATCAGCTTGGAAATTCGTTAGGAGAGAAAAGAAAGAGAAGTTGTCTTTGTGGGCAGTGGTGCTGGAGAGCTGGCTTCTAATGAAGGAGCCCTGAATGGTGCAATTGTGCGGCTGTTTATATAGTTTTTATTTTAATTTGCATCCGTACCAGGCTCGGATCCCGAGAGCCACTTGGCTGTCTTTGGAGCTTTTATCTCCTCCCATAGAGCCAGACCTGCCAGCTTATCATTTGCCTCAAGGAAATTAATGTGTGTCCCCCTTCCCCTTGCTTTTATCATGTGCTGTGGAATTGTTTATACATTCGCAGAGAGAAAGAAAGGCTGTGCAGAACCGTAGAAGGTTTCTTTCCTCATGTTCATGGATCATCTGAGACTTGAAAGGCTTCTAGAGCCAAAAGATTCAGGGAGCAAGGCCTGGATTGAGGCAAAGAGATGGAGGGTAGGGGGTGGGAACATGGCATCAAGGAGCTGACCTGAGTGTCTTAAAGTAAGAAGTGAGAGGAACCATGCTCTATTTCACCTCATCCTCTGTGTGGATATATATATTCCTTACTTTTCCCTCTACTTTTCCTGAATGTGTCAGCTAAATATGACTCAAGAACCAACTCCAGCTCAGTTTCCCCGTTTGAATTAAATTGCAGCTCTTGAGTGTGGCATTTAAGACTCCAGATAACTCAGTCCTGTGCCATTCCTGCCACTGGCTAATGAGAATTTTCACTTCAAGCCTATGGACTTCCTGCACCAGGGTTCTCTCCTGTTGTGAGCTTGCCTCTGTCCCATGGCCCGGTTCAGGCTGCCCTCCCCGGATGCCCTCCTGCTTCGTCCAGTCCCCCTCTCCTTCAGTTCTGTGTGTGGAGCCTTCCCAGCTCACGTGGTTCTCTTCATCACTAAGGTCCTGGCTATTCAAAGTGGGGCCCATACCCACAGCTGGGGCCTCCGTTGGGACCCTGTGAGAAAGGCAGCATTTTGAGCCCCAGAACTACCGGATCAGAATCTGCTTTTGGGAATTGCAAATGCACAGAAAAGTTTGGAAGCCCTGTTCTAGACACCTGTGACATTGATTTAGTGGGCCTCTTCACCTGGGGATGGGTTAATCCCCAAATGTCCTCCTGAGTGTGGACCTTGCTTCCTAGTATGAGTGGTAACACTTGGCGACAAGGGTGGACAACTTAGGTTCACTTGTGGCATCATTTACAGCTTGAGGACAACCTGATGACATTGTAGGAGCTCAATAAATATTCAGTTAATTTCATACAGACTTGACTTGTAAATCACATTGTTGCTCTTTTTAAAACGGTGGATATCCAATGTTTCATTGTCCTTTTACGTATGCTTATTCTATCATAGTCACCTTAATTACTAACATGTTAATGGCAGGGACCTCTGGTTGTCTTTTCTTGTTTCCATACAGCTTTTTCCCCTCTGACAAAATAAGCCTTCCCAGGACTTTGCAGCGTAGAGAATGGAGAGATGGCCTCTGACCCTCTTTCCATGTTGCATTGGGTCAGAAATTCTGTTGCCTGGAGTGTTGCCCTGGGGCTCTGCCCTCATCTCTGCTTTCCCAAGGTAATTACTGCCAGCACCAGGTTATTCTCACATCTGTTTCCAGCAATCCAGTTCCAGAAACAAAAGACTTAGACATTGCCCTCAAGAAGTGACAGTTTAGTGAGCATGAAAGAGGTTAGAGCTGCACAGTGTGTCTCGGATGCAAGGGTCAGAAGGCCTCAGGAGAAGGAGCCTAAACCATGCCTGAAAGGAGGAGGGTTTTGTGTTCAGTCTGGGCGAAGCCATGTGACAAGGCCCTCACATCAAGAGATCATGGAGATGGAAAGCCAGGGCTCCGTTGTAGTGTGTGGGTGTGTATGAGTATGTGTATGTGTGTGTACATGAACATGTGTGTACATATGTGTACTTGCACATGTGGGTAGGTGGGCCCAGCTTGCCCAGGGCTTCATGAACATTTAAGGAAGTGAGATTTCATCTTATAGGTGGTAGAAAGCCACAGGGGGCACTGCTAGGAGACAGTTGTGGAGTTTAAATTTCTCTGTAGCAGCAGCGGGGTGGGTGGTCTGGACAGGGTGAGAGGGACACCTTTGGGGGGTGCTGTAGCCAGAATCTCGGCAGGAGAGGATGGCTTCCACCCCAGAGCCCAGCTGTAGGGGACCCCAGGGTGGTGCTCTTCTGTGGGCCTCACGTCGGGCTAGTTGCCAATTTGTGTTCAATCACCTTCTGAACTCTCCAGAACTTAGTCCTTGTCTGTTCCCACCAGCACTGTCCAAGTATTCATCACTCCTGTTTTCTTCCCCCACCCTGGGGTTTTTCTAAAATGCCTTCTGGCCTGGCTCTCTCCCCTAGCTCGTGAGTGTCACTGCATGGAGGACAAGGAGCAGCCCCCTCCCCATGGCGTAGCAGACCCTTCACTCTGAATGCCAGCCCCTCTCCAGCCTGTGCTCTCACCACCTTCATCTCATGCCCTCCTCTCTGTCCGGAGTTCCCAGTCCATGGCACCAGCCTTGCTCCGGGGAATTTCAGAGCTTTCTCTTGTACTTAGAAACTCCTCCCCCTACTCTGGTTCGTGAATTCTCTCCCTCCAAGACCCAGGGCCAGTGTCATCTCCTGGGGAAACCTTCCCAGACTCCCTAGACACACGTGCCTCCTCCTCTGCATCACCTGAGCCTTTATGCCGCTCTTTCTGGCTTCCAATGTTGAATTCAAGGTGACCGTTAATGCATCTGCTTCCCTACTCCATGCCCCATTGCCAGTGTCTTGAGGCAGCCCCTGGAAAGGCCAGGGGGGCACAGAGCAGTGATGTATTCAGGGTCCCCATCTCCCTGGGCCCTTCACCTCTCTGCTCTGGCTCCACAACTGGCCCAGGGCACCAGCTGGTTGAATTAAACACAATTAAGCAAGCAGTTGGCCCAAGCCAGGAAAGCAGAGGGCTGAGAAGAGAATCTAGGTGTACCCTGTCCAATGGAAATACAGTATGAGCACATTTCACATTTCGTAGTTGATGTATTTTTAAAAAGTAAAAGTTGAAAGAAACAGATAAACAAATGTTTGTAGCTACTTTATCTGCGCTGTCACTCAGTTATGTCAGACTCTTTGTGGCCCTATGGACTGTAGCCTTCCAGGTTCCTCTGCCTATGGAATTTTCGAGGCAAGAATACTGGAATGGGTGCCATTTCCTACTCCAGGGGATCTTTCCAACCCAGGAATCAAACCCTAGTCTCTTGCATCTCTTGAATTGGCAGGTGGATTCTTTACCACGAGCGCCACCTGGAAAGCCCACTTTATCTGGAATAGCACCCAATTAGAAACAGCCCCAATGTCCATCAACAAGTGAATGGATAAAAAAACAAACAAAAAAACTATGGAGAAGGCAATAGCGCCCCACTCCAGTACTCTTGCCTGGAAAATCCCATGGTCGGAGCAGCCTGGTGGGCTGCTGTCTAAGGGGTCGCACAGAGTCGGACACGACTGAAAAGCGACTTAGCAGCAGCAGCAGCAGCAGCAGCAGAAACTACAATGTCCCAATGTCCATCAACAAGTGAATGGATAAAAAAACAAACAACAAAACTATGATAGATTTATATAATGAAATACTACTTAGCTATGTGAAAAAATGAACTCCTGATATATGCAACAACGTGAATGAATCTCACAATAATTATGCTGAATGAAAGCAGTAAAAAATTATGCATACTACCTGGTTCCACTTACATAAAATTCTAGAAAATGCAAACTATTCTATAGAGACAGAATGAATATCAGTAATTATCTTAGGATGAGGGGTGGGAAGGCAGGACAACAAAGGGGCATGAGGAAACCTTTTGGGGGGTGATGGACATGTTCATAATATTGATGTAATGATGGCTTCCCAGTGTATACATGTCAAATTGGACTCTTTAAATAACACTTTAAATACATGTAGTTGATTGCATGTCAGGTATATTTCAGTAAAGTGATAGAAATGAAACAGAATAACTTACATAATATATTTTAACCCCATATATCCAAAATACTAAAATGGCAACCCATTCCAGTATTCTTGTCTGGAGAATTCCGTTGGACAAAGGAGCCTGGCAGGCTACAGTCCATGGAGTCATAGAGTCAGACACGACTGAGCGACTATCACTCACTCATCGTTTTAACATATCAACATAAAAATTGTTAATGAGATCTTTTTACATTCTTATTTTTGTACTGTTTTTGAAATTGTGTGCATTTTACAGTGACTGAACATCTTACTCTGGACTGGATATTTCAAGTGTTCAGTCGCCACATATAACCAGTGGCTACTGTGCTGGACAGCACAGATCTAGACCCTCCAGTGAAACCCCCTCCCCTTGGCTCAGACTGGGTGAATTCTGCTTCAACAGCTCAAAAGTTTTGAGCTGGTCCTTTCTGTGGCCCTAAAGATCTTGGGTCCTGTGGGGCTCTGGGTCAGAGAATGGATCTCATGAATCTAGATCATAAACCTAGGATTTTGTGTGAATTCACACCTGCCATCCCACCCTCTGTTTAAGCCTGACAAGCAGCATAACTGTTTGCTTTAAGAGAACACATTCTTACTTTCCCTTTTGCATCAAATTGCAAATTTACTTCACTGACTGCATGCAGGGGGCGGGCATGGGGTAGGAAGAGGGGCTGTGGGAGCTAAGGAGGGCACTCACTGGGTGGGCATCAGCCCCTGAGAGGTGGGGTGAGTGGGGCTGCAGCTGGGGAGAGTGCTGGTGCAGAGTGGCCTTGCAGCTCATCCAGGCTTTCTCTCAGTCTGGGATCTGCCCTCTCGTGCCCCCAGCTTCTGTCCAGAAGAAGTCAGAAGGGTGGGGGTAATGGGCGGTGCTGGTGACAGAACAAATGGCGGCTTCACCAGCCCTGTGGTTGAGGGGTCTCCTTGAGAGTTACCCAGCAAAGGTTGCCTTAAGGATTGTGAGAGATTTTTATAATTTTGCCACTAACTAGCTCAGGGACACTGACCAACTTACCTTCTCACGGTGTCAGTTTTTCCATCTGTACAATGAAGGAATCAGAGTAGACAACTTCAAAGGTCCCTTCTGGGCTCGTGTGAGGAGCAATGATTCTAACTGCATTAAATGGAGCACATACCAGCGCTGGGCAGTGTCCTGCATAAGGAAGCTTTGTTGTTGTTTGTGCTTAGTCGCTCAGTCATGTCTGATTCTTTGCGAGCCCATGGACTGTACCCCCCCAAGCTTCTCTGTCCATGGGATTTTCCAGCAAGAATACTGGAGTGGGTTGCCATTTCCTTCTCCAGGGGATCTTCCTGACCCAGGGATTGAACCCGCATCTCCTGCACTGGAAGGCAGATTCTTTACCACTGAGCCACCAAGAAGGTGACAAGAAACACACGACATAGTTCTTACCTGTATTAATGAAAAGTGGATTTACAGTGCTTGTATTGCTTGACATTTTTATAAGAATATATTACTTTTGTACATGAAAAAAGGCAGAGAAAGGGAAACAAAAAAGGTATCTATGTGTGGTGAGAAACTAAAGATCTCAATTTTAAATTTTTTAAAGTCTTCAAACATACCCAAAAGTGTAGGATAATGAGACCCATGTACCCACCTCCTGGCTTCAACAATGAACATACTGCCATTTTAGTTTCGTTCACTCCTCCCACCACTACTTTGTTTCGTTGGCGTTTTTTTTTTTTTAATAATTTTATTTATTTTAGTTGGGGGCTAATTCTTTACAATATTGTAGTGGTTTTTGCCATACATTAACATGAATCAGCCATGGGTTTACATGTGTTCACCATCTTGAACCCCCTCCCACCTCCCTCCCCATCCCATCCCTCTGGGTCATCCCATTGCCCCAGCCCTGAGCATTTGTCTCATGCATTGAACCTGGAATGGAGTTCTGTTTCACATATGATAATATACATGTTTTGATGCTATTCTCTCAGAATGTCCCATGCTCACCTTCTCCCTCAGAGTCCATAAGACTGTTCTATGCATCTGTGTCTCTTATTCTGTCTCGCATATAGGGTTACCGTTACCATCTTTCAAATTCCATATATATGCATTAGTATACTGTATTGGTGTTTTTCTTTCTGGCTTACTTCACTCTGTATAATGGGCTCCAGTTTCATCCATCTCAATAGAACTGATTCAAATGTATTCTTTTTAATGGCTGAGTAATATTCCATTGTGTTTATGTACCACAGCTTCCTTATCCATTCGTCTGCTGATGGACATCTAGGTTGCTTCCATGTCCTGGCTATTATAAACAGTGCTGCGATGAACATTGGGGTACACGTGTCTCTTTCAATTCTGGTTTCCTCGGTGTGTATGCCCAGCAGTGGGATTGCTGAGTCATATGGCAGTTCTATTCCCAGTTTTTTAAGGAATCTCCACACTGTTCTCCATAGTGGCTGTACTAGTTTGCAATCCCACCAACAGTGTAAGAGGGTTCCCTTTTCTCCACACCCTCTCTGTTGGCGGTTTTTGAAGCAAATTCCTACTGTCATATCATTCTATGGCTAAATATTGAATAAATATTTCTAACAGGTAAGGACTTCTGAAAGAACAAAATAATACCATTAGCACACCCAACACAATTAACAGTAGCTTAAAAAATATTAGATAATGATGTGTTCAGTTTTCCTGATTGATTTAATCTTTTTTTTCCATTGGTTTGTTTGAATCAGTAAAAGAATAGTTGGAGCTTTACAAAATATTTTAAAAAACACTTTAAAAACTGCTGTCTTGATTGTGGTCTATGAGCTGTATGCTTGAAGGTTATTTCCTGTTGTCCGGCATGGTGCTCACTGGCTTGTGGGCGATCGGTAGATGCTGAGCCAGACGCCACAAGTGACAGTGTGGTTCCCAGCCAATTTCTCCAAGGGGCCCGCACAGGAACCCAGAGGCCCCAAGGAGCCAAGGGAATTGGTGTCCCCAACACTCCAGATTCTTACAGGAATGGGCTGCTTCAGAGATCCAGGTGTCGCTGGGCTTTTACTCCCCAAGAGCAATGTGGGGTGTGCTATTCACCTCTAGTTTCTGCACCCCCTTCTCCACTGTCCCTCATGCAGGAACACTACCTCGAGCACTTCTGCCATGCAATCCTAAGAGGAGGAAGCTGGGTCATCTGTAGCCCAGGAGAGCTAGGGATATGCTTAGGGATTAGAGGAGACCCTGGGCAGCTGGTGAGGCAGGTGGAGCCTGTATATTTGGAGACGAGAAACCTAATGCTCTGTGCCCTGCACAGGGGCAGACTGTGATAGAACAAAGGGCTGTGGATCACATGCATCAGGGTGTGGGGGGGAGGGGAGGCACTGTCTTCCTGTGTGAAAACCTGCAGACTGAAGAACAAGACCTGTCAATCCGGTGCGTACATAACATGTCAATCCTGTGTGTATTTTTATCCTATTTCCATAAAAGATCCAGGTGGGTAATAGGTACATCATTAGAATGGGTTAAAGACTTGACACATGGGCCATCCTTTGCACACACTCAGCAGGATTTTTCAATAATAAATCTTTGTTAAAGGATCTGCACATTTATTAATATGGATCTGCACATTTATTAATATGTACCTTCTGTTTTTAAGTCATATAACACCTCAAATTAGAGTAAGGATTAAAATAAACAAACACCAAGTACCAGTTTAAATAATGTGCTTAGCTATTATAAGCTTTCTTATCTGAACACTTTCCTTGTGGAAAAACAATTTTATGAACTGTTTCACAATCCGAAAGTTATCAAATTATCCTTTCTACCTTTTGTAGAGACAATTATATAATAAATATTTTTGTACTGCTCACTCAGCTTAAGAATTAGTATGATATGAATATACATGGAAGCCTCTTAAATGGCTTCTCATACAGCCCCCCTCCCTCCACAGGTGTTTCTCTCCTGCATGTCTTTATACTTATTTGTTTGTATTAAAAAGTAATATGTATCAATAATAAATGATAGTAAATATTAATAATAAATAGTAAATATTTGCATGTTTTAAAACATGCTAAATTTAGCATCATACAATATGTATTGAATTAAATACTTGATTTTCTTTATACAATGAAGGGGCCCAGGACTTTTGTGTGCACCTGGACATCTCTTTTCCAACCTGCTATTCCGAAGAATGGCATTAATTACCTTCTTGACATCTCTCAGTTGTTGCTCTTATTTTTCTCTGTCCTGGCTGAGCATTTTGAGTCTTTGTAAACCACCTCCCATCTTGGTGGCTCTGGAATCTGCCAGACTTAGACTGAAACCTTTCTGTATTACTTGACAGCTCTATAACCTTTGGCAAATTCCTTCACCTCTCTGAGCTTTCAAGTTTCTCTGCATTGTATAATTTTTGTATAATTTCTTCAATTTCGTCTATAAACCAAATTATGTTAGTATTTGTAAAACAGAATATTGGTACTCACTCCAGACTTGTGAGGTTTAAAGAAGACAGTGCGGGTTAGGGGCTTAGCACTGGTGCTAGGTCCATCTGAATTATTTCCTCATTTTTGCAACCTGTCATCTTTGAAGGAATCAGCATTGAAACGAATGCTCACTTAGCTCCAGATTCCCCAAGACATGGTGCACTTCCCAGACTCCCCTTTAGGACTGAGGTGTTCATTCCTCCAGCTGCTGCCCACATCTGGGTCTCTCTCAGAATCGGCCCCTCAGCTGAAGTGGGTTGCTTTGGCCAAAGTTGCACTTCTAGCCCCCTTCCTCCATGCTGGGACACCTCTGAAGAGCCCTCTGGCTCCAGAGCTCCTTCTGGCGTCTGCTCAGGACTTTGTTGTGACTGCATCACAGCCCAGCCTCTCCCTCTGCTCAGTCCTGTCTTCTTTCCCAGAGGTGTTGTTCCCAAGAGCTCTTCTCAGTAAACCTCTTGCATGCAGACGTCTCAGAGTCTGTTTCTCAAGGGACCTGACCTGAGTCACAGTGGAAAATAGAGTCACCAAGTCAGGGGACTCACTGGCACGTGGGTGGGGCTGGCACTGCTTTTCTCTACTCCACCCCCCACCTCCAGACCCTGGTCAGGCTATGTGGGCCCCCAGAGGGAAGGCAGACCTAATGGATTTTATAGGTCTGCTCTTCAGCAACCCTGGGCCCATGCTAGTTCCTTTCTATTTTAAAATTGCAAGAGTAATATGTGAATACACACTTTTTATAAAAATATCAACCAGCAGAATAGCCAGAGCAAGAGCCTCTCCACTGGGCTACCCGGAGACAACTTTCCAGATGTATTTCTATCCATTGATGCAGGCATATATGTACATATAAAAAAAACATGTATGCAGGGTTACATGTTTAAAATAGAAATAGATTACACCATGCATATTGATAAGCAGCTCACTGTTTTCATCTCCTGTGTCTTCGAAACCTTTCCATGTCAGTGCTCAGCATATCATCTTCATCTATTCTTTCTAAAGGCTGTGTGACGTTTCCTGCGATGACTATCCCCTGCCTTATTAAGCCACGCCTCTACTAGAGGACATTTAGGTTGTTCCCAGTGGGATGCTTTGATAAACAGTGTTGTGATTAACATTTCCATCTGTGCTTTTCTATTCGTAAGTGCATACATTTCTCTAGGTTAATTTTTAGAATGCTGAGTCAAGGAGCACAGCATATTTTAAAATTTGATGCGACATAACTGCCCTCCTAACTCCCAACACTGGATATTTTCTTTATCTTTTCTTCTATTTTTATTGAGATATAATTGATGTATAATATTCTGTAACTTTAAGGTATACAAGTGATGATGTGATACACAAAGATTATAAAACTGTTATCACAATAAGATTAGTTAGCACAACTATCACCTCACATGATTACTATTTTGTTATCGTTGTTATGGTGAGAATATTTAAGATTTACTCTTAGCAACTTACAAGTTGCTTATGTATTACTTATGTAATACAGTATTGTTAACTATGGTCACCATGCTGTACATTAGATCCCCAGAACTTAGTCCTCTTATAACTGATAGTTTATACTCTTTGACCAAAATCTCCTCATTTCCCCCACCCTGTAAGCCCCTGGAACCACCAAGCTTCTTTGTTTCAATGAGTTTGGCTTTTTTAGGTTCCACATGCAAGTGAGATTATATAATATTTGTCTTACCACCTGTCTTTTTGAGAATACCCATTCTAACAGACGTAAATGATATCTCATGGTAGTTTTGATTTGCATTTCCCTGATAACTGAGTACCTTTTCATGTACTACTTGGCCATTTATAGCCTTCTTTGGGATTCTATTCAGGTCAATTATTTGGAAGAGTGGAAGAAGGGTTGGAATTCACCAGTGGAGCCATCTAGTCCTGAACTTTTCTTTGTTGGGAAGCTTTAAATTATTGATTTAATCTCCTTATTCATTATTGGCCAGTTCAGATTTTCTAATTCTTCATGATTCAGTGTTGATAGGTTGTATATTTATCAATTTATTCCAGGTTGTCCAATTTGCTGGGCTATAATGTGGCGCTTTGGTAAAGAAACCGCCTGCCAATGCAAGAGACGTGGTCTCGATCTCTGGGTTGGGATGATCCCCTGGAGTAGGAAATGGCAACCCATTCCAGTATCCTTGCCTGGGAAATCCCATGGACAGAGAAGCCTGGAAGGCTACAGTCCATGGGACCACAGAGTCAGACATGACTGAGCAACTGAACACAGCACAGTTGTTCACAGTAGTCTCTTAGGATCCTTTGTATTTCTGTGGTATCAGTTGTAATGTCTCCTCTTTCCTTTATAATTTTATTTATTTGAGCCCTCTCTCTTCTTTTTTTCTTGGTAGGTCAAACTGAAATTCCAACACTGGATATTATCTGTCTTTTTAATGTTTGCTAATTTGATGAACTATAACATTTTAGTATTTTAATTGTATTTTTGTTTACAGTGAGAAATGGAATATTTTCCTTTGCTGTTTTCCATTTCTATTTCTTTTACTATGAAGTACCTCTTTATATTCTTTCCCCCCTTTTATTAAATGGTTCGCCTTATTAAAGAGTTGTAAGAATTGTTGACATACTGAATATTAGCCCTAGCTTGTTTTACATGCTGCAGATATTTAAATGTTATTTTCTTTTAACTTTGTGATGTTTTTTATGGCTCCAAATTTTGGATGATTATGTGGCCCAGGTTTTTAATCTTTTTTGTTTGTGGCTTCAGTGTTTTGTACCTTCAGTAGGCCTTCCTCACCCCATGGTTATAAACAAATGAAAACATTTATTAAAGTTGCAGTGAGCTGTAGGCCAGCATTTCCTTGGCTGTAGACACTTAGGAGAGAAGCCCAGGTGGGGTTGGCTCTGCCTGGAGGCCAACAGTTGCACACTTCCCTCATCCAGGGCAAAGAAAAGAGGCCACAGCTTGTGGATGGTCACCACTGCTATGAAGCAAGTCTAGACAGAGTCCTTCAAGCTACTGTTGCTGTCCACTCCATCCTGGGAGGGTGCAGAAAGTATGAGGCCACTGGGAAGACTGAGTCATGAAGAGTCCCATCCCTTCCTTCCCAAAGCCCCTGACATGCTCAGCAGTCCCAGAACAGTGCAGGTGAGTTTAACAAGAGAGGTGCTTTGAGGATGTGCTGTCATGTAGACAGCAGACATAGAGTTGTGGTTCTGATGCTAAAGGTGAAAACATCTGTTGTCACAAGGTCTCGCTCAAGCATCCACATTTGTTTTTGTTTTTTTTAATTTTTATCATTTAGTAGCATTTAAAAAAATTTATTTATTTATTTTAATTGGAGGCTAATTACTTTATAATATTGCGGTGGTTTTTGCCATACACTGACATGAGTCAACCATGGGTTTACATGTGTTCCCCATCCTGACCCTCCTTCCCACCTCCCTCCCCATCCCATCCCTCTGGGTCATCCCAGTGCACCAGCCCTGAGCACCCTGTCTCATGCATTGAACCTGGACTGGTGATCTATTTCACATGTGATAATATACATGTTTCAATGCTATTGTCTCAAATTATCCCACCCTCGCTTTCTCCCGGAGTCCAAAAGTCTGTTCTTTACATCTGTGTCTCTTTCGCTGTCTCGTATATAGGGTCATCATTACCATCTTTCTAAATTCCATAAATATGGGTTAATATACTGTATTGGTGTTTGTCTTTCTGACTTACTTCGCTCTGTATAATAGGCTCCAGTTTCATCCACCTCATTAGAACTGATTTAAATGCATTCTTTTTAATAGCTGAGTAATATTCCATTGTGTATATGTACCACAGCTTCCTTATCCATTCGTCTGCTGATGGGCATCTAGGCTGCTTCCATGTCCTGGCTATTCTAAACAGTGCTGTGATGAACATTGGGGTACACGTGTCTCTTTCAATTCTGGTTTCTTTGGTGTGTATGCCCAGCAGTGGGATTCCTGGGTCATATGGCAGTTCTAGTTCCAGTTTTTTGAGGAATCTCCACACTGTTCTCCATAGTGGCTGTACTAGTTTGCATTCCCACCAACAGTGTAAGAGGGTTCCTTTTCTCCACACCCTCTCCAGCATTTATTGCTTGTAGTCTTTTGGATAGCAGCCATTCTGACAAGCGTGAAATGGTACCTCATTGTGGTTTTGATTTGCATTTCTCTGATAATGAGTGATGTTGAGCATCTTTTCATGTGTTTGTTAGCCATCTGTATGTCTTCTTTGGAGAAATGTCTGTTTAGTTCTTTGGCTCATGTTTTGATTGGGTCATTTATTTTTCTGGATTGAGCTGCAGGAGTTGCTTGTATATTTTTGAGATTGATTGTCTGTTGCTTCGTTTGCTATTATTTTCTCCCATTCTGAATGCTGTCTTTTCACCTTGCTTATAGTTTCCTTTGTTGTGCAGAAGATTTTAATTTTAATTAGGTCCCATTTGTTTATTTTTGCTTTTAATTCCAATATTCTGGGAGGTGGGTCACAGAGGATCCTGCTGTGATTTATGTCGGAGAGTGTTTTGTTTGGCCCATTTTTTTTTATTGGGTTGCTTATTTTTCTGGAATTGAGCTGCAGGAGTTGCTTGTATATTTGTGAGATTAATTCTTTGTCAGTAAGCATCCACATTTGTAACACACTGTGCTAGGCAGTGTGCGGAAGGAGTGAGCCTGCCCTGTTAGAGATGGCTCCCTCCCCAAAGGTGCTGTGATCAGTCATTCAGGTCTGTGATTGGGCTCTTTAGCAGCTGTGGAGCTACGGGCAAACCAGTGACCTTCTAGGGTCTTGATTATCTCCTCTGTAAAATGAGCATTTTCTTGGCTTGGGGGCCAGTACGTGCTATGAGGGTTGACGAGTTAATAGGTGAGAAAGTGAGTTGTTAGTGTTCTAGAAACGATAGCATTGTTTTTATACTTGGAGCTTCAGGGACACCTGAAGGAGAAGACATGGTCTCTATCCTCAAGGAGCTTGTGATGAACAAGCTCCTTGGAAACAGAAAACAGAAACAGAAAACAGCTCAAGGCAGGAAATGATTAAGTTGCCAAACTGTACAGCAGTAGAAATTGGAGAAGGATTCAGGTGGCCCGCGTACAATCCTATGTGTGGTTGTGTTGTTAGAAAGTCGCCAGAGTGGTTTGTACGAAGTTAAATGAAGCAATCCAAAGGTGATCACCTTGTTAGTAGGATCTCTTTGTCCTGCCTTGTTCCAAAGTACAGTGGAGCATCACCTGGGGCAGCTTCTGTCCCAGACTCCTCCTCACTCGAAGGATGACAGTCTTTTCCTTTGACTCAGCCTCAAGTGCCTGCAGGGCTTTCCTCCACTGCCAAGACTCCACTGACAGTCTCGGTGAAGTGATCCTGTGACAGCTTTTGTGTATCTGACAAGAATAACCAAATAGGATTTAGAGGAAAAAGCTGAGAAACTGGCTGTTGGGGTCTGAGTAATGAAAAGGTAACATATCCCATGCTGAGTCTTCTCAGTGGAACCTCAGTCTTACTTCACAGTGTGTCCCCAGAGAAATGCAGATATTCATCAGAGAAGGACAAGATATTGAAGGAGAGGGAGGTTGGGGCGATGCTTTCAGTCATAGCTGGCTGCAGAGCTTATGTATGAGGGCTGGCAGTTCTACCGTGGTAACAGAGAAGAGGCCTCTGACTGGCCTGTGAGTTATCTTGCCTTTGCTCAGCTGTGGGCTTGTGTAATCAGCACACAAGGTCCCCAGTCCATCTCTAAATGGGTCATTTTGCTTACCAAGACCAGCTGCTCAAGAGCTAGTAGACTGGTCTTCTCTACAAAGGGTGGTGTTGGCTGGATCACCTCTAGAAAATGATTCAGGGTAGGGCTGGCTACATAATTTGCAGGACCCAGTGCAAAATGAAAATTTGAGATCCTTGTCCAAAATGTAGGGAAGAAAAGTGCGATTAAACGTACTGAAATACAAAACTTTTTCTTTTAAAAGGATCTTGTTACTTACAAACATAATAGGCATGATAATGTCACATAAATAACAGAATAAAAACTTACAAATGCAAAAATACACTTTTAGTGTCATATAATACAGTAAATAACATTTTATTAATGCAATAACTTGATCATAGACTTTACTGGTTTGCTTTTTTGCAAATTCATTTCTTAGGTCATCAAAAGTTGTACTTTTAGCAACTTCATTTTCAATTGATATAATTGAAAGTGACCTTAGTCGCTCTTGGCAAATGCAAGATATTAAATAATTTTTAATGATTGCTAGTTATGAGAAGGATCCTTCTCCTGGTACAACTGTTACTGGAAAGGTTAGGGGTATTTTAGAGACTGAAACAACACAGTAAATTATTACAAAGAAGAAATTTTAGTACATCTAGAGCTGATGATCAGCTTCATGTTAAGTCTGAATTTAATTTTAAATATAAATTTATACAATGGCATTTTAATGTTTCTCTAGTATTTCTAGTAACTTGCAGAAGTTGTACAAGAAATTGAAAGCAGTTTCATGATTTGTATATAATTTAAAATTCTTATTTATGCATTCTATTGCTTTATCTTCCATTATAATAAAAATTCTAAGTTGTCTTTCTTGTCAATAATTGGCTAATCTGAAGCATTGTATGAAAATAATGTCCTTTATGTTGAATGCAGTGGTCTTTAAATTTACTTTCTATTTCTAAGTCTGTGGATATTTGCTTTCTAGTGCTGTTATATTTTTCAAAATTAGAGATTCTGAACTATTTAAAGAATTCCAATGACTTCCTGATAGGTTTTATTGCAATGTCCACATGCACAATTTTATTTTGTAATAATTTGCTGTCATAGTTTATTGCCTGAGCAATGGAGGTTCCCATCCCAGAGCTCAGACTGGATGTGGCAGACTGGATGGGCTCTGGGGGAGGTGGTTTCACTAGACTCCCGCCACTCCCACGAGGAGCTTCTCCCTTTCCTGGGGCTGTGGCCAGTGCCGCCATCAACGCTTCTGCTGTTGCCACCACCACTGTCACTAACTTCAGCTTAGATCTGGGCCTGGCTGTCCCTTCAGCACGTTGCCTGCTGTGCCCACAGGCTGGATTGTGTGTGTGTGTGTGTGTGTGTGTGTGTGTGTGTGTGTGTGTCTGCTCTGCTGCTAGAGTCATCAGACTGCTTACAAAACACAAATTCAAAGATGACTTGATGAGATATTTCAAGAGAGTAGCCACAACCAAATCTGAGAGTTGGGCCCTGTATGACTGCACAACTCACGCACCCATGGAGTCAGCCCTGATTCAGGGGATGGGAGCAAACTCTGGTGGAGAAGCAAGCCAGAAAGCACTCCAAGTTGGGAACCCATAAATACCAGTACTGTGTTCTAAAAATGGAGACCCAGCACATCCCAAGTTGTAAAGCAGGGCTTTCATACTGATAATCAGCTTGGAAGACTTACTTTCCAAGGGAGAGAGGAAACCACAATAAGCAATTGATGGTACTTACTCTCCCCACCCCTCCCCCAAGAGCTGGTGGCCTAGGCCTAGCAAGAGGCCTTAAGTGTCCTAAGGCCTTGCCCAGCCTGGGAGAAGAATGTTCACTGGATGCAGAAACAAGGGCCAGAAACAGACATGGTCTTATGTCTAGGCAAGGTGACTGGTACTTGTTTTGAGCCAGTATAAGTGCTTTCTTCACTGGAAGTGGGATTTCTCTGTTCATCCAGGATTCTCCAAATAAGACATGTTCCATAGCGAAGCTGGTACCTTAGAAAGTTTTTGCAACTTTATTTTATTTTTAAAGATTTTTATTTTTCAAGTGAACTATAGTTGATTTACATTGTCAATTTCTGCTCTATAGAAAAGTGATTCAGTTATACATATACATTCAGTTATATAATATATACATGCTTTTTTAAAATATTCTTTACCATATGGTTTATCATAGGATTTTTTATATAGAGAATTTTATTTATTTATTGCTGTGGGTGCTTTCTCTATCTGTGGTGAGCAGGGGCTACTCTCTAGTTGTGACACACAGGCTTCTCATTGCCGTGGCTCCTCTTGTTCTGGAGCACAAACTCTAGGGTATGCAGGCTTCAATAGTTGCTTAGCTTCCCCTCAGCCTGTGGGATGTTCCCAGATCAGGGATTGAACCTGTGTCTCCTACCTTGGCTGATGGATTCTTTACCACTGAGCCACCAGGGAAGCCCTATCTTTTTGAATTATAGTTTTATCTGAATATATGCCCAGGAGTGGGATTGCTGGATTATGTGGTAATTCTGATTTTAATTTTCTGAGGGACCTCTACACTGTTTTCCACAGTGTACACTGTTTTCCACTGCACCAGCCTACATTCCCACCAACAGTGTAGGAGGGTTCCCTTGTCTCCACACCCTCTTCAGCATTTGATGTTTGTATACTTTTTAATGATGGCCATCCCGACTGGTGTGATGGGAATGACACTCACTGTAGTTTTTTTATTTTATTTTGTTTTATTTTTAATGACCTTGTCTGTTGTAGTTTTGATTTGTATTCCTCTGGTAAATAGCAGTGTTGAGCATCTTTTCACGTGGCTGTAGGCCATTTGTATTTCCTAGCGAAGCTGACTAACTTTACCTAAATTTAGTGGCCATTTAAATTTCTTCTTTTATGAATTGCCTTTCTGTTTCCTTTTCTTCTCTTTCTACTGGGACTTACTTTTTATTAATGTAGAAATTATTATGTATTTTGTGTTCTAATATTTTGTGAAGCTAGTATGTTGCAAATCTCTTATCCTATTTTTTTTTTTAATTTTATTTTAAAATTTCTTTTCCTGCTTATGGTATCGTTTGATATACAGAAGTTTTAATTTTTATTGTAGTTAAATGTGTGAATCTTTTTAAAAATATGGCTGATGCTTTTTACTTCTTATCTAGGAAAATTTCCCCTAGTTTGAAATCATAAATATAAAACTCCTATATTATGATTTGAAAGTTTGAAGGTTTCACTTTTTATACCTTTTTATACACTAGCTTCCCTGGTGGCTCAGAGATTAAAGAATCTGCCTGCAATGCAGGAGACCCAGGTTCAATCCCTGGACTGGGAAGATCCCCTGGAGAAGGGAATGGCCCCTCACTCCAGTATTCTTGCCTGGAGATTTCCATGGACAGAGGAGCCTGGTGAGCTACAGTTTATGGGGTTGTAATGAGTCAGACATGACTGAGAGACTAACACACATTTAATCCATCTAGAATTTGCTTGGTGTGTGGTGCAAGGTAAGAACTGAATTTATTATTTTCTATCCAGAACACCAAATCCAACACCATTTACTAAAAGGTTTTCCTTTCCCAATTAATTCATCATTAATTAATTAAGTAATCCATTCATGCATTCAATGAATATTTGTTGAGGTTCTGCTACGTGCCAGGCACTTGAAAACAGTAGGGGAAAATAAAGACAAAACGGGGAAAAAAAAAACCCCTCTGTCCTAAAGAGGTATACATTCTTGCAGAGGAGACAGACAATAAACAAAGTATATAGTGTGCCAGATAGTGATACCATCTGTGAAGAAAAATGAAGCTGAGCAGGAGGACAAGGATTGTGGAGGAAGCATTGGTACCGCAAACGGAGTGGCTGGGGAAGGCCGCTTACAAACTGCTATCGTTAACATTTGAGCAGAGACTTGAAGGAAGTGGGAGAGTGAGGATGTGAATATATGAAGGAAGAAAGTGCCAGGCAGAGAGAGTGATGAGTACAAAGAGTATGCTTGGTGTGTTCAAGAAGACCAACCAGGAGACACATATGGATGACACAGAGAGATTAGCAGGAGAGGAAGTCAGAGAGGTAATGAGGAGCTGGATCACAGAGGGCCTTGAGGGCATCGTCAGGACTTCAGCTTTTAGTCTGAGGAAGCTGGGGAACATCACAGGGTTTTGAACAGGAGAGGACATCATCTGACTTACACTTTATTTTTTTAAGATTTTTTTTTGATGTGGATCATTTTAATTTTATTTTTAAAATTTATTTCTTTTTGAGGTGGACTGTATTTAAAGTCTTTATTGAATTTGTGACAATATTGCTTCTGCTTTTTATATTTTGTTTTTTTGGCCCCAAGGCATCTGGAATCTTAGTTTCCTGATCAGGGATCAAGCCCACACCCCCTGCATTGGAAGGCAAAGTCTTAACCACTGGACCACCAGGGAAGCCCTGAAGTTACATTTTAAAAGGTTCACCCTGGTTGCTGTGGCAGAGGAAGTTGGTGAAACTTCTTCTTATCTCCTCATTTTTTCTGTCTCTGTTTGAGGATGTCTTAATGGATCCTCTGCTCTTAGTTGATATGAGGCTGCTTATGTGTTGCTGCAAAGGGCTGGATCTTCTTTGGCGGGAGGCCCCTGGTGATTATCATTGTCAGGGAAAGAGGGAGTATAATGAAACAGGATAATAGCATGGTGACTATAATGACCTCAGTGGATAAAGGGTTCTGTCATGCTTCCCGGAGAATTCTGGATACTTCAATGGATGCTGTATGATTATAATTATTTATTCCCAGAGCTTTATGTTCAAGTGGCTGGCAATGAGATAGAACAGGCGCCAGATGGGTATATTCTAGCCAAGAGTTTAATTAGCTGAAGAAAGCGAGAAAGCAGTGACAGCCTTAGGCTGACATCTCTTGAGACCTTAATAGCTAGAACTTCACAGTGTCTCTTAGTGACAACTTCCTCATCAAGGCAATTTCTTGTGGTCAGTTTACATTCCCCTACTGTTGTGCTCTTGGCTCCTTGAACCTCCTGTATCAAAACACTCATAATGACCAGCCTAATTGCAGACCATAAACTTTGGTTTCTTCCAGACCGTAAACTCTGTTGCCTTGTCCCCACTCTATTCCTCGTTCCAAGTACCGTATCTGCTAGAGAAGCTGCTCAATAAGCAGTTGGTGAATGAATGAGAAACTGTCTTGGGACACGGAGCTATTATGTGGGATTTGCAGCTAGTTCTGGGGTCCTGCATTTAGTCAGCTGGGGAAGGTGTCATATGCTGCACTTTTGCAGCAGGGGTGTTCAGCTGGGTTGCCCCACAGGAATTCTCCCAGCTGTCCTAGTTGGCCTCCTGGGTTTTCTTGTTGGTTGAATCATCCTTGAGTGGAGACCCTGGGGGCCCCTGCAGTTGAATGCCATGTCTGGAGCAGCCACTGCTGCAGCCACGTGGGTGTGAGCTGGAGACCAAGCTCCTCTTAATCTCTGCACCAGGCTGCTGACAATAAACAAGCTTTCCACCCAGCAGCTGTTGACAGTCGCCTCCCACACAGCCCACCAGAGCCCTGCCCGGAGGTGGCATGCCTCCCTCCCAGTTGCTCTAATAATAACACCACTATATTCTTAGCCAGAGCCCCAGGCTTTCACTCACATAGACACTTTTCACTTGTCTTAGAATGGGAGTCAGAGGAGCATAGAAACACAGGGAAGTCATCCGGACATTTGTTTAGCCATCTACAACTTTATCTGTTTTGGTTCAGGTTCTCTGACTCCCTTGCTCCTCTCCTGGCTGCTGGACAGTGGGAAGGGGACAAGCAGAGCTGAGGAACAATGAGAGGCTGGTTTATGGTCAGTTCCAGGCCCTGAGGAGGGCCCCTGGGAAGACCTGGTCCTAGGCTCTTGTTCCACCGGGGCTGCCAGGGGTCTGGCAGCAGTTTGCTCCTGTGTTTGCCTGGGTCCTGAACCTGGGACGGGGAAGGCCTGTTAGGAGCAGCAGCCTCAGAGGACAAGAAGGCTTGCTTTCCTTCTAAGAGCCTTCTATTTCCTTCTGCCCGGGCCTCTGCTCTTCAGAGAGGCGCTGTGGTGCTGCAGCCCTGCTCAAGTGCTGCTGGGACCGGGCAGGCGCCCAGAATGGGTGTGGGACTCGTCCATCACCCTCCTCTCAGCCGCCTGGCCTGTATGTACACATACAGCCCATGGCCATGGGCTTGCATTTGACAGCACTGCGCTGACCGCATGTTTTCCAGCTCCTGAGAAGCCAGTGGAGAGGCATTTCCAGAATCTCATCCACGTCCTTCTGCCTCTCAGGCTAGCCAGCGGCTGAGAGGAGGAGAAATACGAAGCCAACTAGTCAATGGCCCAATTCCTCTGCCCCTGTATAATTATGGATTGGCCACAAGTTCCATCTAATTTTCTCAAACAGCCCTTTGACAGGAGGGAGGAGGAGAAAGCTGATGAAACCACAAGCCCTAAATCTTAGTAGGGTTCCACCTGCCTGGGAGCAAGGCTGCCCTGGGACATCCCTGGGAAGGTATTTACTTCTCTCCCTAGGTTTTTTTTTTTTTTTTTCTCACTGTAATACTTCCAAAATTTCCACTATGGCATTCCAAGGTGGTCTGGTCACTGCACAGAGAATATGGTATTACACTGTAACTAGGGAATGCCTGAGGTTCTATGAAGGAAAATGTCCTATACATACAAGGCATCATTATATTTATTTCCACTTTAAGGTTTTTGTACTCACATCTGGTGAGCCTGGGCCCCTTAGCTGAGGGATGAAGGCTTCAGCTATCACATGTTCCTAAATAGACTCAGGGCTTTACTCTAAGCTTTTCAGATAGATTCATTTAAAACTTCAGCTTGCCTATCACTTTAAGAAATTCCTCATACCCAGCTGCAGCCTGATACTATTGAATATATTACTAGTCTGCATAGAGTCACAAATGATAGCTTTCAGAGTAGAAACTAAAACTCTGTATTGGATAATTGCAGAAAACTTGACTGCAATTCACTAAGAATGTGTTTTGGTGAATAAGGAGACAACATTTTGAAAAGTAGGTCAGGGAGTTTTTAGGGAACCCAAAAAAGCCTCAACAAGGATTCTCTGCAGGTGCGATAACTGGGGGGACCAGAAGCTTCCCTCCTCCGTCCGCCTTCCCTTGTATTTCTTGTCCAGACTGCTGTCTGTGACAGCTCAGGAAGGGGCCCCAGGCAGCCCTCCTCTGAATCCTTCCCTCCGACATCTCCTCTCTGCCTTCTCCCCCCACACACCAGCCGCACTAGCACCTCAGCTTCTAATTTTAGCTTCTGTTTTGCATTTTCATAGCAGACAAGGAAATATAATGCAGAATTTAGATAGGAGAGAAGTCAGGCTGTTTTCTTCCTGATAAATTGGCCGCCATCCATATTTGATGGCTGCTGGCTGATAGCAGTCGGTAGTATAGGGAGCAGGTTGTGCCCTTGCCGTGTCAGAGAGCAGTCTCTTCTCAGGATCCCAGGAGCTAGAACCTTTCTGTTCTTTCCCCTTTGCACTCATGGCTGGTTGCATGACTTCAAACACCACTACACTTACTTACTTTTGGAGAAGTTCAAATGGACACAGACCATTGATTGTGTTGAGAGTGAAAGAGAGTGTGTGTATATGTACTGGGGGCAGATTACTTCCTGTTAAGAACACTAAATCAGATTCAATAATCTGTTAAGACTAGAAGCTACACAGATCTGCATTAACAATCAGGTAGAGGACTGTATCTTACAGCCTGCATCACGAGGATTGTCTCCTTGGGTGTCTTCTAAAAGAGGGGGCAAAAGCTTAGGAACAGACTAGATCAGTGCTACTTAGAGTGTTACATCAGCATCATCTGGAAGCTCATTAGGAATTCAGAATCTTGGGCCTCAGACTCTGTACCTGCTGAATCCTATTCCCTGGAGGGTGAGGTCCAAGTATCTAGGTTTTAACCTGTTCTCTAGGCGATTCTTACGCATGCTAAAGTTTAAAAATTAATGAGCTAGAGTATCTTTTAAAGTCTCTCTCATCCAACTGGAAGTTAATTGTTCCTATAGCTTTTTCTGTGTCTACTCAGGTGGGGTTGATGCAAATTTCGTTAGTGAAACTAAACCAAACCTAACCTTTGTTATTGCAAAATAATGCACAGCAAAGTGCAGAGATGAACTATATCAAGGGAACTTTGTAAAAGTAAATGAATTATTGTAAAAGTAGCCCTTGGTTACTTCACCTTGGTCAGGAAATAGAACCTTGCCAGAACCCTAAAGGCCCCTTCTCAAGGGAATTCCAAACCCTTTCTCCACTCCAAAAGGAGCCATTCTCCTGACTTCTGTGGTAATCACTTCTCTCCTTCATATTTTTACAATCTAAAACTGTAGCCCAAAATAGCACAGAGTAGTCTTGCCTATTTTTGACCTTTATCTAAATGGAATTACAAAGTACCTACTCCTGGGTGTCTGGTTTCTTTTGCTGAACATTTTGTCTGCGAGATTTCATTAAGTTTTCAACGCAGTGATTTTTGTCTTTTGTAAAGCTGCCGCACCTTCGCATTGCTTGAATCCAGAGCAGTATCTCGGAGATGCACAGCTGTTCCTTTAAAATGACAGCACATTAACATTAACTTGGTTAGTGAGAATTTCACGGTGCTCCTTAAGCCAGTCATGGATTCCCCAGGATGCTGCTGAATGAGGATGGGCTTACCGCTCCAGGGCTCCCGCTGTGTCTTCTCTGTGCCAGGGAGAGGACTGAGGAAGTGGTTAAGAGGACCTTCAGGGAGGGGGCACTCCGCCTTCAGGGAAAGGGAATGCTCGGAGCTCCCAGGGGCCTCGAAACTCAACATTCAACCAGTGTGTGACATTGGATCGGGTACAGGGTGACCCAGGACTGTTTCAAGGCAACACACATCTGCCTTCCTGCTCATTTCAAGTTTTCTGATCTATCACACACAACAACTGTACTTAGAGCATACTTAGAGCACATGCTGGAAAGAGTAGAAGAGATGAGATACCTGAGGCATAGTTACTATCAACTTTCCCCCTAAGCTCTTCTCCCCACAGAGGTTTAGAGCAAGGCCTTTGAGTCAGACCAACCAGGGATCTGATCCTGGCTCTGCTCCTTACCAAGTAGGTGACCTTAAGCTCATCTCCATCTTAAAAATACAGATTATAATAATAGTACATATCTCATGGGGCTATTTTGGTGATTAACTAGGAAATCTTTAAAATATCCTTAGCATAGCGTCTGGTTAATAATAATTACAACTAATAATGAATGCTTCTAGTGTGCCAGCTTCTGCAACCCTATATGATTAATTCTGTTATTATCCTTAGTTTTAGATGAAGACACTGAGGCCCAGAGAGGTTAAGAAACTTGCCCAGGATCCCACAGATAGTAAGTGGTGGAGAGAGCCTAACACCAGAGTCTTTGCTCTTAACCCTTGTGTGTATGGTTCAGTGAGTCTCAGTTATTTTTATCATCTTTCTATTTGGTACACTTGGTGTATTTTTCTCATTGTCTGTTTCACACCTCTCATGTGATCTCCAGCACAACCAGGGTCCTGTCAGCTGCCTGTCCAACCTCAGGAAACAAACAAGCCCAGCTTTGTAATTTGAGGATAGTCCATCTCCTTGTTATGTGGTCCTCTTTTGAGGGTTGTCTCTCACGACAGAAGCTGGTGTTGACAATGGTAGCCATGGTAGATGCATCCCAGAAGGTCTCAGCTATCCCTTTGAGAAGCACTGGCTTGCCCCAAAACGTCATGCCTCATTGAACTGGGATTCTGCAAGCAATGAGAAGTCAAAATGGGTCAAAGGTTGGAAAATGGTCCTGAAAGGACAGCTTAAATGAATTGGTGGTCATTTGGTAGATTCATATTGGTGACTCTAACTTTGAACAAGATATGAAAATTGACAGTTTCCCCTGCCCGCATGTAGTAAGAGAAGAAGCAACTGCTGAAAGGCATGAGCTTGACAGAATGTTCTCTTTCTGTTGATGACAAAGTCTTAGTGCCCTGGAGTGGACTATTGAGGGCTATTGGGAACAAGCTGCCTTCCTGGGCAGTAACACTGGTAGCTCGAGACAGTGGGGAGAACTTCTTCCCTTATTTTCCCACAGTTTTGTGCTTAAGGACATTTTCCCCTTTATTCTCAAATTTCTAAAGACTGTCCACAGTATGGTAGGTAGAATCATGCCCCCTGCCCACCCCAAATATATCCACATGCCAATCCCTGGACCCTGTTTGTACAGGTGGGTCCCAAGTTTCTTCTAAGAAGAGGGAGTGGGAGAATCAGTTTTAGGGAGATGTGCTGTGAGAAAGACTCAAGCAGCCATTGACGGCTTTATAAAAAATAATTGTTATTTATTTATTTGTTTTTGGCTGTGCTGGGTCTTCATTCCTGTGTAGGCTTTTATCTAATTGCAGCGAGCAGGGGCTACCCTCTAGCTGCAGTGAGTTGGCTTCTCATTGCAGTGGCTTCTCTTTTTGTGGAGCACGGGCTCTAGGGTGTTTGGACTTAGTAACTGTGGCATGTGGGCTTCAGTAGTTGTGGGTCTGGGGCTCCACAGCACAGGCTCAAAGTTGTGGTGTATGAGCTTAGTTGCTCCATGGTGTGTGGGATCTTCCTGGATCAGGGATTAAACCCATGCCTCCTGCATTAACAGGCAGATTCTTTACCACTGAGCCACCAGGGCAGCCCCCACTGATGGCTTTGAAGAGGAAAAATGAGGACCATGAGTCAAGGAATGTGGAAAAGGCAAGGAAGGGGATGTCCTCTGAGTCTCCCAGAAGGGGACATGGAACTGCCAGCATCTTGATTTTAGCCCAGTGAGACCGCTGTCAGGTTTCTGACCTATGGATTGGTAAGATAATAAATGTATGTTCTTTTACGTCACTTAAGTTTGTGGCAGGTTGTTACATAAGCTGTAGAAAACGACTGCACACAGTTTAACCATGTTGCAAGAATATAATTGGTGGATGGAGGGGGGAATTTTTAATTTTCTCTCACAGTCCTGGCTTCTATATCCCAAGTTTATGAGATGGAAGTGTTAGTGCGGTAACAGTATGTACCTCTATTTTCCAAGCTGTTTTTAATGCTACCTGTCAGCTGATACACCTTCTGGTGTTCCCTGGCATTGACACGGAGAGGAGATGGGGACTACTGTTCTCCATGTTGTCACCACCCCTGACTATTGTACCCAGAGAAGCTTCAGAGGAAGGCACAGTAGGACCACTTGTCAAAGGCAGTGTGATGGGTGTGGGATCTTCTCTGCTTCTCTGGAGTTACTTGTCAATCATAGCATCTCTGTGACCTGGGCTTTGGAGCTTCCTGTCCCCTTCCAGCTCCAGCCCCTGCTTGGAAAAGGGACTTTCCTCCCTGTGCTGACTCATGTCTCAGGCTGCACAGTGGAACTGCAGACTCATTCACGGCAGCAGGAGGAAGAACAAACCAGGATCAATTAGAGCAAAAGATACTCCAGGCTCCAGAATAAAGAAGTGACATCATGAAATGTTCCAACTGAGCCTGTTGTATTATAGATTCATGGAAAGATGATCGATTCCAAACTGCTGACTGGGAAAAATAGAAGCCTACCTATATTTCTCTATAAATGGAATATTGAGCATTTTAAAAGGAAACCAAATGTCAACAAATACAAAGAAAATCAAGTTTTAAGTCAAATGTGGTTTCACAAAGCAAGTTTTGTGAGGCCATTGCAGGGACCAAGAGGCCAAACATGAAAGTGTTTCTTTCCCAACCTGGCCTACTTGCTCAGGACCCAGGTCAGAAGGAGTTGATGTTCTGTTTTTGGCTGGATAGAAGTGACCAAGAATACTCCCAGGCAGAGAAGTTCCTGCATTAGGGACCAGACTGTTGGGCCTGGGGCTCCTTGGCCTTCTGGTCCCCTGTCACTTTGGACTGGAGGTCACCTCTCTGTCATCTTCCTACAAGGGCAGTAAGTGTTTCTGCAACCCCTACGTGGATGAGAGGCCATATGCAGGAGGAAACCAAGCTGATGAGCCAATTTACCTGCGTGGGGGCCCCAGTCCTACAGGCTGGGTGAGAGGTCACCTGATGAAGGGAAGTCTGTAATATAGTCCAGTTGCAACAAGGGCCATTGCGGCAGCCTCTCCCTCTCAGAGCAGCTGCCACCGCCACCCTGTCTCCTCTCCCTGCTGTGGACGGACTGACAGAAGCTTCCTAGGAGGGCTGAGCAGTCAGACATGCTATTGAGGAGGAAGGTAGCCGCAGCCCCGCCTGAGATCCTAGTCTTCGGTCAGGGAATATCCACGAGGCTTGAGTTCAGTTCCATACTGGCCTGTGTGTCCCCAGACTGTAGAAACCCCAACACTGGAACTCTGAGGGGTCCTCTTCTGTATGTAGGCATTGCCTCCCTCCAACAAGGACAGGAACACACCTTCCTCCATCCTGGCGAGCCATGGCCCCAGCCCCTTCCCCTCCTCCCAGAAGAAAGAGGGAGTCTCTTGGTCCTGAGTCTTTCTATTTTTCTAGCAGCAGCACAGGACAGAACCTTTCCCTCCCTGTCAGGTCGCCGTCTTCCTCCTCCTCATGCCAGCCCTGGGGTTTCATCTGGGCTCAGGAATCACAGTGTGACCCGGCCTGCTCTCTCTGGACCATCCTCTGTGCTCCTGTCTGCTCACATTGTTCTGGTCACACGCTTTCATTCTACAGTGTGTTCTTCAGAAACCAAATTCCCCATCTTTGTAAGCACCAGACTCTTGCCACTTCCCCTTTCCCTTTTCACTCTGAGCTATTTTGTGGCCCCACAAACTCCAGCGGAGTGGAGGGTTTGTGGAAGAAATCAAACAAGGAAGCCAGAGACACAAGCGGCTCTGATGAACCCTGTAGCAGAGGAGAACTTTGATTCTAGAGTTAGATGAGGGTCGGAGGTCATCTGTTATAGGAGTGCGAGCCTACCCTGAAACTTCAGCATTTATCCATTTGGAAATCTGTTTCCATGAGACAGCGTCCAACCTGCAAGGCTGGGCTGGGAGCCAGTAACAGCATGGATGCAGTGCCCTGCAGGGTCAGGCTCCGGAGGAGCCTCTGAGGGCTGCTACAGACAAAGCGGAGGCAGCCTGTCTCCACGTTCACCGAGGGTGCAGTGCCTGGGGAAACGCTACTCTGTATAAAGCTCACAGGCCAACTGGAGGTCCCTAGCCTCCCTCTGGCTGTGCTTACGTAGGTTTAGGGGTGGATAGTGTAGCTTCTGGAAAGTCAGGAGTGTTGATGGTGTTGGGAGCCTGAACTCCTAACCCCCAGGTCTGGGCTCCAATCCTGCTTAGTCACCGGTTGACTATAAGCTCTGTGACCCCCGTTTCCATATCTGTAAAATGAGGATTTTGCTGTCTACCTTCCAAGGTTGCTGTGAGGGGTAAATGTTTAGCAAACAATATGCGTTCAGCCCGTAGCACCTTTATTGGTAGTGCTATATATCATCATCATGGTCATCAGCATCACCCAATATCGTGAGCTGGAGAGGCAGGCCAGGTATTGTCCTAATCAAGCTCGTCCACAGGAGCCTCTGGGCACTTCCTGAGGCTCAGGTGCCCCTATCCTGATTTCAGCAGTGATGAGTTGGAAGGTACTGCCTGAGAGCCTGCTTCCTTTTGATTGTTATCCTTGGAGCAGTGTCCCCAGAGGCCCACGGCAGTCAGCTGCTCCTAGTAGTTACAGCAGTTTTTAGAGCTGAGCATGCCTGAAAGGCAGACTTCAGCTCGCTGAGTCATGCTGCAGGGTCTGCCCCAGCCAGCCACCAAGACAAAAGGCAGCAGCAATCCGGAAGACAAACGGACCGTGGTGCACACAACAGTTTTCACAGGGATTTTAGTAAATACTTCTTTTTAATGTGTCTGGATGAAGGACAGGGGTGGGTAGATGATAATATTTATTAAACACTTCCCACCCACCAGGCCCCCACAACTGGATTTCGCTTTCATTCAGCTTGACCCAAATTGCCCAGTGGGGACTCTCTCCTCTCAAACAGCCTGCCACCCTCCTGAGTGAGGGGTCCCTGGGGCCTAGACCCTGACACCCAGCAGAGGGTGGGAGGTGACTGTGAAGGGAAAGTCACTAGCATGGTCCTGGAGTGGGGTGATACTCTGCTCCCGTTTCTCCATCCATACACACAGCCTTTGAAATGGGGTTCTAGGGACGAGAGAGGAAAGCACTGATTTCCCTCTGAGGTCATCACAAAAGGAAGTGACTTGCTATTTGGACTATGACACGAGATCTGCTTTCCACAGTTGCTGTGGATATTTAGTTGTTTCTGTTGATACCACTGTTTATCTGGGCCTAAGATATGAGGATGTCTCTAAACAATGCTTTATCACTGTCCCTATACTTACTCTACTTTCTGCTTGGAAATCACAAAAGAGTGAGGTTAAAGTGAAGTGACTTCTTCCCTGCAGGTATTCCAATGTTCTCTCAGAAATTATTGAAAAATAAAAAACAACTTTGTAGCTAGCAGATTTTTCAAGTTTTGCAAGCAAATGAGTAAAAAAAAAAAAGATAATGTATTATTTTTTATAACCTGTATTTTTTTTTCTGATTTGAGTTTGACTTTTATTTCTGGAGCAAGCACATTTGTTACTTAAAGGAGACCAAAAGAAAAAAAATGATCCAATGGATATATATCTCTCTTAAGACAGATTGACACTGATCTGCATTATTGATAAGGAATCAGGAAAGGCTGTTTGGGAACATTTGTTTTCTTTGTCAGTAAGAATGTTTTCCAACCTTTATTGGCTCTGATACATCACAAGGTATTCTTTTTTTTTTTTTTTTTAGACATAATCCCCTTTTTTTTCTTTTTTTATTAAGGATAATTGCTTTACAGAATTTTGTTGATTTTTGCCAAACATCAACATGAATCACGCATAGGTATACATATGTATGTAGTCTTGATTGTTCTGCTTCTTTTTTAAAAAATTTTTATTGAAGTATTTTATTTATTTATTTTTTATTGAGGTATTTTTAATTTTTTTGATGTGCCACACGGCATGTGGGATCTTGTTCGTTTCCTGACCAGGGACTGAACCTGTTCTCCCTGCCATAGAAGTGCAGAGTCCTAACCACAGGACCGCCAGGGGATTCCCAGCTTCTTTTGATTTTACTATAACCTTGAATAAATATCCACCATCATAAGAAAATGGAAGTTGAGAAGGAGTTCTGAGGCATCACCTGGCCTATTCCCCTGCTTTATTTACAGCCACAATTATACTTCCTACTGATAAGAGAGACCCTCTGGAACTGAGATTCCAGAACTTTCTTTTGATAATTTGTTCCACTATTTAACATTCCCTCTTTACCCAAAGTTTTCTCTTCCTGCTTATGATTCTAAGCCAAATGTCTCACTCTTCAGTGTAGAGGCAAACTGTTGTTCCCTGGGGAGTAAATAATACCCCCACAGGTCTGAGGATTTATTTGACTGAGACCTCAGTCTCCTCTTGCCTTAACTGAGTGATTCTCCTTCTCAAATAGAGGCTGTTTACTCTCTGCCTGGAGATGCTGTGTGCTGCAGGGCACCAAGGCCGTCCCACGCTCTGAGTCACTGTTGCTTTTTCCATTACGAACCCCTGACAGGGTGCTTACACAATGACACCCTCTTGCTCTAGGGCATAAGAGCAAATATCCATTCTGCTCAAGTTCTTTCTTTTCTAGAAGGCATTTCAGCAGAAAGATTGGTGAATAGGAAGTAAATATCCATAATGAAAAATTTCATAGGGCAGACATTCCAGGGATGAACGTTCTCAGTAAAGCTGTGTATCCCTTTTCTAGGGCTTCGCAGGTGGTGCAGTAGTAAAGAATGTGCCTGCCAATGCAGGACAGCCAAGAGACAAGGGTTCGATCTCTGGGTCAGGAAGATCCCCTAGAGAAGGGAATGGCTACCCACTCCAGTATTATTGCCTGGAGAATTCCATGGACAGAGGAGCTGGGCAGGCTACGGTACATGGGGTTGCAGACAGTTGGACATGACTGAGCATACACACATCCCTTTTCTATTCAGGACCCACCTAACCATGTGGCACTATCTGGTCCTTCTGTAGCACAGAAGAAATAAAAAGGACGTGTCTTTTGTAAGCACAGACAATACTAGGAGTGATTAATAATACCAGGAGTGATTAATAGTTGTGTTGGAATCACCCTGAGTGGTTAATCATTAGTTTTGACACCTGCTCAACTTTGCATCTATTACTGAAGGGCTCAGGCTATTTGGAGACTTTCTCCCATGCAGGCATTCACTTGTCAGACTTTGCATTTACTGCATTTTTAAAAGAATTCGGCATTCTTTTCATATATAGCTGGGGTTTTTTTTAATTAAATTTCAAAATTTTAGGAGTTTATGGTTTATCAATCTTTGAAGAGTTGTGACTGAAACATTTCACATGTGGGTGCATTTAAAAATAATAGCTCAATCTGTAGATTTAAAACAGCTCTGCTTCTTATTATTCAGAAATGGTACTTGGAGCAGTTGCCAGCTGAGCCTGAGGTCACTAGAAAAGGCAGAGGACTTGAAAAACTTATGGCCTTGACCTTCTCTTTGCCATTTTCTTAGCTCCTGGAATTATTCTCTAGGAATATAACTGTTAAGAGTTCCTATAGATCCTCTGTTCTTACTATTTTCTGAATTCTAGCCATAGGATTTGTTCTCCTTATTTCTTTGGAGTGATCAGAGTAATAAGAGAGGAGAGGTAGGTAAGAATAGAGGCAAGGCCTAGTGGATTTTTATTTCCAGATCCAGCATGATTGATTTTTATTAGTATCCCTTCCCCAGTTTCTCCACTGGAGCCACTCTTGATGACTCTTCCCATCAAAATACAGTGAAAACAACAAAAAACAACTAAAAACTCCCACCCACTCTTGTATAGCCAGGGACTCCTGCCCCTAATCCTGGTTCTCAATATCTACCTTCCTCCCCAACTCTCTCTCTCTCCCCCTCCCTCTCTCCCTCCCTCTCTCCTTCTCTGTCTCTACGTCACACACATACACCCCCCACACACACACAAAACACATAAACACCCGTGGAATTCCAGGCCCACCCTCCACCCTGGAGCCCCCTCCACCCTGTTCCCTTCCCACCCTGGCAGGAAATAGGCACTCAAGTTGCTAAGTGCTTTGAAATAGCTTAGAATTTGTAGAATTACAACGGAAATAGTCCAATATTTTAGAATGCTTAATCATACTTCCCTAAAGCTATATATGGGTGTGTGTGTGTATTAAAAAAACAAACCTGAATTTAATAGGATAAGAAAAGTGACATATAGTTAAAGTCCTGTCTCTAAGATAGCAGAGGGTACGGTGAGATTTTTCAGAATCTAGGCTACGTTGATTTCCATGTCTGGCACACAGCCTTTTCTGAGTCATTCAGCAGTATCTCCCAATCTCGGCTTTTGTAATTGTACTTGGTCAAGGGTGAAAAATCCTGTCTCGGGGTCCCTGTTTGTCCAGGGAGTGGCAGGGACATTCTTGATGCTCAGAGATATGAGGTCTCTGGGTACCCAAAAGGCATCCATCTACCCAGAGCCTGACTGACAGTTCTGCTCACTTTTGTATCTGCTCAGCCCAGAGTGCGTGACCTTGTTCTATAAATACCAGCCTTGTTTAACTAAGAGCTGCCTTGGACTTGTGGCCATCACAAATCCCCCAGATGCACCAGGCAGGCAGTCCCCTCCTGGCTGTGAGCTTTGATCTGCCCTTCCTCAGAGAGGGAGCTGAGGCACAGGGACAAGGCCTCTAGCTGCTCTCACTCACCCTTTCTTTCGTCCAGTGTGTGAGGCCCTGATGAGGCCTTTAGGGGATACAAAGATGAATACGCCTCAGTCCCAGCTCTCAAGGAGCTCACAGTGTGGTACAATAGAAGAGAGTTGTGCAGATAATTATAATACAAGAAAGAATAACCATGGGGGAGGAGGGAGAGAAGGGGTTGTAGGAACTGAGGGGAGAGTGACTCTCTCCCAAGTGGGGGATCCTGAAAGCCTTAATGGATGTGCGTTTGAGCTGAGATTGAAGTTCGGCAGGATTTGAACATAGGAAAATAGGTGAGCTATTTAGAAAAGTATTACTTTGGATTCCTAGCTTATACATCAAACTAAATTCCAAGTCTTAACAGTTTAATAAGAAATGAAACTCCTGGGAATTCCCTGGTGATCCAGTGGTTGGGACTCCACGCTCTCACAGGCAAGAGCTCAGATTCAGCTCTTGGTTGGGGAGCTAAGATCCTGTAAGCTTCACACTGCTGCCAAAAAGAGAAAAAAAAGGCAACTCCCCAAATAGTAGGAAATATAATCAAAGGTTTATGTGATCTTGAAATGGTGAATTTTATTTTAAGCATAAAAAATATGAAAGACTGGTGACTCAGATGGTAAAGAATTTGCCTGCAATGCAGGAGACCCACGTTCATTCCTTGGGTCAGGAAGATGCTCTGGAAAAGGGAATGGCTACCCACTCCAGTATTCTTGCCTGGAGAATTCCATGGACAGAGGAGCCTGGCGGGCTACAATCCATGGGGTTGCGAAGAGTCGGACATGACTGAGCCACTTCAACTTCTCACTTTTTCCAGTTCAAGTATAGTTGATCTACGAAGTTGTGTTACATTTTGGTGTACAGTAAAGTGACTCAGTTACACAAACACACATACATATATATATATGCTTTTAAATTATAGGGTATTTAAAAGATATTAAATATAGTTCCTTGTGCTGTACAATAGGACCTTGTTGTTTATCTATTTTATATGTAGTAGTTTTTATCTTCTAATCCTAAATCCTTAATTCAGGACATACAGGCCTTTTCCTTTTGGTAACTATAAATTTAATTTCTATGTCTGTGAGTCTCTTTCTGTTTTGTAAACAAGTCCATTTGTATCATCATATTTTAGATTCCACATATAAGTGATATCATATGATATTTGTCTTTCTCTGTCTGACTTACTTCACTCAGTATGATCATCTCTATTTCCACACATGAAGCTTCAAATGGCATTATTTTATTATTTTTTATGGCAGAGTAGAGTTCCATTGGGCTTCTCTGGTTGTTCAGATGGTAAAGAATCTTCCTGCAAGGAAGGAGATCCAAGATCAATTCCTGGGCCTAGAGGAGAGCCTAGAGGGCTATAGTCCATGGGATTGCAGATAGTATTCCATTGTATTTATACCACATATTCTTTATCCAGTCATCTGTCGATGGACATTTAGGTTGCCTCAATGCCTTGGCTATTATAAAGAGTGTTTCTATGAACATCAGGGTGCATGTATCTGTTGGATTTAGAGTTTTATCTGGATATATGCCCAGAAGTGGGATTGCTGGATCATATGGTAACTCTGTTTTTAGTTTTTAAGAAAACTCCATACTGTTTTCCATGGTGGCTACACCAATCTACATTCCCATCAACAGTGTAGGAAAGCTCCCTTTTCTCCACACCCTCTCCAGCATTAATTATTCATAGACTTTTCAACAGTAGCCAAAGCGACTGGTGTGAGGTGATACCTCATTGCAGCTTTGATTTGCATTTCTCTAATAATTTTGAACATCTTTTCACGTGCCTGTTAGCTGTTTATGTCTTCTTTGGAGAAATCTTTGAGGTCTATTTAGGTCTTCTACCCCCCCTCCTTTTTTTTTTGATTGGGTTGTTGATTTGATTTCATTTGATTATTGTATGATCATTTTGTATATTTTGGAAATTAAGATCTTGTTGGTTGCATCATTTGCAAATATTTTCCCCCAGCCTGTAGGCTGTGAAAAGACTGCTTTTGAATACAAAGATGAACTATCATAAACACCCTACAGAAAAGAAGAAAGCTAGGTAGAGTGGGGGAGAAGGCACTGGCACCCCACTCCAGTACTCTTGCCTGGAGAATCCCAGGGACGGCAGAGCCTGGTGGGCTGCAGTCCACGGGGTCGCGAAGAGTCGGACTCTTTTCACTTTCATGCACTGGAGAAGGAAATGGCAACCCACTCCAGTATTCTTGCCTGGAGAATCCCGGGGATGGCGGAGCCTGATGGGCTGATGTCTATGGGGTCGTATAGAGTCGGACACGCCTGAAGCGACTTATCAGCAGCAGCAGCAGGGAGAATGGGGAAATATTTTTTACCAATAGTAGTAGATAAAGAGTTCATTTGAATATAAAGAGCTTGCATAAACTAAATTAGAAAAATAAATATCCTAACAGAAAAGTGGATAGAAGACAATGAGCAATTCACCAGAAAAGAAATATAAATGACATATGAACATGGAAATATATCATATGGGTAGTCATCAAAGAGACATAAATAAAAACAACAGAGAGATTCTATTTCTCACCTATTAATCCAACCAGAGTTTCACTTTTTGTTTATAACCATTATTCTCCAATGTCCAGCAAGAACACCAGCAAAGAATGGACAGCTCTTTCGTTCAGAGCTGCCTTTAAAAACTGTTTCTTTAAATGTTTTCTTAACTCGGCTTAAAAATGTACTTCACGTTAGTAACTTCTTAGATTAATAAATACGCTTAAAGTTACTTTTAATAAAGTAATAATATGAAGTTTTGTTTTATATATTTCTTATATTCCTTCCACTACTTCCCACCCCACCTCCCCCTTTCGCCTGTGGATTCCAGGACTAAAGAGAGGCAGCAGGTTCGAAGCATGAAATGCTGGCCTGGAGTGAAGGCCAGTAACCTATAGTCACGGGTCTAGCCATTCACCCCAGAGATAATCGCTACTAACGGTTTGGGCTATCCTTCTTCAAATTTTTTTCTATGCATATGCCAACAAGTATAATAATTATTGTTTTACTAAAATATGACTCAACTATACATACTGTTTTGAAACTGTTTTTATTTTCCTCTCAAAAATACATTTCTGTGTCAACACCTAAAGATCCACTTTACTATTTTATTATTTTTAGGGACAATAGTTTCCATTATATAAATCTATCATCATTTATCCACAGATAAATGGACACTTCATCTGTTGACACTTTCCTGTTGACAAATATTTGGATTACACTGGTTGTTTTTAAAGTGCTTTAAATGCTATATCATTTCATGCAAAGATGGGCTCAATAAAGGACAGAAATGGTAGGGACCCAACAGAAGCAGAAGATATTAAGAAGAGGTGGCAAGAATACACAGAAGAACTATACAAAAAAGATCTTCACGACCCAGATAATCACGATGGTGTGATCACTCACCTAGAGCCAGACATCCTGGAATGTGAAGTCAAGTGGGCCTTACAAAGCATCACTACGAACAAAGCTAGTGGAGGTGATGGAATTCCAGTTGAGCTATTTCAAATTCTGAAAGATGACGCTGTGAAAGTGCTGCACTCCATATGCCAGCAAATCTGGAAAACTCAGCAGTGGCCAGAGGACTGAAAAAGGTCAGTTTTCATTCCAATCCCAAAGAAAGGCAATGGCAAAGAATGCTCGAACTACCGCACAATTGCACTCATCTCACACGCTAGTAAAGTAATGCTCAAAATTCTCCAAGCCAGGCTTCAGCAATATGTGAACCGTGAACTTCCAGATGTTCAAGCTGGTTTTAGAAAAGGCGGAGGAACCAGAGATCAAATTGCCAACATCCGCTGGATCATCGAAAAAGCAAGAGAGTTCCAGAAAAACATCTATTTCTGCTTTATTGACTATGCCAAAGCCTTTGACTGTGTGGATCACAATAAACTGTGGAAAATTCTGAAAGAGATGGGAATACCAGACCACCTGACCTGCTTCTTGAGAAGCCTGTATGCAGGTCAGGAAGCAACAGTTAGAACTGGACATGAACAACAGACTGCTTCCAAATAGGAAAACGAGTATGTCAAGGCTGTATATTGTCACCCTGCTTATTTAACTTACATGCAGAGTACATCATGAGAAATGCTGGGCAGGAGGAGGCACAAGCTGGAATCAAGATTGCTGGGAGAAATATCAATAACCTCATACATGCAGATGACACCACCCTTATGGCAGAAAGTGAAGAAGAACTAAAGAGCCTCTTGATTAAAAGAGGAGAGTGAAAAAGTTGGCTTAAAGCTCAACATTCAGAAAACTAAGATCATGGCATCTGGTCTCATTACTTCATGGCAAATAGATGGGGAAACAGTGGAAACAGTGGCTGACTTTATTTTTCTGGGCTCCAAAATCACTGCAGATGCTGATTGCAGTAATGAAATTAAAAGACGCTTACTCCTTAGAAGGAAAATTATGACCAACCTAGACAGCATATTAAAAAGCAGAGACATTACTTTACCAACAAAGGTCCATCTAGTCAAGGCTACGGTTTTTCCAGTGGTCATGTATGGATGTGAGAGCTGGACTATAAAGAAAGCTGAGCGCCAAAGAATTGATGCTTTTGAACTGTGGTGTTGGAGAAGACTCTTTGAGAGTCCCTTGAACTGCAAGGAGATCCAACCAGTCCATCCTAAAGGAGATCAGTCCTGGGTGTTCATTGGAAGGACTGATGTTGAAGCTGAAACTCCAATACTTTGGCCACCTCATGCGAAGAGCTGACTCATTTGAAAAGACCCTGATGCTGGGAAAGATTGAGGGCAGGAGGAGAAGGCGACAACAGAGTATGAGATGGTTAGATGGCGTCACCGACTCGATGGACATGAGTTTGGGTGGACTCCGGGAGTTGGTGATGGACAGGGAGGCCTGGCATGCTGTGGTTCACGGGGTGGCAAAGAGTCGGACAGGACTGAGCAACTGAACTGAACTGAAATGCTATATCATCTTAAAGACAAATAGCTACTGAAAAAATCCTGAGTTCTGTCAATACACACACACACACACACAAACACACCAAAACAAAGAGTAAAACGAGTAAATTTTAATTTAAACTGTGATAGACCTTGGTGCATCCTGGGAATTTCTAGCCAGAGTCTTGCAGACAACTTGGTGTAGCTAATACAATGACAGTGCAATTATATGTCAGTGATGCAAGGAGGTAAAATTGCAAGTAAATGCCTTTGTTGAAGGAGCCATGCATGGCATGAGCATGTTAGACACTGTCCATGTTAGGGCTCTCTCTGGCTTTCAGTGGAGAGAGGTGCCTGGAGCCTTTGTTGGGACCTAGTGGACCACCAGGGAAACAACCCCTGGGCTACTGCTTCTCTTTCACTGTCTTTATTCTGAACTATTCAGTGGCAGCAGTCCCAAATCTTTTAATCCCTCAAACCTGAAGAAAGAGCTGTGTTCCAAACAGTTGAATGGATAGATATTTGATAATATGGATGGGTTTCCAGACAGGACCAGTGTTATGGTTTATGTGACCTGAGTATGTCTTAAAACTCCACCAATTTGATTAGAAACAGAGCTAGAGGCCTTTGGGGAATGCCATCCCTCATGGCTCCCTGTGCTCCACTAGAAGAGGCCAGACAGATGTGGCTTGGCAGTGATCCAGTGCAAAGTAAGACCTTAACTCCCTGGTTGGGCCACTCCCAGCCAGGCTCCTGACAATTTACCCCTTTCCAGATGAGTATAAAAAGCAGGAAGTACGCTGGTGCTTGGGGGCCATATGAATGCAATTAGCTTTGTTGAATTTGGACTCCTTTATCGGAAATGTTCTAATATGTGTGAGTGTTACATCATTTAGAGCTGCATTTGTGGGATAAAGGTTGCCGATGGAACTTTAGAATCATTAAAAAAAAAATCAGTGGGTCACTAGTTATGAATAAAATCTAAGTCTGTGTCACATACCAGATGACCCACCATGTGAGCAGGCCGCAATGACAAGGCTAAAAAGAGAATAGTAATAAGAATATAAATAGCCAACCCTTACACAAGTCCTGTGTGTCAGCTCAATTCTAAGCACTTTACAGGAATTACCACATTTAAATCTCACCTTGGATCTTGTGAATCTCACCAGGATCTTCCTCATTTTACAACTGAGGGAGCTAAACTACAGATAAGTTGATAAACTGGACCAATGTCACACACCTAATAAGTGGTAGAGCAGTGATTCAAACCCAGGAGTCTCTGATGCCTGTCTGTCTACCTTTGGAGCCGGCACTGTTAGCCACTAGCATGTCTGAGAAATTTAAAACTCTGAAGTCAATGTCAAGTCAACCCAAGGGCAGTGAGCAACGCCAGAGCCTGGATGGAGGTCTGGAAATACCATCTTCCATTTAAAGGAGCGAGGGTGTAAAAATAATTAAAAAATAAAAATAAATTTAGAAAGTAAAAGAAATTAAAAAACAAAGCAAATGTCAAAAATAAAAAAGGAGCCAGGCTGATTCAAAGTCTGAGGCAGGAAGTGAACAGGAGAAACTTGAAGCATCTTGTCATATAAATGACAAGGAAGATTTTGAAGACCACTAGCGTCATTCCAAAAGAACTCCAGAGCCAACCTAAAGAGTTTCCTATTAGCCAAAGATGTGAGAATTTTTGCAGCAATAGGAATAGCAACAGCAGAAGATTGAAACATATGAATATGTTTAAATATGTTTAATTATGAGTCCCTTAGTGATGCTCAAAAAATTCATCACATTTGAATGATATTTGAGGACCACTTTATTAGCATTTTACCTTTCTGTGATTCCTAAACAGCTAATGGATCTAGACATTGAGCATCACTTGATTACTATGCTTAGTTACTCAGTTGTGTCCGACTCTTTGTGACCCCATAGACTGTAGCCTGCCAGGCTCCTCTGTCCATGGGGATTCTCCAGGCAAGAATACTAGAGTGGACAGCCATGCCCTCCTCCAGGGGATCTTCCCAATCCAGGGATTGAAGCCAGGTCTCCCGAATTGCAGGCAGATTCTTCACCGTCTGAGACACCAGGGAAGCCCCCTGACATAACACAAAGAGAGACAACCAAATACTATTTACCTCTTGGTGGAAGAAGGAAGAAAATAACACTACCCTATGAAAAAGTCCTGTCCCCAAATCTGAATCTCAGCAAGTTTCTCATTCCAACTACCAATTTCAGAAGATACAGAGGACAAAGGAGCATCTTATACTACACTGTGGAAATACCAACAGCAGAGACTTAGATTGTAGGAAATGCTATAGGACAAATGACTTGATTTTGTCAATAAATAAGTGAAGTCGCTCAGTTGTGTCCGATTCTTTGCAACCCCATGGACTGTAGCCTACCAGGCTCCTCCATCCATGGGATTTTCCAGGCAAGAATACTGGAGTGGGTTGCCGTTTCCTTTTCCATGTCAATAAATAATTTACAAGAAAAAATAAGAGGGGTGGAAGCTTACAGGTTAAAAGAGACTTAAAGGGCATATCAATCAATTGCAACGTGTGGGCCTTATTTTTTAAATTGTAAAAGAAATTCTGTTTATGAAAAATTGGTAATTCAAATAATGACTGAATATTTGAGGTTATGGAAATATTGTTAATTATTTTAGGTGTAATAATGATATTACAACTGTTTTTTTAAAAAAGTCTTCTCTTTTACTGATGAAGAATGTGTTCTCTGAAATTTGCTTCACAATAATATGCAAGGAAATGGGGGGTACACACTATTTCTGATCAAAGAATGTGTGAGTAATTTGGCCCAAAATAGTTTACATACTAAGATGAAATGAAACTTATCACTTGTGATTTTAATGTGTGCCCTTTCTATGCGATGCAGTGATATGAAAAAGATAAATTTGAGTAACTCATGTTAAAATAAAACGTGAGAACCCTGAGTTAGAAATAGCAAGACAAAAACCAGATGATAGTGTGTCAAGACATATCAAAGGCAATAATGTATAATGGTTTGGCAGCTGTCATTTCAGTAGAGTCATTGACAACTCAACACTAGACTTTTAGGTCCAAATTAATGAACTCTCCCTGTGTCTTTACCACAATGTCACCAACAGGTATTGAGCACCTACTCTGTGCTAGATACTTGGAACTGACAGGTTTTTGCCTCTAACAGGAAGAAAAGGGAAATAGGACATTGCCAGCTCTAATCCAAAATGACTGGAGATAAGACACTTAGTATAGTGCTGGGGTCCACTCTGTCTGGGGTGGTGAGAGCTGGAGAGATAGTCTTTGGTGCGACTGCGTTAGGCAGAGAAAGGGATTGGGAGAAGGGCTATCTCACAGAAGGAAAGGACTGGAGACTGAGGATGACAAGGCAGAGCCCTGAGTGCTGCAAGCCCCACCGCTGTGTGCCCCTTGGTTCCACAGACCCCACCTCTTCCCTAGGGAATCTCATTTTTCAAGCTCTAAGCTACATGTTAGCGATTCAGAAATTCTTGTGTCCAACTTTGACCTCTCTCCTGAAGGATATGTCCAAATGCCTGCTCTTCATTATGGATTTCACCTCAAATTCAACACATCCAAAAATTGAACTTATTACCTTTCCCCCCAAGTGTACCCTCTCTCTCCTACTCCTGATGATTATGCAGGAATCCAAGATACAAATGTTCCAGACTCAGGTGCCCTCGTGTCCTACACCTCCACCTTCTAAAGGTCTCCTGAAGCCGCCACCTCCTTCTTTCCCCACTGCGCTTGCCTCGGTTCAAGCCTAGCATCTCTTGGACAATAGCAAATGTCTTCTAACTGCTCCTTCTATCCAGTTTCTTCTCATTCAGATCCATTTTCCATCCTGCGATCAGAATATCAGTGTTCCAAGCTTCCCTCATCAGGAATAGTCAAAGTGCTTGTTACAGATGCAGATTACCAGGGCTTTGTCTGGACATTGTGAGTCTGTGGGTCTGGGTTGAGGCCTAGGAATCTGTTTTTATAACACAGACCCTTAATTAGTATTATCATTGGGGAAGTTCGAACACACATCCCTGTTACCATGCTTGTAAGACCACCCTATAGCAGTGTTTTAAAGAACTTATTTAAAGGTGATTTCCAGTAAGAAGTAGAGTTTATGTTGCAAACCAGTACATGCAAATATTTGTGTGCAGTCAGAGAAACTTAATGTCCAGAAAACTAATTTTTTTCTCCTCTGTTCTCTTTCACTCTAAAATAATGATAGTCAGGGGCACACTAAATGGATTTTAAGACCCACAGCTTGAAAAAAGTGCCCTGTGGATTAATATCCAAGTTCTTTAACTTGTTTTGTCACCATCTAGCTCTTATTCATGTTTTGCAAATACTTGCATGTTGCTTCACAGTCACGGCTTCCTCTGCCTAGAACTTCTCCTGGCCTCTTGGTGAACTTTTTTCTTGCTTCCAGTCTCTGCTATGATACACTTTCCCTGTGTAGTCTCCCATGGAGCCACTGAGGAACTTTGGCTTAGATGCTCCCTTTGCAATTTGTACACATCCAAGTTAACACCTAGCACATCTACCGCACAAGCCCGCAATTACCTTTTTACAAGGCTTGTCACTCTAACCTGCCTACACTTCTTGAGTGTAGGGAACACTTTCTCAGCAGTTTCTTTATTCCAGGGCCAAGAGGGATAACCATCACAGGACAGAAGCTTGGTTAACAGTAACCCACACAGCATTCATGAAGGGATGAGCAGAGTGTGAGTGATGAATGCTAGCGCCAAACCCAGAGCTCAAGGAGTTGAAATGAAAAAGTAGCTTATGACCAGTAGCCTACACGTGATGCTCGAAAACCTGGACTTTATTTTCCAGTGAAAACAAAGGGCTTTTTTTTTGTTTGGGGTTTTTGTTTTTTTCTCCTAAGTGAGATTATTTGACTAGAGAAAGGCTATGACTAGAGCTTGTCTTAGAAAGACAGCTTTGATGGTGTGATGGGGGATGCTGAGGAGGGACTGGGCTTGGACTTGAGGCTGTAGGGATGATATGAATGAGAAGTTGGGTCTGGGACTATATTAGGTGAACCCAACGGCTGGTAGGATGCCAGGGGTGAGAGAGTGAATAATCAAAAATGGCTGGGAACGTCAGCCAAGGCATAGAGGTCAACATCAGTGATGAGTCATATTGATCATATGTCCCTTTTTTATGGTGTGATGAGAACAGCACTTTGCCTCAGTGGCCTTTTATCCAGTAACTCATCACTTTAGTCTAATTATGAGAAGAACATCAGATGAATCCCAATGGAGAGACATTCTACAAGATACCTGGCAGTCTTCAAAACTGTCAAGGTCATCAAAAATAAGGAATGCTTCAGAAACTGTTACTGCCAAGAGGAGGAGCCCAAGGAAACATGACTGGGTGCAATGTGATACCCTGGATTGGATTCTAGAACAGAAAAATGACATTATAAATCTGAATAAAGTATTGACTTTAGTTAATAATATCACATCATCATTGGTTTGTTAACTGTAACAGATGTACCCCCACTAATCTAATAAAACTGACTTGGAGGTGGGTAATGCTATAATTAACATCATGATATTGCCTGGCTGTTCAATATTATGGATGGTGGGTGAGGTGTAGGAAATACAGGGGAGGAGGTGGAGTAGCAGGTAATTCTAAGACCATTGTTGTTTCACTGATATTCAAAATCTGAAGCTTCTTATGGAAATATTCTTGCTATGCATCTCTTACTGCCACTTGTGGATATTAATACTCAAGTCTTTTTTTTTTTTTAATAAATTTATTTATTTTAGTTGGGGGCTAATTACTTTACAATATCATAGTAGTTTTTGCCATACATTGACATGAATCAGCCATGGGTTCACAAAAAATAAAAAATAAAAAATAAACAGAAAAATAAAATAAAATAAAAAGTTAATTAAAAAAAAAATACTCAAGTCTATCTCAAGTCTACTTCACTCTTTGCCTGTCCTAACTCAGTTAACTCTAAGGTCATATATACATCAGCCCAATGCTAACATTTTGGTTTCCTGTAACTGGAACAGTATTCCACCAGATTTTCTAGTGTTTGGCTCTTCCTTATCATTCAGCTCAAATATTCCCTCCCGAGAAAGCCTCCTTTGACTTCTAATCTCAAGAAGCCCCTCCCTAGTCATTCTCCTTTGCATTGCCCTGGTGTGTTTTCTTCACAGCTCTTACCACTATCTAAGATTTCCTTGTTTGTTTTGTTTATTGTTGGTGGTAGATCTCCCCACTGGAACCCAAGTCCCACCAAGAAGGCAGAACCTCATCTGCTTTGTCATTGCTCTGTCCACAGCAATACCTGGACCTGGAGATGCTCAGAAAATATCTGCTAAATGAATTCATGTAAATCACTGTCTTAGCTCAGGCTGCCATGACAAAACCCCATAGACTGGGTGGCTTAAACAACAGACGCTTCTGCCTGACAGTTTTCAACACTGGGCAGGTCCAAGATCAAGGTGCTAGCTGATTTGGTTCCTGGTGAAAACTCTCTTCCTGGCTTGCAGATAATTTTCTTCTTGCTGTGTCTTCACATGGCAGAGAGAGAGAGAAAGATTATAGAGCCATCCACTATGTCTCCATCTCCTCTGCCACACAGGTACATTAGTGAAGGATACTAGTGACTGCAGGAAAACTGGCTCTTGTATTTCCATGTCCTGCTCATACTCCCTTTTTAAAAAGACTGAATGCAAGAAAATGTTTCTGTTTATAATTTCTTCCCCAATTCTTTTTCTCTTTAGACAAAGCAAAGCATGCAGATAGCAGAAGCATATTTAAATGGAATGCACCTTTTCCTTGGCACATGTTAGAGGGAAATTAAGTAAAGGACCCTGCTGGGATCAGGGGAGGGCAGAACTGGCCACATTTACCTTATTACCCTTTTCTTCTTACCACATTTTCTTTCCCTCCTTCTTTCTTTATCTTTGATTCTCTTCTAAAACCCCTGGTCTGCTGGGGGTGAGTTGTGGGTGTCCTTGCACACTCCAGTGAGATACAGGCCTTGCTCAGGGAGAAACATCACCTTTAAGCTGGGCTGGGGGACTCCTTAGGGGTTGTGGGGCCAGGACCTCCCTCAGTTACAAGAAATACCTTTCTGGCCTAGCAGGAGAAAGAAAAACACTTTCTTCAGGCCCAGGATCTTATTGCTTAAGTTATATATAAATATTTGGGTGACTCAGTGACTCAGTGACTTACCCATCTGCCTGCAGTGCAGGAGATGCAGGTTCAATCCCAGGTCAGGAAGGTCCCCTGGAGGAGGAAATGGCAACCCACTCCAGTATTCTTGCCTGGGAAATCCCATGGACAGAGGAGCCTGGTGGGCTACAGTCCATGGGGTCAAAAAAGAGTTGGATACAACCTAATGACTAAACAACAAATATATATATATATATATATATATATATATATATATATATATATATATATATATATATATATATATATATTTATATATATAAAACAATATATTTGTACATGTGCTTTCAGCCACTTAGAAGTTGATGGCAGTCCAAATGTATTTTTGAGCACTTCAGCCACAGAATCTGTTGAACTAGGTTGTTTACAGGTATTTACTAAGAACAAATAAAAATTTTGTATTACATTAAAAAAAAATGAGCATGTGTAACCTTCATTCACTACAATAGCTGTTACTATAATCTATAGCCTCATAAATGTGCATCATCAACCATCAGAAGCATTTTCAACCAACCAACCAGAACAAGGCAAGTCCCTCATCATGTGCTGTTTATGCACTCACATGCTCATACACAGGCACACAATTATTTATGTTAGTTTTCAGGATCCTATGGAGAAGGAAATGGCAACCCACTCCAGTATTCTTGCCTGGAGAATTCCATGGACTGGGGAGCCTGGTGGGCTACAGCCCATGGGGTCGCAAAGAGTCGGATATGACTGAGCAACTAAGTACACATCAGGATCCTAAGCAACATTGAGTTGATAAGTAAAAAAGTGAATTTTTTTAGTCATTAACTGTGGTTAGTGACTAAAAGTCAAACACAAATGTTTTACCCTTTGGGAAAAGGTCTGAAGAAAAATGTAATGGCAAGAGTAGAACATTTCAACAAAGTTACAGAATGAGACAAAGTACTTGGAAAGAAAGGAGCTTTCTTTGTGTGGGAATTTTCCTCGCACCCCTGCCAGCTCTACCAAGGCCTCTGCCTTTCCCAGGGGAGGCCCCAGGGCATCCACAGGTAGCCGAGGTCCATTTTATCTGTCAGGGAAACAGTTAAATGACAAAACTTAGATGCGTGAGGCCGTTAGCAGATGCCACAGTTTAGGATGGCTTTTGGTGGAGGGAAAGCAGACGACAAGTGTAACTGGGATGTGTTCTTTCGCACATGGAGACCGTTCTGTGCCCAGTGCTGTTCTAGGAGTTGGAGATAAGAATCTCTCCCTTCAGCTGGCTCATATTCTCCCTAATGGGGAGAGAAGGATGAAAAATATGTAGTCAAACAACAAATATGCGTCATCAGGAAATAAAACAAGGTAAAATGTAGAGTGACAAGTGAGCAGAAGTTTGGGGATTGCAGCAGCTGAGCAAAAATTTATGGGAGAAGCATTCTAGGCAGAAGAATAACAAGTACAAAGGCTCCAAGTGAAGAAGCACCGTGTGTGTGTGTGTGTGTGTGTGTGTGTGTGTGTGTCTGTGTCTGTGTCTGTGTCTGTGTCTCTGCTTTTAGAAGATTATTTTCTTTCTGCCTTTCACCAAATCCAAGTGGTCATTTTTAGTCTGTTTTGCTTACCAGGCCGTTTTACGGAAAGCTGTAGACCTCACCCAAGAAAAATGTATGTAAAGGAACATTAATTGTCAAGGTTCCTAAACTCTATCCACAGAGCCCAGGCTAAGGACTCTCCCCTGAGGGGCGAAGAGATGGTTGAAAAAAGTGGGGAGGGAGTTAGGAGCTCGGGATTATGATTATAAACTATTGCTTCTTTGGAGAAGGAAATGGCGACCCTCTCCAGTATTCTTGCCTGGGAAATCCCATGGACAGAATAGCCTGGCAGGCTACATGGGGTCACAAAGAGTCGAACATGACTGAGCCTCTGAGCACACATTGCTCCTTTGGCGAAGCAGTGGCCCTGGTGTGGGAAGGCATGGTCTGGCCTCACTGCAGAGCCCTGGCAACCCTACTGTAAACACAGCAAGCCTTCCTGTTCCCTCTTCCATAAAATGAGGTGTCTGGATTAAATGATTTCTGTAGGTCCCTTCTGAGTTCAATTCCTTGTTTGTCTCTCCCTGCCAGTCCCATATCATGTGCTATCAGTTATTTGATCCAAGGAGTGCCCTGCTCAGAACATGTTCCAATATATATTCCTCCTGAGAGAATATAAGAGAAAATAATATATAATAAAAGGCTTTGATGTGCCATTAGTCCAAGTCAAAAGCTATTTATATTAAAGAGTATTATCGAGTCACCTGACAATTTAACCAAAAGAATGCATGTGTGGTTTGAATTTTTATTTGTTTTTTATTTTATTTTTAAAAATTTGCTTATTATTTTTGGCTGCACTGATTCTTCGTTGCTGCGCACAGGCTTTCTCTAGGTACGGTGAGTGGGGGTTACTGTCTAGTTGCAGTACTCTCTAGTTTCTTCTCATTGCGGTGGCTTCTCTTGTTGTAGAGCCTGGGCTCTAGGTACATGGGGTTAGTTACTCCACAGCATGTGGGCTCTTCCTGGACCAGCGATCTAACCCATGTCCTCTGCATTGGCAGGCAGATTCTTAATCACTGGACCACCAGGGAAGTCTAGCATTTTTAAATAAATTTTACATGTCCCCACACGCTCTAAGCTGTGATGAAGACCAAGCAGGGAAAAAGTGGTCATTTCCACTTTCCCTTCCTTTCCATATGTCCTGGAACATGGATCAAGTCCCCTCTGTGAACTGGGCCCTAGGAATACCAAACTGTTCCTAGAGTTGGTCTCTGCCTCCCAGGAGCTCATAGTCCCAGCTGGATGAAGTTAACATAAACCACTAAGTGCATTGAGAGAACTGCTCTAGCTGGACGCAAGAAGCCAAGAGGCAGCATTCCCCAACCTAGGCTCTTCAGACATCTGCATGTACAATCAGGCAGATTCCTGGGCCCTACTTAGATGAAGAGCCCTGAGGTTTTAGAACCACAGCTCTGTGGGCACAGAGAAGGGGAATGAGGCTGTCTTTTTCTTTGTAAGTGTTCATGCGTGCACGCGTGCATGCTAAGTCGTTTCAGTTGTGTCTGACTCTTTGCGACCCCATGGACTGTAGCCCACCAGGCTCCTCTGTCCATGTGATTCTCCAGGCGAGAATACTGGAGTAGGTTGCCATGACCTTCTCCATTTGTAAGTGTATGTATTTATAAATTATTTGGAAAACTGAAGAGAGCTATTAAGAATATTACATACCCATTTTCTTGATGAACATTGTTTAAAAACCTGACCATGCAAATGATCTGGAGCAAGGACACAGTTGAAATCAGCTGGTAGCAGTATAAGCTGGTATGACTACTTTGGAAAACAATTTTGCCAATATCTGGTATAATTGGAGACATGCATATGCCATAATTCAACCATTTCTCTCTAGAGAAATTCCCGTGTAAAGGTACAAAGATACATACATGAGTAAGAACTGTCTTTGTATCATTTATCATTGTGAAAAAATGGGAGCAATCACATCAACAGAATTCAGATTTGAAAAATCAGAATGTTTTATAGCAGTGAAAGAAAATATATTGGGCTATGTTTTATCAAATAGATAAATCTCAAAAACTAACTTGTAGAGTATTTTCAGCATACCATTTATAGGAACTTTTTATAAATGCAAACCAAAGTTATGTATTGTTGTGCATCCATATGTTGTAAAATTAGGATGTTGAAAAGATAACCATAATAGATGCTAATGAGTATGTGGGACATCTGGAAACTTCATCAATTGCTAGTGATGTGTAGGCTAGTAAAACCACTGCTGTTTGGCAGTTTTCAGTCAAATCAAATATGTGCAGATGTATGCAGAAATATCACCTCTAGGTATGTACTAAACAGAAATACATAGATGGGCCATGAATTATGTGTAAGAATGTTCATAGGAGCACTATTCACAGCATTCCCAAACTGGAAAAAAAACCCAAATTGTCACTTGGATGAACAAATTGTGTTAAATTTATACAATGAAATACGTAACAGCAACAGGACTAAACAAAGTGGTGGATTAATCTCACAGATATAATGTAGAGTAGAGGAGGCCAGACACAAAACAGCACATCCAATAGGACTCCATTTATATAAAGGTGCAAATCAGGCAAAACTGGTTGATGGTGATAGACATCTGGATGGTGGTAACCTTCGGGGGAAAGGTGGTGGCTGCAAGGGCTCCCTAAGGGGCTTCAGAGATGCCAGTTAGCTCCATTTCTTGGTTTCAGTAGCAGTTACATGGGAGCATTCATTTTGTGAAAATTTGTTGAGCTGTAAATTTATAATCTGGGTAGCATGCTATACGTTAATCAAAGTTACAACAAAAACAAGCTTACATGTGTTTGTAGACAGTCAATTCCTGAACTTGGTCTACAGCTTTATATTCCTGTCCTGGCTAATAAGACAGGCACCTTAATCTTTGTTTCCAATTTAGATGAATGGGAAATTGAATTCAATTAAAATAGCTCTGTCCTTGAGGGCCAATGACACTTCTGTGTGTGGCATGTGTTTGATAGCAAGGGCTTGAAGTCCTTATTGCCAAATTCAGACTGAAATTGAAGAAAGTAGGGAAAACCACTAGACCATTCAGGTATAACCTAAATCAAATCCCTTATGATTATACAGTGGAAGTGACAAACAGATTTAAGGGACTAGATCTGATAGACAGAGTGCCTGATGAACTATAGATGGAGGTTCGTGACATTGTACAGGAGACAGGGATCAAGACCATCCCCATGGAAAAGAAATGCAAAAAAGCAAAATGGCTGTCTGAGGAGGCCTTACAAATAGCTGAGAAAAGAAGAGAAGCGAAAAGCAAAGGAGAAAAGGAAAGATATCCCATCTGAATGCAGAGTTCCAAAGAATAGCAAGGAGAGATAAGAAAGCCTTCCTCAGTGATCAATAAAAAGAAATAGAGGAAAACAACAGATTGGGAAAGACTAGAGATCTCTTCAAGAAAATTAGAGATACCAAGGGAACATTTCATGCAAAGATGGGCTCGATAAAGGACAGAAATGGTATGGACCTAAAAGAAGCAGAAGATATTAAGAAGAGGTGGCAAGAATACACAGAAGAACTGTACAAAAAAGATCTTCACGACCCAGATAATCACGATGGTGTGATCACTCACCTAGAGCCAGACATCCTGGAATGTGAAGTCAAGTGGGCCTTAGAAAGCATCACTACGAACAAAGCTAGTGGGGGTGATGGAATTCCAGTTGAGCTATTTCAAATCCTGAATGATGACGCTGTGAAAGTGCTGCACTCAATATGCCAGCAAATCTGGAAAACTCAGCAGTGGCCACAGGACTGGAAAAGGTCAGTTTTCATTCCAATCCCAAAGAAAGGCAAAGCCAAAGAATGCTCAAACTATCACACAATTGCACTCATCTCACATGCTAGTAAAGTAATGCTCAAAATTCTCCAAGCCAGGCTTCAGCAATATGTGAACCGTGAACTTCCAGATGTTCAAGCTGGTTTTAGAAAAGGCAGAGGAACCACAGATCAAATTGCCAACATCCACTGGATCATTGAAAAAGCAAGAGAGTTCCAGAAAAACATCTATTTCTGCTTTATTGACTATGCCAAAGCCTTTGACTGTGTGGATCACAAGAAACTGTGGAAAATTCTGAAAGAGATGGGAATACCAGACCATCTGACCTGCCTCTTGAGAAACCTGTATGCAGGTCAGGAAGCAACAGTTAGAATGGGACATGGAACAACAGACTGGTTCCAAATAGGAAAAGGAGTACGTCAAGGCTGTATATTGTCACCCTGCTTATTTAACTTATATGCAGAGTACATCATGAGAAACACTGGGCTGGAGGAAGCACAAGCTGGAATCAAGATTGCTGGGAGAAATATCAATAACCTCAGATATGCAGATGACACCATCCTTATGGCAGAAAGTGAAGAGGAACTAAAAAGCCTCTTGATGAAAGTGAAAGAGGAAAGTGGAAAAGTTGGCTTAAAGCTCAACATTCAGAAAACTAAGATCATGGCATCTGGTCTCATTACTTCATGGCAAATAGATGGGGAAACAGTGGAAACAGTGTCAGAATTTATTTTGGGGAGCTCCAAAATCACTGCTGATGGTGATTGCAGCCATGAAATTAAAAGACGCTTACTCCTTGGAAGGAAAGTTATGACCAACCTAGATAGCATATTTAGAAGCAGAGACGTTACTTTGCCAGCTAAGGTCTGTCTAGTCAAGGCTATGGTTTTTCCAGTAGTCATGTATGGATGTGAGAGTTGTACCATAAAGAAAGCTGAGCACTGAAGAATTGATGCTTTTGAATTGTGGTGTTGGAGAAGACTCTTGAGAGTCCCTTGAACTGCAAGGAGATCCAACCAGTCCATCCAAAGGAGATCAGTCCTGGGTGTTCATTGGAAGGACTGATGTTGAAGCTGAAACTCCAATACTTTGGCCACCTCATGCGAAGAGTTAGCTCATTTGAAAAGACCCTGATGCTGTGAAGGATTGAGGGCAGGAGGAGAAGGGGATGACAGAGGATGAGATGGTTGGATGGCATCACCGACTCAATGGACATGAGTTTGGGTAAACTCCGGGGGTTGGTGATGGACAGGGAGGCATGCTGCGATTCATGGGGTCGCAAAGAGTCGGACACGACTGAGCGACTGAACTGAACTGAACTGAACTGAAGCTGGAAGTCTTGACTTTTCTGAATTCTGTCATCTATTAACTCTGTGATCTTGGACATGTCATAATATTCTCTTTAGCCTTAGGTTTGACTCAATGAGGACTACAATAATGGCTTGTTGTGAAGATCACACAAGATATATCTATGAACGTATGTTTTAAACCTTAGAGCTACAAATTTGATTTATTATGATCCAAAAAATGTATAGTGAGATGATACTCATGTCCCATAAGGTCTGACGTCAGACAGAAGCTAGGGTCTTTAATGATGTGCATCAAAGGATGGAATGAGCCTAGACAGGATCTGAAACACAAATTCATCTTTTTCTGTGTAGATGGGGAAATGATCATGCAATGGTTAACTTTATAATGTCAACTTGGTTGAGTGTGGTGCCTAGTTGTTTAATCAAACATGTCTAAGTATAGCTGTGAGGTATTTTTTTAGATGAGATTGACATCTCTATCAGTAGACTTTGACTAAAGCAGATTAGCCTTTGTTATATGAATGTACATTGCCAGTCAGTGGATGGCCTTAAGAGAAAATACCAAGACACCTTCATGAGGAAGAAATTCTGCCTCCATGCAGCCTTCAGATCAAAGGCTGCAATGTCAGCTTCCTGCCATGCATATTTCTTTCTTGCCAACCCCACAATTGCATGAGCCATTTCTTTAGATTAAATCTCTCTCTATTTCTCTCTCTATACATATATCCTTTGACTTTGTTTCTATGGAGAATCCTGACTAATACAGATTAGGTGAGGGAAGGTTAACAGTAGGGTAAGAGGGTAATTTTTAGGGCTATTAGAGAAAAGAAGATCCAAAGCCCTTTTAAAAAGTGAATTCTATAGGCTGGGGTGAACTGTTTTCTCTGGATTACTAATGAAAGTGCAGTGTTTCCTCTTTCAATTCTCCTTAATTTTGTATTATTTAAGTGAACATTTGTGTGTGTGTGCTTCATCTCTCAGTAGTTTCTGATTGTGGACTGTAGCCCATCAGGCTCCTCTGTCCATGGGATTTCCCAGGCAAGAATACTGGAGTGAGTTGCCATTTCTTTCTTCAGGGGATCTTCCTGACCCAGGGACTGAACCTGTGTCTCCTGGGTCTTCTGCATTGTGGTGGATTCTTTACCCACTGAGCCATCAGGGAAGGTTTCCCTATTTTAACAAAACTAATATTTTTCCTTCTAATATATATGTGTTTTTATATGTGTGTCTTTAAACATAGTTTAGATCATTCTGTGTGTACATATTCACATCCTGCTTTCTGTTTTTCTTTAGTCACCAAGTTGTGTCTGACTTTTTTGTGACCCCATGGACTGTAGCCCACCAGGTTCCTCTGTCCACGGGATTTCCCAGGTAAGAATACTGGAGTGGGTTGCATTTCCTTCTCTAGGGGGATCTTCCCAACCCAGGGATCAAACCTGTCTCTTCTGCTTTGGCAGGCTGATTCTTTACCACTAAGCCACCAGAGGAGCCCCCATCCTGCTTTTACATTATATAAATGCTTAAATGTAAGCATTTGTGTGTGTGTGACAAACTGTCAAAAGTATTGCTTTTAATGACTGCATATCCTCCTTAATGTTATTAATTATTCATTCAGTACCTTTTGTTACTGATGCATTGATTATTGTTACTACTGTTTTAAATTATAATTCAGCAAATTTAGTGGGTAAAGCACAAACTTTGGAGACTTTAAACCTGAGCCTGAATTTCAGAAATGCTACTTAGCTGTATAATTCAGGGCAAGTTACTCAACCGATTCAGTGTGAGATGAGGCTGCTACTACTTTACTTTATAATGATTAGCTGAGAAAACATATAAGATGCCTAGTGGAATACCTGGCACGTGGTAGGCATTCAGTAAATGATAAATATGAAATTTCCAGTCAACTGTAAAGTCCCCAAGAGCAAGCAATGGTTTTATGATTTCCAACACCTAATCTGGTTTATGGTACATCGTACTCAGTACAATATGTATTTGTTGAACTATTGACTGCTTTAGTGAGCTTTGGAGAAATGTAGGATTATTTTCTTAAGTGGAATTACTAGGTCAAAGGAAGGCCTTTTAAACATGTTATAGATTGATCTCCTAAAAGGTTTGACTCAATTTAAGTGCTGTTATACAAACAGAAAATGTATTTATGAGTGAAAGCAGCAGGCCTCATCTGCTATGAGTCATGACCGTAGTTATAACCAGGGGCTTGGCTTTGAGTCCCATTGCCACCAAAGCTTCCTGTCCTCTAGGGAAGGGAACAAACCAGGGCCACCACGCCATGGGCAGGTAAAACTGGCTAGTCACCATGATTGGCTTGCTAGAGCAACCCACCATGGGATTGCCTGTTTTAGGAACTTATTTGGGAGTGTGGTAGTGTAGTTCTGGGGGCTGCTTCTGATCTGGGTGTTCTCGAGCCCTTGACATGGAGGGGCTAAATGTATCTCCAGTAACATTTTAGTTGTGACATAAGTTCTGACTGTGTAGAAAACAATGACAAGGTGATTTTTTACTGTTGCTTTTATGGAAAACCAAAGTATCAGGTGAATGAGCCTTGGTTCCTATATTAACAAGCACCCTGGACACAGCTCTGTCAGCCTGATCTGAGCTCCAATCCAGGACATGGTAGAGCCAGTAAGAAACAGTCTCTATGGTTTCAGAAATTACAATCTTAATGGAGACAATTTTTTTGCATATGCCTAGAGATTGCATCAAAGACTGAAATTCAGTTTGGGCCTTCTACTAAGAAAAATGTCCACCTGCTGGGAAGAATAGAATGGCAGTAGTATTATAAGTCAGCATGAAGATAAAGAATAGAATTTATGTGTGTTCAGGCCTCCTTTCCCCCACACTTGGTAAGAATGAATTAACAATCTTGATAAGCAGAAAGGAAGGGCATTCCATTTTTTTCTATCACTGAGATGAAATAAGCTCTTTGGATTTACAATTAGTGCAATAATCAAAAGTGTTTAATATTCAAAATGTCTGTTCGTTTATACACATATAATTCTGTGTTGCAAATGTGACATTTACATTAGACAAAGATGAGTTTGGGGTTCCTTTTCTTGTGGGTAGTATCTTAAAAGAAGGGAACGCCATGTACCCTTTTGAGAGATCTAAATGTAGGGAAAAAAAGTATCATGGCACTACTCCCTTTTGAAAGAAATTTTTTTCTTTTTCATTTTTAAGACCAAAAGATTTTTGAAAGATAAAGCATATCTATTCTCTACCCAGTGTAAAGTATTTAAAATCAATTTAATTAAATCTCACTAAAGAGATATCATCAAAAGCATAGTTTGTGATATGCATCATGCATATAAATGTGCAAAAACACTGTAGTTTATTGGATATAAATAAAAGAGAAAGGACCATGTGCCCTATACATTAGGAAAGCTAGAATACTTTAAAAGAAGATGAAAAACTCATAGTAGAAAGGTGGTTTCAATCTACTCAATTTTTCCTATCCTTTCTTCAGTTCCCTTTGCTTTCAATAGAGATTTGTCATTGAAATTCTCTCAAAGAAGAGTTTGAAGCATAATCATGCTTGAAATGAAACAAGTTCTATTCTTAACAGAACTTGAAACAAGTTCTATTAACTCTACTGGTTACTCTTGATATGAGTAACTGAGGAAAGTGGTACTAAGGCCTTCAAAGAGAATATGAAAGTTATGAGACACAGGATGTGGAGAGAAATACCATGATGGAGATGAAATATGACAACAGAATCATGGTAACTGATATGAATGTGCTCTTTGTCACTCAGATACAAAGGTTCACGTTTCTTTCTTTTTTTATATAAAATTAAATTTGATTCAGACCTCCACCCAACCAATATAATTGGAAATCCACTCAGTGTGGAACCACTCCCTACACTCATAAGTTAGGGCCCCTTCCTTTTCCCTTGAAATTAAACAAAAATACGGTTATCCCTTGGTATCCACAGGAGATTTCAGGACCCCCAGTGGATATCAAATTCTGTGAATTTTCACCTCCCTTAGCCAGCCGGCCGTATGCATGGGATCCACATCTGTTGATAGGGAAGGCCAACCCTAATGCAAGCTACAAAGAACTCACCCTGTACCAGGCCCTGTTCTAACATACTAATTCATTTTTGCATCACAACTCTCTAAGGCAGGTCATGATATTATACTCACTTTTAAACTGAATAAACTCTGTTCTAGAGAGTAGCTTGCACTAGATCACCTGGCTAGTAAGGGGCCAGGATTTGGACTCTAGCAATCTGCGGCTTGGGAATCTGTTCTGTTAATGATGATACCAACTCCAGAGCTTATGCATTTCAGGAACACTGGGACAGGACTCTTGGTCCCTTTAATCCTAGGCACTATCTTTCTGTAGGAGAGTTCAGGTCTGTTGGTCCATGATCTGATGCCCAAAGTCAGAAAACTGGCAGCCTGAGATCAGATCTGACAGCAGACAAGTTTTGTTCAATAAGTGTAGTATCTTTCAACACTCTGAATTAATTACCAATAATCAAAATATAGAGAATTCATTACAAAGTCAAAATTTCTAGCTTTTATTGAAAGATCACAAAGTCTGGCAGTACCGCCAATGTTCATACTGGAACAGAGGCTGGGTGGGACTCCCTGTCTTCTGCCTGTTTACACAAGAACTTGTGACCTACTTGCTCTCCCTGGTTTTATCCTCAGCCTCTTTATTCATCTAGTTTACCTGACAGATTCAGTAGTTCAGACTTGAAAAACAAAACAAAACAAAACCTCACCTACCCCCACTTTGAGACAAGGAAGCTTAACCCTCCAGGACACAAAGATATGTCTGCTCTCCCGAGAGGAGAGAGAAGAAATATGACTCGTTCCTTCATATGTCAACCACCCAGACACAATTCATTTCTTACTAGCACTGGTACAATTTGTTGCTTTTATAAAGGCCAAGATTGCTTTGGGTTTCCCCACCATCTTTCCAGGCACTGAGATTTGAAACCTTGGCAACCTTTTTGGTTGTTCCCTTGTCTTTACCTAAAAGATCAATCAGCTGCCAAACCCCAGATTCCACTACAAAACCTTTTGTGCCCACAACCTCCTCTATATTTTCTTTGCCCTCCTTCAAGATGCCAGCTTAATGAAGGCTCTCCTTACCCCGTGCCTGGGCCATCATAATCCATAACCTCTTGCTGGTCTACAGGCTCCAGTTTATCTTTTTGACTTTATTTTCCATTTCTCAATGCTCATCCTTGTCCTGAGCATTGAACTCAATGCTGAACTCAAGATTGAACTCAGGATGAACTCAACCTCTTTTTTTCCCAGTACCTGTCCTGGGTTTTTCTACTTCTGCTATCATTCCATTCTCTCAATCTAAAATTTCCTTCTTCCCCTTCTGTTTATTCAAATTTAACTCTCTTCTATAGCCTTAAATTTTACTTTCTCCTTGAATGTTAATGTGATCTTACCTGGAAGTAATTACCGCCACCACCCCCCCAAATTCCCACGGCACTTTACATGCACCCCGTCTAAAGTACTCCCACTTTCACCCCATGTTTACAAAGTGTCCCTACTTGACAGGAAAGCTTTTGAAAGTGTAGTTCTTTTTTTTTTTTAACCATTCAGAATGCTCATTTTGTTTTATATTGCCCACAACTCCCAGAATGGTATCTTATATTTTCAGAAGGTTTTCAATATTTGTTGATGTAAGGGAAAAAAAGTAAGGCAGGCTAATGTTTCCTACAAAGCAAAGAAGTATTTAGTAATAGGAAATTGTTTATTTTTTGCTACTATTCCTTTGCCTCTACAATATTAAAGAAGAATTGGAATATCATTTCTAAATTTATACTATTTGGCTGAAGAATAATATGGAAAACTATTATTTCTAGCTTGATGTTTCCTTATTTTATGGTACTCCTCTATGAGCTAGCTTTAGAGTCACTATCAACTTCCACAACATCCTGCAAAGCAGGTGAATTACTGAAGCACATCACCTTCATGAATGTGAGTGTCTGAGACAAGACTGAAAACTGATGTTAAGGATGGAATGTGTTAATATCACCAGCTAATTTCATTGATTGGATTAGGCATGTGAGTAGCTTTGGGGATATACTGTAGCTTTGACTTAGACTTACAAATGTAACCTGGTGATGTGACTGGGGCAGGTGGCCCTAAGAGAATGTGGTAATGTGGGTGATAGTCCGGTTCTCATGTGGGAGACTGGGGCTCGGGTCCTGGTGCTGCCGCTTACCAATGGGTGATCCAGACAAGTTTATCACTCTCTTTCTTGGTCTCGAAGTGAAGAAAGTTGTGTTTTACCTCTAAAGTTCTTTTCGGTTCTCAATATCTGTGAATCACACTGTGAGATTGTGATTTTCAGTAAGTGAATCGGCAAATTTTTTCAGAAAGCCATTGATGTGAACAGTCTGGGAATTCTAGAGACTGTATTTTTAAGTGGTACCTAATAGCTCTCTGCAATTTTTGTATACATTGACACCAAGATATAGCTTCATATAGATGTTACATGTTAGAATTTTGTGGTAATTCCCCAAATTCTTCCCAGAAGATGTTGGGGCGGTCATTAACCCATTACCTTAAGTAAGCCAATTTGCTGTCCTATTCCCCTTTCTCCTTTGCTCTTAGCCCTGTAGACAACTCTTGAGAACTGAACTACTGCGACTGTTTCTTCTAATGATCACAACTAAAAGTTATGCTACTGCATATTTATGTTTTATATAAAGTTGTTTGTAGACAATACCATAAACAGTTAACTATGATGAGATGCACACTGGATCATGAAACTGATACCCTTGGTTTGTTTGATATTTATGGAGAGAAATGAATAATGAGATTGAGCTAAAGGTTATCCCCAGTTGGAAAGATTAAGGTCATCTAAGTGCATGCGTAGCAAGTAAGTCCATTTAAAAATGGTTTCTTTGGGACATAGGGCTGGTTAGAATTGTCTTGTTTTTTTTGTTGTATGATGTGTACAAGAAAACTTTTCTTTATGATTTATTTTAAAATATGTGAAGTCCAGCCTAGTCTCTTAATAGCATTGCCCAATGAAACTGCAGAAATAGATAATTATATTGGGGGATGGAAACTAGAAGAGGCAATTGAATAAGAGAAAAGACGGTGAAGCACAGCAAATAAAACAGCTTGTTTCAGGGGGTAGAGTTACAGAAAGAACACCAACAATTTATCTTTTGATTATTTGAACGAAATACGGCACATTTAAGGAAGTATAAAGCACAAATGGTAGCTCTGAAAAAGACAAATAACAGCTATATTTGTGATCTTTATATTTAGAGATTTCCAAATTTGAAGATCATGTAAACATTCCTTTGGACAATTTCAAAATTAGAATGACTATCAAGTCTCATTAGGCATGTGCTCAAGTGCTAAGTGGTGGAGATATATCTAGAACACCAAGATGGCACCATGATAATTAAAGAAAAGAACTTCCTCAGAAAACTTATTCTCAGAAATGAAAGCTTTAAAAATGTGTGTGCCCTTTGATCCAGAAACTTAATGATCAAGCATGCATCCCAATCCCTTTTGGATTCTAAAGTCCTTAAACTAACTCAGTCACTGTAACACTGCTGTGTCACAGTTATTTAGATTCATCTCTCCTGACAGTTATGATTCTCCCCTTCCTTCAGTAATAAATCCACAGAATCTCTCAAAAGATTTTGGGGTCTTGTTTGTTTGGATCTTTCATTACAATCGCAGCCATGGCTGCAGTGCTGGGATTATGATAAAGGCTTGGATTACTGTTTGCTAAGAAGAGATGATCTAGAAATTCAGCATTTGAAGTCAGTGATTGCCTGTAGTATTTTTCATAGAATCAGACCACATTTGTTCTCTGCACCAGTAGTAGCAAATGACTGATATTTTTAGTGGCAAACAGTCCCACTCCTACAGCGCTAAGACCAATCATATGCAGTTAAAAGTAGAAAAGGTCACGAAACACTTTGAGGCTGCTTGTTAATGGGTTTCAGTTTTTGCAAAGAACATGACTTAATTACATATGAGTATATTTTCTCTTAACTTTTCAGAGCACTTTTACATCTCCTTTCATCATATCCTTATAATCTCCTGTACAGAAGGTAGGTGATGTACTATTGCGGCCATTTGCGAAATGATAAAACCAAGACACAGGGATTTAATTTTAGAGCAGTAGCAGAGGCCCCAAGGTGACTGCCTCTGAGCTGGACATTTTCTCTTGTAGAATCCCCTGGTAACCAGTAAATTATTACTATAGAAACGAGGTAGATTGTGAAACTATTCCCAGGGACTCAGCTTGGGCTTACAGTTTTGCAGTTACATTAAAAAAAAAAAAAATCAGAGCAGCTGTTTGCCCTTGAAAGGAATGGGGGTTTTCTGTGCTGAGGTAATGATACATCTAGACCAGTGGTTTTTAACCTGGGACCATTGTGTCTCCTCCTCTCCACCTCTCCCCAAGTACATCTAGCAATGCCTGGAGACATTTTCGGTTATCTTAACTGGGAGAAGTATTACTGGCACCTCACGGGTAGCAGCTAGGCCTCCTGCTAAATATACTACAAAACACAGGACAGTCACACAGCAAAGAATTATCCTGTTCATAATGTAACCGGTGCTGAGACTTGAGGAACTCTGCTCTAGATGTCTCTGCTTTGGTTGATGGTGATCGGCATGCTCTCAATCAGTCGCATGTTCAGTCTCTGCCATCAGAATTATATAAACCAATGATGGGCAAAACTTTTAAATAGAGAGTTCAGAAATGTGTTCTCTTTCCACTCCATATGGTGTTTCCTCTTAATTCTTCACCCCCTCTCTCAGTTCTTGCTCCCCAGTAGTCATCCTCCCCACCTCCCCAGCTTAATACGTATTTCCATGTTTCCTCCTACGCTTTTCCTCTTTGACATCAAACTGATGTGGGATCACTCTGCTCTGACCCCTTTCACTTGCTCTCTGAGTGAGCACATGGTCTGGGAAGAGACTAGGTAATGGGTGAAACTTCAGGCCCTTGGAGGCATCACCAGGAATGTGGATTGGGCCTCTCTGGGAACTGCCTATCTCAGAGCTTCTGCTATTATTTTTGAAAGAATGGTTGGGTGAGGGAGTGCCTTAAAGAAAACCCACAGGCTAACTTTCCTAAAAGTAGAATAAACTTCTATGCTTCTCTTGGGAAGAGGGTACACAGCTCCATTCCACAGTCCACTGCACATTGTAACCCCATCTGCTTAATTTTAGTGAACTATGCATAGGTAGTCTCTGGCTATTCAGATATTTGTAGCTTGCTCTTAGACAATGGCAGAATTGAATGTACTAGGTAAGAGGAGTGATTAGAGTATTACAGAGAGTTTCTGATTTGGAGGAGGGAAGGAGATAGAGAGGGCTAAATTATTTTGGTATTTTATTTTCCAAAAGAATGCTGACATGGATGAGAAACATTATCCACATCTCAGTAACAAAGATTAGAACTACATATCCTAAAGAACTGATTTCTTGAACGTGATTGGAGTAACCATGACTATTTTAATTAGTCTCAATAGGGTCAGCTATGAACCAGGTGAATTTTCTTCAGTTGAAGTTTCACCTAGCTCAGCAGTTCTCCAAGTGTGACCTCCACATCCCTGGGGCCTCATGAGATTCTTTCAGAGTCAGAAAGGTCCAAAATTTTTTCATAATCATGTTAAGAAGTTATTTGCTTTTCTTTTTCCTGTACCACTCTTCTCACTCATGTTGCAAAGGAGGGGTAATGAGAACCCGTAACCTAACCCTCACCCATCCCTGGTGCCTTGGCACAAGTCAAAGCAGCGGCCCTCAAGTGTACTAGTTGCCATCGTCTTCCTCACCTCCGTGCACTCATAGTAAAAGGGAAATTCAGTTTCACCAAAAATTTCACTTAACATCATGTTGAAGCAGTAGAAATTATTGATTTTGCCAAATCTTGACCCTTGAATATCATATTTTTAACATTCTGGGTGACAAAGTGGGAAGGATGCATGAAACACTGTGCTTGCATACTGAAGTACAAAAGTGCAGTGATTGTCTTGAGAAAAAGTCTCATGCATCTGTTGGTGTTGCAAGCTGAACTAGCCACTTTTTTCCATGGCACATCATGTTTACTTGGAAGAACTACTGAAATATAAATTATGGTTATTCGAACTTGGGTGTTTGGCAGGACGTTTCAGAGAAATAAATGGGGTGGGTTCATCATTTCAAGGGAAAAAAAAAACCCAAACTACAATATTTTCTAAAGTTAAAATTTGAGTTTTTAAGCAAATATCAGAATGTTTGAAAATTTATCCCCACCACTGTCAGTTTGACAGTTTCTGAATACTAAAAGACTTCTAATGAAATGAGTGGTGATATTAATTAATGTGATTACTTAGTATTGTATAAGGAAATATGTCAACATTGGGAAGACCTGAATAAATATGTGTACCGATATTTTTGATATGACCAATGAATAATGTTACCAAATCGTGCGTGGGTGGAAGATTCATTCAAAGTGCAACATAGATCAGTGCATTTTAATGTAACAGAGTAGGAGAAGTTCATTGTTGTGAACTTCTAAAATAATTAATTTGTGACCATGCTGGGTCTTGGTTGCTGTGTGGGGGCTTTCTCTAGCTGCAGCAAGCATGGGCTACACTTTGTTGCAGTGCGTAAGCTTCTCATTGTGGTGGCTTCTGCTGTAGAGCACTAACTCCAGAGCGTGGGCTCAGTAGTTGTGGTGCACGGGCTTCGTTGCTCCACAGCATGTGGGATCTTCCTGGACCAGGGATCTAACCCATGTCTCCCGCATTGGCAGGTGGATACTCTACTACTGAATCATCAGGGCAGTCCCTGTGAACAACTTTTTGTTCACAAAAAAGCAATGAACCAGGTTTGTGGGTCTCAGATTCAGATTGCAAATAACCTTTAAAAAACCACCACTTACTGGGTTTTGATATGATATCAAAGTCATACTAACGATGGTCTGAAAAGGCTATTAATATAGTCCTTTTTTTTTCCAATGATGTATCTATGAAAGGCCAAATTTTCTTCATGTACTTCAACCAAACATGTTGCAACAGATGGGATGCAGAAGTAGATGTGAGAATCCAACTGTCTTGTGTTAAGCTAGATATGAAAGAACTTTGCAAAATGTAAAATAGCATCTCTCTTCTCACTAATTATTCTTTGTTGTAGAGAAAAATAGCTCTTTCTCACAAAACTTAGTTATGTTAACATGTAACAAATGGGTGTATTAATATTATTTTAAAATAAGTATTTAAAAACTTCCTGTTTCAATTTACAGTAAATGTAGATAGCTAAAATCCACATCACAAAGAGTGTAAAGGGGTCCTGAGAATAAAGATTTGGGAACCATTGATCTAGGCTACCATAAATTGCAGTATGGGCACTGCAAACATCAACTCTTCAAAGCAAATAAGGACTATTTCTTTCCTCATTTGAAACAATAATAATTAAATTTGAATAGTTTTTTGTATTTTTAAAGTGATTTTATATGGATCAACAACTTAATCTTTTGAGTAATTTTATAGGTGAGGCATTGTTTTCTCCAGTTATATGAAAAAAAAAAAAAAAGAGGTCCAAAGCAATCCGGCAGCTTACCTTAGGTCGGAAAACCAGGTAAAGAATAAGACACGACCCCAGATTTTCCAATTTCCGGTCTCATCGTATCTCTGAAATACTACCATATTGGTTTAGAAACTGTTGCAAGTTATTAGTATGTGAACAATTCCAATTATAATCAATTTGAAAGAAGTGGTTATTAAATTACTTTCAAGTGATCGGTATTAAACTCAAATATATATTCAAACCATATTGGGTTTAAGTTATGTTCTTTATGTTGATATTCAAATTATTTCAGATTCTGAATTAGTAATATCTAAATGAATGTTTTTTATAACCTCTTTATAGAGGTTTGTGGTATGAGATTTATCTGTGAGAAACTGTTGATATTCTCATTTTTTGACTTATAAAAATGACTTCATATGGCTCAACTTAATGCAATTTTGAAAACACAGAAGATTTATGAAATCTTTGAAATAAGGTTAAAAATTATATAAAAAATATCAAAAAGTATTGGGAAGAAAAAAAACAGTCTACTTGAAAATCCTAACTCCTAGTTCCACACCCCAACATTCTGAAATAACTACTGCCAACAATTTCCTGTATATCCTTTTACAAATTGTCCATGTATATACAATCATACATGCACAAATGGTATCATACTAAACAAACTACTCAGCAAATTGCCTTTTTGCTTGATATGTTTGGATATCATTTCATTTGATTCATATAGTTCTATTCCTTTTCAAACTTCTGTTAGTCTATTGGATGATGTACAATAATTGACTACTAAATTAAAAATAATAACAATATCCACATAGTAAAATTCACTAATCTTAAGGTTTATTTTCTATTTGTACAGTCTCTACATGTGTATGTATACATGTGTAACCACCACCTAGATCAAAATATAGAATATTCCCAACATTTCAGAAAGCTCCATCTATCCTTCTAGGTTCATCTGGCTGGTCTAAAAATTAAATTAACACGAAACAAATTAACAGGAGAAAATCACACAAACGTTTAATAACACGTTTACATGGGAGAGACCCAGAAAAACAGGGTAACTCTTCAAAAGGGCTGAAACCCTCATCTTAAATAACATCTTCAGCTAAAGACAAAAGAGGATGTTGGAAGCAGTTGTTTGTGACTTCAAGGGGGTAGCATGCAAAGTATAGCAAGATGGAAAAGCAGATGTCTGGTAAATAAATGTTTGCTCGGTCGTACAGAGACAATGGGACATATAGAGAAGTTCTAACAAGCAGATTTTGCTCAGTTCCTCCTATCTACACTAGGGTTCCTCTTAGTTCATTTTATAGTTATCTATGGTGATTGACCCCTTCCTAGAATAGGTCCCCTATCTATATTCTTTTAGGCAGCTGGGGGAAGGTCAAAGTTTCTTCCGGGGTCTTTTGGGCCTCTATTGTTTTCAACTCAAAATAGTCCACATGCTGGGGACATTGTGGGGTGGCACACTTTGCTCCCCAGCAGTTCCCAGCCAGTAACATCACCCCAACCCCAGCCCCCATGGTTCTGATGTTTACCAACATATATTGATTTTGTCTGTTCTTAAACTTCATATTGGAGAAGGCGATGGCATCCCACTCCAGTACTCTTGCCTGGAAAATCCCATGGACGGAGGAGCCTGGTAGGCTGCAGTCCATGGGGTTGCGAAGAGTCGGACATGACTGAGCGACTTCACTCTCACTTTTCAGTTTCCACTTTCATGCATTGGAGAAGGAAATGGCAACCCACTCCAGTGTTCTTGCCTGGAGAATCCCAGGGAGGGTGGAGCCTGGTGGGCTGCTGTTTATGGGGTCGCACAGAGTCGGACACAACTGAAGTGACGCAGCAGCAGCAGCAGCAGCAAACTTCATATAAATAATCATATATATGTTTTTGGTTTGTGAATGCCTGGTTTCTTTTACTCAACATCAGTACTCTGAGACTGATCCACATTATTGTATGTAGCAGTAGTTTATTTTTATTGCTGTACAGTTATTCCATTGCATGATTTTTTTTCATTCTACTGTTGACAGACATCTAGCTTTTTATTTTTAAAGTTTTAGATATTATTAATAAAACTTTCATGAGTATTCTTTATATGTCTTTTAGTGGACATGTCTATTCATTTTATTTTGGTATGTTTTACCAAATGATAGATTATACCAAATAGAATACTCTATAATTAATATTTAAAATATTTAAAAGGTTGACACTGAAGTTCTTAAATCATCAAAGAATTCAGTTTATTCTTTGATTTAGGAACTTTTGTGTTAATCTTTAGATATTACTGATTCTTGCAAAAGTGCCTCAGATTGACTAAACTTGGGATGGCTCTGGAAACTTCTTTAAAAAAGTTTTGCTATCATGTGTTTTCTTAACATTCGAAAGCTTAAATTAATTTTTTAAAATCAATATTTTACCGAATTCAGATCTTTTAAATAAAATATTATTACTTTAGCAGCATGTCATAAGTAAAACAAACAAAAATTAAGAGTACTACTTCACTTCATTTTTACCAAAATGACACTAAATAGTAATTCTTAGCAAATTATTGTTTTGGTTTAGTTTTTTTATTTTTTTAATTGAAGGATAATTTCTTGACAAAATTTTGTTGGTTTCTGCCAAACATCAACATCAATCAGCCATAAGTATATATATGTCCCCTTCTCTTGAGCCTCCCTCCCATCTCCCTCCCCATCCTACCCTTTTAGGTTGTTACAGAGCCCCTGCTTGAGTTCCCTCAGTCATAAGCAAATTCCTGTTGGCTATCTATTTACATATGGTAATGTAACTTTCCATGTTACTCTCTCCATACATCTCACCCTCTCCTTCCTCCCCGGCCCCCATGTCCATAAGTCTGTTCTCTATGTCTATGTCTCCATCGCTGCCCTGCAAATAATTTCATCAGTACCATCTTTCTAGATTCTATATATATGTGTTAGCATATGATATTTATCTTTCTCTTTCTGACTTACTTCACTCCGTGAAGGTTTACTGGGTTCATCCACTTCATTAGAACTGACTCAAATGCATTCCTTTTTATGACTGAGTAATATTCCATTGTATATGTATACCACAGCTTCTTTATTCATTCATCTGTCAATGGGCATCTAGGTTTTGGTTTAGTTTTTTATTATTATTTATTTGTTTTATTTTTGGCTGTGCTGAATCTTTGTTTCTGTTGTGCAGGCTTTCTCTTGTTGAAGCAAGTGGGAGCTACTCTTCGTTGTGGTGTGGTGGCTTCTTTTGTAGCAGAGCACAGGCTCTAAGCATGCAGGCTTCAGTAGTTGCGACACACAGGCTCTGTAGTTAGGGTGCCCAGGCTTAGTTGCCCCTCCGCATGTGGAATCTTCCCAGACCAGGAACTGACTCCATGTCCCCTGCATTGATTGAGTTCTGACATTTTTCCCTTATAACCATCTCTCACTTGTTCTCTCCTTCCCTTCCTCAGTGCAGCCACAGAAACCCAAGCCACTAGCTCGTCTTGCCCAGACCTCCATAATAGCCTTTTTTCTGTTGATGGTGCATTCACTTTTGACATCCTCTGTCTGTTCCACACAGAGCAGTCAGAATAATTTCTAACAACATAAATCAGTTTTGTTCTCCTGCTTACAACTGTTATCATTGCACTTGGAAAAAACCTCAACTCATTACCATGGGCTACTAGTCCAGACTAATGTGGCACCTACTCGCTTGTCCCACCCCATCTGGTGCCTTTAAGCTCTAGCTAAAGGGCCTCCTTTTAATTCCTTGAACTTGCCAGACAAATCCTTTCCCACCTCGTCGCTATCTACATGTAGTTTCCTCTTCTTAGGATGCTCCCTACCATCTCACATGGTTTGCTCCTCCTCAGAATTTCACTCTCAACTTAAATGTAACCTCCTTGGAGTGGCCCTTCCTCATCACCTAATCTAAATAGCCCAGTATCTTCTATTCTTCCTACTCTGTTTTTAAGGTAGATTTACCAAAAATTGTAAATATATTTATATATTTTCTTATTTATTGTCTTCTTTGTTGCATCAGATAAGATTTAGTTCAACTGCTAAAAACCAAAGTATCATGGCTGGAAAAGACAGTGGTTCATTTTTCTCTCAGAGGTATACAGATCAAGACTGGTATGATAGCTCTATGATCCTTAGAGACCTGGGTTCCTTCTATCTAGCTGCTTCACTAAATTCATCATGTGGCTTCCACCTCACAGCTGAGAGTGGTTACTCACTTTTATTCCATCCATCAGGAATCAGGAAGGTAAATTTTGTCTTTATTCAAGGTGGGTAAAAATCATTAGTTCTTTTTTAAAATATTTATTTACCACAACTCTTAGTTGTGGCGTGCAGTATCTTCAGTCTTTGTTGCAGCATGTGGGATCTTTAGTTGTGACATGCAAACTCTTAGTTACAGCATGTGGGATCCAGTTCCCCGATCAGGGATCAAACCTGGGCCCCCTGCATTGGGAGTTCAGAGTCTTAGCCACTGGATCACCAGGGAAGTCCCTAACTTCTAGTTTTATAGGACTTACAAGGAAAAGAGAAAGATACCAAATGATACCCTGAGGAAGCAAACAGATAGGCTGAGGACCTGGGACAGTTGTCACTGTCTCTCTTTAATATTTCAGTATCATGAATATAGGGACTGACTTGTTTTAAGGAGACTGAGGGAATATAACAACCAGATGTGATGTGTGGTTCTCAATTGGATCCTAGTTTGGATTAACTATCTGTACAGGGCATTGTGTAGACAACTGGAGAAGTGTCAGTATGAATGAGTATTAAGCTGACATACTATTAAGGGATTATTAATATTGTCAGCTGTAATTATGTCATTTCGGCTATATAGGAAAATGTTCTCAGTTTAAAGGATGCATACTAAAATTTAGGGGAACAATGATGACTTATTAAAATTCTTCAACATAAATTGGAGTTCTATTTTTCAAGAAGAAGGGATAATGGATACTGGGGGCCTACAAGAAGTCTTCGGTGTACTCCACCCCTAGACTATAAGCTGTATGAGAGAATGGGCTATGCCCACTTTGCTTCCCACTCCATAACCAGTGCCTAACATATGACCCAGTATGGAGGCCCTTCAGATATCTTTGATAAATGAAGAAATAAATGAATATGGGATAGAAATGCAGAAATTACTCACTACTGACACTGAAAATTCAGTAGACATCACTTATGAGATCATGGTACTTGAGAAATAAGTACAACTGAAACATTAACCGTGTGCTATAATTATAATTAAAAAGATAAGAAAAACTATAAAACTTGAAAATGAAAACCCCAAATGTAGAAAACATTGAAATAGTAAAATAATAATGAGCAGGATACTATTAATTTTCCTGCCCTGTAACTATTTCTTTCAGAGTCCAGGACATTGAACTGACATTTTGTTATAAAAGAAAACTAGCTAAATATGCTCAAACTACCGCACAATTGCACTCATCTCACACGCTAGTAAAGTAATGCTCAAAATTCTCCAAGCCAGGCTTCAACAGTACGTGAACCGTGAACTTCCAGATGTTCAAGCTGGATTTAGAAAAAGCAGAGGAACCAGAGATCAAATTGCCAACATCCATTGGATCATCAAAAAAGCAAGAGAGATCCAGAAAAATAGCTATTTCTGCTTTATTGACTATGCCAAAGCCTTTGACTGTGTGGATCAAAACAAACTGAAAAATTCTTCAAGAGATGGGAGTTCCAGACCACCTGAGCTGCCTCCCGAGAAACCTGTATGCAGGTCAGGAAGCAATAGTTAGAACTGGACATGGAACAATAGACTGGTTCCAAATAGGAAAAGGAGTACGTCAAGGCTGTATATTGTCACCCTGCTTATTTAACTAATATGCAGAGTACATCATGAGAAACGCTCGACTGTATGAAGCACAAGCTGGAATCAAGACTGCCAGGAGAAATATCAACAACCTCAGATATGCAGATGATACCACCCTTATGGCAGAAAGCAAAGAAGAACGAAAGAGCCTCTTGATGAAAGTGAAAGAGGAGCGTGAAAAAGTTGGCTTAAAGCTCAACATTCAGAAAACTAAGATCATGGCATCCAGTCCCATCACTACATGGCAAATAGATGGGGAAACAATAGAAAAGGTGAGAGACTATTTTTTGGGGCTCCAAAATCACTGCAGATGGTAACTGCAGCCATGAAATTAAGACACTTGCTCCTTGAAAGAAAAGTTATGACCAACCTAGACAGCATATTAAAAGCAGAGACATTACTTTGCCAACAAAGGTCCATCTAGTCAAAGCCATGGTTTTTCCAGTAGTCATGAATGGATGTGAGAGTTGGACTATAAAGAGCACTGAGGGCCAAAGAATTGATGCTTTTGAACTGTGGTGTTGGAGAAGACTCTTGAGAGTCCCTTGGACAGCAATGAGATCCAACCAGTCAGTCCTAAGGGAAATCAACCCTGAATATTCATTGGAAGGACTGATGCTGAAGCTAAAACTCCAATACTTTGGCCACCTGATGTGAAGAACTGACTCATTGGAAAAGATCCTGATGCTGGGAAAGATTGAAGGTGGGAGGAGAAGGGGACGACAGAGGACAAGATGGTTGGATGACATGACTGACTCAATGGACATAAGTTTGAGTAAACTCCAGGAGTTGGTAATGGACAGGGAGGCCTGGCGTGCTGCAGTCGATGGGGTCGCAAAGAGTCGGACACGACTGAGCAACTGAACTGAACTGACTGAGCTAAATATGAAAAATTAAATTCCATGTGTTATGCAGGAGATTGTTAGAAATTCAAGTATATATATTTTTTCTCCTTCTTGCTCCCCAGCTTCTCTCTTCCTCCTAATCCTGCAATAGTAAGATCGTTAGACATCCATTGAAACTGAGCAAGACCCTGCAGGGTCTTCCAGGGACCCCTGTTTCTTCCCCTGCCTCTTGTTTGTAAAAAAAGCTTTAAGCCTCCTAGGCCTTCCCTGAATTCCAAAGAGCAGATTTATTAAAGAAGTTTAAAAAAAGAAAGAAACAAAAACCAACAAACACCTGCAGAAACAAAGGGAAACAGTCAAGCAAGACAAAATAATAATAGTTTAGCCATAAAATGAAGTCAAGGAACTTTAGTTCCTCCTCAGGGGCTATAGATAACATCCTGAGCCATACCCTTGAGTCTTTTTGCAGGTACTAAAACCCCCACCAGGTGTAAGAATCTAACTGTACAATGACTATGAGCATGTAGTCCCTGGGCACTGGAGCCTGAAAGTTGGTAACACTGACCCCTGTAACATCACCTTGTTACCTTACTATCAACCAATCAGAAGAATGTCCACAAGCTGATCAGGCACTCCATGACCCTCTTCCTCACCTTGCCTTTAAAAATCCTTCCTGGAGAGCGTTTGGGGAATTTTGAGCAGTAGTCACCAATTTCCCTTGCTTGGCCTTGCAGTAAACACTGCACTTTCCTTTACCACAACCTGATATCAGTAGATACACTTTACTGTGCTTTGGGCTGGTGGACCCAAATTTGGTTCAGTAATTCCATTTGCTGGCTGTACCTTCTACTGACTAGCCAACTGCATTTGAGGAGAGTTTTTTCCTTGCCTGCATCTTTAATTGAAAAGTAATAATTAAATTTTTACTCTATGTATGAATTAATTTTTTTAAAAAGAAAAAAAGTGTAAGTCTAAATCACATACCTTATTCTTGGGGAGTCAGGATCAACACAGGGAAAACAAAAGTAAAAAACTCCAAAAATATTTTTCCCTAGTGCTTTATATTCACCAAGAGCTTTGACAATAACATTCCATTTTTTCCTGAAATGATACCTTACTGCAGGCTAAGTCAAAAGAGATTAGTTGACTTGCTCAAGGTCCTCTCCGTAGTTAGAGGTAAATCTGATATCCGAAGCCTTGTCATCTGACTCTTGTCCCACATCCTTGAGCATGGCACTACCTTCTGAAAGCCAGAACTTGAGACCAGCATTGCATCTTTAACTCTGCAGTGTGCCAAGGATAACTAACTGAACTATCTAATGACTGAAGTACATTTGGACTTAGAGATGATTTCTAAAACTCTGTCCATTCTGTGGAATTTCACCCCCCACCGCCCATTCTTTTTAGCAACCAAGAAATACCACTTTATCTTCCCTCTCCTCCCTGCTGAGCTCCTGTAGCTGTACCCAATGCCATCATCCAGAGACAACTACCATGAATTGTGCTTCACCCAATAAGAGAACATTGTGCATTCTACTAGAACTTCAGCTAAAATTTCATCCACACAGCAAAGCTGTGAAATGCATACCAGCTGCAAGTGGCTGTTAGCTGGCATGTATACCATAGTAATCTCTTAGGAGTAAAAAAGAATCTGTGATTTTGAGTGGTGCATTTAACATTATCACCACCTACACATTCAGTTAAAAGCTGTTCATGGCTGAGGAGAAACCCCTGATTCCCTCCCACATCGTATCTCAGCTTCGTTTTGGTGTGAGCCGTGGGTGGCTTCATCAAGAATGTTTGTACCCTTTACCAGAACAAACATTCCCATAGTGCAACACTTGTAGGATCCATAAAATAGAAAATTTAGTAATATTTAATAATAAGTAAATAGTAAAAAAAATCCCTCTTCATGGATCACAGCCTTGTCACGGTAAAGGGGCTTGCATAACTCAATGGAGCTATGAGCCATGCTGTGCAGGGCCACCCAAGATGGACTGGTCATGGTGGAGAGTTCTGACAAAACACAGTCCACTGGAGGAGGAAACAGCAACTCACTCCAGTATTCTTGCCGTGAGAACCCCATTAACAGTATGAAAAGGCAAACATATATGACACCAGAAGATGAGCACCCCAGGTCAGAAGGTGTTCAGTATGTTACTGGGGAAGAGTGGAGGGCAATTACCAATAGCTCCAGAAAGAGAGAAGCGGCTGAGCCAAAGCAGAAATGACGCTCAGTTGTGTATCTGTCTGGTGATGAAAGTGAAGTCTGAAGCTGTAAAGAACAATATCGCATAGGAACCTGGAGTGTCAGCTCTGTGAACCAGGTAAATTGGAGGTGGTCAAGCAGGAGATGGCAAGAGTGAACATCGATATCTTAGGAATCATGAACCAAAATGGACAGAAAAGGGCAGATTTAATTCAGATGACCATTTTATCTACTACCAAGCGCAAGAATCCCTTAGAAGAAATGGAGTAGCTCTCATAGTCAACAGACGAGTCTGAAATGCAGTACTTGGATGCAACCTCAAACATGACAGAATGCTCTCAGTTGCTTTCCAAGGCAGACTATTCAACATCACAGTATTCCAAGCCTGTGCCCCAACTACTAATGCTGAAGAAGCTGAAGTTGACCAATTCAATGAAGAGCTAGAGGACCTTCTAGAACTAACACCAATCAAGTTCTTTTCCAGCTCAAACATACAATAACTTGTAAAGTCTTAGCTGCTCTGACATTCCAGGTCCTCTAGAATAGGGTCTCACCTTATCTAGTGATCTTACCTTGCTCTCCAAATAACATTAACAGCAATAATTACTATTAACTGAGTACAAAAATCCCAGGCTCTGTGTGAGGTGCTGTCCATATCCAGTTTTCTAACACAAACTCTTGTTGCAGCTAGTCCTGTGTCTTTATGTTTCCCATGTAGGCTTTGCTCTTTTCTATACTATTCTCTATTTCTATACATTCTATGTCCCCAAATTCTACTAATATTTTGATACTGAGATAATTTTTCAGCTCCTCTAAAAATCCCCTCAAATTATCCAGCACTATTGATCTTTTCCAGTCTACTTTTTCATACTCTTTCTATACCACACACCAAGATGTTTAACACCACTGTATGATTATTTAGTCATTTCAGGGATGTAAATTTACCTCCAGTTAAGTTGTCATATATTGGCAGCCATTGATGGGCTTTAAAGGGTGCGTGAGCCATTTAAAATGATATTTTTTAAAATATTTATTTATTTTTGGCTGTGCTGGGTCTTTGTTGCTGCACTGGCTTTTCTCTAGTTGTGGCGAGTGGGGGCTGCTCTCTTGTTGAGGTGCACTGGCTTCTCTTTTCAGTGGCATCTCTTGTGGAGCACAGGATATCGGCTTGTGGGTTTCAGTAGCTGTGGCTCTCAGGCTTGAGAGCACAGGCTCAGTAGTTCTGGTGTACAGGCGGCATGTGGGATCCTCCCGGATAAGAGATCGAACCTTTGTTCCCTGCACTGGCAGGAGGATTCTTTACCACTGAGCCACCAGGGCAGCCCTAAAGTGGTATATTTTGCACTTGTGCATTTTTCCTAGGTCAGGAGAACCCACAGCATTCCAGAGAGGTCCATGAAGAGGGTTGAGTTACTCTCTGGATACCAATTTATGCTTTTAGTCATTCCTACTTAAACAGAGGAAATACATTTCTTATTGCATACCCTCTGATTCTCCATTGTAGAAAAACTTCTAGCTAAGGTGCATGGGCCTGAGTTTTAAAATTCTGATCATTTTTTTTTCTGTGCTAAATGAGATGTCCTGAATTTTAATGTGGAAGATATTATCACTATATGCACAACTTATTTCAACAATAATTTTTAAATTGAATATTTTGTGAATTGGTAGTACAGTTATACAATTTGAAGGTCAAAACTACATAAAAAGGGTAACCAGAGAAGTCTCACTCCCATCTGCCTTTTATTGATAATTATCATTAAAGAATACTTTAAAATCATAGATAGTACAATAATGTCTGTGGCTTCATTCATCAAGGCTCTTTTGGTTGCAAGTGACAGAAGTTTATTTCATACCAATGTAAACAACAACAAGAGAAATTTCTTTCAAGAATGGAATATCTCAAGGAAGGCATAAAATACAGCCAGGTTTCAGGAACGATTGGAACCAGGACTTGGGAATCCATCAGGAACACAGCAGCCAATTTCTGTCTGACTTATTGTGCTCATTGTCTTCAGTTATCTCTGTTTTTCCAAACTGACTTGGTTGCGTTGGCTGCATAAGGCCAAACATAGCCACCCCCTTGCTCCTGAGTATACTTATCTTCGGTTCAAGTGACCAGCCCAGCCTCCTATCTCTTAGAGCTCATTCTTAGACAGGCAGAGACAGAGATATTGAGGTGACTAGGGTCATGTGTATGTCCTTGATTGATCAGCTCTGCACATGGGAGCAGGGAAACAGTACAAGCATGGATGCCAGGGATTCAGCCCTGGGTAAGGAAGTCCTGTGTGGATCACAATAAACTGTGGAAAATTCTGAAAGACATGGAAATACCAGACCATCTGACCTGTCTCTTGAGAAACCTGTATGCAGGTCAGGAAGCAACAGTTAGAACGGGACATGGAACAACAGACTGGTTCCAAATAGGAAAAGGAGTATGTCAAGGCTGTATATTGTCACCCTGCTTATTTAACTTATATGCAGAGTACATTGTGAGAAATCTGGGCTGGAAGAAACACAACCTGGAATCAAGATTGCCAGGAGAAATATCAATAACCTCAGATATGCAGATGACACCACCCTTATGGCAGAAAGTGAAGAAGAACTAAAGAGCCTCTTGATGAAAGTGAAAGAGGAGAGTGAAAAAGTTGGCTTAAAGCTCAACATTCAGAAAACTAAGATTACGGCATCCGGTCCCATCACTTCATGGGAAATAGATGGGGAAACAGTGCAAACAGTGTCAGACTTTATTTTGGGGGGCTCCAAAATCACTGCTGATGGTGATTGCAGCCATGAAATTAAAATACGCTTACTCCTTGGAAGGAAGGTTATGACCAACCTAGATAGCATATTGAAAAGCAGAGACATTACTCTGTCAACAAAGGTCCATCTAGTCAAGGCTATGGTTTTTCCAGTAGTCATGTATGGATGTGAGAGTTGGATGGTGAAGAAAGCTGAGCACCAAAGAATTGATGCTTTTGAACTGTGGTGTTGCAGAAGACTCTTGAGGGTCCCTTGGACTGCAAGGAGATCCAACCAGTCCATCCTAAAGGAGATCAGTCCTGGGTGTTCATTGGAAGGACTAATGTTGAAGCTGAAACTCCAGTGCTTTGGCCACCTCATGCGAAGAGTTGACTCATTGGAAAAGCCCCTAATGCTGGGAAGGATTGGGGGCAGGAGGAGAAGGGGACGACAGAGGATGAGATGGGTGGATGGCATCACCGACTCGATGGACATGAGTTTGGGTGGACTCCGGGAGTTGGTTATGGACAGGGAGGCCTGGAGTGCTGCAATTCATGGGGTTGCAGAGTTGGACATGACTGAGCGACTGAATTGAACTGAACTGAACTGAAGGAAGTCCTTAAAGCAAAGAGGTGTGGACCAGCCTAATATCCCCCACGGTGCCCTAAAGCGGTCTTGCTGACTGTAGTCAACTAGTTATTAATTTTTATGGCTCTGAGGCCACCTTTGTTCCAGGTATGTACCCAGTGCTGATGATCTTTTTTCCTTTTGGTGGGAAAAAACCCGTGAATAGCATACTCTCCTGAGACCTGGAGAACTGCTTATCCTATTTTTATTTAAAGTTGTTAAAAGTTTCCCTTGGTCAGTGTATGTCAACTACTCTTCTCCCAACCTAAAGATCAAACTGGGTCTCTTGCCCTGGAGGCATATTCTTTACTGGCTGAGCCACCAGGGAAACCCATTCTCTCACTAGCTGATGCTTATCACCTCTGGTTACCTCCTGGATATCTCCTAGTCAGGAACAAGGACCACTGCCTATTACCAAGTATAACAGAGCAGAGTAAGGTGTTGTTCATACCAGATCCTTCCTTCCATCTCTGTTTTGAAGTAGGGGTGAATGCTTCTAGGAAAAACAAGTATTGCCTAAGTAACAATAGCAAATTTTAATATATAAAGAATATGGCTCTAATGTATTTACATTCCATAATGGTGCTAAAGGAACTTCATGGATGTTATATCTTATCAATACTTTACTTATCCATGGACTGATCATGGTATTAGTAGAAGCTATTTGAGAAAAGCAAAAGAGATAGTGTCTCTTTAGGTGAGATTTTCCAGCAGAACAAGTATTAGTCTTCCATTGATCTTTCCTCCCATCCATCCTTCCGAACTTCCTTCTAAATATAGCAGCATCTTCTCAGAACTTCCTAAGACTTGGATTGTATAAAATTTTTTCACACTCTATAAAATAACCTAAGTAATGTTTATGAATAAAAACTAAACTGAATAGTGTACTTCTGTGTGCCAGCCACTTTTATAAGTATTTTATGATTAGTTAACTAATCCTTGAAACCAGTCTATGAGTTGGCCATGATTATTATACCTATTTTTCAGATGAAGAATGAGGCACAAAGAAAACAATTGCTCAAAATCACAAAGCTAGTAACAATGGACATAGAAAAAAAAAACCCTATCACACCCTTGTTCAATATTTTCATAAAAAGTTGTCTTATGAAAATTTTCTATTAGAAAATTTCATCATAAAATTATGAAATAAATGACTACTGCTCTCAAATTCTTCCATTGAGACTCAAATGGCTTAGTAACAACAAATGCTGTAACTTGGCTGCCAATTTAGAAATAGTTCTCTGACTCCAGTACTCTTGCCTGGGAAATCCCATGGACAGAAGAGCCTGGTGGGCTACACTCCACGGGGCCACAAAAAGTCAGACACGACTTTTAGCAACTAAACAACAACAACATATTCATAAGCAATTAGAAAGAATTAAAATTTAGCTGAGTGTCCATTTTCTAGTTTGCTCAATCTTGTAACCATAAAGGAGGGACAATTCTTTTTTTTTAATTTTCCTAGAACTTAAATTACTTGTTTTAAAAATAGCAACCAACTCTTGTTTTATGGATATAATAAATTTGTATGGATCTCTCAAAAAAAAAAAAAAGAAATAGTTCTCTGTAGCTGTTTTCTGAGTTTTTATCACTTGAGTAGGCTGTCTTGCCTCTCTCAAAGGTATTGTGTTATTTCTTCCTTGGAAAAATATGCCTTTTCTTATCAGCTTCTTTTCCCTTTTGTTGTTGTTTTTCGGTCACTAAGTTGTGTCCAACTCTTTGTGACTCCATGGACTGTAGCCTGCCAGGCCGCTCTGTCCTTGGGATTTCCAGGCAAGAATATTGGAGAGGGTTGCCATTTCCTTCTCCAGTGGATCTTCCCAACCCAGGGACTGAACCCTCATCTCCTGCACTGGCAAGCAGATTCTTTACTGATGAGCCACCAGGGAAGCCCCCTTAGTTTCCTTACATAACACAACATTTAAAAAGCAATATTTTAAAGAGCTTTATGCAAAGATTATAAGGCTTCATGCATTATTTTAACTAATTACTCAAGTTCACATTGATTATATTAGATTTTTTGAAATCCAATAATTTGACAAAGATAAGGGATCTCTTTTTGTGTGTGCCCACCTGTGTGCACGTAACATTTGTCTATATGTTTGTGTTCATTTCCTAGGGCTGCTGTAACAAACCACCACAAACTGGATGGTTTAGAACAATAGAAATGTATTCTCTCTCACTGTTGTAGACTAGATGTAGAAAGTTACTGCGTTGAGTATGCCATGCTCCCTCTAAAGCCTCTAGGATCCTTTCTTGCCTCTTCCAGATTCTGGAAGCTTCCTTGGCTTTCTGCCTGTCTTCACATGGCTGTCTACCCTATGCATCTCTGTCTTCTACTTTTCTTAAGAGGACACCAGTCATTTGGATTAAGGGTCTACCCTAGTCCAGTATGACCTCATCTTTACTAACTATAAATGCGATGACTGTATTTTCAAATAAGGTCTAGTTTAAGTACTGGGGTTAGGACTTCAACATATCTTTTGGGAGGACATGATTAAACCCATAGCAATATCTAGTTACTAAGAAATCCATTGTAAGCTGTTTAAGAATGTGGGTATATTCATTTAAAAGCATAATGTCAACTTTGCTATTTGAAATAGAGAAGAGAAACAAATGAAGGAATATACTATTAAAATATGCAGTGATAAAATTTTGCATGTTGACCAGGCTTTTACGGAAAATCTTCATTTTTCACTTGAACAGAAGCTCTTCAGGCAATATTTTTTTTTAATATTTTTGATTAAGCTATTTGACTGAATCACTGACTTTAATACAGTTTTCTTGAGTATATTTCTAAGCCTATTCAGCTTTCTACATAGTTTTCATATTTGCTTTTAGAAATGAGAAAGATAAAGTTAAAAGAGAAGCTCACCTAAGTTAAACACACTATGTGACTATCCTCTTTATCTTCTTATTTTGAAACATATAAAAGGAAAACTGTCTTCTTTCAAAAAAGGTTAGAAAGAATCTTGCTTTAATTCAGACCATTGTTGCAACCTTCCTATCATAAAATACATCTTTCTGAGTGGCTTATCCCAATATTTGACATTGGCACTAGACAGCAATTAAAGGTTAAAAATAAATAATAAAAAATGATCTTGAAGGTAGATCAGAATGAGGGAGTTGTTAGTTGTAATCCCCTGATTCACAGATGAGGGTACTGGGACCCAGAGGTTCCAAGCTGGGACTGGCAAAGCTGGATCCAGAATATTGCTTTACTGCATCACATTGTCTTTTCTTCCATATCTTATTCAAAACTTGTACAAAAGGTAAGGAATAGCTGGCACTGAGTTGTACACTTTAAATGCATGAATTGTATGATACAGGAATTGTATCTCAGTAAAACTGGTTAAAAAGAGATGAATGGCTGGATTTTAGAGGTACAGCAATGAAAGCACAAATACACTTAGGAAACATTCATTTTAAATAATAGTTTCTTTTTTAAAAATTGCACAGTACAGAATCAGCTGAAAACAGCAACTAGCCCCAATTTTAAGATCTAAATAACAACTTAAGCTAGACTTGGTTTTATTTACAGCACTATCAATTTCATAGAGATAGAAGGTGACTTAGAGAAGGAAAATTGTATAAGATACAGTCTTAAGGCATTTACTGATACCCCCAAAGACTGTGCACATTTATAAGGTAAAGTTAAAATGAAAACTCAAAAAATGCTCAGTCATGGAGTTTGAAAAACCATATTGCAGGTTCACCTTTCTAGAGGACAAATTGGATTAATGGGAAACATTGTGTTTTTTTTTGTTCTTTCCTTCTGGATCTCTTATTAGTGATTCATAGGTCTCCCAAATTTATCTTCTAGCTTTTTCATCCTTTGTCTCCTGTATTGTATCTTTGTCTTTTTAAAGAAAAATAATCAGCTTTACTGCAATATAATTTTTATCCAACAAAATACATTTATTTTAATCATACAGTTCAATGAGTTCTGACAATGTATACAGTTGTGTAACCATCAACACCATCACTTCAAGAAGTTCCCTTGTCCTCTCTTTGATAACCGCCCCCGCTCCCCTGCCCCTGGTGGTTTTGTCTTCTTAGGAATCACATAAACAGAATTATAGGGTATGGAGGCTTTTGTGTCTTGCTTCTTTCACTTCATATAATCCTTTTCAGTTTCCTCCATGCTGTTTCTATCAATAGTTTGTTCTTTTTTGATTGCTGAGTAGGATTCCAAAGCCACAATATGCTTGTCCATTCATTAGTTGATGGATATTTGGATTGTTTCCAGTTTTCATTTCTTTTGGATAAATATCTAGGAGTAAAATTGCTAAGTCATATCCTTAGGTATGTTTAACCTTATGAGAAATTACCAAATCATTTTCCAAAATGGTGTTACCATTTTATACTTCCAAAAGCATTCATTACGTAGTCTTGCCACATTTTAGTTTTGACTGTTCTATTTGTGTCTAGGTTCATTTTGAATTATTTATTTATTTTTGGCATATGGACATCCAATTGTTCCAGCACAATTTGTTGAAAAAGATTATGCTTTCTCCATTGAAATATTAATACTTTGGCACCTGTGTAAAAAATTGACTATGTGTATGTGGGTCTATGAGTCTTTCTGGACTCTATTCTGTTCCATTGATCTACTTGTCCATTTTTATGCCAGTACTACATTGTCTTAATTATTAAGCTTCAAATCTTGAAATCAAGTTGAAGTCCTTCTAATTTCTTTAATTTCTCTAGCAATGTTGGCAATGTTATGGTCTTGGGAACATTTAGTTAAATTCATCATTAAATAATTCATGTAAAGTCATGTAAAATTATGAAATAATTTTAAAAATTAACTTATTGTTATTTACTTACTTATTCATTTATTTATTTTTGGTGGCACTGGTCTTTGTTGTTGCACATGCGCTTTCTTTAGTTCCTGCTGGGTGGGGGGTTGCTCCTCTTTGCTGTGGTGTACCAATTTCTCATCGCAGTGGTTTCGCTTATTACAGAACATGGCTCTAGGCGCATGGGCTTCACTGGTTGCAGCACATGGACTCTAGAGCACAGGCTCAGTAGTGGTGGCACACAGGCTTAGTTGCTCCAAGGCATGTGGAATCTTCCTGGACCAGGGATCTAACCCATGTCCCCTGCATGGCAGGGGAATTCTTATCCACTGTACCACCAGGGAATTCCAATTTATTTATCTATTTTTAATTTGAGGATAATTACTTTACAATGTTTTTTTAAACATTTTTTAAAAATCAATTCATGTTTTCTGAGGCTGTTGTAAATGATGTTGCTTTACAAAAAAAAAAAAAACACTTCAACTTCCATTTGTTTGTTGCTAAAACATCTTTTTTTTTTTTTTTTCTATTTCCCTGGGAGGTTTTACAGGGCTTCTCTGGTGGCTCAGATGGTAAAGAATCTGCCTGCAATGCAGGAGACTGGGGTTTGTTCCCTGGGTTGGGAGGATCCCCTGGAGAAGGGAATGGCTACCCACTCCCGTATTCTTGCCTGGAGAATTCCATGGACAGAGAAGATTTTATAAATGTATCTTCCAACACTTCTATTTTTTAAAGTTGCAATTAAAATCATTTTAATGTAGTAAAATGAAATTTACCATTATAACTATTTTTAAATGAACAGTTCAGTGGCATTAAATGCATTCACATTGTTGTGTGAGCATCACCACTATCCATGTGCAGAACTTATCATCCCATAATGAAACCCTGTATATACTAAATACTCTCTAAATACTAAATACTCTCTAAATACGAACTCCCCATTTCCACTTTCCCATCACCATGGTACCTACTGTTTTACTTTCTGTCTCTATGTATTTGACTATTCTAGGTACCTCACATAGGTGGAATCATACATTACTTGTCCCTTTGTGTCTGGTTTACTTCACTTAGCATAACGTCTTCAAGGTTCAACCATGTTGTAGCATGTAGCAGAATTTCATTTGTTTTTAAGCCTGAATAGTATTCCATTGTATGTATATACCACATTTTATTTTTCCATTCATTCATAGATTCTGGAGGGAGGTGGGAGGGGGGTTCAGGATGGGGAACACATGTACACCCATGGCTGATTCATGTCAGTGTATGGCAAAAACCACTACAATATTGTAATTAGCCTCCAAAAAAAAAAAATAGATTCTGGGTGGTTTCTATCTTTTGGCCATTGTAAATAATGCTGCTATGAACACGAAATTGGTTTTACTTTGTGAACTCTTTCATGTTCTTTAATTTTCTCACTTATTATTTCTGTCTTTGTTTTATGGAGTGATATATTCTGTTATCTCCCTGTAAATATTACAGTTTCTATGATATTTTCTTCTCTCCCCTGTATGCCTGTTCCCTCCTCAAGTTTCTTTTATTTTCATTTTTAGCTTCCATTCAAGACTTTTGTTAAATATCTGGTGTTTCATATGTTTTAATAGTAGAGAATTTTTTTTAAAAAAATGGACGGAAGCTTTGTGGGGAGAAGGGGGCAGGTGGGGCTTACCAGGTCTTTTTACTGGGGTACTTCAAATTCTTGGATATGCCAATATACTGGGCTACGCCAATACTTTGAGAAATTTTCCCAGGAACCATTTTGTTTCTCCACAAATGAATTCTCCAACTTCCTGCCTGGAGGAGAGTGAGGTATAAGGGACAGCAGGGATCGTGGGAGCAGTGACAGTGGGGCAGTGGTGACATGCTTAAGCCTTGCTGCAGGCTTTCTGAGTATGGAAAGGAGACCTAGGGGCTGAGGATTCCTCTTTTACTTAGTCCACTTGTTTTCAGTTCTAGCACCTCCAAGGGCTGAGTGCCTCAAGGATTCTATGGCACAAAACGACAGACTTCTAGTTGTTAATGCCCCTTGAGAGGTATTTAGGTTGTAACTTCACAGTCTGCTAACTCAATAATTGCTCCTCTATCTGCTTTGCCTTCCAAAAAGATGTTGATATATTTTATCCACTGTTGTCTCTGCTCTTATTCTCTTTGTCCTTGCTGGCTAATACCATTTTTATTGCTTTACTGACATTTTAATAGGGTTTTAGGAGGGAGAGGAAATGAACACATGATGAAGTATATTTAACTCATTAAATAGTATTTATCATTCATAAATTATTTACATTTCTTTTACCACCTGATAGGAAAAACTTCCACTCAGGGCATTAAATAAAACTCAGATAAAATGGAAATACTAAATCAAAATAAGTTTGTAGTAGTGAAAGGAAAAAGAATTTAAAAAAGAAACATATGCAAGGCAATATACTTCCAGTGATGAATCACTTCCAGTGATGAATGTGTTTCTCAGTTCTCAGGAAAGAAGGGAAAAAGTTGAATATGAGCAATATAAGTCTGTTGATTTAAATGGAAATCATATACCTCATAAATATAAGTAGTATATAAAAGAATCATTTACTGCAATTTATAGCATTTGCTTAATTTCTTACTGCTTTGCTTTCAGCCATCTCCTTCTCTTTAGCATTTTCATTAGTGGCTGGTTAGTTATGTAAAGAGGCAAAAGTCCACCAGGCAATTCTTCCACTTATTATTGGCTAAGAGGCTGATATTACCAGTTTTTTAAAAAATTATATTTATTTTTAATCAATTGCTTTACAGTATTGGTTTGATTTTTGCCATATATCAACATAAATTAGCCATAGGTGTACATATGTCCCATCTCTCTTGAACCTCTCTCCCACCTCCCACCCTTTCCAACCCCTCAAGGTTGTTACAGAGCCCCAGTTTGAGCTCCTTCAGTCATACAGCAGATTTCCATTGGCTATCTATTTTACATATGTATATGTTTCCATGCTACTCTCTCCAGTCATCTCATTCTCTCCTTCCTCTCCACTGCCCTTGTCCATAAGTTTGTTCTCTATGTCTCTGTAGGAGTCACTAGTTTAATGAGTGTTTGAGAATTCTCTGTGGCTTAAATTATTGGCACTATCCCTATTACTATAGATTGTGTGTTTGTTATTCGCTTAGTCATGTCTGACTCTCTGCAACCCCGTGGAGCCTGCCAGGCTCCTCTGTCCATGGGGATTCTCCAGGCAAGAATTACTTGGTATTAAATACAATTGATTGAGAGCTTATTGGAATATTATTTTGAGTTCTGAGTTTAAGGTGGATGGAGAAAATAAAATGAGCACCTGTTTAAAAACCAGACCTATGAAGAAAGGTCTTCTCTGGTGGCTCAGAGGGTAAAGAATCTGCCTGCAATGCAGGAGACCTGGGTTCAATCCCTGGGTTCGGAAGATTCCCCTGGAGAAGGGAATGACAATCCATTCCAGTATTTCTGCCTAGAGAATTCCACAGACAGAGGAGCCTGGCAGGCTATAGTCCATGGAGTCACAAAGAGTCAGACATGATATAGCAATTAACATGAAGAAAATCTAAAAGAAGCTCTTTTGTTTTGATTTGTATTTTCTAGGAAAAGAAAAGGATCAGTGGAAATAATACTTCTTCAAATAGGTCAAGATGTTTCACCTGATGTTTCCCAGGGCTCTATTCTAGGCCTCTTCCTCCCATGGGCATTAGATGGTATCCATCAACTGGCTTGGCCATCCCCTCCCTTATCCACCACTTTTCCTCAAATATTTACCCATGAAACCTAACCAACAGATTTAGTTACCTGCTCTCCAGACTAGATCTAAGCTCCAGCCCTAGGTTTTCAGCTGCCTTCTGATTATATCTAGTCCAGTGTTCTGCAGGCAAATCAAGTTCAATGGATCTAAAAACTTAGGTCATTAAATTCTCCCCAGCATTACTCACCCATCTGTGCTCCTCTCCTGACTTCTTTTCTTTAATAACGGCAACACCTATTTACCTTGTCAACTAGGTTTAAGTTGACCATCTCATCCTCTGTCATCCCCTTCTCCTCCTGCCCCCAATCCTACCCAGCATTAGGCTCCAGGTGAGTGATCACACCATCGTGATTATCTGGGATGTGAAGATCTTTTTTGTACAGTTCTGTGTATTCTTGCCACCTCTTCTTAATATCTTCTGCTTCTGTTAGGTCCATAACATTTCTGTCCTTTATCGAGCCTATCTTTGCATGAAATGTTCCTTTGGTATCTCTAATTTTCTTGAAGAGATCTTTAGCCTTTCCCAATCTGTTGTTTTCCTCTATTTCTTTGCATCGATTGCTGAGGAAGGCTTTCTTATCTCTCCTTGCTATTCTTTGGAACTCCGCATTCAGATGGGAATATCTTTCCTTTTCTCCTTTTTGCTTTTCTGTTTACTATGCTATTAGTTTAGGCTCTCATCAACTTCTGCATGAAGTATAAGAAGTGGTTATGTTTCACTTAAACCAGTCTGTCTGTCTCCTTTTATTTTTTTATCATATACACATGTTGTTGTTGTCCAGTCACTAAGTTGTGTCTCTTTAGAAGCCCCATGGACTGTAGCCCACCAGACTGCTTCATCCATGGGAATTTCCCAGGCAAGAATACTGGAGTGGGTTGCCATTTCCTTCTCCAGGGGATCTTTCTGACCCAGGGATCAAACCCTCCCCTCCTGGCAGGCAGATTCTTTACCACTGTGTCACCCTTTGTCGTTATTCAGTCACTAAGTCATCTCCGACTCTTTGCAACCCCATGGACTGCAGCATGCCAGGCTTCCCTCTCTCTTTCCTTCACTCTCTCCCGGAGTTTGCTTAAACGCATGTCCAGTGAGTTGATGATGCCATCCAAACATCTCATCCTCTGTTGACCCCTTCTCCTGCCCTCAATCTTTCATAGCATCAGGGTCTTTTCTAATGAGTCAGTTCTTCACATCAGGTGGCCAAAGTATTGGAGTTTCAGCTCCAGCATCAGTCCTTCCAATGAATATTCAGGGTTGACTTCCCTTAGGACTGACTGGTTGGATCTCCTTGCTGTCCAAGGGACCCTCAAGAGTCTTCTCCAACACCACAGTTCAAAAGCATCAGTTCTTTGGTACTCAGCCTTCTTTATGGTCCAAATCAGGTATCCATAAGTGACTACTGGAAAAACCATAGCATTGACTATATGAACCTTTGTCGGCAAAGTAACATCTCTGTTTTTTAATATGCTGTTTAGGTTTTTCATAGCTTCCCTTCCAAGGAGCAACTGTCTTTTAATTTCATGGCTGCAGTCACCATCTGCAGTGATTTTTGGAGCCCAAGAAAATAAAGTCTGTCACGGTTTCAGTTTTTGTCCCCATCTATTTGCCATGAAGTGATGGGACCAGATGCCATGACCTTAGTTTTTTGAATGTGGAGTTTTAAGCCAGCTTTTTCACTTTCCTGTTTCACTTTCATCAAGAGGCTCTTTAGTTCCTCTTCACTTTCTGCCATAAGGGTGGTATTATTGGCATATCTGAGGTTATTGATATTTCTCCCGGCAATCTTGATTCCAGCTTCTGATTCATCCAACCAGGTATTTTGTATGATGTACTCTGCACATAAGCTAAATAAGCAGGGAGATAATATACAGCCTAATACACAGATGTACACCTTTCCCAATTTTGAACCAGTTCTTTGCTCCATGTATATATGAAAGTGAAAGTCCCTCAGTCGTGTCGGACTCTTTGCAACCCCATGGACTATACAGTCCATGAAATTCTCCAGGCTAGAATACTAGAGTGAGTCCCTTCTTCAGGGGATCTTCCCAACCGTGTATGTCTATATACACACATATGTATATACCTATATATACTTATAGGAGAAGGCAGTGGCACCCCACTCCAGTACTCTTGCCTGGAAAATCCCATGGACGGAGGAGCCTGGTAGGCTACAGTCCATGGGGTTGCTAAGAGTTGGACTCGACTGAGTGACTTCACTTTCACTTTTCCCTTGCATGCACTGGAGAAGGAAATGGCAACTCACTCCAGAATTCTTGCCTGGAGAATCCCAGGGATGGGGGAGCCTGGTGGGCTGCCGTCTATGGGGTTGCACAGAGTCGGACACGACTGAAGCAACTTAGCAGCAGCAGCAGCAGCGTATATACTTATGTAAACTTGACTATATGTTCCTTGATGTTAGGAATTGTGTTTTACTCTTTATCACCAAACGACAGATGCTCAATAGATTTTAGTTGAAGAAATGAATGTTTATTTTAAAGATAGTAACCACCTGGTTTCAATTTCCACTCACAATAAAATGACATTTATATTTCAATGTTTAGGTATTAGGAAGAATGGGATACATACTGGAATGAGTTTTTTATAACCCAGGTAATTTTGTAAACTCTTCTTTGTAGTTCTTTTTTCTCATGAAGACAGATTTATTTGTCTAAGATGGTTTAGGAATTTCTTTACTTGGATTTGTGGTGCTTAGACCAGTTGATTTTCTGCTGGATCAAAAATAGTTTTTTTTGCCAGATCAAAATACATTTCGCCAGAGAAACGATGCCTATTGAACTAGGGAGGAAATGCAGTACTAATGCAGAGGACCTTCTTGGACCTTGTGACTTTCACTTGCATGTTGTATCATTTCTCTTTGAAATTTTAATTTTAGGTCCAACACTAATTGCCAATGCATCACCAGCGTTGATCTTATACTATTTATGTATCTATTCTTATTATGATAAACTTAGATGTAAGATGTTAACCTAAATCATAAACTGCATTACATAATACATTTCAGAAGATCTAAAATCCCAGCAAAATGGTAGGGACAATGACATAGCCAGTTGTTAATTTTTCCCCAAAGAGTGTCAAAATGATGTTTCAGTCTTTTTTGAATACAAAGGCTGAATGTAATTCATTGGTGCTCTTGAACACAAGCAAGTCATTCTCATAGGCAAAAAAGCTGTGATGCCCAACTTCTTGAAACAGATCTGTCAGGAACCTACCTTTCATATTTCTCCCATGGTTGTTGAACCTACTGTCTAGTTTACATCCTGCACTATGTAGACAAGAGTACACCAATCGTACACTTTTAACTCTCTCAGGGAGCATATATGATGCAGGGACAATTAACCTGTTCCATATATGTATACCAGAATAGGTGTCAATTTGACACTCTCCAATAAGGTATAGGTAAAGTAAAGTGTTACTTGCTCAGTCTTGTCCAACTCTTTGTGAGCCCATGGACTGTAGCCTGCCAGGCTCCTCTGTCTGTGGGATTCTCCAGGCAAGAATACTGGAGTGGGTTGCCATTCCCTTCTCCAAGGAATCTTACTGACCCAGGGATTGAACCCAGGTCTCCTGCAATGCAGGCAGATTCTTTACCATTTGAGCCACCAAGGAAGCCCTGATAAGGTATACTACTACAGAAATGGAATGGGCTATTTCCCTAAGTAGTGATTCTCCTTTTACTGAAAACGTTCATGCACATTTGTGTCTGATGTGTTCAGTGCCATAGGTCAGTCTTGACCAGTGCTTGGTGCACAGTAAATACTATATATATACATATATATATATGTATATATACAGTGTGTGTGTGTGTGTATGCATATATATGTGTGTGTGTGTGTGTGCATGTGCGTGTGTGTGAGTTAATGAATGAATGAAGCACATAATGGAGGCATAAAATGGCTGATGTTTAAGTTAGCTTTTGCTGTGTAATGAACCATGCCAAAAGGTGGCAGTTTAAAACAGTGATTCATTATTTTTCATGATTCTGTGGGTTGGCTGAACAGTCTGAGATGGTCTCATACTTCTGGGACATGAGCTCTTTGGCTGGGACAACTAAGTCTTTCTCTCCAGGTCTCTCAGCATTCCAAGAGAGTGAGAGTGGGAGCTGTAATACCTCTGCTGGTTAGGCTTGGGAACTCATTTTCAGTGTATTATACTGCACAAAAAAGTCACAAGGCCAGATCCAGAGATGAGGAAATTGACCCGACCTCTTGATGGGTGGTGTTGTTGCAGATTTTGTAGCCATTTTTAATCTACCATAGATGGCCAAGTTTAAAAAACCATTTGTATGGAATTCTTGTAATGGGAGAAAGATTGGTCAAGCTGATCTCCCGGAGTCCTTCCAACTCTGAGATTCCACCAGCCTGAATTCTCTTATATTCTAATAGAGAACCGTTACTAACCCAGTGTAACTGGAAACTTTAATCTTCTACATCTGGTAAGATAATTTCAAAGATAATTCATTGAATAATTATTACTATGATCTAGAATTTATAGTCTTCCTTTAGCCATTTCAAATACCTACCAGAATGCTCTCGTTAGTTAGAGTGGTATTTACAACTAGTTACACTAATAGGCACTAACTCTACTTTGAATTCTGGTGTACTAGCAACATTCTCCTTTCCTTATTTTTTGTTGACCATTCTATGAAAACTGGATAAATTCTTTATTTTTTTTCATCCATCAAATACTTAATGTTTTAGAAGTCACTGAGATAATAATATAAAATTCTTATTTTTCTTCTGCATCAGAAGTGAGTGCTTATATTACTGCCTCAATATTTAATGCTATTAACTATTAAAGTTGTAGATCTACCACTTTTCTGTAATGATTCTTTTATGACAAATTTAATAAACTAAAGATATTCCTTTGTGATTATTTTAGTAATAGCAGATACACAGATATATGAATGCAGCAATATAACATAAATAACTTACAGTTAATAAATAAAAACCCTGTGGAACTTTGCATTAAGGTGTTTCAGAACAACCACAGTAGGAAAAATAGTATTGGGGAAACTGAACTGATGGCTAAATTGTGATTTAATAGAAAACTTCACACCAAAGAATTTTGCTAGTGTATTTTTGTATGTGTATGGACTTAGCTGAAAAATCATGTATGTTTTTGACAATTTTTGACAAATATTTGAAATGTTTAGTTATTATTGAGGAATCTGTTTTAAAATTTTTAGTTTGGTATTAAATCTCCTGCCCCCAAATTCTACACTAACATTTCTCTCTTCCTACTCTTCCCAATTCTTCTAAAAACAAACAAACACACTCCAATCAACTCACAATTTTCTAAAAATAAAGCTAAAGTTCATCTCTGTGGGACTATTAAGCTAGGTCTTGAATGTACTGTTGATAACTAACCCGATCAGGTAACAATGCCAGGAAATCTTGTTCTACCTGTGTTTTTTTTTTTAATTAAATTTTCTTTGTTTCCCATTTACAGAAAAGAGATTTCTTATACACTCCCATGCCTACCTCCCAACCAGTTTCCCCTGTAACTAACATCTTGCACTGGTGTGGTAGGCTTGTTACAACTGATGAACCAATATTGATTATATTACTCACTGAAGCCCACAGTTTACATTAGGATTCCCTCTTTGAACAGTTCTGAGTTTTGCCAAATGTATGTCATGTATCCATCATGACAGTGTCGTACACAATAGTTTCACTACCCTAAAAATCTCCTGTGTTCCCCCTGTGTGTCCCTCCTCCCTCCCCCTAGTCCTTGCTTGTCCTTTTTAATTACCCCAATTGAAGGTAGTATTAGTTGAAGCTAAGAATTTGCTTAAGTAATCCATGATTCCCCATGGCAATCAACATTTCTTAATCATCAATTTAGACTAGCACTGTCAAACAGAAATTAAATATAAGCCACGTATATATTTAAAAATTTCTAGATGCAGTATTAAAGAGAACAAGTGAAATTAGTACATTACACTTATCCTAATATATCCAAAATATTATCAATTCCAATATGACCACTATAAAAATTGAGGTACTTAATTTTTTTGGTACTCTCAAAATATAGTATGCATTTCAAACTTACAGCACATCTCATTTCAAACGACTCATATTTCAAGTGTTCAGTAGCCAGGAGTAGCCAGTGACTAAGGAGTTGAATAGTGCAGGCCTAGACTGAAAGCAACTTGAAAGCAAGCTAACCTCCTCTCTCCAGGGCCTCTAGATTAGACAGAAAGGGGATATTTTTGGAAGGTATTCAATACATCAGAAAGATAAAAAGGGCTCTCTAAACCTCTGAATGCTGATACTTAAATGTTCTGCAAACACTTTCTTTAAACTCTCCAGTTCTGGAAAAAGTGGAATGAGGATTATACTCATTTTGGCATATCAAAGAAATGAGTATGTATGTTTCCTGACTCCCAGAAGGCCTGAATCATCCAGAATGTTGACTCATGAGCCTAAGGTGACTGAAATACAATGTGAATCAAATTTGCCTTCCAAGGCATCCTTCTCTTTCCACTTTCCTCTCTCCCCTCCCTCTTTTGGGTGACTCATCCTTCTACCAATTAAGTCCAGCAACGGGCAGATCCCAAAGCCCTCTCCGAAGAAGTAAAGACTTTCATCAGATGGTCTGTTCCAGTCAGTCTCTATATCGTCTAGCCCAGTTGTTTTGCCTACCTCATCCAGGGTCTGCAGTTAAGACTGGCAGTGACTTTAAGCCTGTAAAAAATATTATTTTTTCTTTTAAGGTGGTGATGGTAAGTGGTGATAGTAGTACCATCACCACCTTAAGGTGATAAGGTGGTTTGGAAATTTAAGTTTGAAAGAAAACAAATTTTTATTTCGAAATCTAAAATTGAACGTTTGCTTCAATCCTTAAGGCCTACTCCACAGTACCGTTATTCAGAACCTTTCTGCGCTCTGGGTTTTTTCCTTTCCTGGGAGGAAAGTTTCCGCTCCCAGCCTCCAAGATAACGCCCTTCCGGTGGCGTGCCAGGAACGTCTCCGACCCCTCAGAGCTGGGAGGGAGCCGGTTCGTTTCCCCAGTACTGTAAACACACAGACTCCAGCTTCGCCAAGGCCAAGACCAAGACCCCAGCCCGAACCGCATCTACCCTAGGCCGACGGTGGGGTTCCCAGCTCCAAACCCCGCCCATCGAACCCACCCGGGCCGGTAAGAGAGAGGAAGTGCAGTGAGACCCACCCACTTTCGTCTTTTTCCTTTTCTGTTGGGCCGACTGGTTGCCCGTCAACTCTATATCTTCGCCGATTGGCTCGCTCCCTCCCGCGTTAGTGCCTGCCTCTCCCTGGCTGGGAGGGTGAGTCACGCCAAACTGGGCGGGGCGTCGGCTGTCCTCTCTCCGTCTCATCTGGGCGGCGGCGGCGGCAACTGGGGACGGGGCGGGTGGCGCATCACGGGTGCGGAGGCTGGAGGAGCAGTCTCATTGTTCCGGGAGCTGTCGCCACTGCAGGTCCCTCGGCTTGTAGGGCCCTGCCCCTCTCACTTCTCCCCACCCCCCACAACCGCCCGCGGCTCTAAGAAGCTTCTCTCGCGGAGGCAGCAGCTGCAGCATCACCTCCGACCTGCCAGCCATGGAAGACATGGACCAGTCGCCTCTGGTCTCCTCGTCCTCGGACAGCCCGCCTCGGCCTCAGCCCGCGTTCAAGTACCAGTTCGTGAAGGAGCCCGAGGACGAAGAGGAAGAGGAGGAGGAAGAGGAAGACGAGGACGAGGACGAGGACCTGGAGGAGCTGGAGGTGCTAGAGAGGAAGCCCGCCGCCGCGCTGTCGGCGGCCCCGGTGGCCACCCCTGCTGCCACCCCGGCTAGCGCGCCCCTGCTGGACTTCGGCAATGATTTCGTGCCCCCGGCGCCCCGGGGACCCCTGCCGGCCGCGCCCCTAGCCGCTCCGGAGCGGCAGCCGTCTTGGGACCCGAGCCCCGTGTCGTCGGCGGTGCCCGCGCCCTCCCCACCCTCCATTACAGCAGACTCGCACTCCAAGCTCTCTGAGGACGAGGAGCCTCCAGCCCGGCCTCCCCCCCTCCTCCACCGGCGGACGTGAGCCCTCAAGCCGAGCCCGCGTGGACCCCGGCCGCCCCAGCCCCCGCCGCGCCCCCCTCCACGCCGGCCGCGCCCAAACGCAGGGGCTCCTCGGGCTCAGTGGGTGAGTGTCGCGCCCTCCGCCTCGCGCCGCCCCTCGCGCCCCTCCCTCTTTTGTGCGCAGCCCTTAAAAGCCTGGACCCTGCTCTTCTCTCCGCCTGGAGGGGCTTTGTCTGCAGATCTTTGGGCGAAGGCGCCCCCGCTGGTGGGAGTCGCGGGGAGCAGGGTGGGGCGGCAGAGGAAGCCCGGGCTTACTCTTTATTGTCCGTCTGGGTATCGGGGAGCACGTGCGCCCCGACCGCTCCCGGGTTATTCTGTCTACTTTCTATTTCACCGGGTCGGGGAAGTTAGGAACCCACCCCTTGCAGGAGCTGGGTCTGTAATGAGGGAACTAGGGGTGTGGATTCATCGGGCTGCCTTGGTTCCGGGGTGAGGATGAAAGGCCTTGGTGCCCTAATCTTTTGTCTGCCCGACTAGGTTGCTCCTGGGGAAAAGACGCAGTTTTTTGCTGGTCTTTGCCTGCATTCAGCCCTGGCCCCTCTCCTCACCCCTTCTTTGGCTTGGTGGCCCCATGCTCTTCATCTCCCCCGCCCCGGCCCCGCGCTCGTGGGGAGCCGGTCCAGTGGAAAACGTCCACATTGACCTGACTGCAGTGAAGGGAGAGCGCCTCCAGTGGTGTGACGCGTGGAGAATCGGGGAGCGGAGTTTTGGCGAGGTCCTGCCACCGCCCAGTTTACCCGGGTTGTGATGTGGCTATTTACCACCAGTTTAACGGAGCCAGGGAAATGGGACCTGGGCACCGTGTTCCAAGGGGGCGCAGTTCTGCCGGGAGCTCTGCCGCAGAAAGAGGGGAATGGCTGTTAGGATGCACAGGTTTAGCCTCTTAATGCATCGTAATTGAGTCGTAGAGATAAAAGGAGAAGGCAAAATGGTTGACATTCCCAAAGAAGGGAAACCTGTGGATTCCCTGGCGGGAAGAGGACCGTTGAACTTGTGGCAGATTTACCATGGGACTTCATGAAATATTTCGAGACAGACGTTTTCATCTGTTGGTTAGAAGTACTGTTTCGTAGAAGCAATATATTTTAGGGCTGCAGAGACAGATTTGCACTGTCCGTTAATAGTTTTCAAATCTTTTCGTTTAACAGCACCTGATTGTTATTACTATTATTAGGAAAAATTGTTCTATTACTCATTTCATTTTGGGAAATTGTTTATTCTGGAAGAGAAAAGTTTGTTAGAGGTTGAGAATTCATCCTATTAGACACGTTAATTAACGTATTAACAAGTAGCTTGTTAGTTTGGGGACAGAAAGCTTCCCACTAGTAGTAGGACCTTTATGTGTAAAAAGGCAAGGATCAAGAATCAGGTAGTGTAACAGCCTGGTGAGAAATTGTCATAGCCTTGTAGGATTTTAGAAACGGTTGTTTTTTCTAGAAAAAGATACTCAGTGGGAGATCATGGAAGAATTTTTTTTTCTTCAGTTAACTCTTGCTCCACAAGGAAGAAAATAAGTCAGTAGTGATATTGCCATACCCCAGAGCATTACTCAAAACATAAATCACTACACTACAGATAATTAGAATGTGAGGAGTAACTCAAATTTTCCTTTTAATGAGTAAAAACACATTTTCGAGAAACGAAAGTGCGGTGGAAAAATATCAAATAGTAAGTCATTTACAAATGATAAATTTAATGGTTAAAAGAAGCAAACTAATTTTTCATGTTGTATTCCTATGTGGAAACAGAAGAGTTCTGTTCTTTGAACCTTGGAGAGTCAGGAGGTGACAGCATTCTTTCCGTATTTTGACTTTTGGAATACTAACTTTGGAAGACAAAGGAGAAAGAATATTGCGTCACTCAGCGATTCTCTCTTTACATGGCTTCCTAATTCTATATTGATGTTGCCTCTCTAGAAACTTTAGTTCCTTTAGGACATAAAGGAACATTGTGATTCTGGTCACAGTTAAACCATGTCACTGAGTCTGGCTTTCTTAACAGTTCTTTCCTGCAGCTGGTTATTGATTACCTACAAAGAGGCACTATTCTAGGCTAGGAAGATAGAGCAGTCAGCAAGACACATGTGTTTTCCATGAGGGGAGTACAGATAATAAATACCTGATTAAGGAACTAAGACTAGTGTTAAGTGTTACAGCAGCATAGGAAGGATGATGTGGAAGATGATTGAGATGTGTGGGAACCTTTTTAGATAGGGTGGCACTGAGAAAGTCCTTTCTGAGGAGATGAGATTTAAGCTGCAGATATAAAAAAATTTCCAAGAAGCTCCTGGGAGGCAAAAGCCCTAAGGCAGTAGTGCATGTTTGAGCAGCTGGTGAGAAGACTAGTGAGAATGCTAAGGAGAGAGTGGTGGGTGTTAAGGTGAGGGTGGGGTGATAGACTACACTTAGGTCATTTGAGGTCTCTAGTAGGCCATGGTAAAAAATTTCACTTTTTGAAAGATTGTTTATTTTAGAAATGTGCTCCTTAATTATATTGGGGTTTTAGAGCAGAAATACAGTTTTGAAGATTGAGAGAAGCTAAAAGCATGGATGTGAGTAAAGACGAAGAGGTGAGAAATGTGCAGAGCTAGTTAGAAACATAGATCAGTCTGACTGGAGGAGGGTTTATGTTACTGTATATGGTAGATCCCTGACACTTGTGTATTTCATATTGTTGTTTAACCTCTTCTTGAGTAAATGCTGATTTCCTTTATTTGAGAAATTGTAATTTTGCTGTTTGCTGTTGTATCAGTACTTGGAGCATCCCCATTGCAGTGCAGTAACTGAAGTGCGACTGAAGTCTCTCCCCTGCTGACTGTTTTTCATGGAGAAGCATTGGCTTCAGGTTAAAATGATGGTTGTTTAACCTAGGCTTTGAGAATATGCAAGGGAAACTGGATAGAAATTTGAGTTGAGAAATGCAAACCATTCATTAAGGATGGCGTTGAGCTGGTCTCTGGACACGTTCTTTAAGCCAGTAAAATGTGTGGTAGGTCTGGATTCTGAAGGTTGTCGAATGCCAGATTAAGGATTTAGGGTTTTATCATCCTGCTTTTATTCATGTTCTGCCATCCGCAGTTGCCCGTGCACTTGGCAATTTAAATTATGAGGCAAATGTTTTCGTTGTTGTTTCCAAAATATGTTATTTCATTATTTATGAATAATGAATTTTTATTCATTATTAAATGAAAAATCCTTTTCCTGAATTACTGCTTTCAGCATTGGGAGGCCATCAAAAATTATTGAACTGAAGCATGGAATAATGAAAGCAGTGTTGGAAAAGTGAATTGGTGGCAATTTTCAAGATAGGCTGGAAAGAAAAATGGGAACTATTTAGAAATCTTTCACAGTAGTTCTGAGAGAGGTGAGTAGAGCCTGAACTAGTTCATTCAGTGGAAATGGAATATGGGGAGGAATATAAGAAGCTCTAGGAAGGATGAGTTTTTTGGCTCTGAATCTCTGTTTTTATAGTTAGGTTAAGAAGAGGTTTTATGAAAGAGAACTGATAGGACTTGGAGGCCATGGATACAAAGAATAGAATGTTGGTGGTTTTTAAATCAGTTTCAGAGACTATCCAAAGTTGTTGAAATGGAAATTTGTATAGAATTGGATATTGCTTATAAGTATAGTACTCTTGCCTGGAGAATCCCATGGGCGGAGGAGCCTGGTGAGCTACAGTCCTTGGGGTCGCTAAGAGTCGGACACGACTGAGCGACTTCACTTTCACTTTTCCTGTTCATGCACTGGAGAAGGAAATGGCAACCCACTCCAGTATTCTTGCCTGGAAAATCCCAGGGACGGCGGAGCCTGGTGGGCTGCCGTCTATGGGGTTGCACAGAGTCGGACACGACTGAAGCGACTTAGCAGCAGCAGCAGCATAGTATAATATTGCTCATTATATGGCTTAAGGATGAAAAATTGTTAGTCATTTTTACAGTCATTTATTATATCAACATAGAGGCACATGATAGAAGTGTTAAAAGATTCTGAGTGATAGATAGTTGATATAATTTAAGTATTAGTTAACATAAAGTTCAAGTAAACAGTGATATGACATTCCCAGGAAGTAGTTGTCACCAAAGAAAGAGATGTTACGCCAAAATCCATTTCCCATCCTCCCTTCTTCATTTTTATCTAGAAAATGTTAACAAGGAATGGAACTGATGGATATAGAGGTTCTGAATAATTCTCTCGTTAACCATTTCTAATTTTCTGACTAGGAATAAAAGTTGGGAACAGGTGGTGTGCTTCTTATGTTGTTGTTTAGTTGCTAAGTCATGTCCTACTTATGGATAAAGTGAATTACTTTTCAGATTGGTTCCTAGGAAGCTCAGTATCAAATTTATAGTTCTTTTTAGTAACTAACAAGCTTCCTCAAATCCTTTTTAAAATGAAGTGATGAAGTTATATTGAACCTTTAATAAATATCTAATTACGTGAAATAACATTAGAAACATGCTATCTTAACACTCTGTTTCTATAAACTTGGAAGATTACTATGTTATCTGTGTGTGCTTGCTTCCCAGGTGGTGCTCGTGGTAAAGGACTGCCTGCTATTGCAGGAGACGTAACAGACTCAGGTTTGATCCCTGGGTTGGAAAGATCACCTGGAGGAGGGCATGACAACCCACTCCATATTCTTGGCTGGAGAATCCCATGGACAGAGGAGCCTGGCAGGCTACAATAGGGTGGCAGAGTCCGACATGACTGAAGTGACTTAGCACGCACACACCTATTGTCTAATAATTGCCTCTGTATTATGTGTAGTTATTTCATAATATACTTAAAAACAGATTATTTGAAACACTGCTGTTGCAAAGCCCCAATTTAAATGGCACATTTTAAAGGTCCTTTGCTAGCCCAGGATAAAAGTACCAACCAAATGGATGATATTTCTTGATTTTTCCCTGGGACCTTGAAGAAGAAGCAAACGTTGGTAGATACACTGTTCTTATAGTATATTCTTTGAGTCTTTTTATTCCTGTTTCTAAATATAGACCCTAGAAGGTCCCTTTGGGGTGACAGCCCCAGGGGTGAGAACTGTGAGAGCAGAACCATAATTCATCACCAGTGTTTAAGTGGATGAGTGTGACCTTTGTGGCTAGCTAATGTAGGACATAGGCATGCACTGTGGGAGGACCCAGCTCTACTGATGCTAGAGTTTTTTCAGACTGAAGGCCTCATTCTTTCAGCTCTAAAGGAGGAATTGATAATTTCACATTTAAACTGATGGTTTTTTGTTTCTTGGAGTGGTGATTTTTAATTTTTAAATCATTTACTCGTGCATTCCCATAACATTCTTTTCTTACCTCACCATACTATATATATGGGAATGGTATGTTTCATTTCTGTTCCCCAGACTGTTTGCTCCTTGAGGAAAGGGACTGTATTACCTAATTTTTACCTTGAGGGAAAGTACTACATGCATTCTCTCTCCATTGCTGAGCACAGTCCCTTAGATGTGGCATAGACAGTCACGTATTTGTTGAACTAATATTATAGATGAATCCCGGTCTGTATTTTGTATGGCTCTAGAAGAACTGAAATATTTTCTCTCAAATAATAGTCCCAGTCCTGGTACTTTCCTGGTTGTCCAGTGGTTAAGACTGTGCTTCCACTGCAGGGGGCACGTGTTCAGTCCCTGGTCGGGGAAGTTCTGCATTGTGGTATGGCCAGAAAGCAAACAAAAATCCCAAGTCTTATGAATTAAAGCATTAATTTATTTAAAAATGCAAGGTATATGGATGTACTCTTTTATTTAACCAGTCTCTTACTGATAGTTAATTAGGTTATTTTTCAGCTTTTTCTGTTATAAGTAGCATTGTTGTGAACACCTTTATATATGCTTCTTTACAAATACATGCTGTTTTGTGTTGTAGAATAAATTCACATAAGTGGAATTACTGAGTCAAAGGGTATAAGCATTGAAAATGTTGGTAGACAATGCCAAACGGTAGTACAGTAGGTGTTACTCCTACTCCTGTAGTAGGAGCTATAGCTACTAAATATTGGATTATCTTTTCAGCAGTCTCTTAATCCTTATGTGGCTCTCTAAAAATTACTTCTTTAATGACTTGTTCTTATTACGATAGATGAAGAAGGCTTATAAAGTTTTGTTCAAACAGATTTGGCAGTAGGCTGGTCATATTGGTGGTCTCTTGGAAGTTCAATATTAAGAAAAGTTAGCATACGCCTTTTTAAAACCAGGTTTAGGGCTGAGTGTGGAGATTTAAACATGAGTAGAGACTGGTCATAAGAGGTACATGTAGCAGATAAGGAAAGAATACAAGCTCGTTCCTGTGATGTATTTTCTGCTGTCTTAAAACCAGAGGACTCCTGTGGTTTTACTGTAGGAACAATCATATATTTACAAACCTGTCAGCTGCTTTTGTGAAAAGAGAAGGAAAAACTCATTTTTTTTTCTCCTGAACTTTATAGATTGACTTATAATCTTCCCTAATTGAAAGGCACCATTATTAAATTTATTTGTCTTAGTATACTGACAGCCCTAGGTGAAGCTGACCTAAAGCATTAACGATTTTTAAAAAATCTACTGGAGTCTTTGGTCTCAGAGGGAATTCACTTGTTTAAAATTCTGTTCATCTTTGTTCTAAGGGAGTTTATTAAATACACTTAAACCTATCATGTAAGTCCCTTTCACAAACTTATCAGTCTCAAAATAACATCATTATTAAATTGAGAGTTTTATTCTTCTACCAAGTTCTGAATTCAGTTAGCCGATATTTTGCATGCCTTGTGTAAGGAATATTATTCTGTTTTTTAAAAAATAACTTTGTTTCTTTTTTTCTCATTGTGTGTGTATGTTGTGATTTTTTTTTTTTTTTTTTTTTGGACTGATTAGTTGATTTGACTGCGCTGGGTCTTTGTTGCAACATGCAGGATCTTTAGATGCAGCCTATGGAATCTGGTTCCCTGACCAGGGATTGAACCCATGCCCCTGGGAGTTCATTGGGAGCTTGTAGTCTTAGCTACCAGACCACCAGAGAAGTCCTTATTTTTCGGTATTTTTTATTTTCTTGTAATAATTCTGTCTGGTTTTGGTATTAGTGCATAAATCTATGAAACATTTTGGGAACTGCTTCCTCTTCCTTAATATGCTGAAAAAGTTTGTGTAAGCATCCTTCAGTGTTTATAGAATTTATTAGTGATGGAGCTTCCTAGGTGGATAAGTGGGTGAAGAATCCACTTGCAATGCAAGAGATCCCTGGGTTGGGAAGATCCCCAGAAGGAGGAAATGGCAACCCACTCCAGTATTCTTGTCTGGAGAATCCCACAGACAGAGAGAGAAGCCTGGCAGGCTACAGTCCATAGGGTGGCAAAGAATCACAACTGAAGCGACTGAGAACACACACAGTGAAGCTGTCTGGCCTTGGAGTTCTCTGTGTGGAGAAGGTTTTAAATTACAGGTATACTATTTTAATGTGATATAGGGCTATTCAGATTTTCTGTTTCAGCTTGTGTTAGTTTTGGAAATGTATGCTTTGCAAGGAACTTGACTATTTCATCTTTATGAGGGAACATCAAGGAATTTGTCCACTCAACCTAAGTTGTTTCTAATTTCTGGCATCTTTGTTTTGTAAGGGAGTTTTTTAAATACACTTAAACCTATCATGTAAGTCCCAATCACAAACTTTTCAGTCTCAAAATAAATCATTATTAGGGGTTTGAGATTCTTTTATTCTTTTCAGACCAACTTTTGAATTGCCTTTTCTCTTTAGCCGATGTTTTGCATGCCTTTTGTGCTGGATTTTATTATTCTGTTGCTTATTTGGATTTACTTGCTCTTTTCCTAGTTTCCTTTGGTGGAAGCTTTAAACTTTAACCTTTTTTTCTAAGAGCATTTAGAGCTATAAACTTCTCTCTAAGCATTACTTTAGCTGTATTCTGCAGATTTCTATTATCATTTGATTTAAATTATTCTTTAATTTTTCCTGTGATACGTTCTTTGATCCATCAGCTATTTAGAATTGTGTGTTTAATTTCCAGACATTTGAGGAGTTTTCCAGAATTTTTATGTTTTATTGATTCCAGCTTAATTCATGTGGTCAGAGAACATGTACTACATGATTTCAGTCCTTTTAAATGTATTGAGATTTACTTTGTAGACCAGGAAATGGTTTATCTTGGTGTATTTTTCATGTGTACTTGAGCAGAATGTGTATTCTGTTATTGGTTGTAGTGCTCTGTAATGCAGTCAGTTTACTGGAGTGTTGTCTAAACCATCTATATCCTTGTTTATTGAATGTGTGTATGTGTGTCTAGTCTGTCAGTTAACTGAGAGTTGAGTGTTAAAAACTTTAAATAACATTTGTATATTTCTCCTTGTCTCCCCTTAGGTTTTGCTTCATGATCTTCCATTACACCTTCCCCGTGTAACCTTTAGCTTTGTTATATATCTATTTAGCATATGTCTTATTGCTCCTTTATCATTATCAAATGCCCTTCTTTACCTCTGGTAATCTCAAGATAATACTTTTTTTATTTGAATCTGTCTCACTCGACATTAATATTGCCATTCTAGATTTTGTAGAATAAGTACTTGGATTGTATATCCTTTCACATCCTTTTGCTTTTAACCTTCCTGTGTTTTTATATTTAAAGTGTGTGTCCTGTAAGTGGCATGTAGTAGGGTTTTCATCTAGTCTGAAAACCTCTGCCTTTTAATTAGAACAGTTTACTACATTCAGTGTAATTATTAGTATGGCTCATTTAAGTCTCTTTTCTCTTAGTTCCATCTGCTTTTTTTTTTGTACTACTGTATCTTCCTTCCATCCTTTGTGCTTTCATTGTCATTTTAATCCTCTCTATATTGTAGTTAATTAAGCTTCAAAAATCAGTTATTCTTGAAAGAAATTAAGATAATGAGAATATATTTCCTCATGTATTTACCATTTCTTTAAGAAAATCAGAAAGTGAGACTATTTTGTATCTACTCATACATTTACCATTTCTGCCGTTCTTCATTCCTTTATGAAGATTCGGGTTTCTGTATGCTATCTTTTTTCCTTCTTTCTGAAGACCTTCACTTAACATTCCTTGTTGTTCCTCTTCCTTGGTGATGAAATCTTTCAGTTTTTGTTTTCATCTTTTATCTCTAATATCTTAATTCATCTTTGTTTTTGAAGGATTTTTTGAAGAATATAGTTAATTTTATTGTTTGTAATAATTATGGTCTATAAAATCACAGAAGGTACGGAATTAGCAGATACTGAATCATTGACGCTTGGGGAAATACAGGGTTAGGTTCCTGTGAACCTTTAATCATAGCGTTTTTGTTAATGATAAGTATATAACTTTATTTTAGGTGTGTTTCTATTTAAAAAAACACATTATTTAATATGTATTGTAGACTCATTAACATTGAACTCATGGCCAAGAGTACTGTAACTCATGTCTGAATGAGCCTTATCTAAAACATGTGTTTCCTCTGTAAGGTACATCATAACCTTCTTGCTCTTAAGAACACTAGATAGCACTTCAGCACTGTGCTTTGGGCCCACATCATCACCAACAAAAAGCATAGAAATGTAAACAGTGGGGCACTGAATAGACTGCTAAAAGAATACTTGTTTACTCTATGGGAGCTGAAACAAGATGGCATAGGGTTGCTTTGTTTGACCTCACCTGGTAGTGTATTCAGTATGTTGGGGGACTGGAATGTTTGGTTCCTTTGCACTTGCCCACTTCTCTAAGTACTGACTTTCAGTTTCTCAATTTAGTGAGTAGACTGGCAAATTAAGGAATTAGTGGTTCAGAATTGGGAAAGGAGTATGTCAAGGCAGTATATTCTCACCTGCTTATTTAGCTTATGTGCAGAGTACATCATATGAAATGCTAGGCTGGATGAATCACAACGTGGAATCAAGATTTACAGGGAGAGATATCAATAACCTCAGATAGGCAGATGATAACCCCTCTATGGCAGAAAGTGAAGAGAAACTAAAGAGCCACTTGATGAGGGTGAAAGAGGAGTGTGAAAAAACTGGCTTAAAAACTCAGTATTCAGAAAGCTAAGATCATGGCATCTGGTCCCATCACTTCATGGCAAATAGAAGGGGGAAAAGTGGAAACAGTGACAAATTTTATTTTCTTGGGCTCCAAAATCACTGCAGATGGTGACTGTAGCCATGAAATTAAAAGACGCTTGCTCCTTGGAAGGAAAGCTATGACAAACCTAGACAGCATATTAAAAAGCAGAGAGACATCACTTTGCCAACAAGGGTCCGTATAGTCCAAGCTGTGGTTTTTCCAGTAGTCGTGTGGATCTGAGAATTGGGCCATAAAGAAGATTGAGCACCCATGATTTGGTGCTTTCAAATTGTGGTGCTGGAGAAGACTCTTGAGAGTCCTTTGGACTGCAGGGAGATCAAACCAGTCCATGCTAAAGGAAATCAGTCCTAAATACTCATTGGAAGGACTGATGCTGAAGCTGCAATACTTCGGCACCTGATGTGAAATACTCATTGGAAAAGACCCTGTTGCTGGGAAAAGATGGAGCGGAGGAGGAGAATGGAGTGACAGAGGAAGAGATGGTTTGGATAGCATCACTAAATCAATGGAAGTGAGTTTAAGCAAACTCTGGGAGATAGTGAAGGACAGGGAAGCCTGGTGTGCTGCAGTGCATGGGGTCACCAAGAGTCTGACGTGACTTAGTGATTGAATAACAACAACAAAGGGTTGACTGCACTCAATTCACCGGGTTTTCTTTTTTTTTTTCTTTATCATTTTAAAGAATGTTCTATTATCTTTTGGGTTACATTGTTTCCAATTGAGAAGTCAGGTCATTCTTAATATTGTTTGCCTGCCCTTTCCCTTTGTTTTTAAGATTTTTCTGTTTTTGGTTTTTAGTAATTTGACCTCTACAATTTATCTCTTTGTGGTTTTGTATTTATCCTGCTTGTAGTTCATTGAGCTTCGATGGCTGGTATTTTCTAGCACGATTGTCAAATTTTAAGCCATTATAATAGTAATTTTTTCCCCCCTATATTATTGTCTTTTGGGGGGACTCCATTTTACATATACTTTAACTGCTTGGTTATCTCACCATTTATTGAGACTGTGTTCATTTATCCCCCCCCCCAGCTTTTTGTTCTTCATACTCTGCTTCAGTTTGAATAATTTCTGTTACTCTTTGTTTAAATTTATTGATCTTATCTTCTCCATTGTCCAATCTGCTTTTAAGCTCATCTGGTGAAGTTTTCTTTATATTGATGTAATTTTCAGTTATAGCATTTCCATTTGGCTCTTTTTCTAGTCTGTGTTTTTCTATCAAGATTCTCTGTTCACTCATGTTTGTCTTTTACTGTACATATTTAGGAGTTTTTGAAAACTATTTTAATTTCCAGTTAATATCATTAATCCAACATTTACACTATTTCTTTTTGTTTACATTGGCTGTTTTTTCTTATTCTCATATTTTCTTCTTTTCTTGTCCAGTAATTTTTTTATTTTATACTGCTTGTCATGGATATGGTGATAGTTTCATTTTGGCAGACAGTTGGTTTGCTGACAAATCACTTTGATCTTTCAAGTCTTGATGTTAAAATGTGTGTGGGTCTACAGCAGTGACTTACTTTTTCTTTAAGGGCAAAGTAGTAAATATTTTAGGCTTGCAGGTCATACAGGTTCTATCTAACTACTCGTCTTTGCCCTTATAGTGCAGAAGTAGCCATAGACAAAACGACACACGAATGGACTTCTTCCAGTACAGCTTTGGCCCATGAGCCATATTTTCTGACTTGACCTAGAGTATCCCTTACTTTAGGGTTACATAGTCCCACTCTTAAGGTGCACCTTTTCTGGAATCTTATTTTTATGCTTGGGTGTTCATGATCTCTCTCCACTCTGTCTGGCTAACACTTTTAGGTCAGGTCTTACAGCACAGTCTGACCTCTAGAATATCCACCCGGTTCACAACTTGATCATAGATTAGTCTGCTGGGTCTTGATAAGTCTTGTGATGTGTATGTGCAGCATTGTATTCAGCCAAAGGTTTAAAGGGAACATCTGTCTAGATTTCTGGAGCTCCTTTTCTTTGAAGCTTTCCTTTGTATGTCACTCTGCTCCACAAATTCCAGACAACAGCCTCCTCTGCTCAGCAAGAGGGCAGTATCCTTGGGCGGCTCTGCCATGTGCTGTTGACAGAAAGTGTCTTCAGAAAGCCAGGGCACTCGGCTGATGTGCTTCCCTCTTCTTAGGAATTATACTCCTGTGCTGCCTGTGATCCAGTGTCTCAGGACAGTTGCTTCATGTATTTTGCCCAGTTTTATAGCTGTTTATGTTGGAAGGGTTAGTGTGATAAAAATCACTCTCATGCTAAAAGCAGAGGTTCTTCTCCATGGTTTTAAAATGCAGCTTATTTTCCTTGTTTTATAAATGAGGTATGATTTTACTGACCAGTTGGTTTTGAAATAAATGTGTCAGGGGAAACACTCAGAATAAGAATGTGTGGATGTTGGTGAGATTGTGATGCGTGCTAAGTTGCTTCAGTCGTGTCTGACTCTTTGCGATCCCATGGACTCCCACCAGGCTCCTCTGTCCTTGGGATTCTCCAGGCAAGAATACTGGAGTGGGTTGCCATGCCCTTCTCCAGAGATTGTGATAGTGTATGTTTTTCCAGTTTACCAGTAACAAATTCAAAATTGATAATGCCATTTTTATTTTTTTGGAAAGTGATTTACTTAAAAAAAAGAAATCTCTCTAGTGAATTTTAATTTTAAAACTGATTATTGTGTGGTAGAAGTAATTAGCATTCAAAGTTTGTAGTCCTGAGGCAGTTAGTCTAAACTTATATTCTAGTGTTAGGCTTTGGTAAGGAAAACAATCTAGCACTAGGGCCTATGTGAGGAATAGATCATTTGGAAATCTTGTATACTGTCATTATAAGTAATTCAGTGATTCTGTTCCTTTTATTGAGGGTAATAAGGAAATAAGTGTATATCTGATTATAGTTTAAATTTCAAATTTCTAGCTTTGTCATTAAGCTTTTTTTGGGGGGGGGTGGGATTGATTGATTGATTGATTGATTGATTGATTTTTAATTTTTTTTATTTTTAATAAATGTATTTATTTTAGTTGGGGGCTAATTACTTTACAAACTAAGCTTTGAATAAGTTACTTTGAGTAAGTTACTCTGAACTTTGGTAAGTAAAAATGCAGAGGATTAACAAAAATAAGGTAAGGTTGAGTATATTTTAGAAAGTTAGTGGGGCTGAATATGGTGAATTTGAGCCATAGGATGTCAATATTCAGATATGCAGGAGAGGGAATCATGGGTTTGAATTGGAAGTTTGTTTGATTGGCGTAGATAATATGTTGAAATAAGTTTGGACAGTTAAATTGGGGTTCCCTGGTGGCTCACATGGTAAAGAATCTGCCTACAATGCAGGAGACCCAGGTTCAGGAAGATCCTTTGAAGAAGGGAATGGCTCCTCACTCCAATATTCTTGCCTGGAGAATTCCATTGACACAGGAGCCTGGCAGGGCTACAGTCTGTGGGGTCGCAGAGTCGAATACGACTGAGTGACTAACACTTTCACTTTTTCAGCGCGGGCCTTAATATGTCTAAGAGTTTTTGGTATAATTCAGTGTATAACCAGGAGCTCGTAAATGTTTTTTGAGCAAGAAAACAAACCGAATTGTCCTTTTTGATAGCTGTAGGGAAGAGACTTAATGAGTTCTAGATTCCTTTTGCCTATTTAGTGAAAACTTGTTTCTGTTTTTTCAATATGCCATTATGTTTTTACTTAGTTCGGATATAATTAAGTCCCTAATATTTATTATTTCTCTGGCTGTCTGTTCAAATAGTACAAATGAGATTGATGACTTGAGTTTTTTTGTTTGTTTTTTGTTTCTCATTTTTTAAAAATCTGTCATTCTTTTATTTTTGACTCCTTTTTTAATTGGAGGAAAATTGTTTTATAAAGTTATGTTGGTTTCTGCCATACAGCAATTCAAATCAGCTACAGTTATATGTATATCTCCTCCCTGTTGAACCTTCCGTCCCCTCATCCTACCTCTCTAGTTCATTGCAGAGCACCAAGCTGGGTTCCCTGGGTTACACAGCAACTTCTCACCAGTAGTTTTACACTTGATAATGTATATGTGTTCATGCTACTTTCTCCATTCATCCCACTCTCTTCTTCCACCTCTCTGTCCACAAGTCCGTTTTCTGCATCTGTGTCTCCATTTCTTCCCTGCAGGTAGGTTCATGAATACCATTTTTCTAGTTTTGCATATATATGTGTTAATGTTATTCTCTTTCTGACTTACTTCCCTCTGTACAATAGGCTGTAGCTTCATCCAGCTCACTAAAAGTAACTCAAATTTGTTCTTTTTAATGGCTGAGTAATATTCCATTGTATACGTATACTGCATCTGCTTTATCCATTTGTCTCTCGATGGACATCTAGATTGCTTCCATGTCCTGGCTATTGTAGATAGTGCTGCAATGAACATTAGGGTACATGTGTCTTTTAGAATTGTGGTTTTTCTCAGAGTATATGCCCAAGAGTGGGATTGTTGGGTCATATGATAGATTCATTCCTAGTTTTTTAAGGAATCTCCCTACTGTTCTCCATAATGGCTGTATCATTTTACAATTCCCACCAACAGTGCAGGAGGGTTCTCTTTTCTTCACATCCCCTCCAGCATTTATTGTTTGTAGATTTTTTTTGATGATGGGCATTCTGAGTGGCGTGAGGTGATACCTAATTATAGTTTTGATATGCATTTCTCCAATAATGAGTGATCTTGAGCATCGTTTCATGTGTTTATTGGCCATCTGTATATCTTCAATGGAGAAATGTCTGTTTAGGTCTTCTGCCCATTTTTTGATTGGGCTTTTTTGTTTTTCTGATGTTGAGCTTTTATATTGTGATTTTATATTGAGCTTTTGTATTGTGTTTTTTTATTTTGGATTTGTGCTTTTATATTTTGGAGATTAATACTTTGTCAGTTGCTTCATTTGCACTTATTTTCTCCCATTTTGAGAGTTGTCTTTTAATCTTGTTTATTGTTTCCTTTGCTGTGCAGAAGCATTTAAGTTTAATTAGGTCCCACTTGTTTGTTTTTATTTCCATTACTGTAGGAGGTGGGTTATAGAGGATTTTGCTGTGATTTATGTAAGGGAATGTAGTGCCTATGTTTTCCTCTTAAGAGCTTTATAGTTTCTGGCCTAACATTTAAGTCTTTAATCCATTTTGAGTGTTTTTTTGTGTGTGTGTATGGTGTTAGAAAGTGTTCTAGTTTCATTCTTTTACAGGTCATTGTACAGTTTTCCCAGCACCACTTATTAAAGAAGCTATCTTTTCTCCATTTTATATTCATGCCTCTTTTGTCAAAGATAAGGTGCCCATAAGTATGTGGGTTTATCTCTGAGCTTTTTATCTTGTTCCATTGGGCTATATTTCTGTTTTTGTGTCAGTGCCATACAGTCTTGCTGATGGTAGCTTTGTAGTATAGTTTGAAGTCAGGAAGGTTTATTTCTCCAGCTCTGGCTTTCCTTTCTCAAGATTGCTTTGGCTATTCGGAGTCTTTGGTGTTTCCATACAAACTGTGAAATGTTTTTGTGCTTCTGTGAAAAATGCTATTGGTAGTTTGATAGAGATTACATTGAATCTATAGATTGTTTTACATAATGTAGATGTTATATTGTGAAGTAGAAGCAAACAGTCAAATATTTTGGATAATTACAAGATATTTGCTGGGTGACAATTTTTCTTGTTTCAGAAACTCAAACTTACGGGGCTGATCAACTAGGAATACGTAATTTACAACAATTGCATTTGTGCGTAAATACATCCCTCAGAAGATAAAGCAGTTGAGCTTGAGAGACCTTTTTCAAATCCCGGCTCTCTGGTGTCCTAGCAGTGTGACTTAGAGCAAGTTGTTTCTTTCTTCCCCTTCCTTCTCTCACAACTTTTTGAGGTAGTTACTGTTATTTATCTTATGAGGAAATGAAGCCCAGAAATGCTCAGTAATAACTTTCTCAAGGTTGTACATTTATAAGTGACGGATCTGGGATTTGGACCCAGGCAGTTTGATCCCATGATTCACAGTGGGCCTTAGTGAGAGTCTCTGAGCAGCTCTCTTCTTCAAGGCCAAATGTTAGTGATCTCTTCTGGATTTTTTTCCCTAAGCACTTTTAGAAATGGAATGCTTGTTTTGTGGCTAATTTTGGATTGAATCTCATTTTACAAATGGGGATTTAAAAAAAATTTTTTTAGTGAATATTTCAACTACCAATTTGTAAACTTTCTTACTTGACCAAGTGCCAGAAATATACTTTTTACTGTAAGAGTGATTCTGGATAGCAGTAAGGATATATTTTGAAAAAAAAAAAATACTTTAAATTTTTGGCACAATTTTAGATATATTTTGCTTTCCCTCTAATTTTAACGTAACATGTTTCTAGTTCACTTTCCAAATAGACTGTCTCTGAATTAGCTGGTTTTTAACTATATTGTCTAGAAGAAAAAGACAACCGTTTTGTTAGGAATTTGCTACCTTTTATTTAGATGGAGCAGCTGTGTAATTATTTGGTTCTTTTCTTTGACCCCCAAATCTCAGTTTTGTACAACATTTTAATTCATTATCTTAGCTGAAAGGAATTTTCAAATTGTTATTTTACAAATGAGAAACTAATTTAACTAAGATTACAGAAGTCATCTTTTAAAAGTGTGTACACTGAAGCAGGAGCATGGATTTTAAATCTAGGCTGTTGTGTAATTTAGAGCAAGCTACTAGATCATCATCTGTAAAAATTCTCATTTCTCATTGGGTTGATGTGTAGATTAAGTATGAAAAGTCTTTGGCCTGGCAGTAAGCATGAAATAAATGCTAAGTATTAATAAAAAATAAAGTGTGTATGCATATGTGTGCGTGTGTGCATGCTAGGTCACTTCAGTCGTGTCTGACTCTTTGCGACCTTAGGGACTGTAGCCCACCAGGCTCTTCTGTCCATGGGATTCTCCAGGCAAGAATCCTGGAGTGGGTTGCCATGCCCTCCTCCAGGGGATCCTCCCAACCCAGGGATCAAACTGTGGCTCCTGCATTGCAGGCAGATTCTTTACCGTTGAGCCACCAGGGAAGCCCATGCATATGTGTACATTTTATAAAATCTCATAAGGCCAAGTGTCTCACTGGTTTGGGTGAGTGGCCTATCCAGCCTATGGTCCTGGGTTATAGGATACTTTTAAATGCTTGTCATGGATTTCACCTCACCACCAATCTAAGAAACGTTTATTTCTTTTAAAAATTATTTATTTATTTTGGCTGTGCTGGGTCGTTGTTGCTGTGTGAGGTTTTCTTTAGTTTCGGTAAGTGGGGGCTACTCTCTAGTTGCGGTGCACTGGTTTCTCTACTGGCTTCTCTTGTGGAGCACGGGTTCTCGGGAGTGTGGGCTTCAGTAGTTGCAGCATGTGGTTTCAGTAGTTGCAACTCTCAGGCTCTAAAGCACAGGATCAATAGTTGTAGAAGGTTAATATACCAATATGTAGTGTATTAGTCTATGGGCTTCCATAACAAAACACCATAGACTAGGTAACTTAAACAAGGGAACTTTAATTCTTACAGTTCTGAAGAGTGCGAAGTCTTAAGACCAAAGTGTGGGCAAATTAGATTTCATTCAGGGCCTCTCTCCTTGGCGTATAGGTTGCTGCGTTCTCACTGTGTGCTCACATGACCTCTTCATGTGACCATGCCCGACCCTCATGACCTCTCATGTATTCTTCATTACCTCTGAAAGGCCCCGTTTTCAAACATGACTCACTGAACCTTAGGGCTTCAACATAATGAATTTGGGGGGAAACACGGTTTATAACATACGGCATATATTGGTTAAGAAAGGGAGCTCTGGAATTTTACTACTTATGTATTGCCCAGAGTCTTTGTTACTTATGTACTGAGTGAGTTTCTTAATTTGTCTGTCTCTCAGTTTTTTAATCTGTTAAATGGGATATTAACAACACTGTAACAGTAGAATTATAAGGAGTAAAATGAGTTCTTGCATCATGTAAAGCACTTAGAATAACAAATAGAGAATATGCATGATTTTCTGAAAGTGTTCTTGTAAATTGAACATAGACCAATAAAAAAGAAAAGATTAGTGTATTAAAGCCATGAAGATTCATGAAGTTTCTTTAACATAAACATGTTATTGCCTCTTGAGAAATGATAGGTTCTATGGATATCATTTAATCAATTTTGTAAATTAGAATTTAATCTGGATTAATGGAACTACTAATGGTACTACTTTTTGCTTTCCATCTTGACTTTTTCTCTGTAGATAAAGTTTTGTGTTAACTCATTACAAACTGACCCCCTTGCTTGCTCCTCTTTAGTCTCCTTCCAACTCTGGCTTTATTTCTGCTGAGGTTATATTCTATTTGTTTTTCAGATGAGACACTTTTTGCTCTTCCTGCTGCATCTGAGCCTGTGATACACTCCTCTGCAGGCAAGTTCTTTCTGCTAGCCTTTTACCTTCTGTGTATTCTAACTTTAACTCTTTAGTTTCGTTAACTCTATGCTTAGTAGTTTGAATTTACTAAAAATTAGCATGATTCCAAGAATGTTTGTCTGCTGACCGAGTTGAAATTTGCATTTATATGCTGTACCCAAGAGAGAAATGGGTAGAAACCTGATTAATAATTAGAAATGTGTAAGGAATTCTTGGACCCTTGATTTATGTTTACTTATTGACTAGTCATTTCCTCCAAATACGGTTTATTTTCTTATAGCTACAGGCTTTCACAGAAAGAATGCCAGTCTATGGCATTTAATTATCCATTGCCCCTTCTTTCCTGTACTGTCAGTCAAACTCTCTTCTCAAATTCTCATTTCTTCCTCTAAGCCTAGTTAATGGTAGTTTTCTCAGTTAATTTTACTTGAGGCTTTTCTCAAAGACTTTTTGTCTTTGCATGGCGTATTGCCTCTATAGCTGTGCACATTTTTTTTTGACCATAGCTTTAATTTTTTCAATAATGATTCAGTCTACTTGATTATTATTTATAAACTAAATGTTATTAGCGTTTTAGTTAACAGTAAGTCTTTACTAACACTATTTTTTGAATCTATCATAAAACTTGCATTAACTCTGAGCATTAGCATCAGAGTAGTGGCATTCTCTAACTTTCCTTTCTGTCTATGATCACAGAAAAAATTATGGATTTGAAGGAGCAGCCAGGTAACACTGTTTCTGCTGGTCAAGAGGATTTTCCATCTGTCCTGCTTGAAACTGCTGCTCCTCTTCCTTCTTTATCTCCTCTCTCAGCTGCTTCTTTTAAAGAACGTGAATACCTTGGTGATTTACCAGCAGTACTACCCACTAAAGGAACACTTCCAGAAATTTCAAATGAAGCTTCTAAAGCATTCTCAGAGAAGGCAAAAAATCCATTTGTAGAGAGAAATTTAACAGAGTTTTCAGAATTGGAATACTCAGAAATGGAATCATCATTCAGTGGCTCTCAAAAAGCAGAACCAGCCATAACAGGAGCGAATCCTAGGGAAGAAATACTTGTGAGGAGTAAAGATAAAGAAGAGGATTTAGTTAGTCGTAACATCCTTCATACTCAGCAGGAGTTATCTACAGTCCTTACCAAATCAGTTAAAGAAGAAGATAGAGTTCTGTCTCCAGAAAAAACAAAGGACAGTTTTAATGAAAAGGGAATTGCAGCAGATGCTCCTATGAGGGAGGAATATGCAGACTTCAAACCATTTGATCGAGTATGGGAAGTAAAAGATACTTACAAGGAAGATAGTGATGTTTTGGCTGCTGGAGGTAAAATAGAGAGCAAATTGGAAGGTAAAGTGGATAAGAAACGTTTTTCAGATAGCCTTGAGCAAACAAATCATGAAAAAGATAGTGAAAGCAGTAATGATGACACTTCATTTCCCAGTACACCAGAAGCTATAAAAGGTGGTTCAGGAGCATACATCACGTGTGCTCCCTTTAACCCAACAACAACTGAGAATGTTTCAACAAACATGTTTCCCTTGTTGGAAGGTCATACTTCAGAAAATAAGACAGATGAAAAAAAGATAGAAGAAAAAAAGGCACAAATTGTAACAGAGAAGAATGCAAGCGCCAAAACATCAAACCCTTTCCTTGTGGCAGGACAGGATTCTAAGACAGGTTACGTTACAACAGATCATGTGTCAAAGGTGACTGAGGAAGTAGTGGCAAACATGCCTGAAGGTCTAACCCCAGATTTGGTTCAGGAAGCATGTGAAAGTGAATTGAATGAAGCTACTGGTACGAAAATTGCCTTTGAAACAAAAATGGACTTGGTTCAAACTTCAGAAGCTGTGCAGGAGTCATTTTACCCAGTAACACAGCTTTGCCCATCTTTTGAAGAATCTGAAGCTACTCCTTCACCAGTTTTGCCTGACATTGTCATGGAAGCACCATTAAATTCTGTAGTTCCTAGTGCTGGTGCTTCTGCAGTGCAGCTCAGTTCATCACCATTAGAAACTCCTGCTTCAGTTAATTATGAAAGCATAAAGTTTGAGCCTGAAAATCCCCCACCATATGAGGAGTCCATGAATGTAGCACTAAAAAAAGAATCAGGAATGGATGAAGAGATCACAGAGCCGAAAAGTATTAGTGTAGCTGTTCAGGAAACAGAAGCTCCTTATATATCTATTGCATGTGATTTAATTAAAGAAACAAAGCTCTCTACTGAACCAACTCCAGATTTCTCTAGTTATTCAGAAGTAGCAGAAGTTGCACAGCCAGTGCCTGAGCATTCTGAGCTAGTTGAAGATTCCTCCCCTGATTCTGAACCAGTTGACTTATTTAGTGATGATTCAATACCCGAAGTTCCACAAAAACAAGATGAAGCTGTAATACTTGTGAAAGAAAATCTCATTGAAACTTCATCTGAGTCAATGACAGGACATGAAAATAAGGGAAAACTCAGTGCTTCACCACCACCTGAGGGAGGAAAACCGTATTTGGAGTCTTTTCAGCCCAGTTTAGGCATCACAAAAGATACCTTGGCACCTCATGAAGTTACTGCATTGACCCAAAAGGAGAAAATCCCTTTGCAGATGGAGGAGCTCAACACTGCAGTTTATTCAAGTGATGGCTTATTCATTGCTCAGGAAGCAAACCTAAGAGAAAGTGAAACATTTTCAGATTCATCTCCAATTGAGATTATAGATGAGTTCCCTACCCTTGTCAGCTCTAAAGCAGATTCTTCTCCTACATTAGCCAGGGAATACACTGACTTAGAAGTATCCCACAAAAGTGAAATTGCTGACGTCCAGGAGGGAGCTGGGTCATTGGCTTGTGCAGGATTGCCCCATGACCTTTCTTTCAAGAGTGTACAACCTAAAGAGGAAGAAGTTCATGTCCCAGATGAGTTCTCCAAAGATAGGGGTGGTGTTTCAAAGGTGCCCGTACTGCTTCCAGATGTTTCTGCCTTGGATGCTCAAACAGAGATAGGCAGCATAGAAAAACCCAAAGTTCTTGTGAAAGAAGCTGAGAAAAAACTTCCTTCTGATACAGAAAAAGAGCGAAGATCACCATCTGCTATATTTTCAGCAGAGCTGAGTAAAACTTCAGGTAATCAATCCATACATTATTTTGTGCTTTCTTGCCACCTTGTGACTTATGGAACATTCCACTACCTTTTGTGTAGTATGTTATGTTTATAGGATCTAAATATATCACATCGGTAAGAATTCTTTTTACTGGCTCAGTTAAAGGTTTTAGTACTTTTTTTTTTTTTTACCCCCGTTGCACTCATCACTCACTCTTGCTCTTAACTTGCCAATAATTATTTGTTGGTAATTTTTATATTACACCACGGAAGTGGAACAAAATTTTATTAGAATTGACTTCAACGTCTGTTTCTTTCTTCTCTTTTGCTTTAGTGTTTCCTAATAGTGTAAAGAGCAAGAGGTATTAAAAATGAAGTATTTTCAGATATACTTACTTTTGTTTTCCCAGAAATATCTTCATTTTAAAATCTTAAGGAAAGAACATTTCTGTTACTTATCTCTACTATTTCAATATAATGCAGTAATTCCAGTAATAGATGTAAAGTTAAGCATATTGAGTATTAGACATTTTGTTGAAAAGTGTACATTGAGGTATGCTATTATTAATTCTCCTGGAAAGTACTAATCCTCATTTTTTTCTTTTGACTCCACATTTCCCACATACCTTATTTGTGTAATTTGTGCATTTGTTTTTATTTAGCATCCTAATTTAAATGTGTTTTCTATAAAAATATGTAGTGACTACTGCGAATTTACTGAATATAGATTAGGCATTGGAGATAGGTAGTGCTGGTGGCAGAGACCAGTTTACAGTTTGTTGCTGTAGTCAAAGGAAGGGGAGATCATGAACATTAAGGCGATGGGATGGGTACAGAGACGTAACAGTGTTTGATTGGAATCAGACGTGAAAATCAGGGGAGGATAAAGCTTACTCTGGGGAACCTGGGTTCCTTTTCTGTGCAAATACATGGATGGCAGTGTGAAACTGAGTTGGAAACATGAGAAAATAAAGTGGGTTTAATGGGAGAAAATACTCAGTTTTTTTTTTTAAGAGTGCTCAGTATTTATTAGACATAGTAGTATATATTATCTGTAGATTATTCATGTGCAAGGCAGATGCTGTTTTAGAATGTTCTTTAGTTGGAGTATAATTGTTTATAGTGTTGTGTTAGTTTCTGCTGTGAATCAGCTATATGTGTAATATAGTCCCTCCCTCTTGAACCGCCCTCCCACCCACCCCTATACCACCCCTCTAGGTCATCAGAGCATGGAGCTGAGCTCCTCATGTTATATGGTAGCTTCCCATTAGTTATCTGTTTTACACATGGTGGTGTATATACGGCAGTGCTACTCTCTCAATTCATCCCACCCTCTCCTTTCCATACTGTGTCCGCAAGTCTGTTCTCTGACTGCAGCTCTATTCCTGCCCTGCAAATAGGTTCATCAGCACCATTTTTCTAGATTCCATGTATATGTTTTTCTCTTTCTGACATACTTCACTCTGTGTGTCAGACTCTGGGTTCATCCACATCACCAGATGACCAATAAAAATTCAGTTCTGAGAATGTTGTGATTAAGGTACCTATGTGACATCCAAGAATGAGAGATTTATACATAGGAAGCTCTTGAGAGAGACCTTAACTGTATGCATGTATTTACTGTGGACTCAGAGGCAGTAGTTAAAGCCACAGACATCAACTACGGGGAAAGGGTTACGGGTGGAAAAATTGATCAACATTAGCAAATTCTGGAGAGGTTTAGTTAAGGTAAGGATTGAGAATTTGTCAGAAGGAAGGGAGTTGTAATGGTAATCTCTATTCTCAGAGGGCTAATGATTTTCTGCATCCTTGTTTGTGATCTAGTTTTTTTTTCTGTGTCTTAATACTGAATATACTTTTAAACATGAAAACATTAATCAGTGTTAAATAATAAATAAAACTTGCTCAGATAATTTGTTATCTCTAATTTGTTCTTGTTTTCTTAAAATGACATTTATAGGCAGGATTCAATTTTAATTGGGAGAAAAGAAATTTGTGAAGGAGATGAGCAAAATGTGATGCAGACTTTGATGCCATGTTGATATTTTTAGATAAAATTAATTAGAAAAATGAATGCTAGTCTTCTTTTCCCTTGATAAAGGTATTTTATCAAAATGTATTTTTTTGCTTTGATTTTTGTTTTTTATATTTAGTGGGATATAGTTGATAAACACTATTGTATTAGTTTCAGGTGTACAGTAAAGTGAATCTGTTCTATATATCATATATCCACTCTTTTTTAGGTTCTTTTCCCATATAAGCCATTATAGCATATTGAATAGAGTTCCCTGTGCTCTACATTAGGTCCTTATTAGTTATCTATTTTATATATAGTAGTGTGTAAATGTTAATCTCAATCTTCCAATTTATCCTTCCCCTTTCCTAACCACCCCCCCCCCCGACACATAACCACAAGTTTATTTTTTATATCTGTGACTATTTCAGTTTTGTAAATAAGTTTTTTTATACACTTTTTTTTTTAGATTCAACATAAAAGCGGTATCATATGATATTTGTCTTTCTCTGTCTGACTTCACTCAGTATGACAAAGAGTACAGCGTGGAAAAGGGAGAAAAAGAGTCCTTTATAGTGGAGAAGCCTGAAATACTACCTCAGCCAGGTGACCAGGGTTAACATCTACAGTGATAAGCTATGTTGATAGTCTGAACCCAAATTGAGGGACATCCTACAAAATATCTGGCTAGTACTTCTCGAAACTGTCAAAGTCATCAGAAACAATGAAGTCTGAGAAACTAAGGAGACATGATGATTAAATGTAATGTGATAGCCTGGATGGAATACCAGGACAGAAAGAGGACATTATGTGAAAACAAACCCAAATAAAATATGGACTTTAGTTAATAAAAATGTATCACTATTGACTCATTATATATGACAAGTGTACCATAGTAATATAATAAGAAACTGAGCACAGGTTATATGTTAACTCTATAATATTCTTGTGATTTTTCTGTTAATCCAAAACTATTGTAAAATAAAAAAGTTTATTAAATGTTCTTTTTAAAAAGGCCTAGAAATTACCTGGCATATATAGGCATTCAACAAGTGGTAGTTTTTTTGTTTTTTAAATGATTTTTGCCATTTTGAAAAATAAAGGAAACTTTTTTTTGTTTTAATTTGAATTTTTTTGATTACTTATGAGTCTGGACCATTTTTCAAAGTTTCTCTTTGCTTTTTATATTCATGTCCTTTATCTGGTTCAGTCAAGCTGTATTCATTTTACTTTTTTGGCCATACCGCATGACTCGTGGGATCTTAGTTCCCTGACCAGGGATTAACCACGGCCCACTGTGGAGAAAGCACTGAGTCCTAACCACTGGACAGCCAGGGAATTCCCTCAAAGTATATACTTAATAATGAAATGTAAATACTGGTTTCTCTCAGTTCATAATTATGAACATTCATTATGTTATTTTTTGCTTCACCATACTTCATTATTTAGAGGTTGAGCATTTCATATATGTTCTTTATTTTAAAAAGATTTGTGGCTAAAGATTTATGCTCTTGGTACCTTCATGGTTTTCATTTTTTGCTTAAGATATATTATGATTATCATTGGCATTTTAATTTTTCACTTTCCACTTATTTTAAATATAAGTATCTAAGTTAAAATATTTTAATAATTGCTTAAATTTATACTGCTAAATTTAGACCCATATAGTGAAATGCTGGGCTGGAAGAAACACAAGCTGAAATCAATATTGCCGGGAGAAATATCAATAACCTCAGATATGCAGATGACACCACCCTTATGGCAGAAAGTGAAGAAGAACTAAAGAGCCTCTTGATGAAAGTGAAAGAGGAGAGTGAAAAAGTTGGCTTAAAGCTCAACGTTCAGAAAACTAAGATCATGGCATCTGGTTCCATCACTTCATGGGAAATAGATGGGGAAACAGTGGAAACAGTGTCAGACTTTATTTTGGGGGGCTCCAAAATCACTGGTGATGGTGATTGCAGCCATGAAATTAAAAGACACTTAATCCTTGGAAGGAAGGTTATGACCAACCTAGACTAGCATATTTAAAAGCAGAGACATTACTTTGCCAACAAAGGTCCATCTAGTCAAGGCTATGGTTTTTCCAGTGGTCATGTATGAATGTGAGAGTTGGATGGTGAAGAAAGCTGAGCACCGAAGAATTGATGCTTTTGAGCTGTGGTGTTGGAGGAGACTCTTTGAGAGTCCCTTGGACTGCAAGGAGATCCAACCAGTCCATCCTAAAGGAGATCAGTCCTTGGGTGTTCATTGGAAGGACTGATGTTGAAGCTGAAACTCCAGTGCTTTGGCCACCTCATGCGAAGAGTTGACTCATTGGAAAAGCCCCTAATGCTGGGAAGGATTGGGGGCAGGAGGAGAAGGGGACGACAGGATGAGATGGTTGGATGGCATCACCGACTCGATGGACATGGGTTTGGGTGGACTCCGGGAGTTAGTGATGGACAGGGAGGCCTGGCGTGCTGCAATTCATGGGGTTGCAAAGAGTCGGCCACGACTGAGCAACTGAACTGAACTGAGTGAAACTTCCAAATAGTTAACTGATAGCACTACCAGATGACAATTGAAATGTTTTTCTCAGATGATGAATGGAAGTCTCAGTTTGGCATAGAGTGACAGTTCAGGGATATAAATGTATAATGATTGGAAGATCATTAATAATACTAAGGGCACAAAGAGGCTCTCTCTACCTTGGGATATTAGGAGTGGCTTCACAAAGAGATACTACTTTAACAGTTAGAGTTAGCAAATGTGAGTAAACATATAGACTTATTCATTTATATGAATATAAAAGTTTTCCAGATCCTGTTTTGATATTTTGGGGGCAATGTGTGGGTATTATGGTCAGTATGTAGAAACTTACTTGAAGCCAGGGACAGATGAATTTGCAAACTGGCCATGAGGGACTCAGTGAAAAGAAACATCAGGTTTATTCAGAACTAAAATGAAAAGCCAATTGGTGTTAAAAGAGGGTTTATTTCACATTAGATGCTAAATTTCCTGTGACTGGAGTTAAGCTGAATTTTTAGAAAACCTATGGTATCACTTGAGTTTTTAAGATAATTGCTTTTTTAAAAACAACTTTCATTTGGGAGTAATTTCAAACTTAAAAACAGTTGCAAAAATAAAAATACAAAGAATGTCTTATACTTTTCATCTAAATTTACCTACTAACATTTCCCCATTTGCTTTATTATTTATGATCTCTTTTTATAAATAACTAGACAATGGATACATAAATACTTCTTTTCCAGAGCCCATGAGATAAGTTCTATACATTGTGTTACCTCTAAATACTTCAAAAAGGGATATTCTCTTACATAACCTCAGTACAGCTATTGGCTTTGTAAATTTACATTGATAACAGTACTTTTTTCTAATCTTTAGTTGACCTAGTGTCCTCTACTGCAAGTCTAGAGCCAAGTTTTATATTTAGTTGTTACATTGCCTTTGGTTCCTTTAATCTGAAGCATATCCAGTCTTCCTCTCTTATGACTAACATTTTTGAAGAACACAGGCCCTTTCCCTTCTGTCTTTTTTAGTAGAAAATTCCTTGTTTTTTTTTTTTTTTTTTTTTTTGCATTTGTGTAATGTTTGTTAGTGATTAGATTGAGGTTATGATTCATGGCCAAAATGAAGATGATGTAGTGCCCCTCTCATGATACCAATCTGGAGGTACCTACTATCCATCAGTCCTTCATTGATGAGGTTAATTTAGGCCATTTGGTCAAGTGATTCCTGATTTCCTTATATAATTATTGTCCTTTCTGACAGCTGACAGGTGACACTGCAAATATCCTGCCCTTTATTAAAATTCTCTCCCTAGATTTAGTGTCTATTGATGAATCTTGATTGATTTATTCTTTACCACTAAATTTGCAAAAGATGATTTTTCAGTTCTAAAACTTCCTCCACATTTGTCAATAAACTCTGGCGTTCTACTCTTGGCAAGAGATCTCTTTTTCCATTAATTGACTAATTAATTATCAGTATGGATCCATGAATTTCTCTTTTCCCCTAATGGTTTACAAATCATTACCATACTTAAATTATTTTGGTTATAAATTGCCCCAGATTTGAAGGGCTGCCCTTCGAGTTGGCTCAGTGACATGCAGCTATCCTTTTGAGTGAAGAGGGAAACACTTCCTGCTTTCTAACATAATGAAATATTGTAGGCTTATCTTTTGCCCACTTTGTCCCAGCCACAAAGTCAGCAGTTTCTCCAAGGGTCCCTGATTCTTTTCAGTGATCAAGAGCTGGATGCAAAGTATGAAGAGTTGTACTTTGCTCCTGTGGGATCTGTGCATTTTAGCCCTTTCAGTGGACAGAGGGAGGAAATACTTGTATAAACACATACGAATAAACATCCATGTATTTATGAGTACATCCGTGTATTTATGAAGTCATGAGTTTGTATATACTTCCAGATCCAAAACACTCCTAGATTAATGTTTTCTTGCTTCCCTCATTTCACATTTGTATTTTCCCTCAGATGGTAGAGAATCTGCTTGTAATGCAGGAGATGGGTTTGATCCTTGGGTCGGGAAGATCCCCTGGAGAAGGGGAATGGCTTACCCACTCCAGTATTCTTGCCTGGAGAATTCCATGGACAGAGAAGCTTGGCAAGCTACAGTCCGTGGGGTTGCAGAGAGTCAGACACGACTGAGTGACTAACACTTTTCTGTAGTGAGAACCTGACTCCTCACACTTATTAATTTGTTTAATCCTTGAATGCATCTAAAATAGTCTTAGAATGTTTTATAATATCATTATAATAAAATAATGAAGAGGATTATTTTTCAAATCCACCTGCCTCAGCCCTGCCCAGTTACTTGGATTGGTTTTATTTTCCCTTTTCTTTCCACTTTCCCCCACTCCAGTGTGGTTATACTACTTATTTGAAATAAAGTTAGATTTGTTTCACTTCACTTTCACTTTTAGGTTTTCTTCCTATTTTGAAAACACCAAGAAAAGCCAAATTATTTGCATTTTACCTGGAAAGGAGGGACTGCCATTTATGGGAAATCTTTTAAGCACTAAGAACTTTCACATAATACTTTCACTTTTAGGTTTTCTTCCTATTTGGGATGTTTTTAAACTAAGAATTTTGAAACACCAAGAAAAGCCAAATTATTTGCATTTTACCTGGAAAGGAGGGACTGCCATTTATGGGAAATCTTTTAAGCACTAAGAACTTTCACATAAGTCATGTCATTTAGTCTTCACCATAATCTGAAAGAGGGAATCACTTAATGGATGATAAAACCTAAGTCCAGGAATGTTAAGAAACTTTCCCAAGGTTGCATAGCAAATTAGGTATAGTAAACACAATACCTTTTGAGCTTCTACTGTGTTTCAGACATTGGGCTAACTTTTTGCAAAATAATTTTTTATTGAAGTATAGTTAATTTACAATGTTGTGTTAGTTTCAAATATACAACAAAGTGAATCAGTTATGCATGTACCCACTCTTTTATAGATTCTTTTCCCATGTAGGTCTTTATAGAGTATTGAGTAGAGTTCACTGTGCTATACTATAGGTCCCTTATTATATATTTAATATGTAGTAGTATGTATATGTCAATCCCAGTCTCTCAATTTATCCCTTCCCCCTGATAACCATAAGTTTGTTTTCTACATGTCTGACTCTTTCTGTTTTGTAAATAAGTTCATTTGTACCTTTTTTTTTTAAAAGAATCCCCATATAATCAATATGGGTCTTCCCAGGTGGCGCTAGTGGTAAACAACCTGCCTGCCAGTGCAGAAGATGTAAGAGGACGTGGGTTTGATCCCTGGGTTGGGAACATCCGCTGGAGGGAGGGCATGGTAACCCACTCTAGTATTCTTGCCTGGAGAATCCCATGGACAGAGGAGCCTGGTGGGCTACAGTCCACAGGATCGCACAGAGTTGGGTATGACTGAAGTGACTTAGCACGCAAGCACATAAGCAGTATGTGATATTTGTCTTTCTCTGTCTGGCTTACTTCACTGAGGATGACGATCTCTAGATCCATCCATGTTGCTGCAGCTGGCATTATTTCATTCTTTTTTGTGGCTGAGTAATATTCCATTGTGTATGTGTACCATATCTTTATCCACTCTGTTGGCGGTCATTTAGGTTGCTTCCAGGTATGACTGCTGTAAGTAGTGCTGCAAAGAACACTGTGGTACATGTGTCCTTTTGAATTGTGGTTTTCTCAGGGTATATGCCCAGTAGTGGGATTGCTGGGTCATATGGTAGTTCTATTTTTAGTTTTTTAAGGAACCTCCATACTGTTTCTCCATAATGGTTGTACCAATTTACATTCCCACTAACACTGTAGGAGGGTTCCCTTTTCTCGACACTCTATCCAGCATTTATTGTTTGTAGATTTTTTTTTTTTTTTTTTGATGATGGCCATTCTTACGGGTGTGAGGTGATATTGTAGTTTTGACTTGTATCTTTCTAATAATTAGCAATGTTGAACAAGTTTTCATGTGTTTGTTGACCATCTTTACGTCTTCTTTGGAGAAATGTCTGTTTAGTTCTCCCCATTTTTGGATTGGGATGTTTGGTTTTTTGATATTGAGCTGCATGAGCTGTTTGTATATTTTGGAGATTAATCCCTTGTCAGGACTTGTACTAATTTTTGCCCTTCTAATAGTAAGAAAACCCATTGGTCTGTTGATTACCAGCAATTAATATTTATTAATATTTTTATCAGATATTGATAGTTAATGACTTACACATTATAAAAAGTTCAAAAAGTACAATTACAGTAAGTCTTCTCCCTGTCTTAGTCAGCTGCCTAGTGTACCTTCCTAGAGTCATTTACTAGGACTTGCTTCTTAAGTACCCTTCCAGACATTGTGTACCTGGCTTTTTTAAAAAAGACCTTTAGTAGTTTGACAGGTTAAAGTAACTATCTTGCTGTTTTGATCTTTGATGATTGGTGAAGGTGAACGTGTTCCACATATTTATTGATTATTTGTATTTCTTGTATGAAGTGCCTGTTCATCCTCTTTGCCCATTAAAATTTAGAATCACCTCTTTCTGATTTTGAGAGTTCTTTGTATACCGTACAAAGATGCAAATTTTTGTCATTTTATAGTTTTCCCTTAGTTTTCTAAATTTTATTTTACTTTACATTTTAGTGGATATGTTCAGTTTTCACATGGGAATATTTATAACCTTTAGTTTATTTACTAATTTATAGCTTCATTTTTATGTTTGGGCTTCCCTGGTGGCTCAGACGGTAAAATGTCTGCCTGCCATGTCGGAGACCCCGGGTTCGATCCCTGGGTTGGGAAGATCCCCTGGAGAAGGAAATGGTACTCTTGCCTGGAAAATTCCATGGATTGAGGAGCCTGGTAGGCTACAGTCCCTGGGGTTACAAAGAGTCAGACACAACTGAGCGACTTCACTTTCTTTCTTTATGTTTAATCCGATTTGTTCAAAATTGATTTTAAATTCTAGTCAGAGATTGTTTTATTCCACATGTTCTTTGATGTTGGAGTTATTTTCCTTTTCCCATGGTACTCTGATCTAGTCCCTGACTGCCAATCAATCCTGGGAAAGAGCTGGAAAATTGAGTAGTTTTTGCCAGATTACGTGTCTTGTGTTGGACAGTCAACTGTACTGTGGGTGTTGGTGCCATCTAGTGTCGGAGACAGAAAAGGGTATCTGTGGAATGCTCTGTAATCCACCGAATTCAGTTGGGCAAAGGAGTTTAGTGAGTTGTGTATATTTGCTTCATGCTAACAAATGACTTTGAAAATGACTTTATATATAAGAGGATTTTAAATTCAGGCACAACGTATTGAATCAAACAAATGCTTGAATCATGCTATGATAAACATTGTGATCTTGAAGATTCCCCCAAACATGTATTTAGCGAAAACTTTAAAGTTTTCAAAGATTTGTTCAAAACCTAATGACTATTTAATTCCAGATTTTAAAATGCTTTGGATCTTTTGTAATATCTGTCTATTTTTGGATTATAATATAAGAAATCAACATTTATTTAGTTCTCATTGAATAGTATCACTTTCAATTTCTTTATGGTTTGTAGTATTCATTTTTAGTAGCTTATATGAAATTGTTCATAGACCTTAGAATGTTCGTTATTTTTTGGTTATTTTTAGCTTGTTCATTTTCTAGAGTACAGTCTTTGTTCATGTCTTAGGTTTAATTCAGTAATTAATGCTGAAGTGCTATAATTTAGTCCATAGAGGGCATTATATTACAGCGTATGGTGTTAAGCATCATAATTTAATCCCTTTCAGTAATGGGACATATGTATAGTTTCATACTTTTGTATAGCTCAGAATAATTAAATTTTGAAGTAAGTTTAAAACTACTCTAACTGTAATTTTTTTTTTTTTTTTTTTTTTTTACAAATTCCTGTTGTCCACTGCTGGAAAGGAGAAATAATTTTTTTAGTTATCAAGAATTGTATACTAGCAACTGCCGATTTAGAGAGTAGTACTTCAACCCAAATGATCCCTTCTTTCTCTCCTTATTTGCCTTCATCTCTAAACATCACAAAGCAAACAAAGCAAAACAAAAACTTGAGTTTTTCTGGGGTTCAGAATTAGAGGAAGGAAAGAAATGGAAAAGGAGGAATATCTTGTAAGAGGTGGCCTGGGAGGTCTTACAGCTTACAGATTGCTTCCTACTCCAAAATACAAACCTCTACTGTCTGAAATCCTAGATTGAACCAAGCCAAGTAGCAGAAGATGTGAATGATATGAATGGTAAATACCTTTTGTCTCGAGAATTCTTTTTTCCCTCTCCTACTAGTGTAGTAATCTCTGACTTGAAAAGTGTTTGTTTGGGCAGTGTTTTTGAGTGCATTATTCTAATGCTAAAGTATTTACTGGCCTTCAGTCTTAAGAAATTCATTATTAGAAAATACTACTTTGGAAATATTACACAGTGAATAGTTGGGGACTTCTAACTGCTGCACAAAGAGGCCAGAGATTTTCAGCCGTCATATGACTTGGTGACAGTGTTCTCAAATATCACATTATTCAAGGGTCCAGTGAGGAGAGTTTAAAGTTAAATATTAACTTTTGATCTGAGAATACTAGCTCTCTTTAAAAATTGCTTCACTTTGTGTTTGGAGTTAGAGAGGCAGAGAGGGAAAGCACTGAGTTCTTTATTCAGGCCACTTCAGATCTGCTCATCAGTTTTTGCAGCCCCAGTTTTACAGCAAGTTCTAATATATATACATGTATATGTATGTGTGTATATATATATATGTACATATATATATAAAACATATAATTATATATGTTATACTGTTTCAGTGTAGCTAACTTTCTGAAGTATGTAGTTTCCTGCATAGGCTCCATTCTTTCTACTTCAGCATATAAAGCATTTAAAAATATATATTGCCTTTTCTGCTAAAGTCAGATGATAGTGTTAGTTAAACCAGTTGTGAAATGTTAGTAAAGACAAAATATTCTATACTGGAATGAATGTCAGTTTTATGATTTTATAATAAAAATTTTAGAAATTCCTTAGATTTGTTTTTGTGTTTATCAGTAAAATTTTATTTTGGTCTTATGTCACTTTCCCAAAGCAAATGATATAATTAGCATGTGAATATTTCTCCTCAAGCAGAGAGTCTATTAATAGTACCTGCAGTGGTGTCTAATAGATAGTTATTGAAAGATTGAGTTGGAGCAGGTGGTGATTATGAATAAGTGTATATTTGCAAGTCTCTGGATTTCTGTAATTGCAAAAGAAGGAAAAATAGCATTACATTAGAAATAGATTGCTGAAATAGAACAAAAACTTTTTTCTATTTAATTTATATTCAAGAAACAGTAATAATTTAACTTCTGTGATTCTCTTGTCATACCCTCACAAGGGTGCAAAATGCTGATAATTTTGGAGAAAGTAAGAAGAGAATGCATTTCCAAGACTTGAAATTTAAGCTGTTACCCTTCTTTGGATCAGTCCATTTTTAACTTATCAGGTAACCATTGATTTTAAAGTTTTAAATGAGGCTGGAAAGCAGCAGCATAATAACCCCTGTCAAGAAAAAAGACAAAAACCATACGTGGTCTTCAGGTATATTACAGATATATTCAGTGATTAGCTCTGACAGAAGAACAGCCCTCTTTTCTTTCCATTCTTTTGGTAGCTTGCCTTCCACCTCACCCCACCCTACAAAAGTAGCTCCATTGGGTGTGAGCAACAAGCAAAAGACAGAACAATAAGCAGATAGAAGAAGGCGGTAGTGCCTGGGCCTTCGTAGCCTAGTTACGGATTGCACTGCGTCAGACTGCTCCACACCCAGAAGGCGTCAGGTGACTTCAGCCCTGCTGCAGTTGTGCAGCAGAGGAGACTGCAGGCTTCGGTTGAGGAAACGGGTATTTCATGTCTCAGGGGGTAGATTTTCGCAGTTGCAGCTTTTCTGCTGGTATGCAGAATTGGTAATTGCATCTGTAGGGCAGATCGTGACAAGAGATGGACGGTCAGAAGAAAAATTGGAAGGACAAGGGTATATCTGCTTTTTAATCTTTTGTTCATTTTTTATGTGACCAGTAATGTATTTCTATGAATAACCTTTGCAATTTAGATATATTTTGGATTGAAAATGAAGTCAAATAAGGGTTTAAGAGTAAAGGATTAAAACAGCTGTTTCAGATGTTTTTGCATTTGGCCGTGTATGAGAAAATGGCATGCTGTTCTGTTTCACTGGCGTTCGATTTCATCTTTGCAGTCCTGTCGTTGATTAGGCTCTGTTCTTTAATCTTTCACGTTTTAAACAATGTGCTTTTAACAGGATTTCATTTGGTCACTTTGGTGTGATAAATCTGCATAGACATGTTTGTACTCCATAAAGACATATTTTCTGTGACTCAGTATCTTTTTTTTTTTTAAAGCTGACTTGGTGTGGTTGAAATTCTATCCAAAGATTTGTAGGTAGCAAGATTCTGTGTTTGCACTAAGCCTGTTTTCTTTGGAAATATTATTGAACCCTTAAAGTTATTACCAGTTACCTTTTAATTAGATTATAATTTTGTATGTCTTAAAACATTTAAAATATATACACAGTAGTTTTAACTGTGTGTCTATATTTAAGTCAGTAACCTTTGTCCTTGTCATAACCAATCAGTGATCTTGATCCCCTTTCCTCCCCCTTGAAAGCCCAGATCCTTTCAAGTCTCAGTGGATCTGGGTTGTGTAAGAATTTAAGCTCGTGAGTGTAATGAATATTTTAAAAATATTTTATTATGTAGATGGTTAAATGTGCCATTTTAAGGAAAAAGGAAGGTGGTAGACTGTATATCTGACCTTATAATAAATTACCTTAAAAATTGTTAGAGCTGTTTTTAAGTAGTCCAATTAGACATTCCACACAAGCAATTTTTTGGCCACATTCAAGTTTTATAATTAAAAAAAGTATTTCTATAGCAGAATTGTTAGCAGGATTGGTGGTAAATGTTTCTAAAAGCAGTATGTGGAGCTAATTACAGTATCTTTAAAAATTTGGTCAGTAAAGTATTGTGGGGAAAAGGTGAGTTTAAGATTGAGGTCATATTGAGACATTGGAAAGAGTTTATAGTTAACACTTAAAGAACAAAAAACAATATAGCTTGATTTTTTTTTTTTACCTTTATGGTTTCCTTACATATGAATTTAATGAAGAGAAGGATTTTTATTCATCCTTCTGACCATTAGCATTACAAAGTGAAAGTAAATTGCTTTATTAGGTTTTGTTAAGTAAAAACATCAGTAGGGGTAACAATACAATAAATATAGACTTTAAAAATAGGTGAAAAGTCACATCACCACCTACTCAGCAACTATTAAGGCTCTGTATTAATAATTTGAATGTTAGGCCATTTAGCAACATCTTAAGTTCTTTATTTGCTGAACTAATTTAGGAATACTTTGATATTGGAGAAATTAAGATCGAGTATAATCCATATTATACCAGAGATTTATTTTGATTATTTTCAGGCACTAAATATAAAATCAAATTTATTCTGAAATATCTCTGGAGAGCCTCATTTTGTATGTAAGTGGAATGGCCTGATACTTTTTTAGTGCCTGTCTTTGGCTTTTTTGCGTGGGAAGACTAACTTTACCTATTGTTCTTATTCATTTGTTAAGTTATATTTTAGTGTTTATCAGCAGCTAATTTTAATGTTGCAGATTAGAGGTTATGACTTAAATGGAAATCAGTGAGAAGGTGAAACTATCATGGAGTGAGTTTTTCCTCATTTTATGAAAAGTGTGACAATAGAGGAAAGCATCTAATCTAAGCTCTCTAGGTATACTAAACAAAAAACAGTCTTAAGCCCCATACATATATATTTTTTGCTCCCTTACCACCCCTGTTCCATCCAGTTGTCACATCTAATGATAGTGATATATAAGGGTATAAAGAAACGAGATATTCTGATTTCAGTGTTTAAAATTGGGTCTTGTTTTTATTTTTGCTGGTTAGTGTTGAAGACATTTTATCTCTCACGCTAAGCCCCACATTAATAATTTATATTCTTTCATATATTTTTCATACTTGGTTTTCTGTTGTTCTTAGTGGAATACTTATAACAAATGAAATCTATGAACTACTTGACCATTGAGGTTAATTTGAAAAGCACTGATTAAGACAGTCAAAAGATTTTTAAGAGCCTGAAATAGAAGGAATAGGTGGGTTTGGGGATTTGGGTGGGGTGGGGGAATGATTTAACCACTAAACAAGGTATAATAGAGCTTTCTGGGTAGAACAGAATGTTTATAGGATAGTAGCTAGAACATAAGATTGGTATGATTAAAGAGTGTAGAAGATTTGTGAGATCTAGGTCAGGTTTCCTCAAAGTTCCCTGAAGAGAAGAATTACCTTCTTTTTGTATGGATTCCTGTGATCCTATTCAGGTCTACCAAATCAGAATTTATAGGGGAAGAGTGTGGCAATATATTAAGCCTCTTGACACTAGGGTTATAACACCATTTATGTTATAATCAGACACATTTAGGAAACCCCAATCTATGTTTTCAGGTTTCTCTTTCTGTGATTTTTCTTTTTTGTGTGATTTTGGCCAGAGTAAGAAACTTAACCATTTTTGTCTTCATTTTCCTCTTTTTCGTGATTTCTGGTGTACCAGTTTTGATGGTCTCTGGTTTTATGAAAAGATACTCTGGGTCAGATTGCAGAAGACACTGCAGTCTTTGGATTTTATCATAAAAGGAGTGAAGAGCCTTTGGAAGTTTTAAAGAAAGACTGTTTTGGGGTGCTATATAAGATAAATTGGAGAAGAACTTAGAGGCACAAGGGGATGACTGTATTTGTGCCCACATTTAAAGCAAATAGCACCTAGACTTGGCCTGAAATAGGAATGAAAAGGGGGTGACAGGTTTAAGAAACTTAGAGAGGAGTACTTGACATTTGACACAGATTTGTGGGACTAGGGTGAGGGAGGGACTCAGAGGACAACATGAAACTTTGGCAATGCTCGTGCTTTAGTGTCAGTAGAAATAGAGCTAAAGTAGGTAGAAGTGATGCCAAGTTCCATTTTGGAAACTTACTGAAGCTTAGTGAAATGACAGGCTTAATGATGAATGACTAATTGAGAATTGAATGCAAAGTGAGACAGATGAATACTGTGAGGACATTAGCATAAAAAGAACAGAAGATTAAGCAAGGAAAGCCTAAAACCTATTGAAATAGTGGGGATGTGCAGACCAGGAAGGATCAGGAAGTTAGAGTCCAAGCAGGATAGTGCCAGTTCCCTGATCTTAAGGAGGGAGAGATTTTTCAAGAGAAAATAGAATGTGTGGTTAAAACACTACAGAGAAGTCACTTAATGTGAAGATGGAGGAATGACTGTGGACCCTATTGAATTTTAGAAGTGTGCAACACTAACCATTATTACCAGTGCTTTTGGGATTTGGCAGTTAACATGCTCTAAGAGAACCTTGAGAGAAGTTTGTGTAGAATGGGGACAGAAGTTTTCTAGCATTTAAACCTAGTTTGATTGTAAGGCAAGACAGATTGTCTTAGGACCGTTTCTGGAGCGTAGGGCTCTCTTTACTGTTGCTAAGTCACTTTCAATTTCTTTCAAAGCATAAGGTTACTGAGTATGTGGATACAGGCGTATGCTTATACTGACATTCAGGTAGAGAGGAGAAGGAATCTTGCTGCCTGAAACATGCCTTACTTAACCCCTTACTTACACCCGCCCAAAAAAACCCTGAGAAGGGAACTTGGATGTTAATCAATTGAGAGACCTATTGATTAGAGGAAGCCTCCCTGCTTTTCAGTTCTAAACTTAGTTGAAACCCAATGTTGAGTCATTCATTAGCTATTTTTTCTAGTTACTGCTTTAGTATTGTTATACTGTGTGTGTGTGTGTATGTTGTAGAAAATTTAGAAGGTCTGTGGAAGAAGGAAGCTATCACTTCACAGAGTGATTTTGGTGTGTCCTTTTAACAGTGGGTGTATGTGTTTGGCGGTGTATGGTACAATTTGTTCTGTAATTATTTTTCTCCCACTAAATGGGGAATACCTTTCATTTAAAAACATTCTACGTTGTTTTAATGGATGTAGTACTCTAAATATGTCCTGTTAATCCCATATAGTTAAATATTCAAGTTATTCCTAAAGTTTTTGCACGTATGAGCAGTGCTAGAACAAATATCAGTTCATCTCAGTTAAGTCGCTCAGTCGTGTCTGACTCTTTGCTACCCCATGGACTGCAGCACGCCAGGCTTCCCTGTCCATCACCAACTCTTGGAGCTTACTCAAACTCATGTTCATTGAGTCAGTGATGCCTTCCAACCATCTCATCCTCTGTGATTGTCTTCTCCTCCAGCCTTCAATCTTTCCCAGCATCATGGTCTTTTCAAATGAGTCAGTTCTTCGCATCAGGTGGCCAAAGTATTGAAGGTAAATTATTGTTCTTATTCATAATTATTTCCAAATTGCTGGATTATAGTATTTAGACTTTTGATTCATGTTGCAAAACTACCCTCCCATAAAGATGCAAGTTATTTTGAGCAATGTACAGAAATACCTGTTCTGAAACCCTGGCCAAAATTAAATACTCCATATGTTTCTTTGATGGTTTTAACTCTTTCCTAAGATAGCTCTTTTTGTCTGTTTTAAGTAAATTACTTGATGAGAACCAGGTTTAAGTTGAAAAAGAGTAAATTTGCAATTTTTTCCTCCTTTATATGGTTTAAAATCTTGAGTTGATAAGTAGTGGGAGCAATGGAAGTATCTTATCTGTTTTCTGTGTTTACCCAAATCGGGGTTCTCCTCATTCTTCACCAGAACTTCTAACTGGCTTTTCTACTAAATCCTATGTATCAAGCCAAACACTTCCTAAAATATGGCTCTGATTATAGCACTTAAGGGATTTTCCTTTACTTTTTAAATTAAGTTCATACTTCTGTCCTGGACTTTTAAAAGGCATTCATGGTCTAGTCCTAGCCTCTATAATCCCATCTCCCGTTATTCTGCCTCCAGCCACATTGAAGGACTTACTCTCTCAACATGCCTGTTCTTTGCATTTGCTTCTGTTTTTCTCTGTCTAAAATCCAATCCAAGTTTTAGGCCCAGTCCTTCCTGAGGTATTCATCTCTCAAGTGGAGATAATCCAGTGTTCCTCAGAACTCCAACCTCTTGGGTTTCGTTCTGTGCCTTCTATTACAGTTTTACATATATAGTGGTAAAGAACCCGCCTGCCAATGCAGGTTAGGTGTAAGAGACACTGGTTCGATCCCTGGGTTGGGAAGATCCCTTGGAGAAGGGAATGGCAATCCACTCCCGTATCCTCACCTGGGGAACCCCATGGACAGAGGAGCCTGGCAGGCTGCAGTCCTTAGGGTCTCAACAGAGTTGGACACAAATGAAGCAACTTAGCACAGCACATATATATATATATTATATATATATATACACATACACACACACAGGTATATGTATAAAATATTGGCTTTTTTTTTTTCTTTCTAGTCTGTAAATTCCTTGAAAGCAGAAGAAATAGTGGTGGCCTTATCATTGGGTCTTCTCACTGAGTGTGCATAGCTTTGCAACAGAGTGAGAGGATGAGAACTTTGATACTCAGCCAGGTTTACTCCTGTCCTTGAACCGTATACATCCATTCATGTGTGTGTGTGTGTCTGTGCACGCTCTCTCAGTCATTCAGTTGTGTCTGACTCTTGGCACCCTATAGACTGCCATCAGTTTCCTCTGTCCATGGGATTCTCCAGGCAAGAATACTGGAATGGGTTGCCATGCCGTTTTCCAGGGGATCTTCCTGACCCAGGGACCAAACCCGCATCTCCTGCATTGGCAGGAGGATTCTTTACCACTGCCACCTGGGACGCCCATACATCCATTCTTGGAAATTTTTAAAAATGTATTTTCAAATGGGAGAAATAAGATTCTCCCTACCTTACCCCTTCTTAAAGGAGCAGTTAAGTAACTTAAGCAACTTTTGTGAATCCAGGATTTTTATATTTTACCCATAAATAAGACATCTTAATAGTCATTTATCTTATTCTAAATAGTCATGTTTTACAGGTAAGGAACACAGGAAAACTAAAGAGATTGAATTATTTGTTCAGCACTACATAGCTAGTGGCATAGGGTCATCATCAAGGATAATGCTTATTTATGTTACTGAATGTGTGTTTATGTGTATATAATGTATAAATATATCAGTATGTCTACTTCAGTCTGCTTCATTGTCCTCAAATTTTTAACCCAATCACATTTTAAGCATTTATGTAAGGTATTGATAGACACTAAAATACTGTTGCATGTGTGCTGCCAGTGCAGAAGCAAGAGACGTGGGTTTGATTCCTGGGTTGAGAAGATCGCCTGGAGGAGGGCTCCACTCCAGTATTCTTGTCTGGAGAATCCCATGGACAGAGGAACCTGGCAGGCTACAGTCCGTAGGGTCACAAAGTGTTGGACACGACTGAAGCAACTAACACACACACACACACACATTGTATGTACTATTAGCCATTTATTCATTGAGCATTTATATTGAATATGCAATAGATATAAGGTTATAGAGGTTTACCTACTAGTGAAGTTCATTCTCTTTTGAAACTAGTAATTTGCTCTGACTTTTCCACCTATTTCAGTTTATTAAGCTTTTCAGATTTCTGGAGTAATGGAACGGTATGTTTTCCACTTATTTTTTATTAGTAGAAAATAGGAATTCTGCAGCAATTTCCTATTTCTAAGGTTTGGTGCCTATTTCTTATACAATGTGTGGATGCCAGCACATTGCAAATGAGAAATTAGAACTATTTTCTGCTGTATTTTTTGGTTCTCTTCTAATACAGCTAGAAATGGAATGTGGAATTAAAGGAAGTGTTGAAAACAACATGAACTAATGAATTAAATAAATTGGTTGGCTAGTTAGGGAATCTCACAGTTCTCTAACTCATAGAAATTTGGACTTTCCTTAGAAGGCAGCAACAATAATAGTAGTTTTACCTCCCTGCAGTATATTGAAACATTTTCTCCTTGAGGATACTTAATGTAGGAGAAACAATCACTTAAAGTAAGCTCAAATTTTATGGCAAATAACAGAGGGCAAAAGATTTATTTAAGACTTTATCTTTAAACATAAAACCAACAGTTATGAAACTTAAAATTTAGGTTGTAATCACAGCTGTGCGTAAGTTCTTAGAATAAACAGAGATGAATCAAGTTTTGGGGCTTTTTGATGTGTCGTTTTTACTATGAAATTGGTTAACACAAAACGACATTTTTTATGGTTGAATTTTCACAGTGAATCATACATAATGTCCTTTTACAAAAAAGGTTCAAGGGTTTTCATGACTTTCCTGTTGGTTACTCTTAACCTTTTGAGGTCACATATTCTATTTAATAGTGCCTGTTGGACTATGAGTCTCTTTTGGAGTAATTCTCCAACATTGCTCAAGATGTTGACCTTACAAAATGCTACATTATTAGGAAGATGTGCAGTTTTGTGGTTGATTTATGTTGTCTCGTCTACCTATATCTATTGCTATTATAGTTTTAATTTTATTATTTTCACAGAGAGGGACAATTTAGATAGGTTCTAGGAATCACAATCTGCAATTTAAACAGAACATGAATGAATCTATTACTGAAATTAATGAATGAACATTACTGAATGAATGAAATTACTGAACATTAATGAATCTATTACTGAAATTGCGTCTCCTCAGTTATTTAAACTGGGGTTGAACACTATATGGACTCCTCAAGAAGGATAAAGAGCAAATGAGTACAGATAGTTCAGTTCAGTTCAGTTGCTCAGTCATGTCCTACTCTTTGCGACCCCATGAACCACAGCATGCCAGGCCTCCCTGTCCATCACCAACTCCCAGAGTCTACCCAAACCCATGTCCATTGAGTCGGTGATGCCATCCAACCATCTCATCCTCTTTCTGGGGTTATTTCTCCACGGATCTCCAGTAGCATATTGGGCACCTACCGACCTGGGGAGTTCATCTTTCAGTGTCCTATCTTTTTGCCTTTTCATACTGTTCATGGGGTTCTCAAGGCAATAATACTGAAGTGGTTTGCCATGCCCTTCTCCAGTGGACCACATTCTGTCAGACCTCTCCACCATGACCTGTCTGTCTTGGGTGGCCCCACACGGCATGGCTTAGTTTCATTGAGTTAGACAAAGCTGTGGTTCCTGTGATCAGATTGGCTAATTGTCTGTAATTGTGGTTTCAGTCTGTCTGCCCTCTGATGCCCTCTCTCAGCGCCTACCGTCTTACTTGGGTTTCTCTTACCTTGGATGTAGGGTATCTCTTCACGGCTGCCCCAGCAAAGCGCAGCTGCTGCTCCTTACCTTGGACATGGGGTTAGGTAAATTCCTTTAAATACAAAATGTGGTATGATGGGAGGAGTGAGACATTCATGGTCAGACCTGAATTTCAGTTGGTAACCCTGCGCAATTTAATAATATCAATATTTCTAAGCCTCACTTTCTTTATGTATAAAATGCAGGTAATAAGCATTTTATAGAGGTGTTGTCATCAGTGATAATGTATACAAAATAGTTTCCCAGTTCCTTGCTCAGAAGAGGGGATTACTAAATTACTACGGAAAGGGCAAATATAGAATTTATACTAATTTTATGTAAAATGTTTCTTCCTTAAATATGTGGCGGTCAGAATAGACAATGTACTGTAAAGTTGTCGGGAGTAAGACAGGGAAGATTTAGTGATGAAAGACACAAGGACCCGTCTGAAATTAATGTCTTCTATAAACTCAAGCTACAGGATGAGGAGAGATGGCCAAGAGGGAGGCTGTTCAACTCTGTGCGACCCCATAGACGGCAGCTCACCAGGCTCTGCCGTCCCTAGGATTCTCCAGGCAAGAACACTTGAGTGGGTTGCCATTTCCTTCTCCAGTGTATAAAAGGGAAAAGTGAAAGTGAGGTACCCTTCAACATGAAACTTCCTAACTGAAACCAAGTTAGCAGTGTTTTCAAAGAAAGTTGAACTCGCCTTTTAAAAAAATCAGAGCTTAGTTGAGCATTAAAGCATAGCATTTCATATTTGATTGCGCTACTTGACTTGATCTCTTCAGACATTACTTTTATTTAGTATTTAGTTCATCAAGCATTTTCACGTGTGAAATCCCATTTCATTTTCAACTAACTTGTTAGGTGACTCATTTTCCCATTTTTACACATGGGGAAACTAGGTTAAGTGATCTAAGCAGGGTCACACTGATGGTAAATAGATGGAAGAGATAGGACTCAAGCTCCTCTTATCGTCTTTGCTGACAGGTTAAACTCCCACTCTGCACAGATCTTTTTGTGTACCTTCACCTGTCGTATATTAGCCAAGTGAATGCTTATTATATGCAGATAAAAACTTACTATGTGGTAATAAGTGATTAACTCTGAATTCTAGCCATTTTTCCTGGCAATTGGGAAAATTTTATTTAAGGCTTGTGATTTCTAATAAATAACGTAAGTATGTATTAGTATGAAGACTATGATTATGAAAAATAAACTAAAAATTTAATATCATTCTAATAGTTAAACATTTATTTGTTTATATTTATTAATTTCCTTTTTAACTGCCTTTCTCCCTTCCTCATTCTTCACCTTACTTTATTAAAGAGTACTTAATTAATATTTGCTTTTGCTTAGGAAGTAGGCATTTTACCGCTAGCTGTTGCTTGTTCTCTCAGTGTTTTTAGGACCACCTAGTTCAGTGTTTTTTCCTACCCAGATAAAAGATTTAAGAATTGAAACCTGACTTCAGGCTATTCAAGGAAGAGCTTCAGTAAGAATTTGATTTGGGGCAAAATGTAATTGGATGACTCCTGCATGTAAGGCTGGCATTATTTTTAGCTATGACAGTCAACAATTTACGATTACCACATGTACGCAAACTCTTCCTACTCTTCCTTGGGCCAGAAGTTATTTCTTTTGAATAAAAGACTATAGTGTATGGGGAATTATTTTAAATTAAAATTTTGATTTGATAACGATGCTGTACTACTCTGTGCACTGCACAAAGCACAGTCAAAGATTTTTCACAGTTTTATTTGGAAAACAAAAGTGGGGAAGCACTGCAGAGAATAAATCACTTTTTTCTAAATGACAAAATTTTTGTTTAAATCAAAATTATTAGTATTTGGTAATCCATAAGCATTCTCCACTGTTACAAAAGGAAAAAGCACTGTCAGATTAATTTCAGATTTTTAAGAGGAATTTCATGAACATTTTATTTAAGAATAAAGTTTAGGTTGCCTTGCATGATTAACACTCCGTTCTGCAGTACAGAAGGGACTTCAGGAAGCATGAAAGGGTAAACTTTTCCTTGTACAAGCCTTTTGTCTTAATTTTGGTTTCGCAAGAATAAAGAGGCCATTAAACTCTTCCTTCATAAACAGCACTACTGAAGTGATTACAGAGGAATCCAAAATTAATATTTTAGAAACCTTGTAGTTCTTATTTAAAGATGTCCTTTAATTTGAAAATATTAAACTCTTTAATTATTCTTAGGAATAGAAACATGTTAATCTGGCCATTATTCAAACAATGCAACAAATGTTAATGAAGTAGGTAATATAAAGGTTAAAGGCATTTAGCAGTCTTTCAAGTTCTAGTAAAGAGAGAAAAGCCTGTAAGACAGCGTTTACTGTTCTATAAGTTATCTGAAAGTATCACTATTTTTTATTTAATAAATGTAGATATCTGATAGTTTAAATAAACAAATGTTAAATCCAAAGCATAGAAACATTTTTTGAATAATTAGAATTACTGCATGCTTTAAACTGGCATAAGTATGCTTTCATTCTAATCAATCAGTAATATTTACTGAAGGGTTTTTTTGTTTTTTTTAATTTTTTAATTAAATATACAACTCATTAATTTTTAGTATATTTCCAGAATTGTGCAGCCATCACCATTATTTAATTTCAGAACATTTTCATCCCCACCCTCAAAAAAATCTTAAACCCATCATCAGTCATTCCCAATCTCCACTCCCAGTTCTTGGCAACCACAAATCTACTTGCTGCTTCTATAGAATTGCCTATTAAAGACACTTGATGTAAACAGAACCATACAACTGTGTAACCTTTTGTTTGGCTTCTTTAGCTTAGCATAATATTTTTAAGCCTCATCCATGTTGTAGCATGTTATCAGTACTTCATTCCTTTTTATGGCTAAATAATATTCCATCATATGAATATTTTGTTTATCCATATATCAGTTAACAGATATTTGGATTGTTTCCTCTTTGGGTTACTATGAGTAATGCTGCTGTGAACATTTGTATACATAGATTTTTTAGTCTTTTGGATAGAAATTCCTATGAGTGGAATTGCTGGGTCATAATGGTAACTCTCTTCAACTTTTTGAAGAATTGCCAGTTTTTCACCATGGCTGAATTTTATATTCCCATCAGCAATCTAAGAGGATTCCAGTCTTTTACTTCTTGCCAACATTTGTCATCTACCTTTTTTATTTTAGCCAGCCTAGTGTGTCTGAAGTGATATCTGATTGTGGTTTTGGTTTGCATTTCTCTAATGATTAATGACACCTTTAACATTGCTTACTGGCCATTTGTATATATTCTTTGCAGAAATTTATATTCAAATTCTTTGCCAATTTTCAGCTGGTTTGTCTTTCTATTGTTGAGTTGTAAGAGTTTTTTAAATATATTCTGAATTCAAGTCTGATTCAGATGTTTAATTTGTAAATACTTTCTCCCATTCTGTGGTTGAATATTCACTTTGATAATGTCCTCTAAAGCACAGAAGTTTTTAATTTATTGAGGTCAATTTATTATTTTTTTTAAACTGTTTCTGCTATAAGGAAACATTGCCTAATCCAAAATCATGAAGATTTGTACTTGTTTCTTCTAAGAGTTTTGTACTTTAAACTCTTCAGGTCTTTAATCCATTTTGAGTTGTATGTGGTATAATGTATGGGTCCAACCTCAGTCTCCTTGAAGTTAAGCACCACTTGTTGAAAAAACTGTTCTTTCCCCCATTGAATGTCTTTGCATCCTTGTCAAAATCACTTGACCATAACATAAGGGTTTATTTCTGGACGTTTAATTTTATTCCATAATCTATCTGTCCATACTTAACACAGCTACCAAACTGATTACTGAAGCTTTGTTGGAAGCTTTGAAAAAGGAAAGTGCTTGTTCTCCAACTCTGTTGTTTTTCAAAATTATTCTGGCTATTCTGGATCTCTTGCTTTTCCATAGGAATTCTATAATTGGCTTGTCAGTTTTTGCTGAAAGGCAGCTAGGATTTTGATAGAGATTGCTCTATAGATCAAGTTGAGGAGTATTGCCATTGTTAAAATAATGCCTTTTAATCTATAAACATGGGCTGTCTTTCCGTGTATTTGTCATTAATTTCTTTCAACACTGTTTTGTAGTTTCAGTTTCTAAGTCTTGTGCTCTGTTTAAACTCTTTTTGATGCTATTGTAAATGGAATTCTTAATCCATTTCAGATCATTCATTGCTAGTATAGAAATACAATTGATTTTTTAAATATTGATCAATATATATATATATGTGTGTGTGTGTGTGTTCTGGACTTGTTTATTAGTTCCTTTGCTTTTTTGGTGGATTCCTTAGGATTTTACACCTATAACATTGTGTTATTTGCAAATAGAGATTGTTGAATTTCTTCCTTTACTGTCTGGATATCTTTTATTTCTTTTTCTTGATTGCCCTACCTCCATGCCTCCAGGACAGTGTTGAATATAAGTTGAAAGAGGAATATCTTAGCCTAGTTCTTGGCCTTAGGGGAAATGCTTTCAGTCTTTCATCATTAAGTATGATGTTAGTTGTGGGTTTTTTGTAGATAACCTTTATCAGCTTGAGGACATTCCTTCCATTCCTATTGCTAGTTTGTATTTTTACAATGAAAAGGGTCTTGGATGTTGTCATATGCTTCTTTGTTGTGATCATGTGGGGTTTTGTCCTTAATTCTTTTAATATGGTGTATTATTGATGGGTTTGCATATGTTGAAACCAGCCTTGTATTCCTGTGATAAATACCACTTGGCCATGGTATGTAACCATTTTTATGTGTTGCTCCATTCAGATTGCTCATACTTTGTTTAGGATTATTGTATCTGTATTCTTAAGGAATCTTGGTCTATAGTTTTCTTGTGATGTGTCTGCCTGATTTTGGTGTCAGGGTTGAACAAACATCTAAATTAACTAATGGATATAATGCATAAATTTCTTGATGGATATTAGAAGCAATAGTATTTGAATATATTTCTTAGGAAGGAAGGGATTTTGATAAAATTTTATCCATTGAGAATCACCAATACTGGATAAACTTTGTCTTTCAAAGTTTTTTCATTAAAACCAATTTAAGGAATCGGTGAAACTAGAAATACTGGTGAATATCAATTAAAATTGTACCCGTCTTTGCTAGAAACTGTATTTTTTTTAATTCTTGCAGCTTCACTAACAATCTGTTAAATTCCTTTGCAAGAAAAGATTGAAACCCTTCTATACTTTGCACAATGACCATGATGACTGTGTGGATTGCTTCTCAGACCTTCCTATAGGGGATATTACTTTTGTCTTATGTTTGCCTGTCAGTAACTAGTTGTTGTGTCTCTCTTGACTCTTCTGCCCTTTGTTCCTTCTCAGCAGCAGGGCATCTCTGGGACTTATTTCCTCATGACTCTCATCGAATCTGCTTTGAGAACTCTTACATAGCTATTTGCATATTTTCACACAATATATATAGACGTGCAGACAAGATCTTCAGAGCTCTTCCATTTATTGAAAAGACCTCATTTTTAGGAACCATTTGATAGGTAGAAAGGAAGTAGTAGGTTATAGTTTACTGCACTTGCACGCAGTTAGGTTTGTCTTAGGCTGCAGTTACTGAATATCACTGGATCATATACATGACTATTCTCATATCATTAGCTTAGGGGAAATTGGCTCTATTCAGCCCAAAGCACCAGAACTTTAACTATGAGCTGTATGTAAATATTAATATTAAGCTATCAGGGAGGGTATTTTCTTCCCAGTAGGAAAGCTTACTGGGAGAACCACACTTGTTATAAGATTCTCTAGTGGTATCAAACAGGAATAGAAAGGGTGCATTTTTGGTAAATATAGTAGTAATTCATGCTTCCCTCAAAAAGGGACAATTTCAGGTGGCATAAAAGGGAATGAAGCAAATTAAGTTCATAACGGTACAACCCAGAGATAAAAACTGTTAACTGGATAGCCTTTCAGACTTCATAGTTACACATTTTTAATAAAAGTCTGAGCTTTTAATGTGGCATCATGCATGAAGAGGGTGAGTTTTATCAGTAGGAAGCCTGTGTTAAAAATTCATGTTCACCACTTATTAAATGATCTGGGTCTCGCTTTGTCTGAAAGCCTGCCTCATAAGAGTTTTAATAATTGAAAAAGATAATATCTATAGACAGTATTTGGTCTAAGTGCCCAGTTAAATGCTGACTCAGGAAATAAAGGGATATATGTGGAGAATGTAGACTGGCAACGTGGAAAACATTTCTAAGGTGTAAAAAGTGTGTAGCTTTTCAGTCTTTTTTTTTTTTTTTTTTTTTTTTTAGCTCCTCTCATACTGTTGTCATAATGGCATAGTTTATAATGGCTTGAAAAATTATAGGAATATGAATTTGTTTTCCTAAATCTTTAATAGTGTTTGACCAAAAGGAATGTTCATTTCAAAAAACTGATATAAATAAAAATATTTAAGCTTCTCACCCCCTAGTAAATCGAGATCAAAAAAGATAGATATTTAAAATTTTTATCTCGCACAAACAATAGAACATAAAATCTGACTAATTTGGACACACTGATTGGGAATTTGAATGCAGGATTGACGTGTATCTTTGTACTAACTGTGAATCCTGTTAGTTTCTGTGAGTTTACAGGAAGTAGAGCCTCATCCAAAGTTATACAGTGCTGAGGATGTGGGTACCAGGGTGTGTGTTTCTTGAGTCGCTCTTCCTGGTACTTCTTTCTACCACAGTCATCTATACAGCAGTCATAGACTACTTATAAATAATTCTTATCCTAGTCATTGAAACTGTTCAGACAGTAACTCTTGTTTTATTAGGTAACTTGATTTGACGTTAATATATGTTGTATATACCTCTAAGTCTTTTAATGATGGTAAGGAATAGTGAGGATATCTACATTTATCCTTGATCAACATTAAATGTTTTAGAGCACTTTGAGGATCAGACATTTTTACAAAGGAAGAGGGTTTTTTTTTTTTCATATAAAAATAGATTTGGCGTGTTTACTTGCTCATTGATCTAGGATATCAACTTGTATTTGCCCTGTAATGATGAAAACAGGTATGTTTTAAAATCCTTTTCTGGGTGATTTATGAAGTGACATGTTTGTGATATAACAGAGCAATCTGTGCTAAGTTGCTTTGGTCATGTCCAACTCTTTGCAGCCCTATGGACCAGAGCCCACTAGGCTCCTCTGTCCATGGGATTCTTCAGGCAAGAAGACTAGAGTGAAACGCTGTGCCCTCCTCCAGGGGATCTCCCAACCCAGGGATGGAACCCAAGTCTCTTACATCTCCTGCATTGGCGGGCGGGTTCTTTACCACTAGTGCCATCTGGAAAGCCCAAAGTTACTCATAGGTTGACATTTTCTTTTTTCTCTGTGTATTTATTATTTAAAAACCTGAATAAGAAGGTGATAATGATTATGGTGGCATTTATAATAATAATAAGAATAACAGCTTTGACATTTATTAAGAAATATTTATTTTATGCTGTATACTATATTAAATGTGTTCTATTCATTATCTTACTGATGAAGAATTTTAATTCATTATCTCACTTAATCCTTACAACATCTCAGTAAAATCAGTAATGATCTCAGTAAAATCATTCCTATTTGTATACATATTTTATAGAGGAAGAAGGTGAAGTGTAGAGTGATTTAATGACTTGCCTGAAGTCACATAACTAGTATGTTATGGAACCAGTGTTTGAGTCTAGGTGATTCCACTCCAGAGTCTTAAGTGCTTTGTCTGTAGAAGCTCCTGTTGTGTCTGGGCCTCCAGGAAAGAATGTTACCAAAGGCTAACTTTGTTACTGCTTTCCCTACCCTCTTGCTGAAAGAAAGAAAACTGCACTGGTTGTTAGAGTCGTTGCTAGCAGAGACTTAAAATGAGCCCTGTCCCTGTAGGTTTTCTAGATGCCTACCCCCATTCTTCAAGACTCCGCTTGATATCTGTCTCTTTCACAAAGTCTTTTAAAATTTCCTCCAGTCTTTTTCCTTTTGTAAATTCTCACAATGGTATGGTATTTGTTTTAAAATTTACTGATACTGTTTTTATGTGTCTTATCATCTTCTAGAGTTATAGTGTTTTAGAATTGGACAGGGCTTAAAGAAAAATCCATGTCCCCATTTTCAGGTTTTTAAATTCATTCTATTAGGTTGAGTTGTTTTTGTTCTTTTTAACAGTATCAACTCAATGATTGTTTGCTGGATGTCAGAAAGCTATTAGCATTGCTGTTATTTCTTTATTCGGTGTTTGTTATTCATGGTGTAGATGCACTATTTTAAGTTCTGGTCAGGTCACAGGTGTGCTAGTATATTGGCATAGTAGTAGAAAGAAACTAGTTGAATAGAACAAAACTGATGTGGGTGTTTTCGGCAGAGTTGGAGTGAACTCGAAATAGAGAAACTAATAAATAGTTGAAATCAGAGTTTGAAAACAAAGCTGTAAATCATGTATAGGATGTTAAATTAATAGCATTCAAATCAGATCATATTTAGGAGGATGGAATAAATGTGCCTTAAACATAATAAATGTTGAACCCCTGGTATGTGCAGCACACTTATGGGCATTTAAAATATCTTAATCAGTACTCATATGATATTTACTAATAGGAATTTTGGACTTCATAATAATATCTAACATTATGTAGTTCATATACATAAATTTTCCCACAAAAGTACCCTTAACACTAAAGGAAGTTCAAACACATTAGAGGACCTGGGGATCAAGACTGAAGTAGCCCCTAGATGTGATTTTTCTTTATTGCCTCCTTCATCTTAAAAATTAACTATTTAAAAATGTACTCAAGAGTATATCCATATTTATTTTACTATAAGAACGCTCCCCGATCCCAACTGTCCACAATCCAGAAAGGGATGAACTATGTTTAGCCTGTGAGTTCAAGAGCTCTTGGGCCTCCTGCAGAGGAGGGTTGTACATAATTATGTTCTCCTTGGGTTATACATAACCTGATCCTGAGACCACAGGCCCCTGGTTATTCGATCCCCACCGTGGCCTGTGACCATGGGCCAGGAGCAGACTTGCTAGGTTAGGCTTTGTCCGACTCCTTGCTATTAATAAACATTATATAATAGTGTAACATGTTTTTTTTCTTTGACACCTAAAGTTTTATGGCATTGCATTTACCTGCTCCTAGAGGGAAATAGCTTTCTGGGTAATGTAAAGGCTATTTCCCTCTGTTATTAGCTTTGTAGAAAATGTTTGTTTCAGTGATAGCCAGGTTAGGTTACAATTTTGTGAAGTTTCTCAGAGATCTCTTAAAAGCAGAGCCGTGAAACTCCCCTGTGTAGTTTTCAGTAAAGTTTTAATTTCTTAGCATGTTCTGAGTTAGTAGTTTTTCTGTGTTAAGATATTTTTTCTTTTTTTTTCATTACCACATTTTTAATTTTGGTCATTTCTTTCAGTATTTCAATTTTTTTCTATTATTTGAATATATATATATACACACATACACACATTTTATCTTAAGGCCATTTTACTTTTGTAGGTAAATAAAAATGGGTAAGGTAATGTTCTAATTTCAGATCTCTTCTTTTTACATCTTTAGTTGTTGACCTCCTGTACTGGAGAGACATTAAGAAGACTGGAGTGGTGTTTGGTGCCAGCTTATTCCTGCTGCTCTCACTGACAGTATTCAGCATTGTGAGTGTAACGGCCTACATTGCCTTGGCCCTGCTCTCTGTGACTATCAGCTTTAGGATATATAAGGGTGTGATCCAGGCTATCCAGAAATCTGATGAAGGCCACCCATTCAGGTGAGATGTCTGGAAAACAAGGCACACATTGGCAATACTACAGTTTCAGTATTGACTGAGACTGATTTCTGCTATTTGTAGAGTTACAGGCATGCTTTTTTTTTTTTTTAACTGCGAAAAGATAACTGCAAATTTTTGCTAAAAAGCTATACTGAAAGCATCTGGTTTTGAGATTTCCTAATGGTCATTTCATAGGCTCATGATGGAAAAGACTGGGTGTATATATCATTAGCTATAGCCTAACTCCACTACATGTTAGTAATATTTACTTATTAGAAGTAGGTGTTGGTTACCTAATTTTACTTTTAAGGAAGCTATATCTTTTTAACATGTTTGGGATTGGCAAGAGTTATATTTTCTTTATTGATTACTTTTTATGCTATCTGGTATTATGCTTTTCTATTGTGCTTCCTCACTATGTCTGTGTTTTTTCTTACCATTCCTTCCTACTCTATCTAGTTTCTTCTCCTCCTTCTCTAAGGCATTACTTTGGTATTGTCCTTTGGAGAACTCCTTTATTTCACCATTTTCTTGTCGGTAAATTATCATCTTCTTACCTTATTTTGACAAGTACACTAGCATTATATCTCTGGTTGCTAATGGGGTGGACACACCTCAGCTTGGATCTTCTGATCTCACTTCATTCTCAGCACATTCCCCACCCTCATCCCCTCCTTTAAAAATTGAGAGAAATATAATTCACACACTGTAAAATTCAGTGGTTTTCCATATATTCACGGAATTGTACAACCATCACCATCTCATTCCAGATATTTTCGTTACACTCAAAAGACATTTTGTACCTATAGCTGCTCCCCACCTGGCCCCTGACAGCCACTAAGTTTTCATATTTTTAAATGAGTCTTTTATCTCAGACTTACCAGTTTCTATTCCTTAACACCACTGTTGTCCTAATTTCAGGTTCCCAGTTTTCATGAGACTCTATGAGACTAGACATTACTACATTTTACAGAAGAAACAAACTATGAATTCAGTAATATGAAATTGCAACTTCAAAACAGCAGAGTTATATCATGCCAAAAATTGTAAAGGAGTATAATTTTTAATTAGTTACACTGAAATACATAAAAACGTTGTCAGGCCAACAATTCTAAATTATCTATAAATTTTACATATTGTTTGATTTTAAAGAAGACTTTTAAAAGGAACTAACGAAACATTATTGTTAGCTCAAAGGCTTTTTATAGTGATAAATTCAGCTAACATGCCAATTTCACCGCCTTTTGGACAGTTTTCCAAGTTCTCCAGTCACGTTAGTAAAGTTAATATCATATAGTTGATATGTAATACCTGTGGTCTTTGGGAAAGAGTGACAGCTGTGCTGCCATTGCAGTAATAGCACATAAATGCCAGGTGAATGAATGTAAATATCCTCCGGTGCGTGGATAGAGAGTGCTGCCTTTGGGCCTGCTGGGCAGACGTCTTGTCTTCAGCAGGAACAAAAGCAGTGGTACAGAGAAACAGAACACAGCTTAAGTCAAATCAGCCACTTCTCTATATTTCTTAAAACTGCATTAATAAATTTCTGCTGGTTTAAGGGTTAGGTGTGAATGTTTGACCATTTTTAACTTGATAATAACTTGGCCAATAAATAATGATGGACTGGGAGGCCTGGCATGCTGCAGTCCATGGGATTGCAAAGAGTTGGACACGATTGAGTGACTGAACTGAACTAATTAATAGTTGTCCTGTGCTAGACACTGTACTAATAAAGATAATGTTCCTAGTCCTTGACAGTTTATACTGTAGTAGAAAAAAATGTACAGGTATATACATGTCTATATTTCAGGGTGGATATGATAATTACTATAAGAATAATAAGAAAGAAATCATTTTTTGAGTTACATAGTAGGGTGGGGGAGAGGCTTTCATGTATGGGTGGGCTTTGAGGTGGTGCTGACTGACTTGCGTGTGCCGTCACCAGAGGTGAGAGGAGCGTGCTGTGGACTGGGAAAAGAGCATGAGGAACAAAGCCTCCCATTAAGGTGAAGAACCTTTGATGAATGGCTCAATTTGAACTACAGCATAGTAGTGAGAAAGAAGATTGGAAACATTCAGGGTTGGAAAGTCAGAATCATAGAATGTTTGAGTTTGAATGGATTCAGGAAGTCTGTTTCTCTTAATTTTGTAGAGTTGGAACCATGACCCAGAGAAGTTACATGCCTTTGCAAGGTTAAATACCTAGGTGGTATCAGGTCTTCTGATTCCTACCTGAGTTCAGCCTAAATAGCACTATCTAGTATAGCTCAAAAAAAAAAAAAGGAATCCAAATAAATCCACTTAAATTATAGTGATGGTATAGTGAGTAAAAACAAGGAGATATATTTGGGCATATTGCAGGAGTAAAACTAGGAGACAAGGAATTAGTAGAGAGGACTGTTATTTCCAGTGTAACTAGTGTCCACAGACATGGGGAGTTTTTGAGAGGGACTGGATAAGGAGCTGCTTCCAACAGAAAAGAGAGAATAGCACTTCTGATTGCTCCAAGATGTTTGAAACAATAATGAAACAATTCCTGCTGACTTGACTATTTTTCCCCATTACAGTTGTCTTCTTAAATTTGACAGTTCCAGCTATTTCACTATAGATTGGAGCACCTGAATGAACAGTCTGGGGCTTGATTTATTGGTGTTTTCATTCCAGTATTCTTACCTGGAAAATCCCATGGACGGACGAACCTGGTAGGCTACAGTCCATGGGGTCGCAAAGAGTTGGACCAGGCTGAGCGACTTCACTTTCACTTTCTTTCTTCTAAAGATTAGGTGAAGAGAGTGTAGTTATTTGGAAATGAATAGGATCTTTGTTAGGAAAAGTTGATAACATTTTGTCCACCTGAAAAAACCAAATCCACAATAATAACTACCATTAATCGAGTGCTTCTTTGTCCTTGATTGTGTTAATAAGCACTTTACTCATTGAAATCTCAAGACAATCTCTGTTGTATAAATGAGGAAACTGAGTTAAAAGGGATGACTAAATAACTTCTAAAGTTACACAGCCAGGTAAGTGGCAGAGCTTAACATTCCAGCTCAGATAGGTCTGACTTCAAAGCATATGCTTGTTTTCTATACCTGCCTTATCAATCAAACACCCCATGCTTGGTGAGTTTTTGCATTGTGCTTATTAATTTGGAAGGAGTACGCTTCTATAGTAAAATATTTTATTAATGTGCTCCTTTATGGATATCTACTTGCCAGTTGATTGACATCCGCAAAACAATCATTCCAGTCGTTGACAGTTAAGATGTGTCTTCTTTTCTAGGGCATATTTGGAATCTGAAGTTGCTATATCTGAGGAGTTGGTTCAGAAGTACAGTAATTCTGCTCTTGGTCATGTGAACTGCACAATAAAAGAACTCAGACGCCTCTTCTTAGTTGATGATTTAGTTGATTCTCTGAAGGTAAGTTTATTTGCTTTCCATTTTTTGACATACCCAGAATTTAACATCAGAGTTAAGAGAGTAAAACTGTTTTCTATATTAAAGTAAATGATAAAGATGTAATGAAATCATTACTGTAAACTTCTGTTCTGAAATTCAGAATCAAATAAAATATTTAAGATGGAGGAAAGGCAGTTCCTTTTTAAAGGAAACTGTTATAAATTCTAAGTTTTGGAAATCACAAAGATTAAAAGTGAGAATTTTGGCTGTAAGAATAAAGATTATCTAGTAGATTTAATGCCAAATATTATTTCATCTGGTTTGACTTTGTTTTAGAGTCTGGCACTTAATTTCTTAGCTTGTGTGTAATTCATATATACATATAAAGTATTTCATATCCCTACACTTTTTTGGAATGCTTATTCTTGAAAAGTGTTAATATTCTGAAACACTTCAACTAATAATCAGTTGGTAATCTTTGGAATTTAGTTTTTGGATCTTGCTACATAGCAGCTATTAGTCTCACCTTGTAAGTAAGCTTGCCAGAGTTCAGACTGATTCTAAATGAGCACTAATTTGGTCACATAAGGTGAACCCCAAGAACTGGGACTACAGTACTTTTCCTTTATGTAGAACCTACTGTCTGTGCTTTGTGTATTACTGCCTGTGATTTAAGACAGATTTGTTTCCTATCTAAGCCTGGGTAAAAATGTACTATGGTAGTAATTACCACAGTTTCTCTTTTCCAAGAGATATGTACAAGTTTTCAATTTGTTGTGCAAACCAAGGATGTCATAGCAAATTGGGCCTTTAGATTTGGCAAAACAATTTCTGAAGTGGTCAGAATAGGTTTAAATGCTCAAAATGCTTTTAACATATCTTAGCCTTAATAGGCCAGTAATGGACATTATTTTCAACTGTGTGCTTCTCTCAGTTTATTAAGACTTGGAACCTCAGTTACTAATAATATTAATGGTAAAAAAATGAGTTTCCTTTTATTATCTCTTCTGTGTAGAGTGCTTGCATTTAGTGACCCATTCGGTATTGGTGCTTTAAAATAATCTGATGTCAGTCTAAATAAAAAGAACATGGTTATATCATTGGGATCTTTGATTAGTATCAAGAGGAAACAAATAATATTTGGGAGCAAATCAAATACAACCTTGAACTCAAGGGTCCTGGAAGAAACCAGTGGTATTTGCAGTGAATAGCTTGACTGCTGGGGGTAGAACATGTTTGAAAAATTATTGAGGGGAATGCACTAGTGTAGTTTAAAATGAAGGGTTTTGTGGGTGGGAGTTGATTGAGAGGAAACACTAAATAGTGACACAGATGTTAAAACTGCATAGGCCATCTCTGAATCTGGCAGTCAAAAATTGTTGGGGGTTGGGGAGGGCTTCGAACAAAGGCATCATGAAGCTGGATTGAGGAGTCATTGTTTTTTTATACTTAATAAAAACTGCAACAGATACAAACTAAAAGTCCTCATGTTTGCACTGTGTAACAGTGAAGGCAGTTACGCATGTCTAACATTTTTCTTGAGAGAAGAGGGCTTCTTGAAGAAATCTGTTTAAAACAAAACAAATTGATCTGGGAATGACTCATTCATTGTTTTCTAGTTCTTACAACTCAGAGCTTCAAGTTTCCCCTTGTCTTTAATCACTTGAAGTCTTATTCTTTCAGAGTTTATTGTCATCTGTACACAGTTCTCTGTGTAGACAATTATGTAAGTGTGGAAATATTTGCAAAGGCTAGGGAAGTGAGAAAATATTACAGTAGGACTGATTAAATACTTTAGAAAATCTTTAAAATCTGATTTGCACAGATATTTGAAAGTAGAGTAAGAGGAAATTTTATTAATAAATACTTTTATGAGATAATTTCTTTTTGCTGTTAAATCTCATTTTAAAAATTTCCTTTGAAAATTACCTTGGGTTTTTTTTTTTTTTTAATGAGGAAGCTAATATAAATGAAAGAATCTGAACTTGGTAAATTCTTGCATTCAGTGATTTTGCTAATTTGAAGGTAACAGAAAGTGGCATATAATGAGATAGGTTACTTTTTGGAATGCTTAAATTTTATGAAATTTTCTTTTATTTTAAAAATATTGTTTCTTAATATTGGGGGGAAAAAAGCAGTTGCATTAGCAGACTAGTTTACTACTGCTTCTCCTTAAGGATTAGGAAAGAGAAAATTTTTGAATGGTTTTCCAAAGTAGTCTTTTTTGGCAAGCCCAGAGCTCAAGGAAAGCTGCTTGGTGACTTCTGCTGAGGCAAATTCATTCAGGGCTCCAAATAACATTTGTATTAATACTCTGAATGATCCGTGCATTTAAGTCTCAAAATCTGTTGAGGCAAGGAATAAGGCAGGGTGTCTGTCATTCTTGTAATACAAAGCCCTCTGATAATATATATGGAGGGTCTTCCTTGATAAACTTTGTGGTTCCGCTATATGTACTTCAGTTAACCCTTTTCTTACGTCATTGTGTGTGGGTAGTACAGATTCCACTTGTTTTCACTGAGTAAGGGAACTAGAGAAACACAGGATAGTTGCTTACTACGTCTTACTGAGAAAAGCTGAGGAAAACAAAGCAATTTTGTCTCTTTAAAAGACTTAATAGTATTCCTTTTCTAGAGGGAGTTCCTTGAGTGTTTGCCACTCTCACCCCCATAGTTTTTATTCATAGAGAGAGCATTTTTTAAAAGATGACTTTCCTTCTGACTCGTTTACCCTCTGCCTTGTAGCCACAGCAGTTGGTGGGAGAATCATGTTCTTCCTCCCTAAAGCAAGCAAAAATGTGTTTTTTTTTTTTCCAGATCTTTTTTTTTCCCTTTCTCTTCTTCAGTGTAAAGGAAAAATCAATTTGCTCTGTTAAATTGATTTTATTTCCTTTTATTCAGATTTTAAATTTGGGAAGTTTGCTAATAAATAGCCCCAGTCTCTGCAGTTTCCAAATGAATTTATCTTGTTAAATAACAGAGTTTTTAAAAAATTTATAAGAACCAGCTCTTGATTGGGATTACTTTTATTTTACATTGGTCATAGCTAGGAAAATGGATTAATTTTAAGCAAATACAGAAGGAAGTAGTGTCATTTATAATTGTTTTTTCATTTAGAAAATAGACATTGTATCAAGCTCTGTGACTTATTTAAAATAATAGCTTTTTAAAATTTGAAAAGAGATTTCTGTATAAGTCACTATCTTTGTAAGTGTTTCACGCCCTCAAATTTATATAATCTACATTTCTAGATTCTGGGTCATAATTACCACTATTTCTATTTGAACCCGTCTTCCTCAGAAATTAAAAAATTTAGAGTCACTATTCTTGGCATGTGAACTTTTTCTTCTCCTTTCTTACTGTCATGTTTTTGGAAGTGTGTGAGAGGGGCTGCCTATTCTATACATTATTCTGAAGAAATAGCCAAACCCCAAGGTTCATCAGGCCTGTTGGAAAAGATTTGACGTGAGATGGTGGTTATCATTGTGCCTGGTCTAGATCTCCCTTTTGGTGGTTGACTTGGGCAAATAAAAATAAGACACGTCCTGCAGATTTCTCCTTTTAAATTCTTGTGTACAGTTGACCCTTAACCAGTGTGGGGATTAGGAGCACTGACCACCCCCCCACCCCAACAACACACACAGTTGAACAGTGGTTCTCAGTCTTGGCTGCACATTGGAATCACTGGAAGCTACACAATTTAATGATACTTGGGAACGGGAAGAGGTGGGAGTCCCATTCCCTGAAATGGTGCTTTAATTTTTCAAAGGACACTGCTTGGAGAGTCACTGGTTTTAAAGGTTGTGGTTTAAGCTGTAAACCCTGGGCTATAGTTTTCTTCCCACCTTCTTCATTAGAAAAGCATGTGAAGGTCTCCGCTGGGCTCAGCTTTACTAGGGGAGTTCTGCCTTTTGAAACCTCAGATCCCAAGAAAAAGTCTACTACTTTCAATTCAGTTCAGTCGCTCAGTTGTGTCCAACTCTTTGTGACCCCATGGACTGAGCACACCAGACTTCCCTGTCCATCACCAGCTCCCAGAGCTTGCCCAAACTCATGTCCATCGAGTCCGTGATGCCATCCCACCATCTCATCCCGTCATCCCCTTCTCCTGCCTTCAATCTTTCCCAGCATCAGGGTCTTTTCAAATGAGTCAGGTCTTCGAATCATCAGGTGGCTAAAGTATTGGAGCTTCAGCTTCAGCATCAGTTCTTCCAATGAATATTCAGGACTGATTTCCTTTAGGGTTGATTGGTTTGATTTCCTTGCTGTCTAAGGGACTCTCAAGAGTCTTCTCCAACACCACAGTTCAAAAGCATCAATTCTTGGGCACTCAGTTTTCTTTATAGTTCAACTCTCGCATCCATACGACTACTGGAAAAGCCGTAGCTTTGACTAGATGTACCTTTGTCTGCAAAGTAATGTCTCTGCTTTTTAATATGCTCTCTTAGTTGGTCATAACTTTTCTTCCAAGGAGCAAGCTCTTTTAATTTCATGGCTGTAGTCACCATCTGCAGTGATGTTGGAGCCCAAGAAAATAAAGTCTTTCACTGTTTCCGTTGTTTCCCATGTTTTTTGCCATCAAATGGTGGGGCCAGATGCCATGATCTTAGTTATTTGAATGTTGAGTTTTAAGCCAGCTTTTTCACTCTCCTCTTTCACTTTCATCAAGAGGCTCTTTAGTTCCTCTTTGCTTTCTGCCATAAGGGTGGTGTCATCTACATATCTGAGGTTATTGATATTTCTCCCAGTAATCTTGATTTCCACTTGTGCTACATCCAGCTTGGCATTTCACATGAAGTACTCTGCATATAAGTTAAATAAACAGTGACAATGTACAGCCTTGACATACTCCGTTCCCAATTTGGAATCAGTCTGTTGTTCCATGTCCAGTTCTAACTGTTGCTTCTTGACCTGCATACAGATTTCTCAGGAGGCAGGTAAGGTGGTCTGGTATTCCCATCTCTTCAAGAATTTTCCACAGTTTGTTATGATCCACACAGACAAAGGCTTTAGTGTAGTCAATGAAGCAGATGTTTTTCTGGAATTCTCTTGCTTTTTCTGTGAGCCAGTGGATGTTGGCAATTTGATCTCTGGTTCCTCTTCCCTTTCTAAATCCAGCTTGAACATCTGGAAGTTCATGGTTCACGTACTGTTGAGGCCTCGCTTGGAGAATTTTGAGCATTACTTTGCTAGCGTGTGAGATGAGTGCAATTATGCGGTAGTTTGAACATTCTTTGGTGTTGCCTTTCCCTTTGGGATTGGAATGAAAACAGACCTTTTCCAGTCCTGTGGCCACTGCTGAGTTTTCCAAATTTGCTGGCATTTTGAGTGCAGCACTTTCAGAGCATCATCTTTTAGGATTTGTAATAGCTCAGCTGGAATTCCATCACCTACACTAGCTTTGTTTGTAGTGATCCTTCTAAGGCCTACTTGACTTCACACTCCAGGATGTCTGGCGCTAGGTGAGTGATCATACCATCGTGGTTATCTGGGTCATTAAAATCTTTTTTGTATAGTTCTGCGTATTCTTGCCACCTCTTCTTAATACCTTCTGCTTCTGTTAGGTCCATACCATTTCTGTTCTTACCAGATACTAAGACCAGGTGTTTTAGGCAGAGGTTCTTATTTTTCTGTCACATGACTTTGCATGATAAACACTGGATTCTTTATGAAAGTATATCTATGACTTTCGGGGAAAATATATGTTAAAATTGTAATAAAATGTCTAGCTATATTGTCTGAACATCAGGTAACCATAATGTTCCAGAATTCCGTCTGAAATCTGAAAGTGCGAAAAAAGGCCTGAATTCCAGAAATAGCTGACCCAAAAGAACATTAAATATAGCCCTCAGGCTCTTAAGGCATTTATTAACATACACATTTTGACAGTTTCCTTTCTGGTTCCTTTGGCTCGCAGAAAATTTAGACAGGAAATGAGCTTGTGAAAATGTGAGTAGTAATGAGTGAAGCTGAAGATAGCAAAAGTCAAATGATTTTCAGTGTTTAAAACGGTAGAAAAAATTTGAAAATGTAAGAATTGCCAAAGTAATTTCTGAAATTGTCATGCATCCTCCCCCAAGTTTCCTTAAAAATGCTTCCCCACCCCATAGAGACATCATCTAATAAAATCTACAGAGGTTTTCAGTGAGGTGTACATGTGATACACGCTTGAATTGAATTCCCTATACCCCCAGACAAAAGACAAGACGTGGCCTTTGCCCTCTTCCAGTAAGTATTACTAGACCTTCACTGTGCTTTGCCTCGCTTTCCTCCTGTCTCATTATTGCCTAAAGAGACATGAGCCTTTGACTTCCTCAGTTAGTATGCATTGGCTGCAGTGTTGCCAAGTGTTTGCCATGGAATAGCATAGAATTTGTAGGTTTAAAGTGTTCATTGGACTTTTCCCTGCTTCTTTATAACAGCATACACATTCATGACCATTAATAAATGGAGGAGGGCTTGGCAACCCACTCCAGTATTCTTGCCTGGAGAATCCCATAGACAGAGGAGCCTGGCGGGCTACGATCCGTAGGGTTGCACAGAGGCAAGACATTACTAAAGCAATTTAGCACGCATGCACTCTGTAAGTGGCTTTACTGTATAGCAGAGCAGAAATTCTGGAGTCAGATGAACTTGCAGTTACTGTCACCTTTGGTTTGGCAGCTTGTTCTCATCTTTCTGTATCTTGGTTTTTTCTTTTATGGGGATAATAACAGTATTTAACTTTTGGGGTTATGATCACGTTAACTGAGAAATTTGTTAGTTGCTGTTATTACATAATAAGTTTCAGTAATTGTGCAATTGCTTGGTGTTAGCTCTTAACTCCTTTCTCTTCTGATGGAGTCCTCTCTGGAAACCCTTACTCAGTATTTTTGTTTTGGGCCCTGAAGTGTTAAATTTTCTCCAGACTTAGCTGCAACATTTGCAAATTCTGTGATAGCACATAAAAATGTGAACTTCTGGGTTTCTCTCCTAAAATGGAGAAACATGGTGGCACTGGCCTGGAACGTTTACTTGTGGAGCTGGATTGTAGTTGCTTCTTGAGAGGTAAAAGGCACATATCTGCCTTGGTCCTCACCGAGACTCCCTCATGCATTTGTGTCACCAACCTGCCCCCACAGAGGTCTGAAGCCTCCGTCCATTTCTCTCTGCACCTGGATCATCTGACTTTTAGAAAGTGTCCTGCAAGAGGCAGATCTAGTGATATCTGAACCCCCTACATCACCTTGGTGTGAAGACTTGGGCTTCTTTCTTTATGGATTTAGAGTGCAGCCTTGTCAGTGACTTTATGACCAAATTAGGACTTACTTTTAGCTTGTGTGTTAGTTTCTGAATTGTGTCATGGTGAGGGTGTCTTTTATTGCTAAAGCAGTTTCTTCTAAAATGTAGAAGGTCGACCCTTCTCTTTTTGACTAGGTGGATGGTGATGGATGAAAATAACTCTGTTGCTTTATGGTAAACTTGCTCAAGTGCTGAAGTTATATTTAGCTTTTGCAATAGGAGTCTGTAACACTATGTGAGAGGGAAAGGGCTTGCTAACTGGAGTCATGCTTCAAACCTTTCTACCAGAGGTTCCATAGAAGTTGCAAAGACCAGGACAGCATTTAATTTTTGATTTGCAATTGGCAGCTGTTAAGAATGCTTGATATTTGCTCACTTGAACATTAAATTCAGTTATAGAGGTAACCACAGTGTTCTTTGTAGAACTGACAGTCGGTGCAAGAATCCAAGATTCTTCCTAAGCTGCAGTAAATAAACTTCCTAGAGTCTGAACACTTTAGTTACTGCTCAGTACCCAGCTCATGGCAACCCACCTGGCGGGCTACAGTCCATAAGGTTGCAAAGAGTCGGACACAACTGAAGCGACTTAGCATGCACGCACGCACCAAGCTCATAGTAGGCATTCAGTCAGATTTTGCTGAGTGAATGCTACATGGACAAAGATATGCTTTAGATAAGGGTTAGGAAGCTACTGTTTGGTCTGGCTTGTGACCTGTTTTTGTACAGCCTGGGAGCTGATTATACTTTTTATGGTTTTAAAGGATAATATTCAAAGAATATGTGACAGAGATCCTTTGTGGCCCATAAAACCAAAAATGTTTGCTTTCTGTCTTTATTTACAGAAAGTTTGCTGATCCCTTCTCTAGATGATGGAGGTGCTCACTCCTCTCTCCTTTTCATTTATCTTTGCTCTTAGAAACGTAAATAATTGTTTTAGGTGGTGGCATCATGGTGGGATGTTTGTGACCTACTAAACAGGGCAGAGAGATTGCCAGACATATGAAAGCTTTTAATAGGAAACAGAAACTGCTTCTGCTGAATGTTTAATAAAATCCAGACTGACTTGATGTTTATAAGTCTTCAAGAACTGCTTGAACATGTCATTGCGTTTTTACTATATGGTGTCACCAAGAATTGGAAGAAAACTTTGAAATCCTCTTATTCAACCATTCATGAGTAAACTAAAGTATGGTGAGGAAACAAAGGACTTCTCACAATGAAAGCACTTTATAGAAACAAGGCTTTTCCCAAACTGCTGTATTTAATGATTTTTTTTTAATCGAAGATTTTGAGATGAGGATTACTAAAATAGGAGCATTTAGTCTGTTCACTGCAGTCCCTGGAGGGCACAGTGAAATATGACAGTATAACCTCAACCTGGCAAGTTCCTAAACCTCTATTTTTTCCCTTTAGTGTCTTCATCTGCTTTGATAATGATAGCAGTGCCTACCTCATAAAATTGTTAGGTGGAATAAATGAGTTTGTATTTGTGAAGCACTTAAAACAGTGTGTGGTACTAATACATCAATAGTAAGAACTGGATTAGTGTTTGCTAAATAAAGAAGGCAGTGGCTAAAAGAATAATAATGGTTTATTAATAGGTTTAAAAGTTTGAGGAGTCCTCATTGGCTGTTAAAACATTTATTACTGTGGAGAGAAAGTCCTTCTGATCCTTAATAAAATGCTAGAGCTGATATTTCTGGAGAAGGCAATGGCAACCCACTCCAGTACTCTTGCCTGGAAAATCCCATGGATGGAGGAGCCTGGTAGGCTGCAGTCCATGGGGTCGCTAACAGTCGGACACGACTGAGTGACTTCACTTTCACTTTTCACTATCATGCATTGGAGAAGGAAATGGCAACCCACTCCAGTGTTCTTGCCTGGAGAATCCCAGGGACGGGGGAGCCTGGTGGGCTGCCGTCTATGGGGTCGCACAGAGTCGGACACGACTGAAGCGACTTAGCAGCAGCAGCAGCAGCTGATATTTTGAGTACTTGAGACATAGTCTCCTTGCACCGTTATTGCTTATTCAGATATATGTCTGAGTCATTCAGCTCATATAAATCTTGAATCAGTTGTTGGTACTTTAAAATCATTTTCAATAGTTAATTCTCACAGTAGCTTTCCAGTCTTCCCATTTTAGAAGCTGAATACTATAGTAGAGCTGGAGGGGTAAAGTGGTGACCTTTGTTATGCTTTCTGATTTTAGAGGAAACAGAATCAACTATTTGGTAATGTACTCCAGAGAAAAATGAATCATATCTATTAACTGTTTTAATTAGATTCTGAAATTCCTGAAACGAGCCTGGCAGCTTAGTGAAATATCCATATTGTTTTTACCAAATCTCCAAGGAGTATGCCTATAGTAGTTTGGCATTTACATGGTATGTATTTATTTGAAGGTTTAATTTAAAAACTTTTACTTGAATTTTGTCTTTAATTGGCTGTTATCTTCTTACAGTTTGCAGTGTTGATGTGGGTATTTACCTATGTTGGTGCCTTGTTCAATGGTCTGACACTACTAATTTTGGGTAAGTCTACAAAATCAATAGAATGAAAAATTTTTTTAAAGATGGGGGACTTCCTGGCAGACTAGTGGTAAAGACTCCACATTTCCACTGCAGGGGCCATGGGTTTGATCCTGGGTGTGGGAACCAAGATCCTGAATACCGCACAGCACAGCCAAAAAAAAAATGGTGTGCAACAAACTTCAAGATGTTTTAGTGGAAAATATTCTTATATTGTAGGAGAAATAGAGGGATATACATTAGAGGTTGTGATCTTCTTAAATAAATTGCTAATACTTATACTATTTATGGACATGCCACTTTACTTCCTGAAGACTACTCCAACAGTGATAAACCAGATCAAGAGTGGCCTTATTTGATGTGCAGTCAGTCATATGTCTAACTAACTAGGGATACCTGTATTTTATAAAGTCTGTAATGTATAGCCAGAAGTGGCTGCCTTGATTAATTCATTGCTCTGCCCACCAGCAGCTGTGTCTATCTTAAGAGTGCTGCCAGTTTGATGACTTTGGTACGATTTAGGGAACAAACTCTGCAATCTACTTTAAGGTTGTGTATTTCCTTTTTCAGCTCTGATTTCACTCTTCAGTGTTCCTGTTATTTATGAACGGCATCAGGTAATTTAACTGCAGATTTCAGAATACAAAGCTCATTCTCTTATGTGGAACTTAGAAGTATCAGTGCCAGTTTCCAAAACCTTATAAAAACGAGAAATGTGGCAGTTTCTTAAGCCTTTAGTATGTTGGAACACAGTTCTAAGATTTTTTTTAGCAATGGTAATTTTCTAATAAATTCTTTATCTCTTTCAGGCGCAAATAGATCATTATCTAGGACTTGCAAATAAGAATGTTAAAGATGCTATGGCTAAGTAAGTATTTAAAATCTGCACTTTTTTTACACTAAGGCTAGGTGTACTGGACTTTGCAACAGTGCAGTATTTTCATGTTAAGACATACTAGTCAGTTTCAGTGATTCAAGTGTGAGTTGCCAAAAGATTTTTTTCTAACATTTGGATCATTGATTCTGTGTCAACTTACGCGTATCTAAGGCTTTGAGTCTAATTTGTGAGGTCAGGGTGGCAAAATTATAGCTTGTAGTTTGACAGCCTTAGGATTTTATTTCTTGTGTAAGCTGAGCAATGTACATATAAGTAAGTCTTGAAGGATAGACATTTTAAGAAGCAGAAAACAAAATATTGTAATTTCACAGTATTTACACTGACCTTTCCCCTCTCCTTCTCATTTGTAGAATCCAAGCAAAAATCCCTGGATTGAAGCGTAAAGCTGAATGAGAAAGCCTGAAATAGGAGGCTTAATAAACAATTAAATAAACAATAGGAGTTTATCTTTAAAGGGGATATTCATTTGATTCCATTGGGGAGGGTCAGGGAAGAACAAAGCCTTGACATTGCAGTGCAGTTTCACAGATCTTTATTTTTAGCAACGCAGTGTCTGAGGAAAAATGACCTGTCTTGACTGCCCTGTGTTCATCATCTTAAGTATTGTAAGCTGCTATGTATGGATTTAAATCGTAATCATATTTGTTTTTCCTGTATGAGGCACTGGTGAATAAAAAAAGATCTGAGAAAGCTGTATATTACACTTTGTCGCAGGTAGTCTTGCTGTATTTGGGGAACTGCAAAGAAAGTGGAGCTGAAAAAAAATAACCCTTTTCACAGTTTGTGCACTGTGTATGGTCTGTGTAGATTGATGCAGATTTTCTGAAATGAAATGTTTAGACGAGATCATACCACCAAAGCAGGAGTGAAAAAGCTTCCTTTTCTGGTATGTTCTAGGTGTATTGTGAAATTTACTGTTGTATTAATTGCCAATATAAGTAAATATAGATTATATATATATCTATATATAGTGTTTCACAAAGCTTAGACCTTTACCTTTCCGGCTGCCCCACAGTGCTTGATACTTCTGTCATTGGTTTTTATGTGTGTAGTTCCAAAGCACATAAGCTAGGAAAAAAAAACATATTTCTAGGCGCACTACCCTGTTTTCAACACGAACCGATGCCATGCAAACAGAACTCCTCAACATAAACTTCATTGCACAGACTTACTGTAGTTAATTTTATCACAAACTCTGGACTGAATCTAATGCTTAAAAATGTTTGCAAATATCAAACATTGTTATGTAAGAAATTATAAATGACGATTTATACAAGTGTGGTTTAAGCTGTACTGAACTAAATCTGTGGAATGCATTGTGAACTGTAAAAGCAAAGTATCAATAAAGCTTATAGACTTAAAAGATGTTTGGTATGTTGGTTTCATGAACCTGCTGTAGAATGAAAGTGTTAGACACAAAGGGTAGACGTCGCCTCCACCAGTGTGCACACTGGCTTGCGCTTCCAGAAAGGTTTGCTCAGTGTAGCCATGTTTACTTTGAAAACAAAAAGAACATGTCTACATAGTCAAATCTATTTGACACATACCAAAATGTTTGTTTTTAAATTATGTATTTTTTATACTTTAATTGAAAATAAATTCATGCACCAATATTTTAACATATGGAATACAGTGCAGGATTTATGAACATACATAAAATCATACCATATAAATGTTTACAAATCAGATTTAAGAACTTTTCTTGACACACAGACACTATTGCTCTTTAAATATAGTGTGTACATATATCATTGATAAATTTGTTCTTCACATAGTTATTTCAATGCAAGATTCAATCAGTATGAAAGGTCAGTGTACAATATAGGCAGACATGGTTATCACTCAGCATCACCAGTCACATGGATACAGAAAACAGAATTAGGGCTGCATAGGGACTCTAACTGTGGGCCCAACAACCTATCAGTGGATTAATGTAAGGCATTAATAAATTGGCATATAAAAATAGCTCAAATGAGTGATCTAATCCATTTAGAATGTTGAAGCACTTCTGTGGTAAATGTTAATCTATTTAATTGAAAATGCTTCGTTTCACCGTTCCTCTAAACTGACAACTGAAAATAGCCAGTAACTCAAGATCCAGAATTTTAGTTCACTGACTAGGTCTAATTGGTATAATGTATGTGCTCAGAGTCCCAGTCTGTCACCAACCTGCCTTCCACCGCATGCCATCATCAGCCTCTCTTGTCAGTGGTCAGCAAGTGTCAAGTATGATGATGGGAGGTGGTCCAGGCAGGGTGCTTCTGATTTTGTTGGCCAAGTCACATTCTGTCATCCAGCCAACTCTGAGCTAGATTATTTTGTTTTATAATCTTGAGTTATCAAATACTGCTTTGGGCTTAGGAATTTGTTCTGCAGAGATTTTTTTGAATCCAGACTTGACCTGTATCGTTCACCTGAAGCACATCACTGGAATCAAGTCCACCCCACTCTGGGAGTGGCCCTCCCAGTGCAGCCTCCGGGCACCTCCTCTATTACCATTTTAGGTTGCGTAGGATAAATCAGCTCATCTTCCTGGACCTACTTGAGCTTTTTTTTTCCCCCTTCTTCTTTTTTGTAGTAGAGGTTTGTTTTATTTGAAATGTTTTGGATGTTGTGGGTTTGGCACTCAGTATAATGAAACCCACTCTACCCACCTATCTTCCAACACCTGAACTTAAGTTTCTTTGCTTTGCTGCTCAACTTTAAATAGCCACTGTTTCCCAAGCACGTAACTAATGTCTTTCCTTTGGGAATCCTTGACCTAAACACATGACGTGGGTGACCAGGAATCTGCTACGATCCTGTAGCCCTCCTCAGTTTTGAAGTTTTAGCACCATATGTAGAAAGGAGATAATTTGTGGGAAGTGAGATAGCAGCCCACACAACGGGAAGCTTTCAAAGGCACTTAATGGATATAAAACTCTGCAAACGAAACATTAAAAAAATTAAGTTTCTCAACTTGTTTATACATGGCTCATTTGGTTTTGAAAGCTAAATGCGGAGAACAGAGGCTATCAGTATTTCTAGTATTTCAGTGAATCTAACTTAAGCTGTCCTGTTCTACTTCCTTATTTGTAAAAATGAACATTTTTAAAGTATATAGAAACATAATAGCAAAACATCTTTTGTAAAAGTTTTGATGCAAATTAAAAGCTACATATTGGTTAGGGTAACTGAGGCTTTAAATTTTGTCAGTGGGCTACATTATCAGATAGGATTTCTTTGTCAGTGTACTGAGTACGTGTAGTTTTTAGTCTCAGGAAGAGAGGTGAGCAGTCTTAACACGTCAGCACTGACCTTCCTTCTTGACATCCCAGTTTTGGAAGCTCCAGGTGATGGGAGCAGTCACATTTCACCAGCACTTGGAGCTCATGTAGCTTGTTGAGGCGTAGACCTTTCCCAGCAGCTGGCAGCCAGGAGGTATCTCGTCACGGCCTCTGTGGTTGCCAGCCGTGGCGGCAGCAGGAAAGCGGACTCTGGCATTTACAGGCATCGCCACACAAATACACTGAAAAGACAGACCAAACATTTTGCAGGGCTGGACGTCATAACTTTTGTCAAGTGACAAAAGTCATTCTTGCCAAGAGCTCCAGAGTCAAGCTCAGGCTGAACATTTTGATTTCAATTTTAAAAGACACACCAGGGATCTTGCCACCAATTAAAGGTCTATTGGTTATTTTTTTAAGGTCTATGTTATCTATTTGGTCTGGCTCTTTCAGCATGCCCCTTCTGAACGGGAGGACTGCTGGCAGCTTGACTTCACACTTCTCTTTTGTTACCACTGAAGAGGTTTTATCAGCTCCACTCAAGCAGGAGAGCTCTTTCTAGTGTTCGGCACAGGGCCAGGGGTGACAGGAGCCCATGGCTGCCAGGCCGAGGGGGCCCTGTGTTGGGAAGGTGACGTCCAAGCCCTTTATAGTGACCGACAGCCCCCTCAGATCTCCGGGTTAGCTTCTGTCTCCTGCTTGTTCACGGTTTGGTTGGTGCTGCTTTGGATGGGGGTCCTCCCTCCCCTGCCCACCCCGGGAGCTGCTGTCAGCCCTCTCTCAACAGCTCTAAGTGCCGCGACGGTTGACACAGTGGCCTGGAGATGGATGTTTCCAGGGGGGCCAGCAGAAGGCATCCTTTGGGGCCATTTTCTACACAATGCTTTTGGGTAGAAAGTGGGTTAAAGTTCTCTACAGGTACCTTTTCCACAACCTTACTCAGACTACTAAAGATGCATGCATTTCCCCTGTGAGCCCAGTCCCCAACTGAACAGAAACCTGTATTCATGTTTCTGTAAAGCTCTTCATCTACATGAGATGTGGAGAAGCTGAATGACTTCGGATGACCTCTTGCTGGTCCCCCACACTCCAAATAAGAAAGGCCCTTGGTGGAGGGACACGAGAGAGCTCCTTGGAGGTGCTGCTGCTAGGGGGTCCTTCCAAAACCCTGGAAGACCAGAGCATGGGGCCTCTTTCCCACTGAGCGGTGGTGAAGCTTAGGAGCAGACCCGGTTAGGAGTCCACACAGCTGGTTGAGGTTCTCCACAGCTACTAGCTAGCACTGGTACTAATGGCTTCACTCCTTGTCTGATCTCACGTGTAAAATCGGGTAATGTGTTCTGCATGACTGAGGCCCAGTATTACTATTTGTAAACCTCTCAGAGTTGTGGATTAATCATCCATGTTAAGAACTCTAGTGATGAACTGGAAGTTCTGAGTTACAAGGCCCGTGGACCAAGGTCACTCTGAGCTCCTGATTAGATGCAGTGGGTGCTGTGGGCTGTCCAGCAGCTCCTACTGAAACCGCCACGTGGAGGTTGGGTCTCTCAGCACCTGCCCCTCCAACCAGCAATGCTCAGAGTAGCTCTGACCTGCTCTTGGCTTCTCTCCAATCCCAGGCCAGCCTAGTGGGGACAGAGGCCCGTCACGGTTAGGGTTTGGGGTCACTGGATACTAAGTACCTTACACTGGGGGAGTCCTCACTGCATCTCTTGGTCACTTCCCATACCAGCCCCTCCTGTGCCCCTGGGAGGAGCTGACAACTGAGGTGGGGATGGTAGGGGTGAAGGCCAGGCCTTGGGGCAGAGCCAGGTGAATCAGGTTGGTACCTGCAGTCGTCTCCTCCAGTGCTGACTACATACTTGTCGTCATGAGAGAAACGGATATTCGTCACATGAGCTGAGTGACCAAAGTAACGCTTATGTTTGGCCTGTGAGCAAAAGGGAATGGAGGTGACTAAGAGAGCCTGTCCTTCAGCAACCCCGGACCACTTCCAGGACTCCGCTCCGCCTCCCCAGGCTTCCCTTCACCCACGGGGTGCCTATTAGGTTTGGACGTCTCTGGGAGCCAGCCCTTCACTGGCTTCCTGCCTCACTCTTGCCCTGCTCGGTACCCTCACCCCCATTCTCCTGGTTTCCAAGACTTCCCCTTGTGAAGGAGAGGAAGAGGTTAGGGGTGGCCAAGTCTCCCCAGGGCTGTGACAAGATTCCTCTTGTGCTAGATTCTAGATAGTCGTGTCCATGTGGCCACGATCTCTGGGAGAATGCAGAATGTCAGAGAGCCTGCAGGCTGTGCAGGGAGTTACTCTAAGGGAAACTCACAAATTTCTCTGTGCACGGAAAATCAAAGAGCTTCACCAGCCCAAAGTCGTCTCCCGTGACGATATTCAGGCCCGCATGGGTCACACAGGCGCAGTTGACGTCAGCCTTGTCTGCATTTCGCGGCCAGATGCCAATGACTTCGTCTCCCAGAATGCTGTTCCAACAGGAAGGGGAGTGAGGTGTGTGACAAGGCATCCTGCAGTCAGGCATCCTCTCCCCGGGGAGGAGAGGAAGAGTCAGTGCCGTCACGTGGCTCCTCTGTCCCCTCCCTCTCTGTGCACCTGCCCCAGCTCCTGCTGTTCTCTGCCTCGGCCCCTTTCACCCTAAAAGACAAGTTCCCTCCATCTGTGGTTCTCTCCCTCTCCCCTATAATGCTTCCGAGTATGTGTGGGTTTGGGAGAAGAGGGGGTGCTCCTTTAAGCTCCCAGGCTGGTGGTCTCATCTCTTCTGACTTGGCAGGGCCCTGCTGCTTACCCTGCTACCTGGCGACCAGCCCTCCCTCCCCGTCCCAGGGGTTGGAGGAGGCCTCACTGTACTGGAGGGGGCTTGGCCAAGAGCTGGGAGATGGTTTCCCTTTGAACTTGTTGGGTGGAGCTGGGGATGGGTGGGACAGATTACACAACAAGAGGGACTTTGCATTTCAAAAGCCCAGGTCAGATCAAAGCCTGTGGCCCAACCTAGGAGCAAGAAGCTTCGGGAAAGATCTCTGTCTCTGAGCTGCTTCAGATCCCAGCCCCACACAAACTTGAGGCTGAGGCCGGGACAAGAGTAGTCTCTCTTGGGACCTTTCCTGCAGTCACCTTGTCCAGGAGGCCCAGGTTATCTTCTCAATGACCACAGCTTCGGTGACCTGCTTCCCCAGGGGGACTTCATGTACCTGGCGCTTGTAGGCTCCTGTGGACACCTGCAGGCGGGAGGCAGCCACGCCCATCAGCATTCTTTCTTTTCTTCCCAAACGACTCCCCTTCCTATGTGCTGCTTCCCAACATCCACATCCCCACACCTTTCCACCAAACCCAAGTTCAGCTCCAGCCTGCAAAAGCCTGTGGTCAGCCTGCAGCCAAGTCTACACAAGCAGGGCATTTCCCATCCATTTTCTTGCTATTTTCCAAAGTTCTAAGGCAGTGGTTCGCCAACTGTGGTTCTCCACCAGCAGAAGCAGCATCTGGAAATTTGTTAAAAAGGCGTGCTCTTGGACCCCCACCCCCAACCCCCCATCAGATCCCCTGAAGAGGGTGGGGCCCAGCGGTCATTTTAATAAAGCCTCCAGGGGATTCAGGGGATACTCGCTCAGACGTGGGGATCCCTGTTCTCAGGGAAGCAAGGTCCTTCAGTAAACAACTGAAGCAAGTTTCTCATGGACAACAGCTAACATAGATGATCTCTGAAGTATCTAGGACCTGATCCTGGCTTCTCTGGGAACCTTCTAGAGGAAACCAATTGTTTTTCAGCATGTGGCTGCTGCCTCCATCTCCAGCCCCCTGTACCCCTGCGGTGCCGGCCCAGCCACCCTGATTTCCCTGCTATTCAGGAACGAGCTTCAATCTTTCTCACTTTTGGTTTTTCACGCAGAACGCCGGGAACCATGTTCCACTGTCTTGGTTGGCTGACCCCTGCAGACCTCAGTGTGAACAGCACCTCAGGGAGGGGAAGTGAATCTAAACTCAGTGTCTGTTAAATGCCCCCACAGGGCACTGTGCTTTTCCTTCTCAGTACATAATCAAAATTTGTAATTATGGGTGCACTGTGTGATGAGTTTAACGCTCCTCTTGTCCACAGCAAGGCAAGCTCCCGGAGAGCAGGGATCAGGCCCGTTTCTTCCACCCAGAAGTCTAATGTAGTGCCTGATTCAGTTCACACTTGACAAATGAATGTGTCCTCTCTCCTTTCAAAATGACTACCTGACTCCTGGCCAGCTCACAAATGCATATTTGTTCAAAGTGCTGGAGACATCATTGTTCTATTCTCAGTGCCATGAGTGGAAACCCTCTTGATCCCTCTCCATGGGTCAGTCCCCCCAGGGCCTTCACTCCAGGGTCATGGTCTGGAGTCTGGTTCCCAAGGGTGGAGGGGCCACACTACCCATGGGATTTGGAATTGAGATAAAGAAGTATAAGAGGCAACACAGGCTTTGGTGCAGCCCTGAGAACTAGGAATTAGGAAGCTTTGAAGGGGCGGACATCCTGGAATGTGAAGTCAAGTGGGCCTCAGAAAGCATCACTAAGAACAAAGCTAGTGGAAGTGATGGAATTCCAGTTGAGCTATTTCAAATCCTCAAAGGTGATGCTGTGAAAGTGCTGCACTCGATATGCCAGCAAATTTGGAAAACTCAGCAGTGGCCACAGGACTGGAAAAGGTCAGTTTTCGTTCCAATCCCAAAGAAAGGCAATGCCAAAGAATGCTCAAACTACCGCACAGTTGCACTCATCTCACATGCTAGTAAAGTAATGCTCAAAATTCTCCAAGCCAGGCTTCAGCAATACGTGAACCGTGAACTTCCAGATGTTCAAGATGGTTTTAGAAAAGGCAGAGGAACCAAAGATCAAATTGCCAACATCCGCTGGATCATCGAAAAAGCAAGAGAGTACCAAAAAAACGTCTATTTCTGCCTTACTGACTATGACAAAGCCTTTGACTGTGTGGATCACAATAAACTGTGGAAAATTCTTCAAGAGATGGGAATACCAGACCATCTGACCTGCCTCTTGAGAAACCTGTATGCAGGTCAGGAAGCAACAGTTAGAACTGGACATGAACAACAGACTGGTTCCAAATAGGAAAAGGAGTACGTCAAGGCTCTATATTGTCACCCTGCTTATTTAACTTATATGCAGAGTACATCATGAGAAATGCTGGGCTGGAAGAAACACAAGCTGGAATCAAGATTTCTGGGAGAAATATCAATAACCTCAGATATGCGGATGACACCACCCTTATGGCAGAAAGTGAAGAACTAAAGAGCCTCTTGATGAAAGTGAAAGAGGAGAGTGAGAAAGTTGGCTTAAAGCTCAACATTCAGAAAACTAAGATCATGGCATCTGGTCCCATCACTTCATGGGAAATAGATGGGGAAACAGTGGAAACAGCATCAGACTTTATTTTTGGGGGCTCCAAGATCACTGCTGATGGTGATTGCAGCCATGAAATTAAAAGACGCTTACTCCTTGGAAGGAAGGTTATGACCAACCTAGATAGCATATTGAAAAGCAGAGACATTACTTTGCCAACAAAAGTCCATCTAGTCAAGGCTATGGTTTTTCCAGTGGTCATGTATGGATGTGAGAGTTGGACGGTGAAGAAAGCTGAGCGCCGCAGAATTGATGCTTTTGAACTGTGGTGTTGGAGAAGACTCTTGAGAGTCCCTTGGACTGCAAGGAGATCCAATCAATCCAACCTAAAGGAGATCAATCCTGAGTGTTCATTGGAAGGACTGTTATTGAAGCTGAAACTCCAATACTTTAGCCACCTCATGCAAAGAGTTGACTGATTGGAAAAGAGCCTAATGCTGGGTAGGACCGGGGGCAGGAGGAGAAGGGGCCGAGAGGATGAGATGGTTGGATGGCATCACCGACTTGATAGACATGGGTTTGGGTGGACTCCGGGAGTTGGTGGTGGACAGAGAGGCCTGGCGTGCTGCAATTCATGGGGTCGCAAAGAATCGGACACGACTGAGCGAGTGAACTGAAGTGAACTGAAGGGGCGGTGGTGAGAAGAAGCTCAAGATGATTAGGGCTTGTTTCCTGCTTTCCTACTGAAGGATAACTCTACTATTTTTAATTCTATTTGACTTTCTTAAATTCTTAAGCCTTTGTTTGTTCAGGTATAAAATAGGAGGAAAAGCAACGTCCTTAAGGGGTTCCTGTGAACACACTAGCTGGCGAACAGTCAGCCCTGGTTTCACCTAAGCTGTTGTGAGTAATACTGTTATCAGTGGTTACACCGGTTATACTATATATACTTTATAGTATATCAATGGCTATACTATTATCAGTAAAGCCGAAGCATACCTGGATGTACTTGCCATCTGCAGAAAAATCTATCTGAATGACGAAGCTGGGGATATCTTTGCAGTAGCCAATGCGGTTCAAACTTGTGCCCTGAGTGAGGTCATAGAAGTCAACTGTGTGTTCAGAAGAACCAACGGCTAAGAATCTGCTGTCTGGGCTGATTCTAGAAAAAGCAATTCAAGAGCACGGTCTGTGAGGAGGGCTGTCTGGGGCTGATCAGGCATGAGGTCTGCTCTGGGACGGACTTCCCAAGCTCAAGGTCAGGTTGGGTAGCTTCTCCAACAGTCTAAGGAATTTGACAGCTTCTCTGGATCGAACCCCCCAGGAAAAAAGAAAATGGGTGTGTGCAGCCTTCTGTAGAAGGCTCTTCACAAGAAGTTTTTATCACACTCATGGGAATCAGCAAAGATATGTCTGAGAACTAACGTGTGAGAGGGTCTCCTACCAGAGCTGACTCATTGAAAGGGACCCTCTCATACGTGAGTTCTTCATCCCAGCCTCCTGGAATGGGAACCATGGGGAGGGAGAATGAATGCCTGCCTTTCTCCTCCCTGCCCAGACCACCTGCTATGTACCTGATATCTTGGATAGCAGATTTCCGGTCTCTTTTCTTCCCCCAAACTTTCAGGCTGTTCACCAACAAGACAACAAACTCTCCATTCTTCATGCCAATGGCCACCATCTCTCCGTCTGGGCTGTAGGCTGCACACCGGGCCGCGTGGCCCAGGTTCACCTTGTTTAGCAGCTTCTACATGGACACAAGGTAATACCCTGAGCTTGGCCACCTCAGCTAGTCTCCAGGGGAAATCCTGCACCCAGGTCACCTCTAGGGATACTCCAGACCTCTTGCTTCTTATAGTAAGAGTCCCTGAGGGGCCAAGGCGGGCAACGTGTTTTGACTGAGCAGCTGGGGAGATGATGTGGTTTAAGCAGAGGCTGGTGAACTTTCTCTGTGAATGGTTTGATAGTAAACAGTAAATATTTTTGGCTCTGCCAGTGAAGCACGAAAGCATCCACGGACACTGATATAAACAATAAAGCGCAGCTAACTGCAGAAACAGGCAGCAGGCAGACTTCATCCTTGGGCTGCAGCTTGCTGATCTTGTTCAGGGGAAAGAGTTTGAGCTTCAGCATGTGTTAGTTCAGATCTCAAATCCTGGCTCTGTCCCTAGCTGGGTGTGTTTGGGTAAGTTGCTCCTGTCTTTTCCCATATGTGTGTGTGTGTGTGTGTGTGTGTGCGCGCGTGCATGCGCGCACATGCTCAGTCATGTCTGACTCTGTGATCCATGGACTGTAGCCTGCCAGGCTCCTCTGTCCATGGAATTCTCCAGGCAAGAATACTGGAGTGAGTTGCCATTTCCTCCTCCAAGGGATCTTCCTGACCCAGGGATTGAACCTGCATCTCCTGGGTCTCCTGCATTGGCAGGCAGGTTCTTTACCTGCTGAGCCATCGGGGAAGCGCCATGTGTAGAGAAGTGATATTACAAAGTTGTTGTAAGCATTAGCGCTGGTATTTATGAAACATCTGGTATATAGTGGGTGTTAATAAACATAATCAATAATTACAAACTAACTTGAGTATGGGGATTCCCTAATAGCTCAGTTGATAAAGAATTTGCCTGCAATGCAGGACACCCCAGTTCGATTCCTGAGTTGGGAAGATCCCCTGGAGAAGGAACAGGCTACCCACTCCAGTATTCCTGGGCTTCCTTTGTGGCTCAGCTGGTAAAGAATCTGCCTGCAATGCGGGAGACCTGGGTTCAACCCCTGGGTTGGGAAATGGAAAAGGGAAAGGCTACCCACTCCCAGTATTCTGGCCTGGAGAATTCCATGGACTATAAAGTCCATGGGGTCGCAGAGTCGGACACAACTGAGCGACTTGCACTTTCCCTTTCTTTTCACTTTCAAACTGAGTATGACAAGCACACTTATCTTAGGCTTCTCCAAGTCTGTTCCATGATCCTGACACTGAAAATATGACTGAAATATTTACGAGCTATTTTGTAATGAAACCAAGTACTTTAATTATTAGAACATAAGTACTTTTTTACTATCAGCTAAGACTTGGTAAACATCAATCTTTCTTCCCCTACTCCTGATTATTTTCTGCTATTTTACATTTTTACTCCAGATGGATATGTTTTTTGAAATTTTTTGTATTTTTAATTTTTTTTCCAAACTCTAAGAGTAACTTGGTTGGAATTTTGATTGAAATGTTCCACTTGGGAACATCTGACATCTTAAATCATTTTTTTCTCTTCCCATCTGGGGAAGACATGATTTATCTCTTTGTTTTTTAGTTTCATGGGTTCTTTTGTGACAAGAGAATAAAGCATTCTCAGTGAGATTATTCCTGTACTATAAATATTCATAGAAGCATATGGCTAATAGATATACACAGAATGGGACTTCTTTTTACTATGAGTCTAACTTAGTTGCTGTGCTGTGGCTGAGCTCCTGTCCAACCCCATCCCCCATCTCTGACTGGCCTGACCCTGGCCAGACTTCCCCTCACCCCGCTTGGGGCCTCTGAGCCCAGGCAGTGTCTGCCCCTCACCTTGTCAGCCAGGTCCCAGATGCGGGCTGTGCCATCATTGCTGGCAGAGATGAAGATGTCCTTGGAGGGGTGTGTGGCCAGGCCCCAGATCTCCCCTTCCATGTGTCCATCAATCAAGATGTTGGAAGCAGCGTTTTTTTCACCAACTTCAATGATTTCTCCATCCTTGGTTCCCACTAAAATTTTTCCCTGTTGTAATCAAAACACTATTAGAAGAAAAACACTGTAGGATCCCACTCATACGAAATTCCTAGATGAGTCAAATGCATGGAGACAGGAGGTCGAACGATGGTTGCCAGGGGCTGGGTGGGGCAGTTATTATTTCACAGATGCTGAGCTTCTGTTGTACAGGATGAGAAATGTCCCAAGGAGGGATGGTGCAGCTGGTTACATAACAATGTGAATGTATCTGATACCAGTGAACTGTATGCTTCAAAATGGCTAAATGGTAAATTTTATGTTCTCTAGCTTTTGTCACAAGATAAAATAATAATTAAGAAAAAAACACTATCAGAGCAACTTGGGAAAGTGTAGGCACTGGTACTAAGACAGCAAGAGCCAGGAAGTGCTTTGTTTTTAACAACGAATTCACCATCCTTAAGTGATAGCCACCCCCCCCCCCACTAGGCCTTTTTTCCCTCCAGCCCCTTGAGAAGAAGTCCCCCAAAGCCCCCCATCCTCTCATCTCTGCTGGAATGTTCCAGTGACTCTGAGCTCACTGCAGAGCAGGGCAGCCAATTTCTGCTCTAGGACAGCCCAAACTCTTCCTCAAACGGAACAAAATCCATCTCCTGATGACTTCCAGGTTCTAGCCCTCATTCTGCCTTCATCTCCTGTAAGTCTAATTACCCTTCCCTTCCAGATGACTATCGTGTATCTATTTAAAACCAAAATTCCAAGTTTACAATTATGTAGACTCAGGTTTGCCTTTTTTAATGGAGAGCGTCTAGAAAGCAAGTTTGTAGACTGATACCAATTCCAACATATAAATACAAGGTATTAAACAGAGGTCAGGAGATTTCAAGTGCTTTAGAATCTCCTGGGGAATTAAAAAAAAAAGAAGGAAAGGAAAAGAGAACACACATATCAAAGCCAAGGCCCTACCCCTGAGATTCTGATTTGGCACACTGGGCAACAGCCTGGATATCCATATTTTAAAAACAAAAGCCGAACTCCACAGTTGTGTGTGATATTTAGCAAAGCATCTGACAAAATGCCTTAGTGTGGTGGTCCTTAGCTTTCCCCATCCTGGCTGTGCACCCCTGGGCCTGGGCAAACTGCCTAATATCCCTGTGTCTATAACAAGAGCAGCTGACATCTACTGACTGTGACCAGGTGTTAGCATAATGAAAGGCCCTGGGCACTGATGATTCGTGCAATCCTCACAACCACCATGAGCTGGACACAGAAAGGCTAAGTAACAGAGCGAAGGTCACATGGCCACTTCTCCTGGGTGAGCCATGCTTTGCATCCAGGTCTGTCCCACTCTGCTAAACTGCCTCCCTCTGCAGTCTAAGTCACACCGGGGAGCCTTGTTCTCAGGACTCGACCACCCCCCAGTACAGGGCAAGTGTGTGGCTGGGGAAAGGCTGGTCCGCCCGCTCACTTTGCCACGGCACACGGAGCGCACGCACTCCACCAGCTGCCCTGTCTCCAGCTGGAAGGCCCGGCAGCGCTTCATCTCCTGGTCCCACAGTTTCACAGCACCTCCTTCTTTGGTCCTGAGAAAGATCAAGAATGTGGCAAGTCTGCCCTCATCCGAAGACTGCCCAGGACCCTCCACTCCCTTCTCTCCCCGCCATCTCCTCAAGGTCCCGGCTCCACATCCCTGGGCCCAGCAGGACAACCCCTTAGGGTGGCCCCTTTCATAGGTCCTGCTGATGAGCCACCAGAACCCCTTGAACTTGCAGATTTCCTTGACGGCTGTCAAATGCTACCATCGTAAGAGGAAAGAGAATCCAATCTAAAAAATCAAACTGTGCTTTTCATTAGATTGGACAATGAAGAGGAGCACTTGGCCTTCACAGGGTCGCAGTCCCCACTGGACATCTTTCCCTTCATCTCACCCCTCCTGCTCCCTCCGGAAGAGCTACCGGCAGTAATACTTGATGGACAGCAGAGTCACCAGGGCTATTCAAAAGCATCTGCCCAGGTGTTAAACTATAGGACTCCGCCTCTCTGAGCCTTACTTCTGCAGATTCTGACCCAGGGCCCTCTTGGAGAGATGGCAGACTCATCACCATGATGCAGAAGAAACAACAGAGTGAAAATCTGCATTTTCCCCAAGTTAGAGATGCTTCTGTCTGTTTCTCCCAAGACCATCACAAAAGACCAGCTGTTCCCAGAGGAGCTCCAGCTTACGGCCGTTCTTTCCCGCCGGTCACGATGAGCCCATCCCGAAGGGTCGTGTACATGGTGAAGACAGGGCCTGTGTGAGCCTTGGCCACCAGGCGGACGAGGAAGTGGTCCTTCCACACATAGACGTCGCCGTTGATGGCACCCGTGAAAGTGAGGTTGTTCTGTCAACAGAGGGACACCCTCCACACCAGGACACTGGCTGTGGTTCTCAAGAGGGCCCCCTCCCAGCCACCTGCTCCAGTGCCAAGAAACAGGAGCCAGAGAAATGCATACACAGCTTAGATCAACCTTCTGTATCATGTGAAGGAAAGAGGATTCTACAAAGAGCACATAGTAAGGAAATCACCCAGCTCTGCAATTCACTCTGCTGAGTTGGCTCTGGGGACGGTTGATTCCCCATTGAGCACAGCTCTGCTTTTAAATGCACTTCCGCTCTGGGAGCAGCCCCCAGTGACTGCAGGGCCGGGCGGGACCCCAGCCTGCCAGCAGACTCTCCTGGGCTCATCTACCTGGCCAGGTAAACCCACACGGGGAGGACCAAGAGTTGGCTGTGTTCTAGAACGTCCCTGGGTAGCTCCTATTGCCCGAGGACCACCCACAGCCTGTGCGAGGGGGTCATTAGGGGACTTGTGGCATGAGAGGGCAGGGATGCTGTCTGGTGATGGAAATGTCCCTCAGCTTCTGCATTGATCGAGCTCAACACGACGGGCTTGCAAGTCAGTGTGACTCTGGAATAATGAACCTCCAGCCCTGGGTGGGGGTTCTGCTTTTTTCCAATTAACATTTTGAGGGGAATGATACAGTCAACTCATTCATCTATGCTAAGGAAACAAAACAGTGCTTGCAAACAGTCCAATGAAGGAGATCCTATGGAAACGGCTTTCCGGTTGTTCACAGCTTTTAGCATATAACTGCCCACCCCATGCCCCCAGGCTTCCCTCTCAGGAAGCTTCTGCTGGAACTCACAGCACCGAAGGCCACGGACAGCATCGTCTGCATCTTGGCAGCCTCCATAGACCCGATGACCCCTTTCTTGTAAAGCAGGGCGCTGCCTGCCAGGGTCCAGAACTTCATGTGTTTGACCCCAACCGACACAAACTGTGTGTCTGAGTCAGGGCGAAATTCCACCACGAATATGCGCTCCAGGTGGCCCCCTCGGCTGGCAACCTTGGCACCTGCGAGGGTGAGAGAGTTGGGTGAGGCCAGGCTATGCTCAGCTCAGAAGCCTTGGTGGTTGGTGTCAGCTACTAGATCCTATCACTGGCTCAGAACCCTTCTATACAGACCTAAGCACTGCTTCCAACAAAGGCAATGGGAGAAAACTACCAGAGAGAAGTCTTCTCTTTATCCTGGGGACTTGTTTAAAAGTCCTGGCTCTACCAGTCCACTCTTGGAGGGTAGAAGGGGCCCTAGGAGACCACGAGGCAGGGTAAGAACTACACTGTGGCAGGCCAGAGCAGGTACTGCCCAGAGGGACAGACGGGACATTGGGAGAGTGAGCCTGAGCTGAAGAGGATGATACTGTGTACAGGATTGATATGACCTTCTTCTAATGAATGAGGAACAGACGTGTTCTTGGCTACCGCAGAGAATACGGTTAGTACCACAGCAGAAAGGCTTTATGAAGCAAGTTACACCCTCATCTAAGAAACGGCTTTCAACAGTGGGTGGGCTGTGTGAGGAAGTGATGCTGGCGTATACGTGACAGCATTTGAGCAGAAAATGGAAAGAAGCCTGAGAGGAATGCGTTGGAGGGATCTGTCCATGGGATGGATCCTGACCAGGCAGGAAGGCTTCTCTAAGTCCTTCCAGCTTTAAGACACTGCATTTCTCCTCTGGGGCTGAGTCTACTTAGTCAGCTGGCCATGTGACATCACAAGCAATGACCTGCATCCCAAGGATACAGACTATGGGGCCATTTGGACACAAGACACTGATGAATAAGAACGAGAAAAGGAGGGAACATGACGAGTCTCATCATAAATATCTGCAGGTCCCCAGCCTCTTTTCTTCAGATGGAGGCTCAGGAGGGACTGGAACTTCCCTCCCGCTGGGCTCATTTACTGTCCCCTCTCATGGCCCTGCCATGGGAAAATGCTGAGATCATGGGATTCTTGAAATCCTGGTTGGAGAAGTGCCACTTCTGTGCGTGCCCGGCTGAGCATGCCCCAGATACAGGCAGCCGGGCTGGAGATGGACCTCATTAATGTCTTAACTAATTGGATCTGCTTTTGCCAACTGGGAGAATATACCCAAAAGATTGCATAATTTTGATTCAAAGAAGACTGTAAATTTAGTAGCAGCCTGTGTGTGCACGTGTATTGGGGGAGGACAAGAAAGAAATCTTATTCCATTAAATGTAAACCTCAATTATAAGGTGAATCCCCATTTCAAAAATGTTAAAAAAAAAAAAAAGTGTTTCTGAGACAATGGTGGTAAAACCCCATCCCGTTTCCTGTAATAAGACAACGAGGGTGCCAAAGCCACAGCAGGATCCAGGGGTCACCAGACGGACTGGGAAGCTTGTGTAGGAAGGTGATTAGGACAGAAATAGTGGAGGGTGCTGCCTGTTGCCTGAGGAGGAAGGCAGTCAGCCCTGGGCCACATTCCCAAAGACTCTTCACTGCCCAGCCCAGGACTCCGGGGGCCATGGGGTTCAGGATACAGCAGCAGCTGACCAGCAGCTTCTTTAGGACTCCACAGGCTGCCCTGGAGCAGTATCGACAGCGGGCCATGGAGTGAGGCAGATCTAGGCTGGAGCCCAGCCCATACCACGAGCAAGCCCCACAGAGGGACAGAAAGCCCGCTTCCCTTACCCTCCTGCCAGCGCCAGACGGTGATGGTGTGCTCGGGGTCCACGCCCACTGACACCAGCAGCTTCCCGGTGGCGCTGAAGTTGATGTAGTTCACGCCCTTCGAGTGGAAGCACCGTAGCATGGACACGGTGTGCTTGGTCATGGCGTCCCACACGTGGATGGAAGGTGTCGTCCCTGAGTGTGGGAGGCAGGACGAAGAGCTGAGGCTGGAGATCAGCGGAGCGGGGGCAGCGCCGACGCCCACCTAAAAGCTTCTATAAGACAAGTGCTCAGGGGCGTCACAGAGACGGGGCTAAGAGACCCACGGCCTGGCCTGGTCGGAGGTGAGAGATGAAGGGAAACACTTGCCTGCTGTGCTTTCAGAGGCAGAGACCTAAGGGTGTTTACGTCCAACACACACACTCGAGGTGGAGTTGATAAAAAGGAAATCGGTGAGGTCAAAGATTTGTATCTGCGACTAAGCTAGATACAATGAGCAAACACGGTAGATCGACATGATTTTGCTGTGCAGATTCAAACTACTCACGGATGGAATAGCCTTACCTGGGGTCTCCGCAATATCACCTGCATTGGGTGAGCAATGGCAATGAGGAAGCGTCAAGGGAAAACAATAGCTGAAATAAGTCATGTTTCTAAGAGTGAAGCACTTAACACCAGCATCAAAGTTCCAAATTAAATTAAAAAAATGGGCATGGGTTCAATGAAAACAAGCAGCAAGATATGTTTGCAAAAACTGCCTTTGAAATGACAAAGTTAAAAAAAAACAACAACCATCACTCGTCACAAATGTGAATCAGTTCACATTTGTCACTGGCAGTTTCCTAGGGTAAGGAGAGTCAGGCACACATATCGGAATCCACCCTCGCCAAGCACAACCTCCAGGGCCCTTCATTTAAACCTGGGCTCTGAAACAGTATTCTTACAGCCCCCAGGGCTGGGGGTCGTTTATTTGGATATTGAGTCTCTGGTCTGACTTAATGGTCCCTTGGAGTCAGCATCACTGGATGTGTCAACTCAGACAACACAGATTCAATCAGGGCTCAAAAACTCAACATCGACATCAAGAGAGGGTGGCTATCAGTGACACACCCCCCCCACTGCCGCCCCAGTAGCTGCCGATAAATCAATAAATCAATGTCTCTCCTCAGAGGAGAGCGACTCAGCATCTGCAGGCCCCTCCTACCTATCTGGCTGGTGGCCACTACGTTCCTGTACTTGGGGTGCTGGTTCACCGTCAGGCAGAGGATGTCGTCCGTGTGCTCCAGGTAGAAGCTCTGGCTCCCTAGGAGAGACAGGGCAGGGTGGGCAGGGGCATGGATGAGCTCTCAGGGTGGCCCTAAAGCTCCATGAGGAGTCTTGGCAAATGCCCTGTAGAGGTGAGAGCTAATAGCGCCCAATTCTCACTTACAGAATTGTCCTTAGGGAGTGGGAGATGCTTTGTCACCTGGACACATCCTGCCCCAAGATTAGGAGAGCTAGTGCCTGTTATCTAATCCAGATCTAACACACAAGCTCCCTTCAATCCTCCCGCATCCTGGGTGCAGCCAGAGTGCAGTCCAAGTGCAGAGGTGTCCAGGGTCCAGAAAGTTTCCTCCTCCCATAGCCCAGGACCCATGGCTTCTCACTGTCTTCCTCTGAGTAGGGTGGCGGGGCGCTGGAGACAGTGCTTTACTGACCAAAATGGCACCACTTACTCATCAGAAAGGGAAGACTACACTAGGAAAATGCTTGGGAAATCCCTGTTAATTATCTTTATCTATCAAAGTGCTAATCTAGCAGGTACTTGGATGGCATGAGTGATGGTTTTATTCCTTGAAGCCCTAAGTCAACATTTGTTGCAAATAGAAGAAAGGACAAGAAAAGCTTTATCATCTATTGCAGCAAACGGTTTGCTGACTTGACTGCCCAAGTGGCCACTGTGGCACAGGAACTGAGAGGTGAGTGATGGCATCGAATACAAGGAAACAGCACTTTGCTACTAACCTGATAACATGTGGCTAGAAGACTGAGAAAAACATAGAAGAAATTCCAAGGTCCCCCCCTCAAAAGACAAATCTTTATGTTCCCAGTGATTTTACCATCTTAAAAAAAAAAATCTATGCATAAACTACACAGAATTATGAAGGAGCGTAAAAATTTGAGAGGGAAAAAAGTTTAAGATATAAAGCAAATAAAGGCAACATATTACCATATTTAAATCTTGTGGTAAAGATAAGGGTGTCTCAATTTCTGAGTGATTCTTTTTGCTTGAGTTGTTTTTTTTAAAAATGATTTTTAAATTTATAGTTAAATTCTATAGTTAAGGGAAATGTAAGGAATTTTTGTTAATTATTTCACAGTTCTCATTCTCATTGTGAATCTGGTTAAATATTTGAAACAGGCAACACTTGAAAATCTGAGCTGCTAAAACATTTGGTGACTTAGGAATCAATGAGAAAAACCACTCCTCTCCCCCTTGCTTGGTTGTGTTACTGTCTATAAAGCTTTCGCTGCTCTCCACACCCTTTCTAGCTTCCCTCCATCCCTCTCAGCCTCCGTGGAGCTGAAGGAAATACAGACACCTCCTTGCCATGGGCTAAGATGAGATGCAGCTGGGTGAGAGGCAGGGAGAAAGCAGGTCTGACTCTGTGAACAAGGGCCTGAGCATCTTCCAGGACTGAAAGGCACCAGTCTGGAACGGAGTGGAATGGTTCTGAAGGGAAGAGAAAGTTTAAGCTATGGGGCATATAACCAGAGGGAAAGTGCGCAAAAGGGCTAGAACAAACATCTGTGTTCAGACAGCGGTTTCTCCCGATCAGTTTACCTGTGGAGAGGTTCTGAACGATGCCGGCCGCGGCCGTGTGGAAGATGATGTCTGCACCGTCATTCAGGTAATGCAGGTTATTGCGACAGTCAAAGCCTCTGTAGCCAAAAACGTGGTCGAGAGCCAGCTCCTACACTCCCAACACAGGATGAAAGGACCCTTAGGGGAAGTACGAGCAGAGGAACAAACCCGCAACGTGGGGACAGCCCCACATAGCGTGGTAACGACTCACTCCTCAGCCAGCTGGGGATACAGGGCAGCCCTTTCTTAAGCTCCCCAAGATGCTGGGGGCAGCCTCACACATAGAATTACAATGATTTTTCTAAATAAGGCTTCCCAAATGGCTCAGATAGAAAACAATCTGCCTGCAATGCAGGAGGCCCGGGTTTGATCCCTGGGTCAGGAAGATCCCCTGGAGAAGGGAATGGCAACCCACTCCAGTATTCTTGCCCGGAGACTTCCATGGACAGAGGAGCCTAGCGGGCTACAGTCCACTGGGTTGCAAAGAGTCAGACACAACTGAGCAACTAACTTTCTAAATAAACTGGATTTGCTTCCCTGCTTCTCAGGTGAGGCAAAGCCTACCGAAGTGATGCCCAGTAAAGGCTGTCCCAAAGTTGCACATCCGTGCCTTGGCGGGCACTCTCGGAGGTGAGCTGAGGGTTGGCTCAGGGCTCTTTGCTCTGATCCCCTGGATGCAGCGGGGACTGCAAAGCAGAACACTGAGGCGAATGCCATGCTCATTCTGTTGCTGGGTGCTTGCCCTACAAAGTTTCTATACCATTTGCATTCTTTTTTCCCCTACAGTCTTTCTCTTCTTCCTGTCTCATCTTCTAAGACAAAGAGCAGTGACTGGTTCATATCAGACCTGTTCTTAATTCAGCTTGACAGCTTGGCTGTCATTGCTGGCAGCTCTTCTGTCCTGGGCACCGGGCTGGTTTGGGTTAGATATGGGGACTGATTCAAGATTAAGAAGATGTGGGTCCCTTTCCTCTAGGTTCCCTGATTCTAGCCTTTTCTCTCTCCAAAGCTTTCCAGTTGCAAACATTAGATTAATTTTAAAATACCACAACACGTCCCTACTCAAAAACATGCACTGACTTTCACTACCTATGGAATAAAGTCCAAACTCCTTAAGTTGGCATAATGAGGCCCTGCTCTCACATCTCCCATGACCTTTTGTCAAGCTGATATATCCATTTAGACCATGTATCAGGAACTTTCCTATTTATATGACTCTTTTTTTTTTTAATCTCTCACCCGGAAAGCTCTTCTCCTCCTTAGCAGCTCCCCACCCCGAGTCTCTCCCCTTACCAGGTGCTTCCCAGAAACTATGTGTGTAATATGTGATCCCCAGTCCCATGGACAACTGTCTCAAGCTGGGTCAATCAGATAGTTTCCCCCAGGAATTTAGAACTGGGGATGCTGGTAGGCTCGGCTGCCTAATTAACTGAGGAGATGTAAATGCAGGTATTGGACAGCATCACAGTCTACTAAAGTAGCTCAAGAAGTCTGCAGGAAAAGAGAAGGATGCATCAGGCACACATGAGGCCCTGCTGGGCAGAAAGAGGCACCGTCTTGGCTGATGACAGCCTTTCGGTTTCTGAACCCTGTCTTTCCTAAAGTTCAGCTGCATTTCCTGACCTGTGCTGTTTCCATGATAATCATCCCTCCCCAATATATTCTCCTCTTCCAATAAAAAAAATTTAACTTAGATTTTTCTGGCCTCAAGGAGTTCAGAGTGTAGTAGGGGACAAATGAGTGTGAAGTAATGGCAGTAGAGTGTGGGACAGGGCTGCGGAGGAGGGGGTGTGTGTGGGGGGTAGAGGGCAGGAGGGTTTAGGATGGGGAGCACCAGAGAAGCCTGCACAGAGAAGAAGGGGGAATGATGGGGTGTGGGAAGGAAGGGGAGGCTTCTGAGACCTGAAAGTCCCAGGCAGCTTCAGAGAACACTGATGGCTTCGGGGTTAGAGACATGAGTTGCTGTGGAGAATCTTAGGTGACGAGCTAGGATAGGGGCTCCCGGGTCTGAAACCATGATTGTGGATCCCATCGGGAGAGTGGGGCCCTCCTGGGTCTCAAAGCCGGGGTGGAGAGAGAAGAGTTATGTTTTCAAGAGCTGACTCTGTGGGCAGCAGGGCATGTGTCAGAGAAGAAAGGGAAGGGTCTGGAGGCAGAGAGAACAGTTAGGAGGGCTCTCTCAGAAAACAGCAGGTACCCCGGAGCTGTCATCCTCAAGTCTTAACAGCGGAGTTCAAATCACTCTCTACTCACTGGCTTAGTGATCCGGGGCTGGGACCTAACACATCACTAGACTTTTCTGAGCTACAGCACCCTCATCTGTAAGATGGAATAATAATGGTACCTACCTTGTAGACTTGAGGAATGTGTGAAATACTTGATGGGAAGTATCAATATATAGCAAAGTACCCAGCACCCGACAAGCGCTCAAGTGACATTATAGACACTGAATAAGCTCCCCTGGGTGGCACTAGGTACAGGGAAAAGGGACCAGGTCTGAAGGACACAGGATATTTTGGGGATAGTACCCACAGGGCCTGGTGGTGGGGTTGAAGGAACATGACCCAGGGGATGTGACTCTGGTCACTGCTGGGGAACACAGTGCTGTGTGGAAGGGACAGGGGAGAAGCGAGAGTCAGCTGGTCCAGTTGGGGTAACCTGAAGGCATCCGTGGGACTTGCAGATGGTGATGTCCACTGGGACATCGATGGCAGATGGAAGAACAAAATAGTGTAACCTCCTCACCTCAACCAGTTTCTTTTTTTTGGTGATATTGTTCTTCTGGAGCTTCTCAGGCTGGGGAGCCGCTCTGCTAACGGGTGGTCTGGAACAGAGAGTGTCCAAAAGAAGCAAAGTGTTGAATAAAAGGCAGCAAGGTTGCCTGTCCAGTGCGGCCAGCTAAAACCAGCGCCAGGCTCTCTCTGTCCTCCCCTACTCGGAGGACCCCACACCCCTGGGTTTGTCCTGTCCAGGCCCCTCCCTAGCCCCCCTCCCACCCCCAGAAAAAGCAGCTTCTGACACTTTGGGCCCTGGATTCACAGGCACAGAGTTGGGCTTCCCTACACGTAAGCATAGCAGTCAGAATCAGCCCCTCTCTCCTGGGAACCAGGAAGAACGCTTGAGCCAGAGGGGTTGGTTTTAAAAATAAAAGGCATCTAAGCCTGAGAAGGAAGGGGCTGCAATTCCTGAACCCACTGGCTATTTTCAGATGGGGATGCACTGTTCAGTATTAGGTGCTCAGAGATCCTGGCGTGGTGTGAAGTGGGACTTACAAGCCAGGCTGGGAAACCGGCCCTGAAGGTCAAGTGCCCAGGTCATTCTTGCCCACAAAGGGCAGATAGGAAGCAAAGGGATGAAGGCCTCGGCCCTACCCCTCAGGGCAAGCTCATGGTCTGCATTCAACTGCTACCACCACACTGAAGCTTGCTTTTACCTGCTCAGCTCTGCAGATTTGGACCTCCAATTTTAATTAAGAAATTTCTCTAACGGGGAAGCTCTCAAGAACTCCTATAAGAGGAGGGCAATTTTTGGGTACCATGAGCTTCCCTCAAATGGGACTTCTCTGCATTTAGAGACCCTGGGAGGGGCTGGGGAGGGGCCCAGCTTCTGCCACATGTTCCAATCCATTAGCTCTGGCTTTTGGGGCTACGTAAAGAGAAAGGATTACCTGGATCCCCTTGTAAGCAGCAAACAAAGCCAAGTGAGAAACTTAGTACAGTTTAGGGCTGCACTAGCAACCACCTCATTCATGCACAAGCATCGTCCAAGTGAACAGACATTCCTGTGTGGCACACACCATGCTTCCCGAACATGCCAGCAAAGAACTAAAACAGAAATGAAAGAGTGCACCGCTCTACCAAATTCAGAAAGCTCGTACCCTGGCGTCTCTGGGCAAACTCTGCACTAACGCGCCTACAGGATAGGGAGAAAAAAGGAGGCCTTGTCACTGCTTCCGCGCACTCTCTGGGCTGTGCCAATGCGCTGGGGGGCCTCTGCTTAGTTTAGAGTGCGCTGGGGAGGGACTTGTGGTCAGAAAAACAATCACATCCTCCTGGATGTCGGTGGGAGTCAGGCACAATGGCCACTTTGTTTCCGAATCAAGTTCAACTCATAATTTAGCCTAACAGTTCCCAACGTTTCTCCGGAGGGCAGCGTGCCTGCTGGAACGGCTTGCATTTTTGTGCTCGGGAGAAACAAGGTAGCTTTATTTTCTCAGAAGCTCTTCAATCAAAACATGTTATGTAATCATAAGTGATAATTGGACCAAATGGCATCACCATCAGCACCAAAGAATAGGGAGAGAGCACATCTCTGCAAATGACACCCCCGGCTGACATCACCGCTGCCAAATTAGGCAAGAGCGGGAGGCTGGGGGCAGGCGGTTCTCACAATTAGACTGCATGCACGGTAATTATTGCTTCCTGGGACATCTGCTCTTTCTTCTGTTTTAGTGGAACTTTTAAATGAAATCCGTGGGTTTCTTCTTCCACCTAAGAGTGTCTGCGTGTACGATAAAAGCAAGCCAAGGTCTGAGATGGGAGCAAGGGGCCACGGGAACTAGAGCACGGTTCATACGGCAGAATCTGAGATTACACGCAGGGCTCGTTTTCAGGGCATACACGGGCTGTATAATATGTCGCATATTATACAGTGTATACAGAGTATGCAAACAAGCACAAACACTGTGTACTTATATATACAGTGGATTGTATATATATACACGTGGAGGCAATCTGATGCTTTTTTCACCTTGATTTTCAGTAAAAAACTGAAAAGTAAAGCAATCTCAGAATGTTTTCTTTCTTATTTCACAAGCATGTTTACAGCTGTACTGCTTCAAAACTGAAGATGAGGGGGCAAAAGGCAGAAACCTGCATTGTGGCAAATTCAGCAGAGTGTTAAGTATAGACCCTCCACGGCTGTGAATTCTGCATGAACGCTTAGTTCTAGATGCTCATCCAACACCTGGGCTTTTGCAGAGTGCTGCGCATACTTACTTGACAATTCCCTGCCTCCAAAGGAAAGCAAGTTAAAACACAATACAAGCATTAAAGGCTTCTTTCCAGGCATCTATAAACAGGGTTCGTAATATTAGACGTGGGAGGGACTGCCAACAATTTCAGCCACAGCCAAACCCTGGAGGTTTAGTATTTTTCAGTGGATCTAAATCCTTCCAGATTCAGATTCCTTTGGAAATGTGACTCTGAAAAGCTTTGCTGAGGTGGGAAAGAACAGAGCGTGTGAGAACATTCACTCACTTTTCAGTCCAATAAACTCTTTATAGTTGGTTGTTCGCAGCTGGCACACAGGATGGAGAGTGAGGAAGGCCTTGAGCATGACTGGGAATCTGCAGGGAGGTTTAGGGCTGGGAAGGATGATGGGGTGGGGTCAAAGATGGGAGGAGCAGAGACAGGAAGGGGTCTCACAGGGCAAGTGGGGCTGTGAAGAGACTTGGGGAAAAAAGGAAAGTTTCCATTGGGAAAAAATTTAAGGAGGGAACCTGGCCAAGAGAGCAAGCAAACTGGATAATCAGGAGAGAGGAGGAAGATCAGGCCTACGCTTGGAGAGGATACAAGGAAAAGCGGGTGGAGGTGGGAACCTCAATGAGGGGCCTGTGAGCTCAAGCTTGTGACTCAGTGTTAAGTAATGAGGCAGCCCTCTTCCTGCCCAGTGCTAGGGGGGCAGCTGCTGGAGACCCACCCCACACCCATGAGTCACCACTCCAGGCCCTGTGTTCCCTGTAGGCACAGAAGGACCTTGACAGTTCAGTCCTACCTGTAATCCCATAGCCCAGCAGCTCGGCTGTGGAAGAGAAAGCTTAGACTCACATGAAGATGTGTGGCGTGTTACCATGACACAGGCTGTCACCCTACGACAGGCCCCAAGGGTGGCCTGCGCTCAGGCATTTACCTCCCTGCCCACTGCCCCGCACTGCGTTGCTGGGCTGGCAGAGCGAGGGGTGGAACAGAGCACACGATGACCTGAGACGTACGGGTGAGGGTTCAATGCCAAGGCTCTTAGGGCAGCTTCTGAAATGACTGAGGAGGTTATGGAAGTCAGTGACAACCCAAGAGGAGTACAATGTGAGAGCTGGCTGGGGGGAAGGCTCAGAGAACCGGTGAGAAACAGTCATTCCAAGCAGCTTCTATAAAGAGAGGTGTGGGTGTGGAGAAACTCAGCTACATTTAGCCAAGAAATGCACATTTGGAATTGTTTTTAGTGCTGTTAGCCCAACGATGTTCAAAGTGTCCTTGGAGGAAACGTGGCTTTCTTCAGATTCCAAGATGCGTTATTAAAATGCTCTAAGACTTTTCAAAACATCTTGGGAAACCCAGTGACCCTGGATCCTGGTTTCAGGTGGAAACAGGGGATGATTTGAACACTGGTTTAGGACTGTCCTCTAGCAAGATCTGTCTCCCCTATGAATGGGCTTCAGGGATTTGGTGACACCCCTGGCATTCATGTCAAATTGTGTGTGCATGTGTACCTTTTTATAGGGAAAAAAGGTATGCTTTAATCATATCATATTTTCAAAGATGTCTGTAGTATGAAAGAGACAGGTTGAGACTGAGAGAGGGATTAATTAAGAACCAATGCTTTAGGATAAGTCCAGGTTTAGGAAAAGTCTCCAAAGCCATGAGAACGATTTTCAAAACAAAAGGAACTGGATTCTGTCAAATGTAGATCTTTCCATAAGATCACATGGAAAAAACTCAAATGACTTTTTTGGCCAATCCAATATTTATTTGTCTTCCAGAGCAGTCTGTAGAGCTGCTCAGTGAAGAAGTGGAGTTGAAAGAAGGGGGTCAGGCAGAACTACAGGCAACACTGAGAGGAGCCTTCCGTCTTGAAAATGCTCTTGACTGAGGCCTACAACATTCCCTTTTAACAAAATAGAGGTACAGTTCCAGACTCAGCCGTTTTAGGTGAGCAGTCAACTATACAGGTGAAAAATTGAGGGCATAAAGAAATGGAGCAGAGGGAAGCACAAGTAAAGGTGAACAGACTATCACAGAGGCCAGAGCAACAACTCAAGAGAGGGATGGTGAAGACGCAAACTAAAGCAGTGGTTGTAGAGAAGGAAATGAATGAGTAGTTAAAGAAATACAGATGACGTAGACTTCAAGGACGCTGCAATTGATGAGCTCTAGGGGATGAAGGAGGAAGAGCAATTCAGGTGGAACATCAGTTTTCTGCTTGGGTGGCTCTGTGGATGGTGGCACCACCGCCTGAGACAGGAGAAGGTTTTTGAGGGAAGATGGGGAGTTCAGTTTTGGCATGTCAAACTCTGGACGTCTGTGGGTTGGCTATTTTAGCTGGAGGTTCAACTGAGAGGTGGGACTCAGACATACAACACGAAGAATCATAGCCAATAGGTGGGATATATGCATCAGGGAGAGGGTGTAAGGTGAAAAAAGAGAATGGCCAGAGGTGAAATCCTAAGGACCAACAGCATATGAGGGGCTGGAAGAGGAAGCAGACATGGGGCCCTGAGGAGGAATGGTTGGAGCGGTAGGAGGAGGGCCAGAAGAGATTGTTTCCAAAGGGTAAGTGGTAGAAGAATATCTAAAACTGCACTGTCCAACATGGTCACCACTGGCCACATGTGGCTGCTGAGTACTTGAACTTTGCCTTGTCCACATTGCAGTGTATTGTAACTGCAAAACACAGACCAGGTTTTGAAGACCTAGTAAAAATAATATTTAAAATACATATAAAATAATGAATTATTTTTATATTGATTACATGTTAAAATGGTATATTTTTTGTATTGGGTTCAAAATACATTATTAAAATTAAATTTCACCATTTATTTTACTTTTTGTAACGTGGCTGGTAGAAAAATCACCTCTGTAGCTTACACTATATTTCTATTGAACAATGCTACTACAGTAGAAACAAGTTTGTCCTTTAAACAAGACCAAGAGAGTAGATTGGAATTGGGAACTAGAGTGACCATGTCAGCAGGGACAGAAGACAGATGGGATGGCCAAAGAGTGAGGGAGAGACCTGGTGAGGCATGGATGGGAAGGGGGAAAGGGAGGGAAGGTGAGGGGGTGGAATATGTGTGTAAACTCAGCCAAAGGATTGTTTTTCTCATGAGCAGAGTTGAGTGGGATGGGAAACACTGGAATGTGTTTCTTGGCTAAGGACATGGATCCAGTTTTGCACAGGTGGCATAGGAGACATAGGGAAGGCGAGAAATGATGAGGGAGCTTGGAGACTGGGAAGGTCAGGGCCCAAGCACCACCATGAATAGGAGGGACTCACTTCCTCTGAGGGGAAGGAAGGAAGTGAATGGTTTTTGTGGGGTGGAGCATGGGAAGGACTCTGGTGAGGGCAACCAGCACCAATGTGATCTTCTAGTCAGAAGAGTGGAGCGGTTGGAGAAATACAGGGAAGAGGAGCCAAGAGGACTGGAGGAGTGGCATTTAAGGAGGCAAGAAGTGAGGCTAGGAGGGAGCTGAGAGAAAAATGGAGGTGTCTAGGCATTGGATATCTTGATGAGGATGAAGATCAGGGGTTCTGGGAATGAGAAATCTAGAGGAGAGAAGGTTAAGTCAGGGAGAGGAGCTATGGGTGATGACGTAAGCCACAGTGCAGCAGGAGCTGGGGTCAGCCAGCTGACCATCAGCCAAACAGAGACAGGAAACTGATGAATGACAGGAACTGCGAGGGGGAGAAGATGGCTGGGCATGATGTGAATTTCAAAGGAGTGGATGGGGCTGTTTAGAGAGCACGCCAGCACACCACTGTGCTTTCCACATGCCCACAAGAAGCCCAATCCTCCACATCATACACCCATGGACATCATGTCAAGGGGCACAGATTGTGCATACTAACAACTGCTTCTGCAAAGACCTCAGTTATCACATCTTGACCACACAACAGCAAAAATTGGGAGGGTAAATGACTCTAGTAGCATGCATTCCCTCTAAATGGAGATCCAAGAGACATTAAAACACTTGACTAAAATAGTAAGACCCAACTTTGCCACTATCTTCTGAAAGAGACTCCCTCTGGGTAGAAAAGTGCTTACCCATTTGCGATGTGTTCTTTAGCTCCATGTGAGTGGGTTTGAGTCAACTGATCCCACTGTAGGAGTATGATTTCCTAGGTGTGTTAATCTATTAAAAAATCATTTTATAGCACTTCATAGCATTCTATAGCACCCCTGCATTTTTACACCCTGACCCATTCTTTGTGATAAAAAGTGAGCAAGCTATTTTCTAATGAATGGGAGGTTCAATTCCTAAAATTATCCATTACATAGTCATTACTTTGCTTCAAACAACACAGAAAGTCAAGAGATCTGAAAAGGGAAAATCATTTATGAAGGTAGCATTAAATTCCCTTAAGAATCACTAACAAACTTTCAGAAGAGTTGCATGACTAAAAAACAGGTCTTTGAAATGATTAATAGATTCTGTATCTTTAGTTCCTTCCACCTTGTTAGAGAATAGGAAACTGGCCACCTTCTACCTGCTCAGGGCAGCTCTGAGTGTAGAACTCTCACAGGATTAAAGGGTGCAGTGAAGAAGAATTTAGCTTGGGGAGAAATGCTCTGCAGTAGCAGGGACTCTCCTCCCTCTGTCCGGCCTACAAATACGCAAACACCCTCCCAGGGTGAGGTCTGAGCTTAGCTCACAGGCAACCTGTTCACAACTGCAGGGCTCTGTACCAAAGTTTACGCTCTTCATGGTCCCTCCACCATGGGATCAAGTGCTTTTGATAGATCTCAGTTATGTTAAGTTCAGCAGCACCTGCTAGCACGATTGTCAGTTCTTAGCAACTCTTCAATACAAGCTCACAACGCAGCTATTGATCAATGATGACAAAGGGCTTCTGTCAGGCCAGTGGAGCTGAGGAAAGCGCCAAGAGAGCTGGGCTGTTTATTCATTGATATCACCACGGATGGGAGCATCGTCTCGCTTCATCATGTTCATCAAGCCTCAAGCAAACTTGAAATGTGGATTAACTGATTCAATAAAGCATTTTTAAAAAAATTTGGGGCAGTTTCTCCCAGTGGACTTCTGTCCCCAAACAAAGCACAGAAGGTAAGAAGAAAAACTGGGATTACCTATAGATGGGGATTTGCTTCAACTCAGGGAAATCTAAACCTTTCCATATTTTTAGACATTGCTACTTGTGAGCATATTCTTTATTTCACTATAAATCTGCTAAGAACATTTGTCTGTAAAATAGGTGTGGTGGCTATAATAATGTAGGCTTTTCTTTGAGTGCTTTTTGCCTCAGATTATTTAAATAGATTTAAACCAAATAAAATTTAATCTCTAATAGAACGAGGGGTATGAAGATAGGAAATTATTTAACCAAGAGCAGTTCCATGGCCAGATGGGGCATCATTCAGTTCTCCATAGGCCACACCCTCCCCACAATAGTAAAACCACCCATCAGTGCTAACAAAATGAAGGTAAAAGTGGTTTGCTGACAAAAAACAGATTTGTAGGCCATTTTGAGAACAGATTAATTTACTTAAATAAGCAGAAAAGCAGGTTAAATAAACATGCCCATTTGTCTACTCACTGAGGAAATATTTGTTCACTATGTACTATGTGCGAGGCACTGTGTGAGGCACAGGGTGGTCACTGTGACAGACACGGGGCTGACCCTTGAGAAACCAAGAGTCAAACAGACAACATTTATAAGTTAGTGGAACTTTTAACAATCTTGACACCACGGACTCATATATTAAGGAACTATGCATCAAAGGCAGCTATTAAGTTGGGACTGAAACCAAAAACACAAAACCAAAACAAACCAACCCCCTCTAACATTTCTTTATATAGCCATGATGTACAGTTCTCTTCATAGGATTTTCTTTTTCAGTTCATAAATCTGTTCAAATTGATTCAGAAATGATGTGAGACAGTACAAGTAGATAAGCTTTAGGGCCTTTCTCATTCAGCCATAAGCACAGTTTAAGAAAAAGTTTGGAAAATGCTAATGCCAGAGGGGAATTTTGAGGTTACTTGGTGCTAGGACTTGTCAGTTCCGAGATGAGGGGACCACCATTCAGAGAAGGCTCAGAATCTGCTTCTAATCTTGGTTTATAAAAGCTTCTTGGTTTCCTAAGGAACATATGGCCTAGATTGAGAGTGAATATGCACCAGAGGGACTAAAAGATTAATGTAAGAGTATTCGCAGATTCCTTCTTTATAATCCCCTGCTAAGAATAGTTCTGGCACTGCCACCTCAGTGTTTCCTCATGCTGAGTAGCTGAGATGGATGGGTGGTGAGGTTGCCTTGTGGGGGAAGGCAGTCTGTGGAGTGGAAAACACTCTTTTCCCTGCCCCTCACCCTGGATGATTGGGAGAAGGAGTCCACTCAGCATACAATGCCCTTCCCACCCAACCCAGTACTGTCTGGGAGTGCTCACGTCATCCTCTCCAGAGTGAGGCACTAGAGAGGGGGGGAGGACAAAGACCACCCTTCAGGATCCTAATCTGTCTGTAGATCCACAAGTGGGGGTTACTGAAAGCTAATGAGATGCTGGCAGCCAAATGTGGGTGAATATTGCAATGGGCCAGTGGTGCCCAGGGATGAGTCCCTCCCTGTCCATAGGAACTGTTGGAGGCACTACTCATTCAACCACATGAAGGGAAGCTTGTAGCATATGTGACTGAGCATGGAAATTGCCTGACCCTCTAGACCCCTCCTAAACACTCACTGTCACACTCTCCCTGCCAAAGGGGACAATGACCCTCAATGCCACAGAGATGGAGCTTAGGAGTAAGGGTCTCTCCACTTAACGCTAGTGTTCACAATTGCCTAAAGGCAGAATCCTTTAACCTGAGGGCTGGAAGGGACCAGGGGTACCAATTGCTTAGAGACAGGTTATGGATATAAAGACAAGATGCTGACAAAATCATAGACTGACATTTAATCCATGAGTGTCAGTGACTGGAAATCAACCTAAATCTTGTTTAGAAGTTTATCCATTCATTCAACAAATATTTATGGAGTGCTGGTACTGTTATCAATTTGGAGATAAAGCAGTATATCAGAAATTTGGCTTTCACAGAGTTGACCTCCTAGCTGGATGAGGGGATTTAGGAGAATCTAATCTGGCAAACAGCAAAGGACTGTGATTGTTCAGTTCTTAAGGGAATCCTCAGACCTCCAACAAACATGAGTAGGATGAAAAAGCAGTGGCATTAATCCCACTTCTGACACCAATCCCACTTCTGATTGTCTGAAGCCCTTGCCAGGATACAGTCAGCCCCTTTCCTGGATTATTTACTGTGGTTTTAGATGTAAGAGAAAAATCCAAGGGCAGCTAAATTTTGCACTGACTCTCACAAGCCAACTCTTTTTGTAAAAGTTAGAGAGATTCCAGAACCAAAGGAAAATTGAAACATGTGAAAAGTTTCAGATGTTGGAGAGGTAATGGTAGTGATAACAAAGTTGAAATAAAACTCTGCCATCAACTAACTTTTGCTTTAAAAAATAGCCAAGATAGAGACCGATTTCAAAGTAAAAAATTTAACTGTGAGGATATCTACTTTAAAATATGATTACCATCCCACCGAAGAAAAAGTCCAGAATTAGATGCCTTCACTGGGTGAATTCTACCAAACACTTAAAGAAGAAATAACACCAATCCTTCTCAGACTCCTCCAAAAAACTGAAGAGGAGAGAATACTCCCAAACTCATTTTATGAGACCAGCATTAACCCGATACCAAGAACAGAAAAGGACATTACCAGAAAAATAGAGGCCAAAATCTCTGATGAATACAGATGTAAACATTCTCAGTAAAACAGTAGCAAACTGAATTCAGCAGCACATTACTAGAATCATTCACCATGAATAATGGGATTTATCCTGGGGATGCAAGGATGGTTCAACATATTCAAGTCAAGCAATGTGACACATCATGTTAATAGAATGAAAGGAAAGAAATAAATGATGGTCTCAACAGGCGTGGAAAAAGCATTTTACAAAATTCAACATCCATGCATAATAAAAACTTCTAACAAATTAGGAATAGAAGGAACACATCTCAACAAAATAAAGGCCATATAAGACAGGCCCATAGCAAATATCATACTTAATGGTGTAAGGTTAAAAGCTTTTCCTCTAAGATCAGGAACAAGACATGGGTGCCACTTGCACCATCCCTATTCAACACAGCTGGAAGTCTTAGCTAGAGTAATCAGGTAAGAAAAAGAAATGTAAGTATCAGAACTGGATAAATTATCTCTATTTTTAGATAACATGATTTTATATATAGAAAATCCTAAAGATAATCATAAACCTGTTAAATCTAATCAATGATTTCAGTAAAGTTACATGATACAAATTAACAGAGAAAAATCAGTAGTGTTTCTATACACTAACAACAAACTTTCAGGAAAAGAAAGAAATCAATCACTTTTACAAGAGCATCAAAAACAAAATACTTAGGAGTAAATTTAACTATGCAGGTGAAAATCTCTACTCTGAAAACTATGAGAGACTGATAAAAGAAATTAAAGAAGAAGCAAATCAATGGGAAGGTACCTCATGTTCATGCATTAGAAGAATGTTGTTAAATTGTCACTACTACAAAAGTCATCTATAGATTTAATGCAATCCCTATCAAGAATCCAGTGGCATTTCTTTTTACAAGAGGTAGAAGATACACTCCTAAAATTTGTACAAAACCACAAAAGACCCTGATTAGTGAAAGAAATCCTGAGAAAGAAGAGGCATCACACTTTCTGACTTCAAAATATACTATAAAGCTACAGTCATCAGAAAAAATATAGTAGCAACATAAAAGCAGACAAATAGACCAATGGAACAGAATCAAGAGACCAGATACAAACCTAAGCCAATAAGCTCATATTTGACAAGGGAGCCAAGAGTACTTAATGGAGAAAAGACAGTATCTTCAATAAATGGTTCTGGGATAACTGGACATTCACATGTAAAAGAATGAAACCAGACCCAAGCTTACACCACTCACAAAAATTAACTCAAAATGGATTAAAGACATATAAAAGTAAGACCTGAATCCATAAAACTCTTAGAAGAAAACACAGGAACAAAACTCTTTGATATGAGTCTTGGTAATGGTTTTTTGGAAACAACATCTAAAGGACAAGCAATAAACTAAAAAATAAACAAGCAGAATTACAGTAAACTACAAGCTTCTGCACAACAGAAGAAATCATCAACAAAATGAAGAGGCAATCTATGGAATGGGAAAAATATTTGCAAACCATATATTGATAATGAGTTAGCATCCAAAATATGTTATTAAACTCATACAACTCAAAAGCAAAAAAACCCAAATAATCTAATTTAAAGATGGGCACAGGACCTGAATAGACATTTCTCCAAAGAAGATCCATGGAAGGACAATAAATACATGAAAAGATGCTCAACACCACTAGTTGTTAGGGAAATACAAACTAAAACCACAATGAGATATCACCTCATGATCATTATAATGGCCATCATCCAAAAGAGATCAATGCTGGCATGCATGTGAAGAAAACGGAGTCCTTGTGCACTGGTGGTGGGAATGTAAACTGGCATAGCCACTATGGAAAAAAGTATGGAGGAGCCTCAAAAAATTAAAAATAAGAATTACCATATGATCTGGCAATTACACTTCTGGAATATTTAAAGGAAATGAAAAATACTAAATTGAAAATATAACTGTACCCCTATATTCACAGTAGCATTATTTACAATAGCCAAGGCATGGAAACAACCTAAGTGCCCATCAATGAAGGAAATGGACAAAGAACTTATGGTATGTACACACACACACACACACGCACGCACAATTTCTAGTTATCCATAATTTATCAGTAAACTACATCAAACTGGTGCTAAGACAATACAATTTAAGTTTTAACAACTAACTTTTCTAATTCTGATTTTTTTTTAAAGTAAAATGACCTTGCCAGTCTGAGATAAACAGGACATGCTAGCAGGAAGCCCAAGGCTTTCTGAGAGAAGAAAAAATATGCTTTAGTATGGTATTTTGATTTGTAATTTGTGACTGTAAGTTATACAGCTTCTGAGGTGAGAAAACAAGACTGGAGGGTTTGAGTCTCTCCTTCTTTCAGTAAAAGGTGGAAAATGCTATAATAGGCAAGATGATGCTATAAAGATGGTGCAGAAACAGAAAGGGTTAAGTCCCACATTCTTTCATTCATCCCTGGACAGAGCCCCAGAAGCTGCAAGCCTCAGCACTCTTTAACAAAGGACCCTGAAAAAATACAGACTGCTGACTCAGGTGCATTGAGAAAACAACCCCTAAGCTAACTATTACATCCACTTAGAAAAATAAAAGTTAGTAAATAATTTAATGCCAATTTCCATAAAAATAATTCAGTTTGTATTTATTTTTTCTTTCATCATAAATTTGGGGTTTTGTCTGAATGCAGGTTCCAACTGAATATATTAAATAAGAACCTCCGTTATTACTATTTCCCATGCAGATGGTTAATTTAAGCACTGAAGTGAGGAAGAGGTGGGGACATGGCCCCACTGGGTACCACTGGGAAGAATAATGTGTGGTCAGCATATTTGGATTTTAATAATAGACTGTATCCCACACATCTGGAGATACTGTTAGATACTGTCTAGAAAGTAAGAAAATGCCTTTTGTGATTCACCTCTGTGGTGATCACCCAGTTACCATGGGACGCAAAACAGGTTGCATGATCATTTTGATCCATACTAAACTCTGGATATTGGTACCAAATGATTCTATAGCTTTCTTAAGTTTCTAATTTCTTGATTTTGTCCTAATGTGAAAATAGAAATCTCTGGAGACAGGCCAAAGATGTTTAAATGTTATTGATTTTAAAAAGCTTTAATTCTCATCTCTAATGAGTTGATTCTTGTGGTACCCCTAGACAGTGATGCAAAAACTATGGCTCATCAAAACTGTTCCACTTAAATTAGGTAAAGTTTTAAGTGTCTCTAAAAATTCTTGATATTGATTTAGATGTATTTACTGACATCTTTGATTATATATATATACAGTGATAATATTAGGTAATAAATACCTGTACATATCCAGAAGCATTTACAAAGGACAGTGATTACTGTTCAATATTAAAGTGGCCTGAATTTCTCTTCGGTGATAATGATACTAGTTTCCATAATAAAAATATTCAAGGAGAATGAGCCGGTATTTTCCATGCATCCTTCCATAACTCCTGTCTACCCTTCTGTTCTGCTCTGTGCCCTCCATGGCTGCCTGCCACAGACTGCATCAATGCACTGCTTTGCCCTTCAGGTGCAGACTGGATTCAGCTAAAGAAGGGCACCAGGAGACCAGCATGTGAGAAGAGAATGCAACTGAGGCATCCATTCCCTCAATACCTCCTTTCTGGGACTCAGATTAATTACCTTCAACCCTCCCCTCAGGTCTCAGCTCCTGGAAGGTGACCTGCTCCTATAGCCACCTTCTCCACACCTGGGCAACAGCTTCCTGCCCTTGCCCTCCTAGTCGTTACTACTGCCGAGGTGCCACACCACCTCCTTAATCCTGCCCACATCGTTGTCCTTTCATTAAGCTCTCCCCAAATGACTTCCTTTTCAGAGTATCTCTCTCTCTTGCTGAGGGCACAGCTGACACAGGGAGTTCAGACCAAGTGTGAAAGATTTAGGTTATTTTTGTCACTGCCTACCCATCTTATGAAATTCTATCTAAGATACCAGAAGTCCCATGTTTTTATGGTCTTTGAAGCCAACTTCAGGGAGCTTGAGCCAAGAATCAAAACCAGAAAAGAAAGATTTCTGATGTTTTAGACAAAACTATCCAATATATAACACGGTGCATCAAAGACAGGGGAAAAAAAGCTTCTATTAAAAGAAAGCAGAAAAAGACTTACATTTAAAATATAAATATAACTTCATGACTTTAAAAAGAGTCAGTTTTTTTCATTTTAGGTCTACAATAATTTAAGCAATATCCAGTCATTTTGGGGGAACAAATTAATGTGCCCTCAATAGAGACCAGATTCCCTGCTTGGGACAGGGAAAACCAAAGATGAGTGTGCATTCTGAGTGCTAGATGAGACTTCTAGACTTCCCTCAGCCACGTGCCACATGTGACTGCTGAGTGGAAGACCGACCCAACAGCTTACCAAGACTAGGGACTGGCTGGACAGGTGTGGCTGGGTCAAGGAGGCCAGGCACCCAGTGTACTAGAGCAGCTGGAGTGAGGGACCAGGATGCTCGGTGAACACCTGGAAGGGACTACATATCAATAGGTGTAGCCTAGTATTCTTTTGAAAGCATTTACACATTTCTCTCAGCTTTCCTACCTCTCAAAAGACTGAAACTGAAGATCATATGGCTTTTGAAAAATAAGAACTCACAAGGTTATAGAATTATACTGAAACACATAACCCAAAGCCTCCCAGCTACTTAATCTATGACTATCATAAATTTTAGGAATTAGGAATTCAGTTGCTTAAAAACTGATGGATGCATAATGTGCAGCTGCCTTCAAGGCATTGTTCTCAGCATGACAGACTCTGTACTCATCTCACAGGTTCTAAGGTGGAAAGGGATGTAAACTGAATGTAGAACTGCCTGAAACACTGATAGGAGGCAGGCTAAGTCCCCTGCCCTGAGTGGGTGTTCTGAGCCTGATCGTTGATCCCCCCCGACCCGTTAGTCTTACTGGTGCACATCTTGGCACAGGTGTTAGAACAGGCACAGGAGGGTATTTGCAGGTACACACAGGAGGGAATGGTGAAGGGAAGGTCAAGGCCACTCCTACCTCTTGAGTCAGCAGGGCTTGGAGTAGTCAAAGGGAGTGGTTTCAGGGCTGACAGTCCTGAATATCCCCAGGGAGAACCTGGGTGCCGCCTGGTCCCCTGGGCCCGACATCTGAGGCCCAGCACATTTGCCTCTCTTTCATGCCAGGTGCTGGAGTCCATGGAGCCCATTTTGTACCCCAGGTGAGCTGTCTGCCTGATACTGTTAGGAGCCCCCCTACCCCAAGTGCCCGGTGCTACCCCCCTTGCCTGTCTCATCCTGCTTTCCCACAAATCCTCTGAATGCCTGTCTTGCCTGGCACCTCTTTCTTCTGAAGTTCAGAAGCTGTCTACAGCCCTGTCTCTGAGATTCAAACTCCCCTAAATTACTGACCAGGATTGGGGGGGACTGCTGTTCTCAGTTCTGATTAGGAACTGATTTGTCCCCATGAAGCCTGCTAACTCAGACACTACTTACTGCTCCTTCTCCCTTGGCTGCTTCCTGGTGTGGGCCTGCTTAACTCCCAGCATGCTGTGCAGCTAGAGCCCTAGAGAGGTTACAGCCCCCTCTGGGAACTGATGCTGTCAAGGCTTTTTTAAGTTATCAAAGACACTGCTATCTATAGAAAAGGCTTGACCACTCCTCTGGACCCTCTTTATACCTTAAAATTGTATTCTTCACTACATGTTTTCTTCATCACATCCTGCTATGAATTATTTGTTTTTGAAGGTGAAAGTGAAAGTCACTCAGTCGTGTCTGACTCTTTGTGACCCCATAGACTATATAGTCCGTGGAATTCTCCAGGCCAGAATACTGGAGTGGGTAGCCATTCCCTTCTCCAGTGGATCTTCTGGACCCAGGAATCGAACTGGGTCTCCTGCATTGCAGGCGGATTCTTTACCAACTGAGCTACTAGGGAAGTCCATTTGTTTTTATATGCCAGTAAAGTCTTGCCTGGGAAATCCCATGGATGGAGGAGAATGGTAGGCTACAGTCCATGGGGTTGCCAAGAGTGGGACATGACTGAGCGACTTCACTTTCACTTTTCACTTTTCATGCATTGGAGAAGGAAATGGCAACCCACTCCAGTATTCTTGCCTGGAGAATTCCAGGGATGGCGGAGCCTGGTGGGCTGCCGTCTATGGGGTCGCACAGAGTCGGACACGACTGAAGCGACTTAGCAGCAGCAGCAGCCAAGTACTAAAATGGGCTTCCCTGGTGGCTCAGACAGTAAAAAATCTGCCTGCAATGCGGGAGATCTGGATTCAATCCCTGGGTTGGGAAGATCCCCCAGAGTAGGGCATGGCGACCCACTCCAGTATTCTTGCCTGGAGAATCCCATGGACAGAGGAGCCTGGTAGGCTGCAGTCCAGGGGGTCGCAAAGAGTCGGATATGACTGAGCGACTAAGCACAGCACAGCACTAAGTACTAAACTGCCTACCCCTGTATCTCACAACACCATGAAGCATTTTTAGGGTCCTCTCTACCTTTACCTTTCTTGCCATGTTTAGTCACTCAGTCATGTCCAACTCTTCGCCACCCTTCAGACTGTAGCCTGCCAGACTCCTCTTTCCATGGGATTTTTCAGGCGAGAATATTGGAGTGGGCTGCCATTTCCTTCTCCAGGGGATCTTCCTGACCCAGGGATCGAACCTGCATCTCCTGTGTCTCCTGCACTGCAGGTGGATTCTTTACCCACTGAGCCAACTTTCTTACCTCTTCCTAAACTGGGAAGGTATGAAATTTTTATAGACTTGCCCAAAGAGACAGCAAGACCAAAAGAGGTTCAGGTGAACCTCACTATAGGTTAGAAACTAGCTATAGTGTTTGGATTTAGGAATGTGATTAGATTTCTATGTCTTAGTGGCCAGTCCAAATCTCAGCATGATGAATCACTAGGTTGTAGCAATCAGCCAGAAGCAACCTTGAAATAATAGCCAAATCAACTCATTTCATAATGTTATGTGAAATTGGAGAAGTTGGGTAATGCTTTTTATTTTTTTAAAGACTGTGTAATTTAGGCCAAATGTTTTTTAGAGTGTATTATTTAGGTGTGGGGGGAAGGGCTTCCCTGGTGGCTCAGATGGTAAAGAATCTGCCTGTAATGCGGGAGACTACGGTTCATCCCTGGGTTGGGAAGATCCCCTGGAGGAGGGCATGGCAACCCATTCCATTATTCTTGCCTGGAGAATCCCCATGGACACAGGAGCCTGGTGGGCTATAGTCCATGGGGTTGCAAAGAACTGGACACGACTGAGGGACTAAGCACAGCACATTTAGGTGGGAGGCTTATTCATGTACTATGTAAAATTTTCTTTATTCTTAGAATTAGGTCCTTTAAAAACATTTCCTCATTGTGGCCACTAAAAAACCATGTTGCAAGCAAAATAAATTATAATTTACAGATTATTGCAGAAAAATCTCTAAAATTTTTTAATCAAAAGAGAACTGTGAACCCTCCTAGTAACATTTAACAAAGATGATAGGGAAGAATTAGGAATTTTTTGCGTCAGTTCAATCTTCTGGCCTGTAGCACACCCACCATTTATCAGGCTTATTTTAATATCTGGCGCCAGACTGAAGCAGGAGGGGAAATGCTATTTTATTTTTTTGTATTTAAATTTCCAGCTAATAGTAAAAGGTAATAGAGCAGATTTATTAAATATCTATTACTATTCAAAAAGCCATGAAAGTGAAAGTATTAGTTGCTCAGTCATGCCCAACTTTTTGTGATACCACGGACTGCAGCCCACCAGGCTCCTCTGTCCATGGGATTTCCAGCCAAGGATGCTGGAGTGATTTGCCATTTCCTTCTCCAGGGGATCTTCCCGACTCAGGGATAGAGCCCGGGTTTCCTGCAATGCAGGCAGATTCTTTACCGACTGAGCTACCAGGGAAGCCATACTAAATGCAAAACAACTTGAATCCTATTTAATAATACATCATGGGACCAGGGTACTTGTGAACACTGAACCTATGTCAATGGAAAGAGCTCACACAGAGTTCTTAAATATCTTTGAGATCCATGAAATTCTGTTTACATGCTAGAGTTTTTATTCACTCTTTATCCTCCTTAATATGAATACGGTAGATTAAGTAATTGTAGTAATTATGAACTTTTGTTTAAAAGAAATGCTAAAGTGTTTTATAAAGACTTACAATAGCACATCAGAAAGGCCCCAAATAAAAACAGAAACCCTCATTCTACACAGAGGATCCATGGCAACGAAATCATTTTGGTTAGGCCTGGAATGATCAAACAAGCCTGAACAAATCTGGGCGGGTGAAGGCACAGTAAGAGAAGGCACACTGACTAGTATGGTGTAGTGCAGAGACTCTGGCAGAATGGAAGATTATTTTTCACAGCCCACAAGTATTCCTCCAGGACTTTAGAAGCCTGCCTTCCCTTCTACCTCCCAAGTCAGCATGCTCCCCTACATCAGCCATCAATTCAAGATAGATTTGGGCTGTCCTGACAACCTCTCTAGGCAAAGGGAAGCCTGGTAGTCTCATCAAATCTCACATCTCATCAAGTCATTTTCCATAAACAACTTCTGCAAACTGTAACCCACCCTTCCCTCATATTGAAGGCTGTGGGAAACTTCCCTCAGCTCAAGCCTGTGTACAGGTGAAGACATTGTGCATACACAAAAATAAAGACGGGCTTAAGTAGCAACTTTAGGGGCAAAGAAAACGTGTTCTGGTTTCAATGAGTTGCTTGTCATCAGGCGTCATAAGTGCAAGCAAACCTGGAGACACCATACCTTTCTTCCACCGAAACTTCTTTCATTTGCTGGTGCGGTTTGGTGCCTTCCATTTCTCTGATGCTCACAGCATAGATCTTGGTGGTGTAATCAATAGACTTTTCTCTAGCGACGTCACTGTCATAGCCTCAAACAACAGAAAGACACGGGAGGAGAGTTGGTTTGCGATGGTGCAGGGGGTGGAGGAAGGCAGGGTAGGCACGCGACTCTGAGCTCACCTCCATCCTCCTCTGCATCGGTGTCTGACTCCTCACTGTCCACCAACTTGCTCTCCTGGGTCCCCACAAACTCCCTCGTCCAGATCATCAGGGCTGTGTCAGCACCACCCACGGTGAGCAGCACAGAGTCGTTGTGCAGCCATCTCACATTGGTGACATGGGCGCTGTGCCCCACATACTTCTTAAATCTCGCATGCTGGCCCTGCGATGTCAGAAAACAGCGGTGACCCCACTCGGACTTGGAGTCTCATTATTCTAGTTTCTGGACTATTTCATCCATGTTATTGTCTAGAGAGGCTTCTACAGGATACAAATGAAACAGTTCACATGAGTAGTAATTTCCCTACATTTTTCTAGAGTGTAAACTCCATGAGGGCAGGGACTAGCTCTCTTTCTTCCCTAAAACATCTCCTGCCTCACTGTAAGTTCTCAACAAATAGTCTGTGAGGGAATGAAACGTAAACTACAGAACCTATTTCTGGACACCTGACAAAGTAGCCTAAGAAAGGATAAAAAGCTTGTTTCTGCCTCTCTCAGCTGTCAGACGTCTGTTCTCCACAGGTCTCTAGTGTAAACTCCTGATGGTGAGTCTGGCTGACATTTGAGATCAAAGTGTCTCCCGGGTCATCCCCCTCAGCGCCTTTTTTACCACAGTCCAGGTTGTGACAGACGAGCAAGGGCCTTCTTATGATCCTGGGGCAGCAAGGAAGATTTAAAAGCAAAGCAACATTTTCTGTCATGGACACTGGAAACAATTTCTAACACCAGAAACACTCAAGTAAATTGATGTTAAAACAAAGTGAACTCAGAGAGAAAGGAAAAAATAAACAACAAAACTCCCAAAAATAAAGAACACAAACTGAAAAAATACAATCAATAAACAGGTTGACAAGGCACCTTAAAAAAGAAAACACACAAAAAACCAAAGTAAGCTCTTTTTAAACAAATATAACCCCCCCCAAAAGTTCCACAATTAAACAACCTTCAGGTTGTATCTGAAAAATAAAATAAAATTAAATTCATATATATTGAACTTATTACAGTAGGTCAAACTTTTAAAAAGCCAAACATAACCAAATAAATAGAACCCAATTTATTAGTCTCTATTGAAAGCTCTTCAGAGTGGCACCCAAGCCACACTACCCCAGTAGGGAAGGCTGAGAGTGAGGTGAGAGCAGCTGTTCACGTCTGCGTAGTCCTGACAAGCAGTGAGAAGCCCAGGCTGGCACCAGAGACCAGCTTCCATTTTCAGGGCATGAGCCACAGCCTGGCAAAAATAGCTTCAGCGGGAACACCAAGAGAGGGAGAGACTTTCCATCCTCTCAGCGACTCCCAGGAAATACCTTATGTGACGTGGGAAGCCGCATGAACTTTCTGAGGTCATGCAAGGGGCATCGGTGTCTCACATGAAAACTGTATTCAGTCGCTGATAAGAGGCTTCCAGAGAGTTTTGGACGGGCATGCTGGGAAACCTGAAACCAGCACAGAGGCACGGCAGGAGACACGGGCAGGGCAGGACAGTACGTGACTTTGAAATACTCATGGTCAAGATCTCTGTGTAGTTGGCTGACCCCTACCTGACAGCTGAGTGTCCACCCCTCAGCAGCGTATGGAGTGTAGACAGACTAGGAAGCAAGCAGGCAGGCAGCATTTCTAGGAAGCCCTCTAGAGCCACTATTTGCTAGACAACAGGCGGAGCAAAGTAAGGATTTCTAAGGAAGCCACTGTGTGACCATGTGAGATCCAGAAGGCATGGAAACATAGAGGACGGTCAGAGTGGTGACAGCCATGTGTCCTGAAGGTCTTCCTGCTGGGAGCGGGAAGCAACCCATTTTGATCCACTACAAATGCAAGTTGGTCTCTTGAGAAGAGGAGAAAGTGAAAGAGCTTGAGAAATCCCTGTCTACTCCTGCATCTAGATTGAGGAATTCAAAAGGAAAGATATAATGCAAAAAAAAAAAAAAAAAAAAAAAACCCACTCTAAAATGATCAGAATTAGGCTGCAGGGGAAAAGAAAGTGACACAGAGCAGAAAGAGAAAAGGGAAAAAGTTCTAAGTCACTGAAGTTGTTTAACAAAGCTGAGATTATTCCAGCAGAGATGATTCAAGTTTCTCAGAATAGGAAACCAGGTCCCTGCTCCACAGAACAATGGGAATTCACAGTTACTAGAAGGTTCCAGGAAGCCAGCTGCTTCCCCAGGAGCAGGGTGTTTGGCGGTTCCCTGAGGGCCTATGTACATGGATTTGGGCAGACTCCCTGATGGACAGGGAGGCCCGGCATGCTGCGGTTCATGGGGTCGCAAAGAGTCAGACACGACTGAGCGACTGAACTGAACTGAACTGAGGGCCAACGGGTGGAGCCTCCTGGAGGCCTGGCACAGCTGGGTCAGATGAGCTGTCTTTCTGGGTCATCATGCCAAACTATACACTTTTGTAACACTCATCAGGACTCATAACCACAATCTCCCTCTTCCACTCAGTCATGAAAGAATAGAGAATCTGAAATATGTCTCCAGAGTGCTTGTTGTTAACTGCTTTTAAGAGGAAATTCACGAGAATCTGATGAAAGCTATGTACCCTTTCCCCATATTTACAACATATTACATATAGTTTCTCTGTCTGTAAAATTCTACATACAAGATTCCTCTTTGATCAATCTTTCTCTAGAGCCTTTGACATTATGAGAAGGACACTTAACAACTTGAGGGTGGATTTTTTAAAACAGTAAATATTTACATTTTAAAAATGTAAGCAACATGATGGTATTTTAGCCTCTCTGACAGAGCGAAGGGGAACAGCTTTGGAAAGGAAGGGAGGTTACGGGAAGCAAACGGACGGTGTTAAAGGACAGCATCAGTTTTTCTGGAACGTGGTTTAAGGTACTGGACAAATGGGTGGCCTCTGACAAAGCAGAGTCTGTTTTATGAACTCTACTTTGGGAACAAATGTGGAAACAATATGATTATCAAGGGACTAGTGCCCACATCAAGATTTTAAATTGTAAAAGTGCCTATGTAAGACATGGATAGAAAAAATGCCTAGAAGAGAGACCTAGTAACTCAAAGGAAAGGAGAACAAGGAAAAGGGTTAAGAAGAAGACATGACATTAGAGTCTAACAAGTGGAACTTGAATTTTGGACAGAGAGCTGTGTGATGATAATATGGTCTTGTTGGCATCACCAAGACTTGATGACATGCTACTCAGTGTGAGAATATTGCAACAGCATGGAGTCTTATTTTGGTAGGGTTGCCATAAAAAATGCCACATGTTGGGTGGCTTACACAACAGAATTTTATTCTACACAGTTCTGAAGGCTGGGAAGTTTAAGACCAAGGTGCCCCCCAATTTGACTCCTGGTGTGGGCTCTTGCCCGGGCTTGTGGAACCCTTATATGAGCACGGAGAAACTTTCTATCTAGTCTTTCCTCCTCAGCATGTGTGTGCATGGGGAGAGTGAGTGAGCTCATTGGTGTCTCTTCTTATAAGGACACTAATCTTATCGGATCAGAGACCCACATTTATGACCTCATTTAACCTTAATTATTTCTGTAAATGCCCTCTCTACATATCCGGTCACATTGGATGTTAGGGCTTTAACATAGGAAGTTTAGTGGGGACAAAAACATTCAGTGCGTAACAGATGAAGCATGGCCAACACACCCAGATCATTGGAGGAGTGTGACTATACATCTAGAAATGTTCTCTAGCTTGGGTTCATGATATTGGGAAGGAAAGAGTACCAGGAAAATCAGATGGAAAAAAAAAAAAGGAGAGAAGTGATACTATCAAAATGGTTTATATTTGACTGGTTTTCAAATGCTTCTAAATTATGAAACTTCTTCAATCAAATCTTACACAGTAGAACTCAAGAATAAAAAGATAAATAATTCATTTAAAACAGTGGACAAAAGATTTATACAAACACTTCACAAATGGCCAATAAGCAAACGAAAAGTGCTTAGCACAATTAGTCACCAGGGAAACATAAGTTGCAAACACAGTAAGATCACACTATCTACTCCTCAAGACGGCTAAATTTTATAAGTCTGACAACGTCAAATTGGCAACTAGAAACCTGACATTTTTGGTGAGAACATAAAATGATACAACCGTTTTGGAAAAAGATCTGACAGTTTCTTCAAAAGATAAACACACATTTTCCCCAATAACACAGAGATTCCACTCCCACATATTTACTTAAAGGAAAGAAAAAAAATGTGTGTCCACATAGATTTGTCCAAAAGTGTTCACTGCAAGTGCATTGTAACCAAACACAGGAAAAGCATGTGTCTACTGATGGCTAGGTGGATAAACAAACTTTGCTATATCCACACAATGGAATTCTACTCAGCTATAAAAAGGAAACGGTAGGATTTTTGAGAGTTGGATATGACTTAGCGACAAAACAACAACAACGTTGTTACACATGGCATGAAGAAATCTCAGAAGCATTATCTGAGTGAAAGAAGCCAGAAATAAAACGGTTCCTAACTGATCATTCCATTTACGTGAAGTTCTAAAACAGGGAAAGCTAACCTATGGTAACAAAAACAAAAACATTGGAATAGTTTTCTCATCTGAGGGTGGAGTGGCGGTGGAGAGTGCCCCAGAAGTTAGCGTGGGGGGACTTCCTGGGATGATGATACTGTTCTATATTTTGATAGGTGTTTGGATTAAAAGATGCTTGCTCCTTGGAAGAAAAGTTATGGCCAACCTAGACAGCATATTGAAAAGCAGAGACATTACTTTGCCAACAAAGGTCCATCCAGTCAAGGCTATGGTTTTTCCAGTGGTCACGAATGGATGTGAGAGTTGGACTATAAAGAAAGCAGAGCGCAGATGAATTGATGCTTTTGAATTGTGGTGTTGGGGAAGACTCCTGAGAGACCCTTGGACAGCGAGGAGATCCAACCATTCCATCCTAAAGGAAATCAGTCCTGAATATTCATCGGAAGGACTGGTGCTGAAGCTGAAACTCCAATACTTTGGCCACCTGATGCGAAGAACTGATTCATTTGAAAAGACCCTGATGCTGGGAAAGACTGAAGGCGGGAGGAGAAGGGGACAACAGAGGATGAGATGTTTGGATGGCATCACCGACTCAATGGGCATGAGTTTGAGTAAACTCCGGGAGTTGGTGATGGACAGGGAGGCCCAGTGTGCTGGAGTCCATGAGGTCACAACGAGCTGGACATGACTGAGCGAAGGAACTGATGGACTGACTTGGATAATTCAGGTGTATGTGTTTGTCAAAGTTCATCATAAGGAACCTTAAAATTGGTGCATCTCAATTATTCATAAAATTTACTTAAAAAAAAAACTAAAAAAATGAACTCTAGTTAATGATATGCAAATTGAAACAATTAGAGGTAAGTATCCTGATGTCACCAATTTACTTCAAATCACAAAATCTAAGTGGTAGGTTTCTAGGAATTCACTCTATCATTCTTTCAGCTTTCCTGTATGCTTGAAAATTTTCACAACAAAATCTTGGGGAAAATCTTACACAGAAGCTCAATGTATAAAAGGCAAAAACATAGAGTGTCTCTGGAGAAGGAGGGGAGCCCCAGTGCCCTTCCAGTTGCCCCCCAGCCCCCCTTATTTCCTGGGGCTGTCCATAAGGAGCCTTCCAGAACTCCAGGAGTTGGAGGAACACACCTCAAAATTATTGCAGGAGACAGCCTTCCTGGTTACACTAGGGATGTGGGTGATGAGCTCCCAAGAGGAACAATAAATCTGGCTCAGGAGCATGGTGAAATAGTATCATGAGGATTTCAGGTATCTAAACACCTGCCCAGACCTCAGTCCACTAAAACCAGGGTAGCACTAACTTGACTTGTCCTGCTGGCAGTCTCATTTCAAAAAAATGTAGAAGTAGCAAGGGAAACTGCTACATAGAACTGAACTCTTATCAAATAGAAAGGGCTGGTAAGTGATGTTAACGTGGTGAATCACTGGGAGAAGGCTACCAAGTGGCTTCTCAACGGACAATGAAAGGAGTACAGGGCATAATCAGAAGTATATATTAGAAAAGGCTCCCCAAAATGATAATCTGAGGAGACATTAACAAGTGAAGAAGGAAAGAAGAAGGCATCTAAAGAAACCAAAGTGGCTGAAGAGGGAGTTGATGTATTCAGGTTTTAAATGTACAAGTAACAGAAGCAGGAGCAAATAACCAAGGATGAACACAAAAATATTCTACAGACAACTTTAGTACAGTTTCAGAAATGCAAAAATAAAAAGCTAAGACACCTGGAAAGGATTTTAAAGATATATTTAGGGCTAGAAGAAAAAGAGAAAAGTTAGGAACACTGCTTACATCAGATGGCTTAATATTGGGAGCAGATTTAATGATCGCCTCTATTAAAGCGGATGCTCCTCAAACCAGAGAGGTCCAAACAGAGCTCATGTCCTTGAGTGCAGACACCTTCAAATGTAATTACAGAAATAAGGTCAGTAATGGTTGAGAGTTTGGAAGCCAGGAGAAGTGGCATCCAAAAAAAAAAAGTTCCCGAACCCAAAAGGGAAAACACGTTAGACTCTGGCACATACTGACTCATGAGTTGATGCAATCCCTGGAAAATTCTAGGGTGAATTATTACACAGAAGGTTGATAAGCACTTGGAAAAGTAATGATGACTAGGCAACAACAGGGGTTCACAGTGAACTACTTGCATATCTTTTATTGGTTTGTTTGTTTAGGAGAGATTAAAAATACCAGAGACATAATCTGGCTTTCCGAAAGATATCTGCTAAGTTTTAATGATATCTTATCAGACTAGAGATAGAAATATGAGCTCCATGATGGCATGGTCAGACAGATTTAAATGCCTGTTACTAATATGTATGTATTAAGTAACAGAATGCCAAATTGAAGGGGGGCTCTTGGTGGTGGTATTTGGTTGTTCTAGTCTTTTTTTTTCTTCTATGATTTGGAACTCACACTCCTGAAATCAGAGAATGATGTGATGCTGAAAGGGAAAGTAAATAATCACTTTGGAAAGGTATTTCAAATGCTGATAGGTTGAAACATAAACAAGATATGTTTATGTGGGAAAATAAACAAGATAAATCTTATTTGGTACAAATATAAAGCTGTGTACCCAGATTTTAGAAGATCAGTTGTGTAAGTCCAAGAGGGGGGATAACCTTACCATTTTGGGGAATAATATCTGTGATTCAACTGTTTGGTATGGTAGCCAAAAGAGCTGATGCCATCTTTGTTTGATTAAATACAAAAATAAAGTCAAAACAAGAAGATAAGAGTCCTACTGAGATGACCCCTGAGCTGATCAGACTGCATCTGAAGCACTTTGGTTTTTTTTTAATTTTTGTTTTATATTGGAGTTCAGTTGATAACAATGTTGGTTTAGTTTTAGGTGTACAGCCACTATGGAGAACAATATGGAGGTTCCTTAAGGAACTAAAAATAGATTCAGCGACCCCACTCCTTGGCATATATCCGAAGAAAAATATGGTTTGAAAGGATGAGTACAACCCAGTGTTCAATGCAGCACTATTTACAATAGCAAAGACATGGAAACAACTTAAATGTCCATCAACAGATGATGGATAAAGAAGATGTGGCTCATATATACAATGGCATTTCACTCAGCCATTGCAAAGAATGAAATAATGTCATTTGCAGCAACCTGGATGGACCTGAATTTGGTCCTAGAGGAGTTACTTTGAAATGGAATTGAAATGGATAAGGGAGATTAAGAGTTGCAAAATAAATGAGTCATGAGGATGAAATGAGCAGAGTGGGGGAAGATAGTCAATAATAACATAATATCTGAACTAACACAGCGTTGTAAGTCGACTATACTTCAAAACAAACAAATAAATAAACTCTCAGAAAAAGAGACCAATTTGTAGTTATCAGAAGCGAGCGGTGTGGGAAGACTAGATAAAGGCAGTGAAAAGGTACAAACTTCCAGTTAGAAGATAAATAAATATCAGGGATGCAATGTTACGCTAATTCTGCTGTATATTATGATGAAAGTTGTTAATAGAATAAATCCTAAGAGTTCTCATCACAAGAAAAAACATTTTCTTTTTCTGTTGTTTTGTCGCTGTTTAGATGACAGATGTTCACTAATCTTATGGTGATAATCATTTCATAAGGTATGTAAGTCAAATCATTAAGCACACCTTAAACTTATACAGTGCTGTATGCCAGTTATATCTCAATAAAACTAAAAGAAGAAACAACAAAAAATTTAATGGAATTGATAAAACAGAGGGGCAGACAGCTAGACACCTTGTTACTGAAGGAACTGGATGTTTAGACAGGAGAATATGAGACTTCAGGGGGTCAAATACGATCTTCCCACACATGAAGGCCATCAGAAGACTTTATTCAACAACAATTCAGAAGGCAGAACCTTGGCTAAAGGAAAACAAAAATCAGCTCTATCTAGCGCAAAGCATTTTAACAATGGAGTGATTTAAAAATGAATTGCGCTCCTTTGTGCAGTAGGAAATTCTTCATCTCTAGAAGCAGGCTAGTAAAAGTGCCAGTCCAAGTTGTAAAGAAAATTCTTACTTTGCAGTTCGTGAGATGTTGGATGTGATGTCCACTGACGGACTTTCAGGGAAGAATTCTACACCATGAGACTCTGACTCAAATTAGTAAACATAAGGTCACCAAGGTTTCCACTGGCATAAATAACCATGATGCAGACAACTGTACAACTGCAAACGTAAATAACTGTAGGTAACAATATTGATTGCTTATTCCTTTGATATTTAAAAATCCACTTAAATACAATAGATAGATTTGGGGTTATTATTTGAAACTAAGCAAATACAGTAAACATGCCATATTACCTTGACAGGGTACGAGAAAAGCTTAATGAAACCAAAATCATCTCCTGTGGCTAAGAGGGAACAGTCTTTGGTGAGGCTGGCAGCATTTACGTCAGTCACATCGCTGTGCACTGGCCAGATGCCCTCACAGGTGGGCCCCAGCACACAGGTCCACGTGTCCCACTCTATCTTCTCAATCTTGAAAAGAAGGAAAATTAATATATTTTGTACAACCCAGAGATCTTTTTGTTTTATTTAAAAGAAACAAATTGAGGCTGAATAGTTGTAAATGATGACTTTGCTAACACCGGGTATTTTGTATGCTGCAGTGCCTAAAATTCTCAGCTGCATTTTTAAAGTGGCATATATGTCTCGATAAATGAACACTGTAGTCAAACCTCCATATATTCTCCCCTAGATAAAATGAACACGTTTGAATTGTGGACACCTGACAATAACAAAAGTTCTTAATTCTCACCTAGATATTTATCACTGTACATGCCATAAGCTGGGGCTTCCCTGGTGGCTCAGACGGTAAAGAATCTGCCTGCAATGTGGGAGGCCCAGGGTTGATTCCTGGGCTGGGAAGACCCCCTGGAGAAAGGAATGGCTACCCACTCCAGTATTCTTGCCTAGAGAATTGCATGGACAAAGGAGCCTGGCAGGCTACAGCCCACGGGATCGCAAAGAGTCACGAAATTAAAAGACACGAAGTTGTGAAATTATAAGTCATGAAATTAAAAGAGCCATGAAATTAAAAGACACTTGCACCTTGAAAGGAAAGCTATGACAAACCTAGACAGAGCATTAAAAAGCAAAGCCATCACTTTGCTGACAAGGTCCATACAGTCAAAGCTATGGTTTTTCCAGCAGTCATGTATGGAGGTGAGAGTTGGACCATAACAAAGGCTGAGTGCTGAAGAACTGATGCTTTTGAACTGTGGTGCTGGAAAAGACTCTTGAGAGTCCCTTGGACTGCAAGGAGATCCAACCAGTCAATCCTAAAGGAGACCAGTCCTGAATATTCATTGGAAGGACTGATGCTGAAGCTCCAATACATTGACCACCTGATGCGAAGAACTGACTCATTAGAAAAGACCCTGATGCTGGGAAAGACTGACAGCAAAAGGAGAAGGGGATGACAGAGGATGAGGCATCACTGACTCAGTGGACATGAGTTTGAGCAAACTCTGGGAGATAGCGAAGGACAGGGAAGCCTGGCGTGCCGGAGTCCATGGGGTCACAAAGAGTCAGACATGACTTAGCAACTGAACAAACACCAAAACGCCATATAGATCAGGGTTTCTCAGCATCAGCTCTATTGACATTCCAGGCTAGATAATTATGTGTGTTCAGGGGCTGTCCTGCCCATTTAGCAGCATCCCTGTCCTCTACCCACTGGATGCCAGTAGCACCACCTCCCCAGGTTGTCCCCAGACATTGTCAAATATCCCTGGGAGGGAGGGCAAATGGAACTCAACTGAGAACCACTGAGCTAGATTGATCAATGGGGCTGATCACTGAGCAAAGTATTTTAAAAAGGCACAGGACAGAACTTTTTAAAGGACTGTTCCCTTGGAGGAAAGAGCAATAAGATTCTGCAGCTAGCTTAATATTCTTTATGCTCTAGAGAGACCATCTTAAAAACTGGAAGAGATGTTCACGCTCTATTGCATCAATGTATGTTTTATCCTTTAAAACTGTTTTATCTGAAAGTCACAGACAGGAAGATTCGCAATTCAAATATGTTTAATTCTGACAAAATCAAGGTTTTTCTCTCCTTTTTTAAAAAAGAAAACAATAACAGTACCACCACCACTGTGGATTAGACTTTCCCAGGGGAATATGATTTTATTTACTTTCATTCAAGACCTACTAGTGTACCTTAACAGTACAGTTTCTATGCACAAGCACTTTGAAGCACTGTTTAAAAAGCTATAAAAACTCATTAGAGAGCTGTAGCTAAAATGAAAGGCCAGATTGCCCTCTGTGGATCTGGAAGCTGCTTGGCACGTTGTTAATGTACCTCACCTTCCATTTCTGTCGTTTTCTGCTTGGCACCATTGCCTGGGAGGGAAATGACAAGACTCAGCTAGGATTTGAGTCACCATGTGAGGAGGTGCTATACATATTTCAGTCACTGAAATTTCTCCTCATTTAATATTCTGTGTTTCTTCTGGACACACGCAGAATTGGAACCAAAAAACAGCGGTTCACCCAGTGAGTTTGGGTGCTCAGGCAAGGCCACAGACCGAGGTGACGTGAGGTGGTTCCCCCATAACTACCTCAGTCTTCTGAGCTGCAAGTGGAGTCTCCCCAACTCCTTAAGACATCCTCAACTGACCTTCACAGGAAGAGAAGCAGGGAACCCCCCACTCTGTTTCCATAAATGGGCTTCTGGTCACTGACTCCCTTATAGATACAAGATTTCATTTCTGACACCCTCCTTGGGTGGCACCTTTCCTGGTCTCATTATACAGGGAGGAATGGGGGTGAGCTGGTCTTGCTCACCCTATAGTCACCCCAACAGAACACCTTTGGCCAGATCTGAACACTGTCCGGGGGAGGCATATGTCTAACTTGACAGAAGCTATAGAAACTGCATTTAAATGGAGCATTAAAGAATGTGCATAGTCAGACACATGCTGTCCTTTTCCAGATAATCATTTTGGAAAGTCAAGTATACGTATAAAGCAAGTACATACATATTATTATGCTAGTCACCGTTTTTTACCCCAAACAATAAAACCCAGACTAAACACGTTTTATTTCCAGTAACTTAATAAATTTTCTAAAATATTAATACATGAAATTCACACATGTAACTGTTAGGCATTGCTGTGTAACAATCCCCCAATCACAGTGACAGACAAAAATAAATAGTCAAATCTCATTCAGGAGTTTGCATGTCTGCTGCATGGCTCAGCTTCAGGCTGCAAGTCTGCAGGTCGGCTGGAATGGCTCTGCAATATGTGAATGCAGCCCAGGACCCAAAGAAGGAAAAAAAAAAAGAATGTGTATATATATGTATAACGTTGAGTTACATAATATGAGTCACTTTGCTGTATAGCAGAAACTAACAGAACACTGCGAATCAATTATACTTCAATAAAATAAATTTAAAAAAGAATGATCCCTGTAACCAACAAAACCCAAAACGGGTAAATAAACTTGTTAAACACCCTGGAATTTAGACAGAAGGAGAGCCCTCCAAGGGTGTCTCCCATAGCACCTTGCCCCAGGCAGGTATGTCATTATCATCACTGCTTTGCAGAGGAGGCAATGGAGCCCAAGGAGAGGTGAGTCATTTAAATCCCGGCCTGCTTAGCAAGCAGAGGGGAAGTCGGGCTCTAAGGAGTTGGGCTCCTAGGATAGAGCTGCCTTAACTGCACCATGCTGTGTTGGATGTATATAAATGGACATTTTAATAGTTGTCATAGTTAAAAATTTGCTGGGTAAGCTTTGTGTTAGTTTCACCATGACTATTTCTTTTAAAAAAATCTTTTTTGCAAAGCAGATTTTCAAAATCCTTCATACTTAATTGAGGGGCCTGATAACATTGCTAAGTAAAAGGATGAGCTACCTCTAGAGGTATTTTTTAATCTAAAGTTGCTCATCTGTCCCAAGTTGACCTCATCCTTCCTCCACCACATGGCTCGACTGCATCTTATTTTAGTAAACTTATTTGGGGGACTAGAACTGGAAGGGAAACTACAGGTAAAGTGATATAAAATGACGCTGCATGGTCTAGGCTGTGGAGTGACACACAGACCCCTCTAGGCTGGGACCAAAGCTCCGTGTTCCCTTTACTTTCTTAGAGCCTTAATTTCCCTCTCTGTAAATGAGATTGACAACTATCACACACCCGCCTGATTCACAGTAAGTACACCACTCTCTGAGGATTGGAATATAGGTATACGAAGTGCCTGGAACAGTGCAGATATTCAGTGAAGGAATGGCATACTTCAAAATATCCCTTACTCAAGGCTATTAAAGTTTCCCCATATAAAAAAGTTAAAGTAAAGATTGATCAAAGGTAAATAAACTGGAGTTTGGGAGTGAGATTAATCGATCCATTAACAATTTCCATTAATACAATGCTATCATCTGTAACCACTTGGGTGTCTCATGTACTGCACATATATTTCCTTTAGAAACAGTTAAAATATTATGAATGAACAGAAGTCCAGAAGTACATTAGAATACTGGGATAGTTTATACTGCTAGCTAACTGACGCTAGAGAGTGGAAGATGCCTGTCCCTCAGTGGCATACCCTTGACCCTTTTTCCTCTAAAGAAGCAATATTTCCTTTTCTTTCATCAAAGGTTACATAGTGAAAAAACAAGTTAGAATGTCTCCTGGGACTAAAAGGACGTCCTTAGTGCTCCATCAGGCAATGACCTTTTTGGCCAACAGGGTTTACTGTGTGGAAGCACTGTGCAAACTGAGAGACTAAAGCAGCCAAGCCTTTAGGAAGAGATTTCAGGAGGCTGTTAGTTCATGGATTCAAAAATTTTGTCTAGGATTTGATTTTAGCAATTAAAAAATGATGTATGCAGACAGAAGCATGAGGAAAATATGGGAAAAGGCAACAGCTTGCTACATTAGGATGGTCAGGTTGTGGATGGTTTTATTTTGAAAAATAATTTCTCTTATTGTTGCAAAAGATATTGTTTACTATCGCAAACAGTAACCACTGAGAAAGCATGTTTCAGAATTTTATGTTCCTAAAAAGCTTTGCACAAAAAGACCGAACATGTGGAACAGGAAAAGTAATATGTAGCATTCAAATTGTTAGCTCAGTCATTGTCTTCTGGCAGAGAAAAATTAAGTAGAACACCAATTAGAGATTGCTATGTCAGTGTCACAGTAAATCCATACCTCCTCAGAAAGTAGGAAACCAGGATAAGCAGTCAGATTTAAGAAATGGTCAAGCCTGAAAGACACACAACTATAACTCATTTTAGTGAATAGTAATGATAGGTTTTACTTAAATGCACATAGTAAATCATGAACTATTTTTTAAAAGCTTTATGTGTGATTGTTACCTCGGAAGGTCTTATTATATGCCGTTTGCCTCTTGGGGCTTCAAAGAAGAGTTGTTCTTTGGCACCTGAATTAACTTGCAGTAATTTTCCTGTTATGATAGAATAAAGCAGGAGACAATTAACCTCTGCATTTATCTTTTAGTGATAAAATGAACATGACTGCAACCATTTGATATCTTCATTCATTTTAATCAAAGTCTCATAATTTGAGTAAATACATGCTGAATGATCCAGAATGTATGTAAAGACAATTACATGGCACGGTAGAAACTCCAAAGCTATGATTTTTAAACATATGAATCTCATAAAACCTCACCTTGAACATCCTTCAAAAATAGAAGATTCGAGTTGCTACTTTAATCTGCTGCACCGGCTATTTTTCCAAAGCCAGACAAAATCTAACTTATGCTCTTTTCCCCTGTTGCTTCCTAGCACAGAAATCTAGTAAAAGCAAACTGCATTGGCAAGAATTATGACACCAGAAGCAAAGACCCTGTAAGAGTTTGTGTTTACTAAGATATAAATTCCAGATTTGCCATTTAACATTCAGAAACAGGAAGACAAGGACATATAAAACAAACTGTAAATGCTCATTCCATTCTTCACTTCCTTTTTTACTTGAAAATATGTGAAGAAATCCAAGACTTTTCCCAAAACAAAATGTTGAGCAAAAATAGTCTTTCGGTCTGATGTAAAATCTTGGATTTTAATCTTGGATTCATTTCGATGAATGTTGAAAAGATTAGATTTCTTAATTCTCTTCCTACCACATCAATGATCCTTTATGGCTTGAAAATTCAAATGACCCAAAAGATATACTTTTGAGTATTTTTTCCAGCATTTTTTTAAACGATGGAAAATCTCAAACACATATGGAAGTAATGGTATAAAAAAACCCCTAGAGAGCTAATGTCCAGCCTCAACGGTTATTACCACATGGCTGGCCCTGTTTCAGGAGTCTCCACTCATTCTCTCACCCCAGAGTACTTCGAAGCAAATGTCAGATATCCTAACATTTTATCTGCAAGAAATTTAGTATATATATATATATATATATATATATATATATATATATACACACACGTGTGTGTGTGTGTGTGTGTGTGTGTATACATACTAGCATGTCCTTGCCCCCTCTTCCTTAACTTTAAAAAATTTTTTTAATTTTATTTTTTTTATTATTAATTTATTTTAGTTGGAGGCTAATTACTTCACAATATTGTAGTGGGTTTTGCCATACATTGATATGAATCAGCCATGGGTGTACATGTGTTCCCCATCCTGAACTCCCCTCCCACCTCCCTCCCCATCCCATCCCTCTGGGTCATCCCAGTGCACCAGCCTTGAGCACTTGTCTCATGCATCGAACCTGGACTGGCAATCTGTTTCACATATGATAATGTACATGTTTCAATGCTATTCTCTCAGATCATCCCATCCTCGCCATCTCCCACAGAGTCCAAAAGACTGTTTTATACATCTGTGTCTCTTCTTCTGTCTCACATATAGGGTTATCGTTATCATCTTTCTAAATTCCATATATATGCGTCAGTATACTGTATTGGCAGAGAAGGCAATGGCACCCCACTCCAGTACTCTTGCCTGGAAAATCCCATGGATGGAGGAGCCTCGTAGGCTGCAGTCCATGGAGTCGCACAGAGTCGGACACGACTGAAGCGACTTAGCAGCAGCATACTGTACTGGTGTTTTTCTTTCTGGCTTACTTCACTCTGTATAATGGGCTCCAGTTTCATCCACCTCATTAGAACTGATTCAAATGTATTCTTTTTAATGGCTGAGTAATATTCCATTGTGTATATGTACCACAGCTTCCTTATCCATTCGTCTGCTGATGGACATCTAGGTTGCTTCCATGTCCTGGCTATTGTAAACAGTGCTGCGATGAACATTGGGGTACACGCGTCTCTTTCAATTCTGGTTTCCTCGGTGTGTATGCCCAGCAGTGGGATTGCTGGGTCATATGGCAGTTCTATTCCCAGTTTTTTAAGGAATCTCCACACTGTTCTCCATAGCGGCTGTACTAGTTTGCATTCCCACCAACAGTGTAAGAGGGTTCCCTTTTCTCCACACCCTCTCCAGCATTTATTGCTTGTAGACTTTTGGATAGCAGCCATTCTGACGGGCGTGAAATGGTACCTCATTGTGGTTTTGATTTGCATTTCTCTAATAATGAGTGATGTTGAGCATCTTTTCATGTGTTTGTTAGCCATCTGTATGTCTTCTTTGGAGAAATGTCTGTTTAGTTCTTTGGCCCATTTTTTGGTTGGGTCATTTATTTTTCTGGAATTGAGCTGCAGGAGCTGCTTGTATATTTTTGAGATTAATTGTTTGTCTGTTGCTTCGTTTGCTATTATTTTCTCCCATTCTGAAGGCTGTTTTTTCACCTTGCTTATTGTTTCCTTTGTTGTGCAAAAGCTTTTAAGTTTAATTAGGTACTGTTTATTTTTGCTTTTATTTCCAATATTCTGGGAGGTGGGTCATAGAGGATCCTGCTGTGATTTATGTCGGAGAGTGTTTTGCCTATGTTTTCCTCTAGGAGTTTTATAGTTTCTGGTCTTACACTTAGATCTTTAATCCATTTTGAGTTTATTTGGGGGTATGGTGTTAGAAAGTGTTCTAGTTTCCTTCTTTTACAAGTGGTTGACCAGTTTTCCCAGCATCACTTGTTAAAGAGATTGTCTTTTCTCCATTGTATATTCTTGCCTCCTTTGTTGAAGATAAGGTGCCCACAGGTACGTGGATTTATCTCTGGGCTTTCTATTTTGTTCCATTGATCTATATTTCTGTCTGTGCCACTACCATACTGTCTTGATGACTGTGGCTTTGTAGTAGAGCCTGAAGTCAGGCAGGTTGATTCCTCCAGTTCCACTCTTCTTTCTCAAGATTGCTTTGGCTATTAGAGGTTTTTAGTATTTCCATACAAATTGTGAAATGATTTGTTCTAGTTCTGTGAAAAATACTGTTGGTAGCTTGATAGGGATTGCATTGAATCTATAGATTACTTTGGGTAGTATACTCATTTTCATTATACTGATTCTTCTGATTCATGAACACAGTATATTTCTCCATTTGTGTCCTCTTTGATTTCTTTCATCAGTGTTTTATAGTTTTCTATGTATAGGTCTTTTGTTTCTTTAGGTAGATATATTCCTAAGTATTTTATTCTTTTCATTGCAATGGTGAATGGTATTGTTTCCTTAATTTCTCTGTTTTCTCATTGTTAGTGTATAGAAATGCAAGGGATTTCTGCATGTTAATTTTATATCCTGCAACTTTACTATATTCATCGATTAGCTCTAGTAATTTTCTGGTAGAGTCTTTAGGGTTTTCTATGTAGAGGATCATGTCGTCTGCAAACAGTGAGAGTTTTACTTCTTCTTTTCCTATCTGGATTCCTTTTATTTCTTTTTCTGCTCTGATTGCTGTGGACAAAACTTCCAAAACTATGTTGAATAGTAGTGGTGAGAGTGGGCACCCTTGCCTTGTTCCTGACTTTAGGGGAAATGCTTTCAGTTCTTCACCATTGAGGATAATGTTTGCTGTGGGTTTGCTATAGCTTTTATTATGTTGAGGTATGTTCCTTCTATTCCTGCTTTCTGGAGAATTTTTATCATAAATGGATGTTGAATTTTGTCAAAGGCTTTTTCTGCATCTATTGAGACAATCATATGGTTTTTATCTTTCAATTTGTTAATGTGGTGTATTACATTGATTGATTTACAGACATTAAAGAATCCTTGCATTCCTGGGATAAAGCCTACTTGGTCATGATGTATGATCTTTTTAATATGTTGTTGGATTCTGTTTGCTAGAATTTTGTTAAGGATTTTTGCATCTATGTTCATCAGTGATATTGGCCTGTAGTTTTCTTTTTTTGTGGCATCTTTGTCTGGTTTTGGTATTAGGGTGATGGTGTCCTCATAGAGTGAGTTTGGAAGTTTATCTTCTTCTGCAGTTTTCTGGAAGAGTTTGAGTAAGATAGGTATTAGTTCTTCTCTAAATTTTTGGTAGAATTCAGCTGTGAAGCCATCTGGTCCTGGGCTTTTGTTTGCTGGAAGATTTCTGATGACAGTTTCGATTTCCGTGCTTGTGATGGGTCTGCTAAGATCTTCTATTTTTCCTGGTTCAGTTTTGGAAAGTTATACTTTTCTAACTCTTTTATATCTACTAGTCTTGAAATGTCCTTCCTGGAAAAACGAATACCAAACTAAGAACTCTGTGATTTATACCATGTTCTTTAATGTTTAAGTGGGTAGCACTTAGATCTGTAATGAAGCTTGGCTAACCTTCAGGAGTTGCAGGTCTGTTTCTAAGTGACTAATTAAAAACAAGGTTCTCTCATTTCATAACTGAAACCTGAATCATTTCCAATTTGCTGAGTTATAACATGGTGATGTGGGGGATTTGCCTTTGCTGTGAGGAGCAAGTTAATTTGAAAGCGTTTTCTCTGAAATGGGCCCATTTTCCTGACTTACTAGTTGAACATACACAAAGTGAGAAAAGAAAAAGAGAGTTAAATCAGCTTTGGCTATTTAGCATTATAAGAAAATGAGTAATCAATATTTTCCCAAGGAACTAGATGTATCTGCAGAGTGACTGTTAGAGTTCTTAAGAGTGACTGCAGATAACAAAGGATGTGGGAAAAGGATTAAAAGACTCAATGGAAACATTCTTAGAATGTACATAATTTCCTGACAATTCACTTTACACTATTGTTTCAAAGATCATATTTCTAAAACAGACCAAAAACTATTAAAACAGCTCAATGAAGTACTTTCTGACTGCAGGAATGTTTTTAAAAACCACTTTGGCAAGCACCATATACCTGTGGGTACCTTCCAAGCCCACACCCCTTCCCTGAGAACTGCCCTCCACCCCGGACTGGGCCCATGTGGTCACATCTGCACTCTGGTAGTGGACGTTGACCCAGGAGCGACCACACTGGGCAATCAAATCCTCTCTCCTGAGACACTGGAACCTTAGGTTGAATCAGCGGATGCCTTGCTGGGAGGAGATGGGTGTGGCCTTTGGGACTAGGGGTGGCATTTGGGGGCAACAGAGAGTGGGCCCTGTGCGAACAAATGAGGGAAAGCCTGCCTGTGCAAAGAGGGGCCACACGCAGGCACCAGACCCAGGAGAGCAGTGGAGACGGGCTGCCTCCGAGCCGGAGAGGAGGGGAGAGAGGCACTCCCTGGTTGGGTTCCAGGCATTTTCTGATTCATTCCTAAAGCCAGTTTCTCAGGAGATGTTGCTTCCTGCTTTTAGATTCTATGAGATATCCCTATCTTTCCAATAAAGTCATTCCTTAGTCTTACTTTTTAATTTAAGCTGGCTTGAGTGGGTCTCTGAAACCAAGGATGTGAAGAAATTAAAAAAAAAATCAATTACTGTGTTAGGAAGGTAGCATCATGGGTGTGTTTTTCCCCTCAAATTTTCGCTACTGCTGTTATTAAATTTTTTTTTTTTTAAGCATAGAGGAACTATTTAGGTCACCACTCTTTTTTTCCACTGCCTGCTACTCTGTAATATATAACCATGGAAATATTCTGAGGACAGGAGCAGAAGCAAAGGGCAAAAATTCTGTATAATCCAGGTATAATTTGCCCCTGAATAACAGTAATCCTATTCTTTTAGAATCCTTTTTAAAATTTTTATTCACTAGAAATGTCTACACACACAGAATAAGAGAATTGAAAAAGACAGCTGTCCTCATCATGATGCAGGTACAGTACATCACATACTGCTGGGGCCTAGAGCTTTATAACCCACAGAGCGATTGATACACGTCACCCCAATATCTATATAATTTACAACTTAAAACAATTCCAAAATTGGTGGTAAATATACCAAACATATTAGCCCATTTGCAATGAAAATGAGAATCAGATGTCCTATTACAGCTCAAACTGTTCATTGGTAAACGATCTTACAGTCCTGGTGTTTCCAGAAATGAACTAACATCCACTAGAAAATACTCTTCCATATTTTCTCTCTCTCCATATATATTTTTTCTTCCTTAGGCATTCTGTGCAGAGGTAGCTGATGTTCCTGCAAAAGCCCGATGTGCTTTTGGTTTTCCTGGGACCTGTGGTTGCCATGGACACGGAAGGCTGCGGAGGCTGACGGCTGAGCTGTTCCGCCCCTGACGAGCCAGCTGGCTCTAGCAAATGCGTTCACTATTTTTGACAAGATCAAAGGAATGAAACAGACCCCTGCTCCTAAATTCTGCTCTCTACACTCTGCAGGCCCTCCAGGCCCTGCTGTGAAGAGCCAGGCTGATCCTGAGACAGCCTGGCACAGGTTGAAGGGAGGCACTTTAGGAACTGGGGTATCAGGAGCAGAAGAATATTGATATGACACATGTCTCATAGCAACAAAACTGGAGTTAAACCAGGGAAGCTTCATGGGCACACTTGCTCTTGTTCTCCAGATGGTATAACTCCTCCCTAAAAATCAAAAATATTCTATTCTCCTCTCAGGCCACAGAAACCATTTGGTCTGATCCTCTTAACTGACTGAAGCGGCCACTTAGGATGAGAGGCGAAGTGGCTTTTTAAAGGCCTCGGCCTCCTTTCTCTCACTGCCTTTTCGATCACCCTGAGTGTTGGTTGGATCTCAGACTCGAGCTTTGGGCAAAATTACAGAAATAGTGAGGTTTGTCTCTCTCCCTGCGAAGTGATGGCTCTACATCAAGGGCCTTCATGCAGACCTCTGCCCTGGCCTCTCTGTGGTAGCAGCTCATGGTTCCCGGGCAAGGTCTTGTTCTTTCCACTTAGGGTTTATTCCTCTTTATATCCCTACATCTGACACAGGGCCTACAACACATTTGAAGAATAAAGAAATAAAAACCCTCCCCAAGTGTAAATACAGCTGCAATGAGCCATATCATAGCCATTTAGGATAGCTACTGTCAAAAACAAATAAAACTCAGAAAATAACAACCATTGGTGAGGATGAGGAGCACTTGAAACTCTTGTGCACTGTTGATGGGAATGTAAAATGGTATAGCTGCTGTGGAAGACAATATGGAGGTTTCCCAAAAAATTAAAAATGGAATTTTATCCAGAAATTCCGCCTCAGGGCATATATTCAAAAGAATTGTTTACCCTGATCATAGCCATATTATTCACAATAACCAACAACTGTAAGCAACTCAAATATCCACTGATTGATGAGTGGATAAATAAAATGTGGTATGTACACATAATGGAATATTCAGTCAGTTTAGTTGCTCAGTCATGTCCGACTCTTTGCGACCCCATGCACTACAGCACACCAGGCTTCCTTGTCCATCACCAACTCCTGGAGCTTGCTCAGATTCATGTCCATTGAGTTGGTGATGCCATACAATCTCTCATCCTCTGTCATCCCCTTCTCCTCCTACACTCAATCATTCCCAGCATCAATGAAGTATTATTCAACTTAAAAAGGAGAGTAATTCTGACACACATTACAACATGGAGGAATCTTTAGGACATTATGCTAAGTGAAATAAGCCAGTTATAAAAAGACAGATACTGTATGACTCCACTTATATGAAGTCCCTAGAATAGTCAAATTAATAGAGACATGAAGTGGAATGGTGCTTGCCAGGGGCTGGGGGAGGGAGTAAGGGGAATTACTATTTAATGGGTACAGGGTTTCAATTTTATAAGATGAAAAGATGGATGAGAGGTGAGCTGGATGGTGGTGATATCTGCACAATAATGTGAATGTATTTAATACCACTGAACTGTACACTCAAAACGGTTAAGACAGCAAACTTTATGTTATGTGTACTTTATCACAAGTAAAAATAATTTTAAAGTAATCTCCTCAATCAAAACATATTCTTCCTATGTCCTATTTTCTCTAGGTTCTTCACTCCATAAAATGTAAATAATAATTGGTTTTAACTCCCTAAAGGTCATTGTAGTGGTGGGATTCACATATTGTGTCAGGGTGTGTGTGTATTGGGTTCTAAATATAACTCATCACACTCTGTTCTTCATATGCATAAAGATGGCCCTCAGTGTTCTAAATCTTTTTCACAACAGGGCATAGCCAGAGATGTTAGCCAGAGATCAAATAGGGTGAAATCCTTGTTTTCATTTTTTTAAAAAGCAAACAATAAAGAAGAGACTATCAAAGGGGTTGAGAAGCGGCTGCTTACACTCACCCCTCACCTCCTGGCCCTCACTGTTTCCTAGATGCCTCCCAGGCCTGTGTCCTGCCTATTTCCACACACCAGCCCAAGCCCCCGGCACTGTGTCTGCCTGGCCCTGACGTGAAAGTGAGCAGGACTTATCTGATCCCCTTGGCCCTTGTTGGAACTTGCACCTTTCACAATGAATGGCACGCATGCCTTCCTCCCATGATTACTCTGTGTAAAACGCCTGTGGGTTGTAAAGCTGGTTAAGTCCAAATTCTGGCGCAGTACGTATAGCTACAAGGAAATTCCTGCTCAGCAGAAGGGTCAGTCTACAGCCACTACTTCAACAAATGCATGAAATACACTGGCAACTCTAAAATAAGCTGTTTTTGGTCAGACCCTCATCATCTCTTTGTCTTGGTTTATTTCACTTGCTTTCCATCTCCAGGCTTGCTCACCCTTCCCAAGACGGTAGGGAAAGCCCCACTCTAATCTGTCAGAGTTACCTAATGCTTACAGGATAAAGTTCAGGGTTAAACTTCCTAGCATGACCTAACAGTTTCTTTCCTTGCTGTCTTGGCCTCTCGGCATCCCCTGCCTTTCATGCCCTCAGCCACTCAGCATTACTATTTCTTAATCCCCCTGTTCTTCCTGCCTCCACATGGTAGCACAACCTGTTCTTTCCCAGCCTGGAACGCTGGTCTCAGACATCGCCATCTGGAGAGCTTCTACTCATCTTTCAAGATCCCTCTCAAAGGTCACTCCTTCTACGAAGGCTCCATGGATTCCTCCGGGAGCTCTTTCCTCAGAGACGCTGCTTTCCACCACATGGACTAAACTTCTCTGAAAGCTGGGAACCTGCCCATCATAAAACGCATGCTCTGAACTCTAACATCAGCCAAGTCCCTGGGGTGGGTTTTCAACGTGATCCAACCTAGAGCACCCCAGGTGCTTCCTGCTGGCTTGGCCCACTCTGAGCCCATGCTCACCACTTTCCTTGTGACCCACGGTTTCTTACTCCCATGCCTCATCTGGTCTGGGCTCTGGTGTGGTTCAGGTACAAGCCTGTTTCCGCACTCAGTGATAAACACTGCAGAGAGTAGGAACCACGTCTCACTCCCTTCTGGACCTTCCACATTTTCTGGCTTCAGACTTTGCACATGGAAAGAGCTAGATCTGCTACATAAATAAACAGATAAATCTCCACGGCACCTGTGGTCATGAGCTGGAGAAGGGAGGGGATAGGTTGGGAGTTTTGAGAGAAATCAGAGAAACTCTAGGTGAGCTGAATATAGCTTCCTACCTCCAATGGAGGATGAAAATGCTTGAAACTTCTTGGGCAGTTCTCTGGTAGATAGAAAATTGGTAGGAAAAGGGAAAGCATTAAGAAGGAGATACAAGGCAAGGACATAGTATGCCAGACCCAGAGGTGAAGGTGGCTTGCTATGGTAACAGAAGACATCATATACCTTCAACAGTCTTAAAACTCAATGGCTGAGCTAATAATTATAGTAGTGGTAGTGATAGTAGTAATAATAATAAAAAGATGGAAAAATACTCAAAATTTTAACAACTTACTGACTAGAGATACAGTAACACGTCTTTTGTTACCCAAACATCACTGACCAGAGATGTTTCAACATTTACCTGCAGGACAAACTGCTGGGCACAGGCAGTACCTTCTGCAAAAATCCCCCAGTTAATGGTGTCTTAACAGCAGCTATTTCCGGGTTGTAAAATTACAGTCGTTTATGTTGTAAGTTTCTCTTTAAACTGCCATTTGCTCTTGGAAACAATATATGAATGGACTTGACTTTTCAAAACTGAAATTATATTTTAAAAGCCACAGCATACTTTACCTCTAGAGTCCCAGTCAATGTGTGTAATATAACTAGAAGCACCTTTACAGATGCCAACCCTTTTGCTTGTCAGGACGTTGTAAATATCCACAAAGTTATCATGGGATGCCACGGCAAGGTATTTTCCTGTATCTATGAAGAAAAATGAGCGGTTAACAGCAAAACATTTCATGTGGGAATTTACTTCCAGGAACTTAGCATTTTAAAATGGGTTAGAGGTTAACAAAATAGTTGAAAAGAATCCACTCTTGCAACTTTTTGTCCCAACACATTTTTACAAGTTTTTGCTGTCACCTTTTGAAAATTTAATATCAGAGATCATTTCTTTTCTGTGATGGAAGGAGACCATGTCTTCAACAGTATCAGCATTTACAACCAGGAAACTCCCATCATTCAAGCCAACTGCTAAGGCTTTCCCATCTGGGGAGAAGGCACAGCATCTTCCACCTACAAAAGAATCCACAAACAGCACGGTTATGATCCATGACTTTGTCACCAAACAAATGAAGAGGGGGGAAATGTGCATATAGTCATGGACCTGTGACTGTGTCTGTAACACTGCTGGTGAGAACTAAAACTTCATAATTTAAAACATTTTTTACCACCAAACCCAAAGACAATAATCATTAATATTAAAAATAAGTTTTCTAATTCTCTGAGGTTTATCCATTCATTTTTTCATATATGAAGACCTGACTTTTCAAGTGACAAGTGGAGTGAAGGGGGAAAAGGAATAAAGGATTAATGTAACTAGTATTTCTTCTCCCAAGATGTGATACCTAAGAATGGGATACAATTTCCAGAAACTATTTTCTCATACCATGCGCCTTACGTACAAAATTTGCTTTGGAGCACCTTGTTGTTTTACTTGTAGTTTCTCTAATCTCTGATCCGTGGATTATAATGCATAATTCTAGAGGTGGAAGATTTTATTCCTGTCTCTTCTGTCATGAGAAGAATGAAGTATGGACATTTTCTCCAAAGGTGTCTGCAAAACTAACCAGTACTGGGCTGAGGGGACTACATGACAAATGCTTTCTAATGCTTTGCAGGGTCATGGGAGGCACTTCTGAATGCGGAGTATGGAGTATGTTAAATAGGAATCCTATTTAAGGATATGCCCTCTCCTTGACCCTGCTTTCACCATCAAGATATTGGTAAGCACAGCCCCAGGATGGGACAGTCATGCAGCCTTGTGCTAAGACATTCCAAATTGAGCTTCCACTCCTTCCTCCCCATCCACTGTTTCCAACAGGCTGAAAAGCCACATTCATACCAGTAACTTTAAATGGGCTCATCTCAAGTCTATCTTCCTTCTTTTCTTCATCCACTCACTTTGCAGTTATTTACCTACTATGAATCAGGCATTGTGCTAGTGCTAAAAGAACAGAAAGACCAGCCTGCCCTTTAGGAGAGTCATCAACCTTAGGTCAAGCATAAAAATTTATTGTACAAACCAGGATACCCGAGAGCGAAAGGGAGAGCTATTAATAATTACACCAGGACACCAGCTATAAACTGGGTTGAATGGCCATCCTATCTCAGAGGTGTTGGTTGTTCTTTTGAACTCATTTTTAACCTGGTGAATAAAGTCCATTGGATGATATTCAAGGTACTCACAGTGAGTACTTGGTCTCTTATTTTCCCCGATACAAATGAGTAGCCTGATTATTCACCTCTAGTAGATAAGAGCATGAGCTTTGGAGTCAGACTTGGGTTTGAATCCTGGCTCCCTCCACCACTTATGAAGACCCAGAAGTCGAGTGTAAAGTGCATCCGTATGGTGGAGGGAGACAGCATCATGCAGTGGCCACAGGTGTGCTCTCTGAAGCCACACTCCTGGATATGAAGTCAGATCCATCACTTACTAGCTGTGCAACTGTGGGCAAACGACTTAAGTGCTCTGCGCCTCAGTTTCCTAATTTCTAAGTGGAAACAATAGAGGCCTTACTCACCAGGTTCTCGTGAAGACCACAGGCGAAGTGCTAGCGCAGCTACTGGCTCAGTGGTGCCAGCCACTGTCATTATCATCACCACCGTCTTGACACCTTTTCTCACTTTATCCCCCTAGACTTGTCTCCCCATGTCTATCTATAAAAGTACCCAGCACAAATACTCTAGGGGCCAGGCCTCAATCTTTTCCTTTCCTGTCTTAACTTTCACAAATCCTTTGAGCCTCGGCTCTTGTTTTCCCCAGTGGGGTTTTCCCCGGCAGTGGGTCTTACCCTGAGCCTCCGTGACACCTTGTTTGTGCCAGAGATCTTCCGTTTGTCCTCACCTGCTCTCCATCCTGCTCTGTGCCTGGAGCTGGCCTGCACAGACTCTACCAACAGGCTCCCTCGCCCCCTGGCTTCTGATTTGTTTGGTCAGGAGGGGAGCATGACCAGGAGGCTGGAGAGAGGGTACTAAAGGAGAAAGGATAGAGGGTAGGGAGGTTGGGGCATGTTCTCCCCTGGCTGCCTCCCTGCGGGGTCACTGCTTGCTGGTTGAGCCTCTGGGCTGGACGGTTACTGCCTCCTGCCAGGCTGCCATCCCACACAGTTCTCACTCTCATCTGTTCCTCCTCTTGTCCCTTCAGGCCCAGGGCTGGCAGTGGTTACCAGCTACTACTAGTTGCATCGTACTGCACTAACCCTGGTCATTTCCCTACACCTTGCCCGCCCCTTCATCAAGAGTCCAGTTTTGAGACTCTTCAAATTACCCAACTTAAATGGACCAGCTGTTGCTGGGACTCTGTTCAAATCTTGTCCATCTCTGACACTAGAGATGTGACTGTTCATCCTGGGATCCCCAGTGTCTGATACATAGAAGCTGCTCAATAAATGTTTGCTGAATTTCCACTTCTTGGTATGCCTCTTGGTTCTCATGCATATAGATGTTTAATACATAATTATCTGTTTCTTGTGATTAACTATTATTTTTAAATCAAGTTTCCTTTTTCAGTAGTAAAATCAGTTCCGGAGACTGTCAGACATAAAAATAAACACGATTCTTTACAAGCTGATGAGTTTCAACTGACTCCCACAGTTCATATGAGAAGAGGAAGGACATATTGCCCCCAGGTGGCAAATGTCTATGCAGTGCAAGGAAATAAAGAATGGAGCTGGGCACGATGGATCAGACCAGCCTTCTGGAACCATTCTCCATGTGATTAGTTATATCTGTAGCAACAAACACTAAATCCCCGTTGCCCAGCATATCTGGGAGATATAATAGGCACACACAGTAAATATTAGTTGAATGAATGGATGAATGAATCCAATACTTGTGGTTGTAAACACTTTCATAGATGTGTAAGGTGACATACACACCTTTTTTGAGTTTCCTCACTGCCAGCATACGGTGCTGGGAGGATAATTCCCAGATCCGGAGGGTTTTATCATCACTCACTGTTGCGCAGATGGGCAGGAGGGGGTGAGCTGCCAGGCCCCACACTTCTCCTTCCATGTGCCCCTGTGAGGAAGGAAATGTTCAGTTCAGTTCAGTTCAGTTGCTCAGTCGTGTTCGACTCTTTGCAACCCCATGGACTGCAGCACGCCAGGCCTCCCTGTCCATCACCAACTCCCGGAGTTTACCCAGACTCACGTCCATTGAGTCGGTGATGCCATCTAACCATCTCATCCTCTGTTGTACCCTTCTCCTCCTGCCTTCAATCTTTCCCAACATCAGGGTCTTTTAAAATGAGTCAGCTCTTCCCATCAGGTGGCCAAAATATTGGAGTTTCAGCTTCAACATCAGTCCTTCCAATGAACACCCAGGACTGATCTCCTTTAGGATGGACTGGTTGGATCTCCTTGGTGTCAAAGGGACTCTCAAGAGTCTTCTCCAACACCACAGGTCAAAAGCATCAATTCTTCTGTGCTCAGTTTTCTTTATAGTCCAACTCTCACATCCATACATGACTACTGGAAAAACCATAGCTTTGACTAGATGGACCTTTGTTGACAAAGTAATGTCTCTGCTTTTTAATATGCTGTCTAGGTTGGTCATAACTTTTCTTCCAAGGAGCAAGCATCTTTTAATTTCATGGCTGCAGTCACCATCTGCAGTGATTCTGGAGCCCCCCAAAATAAAGTCAGCCACTGTTTCCCCATCTACTTGCCATGCCAAAAAATGCTCAAACTACCGCACAATTGCACTCATCTCACATGCTAGTAAAGTAATGCTCAAAATTCTCCAAGCCAGGCTTCAGCAATACGTGAACTGTGAATTTCCAGATGTTCAAGCTGGTTTTAGAAAAGGCAGAGGAACCACAGATCAAATTGCCAACATCCGCTGGATCATCGAAAAAGCAAGTGAGTTCCAGAAAAACATCTATTTCTGCTTTATTGACTATGCCAAAGACTTTGACTGTGTGGATCACAATAAACTGTGGAAAATTCTGAAAGAGATGGGAATGCCAGACCATCTGACCTGTCTCTTGAGAAACCTGTATGCAGGTCAGGAAGCAACAGTTAGAACTGGACATGGAACAACAGACTGCTTCCAAATAGGAAAAGGAGTACGTCAAGGCTGTATATTGTCACCCTGCTTATTTAACTTATATGCAGAGTACATCATGAGAAACGCTGGGCTAGATGAATCACAAGCTGGAATCAAGATTGCCGGGAGAAATATCAATAACCTCAGATATGCAGATGACACCACCCTTATGGCAGAAAGTGAAGAAGAACTAAAGAGCCTCTTGATGAAAGTGAAAGAGGAGAGTGATAAAGTTGGCTTAAAGCTCAGCATTCAGCAAACTAAGATCATGGCATCCAGTCCCATCACTTCATGGCAAATAAATGAGGAAGGAAATGGGGCAACAAAAATCAGTTCAATGCTTCTCAGCGAGCCCTTCCCAAAAGAACCCCAAACAGGTTCAAATAGGAACACGCACAGTTTGAGCTTCCTTGAGCCAAAATGATTGTACTGAATAAATTTTTCACTTGAACATGAATCTAAAGCTGGGCCTACATGATACTAAAGCTTTCATCTGAAAAGCAAAGGATGGATTCACGTTGTTAAGTTTCGTTTATATGATGCCAAACAACTTCTCATGTAGAAGCATCCTAGTGAATAATGAACTGTCGTCATTTTATCCTGTGATTTGACACTGAATAAACACAGTATATATGTATCTTCTAGTAACACAGCTTGGTCACAAAGACACAAACCACTTTCTTCCATAAAACCATATTCTAAAAGATGTAGGTACTGCTTATCTGTATCAGAGGAATTGGACAGTAATATTCTTGCTAATTAATTCTCTTTCAGTTCTGTGCACAGCATTTGGCAGAGCAGAGCTAGAGAGATCTAAAATTTTACTTCCAGTATCCTGGGTATAACTCAGGGTCAGCATTTGTTCACAAATTTTTCTATCCAGTAATCACAGAAAACTAAAAGGGGCTTGACAGGTATTGGACCAATTCCACATGCCAATGTCTTATAACAAACACACTTAGCTGGCTTAGAATAATAATTGAGATGAAATATATTTAATGTATGAATAATTAGGGAGAAAATGAATCTGATTCTTCTAACTTATTACTCACTATAGCAGTGTAAAGAATAGATTAGACAAGGAACAATAAAACAGACCAGATTGTTTACTGAATTTCTGCTTTTAGTGGCTAATTATAAAAAGGCTTTGCTTAGTAAAGCAAAAAGACCATATACAGTCATCTGAAAGGTGTTTGTAGTTGGAATGCTTTGGGGGAACAGGTGGCTCTTCAAAGAGAAATTGGACGATTCCAGTTTAACTGGGAAGCTGTTTGAGCAAAACAGTAATTTGGCAGAAGATACAAAGTTCTCACTACTGCTGACATGCAAATATCTGAGAAGGGTGTAGATACTGTTTTTGAGTTTATTAGATTTGGAGCACCTTACGTCCCCAGTTTTCTGGTTTTCTTCCCTTGGGAGGCCTCCCGCACTGAAGGCTATGGTCTGAGGATGGGTCAGATGTGAGCCCTCTCTTGTTCCTCCTAGACTGCATCTGCCTGAAGCTCTTTTACAGACCAAGTCCTTTTGTACACTGAGGACAGGGCTGTGGGGCTCTGAGACCCTTTCAAGTCACTGCCTTATACATTGAGTTACAAGTTGTATTTCCTTAATCTAATGTGACTGTGTACTTTGATTCCTGTATAACATAGAGATGGACAGTGAGTGAGGTGGGCAGGGAGTCTCTTGAGTGGCACAAGGAAATGAGCTTGGGACCTTCCTTTCCTCCTGACCACCCTAAAGCTGGTAATAACCAGCTGCACAATTGAAAGTTGATTATATTCGAAGTATATACAATGGGGATTTTCAGAACTCACCTCCTGTCACTTCTCTCTTCCCCTAAACTAGTCTCTTTAAAAAAAAAAAAAAAAGCAATCTATTCCAAGTGATATTGACTTGCTGAGCTACTGACACTGTAAAAGTGGTTCTGAAATCTTCCCACAGCAGGATCGCTGATGGTCTTAACCACATTGTCTCTACTGTTCATTAAGTTTCCCTCAGGGTCTACCTCTCAGAACAAGACTGTCAGCCCCTCAGCAGGCCTACTCTATCCTGGGTAGCACACAGCATAGGGCTGGTCTTGGCAGGAGCACAACAAACACTGATTGAACTGAACTACTGAGTTCTACCCAGGAGTAAAAGGCAAATGATTGACTGACCAGAAGATGAAAGAGAGATGCTGAGATAAAAGGGAAAGAATGGCACACGTGTAAAGAGAGAAAAGGGTTCTCCCAGCTCCACTGCCTGCCCAGGGCTCAGGGGGCCACTCCTTCTGCACTGTTTTCATGCAGTGTCCATGCTGAGATGTGTGGAGAACAGTCTGGTGGAGAGACAAAGAAAAGGCTCTGGTACCCGACAAAACTTGATACAAATCCCAACTCTTCAGTCTTTAAGATGTGGCTGTGGGAAGTTCACTGGGCTTTAGGCCCTTCATCTACAAAACAATTACAACTGAGCAAATCTGTTGTGGAGATTAGAGAGGAATTTTGAACAATGGTATTGCCTGACACACAGTCAAGTGCTCAATAAATGACACCCTTGGATAATTGTATTAATAGAATGATACAAACAAATACAGGAAAGAATTGAAGAGAATGAAAAAGTGAAAAGACCTTGTTGTTGAGTTTAAAACATTTAGACAAAATTAGTTCAACTATATTACTTTTTAACATGAGAAAATGATACAGTTTGAATCTTAAAATGCTGTTTAAATCCATAGCATAGCACAAATCTTACACACATACTTAGCAGTATAGCACATAGTAAATAAAGTCTCAAACATTTGGGGATTGAAAAGAAACACTTCATTTTCAATAAAATTAAGTAAATAGTCATGGCCAGAAAGAGAAAGAGAGGTAAGAGCAGCTGGAGAACAAAGACGTCTCCCCTTCTCAAGGTCGCACTTCAGCACAGTTCTCAACTTGGGCTGCCTGGCGCTATCAGCTACAGAGCTTCTGAGGTTTGTTTCTAACACAGAAAAAATTTTAAAACACGGATTCTTATTCAAGATAGCCAGGGTGGGGCCTGGGCACAGGCATTTTTAAAACCTGATGTGTGTGCAGACCTCTCAGGTGTAGAAAATCAGAGGGCTCCTTTCAGTGGGATTTTGGGGGTCAGCCCTAACACAGCAAGCCTGCAGGCAGGCATCAGGTGAAGGAAGGAGGCAATTCTCCTCCACTGGACCCACAGAAGTCCCAGAGCTTAGATAAGCAGTGCAGATTCTTTCCACTCCACCTTCTGAACACACCCCCTCTTCCCTGCCCAGGCCTCTTCCACCTCTAACTATGATCTATTCATCACCTCCAAAGACACATGTCACTCCTCAGGTGACATGTGATCACTTCTTGGATCTTTGAGGATACTGCTGATGCTTATTTTAATCTGGTATTATCTGAATCAAATTTTTGAGACGAGAGGAAAGGTAAGGAGTATGTTATATGTTTATGTGAATTGAGGCTGAGACTAGAATGATGCATGAAACCTAAAGAGATACATACATTTGGTGTGTGCAGAGCAAATAATTTTTTTTAGTTTGCCAAATTTTTGACCGACTGAGAGGAAATATACCCAAGAAACCCCATCCACACCTGAACCTGATTCAGACAATGAGATTATGGACTCTGAACAGATGCCCTAATGGGACAAGGCTCTTGGGGATTCTGGGAGTGGGAATGTATTCTGCATGTGGTAGGGACATGATAATTGGTGGCCAGAGGGCAGACTGCACTGGACACGTGACCCTTAGGATCCTCCTGGTTTTCATACTGGGTGTAATCACCTCCTTTGAATGTCCTGTAGCCTTGTGGGTGTGCGTGTGCTAAGTCGCTTCAGTCCCCATGGACTGTAGCCTACCAGGCTCCTCTGTCCATGAGATTCTCCAGGCAAGAACACTGGAGTGAGTTGCCATCCCCTTCTCCAGGGGATCTTGCTGACCCAGGGATTGAACCTGTGTCTCCTGTAGCTCCTGCATTGCAGGCAGATTCTTCACCGCTGAGCCACCGGGGAAGCCCCTCCTATAGCCTTATTACCAACCAATAACATATGGCAAAGGGGATGGATGTATTACATGTATGTGATGATACGATTATGTTTCTTCAAATTATTTAAAGGCATTGCTTTTCTTTTTCCCTTGCTCGCTTTGAGGAAGCAAGCAGCCACGTTGGGGGAACCCCACGTGATGAGGAACTTCAGGCAGCCTCTGAGAGCTGAGGGTGGCCTCTGGCCAACAGCCAGCAAGAAACAGAAGCCCTCAGTCCTGCACTCACAGGAACAAAACTCTGCCAACAACCTAAGTGATCTTAGAGGCAGATCCTTCCATAGTGAAGCCTCAGATGAGACCACAGCCCTGGTCTTTATCGCAGCCTTACAAAACCTTAACCAGAAGACCCAGTTAAACTGTTCAGACTCCTGACCCACAAAGAAACCATAAGATGATGAATGTTTTTGCTTCAAGCTAAGTTTGTCAGTTTGTTACACAGAAATAGATAATACCGTGTTTGCCTGATCTTTGGAGAGAATGTCTCCTTTAATTTGGTATCCTACGTGTCCCCTGTTGCCTCACCCTGGCTCCAGCTCTGATGTGAATTGTGGTTTAGAATACGTGCAGACACAGTACCTGAACAAGCAGTGTCACTGGGCCGCTTTTATCAATTTCCAGGATCTCTCCATTTTTTGTTCCCACCAGGATATGTCCATGTCCCAAAGTGATGGCACGAATTGAAGGATTATCTTCCAAAAGCAAGCCTGAGGAGGGGAAATACTGCATTTAATATTGTAAATGCTGTATTTAATATAACAAAAATAAAATGATTAGAGTGATTATATAAACCCTGTTTTTATAGTTCCAAAGTACTTAGTACTAGGCAATCCTCTTTGATATTTCTACCAACGGCCACAAGCTCTGAATGTGGAAGAAAAAGGAAGAGTTGATTTGGTCATGGTTTTCTAAGAACTTGATTACTATCTTTTTCATTCCTACGAACAGAAAGACTTCCATTGCATACTCGGGAGTGGCACCTTTTGAGCTAGTTGACAAAGCTGCTCTTTTAATGGCGTAAGTCTTCAAGCATCTTTCAAACATATCATCCCAGAGCTCCACAATTCCATCCTTTCCACCTGTTACAAAACCCTGTGAAGGCACATATCAGAAGGATTATATACACATCAAAGTGACAAGGACCCACCCAGCCTCAAAAGGATTCCCCCTTGAGTAAAAAGAAGCTTTGTCTGTGTTTTCTTCCTAAGTATGGAGACTGAAAAACCTGATGAGAACACAATATTTTCTGGACACATATCTCATTTCTCTAGCACTATTAAACACTTTCTCATTGTGTGTCCATTTCACTTTCTTCAGACCACTGATTCAAATTTAGCACACTGGATTACAGATGGCTGTTTCTGTGCCCAGTTCCCTGACTGGGATGTGGACTGCTAGAGAACAGGACCAGCCTCAAAGTTTGCAGAGTATCTGATATCTCGTATGCTTCTGCTGAATGAACTGGAATTAATGTCACAATCAAAAATGACTGTTAACTATTTTTAAATATTTACTTCCAGGAAAAACATCATTATTTTTCTATTAAGAATAACTTAAGTATTTCATGTAACAAGAATATCTTGCTCTTCTGTTCATGAGATTTCAATTTGTACCATAATTTGTACCAGATTAATTTTTATAAAACCTGGAAAGTATAAAGCCTAACATATTAGATATTTTTTTTTGCTAGACAATGATCTTTATTCTTATTCTAAGTTTATGATTTCTTGGCCTTATTAGTTTTCCTTTCTGGTAACTACCAATTGTTCTTATAAATTTTTTAAAAAGAAAATTACTGAGTAATTAATTCTGTTTTCTCAGAAACTTTTGATTTACTTCATTTCAATGATGTTCAAAAGGAAATAATATTTTGAAGTTTATTACATTAAATATATTAAATATCCTTATTTATCCTCATTATAGATTTCGAACCTATAGACATTTACTCTCAAAATTAAATCTAAATGCAGTATATTATAATGTGATATCCCTGCCTTTTCCCATGATCTTTAAGCTTAAGGTACCAAGCAATAAAAGAGTTTAAACATGCTATATCATATCAACTTCCGGGCCTACAAAAATTTTCTTTCTGTTTTAATCTTTTCTAAAATTTGCAGTTTAAGCAAAACAGATTTGCTGGTGAAAAACAGCTTTACCACTAAAACACTCATTGTAATTACACATCTAACAAGAACCTACTTCTATAGCAGAATCAGCATATTTACCTGGGAATAAGCAAATGCAAAATGAATCTTCTCTTAATATGCTGTATTGGGTGGCTTAGGCTGTTTGGAGGTCAGAGAACATACATAAACTGGTACCATCAGCAAACTAGCAGTGAATAAATCACTTCTATTTTCTGGCAAATTGATTGAAGGAAATGTTTTAAGAGCACTGAAGCGAAGTATGATCTTTTTAAATTAAACATAATTTTTTTTTGGCCATACCTTGAATATATGGGGTCTTAGTGCCCTGACTAGAGATGGTACCCATGCCCTCTGCAATGGAACCATGGTGTCCGAAACACTGTACTGCCAGGGAAGCCCCTAGTGTGAACTTTATTTAGAAAGAACACCACCACCACCGCAAGGCAGGAGCTTAGCTGGGCAGATTAGGACAAAGACGAGCCTGAGTAGAAATACAGCTGGTGTGATGGTTAACTTTGTGTGCCAACTGACTGGCCGCAGGGTATTCAGATTAAATATGACTCCTGTGTGTGTCTGTGATGGTGTTTGTGGATGAGATCAGTATTTGAATTGGTGGACTCATTAAGCTGCCCTACCCAATGTGGGTGGACATCATCTAATCCTTTGAGAGCCTGAATAAAACAAAAGGTAGAGGAAGGACAAAACTGCCCTCCTTTTATTCTGATTAATTGAGCTGGGACATCTTATCTTTTCCCAGCAGACTAGGATTTACACCACTGGCTTCTCTGGTCCTCAGGCCCTTGGATTTGAACTCAATTATACCATCGGCTTTTCTAGGTCTCCAGTTTGCAGATGGCTTAGTGAGACTTCTCAGCCTCCAAACCACATGAGCCAATTCCTTATAATAAATCTCCTTTTTGTATATGTATATCTCTGTCTATATCTACATCCTATTGGTTCTGTTTCTCTGGAGGATCCTGACTAACACAGCCAGGACTCTGACACGCTTATTAAAGCTGAGCTTGTCTACACAGGAACAAGCTGGTTATCAATATAACTTCAGGTCAAATTGATGGGAGGGACAATAATCCAGCTACTAGTCACTTCCAGGTCTCTGCTCATTATGCCAGTGAGGAGGAAGACTGTGTAGAAGTATTTCTTGGACTCTTGCTATTGTGTGCCTACATTTATCTCAGCACTTCTTAAGGAGTTCTTAGGAGTGACAGCCAGGAAGAATAAGTATGTACAAAGAAGAGACAAATTGCACATAAAGAAATAATTATAAACAAAAGAGAAATTTAAAGACCACTTGTGCTTCCCCTCCATCTGTGACAACTACATCCTAATTCAAAGAGCACTGTTTTTACACACAGGTATCCTCTTGGTGTGGACCTTGCTAAGCCTAATTTAAAGTTCTAGAAAGCTAATAAGGAAAATAGACCATACCTTGTCCAATGCATACATAGCAAACACAGGCCCGTCATGAGCTTTCACTGTCTTCAGTAGGAGAATATCTTTCCAAATAAAAATATCTCCCGTAGCTGCTCCTGAGAACACCAGATCTTCCATTCGCCCATAAGAAACACACATCATTGTTTCCAATTTTCCAATACTTCCAAAATTTCCTCTCTTAGAGGTGAAGCCCCCACCTGGAGTGGACCAAGAGTACTTAATACTTTTTGAAAAACGGACACCTCCTATGAGCATTTAGAATGACTATCTTCAGTGAAAAATCCAGTGTGTCTACATTGCTTTGTTTAGTCACTAAGTCATGTCTGACTCTTTTGCGACTCCATGGACTGTAGTCCATCAGGCTCCACTGTCCATGGGATTTCTCAGGCAAGAATACTGGAAGGGGCTGTCATTTCCTTCTCCAGAGTATCATCCTAACTCGGGGATCAAACCCGTGTCTCCTGCATCACAGGTGGATTCTTTACCACTGAGCCACCTGGGAAGTCCCACATGTCTACATAAAGGTGTATAAAAATGGCAGAAAACATCATAACAAAAACATTATAAAAGGTTTTCTCCTTCACGCATTAATTCAGTGCTTGTTGAATCCCTACTCTGTGGCAGGCACAGTGGTCGATATTGGGCTATAAAAGGTGAAAAGAAACAGTTCCTTCCTTCAAGGAACTCAAGGTCTGGCTGGGGAAAGAATGTGATATAATCCTCTAAGCAAGGCTTAGCTCAAGGTCTGTGCCAGCCAGAGAGAGGAGTGACTAAGTGCCCCAGGAAGCCAGGCAAGTCTTCCTGAATGCTGACCAAAGGCTGAAAACACCAGCAGCTGTAATGTAAAATGTAAACATGTTTTGTGTATCTTTTGCCTTGATTTTTATTATGGCAACTTCAGGGTGAGAAAACTGAATCACTGTGTAGGAGAAGAACATCAGGTTTGTTCCTCATATTTTCACATTTCCCTGAACTTTCTGACTAGCACTGAGAAACCCAAACTCATTCCAGACAACTGTATGCAGGTTGACTCTCCAGACATGGTGGGTGCCATGACCTTTTCTTCAAAAGCAGAAAAAAAAAAAAAAAAAAAAAAAAAAGCAGAAAGCACTGAAGCAGTAGCTTATTTATATTTTGTCCAGTAAAAGATTGGGCTTGATACCAAAGCCAATACTAAGAATTCAGAAACAATCCTAATAAAAAGGTCTGACTTATCAGAAGAATGAGATATTCTTCCATGTTTTGTCCTATTATTTACTCATCCTTATTATCAGCATTATAAACCACAAGTATTTATTTTGACCACTTACTGTGTGTCGTATACAGTGTGTGTGTGTAGTGTACAGTGTAGTGTGTGTGTCAGGGCTTAATTCATGTGCTAAATGTAGTGATAAAATAATAAGAGAACCCTCAAAATACTAAAAATTTTGTCCACCCAACTAAAGTGATTATTTCCTGCTCAGTAGTCCAACATAATAATCACTGCTTTCAGAAGAATGATGGAATATAAAAATAACTATTTTCAGAGCACAACGTTTCCAAAACTCTCTAGACACTGATGAATATGCATAGCATCACACAGAGTGTTCTAAGCCTCACAGCTCAGACGTTGTTTGGGAGCAAACATCTTTTAGGCATATTTTAATTTTAGATTGTAGAGAGAGGCTAGGTAGTGGTGGTGGGTTTTTTTTTTTTTTCCCAGCTACAGTAAAACTTTCAACCACATAAGTGATAAACCCAAACAATACCTGCTTGTTGCCAGAATCTGATGTGCTTGATCCCAACTGTTACCAGTTTGTCAACATGGTGTGGGTTACACTTTACCACAAATATCTTATCTTTATGTCCTCTGTAAGAGACAAACAGGGGGAAAACTCTAGTCTTGATGAAAGCACTTCTAGAGAGTTTTATTTAGAGCATGCATTTGGTTTCACTTTCATTAAGCACATCTAATAGGAAAAGTAAATTACTAACAGAAGATGGTTTAAGACACACATGGGGGGGTGTGCTTTAAAATAATGAACTTTGGCTTTTCTTTGTATATTTGAGCCCTTCTTACTCTAACATTGCTACTAGAGTTTACTAATTATGCTTTAAACAAATTAATGAAACATTTAAAATGGATCAGAATGTCTCCATAATATAAAATTAATGCCGCCACTATAGAATTTAATCCTTATCATACAGAGATCTTGTAGAAGATACTGTAAAAGAGTATTAATGAGAAACTTCAAATGTAATATTCTTGCTGTGGAAGGCATAACTTTGGGTTAAACAGAGTTTCAGCTAGAAATGTATTCATGAGAAACTGAAGACGCTGGCTTACATTCATGGAGAGACAAAGGGTGTCATATATTAATTTAAGGCACTCAAGAATGCTATGCATTCAGAAATCTAAGTTTATAACCCAAGAGGCAGAAGGACAAATATAGAAATGAGGACTGACTGTAAGCTGCAGCTGTAAACTCACATTACACTGTGCCTGGGAAATTTCTGTTTCAGAGTACAAAGTAATCACATTAAACTTAAGGATTTATTGATCTTAATGGACTATGTGATGGTCTTCTCTGATATATTAGGACCTAACTTTTATTATTAAAATAAAAGCTATTGATAAAAAAGAACATGACTAATTGCTCTTATGAATATAGATACAAAAATCTTAAATAAAATACTAGCAAAGAGACTCCAACAACACATTAACAAAATAGTACACTATGACTAAATTCAAGGGTGTTTCATTATCAAGGAATCAAACAGTACAACTCATCATATTAATATGTGAGAAAAATTATGTTATCATTTTCAACGATGCCAAAAAGGTATTTCACAAAAAATCTAATGGTCACTGATGACTTAAAAAAGTACTCAACTAACACTCAATAAACTAGGAATTAATGGATGCTTTAGAATTTCTCTTAGACTTTTATAATTCCATGCAGTTCTTAACTCTCACTGAGAAACACAGATTCATTCAAGACCAACTATACACAGACCGTCTCTTCAATGTTCTGTGCCATTCATTGTATTTTCTTTAAAAACAGAACATGCTCAAACAGTAGCTTCTCCATGCTGTGCTTGTTCATGTGTGAACTTGAAAGTCAGACTCTTACTTAATGCTATTCCTGATGGAAGTCAGATTCTTACTTCATGTTATTCCCAATAAAGTCAGGAACAAGACTGTCACCACTACCATTAACACTGTACTGAAACATATTATCTAATGCAATTAGACAAGGTCTAAAAAATTAAAGACACAGGAGCGAGAATGGAAGAGGTAAAACTATTTCTATCTGCAAATGATATAACTCCACGTCTAAAAAATCCAAAAGAAAATAAAGTAAACACAACTACAAATAAGATAATTTAGGAAATTTACAGTATAAAAAATTAAATACAGAGTCAATAACCTTAATATATATTTACATTATCCAGTTGAAAAATACATTGGAAGAAAGGACTATATTTAAAACAATAATAAAAATATCAAGGCATACATTTAATAAGAGCTGTGCACTAACGTATAAATGAGTATAGCAACAAGAAGACAAAAACCCATCAGTAATATACATAGAAAAGCATTCCATGTTCTTGGGCTGCAAAACTCAATCATAAAGATGCTAATTCTAGCTTTGTTTATGAATTCAACTTGATTCCAAAAGATAAGAGCATTTTCTATTGCTCTTTTCATATTCTATTGCTCTTTTCAGAAAAGAGTGTCTAGTCTTTAATTTGGAGCTAGACACCCTGATTTTAAAGTTCTTATGGAAGAATAAAACAGCAGTATGGCGAAGAAAACTCTGAAAAAGAAAAGCTAAATGGGAAGAGTAGCTCTCCTAGGTATTAAAATAACTTATAAAACCTTCATGATTAAAACAGTATGGTATTGGTGCACAAGTGACTGACAAGCTAATGGTAAAATAGAAAATCTAGAAAGAGACCCAAATGAATATTAAAATGTAGCACATACTAAAGACAGGTCTCAAATCAATGTGGGGGGTGGTGGTGAAATGAATACTTAAAATAAATGGTGTATGTTACTAAATGCTGGCAAGGATGTGGAGTAACAGGAATTCTCAATCATTGTTGGTGGGAATGCAAAATGGTACAGTTACTTTGGAAGACATTTTGGTAGTTTCTTATAAAACTAAACATATTCTTACTATAAGATCCAGCAATCATGTTCCTTAGTATTTATCCAAAGGAGTTGAATTTACATCCACACAAAAACCTGCACATGGATGCTTATGGCAGCTTTAAACATAATTGCCAAAACTTGGAAGTAACCAAGATGTTCTTCAGGTGAATGGATAAAAAACACTGTGGCACATTCAGAGAACGGAGTATTATTCGGTGCTAAAAAGAAATGAGCTATCAAACCATGAAGAGACATGGAGGAACTTTAAATGGATATTATTAAGTGAAAGAAGCCAATCTGAAAAGGCGATATATTATATGATTCCAACTAACTGATTTTCTGGAAAAGGCAAAACTATGGAGACAGTTAAAAAAATGAATGGTTTCCAGGATAGAGAGGAGCAAGGGATGAATAGCCAGAGCACAAAGGATTTTTAGGGAAGTAAAACTATTCTTCATGATACTATAATGGTAGATACATGTCATCATACACCTGTCAAGACTCAGAGAATGTGCAACATCAAGAGTGAACCCTAATGTAAACTGTGGACTTTGGGCGATAATGATGTGTCAATGCAGCTTCATCTGTTATAACAAATGTACCACTCTGGTGCCAGGTGGGGATTTGAAGGAGGCTGGAATAGTGGACATATGGGAACTTTATTATCTGTACAATTTTGCTATGAACTTAAACCTGCTTTAAAAAATAAAGTCTATATAAAAGGGAAAAGAAAAATGTTATTTGGAATACCTTGATAGCTCTAAGGAGAAAGGATAAAATTGAATCTGTGTCTTGAAATAGACAGACACTGGGATAAATTCCAAATGATTTAGAGATCTAAATGTAACTGTGGAGCCATGGCAGATTAGAAGAAATCATGAGTGATTTCCTTTGAACCTGAGGACAGGGAACACTTTTCTTAATTAGTCTCAAAATCTTGAAGTATTCAACATTGCTAAATTTGACCACATAAAAATAAAAGCCTTTCCATGATGAAAAACATCATAGCAAACTCAAAAGACAAATGGCAAACTAGATGAAATACCTGTAAGCTCTAGACAACAGACAAATAACCCTGATATTTAGAGGGCTACTTCCTGTGTGAAGTGTATGTCAGAGAAACCAAGTGGTTCATGAGGGAATACTCTTCTTTATAGAAGAATTCCAGCTAGTATGAAGAATGAATAATAGAATTAGAAAATTATCATCTTCAACCCTTAATTAAATTCAGTTTAGCCCAGAGTTGTAAATGGAGATACAACCATTAGATAACACATTGATAGGAACTTTCTAATGGGAAGATGAGGCTGATACCACTAAAACCACAACAGAGCTGAATATTACTAAGAGTTGGAGAACCAGACATATGAGGGCAATGATGTACCATGGGGTAGACTGGAATGGTGATCTGCCCTGAGAAAGAGGAATTCCATCCCTGTCATTGTTTAGAATTGCTGGCTCAGGAGGATAAAAAACAAACAAACAAAAAGACTTACTTTTAGTTGGTTTTATTATTCTTAAAAAAATTCCTACAGATAATACAAGCACTATTGCTTGTACCTGGCAGGTACTACTCCCACTGCCCCTACGCTCTGGCATGCCACTGATTATGTTGCTTCTGATAGAGTGAAACATGAAGTACAGATTAGATGTGCTCACGCTCTTGACTGAGAAATTGAACTTAGGAGAAAATATCTGCAAATCATATATTTGATAAGGGACTGATATCCAGGATATATTTTTAGAAAAAATTACAACTCAATAATTAAAAGGCAAATAACCCCATTAAAAATGGACAAAATATATAAATAGATATTTATACAAAGAATATATAAATTACTAACATAAACTTTAGAGAGAAGATGCTAGAGAAAACTGAAATGAAAAGTGAGAACAGATATCACAATTATATCACCTACATAGAAAAGAGCTTTGCTTTGCTTGCTTGTGTCTATACAACGGCAAACAATTAGACAGTTGGAAAAATCTTTTTGGAGAGCACATTTTCGGTTCAGTTCAATTGCTCAGTCGTATCCAACTCTGTGACCTCATGCACTGCAGCACACCAGGCTTCCCTGTCCATCACCAACTCCCAGAGCTTGCTCAAACTCAAGTCCATCAAGTCATTGATGCCATCCAACCATCTCATCCTCTGTCGTCCCCTTCTCCTTCTGCCTTCAATCTTGCCCAGCATCAGGGTCTTTTCCAGTGAGTCAGCTCTTCTCATCAGGTGGCCAAAGTACTGGAGTTTCAGCTTCAACATCAGTCCTTCCAAAGAACACCCAGGACTGATCTCCTTTAGGATGGACTGGTTGGATCTCCTTGCAGTTCAAGGGACTCTCACGAGTCTCTAACACCATAGTTCAAAAGCATTAATTCTTTGGTGCTCAGCTTTCTTTATAGTCCAACTCTCACATCCATACATGACTACTGGAAAAACCTTAGCTTTGACTAGATAGACCACTGTCGGCAAAGTAATATCTCTGCTTTTAAATATGCTGTCTAGATCGGTCATAACTTTCCTTCCAAGGAGTAAGCGTCTTTGAATTTCACAGCTACGGTCACTATCTGCAGTGATTTTGGAGCCGCCTAAAATAAAGTCTCTCACTGTTTCCATTGTTTCCCTATCTATTTGCCATGAAGTGATGAGACTGGATGCCATGATCTTTGTTTTTAGAATGTTGAGATTTTAGCCAGCTTTTTCACTCTCCTCTTTCACTTTCATCAAAAAGGTCTTCAGTTCCTCTTCACTTTCTGCCATAAGGGTGGTGTCATCTGCATATCTGCACATTTTAGTTTTCATCTAACTTCTTGATACCATAAAAACCCCAGTGTTGTTTCTCTTGTGGCTAAAATTCTAAACTGACTGATGATGGCATGTCAATCTTTAGTCAATGTCAACACCTAAATAAAGAACACACTCACTGAATTACCTCTGTCGTTTTTTTCCTTTAGACATGTGTTAAATTTGTAGGGAAGTTGCCTACAACTCTGTGTGTGTGTGTGTGTGTGTAAGAAAAACAAAATGGAAAGAGTTTCATGTCCTACAACTGATGGAATAAGAATGTAGGAGAGTCAGTACTGCTGTCCTAATATAGGGCAAGTCCCTATGCCTGTGTCATAGGTAATTTACGATAGGGCCATGTACAAAGGTAACCCACAACTAGAAAACTGAATATTTGATTTATGCCTCAGCCCAAGATTGAAAATAGCTTATAATACAAAATAACAAAGAATAAGCCAGGGAACAATGAGAAGAAGAAAGGGAGATGATATATTGGGGAGTGGGGGGAAAAAAAGCAAGTTACAGAGCAACATGTATAATATTCCATATATGAATAAAACAGATAAAAATACTCACAGAATATATATCAAAGAATATAGGCTAAAAATGTTAGCCATAGTTATGTCTGGGTAGTAGAATTATGGATAATTTTCTTCTTGGAGATTTTCTGTGCTAACTTTTGTATAATCATGTATTATTTTGAAAACAGAAGAAAATTAATAAATGTTATTTTAAAAAGAGATCCATATTTTAAAAAAAGGAAAGGTGTCAGTTTCATATTAAGGAGACTTGATCACATTCACTAAATGTATGTAAGGGTAGGGACCTAAACTAGATCAAGCAGCGAGCTAAAACCGAAGTGCATACTCTGAGGGTATATTTACCTGCTCTACATGGCCCTATGTTTTGTCCCTAAGCTTTCTAGTAACACAAGTACTTTGCAATGTTGAAGTATTCTTGTTATGCACCATGATAACTTATACCTTTTGCCTAAGGTCCCCACTGTTCAAACTTCTGAGATGAAGTTTGTTAATAATAGTCATTGCCCCTGGTCATGTTACTGGTGTGATAGAAATCCAAAAAAGGGGACATGGAAGTGCCTGATCAATTGTCTCTTTGTTCTGTCCCGAGTGACACTGGTATCGGGCTATTTCATTACTTCCCATAAGAGATTTCTGTTGGTTGCTAAATGGGTTGCTTGTATACCAACCTTGAAAAGGAAAAAAAGACTAAACAATTCATTTGTAATGGAAGTGACTGAAGTCATTCATAAACATTAGCAGAAGTAACTGAAGTCATTCATGAAAATTAGCAAAGATCAACAAAAAGGTGTGCAAGGAGATTGGTTCAAGTCTCATCAAGATCTGTAATAAGATCTTTATGGGTTATATCTGAACCTCTCTGATTTCTATGAGCGGATGAAAACGTAGGTTCACTTACACACGCTCACAACTGACAGGTGGCTCTTGAGGGTGGGGGGCATATGTGAGCCTCAGGCAGCAGCAGCACTGCAGGTGATACCGTCTCAGCCATGAACTATGCCCCTCCTCTCATGGAGAATCTCAATCCTGGGTCATGGGCACTACTGTGGAATATCACCTGCCAGAACCCACAACCTGCAGGATGCAGGTCTGCTGTTGAGCCTGGCTAGGTGATGGTGGCAATGACCGAGACACAGCAGAGCAGAGTGAAGGATATCACTGAATTAGCCATCCTCTGAGAGTAAATGAGACCCTTGGAGGAGCTACGATGACTCCCAGGAGTCCGTAAGGTCCCGTCAGTGAAGTATTACTCCATTTTCTTTGTCACTTTTTTCATGGTCCTGTGTTTAAAGTTTCTATCTTTAAGCACTCTAATCCTCAGGCCATAAGTAGAACTTTAATTTTTTTGTTTGGTTACTTATTTACATAAATATCTATGATTGTTTTAACATTGTATAAATATTATTTATTGCTTAAAAGTCTAGTATTCAACCAAAGAACTTTAACAGTCCTTGACACACCTTCCTGGAAAGAGCACTGGCTGAATGTTACATCTGTGAAATTGTTCTCTGAGGGTAATTCTGCAGGTGTCCTCTTCAGAGAATGTGACATATGGCTTGGGAGCAATTCCAAAAATAAATGGCATTATTAACATAATGATAAGTTGCTTTGTGGTAATTAAATAGTAGTAACACTATCAAACATATCAAATATATACTTCTAAAATATTAATATTTCCTTCTTCCACTTTTATTACTGTTTCTGGCATACAACAAGTAAGCCAATCAGATTTGCAGGGAAATTGAGTTCCTATGGCTTTTGAAATGTAGACATGTGCTTTACCTGAAATGAACTGTAATACAAACGGTAGTTAGCAGAAATATTAAAGTAAAATATAGTATATTAATCTAGGAGGAAAGCAGAGCTCTGATTAGAAGCTAAATCTGAGTATCAGCAGGGAGTGATAAAACTGTGAGGAATACTAGAGAGACGAAAAGAAAAAACACTTAGGTAGGCAGATTTATGAGCTGCCATTTGCTGCCAAGAATTCCATCTCAATAGCAGTCATCAGAAAAGCTCCCTTTTTTATCCTAAGATGGTCAGCTGGAGTCCTCAAGACTCCATCTGCTCCTCCTCTGAATCTCCAGCAATTTATAGATCTTCATTCATTAAATTAAATTGTGAAAACCCCCACTTTCCCCCTACTTAATATTGTAGATGGAAACAGCAATTTAAAAAGTGAATACTGGAGTTCAAAGCCATCAACTTAAAATGATTTTATGGTGCAAGATAAAAAGGAAGTTGGTTTATACAGGGAAGAACCAATACAGAGATATACCAATAATATGTCTTGGACAACAAATCGTCCTTAGTTGCCAACTATTTTGACCTCTGACCATGGCCAGGCAAACAGCTTAGCCCAAAACAAGCAGGAATGGAAAGCAATGTTCAGACTTAGGGCTGATTCAGCAGGGAGGGAGGCTGGGGTGCGGGAGGACAGGTGGTCTATAAACAGCAGTCGGTCTTGGAAAGTCTATTTATAAGACAGGGAGATTAGTGAAACAATCTGCCTGCTTTGAAAGCGAGTGGCAGATGTACACGATGGGCCTCCTTTCCTGCATGCCACAGCTTCATGACAAATGCTGCTGACTCCAGTGACATTGACGCTCCTTCACCAGATGCTAAGACAGTTGAAAAACAAGGGGGAAGGCACAAGGCTGAGAAAAGTGGCTTTTCTACTGCTGGTAAAAAGCTCTGATACACACAATGCATAGACTACTAAAAGCAAAGTGGTGGATAACTCTCTGGAAAGGATTTCAGAATTCTTCAATTCCCTGAAACAAGCATCAATTCCTCTAAGTCAGGTTTGTCACCACGAAATATTACAATATGTTTTCACTTAGGTGTTAAGATTTCTATGTGAATTTCATCTGAATTTGAAGATGAAATCTTACCAGAAAAGGCAAACTATTAACGTTTACTGAAGTGTGATCATCGGCAGGATGTTGTAAGACCCGGGCGGCTTCTTACCTGGTGGTAGCTATCTTTTCTCCCTTTTTCCAGTCCCAAAACACAATACTGTGAAAATCGTCTAAACCAACCGACACCAGACATTTTCCATCAGCTGTATGAAAACAACACAAAGGTCAAATGACTCATTTCTTCAATGAAAAACCAAAACATTTTATATACTGTAAAGAGGAACAAGAAATTGACCTTAGAAGAAGAATACACTAAAGGAATCTCACTAAATGAAATGCATAAGTACTAATAGTGGAGCTTCTCAACGTATAATAAGTGGATGCTGAACTGAATTGCTGATCCAACATTCCAGTCTCAGACACAGGGCTAGGGGGAGCTTCTCACATAAGTCCCCAAAACCTTGTCTATTTTGTGTCAGATAAAGCTCATGACATTTACTGGAAGAGTCATTTAACTTTGTGACTCTTAGTCTATTATGAGCTCTAAAAAACTGGTTCTATTTAACCCTCCAAGATAAGAGCATTATAGAAACTAAAGGTAACTGGGAAAATTCCTTCAAAAAATTACTTTATAATTTAAAAAGTCTTAGCTTCTTACTTTCCCTATTTCAAATGTAATATGCTTGCTGTAGGACATTGAGAAAATACAAAGGACATTTAAGAATTTTCCAAATTTCTAGGCCTATATTTGATGCATATCTTATCAGTTTCCCTACATAAATATCCTTTGAAAAAACAAAACCAGGATCATAGTGAACATACTATTTTTTTCCACTTGTTATATGATGAACATTTTCTCTTGGTATTAAATATTATTTATAATACTATCAATGATTTGGACAGGCTGTTTGCCAAATAAAAAATATATATAAGGGATATAATTGAATTTTAAATCAAAACAATTAATTTGCTTTTTCATTTCAAGACCAAAGAAAAGGTATAAGTCAGTAAGTCTTTCCTTTGCTGCCTCCTCACAGAGCTAGATTTACAGAAGTGTCTCGGGTCAGCAGCTCCTCCCCAGCTTGGAGTAGGCTGGAGACGGCAGCCAAGCTTACCAAGGCTCAGTTTAGCGGGGTGTCTTCTCTGACAACAGGGAACCATTATCAATGGGGTAAAGAAATGAGTATGTGATAAACTGCTTCTCACACAGCCCACTCAGGATTTCAACTGGTATTTTCAAAGATAGCCCTGGGGTAGATGCCAAATTAGGGTAGCCAGGAAATATAAAGGAGCCCTAGTCAAACTGGGATTTCATATAAGCAATGGATAATTTCTTAGTACGAGTATGTCCCTTGCAATATTATATTGCATGAATATTATATTGCATGAGACATACTTATATGAAGAAATTATACGTTGCCTGTTTAAAATTCAAATTTAACTGGGTCTTCTGTATCCATATTTGCTATAGCTAGTAACCCTCCCCAAATGCTGGTTAACTCATGTCCAACCCCTGAGTGACCTTACTTGATCCAGAGACCATCCCCCAACCAACTAGGAACAATAGTCTGCTCCTTTTCTGGAGGAAAAAGGAAAGTAAGAAAAAGGAAGAGCCTGGCTTAACAAACCAAATCCCCCCAATCCTCTAGTGCTTCTAAGCATGAGGCAAGGATTTGGAAGTTACATGAACTCTTTCAAGCTCCTAGACTATAGTATTAGGTGAAGACATTAACACTTTGCTAAAGGCCTAAATCACCACGAAGTAACTACTATAAACACATGCGTCTTCTGAATCATAATGAATATGTCCTCATGCTTAAATGTTACCAGGATTTAAATTGTGCCTGGTCTCTTTTCATGCATTTGGAAGAAGGGACTGGTGATGACTTCTTGTTCAGAACTACCAACATGACTTTTCCTAGTATCTCTTGGTGTGGCCTGGCTATGTTTCTATTTTAGCATGTCTCTGTATTTGGTGATTTTATTTTGATTGGAGAGTTCTCATTCCCTTTTTAGATTGTAAGCTCTTAAGATGTACTTATAGTACGTGTATCACATTTCCAACATGATCCTCATACTGAGATGTTTTTCAATGAATTTTGATGACACTGGTGACATTAGGAGGATGAGGGAGATAAAAATGGAATGTGTCCATGGATGGTATGGAGGGAATGTTCTGTTACATAAAATTTTAAATCACTGCACAGATATTCAGTGTCTCCCCCTTTTTTGCATTTGTAAATCCTATATTTTGTTTTCCTTTGCAACCTGGGTAGCTATATTAGATGTCCTTCTTAATGCAAACCTTCACACATTTTAAGTGATAGTCATTTTTTTTTTACATCTTTTGAAGAAGGCCTTAGAGTAAGTTCTTTTTTGCTTTTCCTTTTTATTAGAACTTCTATGAGGCCCCATCAGCTTGTCTTCACAGTTATACCACCTTTCTACCCCAATTGGTGACCTAGCAGCAATGAAGCCCCAGAACAAATCCAGAGGTGCATCAACAAACATACCTTTTCTTTTAGGATGGTGACTTTTTCTTGAATTCTGCAAGTGTGGGGGATTTGTACATATCACACAGTTTTGAAATATAACTGTGCTGTGCTTAGTTGCTCAGTCATGTCCGACTCTTTGCGACCCCATTGATGGTAGCCTGCCAGGCTCCTCTGTCCATGGGGATTCTCCAGGCAAGAATACTGGAGTGGGTTGCCATGCCCTCCTCCAGGGAATCTTCCCAACCCAGGGATCGAACCCAGGTCTCCCACATTGCAGGCGGATTCTTTATCGTCTGAGTCACCAGGGAAGTGGATTTCTTCCCAGTTTTTATTTCCCCTCATAGAGGCTTGACTTTAGCTTTGAAAAATCCATTGTTCCTTGACCATTTAGTTGGAGTTTCTGACTTTCAAACATATTTTTAGAGTTTAGGAAATGTACTTTCAAATCTTTCTAGTCACAGTATGTATTAATTATGGATATTTTGTGACATGGTCCAGAAATAATTCTAAGGCACTTAATGTCAACAGTAAAGGGCAAACTAGAAAGAGAAATATTTTATTCAGGCAATTACAAGTCGGTCCTATATTCAGGACTCATAAAAAATGCATAGGTTTTTGGAACTGAAGCACAATGAAATCAAGCAATCTCAGATGTGCCCTTGTGGAAATCACTATTATGCAATGAAGGTTTTTATAAATATGAGGATGATATTTAGGGTAGAAAATATGTATGTGGCTAAACTTGTCTCTTTCTAATTGGTTTTCCATTCATGTGGAAGCACTTTCCTCACTGCAAGCACAGAAACAAAGACCTCCATTTTCCCTAGACAGTGATAATAAATCCACAAGGTTAAAGAGTTGCTCAATTAAGTGACACAATATAAATTCATTGCTTCTTGTTGACATAATTTACAGGTATGGGTTATGTTGTTGGAAATGTTTTTGATTAAAAATGTCTTCTTTTTGTTTGCTTTGGAAGTGGGGCAAGAATAGATTAATCCAAATTCCTAGGTATAACTGCTTATCTGTTGTCTAGTTGTCATAGAATGTGCCTGCTTTGTATTTCCATGAGAATTTCTTTCTATCATCAGTAGGTCTCCACAACATCCCTCCAAATGAGCTGACTTATAAGAGATAGGTGGGTGTGGGGGTACACTGAGGCACACAGATAGGCCCCTGGCTAGATAATATCCAATGTCGGTACCCTGTTTACATGGTTAAACTGGGAAATGTAAAACATCTCTCTCATCATATTGACTTAAACGCCTCAGTTTCCTGTAAGTATCCAAAAGGAAAGGTATAGTTGCTCCTGCTGCAGTTCACAAAAGTGTTTGGTTCAAGGCTGTTCTAGCACAGGGGTCTCTTTTCACCAGAGGTGAGGGGTTGTCCCATGTGGCAGCCTCTATGCACTACCACGCCCATGACACATTTACACTAGAGAATGGGGGTGGAGGTGGCTGGAGCCCTGACCATTGGTTAGAGGGAGTGAGAAAGTAAGGGATCACGCTGATGACTCTCCTGAAAAAAGTTCACTCCAGCCCTGGTGGAGGGCAGGGGCAGGAAAGGGCAGGAGGATGAGCGCCAGGAGCTCTGGGTCCCTGCTCTGGATCTCAGCCATACCATCAGACTCTCTGGATCTTCATTCTTGGCCTGTAAAGCTGTGCAGGTGTCTGTTTAAGACTAAAGCTGTATCATTATAACACAAGGTACCACCATGAATATAAATTAAACTGAAAAGGCTCAGCTCACACCTTCAGAAGGGACACAGAAACCATCAAGATCAACCAACCACAGTTCATCTTCATGGAACAATACACGGTGATGGATCAAACACAATAGATACTTCCCCACTTCCTCAAGAGTCCTTATTTGTTGTCCTTTCTCAAACTATCACCTAGCTTTTTTGGCGCCATTTATAAGATTAACATGGTATTTAAATTCTGAGACAAAAAATGTGATTTTTCACAATCAAAAATAACACATTTGCTGCATAAATGGGCTCTTCTCTAGTGACTGATATCTCGTGAATAGAGAATGCATTGTTAAAATGGAAATATCTTTTTATGCAGAAAATATTTATCTGAGCATTTCTTAATTTGCCTAAAATAGAATTAGAAGCAGTGACAGAAGCCACTTCTCAGCCTCTTCTTAGAGTATCTGGTTTCTCTATCCCAGGCAACGATCTGAGGGGCCTGGGATAAACTACTTGTATAGTAGTTTAGAGCATACGAGAAGGTGCATATGACATCCATACGAATCTTATACTGTGTGATTGGTCAGAGAATAAAGATAATTTTCATCCAAAGAAGTTACACAAGAACTTACATGTGAAGTTCTAGTAGCAGTAGTGAAAGGCAAGACAGAGCTCATTAAGCAAACTTCATTCATTCACATTTTCGGAGTAGCCCCTGTGTACACAGCACTATAATATGCTCAGTGGGGAACAGAGAGATGGGCTAGATGAGTACTTTGCATTCTGAGAGGGCCATAGGAGATGCTAACACAAATAACTACGGTACCCCATGGACTCTAACAGGTACCCTAAGAGCAATAACAACAAATGGGTTAAGCAATGCAGAGGGACAGGGCATTTCTCCCTGGAAGGCTGGAGTATACAACTTTCAGCTTGGGCTTAAAGGATGGTTAAACTTTAACAAGACACATGAGAATAGCATAAGCAAAGGAACACAGGTGAAAAGAAAGGCAGGAATACATTCAGGCTCTCCAGACAGGTAGATGTAAAGGAGCATGATTGGGTTGGTGGGTGAAAACACAGCAAGGGAAGACCAAGGCCGGATCATAGAAGGCCATGAATGTTCAGTAAGGGCTCAGCCTCGAGTCAGTCAGCCAAGTAGAGTCCATGGAGCAGACATGTAACTGCACTTCTACAGGATTCCAGAAGGGGGCAGGATGGGCTGGAGGAAGTGGGGATGGGATGCGAGACCAGCATAACCACCGTGGCACAGATGAGAGGAAGCTCAGCTCCAGGGAGGAAAGTAGAGAGGGAGGCATATGAGAGAGAGGTTGGAGTTGTAAAATGGAATTTAACAACCAATATTATACATATTGCACATATTTGAGTGGAATTCAGAAAAAAAGAAATTACAGAATCAGTTTTCTGTAGAAAGTCAGAAATTTTTCCTACAGATCTAATATCTACAATTGGGATTATTAAAAATTTCTAGGTAAAAACACCTTTTGTGTTTTAACCCTCACTTTTCAATTCCAACATAAAGAAATGGCCTTACTCTGAAGAAAATTATATTCATCAGCTAGTATATTAATATCACTGTGTTCAAATTTTAAATTAAAGAGATGGAAACATCAGTTCTATTTTTTCAATATGAAATTTGACTTTCAAAACACCGGTGTTGTAAAGTGGCCTTTTGCAGAGAATTTGCAGCCCTCCCTCTAGTCCTTTATATTTTAAACCACAAGTGCTGTCTTTCCATTTATTTAAAGAGATGAAATTGATGCTCTGAGTCACTGCCAGAAATTTGCAACGACGGCTTTCAATGCCAACAGCTGCTCTGGATTTCAAATCTCTCAAGCAAATGCAGAACACAGTGTGAGCTCTGGGTAATGACTTAGGAGAGAGGAAATGAAGAGGAGGAAAGGAGGTGCGGTCTAAAGGCCACATTTTTAGTGAGGTATTCACATATCCGATTTCTAATCTAAGACTGGGCAGCTGACACACAAAGGGCTCACCTCCTTACAAGCAGGACTAAACCAAATAAAAAAACCCAAAAAACCCAAAGTAAATGTGGAACCATCTGTCAGTGACTCCGGCGGCAAACTGGTGCTTACCTGAGAAATCGAGGGCACACACTCCTCTCTGATGTTGTCCTTTCAACAATGACAAACATTTTAGAGTCTGCGTGTCCCAGACATGAACAGCTGCATCTCTTCCAACCTTAAATAAAAGGATGAGTGTTATCAACAACTTATAAATTATAATAAAAGTGATTTTGTTCCTTAGAGTCAAGTGCTGCTCAGAAATCAAACCCCACATATATGGAAAGTAGGAAAACCCTGGGAAATATTCTGGTTCAACTCCACTGGTTTTCAGAAGAGGAAGCTGAGGAACCAAGAGTCTAAGTGTCTTGATGGGTCCCAGCAGAGCCTGACCTGGTGTAAGGCTCCCAGTTAAGGGACGTTTAAGACTCTAGTTCAAATGTCTTCTGGGCTTTGTTCTGTCAGTTCTATCCTTCCCTTCCCACCTTCTCAACTCTATACACGATTCCACTCCTTGATCAAGAAATTCAGCTGTTTGTTTTCATGACACTAAGAGCTCTTTCACTTGCCTCAATTATTTACCCACCTCAAGGAGGCCTGGCCCTACTTCTACCCCTGGGAAGTGAAAGTTTCAAGGCTTAACTCTGTCATTAAGTGGCTTCTCCTCAAGGGGACACAAGCTTCTATCACACCAATTCCCAACAACAGATAAAACTGTAACACTAAATTGGTTTTCCTCACTTATGATGGTGGTGGTGGTTTAGTCGCTAAGTTGTGTCCGATTCTTGTGACCCCATGGACTACAGCCCTTCAGGTTCCTCCGTCCATGGGATTCTCCAGGCAAGAATACTGGAGTGGGTTGCCATTTCCTTCTCCAGGGGATCTTCCTGACCCAGGAATCGAACCTGGATCTCCTGCATTGCAGGCAGATTCTTTACCGACTGAGCTACAAGGGAAGCCACCACACTTATAATACACAGGGGGAAAAAAATCTAAAAGGAAAAATGGGACATGAAGTCATGCATGTAACTCAGCAGAGTCCACCCAACTCACACACTGGCCTGTGGAGGGCCAGTTACCCCAGGAGAGGGTACTGGCATACTGGTCTGCTTCCCACCAGTTACAGTGTAAAGTGTGGTGGATCCTCAGGGGTTTAAGTAAAGAACCAATCTCTGTTTTTTCTTTCAAAGGAAGGATGTTAAATACCCATGAATCAAGCATCATCTGTTTCTAAGAAAGACAAAAAAGGGGGAGGGGGCAGGAAAGAGAGAAAAGGCAAAGCAGTGATCAATTACTTATAAAAGTTAATGTCAGCTAAGACAGAATAGATGATCTAATTTACAGTTGGAAGAGAAGCAAATCATGTTTAAATTAATGGCTCTTTCCTTCTAGGGGATTGTAATCCTTTTACAAATAATATAAGAGCTATGAACTCTTTCCCCACCAAATGCACATTTCTGGGGGCTGACTCTCTACATACTTCAGTTTCATCCATAGCTATGAAGAGCAGGCTATAAACCCTGTTCAAAGACTTCTACCTCCTGTCAAGTCTCAGAAATAGTTTGTTGTCTCATGTTAATCTTTTACCCTCATGAAGTTGAAAGGGAAAGTGAAAGTCACTCAGTTGTCTCTGACTCTTTGCAACCCCATGGAGATCTTCCCAGCCCAGGAATCAAACCCAGGTCGCTTCATACCAGTAGTTTTTTTTGGAATTTGCCACTCTGATGTTGAGGATCAGGTGAAGTATTTCCTACAGTTAAAAGCTCATGATAAAACCAAATAAAAATGCAATTTAAACACTGGTAGAAAAGAGCACAATACTGAAAATACTGTTGACGATACTATTGCTTTACCAGCAAGATCTGAGTTTAACAGATTCTTTGTTTGTTGAATTGAACACAGAGCTCTGTTTTGAGCAGCTTTTCAATTATAGACTCAATAATTTTAGGCATTCCAAGATGGTTCAGATAAAATTTAGTTTTTTGAAGGCTAAAATATAGAATGACAAATGAGCCCAAATTAACACAACTTTAAGTTCTATAACAAAAACTATACACTAGATGTTACATTGGTATTAAAAGGCGGTTCATTCAGTAAACCGTTTTGAGTATCTAGGATATACTGAGTTCTGAGTAAGGAGGTAAATATAGTAAGACTTCATGGAACTTACATTATTTTAGTTTCACCTAATGCTGTTCACAGATTTCATCATGTCAGAATAAGAACCCCTCAAAGGCTTCCCAAAAGTTCTGGTGTGTATTGGTTTATTTTCCCACCATCATGAAATGATCCCGTATTCACTGCACTTTCAACTTCCTGTGCTGTGCTAAGTCGCTTCAGTCATGTCGGACTCTTGGCAACCCTACGGACGATAGCCTGCCAGGCTCCTCTGTCCATGGGATTCTCTAGGCAAGAAGGCTGGTGTGGGTTGCCATGTCCTTCTCCAGGGGACCTTTCCAACCCAGGGATCGAACTCTGGTATATATTGGTTGATTTTTCCCACCATTATGAAATGATCCAGGATTCACTGCACCTTCAACTTCCTACCTCAGGTATATTTCTACCAAGTGTTTCTTGAGTTTCTTACATGTAAACTGAGTTCAAAATTAAATCCTCTCTCTTCAGCTAAATCCTCATCTTACAGGGGAGATATATACCTGCCCGGTGGCCACGTAGTCCTTCACCGGATGGATGGTCAGGCTGAGAATGTCGTCGTCGTGTCCCAGGTACAGCCTCTGCGAATGCTGCTGCCTGTTGTACACGACGGCAACCGCAGCAACATGATAGACCACTTCTCCAGCCTGGGTGTAGAACAGGTTGTTTCTACAGTCGTAGCCTCTGTAACTGAAGCACAGGGCCAAGAAACACACAGTAGTTGAATAGGCAGTGAACGTACAGAGCAGAAGTTGTGAGAAGATAAAGTTAACACGCTAACAGGGACATGGACAAGTAGAACCCAGGTGTCTCCACAGCGGCCTGTGACAGTGATCTTCAGTGAGGGAACGAGGATCTCCGAAGGCAAGTGACGACTTTCAAAGGGGCAAATGGACACTGGTAATTTTTAACAGGATTTACTTCCAGATCCTCAGCTACGATATGTGCTTTTTCTTAAAACTGACCAGTCTGAGAACACACCTGTGATGAGGGGCAGGTTTTCCCTTCCCACTTCCCGTTTCCTAACTGCCTTCCTCCCAGTTTAGGAAGTCAATCCTCTCACTCACCTGGAATCTTATTATGGTGTGCTACCTTCGAACGTCGAACCTTCCAGGGACACCAAAACAATTTTTTGCTTTTAACAAAATTGAAGAGTGATTTAACTGAATTGTCAGCTGATGGATCATTAAATTACATTTTTGTGTGATATATCAAAATCACAATCTATATTTTTGGCCTGTAACTCAGGAGGAATTTAAAGAATTTATTACCATTGCTGTGATAAAACTGCCTCTATTCTCATCTACTTAAATAAGTAGATATGAGTAAGTTTTCTTAGTGCTTACATTAAAAAGTGCAAAATTGGAATAGATAAAATGCTAAACTGTATTACCGTCTAGCAATAAGAAATATATATGCACATATATCTGAACTCACTGAAAAAATTCCATCTTAATATTATCTCCAATAAAATTTTTTATGTTTAATAACTTTATCAGAATTTATACTACCTTTATGTTGATTTGGCCAGCTATTTATTATTAATATTAATAGTTATAACGATAATTAAATTCAGAAAAACATGTGTTAATGCTAAGAGCAGCACTGTCCAATAGAAATATTATGTAAATCACACAGGTAATTTAAAAAGTTATAATTGTCACAATAGAAAATGAAAAGGAACAGATGAAATTTATCTTAAGAATATTTAACCCAATGTCTAAAATATTATGTCCACCTGTAATCAATATAAAACATTTTAATGATGTGTATACTTTTTTTACATTAAGTCTTCAAAATCTGGTGTGCATTTTCTATATACAGCACATCTTAATTCAGAGCAGTCACATTTCAAGTGATCATTGGCTACAAGTAGATACTGTACTGGAGAGCATAGAGTTAGACAGTTATGAAGTAAAGTCGCTCAGTCGTGTCCAACTTTTTGCCACCCCATGGACTGTAGCCTGCCAGGCTCCTCCGTCCATGGGATTTTCCAGGCAAGAATACTGGAATGGGTTGCCATTTCCTTCTCCAGGGAATCTTCCCAACCCAGGGATTGAACCTGGGTCTCCCTCATTGTAAGCAGATGCTTTTACCGTCTGAGCCACTAGGGAAGTCTCTAGACAGTTATGGTCACAGGGAATTAAATTTAATTTGAACTAATAGATATGCTTTTTTCTTGTTGAAGTTAAGACAGGGTGCTCAATAAAAGACTTACCAACATAAAAATAATACATTAGGGTAAAATTCTGTGGGAAACGTAGAACAGAAATATGGGTTCATGTATTTTTTAAACTGATGATGATGGAAATCAAATGTCTATGGCATTTAGGTTCCATTGGAGCCACTTAAATAAATAATGTGAGTATTTATAAAACACTAGATAGTATACTCTTTACAAGCATTTAAGCTTAGGTTGAAAAATCTTCGATGTCTACTTAAAGTGTGGAAAGTTGCACATGATTTTCAAAATTCAAAATTATTTAGGACATATATGAACAAAAGTGTTTCAATGAAAGGTTGTCCTGGGAAAGCCGGCTGAATAGAGCAGGAGTTACGGAATGAAGGAAGCAGAGATGGAGAGAATGAAATGAAATAACAAGGAGTGATAGTAACACATGCATCACGAAAGGACATGAAGCCTGAAAAATCTAGACACGCACATTGAGATGGACACAGAACACTGAGAAAACTGGACAGAGAGTCATGGTTAAAATATTAAGCACAAGCAAGTGCAAGGTGGAGAGGAGAGCCAGCCTAAAGTGGGGCAGCACTGAAAAGGATGACAAGTTGACAAGGCTGGTGACATGTCACCTACCCGTGTATGAACTGGAGTTTCAGGCTGTCCTCGGGAGCCTTTTCTCGTTTGAGGAAGGGCACTGCATGGTTTTTCTCTTTACTTTGTTGCTTTAGCTGAGGTAGATCTTCTTTGTAAACCTTCATGGGTAACAGAAACTCAGTGAGAGACTCTTCAGGTTTCAAATACATATATATCTTGGCATTCTCAGGAAATCTTTAATTGCAGGAAATCCAGTTTTTGAAAACATTAGAAGTTAAAAGTGGTCACAAGAGAAAAAGAAGGGCATTATATAATGGTAAAGAGGTCAACTTATTGAGAAGAATTAACAATGGTAAAGACTTATGCACCTGACAGCATCTAAATCTGCAAAGCATATATTAACAACTAAAAGAAGAAATAAATATCAATACAGTAATAGTTGGGAACTGTAAAATCCCACTCTCAACTACAGATTGATCATCCAGAGAATCAATAATGAGACAGATTTGAATAATACCACAGGCAAGAAGAATAGATGCTTTCAAATTGTGGTGCTAGAGAAGACTCTTGAGAGTCCCTTGGACAGCAAGGAGACCAAACTAGTCAATCTTAAAGGAAATCAACCCTGAATATTCATTGGAAGGATTGATGCTGAAGCTGCAGCACCAAAACTTTGGCCACCTGATGTGAATAGCCGACTCACTGGAAAAGACCCTGATGCTGAGAGAGACTGAAGGCAGGAGGAGAAGAGGATGACAGAAGATGAGATGGTTGAATGGCATCACTGATGCAATGCACATGAACTTAGGCAAACTCTGGGAGATGGTGGGGGACAGGGGGTGTGTGCTGCAGTCCGTGGGGTTGCAAAGAGTTGGACATGACTTGGCAACTAAACAACAACAACAACAGACCAAATATTCTAACAAACAAATATGGAACATCTCATCTATCAGCAGCAGAATACACATTCTTCTCAAGTGCACTAGGAACATTTTCTAGGACAGATCATGTTAGACCACAAAACAAGGCTCAATAAATTTAAAAAGACTGAAATTATATCAAGTATCTTTTTCTGACCACTGTTGTATGAAACCAGAAATAAGTACAGACCTAACAGAAGCAGAAGATATTAAGAAGAGGTGGCAAGAATACAAAGAAGAACTATACAAAAAAGATCTTCATGAGCCAGATAACCACGATGGTGTGATCACTCACTTAGAGCCAGACATCCTGGAGTGTGAAGTCAAGTGGGTCTTAGGAAGCATCACTATGAACAAAGCTAATAGAGGTGATAGAATTCCAGCTGAGCTATTTCAAATCCTAAAGATGATGCTGTGAAAGTGCCGCACTCAATATGCCAGCAAATTTGGAAAACTCATCAGTGGCCACAGGACTGGAAAAGGTCAGTTTTCATTCCAATCCCAAAAAGACAATGCCAAAGAATGTTCACACTATTTCACAGTTGCACTCATCTCACACGCTAGCAAAGTAATGCTCAAAATTCTCCAAGCTAGGCTTCAACAGTACATGAACTGAGAACTTCCAGATGCTCAAGCTGGATTTAGAAAAGGCAGAGGAACCAGAGATCAAATTCCCAACATCTGCTAGATCATAGAAAAAGCAAGAGAGTTCCAGAAAAACACCTACTTCTGCTTTACTGACTATGATAAAGCCTTTGATTGTGTGGATCACAACAAATTGTAGAAAATTCTTCAAGAGACGTGAATACCAGACCACCTTACTTGCCTCTTGAGAAATCTGTATGTGGGTCAAGAAGCAACAGTTAGAACTGGACATGGAACAATGGACTGGTTCTAAATTGGGAAAGGAGTATGTGAAGGCTGTATATTGTCACCCTGCTTATTTAACTTATATGCAGAGTACATCATGTGAAATGACGGGTTGGAAGAAGCACAAGCTGGAATCAAAATTGCCGGGAGAAATATCAATAATCTCAGATAGACAGATGACACCACACTTATGGCAGAAAGTGAAGAGGAACTGAAGAACCTCTTGATGAAAGTGAAAGAGGATAGTGAAAAAGCTGGCTTAAAATTCAACATTCAAAAAACTAAGATCATGGCATATGGTCCCATCACTTCATGGCAAATAGATGGGGAAACAATGGAAACAGTGACGACTTTATTTTCTTGGGCTTCAAAATCACTGTAGATGGTGACTGCAGCCATGAAATTAAAAGATGCTTGCTCCTTGGAAGAAAAGCTATGGCCAACCTAGACGGCATATTAAACAAGCAGAGACATTACTTTGCTGACAGAAGTCCGTCTAGTCAAAGCTATGGTTTTTGCAGTAGTCCATGTATGGACATGAGAGTTGGACCATAAAGAAAGCTGAGCACAGAAGAATCGATGCTTTTGAACTGTGGTGTTGGAGAAGACTCTTGAGAGTCCTTTGGATTGCAAGGAAATAATACCAGTCAATCCTAAAGTAAATCAATCCTGAATATTCACTGGAAGGACTTATGCTAAAGTTGGAGCTCCAATACTTTGGCCACCTGATGTGAAGAACTGACTTATCGGAAAAGACCCTGATGCTGGGAAAGATTGAAGGCAGGAGGAGAAGGGGATGACAGAGGATGAGATGGTTGGACGGTATCACTGACTCGATAGACATGAGTTTGAGTAAGCTCTGAGAGTTTGTGATGGACAGGGAAGTCTGGCGTGCTGCAGTCCATGGGGTCTCAAAGAGTCAGACACGACTGAACTACTGAACTGAACTGAGAAATAAGTAACAGGAAGAAAGCTGAGAAAGTCACAAATAAGTAGGAATTAACACACTTCTGAACAACTAATGGATCAAAGAAGAAATCAAAAAGGAAATTTTAAAAAATCTGACAGAAATGAAAACGGAAACAACATACTAGAATTTATAGGATATGGCAAAAGCATATCTAAGGGGAATTTTTGTAGCTAATAAACATATCCATTAAGAAAAAAGATACATTTCAGATAAACAACTTAGTATTATATGTCAAGGAGCTAGAAAAAAGTTTGGAATTAGTTTGGACATTAAGTCCAATGTTAGAAGAAAGGAAATAATAGAGATTAGCACAGAAATAAGTGAAATAGAGAATAGGAAAACTGTAGAAAAGATTAATAAAACTAAAAGTAGGTTCTTTGAAGAGACAAATGAAATTGAGAACATAAGATTGAATTTTACTTCTAATAGTTAGCACTGGACATGGAACAACAGACTGGTTCCAAATAGGAAAAGGACTACGTCAAGGCTGTATATTGTCACTCTGCTTATCTAACTTATATGCAGAGTACGTCATGAGAAATGCTGGGCTGGATGAAGCACAAGCTGGAGTCAAGATTTCTGGGAGCAATATCAATAACCTCAGATATGCAGATGATACCACCCTCATGGCAGAAAGTGAAGAAGAACTAAAGAGCTGCTTGATGAAAGTGAAAGAGGAGAGTGAAAAAGTTGGCTTAAAGCTCAACATTCAGAAAACTAAGATCATGGCATCCAGTCCCATCACTTCATGACAAACAGATGGGGAAACAGTGGTTGACTTTATTTTTGGGGGCTCCAAAATCACTGCAGATGGTGACTGCAGCTATGAAATTAAAAGACGCTTACTCCTTGGAAGGAAAGTTGTGACCAACCTAGACAGCATATTAAAAAGCAGAGACATTACTTTATCAACAAATGTCCATCTAGTCAAGGCTATGGTTTTTGCAGTGGTCATGTATGGATGTGAGAGCTGGACTATAGAGAAAACTGAGCACAGAAGAATTGATGCTTTTGACCTGTGGTGTTGGAGAAGACTCTTGAGAGTCCCTTGGACTGCAAGGGGATCCAACCAGTCCATCCTAAAGGAGATCAGTCTTGGGTGTTCTTTGGAAGGACTGATGTTGAAGCTGAAACTACAATACTTTGGCCACCTGATGCAAAGAGCTGACTCATTTGAAAAGACCCTGATTCTGGGAAAGATTGAGGGCAGGAGGAGAAGGGGACGACAGAGGATGAGATGGTTGGATGTCATCACCGCCTCAATGGACATGGGTTTGGGTAAACTCCAGGAGTTGGTGATGGACAGGGAGGCCTGGTGTGCTGCAGTTCATGGGGTCACAAAGAGTCAGACACGACTGAGCAACTGAACTGAACTGAACTGAATGAACAAAGCTAACTTGAAGTATCTTTTAAATCCTTGGTATTTAAAAGAATTTTTTTGAAAAATTCTGCTATTATTTTTCTTAATCAATTTATATCTAGATAATATAGTTACTTCAGTTAAATATGAAAGGAGATTATTAAATAAAATTTTCAATAAAATATAATTTAAATATTTTGTTATAATTTCTTCTAGGCAAGAAATCTCTTGATTTTTCAGACATGTAAAATGTGGCCTTGCAAATCATGGTGATCACTCTCGGAAATTATCCTTCCTTCATGATCCCATGAACCTTCCAGATCAGACTTGGATATAGAGCATAGCTCTTGGCCTCATCTAGGACCTAAAATATGCTGTTGACTGGGAGAACATTCCCTATAATTTAAATGTGGATAAAATCCATCTTCTGTCTACCATTTACTTATGCCCTACTATGAAGAGATATAAATTTAACACATTTAAACGAAATTTAATTCAATCAAATTACATTACAAAAAATCACGAAAATATTATAATAAAGCTCTTATTTAGGGTTTTACCAAAAATTGTTCTGAAAAAAAAGGAAGTCAGGAGATATCTCACTTCTGCCTTGTCTATTACAGATGCAATGAACCAAGCTTTTAAACTCTAATGATAATTATTCATCTGAATTCAGATGCTTTCATCAGCTTATCAACTACTTTAGAGAACTGAATTCTAGTCTCAGCATTTCTACTGCTTATTTGAACAAATCTCATAACTTCTGTGGACCTCAAAGTCCTAAATGTAGAACAGACTTCTAGCTCAGGAATAACTCAGGAATCAAATTCAGACAACATGAATCAAATAACACAGGGGAAAACTTTAGAAAGTAAGATGTCAGGGAGAATATATAAATCTTAGGCATGAATTTCAATCAAGTCATTCCTTTTCATTCTTTTACAAGTACCATTTTATTAAATAAAAACATCTCAACTAAAAAATTGCTTTTCTCTTTCTTTTTTCCTTAAATTGTATGTTCATTTTGCTTTCCCCTTTCATTGTTCAGTCCATTTCACCTTGATATTAGAGCATAATATTGTTTAGTATTTTCATATTTCCATATTAATAATTTCCATTCAAATCTTCATCTACAGCATAATATATTGTATCAATACACAGTCAAACTGATTTAGTCTTGAAGTTGACCCAAGCCATCAGTTGGACTACTTTTGTGCTAATCTATTTTTTCAAACATTGAAATCAGTGAGTGACAATTAAGGGCTGGGAAAAAAGTCATCATCTGAAAAGTCATACATTCAGAGCTTATGTAGAGGCAAAGCTAAGTAGCATATAGAATGTGCACTCTAGAGAGAAGACCAGATCCACTTTCTTATTCTAACACTACAGGCAATATGGATGCAGGCAAAGTACTTAACCTTTCAGAGGTTACTGTGGGGTTGGATTTGGTGTACGTAAAGCACAGGACGTGGCCCCACAGAGATACCTGATACATGGCAGCTGCCATAGGCCTATGGTAAGTTTCCGTGGGCAACACTGACAGTTGCTATGTCTGAAATTTGAAATCTTATTCACTCCATGTTCATTTATGGAATCTCCTTCACACAGCTCTGTTAAATGACAAGGAAGAAAACAGAACCTCTAGAGTTATTACCATTAAGAAGGTGATATGTGTCCAGATTTCAGCGAAGGATTGTGCATTTTAATACAGAGTTTAGTGCTAAAATTAAATATCTACTTAAAAAAAAATAGTTCCCAATTAGTTGTAATTGTCCAACTTTTTTACTAAAGATGATTTCTGACTGTACAGCTAAAACGCATTGTATTTGGGCTTTTACTTTAATTAAATGGATAATGGTCTCCATAAGCTAATAGAGACATCAGGACAATCGCTCATTTGCAAACTACATGCCTCCAGGGTCTCCTGTTCTATAAAGAAAACACATGCTTTAATGATCTGCTGAGAAAAATGAAAAATCATGTAACTTACTTGCACATTTTTCTGTAACAGATATTTAAAATATTTAGCTGCTAGGAAAGCAGAAAACCCAAATTGTCATGGATTCTGCTTTAAAATTTGCTACTACTTTCTCCTGAAAATTTTTTTTTACTGACATGATCAGTAAAAGCCTTATTTCAAATCTGTATTTAAAGACAAGAAGTAGGCAATTTTACTAATTCTTTTTTTAATTTTCTTTTGCCGAAGGACTAACCAATTTTTGTGCAGTGTCTGATGTGAATGATATTGAGATTTGGGGTTTATAAGGTATTTGTCATAAGGCTTCCTGTTTACTGACCTGGCGATCATAATTGATTTGAGTTTCTTGCTCAATATCAGAGTCCAACTCTGGCACATCAGATAAATCCGAATCAGATTCTTCACTGTAGGAATCAGTGCCACCGTCTGCAGAAACACCCCCACAAGAAACAAGCAGAAATTCTGAGACTCTTAATGGCTTAAAAGTTAATTTAAAAATATTTTCTTTCTTCTATCCTACTGAGTTCAATAAAAATAACTACACCATACACCATAATTTTCATTTGCTCTAGATTCTTAAAACATCTTTTTTCTTTCATCTTTGGGTTAAGTTCAGCATACCTCTCACCCTCTTTTTAGGAGTATTAACAGACTAGCGTAACTCCCCCTGCCATTTCCACACTTGTATTAGATAATGGATCTTTGGGTTTTAAATCTTGCTTTGGAAGAGAGAAAAGGGGAGACAGGAAGGTTTTACCACAGAGGAAGCTGGGTCAGAAGGAAATTCAACCGCTGATTCAGTAAAAATCCTCTTTAGCCTGTTAACATGACCACCAAGTGCTGGTAACCGTCATGGTCAAAACTGCTGCAGAACCCCTCCCAATAACAACCATTTCCTCACATAGTAGACGATCATTACTACTGACAGTACAATAAATTAAAGGACCAACATATCCATTGACCTGGAACACAGCTGATCCTGACTGTGGATCATTCTTTGAACCCTGTTAGGAAGGCAACTCCTATTCCAAATGTTACTTTGTCACCTGACCCAGCAGCCCACCATCCATCAGAACTGTCCTAAGGAGGCTGAAATGTATGTGTTGGTGCTATTTTCAAAAGCTGGGGTGCAGTTTCCAGCAGGCCATTGCTGACACCTTCTGGAATAAATCTCCACTGGAAAACCGAGTGGTCAGCCCCTCCTGTGCTTAATACCCACTGAAAGTCATGAGACCAGCGGACGTTTGTGACATGTGCAGAATGGCCCACATACTTTCTAAATTTGGCTCCTGAAAGATATCATTGAGATTAGTTATGAAAAAAAAAAAAAAGAACTCGTTGGTTAAAAAATTACATTCCTATTCATGTTGAGGACAAAAGCTTTAAATACACTAGAAAATATAATCTTCAGTCTTACATATAATAAATAAGTGAATGTTTCAAAAGATATGTCAATCATTTCAGTATGAATTAAGGTAAAACTAGGCTTTAAAATCTGAGCTCTGTTTCTAAAGACACATCTGAACCTGTTCCAAATAACACCTACTACTTCACTGATTCTGCAAATAAAAGCTAAAGAATAAATATCTTACACATTCTTATTTAAGTATGAGATACAATAGGCAATCCTTTACAACTGGGAAAGAGAAAATAATTCTGAAGGGAGAAATGTTAAGTTATTGTTTGGGGTCATATGATGTAGAGTTGGGAGAACGAAACTTTTTTCTCTTAAATTGATTACTTTTACTCAGTGAACACCATCCCTGGGTAGTAAATGCAATAGAAAAGCTTTGTGAACTTATATTTGGCACTAAATAACTGAAGCAAAGTCTCCTGTGTATGGTCCATACACAGCAGTATAAAGGCACTCATGGAAGTAAGGAAGATCCATCTTACCATGTGGAGGCCTAGAATCCCAAAGACTCTGGGATATTTCCAGGGCCCACAAGCACCCCTTCTTCAGAAACACTTCTAACTATTACAGTCCCTCTAAGTGGCATCTCTTTAATGGGGGAAAAGTCACCTGTTTAACTATCACATGCTTAAAATTTAAATACACACCAGGGAGATAATGATTTAAATCTATAGGAAGGCAAAAATGGCTGCTACATGTTATTTTCCTGAGAGCATGTTCTTACCAGGTGAGGTTTTATTATATCAGGGCCTCCAAAAAAGACAAGGAGGATGCTGCCACAGAAGGGGAAAGGAAGGACTTGACTCTCAAAAGCAACCTTGCCCATTACAAGGAGTTTCCTAAATCAGTTTAGAGAGATTAGACTGTTAATAAAGTCAAACAGATTCCAATTCTGATCAGCTGGAGATGCTGAATTATATAATTATAATTCAATAATTATAAATACTTTCCACATCTCAGTAGACCTTGCTGGGCTATCCTTTGCTGTCCTGACTTTTACACCCTCCTTAGACAGGATTTAACCCATCTCTTTGGAGTTGTTTTAAAAATGCCCACAATTCTAAAAACATCAAACTCATAGAAAAGCATGGTATATTTGTGGTTATGAGAAGATTAGGGGTAGGGGAGATGGTGAGGTGTTGGCCAAAGACGTACTTTCAGTATAAGATGAATAACTTCTGGGGAACTAATATACAGCATGGTGACTATATTTAATAATACTGCCTTATATATTTGACAGTGGCTAAGAGAGAAGACCTTAAATGTTCTCAGCGTGTGTACACACGCGCGCGCGCACACACACACACAGAAAATAACTGAGGTCATGGATATGTTAACTAACCTTAAAGTAGTGATCATTTCACAACATTTACATAAATTAAATCACCATGTTGTATACTTTAAACTTATACAATGTTATTTGTCAATTATCTGAATAAAGCTGGAAAAATATGTCCACAAATTATTTGATACAAATCAGAACAAATAGACGGTCAAAAGTAAAGGTGTGTGACATCCAAGAGGAGGTTATAAAAGGCACTGCGGATGCATCCTTGCTCTCTCCTGGATCTCTAGATACCGTGTGATGAGGACACCCAAGCAGCTCAGGGAGAGGCTCACATGGCAAGGAACTGAGGCCTTCTGCCAAGAGCCAAGTGAGGGAACATCTTGAAGAGGATCTTTGGCCTCAGTCTAGTCTTCAGATGACTGTAGCCTCATGAGAGACCTGAAACTAGAATCATCCAGCTAAGCTGCTCCTGAATCCCTGACTCCCCAAAACTATGAGATAATAAATGATTATTGATTTAAGCCACTAAATTTGGGAGGAGAATTTGTTATACAGCCATAGCTAGCTCATACACCCTTGGTAGGCTGGAACTAGAATCTTCAAACATTAGTGTCATCAAATTTGTTGTTTAGTTGCTAAATTGTGTCTGACTCTTTTGTGACCCCATGGACTGTAACCTGCAGGGCTCCTCTGTCCATGGAATTTACTAGGCAAGAATACTGCAGTGGGTTGCCATTTCCTACTCCAGGGAATCTTCCTGACCCAAGTATCGAACCCCTGTCTCCTGTACTGGCAGCCAGGTTCTTTACCACTGAGCCACCATGGAAGCCACCAGTGTCATCAATATTTAGGCCTTATTTTTCTGATCTTCCTTTCTATCCTCTTTCTCCCTCGCTTACTCTGCTCTAGTATCACTAGCCTGTTTGCATGCCAGGCCCTCTTCTGCCTCTATCTTTTGCACTTGTGTTCCCTCTGTCTGGAATGCTCTTTCCCTGCATCTCTGAATGGCTGGCTCCCTCACCTCTTTCAGGTCTCTAGTTATATGAACCTGTATCAGTGAGCCCTGCTTTGACCACTCCTGCTTAAAATAGCAATACCCTAAGGCCCCACATGAGCACTACTCCCACTGTGTGCTTTATTTCTCATCATAGCAGTTCTCACCAACAGATGTGTTTTCATTGTTTTGTTTATTGATTATGTCTCCTCAGTAGGACAAGAGCTCCAGGGATTTCTGCTGGTTTTATTCATTGACCTATCTCCAGCCTCTAGAATAGCACTTAAATATCTATTGAATACATGAAGGTCACATCCATCTCTTTCAAGGTTTTCCTTATGACACTGAGTGGCTTTACAAAACCTCCTGGACCCTAAGGAAGGCTCAGCCCTCAGCTCTCATCTCCTCTCTACTGATTATTTCTCCTTGGCTTTGATAATCCCTTGACTGCAGAAGCACGGCGGCTGTGACGGACTGCGCAGAAGCGCGGCGGCTGTGACGGACTGCGCAGAAGTGTGGCGGCTGCGATGGACTGTGCAGAAGCGCGGCCGAGAGGAGCTACCCTGCGCCTGAGGCCGGGGGTGGTGGCCGAGAGGAGTTACCCCAAGTCCAAGGAGCAGCGGCTACGTGGGCACAGGAGGGCCAAGAGGAGTTACTCTACATTCAAGGTCAGGAGGGCTGCCGTGAGTAGATATCTCTTGTCCAAGATAAGGAGCAGCGGCTGCACTTTGCTGGAGCAGCAGTGAAGAGAAACCCAAGTAAGACAGTAGGTGTTGCGAGAGGGCATCAGAGGGCAGGCACTCTGAAACTATAATCACAGAAAACTAGCCAATCTGATCACACGGACCACAGCCTTGTCTAACTCAGTGAAACTAAGCCATGCCGTGTGGGGCCACCCAAGATGGACGGGTTCTGGTGGAGAGGTCTGACAGAATGTGGTACACTGGAGAAGGGAATGGCAAACCACTTCAGTATTCTTGCCTTGAGAACCCCATGAACAGTATGAAAAGGCAAAAAGATAGGACACTGAAAGATGAACTCCCCAGGTCGGTAAGTGCCCAATATGCTACTGGAGATCAGTGGAGAAATAACTCCAGAAAGAATGATAGGATGGACCCAAAACAAAAACAACACCCAGTTGTGGATGAGACTGGTGATAGAAGCAAGGTTCGATGCTGTAAAGAGCAATATTGCATAGGAACCTGGAATGTTAGATCCATGAATCAAGGCAAATTGGAAGTGGTCAAACAGGAGATGGCAAGAGTGAACGTCGACATTCTAGGAATCAGCAAACTAAGATGGACTGGAATGAGTGAATTTAACTCAGATGACCATTATATCTACTACCGTGGGCAAGAATCCCTTAGAAGAAATGGAGTAGCTATCATGGTCAACAAGAGTCCAAAATGCAGTACTTGGATGCAATCTCAAAAACGATAGAATGATCTCTGTTTCCAAGGCAAACCATTCAATATCACGGTAATCCAATTCTATGCCCCGACCAGTAACACGAAGAAGCTGAACTTGAACGATTCTATGAAGACCTACAAGACCTTTTAGAACTAACACTTAAAAAAGATGTTCTTTTCATTATAGGGGACTGGAATGCAAAAGTAGGAAGTCAGGAAATACCTGGCATAACAGGCAAATTTGGCTTTGGAGTACAGAATGAAGCAGGGCAAAGGCTAATAGAGTTTTGCCAAGAGAACGCACTGGTCATAGCAAACAACCTCTTCCAACAACATAAGAGAAGACTCTACACATGGACATCACCAGATGGTCAACACTGAAATCAGATTGATTATATTCTTTGCAGCCAAAGATGGAGAAGCTCTATACAGTCAGCAAAAACAAGACTGGGAGAAGACTGTGGCTCAGATCATGAACTCCTTATTGCCAAATTCAGACTGAAATTGAAGAAAGTAGGGAAAACCACTAGACCATTCAGGTATGACCAAAATCAAATCCCTTATGATTATACAGTGGAAGTGAGAAATAGATTTAAGGGACTAGATCTGATAGACAGAGTGCCTGATGAACTATGGACAGAGGTTCGTGACATTGTACAAGAGACAGGGATCAAGACCATCCCCATGGAAAAGAAAGGCAAAAAGCAACATGGCTGTCTGAGGAGGGCTTACAAATAGCTGTGAAAAGAAGAGAATTGAAAAGCAAAAGAGAAAAGGAAAGATACATCCGTTTGAATGCAGAGTTTCAAAGAATAGAAGGAGAGATAAGAAAGCCTTCCTCAGCGATCAATGCAAAGAAATAGAGGAAAACAATAGAATGGGAAAGACTAGAGATCTCTTCAAGAAAATTAGAGATACCAAGGGAACATTTCATGCAAAAATGGGCTCAATAAAGTACAGAAATGGTATGGACCTAACAGAAGCAGAAGAGATTAAGAAGAGGTGGCTAGAATACACAGAAGAACTGTACCAAAAAGATCTTCATGACCCAGACAATCACAATGGTGTGATCACTCACCTAGAGCCACACATCCTGGAATGTGAAGTCAAGTGGGTCTTAGGAAGCATCACTATGAAAAAAACTAGTGGAGGTGATGGAATTCCAGTTGAGCTATTTCAAATCCTCAAAGATGATGCTGTGAAAGTGCTGCACTCAATATGCCAGCAAATCTGGAAAACTCAGCAGTGGCCACAGGACTTGAAAAGGTCAGTTTTCATTCCAATCCTAAAGAAAGGCAATGCCAAAGAATGCTCAAACTACCGCACAATTGCACTCATCTCACATGCTAGTAAAGTAATGCTCAAAATTCTCCAAGCCAGATTTCAACAATACATGAACTGTGAACTGAACTTGCAGATGTTCAAGCTGGTTTTAGAAAAGGCAGAGGAACCAGAGATCAAGTTGCCAACATCTGCTGGATCACTGAGAAAGCAAGAGAGTTCCAGAAAAACATATGTTTCTGCTTTATTGACTATGCCAAAGCCTTTGACTGTGTGGATCACAACAAACTGTGGAAAATTCTGAAAGAGATGGGAATACCAGACCACCTGACCTGCTTCTTGAGAAACCTGTATGCAGGTCAGGAAGCAACAGTTAGAACTGGACATGGAACAACAGACTGGTTCCAAATAGGAAAAGGAGTACGTCAAGGCTGTATATTGTCACCCTGCTTATTTAACTTATATGTAGAGCACATCATGAGAAACGCTGGGCTGGAAGAAACACAAGCTGGAATCAAGATTGCCAGGAGAAATATCAATGACCTCAGATATGCAGATGACACCACCCTTATGGCAGAAAGTGAAGAACTAAAAAGCCTCTTGATGAAAGTGAAAGAGGAGAGTGAAAAGTCTGGCTTAAAATTCAACATTCAGAGAACTAAGTTCATGGCATCTGGTCCCATCACTTCATGGCAAATAGATGGGGAAACAGTGGAAACAGTGGCTGACTTTATTTTTTGGGACTCCAGAATCACTGCAGTTGGTGACTGCAGCCATGAAATTAAAAGACACTTGCTCCTTAGAAGGAAAGTTATGACCATCCTAGACAGCATATTAAAAAGCAGAGACATTACTTTGTCAACAAAGGTCCATCTAGTCAAGGCTATGGTTTTTCCAGTAGTCATGTACGGATGTGAAAGTTGGATGGTGAAGAAAGCTGAGCGCTGAAGAATTGATGCTTTTGAACTGTGGTGTTGGAGAAGACCCTTGAGAGTCCCTTGGACTGCAAGAAGATCCAACCAGTCCATCCTAAAGGAGATCAGTCCTGGGTGTTCATTGGTAGGACTGATGTTGAAGCTGAAACTCCAATACTTTGGCCACCTGATGCAGAGAGCTGACTCATTTGAAAAGACTCTGATGCTGGGAAAGAATTAGGCAGGAGGAAAAGGGGACGACAGAGGATGAGATGGTTGGATGGCATCACCGAATCAGTGGACATGAGTTTGGGTAAACTCCGGGAGTTGGTGATGGACAGGGAGGCCTGGTGCGCTATGGCTCACGGGGTCGCAAAGAGTCAGACCCAACCGAGCAACTGAACTGAACTGAACACAACTAACTAAAGCACAACCTGAAAACAAGACTAAAGCAAGGTGCCAACTGGGGTATAAAGCAATGAAAATAAAATTATCAAATGTGTTGAGACTAAAGGAAAGGAAGAAAAGAAAGACAGAATAGATATTTAAAGCTAAATAGATGTAGATAAAGAAGATTTACATATACATTAAAGATTAACTGCAAGGGGAAAAGAACAGTAGGAAAAGCAAACTAAAGAATAAATGCAGACAAAATAATAATAGGTTTAAAAAATTAAAAATTAAAATTGAAAAAAGAGAAGAGAAACAAACAAACACCCCCCCACCCCCACCCTGAACTGCAAAAGCCCAATATAGAGCTAGAGGTTTATAACAACAATAAAATATGTGACTGAGAAAAAAAGGGAAAAAAAAAATCTTAAAAGCTTAGTTAGATTTCATAGTGCCAATAAAATCAACAACTACATCAGAGGTGGGAAAAAAGAAAAAAAAATCCAAAAGAATCTATAGAACAAGTCAAAACAGAAGAAAATAAATGTTTTTCTTGAGTCACTGCTGTCAGAGTCCTTTCCCTTGCTGGGAGTCACAGTCCACTTCACCTGCCTAGGATGCCCTCTAACACTGTGCCGATCTCTGGACCTGCTGTGACGGCAGCTCAGATTCTAATCTGCTCCTACTCTGTGTTCTTGCCTCCAATGTCCACAGCTAACAGAACTAGTGTGTTTTCTTTTGTGGGGGCTCTCAATGACCTTTTATATATTCCACAGACACAGAGTCTGCCTAGTTGATCGTGTGGATTTAATCTGCTGCTTGTACAGCTGGTGGGAGGGTTTTGGGTCTTCTTCCTTAGTCATACTGCCTGGGTTACAACTGTGGTTTTATTTCCACTTCTGGATATGGGTCTTCCACTGGGGTTTGCTCCTGAGGCTGCCCTGGAGGACCTGGGTTTGCCCCTGTGAGGGCCAGGTGTGGAGGTGGTGCAGCTGCTTGGGTCGCAGGGGTTCTGACTGGGGAGAGGCTATGGTGATGGCTCCACCCCCTACTCATGACTCAGCAGCAGCAACCTGCTCCCATAGCTGCCGGCTTTCCTCCACAGGCACTTCCCACCACAATCTCCTTCCTCACATTCCCTCGATCTGTCTCTCCATAGTTAACAGCAGCCCTCGCCCTGGGATTGCTCCACAATCCCTAAACTCCAGCTTCCAGCCACTACGCCGTCTAGGGTATGTATGGCTGCGCAAGGACTGTCTGATTCTCATTCCATTTAGGCTGCCACAGATCAGCTGTTTCCCTCTCAGCCTTAAGTGTTTCTCCTCCGACTCAGACAATTGCCCCGATGTGGGGATCGGACCCCTGCTTCAGTTCCCCTACCCGCCAAGGGCAGGTCCAGTACTACTAACACTCCCGTTTTTCCCCCTAGTTCCTTCATCCTACAGAGTTTGGCATGGGTCTATATATTCTTTTCTGCTGATCAGGTACTCCTGTCCACTCTCAGCTGATGTTCTGCATGCAGTTCTGTGTCTGAAGGTGTACTCCTGATGTATCCGTGGGGAGAGATGTATTCCACGTCCACCTACTCCTCCGCCATCTTGTTCCTCAAGCATTTTAAAATGATGGCCATTTTGTCAAGTGGAAGTGATGGTTGTTTCTCCTATGCACTTTATGTTCAATTTTGTACCAAGATTCACTGCTTCAAAACTGCCAGTTAGCTGAAAAAAACTTTCTGATTACATTTTCAGTCCCTTTCCATGCTTAATCTAAAAATCATTCAAATGAAAGGGTTTTCAGGCAACAGCATATCCCTACTGATTACTTTTCCCAAATCAGACTTTCAGGGTACAGGTCGGGAGTCTCAGAAAAACCTGTGAATAGGATTTGCCCAAACTTCTGAAGGAAGAAGAGGACAGGATCATTACATAATTCATTCAGTCACATTCTACAAAGCCTGAGGTGCCAGAAAAATTGAAGTGACAACAATAAAACAAAAGAACAAGATGCAAGGGCAGAAAGGGTTTTGAGTCAAATTTCTCTCTCAAAAATGTCACCAGTTATCAGTCTCTCCAAAGCAAAAATAAACGAATGGGACCTAACCAAACTTACAAGTTTTTCACAACAAAGAAAACCATAAACAAAATGAAAAGAGAAATTTGCAGACTTGGAGAAAATATTTACAAATGATGCAACCAAAATGGGCTTAAATTCCAAAATATACAAACAGGTCATAAATCAACAACAAAACAAACAACAAAAAGGGTGGAAGATCTAAAGAAACATTTTTCTAAAGAAGACATACAGGTGGCCACCAGGCACATGAAAAGATATTCAATCCTGCTAATTACTAGAGGAATGCAAATTAAAACTGCAATGACGCACCACTTCACACCCGTCAGAATGGCCATCACTAAAATGTCTACAGACAACAAATGCTGGAGAGTGTGTGGAGAAAACGAAACCCTTCTACACTGTTGGTGGGTTAAGTAAGTTGGTGCAGTTACAATGGAAAACAGTATGAAGGTTCCTCAAAAAACTAAAAACAGAACTACCATATGATCCTGCAACCCACTCCTGGACATATATTCAGACAAAACTACAATTCAAAAAGATACATGGACCCCAATGTTCATAGTAACACTATTCACAAAAACCAAGATACGGAAACAATCTAAATGCCCATCAATAGATGAATGGATACAGAAGATGGGTAATATACACAATGGAATACTACTCAGCCATAAAAAATAATGAAATAATGCCATCTACAGCAACATGGATGGATCTAGAGATGACCAAACTAAGTGAAGTCAAATCAGAAAGAGAAAAATACCATGTGATATCACTTACATACGGAATCTAAAATATGACACAAATGAACTTATCTACCAAACAGAAGTAGACTCATAGACATAAAGAACAGACTTGTGGTTGCCAAGTGGGAGGGGAGTTGGGGAAGGAATAGATTGGGAGTTTGGGATTAGCAGATGTAAACTATAATATATAGATAGAATGGATAAACAACAAGGTCCTACTGTATTGGACAGGGAACTATATTCAATATTCTATTGATAAACCATAATGGGAAGCAATTTTAAAAAGAATGTATATTTATCTATATGTATATATAGATACACATATCTATATGTGTGTATATATATATATATGAAACAGAATCACTTTTCTGTACAGTAGAAATTAATACACTGTAAATCAACTATAATTCAATAAAAATTTCACCAGTTATGTTAGTCTGGTGTGCAAAATTAGTGCTATGAGAAGCAGTCCACAAAGTCTATTATCACCAGAACAATCACTTTCAGATTTTATTTTAAATATGTCTATAAGGAGTTGCTTTGCTTCCTATGTATAGGCATAATTAGCTGTAATTCATAAATAAATTTTAATTACAATATTTTAATGTAATTTAAATTATATTTACATAGATATAAATAAAATAGAATATAACTTGTTTAAAATGTGAAATGTGAGCTTTATGGATCACAAAATGTTGAGTAGTATCTCTGTTAACAAATGCTGACTTAAATTTGCAAAACCACATATATTTCAGAATATCAAAAGCAGAAGATATCAAACTTTACTAAAAAGTATTAAAAAGTAAATATATATATAAAGATAAAATGAATAGTCTGCACTAATGGACATCAAGAAAATAAGCCTAATTATACTATATATATATCTTAGATTAAATCTTCATTCAATGAAGCATTTCTTTTGGCCTTACCTTTTTTGAGACAAGGAAATTTAAACAATTTAACCAGTCCAAAATCATCTCCAGACACCAACACTGAACTGTTGTAATTTGCATCCACTGAGTTGATGTCAGTGGCATCAGTGTATTTTGGCCAAATTCCACTCACTTCTGGGCCTTTCACACATGTCCAGGAGGCCCAGGGAATCCCTTTGATTTCTTCTTTACTCGTTAAAGACTTCCCAGCTGAAAATAATCAACACACTTTAATATAATGCTACATGTAAACAAAAATCATGTTCTAATTTACTTATTCATTTTTCTCAAAGAAGTCTAAAACCTTTGTTTTAAAATGTTTATAAACTAAGGAAACTATAAATTCTAATCTCTTTCCCCAACTGGTGATTTTTTTCCCCCAGCAGGATTTAAAGAAAGCACATGCTCAAAACTCAAGATATGAGAAAGGAAATGATCATTGTACTAAATCTAATGTCTCAAACTACCAAAGAAAGGCAATGCCAAAGAATGCTCAAACTACCGCACAGTTGCACTCATCTCACACGCTAGCAAAGTAATGCTCAAAATTCTCCAAGCCAGGCTTCAACAGTATGTGAACTGTAAACTTTCAGATGTTCAAGCTGGATTTAGAAAAGGCAGAGGAACCAGAGATCTAATTGCCAACATCCGTTGGATCACAGAAAAAGCAAGAGAGTTCCAGAAAAACATCTACTTTGCTTTATTGACTATGCTAAAGCCTTTAACTGTGTGGATCACAACAAACTGTGGAAATTCTTAAACAGATGGGAATACCAGACCACCTGACCTGCCTCCTGATAAATCTGTATGCAGATCAAGAAGCAACAGTTAGAACTGGACATGGAACTACAGACTGGTTCCAAATCAGGAAAGGAGTACATCAAGGTTGTATACTGTCACCCTGCTTATTTAACTCATATGCAGAGTACATCATGAGGAACACTGGGCTGGATGAAGCACGAGCTGAAATCAAGATTGCCGGGAGAAATATCAATAACCTCAGATATGCAGATGACACCACACTTATGGCAGAAAGTGAAGAAGAACTAAAGAGCCTCTTGATGAAAGTGAGAGAGTGAAAAAGTTGGCTTAAAGCTCAACATTTCATGGCATCTGGTCCCATCACTTCATGGGAAATGGATGGGGAAACAATGGAAACAGTGACAGACTTTATTTTGGGGAGCTCCAAAATCACTGCAGATGATGACTGCAGCCATGAAATTAAAAGATGCTTACTCCTTGGAAGAAAAGCTATGACCAACCTAGACAGCATATTAAAAAGCAGAGACATCACTTTGCCAGCAAAGGTCCGTCTAGTCAAAGCTATGGTTTTTCCAGTAGTCATGTATGGATTTGAGAGCTGGACCTTAAAGAAAGCTGAGCACCGAAGAATTGATGCTTTTGAACTGTGGTGTTGGAGAAGATTCTTAAGAGTTCCTTGGACAGCAAGGTGATCCAACAAGTCCATCCTAAAGGAAATCAGTCCTGAATATTCATTGGAAGGACTGATGCTGAAACTCCAATACTTTGGCCACCTGATGCAAAGAACCAACTCACTGGAAAAGACTCTGATGCTGGGAAAGACTGAAGGTGGGAGGAGAAAGGGACAACAGAGGATGAGACGGTTGGATGGCATCACTGGCTCAATGGACATGAGTTTGAGTAAGCTCTGGGAGTTGGTGATAGACAGGGAAGCCTGATGTGCGGTAGTCCATGGGGTCGCAAAGAGTCAGACACAACTGAGTGACTGAGCTGAACTGATGTTTACTTGACCTTAATTATTTGGATACAGATGATATTATGCTTTGTGTTATTGAAGAAATGACTATTATTAAATTATATATTATCACAGTTACCAACTTTTTTTGGCTTTTAAAAAGTTTATTCTGAACTCCTATTTTTCATAATTCCAGGAGCCAGAGAAGTGATTTTTTAAAAAATCAGCTTCAGTTAATTAATGAAAAAAATGGACTTTGCTGTTTAAAGTGCTACATGATAAAAATCCACCAAATTTTGATGAAATATAATTAGCTGGGGAAAAGAGTCCTGACAGTTTTGCTTCGTATGTTCTTAAGTACAGGGCACAATACCCAGTTTCACCAGCAGCTAGCAAGGGATGTCCTCTGGGAGCACACGAAGGGGGAAGCCCACAGAAAAAGGAACGTGGTGAGAAATGCTCAGTGATATGCTATTTAAAAATTCAAAATCAAGACAATTAAGTGTAATAACTCATACTTTCCCCTTAACAGTAACAAATATTTTCAAATAAACAATCTATGAGAATAAATGCTCTTGCACATTATTGGTGCACTTTCAGACTTGCAATTCTGGACTCTAGCATAATATTATATCCATTTTTAAGACCATAGAATCAGAGCTGACAGTTTGAATATATTCTTGATCCAGTGTCCCTGCTTAAAAAACACAGTCCAAGGAAGTAATCTGGAAGAGAAAATCCCACCTCTACAAAGATATTTGGAGTTTTACTGTGGGTATCAGCAAAGAAACTAGAAATAAGCCCAAATGCTCAATAGTAGGAGGATGAGAAAGCAAATTATGATATTATCACTGAGCAGTGTGTTATTTTTTTATTGCAAATGACAAATGTGTGTTCCGTCTTTTTTCACATAGGAAAATATATATGAAATACTGTCAAGCAAAGAAAGCAGACACAAAGAAATATGCACCCAGTAACGGAAAATTGATGAATTGACAGGGCAGAGACTCTTTAAAAATGTTGACGTTTTATTACGTTACACCTTGCATGCATGTGTGCTTCAGTCATGTCAGATTCTTTGTGACCCTCTGGATTGTAGACCGCCAGGCCCTCTGTCCATGGGATTCTCCAGGCAAGCATACTGGAATGGGTTGCCAGGCCCTTCTCCTGGGGATCTTCTCAACCCATGTCTCTCACATTTCATGCATTGGCAGGTGGGTTCTTTATCACTAGTGCCACCTGGGAAGTCTATGTTACACCTTATTTCATGGTAAAATTCATTTTTCAATAAAAATTTATGATAAAATTACGTTAAACATTAAATTTTTAATCTTATATTACAAAAAATCATTATTCAAAGATTATAATACATAAATTTATCTTTTATTTATGAAATTTTAGTATTATAAACTAAGTGTTACTAAATGAGTATTATGTAAATAAGATGAATTTCTTATAGAAGTTATAGTGGGGGTTACAAATAAAATGTGTGTTTTTTTAATCCCAATTAGCACATTTCACCAAGTAATCACATAATAAAGGCTTCCAATTATGAAGGACACAAAGAGAGACTAAAGTAATCACAGTAGTTTAGGACTGTGTTCCTCAAATTTTCAGTGTTTTTTTTGTATTTTCCTAGTAATTTTTCTTTTTCCTTATCTTTAGGCATTCTTTATATATTCTAGGTATACAGCTGACTCTTGAACAACTCAGGGGAGTCAAAAATCCACATACAACTCAGACCATCTGCGTTCATGGTTCCATATCTGCACTGACCATCTGCATTCATGGTTCCACATCTATGGATTCAACCAACCTCTTACTATATAGTACTCTAGTATTTACTACTAAAAAAATCTACAGAAGTAGACCCACGCAGTTCAAACCTGTGTTATTCAGAGGTCAACTGAATAGCCTTTGTCCATTAAAATAATTCCAAGTCTTTATACCAAACCTATGCACTGTCTCATTTTATTCATGGTCTCTTTCGTTGTGGAATCATTTTTTTATTTTAATATGCTTCAATTTATGAATCTTTGAGAGTTTGTGATCTGAGGATCTTGTTTGAGAAAACACTCCTTGCCCTCAGGTCCTAAGAATATCCTCATACATTTTCTGCCATGGTTCAGAGCTATGTTTTGCACAAACATTTAATTCCCTTGTGACTTACATGGCATTTTGTAGAACAGCCGTTCTCCAGCACCATCATTAGTTTGCAAGTATTTACTATCCAAAGACCAGTCAATGTGTGTGATGAAACTGAGAGACTTGTTGCATTCTCCAATTTTCTTATATCTCTGGGCGACAGCATAGACGTCTACGGGCCATCATTGGATCCCACTGCCAGATAAGAACCATCTGGAGAAAACTTCATTTCATGAATGACTTCTTTTCGATCTTTGATATGAACCACTTCTGTCATATCTCTGTAAGAATAAAAAAGCAAAGTGATAAATAGCAAATCTAGGGATAGGAACCTCAAATCATGCTTTAAGTTTGTGTGTCACTGAAAACCTGGTAATTAGCCATCTTCTCATATATCACTAGAGAAGGCAATGGCAACCCACTCCAGTACTCTTGCCTGGAAAATCCCATGGACGGAGGAGCCTGGTAGGCTGCAGTCCATGGGGTCGCTAAGTCGGATATGACTGAGCAACTTCACTTTCACTTTTCACTCTCATGCATTAGAGAAGGAAATGGCAACCCACTCCAGTGTTCTTGCCTGGAGAATCCCAGGGATGGGGGAGCCTGATGGGCTGCTGTCTATGGGGTCGCACAGAGTCGGACACTACTGAAGCGACTTAGCAGCAGCAGCAGCAGCATACATCACTAAGCAAAGAAAGAAAAGGTTGCTCACCCATTTGGTAATGAGTTATGTGTAGCTAGTAATGAGAATTTAGTGTAATAAACCATGTCAACAGCATTTTTAAAGCTATATAGAATTTGTTATGTGAGATACAGTATCTAATTTATAGCTTCATTTCCTTTCTATAATCACAAAATGTGTAATCCCAAAGAATGACCAATGTTATTTGAAGGAAATACAAGAGTGGGTCATAATTTTTGTATAGAACTAACATCAGATATTAATAAATAGGAAATGTTCCATTTTATTAGTGATTATAGGTGGAAAAAAATCTTTTACTCCAGCTCACCTCAAAAAATCTGGTGCTATTAGAGGTGGCTTTCCTCTTTCTTCCTCTTTCTCGTCTCATTAAAAGCCCATAATCTCTTACCTAAAACCCTTAGCACCAGACGAGCTTGGGAGTTGATCACTCACTGCATTTTGGAAAGGTTCACGTATATTATGTAATAGCTCCGTAGGAGCTAGGGCAGCGACCCCTTTCGAACACATTAATATTCTTGCAGCAAATCACATGATACATGATTATTCCTACTAGGAGATTAATAGATATGTGTATAACTGAATCTCCTTGCTGTCTACATGAAACACTATAAGTCAACTATACTTCAATAAAATATATATATTGAGAAAAAATTATATTGAAAAAAAAAAGGAGACTAACAGACTGTAAACAATCTCACATCAGTTCACTGGGTCAGGCTGTGCTGCCAAATAAGTTACCAAAGAACTTCCGATTTTCGGTGTTTGGACCTGGCGATTACAGATGGGGATTGCGAATCTACCTATTCAAAACAGCAAATGCATTTTTTCCTAAAGTCCTGGCAAACATTCTGACCTGGAGAATTCATTTTAACAGAAGCATATCTCTAATGTCATTTTCAATACCGGTAGTACATGCCTGACTCGGAGAACAATGAAAGATCCGTCCTTCATGCCCAGGGCCAATTGAGATCCATCAGGGCTGAAAGCAACGCTGCGAACTGCTTCCTCCATGTTACAGCGGGCAATCAAGGCATGGTCAGCCAGGCTCCACAGCCTAAGTACAGTTCAAAGTCAAAACAAAACACTTTCTTATAGTCATCAGCCAGTCCAAGGCCAAAGGCCTGTTCATCATGGTGATAGTAACAAAAAAGGATACAGTAACATCACACCAGTGTCCTTCCTCTCAGCATGTCTGGGAAGCTGCAAAGGTATTTGGTCTATCTTTGGGTGATTTTCTCCATTTGAAATATCCAGCAAGAAATAAAACATGAGATATTTTCAAAGATTTTGAAATTCAAAAATAAGGAAATTTTACATACTACCTCATACAAAATTATACTTTTCTCTTTGGAGATTAAAAATTATTCTTGATTTATACCAATGGGTGTTAATAACACTTACAAATAAGAGGTACTACTAGATGCTGTTATTATTAGTTCTTTTTTTAAATACGAGTTCTCTTCTAGAAACTGTGTTATGTAAATATAGACTAAAATGCATATTATGTTTGTTGGTCTCCTGAGCAAGAAAAAGTATCTGAGATGGAGAACAACAAATGGTACCCCTGCCTAGGAGGATTCCAAGTTGGCTGTACACAGTCATATGCTGAAACTCCTCAAAAGTCCCTGGTGCCCCACTACTGACAGGATCCCTCTTGGTCAGGGGAGGGGGAATACTTCACTGGGCCCCTGGCTGATGAGGGGGCTACTGCTGGAAAAACAGAGGTCACTTGTAAGGGCAGCTCTTAGAACACCTAATCCAGGCACTTCAGGTTGAGACAGATGCCAAAATTGATCAATCAGTCTCTTCCTCTCACTGTCACGGACTCTCTTTCTGGCCTGCTTATTGTTGAGCACATTTAAAGTTCAGTAGTAAATACAAAAATGCTGGATTCAGTGTAACAGCTTTCATCTCACACTTTCAAATCATATGTTCAGTCTCTCAACAGTCACAAGAACAGTGGAAGCATAGTCATTTTGCTCATTTTATTACTGTCGAGCTCTCAAACAACAAGTGATCCATAGCAAGAACCCCTGTGGCCCTAATAAAATGGGCACAGTTTCTTAGGAACCAGCACTTTCCCTTGATTTGAGGACATTGCTCAAAATTCCACGTGAGAATTTACAAAGAAAGAATTAATGACTCTCATGCTAAAGACGACTTTGAAAAATCAGAACTTCAGTTCTATTTGAGATGTCTAATCTCCAACTAAACTAATAAAAAGTAAGTAGGCTGTGAAACTGCTAAGCTGCCCTCAGCAGGACACTAGATATGAGGGGGGAAATATGACTTTATCACAGATGAGTGAACTCAGCTCACATCTTCAACTGAAAGAGACCCGGAGGCCAATCTAACCAGTGGGAGTGTATTTTCACTTCTAAGAACGTTTTCTTGACTTAAGACGGAGCCCAAGAAAGATAGCAACAACAAGAGATCAAGAAGCCAACTGTTGTTAAGCAAAATGTCTCAGCATTCTGTTTGGAAACTGTGAGGCTCTGCACTGTGGGTTATCCTTCTCTTAAAGTAACAAGCAAGCTTGGGCAAAATCAATCTGTCATCCCAGGGAGGTGTGTGAGGTTACGGCGACACTGCTGGGGCCTCACCTGACAGAGCGGTCGTCACTGCCCGTCACGGCCAGTGGCTTCTTGGGGTGCAGGGCCAGAGCCCAGAGCTCCCCCTCACAGTGACCCTGCAGGATCAGCATCGGTTTGTCCCGTTCTCGCACGATGACTTCAAATATCTCGCTGTCCTGGGTCCCTGCTAGGAGGCGGTCTGCTTTCCAGCACACACTCCGGATAGAGAGGCCTGACAAAGAAAATACACGAGTAAAGTAAAAGCATACTTCCACACCATTCACAAATAAAACACCAGAAGTTAAAACCTCATCACCAGGAGAACCTCTAAAATAACATAACCAAACAATGCCTGGGGGTGGACAACCAACCCACACAGCACTCTGCATTATTGACCACTGCCTTCCATGTGCTGGCCCCCCACCACACCCCTTGTAATCTGTTTTGTAAAGGAAAGATTGCTCTTTCCTGTCTGACTTAGGCTAACTATGTGGTTTTACAGCAAGTGAAGTGAGCGAGTCAAAGTTGCTCAGTCATGTCTGACTCTTTGTGACCCCATGGACTGTACAGTCCATGGAATTCTCCAGGCCAGAATACTGGAGTGGGTAGCCTTTCCCTTCTCCAGGCGATCTTCCCAACCCAGAGACCAAACCCAGGTCTGCTGCATTGCAGGCAGATTCATTATCAGCTGAGCCACAAGGGAGGCCCAAGAACACTGGAGTGGGTAGCTTATCCCTTCTCCAGTGGATCTTCTTGACCCAGACTATCCCTTCTCCCACGGATCTTCCCGACCCAGACTATCCCCTCTCCAGCAGATCTGGAGAATCAGGTCTGAAAGATCTGCTAGAGAAGGGATAGGCTACCTACTCCAGTATTCTTGGGCTTTCCTTGTGGCTCAGTTGGTAAAGAATCCACCTGTAATGCGGGAGACCTGGGTTTGATCCCTGGGTTGGGAAGATACAGCAAGGTCTATATTAAATATGACATTAAAGTGAATATAAGAGCAGGAATTGGTCTTAATGAAAACTTAAACTCCTTTAAAATAGTTTCCTTCTGACTTGCTATGGAAAAGTTAATAATCACTTCAATCTTTAGGATGCTAGCTTTGTAAGATAATTATACGTGGGTGATACTACAGAACAGTTAATTATCATATTAGGCAAGTATAGTATGTATTTGATCAGAACCTAGTCTCATTCTGCTGGATAAACAGATGCACCATGTCCCAGAAGTATGCAAATGAAACTCCAATTTCAGTCTCAGAATACCATCAAACATTTGAAGATGTTATTCTTCACTGACTTAACAATTTATGGAAACTTCTCTAAAAGTGCAGTACTCCTTTTAAATCCAACCTTCCCCCTCATATCATTCCATCCTCTCTAAGCAGATTCTCAACTTGCCTGCCTGAGTTTTGATTGCGTGGACTTCTTGTGGTCTGTTCTGTTCCTTACAAGGTACATTATTTATTTACTTACACAGTGAATTTCCTCACTTCTGAATTAGAAGTACATAAGCCATCCCACTTTCACAACTACTTCAAACTACTTAAGGATGTGATAACCTTTAAGATCTGAGCTGCCTCTCCAGTGGGCTTAGTGTCTTTGTTGCAGAAACTACCAGAAGTCAGAGTACCTGGACTTTAGTCCTGCTCTATACTGATTGGCCAGACATCCCAGGGAGACTCTCCTTCTCTCTGGGGACCATAAATGTAGACTATAATTATGGAGACCATGTAATTTATCATCCAAATCAGGACCATTCTCGAAGTAGGCTCTAAAAATAATTAAATTTACATTTTTTGAAATATTTATTGACCAAGAAAGCAGCTTTACTATGTTGAAAGACCTATTAAATAATTCTATCAAAAAATTTTCAGATCTATTCAATAAAATTATAATTACTTTATTGCAGAATGAAAAGGTCTAAGACAGGGGAATGAATAGGCAGACACACAGAGGATTCTTAGGGCCGTGAAAGTCTGTAGGATCTATAATGGTGGGTACATGTTATACGTGTCAAAACTCAAAGAATATATTAATGCAACACCAAGAGTGAACCATAACGTGAACTATAGGCTTTGGGCAATAATATATCAACGTAGGTCCATCCACTGTAACCAGTGTACCATTCCGGTGGGCCCTGTTGATAGGGAGGCTGCATGTGTAGGAGGGCAGGAGTATATGAGAAATATCTGTACCTTCCACTCAATTTCACTGTGAACCTAAAATTGCTCTACAAAGTACAGTCTGTAAAAAAAAAATTCAAGACAAATGCTGGGACAATAGAAGAGTTTGTCTACAAAACAGAATTTTTTTAAGGGATAAGGCTACCCGGGGAAAACAGTCAGGATAAGATGGCAGGCTGGCAGGCAGGAGGCTCAGCTGAGGAGAAAAAAATCCTTTTGCTACTGTCCCTTTCTTGTCTGTATCTCCTCCCCATGCTTTTGTTAACATATTCCTATTTCCTCCAGGAGGGGGGTGAATTTGTCATCTCCCTAGCAGGCTTTGCATCATCTATAATTTTATTACAGGAGAGGTATAAGACTTCGTTCTTAAGAAACAGGAAGAGAGATTTTAATTACATTCTAACATCAGCAAAAAAATCAGATAGCTTACTTGTTTATTATATTTATTGCCCCTCCCCCTTACTAATATCTGTGAAGACAAGAGTTTTCTCAGTTTTATACATCTTTGTGTCCTCCACACCTAGCATAGTGACTGGCATGTGGTAGATACTCAGTAAGAATTGTTAAAAGAATACGATATTAAAATCATAAACATTTCTTGAGTCTTTGGAGATACCAAGAAATAAAAGACAACATCCCCATGCTCAATGAGAACATTTCAGAGAAGGAGGGATATATTCATTAGTTTACACACAAAAATTTTTATTGAGCACCTATTACATGCCCAAGACTAGAGCTTAAACAGTGAACGAGCCAGGCTCATGCCCTTATGGAGTTTGCATTCTAAGGAGGAGCAGACATTTGTAAGCAGGTATCTACATGCCAAAATCAATTAAAATAATATATACAAGAATACACAACAGGGAAAGGACAATCTCGTCCATAAATGGTGTTGGAAAAACTAGACAGCCACATGTAAAAGAAACATACAAAAATAAACTCTAAATGGATTAAAGACTTGAACCTAAGATCTGAAACCCTAAAACTCCTAGAAGAAAATACAGGCAGTAAGCTCCTTGACATCAGTCTTGGTGATGACTTTTTGGCTCTGACACCAAAAGAAAAGGCAACAAAAGTAAAAATAAACAAGTGGGAACACATCAAACTAGAAAGCTTGCTCACAGCAAAGGAAACCATCAACAAAATGGCCAGGCAACCTACCCAATGGGAGAAAATATTTGCAAATCATACATCTGATAAGGAGTTAATATTCAAAATATATAAAGAACTCCTACAACACAATAGCAAAACCCCCAAACAATCTGATTAAAAAATGGACCTGAATAGACATTTTTCCAAAGAAGACATGCAGATAACAGGTACTTGAAAAGGTGTTCCATATCCCTTAGTCAGAGAAATGCAAATCAAAACCACAATGAGATATTATCTAACACTTATTATGATGGCTATTTTTTTTCCTAAAGATGAGAAATAACAAATGCTGGCAAGAATGGGGAGAAAAGGTGACCCTTGTATACTACGGGAAAGTAAACTGGCACAGCCACTGTGGGTAACAGCATGGAGGTGCCTCAAAAATTTAAAATAGACCTACTGTAGGATCCAGCAATTTCACTTCTGAATGTTACCTGAAGGGAACAAAACCACTAACTTTAAAACGTATCTGTACCCGCATGTTCACTGCAACTTGACTCACCATAGCCACAACATGGAAACAACCTAACCCTTCACCAACTGATCAATAAAATGTGATATACACATAGATAATAGATTATTTTTCAGCTACACACAAAAAAATTCTTACCATTTGGGACAACATGGGTGAGTTCTGAGGGCATAATAATATGTGAAATAAGTCAGATAGAGAAAAATAAATATTATGGGAATATATGTGGAACCTAAAAAAGAAATAACAACACCCCCAAATCGCACAGATACACAGAACAGATTGGTAATTGCCAGAGACTGGGGTGGACAGTAGGCAGAATGAGTGAAGGTAATCAAAAGGCACAGACTTCCAGCTCTAAAGTAGGTAAGTCCTGGGGGTATAAAGTACAGCATTATGTACATGTACTTTTAGTAATATTGTAATGTGTATTTAAAAGTAGCTAAGAGAATAGATCTTAAAACTTTTCATCACAAGAAAAAAATTTATAACTATGTGTAGTGATGCTAACTAAACTTGAGGTCATCATTTAGAGACAAATATACACACAGACATTATATATAAACATTATTTTCTATACCTGAAACTAAGGTTATAGTTCAACTGTATCTCAATAAAAATGATACATACATACACACATATTATATATATACACAAATATATCTCAGCAATATGTTATGTATTTTAACTGTTACCAAAATATTCAAACCACAATCCCTTTATGATTCCACTGACTGTCCTAAAGACTTACCTTTTCTAGCAGACCTGGCACCCACAGCTCCACTACAAGTATGAATAGATGAGTTCTCCCCATGGCCTTGAACTAAATGGCTTGAACACAAAATTTCTCCCAAAGAATCACCAGTGTACAAACATTCCCCACTATTTTTTAACTTCCTGTTTGGGGAACACATTCAGAATGTTCAAGAATACTATAACAAACAACCTATCACATGGAATTGATATGTTAACATTTAAAAAATATTTGCTTGAACCTTCCACCCCAGGCTAGACTGATGAGGCAGTCAAGCTATGCAGCACCCAGCTGTATTTTCAGACTCTGCCCAGGGAGCTCTTGGATTCTTAGAAGAGCCTCAAGGGGCCTGGCAAGGAAACCACAGGGAAATGAGAGTCTAAGGATCCCACCCCTGCTTTTCCCTTAGTAACTCACAGGCTGTGCTTTATAGCAGATTTCGTTTGAAAAAAGGCTTCCACTGAACCAAACAACGTAAGGGAGGAGCTTTAACATGCAGCAAAAGCAATGAAGTTAAACCGATACGGATTGTTCCTGACTATGAGTAGGGGCAGGGGAGAAGGAGAGAGAACCAAGGGAAGAGTCATTTAATTTTCATTGTTTACAACATAAATCGAGCGAGCTGTGAACATTTTCTCTAGAGACTAATTCAGGCTCTCCACAAAACCTCAGTTCTTCAAACCGATAAACTCGATTCTGTCACGTCTGACAAGTCGACCCCAGGGGTCTACCTACAGAGACAGACAAAACGCTGAGCCGCTCTCACTTCCAAGAGCACTATTTAAAATGAGAATTGCTTCCTAAGGACACCTCAGTAGGTAGAGAGCTGTCTTCGAGTTTCCTAACAGCACCCTGTTTTCTTCACTTCTGAGCCTAACTGCTGTTTCGCAGGTCAGACTGGCTTTTAAGGGCACACTGTGGAGTGGCAGGTTCCTAACAAGGTTCTGATGGTAGGTCCCTTCTCCTGTCCATCCAGGCTTGGTTTTAACTTCTCTAACACAAATGTAGAGAACAGTAACCTAGCCACAATTTCCAAGCTAGGCTGGCCGAGGTGACCATTGCACTGGGAAGGAATTAAGCTATCTTTCCCTATCTTCTGCTCTGGGAGTCAGACAAATATAAGGCATTATTTGGAATATGGTCAGAAATTCACCAAGAGTGAAAAGAGAGCCAGGGAAAACCCTCCTAATTATTTTAAGCCATAGAAATTCTCTTTGCTTATGAAAAAGTGTGTTTCAGAGACTTTTGACAGAATGAACGGAAGGCGTTTTGGTGAGGGGTGCACATTTTCCCAGGGACGGTGGAGCCTGGTGGGCTGCCGTCTGTGGGGTCACACAAAGTCGGACACGACTGAAGCGACTTAGCAGCAGCAGCAGCAGCACATTTTCAATTCAGAGACCTCCTCTGCCACTAGCTCCCCTGTGACAAATACGGGGCTCTGGCCTGTGCTTGGTTCAGACAGCCAGCAGATGGCAGTATAGAGCAACCACCCACTTCAACAGAAAAATCCTCTAAGGCTATGATCAAATTCACACCAACTCTTTGCCCAGATTTTGTATTCAGACCAGGAAGTGGAAACCAGTACCCTTTCAATCCTCTCTATGACAGTCCTGAAACCTGGGCATGGGGAGATCTAATCCATGAGTATCATGAATATCAACACAGACCTAAAGGACATGGCTTATTTTTCACCAGTTCATTGAACAGTTAAGTACATGGACTGGATTTATATCCCAGATCTGTGACACGGCAAGTGTTTAATCTTTCAAATCTTTGGTTGCCCTACCTGTAAACTGGAGAGAATATTAGCACTCACGCATCACAGCACTGTTATGAAGATTCAGGGCAGGCATGTATTCAAACACTTGACCCAATCTCTAGCACTCAGTATCAATCTGTGTCTGGCACTCAGTATCAGTCTGGCACTTAGTATCAATAAGTATGTAATTGTTGTTGTTATTTCAACCAGCAGGTTTTTATTAGATTCACATCTCCATGGAGAACAGCTTGCTGTGCGTGTGGTCAGATTCTGTCCCCAGGCTGGGTCAGCACCAGGAGCTGTGAAGTTGCTGCTGTGTCCACCCTGAGTCTGTTAGTTACAACCCTGTGTTACAACATATTTGTTGTGTTGTTTGCTATCATTTTGATATGTTAGCATTGCTGACTCTCAGAAGGAAAGGCTGTATCTGACACATAAAGAAAACTATTTGGGGAATAAAATGCTTTTTCCCTCAATTATTTGGCTCAAGAGGGGAAGACTGGCAGTGGGGAGGGGAAGGGAGTTGGTCCTTATCGTTGTTGTTGTTCAGTCACTAAGTTGTGTCTGACCCTTTGCAACCCCATGGACTGCAGCACACCAGGCTCCTCTGTCCTCCACTATCTCCTGGAGTTTGCTCAAATTCATGTCCACTGATTGGATGATGCTATCTAACCATCTCATCCCAGTAGCATATTGGACACTTTCCTACCTAGGGGGCTCATCTTCTGGTATCATATTGTTTTTTCCTTTTCATGCTGTTCATGAGGTTCTCGTGGCAAGAATACTGAAATGGGTTGACGTTTCCTCCTCCAATGGACCACGATGTGTCAGAACTCTTCACTAAGACCTGTCCATCTTGGGTGGCCCTGCATGGAATGGTTACTAGCTCCATTGAGTTATGCAAGCCCCTTCACCATGACAAGGCTGCAATCCATGAAGGGGTGGTACTTTTCGGTGTTCTTAAACCTGGCGCATTGAGGCCTGATATATGGTAAAAACCAAGAACAGTTGCTCCAAACCTTACTGGTCATCAAAACCTACATGGAAAATGTTTTTAAAACATGGATGCCTCTATCCTACCCAGAAGTTTCTCTCAGTTGGTCTGGAGTGGATCAGGGCATACTTATTTTTAGCTCCCCAGGGCTGAGAACCACTTCTTGAGAACCAATCACTACCAAGCTGTTCCGAAGCTAGTATGTGTTCTCAGACTTTAGTCAGACTGTTGAAAATTCAGATTTCTGGGCCAATTCTAATACAGTGGTTCCTCAGCCAGATATTGGACTAGTACCGTAGTATATTAGAAAGCAGAAGACCTGATGAGAAGATGGCCAAAAATAAGTGTAACTTTGAGAAATCTTTCCTGAGTCAAACAAGCCAGTCCTGTAAATGGGCAGGAATGGTTCTCCCAGACACTCCCAGCCCTGTGCCCAGAGCTTTGCACATGTGCCCAAAAAGGCTTACGGAGATTTAAGAGGAGGCTCCTGGACAGCACGGGGCCCTAGGTGGAGACAGTAAATATCTGTTGAATACACGAGGAAACCATAGCACAGACAGTTTGCAATATTTGCCCCACGACCCAGAGTGAGCAGGTGATGGAGAGAAGATGAAGCTGCAGCCCATGCAAGTCTGGGGTAAACTCTCTTCTCCAAAAGGGTATTTCCTTTCTTGGTGGATGCACCCCCAGGATATGGTACCAAAGGTCAAACAAGACAGGGTGATGGGCTTCTCCTAGCCTTGTTAACAGTGCATTACTAAGGAGTGCCCCAGGTAAAAGGCAATATAAGGGTGATCAGGAGACGGATTATACTCCAAGGGAAGGGGGAGCTTGATTATTGTGTGTGGGTTTATTGCTGGGCTTTCTGTCCTTTTCCATAGAGGTATGTTTCTGTTTTTGTGCCAATACCATGCTGTTTTGATTACTGTAGCTTTGTAGTATAGTCTGAAGTCAGGGAGCCTGATTCCTCCAGCTCTTTCTTTCTTAAAATTACTTTGGCTGTTTCAGGTTTTTTTTGTTTCCATACACATTCCCAGGTGGTGCTAGTGGTAAAGAGCCTGCCTGCCAATGCAGAAGACATGAGAGATGTGGGTTTGATCCCCAGGGAAGATCCCCTGGAGAAGGGAATGGCTACCCACTCCAGTATTCTTGCCTGGAATAGCCCATGGACAGAGGAGTCTGGAGAGCTACAGTCCCTAGGATCACAAAAGAGTCAGACATGGATGAGTGACTAACACTTAAATTCTTAAATGTAATTAAGAATTTCAAGATGGTGACAGCAACCACTAAACTGAGTGTAGGACTCTTCAGAGCATGGAGCCCTGTGCAACGAGGCAGATCTCATGCTCCAGGAGCCAGCCCTTCCAGGAGACCCCAGGGCTATTGGAGGAAAAAATGGGATGCTACATGCAGTGTGTTTAAAACAAAGCACCATGCAGAATACTGATGCAAACTGCAGAAATATCTTTTTTGATCCATCTCCCAGAATAATGGAAATAAAAACAAAAAAACACAAATGGGACCCATTTAAATTCAAAAGCTTTTAAATAACAAAGGAAACAATAAAACAAAAAGACAGACCATAGACTGGGAGAAAATATTTGCAAATGATGTGACTGATAAGGGATAAGTCTCCAAAATTTGCAAACAGCTCATAACACTTAAAAGCATCAAAATAAACAAATCAACAAATGGACAGAAGACCTAAACAGACATTTCTCCAAAGAAGACATACAGATTGCCAAGAGGCACATGAAAAGATGCTCAACATCAGAGTTATGAAAAAACTACAAATCAAAACTACGAGATATCACCTCACACCATCCAGATTGGTATCATCAAAAAATCCACAAACAATAAATACTGGAGATGGTGTGGAGAGACGGGAACCCTCCTACACTGTTTGTGGGAATGGTCTGGTCACTATGGAGAACAGTATGGAAATTCCTTAAAAAGCTAAATATATAGCTACCATATGACCCTGCAATCCCACTCCTGGGTATATATCTGGAGAAAAACATGATCTGAAAGGTTACATGCACTCCAGTGTTCACTGAAGCACTGTTTACAATAATCAAGACATGGAAGCAACCTAACTGTCCATCGACAGAGAAATAGATAAAGAAGAAAGATGTGGTACATTTATACAATGGAATATTACTCAGCCATTAAAAAGAATGAAATAAATCCATTTGCAGCAACATATAGACCTAGAGATCTCATACTGAGTGAAGTAAGTCAGATAGAGAAGGAGAACTACAGTATGACATATCTTATATGTGGAATCTCAAAAGAAAAGGATACAAATGAAATTACTTACAAAACAGAAAGAGACTCACAGATGTAGAGAACAAACTTACGGTTGCTGAGAGGAAGGGACAGTTAGGGAGTTTGATATAGACATGTACACACTGCTATATTTGAAACTGTTAACCAACAAGGACCTACCGTATAGCACATGGAACTCCGCTCAATGTTATGTGGCAGCCCAGATGGGGGGAGGGATGGGGGAGAACGGATACATGTATATGAATGACTGAGTTCCTTCACTGTTCACCTGAAACTATCATAACATTGTTAATCAGCTATATCTCAATACAAAATAAAAAGTTAAAGAAAAAACACACAAAGCACCATGAGTCTGTGACATGAAGTGTCCACAGTCTGCTGCTCCCGTTTACAAGGGCTCTCTGTCTGAGAACTTCCAGCAGATATTCTTTACTAAGTCCCTGGCTATTTCAAAATCCACTTCACAGGATCCCAAATCCCACAGCCTCAGGAATTCTGAAGGATCACACAGCATAACGGAACCCCAGAAGACAGAAACACTTGTTAAGCTACCTCCACTGCAGGGAAGGAACACCCAGGCTGGCTTTTCAAGGAGGCTGGCTCATTTGGAGTGTTTACAGGGGAATTACTATCAGAATGAACCAGACAGTCAGCCTTTGCTTGTCTGACACCTCATTCCATGTGGAGTCTGAACAAACAACGGCATATGTGCCCCTGGTGGAACATCTAACCACCCCCAGCTCCCACATGTTCCTCTCCAGGGCCTCCACTTCCTCAGAACAACAGTGACGTAACAGGCACACCCCAAAGGATAAAGGTGAGCAGGCAGGAGAGAGGTGATGGAGGTGATGGCAGTGGAAGTGAGCAATCAAGCACCCAAGGGACCAGGAGAATCCCAGAAGACACTTGCTTTGTCTCTAACATCAACAAGGCTGTTCTCAGATCTGAGAATCGGTCCTTTGAACCTTCTATACCAGGGTTTCTCAATCATGCCACTGTTAACATCTGGGACCAAAAAATTCTTAGTCGAGGTGTCTATCATCACTAGTTGTCATTGCAGGACGTTTACCAGTGTCCTGTATTCAGGAATGCCAGTAGCACCCTCCCAGGTGACAATCAAAAATGTCTCCAGACAATGCCAAATGTCTTCCGGGAGATAAAAGCACCTTGATTGAGAACCACTGGACTGGATGATTCTCAGTGTACTCTGAAGAAGAATGGTATTAAGAATAGGTGGTATGGAAGAGTTATCTGGGCTCCCACCTCTAATCCTGCCCCACTTCCTGCTCCAGAGCAGGTGCAGCCCTGACCATGACACTCACCACCTTAAGCCTTTCTATGACCTCCTACTGCTGGTCTGTGGGGGCCAAGCTTGAACACAGAAGTTATCTGTTCCTCCCTCTGCAGCCTCATCACCTGTCATTCTGTGTTCCAGGCCCACAAGATACTCTTCATTTATTTGTCTGTTTTCAGGGTACTGGCCTGGGCCAGGCACCATTCTTAGAGCTTGGGAGGCGTCGGTGAACAAAGAGGCTCCTGCCCTTGCAGAAACAAACAGCCCCACACATAACAAACAGGTAAGTTATATTGTTTGTTACAAGGTGAAAAGAAGACGTAGGAGGACAGGATCAGGAGTGCCAGGGTACTGGAGGTAGAGTGGCTTGTGATTTTAAATAAGGTCATCAGGGCAGCTTCACTTGCGTGAAAGCTTTAAGGAGAAGGGTGGTGACCATGCAGGTTCCCAGGGAGAGTGCTGCAGGCAGAGGGAGCAGCCTGGGAGCATCGAGACGGGGTGAGTAACAGGAGCAGCTGAGCAGACGGCAGAGCAGAGGGAGAGGAATGGGAGCGGGACGGGTTGGTAGGCCATCCTAAGGATGTGGACTCTTTTTCGGAGGAAAATGGGAATTGTGGCAGGGTTTTGAGGAAATGTGATCTGGCTCATGTAAACGTTGAACAATTCCCTCCAGCTGCTGTTCTAAGAATAATGGCTGAAGCAGGAACACAAGTTACAAAGCAACTGCAATAGCCTGTGTGCAAGATGGTGGGAGCAGCAGAGACGATGAGAAGGCTAAGAAGGGGCGTCTTGTATCCTCGAGACTGCAGGCTCCTTCTCTTGCTCAAGGCTGAGGGAATGCTGCTTGACCTAACGCAAGATATCTCCAGACTCGGAGTTCATTAGACACAGCAACAATTCAATTAATATGTGTTGAGAGTTAAAATAAACACACCAAAAATTCCAATAAAATGCCTGAGGCAGACTTTTTAGAAGAGCCTAACCGGTTCTAGGCATGTATCTGACACTTAGTAGATGTCTATTAAATGCTTAATGAGTGGATAAATGAATGATGCATCTTATACTGTGTGAATAATTACTGTACTCCTTTAGACATACTCATTTACAACCATTAACTCCAAGTATTTTATTACCATAGATGTAATTCATTTTGATTGCCATGCATTAACACTTATTTTTGGTTTTTCTTGCTACCACTGTAAGTCACTTAAGCTTCATTATGTTACGCAGATCACAAATTTGTTTTAAAAATGATCAGACTCAAAGGGAACTTTTGTTGAGTTTGGTGTGAGACTTGAGTTAGAGCCCTGAGCCTATGATTAGCTTGATACCAGTGGCCTTGAGCCTCTTCCTACTCAACGTAAGGTGAGAGTTTCACATGCTGACATTGTGTGGCACTGTCTCTCTCAGCATGGAAACTCCAGAACTCGATAGTCACTGAAAACTATATTGGAGGTCCACCATCCCATACATTGGAAATTTTTGGAGATAGGCACATTCTGGAAATTTGAAAATTCTGGATTTTGCTCATGTAATAGACCCAGTGGAGTATGGGGCAACATCTTGAAATCAAACATTTCTGTAGTAAAGCGTATGAATATTTACACATATGAAGACAATAAACAGCTTCATCTAAGTGTGAGCCAAGTTTTGCTGCCAAATTAGTTATAAAAAATATTTTGGGAAAAAAAGGATGTTGGACCCTTACTTTATACTATATGCAAAAATTACCTCAAAAATGGGTCAAAGACCTAAATACAAGAGCCAATATCATAAAACATTTATAAGAAATCTTCATAAAATTGAATTTGGCAATAATTTCTTGGTATGACACCAAAAACACAGGTCACAAAAGAGAAAAACAGATATATTGGATTACATCAAAATAAAAAGTTTTTGTGTATCACAGGACATAATCAACAGAGTGAGAAGGCAACATATGAAATGGGAGAAATTATTTACAAGTCATATATCTGATAAGGGATTAACATCTAAGATATATAAAGAACTCTTATAGCTTGGCAACAAAATAAACAACTTGATTTTAAAATGGTCAAAGGACTTGAATAGAAATTTCTCCAAAGATAACATACAAATGGCCAACAAGCTTATGAAAGATGCTCAACATCAGAAGTCATTAGGGAAATGCAAATGAAAACCACAAGGAGATACCACTTCATACACATCAGAATGGCTATTATCAAAAACAATAAAGCATTGGTGAGGATGTGGAGAAATTGAAATCCTTATACACTGCTGGTAGGAATGTAAAACTGGTACAGCTATTATGACAAACAGTATTTAAGTTTCTCAAAAAGATAAAAAATAGAAATACTATATGATCCAATAGTTCACTTCTGGATATATATCCCAAAGGCCATAGGATTGGAAAAGGTCAATCTTCATCCCAATTTCCAAGAAGGGCAGTAGTAAAGAATGTGCAAACCATCCGACAACTGCACTCATCTCCCATGCTAGCAAGGTCATGCTCAAAACACTGCATGGTAGGCTTCAGCATTATGCGAACCATGAACTTCCAGACATCCAGTCTGAGTTTAGAAAAGGCAGAGGAACCAGAGATCAAATTGCCAACATTCGCTGGATCATAGAGAAAGCAAGGGAATTTCAGAAAAACATCTACCTCTGTTTCACCGACTACACTAAAGCCATTGTGTGGATCATGACAAACTGTGGAAAGCTCTTAAAGAGATAGGAATACCAGACCACCTGACCTGCCTCTTGAGAAACCTGTATGCAGGTCAAGAAGCAAGTGAGAACTCCGTATGAACAACTGGGGCTTCCCTAGCGGCTCAGATGGTAAAGAATCCGCCTGCAATGGGGGAGACCTGGGTTTGATCCCTGGGTTTGGAAGATCCCCTGGAGGAGGGCATGGCAACCCACTCCAGTATTCTTGCCTGTAGAATCACCATGGACAGAGGAGCCTGGTGGGCTACAGTCCATGGGGTCACAAAAAGTCAGACATGACTGAGCAACTAAGCACAGCACAGCACAGCATGGAACAACTGATTGGTTTAGGATTGAGGAAGCAGTACGACAGGGCTGTCTGTTGTCACCCGGTTTGTTTAACTTATACTCTGAGCACATCATGAGAAATGCCAGGCTGGATGAGTTATAAGCTAGAATCGAGATAAGCAGAAGAGACATCCACAACTTCAGATATGTGAATGATATCATTCCAATGGCAGAAAGCAAAAAGGAACTGAAGAACCTCTTGATGAGGGTGAAGGAGGAAAGTGAAAAATCCAGCTTAAAAGTAAATATTAAAAATAACTAAGATAATGGCATCAAGCTCCATTATTTCATGGTAAATAGAAGGGGAAAAGGTGGAAGTAGTGACAGATTTCCTCTTCTTGGGCTCTAGATTCACTACGGATGGTGACTGTAGACATATCAGAAGACTACCACCTCTTGGCAGGAAAGCTATAACAAACCTATGTGCTGAAAAGCAGAGACATCACTTTGCTGACAAAGGTCTGTATAGTCAAGGCTATGGTCTTCCCAGTGGTCACATATGGTTGTGTGAGCTGGACCATAAAGAAGGCAGAACACCAAAGAATTGATGCCTTCGAACTGTGGTGTTGGAGAAGACTCTTGAGAGGCCCTTAGACTGTGAGATCAAACCAGATCAATCCGAAAGGAAATCAGTCCTGAATATTCATTGGAAGGATCGATACTGAAGCTGAAACTCCAATATTTTGACCACCTGATGAGAAGAGCCAATTCACTGGAAAAGACCTTGATGCTGGGAAAGACTGAGGGCAAGAGGAGAAGGGGGTGACAGAGGATGAGATGGTTGGATGGCATCATCGACTCAATGGACATGGAGTTTGAGCAAACTATGGGAAATAGTGAAGGACAGGGAAGCCTGGCGTGCTGACTGAACAACAAGAAACACTGCTTTACTAGAATCCACTCCTTTCAAATGGCTCTTTGTTTCCATTTTGAAGCCGAGCCTGAAGGTGGAGGAAAAGTCAAGACTTCTTGTGAGGGTAATTGCTGGGGGGCATAGGGCAGGAAAGGGTGGGAAAAAGTACCTCTAAAGTTCTGTCCATTCGTTCTTCCTCTTATTTCCCTCTCCGCACCCTCTTTTCTTCACTCCCCTTTCACCCACACTGTCTGCAAATGCTCAGAGAGCCAAGGGCACGTATGCTATTGACTGGTTGAAACTGGACCAGAAAACTGTATATGTTTCAACTACTTTTAATCCTCACAAACTAAACGAGGATTTGAGATCCTTCTCAAATCCTACATATTTTCTTATTCTTGTGCTGGGTCTCCCATCTCACTCTGGCCTCACTCATACCTTCAGATGCCTTAGAGTGTGCCCCAATACAGGGTGGCCCTGGCAACTGCCTCAGGAAACACCATGGAGGGCCTGTTCTGAGACTCCCTGTTCTGAGATATGCAAAGCAGTTTCTGAACTCAACAGCCCCCTGCCCTGCTTCAGTGTGATGATGGCACCAAGGCCCACCTGAAGGCAAGAGGGGTTCCCTAAGGTAATTCAGGATCATGGCAGGTTTCCCCTGCGAGGGCCTGTCCACACAGGCTCAAGAACTAGATGAGTTGACAGTGAAGAGTGAGCCAAATTTGGGGTTGTTATCAACTCTTCAACCAGGAGCCTCTCATTAGTTTGACTCTGGACATTTATTCTGCTTTATGTTAAGGGAAGGAAGAAATGCCAGCAATTCTTTAGGAGTTTGATAGTGCATAATGCGCTCCTGTTACAGTGCTGCCAAAAGTGTGACAAGCAAAGGCATCACTGATAGTGAGGATTCTAGATGGACAAAATTTTGAATTTCAATGGCTAGAACTTACTTTAACAAGTAAAAAATATTTATAAGTAAAATATATTAAAGCTATAATTTCATGGATATTAATTGCCTATGAGGAAAAGTAAAACAAAGGAGAGAAAGAAATGCATTAACATTCATTTAAAGTAAAAACATGAAGTAAATAAGAGTATCAGTAGTGAGCTACAATTATAAAAATTAAGGTGGCAAGAAAATGGCACGCATTCTCATGGCTCCCTTGGGTCCAAACTGCAGTGTGGTCTATACAATCCTTTAAAAACACAGTCCATTACTTTTCCTGAAATACAGGCTATTGTCCCTCTGGTTATCCACCTAAAAACACATGTTGATCCCCACTCCAATCGACTGTGAGTCCAGGCACCACAGGCCCCACCTATGAGGGGCAGGCCTGCAGAAGGACCTTCTGTCCCCTGTGCACCACCTGCATCAGCTTTGATCTTGGCCAAGTGAGTATGTGTGGAAATCAGCTGAGACTGAAAGAAAATAGCAAGTGTCCCTGACCATCTTCCTTTGACTCTGGGGACAGGAGCTGACCATGGGTTTGGCAGTCAATACAAACCCCCAGCTATACAGATGCCTGTGCTGAACTAGCTCTTGAAATCTCCTTTGGGAGCCCAAAGTCAGGGACTGGGTATCAGGTAGAAAAGTATAGCAGGGTAAATATGGCTTCTGCCCTGATCCCTACACTTTAAAATTTATACTTTAATTATGTGATAAAACTTCTGGATGAGCTGGCTAAAGTGACTGCTAAAAAGGAATCATTATTTCTGGCTTCCCTTGTGGCTCAGGTGGTAAAGAATCCTCCTGCAATGAGGGAGACCTGGGTTTGATCCCTGGGTTGAGAAGATCCCCTGGAGAAGGGAAAGGCTACCCACTCCAGTATTCTGGCCTGGAGAATTCCATGGACTGTATAGTTCATGGGGTCACAGAGAGCCAGACATGACTGAACAACTTCTCTTTCTTTCTTACTACCATTGTTAACATTGCTCTTATGGGCACTTACTTGGTTAGGTCTGCCCAAAGTATTTTTTGGGATAAAGTTTCCTTGGCCCATGCTCTCCAACAGAGAACTCAAGGGCCTTGACTGTCTCCCTGTCCATGCAATGAAGTGGCCACTAAATTCTACAGCCTCCTGTATCGACCTCAGGGTCTTGTACTCAGGAAAGTATCCACATCAGTATCCTGAGCAAGAGAATAGCAATCCAATCTCCAGGTGAGCTGACTGCGAACACATTTTTGTGTGTTTGTATTTCATAGATATTTAAAGAATCTGGACTCTGGGCACATATAGGAAGTACAATGACTAGCTCACTTCCCTTTGCTCAATTTTTAAGAAAGTTTTGGTAGAAAACAACATTATTTAAGGAGGATGGCTGAAGCATGGCAATCCATGCATTCTTCTCTCAGTCCTCTGGAATCTACCCCAGGCCAGCAGAGAGCTCTGAGAATGGCCACACCATTTGGTCTATGGAAGAACCTCTGGCTATGCTGCCATCAGCCAACATAAGAGGGGCTTCATGAAAAACAACCAGGTGAGAATCAGCTCACTTCAGGCATTTTGAGGATGTTGGGTCTTATGTCACAGAGCCCCCTCTAGGAAGATTCTCAGGACTTTCTCTCCCATCTCAGCACTGGGAGTAATTCCCCTTCATTTGGGCAATGAGTAAGTTTCCATCTTGCTGATGCCACAAATCATGGTACCAAGCACCCCTCCCTGAGTGCTGGCCGCCTGACGCCCACCTGGAGCATGTGAACAGAGCTCCCACATGAGCTCAGTGGATTCACATTATTTGTGACTTCATCTTATCTTTCATATTTATATTTTCCACTTTAATCTCTTAGTCCCAAATTCTTTCTATGGAAAATGAGATAATGAGCCTATCATGAGAACTTAAAAAGATGTATATAAACTGCTTTGCATTTTCTGGTACACATACTTAACACTGTAATAATAGCCAACATTTACTGAGTGCTGACTATGCACACTGACTTACTCTAAGCACTTTGCAAGTGTGTTTGATCCTCATATAACTCTATGAAGTTGGTGCTGGTATTATGCTCATTTTGCAGATAAGGAAACTGAGGCCCAGAGCTGTTAAGAAATTTGACCAAGGTCTCAAATCTATCATGGGTAAGACTTGGATTTGAACCCAAGCCCCCTGACTCTGAGCCCACGCCCATGCTCCTACTACTACGGTAGCTGTTTCACTAAAGCTATTTTTTTTTTTTTTTTATCTTTTAGGATTTTTATTTTTTTTTATTTTTATTTTTATTTTATTTATTTATTTATTTTATTATTATTATTTTTTTTAATTTTAGTTGGGGGCTAATTACTTTACAATATTGTAGTAGTTTTTGCCATACATCGACATGAATCAGCCATGGATTCACATGTGCTCCCCCTCCCAAACCCTCCTCCCACCTCCCTCCCCCTCCCATCCCTCAGTGTCATCCCAACGCTCCATCCCTGAGCATCCGTCCCATGCATAGAACATGGAATGGTGTTCTGCTTCACATATGACAATATACATGTTTCAATGTTATTGTCCCAGAACGTCCAACCCTCACCTTCTCCCTCAGAGTCCACAGGACTGTTCTATGCATCTGTGTCTCTTATTCTGTCTCACATATAGGGTTACCATTACCATCTTTCAAATTCCATATACATGCATTAGTATACTGTATTGGTGCTTTTCTTTCTGGCTCACTTCACTCTGTATAATGGGCTCCAGTTTCATCCATCTCAATAGAACGGATTCAAATGTATTCTTTTTAATGGCTGAGTAATATTCCATTGTGTATATGTACCACAGCTTCCTTATCCATTCGTCTGCCGATGGACATCTAGGTTGCTTCCATGTCCTGGCTATTGTAAACAGTGCTGCGATGAACATTGGGGTACACGCGTCTCTTTCAATTCTGGTTTCCTCGGTGTATATGCCTAGCAGTGGGATTGCTGGGTCATATGGCAGTTCTATTCCCAGTTTTTTAAGGAATCTCCACACTGTTCTCCATAGTGGCTGTACTAGTTTGCATTCCCACCAACAGTGTAAGAGGGTTCCCTTTTCTCCACACCCTCTCCAGCATTTATTGCTTGTAGACTTTTGGATAGCGGCCATTCTGACTGGTGTGTAATGGTACCTCATTGTGGTTTGATTTGCATTTCTCTAATAATGAGTGATGTTGAGCATCTTTTCATGTGTTTGTTAGCCATCTGTATGTCTTCTTTGGAGAAATGTCTGTTTAGTTCTTTGGCCCATTTTTTGATTGGGTCGTTTATTTTTCTGGAATTCAGCTGCAGGAGTTGCTTGTATATTTTTGAGATTAATTGTTTGTCTGTTGCTTCGTTTGCTATTATTTTCTCCCATTCTGAAGGCTGTCTTTTCACCTTGCTTATAGTTTCCTTTGTTGTGCAAAAGCTTTTAATTTTGATTAGGTCCCATTTGTTTATTTTTGCTTTTATTTCCAATATTCTGGGGGGTGGGTCATAGAGGATCCTGCTGTGATTTATGTCGGAGAGTGTTTTGCCTATGTTTTCCTCTAGGAGTTTATAGTTTCTGGTCTTATATTTAGATCTTTAATCCATTTTGAGTTTATTTTTGTGTATGGTGTTAGGAAGTGTTCTAGTTTCATTCTTTTACAAGTGGTTGACCAGTTTTCCCAGCACCACTTGTTAAAGAGATTGTCTTTTCTCCATTGTATACTCTTGCCTCCTTTGTCGAAGATAAGGTGCCCATAGGTGCGTGGGTTTATCTCTGGGCTTTCTATTTTGTTCCATTGATCTATATTTCTATCCTTGTGCCAGTACCACACTGTCTTGATGACTGTGGCTTTGTAGTAGAGCTTGAAGTCAGGCAGGTTGATTCCTCCAGTTCCATTCTTCTTTCTCAAGATTGCTTTGGCTATTAGAGGTTTCTTATACTTCCATACAAATTGTGAAATGATTTGTTCTAGTTCTGTGAAAAATATCATTGGTAGTTTGATAGGGATTGCATTGAATCTGTAGATTGCTTTGGGTAGTATACTCATTTTCACTATATTAATTCTTCCAATCCATGAACACGGTATATTTCTCCATCTGTTTGTGTCCTCTTTGATTTCTTTCATCAGTGTGTTTTATAGTTTTCTATATATAAGTCTTTTGTTTCTTTAGGTAGAAATATTCCTAAGTATTTTATTCTTTTTGTTGCAATGGTGAATGGTATTGTTTCCTTAATTTCTCTTTCTGTTTTCTCATTATTGGTGTATAGGAATGCAAGGGATTTCTGTGTGTTAATTTTGTATCCTGCAACATTACTATATTCATTGATTAGCTCTAGTAGTTTTCTGGTAGAATCTTTAGGGTTTTCTATGTAGAGGATCATGTCATCTGCAAACAGTGAGAGTTTTACTTCTTCTTTTCCTATCTGTATTCCTTTTATTTCTTTTTCCGCTCTGATTGCTGTGGCCAAAACTTCCAGAACTATGTTGAATAGTAGTGGTGAAAGTGGGCATCCTTGCCTTGTTCCTGACTTTAGGGGAAATGTAAAGCTATATTTTTAAAATAACTTGTCTTGTTTTTCCTTTTTATTTATTTTTCAGAGGCCTCATGCAGTTACATTTAGGGTCACTAACTTGTTCACAATTTCCCAGTTTTATAACTTAAAATCCCAACTCCCAGGACACCACTTAGTAGTTTTTACCATTACGTTGTTTATCTTTGCAGTAGGACCACTGGTAGTACCTACAGATACCTTTACGAAAATTAGGAAAAGAGGTATCCATTTACTTTCAACATATTTTTGATCTCGTATTCATTACATTTATGTAAACTGTCTTAAATCCTTAATGGAATAATATGGGATAACAGAAATATAAATACACACTTTTACACTGTATTTAACACTTTAATAAGAGCTATCGGTAAGTATTAATACATGCATTACCTTTATACCCTTGTTCTGTCTCTCTGAGATCAATTTTGGTTATTGGTTTGAAATCAGTATCCCATAATCGTATACACCCATCTCGTCCACCAGTAGCAAAGCCTTCTTCACAAGCATACATGCTGAAGATTCCAGCCTGTTGATTAAGGCACATAATACTGCAATCATTCTAAACAGTCATTATAGTTGGATCTTGATAATTAAAACATAAAACAAAAACAAAACAAAAATGAAGACAAATCCTCTGTTCTCTATTGAAATTCTGGCTATAGAACAAGTAGCCATTTGTAACATCCATTTTAGCTAGATTAAAAATTCATAATAACCACCAAAGCAAACTAGTTCAAGTGCTCCTTTGCCATGATTAAATAAATGATGGATTGTAAAAAATTTTTCAAGAATTCCTTGGCTGAAGCAGATACATAAATAATAAATTTCTTTCTGTGACAACTGATCATTATAAAGACAGTGGTGGAGGTGCTTCATATAAGTGAAAGTTGACCAGTCATGTCCAACTCTTTGCAACCCCATGGACTATACAGTTCATGGAATTCTCCAAGCCAGAATACTAGAGTGAGTAGCCTTTCCCTGCTCCAGGGGAATCTGGGATCTTCCCAACCCAGGGACTGAACACCAGGTCTCTCATATTGCGGGCAGATTCTTTACCAGCTGAGCCATAGGGGAAACCCAAGAACACTGGAGTGGATAGCCTCTCCCTTCTCCAGCGGATCTTCCCGACCCAGGAATCAAACCAGGGTCTCCTGCATTGCAGGCAGATTCTTTACCAACTGAGCTATCAAATTTCTTCCCCAAACAAGTAAAGATATGTGGGCTAGGAACACAAACACTTCTATAGGTCCAACAGAAGAAATGCATCCCAATGAGTTCAAGTAGGCACTATCTGAGCCTAAATGAAAGCATAAGTTACTCTTATGTTAGCTTGTTAAGCATCAGCTGAAGATGCTTTTCACATCTGATATGGTTTAAGAACTTAAAGCTGCTTTTTCATGGGAAAATGTGCTAAAAGAGTATAATGTTGACATAATATCCAGTGTAAAGAGACATCAGGTTACTAAGGCAGCTTCTTTATGAATAAGGACCAATACTGACCTTTTAATTGTTTCAAGAGCTGTTTCACAATTAGCAAAGCCAAGAAAATTGGTCTTTAACATATGAGAAAGGTCTAAAATTTCATAGTTACTTTGCTAGGAGTTGCTTAAACTTGTTTTCATGTTCACAGTAATACAGCATCAATTTGGAGGCAATAAGTTAAAGGTCTGCTGAGTTTCTGATATTATTTTACCAAATTTCCACTTATTACAACAGACTTTACCTTTCACATCATCTCCCCATTCTTCTGAGCATTTCCACTCTATCATCTGTAGATACAGCAATGAAACTACTTTACTATACGTCAAAATTGAGCGTAGTGTTTCAGTATTAAGTGTGCCCTTATTCTTACAGAGCAGACCATCAAAAGAATTTATCAATGGTTTCTGTTTGTATTTTAAGAACTTGTGGTGTGGATGTGGAGGTGACACTCCCTCACTCAGGGTGAGAAAAATCTACCTTTCTAACCACTATAAAAATAATAATTTTCTCCACCATGTTGGCCACAGGCCAGCAGCAGTGACATCATTCCAGGTCCACTGAGTCACTGTATGTATTTTAACAAGATCTCCAGGAGATTCATAAACATGTAAAAGTTTGATAAGTGCTGGTCTAGAAGATGAAACTGAAAATGAAGTACTTCTAGTTTCTGTGAAACCACTGCTGATGAATTACACTCATCAGTCAATTGATAGAGGTAAAGGCTAATTAAGTTATCGTGCTTTTGAAATATTAAATTCTTCTAAGTGAACAAAAATAATTAGGGAAATCTTTCATGACTGTTGCGTCTTCAGCAGAACTAGTTAATACTAAAGCAACAGGGAAAAAAACCAGAAATTTGTGACATTAACTTATTTAATAAGTAATTTACAAATTTCCGTATGGGAATACTTACACTATGAGCTCCTTGAATGGTGCGGACTAAATTGAGCCCTTTCCAGACATAGATGTCGCCATTTAAAGCACCAGAGTAGGTGATGTCTTCTTTGGCACATGCAAGGCAAAGGATGGTCTGAAGATCCCCAGTTTTGCCAAATATTCCTCTTTTTGCAGTCAGGGCATTTCCACATAGCGTCCAAAACTACAACATAAATGATAAATAATCCCAAAACAGAGTATTCTGATGCATCTCACTATTGGTATTATTGGGTAATGTTTCAATGCATTTTACATCATTTTCTGTAGCTGAACTATAATAGATATACAGGCTTCCCAGTTGGCTCTAGTGGTAAAAAACCTGCCTGCCAATGCAGGAGACATAAGAAACACAGGTTCGATCCCTGGGTTGGGAAGATCCCCTGGAGAAAGTAATGGCAACCCACTCCAGTATTCTTGCCTGGAGAATCCCCATGGACAGAGGAGCCTGGCGGCCTATGGTCCATAGGGTCGCAAAGAGTCAGACACAACTGAAGTGACTTAGCACACACATAATAGATATACATAATTTAACTTGTTTTGCTATAACAGTAGAAATTTTAAAACATTTTAGCCAACTACTAGCAGTAAAAAAAAAATTGTAACAGTACTTTTTAAACTTTCAAAGTCCCCAAATTCCAAAACTTTGCTAAATGTTTAGTGTTCATTTAACATAAAATGCCAATGTTCTCAGAATTGGGATAAAATGGATGAACCATGTTTTTGTTTAATTTCTTGCCAAATTAAAGCACTAGGGTAGGCTTATCATAGAGAAATTCAGAAACAGAGAAAAGTGAAAGAAGAAAATTGACATTATTCCCAACATCGCAACATGTCTATGTATCTTCTAGGTATTTTTTGGTGTATATACATATGTTTTTAGAAATAATGTCTAATTAAAATGATATAAATTTTCAAGTAGAAACATTACTCAGAAATATGTTTCTAAATATGTTATATTTCATATAGTCAAATAATTGACTAGGCTTTTCAGTTTTAGCTGCATAATTTATTATGTAGACAACCATAAGCATAAAGGCTGAGCTACTTTATAGATGGTAGCAGGAAGACTCCTATGGTTATTAGAAATTAAATATTTCACTTTGACACAGTTTTTTTTTTTTTTTCATTATGTGAACTGGTATAACTTTACTGCAATGTACATACGTAGCCTCACAATTTATAAAACCTCTTTACACATGTTTAGTTATTTTATCTTCATAATATCCTCACAAATAGGCTAAGACAGATATTATTATTATACTCATTTGGAAGAGAGAGAAAGAAGGCATAAGTGACTTGCCAAAGGTTCAATAGGAGTTATACACGAGAAAATATTGAAATATTTGTCTTCAGAACTTTAAATATAATAAAGAAGTACATACAAAACAAAAAAAGATCATTTTAAAGCAGCATATTCTGACTTACATACAAGTGGTAAGGAAATTCTAAGACAGAGAACCAGAATTCTCTGGAAAGAGCAAGAATAGGATTTGAATCAGTGGTGAGGAAAAAACTGCACTGTGGTTTAGGAGAGTAGGGTTAGTACATGGAGGTGACAGGAAATGTGTGAGGAAAAATCAGAGGTAACCTTAACATTTGTGCTTGCAGAAGAGGAAAAATAATGGCCCTCTCAGAGTAGATGGGAATTCGAGGAAGCAGTTCTAGATGGCTTCACCACCCAGGAGGGCCAGGACTCAGGCAACTGTGTAGGTGGTGGCTCTTGAGAGGATGTGAGGCAGATGTGCAATCATTTAAAAAAACACAAGATTCTTTTCCATTAAATGTTAACTCTGGGAATTTGTTTCTTTGGCTATTAATATTTTTATCAAAAGGCACTAAAGTATACATCAAAAAACTAAGAACAATCTAGGGATAGATAGGTATATGCTTTGGGAAAGCATGTAAGTATTAACTTTGAGCCTGAACAAACTATGAGACATGAACAACTACTGGTTGTACATACATACATGCCAAAGAACCTGCCCTTCCACAGGTGATGCTTAAGGCAGACATTTTTCATTCTATGTGTCCCATGCATGAAAACTAAACGGAGAGTAACTGTTTGGTAATTATTATCCCTCTGACTTGGGATGTGCACTGTGGCCTAAGTTACTGAAATATTTCTACATGGACAACCACACACACAAAAAGACTGGTATCCTCAGACACAAAGATTCTTCTGATGAAATCACCCAGTCAGATGGTATAATGTCAACATGAAACATTTCAGGTGATCAAATAATTCTCTAAAAAGACATACATAGCTGTAATACCAAGACAGGTATGAAATTTTCTGCAGAAAATTGCAAATCTGAGATGCTATTTCTTTTTGAGAGGCACTACATGCTTGGAAAACTGTGACAGATTAGTGTAGCAACAACCCCTTAAATTCACATTAAATAAAAAGACAGTGTTTATCTTCTCCAATCTCCATTCACAGATTGTAATGCAAATTCTGTTAGAATTGGCAGGTACCTGGGAGTTCATCTGGCCCTCAGTAATCCCTAAGGTCCCTTCCGCCTGAGACTAGAGAATGGAGCAAAAGCAATAATATCCAACAAACCTGGTAGATTCGTTTCCTGTAAAACCAATGAAGCAGTTGATGCTCAACTGATACTGTTTTCCAAGCATTTGTTTCAGGTAATTGTAATTTGCCTGTTTGCCAAACACTAGGGATTGCATAAAGAGAAAGGATTTTATTGAGTTGGCCAAAAAGTTGTTTGCTGAAATAAAGGCACTTTTTTGCTTCAACAAAAATCAGCTCTCTGCACAGGGATTATAAAGTATTTATGAAGCCCTAAGGACATGTGATAGCTTTGAATAATAGAACCTGTACACTCATCTTTTTGTCCCCTGCTTTTTCATTACTTTTTCCTTATTTTGGAATAAATGTATGTTATTGTAAAATAATTTTGAAATACAGGGAAAATTTAAAAACCATCAACTCACAACTCATTAACTGTTTAATATTTTGGGAGAGCCTTTCAATTTATTTCCTACACAAAAAAATATTTTTAAAGTAAAAATACCAAAGCCACAAATTTACCCCACTCAGAGGTAGACTGTTCATAGATCTTAAATATGTCCTTAAATAACATTAAGCAGTCTTCTAAAACATGACTTATAATGATTGCACAGTATTTCTTCATATGGATATACCAAATTTTATTTAACTGCCTGGAGGCAGAGGGTTTCAAGTCTTTCGTTTAGTTTTATTTGCTTTTGATAAGTTATTTAGTAATGAACCAGTGCTTGGTTCATACTCCTAAGAATTTCCTTGGGATAAATTACAGGATATAAAATTATTTGCAGTCCTTACTTTGGCAGCACACATCATAAAATTGGGATGAAACTGTTTCGAAGGGTGTCAACGTTTCTACGGCAATTGACAGGCATTGCTAAATTTCCAAACTGAAAGCCCACACTCATTCACACTTTGATTAGCAAGGTTTGAGACGGTTCATTCCCCAAATCTTTCTCGATACCAGATCATCTTGATTAAAAACACTGCTCTTTTCAAGTGTCTATTCCTCAGTTATAGATGAGATTCAATAGTTTCAAGTGTCTATTAGCAGACAATCGATAAAAACAAATACTTCTGACACTCTTTGTCCATTCTGTAGATTTGCCAGAGGTCTTTACATTTCAAGAACAAGTCAACATTCTACGCTTGTTGCTTATCCTCTTCTGGTTTGTGATCTGCCTGTTTGTTTCTTGAGGGTAGCAGGAAGGTAAACGGAATGTTTTAATATTTATATAGTTGAACCTATTGTATTATTCTTTGATAGAAGAAATCTGCACCTAGCAGGGTATGGAGAAGCCATTCTGGCTTATCCCTGGTTTGCCCTGAACTTTATGTGAACTAGAACAGCTTGACCTGGGGCCTGTCAAACATACATTGTACATCTGCTTTTAACCAGTAAAGAATGCACTATTCAGAGGTAAAGAATGTGATTTTTGAAGGTAGGAACAAATGTCTCCCTTCCATGATGCCCATGCTACTACTCCTTCGAAGACAAAGTTCCCTTCCCAGATGCTAAGGTCATGCTGTCTCTGTGTATGTGCTAATCTGAAATTATGAATAGTGAAGTGACATCGTTAGTTGCTCAGTTGTGTCCGACTCTTTGCATCCCCATGGATTGTAGCTCGCCAGTCTCCTCTGTCCATGGAATTCTCCAGGCAAGAATACTGGAGTGGGTAGCCATTCCCTTCTCCAGAGGATCTTCCCCACCCAGGGATCAAACACAGTTTCCTGAATTGCAGGCAGATTCCTTACCATCTGAGCCACCAAGGAAGCCCACATCTCTGTTGAAACCTTGAAGGAAAATACCTGTCATGTTTGATGTATGCATGTTCTTTGTTTCAACAAAATATAAAAGTGTGTTGAAAACTATGTTTCTCCAGAATGCTTTCTTCCTTGGTGGAGACTGCACTCCTGGGCTATTCCTCAGCTTGGCTTGAAAAAAACTCCCTTCCATTTCTTACTATGTATTGTCTATTGGTTATTTTTGTCAAATACCTTTATGGTTTCTTTATTTACTTTTACATTTAAAAATACTTTTCTCCAACTGGAAAGAAATTAAATACTTACTTACACATTCCTCTAGTTATTTTATAGTTTTTTAAACATTTAACTCTTTAATTCACAAATAGTTTATTGCGTATATGCTATGAAGTAATGACATACAACGAGAATAATAAACTGTTCTAGGCCCCATTTGTCGGAGATATTATTATGCTCTAAATTGTCATTCATATTAAGGTTTATTTCTCAGCTTAGTTTTTTTGTTGGTGTTTATCTATCTTTACTGTAGTCTTATTTTAATTTTTGAAACTTCATAATAGGCTTCAGTAAATAGTACTGCATATCCTTTTTTTAATTTATTTTTTAATTGAAGGATAGTTGCTTTACAGAACTTTGTCATTTTCTGTCAAACATCAACATGAATCAGCCATAGGTATACATATGTTCCCCTCCCTCTTGAACTTCCCAATGTTGCTTTTCATTACTCTTTTTTTATCCCAAAGTTTTGGTTATTCTCACTCTTTATTCTCATAGATGAACTTATGCATGCTAAGTCGCTTCAGTCATGTCAGACTCTTTGTCACCCTATGGACTGCAGCCCACCAGGCTCCTCTGTCCATGGAATTCTCCAAGCAAGAATACTAGAGTGGGTTGCTAAGCCCTTCTCCAGGGGATCGTCCTAACCCAGGGATCAAACTCGGGTCTCTTACCTCTACCTGCATTGGCAGGCAGGTTCTTTGCCACTAGAGCCACCTGGAAAGGCTATATATCAACTTAGAATAACTTAAAGGGAAATATCAGATAATAATAAAGTTTATAAAGATTTTAATTGAACTTGTATTAAATATATATTAACTTGGAGATAAATAATGCATTTATAATTTTTATGCTTAATGTCCAGAATCAAAGTTCTCTCTCCCCATTTGTAGAAGTCTTCTTTTATATCCCTCTGTAAAGCTTTATGCCAGTGAAAGTGAAAGTGCATGTCACTCAGTTGTCTTTAAATTAAATCTTTCATATTTCTTGTTATATTTACTTCTGAGCATTTTATCATGTGTCTCTTTCAGCATTAAGTAGGAACAATGGAAAGGATCATGAAAAACTAGACTAAAAGAATTATTTATGGACTTTAATTTCTATTATCTACAAACTTATAGTCAGAAGACCCCAGGCCATATCCCTGAGTCCAGAGAAATTTTTGCTATGTCAGAGAAAAGGATGTTGATGGTGTTAATTGTGCTACCTGTGTAACAAAATAAAGAAGCAAATAGACAGAGGCAGGTCCTGGGCCACCAGCAGTATTCCAGGCTGTGTAGTCCACAGGAAAACAGAGGCATTTAAAAGCCAGTGGCCCATGGAGGTTTGTGCTATGTATCCCTTTCTTTCTATATCCAACATAACATGGCACCTTTCTTCTAAGAGAACATAGCAACATGTCAAAAAAGTTTTGACATGCAATATGTATAAACATTCATAATATAAAAAATTCATGAACTTAAAATCAGAACTGTTTTAAAATATGCAATTCTAAAAATATTGAGTCTTCTTTATAATATGTAATTGATATAAAATTTCCTTTTTAGCTACCCGCTGGGCACTTTGCTTGACTGTTACACTGCAATTCTGAAACAGAGGCCCATCAGCTGAAGTTAGCAGGCTTCAGGGTCAGAGATGCAGGTAAGAAGCCTCTAAATTTAAGGGGGAAAATGTAAAGTTGAGTAGTTTCTCAATACCAAATTATACACATAGACATCTAAAATTATTTTCATATGAGGTACCCAAATTTCTTTTAAATAATTGCTTTACCTTTATATGTTTCACTCCACAGCTAACCACTCTGTTTGGCTGATACGGATCCCAGGAAATATCAAAAATCTGTTTAAAAAAGATAAAAAGTTTCTCATTCATGTGTTTTTGCCTTCTTTAAGATACTGTCCGATTGCCAAGATTCTGCCCTCACACTCAGAACACAAGGTCACCCACACAAATGGAGGATTTGGCTCTGGAGATGAGTAAGGAACTGCTAATACACTATTTATCATTTTGTGTCTATTGACCTCAGGCCTGAATGGAGAAGAAATAATTAACCGTAATCACTGAGAACAGACTACTGTCACATTTTTAACTTTGTCCAACCAGGATAAACAAACCAATGATTTAGGATCATTTATCAAAATTTTCGGTTCTCCACAATGTTAATAAAACACTTCTGAGATAGAGTTACAATTAAAACAAAGAGAATGGCAATTGTTTAAAGTGCATATTACCCCAGGCCCATGTCAAGAGATTCTGATTTAGTGGATTGGAAATTGGATGAATTTAGTGGGATCACCACATTCCACTAATTTTGTAGAACTTTAGTGGGTCAAGCACATGAATTTAAAAATACAGCCCAGAAGATGCTGATGTAGGTGGTCCATGGACCACATTCTATGAAGCTCTAATAGAAAGAAGGACCAATCATCAGAGGCAGAGACTAACCAAAGAAAGAGGTTGATATCACAAAGGAAGGAGCTATTGCTCCAATCATCAGACAAAGGAGGAGAACCTTTGGTTAGGTAGAAAGGAACAATTATGAACCACAGAAAGAGCACTGAAGCCTGAAGCTATTTGAGCTCAGGCAAGTCTTAGCATCTCTAAACTTAACCTCATCTTCTCAAAAATGAATGAGTCACCTCAGTTCTGTTGTGAGGTCAATTAAGATAATGTAATGTATGTATGATCATTTTGAAGACTACAAGGCACTGATTATATGAATTAGTGCTAGTTATTAAGTACTTTAGCCACTAAAATAATCTTGAAAAACCATCTGCCTATAATCAACCAATAATAATTCATACTGACAACAGTAATAAAAAGCAAAACTATGTGATACAAATTATGGAACCCGGGAGAACAGTGTTCCAAAAATGGTATTTCATTAAAACATTCTGGGTCCTTAAAGAGTTCTCACTAGATAGCACTGTACTTTTTACAGTCTACTACTAACTGAAAAGTGTACAGTACATTAACAAAACAATAGCAAAATCATTTACTGATGCAGCCCAACTCAACTACTTTATAATATATGATGGGATCATAGGACAGCAGAAACAGTAATATCCAAAATGCAAGGGATGAGCAGGAGACAAGACGGCAGAGGAGAAGGACTTGAACTCAACTGCTCTCATGAAAACACCAAAATCACCACTAACTGCTGAGCAACAATTTACAAAAAAGACTCAAATTACCCACCCCCCAAAATTCTACACCCAAAGACCGAGAAGAAGCCACAACAAGATGGTAGAAGGGGCATGTTCACAATATAATCAAATCACATACTGCTGGGTGGGAGACCAACAAGCTGGAAAATAATTACTGGATTGGCCAAAAAGTTCATTTGCGTTTTCTGTAATACCTAGTGGAAAAACTCAAGTAAATTTTTTGACCAATCTAATATATCAGAGGTTCTCCCACAGGTGTGAGTTCTGAACCCCATGTCAGGCACCCCAGCCTGGTGGTCTGGCATCAGGAGAAGGAACCCTGAGAGCATTTGGCTTTGAAGGTCAGTGGGGCTTGAGTTCAGGAGCTCCAAAGAACTGGGGAAAAGAGAGACTCCACTCTTGGAGACTGCACACAAGGTTTCATGTGCACGGGGACCCAGGGAAAAGCAGTGACTCCATAGGAGTTTGGGCAGATCTACCAGTGGGTAGATCCTTCAAGGAAGGGTCTCCTTGGGAGGCAGGGGGGTTGGCTGTGGCTCACTGTGGGGGCAAGGACACAGGTGGTGGAGATCCCAGAGAACATTCACTGGCATGAACTCTCCTGGAACTGGCTATTTTGGTTGCCATTTTGGCACCAAGACCTTCCCCACCCAACAGCCTGCAGGTTCCAGTGCTAGGATGCCTCAGGCCAAACAACCAACAGGGTTGGAAGACTGCCCCACCTATTAGCAGACAGTCTATCTAAAGCCATCCTGAGCCAACAGCTGCCTTTAAACACACCCCTTGACGCATTCTGCCCACCAGAGAGATGAGACCTAACTCTACCCACAAGGGTACAAGCACTAGTCCCTCCTACCAGAAAGCCTGCACAAGCCCCTAGAGTAGCCTCATCCATGGAGGGCAAGACACCAGAATGAAGAGGAACTACAATCGTGCAGCCTGAGAAACAGACACCACGAACACAGAAAGTTAGACAAAATGAGATGGCAGAAAAATATGTTCCAGATGAAGAAACAAGATAAAACCCCGAAAGAATAGTTAAGTGAAGTGGACACAGGCAATCTACCTGAAAAAGTATGCAGAGTAATGATAGTAAAGACAATCTAAGATCTCAGGGGAAAAAAATGGAAGCACAGGCTAAGAGGATACAAGAAATATTTAATAAAGACTAGCTTTAAAGAACAGAGATGAACAACACAAGAACTGAAATGAAAAATGCCTAGAAAGAATCAATAATAGAATAAACGAGCCAGAAGAATAAATGAGACGAAAGACAGACTGGTCGAAATCAATGCTGCAGAAAAGAATAAAGAAAAAAGAATGAAAAGAAATGAGGACAGTCTCAGAGATTTCTGGGAGAACATTAAATGCACCAAATTCACATTATAGGGGTCCCAGAAGAAGAGAGACAGAACCTGAGAATATATTTGTAGAGATAAGAGCCAAAAACTTCCCTAATACGGGGAAAGAAACTCATTTAAGTCCAGGAGTTTAGAGAGTCCCATACAAGATAAACCCAAGGAGGAACACATTGAGACACATGTTGATAAAATTGATAAAACTTAAAGAAAAAGAATAAAAGCAACAAGCAACATACATATGAAATCCCCATAAGGTTTACCACCTGATTTTTCAGCAGAAACTGCAGAAGGGAGTGGCACAATATAATTTAAAGAGATGAAAGGGAAAAACCTACAACTAAGAATATTCTACCCAGCAAGGCTCCCATTCAGATTCAAAGGAGATATCAAAAGCTTTACAGAGAAGCAAAGGCTAAGACAATTCCGCACCACCAAACCAGTTCTACCACAAGTGCTAAAGGAAGTTCTCCAGTTGAAAAAGAAAAGGCCACAAGTAGAAACAAGAAGATTATAAATGGGAAAGCTCACTGGTAAAGGTAAACACAAAGTAAAAATAGGAAATTATCTACACACAAATCTGGTATCAAACCAGCAATCATGAGAAGAGAAGAACTCACTTGTAGGATATGGAAATGCATTTGAAATTGAGAGACTACTAACTTAAACAGTCGTGTGTGTGTGTGCTTATATATGTATACATATATACAGACTGCTATATTAAAATCTCATGGGAACTGAAAATCAAAAATACACAATAGATACACACACAAATAAAAAGCAATCCAAACTAAAGATAGTCATCATATCACAAGAGAACAAAAGAGGTAGGGAAGAAAAAAGACTGCTGCTGCTGCTAAGTCGCTTCAGTTGTGTCCGACTCTGTGTGACCCCATAGACGGCAGCCCACCAGGCTCCGCCATCCCTGGGATTCTCCAGGCAAGAATACTGGAGTGGGTTGCCATTTCCTTTTCCAGTGCATGAATGGGAAAAGTGAAAGTGAAGTTGCTCAGTCGTGTCTGACTCTCAGCGACCCTATGGAAGTAGCCCACCAGGCTCCTCCGTCCATGGGATTTTCCAGGCAAGAGTACTGGAGTGGGGTGCCATTGCCCAAAAAACATACAAAAACAAATCCAAAACACTTAAAAAGATGGCTCCAACCAAAAGATATAGACTGGCTGAATGGATACAAAAACAAGACATGTATATATGCTGTCTACAAAAGACCCACTTCAGATCTAGGGATACATACAGACTGAAAGTGAAGGGATAGAGAAAGGTATTTCGCACAAATGGAAAGCAAAAGAAAGCTGGAGTAGTAATATCCATATCAGACAAAATAGGCTTAAAAATAAAGACTGTTACAAGAGACAAAGAAGGACACTGCATAATGACAAGGGGATCAATCTAAGAACAAGATATAAACATTATAAATATATTAATATATGCACCCAATATAGGAACACCTCAATATATAAGGCAAACACTAACAGCCATAAAAGGAGAAACTGACAGTAACACAATAATAGTGGGGAACTTTAACACCCAGTTACATCAATATACAGATTATCCAGACAAAATCAATAAGGAAATACAGTTCTTAAATGACACATTAGACCAGATGGGCTAATTATAAATCAGTCACAAGAAAAAACATAAAAAACACAAAGATGCCACAAAAAAAGAAAACTACAGGCCAATATCACTGATGAACATAGATGCAAAAATCCTTAATAAAATTCTAGCAAACAGATTCCAACATCATATTAAAAAGATCATACATCATGACCAAGTGGGCTTTATCCCAGGAATGCAAGGTTTCTTTAACATCTGCAAATCAATCAATGTAATACACCACATTAACAAATTGAAAGATAAAAACCATATGATTATCTCAATAGATGCAGAAAAAGCCTTTGACAAAATTCAACATCCATTTATGATAAAAACCCTCCAGAAAGCAGGAATAGAAGGAACATACCTCAACATAATAAAAGCTATATATGACAAACCCACAGCAAGCATTATCCTCAATGGTGAAAAACTGAAAGCATTTCCCCTAAAGTCAGGAATAAGGCAAGGGTGCCCATTTTCACCACTACTATCAACATAGTTTTGGAAGCTTTGGCCACAGCAATCAGAGCTGAAAAAGAAATAAGAGGAATACAGATAGGAAAAGAAGAAGTAAAACTCTCACTGTTTGCAGATGACATGATCCTCTATATAGAAAACCCTAAAGATTCTACCAGAAAATTACTAGAGCTAATCAATGAATATAGTAAAGTTGCAGGATATAAAATTAACACACAGAAATCCCTTGCATTCCTATACACCAATAATGAGAAAACAGAAAGAGAAATTAAGGAAACAATACCATTCACCATTGCAACAAAAAGAATAAAATACTTAGGAATATATCTACCTAAAGAAACAAAAGACTTATATATAGAAAACTATAAAACACTGATGAAAGAAATCAAAGAGGACACAAACAAATGGAGAAATATACCGTGTTCATGGATTGGAAGAATTAATATAGTGAAAATGAGTATACTACCCAAAGCAATCTATAGATTCAATGCAATCCCTATCAAGCTACCAACGGTATTTTTCACAGAACTAGAACACATCATTTCACAATTTGTATGGAAATATAAGAAACCTCGAATAGCCAAAGCAATCTTGAGAAAGAAGAATGGAACTGGAGGAATCAACCTGCCTGACTTCAGGCTCTACTACAAAGCCACAGTCATCAAGACAGTATGGTACTGGCACGAAGATAGAAATATAGATCAATGGAACAAAATAGAAAGCCCAGAGATCAATCCATGCACCTATGGACACCTTATCTTCGACAAAGGAGGCAAGAATATACAATGGAGAAAAGACAATCTCTTTAACAAGTGGTGCTGGGAAAACTGGTCAACCACTTGTAAAAGAATGAAACTAGAACACTTCCTAACACCATACACAAAAATAAACTCAAAATGTATTAAAGATCTAAATGTAAGACCAGAAACTATAAAACTCCTAGAGGAAAACATAGGCAAAACACTCTCCGACATAAATCACAGCAGGATCCTCCATGACCCACCTCCCAGAATATTGGAAATAAAAGCAACAATAAACAAATGGGACCTAATTAAAATTAAAAGCTTTTGCACAACAAAGGAAACTATAAGCAAGGGTGAAAAAGACAGCCTTCAGAATGGGAGAAAATAATAGCAAACGAAGCAACAGACAAAACAATTAATCTCAAAAATATACAAGCAACTCCTGCAGCTGAATTCCAGAAAAATAAACGACCCAATCAAAAAATGGGCCAAAGAACTAAACAGACTTTTCTCCAAAGAAGACATACAGATGGCTAACAAACACATGAAAAGATGCTCAACATCACTCATTACTAGAGAAATGCAAATCAAAACCACAATGAGGTACCATTTCACACCAGTCAGAATGGCTGCTATCCAAAAGTCTACAAGCAATAAATGTTGGAGAGGGTGTGGAGAAAAGGGAACCCTCTTACACTGTTGGTGGGAGTGCAAACTAGTACAGCCACTATGGAGAACAGTGTGGAGATTCCTTAAAAAACTGGGAATAGAAATGCCATATGACCCAGCAATCCCACTGCTGGGCATACACACCGAGGAAACCAGAATTGAAAGAGACACGTGTACCCCAATGTTCATCGCAGCACTGTTTACAATAGCCAGGACATGGAAGCAACCTAGATGTCCGTCAGCAGACGAATGGATAAGGAAGCTGTGGTACATATACACAATGAAATATTACTCAGCCATTAAAAAGAATACATTGGAATCAGTTCTATTGAGATGGATGAAACTGGAGCCCATTATACAGAGTGAAGTAAGCCAGAAAGAAAAACACCAATACAGTATACTAATGCATATATATGGAATTTGAAAGATGGTAACGATAACCCTATATGTGAGACAGAATAAGAGACACAGATGCATAGAACAGTCTTATGGACTCTGAGGGAGAAGGTGAGGGTGGGACGTTCTGAGAGAATAGCATTGAAACATGTATATTATCATATGTGAAACAGAACACCATTCCATGTTCTATGCATGAGACAAATGCTCAGGGCTGGGGCAATGGGATGACCCAGAGGGATGGGATGGGGCGGGAGGTGGGAGGAGGGTTCAGGATGGGGAACACATGTAAACCCATGGCTGATTCATGTGAATGTATGGCAAAAACCACTACAATATTGTAAAGTAATTACCCCAACTAAAATAAATAAATTTATTAAAAAAAAAAAAAAACCACAAACATGTGGAGGTTAAACAATGTTACCAAACAATGAAAAGATCACTGAAGAAATCAAAGAGGAAATTAAAAAAAATACCTAGAAACAAATACCAAAGAAAATACAACAATCCAAAAATTGTGGGACACAGCCAAAGCAGTTCTAAGAAGGAAATGTATACCAATGTAGTCTTACCACTGAGCTACCTGGGAAGCCCTCAGTGGTTAAAAAAAAAAAAATGCACCTGTGATGCAGAAGACAGGAGTTCAATCCCTGGGTCAGGAATATCCCCTGGAGAAGGACATAGAAACCCATTCCATTATTCTTGCCTAGGAAACCCCATGGACAGAGGAGCCTGGTGGGCTACAGTCCATAGGGTCACAAAAGAGAGTCAGACATGACTTAGAGACTAAACAATAGCAATAACAATCTTACCTCAGGAAACAAGAAAAATTTCAAATAAACAACTTAATCTTACAGCGAAAGCAAATAGATAAAGAAGCACAAACAAACCCAAAGTTGGTAGAAGAAAAGTAATCATAAAGATCAGAGCAAATAATTGAAATACAAAGGAAACAATATAAAAGATCAATGAAACTAAAAGCTGCTTCTTTGAAAACATAAACAAAATTCATAATCCTTTAGCCGGACTTCCATCCAAGTACTAAACCAGTCCCAACCCAGCTTAGCTTCCAAGACCAGGTGAAATCAGGCAGGTTCAGGATGATATGGCCATAGACTAGCCAGGCTCATCAAGGAAAAAAGGGAGAGGGCTCAAATCAATAAAATTAAAAATGAAAAAGGAGAAGTCACAACTGACATCACAGAGACAGAAGGGATCATAAGAAACTACTATAAGCAAATATATGCTGATAAAATGGACAATCTAGAAGAAATGGAAAAATTCTTAGAAAAGTAAGCCTTCCAAGATTGAACCAGGAAGAAATAAAAAATATGAACAGACCAATTATAAGTACTGAAATTGAAACTGTGATTTATGAACTTCCAATAAACAAAGAGGAAGACAGAGGATTAGATGGTTGGATAGCATTACCAACTCAATGGACATGAGTTTGAGCAAATTGCAAGAGATAGTGAAGGACAGGAAAGGCTGGCATGCTGCAGTCCACCGGGTTGCAAAGAGTTGGATATGATTTAGAGATTAAAACACAACAATAAACAAAAGTCCAGGAACACATGACTTCACAGGTTAATTCCAACAAACATTTTAAGAACTATCACCTATCCTTCCGAAATTCTTCCAAAAAAACTGCAGAGGGAGAAATACTCCCAAACTCGTTCTATGAGGCCAGAATCACTTTGATACAAAAACCAGATAAAGATATCACACAAAAAGAAAATTACAGGCCAGTATCACTGATGAATTCCAGAAAAACACCTACTTTTACTTCACTGACTATGCTAAAGCCTTTGGCTGTGTGGATCACAATAAACTGTGGAAAGTTCTTAAAGAGACAGGACTACCAGACCCTTGTTCCTGACTTTAGACTACCAGACCACCTTAACTGTCTCCTGTATGCAGGTCAAGGAGCAACAGTTAGAATCAGATATGGAACAACACATTGGTCAAAATTGTAAAAGGAATACAACAAGGGTATATATTGTCATTAGGCTTATTTAACTTGTATGCAGAGTACATCATGTGAAATGCTAGGCTGGATGAATCTCAAGCTGGAATCAAGATTGTAAGGAGAGATATCAACAACTTTACATATGTAGATGATACCACTCTAATGGCAGAAAACGAAGAGGAACTAAACAGACACTTGATGAGGGTGAAAGAGGAGAATGAAAAGGCTGGCCTAAAACTCAACATTCAAAATATGAAGATCAGGGCATCTGGTCCCATCACTTCATGGCAAATGGAAGGGGGGAAAGTGGAAGCAGTGACAGATTTTATTTTCTTGGGCTCCAAAAATCACCGTGGATGATGACCACAGCCATGAAATGAAAAAACGCTTGCTTCTTGGAAGGAAAGCTATGACAGACCTTGACAGCATATTAAAAAGCAGAGACATTACTTTGCCGACAAAGGTCTATATAGTCAAAACTATGGTTTTTCCAGTAGTCAGGTATGGATGTGAGAACTGGACCATAAAGAAGGCTGAGCACTGAAGAATTGATGTTTTCAAACTGTGCTCAAGAAAACTCTTGAGAGTTCCTTGGACAGCAAAGAGATCAAACCAATCAATCCTAAAGGAAATCAACCCTGAATATTCATTGGAAGGACTGATGCTGAAGCTCCAATACTTTGGCCACCTGATGTGAAGAGCCAACTCGTTGGAAAAGACCCTGATGCTGGGAAAGATTGAAGGCAAAAGAGGGGAGCAACAGAGGATGAGATGGCTGGATGGCATCCTAGACTCAATGGACATGGGTTTGAGCAAACTCTGGGTGATAGCGAAGGACAAGGAAGCCTGGAGTGCCGCAATCCATGGGGTCACAAATAGTCAGACACAACTGAGTGACTGAACAACAAATCACTGAAGAACATAGATGCAAAAATCCTCAACAAAATACTAGCAAATTCAATCCAACAACATTAAAAGGATCATGCACACCATGATCAAGTGGGATTTATCCCAGTATGCTAGGATTCTTCAACATCCACAAATCAGTGTGATATACCACATTAACAAACTGAAGATTAAAAACTATACAATCATCTCAATAGATGAAGAAAAAAATTTTTGACAAAATTCAACACCCATTTATGATAAAAAAAAAAAAAAGCTCTCCAGAAAGTAAGCACATGAGGGAATCTACTTCAACATAATAAAGGCCATATATGACAAACTCATTGCTAACATCATTCTCAATGGTTTAAAACTGAACACATTTCCTCTGACATCAGGAACAAGACAAGAATATCCACTCTTGCTAGTTTTATTCAACATAGTTTTGGAAGTCCTCACCATGGCACTCAAAGAAGAAAAATAAAAGGAATCCAAATTGGAAAATAAAAAGTAAAACCACCACTGTTTGCAGATGACATCATACTGTATATAGAAAACTCTAAAGATGCTACCACTACTAGACCTCATCAATGAATTCAGTAAAGTTGCAGGATACAAAATTAACATATAGAAATATTTTCCATTCTTATACACCAACAATGAAAGATCAGAAGGAGAAATTAAGGAAGCAATCCTATTTACCATCCCATCAAAAAGAACAAAATACCTAGGAATAAACCTAGCTACTGGCAATCCACTCCAGTATTCTTGCCTGGAGAATCCCATGGACAGAGGGGCTGGCGGGCTACAGCCTGTGGGGTCGCAAAGAGTCAGACATGGCTAAGTAACTAGCACTAAGGAGGCAAAAGACCTGTACTCAAAAAACTGTAAGATGCTGATGAAAGAAATCAAAGTTGATACAGACAGATGGAAAGATATAGCACGTTTTTGTATCAGAATAATCAATATTGTTAAAATGACTATACTACCCATGGTAATCTACAGATACAATGCAATTTCTATTAAATTACCAATGGCATTTTTCACAGAATTAGAACAAAAAGACTCAAGATGGACGGGTGATGGTGGAGAGTTCTGACAAAACATGGTCCACTGTAGAAGGGAATGGCAAACCACTTCAATATTCTTGCCTTCAGAACCCCATGAACAGTACAAAAAGGCAAAGAGATATGACACTGAAAGATGAACTCCCCAGGTTAGTAGGTGCCCAGTATGCTTCCAGAGAAGAGCGGAGAAATAGATCCAGAAAGAATGAAGATGCTGAGCCAAGGTGAAAACAACGCCCAGTTGTGGAAATAAAGTCTGATGCTGTAAAGAACAATATTGCATAGGAACCTGGAATGTTAGGTCCATGAATCAAGTTACATTGGAAGTGGTCAAACAGGAGAGTAACATCAACATTTTAGGAATCAGTGAACTAAAATGGACCAGAACGGGCAAATTTAATTCAGATGACCATTATATCTACTACTGTCGGCAAGAATACGTTAGAAGAAATTGAGTAGCCTCACAGTCAACAAGAAAGTCCAAAATGCAGTACTTGGGTGCAATCTCAAAATGATCTCTGTGCTCTTTCAAGACAAACGATTCAATATCACAGTAACCCAAGACTATGCCCCAGTGACTAATGCCAAAGAAGCTGAAGTTGAATGCTTCTGTGAAGACCTATAAGACCTTCTAGGACTAACACCAAAAAAATGTTCTTTTCATCATAGGTATCGACATTGACATTGACAAGTCACTCAGTCGTGTCTGACTCTTTGCGACCCTATGGACTGTAGCCTACCAGGCTCCTCTGTCCATGGGATTTTCCAGGCAGGAGTACTGGAGTGGGTTGCCATTTCCTTCTCCAGGGGATCTTCCTGACCCAGGGATCGAACCTGGGTCTCTCGCATTGTAGGCAGACGCTTTACTGTCTGAGCCATGAGGGAATCCCTCATCATAGGTAACTAGAATGCAAAAGTAGGAAGTTAAGAGATACCAGGAGTAACAGGCAAGTTTGGCCTTGGAGCACACAATGAAGCAGGGCAAAGGCTAACAGAGTTTTCCCAACAGAACATGCTGGTCATAGCAAACACCCTCCTCCAACAACACAAGAGACGACTCTACACATGAACATCACCAGATGGTCAATACTGAAATCAGACTGATTATATTCTTTGCAGTTGAAGATGGAGATGCTCTATACAGTCAGCAAAAACAAGACCGGGAGCTGACAGTGGCTCAGATCATGAACTCCTTAGAGCCAAATTCAGACTTAAACTTAAGAAAGTAGGGAAAACCACTAGACCTTTCAGGTATGATCTAAATCAAATCCCTTATGATTATACAGTGGAAGTGACAAATAGATTCAAGGGATTAGATCTGATAGACAGAGTGCCTGATGAACTATGGATGGAGGTTCATGACATTGTACAGGAGACAGGGATCAAGACCATCCCCAAGAAAAAGAAATGCAAAAAGGAAGAATGGTTGTCTGAGGAGGCCTTACAAATAGTTGAGAAAAGAAGAGAAGGCAAAGGAGAAAAGGAAAGATATACCCATCTGAATGCATAGTTCCAAAGAATAGCAGAAGAGATAATACAGCCTTCCTAAACGATCAATGCAAAGAAATAGAGGAAAACAGTAAAATGGGAAAGACTAGAGATCTCTTCAAGAAAATTAGAGATACCAAGGGAATATTTCATGCAAAGGTGGGCTCGATAAAGGACAGAAATGGTATGGACCTAACAGAAGCAGAAGATATTAAGAGGTGGCAAGAATACACAGAAGAACTATACAAAAAAGATCTTCATGACCCAGATTAACACAATGGTGTGATCACTCACCTAGAGCCAGACATCATGGAGGGCCTTAGGAAGCGTTACTATGAACAAAGCTAGTGGAGGTGATGGAATTCAAGCTGAGCTATTTCAAATCCTAAAGGATGATGCTGTTAAGTGCTGCACTCAATATCTCAGCAAATTTGGAAAACTCAGCAGTGGCCACGGGACTGGAAAAGGTCAGTTTTCATTCCAATCCCAAAGAAAGGCCATTCCAAAGAATGTTCAAACTACTGCACAATTGCACTCATCTCACATGCTAGCAAAGTAATGCTCAAAATTCTCCAAGCTAGGCTTCAACAGTACGTAAACCGAGAACTTCCAGATATTCAAGCTGGATTTAGAAAAGGGACTGGAACCAGAGATCAAATTGCCAACATACACTGGATCATAGAAAAAGCTAGAGAATTCCAGAAAATCATCTACTTCTGCTTCATTGACTACACTAAAGCCTTTGACTGTGTGGATCACAACAAACTATGGAAAATTCTTAAAGAGATGGGAATACTAGACCACCTTACCTGCCTCCTGAGAAACCTGTATGCAGGTCAAGAAGAAACAGTTATAACCAGATATGGAACAACAGACTGGTTCAAAATTGGGAAAGTAGTACATCAGGGCTGTATACTGGCACGCTGCTTATTTAACTTATATGCAGAGTACATCATGTGATATGTCAGGATGGATGAAGCACAAGCTGGAATCAAGATTGCCAGGAGAAATATCAATAACCTCAGATATGCAGATGACACCACCCTTAGGGCAGAAAACAAAGAGAAACTAAAGAGCCTCTTGATGAAAGTGAAAGAGGAGAGTGAAAAAGTTGGCTTAAAACTCATTTTTCAATGAAAACATTCAAAAAATGAAGATCATGGCATCTGGCCCCATCACTTGATGGCAAAAAACATGGGAAACAATGGAAATGGTGAAAGACTTTATTTTCTTGGGTTCTAAAGTCACTGCAGGTGGTGAATACAACCATGAAATTAAAAGACACTTGCTCCTTGGAAGAAAAGCTATGACCAACCTAGACAGCATATTAAAAAGCAGAGACATTACTTGGCTGACAGAAGTCCATCTAGTCAAAGCTATGGTTTTTCCAGTAGTCATGTATGGATGTGAGAGTTGGACCATAAATAAAGCTGAGCACTGAAGAATTGATGCTTTTGAACTGTGGTGTTGGAGAAGACTCTTGAGAATCCCTTGGACTGCAAGGAGGTCAAATCAGTCAATCCTAAAGGAAATCAGTCCTGAATATTCACTGGAAGGACCAATGCTGAAGCTGAAGATCCGATACTTTGGCCACCTGATGTGAAGAGCTGACTCATTAGAAAAGACCCTGATACTGGGAAAGATTGAAAGCAGGAGAAGGGGATGACAGAGGATGAGATAGTTGGATGGCAGTAGCGACTCGATGGACATGAGTTTGAGCAAGCTCAAACTTCCCTGGTGATGGACAAGGAAGTCTGGCATGCTGCAGTCCCAGGAGTTGCAAAGAGTCTGACAGGACTGAGGGACTGAACTGAGAGCAAAAGGAATTTTTAACATGTGTATGTTAGTCACTCAGTCATGTCTGACTCTTTGCAACCCTGTGGACTCTAGCCCACCAGGCTCCTCTGTCCATGAGATTCTCCAGGCAAGAATACTGGAGTGGGTTGCCATTTCCTTCTCCAGGGGATCTTCCCAATCCAGGGATCACACCTGGTTCTCCTGCATTGCAGTCTGATTCTTTACCAGCTGAGTCACCACTTCTGTCCATTTAATGTGTGCATTCTGTGTACTAAGTCGCTTCAGTCATGTCCAACTCTTTGCAACTGAGGGACTGTAGCCCATCAGGCTCCTCTTTCCATGGGATTCTCCAGGCAAGAATACTAGAGTAGGTTGCCATTCCTTTCTCTCCAGGGGATCTTCCCAAACCAGGGATCGAACCCTGGTCTCCTGCATTGCAAGCAGATTCTTTACCATCTGAGGGGAATCATAATTTTTCCCAAACCTAGAGGGATTCGAACTTTTAGTGTTCTCCAAGAGGCAGTGAATTTATTATTTAATTGCAAGCAGATTCTTTTACCAGTGGTCTGCAAGCAGGTAGATGTTATTCTTTTGTCTGGAGAATTCCCATGCATAGACAGAGGAGCCTGGTAGGCTATGGTCCATAGAATTGCAAAGAGTTGGACACACTGAAGTGATTTAGCATGCATGCACATTTTGCAGAAATATAGAACTAGGAATCAACGTAAGACAGTCATACAGGTTCATTTTCTAAAATTAGAAAATCAAGATGATAAAGTAGTGAAATTATTTTAATTATTCCAGACAACTGGAGAAATAGATTTCCAACTAGCTAATGTACATTCCTACTTCCTATCCCATCTTTCCAGCTATGATTACATGCAATTATCATCTGTGATCACAATGACTTCAACATGAATGGTAAGGAGACCACAGTTAAATTCCAGGTTCTCAAATATAACAGAATCACACAGTTGTCATCGTATTCATTTGAAATTCAAACGTATATACTGGTAAACATATCTTTGTGAATATTACTTTCTAAAAACTATTTCCCCTTTATGAATACATCGAAATGGTACATATAGTTTCAAGTTCAATTCTATTTTTATTTTACAAAGCTAAATGTCAGTATCAAAACTTTATTTTACCAAAGAACAGCAGTAACAATTTAAAGTATCTGATCACCAGAAGAGATCATGCCAACCTAGCTACTAATCATAAATTAATTTTCTTAAACAGTAAGTTTTTAAGTTGAATATGGAAGGAAAATCTACATGTGGCAAATTTACTTGAAAAACTATTACAACTTTGAGAGCTACTTCACAGTTCCCCCACAGTAATGAAACCTGCATGGCTTGATCCAGCAAGGTCTTCTTACCCGGTCAGAGTGGCCAGTGGCTGAGGCCAGAAGTTTTCCCTTTCTCCAGTCCCAAATGCAGACTGTGTTTTTGGCATCCAATCCCACAGAGGCTAAACGCTAAGAATAAGAACAAAAATTTAACTCCAGAAAATTATGGGAAGATTTCCTATTATCCATGCTCTTTCAATAAATAGTTCTTAATATTGCCTACTGTGGGCAAGGTATTGAATTTCTTATGCAAAAAAAAATGATTTCTCAAAACTAAAGATATCAAAGTAGATACTTTTCTATTAGCATATAATAAAATTTCAGTGACCTAAAACCTGCAACTAATTGAACATAATAATAAACATAACAAACATGCAAAATCTCATGAAGTCTCTGATTCATCAGTGGAAATCACAGGAACAGAACTAGAAGGAAGGGCTTAAATTTTTTTAATTGGTTTTAAGAGTCTAATATAGTTTTAAGAGAGTCTAGGATTCTTTAGTCGAAAGCATCACCAAACAGTTAAAATGAATGGGTTTGACAAACACATGGAGAGTAAATCCCTTTAATACTATCTTCATTCTTAAGTTTCATAATTTCACAAACATTTGAAGTGACTAAAGAAGGATACATAAGTTTAGTAAAAGTAACCTGATACTTCATCTCCAAAACTAAATTCTTTGGATTCAGATCAGAAACTTGTCCTGGAAGGGAAAAGAAATCCAAAACCTGTGTATATACAAAATCAATAGCGTCGAAACACGTATTAGGGACACCAAAACTGGAGCTTCGAGTAGAATAGCATTCGAAAGAAAAACAGCACTATGTAACAGAGAGAGGTCTGGGCTGGGAGTAAGCAGATTTGGCTTCTCTTTTGACTTTGTGATTAGCTAGACACAGACGTTAGGAAGTTATCTAAACTCCTTGAATTTCTGTTTTTTCAACTGTAAAATGAGTGCAAAGTATTTTTTTTTCTGTCTACAAAGTAGTGTTGTATGGACTGCGAAATAATGTAAATCAGAGGGTTTTTAAGACATCACTACCCAAATATAAGACTATGTGAGCTTACATATTTCACTGAGTATGTGTGTATGTGCACATTCAAGCAATGACAGACACCAACATATGGCTAAATGTATACATGTGTTGTTATGCAGAAATGATTCAGGTTTCTTCACGAAAGGTGACTTCCATTAGGGATAATTAGGATTAAAAAAATATACAGCTGGAGGGTCTAAAACGGATTCTTAATGAAAGCAGGTCTTTGCTGTAATTGTCAATTGAGAGTTCAGCAATAGAAATGATTCTAGCACATGGTTGCATTTTTATCTATACATGAAAATTTGGAGTGGGTGGATTCCATTCGGCTTATTTTTTCTTTTCTCTTTACTTAAATAGAAAAGTAGTTAACATAAACATGGGCCCTAACGTAAAACCCACGTAAGAAATGTGAAATAGATTGAGAAAAAGCCAAAAGAAATCTATTCTGTTCATTTGCAGTGACAGGCCCTGTTGCTACTCGAAGAGCATTTCTATTGCCTTTTGTTGCTTGTGAGGTGACAGGCCATTTGTCACTTTCTAAACATCACTCAATTTTCATGAACTCTGTCCAGGGAAAAAGGTAGATCTGAAGTCATAGGCATCAACAAGCCATGAAATCCATCACAGCAAACAAATAAGAGGGCATTTTTCTCAACTGACAGTTATGCAAGTACCATGCAGTCCACCCCTACCTGTACCTTCAAAATGGAACCTAAAAAAATAACAAGGATTCTAACACAAAATAACATGAACAAAAAACTAAAAATTACAGCTGGATCTCCCTCGGCTGCATTACATTTTCCCTGTGTGCTTCAGAACAAATTTTGATAAAGAGTGTTTGTTAGAAAAACAAAATCAGATTAGAGAATGTGCATGTGAGTTCACATCTAAGCATTCATCTCCACTTGCATATGCATTCTGACACATTCAACCTAATCAGGAAGTCAGTAACTGCAAATCTGAATAAATGTCACTATCTAGCTATTTCTCTTAAGACCTGGATATAATGGAACTTACGCATTATCTTGATTCAATTATGAGATTAGAGTAGTTAAATCAAAAACATACACCAAGGGGTCTACATGTGTACTGAACTGAACAGAATGATCACTACTCTCTCAAAATAGCAAGAAACCAAAGTTTACAAAATGACCCAAACCAGGTCAAGTCCTATAATCTACTGAACTACCTGCAAACTCTCAGTTTGGTCAATTTTCTATGAGTAATTGTACAGGTCTTTCTACATTATGGGTGCTCAGTCGTGTCTAACTCTTTGCAACCCCACAGACTGTAGCCCACCAGGCTCCTCTGTCCATGGAATTTTCCAGGCAAGAATACTGGAGTGGGTTGCCCTTTCCTTCTCTCTCCAGGGGATCTTCCTGACCCAGGGATCAAACCCACGTCTCTTGTGTCTCCTGCATTGCAGGCGGATTCTTTACCACCACGCCACCTGGGAAACCCAATATGAACTTAAGAGAAGTACCTCTGAAATTTACCCAAAAAAAGATTGAAGGAATTAACTGGCATAAATACAAAGGGTGGAAGGGACAGAGGAAAGGTGTCTTAGGAACATGGAGAAGGCTAGAAGAAAAGGCATGGCTTTAGTGAGGAGGTAAATGCAGGGAGAGCCAGGAATGAGGTCTCTGTATTTTCAGTCCCTTCTCTGTAACATATTTTTTAAATTGAGATATAATTGTTATCTATTAATACATGAACAAATCTTTTCTATCGAGTGTTGCTGAAGTCCAAGGAAAGACAGTCACTTTGTTGGAAGGGGAGACTGGGAAGGCTTCATGAAGACCTATTAAGGGTCCTGTAAGAATGAGTCACTGTAAAGGGCAAGGAGTGTGAGCAGGGCACTGAAGGTGGAGAGGGCAGCATGAGAAAGGGTCTGGAGGTGCCCAAGTGTCTGGTCTCATAGATGAATCTCACTGACGTGTCCAACTTGACTGCAGGAAAACAGTGAAGACAAGGCCAGAAAAGCTGGTTAGCAGAGAATGCCCAGCCACAAGGTATGGACTTCAGTCAGGGGGTACTCCAAACTTTTCTTGTTTTTAAATAATATTCTGACACTTTTTCAGTTGGTGAAATGCATTAGCAAGAAATTGACTGTGTGGAGACTAGTTAAGAGATTACCGGTGGCAGGGAGAATGGGAAGAAGAGAATGAATGTCAGAGTCACTGTAAAGACACTAATAAATACACATGATCAGTGACTGCTTGAATCAGAGGCAGTGGATAGGGAAACGGAGTTAGAAGTCACCTCAAGGTTAAAGAGTCAAAGAGAATCTTGTCAGTGAATTATTAGGAGGTGATGCTATTTTCTGAAACAAGGGGAACCGAGGAGATCCTCAGGGCTGGAGGTCTGTGAAAAAGGTTTGGTCCAACCCTCGTTCCAAACAGGAAGTTAACAATGGAAGACAAAGTACAATCATTGAGTTACTGTGAACCCAATCAACATGAGTTCACTTTCTGGAGGCTTTTTAACCAAATGGTGAGACTGGGGGAACCAAAACCAGATCCTATCCAGAGGTGTGTGTCAGTGGCATGAGCATAGAAAAGGCCCAAACAGGTGAGGATTCTAGGAGGCTGACAAGGGAAGATAGGGAGGGTTGATAGACTTTCAGAGCCTATAGGCTATGTTCATTATAATTCTAGGTGATTTGTGCAAGGTCATTAAGGAAAAAGAAAATGGAAAAAGATACATACCTGTCCATCCGAGTCGAAAGTCAGGCAGGCGACTCCATGTGTGTGGACATCTTTAAGAATAGACACAGTTTGGACATTATAGGAATCCCATATACATATATATGGCTCCTTCCCAACTTGGCCAGTCGCAACAAGAGTTTTATCTGGATGTAAGGCAAGGCTGAAAAAGAAAAAGGCCTCTTTCACATCATCCTGTTGAACAAAGCTAAAAAAAAAATTTATTATCTTTTATCCACATTTTAATCTAACCAAATAATCCCAAGACCCCCCAAAATTATTTAGCTGATTGGTCTAATAGAAATGTTTAACTTTGGTGGAGAGAGGCTTAGCACAGTGTAGATATCATTTCATCAGATTTTACCCACTTGGTAAGCTTGAAAATCAGACAACTGTCAGAACTCTATGATTAGAAAACCTCCTATATTCTATAATTGCCTTGTGTTATGATATTTACTAACTGGTTTTGAAAATATTACTCAGCTTTCAAGTTCTTTTGACTTTAAATTGAAAAAAAAAATGCTGTTGCCAGGAGAAAGTGCACTTCACAGAATTAATTAAATCTGCTTGCAGAAGCTCTGGATACCATCCTCATTAGGATTTCAAAGCATGGAGGGGGTATCAGAGTCAAGTGCTGTTTCTGTATCCGCTGCCATAGATTATGTATTTTAAATGAAAATCTCTATTTTACATAAATCACCATGACACCAACAGAACCGCAAATTACTCTGCCTGTGGTTTGTATAGAATTTTTCTTACATCTGTATTCCAATCAAAATAAAACTTTGTCAAACGCCAACTGGAATTTCAAGGACTCTGTAGTAGTCAAGAAGGAGAAATGTAATCATTATTATGCCTGGATGAGAAATCAGTCTAATGTTCCAAATTCGTTGTGCAAAGAAGTTGTGCCTTTCTGAAAATATGTGTTGGTAATTTAAAAAAAAAGAGAGAAACCTATAAAAAAAAAAAAAAGCAGATGACTGTTTACACAATAAGCAAAAGTAGAATTATTTTTCTTTTCAGTTTCAACACCTGTCTACACAACTAACAGAAGTAGATTTTCTTTTCCCCTGTTCACCTTTCAGCTTGACTTTTATAAGAATATATGCTCTGAAATTGACACCTTGATTTGCACATTGGCTGCCCCTCACTACTTCTAGTTCCTTGGACATATTACTTGATCTCTTTTGTCCTCGGGTTCCTCATCCATAAAATGGAGTTAATATATGAAAACAGATGATATAATGTATATAGAGCATATAGCACAGAGTAACCATGCAATACAAGTTTCATTATCATCATCATTTGTGAAACTGGCAAGGGAAAGATTCAACCAACATACATGTGGTGCTCTTTCAGAAACCATCTACTTTCTGATTCTTTCTTTGCTCCATTTGTAGCACCTCCCCACCCCCACTTCTGCAGCTACCAAGCCCTATAGCCTGTTTTGGGGTCTCTTACCCCACTGTGCTCATCTCGTGGGTCTCCCTGCAAACCTAGCACCAACTTTTGCACAGGACACCGAGTGCTGGCTCCCTTTCCTCACCGTTGGCCCTCCCAGGCCCTTGGACCCTGGTGCTCGGGTGAAGCTGGTCTTCTCAGGAACTTCCAACGCCCCCATCCACAGGTCTTGGTCCCCTGACTGCCTCCTGAGCTGCCTTCCAACGCTCCATTTGCCCTCTCCCGACGACGAGGCTGGATGCTTGATGAGCTTTTGTTTTTGTTTTTTCTTGTTACGCAAAGAGGGTAGAGTTGGAACTGCTCTGAGGATGAGCTTTGTGGCTTCCGCTGTGGTATGGGAAGTGAGTGCAGGTCTAGACGGAGGGGCAGGAAGAGGGTGGGCTGCGAGCGCTAACCATCAGGGGCGTCTCAGAAGAATCAAGCAAGACGTTTCTGCAACCACCACCCTTCCCAGAATCACCCAGCCCCATCTCACGGTCTCACGGGATCTTGAGAGAGCTGCGGAGGCAGAGGTGTTGAGGATGAGAAAAACCTGGGTACTCCTAATGCCAGCGAGGACACTCCAATCAGAAAGGAGTCTGGATCACACCGCCCATCAAGCAAATCTCAATCAGCCTCACCTTCCCTCCCCTCCCCCAACCCTGACGCCCAGTCACAGTACAGAGCACTCCCCCCGGGCGCCGGGCCAGGTGTTGGGGACCAGGCTCTGACCCAAAGGCTAAGCATGGCTGATGCTGCCTGAGTTCGGAACCTGGGAGTGAAATGCACACAGGCAGGCTGAAAGTCTATCACCTTTCAAGAGGAAGGACCCTGAAAGATGGGTCCAATCTGACCTTGGGCTGCAGCAACCCTAATGCACCATCTCAGTGCACATTCTGGGGGCCTGTTGTTCCCCCCTAGCAGGAACAAGGTAACTGACATTCATCCTGGGAGACTGCAGCCGCCTCTTCCTCAAGCCTTTCCCCTGAAGAACCCCTCAGGGCACTGTTCTCCTTTCCCACCTGGCCCACCAGCTAGCACCCTGCAGTGGGGCAGTGGGCCTCTCCAGGCAGAGCCTCCATCAGGAACTGTGCTCCTCTTGTGAACTCTGTCAGGGAGCTCATGGGCCTGAGCCAGGCCTGGTCTGGGTGGGGGAGGGTGGGGTTTCCCAGGAAGACAAACAAGCTGCAGGTGACTTCGTGGCTTTAGTTGTGGTGGGAGTGAACGCAGGACCTGATGGAGGGGCAGAGGGAAGAGGATGGGCGGGGATGAGAAACACCTGGATGCCCCAAGTCTGAGTTGGCCATCTTAGTGCTTGCTGGAAAATATCCCCGGGGATAGTTATAGGGAGTAACATAAAAATAAAACACATGTTAAAGGGTAGCCTTTCCACAGTAGGTGACTCTTCAGTCAGTTCAGCTCCTCAGTTGTGTCTGACTCTTTGTGACCCCATGGACTGCAGCATGCCAGGCCTCCCTGTCCATCACCAACTCCCAGAGCTTACTCAAACTCATGTCCATTCAGTCAGTGATGCCAACCAATCATCTCATCCTCTGTCGTCCCCTTCTCCTCCCGCCTTCAATCTTTCCCAGTATCAGGGTCTTTTCAAATGAGTCATTTCTTCACATCAGGTGCCCAAGGTACTGGAGTTTCAGCTTCAGCATCAGTCCTTCCAATGAATATTCAGGACTGATCTCCTTTAGAATGGACTGGTTGGATCTCCTTGCAATCCAAGGGACTCTCAAGAGTCTTCTCCAACACCACAGTTCAAAGGCATCAATTCTTCAGCACTCAGCTTTCTTTATGGTCCAACTCTCACATCCATGACTACTGGAAAAACCATAGCTTTAACTAGACGGACCTTTGTTGGCAAAGTAATGTCTCTGTTTTTTAATATGCTGTCTAGGTTGGCCATAACTTTTCTTCCAAGAAGCAAGCATCTTTTAATTTCATGGCTGCAGTAACCAAATGGAGTGATTCTGGAGCCCCAAAAAATAAAGTCTGACACTGTTTCCACTGTCTGCCCATTTATTTGCCATGAAGTGATGGAACCAGATGCCATGATCTTAGTCTTCTGAATGTTGAGTTTTAACCCAGCTTTTTCACTCTCCTCTTTCACTTTCATCAAGAGGTTCTTTAGTTCTTTGCTTTCTGCCATAAGGGTGGTGTCATCTGCATAGGTGACTCTTAGAGGCTTTAAAACATTTTAAGATTGTAGAACACTTTATCATTCATCCATGCATTCAAGAAATTATTATTTAAAAAACTATGAAATGTCAGGTGGTGCCATAGATAACATAAACAGAAAATACACTGCCTTTCTTTCAAGAAGCCCATCTTAAAAGGAAGGATGGGCAAGTAAACACAATGGGCTGGCCAGGGCAGCCTTGAAAGCCCTTTTATTTTATTGTCAGAGGGCATCACTGACAATTATTAGCAGGAAACAACATCAACAGCTTCATAGTTTAAGAAAGTAACCCTAGTAGCAGTGAGGAAGAGTGGAAAGAACAGATGGGTAAGGTCTATTAGGAGAGGAGGCAGAGAGGCCAGTTAGAGACTAGGTTGAGAGTGAGGTAAGACAGGGGTAGATGGAATGGAGAGATGAGTCAAGAGATGTTTAAAGGAAAGATAGAAAGGTTTAGGATGTTTGAGGTCAAGGAAAAGCTTGAACATGTCAAACCTGACAGTTTTTTGCTTAGACAGTTGGCAGCATTAGAGTTTGAAGTCTGAGAGCCTGGTCCTGGGAAAAGATGGCCTTAATTCCACTTAGTCTCCAACAAAGAGACTCTCCAGGTTACACCACCCCTAAGTCCCCAGGGCTTGAAGAAGAGGATTTAACTAAGCTGTCTTTTTCAGGACAGCAGAGGCCATTTCCATCACTCTACACAGTTCCATCACAGGACAGCAGGGGCCATTTCCATCACTCTACACAGTTCCATCACAGGACAGCAGGGGCCATTTCCATCACTCTACACAGTTCCTACATCATGGCGGAGTAAACTAACAAGGTGCTTGCTGAAGAGGAAGTGAATGAGGCCCACAGTCATGGCTGCCATGTTGCCTCGCCCCGCTGCTACTGGCACAGGTTCTACCCCGGGGACTGGAAAATAAAGAGGCGTGAGTGTATTTCCCCTACATGCTCAGGCACTTTCAAGAGACACAAATGAAACTCACTTTTGCTGTGATTACAGCTTCTAATTAAAATGCTTGAGAGACTTGGTAGATTTAAGGGGTTCTAAAAAACCAACAGTAAAAAAAATTGCTATTCCAGGCAGTTGTTCTAACTATAATTTTGTGATTTCCTGACTTTTCTCATTCCTTGAATGAAGGAGGAAATGAAAAAAACAACTTTCGACAAATCTATAGAGAGGCCCTTAAAATAATTTATCAGTGTATCTTATCCAACTAGCAGTGTGACCCAAAAATATCCCATTATGGACTTGAAATTGTTTTTACTCTTGTTTTTATTATTCTTTTCATTCATCTTAAAGCACATAAATTTATCACATTTATTAAAATGTCCACATTGGGTTTTTTTTTTTTGCCAGAAGTTTTTTCAACACTGTTCTTTAAACCACCTCTTCCCAGCCCATGATAGCCCATTTATACAAGTTCCTGTTTACCGTTTGAATACATTAAGAAAATTACCCACTTCTTTTATAAGTCAAGTCTCTGACTTGATTCTCTGGCTTGCAAGCAACACTGCAGTGACTCATAGTGTTCCTATTTATCCACATCCATGGCAAGAATAGTGCGAACAGACAACCAACTCTATTCACTTTGCCATTACTCCATTAGCTTCCCAGAAACTTCACTTCTTCCACCTTGGTAACAGAATGAGAGCATCCGTGTATCTTTTAGAGCAGAGCCAAGTGGCGTTTATTTTGTTTTGAATTTGTCATATAATTTCAACAGCACTTTTTAATCCTCCTAAGAGAGTGGGGTGGGGAACCCAGCAAACCTTAATCAAAAGATTTGCAAGAGTGTAATATATGTAAGGTATCAGAAATGGTGCAGTTACAGAAGCAATATTTTAATAAGCAGGTTTGAAGCTTACCATCAGGTTTCTATTCACTTCTTCTCACATCTCTGCATTTAGGAATTCAAGAATTTCATGAAAAGTCATTTTGAGCAGGATTTGCTTTCATCTAATTCCAAACATGTTTGGAATTTTAGTTCAGAAGTATTTAAATGACATAGATAGATAGATATATGAATAGATATACAGATTCCAAATTGGCCCCCTACTGCTTACTTCAGAACTGTTCTTTGCTTCTTTTAACAGAGATGCCCTAAGACTAAGAAGCTACCCTAAGTAATGCCTTTGGATCAACCAACAGATTAAAGAGGGTCAGTCTCCTTATCCTATTAAGGGGCGATGATGAAAATTATCCTGCTTCCTGAATTCCTTTTGACAAGATTTCATCAGAATCAGTCAACTGTTGTGTTATTCCATGAAGAAATTACAGAAGTGGAAAGCACCATCATGACACAAAACATCTGGTTGACTCTGGGCTTCCCAAGCACCTTCTTTACCATATCTGCTGCTGCTGCTAAATCGCTTCAGTCATGTCCGACTCTGTGAGACCCCATAGATGGCAGCTCACCAGGCTCCCTTGTCCCTGGGATTCTCTAAGCAAGAACACTGGAGTGGGTTGCCATTTCCTTCTCCAATGCATGAAAGTGAAAAGTGAAAGTGAAGTCGCTCAGTCGTTTCCAACTCTTAGCAACCCCATGGTCTGCAGCCTACCAGGCTTCTCCGTCCATGGGATTTTCCAGGCAAGTGTACTGGAGTGGGGTGCCATCGCCTTCTCCTCTTTACCATGTCACAGGGTTGCAATTCTTTCTGTGACTAGAAGTACTGATGCCATTTACTTACATTTTATGTCCATCTTCCATTTGAGGGTCCATAAATCCAAATCTCTGCTTTTCTAAGAAAACTGGCGCACTACAAAATTTGTAGATTATTATTGCTACAACAGCAATGTCACAATGTTAAAACTTTCAGAATTGACTCCCTTTCGCTGAGGGTCTCAATACAATGGAGGTCTTATTCCACACCTACATAAAAAGGTTTGGTGTCCTTTCCTTGGTACTCAGTTTATTGTACACATGGCAACAAAAAAAGGATCGAGCTTTTAAAAAACTGCTTTTCTCTGTGTATATATATCAATCTAGTTCCATTGGGAAATCCCATTTTCTGTTGCCATGGCAATAGAAAGCACTGCAGAGGACTTTCATCACCCTGTCTGGGAGAAGGAATTGATTGGTTTCTCCAGCATGCCGAGAGGGCAAAACCATGTCTTTTTGATGTCAGATAAAATGAGGAAGATTTCCCAATATGTTGTGTGGGGAGAAGATGAGAATTTATAGTAGAGTCATGAAAAGAGGTAGCTTTATGAGGTTAAACAAAAAACTCTCATCAACACTAATCAGTCTCAATTCCTGAAGGCAAAAAACTATATTTGAGTACTTATTCCAAGTGCAGCATTTTAAAAAATGTTCATGATTCAGACTTGACTTTTTTAAAGCCTTACTTCATTTTTGCCCAGGTTGCTTCAGGGATTTTCTCAGTAATAACTTTATATGTTAGTAGCTTTTTTTCCCCACAGTAGTCTCAGGAAAGCATGAAAGCCTTCTCCCTCCTTTCCCTGAAAATAACCCTGAGAGAATTTTCCAATGTTGGTGGTAGAAGTGCATCAGAGTGGTTAGGCTGAACTGTCTCAGGGCAGAGGGGGAGGCTACTGCTTTCTGAGCTGAAGAGGAAGTGGCCCAACCTCAGTGGATGTTCACCTGTGAGAATGAAAAGGCAAAGGAAGGCTCTTTAAAAAATAGCGGGCTGGAGGCAGTGGGACCTCAGATGAGGGTGGTTGTGTTCAAGTCCTCATCCCCAGAGGTGCACTTGGCTCTAGGGTACCATCCCTGGGGCTGTGATCTCACCTGACACCATGGAGATGGCCCTGCCCTCCATGTGGGCCTGGGCTGGACAAATGGAAGTGACAGCAATGTCAACAGACCACCAGGTCTACTACCATGTCCTGAACTGTGCAAACCTCAGGGTACCTATACAATCCGTGGTTGAGCAATGGTCCGTCAGATTAGATTTCTCACAACCTTGATGAGTGGTACATCTAATAAGAATAGATGTGATTAAGAAAAATAAAGACACACAATATTGTATCTTGCATGCAGAGCGTTGCTATACTTGTATTGATATGGAACCATATTCTAGCAATACCTTAATGCCACATAAAAGAATGGCTAAGAGCATAGTGGTTTGGCTTTGCCTGAGATCAAAGCATGCAGCAGCATGCTAGAGTGAGCAAGAACTGATTGTTAAATTTCAGCAATCTTGCAAATCAGTTGTTAAACATGGCCACTGTTAATAATTATATAAACTTGCAGCTAAATAAATTATATTAACCACAAAGGTAATACACACAAAAACTCATAACTTCCTAATTATGTTACTATTACCTATAGTCTTGAGGTTATTAACTGTCAGCCTATCCAGCCTGTACAGAATGTGCCTCTCTCTGCACATCTCTTTCCAACTGTTTCCAATGATGTCACATTAGTGGTTTGAAATCAGCCAGGGTGGGAGTTTTCACATCATGGAAATCAACAAATGCTACAAATCAGGGCTTGATTTGTTGTTTTCTCAACTGTCCAGACATAAGACATAGAAGGATAAAATTTTAATAATGTGGAATATACTTAAAAGTGTGTCGTCTCTATAGCTGTGTCATTATAAATAACATGAACAATTAAGAAAATAGTTTTCCAATATTCAAAAAGTAGCATCAATTAGCAAGGAAGTCGCTCACATCACTGGCTAATGATTAAAGTTCTGACATAGATTTTTGTTGTTTCACTTTTTTCTTATTAATATAAACAAAATATCAACTCACATTCATGTAAAGAACTATATTCATTTGTCAGTGATGTGAGGGACTTCCTTTCTGAACCAGATAGTAATAAAGTATTTATTCCTCATCTGATTTTGTCAAATCACCGTTGAATTGCAACCATAGGTTGGCCACAGATACAAGAGTTCATCAAAAATCAAGGAAAGAATTTTATAAGAATTGGCCACATGGGATTTATAGTGTATTATATATTTTATTATTATTTTGTAAATTGTGTGCAACACATCATTTATATCAATAAAATTTATAACAAACTTATGAATGTATATGCATACATACATTTTCTCTTGGAGAGCTTGTTCTTAAGCAGTTATCAGTACATCACTGAAGCGTATCTCCTCTACTTACTGGCATACAAGTTTCTCACAAATCACCTTCAGGAAACTACTCAACCTCTCTGTGCCTCAGTTTCTCATCCATAAAATACAAATAATAACAGTTCTACCTAAAAGAAAGTAAGCATTATTGTGAGGATTTAACAAATCCTAAAGCAATCCCATTACTTCATGGCAAATAGAAGGGGTCAAGGTGGAATTAGTGACAGATTTCTTCTTCTTGGGCTCTAAAATCACTGCGAATGGTGACTGCGGATATGTAATCAGAAAATGACTGCTTCTCAGCAGGAAAGCGATGACAGACCTAGACAGTGTATTGAAAAGCAGAGACATGACTCTGCCGACAAAAGCCCCTATGGTCAAGGCTGTGGTCTTCCCAGTGGTTACATATGGTTGTGAGAGCTGGACCGTAAAGAAGGCAGAACATCAGAGAATTGATGCCTTCAAACTGTAGTACAGGGGAAGGCTCCTGAAAGCCCCTTGGACAGCAAAGAGATCAAATCAGTCAACCTTAAGGGAAATCAACTATGAATATTCATTGGAAGGACTGATGCTGAAGCTGAAGCTCTAATACTTTGGTCACCTGATGTGACCAGCTGACTCATTGGAAAAGTCACTGATGCTGGGAAAGACTGAGGGAAGAAGGAGAAGAGGGCATCAGAGGATGAGATGGCTGGATGGCATCACTGATGGCAATAGGCATGCACTTGGGCAAACTTCAGGAGATGGTGAGGGGCAGGGAGGTCTGGTGTGGTGCAGTCCATGGGGTCACAAAGAGTTAGACATGAATGGGCAACTGAACAACAACAAAGCAATGATTAAAACAAGAGTGCTTACAACATAGTAAGCAGTATATAGATGTGTGGCTATTATTAATTAACTGCCATGTGACAGATTGCTCAAAACAAACACATGTGGGACCCCTGGGGATTGACATTCTAAGGCAGGGAAAGTCATGTACATAGTCATGTACATTGTGATGTATCCTCCAAAATTTAAAAATAAGACCACCTTCTGAGAATTAAACTGGTAAGAACCACATAAATGGATGATTGGTTTTCTAAAGAACTGATTCAAAGGAGAAGATATCCTAGGTAAGAAGTTTGAAAATTGTATATAGTCATGATTAACAGTCAGAGAATCTGGACTCAAATAGTGAAATCAATAAATATGAGTAGAATGTTAATAGAAGGGGAAGTTCTACATAAAGCCTTTATAAAAGGGAGTCAGAATTAAGAAAGTAGAGTATTGGCATAAGGATAGACATATAGATTGATGGAACAAAATTGAGTCCATCAACAGACTTATATTTGTCTGGTCAATTGACTTCCAATGAAATCATTAAGGTAACTTAAAGGGGAAAGATAGTTCTTTTACACTAAAACAACTAGACATCCACATAGAAAAAAAATAAACCTCAGCACTTACCTCTCATCATTCACAAATATTATCTTAAATTACCAGAGATCTAAATGGAAGAACTAAAACTATACAACCATATGTGATATAAAAACATATATGAAACCCTTTGTGACCTTTGAAAGACAATCATTTTTTAAGAGAAGAAACAGAAAACATTAGCTGTAAAAGAAAACAATTGATAAATTGGACTTCAAAATTAAAGCTTACGCTCTTTTAAAGACACCATTAGGACAACGAAAAGTGAAGCCATAAGGTAAAGAAAATTATCAAAGAACTTGTACCTGGTACATAAAAAGAAAGCTTACACTTCAATAGTAAGAAGACAACCCAACTTAAAATACAGCCCAAAGACTTTAAATACTGTCAAAGACAACTAAAACGGAAAAGGCTGACAATACCAAGAGTTGCTGAGGATGTAGAATAGCTGGAATGCACACACATTGCTGATGCGGATGTAAGGTAATAAGTTACTTTGGAAAGTAGTTTGACAGTTTCTTATAAAGTTAAACATAGTTATCATATGACCTAACAATGCCATCCCTAGATATTTACCCAAGAGAAATAAAATACCTCTAAATAAAGACTTATGTACAAATAGTCATAGCTGCTTTATTTATAATATCCAAAAATTAGGAATAACTCAGATATTCATCTACAGGTGAATGGATAAACAAATTATTATGTATATAATGGAACCATTTTCAGCGATAAAAAAAGGAATGAACTAAGTACTGATACACACAATAACATGGACGAATCTCAAAAATATTATACTGAGTGAGAGAATCCTGGAGCATTCAATGTCACTAAATATCTTCATCATACAAAGTTAGGAGCCAAAAGACACCGTCTATTGTTGATGACTCCAAAAATAAAAGTGCCAAAATGTAAAAGTTACAAAAGTAAATGTTAACGGAATTAAAAATAGGAACCCTTTGAGGAGGACACGAGATGGGACGTAAGAATGGCACATATACACTAATCTTCATGTGTGTCGAAAGGAAGTTGATCATGTTTAAAACAGATAATTCAAGAAAAAGCAATTAGGGCTTTGCTGGTGGCTCAGTGGTAAAGAATACACCTGCCAGTGCAGGAGACACAGGCTCGATCCCTGATCTGAGAAGATCCCACATGCCACAGAGCAACTAAGCCCATGAGCCACAACTATCGAGCCTGTGCTCTAGAGCCTGGGAGCCACAACTACTGAAGCCCGCATGCCCTAGAGCCCACGCTCCACAACAAGAGAAGCCGCCACAATAAGAAGCTTGTGCACCGCAACTAGACTAGCCCCACTCGCCGCAACTAGAGAAAAGCCTGTGCGCCAGTGAAGACCCAGCACAGCAGTAAATAATTATTAAAAACAGAAAGAAATAACAATTAATATTGTTTAGTGATGTATAGGTAATCACCAAAAAGAACAGTCATAAGAATTAAAACTGTCAAGAGGGAGGGGACGTATATATACCTACGGCTAATTCATATTGAGATATGGCAGAAACCAACACAATATTGTAAAGCAATTATCCTCCAATTAAAAATAAATTATAATAATAAAAAAGAATTAAAAGTGTTCTTTTGGAAACTGCATTGGGGATGTGGAAGGGTGGAGCAGGAGCAATCCTTCATTATAAGGCCTTCTGTAATTTCTTATTTGTGTGTCAATATTGCTTTGATATAAACATAGAAATTAAAACAGATAAAAACAAGAAAATAATTACAGAGAAATAAAAATTGATTAACTTATGCAAAAAAGACTGCATCTGGTAGTTGAGAAGTTTTCCACAGGCAGGAAGTAGGAAGGGATGTCTGGTGACTATATCAGATTTATCAACCCCCAGATGTTCTCAGCAAGTATAATTGTCACTGATAAAATGAATTTTATCAGCATGGTTAGTCTTACAACTCATTCTCTGAAAAACGAGAAATAATGCTCTAAGATTGTAACACACCAATTTGGTAATGAGAACGTTGACTAATGAAAGGGGTCTGTACTAAACCCAGCTTTCTGGAGCTATTCATCTCTTTTTTCTTCCTTAAGTAAGGAGCATGACTCAAGCATTGCAGGTTATATTTGGCAGAAGTCCTGTTAATTTAGGATAATTAAATATGCCAGTCATGTGTTTTAGTAAGGTCTGCTTAGATACTTCAGAGAAGTCATTAGTGAATCCATCTGGTCTAGTGGCTTCGCCAGATGGCAAAATGTTACTATACCTGTCTTGTTCTTGGAATATTCTACCTCTACTGTATCATAGCATGCAGTTATTTTCTGAGTAGGCCGTAATTTGCTAGTTTACATTATCAAAGAATCTGGAAGGTGGAAAGCAAGCCTGACAATTGTGTCACATCCTGTCAACTGAGCCACAAGATTTCCAGGCTGCGTTAAATGGCCTGCTTGTTCTACTGTTGAATTCAAAGTGATTTCATCATTTCTGCTTCCTCAAAGTGGTCTACATTAAACACTTCAGATGGTGCTCCTTTCAGGACTAGAGAGTCAGAACCGCTGGGAGAAGTAACCAGCTGTGTTTCATGAGATTATATAATGCTCCAATATGAGGAGAATCTTGGAAGTATTTTTTCCAGGGGGATAGTCATCTAAACGGAAAGGTGACCAGTTTTGATTCTTTAAAATTACAGAATCGTGAAATTTTGTGAGAGTGCCTTAAAATCATAATCTTAATGTTTTGTTTTTTTGACTATGCAGAGGCAACCTTTGACTTACCAATTCCCTAACCAGCTCGGTCAAACCACCTATGCATGTTTGCTTAGTTGCTACAGTCGTGTCCGACTCTTTGCAACGCTAAGGACCATAGCCCTCCAGTCTCCTCTGTCCGTGGGGTTCTCCAGACAAGCATACTGGAGTGAGGAGCCATTTCCTTCTCCAGGGGATCTTCCCAACCCAGGGATCCAACCCAAGTCTCCTGCATTGCAGGCAGACTATTTATCATCTGAGCCACCTGAGAAGCCCTACAGAGCCCTATAGTAAAGTGGGAGTCTGTGAACCAAGAGGCCAGGCAGAAGGGGCCAGGATGAGAAACTTTTTCATGTGGATCTAAATTATGGTGCTGAAGAGGTGATTTCCATAAGAAAGTCCTGAGCAAGTACCTAGCACCTCTGCTTTTAGGAGACAAGATTCAGGGCCCCCTGGCTCTGAGGACAAGGACTAGTGGCAGGGCGGACTCTGCTGTGCCGGAAGAGAGAGGAAGAGCACCCAGGGACGACTGGGCTCTCACAAGACTGCTATCCACCAGTAAGGAGTTAATATCCAAAATATGTAAAGACCTCATGCAACTCAACAACAACAAAAAACAAACTACCGATTTAAAAGTGGACAGAGTTGATTAGATGTTTTTCCAAGGAAGAACATACAGGTAGCCAACAAGCACATAAAAAGATGTTCAGCATCACTAATTATTAGGGAAAATGCAAGTTAAAACCACAAGCAGATATCATCTCATGCCTGTTAGAATGACTTATCAAAAAGGCAAGAAATAATAAGTGTTGGCATGGATGTGGAAAAAAGAGAAACTTATACATTGTCGATGGGAATATAAATTGGTACAGCTGCTATGGAAAACGATATGGAGATTCCTCAAAAAATTAATAACAGGGCTACCATATGATCCAGCTATCCCACTTCTGACTATTTATGCAAAGAAAATGAAAACACTAATTTGAAAAGATATATACACTCCATGTTAATTAAAGCATTATATACAATAGCCAAGATATGGAAACAACTGAAGTGCCCACCAATAAATGAATGGATTAAAAAGATGTCGTACACACACACGAACACACACACACACACACACACACACACAGCATGGAATACTACTCAGTCATAAAGAGATGAAATCTTGCTATTTGCAACAACATGGATGGACCTTGAGAGTATGCTAAGTGAAATAATTTAGACTGAGAAAGACATATAGTATATGCTTTCTCTCACATGTGGAATATAAAAAACAAACAAAAACAAAATGAATATACAAATCAAACAGAAAAAAACAGGTAGATACAGGGATGGGGCAGGGGGAAGAGCAAAATGGGTAAAAGGTATCAACTGTATGGTAATAGATGGAAACTAAATTTTTGGTGGTAGACACACTGTAGGGTATACAGAAGTAGCAATACGTTGCACACATGAATCTTATGTAACATCATAAACCAATGTTACCCCAATAATACCTGGGGCTTCCCAAGTGGTGCTAGTGGTAAAGAATCCACCTGCAAATGCAGGAGACACAAGAGACATGGATTCAATCCCTGGGTCAGGAAGATTCCCCTGAAGAAGAAACTAGCAACCCACTCCATTATTCTTGAGTTGGCGATGCCAACCATCTCATCCTCTGTCGCCCCTGTTGCCTCCTGCCTTCAGTCTTTTCCAATGAGTCAGCTCTTTGCATCAGGTAGCCAAAGTATTAGAGCTTCAGCTTCAGCATCAGTCCTTCCAATGAATAGTCTGGGTTGATTTCCTTTAGGATTGACTGGTTTGATCTCCTTGCTATTCAAGGGACTCTCAAGAATGCTGCAAAAAAGTTTCATTGCAGGTCACTGATTTTCCTATGTATTTTAGTTCAGCATGAATTGTTTCATGGGGGAAAGAAGCTTTATCTATATTCTACTATTCCACAAAAAAAAGGAGAGTCACGCCATCCACAGCACAGCACAGAGGACCTAAAGAGTTAGGTCCTCTTTAATCCCCATGTCACACTAGGAAGCCCACCATGAATAAACACCCACTGTAAAAACAAGTATCCTTCCAGTGATGGGAATTCATGTAAGCAGCACTTCAATGCCTAGACTGGCCTTGCCTGTTTGCATTACTTCATATTTCCAGACATTGGTTCATCCATCCACCCATCCAAATATCTGCTAGGCCAAGGATGGGTGTGAGAGTGGGCTTCCCTGGTTGGTCAGATGGTAAAGAATCTGCCTGCAATGCAGGAGACCTGGGATGATTCCTGCATCAGGAAGATCCTCAGGGAAAGTGCAGGCTATGGAGAAGGCCAACAGACCGATGAAGGACTTTACCATCTTGGAGGGCAGACTTATACCCCTGAGCCATTCTCTAAGTCAATTTATGCTAGTTTTAAGAAAAGCGATGAAAGCAACCACATGTTCAGGGTTTCTGGAGACTATGATTATGAAAATAATGTCTGATGATGAAAAATTTCCATATTTTAAAAATTGGTGGTGGTTTAGTCACTAAGTCATATTCTATTCTTGAAACCCTATGGACTACAGTCCATCAGGCTCTTCCGTCCATGGGATTTCCCAGGCAAGAATACTGGAGTGGGTTGCCATTTCCTTCTCCAGGGACTGTTGCCCACCAGGGATTGAACCCGCATCTCCTGCATTGGAGGGTGGATTCTTCACTACTGATCCACCAGGGAAGTCAACTGATACTTCAAAAAAAGCTACTAAAGTATACTCCCTAATTCAAGCTTCATTTTGATGGAACAGTGGATGATATATTTAACACCTAAGTCCTAAGCTATCTAGGAAGCCATCTGATCCTTCTTCAAATATGAAAAAAAAAAGTGTACAATCATTGATCAGGGTGCCCAGAATCTCCCAGTTAGTGGCAGAGCTCTAGATCAGCTTGACTTCTAGCCTCTAGTTCAGCTCTGTTGCTAGCCTTTAAAAGGCTAGATTTCCAATAAGTAAAATGTTATCTGGAGAAATGTACTACATAAATAACCAGATGGTAAGCAAGGGATCTTAGCCAGTAACAGTAATGACCACTGTTACTGTTAATCTTCAGCATAAACTAGGGAGATTGTTATTATTACTCTCATGTTATGGATGGGGAAGCTGAGGCTCAGAATATGAGGTGACTTGTCTAATTTCAGTCCATAGATGACAGTTATACAAACATAACTAATATGAGTGTGCAAAGAATAAAGAGAAGTCTTTCTTGGACTCTTTGGACTAATATAAGCCAGAATTTTAATATCAAAAGGAAAGAAACAAGTCCCTAATGTGTGCCAGTTGGTTTGCTAGGCATTTTCTCATTCACTATCTTATTAAATAATTTCTATTGAGGATCAGAGAGCTCTGTTTAATAAGGAATTTAATGAATATTCAAACTGAGGTTTGCCTGACTCTAAATATATAAGAGATAAGAAATTTTACCTCTGTTAACGTCAGTTTCTTTCATATTATACTTTTCCTGCAAAGGATCAGATAATAAATATTTTCATCTTTGAAAGCCACAGTGTCTTTGTTGCAACTACTTGACTCTGCCGTGGTAGTGTGAAGGCAGCCATGGAGAATCCACAAGTGAATGAACACATCTGTGTTCCAGTAAAGCTTTATTTATGGACACTGAAATTTGAATATCATGTAATTTTCATGTGTCACAAAATACTATGTTTCTTTGAATTTTTTTTCACTTAAAATGAAAATTTTGTTTAAAATGAACTTTAAAATGTAAAGCCATTTTTAGCTCATGGGCCATACAAAAACAGAGTCCACCAGATTTGTCCTGTGGGCTGTTGTTTCCCAACTTCTGAGTTATACCATCTTTCTTTTAGTATCTACTGGATGCCAACAGCCAATTAAGAAGCCAATTAAAAAATATAGTTTGTCAAAGGGTAATTTTACTTCTCAGAATGAAAATCCATGATTTTGACATTGAACACATGGCTTACAAGAAAAATAACTTTTTTATCTTCTAAGATATTTCAAACATATAAATACAAATACACACTCACACATACACATGAAGGAAAATAAAACATACACCGGTGGGTCCACCATCCATTTAAAAAATATATTACCAAACAATGATGCTCCTACATTCCCCTCTCAGGCACATCCTCCTCTCTCCACACGAAAATGCCACCATCTTGAATTTTGTCGTCATCAGTCCCTGATCTTTTTAATACATGGTTTTACTGTGCATGTATGCAGGTTTGTGTTTGGACTTTATGAAAATAGTGTATGTATTATGGAACCTTCCTTCACATTATGGTATAGCTATAAGAAAGAAAGGGGGGAGGGGAAGGAAGAAGAAAGGAAGCAAGCCAGCAATATATCTATCCGCAGGAGAACGGATAATGACAGCACGGTATACGGAATATTCAGGAGTAAATTTAAACTATATAAAGACAATAGATTCCTAACTAAAATATAAATTAGATTTCAAATAAAGAGACTATTAGTATGTTAAAACAAATGCCAAAACCTTTTTAGTCAAAACATGTCTTCTGGAGTGTAACATTCACCAGTAAGATCTGTAAACAGAGGGTTCACTGATGCAGAGAGAGAGAAGCTGCAGGTGAATTCCTTTGGAGAGTGTAATGGTGGGGGCAGGAGTTGACGGGGAGGGCACAGGTTTTCATTTTCTGAAAGTATCTTCTCTTTCGGGAAAAGTGACTTAACAGAGTTGGGCCATGGGAGGCCCAAATCTAGCTGCTTGAAAGGCACATTAGTGAATCATAGACATGACAAAATGAGAAAGTCAAGTTATATAAACCATTAGTCTTCTTTTCAAGCCAGTAAAATGAATGGTTCTATTAGTGCTATTAAAATTGGTACAGTCATCTAATTAGAATGACTCAGGCCCTTTACCTTTCTTTATAAAAACATTCTTTCTCTAACTTAATGCTAAAAACAGATGTCTCACTAATAAATCTAGGAAATAGTACCAGTACAACAATGCTGCATTAATTCATATTAATGCCTTTAAGCAGTCTTGGCACAGTGGTAAAGAATCTACTCTCCAATGCAGGAGACTCAAGAGATGTGGATTCGATCCCTGGGTCAGGAAGATTCCATGGAGGAGAAAATGGCACCCCACTCCAGTATTCTTGCCTGGAAAACTCCATGGTCAGAGGAGTCTGGTGGGCTACAATCCATGGGGTCGCAAAGAGTTGGACACCACTGAGCACACAGGTACACAATGACTTTAAAATTCACTGTAAATCACTGATTGGAAAGAAGTATTTAGAAATAAAAAGCAGAAGAATAAAATATGACATATGTATCTCATAACTTCATGAAAAATATGTTGGGAGAAAGCTAAGCTTCAAGCATCTTTCTAGAACTTGTTTGCCAATGTTAAAAGCGAAAAGTCAATGTTCCCTAGTGACAATGCCAGTGAGACAGTGTGACTCCATGACAAAGTTAATCCATCACAACTGTCATCCTTAAAATGTCCTATTAAGTTATAGCAAATACTCTCATTCTTACTGTAGGAGGCCCTAGAGTATTGTTCCTTCAATCCACACACAGCCATCGCACACTGAGGCACTCCAGCTCCAAAGCACTTTCTTTCTCATTAAGCCAGGAAGATTATGATATGCTGTGAAGTGACAATGGTATGTTTTTTTCCTCCAATAATACACATACATGGAATAATAAATTCCTATCAGTTAACTCAGGATTATTATTATTACATCAAATGTTACAAGCTGTGTTTCCAAAAATAGTGGATTTGATAAGACTAGTATGTTGTGTTAAATTATGCTTGGAGAGAGTACTTTATTATATGTTAATAAAACCTGTATAAAATAAATTTTTATCAAAAGGAATTTGTCATCCACCATAAATCCCCAAGAGACATTTATGCCTCATATAACAAAGTAAACTAAAACAAACAGTATTTATTGAATGACTTTTTTGAGTACAGGCATCAGATACTTGTACATCTGAATATTAAATTCACAGAGATTAAGTTTTAATGTGCATGAAAAGATTAAACAGGATTACTATAAATAATTTTCAATAGTTGACATATTTAAATTTCACCATCAGAGAATACTATTAGATTTTAAATTTCTAAAGTTGTACAAATAATTTGGACAATTATTTCTCGGAATGTGGCAAAGCGAAGCCATTTACTTGAAATGAAGGTGGCTTTGGGCAGAAAGGTATGAAACAGTCTGAGATTTCACTGGAAGGGCTAGGAGCTGTGTAGACAGGGCTACAGGAGCTCACAGGGAGGGACAGACAAGCAGACCTATGATAGGAGACCAAGGCTCCCTGGGAGCTGCGGTCTGGCGGGTGGGAAGATGGATGAAGACCAGCCAAACATGATGCTCCAGAACCAAGGCAGGCAGAGAGGGCTGAGGAAGAAGAATTTGTGTTCAATAAGGCCCCAGGCACTAGGTGAGACTCAGGAGCAAGGCCCTGGTATTAAGGAAGGAACTAATAATAGCATTATAAAGCCCCAGTTCTCGAGAGACCCTGGGAGGCCTTGCTGCTAAGTCGCTTCAGTCGTGTCCGACTCTGTGCGACCCCATAGACGGCAGCCCAACAGGCTCCTCTGTCCCTGGGATTCTCCAGGCAAGAACACTGGAGTGGGTTGCCATTTCCTTCTCCAATGCATGAAAGGAAAAGTGAAAGTGAAGTCGCTCAGTCTTGTCTGACTCTGTGCGACACCATAGACGGCAGCCCAACAGGCTCCTCCGTCCCTGGGATTCTCCAGGCAAGAGTACTGGAGTGGGGTGCCATTGCCTTCTCCATGCTGGGAGGCCTTAGAGGAATGTAAAAATGGAGTGCACAGTAGCAACTTTAATTTACACGCATGCAAGTGGGGAACAGTGTACAATCATTGGTAGGGGTTCAAGAAGCCAGGGGAAGGGCTAGAACTACCTTCATCAGAACTGTCTCAGAAGCTAAACCAGAGCAGTCTGTAAGTCGAGGATGCAATGGGCTTAAATGTGGGTGACATGGGCACTGCAGAACCAGGGGGAAAAGAGAGGCTGACAGGAACTCACAGAAGGATGGTTTCTAGATTACTGATTGAAGCTAAATTTAACACAGCTTTGAATTGAGTGCAAGTTATTCTTTAAACTTATACTTAAATATTAATGTCAATAGCAAAGATTAATTATTTATTTCACTGATTCATATAGAATTTTCAAGACACATAAAGTCTAATATTGGGCCAAGTTTCTTATTCATTGCATTTCTCCAAATGCTGCACTCTCTTTAATGATTCCATCTGCAGAAAAAGAAAAGATGTAGGAGTCCTACATAATTAACAGACATAAAAATTTTTATTCACTCAGGTTTTATCTGAATTGCTAATTTAAATAGGAAAAAAAAGTCAATTTTTTCTTATCTAAGCAGTTTCCAGGGAATAAATAATATCTCTTAAATCAGGAATGAGTAAACCTATCAGAAAAATCAAAACCTCTCAAAAATGATAAATTTTCAGAACTACCTAAATGTCAAATTATGGGAAGCAAGAAGAATTGAAAATATTGAACTACATTGCCCTTAAAACGGCTTCTTCAGATTATAACAAAAATAAGTAGGAAAGGAGAAACAAAGAACAGAAATCAATCAAATAGAAAATTAAAAAACAATTTTCAGAAAATTAACAGGGCCAAAATTGGTTCTTTGAAAAGATTAATAAAAATTATAAACCACCAGAAATTCTGATTTAAGAGAGAGTGAACAGAAATTATTAAGAATTATCAAGAATTAAAGAGGAAACATCATTGCAAATTCATAATCAAAAACTTTCCCACAAAGAAAACTCTGAGCCTGTATAGTTTCATTGGTGAAATATAACCACATTAACTAATTCAATGCAATATCAATTGGAATTCTAAGAGGCTATTTTTACAGAACTGACAAGCTGATTCAACCTTTTATATGGAAATGTAAAGATCTTAGAATAGCCAAAAGAAACTTGAGATACTGCCAGTCTTACATAGACTCTTGAGAAAAATAAAGGAGGAGATATTTTCCAACTTACTCGATGAGGCCAGCAAAACTGACACCAAAATTAGATAAACATAATTTAAGAAAATAAAATTATAAACTAATATCTATTATGAACAGAGATGCAAAAATTCACTAACAAAAAATTAGCAAAGTAAACCAAAAATGTACAACCAAGTAGGGTTTGTCTCAAAAATGCAATATTGATTAAACAGTTAAAAATCAGTGTGCGTGTGTGCATGCTAAATCACTTCAGTTGTGTCTGACTCTTTGTGGCCCTATGGACTGTAATCTGCCAGACTCTTCTGTCCATGGGATTATACAGGCACGAACCCTGGAGTGAGTTGCCATGCCCTCCTCCAGGGGATCTTCCCTGCTTGTCTTCTTGGCAGGTGGATTCTTTACCACTAGTGCCACCTGGGAAGCCCATTAATACGTAAAGCAAAATACCATATGATCAGCTCAGTAGATGCAGAAAAAGGATTTGACAAAATGTAACACCCATTCCTGATAAAAACTCTCAGCAAGTTAAAGAGTAGAATGGAAATCCCCAACCTGATAAGAGCAACCACAAAACACCTGTAGCTAAAATATTTAATGTTGAAATACTGAATGCACTCCTTTAAGATAAAGAACAAAGCAAGGATGTTAGTTTGTTAGCTTCACTTGTGTTCATTATTGTATTGAAGATCCTAGTAGTAAAATGTGCAAGAATAAATAAAAAGAAAGCATAAAATTTGGAAAAGTAAAACTGTCTCCTTTCACATATATTTATGTAGAAAATCCTAATAAATCTATAAAAATATCCTCTAGAAATAATAAGTATAGCAACAGCACAAAATATAAGATCATGTATAAAAATCAGTTGTATTTCTATGTATTGGCAGAAACAATTATGAAAATTTTAACCATCACTTATAATAGTAATAAAAATATTGAGTCCTTGAGAATACACCTAAGAAAAGGTGTATTCTTTTACAGTTCTTTTACAATGAAAAACTACAAAATATTACAGAGATAAACTAAAGAAGATTTTAAAAATGAAGAGATACATCATGCCCACAGCTAGGAAAATTCAATATTGTTAAGATTTCAATTCTCCCCAAATTTACTGGAATTCTAATCAAAATTCCAACAGATTTTCTGATAAAAACTGATACATTGATTTACCCTTTATGTAGAAGTATAAAGGTTCTAGAACAACCATAATGATCTTTAAAAAACAACAAATTTAGAGGACTCTGTTGATTTCATGATTTACTATAAAGATATAGCAATTAAGAAAAAGTGGCATTGGCATAAGGATAAGACAAACGTACCTATAAAACAGAAGTCTAGAGAAGTTGAGGAAGATTGCCCAAGATTTCATAGCTGGTAAGTGGTAGAGATGGGATCTGTACTCTAGTCATCAGATTCTAGAGCTTGCACTATACAGATTCCCTCTCCACAACTGTCTCACTGCAAACCAACTGCTTCCCATAGACCCTTTCCTGACAACAACAGTCTAAAAACTGAAAATGTTAGTAATAATCATAGCCAACATTTGTTAAGCACCTGCTACATATCAGGTACTGTGTTAAACAATTTACTTTTACTTAACCCTCACAACAGTTAAAAGAATAGCTGTTATTATCCTAATTTTACAGATGAAAAACCTGTGACTTGTCTAAGTCACATAGTGTATCAGTTGCAGAATTGGGATTTGAACCCAATACCTGCCTAATTCCAGAACCAATTGTAATAAGCTGTTTGGTAGATGAACCAAGACATAGGAAATCAAATAACCCCTAAAATGTGGAAAGTGTTTACAACTTAAAAGTTCTTTACACACATATATAGGCAAATGAATTATTCATAATGAGAGCATGTTTACAGTTGCCTTTATTTTTTATATTCTTATTTTTGATACTTAGGATGTATTACTGTAAAAATCAATGTATGTTTTGTTTTAAAATGACAGATCAGTCTTAAAGATTAGCTCCCTGTAAGCATGGATAATATCAATAAACTCATATATGCAGATGACACCACCCTTATGGCAGAAAGCAAAGAGGAACTAAAGAGCCTCTTGATGAAGGTTAAAAAGGAGAATGAAAAAGCTGGCTTAAAACTCAACATTCAGGAAGCTAAGATCATGGCATCTGGTCCCATCACTTCATGGCAAATAGTCAGGAAAACGGTGGAAACAGTGAAAGACTTTATTTTCTTGGGCTCCAAAATCACTGTGGACAGTGACTGCAGCCATGAAATTAAAAGACCCTTGCTCCTTGGAAGAAAAGCTATGACAAACCTAGACAGAGTATTAAAAAGCAGAGACAGTACTTTGTCTACAAAGGTCCATTATGTCAAAGCTATGGCTTTTCCAGTAGTCATGTATGGATGTGAGAGTTGGACTATAAAGAAAGCTGAGCACTGAAGAATTGATGCTTTTGAACTGTGGTGTTGGAGAAGACTCTTGAGAGTCCCTTGGACTGCAAGGAGATCAAACCAGTCAATCCTAAAGGAAATCAATCCTGAAAATTCATTGGAAAGATTGATGCTGAAGCTGAAGCTCCAATATTTTGGCAACCAGATGTGAAGAGCCAACTCATTAGAAAAGACCCTGACACTGGGAAAGATTGAAGGCAAGAGGAGAAGGGGACGACAGAGGACAAGATGATTGGATGGCATCACCAACTCAATGGACATGAGTTTGAGCAAGCTCTGGGAGGTGGTGAAGGACAGGGAAGCTTGGCGGGCTGCAGTCCATGGGGTCACAAAGAGTCAGACACAAAAAAGTGACTGAACTACAAAGCATGGATAAACATTTCCTAAAACAAGAATACTGAAACCCCTATGGTGCTTGTACAAGGACCTGGTCAGTCCCAAGTAAGTCCAGAGCATCTCAACTGAACTACTCCTGAGTTAAGTAACACAGTTCCAGTTTTATTTACATTAACTATTCTAAGCCACTGTTGTTCAAATTTTTAAATTGGGACCTTCCATGAAATGCTAGTGGAGACTATTTAAATCAGTTTCACTGGCCACTGATGCATCTCAACCAGCAGTTTGAAAAACCCACCCAGATACAGTTAAAGAATTTGGTCTTGTTCAAAAAAAGGTGAGAATGTTGCCCTCTGCTTCTGGCGATAACCTCTGGACCCCTGGGATGTTACATCTGGTAAGAGTGTCTTTCTTTGCCAGGGAGCCTTGGGTGCTGCAGAGTCTAACGATATGAGTTAGGGTGGGGGGTGGCCACAGCAGAGAGACCAACAACATGGCTTTAGGTCACACAGTGTCAGTCCATCTGGAGGATGAGATCAAACACATGGATAACCAATTAATCACGGAGCCCCAGAAAAGACTCTGAACACTGAAGCCTGAGTGAGCCTCCTTGGTTGGCAATTTTCTGTGTATATTCTTACCCATTGACACTAGGAGAGTAATATGACTTGGCTTCACAGAGAGAGAAAAAAAGTCAATGAAAACTCTGCATTCGGAACTCTCCTGGACTCTGTCCTATGTGTCTCTCCCTTTGGTTGATCTTAACCTGGTCCTTTCCTTCTAATAAACCATAACAGTAAGGGCAAAAGCCTTCAGTGAGTCCTATGATTCTTTTCAACCAATATCCAAACTGAGAATAGTATTGGGAACCCCACACTCAGCTGATGTCAGAGGAAAGGTGGTCTTGCATGGAGACTGTTTCCTCTAGTTGCATGGCTGGGCCTAAACCTGCACGCACTGCCCAAGACAATCATATTCACTGAGATAATCAAACATGAACACAAACCAAAATCCCTAAGATAGGCACTAAGAAACTCCAGAACACTAACAACCAGCCTCTAAAATAACTCCTAAGAAAACTCCAAGTCACTAAGTGATTTCCAGCTGACTTACCTAACTCCCAAAGGCCCCACCGCCTAATACCATCACTTTGGAGGTTAAGATTTCTACATATGAATTTTGGGAGGACACACACAAACGTTCAGAGGGTAGCACCCTCATGAGTGGGGTTAGCACCCATTATAAAAGAGGGACAAGAGAGAGCCCTCATCCCTTCTGCCACACGAGGACACAAGAAGAAGTCGGCAGTCTGCAAGCCCAAAGTAGAACCTTACAGGATAATGAATCTGCTGGCTCCTTGTTCTTGGACTTCCCAGCCTCCAGAACTGTGAGAAATAAGTTTCTATTGTTTATAAGCCACCCAGTCTATTGAATTTTTGTTATGGCAGCCTGAACAGGTTAAAACTGTACATATATAGATTAAAACTATATATTGTCACCCTGATTATTTAACTTATATGCAGAGTACATCATGTGAAATGCCAGGCTAGATGAATCACAAGCTAGAATCAAGATTGCCAGGGGAAATATCAACAACCTCAGATATGCAGATGACACCATTCTAATGGCAGAATGTGAAGAGGAACTAAAGAGCCTCTTGATGAGGGTGAAAAGAGGAGAGTGAAAAAGTTGGCTTGAAACTCAACATTTAAAAAACTAAGATCAAGGCATCTGGTCCCATCACTTCATGGCAAATAGAAGGGGAAAAAGTGGAAGCAGTGACAGACTGTATTTTCTTGGACTCTAAAATCACTGTGGATGGTGACTGCAGCCATGAAATTAAAAGATGCTCCTTGGAAGGAAAGTTGTGATGAGCCTAGACAGTATATTAAAAAGCAGAGATATCACTTTGCCAACAAAGGTCTATAGAGTCAAAGCTAAGGTTTTCACAGCAGTCTTGTATGAATGTGAGAGTTGGGCCATAGCGCCAAAGAAGGCCAAGCACCAAAGAATTGATGCTTTGGGATTGTGGTGCTAGAGAAGACTCTTGAGAGTCCCTTGGACAGCAAGGAGATCAAACAAGTCAATCCTAAAGGAAATCAACCCTGAATATTCATTGGAAGGACTAATGCTGAAGCTGAAGCTGCAATACTTTGGCCACCTGATGCAAAGAGCTGACTCACTGGAAAAGACCCTGATGCTGGGAAAAAAAGAAAGCAGAAGGATAATGGGGCAGCAGAGGATGAGAAGGTTAGATACTGACAGCATCATTGACTCAGTGGATATGATTTTGAGAAAATCCCAGGAGATAGTGGAGGACAGAGCCTGGTGTGCAATAGTCCATGAGGTCACAAAGAGAAGGACATGACTTGGTGACTGAATAACAGCACCAATATATATACATACACATCAATATACATATATATATATATTAATGATGCCTTAATGTGTCTGCTTAAATGTGTGTTTATGTGTGTATATTCTAAGCAGAGAAATTAAGATGTGACTATTCATATTACTAAAGGTAAAGAGGGTTAGAGAGAGGTTACCAGGTGGATCTTATTCATTCTCTCTGCTTTGAACTCCTGTTGTTATAACTGTTCTACACTAGCTCCCTGCTACTCAAAGTGTGGTCCTCAGACCAATAGTATTCACAATCACTGAGGCGTATTACACACAAATGCTGCGCCTCAGGCCCCACCTCAGACACTAGATCAGAGTTTATCTTTTAAAAAAGATTCTCCCAGTGAGTTGAGCTTCAATGTGAGAAGCATTTCAGGGTGAGAATTGCTGGTCTGAATCACTCCTTCACTTAATCCTACACAGCATGGTGACGCTCTTAAACAGTTTGTTCTCCACACTCATTTCATATCACCACAACAGAACTGAAATATTCTTCTAAGTAGGGCCTGCCTTAATCCCCTCAAACTTTGCTGATATGTTAAGCCTAGTATGCTTAAATCTGTTACTTTTAAGCCTCCCGGTGCTGAGTTAGTGATAGCTGGGTAAATGTGTGTATGTATGTGTGTGCACTGGGGATTCCCTGATGGCTCAGACTGTAAACAATCTGCCTGCAATGCAGGAGACCTGGGTTCGAAACCTGGGTCAGGAAGATCCCCTGGAGAAGAGAATGGCTACCCATTCCAGATTTCCAGGAGAAATATCAATAACCTCAGATATACAGATGACACCACCCTTATGGCAGAAAGCAAAGAGGAACTAAAGAGCTTCTTGATGAAGATGAAAGAGGAGAGTGAAAAAGCTGGCTTAAAATGCAATATTCGAAAAATGAAGATCATGACATCCAGTCCCATCACTTCATGGCAAATAGATGGGGAAATAACAGAAACAGTGACAGACTATTTTCTTGGGCTCCAAAATCACTGCGGATGGTGACTGCAGCCATGAAATTAAAAGGCACTTTTTCCTTGGAAGAAGAGCTATGACAAACATAGACAGAGTATTAAAAGCAGAGACATTACTTTGCCAACAAACGTCCATCGAGTCAAAGCTATGGTTTTTCCAGTAGTCATGTATGGCTGTGAGAGTTGGACCATAAAGAATGTGCTGAAGAATTGATGTTTTTGAACTGTGGTGCTGGACAAGACACTTGAGAGTCCCCTGGAATGCAAGGAGATCAAACCAGTCAATTCTAAAAGAAATCAACCCTGAATATTCATCGGAAGGACTGATCCTGAAGCTGAAGCTCCAACACTTTGGCCAACTGATGTGAAGAGCCAACTCATTAGAAAAGACTCTGATCCAGGGAACGATTGAAGGCAGGAGAAGGGCATGAGATGGTTGGATGGCATCACCGACTCAATGGACATGAGTTTTAGCAAGCTCTGGGAGATGGTGAAGGACAAGGAAGCCTGGCGGGCTGCAGTCCATGGGGTCACAAAGAGTTGGAAACGACTGAGCGATTGAACAACAACGAGTGTGCAGGCACGCATGCCCATGTTCAATATATTCAACTTTCATTATAAAAGGATTAGTGAAAGTTGCTCAGTCATGTCTGACTCTTTGAGACCCCATGGACTATCTCCAGGCCAGAATACTGGAATGTGTAGCCGTTCCCTTCTCCAGGGGATCTTCCCAACCCAGGGATCCAACCCAGGTCTCCTGTGCTGCAGGTGGATCCATTACCATCTGAACCACAAGAGAAGTCCATACAAGGATTAAGGCTTCCTTTAAAATATCTAACTGTCAAAGCATAGTTAAAATGGGATTCAATTAAAAAAAGTTCACTGAATCCATAACAAAACCCTCCATTTACTTAATGACCTTCAAAAAGGCACAAATTACAAAAATGTGTATTCTGCCTCGAGTAGGAATATTTCATTTCTCCTTTAAGAAATAGATTCTCTAAAGAAATAGGTCGTTTAGCTTCTTTATGCTCCTACTGTGTTATTCTGAGCATAATAAGGAAAGACTGAATAGAATAGGGAAATTCAGAAGGAGATATTTTATCCCTCATCAGTCATTTTTAGAATCCATTAATCAGACTGATTCCCATGGGGATTTCTACTGGTTAAAATTAGATAAAGATATATAGAGATAGAGATGCCATATATAGATTGATACTCCAGAGATCTTATTTATACACTAGATGGGTTTTATATCATACTTGCACTTTCTTTTTTAGAACCTTTTGAAATCTTTATCTCCTTAAACTTTCTCACACAGGAAGATTATCGTTTCATTATTTACATAATTTTATCAGCTCCCAGTGTTTTTAATAAATTTGAATAATGAGAACATGTCATCTAGACTTTGGAGCTAGCTTTTTAATGCCAACAATTATAACTTGCTGATAAGCCTGTCCACGAAATGAAAATTATGCAAATTTCACAGAAGCAGCTTGTTTCAAAACCAAATGAGTACATTTGTCTAAAATGCTGGAATTGTTCCTCTCTAACCTGCTCCTCTGTGTGTCATCACAGGGATCAGGGAACTGGGCTCTCTCAGTTACCAAGTTTTGAGTATGAGGGAGGCTCATCGTCTACAAAGGGGATGGATTCTACAATTTGCCTATGGTCAGTCCCTTAGCACACCATCAGGGACAGCACAGTACATGCGTGTGGTTTGTGTCTATGACTCTGTACAGTACTGAGACCCACTGATAAGGAAACCAGACAGTCCTTCAGGGCACATACTCCTTGCAAGGGCTGGCAAGAGGCCCAGCCATGCTGTTTAAGTAGTTCTCTCTCCCCATCCCCTTCCTTTTTCTCCAGCATACATGAGGAAAATGTGTGTTTAATGAGACTCATTATGCTACACTAACTTTATACCCACAAGAAACAACCTAGTTAGTTGAAGAAGGAAAAACAATCCTGGGGTAAAGGCTAGACATAACAAAAGAGTTTAAAGAAGTGTAGGTCAGTGGGAACTGCTGTGATCACAGAGGAGTTAACAAATGAGTCAGCATCCTGAAGTGTTTAGCTGCTGTCATAAAGACAAGGGCCAGTCCTGGCACCAAACCTACTGACACTGCAAATTCATCTCCAATGACCCTCCTTCAGGCATTTACTGAACATGATATATACAACACTAGTCATGGAACAATGTCAGGATCATTTGGTTATTAATGTTAATCCCTGAGCTCACTAAACATTTCTAGATGACTGAGATTTTACTTCACTTATAGGAAAAAGAGGCTGTTGGACATGGAGAAGCTTTTATGATTAGGCAGACTGGATCCTTCTTGAGGCCTCTGGACAGTTTAAGGAACCCACAGGTGTGTAGTGGGAGGGGTCTGAATTAAAGAGAACTGAGTAGATGCTGCCCTACCATCACCCCCACCTCCAAAACACACTCTCAGATGTTTCTGCCAGAGAGGAGGACTGAGGACTGATATTTTAATAAAGAAATCACATGGTCAGCAGTGGTCAAATTAAGACTTCGCTATGAACAATTTGTCTAATTCAGAATAAGGACACTCAGGAACAGAGAAAGAGGTGAATAGGACTCCATAACGCTGAATTGGCATCTTTAAGTATTTAAGTGGTCTATATGTGGTGACTAAGTTTGAGTGAGGATGAATGGGCAGCACAGTGTAATGGCCCAGCCTGGAAGCAAACAAGCCTCAGCGGAAATCCAAGCTCCCCCACTGTGTGACCGAGCTGCAGAGCCCGCCAGGGAATCTAGCCTAGCCATTTGATTTCTTTATCTGTGAAATGTAGGTAATAACAGGATTTACTTCCTAGGGATGTGAACTTTGTATGTGATGATGTATGGAATGTGCTTAGTGCACTGCTGGGAAGTGAAAAATTCTCAGCTGGAGTCAGCTTTGGTCATGTTTACTGGGCCGGGCAAGTCAAGGGGGCTGACCAAAAAACCACTTAAGGGAAACTTGGGATGAGCCCTGCTCCATCAACAGTTAAGCAAAGACATTTTCTCTCAGTGCAGAGGGAACTGTGTCCTAGGGGTTTGTTGACAAGGGGCAGGGGAGGCTAGAGAATCAACCTAGGTTGGAGTTACAGCCATCAGATCTGTATTCGAGGCAGCAGGAGTAGGGGAGACACAGAGGTCCCAGGACTCTCACCAGCCTAGCTGATCCAGCTCCCATCAGGAGTGCCTTCCTGTAAGTCCACACAACACTTAAGTAGTCTCCCAGCCACACCTGACTTCAGTGAAAGTTGGGGAATGTTCTTTTTGGGGGAGGGGACACATTGCTTCTCTGAAAAATTGAGGTTCCGTTGCTAAGGAAGGGGAGAACAGATACTTGTTTGCAGCTGGCAGTCTCTTCCACAGTCCTTGAAATGATAATTGCTGTATTGGGTGTGTGTGAGGAAGTTCAACAGGATTTAGTGTTCACAGTAATCATGTAGTCTTTGAATTGCACAGAAAAAATGAATATACATAGATTTGCTTTCATAATATAAATGTTCTTTGAAATGAAGATCAGCAAAACTAGCTTCTACTAAGTAACAAGTGTTGGTGAGGATGTGGCGGAAAGAGAGCCCCCATGCACTGTTGGTGGGGATGTATACTGATACAGCCACTGTGGGAAACAGTATAGAGGTTCCTCAAAAAACTAAAAATAGAATCACCATACAACCCAGCAATTCTAATTCTAGCTATTTATCCACAGAAAACAAAACATTCATTCAAAACAATATGTGCACACCTATGTTCACTGCAACATATAGTCAACATATGGAAGCAATCTAAGTATCTATAAGCATATGAAGGAATAAAGAAGATATGGTATATATATATACATATACACATACACTAGAATATTACTCAACCATAAAAAGTGAAATCTTGCCATTTGCAACTACATGGATGGACCTTCAGGGCACTATGCTAATAAGTTGAATAAATTAGACAGAGAAAGACAAAGAAACTATGATTTTCCTTATATGAATCTAAAAAACAAAACAAAGGAACAGATAAAACAAAAGAGAAACAGACTCATAGACATAGAGGAAAAAAAACTGATAACTGCCAGAGAAGAAATGGTTTGAGGGGTGTATGGGTGAAGGATATTAAGAGGCACAAACTCTCAGTTGTAAAATAAACATAAGGTGCAGCAGAGGGAATATAGACAATAATACTGTGATGACTTTGTAAGGGGACAGGTGGTACCTAGTCTTAATCATGATGACCATTTCGAAATGCATATAAATGACAAGTCACTATGCTGTACCCCTGATATTAATGTGATATTGTATGTCAATTACACTTTAATTATAAACAGATAAATAAAGTAGGTTTTATTATATGCTGGGACCAAAAATCAATTCATAAGTATTTAACTTGTATCTTTTCAGGAAAAGAAGGCTAATCTGTGTTTTATTACTTATTTTGTGATTTTTATTCTATTCCCCTCTCCTGTCCCCTAAGAACTGAAAGATTAAGAAATTTGAATCAATATATAAAATAATCCAGATGCCATACTTTAAAACTGTTTATATCTTGAGTGATCTCTTCAGTTGTGTGATAAAAAACATTGTTGTGCCCTAATAAACATGTTTTTTAAAAATCCTAAATTTCAATCTCTGTAAATAAAGTGTAAAGTCTTTGTGAACAATGTCTTATATTTATATAACGTCTTTTATTTCTATTTTATTCCAAAGTTATTAGGTATTAAAAATATTTTAACATATATTTGAAATATTCCTTTCTTACCAGGTACTTTTTTTGAACAGCAATTTTTTTCATTTTTTAAAAATTGAGCTATAATTTATGTAAAGGAAAATTCATCCCTTTTAGTGTACAGGTCCATGAGTTTTGATAAATATATGTGGTCATGTAACTATCACCACTGCAATCAAAGTATATAACAGTTCTGTCAATGCCCAGTTTTATCTGTGCTCCTTTTTAATCAACCCCTCCCCTTGTATTTGGCAATTACAAATGTAGCTGCTATAAACATTTCTATACAGGTTTCTGTGTAAATGTAAGTTTTGATTTCACTTGAGTAAATACCTAGGAGTAGTATTGCGGGATCACCAAATACTCATTCAAAGCCCCAAATCAAAAGTTAGCTTAGATATCAAGTTTCTATTAAGCACTTTGACAGTCATCCCCAAAGATCTGCATAATAATAAGTTACTAAAAAGAGAAACCAATACTTTAAGATATAGCCCAAGGGACATTAATAAAGTAGGTTACAAGTAAAGGGACAAAATGTATCAGGATCCATTTTACATTGTGAAGTAAGAGGAAATATTAGATGTTGAAAAGCAATAAGGAAATACATGGTTTTAAGATAGATGTATTCCCATTGGTGCTATAATTTATACTTCCTTCTCTTACTCTTCCTACAAATCACATTTCTGAACTTTAAAAAGACTGTTGAAGAGAATGCAGATGACTTTCAGAGGTCATGGTGCATTCTGATGTTTGCTTCTAAAGAGGAACTCACTGTGATAAATGATACAGTAAACCTTAAAGAAATGTTGGGATTTTCTGAACCAAATAAGACGTATCACTCCTTCCTAGAATCAGAACTAAAAGGAAACTAAAATACAATCTCATCCCGCTCTCTCGGTTCACCAATTAGAAGAAAAGCAAAGTCAGAGAGGAGAAATCACTTGCTCACAAAGTGAAAGTGAAACTCGCTCAGTTGTGTCCCACTCTTTGCGACCCCATGGACGATACAGTCCATGGAATTCTCCAGGCCAGGATACTGGTGTGGGTAGCCTCTCCCTTCTCCAGGGGATCTTCCTGGTTCGATTCCCGACCCAGGAATCGAACCAGGGTCTCCTGCACTGCAGGTAGATTCTTTACCAACTCAGCCACAAGGTAAGCCCAAGAATACTGGAGTGGGTAGCCTTTCCCTTCTCCAGGGGATCTTCCTGGTTCGATTCCTGACCCAGGAATCAAACCAGGGTCTCCTGCACTGCAGGTGGATTCTTGACCAACTGAGCTATCAGGGAAGCTTGCTTACAAGGGGAAGGCAAATAGAGGGGTGGATAGAATAGGAATTCAAATATAATCCTGTTATATGAAGGCAAACAGAATACACCACCGCATAATATGCCATTTTGGCACACTGATATTTTAAGTTACTTAAGAAACAGCCAGAAGAACAGTACTGTGTATATATGCCAAGGCTACTCTCTCAGTTTACCCTACCTTCTCCTTCCCTCACTGTGTCCATGTGTAAAATAGATATAGCTAGCGGGAAACTGCTGTATAGCACAAGGAGCTCAGTCCGATCCTCTGTGATGACCTAGAGGGGTGGTATGGCGGGGGTGGGAGGGAAGCTCAGGAGGGAGGGACACGTGTACACATACAGCTGATTCACACTGGTGTGCAGCAGAAACTAACACAACATTGTAAAGCAATTATATTCCAATTAAAAAAAACCCACTACTGTGACCGACCCTCCTTTGTTCCACTGAAAGCAGCAAATATATTTCCCATGGAAGGGTACTCTCCCTTGATCTGGCAGGAAGGCATCCTTATTGCCAGGAATAGGGAACTGAGGGGTGAGAAGATTGTTTAAGCAAACCTCGTTACTTCTTCACTAATTAGTTACCCTAAGTCCAAAGCCCTTTGTTTTGTCAGTTTTTCCCAAATGTATTATTTCTTTGTCTAAAAGATACAGAAGCTGCCTGTTTAGGTCAATTCTTTTGAGTTTTATTTCTATGAAGTCTTGCACATACAAATTTAAATTTGTTTTTCTCCTGGTAATCTATTTTATATCAATTTAATCAATAGACAACTAAAGAACCTAAAAGGGAAGAAAGAAGAAGGTTTTTCCTCTACATATATAAATATTAAATTCTCAATGGCTCTAGCACATAGACCCATATCACAGGTATAATGTTTACCAAGGAAAACAGGAACGAAAGGGATAGCTCTGTGGTTTTTTGTCTGTTTAAAGTAAATATTTTATTACAGCACCTCAGTAATTCTTTTTTCTAATTATAGGATGTACTGACTGGAACTAGAAATGAGGGAAAATAAATCAACTGCAGGGTTTATATTGATAGAGAACTCAACCAATGAGTAACAATTTTCTATCACAGGTACAGAATGGGGGAATACCGCTGGATTTCTTTTAATTTTGAAGGTGCATAGATTTCAGTAAAAAAAAAAAAAAACAAACTAGGACTCATTCTCATCTTGTGCTTACTCAGTTGTGTCTGACTCTTTGTGACCCCACAGACTGTAGCCCTCCAGGCTCCTCTGTCCATGGGATTCTCCAGGTGAGAATACTGGAGTGGGTTGCCATGCCCTCCTCCAGGGGATCTTCCTGACCCAGGGACCAAACTCAGGTCTCCCACACTGCAGGTGAATTCTTTACCATCTGAGTCACCAGGGAAGCCATGGCTATGAAAGCAGTAATCTCATTCATGACAGACCCACCCTCATGACCTAATCACCTCGCAAAGGTCCCCTCTCCTAAAATCAACCCGCTGGAATTAGGTTTCAACATCTGAATTTGTGGAGGACACAACAGTCTATAGCACTTGCTCATCAGACATTTATTCATCATATCATCTATGTTATACATAACTCAAGAGAAGCAGAAAATAAAGTTGAAAACTTTATTTTATTCTGTGCTTGGTCACTCAGTCGTGTCCGTGCAACCCCATGGATTATAGCCCACCAGGCTCCTCTGTCCATGAGGATACGCCAAGCAAGAAAACTTCATATCCCACTCTGAATCTATGTGTATACTTATTTTACTTTGTAATGTTTATTCAGAAGAAATGCTGGTGGAAATGCAATAATTTGGGCCTGTGGCTAATGTTTACATTTAAAAGTTTAAAAAGCAAATTACAAATATGTATCATATGTATGGAGTTCTGATACTGACATGGATATGAGTGATCTACCATGGGAACCTGGTCATTAAGTACTTTTAAAATATAACCAAATTCAATTTTGCATTCAAGTCTGTTAGAATTTATGTCCTTGGTTCCCAAATGTCATATCTAAATGTCATGATACAAGATAAGAACAGGCCCCCTAGCTTTGAAATGGGTTGAGACAATAAAGAACAGAAATGGTAGTACATATACATATTAAGAGTGAAAAGCATATAAATGTCATTTATAGTTTCTACTATCAGAAATTTATTATTTAGAGCACAATACAGTGAAGATGCTTTTTACCTCCAACAGTAGTTATGAAATTAATTATTCAAACATTCTCTTGGGCACAATACAAAATTTTTAACCTATAACTTAGTAATATTTCAATGAAAATATATACATGTGTCGAAAAACAGTGAGAGAGAAAATATCATTATAAAATGGATGGATTGCCATTATACACACAGCAAACTATCCCATTTGTTTTTAACTGGCTTGTTAGAAATAAATACCCACTATTCAATCTTTGCTATGTAAGACCACTAGTAATTAATAAGTTTTAAGATATGTAAGGGCTTCCCAAGTGACTCAGCGGTAAAGAATCCACCTGCCAATGTAGGAGATGCAGGAGACACCGGTTTGATCCTTGGTTTAGGAAGATCCCCTGGAGGAGGAAATGGCAACCCACTCTGGTATTCTTGCCTGGAGAATCCCAGAGGAGCCTGATGGGCTACAGTTCATAGAGTCACAGAGAGTCAGACACAACTGACCGGCTGAGCACACACAAGATACATAAATCACGAATATTAACCTTTCAGTATTTTTGGAAAACATTCTTCAAACAAATAATGTACAGGTTACCTTTATATTTTTCATCATTTAAAAATCATGTAACAAAAATATGCACACAGCTTTGCAAAATGAGGTGAAACACACACACACATCCTGAAGCTTGCTCTAACTTACATGTCCAAGAGCCAGAGAAATCAATCAGTACTTGTAGATATTCTTTATTCTTAAGTTCTCTTTGTACTTATTGACTAACAGATGTACATTTAAAGTGGAAGAGTTATTAAAACTTCAGGAGAATCAAATTTTCGACTTCTGAAATAACAGAGCTTCTGGATTCAATATGGAAGATCAAGCAACTGGGAGTCATGGTTTGCTCTATTTCTTCACTGACATGTGGACTAAGTGGTGAAGTAAACCATTTGCCAGAAACTCCTCAGTATAATAGAGAGGAAGGAGACCCAAGACTCCAAGACGTGTGTTGTGGGTTTTATCTCATATGAACTATTCACTGACCTTCTGAGAGGGCAAAGCTGACTCTTCCTTCACCAGAACACACTGCAGGGCTGGATAAGGGCACAGGAGAGCATCTGAACTGGGGAGCCCTCTGTGGCTGGGCACTGTTCTGGGCTGTGTGGTCTCTGGCTCTCCTAGAGCTTCGGTGAACTCCCAATACCCTTTATGTCTCTGTTAATAGCCCCTAGACAAGAGTCTCTCTGTGGCCAAGATCTCTGAGACCTTAGCCCAGGGCATTCTCTGATAAAGCTAAGGAAATTAAGACAAGAGTAACTAAGGAGACTAAAAGGTACCCCACATCCAAGGTAAGGAGCAGCAGCTGCACTTTGCTGGAGCAGCCGTGAAGAGAAACCGCACGTTCAAGGTAAGAGAAAACTAAGTAAGACAGTAGGCACTGAGAGAGGGCATCAGAGGGCAGACAGACTGAAACCACAATCACAGACAACTAGCCAATCTGATCACATGGACCACAGCCTTGTCTAACTCAATGAAACTAAGCCATGCCGTGTGGGGCCACCCAACACGGACGGGTCCTGGTGGAGAGGTCTGACAGAATGTGGTCCACTGGAGAAGGGAATGGCAAACCACCTCAGTATTTTTTCCTTGAGAACCCCATGAACAGTATGAAAAGGCAAAAAGATAGGACACTGAAAGATGAACTCCCCAGGTCGGTAGGTGCCCAATATGCTACTGGAGATCAATGAAGAAATAACTACAGAAAGAAGGAAGGGATGGGCCCAAAACAAAAACAACACCCAGTTGTGGATGAGACTGGTGATAGAAGTAAGGTTTGATGCTGTAAAGAGCAATATTGCATAGGAACCTGGAATGTTAGGTCCATGAATCAAGGCAAATTGGAAGTGGTCAAACAGGAGATGGCAAGAGGGAACATTGACATTCTAGGAATCAGTGAACTAAGATGGACTGGAATGGCTAAATTTAACTCAGATGACCATTATATCTACTACTGTGGGCAGGAATCCCTTAGAAGAAATGGAGTAGCCATCATGGTCAACAAAAGAGTCCGAAATGCAGTACCTGGATGCAATCTCAAAAACGACAGAATGATCTCTGTTCATTTACAAGGCAAACCATTCAATATCACGGTAATCCAAGTCTATGCCCCAACGAGTAATGCTGAAGAAGCTGAAGTGGAACGGTTCTATGAAGACCTACAAGACCTTCTAGAACTAACACCCAAAAAAGATGTCCTTTTCATTATAGGGGACTGGATTGCAAAAATAGGAAGGCAAGAAACACCTGGAGTAACAGGCAAATTTGGCCTTGGAGTACAGAATAAAGCCGGGCAAAGGCTAATAGAGTTCTACTAAGAGAATGTACTGGTCATAGCAAACACCCTCTTCCAACAACACAAGAGAAGACTCTACACATGGACATCACCAGATGGTCAGCACCGAAATCAGATTGATTATATTCTTTGCAGCCAAAGATGGAGAAGCTCTATACAGTCGGCAAAAATAAGACCGGGAGCAGACTGTGGCTCAGATCATGAACTCCTTATTGCCAAATTCAGACTTAAATTGAAGAAAGTAGGGAAAACCACTAGACCATTCAGGTATGACCTAAATTAAAACCCTTATGATTATACAGTGGAAGCGAGAAATAGATTTAAGGGACTAGATCTGATAGACAGAGTGCCTGAAGAACTATGGACAGAGGTTCGTGACATTGTACAGGAGACAGGGATCAAGACCATTCCCATGGAAAAGAAATGCAAAAAAGCAAAATGGCTGCCTGAGGAGGCCTTACAAATAGCTGTGAAAAGAAGAGAAGCGAAAAGCAAAGGAGAAAAGGAAAGATATTCCCATTTGAATGCAGAGTTCCAAAGAATAGCAAGGAGAGATAAGAAAGCCGTCCTCAGCAATCAATGCAAAGAAATAGAGGAAAAATACAGAATGGGAAAGACTAGAGATCTCTTCAAGAAAATTAGAGATACCAAGGGAACATTTCATGCACAGATGGGCTTGATAAAGGACAGAAATGGTATGGACCTAACAGAAGCAGAAGAGATTAAGAAGAGGTGGCAAGAAAACACAGAAGAACTATACAAAAAAGATCTTCATGACCCAGATAATCATGATGGTGTGATCACTCACCTAGAGCCAGACATCCTGGAATGTGAAGTCAAGTGGGCCTTAGAAAGCATCACTACGAACAAAGCTAGTGGAGGTGATGGAATTCCAGTTGAGCTACTTCAAATCCTAAAAGATGATGCTGTGAAAGTGTTGCACTCAATATGCCAGCAAATTTGGAAAACTCAGCAGTGGCCACAGGACTGGAAAAGGTCAGTTTTCATTTAAATCTCAAAAAGGCAATGCCAAAGAATGCTCAAACTACTGCACAATTGCACTCATCTCACACGCTAGTGAAGTAATGCTCAAAATTCTTCAAGCCAGGCTTCAGCAATACGTGAACTGTGAACTTACAGATGTTCAAGCTGGTTTTAGAAAAGGCAGAGGAACCAGAGATCAAATTACCAACATCTGATGGATCATCGAAAAAGCAAGAGAGTTCCAGAAAAACATCTATTTATGCTTTATTGACTATGCCAAAGCCGTTGACTGTGTGGATCCCAATAAACTGCGGAAAATTCTGAAAGAGATGGGAATACCAGACCATCTGACCTGCCTCTTGAGAAAGCTGTATGCAGGTCAGGAAGCAACAGTTAGAACTGGACATGGAACAACAGAATGATTCCAAATAGAAAAAGGAGTACGTCAAGGCTGTATATTGTCACTGTACTTATTTAACTTATATGCAGAGTACATCATGAGAAACACTGGGCTGGAAGAAGCACAAGCTGGAATCTAGATTGCCGGGAGAAATATCAATAACCTCATACATGCAGATAACACTATCCTTATGGCAGAAAGTGAAGAGGAACTAAAAAGCCTCTTGATGAAAGTGAAACAGGAGAGTGAAAAAGTTGGCTTAAAGCTCAACATTCAGAAAACTAAGATCATAGCATCTGGTCCCATTACTTAATGGCAAATAGATGGGGAAACAGAGGAAACAGTGTCAGATTTTTTTTGGGGGGGGGCTCCAAAATCACTGCTGATGGTGATTACAGCCATGAAATTAAAAGACGCTGCTCCTTGGAAGAAAAGCTATGACGAACCTAGAGAGCATATTAAAAAGCACAGACATCACTTTGCCAACAAAGGTCCATCTAGTCAAAGCTATGGTTTTTGCAGTAGTCCATGTATGGACGTGAGATTAGGACTATAAAGAAAGCCGAGCACCGCAGAATTGATGCTTTTGAACTGTGGTGTTCGAGAAGACTCTTGAGAGTCCCTTGGACTGCAAGGAGATCCAACCAGTCCATCCTAAAGGAGATCAGTCCTGGGTGTTCATTGGAAGGACTGATGGTGAAGCTGAAACTCCAGTAATTGGGCCACCTCATGCCAAGAGTTGACTAATTGGAAAAGACCCTGATGCTGAGAAGGATTGGGGGCAGGAGGAGAAGGGGACAACAGAGGATGAGATGGCTAGATGGCATCATCGTCTCGATGGACATGAGTTTGGGTGGACTCTGGGAGTTGGTGATGGACAGGGAGGCCTGGAGTGCTGCGATTCATGGGGTTGCAAAGAGTCAGACACGACTGAGCGACTGAACTGAACTGAACTGAACTAAGGAGAACTGGAACCACAGACTTAAAGAGGAAGGAGCCCTGCTTGAAGATAGAGCAGAGAGAAATCTTCTAGGGAAAGCAGAGGAGCCACAAGGTGCCGCCATCTCAACCTCTCTATTGCCAGCCCTAGGATACCCCAAGCTGATTATATCAGAGAAAACAGAACGTTCTCTCTGATGGACTCTCTCAGTTAACTCTTTCACTGCAGCACTCTGGACAGTCCCTACACCCCCTGGCTCCCCCAACCATACCCAGAGCTCCCTGCACTGCTGCCCAGGCCCAGCCAGCTCTTCTCTCCTGCTGATGCTCCTGCTCACAACTGCTCTGTCCTCTTTTTGAAGAAACTGACTTGTGTGGGTCAATTGTCCACAAGACCAAGGCCCTTTGAACACTCATTACTGTTCTTCATCACCTCCTGTAATAAGAGAGGATTTTGTTAACTAGGATTTTTGCTCTATACCTCCTAAGAGAAAAGCAGGTAAAGCTGGAAACCAGACTGTACTTCCCAAGGGGCGGCACCCCGCAGGGAGGGTCATGGATCAGGAGAGAGTTGCAGGGAAGAAGTAAAAATTAAGGAGGAAAAGGAAGGTGGGACAGAGGTGAGGAGAGACTAAGAGACAGAGGGAAGATAATGATAGGAATAAACAGGAATGCTGAACAAAGAGGGGCAAGCCTGGGGAAATACTTTGGGAAAACAGATGAATGAACTGGAATTTTAGTATATTTTTCTCAATGATATGCAATAAAGCCCAGAGTAACCTCTTTAAGGGAACCTAGAACCAGGATTGATGTTACTCGGCAAGATTTCCAGAGCTGGTTTTGGTTGGAACAGTGGAGGCAGAGAGCAGGTTTTGACAGGCCAGGGAGTAGAGGCAGGTTTCAAGTCCAACAGTTATTCTCAGTTGACATCTCCAATGGCTTAAGTTTACAAGCAACACAGTCTTGCAATAATGCTACACAACAAGATCTTAATCGTGATGATGCAAAATATATAAATCGAGGTTAAATTGTATAAAATCATAGAACATTCTCTAAAAAGCTTACAGGACTGCATCCCTTATGACCTTGGTTTTTTAAAATAGAATTGAAATAACACACCATGTGTTATTTATGTTCACTATATATGCAAACTGAGGCTTATCTTTGCAAACAAAACAAACTAACTCACATAGCCCACAGTCTTTGTATCACCCCTGGTGCAGTGCCGTCTCAAAGGTCTGTTCTCATCCCTCCCACTACGCTGTGTCATCTTTTCTGATCCTTATTTAAAATAAGCAAAGACAATGTAGTAAGGGGTGTCCAGGCCACAGATGACCTGTGGTTCATTCTATTGAGAAAATCTGCCATCTTTGATGGAAAGGAGATAAGGATTCTAATTCACAATGACTTAGCAAGAAAGTTCCAGAAGCAATGATGAACAGTAAACTGACACAGTAGTCTACGTGTGCCCAGATCACAACCAGTCACCAGAATAAGAAATGTGAAAAATACAGAACAAGGAGAACAATGGAGAGTTAAGAAATAGCTTAAATAGAGAGATGCATGTAGAAATATACACATATAAACTAATGGTTTATAGGGCTTCCCTGATAGCTCAGTTGGTAAAGAATCTGCCTGCAATGCAGGAGAGCCCAGTTTGATTCCTGGGTCAGGAAGATCACCTGGAGAACAGATAGGCTACCCACTCCAGTATACTTGGGCTTCCCTTGTGGCTCAGCTGGTAAAGAATCCACCTGCAATGTGAGAGACGAGGGTTCGATCCCTGGGTGGGGAAGGTCCCTTGGAGAAGGGAAAGGCTACCCACTCTAGTATTCTGGCCTGGAGAATTCCACAGACTTTATAGTCCATGGGGTCTCAAAGAGCTGGACATGACTGAGCAAATTTTACTTGCACTTTCAATGGTTTATAAATTTTTATTTCTAAGACAAAGAATAAAGAAGGAGCATTTAAAATGTTATGTTGGTCAAGGAGTTTAAAAGCACCAAAATAAACTGCCAAAGAATCTAAAAAGCTCAAATAAATACAACAATTTAAATTACAGACTAGCAAAAATGCAGCATATCAGATATATAGAAGGATGATAATCTTCTCAGCTTTGAAGCAACAGACACAAAGAAAAAGATCATGATTTCCAAAAAAAACCCTCTACAATTTAAACATTTACACAGTAGAATAAGAACAAAAGCAAAAAGACAAAGACTGATAGAGATACTTGCATTAAATATAATCAATGTCAAAATCTGTACTATTTGGAGGGTAGAGATTTAGTTACTCTATTACGATTTGGAGGTTTAGAGATTTAAATCCTAGGACCCGATTTCTAATCTCTAAATTCCAATTATTAGCCGAGCAACTTTGAGCAACTTACTTCTCTTTAAGCCTCAGCTTCCTCATCTATAAAATGAACACATAAGAATTCTTAGTTCACGGGGCTACTGGGAGCATTAGCATCATGCCTGGCACATGACAAAGGAAGGACTGAAGAAGTAAGAGCTATGAAGGTGACAGTACTTCTGGATAAACAATTCATCCAAGAAGTCAAAAGAAAACTGAAGTTTTTATTCCCTGTCAACAAAATTGGAGCATTTCTAAATGCCATTTTATACTCCCAAGCTGCAAAATAATATAACACCCAAGGTTGGCAAAGCAATTGACCACGATGGTATATTAAACATTATGACACTTTTAGAAATATGGTAAAATGTAGTAGAACTGTTATTAGCATTTACATTCATTTATATGATAACTACTCAAAAGTATACTAATTCAATGTGCTGCTGCTGCTGCTGCGAAGTCGCTTCAGTCGTGTCTGACTCTGTGCGACCCCATAGATGGCAGCCCACCAGGCTCCCCCGTCCCTGGGATTCTCCAGGTAAGAACACTGGAGTGGGCTGCCATTTCCTTCTCCAATGCATGAAAGGAAAAGTGAAAGTGAAGTCGCTCAGTCGTGTCTAACTCTTAGCGACCCCATGGACTGTAGCCTACCAGGCTCCTCCATCCATGGGATTTTCCAGGCAAGAATACTGGAGTGGGTTGCCATTGCCTTCTCCAACTGAGCTATGAGGGAAGCTTTAATAATGCTGCAGTTAAACATGGAAGCAACCTAGATGTCCATCAACAGATGAATGGATAAAGAAGCTGTGGTACATATTGGAATATTGGAATATGTACCACATATAATAATGAAATATTATTTAGCCATAAAAAGGAATGCATTTGAGTCAGTTCTGATGAGGTGGATGAACCCAGAGTCTATTACACAGAGTGAAGGAAGTCAGAAAGAGAAAAACAAGTATCATATACTAACATATATATATGCAATCTAGAAAGATGACACTGATGAAATTATTTACAGGGCAGCAGTGGAGACACAGACATAGAGAACAGACTTACAGACACAGGGGGTGTGGGAAGGAAGGAAAGGGTGGGATGTATGGAGATAGAAACATGGAAACTTATATTACCTTATATAAAATCGATAGCCAATGGGAGTTTGCTGTATGACTCAGGGAACCCAAACCAGTGCTCCTTAACAATCTAGAGGGGTAGGATGGGGAGGGAGGTGAAAGGGAGGTTCAAGAAGGAGGGGGATATATGTATACCTATGGCTGATTCATGTTGATATTTGGCAGAAACCAACACATTTCTTTAAAGCAATTATTCTTCAATTAAAAACTAAATATACTTAAAAAAAATTAAAAATACCACAATTATACTAAGTGAAAAGTTGCTGTTGTTCAGTCACTCAGTCGTGTCCAGCTCTTTGCAACCCCATGGACTGAAGCCCGCCAGGCTTCCCTGTCCTTCATCATCTCCCAGAGCTTGCTCAAACTCTTGTCCATTGAGTCAGTGATGTCATCCAACCATCTCGTCCTCTCTCGTCTCCATCTCCTCCTGCCTTCAATCTTTCCCTGCATCAGGATCTTTTCTAATGAGTCGGCTCTTTGCATCATGTGACCAAAGTATTGGAGCTTCAGCTTCAGTGTCAGTCTTTCCAATGAATATTCAGAACTGATTTCCGTTAGGGCTGACTATTTTGATCCCCTTGAAGTCCAAGGGACTCTCAAGAGTCTTCTCCAACACTACAGTTCAAAAGCACCAATTCTTTGGCACTCAGCCTTCTTTATGGTCCAACTCTCACATCCATACATAACTACTGGAAAAACCATAGCTTTGACTATCCGGACCTTTGTAGGCAAAGTGATGTCTCTGCTTTTTTTTACAGTAGTGAAAAAAAAATCAGTGATTTTAATTTCCTATTTATAAGTCTTACTAAGATCTTTCTAAAATCTATATTTTTAAAAAAATTAATCCTCAAAATTTTTCAGTATGTATAATTCTATCTTTGTTGGGTCAAGCTAGCCTTAATTCATTATAAACTGCAGCTAACTTTGGGACATTTTTCTATGCAATACCATGCTTAATAATATTTTAAAATCAGATTCAGGAGATATATATCACTATTTCACCTCTTTATCTAGTTAGACAAGTTCCTAAAATCAAATATAATTTTGTTCCAGATGTGGAAAAAGATTTTCAAACTGGGTACATACTGACCATATATATGGCAATACAGAAATCTATTTGCAATGTTCTGAGGATTATTTAAAATACCGACTAAAGAGAAGATTTTAAAGTTTAAATTAAAAATATAGACTTAAGCATGATTTTTGCTTGCAATATAATATGGTATCATTACATACTTATATAACATCTATAATAATAAAAAAGAAATATGTATATACATCAATTGCCATGGAATATAAATAATTTCTTGTCTCATAAAACAAGATATGTGGTCAGTGAGTGACATTTTGTAGGAAATATAATAAAATATTTTCCATGGATGTGACAGAGTTTCATAAGACTTTTACCAGTTATTATTTACTTATTGACATAATATATGCATGCATACATACATATATTAACTTCCCCAACATGTAGAGTAATCCACAGGGACAAAGCTAATGGTCACTGACAGCAAATAAAAACATCTATAATTTACTGAACTTTTACTATGCGTTGGTCAGAATGCTAAGCCATTTACATGAATTATTTCATTTAATGACCCCAACAGCCCTAAGTCAGGTGCTACCTTCATCAGCTTTTGACTATGAGACACCTGGGGTGTGTTTCTATGAAAATATCTTGTTCAGGCCATCATTCCATATTTACTGCAAGGGTGCAATTATTCTACTGGAAAATTGTGTAGTTCATTTGAGATATTTCCCTAAAGGGTTGTAATTATTATACCTCATCTTAGAAAATGACATAATCACTGTTTGTTTGTTTGTTTTTTAAACTCGCATTCTCCTCCAGGTCTCCAATATAATAGTTTCCTTAATTGCTGGGGAAAATAGAGAATATAGGAAGAAAGAAGAGCATTTTTAAACCATTGACAGCCCAGGGCATCCCTCTTTAGAGAGCAAGCATATGTAAAGACAATCTGTCTCCTGAAAATCAGTCATTTTCCTAGATAGTCAATTATCTATATGTGCAAGTCTAAAGCTATAAACATCATTTTTGCCAGTGCATTCTAAATGCTAAGGGATCGTAAATTACTCTGGGTTTTGAGCTTTTCAAATCACTCTAGCTTTTGAATTACCACTTTCAACAATCCAGTCTAGTAAATTATTTAGATTTATATAAAAGCATAGACTGGAATAATTTTTATCATATCTAATTGCTCATTTCCAGTTACATTTCAACAGATAATACAGAAATTGGGTTAAAAGGCACTTTGTTGTATACTATTTGTAATAGTGAAAAACTGTAAACAATTAAATGTGTCTCAGTTGATTAAATGCATATATGTTGGCATCTACCTAGATAAATGCCTATAAACACCCAACTGTAAATAGCAGTGATTTTTGTAAAGCAGGATATGTTGGGGAGGTATGGGGGAGTCTCATTCCACATCGTACATTTCTGTATTATTTGATAGTTTTACAACCATCTTGTTTCACTTTTTCAACTTTTGCAAAGACTTTAAAAAAAAAATTCTAAAAGAACAAGTTAGTGCCATATCAAATAGGATTGAGAAAAACATGTCAAAACTCCTTCATTCTCTTCTGCAGTTCTACAACTGACAAGTTCATGAGACTGTGGCCAAAATGGCTTTCCCCTTCTGTTGACTCTGTCATTTGAAATATCTACTCAAACTTTACTAACACTATCTTAAGTAAAATTCTGAAGGTCTGTCATTTCTCAGGTGAGAGAATCAAGTATTAACTCATTCTTACTATCACAATTATAAAGAGCATAAAGTAGGGTCATTTATGTATTTAATATATATTAATTTTACTCTTTACATTGCACTTCCAGTTCTGTTTAAGTCTTCTCTTTCTTACCACAATAATAAGAAATATGTGGGACCTGACTTAGCACATGGCTTCAGCATCTCAAGCAGAGTGATAAGACAGACTGTGATCTAATGATCATACAAGAAAAAGAAATAAAAGGCATCCAAATCGGAAAGGAAGAAGTAAAACTGTTACTATTTGCAAATGACATGATACTATATATGGAAAATATATTTTTTCTAAAGCTTTCACCCCCAAATTATTAGAACTAGTAAATGAGTTCAGGAAAGTTGCAGGTTACAAGACTGATATACAGAAATCGGTTGCCTTCCTATACACCAATAATGAACTATCAGAAAGAGAAAGCAAAAATATATTACATCAAGATCACATCAAAAAGAATAATACCTAGGAATAAACTTAACCAAGGAGGTGAAAGACTTATACTCTGAAAAATATAAAACAGTGATGAAGGAAACTGAAGATGGTACAAAGATGTGGAAAGTTATTTTGCGCTCTTGGACTGGAAGAATTGTATTGTTAAAATGGCCATACCCAAAGAAATTAACAGATTCAAGGCAACCCCTATCAAGACAACCACCCATGACATTTATCAGAGAACTACAACAAATAATCTAAAATGTGTTTAGAACCAAAAAAGACCCCAAATTGCCAAAGCAATCCTGAGAAAAAAGAATAAAGCTGAAGGTATCGCGCTCCCTGACTTCAAATACTACACAGCTGTGTGCTCAGTCGCTTAGTCTTGTCTGACTCTTCGCAGTCCCATAGACTATAGCCCTCCAGTCTCCTCTATTCATGGGATTTTTTTTTCTCAGGAAGAATACTAGAGTGGGTTGCTATTTCCTCCTCCAGGAGATCTTCCTGACCCAGCGATGGAACACCCCACCTCCCCACCCTTGTCTCTTGAATCTCCTGCATTGGCAGACAGATTCTTTAGCACTAGTGCCACTTGGGAAGCCCCTATGGGAATCAAAATACCAAAGAACTGGAAAAAAGCAGACCTTGGATCAGTATTGAGAGCCCAGAAATAAAAGTATGCACCTGTGGTCAATTAATCTGCAACAAAGGAGGCAATAACATACAGTGAAGAGAACATAGGTAGAACATTCTTTGACATAAATCATAGCAATGCTTTTTTGGATCTGTCTCCTAAGGCAAAAGACATAAAAGCAAAAGTAAACAAATGGGACCTGATCAAACTTAAAAGCTTTTGCACAGCAAAGGAAATCATCAACAAAATAAAAAGACAACCTACCAAAGGGGGAAAGATATTTGCAAACGATATGACTGACATGGAGTTAATATTAAAAAATATGAACAGCTCATACACCTTAATACATCTAAAAAAACCCCACAAAAGCAAACAACTCAATCTGGCACAACACCTGAATAGCTATTTTTTCAGAGAAAACATAAAAAAGAAGATGACTAAGAAGCATATGAAAAGATGCTTGACATAGCGAAGCATTAAGAGAAATGGAAATCAAAACTACAATGAGGTATCACCTCACACCTGTCAGAATGGCTATCATCAAAACGTTTACAAATAACAAATGTTAGTGAGGATGTGGAGAAAAGGGAATCCTTGTACACTGTTGATAGGAATGTGAACTGGTATGGCCGCTGTGGAAAACAACATGGAGATTTCTCAAAAAACTAAAAATAGAACTACTATATGATTTAGCAATTTCTGGGTATACACTCAGAAAAAAATGAGGACATCAATTCAAAAAGGTATATGCACACCCATGTTCAAAGCAGCACCATTTAAAATAGCCAAGATACAGAAGCAACTCAAGTGTCCATCAACACACTTAAGAAGATGTGCTGTACATACGCATATGTGTGTGTGTGTGTGTGTGTGTGTGTGTGTGTGTGTGTGTACACACACAGGAGACATAAGAGACATGGGTTCAATCCTTGGGTCTGGAAGATCCCATGGAGGAGGGCAAGGCAACCCACTTTAGTATTCTTGCCCAGAGAATCACATGGACAGAGGAGACTGGCAGGCTACATTCCATGGGGTCACAAAGAGTCAGACATGACCGAAGTGACTTAGCACATATGCATGCATATACACACAATGGAACATTACTAAGTCTGAAGAAAAATGAAATTCTGTCACTTGCAGCAATGTGGATGCACCTAGAGAATATTATGCTTAGTGAAATAAGTCAGACAAATACTGTATGATATCACTTATTTGTGAAATCTAAAAAGTAAAACAAACAAATGTATACAGTAAAACAGGAACAGATTCATAGATCTAGAAAACAAATTAGTGGTTACCAGTGGGGAGAGAAAAGGGTGAGGGGCAAGATAGGAGCGTGGGTTAAGAGGTACAAACTATCATGTATAAAATAAACAACAAAGATACATTGTACAGTACAGGGAATTATAACTGTTATTTTATAATAACTTTAAATTGAGTATAATCTATCAAAACATTGAGTCACTAAGCTGTCCACCTGAAACTAATGCAATATTTTAAGTCAACTATACTTTAAAAAAACAACAGACTATGATCATAATCACCGTTTAGAAACACAGCATCTCTTAAGGGTCAGAACTATGGGTCAGCCCCAATTTAAAAGGGAGTATAGAACTTTTTCATCATCCCATATAGAAAACTTTTTTCTGTCTCCTCTCATCATTCTTCTTGTCTCTCCCTCTATATATATATTTAGCACAAACCTCAGACCGTTCTTTAGTAACAAATTTTAGCACTTAATCAGCTTTACTGAAATCTAATACAAATCCTTCACCTGTCATCTTAAACTGATTTCACATCATTTTTTTTTTTGAGAATTAACTCTGGATTTGCACACTCTGAAATAATCCCAAAGAAACCAAACATTAAGAGATTCATAGATTAAAAAAACACAGAAAAGAACTCTTACCCTGACGTGTGCAAAACACCCCAAACAGTTGGGGAGAAAATAGAAAGCCTAGTTAAGCTGAAATTTCCAATCCCTGAACATTTAGGTGATAAACATCTAGATTATCTTTTATTTCTTTTTGGCTACACTAGATCTTCGTTGCTGTGCATGGGCTTTCTCTTGTTGTAGTGAGAGAGGGCTGCTATTTGTTGCAGTGTGAGGGCTTCTCTTGTTGCAGAGCACAGGCTCTAAGGGGCACGGGTTTCAGTGGTGGCAGCATGTGGGCTCAGTAGTCGCTGCTCGCGGGCTCTAGAGTGCAGGCTCAGCAGTTGTGGCGTGCAGGCTTAGTTGCTCCGCAGTATGTGGCATCTTCCGGGATCAGGGACCAAACCAGCGTTCCCATCCACTGCACCACCAGGGAAGTCATAGATTATCGTTTGATTTAAATATTTTTCTTTATCTTCTCTTTATATAAGTTTACATTTAAAAACAGAACCATTAGTATTTGTTCATGTGCAAATATTTACCAGTAATGTTGTCAATAATTTTAGAAAGTCTCTTTTGAAGGCAGTAGAAATCTGTTGCAAATAAATCAATTTTAAAATAATTCACTAACTGAGTTTTAAGACAGTTTACCAAAGAAAATGTGGGTACTTTCAAGTAAACTTTTTTAATTCATTTTTTTATCTTCCAGTTTTATTGAGACATAACTGATATGCAGCATTGTATAAGTTTAAGGCGTTCATTGTAAAGATTTGATTTACAAACATCATTAAATGATTGTCATACTAAGTTTAGTGACTATCCATCATCTCATATAGATATAAAAGAAAAGAAAAAGAAATATTTTTTCTCATGATGAAATTCTTAGGATTTACTCTCAACCACGTTCATATATAACATATACCAGTATTAATTATATTACTCATGTTGTACATTACATCCCTGCTGCTGCTGCTGCTGCTAAGTTGCTTCAGTCATGTCCGACTCTGTGCGACCCCACAGACGGCAGCCCACCAGGCTCCTCCGTCCCCGGGATTCTCCAGGCAAGAATACTAGTATATACTTATAACTGAAAGCTTGTACCTTTCAATCACTTTCATCCAATTCCCCCTTCTCCCCACCCTTCCTCACAGCCATAAATCTGATCTCTTTTCTATGAATTAGTTTGTTGAAATATAATTGACCTGCAACACTATGTTAGTTTGTGGTGCACAACATTGTGATTCGATATTTCTATAAACTACAAAATGATCACCAAGGTAAGACTAGTTACCATTCGTCACCATAAAATAATATTATTATTGACTATATTCCCCACGCTGCATATGTCATCTTCATGACTCATTGATTTCATAACTGGAAGTTTGTATCTTCTAACCTCCCTCACCTTTTTCTCTCATCCACTACTCCCTTCACGTGTTCTCACCCCTCTGGCAACTTCGTTTGTTCTTTCCATCTAGGGTTCTGTTTCTGTTTTTTTTTTTAAGTTTATTTGTTTTGTCTTTCATAGTCCAGGTGCTTGTGCATGCTCAGGTGTGTCCAACTCTTTGTGACCCCATGGGCTGTAGCCTGCCAGGCTTTTCTGTCCATGGAATTTTCCAGGCAAGAATACTGGAGTGGCATATAAATCAAATCACATAGCATTTGTCTTTCTCTGCCTGACGTTTCACTTTAGCATAATAGCCTCAAGGTCTATCCATGTTGTCACAACTGATAAGATTTTGTTCTTTTTTATGACTGAGTAATATTTCGTTGTGTGTGTAGTATGTGTGTGTGTGTGTGTGTGTGTGTATCACATCCTCTTTATCCATTCACCTATCAGTGCACATTTAGGTTGTTTCCATATCTTAGCTATTGGGAATATTGCTGCAATGAACAGAGTGTGCATATATCTATTCAAATTAGTGTTTTTGTTTTCTTTGGAAAAATACTCAGAGGTGGAATTGCTGGAGCTATTTTTAATTTTTTGAGGAACTTCCATACCGTCTTCCATAGTGGCTTCACCAATTTACAATCCTACCAACAGCATGAGGGTTTCCTTTTCTCCATGCTCTCACCAATACTTGTGATTTGTTGTCATTTTGATAACAGCCATTCTGATAGGTGTGAGGTGATATCATTTACTGATAAACATTTCATGTCAGTTTGAAATATCCAAGCATGGAAAGAGCTCCTGCTGAACCAACAGTGGACCATCACTGTCCAGGAGAGGAAAGAATTTCAGTGCTGGATGGAATTTATGACTCTCTCTCAAATGGCCAGTTACAACATACGGAAGTTAAATGAGGCCCCTTAAAGACACAACAAGATAATACTTATGTTTCTAGTTTCCAGGGCTTTTTCTCCCCAAGATCACACTGGAGTCTTGCTAAAAATTAAATGCTTAGAAAGGATGTTAATAACAGACAAAAACTTTAATATATCCAGAATATAGAGAGCAAAAAGGTCAAATTTTCATAGAACCCAAAGCAAAAATCCTACAACCTAAAAATTGGCATAAAAGTCCAAGTTCAAACAAACATAAGAAGTGGTCTTAGAGTCATTGGGATACTCAACTGAATGACTTCCTGTAGAACAGCTGGACCAATTATAGGCTCCCTCCCATCACCAACCATCATAACTCCCCCAAATAATTAGCTGACGGTGAAAAGGCATTTGGCTCTGTGCTAAAACCTTAAGATTTGCACCAAACAAAGCATGTTCAAGGCTGGGAGACTTCCCTTTTCCTAGTGTTCAGGTCAAAGAGAAGTGGGGTGGAGACTGTGGTAACTCCAGACCTCCGCTAGGCGCAGATGGAGGTGGACAGAAAAGCTGGGTCCAAGAGCACAGCTGTCCTTACTTCAACAATTGCGGTGATAAACAGAGACCTCAGTGAAATAGAAAATAAAACAGCAACAACAGAGTAGACTTGATTAATAAAATCAAAGGTGGGTTTTTGAAATAACAATAAAGTAGACAAAATTTCTTTAAGCTTAAGACCAGAGAAAGAAAACACAAATAAACAATATTAGTAATGACAAAGGGGACACAACTACAGATAAAAGAAGATCTTAGGAGCCTACTATCCTACTATTAATATATATGAAGGTCTAGATAAAATGAAAGCTTTCCTAGACAATAAAATTATACAAATTTACCCAAGAAAAGCAGAATAATTGAACAGACCAAAAATTATAAAGATAATAAAACTTCTACCCAGCATGAAGTTACCAAGCCCGGGCAGTTTTATAGTCGAGCTCTTCCAAACCTAGATTAAACAGGGATTCCAATGTTATTTAAACTGCCCCAGAGAACAGAAAGCGGTATCATCCCAAGTATTCCTATAACCATTAACACTAATGGTTATGAAAGCCAGATGACGACAGTGGAAAACTACAGAAAACTATTCTTACAGGCCATTATGAAATAAAATACATAAGAGCAAACTGAATCCTAAGAATAGTAAATAGGGCTTCCCTGGAGGCTCAGTGGTAAAGAATTTGCCTCTCAATGCAGGAGACATGGGTCCGACCCCTGATCCAGGAAGATCCCGCACGTCACAGAGCAACTAAACCCATGTACCACAACTACTGAGCCTGTGCTCTAGAACCCAGGAGCCACAACTACTGAAGCCCATGTGCTCTAGAGCCCACACCCCACAACCAAAGAAGCCACCAAAGTGAGAATCCCGCACACCACCACCAGAGAGTAGCCCCCACTTCCTGCAACTAGAGAAAAGCCTGTGCAGCAATGAAGACCCAGCACAGCCGAAAATAAATAAAAAAGAGTAGTGTATTAAAAGAATTGCATATCACGACCAAGTAAGGCTGTCAAAAGAATGCAGGGACAGTTCAACATTAGAGACTATCACAAGCATACCTCATTTTATATTCTTAACTTTCCTGCACTTAGTAATTATTGCATTTTTGTTTTCACAAATTGAAGGTTTGTGTGGCAATCTTGCCTTACACAAGTCTATTGGTACCATTTTTCCAACTGCATCTGCTTACTGCATGTCTCTGTACCACATTTTGATAATAACTACTTCAAACTTTTTCAGTATTGTATTTGTTATGGTGATCTGTGATCAGTGATCTTTGATGTTACTATAGCAAAAAGATTACAACTCACTGAAGGCTCAGATGATGGTTAGTATTTTTTAGCAATAACATATTTTTAAATTAAGATGTGTACACTGTTTGCTCATAGACATAATGCTATTTCAAACTTAGTACTGTACTATACTGTTCTCTATGGTAAACATAACTTCAAATGAACTGGGAAACAAAAGAATTTCTATAATTCACTTATTGTGATATTCACTTTATTTCCATGGTCTGGAACTGAACCCACAACATGTCTGAGGTGTGTACGTATAATTATTTACTACTATACTATATTAAAAGAGAAAATTCTATGATTTTTATTGCCTCTTCTATTGGAAAGAGCTTCAGTTGTAGATTATATATTCCATGAGGGCATGGCCAGAGATATCCTATTTATCATTATATTCTGAGAAACTAGCATGCTCCTTCCTTCACAAAAATTTCCTCATACTCCTCTGAGGAAAGAGGGGTAAACAAAACCCAAGTCCTGGTCTCTCAGATCCTACGGTCTGGTCAGGGAGATAGACAGTGAACAATAAACAAATTAATATACAGTTGTAGGTAGTAAAAAGAAGAAAAATTAAGTAAGGCGAGAGAGTGAGACAGAAAGAGAGAGTGACCAGCGTGGTCACTTTAGAGAGAGAAGACAGAGAGACCTCTCTGATGAGGCGACAGGGGCACAGAGATCTGCATGAAGGGAAGGAGCCAAGCACAAACCTAGGGGAAGAGCATTCTGGGCACAGGGAAGAACAAGGGCAGAAGTCCTGAGTCAGGAACTTGCCTGGATATCTGAGAAGCAGCAGTGGCCAGTGTGGCTGAAGCAAAACGGCTGGGGCAGAAATGAGGTCAGAAGGGTGGCTAAGGGCCGGAGCATGCAGGGCCTGGCCAAGACTTTGAATTTCATTGCACGCACACTGGGCAGCTATTGGAAGGTTGAGAGTAAAGTGAGTGATGAGACTGATAAATTTTTAAAGGATCACTTTGGCTGCTGTCATGAAAGAGATTGCAGCGGGAGCAAAAATGAAACCAGAAAGATCAGTGAGGAGACTATTAGTGAGGCCCAGGTGAGAAACACTGTCTTGGACTGGGTGGGATGGGCCCAGATGTGTGCTCAACAAGCATTCATTTAATGAATGTTTGTTTTTCATTTCTTGATCTTATTTGCAGGAAATTTCTAAGTAACAGTTTTGTCAGCAGAAGTACTGGATATCAATAACACAGAATCTTAAACATAGAAAGCATTTTCTATCGCTTCACTTTGGAGAAAAGCACAGGCACAAGGAATGTCAACATTATCTTTTCTTATTAGAAGAGACCGTGACTGAACATTGGTTGACATGAAGCAGAAATTTAAAATCTGGCAATATAACACTTTCTTAGTTTGATCATTAGATCGGGATAGCCAACTCTTTTAGTCCCCATAGGATGCTCCAGGAGAAAAATATCTTGTTAAAATAACTTTGGCAAGTGCTAAAACCACAGCTAAGACTGACTGGGTGCTAACCATAAGCCAGGTCCTCTGCAAAAGCCCTCTACATTTTATGTCGTTTGAGCCTCACAACCACTCTAAGCTGTAGTGTGGCAGACAAACTAGTTCTCCCTTTGTCTCTGCTGCGGATGCTGAGTCACCTGGAATCCCCTCCCATGAAGGACTTGTTGGCCCAGGTGGTCCACCTTCAGTTGTCAGTTTCTTCAGGAGTCTCTTCAACTCCCAAGAGTTGCCTTGCCAAAGGTCACAACTATTCCTGGGCTAGCCCATACCTAATAACTGATGAGTACAGCAATATAAAGGCCTGGCCATACCATCTCAACAGCAACCTCCGGGGCCCACCGAGGCTATCATGGGACCAGCACTGTGGCTTGACTTTTCCTTCTGTCCTCCCATCCATTGCTTTTGACCCATAGAGCACCCCTTAATAAATATCATGCAAGTTAAACTTTGTCGCAGAGTCTGCCTACTAAGGAACTCACCAAGGATGCTCCTCTTCTTTCTCAGAAATAGAACATTTAAATGTCAGCTGCGCATGTGGATAACTGCTGGGTACAAAGGCTGCATTTCCCAGCTTCCCTGGGAGCCAGTCACGTGTGACCATGCAACGAAGCTCTAGACAACAGAATGAACATGGAAGTGGTATGTGCAATTTCCAGGAAGTGGGAAGAGAAGGCTCCTCCTCCTGCCCCCCTTTCTCCTTCCTGCCAGCTGGGATGCAGACATGAGGGCTGGAGTGGGAGCAGCCATCTTCTTGAGGATAGCAAAGCAACAAGATAAAAAAGAGACTCTGTGCCAGTCATCAATTGGGGCATTTTACACTTAATTCTGTGAGGTAGGTAATAATGTCCCACTTCACAAATGAAAAAACTGACCAAGAGTTAAACACTGGGCCCAAAGGCAAACTGAAAACAAGCAGCAAAACTAGATTTGAGTCCAAATCTGACTTCAAAGTTTATACTCTTATATCCAACTGAGCCTCTGGGAGGAAATTTAGTGATAATTTTGCTGAGGAGAAGTGCAAATTATGATTATCCATTTCTTTCATGCACATAATTAAGAGATATGGATGTTCAAATCAGTACACAGACTTTAAATTAGCTGCAAGAAAGAAGTTTTCAGTTGTAAATATTGTAGGAGATTAGAGAAGAGAGGACAGAGAGAGATGGCTCCTTCCACGGAGAGCTGAGAGATTAGGCATTGTAAATGGGAAGTAACTATCTAGTGATGCTTCACCTAGAAATACAGATATCAGCTCAGAAATCTCCTTCTAGGTCTGCAATTTCTTCCTAAACAATAACTCTGCCAATGTCGTCACATTCATCAATCAGCAGTCATGATTGTTTAACAGTTGTGTTACATTACTAAGCAAGTCACCTGAAGCTTGCTTTAATGTAGAATGCTGCACCTCCTATTAGATTTGAAGCCCCTGCAAGACAAGAATCATGAGCTAGTCATCCTTAATCTTAAATGCCCAGCACTGCAACTAGCACAGAGTAGGAACTCCACAAATACTTGGCAAAACTGCACTGAATTTAAGAAAAGCTGTGGATTCTATGGGTTTCATCAAAACTGCCCTAAGTTCCATAATCCTGATGGCAGCTGGAATCCTGGAGCACGAGGCATTTCAGAGACTATTCAGTGCCAGGACATTTCACTGGAGAAAATATCATTTGAGTGAGAGCCTGTCAATTTCATTTGTATAGCCCACAGGGTCCTAGTTAACACTGAGTAAGAGAGATCCCAGTTTTCATTTACAAATCTGAAATTAATTCAATTTTCAGCTTTGCTTGCCTGGTCAATTTAATTCTAATCCTCAGGTTGAAGAGGTAACACAAATGAAACTATCAGAGCAGAAAGACAGACTGCAGTGTCACTGCCCAGTGTACAGCTCTTTTATACATCAAGGGAACTGTGAGGATACTGTATCAGTCAAAAGAGTACTGGACAACTGTGAAAAACAGCCTAACCCCAAATACGATTTGTGCCTGTGTATGTGTTAACACACACATACACACATGTATGTGATAGCTAACATTTTATAGAAGGTATTTTGGAGCAGGCATTCTGAAAATGGCATTAACGAAATTTCATTTTCACAGAAGGTATCTTGCATCCCAAATTATTTGCATTGTATTTATTTATGCAATTAGCAACAGAAATGCAGCAGATAAACAGCTGGTGAAGATTAAGTGAGGCAGAGAAGTTATATAACTTAAAGCCTGGCTTTTGAATAACAGTAGACAGGCTGGGAGACATCTGCAGTTAATGTATCTGCTCCAGTATGACTAAGAAGTGGTTGCCTGGGGCACTACAGGTGACATGGTGACTCAGGGGATGACACGGAATGAGCATGATGGGAGGGAGAGAACTGGATACCACAAACCAAAGCACGCTTAATCTAGTCAGTCCAGATTGTGGGCTTTAGGGATAATCTGGAGAGAAGGTGGCAAACCCAAACTGTAATTATAACTGCAAAAGTCTGTAGCATACCGTTAAGACTGTTGTTGTTGTTTAGTCACTAAGGCGTGTCTGACTTTTGCGACCCCATGGACTGTAGCCCACCAGGCTCCTCCATCCATAGGATTTTCCAGGCAAGAATACTGGAGTGGGTTGCCATTTCCTTCTCCAGGGGATCTTCCTGACCCACAGACTGAACCCAAGTCTTCCTGTACTGGCAGAGGGATTCTTTACCACTGAGCCACCTGGAAAGCCCAGTCATTAAGATTAGTGTCATAGTAAATTACATAGGTCAGATGACAGGGTTCAGTTTCTCCTAATTCTTTTGCCATCTCCACAAAGTACTAGTTAATGGAACCTCCTAAGGAACAGGTAAGGGATTTTGGAAGTGACTACTTGGGTGCTTACATCAGTTTAATCTACCAAACAGCATAAAAGGGTCTCCTAACAAACGGATCAGCCTCCACATGAACATCATGGGAAAGCAATAATTTGGTAACATGTACAAAACATGTACATGCTTTGTAAGCATGTACAAAGCTTACAAAGGCCTGGAGCAGGAAGACCATGCAGAGTGGAACAGGAAATAGAGGAGACAGAGTTAGAGCAATAAATGATGTTTATTTTTAAGTGAATATGGGCCACTGATGACGTTGAAGAGCTGCCTGGAACACAAGTCATCCTGGTTCACAGTGACTGTTGTTTAGTCGTTCAACAAGAATCAAGTAACTCACATGTGCCAGGCACCATTCTATGTATCAAGAGAAGAAAGAAAACACAACAGTTACGGTCCCTGCAGGTAAGAAGCTTATATTTCAGTAGATAAAGGAAGAGGGAGATGACAATGATTATCTACTCTATAAAGAAAGCACATAAAGTAATGGCATAAACAGTGATTTGGAGGGGGACCATTACTATCTAATCAGGAAAGGTCTCTTGGAGGAGATGAAAACGTGCTGAAACCTAAACAAGAAGGAATCAGTCACACAAAGTCTAGGGCAGAAGGAACAGCAGGTGGGAAGGCTGTGACACAGGGTGAGCTGGGCGGTGCTGAGGACCAGGGAGCCAGTGAGTTGTCCAGCAACTCACAGGACAGCAAGAGAAGAGGTTAAACCAAAAGCCAGAGGTCATGCAAAGAGATTGGATTTTTTTTATCTGCAATATGATGCCATAAACAAATTTTGAGCAGGAAAGTAACCTAAAAACTCTCTGGCCATGATATAGAAAATAGGAAGACAGAGGAGGACTCAGGGAGAAGGGTTAGAAGATTACTGACCAACTTCAGGCCATTCATGATGGTGGTTTGCACTAGAGGGGTAGCAGCAGAGTGAACAGAATATTAAAGACAAAGGATTTGCTGGGAAAGAATGGAAGGAATCAAAGATGATGATGCCAGGGTCTTAGGCCTGAGCAAGTGGATGAAGGGTGATGCCATGCACTAAAACAGAAAGACTGGAAGACAATTATGTTGAAGGTGGGGTGAGGGTGAGAGAAGATCAAAGGTTCTGATTTGACCGTGTCAGGTTTATATTCCGAGATGAAGCTGTTATGCGAGCACTTAGATCCATGAGTCTTGAGTTCAGTGGAAGCATCAAGACTGAAGATGCCAACATGAGTGTCAGAATGAAGACGATAATTATAGGTATAGAACTGAGACTACGGATAGGGGAGGGCCCAGGGGCATTTCAACACTGGGAGGTCAAGTAGTGAAGCCTTCAGCCAGGGACACCAAAAAGGCAACAATGGAAAGGGGAGAGAAGCCAGAAGAGTGTGAAGGTCAAGTAAGTGACGGGAGGAACATGTTCTAAGAGGGAAGGAATGATCAACTGTATTGTGTAAGGACAGAGATGTGACTACCCTGGATTTGTGAACATAACTGATAATGTTAACAAGGGCAGGACTGGGGGAGTGATGGCAAGAGAAGCCCAGCTGGAGCTGACTGAGAAGAGAACAGGAAGTGAGGGGTGGAAAAGAGGGATGCTGGACTATCTTTGCACTAAGGATCAAGAAAGTTAACAATCTGAGGTCTTAGTGTTAAGAGGTTCCCCTAAGAATTAGTGCAGATTTCCTATGAAAAAAAAACAAAGGGCATGAAAAGAATCACTCATCAATTCATTCAGTCAGTGCCCAGGTACTGTAGAGCTCACAGCTCAGTCATTCAACAGGAACCAGGAGCCGTGGAACAAGCTGTCCTCAGTGCATAGATGTCAACCTTTAAACTGACCATATGACAGTCCCAGTTTATATCTGTTGGCCTAGCATAACTATTAAGGATTTTCGAAGCATCCTGGTTTGGATAATAAATTATATACCCTTTCTCTGTTTATAGTTCACTGTCTCCTTATCCAACACTGGACAAGCCCTATCACTTAAGTGAAGTTAAGATCACTATTTAAGTTAGATAAAAAGCTGCCAGGGCTTCCCTGATAGCTCAGTTGGTAAATAATCTGCCTGCAATGCAGGACACCCTGGTTTGATTCCTGGGTCAGGAAGATCTCCGGGAGAAGGGATAGGCAACTCTCTCCAGTTTCTTCACCTTCCCTTGTGGTTCAGCTGGTAAAGAATCCACCTGCAATGTGGGAGACCTGGGTTAAATCCCTGGGTTGGGAAGATCCCCTGGAGAAGGGAAAGGCTATCTACTCCAGTATTCTGGCCTAGAGAATTCCATGGACTGTATAGACCATGGGGTCGCAAAGAGTTGGACACAGTGAAAGAGCGACTTTCACTTCACTTCAGAAAGCTGCCCAAGACTGGTTCCAGGCAAGAAGCTAAGGGCAAATATCTGAGTGTATCAGTAGAATATTAATTTACTTGGGAAATAGTAAAGGTTTCATCATACCAAACATTCTAATGCAAAACCATATTGTCAAGTCTAAGCCTAAGTCTAAGTCGCTTCAGTCGTGTCCGACTCTGTGTGACCCCATAGACGGCAGCCCACCAGGCTCCACCGTCCCTGGGATTCTCCAGGCAAGAATACTGGACTGGGTTGCCATTTCCTTCTCCAGTGCATGAAAGGGAAAAGTGAAATGGAAGTCACTCAGTCGTGTCCGACTCTTCGCGACCCTATGGACCGCAGCCTACCAGGCTCCTCCGTCCATGGGATTTTCCAGGCAAGAGTACTGGAGTGGGGTGCCATTGCCTTCTCCCATACTGTCAAGTACTGAACCCTAAATTACTAAAACATAATGTAACAGTTAATATTAAATCACAGTGTATAAAAAATGGTGGTGTGCTTAGAAAAAGACCTAGGAAGACCCACATTAAACTGTTTATTGCAGCTGCCCACAGGAAGTGAGAGCCTGGGTGGATGGGGGTGGAAATTCTTTAATTTTATACACTTCATTAGTTTTCAATGTTTTATTTTTTTACAGTGAACATACACTGCTTTTGTAATTCAAATTTTTAAAATTCATTTAAACTGATACCTAACCATTTCTCAAAAATATGAATCTGTGACAGATCAGGTGAATGGTATCAACATCTGTATTTCCAGATCTGGTCCCATATTACTCAATGCTGTTGCCTCTGACACATAAATTGAAGTGGATCCAGATGTCCTCTGCAGCATCTTCTATGGCAATACTCAAACCTCGAATTATGGTGAAGTCTCCTGACATCAATACTAATTCATCAGAGTCTCCTGACAACCCACCAGGTACACACTGCAGCCAGACTGGCTCATATAAATCTTTGCCAGTTTATTTACAAAGTCCTGTCAAACTCTGGTGGCTTAACTAGCTTATCTGTACACTGCATTTCAGTTAATTAAAATAAGTCATTTACCACCTTCTTGGCTAGTGTGGTTCTTAGCTGCTCAGCTTTCAGCTGCAGACCAAGACCCACAAAGCCAAAATCTTATACAGTCTCTGCAGTTCTCATGGACACACAAACCTGTCCCAACTCCAGCTCTGTGATGCAGAAGCAAGAAATTCCAGTGCAGCTCTGTGAACCCTGTTTACAACAGAAATCATCCTACATTTTTCCAAATCATGCTAAAAGTCTAAGTCATCATTACCCACATGTGTTCGCATTATGTAGATATGAACATGACATATCTCAGTTGGAATCAATAAATCTTATATCTGGATTTACATAATTTTGTATGATTTTCATCTGTATAGAAGTCAAAATCTCACTAATTTTCCAAGAAAAAGAGATAATTTTAAGTAGAATCAAATATATGCAAATATATACTGATCTAGAAAAGTTTAGAGATATAAGAATCCTTAAGAGATAATCTATCTTTTTAATAGATGAAACAGACTCAGAGGAGATAATGGCTTGCCTAAGATGACACACAATGTCCAGAGCAGATCTTGAACTGGAATCTGGTCTCCCGACTCTTAGCATCTCTGTCATGTTGCTTGCTTTGAACAAAATGAATTCTCATGGACACTCCATAAAGAGATATTTATGCAAATTGACTATACAGTGTTAACCTGTTGTTGTTCAGTTGCTAAGTCATGTCTGATTCTTTGCAACTCTGTAGACTGTTGCCCATCAGGCTTCTCTGTTCTCCACTATCTCCTGGAGTTTGCTGTTATAATCTATTTAATGCAAACAAATTGCTTACAACTGTTCTTACCATTGTGTTGTTGCCTGATGCTCTGAAAACCTTTTAAACGAGGTAATTCAGAAGAATAATCATAATCTCCACTCATAATCAGAAGAATAGCAATGGGGCAGACTGAGAAAAGGCCTTGCATGTACTCCTTGAGATGTATTTCTCAGCAGGTTCTAGAAATAAAAAGCCAAAATACTGCTAAACGGCTTGATTATCTTACAGGAGCTGAATCTTTTTAATTAAAAAGTGAGTACCTGAATGTGGTATCTCCAAGATCAGCTAAAGCTAAACCAAAGGCTTTCATTGTTCTTCAAGACCAATGAATCATCAAAACTGTTTTTCAGATCTATTTAAGGACCTATGATGAGATCTGAACCTGGATATCACCAACCAAAGAGAGAGCTTCAAATATGATCTCGTCCAGGCTACTTTTCAGGAGGTGATCTGAATCAATGTAAAAAATTTACCTGGAAGACAATTCCACAATTTCTGCAAAGCCTAAGAATCTTTATCTAGAATGTAACCTCTACAGAGGGTTGTAAGTAGAATTTAAAATTAAATAAAAAATATTTCTTCCAATACTTTTATGCAAGTTAAAGGTATCACAATAGTGTGTGTACATGTGTGTATCATATATACATATAAGTATATACATATTTCACATTACCTAATTACCACAAGGTCCAATAAATATGCGTTACATAGAACTGAGCTGAAATAGAAACAGTATACATAATCTGCATGTAAAGCTTTTTAGATTCCAGACTAAAAGTATAAGCTTGAATGGTTTTTTATATAAAATGCGCTTTCCAGTCGTGGTAGGAGAAGGCAATGGCGACCCACTCCAGTACTCTTGCCTGGAGAATCCCAGGGACGGGGGAGCCTGGTGGGCTGCCGTCTATGGGGTCGCACAGAGTCGGACACGAATGAAGCGACTTAGCAGCAGCAGCAGCAGCAGCAGCAGCAGTCGTGGTAAAAATACCCACAGAGATGTTATTTATTTTTATCTAGTAGACTCTATTTTATTATCATATAATAAAACTACAAAACTATCTCTGTGTTGATCAGCGGGAATTTAGGTTTTTTCCTAGTGGCAGTTTCTTCTTCACTGATATATATCCTAAATGGATTAGGGGTTGTCAAGCTGTCATGCTAACACAAAATTAAACTGTGTTACTGCTGCAACGGTTAATACCATGTCACAAAGTGTCAGATAGAAGAGTCATGCTTCAAACAAACAGCAACAGCAAATAGATGCTCTACAAAAACCCACTTTGATTGCCTCACTCATGGACAGTAATTTTAACGAAACAATGTAAATGCAGGCTACTCTGCTGGAGATTTAATATATTAGATGCTACTCTCAGCTGTAATTTTAAACAAAGAGGAACAGACGATGATCCTACTAGCAGAAGAAGTATCGGTTACAAAGATCCTATTTGTGGTAAACACTGGCACTGCACAAATAGAATAAGGCATAATGTTAAGAGAAGTAGGAGAGAATTCTGAAGTAATAAGGATAGTTACACTGAAAATTTTTAATAAATCTAATTAGAAAATCACCCTTTGGCAACCAATGGTGATTAAAGCATGAACTGATACTAAAACTCCTGGGCGAATGTTTGATGAGAAACATACATTTACACAGTCTCAAAGTAATTTATCACAAGATACTTATTGATTACAAAAGAAAAAATAGTAACTTCGCAGTAGAGAAGTCTGACAGACACCACCTACACCAGATGACCAAAGCTAAGGCCGTCAGTAATGGTGCAAATCAACATTCTAGCAGATGAAGGAAGGAAGGAGGAAGGAAGGGATGAAAGGGGGAGGTGAAAAGGAGAGAGCAAGAAAGAATATTAAAACAAAATGGCAAAATATTAACATTTGGGGAATCTGGGAAAGGGTATCTAGGTATTCTCTGCATTAGTCTTGGAACTTTCCTATAATTCTATTAATTAAAAATAAAAAGTAAACTAAAAAAGAAAATAGAATGTATGTATATAAAGAATGGTTCAGGTTTTCTTAAAAATTAAAAATAATAATTGACTAGTAAATACTTATTACATGATAGAGACAGTGCTCGCTTGGTGCTACAGGAACTACATTAAGAAGAGTGCATGAAATGTTCTTGCCCTTAAAACTTATAGAGGAAAGAGGACTGATATAATAAAATAATCAGAGAACAGTTCAAAAGAATAGCTACATCCTTAAGTGCTAAAGATTACACGTGTGCATAACTAATTCATAACAATTTTAAGCTACTGTTTAAGATTTAAAATAATGATAAACCATACCCAAAGTTTTAAGATCTATCAACATTTCTATTCTTACAAACACACTTGTAAACAACTTCTAAAGATATATATGTCTGTATAACTACACACAATAATTTAGAGGCCGGATATAATAAAATATTTACTGCTTTTACAACATATATAACCACTTGGATTTGAAATGCTGGTACTTTTTCCACTCAAAGTAAGATATCCAGAAAACATTATTATAATAAAATGGAAAAGAGAAAAAAATATCCTCATGATGGTGAAAGAAAAAAAAATTTAAGAAAAGGAATAAATATACACTGCCAGCACAAACTATTCATAGTTTGCTATGGGAAATTAACCATTTGCAAATAAGCCTGCATCAGCAACTAGAGGCAAACAAGAGCAATTTAAGGTTAATGTACTTCAGATTCTTTATACAAGTGGAGTGCTCCAAGGTTTCACAAGCAATAGAGATAATGAATTTATTTATGACTACTTTGGGGGAATCAGATGTTGAGTTAATTATTAGTTCAACTTTTTTCCTCTTGGCCTAATATCATTAATTCCATATTTGCTTTAATTGGATCTCATTCGAAATTTCTGATTTCATAATGTGTGACTAATAATATTTCCACCATGTCCACTTTGTGCCAGTTTGCTTTTGTATTAGGAAATTATACAGACTTGATCTTATTTTACATGCAGAGAGAGACAGAGTACACATGGTTGCTCTTTACAACATTTCTCAAACGGCAGAATGAAAAGAATTAGCATGGGGTTTGAATTATGACCTTGGACAGGTTATTTAACTCTTAGTCATTTTTGCCAACCTAAAAAAAGAAAATGTTGGTTAAAAGGCAAGAAGATATGATCAAAGAGGAGAAGCCCAGGGGCATGATCATGACCTTATCTCTCAACTACCACTCCACTCTTGGGTCAAAACCTTAAGAGATGTTACAGAACCACCAAGATGGTTTTAGGAGGCCTCTAGGTGGGGGTCTTGAGCCTCACCTCCCGGCCTCAGCCTGGCAGAGGAGGAGGCTGAAGGCCTATCTGAGCCAATCCGCCCCCTAGTGTGCTACAGAAAAAGCAACACAGCACCCTGCTCCAAGACTGTGGAGGCTTTTTTTTCCAACGGAAGTAATGTTATTCCCAATTTGTACCTTAACCATTTGGAATTACATTCACTCTTTTAGGCTCCTAGTATTTCACATCTAAGTTTTACTTGTGTCTTGGAGAACAGACACCAATATCAGCTACCCCACATTCCCATGAAAAAATAACACAGACACATCCAGCCATATACAATACTTTAAATTTATCAATATTCCTTAATAGCAGACTACCAACTTAAAAATAAAAGAAGTGTGTAATACTTCCCTGAGTATATCTTGTTTTGTAGTCTTGAATGTTAGAATCATGTTAATGTTCCACACAGTCAAATATAAAATTAAATTGACAAGGATGGGGGGAGGATCCTAAAACTGAATGCAAACTAAAATAAATGAACCCAGCTGTATTTAAAATGAATAACATTACCATACTGAAGTTTTAAAAATAGAACTAATCCTAGTAACTTCTGAACACAGAACTTTGACTACTCTCAATGTAAAGAAAAATAAAAGAATCGCAAAGAATCTTGAATTCTTCGTAGTAGGTTTGTTTTTTATAGTCCTGGGGTATAGCAATCCTGAAACTATTTTAGGTATATTTCAGGACTGATCAAATGAGCAAATGTATTAAACCAGGCTTCTTACAGTGGAAGAAAGTGAAAGTGTTAGTCACTCAGTCGTGTCGGACTCTTTGGGAGCCCATGGACTGTAGCCCACCAGACTCCTCTGTCCATGGGATTCTCCAGGCAAGAATACTGGAGTGGATTGCCATGTCCTCCTCCAGGGGATCTTTCCAACCCAGGTATTGAACCCCAGTCTCCCATACTGCAGGCAGATCCTTTACCATCTGAGCCAAAAGTAGAAGAAGGAAGATAGAAATAAGAATGGGGGAAAGCAAGGAAGGATTTGGGGTGAGATTCTAAGATGTACTGGAAGTATAAGTATAAACTCAAGGCTTAACAATATGTCTCCATCTTTTTAGCTGCACCTATGTGGCTGTGGAGGTATGTGCATTTCCAAGCTCCGTCTGCTGAAAAGGTCAAGGAGCGATGACATACTGGCACAGCGATGACTGCAGTCCTCAATAAAAGGACCAGGGCTCCCTGGAGAAACACTCAATTCCAGTGCTGGGGCAGGGAAAGTACAAGATGGACTTGGAACAGCTAATTATGCCAAAAAGCAAGAAAAGCAATTTTTAAAAATTGTAAGAGCCTATCAAAAGGATGCAGGAAATCAAGGGACTTCCCACTAGCCTTGGGGATAGTTTGAGCATCCAAATAACTAAGAGCAGGAGGCACGGTTTTATAGCAGAGTACTTACAAATATGGAAGGAATGACGAAGTTTAAAAAAAAAATCATAAATTCAGACATAAATTAGTAACGATGGACTCTAAATATGGGGATGGGAAAAGCTTGATGAGGAATAAGATGTTTCTATAGTATTAAAATACTTCCTCACAAATTACTTATTAATAGTAACTATATAGTGCATAAAATGGATAGCACTGTAATGATAAAATTTAACATTGCCAGTGAAAGGCAAATAAAGACCCTGCAGCTCTGGACAGAAGGCCCCATGGAGGACTCATATGACTCCTGAGGTGAACTCATGTCACTCCTGAGGTACTCCAGGCAGAAATGCATACTCTGAATCTAAGCATGAGGAAACATCGGATAAACCCAACTTGGAATTTATTCTGTAAAATAACTGCCTGGATTCTTCAAAAGTATCAGTTTCTTAAAAGACAAAAAAAGAAAAAAAAAAAAGGCTGAGATGTCTTTCCAGATGAAAGGAGACTAAAGAGACATGACAACTAAGTTCAACACATGATCTGAACTGGGACCTATACCAGAGGAAAATGCCCTAAAGGAAATTATTGGGACTTCTGAATGAATTAGAATATAGACTGATTTACAGAATTTATAGGCAATAGTATTATATCAATATTAAATTTTATGCACTTAATAATTGTACTATGGCTTTGTAAGATAAAGTCTTTATCCTTAAAGTTACATGCTTTAATATTAGGAGTAAAGGGAATAATGCTTGAAACCTACTTTCAAGTGGTTCAGAAAAAAGCAGTGTTAATATGTGTCTATAAAGAGGAGGATTCATAAGGCAATTATGTCAAAAATACTAAAGATGAAAGAAATCTGTGAGCTACTCTTGCTATTTTCCTGTAATTTTGAAATTATTCCAAAACTAAAAATTGAGTTTATAGTTTGAATTTAAAGTATAGGTATCTACAACGTTTTTTAAAACCATTTAAAATGTTTCCATATTATAATTCAGACAAAGTCAAGCCATATCCACAGAGTCTATAGTTTATGGTAGTGAAAGAAATATTTTCAACTAAATTATATCTGATTCATCAATGTCTACTTTTAAGCCTTTGTGATTCTTCAAATTGATTAACCAAATATTTAATATTTCAATTTGTTGCAGTCATCTATTAGAGCATACTTTAAATAAAACTGGTAAACTGCTCTGGAAATGAAAAATACCTCACTCGACTTTCTTATTAGTGCTTATAAATGTGGAAATACCAAAATGTTTAAAATTCCAGATACCTCCCCTAAGATTAGTGGAAACAGGCACCTTAATTTATGCTTTATTTTCAACTAAGCATTTATTAGGGGCTTCCCCAGTGGCTCAGTGGTAAAGAATCCACCTGCAGTGCAGGAGATATGGGTTCAATCCCTGGGTGGGGAAGAGCCCCTGGAGAAGGGAAAATGGCAACCCACTCCAGTACTCTTGCCTGGAGAATCCCATGGACAGAGGACCCTGGTGGGCTACAGTCCATGTGGTTGCAAAGAGTCAGACACGACTGAGCAACTAACACACACACAAATCTAAGAGATCAATTTGATTAGAAAATGATGGAAACCAAGAAAAACTGATAATTAGACTAAGTTTGAACTACTAACATTTTTTATACATCAGAGCAATGGCCCAGAGTCGAAATCTGAATTGTGATCTTGCTGCACATAATGAATCCTACCAATTCCTCAAGAGAGTTAACTATCTTATGTTTCATCTGTCCTTAATATTTCAAAAAAAAAAAAAACCCATTCTCATGAAGGAAGGAAAAGAAGGAAGGAAGTTTTCCCAAGTGTTAAGACTAATTTTATGTTTTTCTGACTTCAAACTTCAGTCCTGAAACATGAATAATACTTGAGTGGTAAGGAGAGGAAAGGGTTAGTCACTCAGTTGTGTCCAACTCTGAGACCCCATGGACTGTAGCCCGCCAGGTTCCTCTGTCCAAGCTGTGGGAGGGCTACTTTGTTTCCAGTTCACTGTTATTTCTAGAGTGCAGCTCAGAGCAGAGGATAAATATACCAGGACTCATAAATTCATACCAGAGTCCAATTTTTGTCACCCTAGACCCTTACAGCCTCCAACAGCCCAGCTCTTCAGTCTCCTACAAGGCACTTCCAGGGGAAAAACAGCTTCTCTCTCCCCTGAATTCTAAGATTCTCTGAAATCTTAGCCTCAGTAACTATTATTTTACTATCTTTTTATCTTACTAAGCTTTTTAGAAGATTTTACTTTTATATTTCATCTAACCTTTTTGGTTGTCTTTGTTGGCCCAAATTAGCTTATCTGGCATTACTAGGTGTTACTGGAAGCTTAACAGTAAGTTTGCTCAAAAATAGTCAAAAAGGGACTTCCCTCATGGTTCAGTGCTTAAGAATCCATCTTGTAATGCATGGAACAGGGGTTTGATTCCCGGTTGGGAAATAAAGATCCCACGGGCCATGGAGCAACTAAGCCTGGGCCGCAACTACTGAGCCCGCGTACTCTGGAGCCTGTGTGCCACAGCTAAGACCTGATGCACCCAAACAAACAAATAAATATTTAAAAAAAAACAAAAAAACAGTCAAAGAATTAGAGCTGCAGTATCATCTTAGCACAGTCTAACATTTGGATGTAATTAAAATGCACCCAATTCCAAACAGATTCTAACTGCTCTCTCTCCTAAACATTCACACAGTAGCTTGATGATGAAGATTTACTGATGCAAATCCAACTTTTCTTTGGCTTTAAATGAGTTGGCACATGTAAAGATTTTAGAAGACTGACTGTCACATAGTAAGCACTCAATAAACATCAGCAAACATTATTATTCTATCTCCAAAAAGATGTTAATCCTTATAAGTTTACAAGTCACAATCATTATTCTTCACTCTACTATTATTATAAGAAATTCTCCAGAAAACTAAAGTCATTTATTCATTTAGGTATTTTAAAAATACCTAAAAACTTTAGACAGTATTCCCAAGCTCAAATTTTGAGAGTAGCTACAAGAAATAGTCAATGATACTGTAAACTGTGGGCCTAATATGAGCTTGTCATTTCTAACTACCTGAAAAGAGGGCACTGTAGATACCACAACAGACTTCTCACGTAGCTGTTCTGTAGTCACACATTTCACAAATGAAGAAACTGAAAACATTCACTTAATGGAAACTGCTTCATTGTGTATGAGGGTGAGCCACACAGGAAGCTGTGCCATATGCTGAGTGCACGCATTCCATCACAGTGTTACGTTGTCAAGCTTGTAATCCACTGACGTGTTATATGTGGAAGTGATAACAGGAAGAACCTCTGTAGCGCTAAAAATCAACTTATGAACCACTCACATTTTATGCCTGGAGAGCAGCCATCCTGTATCACCCACACTGCCCCACACGTTGTATCAAGAGTAGTTAGTCCATCAGATAGCCTGCACCCTACACTTCAGGTGGAGCACAGTGAAACCAGAACAAAGAACAATGTCCTCAGATCAACCTGTATCGCATCCCTGACACGCACCTTAAAATATAAGATATAGCATTATACTCCTTTAAGAAATATTTACTGACACCTGTTTTCTGCCAGATAGTTTGATAGGAACTAGATATTTAATGGTGAACAAGATAACACGATCCTGGCCTCCCAGAAGTTAATCTAACCATACAGAAGAGAAAGAGAAATAAACACATGACTGTACTACAGAATCCCCTGGAGAAGGGAATGGCTACCCACTCCAGTATTCTTGCCTGGAGAATTCCATGGACAGAGGAGCCTGGCAGGCTACAGTCCATGGGGTCACAAAGAGTCAGACGTGACTGAGCAAGTAACACTTTGACTTTGATACTACAGAATGGTAAGCACTGTGATGGAGTACAAGGCTACTGGAGGAGACTATTGGGAACAGGATATCAGGATAAGTGTCCCAGGAAAATCACTCCTAAACTGAGAACCGAGAGATAAGTAAGAGTCAAGCAAAGATGAGAAAATAGAACATTCCAGAAACTACATGTGGAGAGACCTAAAAATTAGAGAAACTATATGGGTGCCTTCTGGCCAGGTAGATGCAAAGGCTAAGCTTCCTCTGTAGGAAGCCTCCATAACAAGGGCCAACAGGACTCCCACCAAAAACAACATTACACACTCCAGAGGGAAAGAAACCACCAGGAGAAAGACTCAGGAGACACAGCCAACAAGAGAATAAGCACACACATACACCCAAAGACCTGGCAATGACAGAACAATTTGAAAGATTCTACAGGTATTTAAAGTCAATAAAGAGACAAAAGAAGGCATACACACCACACATGGCAAGAATAATACAGAAGAAAACAAAACAAAGAAAACTGGAAATCAAATAGAATTTGTATCAATGAAAAGTATAAGTATCATCATTGACATTCAAAACCAACGCAAGACTTCAAGTTTTAACATGTTTATCTATGCTTCTTCCTAAAAGGATAGGGAATTATTTTAAAAGACATAAACTCACAAAGAGAACAGAAAAGGAGAAAATATACAAGAGAATTAAAAAAAAAAAAAAGAACCAGAAAGCAAATGATAAGGTGGTGACTGATTTTAAAGCCCTAGGAAAGCTGAAATCTAAGCCTACCGGGTGGGCAGGAGTGGGAGGAAGAAGGGGAGGCTGGAAAGAATTGGCAGGTTCACAGCCAGGAACCTGGAAAGGCTCAGGGCTGGGAGACAGGAGCTGGCTAGGCAGGCAGGAGGAGGGTGGGGGAAGGGAGGAGGGCCAAGCTGAGAGGCCGCAGTTTGTAGAGTAGGGCCTCCAGATCTCCTCCTACCCGGCAGACCTCTGCAGGCTTACTTTCTGGGAAGCTGCCCAGCTGAGGAGAGAACTGAGGCCCATTCAGGAGCTAGAGCAAGTGTCCGCTTAATTCTGGAACCCTCACCACTCTGCTCCTGCAAACCTGGCATTCAGGCTTAGAGCCATATGTCCTACCTTCAGGCAAAAGATTCAGGGCTATCTTTCTAGGAAGAATGGTCAACACAAGAGAAAACACCTCTCTCACTTCTGACATTTTCTCATCCTTCTGTGAGAAGCTGGCTCACCAACTTTACATGCCACTCAACAAGCCCTATGCCCCAAGAGCTTCCAACCACTTTACAGAGGCTTGCTCTTAAATACAAAAGGAGAGCCAAAAGTTGCCCAACATGTGATGAAAGCCTTGAACCTGAAAAGTAAACACCAATACAAATGTAAGAGGGTAGGTGGAAGAGAAATGCTGAATTAATAGAGACGATGAAAAGGATAGAAAAAAAATTTAAAACAACATAATATCCTCAGAAAAATAAGAGAAAGTACTGCAATATACTGAAACAAGAATAAGAAGCTATTAAAAAGAAACACTCAGTACATTTAAAAGAACATTTCAAAAGATAAAATAAATGGTAATAGACATAAAAATTCAGTGGAAAGTTTGCAAAATAAAACTGAAAAAGCTACCAGAATTTTGGAAACAGAACAACAATATGGAAAATATGATTCCAATTGCAGGTTAACCAAGGAGGTCCCAAAACTACTAAAAGGACTTGGAAAAAGAAAGAGCAGAGATTGAAGAGGAAGACATTATCACAGTAACAATGCAGGAAAATATTCCAGAACTGAGGCTCACAGGTTTGCAGACTGAAAGGTGCCAAAAGAGGCCAGAAAAATGGATAGAAGAGATTCAGACAAAGGCATATTATTGTTAAATTTCATCATGCCAAGAATAAAGAGACGTTCCTTAAAGTTTCAGAGAAAATAACAACAAACAGCAACAGAAACAAACAATTCTACTTTAAAAAAATTCCAAATCCAGACCAGAGTTTTCATAGACAAGTGTTCATCAGAGCATCATTTCTGAAAAGGAAAGTAAAGGAAACAATCTATATGTCCAACTATAGGGGAAAATAATTGAGGAAATTTTGTTGCATACAACAATATAAAATCAGGACCCACATTTGTATAAACAGGACACAGAAAGCATTAAGCACAAAGTATAAGATTGAGAAAGATTGTTAAATTGGACTTCATCAAATTATGAACTTCTAACAAAAGGTACTGTTAGGAGTAAAAAATACAAGCTACAAGAAAATATTTGCTATATAAATTTGACAAAGGATTTATATCCAGAATATATAAATAATTTCTATGTATTAGTAGGAAAACACAACTCAATTATTTTAAATGGTCAAAAGACCTGAACAGGAACTTTGCAAAAGAAGGTACCCAAATGCGCAAGCCTATGAAAAGGTGCCAAGATCAGTTTCCTATTGCTGCTGTAGTAGGAAATTACCACAAACCTGGTGACTTCAGACAACACTCATTTATTGCCTTATAGTTCTAGAAGCCAGGAGTTCACAATAGGCCTCTAAGGGAAAAACTGAGATATACTCAGGACTGTGTTCTTTTTGAGGTTCTAGGGGAGAATCTGTTTTTTTCCGAGGTTGCTTTCATTCCATGGCTAGTGGGCCCCCTGCATTTCAAAGTCAGTCTAATCCTTCTCGTGCGGGAACATTACTTCCATCACAGCACCTTCTCCAATTCTCCTTCTACCCCATTGCACTTGTAAGGACCTTTATGATCACACTGGGCCTGCTGAGATAATCCAGGACAATCTCCTGATTCTAAAACCACATCAGTAATATTCCTTTTGTGACATGTTCAAAGGTTCCAGGGATTAGGACATGGACATGTTCAGAGGGACACTGTTCTGACTACAACGTGCTCAACTGTATTGACCATCAGAGTGAATCAAATTAAAAACACAATGTGCCATACTAACCACGAGGATGGATTAAATAGAAAAAGACACACAATATTAACTGTTAGCAAGAATGTATAGGAACTAGAACTCTCATACACTGCTGTGCAAAAATTAATATAATCACTGGGGAAACTGCTTAGCAGTATATTTATTAAAAACTAAATATGTACACGCCCTATGATCTAGGTACACACCAAAAGAAAAGCACATTCATCCACCAAAAGACATGTTCAAGAATATTCAAAGAAGCATTACTTCTAGTAGCCTCCAAGTGGAGACAACCCAAATGTCCAGTAGTAAAGAGAGTAAATTATATTCACACAATAGAATACTAGACAGACACAATGAAGAAGAATGAACTACATGTAACAATATGCATGGGTCTCACAGACAGACTTGGTGAGCAAGTCAAGCACTACATAAAAGAGCATATATTATATAATTTAATTTATATAAAGCTCACCACAGGGAAAACTTATCTTTATGAGAGGGGTCAGTATAGTGCTTATCTTCCAGAGGAGATAATGATGAGGAGGTGACAGGTGACATGCTCTGGAAAGCAGTAATGTATTTCTTGATCTATGTGATAGCTGCATGGGTATACTCACTTTGCTAAATTTCATCAAGTTAAATACTGATAATCTGTGTGCTTTCCAATACATGTGTTCCTGAATTTTAAAGTTTATAAAAATGTAGACATATTTGGTGTGAACCAAGGACAATTTTATCTTTCTGGTATTATTTTCAAATTTTTGTTTAATGACATATGGATATAATGGGGGAAAAGAGGCAACTTTTAAAAAATAGCATAACTGAGATTCTGTGAGGTTCCCATCAAACCTAAGTACCATGTGTAATTTAAACACAGTGTAACTGAAAAACATTGGGCTGCTAGACATGCTGAAAATAATGACCTAGAATGAACTCATTCTTAAGGTGGGGAAGAAGAAATAAAGGTTTGGAAGCCTAAATTACAAGTAGAGGATATTAAAGTTTACCTTCAAAACAGTTTGTATATGATATACAAACTTTTAAAGCATTTTGGCTATCATTATGAAATCCCAAATTCTACTGCCCTTTTTTCTGCCCTTAATTCTGCCCTTTATAAACTTAATTATAAAATTCACGTCCTACTTTTGATACTCTCTTACTGCCTTAGCCTGCAGAAAGCCAACTGAAGGCACTAGCCCAAAAGTCACAATAAACGGCACAGTATCTTCTGCACAACAAACTGCGTGATGAGTCAGGAAAACTTTTAGACTACCATGTGCTAATATGGAATAATATATTCTGTCTGAACTGAAAAATAAAATTTAAATATAACAGCACAAGATAACCTCAGGGATTTTAAAAAAATGAACCTAAAATGTAATAAGGTATGGGGCATGGGGCGGTGAGGAGGGATGTATATACTGTGTGTTGCAGGGCATGTGTCCCTCCTTACATAAATTTTTCTTTCTTTAAACATAATCATATCTTTGTTCTGTTTCTAGGAGTACAAGCTCTGATTTAATCCTCTCTGTCCCCTTGTGTTTTGCATAAAATAACTAAAGTTTCTTATGAACTTTCTACACAGTATTATAAAGGGACTCTTCTGTTCAGAAGCTTCCATTTTATCTGTTCTCCACTAAATCTTACAAACTAAGAGTAAATGCGTGCCCAAACTCCTTAAGCTTTTGTGTGTTTCTCAGGAATTAATCCAAGTGATCCCTGTCCTCCACACCAGTAGTAGGTTTCATATTTGCCATTTAACATGCCCTATAGCATTCTGCTCTCTGCTTAAGCAAACTTTGTCACAATAAAAGTGGCTCTAACCCTCAACCTAAAAAGATACTGAGGGAGGTAACCACCCCATCAAAAGGATAACAGATGGATCTAGCACTCCCTGGACTCATGTGTTCTCTGAATGATACTTCAAGCCTCGTCCCTTATCATTTTCCAAGCTTTCTTGTGATGACCACTTTGAAATATCTACTGCTTTAGTAAGCCCAATACCTCTCTCTCATTCCGGTAACAACATCTCACCTTTTTTGTGGTAAGTAACCTTTTCCCGTCCCATGTGGCTCTGGGAATCACAATTCTTTACACGGGCTAGACAAGCGTGGTACTTGATTCTTGGCTACAGCGATAGATCCAAAGGATGGGCACGTGACCCATGCACAGCTAATCGGAGGGCACTTCCCTGGAACCGTGAAGCTGGTGCTGGAAACACTCCCTCCTCCTCTGATGTCTCTGAGAGGCGGGAAACCTGCAGCCACCCTTGGTCACAGGGCATCACTAGGCTACCTACTCCCATAGCTTGAAAGAAATCTATCAGCAAAAGGAGCAGAAGAGGCCAATGACTAGAGAGGAACACAGCCAAGAGATGACGAAAGAAAGAGTCTAAGAGAGATACTTACAATGTCGTGTGAGTCCATGTAGGCTGATGTCAGCACCTATCTGGATTTTCCTGTGACACAAACCACTAAATTCCTTTGTTTCCTTGGGCCAATTTAAACTGGGTTCTGTTATCTGAACCATGGGGTTGCAGAGTCGGACACAACTGAGTGCACAGCACACACACACACACACAGAGACACACACATACACACACACCCTGAGCCAAAGTCTTAAAACACCAGACTCTGCAATGGTAGTGACGCCAGTTACTAGGTGCTCTCACCAACTCCTTACAGCTGCCCAGAGAGGCGAGTATCTCAGGGCATGGACTGACCGGGGAGTAGGTGGCACGGAGCCATTCTGAACGGGAGATTTTTCAGGTGGAGCATTCCAGGTCTTAAAAGTGAATCAGTTTCAGGAGCCCAGGGTTACCAATCTGCATGTCCCCTGAGTCCTCTGTGGGCCACACCCAGAGCCAGAATCCAGGTTGCCATGCGGGGCGGCCAGGTTCAGGGGACGGTGCACAGTGAGGCACGGACAGCCACGAGCCCTGCCTTGTGCTGAAGCACGTGTTTCTGTCATCACTAATGTTTTATCCATGTAAAATAACTGATTCCCTGTGTTCACGAAACAGGTGATGGGGATTCTAACTTTGCTTTCAGCAGATCCGTCAATGAAGAAAAAGTTCATCTGGTTCTAGAACCAAACCAAAGTTCTTAGGAGAAGAGATCTACATTTTTCAACAAGGATCACTCTAAGAGACATGGATGGATATACCTTAATGGGTATTCACATTAGACATTACCATTGTTATTATTAGAAAATATCTCTGAATCTCACCATCAGACGACAATGCGTGAGTGCACAGTCGCTCAGCCGTGTCTGACTCTTTGCGACCCCAAGGACTGTAGCCTGCCAGGCTCCTCTGTCCATGGAATTTTCCAGGCAAGGATACTGGGGGGTTGCCATTTCGTTCTCCAGGACATCTTCGCAACCCAGGGATCAAACCCATGTCTCTTGCATCTCCTGCATTGGCAGGTGATTCTTTACCACTCTGCCACCTGGGAAGCCCCTCAGATGACAATAATTGGGTGACAAAAACAAGTCAGGCAATTAGACAAACGGTAAATTAAGCAACTGGGGCCTAGGGTGAAAAATGCAGGGGTTTGAATCCCCATTTGACAACTATTAGCTATTGTCCTTGCACAAATAACTTAAATTCTCTAGGCCTCAGTTTCTTCTTTAGTAAAAAGGGAATAATAGTGTCTACCTTAAGAACTTATTGTGAAGAAAAAGTAAGATAACATACACAAAATGCTCAGCAAAGTGCCTAGCACATAATAATACATTATTAATCAGTGAAGTACACATATAAAATGTGGATCTTTATCTTCTCTCTGTATCAACAATACATATTATTAGTAGAATTATTCTACTTGTATTATCATAAATCTTTATTTGAAATATTATGATAGTAATGAAACTATCATATATAAAATCATCAAACCAAAGATATTTAAGCACAATATTTATTACTGAATATTTTAATTGAATCTATTTCTGTGCATCTTTACATTATAGATATAGGCATCACCATTAAAAGGACCAAACAGAAAACAAGAAACTTTATGCTTGCTGTCATCCAGAAATGCCTTATTTTCTTGAATTATTAAAATGTCCATATTTTCTGACTTTGGAAGAGTTCAAATTAATCTGATCTCAGATCAGCAGTAGCCAATGCATGTTACTCTCCTACACATACATGGGTATATCTCTTTGGGGAAGGAAGCTTGTCAGCATCTATTTGGATATAAAAAGTCCACAGTTCTTAAGCCCTGACCATTCTACTTCTACTTCAGCTACAGAAATACCCATGCATATACTCCAGAAAGCATACATAATGATGTCTGCTATTGCACTGCTTGTAATACTGGGCAAAGTGCCCATCAGCAGAAATGCTGAGATATAAAACAGAGACTGAGTTGACAAACTAGAGATCCAAGGGTTCTTCCAAAAACCACATGCTGGTGAACACTGGCCTCTGACTCATTCAACTACTGAGTGTCCTCTTGTGCCAGGCCTTGTGCTAGACATGTGATGACAGTGGTGACCAAGACCAACTCTGGCCCTTTAGCCATAAGAAGAAAATCCAAAACCAGATGCCATATTCTCCCATCCAAGGAGATTCTTATAAGGTTGTTTTTAATAACACCCATGATTTTTAGTTTATAACTTCAACTAAGGATCATTTAACAGTTATGCTCACTGAAAACACTGGGGCAAACTTGTCTATGAAACGGAAGTTAATTTGCATTGAGTCTTTCTCTGGCACCGTATAGTTTTGATAATTTCTTATGTTATCTTACTGTTTATTTCTCCTGAGTTCTCTGTCAAATAGCTGTGATTTCTTTTTGGTGGTCTGCCAAAAATCAATAAACAATTTTACCCTTTATAATTTCTGTAATAAATTGCACTAAAAGGAATAAATTTCCTCTGGAATCACTGGAACACCTTGCACATATTAAAGTGAAACTTTCTTAACCCATAAATTATAAAAAAACATAACCAGATGCAAAATTAGGGTAAGTAATAATAGCTCAGGTCTGTAATCTACTTATTAATATAAAGTAGTATTCCTAAACAAATTTCTATAATTTAGTTAAGAACAAACAACATTAAAACAAAATACTAATAGGAACAATAACTGTTCAACATTCTTCCACATATACTTCAAGGGTTTTATCTCCCATAAACTCACATATTTCAAGGATAAATAAAATATCATAAAATCAATCATGCCAATTAGTATATTTTTGCTTAGGGCCCAGATAAAATAAAACAAAGAGCCTGAAATAATTTACTAAGTTCTCATTTCCCTTACCATTTCTATTCTTTATTGCTATATTAGCCTTAAATGAGAATCAAGGTCATTTCATTATGAGGGTTTCAGACATACATGGTAGTTTCCACATAGCATAGTGACAAACAAGGTTATAGGAGAAATCCACAGAGAGTTAAAACTTTTCTGTCATTTCACAAATATCTGTTTAGTTCCCGTATCAGGATTTTTGGAACCCCTCCAAAAAGGCTAACCTAATTTCTTTTAATTTATTTATTTTTAAATGGAAGGATAATTGCTTTACAGAATTTTGTTGGTTTCTGCCAAACATCAACATGAATCAGCCATAGGTAGGTAAACATATGTCCTCTCCCTCTTGAACATCTCGTTACTAACTTCCACTGTTCTGAATTTCTGGAAGCTTGCCTTGTTATAATATATTTTCTAGCTATCTATTTTTACTTGCTACCACTAAAATACCAATCTAGAAGACCTTTACTTTATTATCCAGAAAGCACGCTTGGTATGAAAAGAAGGGTGTCTCTTGCTAGATGTGCTTCTTTTGTGGCTAAAGAAGGCAAAGTGGCCTGCTCTGAATATGGGAGGACCTTAGACTCTCAAGTCACTGTACAGGATGGTCTAATTACAAAAACATTTAATCCACCAACATGATGGGATTGGTGAAGTCCTAAAATTATTATCATTTGTATTTTACACATGGTTACTAAAACGCTGCCTCTCTCCCTGATATATTTTTTTTAATCACTTTTTAAAACCCTATAGTAGTTAAAATTCCTAAGAATGCTTCAGGGAAAAGGTCAAGGACATGTGTTCACTCTGAATGAGCATAAGCTGTGGAAAATACATAGTGCCCATACTGCAGTGTCTTTGAAGTGCATACAGGCCGGGAGACAAGTAACTTAGACACCCAGCAACTGACAACCTCTAACGACTCCTTGGATGTTTTCTGTCCCAGTGGGATTGGCTCCTTGATACAGCACCTCTGAGTGATCACTCACGGCATGTGATTGTTCAATACTTTCATCGATTTATTTCTGGAAATATGGTTTCCACACTTTTGTGGTGCCCAGAAGGAAAAAACCAAGCTGCTGAATTAGCTTCTGAGATTTGAGAGAGATTTAGAGGAAACTAGGTCACATATGGAATTAAATATACCTATAAAACAGATAATCACTTTCCATCTATTAATATAAAATAACAAAAATATTATCATTTAAAGAGAAAATCTGCTCTAGCGAAAACAAAACTCCAAAACTCTGAATTATGTGAAATTTGACTCTATAATCTCTGCCATGTGGCAGAGTATAAGGATTAATAAACAAACCAAAAAAAACCCCAAACAAACCTGTCTTCCTTTGTTTTGCTAAACCATTTAAAGAGTATGTTGTATAAGTCTTGAAATAATGAAACCAGATAAAATCACTATGAAACCAGTTAAAATCACAAGGCTGTCCTTAGGGAAACAGTAAGTAGATTGTCAACCTCTGATTTGCGGCTCTGTGAAAGCAGATACGCCTCTTGGTTAAGGATGCTTTGGGGAGGAAGAGACACAGCTGGTGGTCAACTGGCATTTTTGTTCAATATTCCCCACTGAAATAGATGGCACCCTGGGGATGCTTAATCTCCCAGAATAGGTGCCTACGAGCAAGATGACCCCTAAGTCTTCCAGATCTCAGGAAGCATTTTGTCCAAGTCCGTGGCAATATAGCCCTAATTAGACTACACTTTCCTGCTGCCCCCATATTTGACTCTTACTCATTGTTTCAGAAATCTGAATTCTGCCCCCACATGACTGGAATGAAAATGCTCTTCCCGAGACCTCTTTGAGTCTCAATCCAGGCCCCTCACTTTGCTGGGTTCCACAGTGGAGGCCCTCTAGCAGCCCTCACTGCCCGGAATATCTGCTGCCCCCTTCTCTTCCGTGGCCCTGCACTTCTGCAGCTCTTTCCGTGGCTCTGCCCCTTCTCAGCCCCCTTTGTGCTCCAGAATGTAAAAGTAAGGATGTATCACAGGCTTCTATCTTAAGCTCTCATCCTTCTCACTCCTCATGCTCTCCTTAAATCTCACACATATGACGATGACCATGACGGTCTCTGGTGGACATTCAATCAATATCTGTGAGAAGACTCTCACCTCTTCTGGAGACCACTCATATTAGAGGCCATCTAATCTGGATCTCCATTCAACTATCTTCTCTGACCATCCCACCCGCCCCCCACCCCAATGAATGACTTAGAGACTACAACTTCCATGAAGGGGTTGGAATCTGTGACTCTGGTTTAACATTTAATTGTGACTCTGTAATTGTGATTGTGACTCTGTCTGCAATTGTGACTCTATCTGTCTCTCCCTTCTGGTTTATATATAGTCCCACATAACAGAAAGAGCATGACTTTGGAGTCAGATGGGTTCAAATATGGGGTGTGTCAAGTACCACCTATGGAACTACACCTCTGAATTTCTGAAGGATTACAGGGGAAAATGTATACATGTAAAATATTTGTATGTATCAATATATATTTTAAAAAGCTTACTCAGGGCCTAGTGAAGTCAGTTTCTTTGGGCCTTCCCCTTTATTTCTTTTAAACTCTTTTTGTAAATCTCCTTACCTGCTTTATGTAAATGGATTCTCCTAATAACCCATCAATAGATCTAGAGGAAGATGCTGGGTGTGGCTGGGTAAAAACTAAGAAGTGGTAGAATCGGATTCAAATGTAGGTCTGCTGGCTCTGGAGTTCTAGTTCTTTCCACCACAAAAAGTGCCTCCAGGATGCTGGGTGGGGGGAGGGGGGGTAAAGAAATACACAAATGGAAAATCACAGCATAACGTGAGAAGTGCTGTGCGAGAGATATGGAGAAAATGCTGCAGGTGTCCTGAAGAAAGAGACACTAATTCTTCCTCAAGAAATCATGAAGGGCTTCATGAGATGGTGTGCTGGAGCTGCCTCTTGGACAACATGAACCTACCCGACAGCTCAGGGAAGGCAGTCTGAGCAGCAGGGTCGTGTGCAGTCACAGAGAGATGAAACCATTTGGGTCACTGCAAAGGATATGGTGTGGTGAGAGGAACAGTAAGGAAAGTGGGGAACAGAGTTGTGCTAGGAGAGGATGGAAGGAAGGTAGGGTGGGGCCAGGCCTGAGCATCTGAAGCCCTTTCCAAAAGTAACAGAGCCGGCAGGAGTTTTGAAGCAAGGCAGAGATAGATCAAATCTGTAGTTTCAAAGGCTAATTCCAATGCTAGCCTAGTGCAGCTATTCTGGAATCCAGAACCACTTGGGGAAGCTCTTTGCTTCTAATGACTTGGTTTGCCCCACTATTGTGAATGCTTGCTCATGTGGTTAAGGGGGTGTCTGCCAGGTTTGTCCACAGTAGTTATTGCTTGTCCTCTGTAATTAACAGGTATCTCGAGGCGAAGTACTATGTAAGTATCATGTTCTTCAACTTGTCTCACTAGTTACATCATCTGCTGATTTTCTAACTCCATCGTTCCATCTGCATTTAATAGTTTATATTCTACTCAAGGGAGAGCCTTCTCTTCTCCCCATTACTTTTTTATATCACTATAGATACATGGGTTTTTCATTTTATTCAATGGATTGTAATTAATGCTCAAATTATCCCAGGTGTGACCTGTGGTGGTCCCTTCAAGCTGGCTCTTATGTCATTTTAACAACTTCCCTTATTTTTTGAGCACTGTTATAGTTTCTGTTTCAGACTCATCTTGCATTTTCCCTGCCCCAGGCCTAGAGTCAGCTTTTTTTATAAGGAGTTCTAATTCTTTGCTGTGGCAAATGGTATTTAGAAACAAGTTCTGAAGCTAGGTGTGTGCCTGCTAGTCATTGTTATTCAGTCCTCTCAATGGACAGAGCAACAAAAGTGAGTATGTGTGTGCATTATATATATACACACACATATCTATATTTCAGTGGGAAGTTTCTTTAAAATATAGACTTTGGGGACTCATAGCTGGGCCTATCAAAGCAGAATCTTAAGGAAAAGGCTCATAAATCTGCATTATTTTTAAGTTTAGGTAGATTTTCAAACAGAGGATTGACTAGAGGAGTGATGGTAAAGGCAGGAAGACTAGTTAAGAAGCTACCAAAACTGTCCTGACATAGGTTTAACCAGGGGTGAAGTAGCAGGGGTGTGAACTAGGGCGGAAGTAGCAAGACAGAGAGGATGTGACCAACTGGACTTGGGGCTGATGGATAATGGAGATGAAAGAGGAGGGAGTAACAGGCACTCGAGGCTTCCTGCCTGGAGAACTAGTATTGCTGTGACCTGTTAACGCTGCCACTTACACAGTCAGCGCTGAACACAGGCTTATTTCATTGAACACCTTCCCACTTATCTCCTATAATTTATATAAAAATCCAAGTGACATTCTGGGAAGAAAATAATTATGAAACATTATAGAGTTTATATCTCTTCCATCATATTTTATCATATGGACTAAAATGGAGTATTATCCAAGGGAAGAAAGATGACATGAATTCATTGTCAGCAGGCCAGGTTCCCACATAGATAAACATGGCCTGGCCAAAGTGATTGCATTCATATCTACTATGCAGAATAACAGACCTGGAAAGGCTTTCTATCAAGAAGCAATGTCTATAATGATATCTCTCATTTTTTTTTTTTTAAAAAAAGAGAGCTAGAGTTTGTTAGAGATAAGTCATTAAGCCGAAATGACTGCTTACTACCAGTGCAGCATAAAAGTCACTGAAGCATGAGTGAAATACATAAAAGAGATGAAAGAAGAAAGGTAAAGCTAAAAGGAAATGGCCCTTGGAATTCTAACTGCTATAACAGAAGGTTTAAAACCCAGATGAAAGTACAATCCAGAGGAAAATAATCATTTCCAGTGTTTCTGTAGTAAAAGTAACTCACCAACTATTTTCTCATTGCTGAATCCACAGGGACCTTTTCTAGACTTACTGTGTGGTACTTTAGTGATACTATTGAGGGTCTCCTTGACACTGTCTCTGCTCTTGGCCTCCAGGCACTCCGTTTTCCTCCTACCCCTGTGACTGTTCTCATCATTCACTTGCATCTTTATTTACGGATCACCTGAAAGCTGATCTTCCTCAAAATCCTAAGCCTGGCCTCTTCTTCCTCCACGTGCTCTCTGGGTGATCTTATCCACTCCCATATGCTCCCTGCAGTTCATGAGGCTCTGTCCTGAGCGAGAAAGTGAAAGTGTCACTCTTGCAGTGGTGTCCGACTCTTTGCAATCCCACGGACTGTAGCCTGCCAGGCTCCTTGTCCTGAGCGAGAGACCCAAATAAACGTAAAATCACCTCTTGGATGTTACATAGACACTTCAATCTATATATGTTCAAAGCTGAATTCATCATTCCCTGGCCCTGAACCTGCTCCTCATTCTGCTTCAGCGAATGATAACCGCCATCCAACCAGTTGATTGTTAACCTTACACCTTCCTTCTCCTCTATCACCTATATCCAGTCAGTCAGCAGGAATCCAGAGTCTCCAGAACACACTCATTGCTTTTCTTGCATACTATCATAATGACCTCATATCTGGATTACTTTAAGTGCCTCCAGACTTTCTCTTCAACAATTCATCATTCACACCATAGCCAGAGTAATCAAAACAGAACCTAAATCTAATGATGCTCCTTTCTCCAGAAAACCTTCTCTGACCACCATCCACTCCCATGTATGGGTTAGGTATATGCCGTGGGCTAACTATCATAGACCTGAACACATAGACCCAGCTGCTAACTTATTTATGAATACTGCCTTCATGATTATAAGTTCCTTGAGAAGAGATGCATATAACTCACTGTTAGGTCCCCAGTGTCTGGCACAGTACATGAGAAATTTGCTGTTGTTGTTTAGTCGCTAAGTCATGTCCAACTTTATTGCAAGCCATGGACTGTAGCCCATCAGGCTCCTCTGTCCATGGAATTTCCCGGGCAAGAATACTGGAGTGGGTTGCCATTTCCTTCCTTCTTGCCATTTCCATCTCCTACGTTGGCAGGTGGATTCTCTACCACTGAGCCACCAGGGAAGCCCACGTGACACATAGTAGACACTTAAGAAATACTTGTTGTAAATAATTTTTTTTCCTCTAATCAAGAGATTCTTAATGTAGAGTCCATGCCCTCCTTAATAGAATTCAGAAGGATTTATGTGTTTAGATGGACTAAAAATTACTAAAAGTCTTTATTTTTCACTAACTTGTAACAAGCTTTAGTATTTCCTATCATTCAGAATATAGGCAACAAACTATAGTAGTACCTGTGAATTTGAGATCAATAAAATCACAGATATTTTCATATAATACTACAGTTGTTACAGATTTTTCAAACATCATGTATACCCATCACTACTTTGAATTTACAATAATTATTAAAACTGCTAGAACTTTCAATTGCCTGAGTTAATAAAGTTAATAAAGAAGCACATATATCATGACATATTACAATATTTTCCCAACTGTATTATTCCAATTGTATTTCAAAATAATTAATTTTCTTTCCAATCCTATTTATGTATTTTATTTTATGTATTTATGGACTTTATTTTATGCATTAGGAAATTCCATGATAGTGGGAGTATAAATTGATTTATCCACTTTGGAAAAGGGTCTGGCAGCGCCCAAAAAAACTGATCATGTGTGCACCCCATGCCCCAGAAACACCACTCCCATGTGGAAATGGATATATATGTTCACTTGTACGAGAATGTTAATAGTAGTCAAAAGAAACCAGAAGTCACCCAAATGCCCACCTATAGTAGAATGGATAAACTATATTTCTACACAATGGAAAATATGAAACTGAGAATAAACATGTAGAACCAGAGACAAATCTTATCATGTTGATTGAAAGTAGCCAGACACACAAAAAAATGCATACTGTACCATTCCTTTTAAAGGTGCAACACCAGGCAACACTAATCTACACTGTTAAAAGTCAGGATAGAGGTTACCTTTGCAGGGGGGGACTGTGACTGAAAGGAGGTGCTCAGGGGTCTCTGTGGTGCTGGTAAGGTTCTATTTCTTGATGTAAGTGAGGGTTACAGGTGCACTGAGGTCGTGAGAACTGATCCAGCTGTACACTATGATATGTACACTTTTCTGTATCTAGATTATACTTTGGTAAAAGGATAAACCAGAACAAAGAAACCTATTATTCTGAGATGGGATCCATAAGCTTCACAGTCTGTCAAAGGCAACCCCTTCAAAAAATCCTGTTCTAAGCAGAAATTCCAAGGAGGTGATCTCAAAACAAACAAAAGTGAACATATACTAGTCATTCATTTATTCATTCAATAAATACTTATTAAGTGTCTTCTACATACCAGGCATCATTTTGGGCACTGTAGGCAGGGCAGCAAACAAAAAACTCTGCCCACATAGAGCTCATATAGAGCTCATATTCTAGTGAAGAGAGTCAACAAGGTTCAAAATAGAAAAGAACTAAGGGGAAACATGAAACAGGGATGAGTAATAAGGAGTGTGTTGGGGAGGAGTCTACATTTTAAATAAGGTAGTCAAGGAAGGCCTCACTGAGAAGATGACCTTGAGCAGGGACCCAGTGGAGGTGAGTCAAGTCATGTAACGTCTAGAATGAGGAGCTAGACAGAGGGAAGTGCAAGGCCCTGGGGCAGTCAGGTACCTGGGCATTCCAGCCGTAACTAGGAGGCCAGTGTGGCTGAAGTGGAGCAAGAGATGGGGAGAAAATAGATTAGATCATAGAGGTAACAGAAGGCCAAATCGCCAAAGAGGCTTAGAGGCCATTATAAGGACTTCTACGCTTGCTCTGAGAGTTCTAAGAAAGAATTAAAATGACTTGACTTATGTTGCAGCCAGATCAACTGGCTGCTGTGTTGAGAATAAAATGGGAGAGGCAAGGATGGAAGCAGGAAGGAAGCAGTGGTTAAGAGGAGAGAAGAGACACCATGAGAAACACAAACATATGCACACACACAGACACCTTATTACTGTTGTCTGCAGCTCCATAACACTTCACTCCTAAATATCCTAGCACATTTCTCCTAAGACAGGAACCTTCCCTTACGTAACTGCACTGCTACAATCAAATTCAGAATTTTAATGTGAACACAGTGCTATTTCCTAACATGTACTTCCATGTTCAAATTTCACCCATTGTCCCAATACTGTCACTTATAGCAATCCCTAACCACCCCAACCAACCCTGAATACTCATTGGAAGGACCGATGTTGAAATTGAAGTTCCAGTACTCTGGCCACCTGATGTGAAGAGCCGACTCATTGGAAAAGACCTTGATGCTGGGAAAGATTGAGGGCAGGAGGAAAAGGGGACGACAGAGGATGAGATGGTTGGATGGCACCACTGACTAGATGGACACGAGTTTGAGCAAACTCAGCGAGATGGTAAAGGACAGGGAAGACTAGCGTGCTGCAGTCCATGGGGTTGCAAAGAGTCAGACACAACTTAGCAACTGAACAACAACTAACCACCCCAATCCAGGATCACATAGTGCATTTACTTCTATCCTTTTAGTCTCCTTTAAACTGGAACAGTCCCTTACTTCCTTGTGTCTTTTATGAGAATAAGTTTTTGGTGGTTTTTTTTTGCAAAGTACAGACCAGTTGTGATGTAGACCGCCCTTCAATTCATAGTCACGTTTCTTCATGATTAGCTTCAGGTCATGAAGATTCTGAATCCTGCTTCTAAGTGCTGAATGAGAATATATTAGTATTTTCAGAAAGTATGTACAGAACAGAGTTCTATAGAAATCTCATTCCCCTGTCATACCTTTCTCCTTCTAAATAATTTGAGATATGAAGAACTAGCAACAACTAACAATACATGAAGCACTCACTATGTCCACAACAGGTGCTAGGCAGGGGACACATGGAACTTGTATCAGGTGGGGAGAGGGGTAAGTCAACAAATGCAAAACCATGAGTGCAATGAGTCCAGCAGAGAGGTCCTTGCATGGTGGCCTGGATGCACAGAGAAAGACTGGCCTAAAGAGTCCAGCTGTCAAGGTCCAGCTTCAGGGGGCGATGACACTACACTGAGATTGAAAGAAGAAAAAGAGTGTATATGTGGACAAGTGAGGGGTCATTTCAGGAAGTCAATGGCGTGTGCTAGGTTGAGGATACACAAAATAAGATACGGGGTCCAGGTAACTTCAAGGAGTTTGATGTGGCCTGAGGATGTTAGGAGAGGGAGAGACATCAAGCTGGAGGAAGAGCAAGGAACCAATCATAATAGTCTTAGGAGACTACACTGAATGAGCATGGGTAAGCTTGATACTTATCCTGCTGGTAATGGGGAACCTTAGGTAGATTTTAAGTCTAGCTTGAGGAAGATTCTTTTTCAGTGTCTGTTAGATGGCCAAGCTCAGTAAATCATTCAGGGTTCACTCATCATCAAGGCTGGTGATCAGCAGGGATGCACCAGTATCTGTGCCAGGTAAAGCATGGAAATAGTTCTTCACCAGCAGGTAAACAGCTGCTGCCCCAAGCCTCACCTGCCTTGGCTGAGGAGCCTGAATTAGCTCTAGGAAGCCTCCTGTGTGTGCCGTCAGGCCATCTCTCTGGTACCTGCTAGCATCAGCCCTTGTTCCTACATACTCCCCGCTGCCTCCAGCCCTGCCACTGGACCCCAGCAGGAGAGTGAACATACTTAGTAGGAGCACTGGCACCCCAGTAGGCATATGCTTGATGTACACCTAGCCCTCCAAGACTGGTCATCAGCCAATGGTCAGTATTTCCCAGGGACATCCTCCATGGCCTGTTATGAGAACTAAAAATTCCATGATGTGTTGAGAGTCACAGAATTTTCTTTTTAAAACTTAATATCATTTTCCTGACTTCTTCTTTCCCTCAGCTCAGTACTTCTCATCATTGTTCTGCTCCAAAAACCCATTTGATACCTCCTCTTCTAATCCACCTCCTACAGTGGAGTTGTCATTCATTCTTTCTCAGTCTCAGTTAAGTTCAGTCGCTCAGTCGTGTCCGACTCTTTGCGACCCCATGAATTGCAGCATGCCAGGCCTCTCTGTCCATCGCCAACTCTCAGAGTCTACCCAAACCCATGTCCATCGAGTCAGTGATGCCATCCAACCATCTCATCCTCTGTCGTCCCCTTCTCCTCCAGCCCCCAATCCTACCCAGCATTAGGGTCTCTTCCAATGAGTCAACTCTTCGCAAGAGGTGGCCAAAGTACTGGAATTTCAGCTTCAACATCAGTCCTTCCAATGAACACCCAGGACTGATCTCCTTTAGGATGGACTGATTGCATCTCCTTGCAGTCCAAGGGACTCTCAAGAGTCTTCTCCAACACCACAGTTCAAAAGCATCAATTCTTCAGCGCTCAGCTTTCTTCACTGTCCAACTCTCACATCCATACAGGACCACTGGAAAAACCATAGCCTTGACTAGATGGACTTTTGTTGGCAAAGTAATGTCTCTGCTTTTCAATATGCTATCTAGGTTGGCCATAACCTTCCTTCCAAGGAGTAAGCGTCTTTTAATTTCATGGCTGTAATCACCATCAGCAGTGATTTTGGAGCCCCAAAAAATAAAGTCTGACACTGTTTCCACTGTTTCCCCATCTATTTCCCATGAAGTGATGGGACCAGATGCCATGATCTTAGTTTTCTGAACGTTGAGTTTTAAGCCAACTTTTTCACTCTCCTCTTTCACCTTCATCAAGAGGCTCTTTAGTTCTTCTTCACTTTCTGCCATAAGGGTGGTGTCATCTGCATATCTGAGGTTATTGATATTTCTCCCAGCAATCTTGATTCCAGCTTGTGTTTCTTCCAGCCCAGCATTTCTCATGATGTACTCTGCATATAAGTTAAATAAGCAGGGTGACAATATACAGCCTTGACGTACTCCTTTTCCTATCTGGAACCAGTCTGTTGTTCCATGTCCAGTTCTAACTGTTGCTTCCTGACCTGCATACAGGTTTCTCAAGAGACAAGTCAGGTGGTCTGGTATTCCTATCTCTTTCAGAATTTTCCACAGTTTATTGGGATCCACACAGTCAAAGGCTTTGGCATAGTCAATAAAGCAGAAATAGATGTTTTTCTGGAACTCTCTTGCTTTTTTGATGATCCAGTGAATGTTGGCAATTTGATCTCTGGTTCCTCTGCCTTTTCTAAAACCAGCTTGAACATCTGGAAGTTCACGGTTCACATGTTGATGAAGCCTGGCTTGGAGAATTTTGAGCATTACTTTACTAGCGTGTGAGATGAGTGCAATTGTGCGGTAGTTTGAGCATTCTTTGGCATTGCGTTTCTTTGGGATTGGAATGAAAACTGACCTTTTCCAGTCCTGTGGCCACTGCTGAGTTTTCCAGATTTGCTGGCATATTGAGTGCAGCACTTTCACAGCATCATCTTTGAGGATTTGAAATAGCTCAACTGGAATTCCATCACCTCCACTAGCTTTGTTTGTAGTGATGCTTTCTAAGGCCCACTTGACTTCACATTCCAGGATGTCTGGCTCTAGGTGAGTGATCACACCATCATGATTATCTGGGTCGTGAAGATCTTTTTTGTACAGTTCTTCTGTGTATTCTTGCCACCTCTTCTTAATATCTTCTGCTTCTCTTAGGTCCATACCATTTCTGTCCTTTATCGAGCCTATCTTTGCATGAAATGTTCCTTTGGTATCTCTAATTTTCTTGAAGAGATCTCTAGTCTTTCCCAATCTGTTGTTTTCCTCTATTTCTTTGCATTGATCGCTGAGGAGGGCTTTCTTATCTCTCCTTGCTATTCTTTGGAATTCTGCATTCAGATGGGAATATCTTGCCTTTTCTTCTTTGCTTTTCACTTCTCTTCTCTTCCCAGCTATCTATAAGGCCTCCTCAGACAGCCATTTTGCTTTTTTGCATTTCTTTTCCATGGGGATTTTCTTGATCCCTGTCTCCTGTACAATGTCACAAACCTCTGTCCATAGTTCATCAGGCACTCTGTCTATCAGATCTAGTCCCTTAAATCTCTTTGTCACTTCCACTGTATACTCATAAGGGATTCGATCTAGGTCATACCTGAATGGACTAGTGGTTTTCCCTACTTTCTTCAATTTAAGTCTGAATTTGGCAATAAGGAGTTCATGATCTGAGCCACAGTCTGCTCCCGGTCTTGTTTTTGCTGACTGTATAGAGCTTCTCCATCTTTGGCTGCAAAGAATATAATCAATCTGATTTTGGTGTTGACCATCTGGTGATGTCCACGTGTAGAGTCTTCTCTTGTGTTTTTGGAAGAGGGTGTTTACTATGACCAGTGCATTCTCTTGGCAAAACTCTATTAGCCTTTGCCCTGCTTCATTCTGTACTCTAAGGCCAAATTTGCCTGTTACGCCAGGTGTTTCTTGACTTCCTACTTTTTCTCAGTCTATACCTCCCTTATTAGATAATCTTCCTTAAAGGGACAGCCCTTTGAAACCTAGGCCTGCCTTCCAGGTTACAGCTGATTGAACTGGTGGACATCCTAACCCTGCTGACCTGGTGTAGCCAATCAGATTCTTTTTCCTGGAAATCTGGAATTCAGACTCACAAGACATAATCAATTGGTTTTGTAGGGCCAAGCTGCATAATCTAGTACAGTGATGAGGTTAAGATAGCTTTTTGGGGGGGATGGCTATGTGTAAAATGGATCACTGAGTTAAGGAGCCAGTCTGCAGTCAGAGAAAATCAAAGCATATTTTATCCAGAGAGAAGCAGAGATGTGATTTCCTTTGATGCATGCTTGCAAGAGAAAGAAACAGGAAACAGCTAGCTGCCTGACAACTGTGTAGTATATAAGAGGCCAGCCATATATTCTATAACTTAGTTTCAAAAGATTCTCTTCTCACCTTGTGACCCCTTCCTTAACTCTTCTTTTGAGAAAATTTCAGTCTCTTGCAACTGATTATCTCTTACTTAGAAGTCATCTCATCACTGGTGGATCTTGTTTTACTCTTACCCATAAAATCAATTCATAGTGAACACAGAAAAATGTTTTAGTGACATAATTAAACAATATGTAAACTAAACAAGAATTCTCAATAACCTCAGAACAATTCTCTGACCAGCCTATATATGTACTACCAGTCCAAAGAAAGCGTCCTTCCTGTCAGGGAGGCAGAGCTGGCCTGCCACGCCCCTCCTTCAGGCTGATGGGAACGGGAACAACAGAGAATTAGTGGGCAATCCTAGAATCCTTCAACTCCTAGGCTGAGGCCATCCAGGGGTCTGCCTCCCATTGAGAGAAGAAAGGGGTAAACTGGTAAAGAGGTCAAGGTCAAGAGGTCTGACCACTCCCTTTGCTTTCCAGACAAACTCCACCCACTCAGCTGCCTCAATAGGTAGGTCTCAGTAGGTCTGTCTGTCTCCAACAGCAAGACTGAAGACTATAACTTCATTTTCAAAATGCAGAATCTCTGGAAGTAAACAGAGTCAACATATAGATTTCTGCTGGTCCTTAAACCAGCAGTTGCTAAAAACTGCACCGACTCCTCAATGTATAAACAATTATACTGTTTAAATATATAAAAAGCTACATATCTTTCATAGGGTATAACAGCATCTCTACAAATGCAGAATGGTAACCAAAGCCTCAAATTTCTGTCATTTCTAGGTTAATCTTTTTAATGATTGCTTGTTTCTGGCTCCCCAAATGTTCAGAATCTTCCGTATGAGAGGAATGGGCTGCCTGGTAGGGAAGGTCAAAGGCTATAGACATCCAAGACAATTCAATGGAAAAAGAAAAGTCTTTTCAACAAATGGTGTTGGGACCACAGGATATCTGCATGCAAAAGAAAGAAGTTGGACCTTCCATCTCACACCATGTGTAAAATTTAACTCAAAATGGATTATCTGCCTAAATGTCAAAGCTATAACTATAAAACTCTTAAAAAGAAAATATAGAAATAAATCTTCATGACCTTGGATTAGGTGATGGTTTCTTAGATATAACACTAAAAGTATAAGTGACAAAAGAAAAGGATAAGTTGGATAAATTAGACATCATCAAAGTTAAACTGGACATCACCCAAATTTTAAACTTTTATGTTTCAAAGGACACCATCAAAAAAGTGAAAAGACAACTTACTGAATGGGAGAAAATACTTTAAAAGAATATATTAGATGAGGGACTTATATTCAGAATATATAAAGAATTCTTACAATAATAAAAAACAAACAAGCCAATTAAAATGGGCAAAGGATCTGAACAGACATTTTCTGCAAAGAAGGTATACAAACGGTCAAAAATTAATGAAAAGGCAGTCAACATAATCAGTTCTTAAGGAATGCAAATTAAAAGCACAACAAGATACCGCTTCTCACCCACAGGATGGGTATAATCAAAAAGATAGTAACAATTGCTGGCAAGGATATGGTGTCACTGAAAATCTCGTATGCTGCTGATGGGATTGTCTGGAAAAAATTTGGCAGTATTTCAAGAAGTTAAACATAGAGTTATCATATGATACAGCAACTCCAGTCCTAGGTGAAATATACTCAAGAGACTAGAAAACATATGTCTACACAAAGGCTGTGGACACACTCTTCCACTGCCCACAGGGACACACTAGCCATTTCCTTAACTTGTTCCAACCACTTCTTGCTTGGTTCTTTCTGAAAAGAAAGAACACTAGGCTAGGTGACAACTTAATGAAAAAATTGATTCTGTTAATTTAAGAATTTAATAAATGAGTCATATATATATATATATATTTTTAAATCTATTTCACAAGCTGGCACTATCTTTTAGGTTGGGGAAAAAAACCCACTGATCTATTGAGCTCTAAACACATGAATGAGGTCCCGAACATCTTGCTGCATAGCAGACTAGCAGCATCAACATCAACTGGTGGGAGCTAGTTAGAAATGCAGGATGTCAGGCCTCACACCAGGCTTACTCAGCTACATGTGCCTGGCTGACTCCTATGCACAATGATATTTGCAAAGAACTGTTTGCTGTCAAGCACTTTAATTACATTTAAGACCAATCCACATATGACAAATCGAGTTAAACCTACAAGAAGAGGCTGACGGCTGAAGATGTGTAGTCTGCTGGCTAAAGGATGGCTTTCCGTATGGCTCTGCCTCCTGGGGAAGGAGTCAGTCCCAGAAGCACAGCCAGCAAGGTAACCCTCCCAGCAGCTTCCTTTTTCTTGTTTGGTGGCAAATGTATCACCTACATCACAAAGGTGTCCAGAACCACCTCCTTGCAGGTAGGAGAGCCTCTAGGACAGCCCTGCCTAAAGATGCTGCCATGGGATAGGTTTTCACTTACCACAGTATAATCGACATTCTTGTTGACCATGGGGGTAGGGCCTATATAATTCTTTATAAGAGAGCATACTCCAGGGTCATGTTTTTCAAGCTGTGACCCATTATATAATAGCTATATTTTTAAAATAAAACCATGGTCAAATATTCTGAATTAAAAGAGATCCATGATATGATATGAGCAAGTATACTCATAGCAATAACTGAATGGAATATTTGAGAGTGTCCTGGGAAACCTAGGACATATGGTGCCAAAACCCATGAGGCATTAATGACCTGGATGAGAATTACTATGACCTTGGTCTTTCTCTAGATATCTAGACCAGAATTCTGGCTATACCAGGTTCTTTCGCACCCTGGTACCTTTGCACGTAACCTCTCTTCTCCATCACATCTTCACTTACCTGCCCCTTCTCATCCTTCAGATTTCAGCTTAAACGCCATCTCCCTAGAGCACTGCTCTGGACACCTTATCCAAAGTAGCTCCCACACCCCACTTGACCTAGTTCCCCTCTATGGTCATTCCCTCCTTAGTACTTATCACAATCTGTATTCATCTTGCTGTCTTATTCATTCATTGTTGGCCTCCCCCATCAGAATGGGGGCAAGAACTTGGTCATGCTCAATGCTGCACCTGGTATATTCTAGATACGAGTTTTCAATTAAAAAGTAAATGAAAAAGTAAAATCTACCCAATTTAGAGAATAAATAAATCTTAATAAAAATCACCAGACTAATAGCTTATTAACAAGAATAATAGTAAAATCATTTATGAACAGATCATAGGTGGTTTAGTCGCTAAGTCATGTCCAACTCTTGTGACCCCATGGACTGTAGTCCGCCAGGCTCCTCTATCCATGGGATTCTCCAGGCAAGTATGCTGGAATGGGTTGCCATTTCCTTCTCCAGGGGATCTTCCCAACTCAGGAATCGAACCCGGGTCTCCTGTACTGCAGGCAGATTCTTTACCAACTGAGCCCTTTCATTACATGATCATGCCAATGAACAGAGCAAGTGAGATCCGATGAATAGAGGATGAGTGACTTTGCTTAAATCTCTTTCCCTCTCTGAGCTGTACCTATAAAATAAAGGTTTCTCTCAGAGTTGTGGGTGAAGGGATTTCTTTGTGTGTGTGTGTGCGTGCGTGTGTGTGTGTGTATGTGTGTGTATGCAGTGTCTGGTACAGAGCAGGCACTCAACTCAATACAGATTGGATTCTTTATAGTTACCCTAAGTTTCCCTTATTCACTGGTCAAGGGACTGAAGAATATGAAACCAGATCTCCAAGCCTTCACGTGAATCTGTTTACCCAACACTCCAAGCCCAACCATGGCTGTTACACCTCTCTCTTCAAATTCAACAAGTGCAATTGTGGGTACTTGCAGTACCAGATAATTTTAACCATATCACAATTGAGATTTAAAAAAAAAAAATTTTTAACATCTCCACTAGTTCACTGTTTCAGGTCATTGCTTCAAATCTGGTGATGTTCTAAGATGACCTTGAACATGGTTCCATTTCTAGACAGAGTTCTAGTGATCTGCTTCAAATAGCCTTATATAAAGCACGAAACTAGAAAACAGAGTTACAAGGAGCCATGAACTGACCAAGTTCTGGTTAGAAACAAGGCACAATGGTAGAGACCATAGTAATAAGAAAAATTAAAGAGCGTGTAAAGCAGTGAAGTGATAGCTCTGGGCTTTGGAATCAGTCTGACTTGGGTTCCAATTCCCATTCTACAATCTGCTAAACAGTGACCACGGGCAACATCTTTAACCTCTCTGTGCCTTGGTTTTCTCATCAATAAACTGAGACTAACCACAGTACCAACATTATAGCACTGAGTCTACACTCAGGAAATGTTGGTTCTGCTTATTAAATTCATTCTCAGCCTCAAGAATCTTATATACATTTACAAATGAAAATATTCAGAGTGAAGGAACGGCACTAAATGATACATATCAAGTGAGCAGCATTGGTCACAAAAGATGCAAAACTTTAGGAATGCAAGGAACCTCTTCATCTAAGGGTGGTAAAACGGCTCATGGGAGAAGTGAGATTGAAATGGATGGGGCACTTAAGACAGAGAGACAAATAGGCTCCCTGTGGTGGCCACTTCTTATTTGCCAAACACTGTGGGGAACCTTGTATGTTATCTCCATAAGCTACAAGTTAGGTAACTTTATATCTCCACTGCACTGATGAGAAGCTATTTTATTGATGACAGTTGAGACTCACGAGATTTAGAAATGCTCCCAAGTCACCAGCTGGTGGCAGATCTAGGTTCAAAATCAAATTTGTCTGACCAAAGCACATGCCCCCAACCACTATGTCACTGGGGAAAGGGATTGGGAAGAGATGGATGAAGGGGGAGATAAATCATTCCAGCATGAAGCAGGAAAGCACCGAGTCACGGAAAATAAAGGTATAAAGGTAGGTTAACACCAAAGAGTATGAAAAACTCAGGAGTCTGGACTTCAGACTGTGGACAATGAAGAATCACTGTTTTGTTTCTGGTGTATGCGTGTGTTTTTAATTAAATACTGTACCTCTGCTATCATTACTAAGAGCATTTACTGAGCACCAACTAAGGGTAAGGCCCCACACTAAACTATTTGCATATATTATTTCAAATAGTTACCTATTTGAAATTGAAATTCTGAAATTTAGTTGTTGTTAATTCCCTTCTTACAAACAAATGAGGCCCTGAGAGGTCAAGTCACTCACCTAGATGCCTCCAGTAAATGGGAGAGTGGATTCAAACCCAAGTGGGTGTGAAATCAAAGTCAGTGCCCTTTCCCCTAAAGTGGTACTGCAGAAAAACCTCCCTTCCAACAGAGAGCCAGGAAACAGGAGAAACGAAAACGGAGACAGAGGACTAGTCAGACACAAAATAGGGTCCCAGAATAAGGGAGAAATGTCTCCACTGGAGTCACTGTGAAAATGATCAGGAGGAGACAGACAGCAAATGTGTACATGACCTTTTCTTTCATTTGCTCCAGTTCTGTGTCATGGTCTGCTACCTGCAGCAGAAACCAAGTTAGTAATTATTCCTGCCTCGATTACTGTGTTTGCCTTCAAGCCCTGATTTGAGTGCTTCTGTTGCTTTAAGCATCTTCTTGTCCCATCACAATGCTATCAGAGCTAAAATATGGCATCATCTGCTAATCTGTTATTTGTATTGAAGGGTAATTATTCAAGAGAATAAAACTAAGCCTCCACATCCAATAAATCACATTATGCTTCACATATCAACATTTTTTAAAATCTGACTTAAACACATATTCTTTCAAATCAGGAGGACACATATGCTGAGCTCTAATGAGCTCTGCCAAATCCTACATTATTATTAAAGTTCATCGTGATCTCAGAGATGATACGGTTTTCTAAAATGGAGTATGGTATCAATATTTGTTTGGCTGCTTTCTAGTTAGGATTCTAGGGAAAGTAGCACAATAAATAACACACTAGAAAATGTATGCATTATGAATATATCATTCAAACAAGTGCAAAATCTATGTGGATGATTACTTATCTCGTTCGATGGAATCAAGAGTTAAAAGTTTTACTGTTCATGTCATGATTCCCAAACACCCCAAACATTTTTGCACTAAAATCTTAGCTTTAGTCCTCCTCATTCAATGACAAACGTTAATATTTTAAATAGAAAATCAGTAGTATAACTAGCTATGCAGAAATGAGTTGAAATTCATAAAGATAAAAAAAATATATATTTCTTCTCCATATGTATAGTTAATACAGTAATATTCCTAACATTTTATAGTATTAATTTCGAACATCTAATATGTTTCTGGGAATAAAATTATGAAGGCACTTAAGAGTTCCATATACTAAGGATGAAAACAAATATGGCTTATATACTACCTTCACCAGATAAAGATATTTACATACATAAGATAAAGCAAAATAACAACGCAAGTATCCGGTATTCTCTAATTTTACAGCTTCCAATTATATAATGGTCTGTGATTTGCGTTTTTTAATCTATTTGGCTTAATTTTACTCCTATGTGCAAACACATAGATGGATATTAAAGAACTCTGCTCTCCTACACATACTCAGACCCAAGAAAATAACATGGAAAATTTAGCAATCAAGTCCTTTCTCCACAGGCAGCCTTGCTACTATGTCACTATTCAGCATAAAGATATAACTGCCTTAATAAACAGAAACTAAATCATCGGGGTTTTTTTGTTTTCAACAACTGAAGCTCCCTGCAAATCCAGTTAGACAAGTAAATTCATTCACCTTTTCTTCAAATCTGAGTGTTTCTTCAACTAAGCCAGATATCACGACAACCCCACTAGTCCAACAGTCTGTCATAACAGTGGTTTACTGCAACTCCACCCTTTTCCCACCTTCAGTTTCAACAGTATATCCATTTTTTTTTTCCTGTTAGAGGAAAAAAATTAAGATTAAGAGTTCAAATCTTCAAAGTAGTTCAGTGAACTGTCATATTACCATTATTTAACTGAAGGTAATTTCCTGTTTAATTGCCACTCTCTCCCTTCCCCAAAGGACTACATCTTATTTTGATGGTGTAATGGAAAGTACTGGGTTAAGAAAGGGCAAAAACATAATGGGTTTTAATTTTTAAACATCTAACCTTTTCATGAGTCACTGTTAATCATTTGCACCTGTGACTTTAATAATCAGCTTGGAATTACAGCAGCAAAATTTCCAGGACAGAACTAGGTAAGAAAGCCCCAATCACAACCATTATCACAGCAGGGAGAGAAGAAAGCTCTTCTATCAAATGTGACGAGAAGAAAGTTTTAAAAGTCAGTTCCATCAAATCTCAAGAACAGCAGAGCTCCTAGTACTTAAAATCTTCATCTTTTAAAAGTCAACATTTTTAATATATATATATTTCACTATATTTTAATATATTAATATAGTTTTTTACTTTCTGTAACATTTTCTTTCAACTTTAGGGCTTGAAGAAGAAAAGGGCTCCAGAAAAATCACAGCAGTACAAAGAGGGGCGGGGAGAAGTGAGTCTTCTAAATCATCCTTCCCACAGAGAAATTAAGACCACTAACATTATGCCACTGATCCATTTATTTCATTATGAAATGAGACATAGAGTACAAGTGGCAATGTTCTGAAATGTGATGGAGGTTGTTCTACATCAGTGAACACACAAGTCTGGAAGGTATAAATACTGTCTCTGTCAGTTGTAGTCCATCCTCAGCAAGTCATTTTCCCTGCGGGCTGAGGCTCCCATATCGTGGAAACCTTCCCCAACTGCCAAGGGCTGAAAAGGATTCCCTGTGAACAGCGCCTGGACCACACCTTGTATGGTCACAGGAGAAGCTGACAAGGGCTGGAGAAAGATGCATCTAGTCCAAAGATGAGAGGACGGGGCCAAAAATCAAAACATATCCCTTTACAATTTAATAAGGAGGACCTTCTAAAATGGCTATTCATCCAGTCTTCACCAGTCCCAGCCATTCACTGCTAGATGTTGGTCATTCTGTGGGCTGGGGGGTAGGGTTTCGTTGTCCAGAAACTGCCAGTCTTTTATACCCTCAGTGATGGTGTGGAAGCATCCATTTAGTGTATAAATATGATTCTCGGCACTTAGTCACTACCAAGTGAAATATTAGAGAACAAACTCCCCATCCACTGCAGAAATTTCCTAGTTTCCAAGCATCTGGAAAGAAGATCCCAAATTACCTTTAGCAAAATTTCCTTTCGGTTTTTTTTTTTTTTTCAATCCTCTTACTTGCTGAGGAACCTTCTAAAGAGCCTCCCAAAGATGATACCCACAGTTCAGGTTATTGGTCCTACATTTTCCTAGTAAAGGAGGGAAAGAGAAGTGTTTAATAGCTCCCTAGGATCCTTCCACTTGTAGCAGGAATGAACACCAAAAAAGCACCAGGACACTTAACTCCTTGGTGATTTAAAAAGCCTTGCTGAGCAACAGAGAAAAGAGATTTCTCCCTCCCCACCTGCACCCTTACCCTGCTTCTCCCCTAGCCTTAGAATCATCAGCCCTTCTGTAATTCCATGAGGTTCCAGAGAGACTCCTTTATTCCATGGGGCGCCCAGATCTGACCCCACGAAATCCCAGTTAGTCATCCTTCTTCTCACCCTTCCAACCTCCACACCAAACCCCTCCCCACCGCCCCAGGCCACCTCCTTACCTGATAATGTCGTCGTTGTGTCCCAAGAAGAATTTTTGACTGTGCTCGCGGGTGCTGTAAACCACCCCGACTCCAGCCACAAAGTAGACCACCTCCTTGCCGGCGGTGTAGTACAGGTTGTTGCGGCACTGGTGACCCCGGTACCCGTACACCCACTCCAGCCGGAGCTGGCAGCTGGGAGCTGTCCGATCCGCCATGATAAGCCGACCCCACTAGCCCCCCGGGCCCCCTGCGCACCGGTCCGCGGCCCCTGCGCGCCGGGTCTGTCCTCGCCAAGTCTCGGGCTGCGGAGGACCTGCAAAGGGCTCAGCGTGCAGCGCCGAGCGCTGATTTCCGCGGCGACGCACTCACACAGACCAGCGCGCCGGCCGCCACCATCATCCACCGCCGCCGCCGGAGACGAGCCGCCGGTGCACGGCCGCCAGACCCCGCCGGGGCGCCCCGGCTTTCCTCTCCCCCGGGCTAGGCGTCTTCACCCGCGAGCGCGCGCGCGCGCCTCACTGCACCTGCGGGCTTCGGCCCCGGGGAGAGGTTCTTGGGAGGGTCACCCCGCCTTTTAAATCAAGGATCTGCATATCCAAACACTGATTACCCAGTTCGCTCACTGAAGTTTGCAGTGCGCGGGGCGGGGGCCTCGTAGCAGGCAGCGGGATTTATTCTGTGACAGTTTTAATTTGACAAGGAACTCCGATAAGCTTTGCCTTCGCCATCCTCGGATCCGAAACTGACAGTCTACATCCAGGAGGCGAGAGCCAGGAAGAAAGAAACAGATATTTTGCATAAGTCACCCAGTCCAAGCAAATGATCCCTAAACTAAACCAAGTTTTTAAAAAACTGTCAACCATTCCTCTTTTCTCTCTCCAGAGCCATCTTCCCCGACCCCACCCGCCCCCAGATCTATCCTTTTAATGATACGAAATATGCCCTAAATGCTGCCGGGTGGTGGTTGCTGATACGATTTGAAAGAACATTTGCTGTTTCCCCATTAAGCCAGAGCAAACATGCAATGGTCGTTTTTTAGACGCTCCAATTAGTTGTGTATATATTCAGAATTCATATCCTCCGTGAACCCCGTCTTGGCCAAGAAAACCAAAACGAACTTAGCAGTTCTCACTAATCAGGAACTCCAATGGCAAGCTTCATAAAGATTTTTTTCTGAATCGGAGGAAACTGAGACACTACGGTAGCTGGAGGCAGGAAAACACAACCTACAAACGCTCTCAGTCCATAAGAATTTAAATAATTAACAAGTGACCAAAACCTCTCCCCAGAAACGTTTGCGCTAGCTATGGGGTCCCGTGGGCTCAAGGGTCTCGTCTCTAAGCCCGGCGTGGGCAGGAGCGCCCGCGGAACCACTGGGGACAGCGAGCCCCCCCCCCCCCCACGCGCGCACACACGTCCCAGGGATTGGTCGATGCCCGCCCGAGGGATGCCAGCCCCCGGGGGACACCCCGGCCTGCGCACAGTGCCGCGGCGGCGGCGTCCTGCACTCCTCCCACACCCGATCCAGGCTCGCCTGCGGAGCATCCCAGCTCTCCCGCCTCTAACCTCTGCTCTGAACCGGCGCCGCCAGAACGTCCTGGATCATACAGGGCAAGCGAAACCCTCTGCTTGCCCGCCCCCCGCCCCTTTTCCCCGCCTCCCGCACCGAGGACGGGCTTCGTCACTGGGACGCCACCAGAGACAGGTTCTTCCTCCAGCCTAGGCTCCGGGGGCGGGGCCACACCGCCGCTTTCGGGAACCTAGGCTGGCGAGTTACTAGGCGAAATATCGGCGCTTGGAAACGGCGACGCCCCGGAGCTCTGGGTCCGCCCCCTCCCTGGACCGCCCACGTCCCCCCCTTCCCGATGCATTCTGGGAAATGTAGTCCGCTCCACGAGGCCTCAGGCAGGGAGCTCGCGGTGCCAAACCACGAATTCCAGGATTCCATGCGCCCTGAGTGGCAGGCGCACCAAGCGCAACCTCTCGCTCGCGCCCTGGGTTCCCTAGTGACTGAGCTACTGGGCCGCGTGCGTGTATATCTGAAAAGAAAAGCAGTGAAGTTGGAATAAAGACCAAACCATCAGTTTTCGTTCCAATCCCAAAGAAAGGCAATGACAAAGAATGCTCAAACTACCACACAGTTGCACTCATCTCACATGCTAGTAAAGTAATGCTCAAAATTCTCCAAGCCAGGCTTCAGCAATACGTGAACCGTGAACTTCCAGATGTTCAAGCTGGTTTTAGAAAAGGCAGAGGAACCAGAGATCAAATTGCCAATATCCGCTGGATCATCGAAAAAGCAAGAGAGTTCCAGAAAAACATCTATTTCTGCTTTATTGACTATACCAAAGCCTTTGACTGTGTGGATCCCAATAAACTGTGGAAAATTCTGAAAGAGATGGGAATACGAGACCATCGGACCTGTCTCTTGAGAAACCTGTATGCAGGTCAGGTAGCAACAGTTAGAACTGGACATGGAACAACAGACTGGTTCCAGATAGGAAAAGGAGTACGTCAAGGCTGTATATTGTCACCCTGCTTATTTAACTTATATGCAGAGTACATCATGAGAAATGCTGGGCTGGAAGAAACACAAGCTGGAATCAAGATTGCTGGGAGAAATATCAATAACCTCAGATATGCAGATGACACCACCCTTATGGCAGAAAGTGAAGAGGAACTAAGAGCTTCTTGATGAAGGTGAAAGAGGAGAGTGAAAAAGTTGGCTTAAAGCTCAACATTCAGAAAACTAAGATCATGGCATCTGGTCCCATCACTTCATGGGAAACAGATGGGGAAACAGTGGAAACAGTGTCAGACTTTATTTTTGGGGGCTCCAAAATCACTGCTGATGGTGATTGCAGCCATGAAATTAAAAGACGCTTACTCCTTGGAAGGAAGGTTATGGCCAACCTAGATAGCATATTGAAAAGCAGAGACATTACTTTGCCAACAAAAGTCCATCTAGTCAAGGCTATGGTTTTTCCAGTGGTCCTGTATGGATGTGAGAGTTGGACGGTGAAGAAAGCTGAGCGCTGAAGAATTGATGCTTTTGAACTGTGGTGTTGGAGAAGACTCTTGAGAGTCCCTTGGACTGCAAGGCAATCCAATCAGTCCATCCTAAAAGAGATCAATCCTGGGTGTTCATTGGAAGGACTGATGTTGAAGCTGAAACTCCAATACTTTGGCCACCTCATGCAAAGGGTTGACTCATTGGAAAAGACCCTAATGCTGGGCAGGATTGGGGGCAGGAGGAGAAGGGGATGACAGAGGATGAGATGGCTGGATGGCATCACTGACTCGATGGACATGGGTTTGGGTAGACTCTGGGAGTTGGTGATGGACAGAGAGGCCTGGCATGCTGCAATTCATGGGGTCGCAAAGAGTAGGACACGACTGAGCGACTGAACTGAACTGATACCACCTGAAGAATTTCTTCTGTACTTGTCCCTGAGGGCTACTGTAGCCGACTCAAGCCCAAGTGTGTTTCCCATTTCAGTTTTACTTTTTATTCAGATGGATTCTAATCTGTTAAAGTGCAGTGCTGCAGCATTTAAGAAAAAAGTTGGGCTGTCTATTCAGTGGATTAAAGACCTAAATGTAAGACCAGAAACTATAAAACTCTTGAAGGTAAAGAAAGGCAGAACACTCGATGACAAAAAGCAAGATCCTCTATGACCTGCCTCCTAGAGTAATGGAAAGAAAATAAAAAATAAACAAGTGGGACCTAATTAAATTTAAAAGCTTTTGCACAGCAAAGGAAACTACAAACAAGGTGAAAAGACAGCCCTCAAAATGAGAGAAAATAATAGCAAATTAAACAACTGACAAAGGATTAATTTTCAAAATATACAAGCAGCTCATACAACTCAATACCAGAAAAACAAACAACCCAATCAAAAAGTGGGGGAAAGACCTAAACAGACATTTCTCGAAAGAAGACAGACAGATGGCTAATAAACACAGGAAAAGATGCTCAACATCCTTCATTATTAGAGAAATGCAAATCAAAACTACAATGAGACACCACTTCACACCAGTCAGAATGGCCAGCATCAAAAAGTCTACAAACATTGCTGGAGAGGGTGTGGAGAAAAAGGGAACCCTCTTGCACTGTTGGTGGGAATGTAAATTAATACAGCTATTATGGAAGATGGTACAGAGAGTCCTTAAAAAATTAGGAGTAAAACCACCATATGACCCAACAACCCCACTACTAGGCATATATCCTGAGGAGGCCAAAACTGAAAAAGAAATGTTCCCCAATGTTCATTGCAGTGCTATTTACAATGGTTAGAACATGGAAGCAACCTAGATGTCTACTGACAGATGAATGGATAAAGAAGCTGTGATACATGTATATAATGGAATAGTACTCAGTCATAAAAAGGAATGCATTTGAGTCAGTTCTAATGAAGTGGGTGAACCTCGAGCCTATCAAACAGAGTGAAGTCAGAAAGAGAAAGATAAATATCATATATTAATGCATAGATATGCAGTCTAGGAATATGGTCCCGATCAATTTATTTGCAGGGCAGCAATGGAGAAACCGACACAGAGAACAGACATATGGACACGGATTAGGGGGAGGAAGGAGAGGTTGAGATGTATGGAGAGAGAGACATGGAAACTTACATTACCATATGTAAAATACATGGCCCATGGGAATTTGCTGTGTGACTCGGGGAACTCAAACAAGGGCTCTGTAACAACCTAGAGGGGTGGGTGGGACGGGGAGAGAGATGGGAGGGAGGTTCAAGAGGGAAGAAGATTGGAAGTGCCAGAGCTTGGATGAGCAGCTGCTGCCTGAAGCAATGAAGAGAATGTGAATTGGTCTCATCATTCTTTTTAAAGAAACAGGGATCTACAGATCCATGAGGTCACAAGACAATAAATACACTACCAAAAACAAAAACAAAAAACATGGTCTGAAAAGGAGTTGAGACATAAGCTGAAATATAATGGGCTTCCCAGGTGGCTCAGTGGTAAAACATCCACGTACCAATGCAGGAGATGCAGGTTTGATGCCTGGGTTGGGATGATCCACTAGAGAAGGAAATGGTAACCCACACCAGTATTCTTGCCTGGGAAATGCCGTGGATGGAGGAGCCTGGCAGGCTACAGTCCATGGGGTTGCAAGAGTCAGACACAATTTAATGACTAAACAACGACAACAATGCTATGCTGCAAAACAGTGCCACTGAATTAGAGACAGTAAATTCTATATAAAAATTCATAAGATGAAGAGTTTTTCCAGCTTTAAGTCAGGAAAACTTCATGGAGGAAATAGGAAACAAAGGTATAACTGAGATATGTAAATTGAAACCACACTGCATGTGTTTATGGAATAAAAGGGTAGATACAGAAAAACAAAGATTTGGAGAATTGAATTGGTGAAAGAGAGAATTCATGAATGATGAGAAGGGGACATAAACTTGAAAGGTTAGATTATGGATGGAGCTGAACCTAGAGGTTTGTGCCATATTCTTAAAAGAATGGAAAGCCATTGGATTTTTTTTTTTGAAAAGGGAAATACCTATAAAAACAGTAGTAGTCAAAGCATCAGGTAATAGAGGCTAAAGGTAGTGCTTGGGGTTCTACATTAAAGATAGTAGCAATGATCCAGAAAAGAAGGGACATCTTCCAGAAAAAAATGCAAAAGGATGTTGAAAAAAATCTCCTCAACAAATAGAAATGGATATAACATGTTCATCTCCTCAGTTACTTTAAATGTAACTAAAGACCATCATCTCTCTCTCTCTTTAGTCACTAAGTCGTGTTCGACTCTTGCGACCCCATGGACTGTAGCCTGCCAGGCTCCTCTGTCCATGGGATTCTCCAGACAAGAATACTGGAGTGGGTTTCCATTTCCTTCTCCAGGGGATCTTCCTGACCCAGGAATCAAACCCAGGTCTCCTGCAATGCAGACAGGTTCTTTACCAATTGAGCTATGAGGGAAGTCCATGCTATACCAAATTGTACTTTTAGTTCAGTGAGTATACCTAGACCTCCCAACACAAGACAGAGGTCTGTTTATTAACTGATGAGAAAATAAAGCAGAGTAAGGCATAGTTATAGAATTTTCCTCTTCAAATTTCTCAGACAATGAAAGGGGAAAATATTCTCAAGAAATAATATTAAGAACAGAAGGTAAATTTAAGAACCCATGAAAATTCTCACTAAAATACTTCAATATATAAAAGTGAAATTAGAAAGTAAATGTATAATTTCCAGGTTGTGGGGAGGATACTTTGAGAAGAAGATCCTATGTATTACCTTGGGTCTTCAGCAGAAATAAAATGTTTTACCAGGTTCTGCCAACATAAGGTCACTCTGCAGGCTTAAGAGAAGAAGCCAAAATACATGGGAATGAGATACACTTTTGGCTGCATGGAAAGGCTCTGGAGCTGGACATCTCACAGAATCTCAAGAAAGAGCAAAGACATCTATCCTATCCCCTAGCAGAGACTATAGTCAATCCCAACAGAGCTCACTGTTTTCCCCACTTCACCATTTTCCAATACCAGGCTACAAGAAAGTGGATAAAAAGCAATATCCAACCACCATCAAATGATAGCTCTGAGAAGATCAACTTATTCCCAGATAAGAGAGAACGCCTAGAGAAGAGGAGAGAAGAATGCCTAGAAGAATTTGTAAATAATGAATCTGAATAAATGATTTGGAAAGAGACGCCCATCAAACATAAGCAACAAAAAAAGTAAGGACATAGCAAAAGTAAACCAAAATCTTGAAAGAAAGGTACACTATATGTGAAAGATAGATGAAGAAACTTCATGTCATCTGGAGGAAAATTTATGTCAAAGAAGCAGATTCTCTACCAAGAAGAGCTTAGTTAAAATATGAATTCAAAATATCAAGAGCTTAAAGATGGATATTAAAATAAAAGTCAAGCTAAACTGGTAATCAAATATAAATATAGTTTCAGATCTAATTAATACATTTGAAACAATAGGGAAAAAACTAGAAATCAAATTACCAGCATAGAGGAAACACTGGAAATTATCACAAGGAATATAGAAGAAAAAGACAAGGATTTTAAAATACATAATGCTTGAGAAAGCAAAGCTAACCCAACATACAGATCATTGGCACTCTTAAATTAGAGAAGCCAACAAATGAAACCAAGTAATACAGAAGAATATATTAAAGAACTGAATCTACAGATTAAAGTGATACATTGTATACCAGAAGAAAAGATTTAGAATAGTCTCCATGAAGGCATATCCTAGCAAAATTATTTAACTTCAAGTATAAATAATATTTCAAATCATGTGCCAACTTTAGAGAAGACTGTTATACCATCTCTGCCAATTAGTAATTAAAGAGAAACATTTAAGCATTTACTTTGCCTTCTTGGAGGAACTGAAGTTTATCCTCAGTTGATAAAGGAAAGCTACTTTCATAAGAATGCTAGCTAATAAATGTAGGGAAGATGATAGATTGAGAAAATCACCCAATGATGTAACTGATACAGGAAAAGTTTGTAAATGTATACCAAAATGATTAGATGAGAGGATATCCCTTCAATAATGCTAAAGAATCACTCTACAAATCATGTAACTTTAAATGGAGAGCTCTGGCGATCACCATCTCAATCAAATTATCAAACTTAGCATCACGAGTACTGGAACAATTGCTCTGTCTGCCTCCTGATGTGATGCAGTATAAAATAATGCCTAAAACACTTTGGCCAAATATCTAACCCAAGTCTAATCAAGCTTATTACTTAACTCTAAGTTTACAGAAAATATGGGCTAGATGAACAAGTTAATTTAAACTATAGGTAAACAATCAGGTAAGGCCAGAAAATAGGGCAGTGTACACACAAGTGATCTGGCCTCATCAAAAAAAATAATGAAAAAAAAGTACAGAACAAAAAAGTAGACAATTATTCTTTGTCAGAAGAGACTAAAGAGATACAACAGCCAAATACAGTATATGAATCCTGATTGGATTTGGGTACTAATTTTTCTTAAGGCCACAAAAGACCAAGTGGGGGGATTTCCCTGGTGGTCCAGTGGCTAAGATTCCGTGCTCCCAATGTAGCAGACTTGGATTCAATTCCTGGTCAGGGAACTAGATTCTACATGCTGCAACTAAAGATACCACATGCTGCAACTAAGACCCAGCATAGCCAAATAAACAAATATTTTTTAAAAAGACAATGTGGGAGGAAGGAACAGTTGGGAAGTTTTAAGACAAATTGGATTATTCTAGAGAATATTAGGGAATTATTGTTCTTATTCTTTGTAAAATCATGCTCTAAGGATATACATCCTGAAGCATTTAGGAATAAAATGTTACATCTACAACTTAGCTTCAAGTGATTCAGAAAGAAATGTGTTCTTTATGTACACACAAACACAAATATGCATGCACAGGAGAGATAAAGTAAATATGGCAAATATTAGCAATTGCTTAATCTATGTACCTTTTTCTGTATGTTTGAAATTTTTTATTTTATAAAATAAAAAATTTATAAATTTTTTATTATAAAAGACTAGGAAAATGTTTCTCAAGGATCTAGGCAGAAACAAGAGTGAAGGAAGGATGTAGAGATCAGGCTGGCTTCTCATTCTGTACTGTAATCTCCAATGCTGGAAAAAATGGAGCAGTATTTATAAGTTCTGATGCAGAGGATAGTGTGCAACATTAGAATTATCCTAGCTAAATTAAGTGTGAAAAAACAGGCAGACATTCTCAGACTTTAAAGAATTTCAGGGCAGATTTTAGCCCTTTGTGACAGTTATAATGAACATCAATGGTAAGTGGCTAAAGAACACACATAAGTCATTTAAAAATCTAGAAGTTTCTCTATCACATAAAAAACAATTGGAAGTATAGCAGATTAAGGAAATTGTCAGATACCCAGAATCTTCCCATCTTTTTCCCATCTTGTTATACATTAATACAGATTTCCACCTTGTGGTTTAAGACGACAGATCAAACTTCAGCGTTTACATTCCATCTAGCAGGAAGGAGAACACAAGATCCCCTTCCTTTATGGGTATTTTCTGTAAATTTCATACACTTCTGCTTACATCCCATTGGCCAGATTTAGAGTGCATCTAGCTGCAAGGGAGGCTAGGATTATAAACTATATTGTGGGAATATTTTACTGAGAAAGAAAGTGAAAATAAATGCTGGTGTTCACCAGAAGTATCTGCTACCATACTTACGAAAAAACTACCTGACAATGATATTCAGCCACCCAAGAAGTGAACAAAAGAATCAGAAATGGTGACGAATGGTAAAAAGATGGGAGATGAACAATGAATCAATTTAATAGGGAAATAGTTCTCCCCATTCATTTTTCAGTTTTACTTTTGTGATTGGCATTAGCTCAAGTAAAATTAGTTGAAATCCTCTATTTAAAAAAATAAGCTGGTATAATCCTATTCTCATGAAATTATTTCTATTCATTTGGCTATCTGTCCATGCATCAAACTGTATCTGTATTGTAATACAGTTTACCAAAACCTAACCTAGTTATTTCTGGTGCAGTGAAATTTAGATTTAGAATTTAGTGAGGCTTGTACCTTTTTGATTATTCAAAAATGCTTTAAATGAACAGGTACCATTTTTAGTAAAATAATGTTATTATCTGTGCATCTGTGGTCAATTAATCTACAACAAAGGAAACAAAAATATGCTATGGAGAAAAGACAGTCTCTTCAATAAGGGGTTCTCGGAAACCTGGACAGCTATGTATAAAAGAGTGAGATTAGTATATTTCCTCACACCATATATAAAAATAAGCTCAAAGTGAATTAAAGACCTAAATATAAGACCCCAAACCACAAAACTCCTAGAAGAGAACATAGGCAGAACATTCTTTGACATAAATCATAGCAATCATCTTTGGATCTGTCTCCAAAGGCAAAAGAAATAAAAACAAAAATAAATAAATGGGATCTAGTTAAACTTAAATTCTTTTGTAGAGCAAAGGAAACCATCAATAAAATGAAAAGACAGCCTACTGAATGGGAGAAAATATTTGCAAATTATATGACTGACAAGAAGTTGATAGCCAAAATATATTAACAGTTCATATGCTGCTGCTGCTGTTAAGTTGCTTCAGTCGTGTCCAGCTCTGTGCGACCCCATAGACGGCAGTCCACCAGGCTCCACTGTCCCTGGGATTCTCCAGGCAAGAAACAGCTTATATAATCCCATCAAATAACAACACAATTTTAGAACGAGCAGAAAACCTGGACAAACATTTTCCCAAAGAAGACCTACAGATGGCCAACAGACATGAAAAGATGCCCAATATCACTAATTATTAGAGAAATACATATCAAAGCTGCAATGAGGTATCACCTCCTACCTGTGAGAACGACTATCATTAAAAAGTCTACAAATGATAAATGCTGGTGAGAATATGGAGAAAAGGAAACCCTTGTACACTGTTGATGTTTTCCACTATGGAAAACAGTATAGAGGTTCTTCAAAAACCTAAAAATATGATTACCATAATGACTACCATATGATCCAGCAATTCCACTCTTGAGTATACATCTGAAAAAAGCCACTATTTTGGAAATATACATGCACCCCAATATTCAATAGCAGCATTATTTTCAATAGTCAAGATATAGAATCAAGTCAGGTGTTCATTAACAGATGAGTGGATAAAGAAGATGTGATATATATATACATATACACATATACATACAATGGAATATTACTCAGCCATAAAAAAGAATGAAATTATGCCATTTGCAACAATGTGGATGAACCTAGAGAGTTTTACGTTTAGTGAAATAAGTCAGACAGAGAAACACAAATACTCTGTTATCACTTATATACTCTGTTATCATTTTTTTAGATATGGAACCTAAAAAAAAAAAAAAAAAAGACAAGCAAATGTATGTAACAAACAAACAAAAAAGCTCAGACTGATATAGAAAACAAACTAGAGGATACTGGTGAGGTGAGGGAAGGAGAGAGGGGCCAGACTGTGGTAAATTAAGAGTTACAAACTGCTGTGTGCAAAATAAGTACAAGGATATATTATTAAATATATTAAACAATTAAATATAGCCATTATTTTGTTATAACTTTAAAGGAGTACCGTCTATAAAAATATTGAATCACTATGCTGTCCACCTGAAACTAACATAATATTTCAAGTCAACTATACTTTCAAAATAATTCGTCAGTGCTGTTAAAAATATCTGTCGATGATAGATTGTATTTTTATTAAAATGATATTTGTAATCATTAGGACAGACACTTTGGTTGATCTTTCCAGACCTTGTTAATTGGCAATATCAAGAGCCTCTCAGATCACTGTACAGAGTTAAGGCACATGAAAGTAGTTGTTTAACCACAATTTTCTCTGTAAAAGATAGCCAGTTAGAGCTAGACCTTGTAGCCTTGACCTCATTAGCAGTTTAGATCTCACTGAACTACGAAAAACTAATGATGATATTTCATCAGCAATCAACTAATGGGGTTAGAGTTCACATTTTTAACAAAGTAAAAGACTTAAAAATATTAATAGCACATGAAAAGCTTCTCTACATCATTAAGCACCATGAAAATGCAAATCAAAACCGCAATGATATACTACTTCACACCTGCTGTAACAAAAAGACAAGTATCAGAGAGAATGTGGAGAAACTGGAAACTGCATACACTGCTAAGTGAGGATGTAAAATGATGCAGCTGCTTTCAAAAACAATCTGGCAGTTCCTTCGAAATGATCCAGCAATTCCATTTCTAGGTATATAACCAAGAGAAATACATCCACACAAAATCTTTCATATGAAAGTTCATAGCAGCATTATCCATAATAACCAAAAATGTAATTAATCTAAGTACCCACCGATCAGTGAATGGATTAGTAAAATATCTACATTGACATAATGGAATATTATTCCTCAATGAAAAGAAATGAACTGATACAAGCTACCACATAGAATCTTAAAAATGTTATTCTAGATAAAAGAAGCCAGTTGCAAAAGCCATACATTGTGTGATTCTGTTTCCAGATGGAATGTTCAGAAAGGCAAATCTGTATACACATAAAGTATATTAGTAGTTCACTAGAGGAGAAGAAAAGGCAGAGGAACCAGAGATCAAATTGCCAATATCCGCTGGATCATCGAAAAAGCAAGAGAGTTCCAGAAAAACTTCTATTTCTGCTTTATTTACTATGCCAAAGCCTTTGACTGTGTGGATCACAATAAACTGTGGAAAATTCTAAAAGAGATGGGAATACCAGACCATCGGACCTGTCTCTTGAGAAACCTGTATGCAGGTCAGGTAGCAACAGTTAGAACTGGACATGGAACAACAGACTGGTTCCAGATAGGAAAAGGACTACGTCAAGGCTGTATATTGTCACCCTGCTTATTTAACTTATATGCAGAATACATCATGAGAAATGCTGGGCTGGAAGAAACACAAGCTGGAATCAAGATTGCCGGGAGAAATATCAATAACCTCAGATATGCGGATGACACCACCCTTATGGCAGAAAGTGAAGAACAAAAGAGCCTCTTGATGAAGGTGAAAGAGGAGAGTGAAAAAGTTGGCTTAAAGCTCAACGTTCAGAAAACTAAGATCATGGCATCTGGTCCCATCACTTCATGGGAAATAGATGGGGAAACAGTGGAAGCAGTGTCAGACTTTATTTTTGGGGGCTCCAGAATCACTGCTGATGGTGACTGCAGCCATGAAATTAAAAGACGCTTACTCCTTGGAAGGAAGGTTATGGCCAGCCTAGATAGCATATTGAAAAGCAGAGCCATTACTTTGCCAACAAAAGTCCGTCTAGTCAAGGCTATGGTTTTTCCAGTGGTCATGTATGGATGTGAGAGTTGGACGGTGAAGAAAGCTGAGCGCCACAGAATTGATGCTTTTGAACTGTGGTGTTGGAGAAGACTCTTGAGAGTCCCTTGGACTGCAAGGAGATCCAATCAATCCATCCTAAAAGAGATCAATCCTGGGTGTTCATTGGAAGGTCTGATGTTGAAGCTGAAACTCCAATACTTTGGCCACCTCATGTGAAGAGTTGACTCATTGGAAAAGACCCTAATGCTGGGTAGGATTGAGGGCGGGAGGAAAAGGGGATGACAGAGGATGAGATGGTTGGATGGCATCACCGACTTGATGGACGTGGGTTTGGGTAGACTCTGGGAGCTGGTGATGGACAGAGAGGCCTGGCGTGCTGGGGTTCATGGGGTCGCAAAGAGTCAGACACGACTGAGCGACTGAACTGAACTGAGAGGAGAAGATGGGTAAGTGGGGGAAATGTGAATGACTACTAGGATGAGTTGTTTGGATGGCATCACTGATTAAATGGACATGAGTTTGAACAAACTTCAGGAGATAGTGAACTACAAGGGAAGCCTGGCGTGCTGCATGTAGTCCATGGGGTTGCAAAGAGCTGGACTCCACAGAGTGATTGAACAACTAATGAGTATGGGATTTTAGGGGGAGGGTGATAAAAAGTTTTAAAATTAGATTGAGATGATGATTGCTCAACTCTTAATGTACTGAAAACCATTGAATTGTACACTTTAAATTGATGAATTTATAGTGCTGTGCTGTGCTTAGTTGCTTAGTCATGTCCGACTCTTTGCGACCCCATGGGCTGCAGCCCATCAGGCTCCTCTGTCCATGGGGATTCTCCAGGCAAGAAGAATACTGGAGTGGGTTGCCATGCCCTTCTCCAGGGGATCTTCCCAACTCAGGAATTGAACCGGAGTCTCCTTCATTGAAGGCGGATTCTTTACCAGTTGAGCTACCAAGGAAGCCCAAATTTATAGTACATATTTTATATATCAAAGCTATTAAAAGAAAAATAAAAACAAAGTTCGATGCATTTTACTTGGTCACTGGCTGTAGGTTTCCTATATATTGTACATATTAAGAATTTCTTGCTCTTTGATTCCTTAAATACCAGTTACTTTTAGAGCAGAAATTATTTCTTATTCATAGAGGAAAAGATTTTTAAATTAAAGTTCATGGCTTGAATCTATCATCCAAAACTTATCCTTTGTTTAATGTTTTATAGGAATATTAAACATTTTAGGTAAACTATACAGATCACATTAGAAGATGTAAATGCTAGGGTTGAAAGGAATGGGAAATTATCAATAATTTATAGAGAAAGAACTTTCAAAGTATTTCCCCCTATTTCTTTTCAAATATTTTTAACAAAGGAAAAAGAGGCTCTGTCTATTGAGCTAGAGGTAGACACTACAATCTAAGAGGAGATCTAGTCAATGAAAAGTTTCCTTGGTTTTTTTTTGAAGATAGAGTTCCTATATATTCCCTGTTCAATAAAGATAACATAAAAGAATTGGATCAAACAAGTAAGAAAAAGCCTCTTAAATCCAGGCTTGAAAAGGACCCATTCTAAAAAGCATTCCTAAATACCCAGAAAGCCTTTCTTTCAAAGGTAACTAGGTATGACTCTGTGTAAAGTCTAGTTTGAGCCTTCCCTGGTGGCTCAGTGGTAAAAGGAAAAAAAAAATCCACCTGCCAATACAGGAGATACGGGTTGGATCCCTGGGTTGGCAAGATCTCCTGGAGAAGAAAATAGCACCCCACTCCAGTATTCTTGCTTGGGAAATCCTATGGACAGAGGAGCCTGTTGGGCTATAGCCCATGGGGTCATAAGAGTCAGACACGACCTAGCAACTAAACAGTAGCAACAAAGTCTAGTTTACTTGAAGACCACCTTACAATGTACAGATATATACAACTTCAGCATATCATTTGATATTTCTTAATCCAAACATTAGCCCTGGCAATGAGTTTTTTCTGCTGCTGATAATAATTTATTCATAGTGTTCCTCTCTAATAAAGCCACTACTGAAACTCTTACATGAGTTTACATGTAGGAGATCTCACATGTAAAACCTTACATGAGATTTCTAATCTCAAAGAGAGAATATGGGAAATTATTCATATAGCTTAATAACATATGCTATATATTGGGCTTCCCAGGTGGCACAGTGTAAAGAATCCACCTGCCAATGCAAGAGATGCAGAGAGACGCAGGTTCAATCCCTGGGTTGGGAAGAGCCCCTGGCATAGGAAATGGCAACCCACTTCAGGATTCTTGCCTGGAAAATTCCATGGACAGAGGAACTTAACTGGCTATAGTCCATGGGGTCACAAAGAGTCAGACACAACTTAGCGCACACACACACACATGTTCAGTACATTTTAAATGTTTTGGGTTGATTGGGAGTAACATCTATTAATAGTTGTTAGATCTGGATCATTGAAATTGAAATCATTACATATTCTTCCTATGTGAACCCCCTAGGCTAATTAATGTGCTTTCTCTAAAATTTTTGCAGTATTTTCTAGTGAGAGCAATGAGAGTTTCATATAGAAAATGTTGATTGTGTTCCAAAACTTTAAAGATGTGTGGCTATCTCACTGATAGGTAGGTTTCCATAATAATACTTTAATACTTCTTATTTCTAATTATAATTCTTATTTATTAGTAGTTTCTGTGCTACCTTCAGATATACCTTCTAGAATATTACTTAAGCTGATAGTGTTTTCTACTAGAGGAGGCCCAGGTCACGGCCAAGAATGAAGAAAGCCCATAACAACAATTTTATTGCTTGTATTGTTCTCAAACAGATAATTCCCCTTGTCTTCACACTGCTGCATTCTGGTATGAAGCTCAAGGAATTCTAAGAATTCTACACTTGACCTGTCCTTCCAGGTTGTTATGAAGGCACATTTGACACTGTGAGAGACAGCTTGCTCGGTATCTAACTTCCAAGCATGTAGACATAAGGAATGAACTACTCGAGTGTTCTTTCACTGTCTCCTCCACCAGCTGGGGTACACCTGGTGCCTTGCACACAGTAAGCATTCCATACATTTTAACCAGTATTATTGGTTTTTTTAAATTTAGTTTTAATTGGAAGATGATTGCTTTACAGTATTATGTTGGTTTCTGCCATGCAACAACGTGAATCAGCCATAAGTATACATATATCCCCTACTCTTGAACCTCCCTCTCACCACCCCATCCCACCCCTCTAGGTTGTCACAGAGTACTGGATTGAGCTCCCTGATTAACCAGTATTATTGTTGTTATTGGGTTTCCCAGATGGCGCTAGTAGTGACGAATCCGCCTGTCAGTACAGGAGGCAGAGAGATGTGGGTTCAATTTCTGGGTCGGGAAGATTCCCTGAGTAGTAAATGGCAACCCGCTCTAGTATTCTTGCCTGGAGAATCCCATAGACAGAGGAGCCTGGTGTGCTACAGTCCACAGGTCAAAAAGAGTTGGACATGACTGAAGCAACCTACATTGTTGTTATTACTAAAAGGAAGTGACTGTTGTCACAAATGGTAGCAAACTAGAAGCTTTCCTTCCCTCCACTGACCAGAAAGAACACAGCCTGTCCAGAGAACGCTGGTGGGTTAAGCCCTCAGTTTAGAAATTTCTAAAGGTCCAAGCAGAGGCCAAACCACTTTTCAGGTTAGTGAGAGTGACAAGGAAAGAGGCAAAGCCCTCTGCAAAGATCAATTGACAAAGATTCCCTACTAAGCCTGGACTCAGCATCAGCATTTGTAAATACGAAGAAAAAGAACTGCCCAGGAAAGACTCTGCAACAAAGAAGCCACACTCACAACATGGAGTGGTGGGGTAAAGTGCCCTTTAGGACAAGAGGGTGACCTGCGAGGTCAGGGAGGAGAGGCAGCCAGCCATGAGTGAACCAGAGCACGGATTGTTCTAGTAGACTCAGGGCCTAGATGTCAGCACCAGCTCTTCAAGAGTAAGAATGAGCTTGGAGGGGTTTCCCTGGTGACTCTGGTAAAGAATCCGCTTGCCAATGCAGGAGACACGAGTTCCATCTCTGGTTCGGGAAGATTCTACATGCTGTGGAGCAACTAAGCCCAAGTGCTACAACTACTGAGCCTGTGCTCTGGAGCCTGGGAGTCGTAGCTACTGAAGCCTATGCACCCTGGAGCCTGTGCTCTGCAACATGAGAAGTCTGTGCACTTCAACTAGAGAGTAGCTCCTAATCACCATAAAGAGAGAAACCCCATGCAGTAACAAAAACCCAGAGCAGCCAAAAAGAAATAAAATTATATTGAAAAAAAAGAATGAGCTGGATGTGCAGAGTGGAACCCACTGTGGGCTTTGACTTCTCTGCTTGGATTACACCAGAAAATATGGGGCTTGCCTTCTCAACACATCCCTTTGTTATTTTTATAAGGTCCTGAATTTTAAAATCTGCTCTGAAGACAAAATTTGATTCATTCCTTACACCTGACATGTATAAACTTCAAGTGGGTCAGAAATCCACAGCTGATTTCTGAACAACAACAAGGGTTAGAGGCATACAAATCTCTGAGGAGTCAAAAGAAACCCACATACAATTTATAGTTGGTCCTCCGTATACACAGTTCCTCTGTATTCACCGTTCCCCTGGAGTCAAGCAATCAGGAATTGTGTAGTTCTTAATATTTACCATCAAAAAAATGTCTGCACGTAAGTGGGCTCTGGCAGTTCAAACCCCTGTCTTTCAAGAGTCAACTATAAATATAAAAATAAAACCTTCAAGCCCTGAAAGAAAGCATGAGTTAATTCACCTACAAGCTGGAAAAGTATTCTTAACTATGGTGAAAAATCCAAAAGTAACAAGGTTAAAAATTGATACATTCAATTACCGCCCCCCAAATTCAGAATCTTTTGCATGGCAGAGAATAGCATAAGAAAGTAAAAAGAAAAATGATTAATTGAGGGGGGGGGAATGTATAATTAATTTCACAGAGAAGAAACAAATATCCCTAATACATGAGTTTCTTTTGATAAAAAATATAAGTCTACTAACTGTATGGAAAAATAAGAACAGGCAGTTTACATAGAAGAAATAAAAATGGTCCTTAATCATATGGGAAAAAAAGAAATGAATAAAATAAGAAAGGTGCACATTAAAATTCCACTGATTTTAAAACACAGATCAACTGTACATCCCCAAGAATGTACTTAAGGACAATATATAAAATAAAATGGCTACATCTCTCAAGATAGATTCTAAAGTTAAAAAAATTAAAATATATTCAGTCATCATATTGGAGCATAGTAAATAATACAACAGAAATGTAATCAGCAAAATCCAGACTGGGTAATTCCAAAGGAAACTTGTTTGTTTTTTTTTTAATTAAATAAATTACAAGAAATAAAAATGTCAGATCGAGGGGGAAACTATGTTAGAAGATACTTAAAAGACATATCAATCTCATGGAGTTTATTTGGATTCTGATTTGAACAAACCATTAAAAAAAAGAAGAACTACTATGAGATAACCATGAAAATGTGAATATTTACCTAATATTTGATTATTTTAAGGTGTTAGAATTTTCAAGTGTTATAACGACATTGTGATTCTACTTTTTAAAAAGAATCCTTATCTTTCAGAAATACATGCTGAAATATTTATGTATGAAAATTTTGAGGTCTGAATTTGCTGAAAAATGATTTGGAGAGGATGGGAGATAAAATTAGATTTGCTCCAAGCTGATAATTACTGAAGCTGCAGGTAGGTTCCCTATACTATTCTCTCTACTTTTTTATAGTTTGATATTGTTTACTGTTAATCGCTCAACTTGTCCGGAGAAAAATTGTTCAATATATTAGAACTTGATGAAAACCCCAATTTTCCTTAAAAAATCCAAAAATCAAGTTTCCCTAATATGCTTTCTCTCTAAAACCATAGTCCGGTTTGTAGATATTCTTGAAATATTTCACTCAAAGTGCACTAAAATTTTTGTGTTTTAAATTCTGCTTTTATCTCTGTACATAATAGATAATCTTTGAATCATGAAACTGCCAAAAATTGTCAGCCAAGACAAAGAAGATTTTTATATTTCTTCCTCTAGATGGCGACATAGGACTGTGTCTTTAAAGCAGAGCGCTCTCTTGTGTCCAGAGAGACCAACCCTGGCTGTTTGAATTAAATGGAAAATACAGAATTTGTTTCCTTTCTGACCTATAAGGGAAAAAAGTGCAAATAAATGATATCTACAGGACTAGATTTTTCCAGTCTCCTGTCAGTTTAAAGGGTAGACTGTTTGGATAGCTTGTTTGCTTTATAAAAGTAGCAAGAGAAAAAGAAAGGGATGTGAGTAGAAAAAAGACTGGGGTAGCAGATTATTTATTGAGCTATTATTTATTGAGTTTATGTCAATAACTCTTCAGCTTCCTTTCCTTGGTTGCTATGGCAACTCCTAGGTTTATTCACCCCAGCCCTCCTTTTGATACAGCTCAGAAGTCAGTGGGATGTTGGAGCTGCCGACAGAGTGCCTGCTTCAAATCCCCTCTTTACCTTTGACTAAACGTGTGACTCTGAACAAGTGATTTAAACATGTATCTTTGTGCCTCAGTTTCCTCATCTATAAAGTGGGGGTGATGATTACTGAGAGTAAGCATGTGAAGGACTTAATACAGTGCCTGCCACACACTGCACATTCAATAAATTAGCAATCATCACCAAACCGCTATCCTCGTCATGTCTGTGCTGTCTAGGAAGACTCATCAAAGCCTTTCTTTCACCATATTTTAAGATGAAGCATGGGTCTTGGTATTGCCCAATCCCAGACAAGGAGAAAATTAGGTGTTAAAGAATATAACTTTAATATTTTTGACTCATTACATAAAATGTCAAGTTGTTCAGTTTTTCATTTTAATGCAATTGAATGAATGGATGAATCACTCTATTCTGTTTGTAATTTCAAATCTTTATAATCTTTGCTTTAACTAGAAATTACATAAAGCAAATTTATGCAGAAAGCCACAATTTAACCAACTATTTCTTCTTTTAAATAGACTTCTACATACTCCAATCCATGTTTCTATTTCAGCATTTACTCTAATTATTAGGAAAAAAGAGAATAAAAATAAGCACCATTTTCCAAATTACATAATCTTAATGAGAAAGTTCAATCAACTCATATTTTCCAGAGATGTTTGGTTTAATTTTACTACTATCTTTTAGCCTTTCCTTCTTGATATTGTTAATTACATTAGGATTTAAGCAGTTCTTTCAACATTTACTCTCTCCACTGTCACCGATTTTTTAGAATTGTCAAAATAACTTTTCATATTACCAGCCAATATGACTGCTCCCAGCTGATCCAGATTCAGTCAGTCTGTTGATTTGGTTGGTCTGTTTTATTTTCCTTTTAAGCAGATTCAATTTATGTACAAAGTCCCAATTTTTTTTGCTAGCATCCCTTAGCTAATTAATCAGTTATCCTCTACACAGAGTTGTCTATTGAATTTGAACACTTTACTTTGGATGGAATCATTCCTCATTTTGGTCTAGTCACCATCAGTGAGGCTTAAGCCTTCTGGTGACAGTGATGACTGGCCATCCACTCTCATGCTTCACTCTGGTGGCAGGAGTGGCAGAGAAATATGAGGCTGCAGAGATCTTCCTAAGAACCTGGGCAAAGAGAGTCGAGGACCCATCTACGTAGTAAAGCTTGGTACTTTCTAACATTCTGCTGCATTTTACACATTTTACCTTTATAATCAATATGACTCAGCTGTACTCTTAAGATTTTTGAGGGATTTTTACATTACTTATTTATTTATTTTTGACTGTGCTAGGCCCTTTGTTGCTGCGCAGGCCTTTCTCTAGTTGTGGAGAGTGGGGGCTACACTCTAGTTGCAGTGCTCAGGCTTCTCATTGCCGTGGCTTCTCTTGTTGCAGAGCACAAGCTCAAGGGCACAAGGGCTTCAGTAGTTGCAGAACGTGGGCTCAGTGGTTGCACCTCTGGGCTCTAGAGCACAGGTTCAGTAGCTGCAGTGTATGGGGGCTTGGTTGCTTCTCAGTATGTGAGATCTTCCTGGATTGGGGATTGAACCCGTGACTCCTGTGTTGTCAGGCGGATTCTTTACCATTGAGCCACCAGGGAAGTCGTGAGGGATGTTTTTGAAAACCAGAGAAACTTCACCTCCATGATCTCTGGTCCTAGTTCAGTGTTTTACTTGCTTCCTACCTTACCAGAGGTAAGTAAGTCCATCCTTTCAAACAAAACACCAGAGAGAAACATGGTGTGGCAGGATGTTACTCTGGTGTCTCCAGTGAAAATCACTCTGTTGTATTCACGCCTTTGTGTATTCAAGTCCTTGACTCTGGCCTTGACGGTGCTTTTTGCTTTAGCCAATGGAAGATTAGCAAATGTGGTGCTAACAGAGGATTAATAAGCACTTGCCACAGGGGCTTGTCCTCTTGGAATGCTTCATCTTGGAGCTAGTCCCTGAAGGGTGAAAGACCAAGCGGTGGGGTGGGGGGACACTGGCAGCCATCAAGCCATTCCAGTTCCAACCAAGCTGCCAACAGAATGCAACAGTGTGAGTGTCCTCAGCCACACAACATGGAGCAACATTTCCTTTCGATGGAGCTGAGTCAACCCTCAGAATTGCAAGAAATAATAATTGTTGTTTAGTGTTTACATTTTGGGATGTTTTGTTAACACAGCGAGAGAGCTAAACACGTGCTGAAAGTTATCTTCTTAATTACACATAGTGCTTACCCTAGGTTTTCTCTTAGGAAGGCATTCTGCTACTGCTGCTGCTAAGTCGCTTCAGCCGTGTCCGACTCTGTGCGACCCCATAGACAGAAGCCCACCAGGCTCCCCCGTCCCTGGGATTCTCCAGGCAAGAACACTGGAGTGGGTTGCCATTTCCTTCTCCAATGCATGAAAGTGAAAAGTAAAAGTGAAGTCGCTCAGTCGTGTCCAACTCCTAGTGACCCCATGGACTGCAGCCTACTAGGCTCCTCCGTCCATGGGATTTTCCAGGCAAGAGTACTGGAGTGGGGTGCCATTGCCTTCTCTGAGAAAGGCATTCGCATATACACATTTCATTTTGATAAAGATTCAGCTCTAAGTTCATAACCAAGTGAAATGTCAGAAGGATGCCTGACACCCTGCAGTGTGTTTTGGCCTCTGAGCTATTTAAGAGCATGTCACCCAGGGCAGCCCTGTCCTCACTGACAGCTCTTCCAGGGAGCCAGGCTAGCCGGCCCTCCAGGCACTGCACAGCTTATTTCTGAAAACGCTGACAGATTGTTTCACAGAATATTGTCATAATACTGTGTCAGTAGATGTTGAACTGCCTTCGCGGTGGCAGATTTCTGGAAGGACTGGTTCTATCTTTTTACCTATTTATGACTGTGTGTTGAACCCTTGAAATTGGAAATTTAGTATGTCTGAATTGTAATTAATATCTGCAAATTTTTATGAAATTTTAATAGTCTAATCAATAGTTTTAAAAATACAGTTTCCTTTTTCATTAAAATATACATTTATTAAAGGTAACCATGAAACTATAGAAACCTATGATGAGAAATTTTACTTAGAGAAAAAGCATGTACATTATAGTGGACTAGGTAAATAAACTCCAGTACATCCACACAGCGGAGTGCTACGTAACTGTAGAAAGATGAGCAAGCTTCACTTGTACCAATATGGAAAGAACTTCTAGATGTATTTTTAAGTGAAAAACAGGCAAGTTTCAGAAGAGTGTACATGGTATGTTTCCCTTTGGACAAAAAGGGTGAGAAATCTATTATTCGTATTTGCATGTATGTGTCAAATATCTAAAAATCTGAGGAGCAGGAAACTGACACTGGGGGGATTAAACACTAGAAGGAGACTTCGCACCATATATCTTTTTATACTTTCTGGTTTTTAAACTGTGAGAATGTGCTATCAATTCAAAAGTTGTTGAAGTTTGGGCAGATGATAACTAGAATATTAACAGTGATTGCCTCTGGAATCACTGTTAATTGATTGCCTATAGAAAGTCACAATTTTTTTTCTTTTGCTTATTTGTATTTATTTTTTCTACAAAAACAAATCATGTAATTTAAAAAGTAGTATTTAAAACCTATTGAATAAAGAAAAAAATCCACTGATAGTTCCATCATTCAATCCAACCACAATTATTATTTTTCTATGCATAAGCTTTGTAATCTCACATATACAGTCTAGTATCTCTTATCTTAATATAGCAAGGTTTATTTAACCATTTTCCTACAGCTAAACACTTGGATTTTTTTTTGTTGTATCCTTTCATAAATAATGATGCAATAAATCTGTTTATACAAAAAGTTTTTTTATCTATAGCATAAATCTTCAACAGTAAAATTATGTTTCAAAGGGTATAAACATTCTCAAAAGCCTGAAAAGTTTTCCAAACAAATTGTTGTCAGTAGAAATTTATGAGAACTCCAGGTTCACTGAGTTGATGGACATGAGTTTGAGCAAGCTCCGGGAGTTGGTGACGGACAGGGAAGCCTGGTATGCTGCAGTCCACGGGGTTGCAAAGAGTCGGACATGACTGAGCGACTGAACTGAACTGAACAGGTTCATTAAATTTTCACTAGCATTGATTAACATTTTAAAAGTCTTTGCTAATAGACCAAATCAATCTCTTTATAATTGTTTTTACATTTCTTTTGCAACTAATGAAGATGAACACTTTTAAATTTGTGTTGACCTATTTAATTCCTCCCTAAAAATCTTTTTTTTTCTTTTTTAATTTTTTATTTATTTATTTTTTTTATTTATTTTAGTTGGGGGCTAATTACTTTACAATATTGTAGTAGTTTTTGCCATGCATCGACATGAGATTTTGTTGATTGTTTTGAAGAGCCGATCTCCTCGCCGATCTCCTCTTGGGCTCCTCCTTCGCCACCCCCTCGGCGGAGCTGACCTTCCTCGGGCGAGAGCCGGGTGCCTGAGGGCCGCGGCGCGCCGAGAGCCTTCGCGAAGCTGAGTAGCCTGACCGCTGCCGCTCCTCCCCCCTGAAAATCTTTTTTTCCGGGTTCTTTGCCCATACTGAGATCTCAGAGGTTTTGCTTTGTTTATGGGTTCTTTAAGCGTATTTTAGTTATTAGCGATTGTCAGATCTTGTCTGTCTTTTTCATTGGAAATATTTTCCTTCTGCCGTCTGCATTTTATTATTTTCTTTTTAGAATGTTGAGTTTTTATGAATTCATATCTAACTTGTGTGCTTTGACATGGATCCCTTCAATCAGAGGTTTAATCAAGATTCCATTTTATTTTATTCTATTTGATATATTTAGATTTTTTAGAACTTCTTTAATTTATGTAGAATTAATTTCTGTGCAATGTTAGAAGAGGATTGAATAGGTATTTTAAATTCCTTAATCCAAATTCCTTAATCGTGTTTATTGGATAATCTTTCCTTTTCCCATTGATCACGTGGCCTTCCTTATATTTTTGTTTCTTATGCATAGTATTGCCGTTTCCCATTTCTGTACTACGTACTGTTGCATTGATTTGCATCAGTATCATATGCTTTACGTAGTTTGAGAATATCTTTTCATAAATGGCAGCCTTGGTACCCATTAAGACGATCACAGTTATTTTCTTTGATTTTTATTATCTATTCCAAGTAAATGATTTTATCTTTCAAAAATGTTCCATGGTTTTCACTGGAAATTCGGATAAATCTATAGTTTAAGTAGAAATTGTTTCTTTATTATGTTCTTGCCTCCAAAAGGAGCACAGTTCTTGGATCCATTCAATCGGGCCTTCTTGTAGCTCACCATCATTTTTGCTTGTTTATTCATTTAGTTGGTTGGTTTTCTTTTCATGCTAAGTTGCTTCAGTCACGTCCAACTCTGTGACCCTATGGACTGGATCTCACCAGGCTCCTCTGTCCATGGGATTTTCCAGGCAAGAATACTGGAGTGGGAGTCATTCCCTCCTCCAAGGGATCTTCCCAACCCAGGGATCAAACCCAGGTGTCTTAGGTCTCCCGTATTGGCAGGTGGATTCTTTACTACTAGAGCCACCTGGGAAGCCCTTTCTTCTCATAGGTCACATATATTTCACATTAAAAGTATTTCCTGGTACTTTATGGGGTCTTATTTCTATTGTGAATAGGGTCTCTTGTTCCCTACATGCTGCTGCTGCTGCTAAGTCGCTTCAGTCGTGTCCGACTCTGTGCGACCCCATAGACAGCAGCCCACCAGGCTCCCCTGTCCCTGGGATTCTCCAGGCAAGAACACTGGAGTGGGTTGCCATTTCCTTCTCCAATGCATGAAAGCGAAAAGTGAAAGCGAAGTCGCTCAGTCGTGTCTGACTTAGCGACACTATGGACTGCAGCCTACCAGGCTCCTCCGTCCATGGGATTTTCCAGGCAAGAGTACTGGAGTGGGGTGCCATTGCCTTCTCCCTGTTCCCTACATAGAGGAATGTAATTGATTATATATTTACCTCAAATCTGGCCCTTCTGGTGGCTCTATTCTCACACTGGGAAATGATTTCTAGTTTAGGTTTTCTGGAAATACAGGTTGTTTTGACTCTTAACTGGGCCTGGAACTCTGTCAATTCATGGAGAAAACAAAAATCATTATGGTATTAAGAAGGCCAGTCAACTGGTTGATTTGAATAGTTCCTTCCTATCAACTTCACTGTTTTGAGGGTATAGCCTATGTTTTAGGGTTGTTACCATGGAGTCATGTGAAACTAGAAATGCATGTGTATGCTGATAATTACAAGTACAATAACAGTTCTTGATTCAGATATGAGCAGGGCACCCAGCTAACTCACTGTATTGACAATCTCAGGTGAGGAGAAGTGAGAATTCTAAAATGGAAAAGAAATTGAAGAACTCAGCAGAATGACTGAATCAGTGGTGGGTTCAGTCTGCCCAGATATCAGAGTCCATTCCACACTGGGTCTACCTTTATACAGATAGGTTTGGTACCACCTTTGTGTAGATAGATTCCTAAAAGAATCGGAAAGGCATCGGCTTCGTGGATGTTAATCACTTAATGCTGCTGTGGAGATCCTCATTATTGCCTTCATCTGAGCCAGGAAACAAGGTTCCTCTCTGTCCTCTTCATCACAGGTCTCCTATAGAAACACATGGAAGTGGGCTCTGGCTTCCTTTGTTTTATCCCAGGAGCCAACATGGCCAGTGGTGCTGCCTCTCCTGGGAGAAGTCGCCTTGCTCAAGCTCCTGAAGACTGAGATGAAGAGAGATAGGAGCAGGGCATTCTACCCCAAGAAAACCTGCAGGAGGGCAGGGGACAAAAACAGTGAGAGGACAATTAGGAGGGCAGGAGGAAGCTGAGAAAGGCTTGGTGTGGACTGATAGATGCCTTAAGGGTTAAAAAAAAAGGGGTGGGGTGACTGTTATAATCCATCCTCTGCATTCTGTGTAACATCTAAAAACCAGATTTTCCTTCTGACAATGGCTATAACTTCCTACCTCCCAACTGTTAAAGGACTGGTTGAGGGGCCACCTAATCCCTGGAGAGAGGTCAAGAGAAAGAGTCCTAACATGTGAGCCACCACATTTATTTAAAATTTCTGTTTCTGTCAAAAAGGTGAGTAAAAAGTCCAGCTGGAGTAGCAATTTGGCAGAGTTTGAAAGTTCAAGGGTGCACGTGTATCGGTAGGAAACTTTCCACTGAGCAATGCCAACCAAATGCTAGAAATTTCAAAGTAATACAGTTAATAAAGAGCTAAGAGAAATGACTTGTGCCCTGAGAAACAGCTGGAAGATGATAGAAAAAGGTCATTTTTTTCCTACAATCTGGAAGTAAAAGTAAAGCTGGCAATCTCTGTGATAAGATCTATGACCAGGGACCCCTGCCCAGAAACTCAGAATCAGGAAGCACAGTGGCACACCACTGGAGGAGAAGTCCCCTCAGGCTGATGTAGCTTGGTGCCTGAAAGGTCGCAGGAAAGAAGCATTCAACTGTTTTTCTTCTTTTCATGTGTTCTGACCCAGAGGCTCCCTCCTTCCTCCTCTTAGATGGCTGCTCTCTTTGTGGCTCACTCTGGTATAAAATCAGGATGAACTGTCATTCCTAGTTACCTGGGGAGAAATGAGTTCAAAGTAACCTCCTGTGCTGGCAAACCTGTTCTTCCTCCAAGCTCTTGACAAACTGACTACCTGCACTTGGGGTGCAGAGGCCTCATCCTTTTGGGGAAGGGCCTTGTAAGACTCTTGCTCCTTGGAAGGAAAGCTCTGACAAACCTAGACAGTGTATTAAACAGCAGAGACATCACTTTGCCAACAAAGGTCTGTCGAGTCAAACCTATGGTTTTTTCAGTAATCATGTATGAATGTGAGAGCTGGACCATAAAGAAGGCTGAGCATTGAAGAAGCTTTTCACCTGTGGTGTTGGAAGACTCTTGAGAGTCCCTTGGACTGCAAAGAGATCAAACCAGTCAATCCTAAAGGAAATCAATCCTGAATACTCGTTGGAAGGACTGATGCTGAAACTCCAATACTTTGGCTACCTGATGCGAAGAGCCGACCCATTGGAAAAGACCCTGATGCTGGGAAAGATTGAAGGCAAAAGGAGAAGGGGTGGCAGAGGATGAGATGGTTAAATAGCATCACTGACACAATGGTCATGAATTTGGGCACACTCTGGGAAATAGTGAAAGACAGCAGAGTCTGGCATGCTGCAAGCCATGGGGTGGCCAGGAATTGGATACCACTTAGCGACTGACACCTTACTTGCCTTGCTCACCACTGCCCCCAGAGCATGATGCAGTGCATGGCACCATTGGACACACAATCACTGAATGAAGTCTTAAATCAAACTGTATTTTCAACCTGTCTCTGCTCATTCCTGAGGCTCCACAGGACTTCCTTCAGAACATTGTTTCAGACCCAGGGTTTGAAACAGAGGGAAAAGAGACTTTTCTTCTATCCTCTTTTCCTCAGATACTATGGAGTCTCTGCTGTGACCTCTAGCCACACGAAAAACAGGCTTTTTCCTGAGAAAATTGATCCAGGACTGGAGAGTCACTCATTTTCTTAATGTGGTGGGAAGCAAGGCTGGGTCTTAAGGAACCACCTCTTTTCCTAGAAGAGTTGGTTCTGGATAGAGCTGCCAGAAGGGCCTCAATGCCACCCAGACCTTGAGACATCTCTAGCCAAGATGGAGTCATTAGCAATTGGGTTTGAAGTGGGGAGATGGATTTTTATCAATTTTAGACTTTCATTTATTTGAACTTCAGCTCACAAGGGCAAGATAATTTGATTTTGAAATTTAATTCCCACAAAACTTCATTGTCTTTGGATTTTTAACGTGCAAGTAGGTCTGATCTTTAAACTTTCATTTCTCCCTGAGAAATTTGTAATGAAAGAGGGATTTATATTCACACTGGGGACCTCTTTATGATGTTTGCACTTTATTTGTGGAGTGTCTTAATGTGATCATTTAAGGCTCTCATCAAAGAGCCTTTCATGATAGACAATATGACTGATTTAAATGGGGGTCACAAACAGAACGGAGAGTGAAATGTCCAGTTTTGTGAGCTCACTGTATGGTTCTGACCCATCTCAGAGCCTTCTGCAGCAAAACTGAAAGTGCCCAGCAGATTTTTTGAAGCCTGAAGCTTATACAGTTTGCAGGAAGGGAGCAGTTTAAGGATAAAAGAATGTAAGTTGATGAATACGAAATTAGGTTTAGGGCCTTGGAAGGGGCCTGAGCATGTGCAGGGTCATGAAACATGAGCATCCTCAACTTTGTGATGAATCCATCTCTGTTGCCCACTAGTGGTGTGGACAGGACCCCTCAAAACAGTGGCTACTCTGTGAAGGCAGGAGCAGGACCCTCTTGATGAGTTACTGGTAGCTCCCAAGATAGCCATACTCCTGGCTGAGCACCGGCTTAATGGTTGCAAACTCACTTAAAATGATTTGTTTATTCACAACAGATTCCTTTGATGAATATCTATGGCCTCCATTGTAACCCCCTTACCAAGCTACAGTGAAAGTAATTCTTAGATTGAATTCTGCTACCCATGCAAATACTGATTAGCAGGCAGACGCCAAACAGTACTGCAACCTATTCTGGGACCTCTGTGAAGGCCCAGTTCTGTTCTGGGAGATTAACTAGAAGGTTAAACTTCTAGTTTAACTTCCAGTTTAAGGTTAATTAGATGCAAATGTGACAACATTCTGTTGACAGGATATAGATAGATTGGGGCACAAGAATCCTCCACTAAATATTTCAGTGTTGGTTTTCTGTTTCCTAAGAATAAGGGAATTTTCCTACATAAAAACTGTACCAATATTAAAATCAGGAGATTTAACTTTGATATAAACCTATTATCTAATGTTCAGTCCATATTCAGATTTTGTCACTGGCTCAGTAATGTCCTTTATAGCTTTTTTTTCCCCCCTCGGTCTGGGATCCATTCCAGGATCACACACTGCAGTCAGTCACCAACACATTGCCTCCTTTAACCTGCAATAGTTCCTCAGTCATTTTTTGTCTTTCGTGCCCTTGACATTTTGAAGTGTAAAGACCAATTTATTTGTAGAATGTTCCTCCTTCTGTCTTTGTCTGATGTTTCATGATTAGATTAGGGTTCTGTATTTTTGGCAGGGATGCTGCAGAAGTGATGCTGTGTCCTCAGTGCATTGTTTCAGGAGGCACATGGTAACGGTTTGCTCCATTATTGGGTGATGTTAAATTTGACGTCTTGGTTGAGATGGGATACTCCAAGATTCCTCACTGTGAAGCCACTGCTTCCCCCTTGGTAATTAAACAATAGCCAGGAAGGCACTGTGAGCCTATGTAAATATATGGTTCATTATGCAACCCATCTACTATTTTGGGCAACATTAATGAGTTTCTAATTCTGTCATTTCAATTTTTTTATTGTTGAATTCCTATTATAGGAAAGAATATTTATTTACTTCATTATGAACTCACAGGATGTTATCCAATAGGTGGTTATCCATTATTACTAAAATTTCAAATCCTGTTTAGGTAAGAGTGAGAGTGACTGTAATTTCCAACACCCACTTTCTGTAACTCTCATTTTACTATTGTCACCCATTTGTCTAATTAACAGAGTCTCTATTGTCAGTCCAAGATAAAGAGAGCTGAAGCATTTTTCAGTGTATATTCCTGAATTAGGAAAACTGAATATAGAGTGTAGATTAAAGCAAACGTGCATATTTACATCACAGTGCCTATGCTGAAGAATTTAAAGTAAATTATAGAGTATATAATAGTGATTAAACCTGAGAAGTCAACAGAATGAAAAGCTGGGTAATGCTAAGAGGAAATGTACCTCCTCTTGGAGCTAAATTAGTGTGGTTGTTTTGCTCCCTGTCTGAATACAAGTTCAGCTCAGCCCCTCTCTCTTTTGCTCTTGGAAATCCACCTTGCCTGCGTGGAGCTCTGTCTCCCTGCTCCCCACTGAGCTGTAGCTTAACAACAAACATCCTGCCCTCACTGGTGGAGGCAAAAGTGGTCCAGCACCTCTGTATCTGGGCAGGTAAGTATGTCTAATGCTCAGATTCCATTACAAGGTCCATTTGCCTTAACAAAGGCACTTCCTCTAACCTAGCCTTGATCCAGTAATAAAGTTGATATTTTGGACTTTCTCCAAAGAATACTTCCTGTCTTATTTCTCAGTTGACTTGGAACCTGGCTGGGAAGAGGCAAAATTTATTGGAGTCCTCAAGTCTTCAAGGCCCACCCTTTCCATGTCTGCCTCAAGGCAGTTAAGCAGCCTACCGTTGCTGACGACTTTCTCTCAGCCTTCAACAGACAGAAATGTCATCAGACGAAGATGAACACCTGAAAGCTTGATTCATCCTCCTCACTAAATGCTAGTGCTCCCCAAGATCCATGTCAGTGCCTTATTTCTCATTCTCACCTCCTCCCAAATTGACTTTCCACTCAGCAGCCAGAATTATGCTGTGAAATGAAACCACACTTCTTCTCTGCTTGGAACCCTCCATGATGCCCATCGCTCTCAGAGTAAAACCAAAAGTCCTTCCCATGGCCTACTGAAATACAAGCATGGGTTGGATTACAGAATCAGAGGGTTAGACTCACTGTATCTTGCCTGTGGTCCAGTCCCTCACTACCTCTCTAAATTCTTCCTCCTACCCTTCCCTTGCTCTCTTCTCTCCAGCCACCCTAGCTTTGTCTTGTTGCTCTAACATCCTGGGCATATTTTGTCCTCAAGACCTCTGCCCTGGCTGTTCCCTCTTTCTGGAACAATTTCCCCTCATTTAGCTGCATGACTCATTTCTTACCTTCTTTGATATTTTCCCAAAATTCATCTTCTCAGTGAGACCATTGCTGGACAGCCCTACCTCAATTGCAACCCACTACCCACTCCTGCCAAATACATACATCTCTTTAACCTCTCTTTAGCACTTATTAGCACCTAATATTATTATGTATTCTATTGTTAATTGTCTGTGTCTCACCAGTAAAATGTAAGATCTCTAGGACAGGGTATACAACAGAAGAAAGAATCTGAAAGCTGGAATACAGAGACATTATGCAGAATGCCACTGTTATGGATGGAATGCTCCCCCTCAAGCTGTGCCCCTCCCTCTTCACTCCTACGTTGCAGCCCTAGTCCCCAGTGTGGCTATATTTGGAGATGAGGCATTTAAGTAAGTAATTAAGGGTGGGGCCCTGATCCAGTGGGATTAGTGTCCTTATAAGAAGAGACACTGAACATCTCCCCTTCCAGCTGCTTCTCTCTGTGTGCCCAGAGAGGTCATGTGAACACACAGTGAGTTGGTGGCTATCTATAAGCCAGGAAGTGGCTTCCCTGATGGCTTAGTGTGTAAAGAATCCACCTGGAATGCAGGAGACATGGGAGATGTGGGTTCGATCGCTGGGTTGGGAAGATCCTCTGCAGAAGGAAAATTGAAACCCACTCCAGTATTCTTGCCTGAAAAATCCCATGGACAGAGGAGCCTGGTGGGCTCTAGTCCAAAGGGTCACAAGTGGTGGGACCTGAATGAGTGACTAAGCATGATCCCACACACACAGGCCAGGAAGAGAGTTCTCACTAGAAACCAAATCTGTCAGCATGTTGATCTGATGTTCAGCTTCTGAAACTATGAGAAAAATAATTTCTGCTGTTTATTCCCACAGATCTTATGGCAGCCTGAGCAGACTAATATAGCCACATAGAGAAATATTGTTTTAAAGACACACAATAATATGGTAGAAATAAATGTAATATGTGAGTAGTTACGTAAACATAAAGAGATTATAAAACAGAGATTTCCAGACTGAATTTTTAAGAATAAGAATGTAAATATTAGTAGATAAATGTTAGTTACAGAAGATATACCTAAAACAATATAACAGAAAGACTAGGTGGGGAGGGGGACAAAAAGCGGAAAAATATGCATTAACCAAATGATATTTGTTTACTAACCAAATGAAATAACATCAGACAAAATAAAGTTTAAGGCAAAATCATTACCAGACAGAAAGACGGTAACTACATAAAATTGTAAAACTTCAAGTTATCAAGAAAATAATAAAAATTCTAAACTTGTGTAGACTTAGTAATAAAACTTGAAGCAACATAAAGCGAAATTGCTAGAATAATCCCCAACCCAATATATGAAGCTCTCGTAACCTTGACACCACAAACATAAAAGGACGGGACAAGAAAGGAAAATGATGCCTTTTCTCACTCGTGAACATGACTGCAAAAGTCCTAAAAAAATGTAGTGATCAAATCGAGCTATGCAAAAATAAAAAGCCAAAATAATATGTCATGGGGGCTTCCCTGGTAGCTCAGCCGGTAAAGAATCTGCCTGTAATGTAGGGGACCCCGGTTCAATTCCTGGGTTGGGAAGATCCCCTAGAGAAGGGATAGGCTACCCACTCCGGTGTTCTTGGGCTTCCCTGGTGGCTCAGATGGTGAAGAATCTGCCTGCAATGTGGGAGACCTGGGTTCGATTCCTGGGTTGAGAAGATCCCCTGGAAGAGGGCATGGCCACCCACTCCAGTATTCTTGCCTGGAGAAACCCCATGGACAGAGGGGCCTGGTGAGCTATAGTGCCTGGGTCACAAAGACTCGGACATGACTGAGTGACTAAGCACAGCACAGCACAGTACATCATGACCAGTTTATCTTAGGAATGTGAGCTGGGCTGAATAATATCACTGTTACAATTCATTTTCCAACAAATTAAAGGAGAAAATATACATGATTATATCAATAGACAGACAGTATTGCCACTAACACCTGCAGGACTTGGGGCATGAGTACAGATGGAAGCCATATATCATTAAAATGATTTTTAAAAGTTATGAGTCAGTCTAGAAAATTGATAGATGAAATATGCTTTATCCTCCTACCATGATAAATATACCTCCATAAGGACAAAATTTTTAAATACACACAAAGCCTTGGTTTTTTAATGATATTAAGAGCATGCAAAAACATCCAAGATAACTAAATTTAAGTATTATTCTGTATATCTGGGTAGTCTTTTAATGGACCAGCTATGTATAAATGAATAATAAAGTGAAAACACATATAATTCATAAGGTATACTTTTGTTCCATAAAATATATTTTCCTCACTTCTGTTTTAGTAAAATTACTAATTTTAATGTTATAATCAAGATGTTCATGTTGATAGTAATGATCTAAATGATTGAAAATAAATGTAATTTTATAAAAGTATACAAAATTTAAACGTATTTTCATCAAAAATGTAAACAAAGACAAATATAAAAATTGAAAAATTAAATTATGCTGATTGTATTTTTCTAAGCAAAATTATTTTATGTTTATATTTTATATTTCATTATATTTTTAAATTATTTTATAAAATGATTTTTATCATACTTATACCCAGGACCAGGGTATAACATATGCTTATGAAGAGAAATCTGCAAATAAGTTCAGCAGGCCCAGATTCTACCCCCGAATTTCCATCATATTGTAAACCATCTGTGGGTTAGATGGTATTGATTATAACCATGAAATTAAGGACTAATCAGTCTGTGAGGTTCCACATACGTGGCCTAGGAGGCAGACTTTTTGACTGTTCTACAGAATAATGCCCCCCCCTAGAAAGATACCCACATCCTAATTCCAGAACCCAGGAATATTTTACATTCATTACACAGCAAAGAGGAATTAAGGTTGCCAATCAACTGATCTTAAAATAGGGAGATTATCCTGTATTATGCAGCTGGATGCAATGTAATCACAGGGATCCTTGAAAGTGGAAGAGAGATTCAGACATTCAGAACGATGTGTTGTGAAAAGGATTTGTATCCACTACTGCTGGCTTTGAAGGTGAAGGAAGGGGCCACAAGCCAAGGAATTTGGTGTTTCTAGAAGCTGAAGAAAGCAAGGGTATGAATTCTTTCCTACCTCCGGAAAGGTAGCCCCGCTGACACCTCACCCACAGCCCACTGACGCTGGTGTGAACTTCTGACTTGCAGAACTCTGAGAGAATAAGACTGTGTTGTTTTCAGTCTCAAGTTTATGGTAACTTGTTAAGGCAGCAAAGGGAAATTCATATAGCCGCTCAGTCTTTTAACTCCATTCCTATGTTGTTGGAATCCACACCCTCTTGAAGCAGAAGCCCCCTGTAGAAAATTAGGATATCTCTTCCTGGCTTCTCTTGCAGTGAAAGAGGGCAAGGGGCCATGGACCCTGTGTCTACCAGTTATATGCACCTGCTGTAAAAAACCATGAGCCTTGTGCCCTGGCCCTCCTGGAGATGTTGGGAGCTTAATAAGTTCCTTTTCTGCTAAATTAGCCAGAGCTGGTTTTTGTGGATTGTAACTCAGAAACCTCAGTAAACCAGGCATGAATAGATAATTTATTCAAAAGGAGAAAGAAACTGTCAAGCTCAGGAGAGGAAGTTTACCCTAGCTGGTAGTTAAAGAAATTCAAAGCAGGGTTGAGATACTATAATTACTAAAATTAAAAGCAATTTTTTGTGGCAAGACGGTTACTTTTGTTTATAGCTAGTAACTATGTGGATGCATTGTATGGAAAGCAGTAATAGGAAAATGAAAAAAAAAATCTGTAAACATGTTCTTAGCTCTTGACCTACCAATTCCCAGGAAAACATGGCGAAGTGTATGTGGTAAGATTAAACTTCATTATTTGTGTATTTGTGAGAGAGATTACTGATGCAGGCTTGAACTGTGTTGGGTCAAGGATGATAAAATTTGCATTAGGACTCCAGGAGATTTAAGGGAACCAAGGAATAAAGACCCAGCTCAGTTTCCTGAAATGTACAGTTCCTGGAGATGTCAAGGTGGCTGAGATCAAGACCTAGCGCTGGAAAGAGCAATGAATCCCCAGAGAGAATATTTGCATGAAGGTGGAGCTGGCCAAGCTCTGACCTGGTTCTTTCCAATGGCAGTTCTCTGAGGGCATAAACTCCCTCCAGGCAGGGCCATTTCACAGGCCACACTCCCCTTTAATCACATGCCTGGCTACAGGGTACACACCTCGCAAGCCTGTCTCTAGACCTTGCCTAGCTGTCATCACTGAGGGAGCAAGGTGCCCGGGACTCAGCAGGCCCTCAGGTTCTTTTCATTTAAACCGGAGAGAATAAAATCATTTGAATAGGATCAGTAGGAATACTTGTAGCAAACAGTAATCAGGTGAATTCCCATCTCACAACAGTCGCCCCTCTTAGAACACTGCCCCAACCACAGAGGAACCTGAAGTAATGACACGCCATGTCCTTGCCATTTAACCCTGACCTCTGGCCACCTCTTAGGGGTATACAACTGATCTAAGCTGGACCAGGTTTTGAAATTTGAACGGAGAGACTCAAGCCGGTTGAAGCATACCTTAATGCCAGTGTCCACATACTCCAGTTGCTGAGGCCTTCGTGGACAGCAACCCAAGGAGACTACAGGCCCTGCCATTAGGTCTCAGAGGCGGGGATGGGGAGAGGTTCGCTGCTGCTTCAAGGCCTGGGCCCCGCCAGCAGGCGGCCGTGGCGAGGGGTCTGGGTCTCTGCAGGACATAGCCCTCAGACTGTCCCCAGTCCCCCGGCTCACCAGCCAGTCGAAAGGCTAGAGGGCCTGGAGGGCCTGGGGTGAGAAGGCTGCCATCCACCCGTGCCCACACCTCACTCAGGAGGACCACTGTGAACTGACCAGCTGACCGTTGGTGGCTGTGACCTCTGACCCCGTGCTCAAGTCTCTCGCTAACAGCTGCACGCCAGCCCCACTCCTATTATACAACCAGTTGTTCTGGCACATTTATTTATTTATTATTGGGAAGCAAAATGTGAATGTTTACTGACTTTCTTCTACTGCAGTTTTTTAAATTAATTTTTAAAATTAGACTATAATTGCTTTGAGATTCCCAGGTGGCGCAGTTGGTAAAGAATCTGGTTGTCAACACAGGAGATGCACAGAGATGAGGATTCTAACCCTGTGTTGGGGAAGACCCCTAGAGGAGGAAATGGCAACACACTCTAGTATTTTTGCCTGGAAAATTCCATGGACAGAGGAGCCTGGCAAGCTACAGTCCACGAGGTCACAAAGAGTTGGACACGACTGAGTGAGCACAAACACAATAATTGCTTTACAATGTTGTGTTAGTTTCTGCTGTACAACAACACAAATCAGATATATATATATATATCTCCTCCCCTCTCGAGCCTCCCACCTCACTCCCCATCCCACCCCTCTAGGTCATCACAGAGCACCAGTCTGAGTTCCCTGTGCTATACAGCAGCTTCCCACTAGCTATCTACTTGACACATGGTAGTGTATATATGTCAGTTCTACTCTCTCAATTCGTCCCAGCCTCTCCTTCCCACCCTGGCACATTTAGATCCAGCTTGTGCTCCTCATTTCTCAGCAGAGACCTTCCCTTCTCCCTTTCCTCTGGAGTATGTTCACATTCACACACCCACATCCACAGAGCCCAGGCAGGATGTCAGTGAGATCTGGGCAGACCCCCTTTATAGGAGCTGAAGGTAACACGGCTGAATGGTCACCCCCATTCAGGGGGATGGGTTGGTAGTGGCATCAGCCAGACCTTGTCAGAGCTTCAGGACACTCTGAGACACTATGGGCTTGCTGCTCCCAGCTCAGGCAGGGTTCACTGTCTTACATTCCCTGTGGGGACAGCTCTAGTCTCAGCCAAAACAAACCCCAGTAGCAAGGGTCTACTTCATGGGGTGAACAGCTGAGGGTGGCACCTGATACATACAGTCAGAGCTCAGCAAGCAGCCACCAGTCACAGCCAGGAGAGATATGACTCTCCTCTTAGCTGGACCCAGAGAGCTATGAGGACAGCCCTGGGGTGGAAGGCGAGCCCTCCACTGCTCCCAGCTCACACCTCAAAGATCTGAGACATAAGGGGAACAATGTGGTTATGTTCTCACAGCCAGGCAGCTCCCCTGAGGGGCAGTTGTGATAAGAGAAATGACAGAAATGCCAAGTATCACGGAAAGATAATGTACAGACAGGTTCAGCTTTGCAAACTGTTCTGCTCTGGAATCTAAATCCTTTCCCCTCCTCACTGAGGAATGCCAAGCATTCTGCCCCCCTTCTTTTCCAAAGACCAATGGCCGCCTCTCCTGCCGAGACCTCTGACCCAAGCAAATGCCTCAGCACCCCAGCCCAGTCACATGGGACACCCTTGGCCTTTTGAATCATGCATATTCTGGGTACATCTACCTCCTGTTCAATGACAAGAGATTTAGTAAGAAATATGGTGTTGAGTGGTGAGGGAGCACCTCCCTCATGGGGTGGGGCTCCCAGGGACAGTGTGGACCCACACGGATTGTCTTTCGGCCAGGTGAGGCTCCAACCACTAACTCAGGCACTCAGCACTCCCCAAAGAAACAGATAATTAGCACCTTTTGGAGGCTTTACTTGAAAAGAAAAAAGAACCCAATTCTTTAGCCAAGCATTTGGTTAATTCATAAACTCACAACATCCAAACATCAGCTCCTTTCCCTGCTGAGATGAACCGATGTGGGAAGTAACCCCCAGCTGGTTGCTAGAGAAGGAACCCTTGTGGATGGGAGTGAGCCGGACTAGACCTTTAGGGGCCCTTTTGATTCATTAACCAGCATCTGTTCTCTGAAGCCAGGTGTGCCCCGAACCAGCACTTTGGAGGGCAAGCCTGGGGGTGATATGGACACCATGCAGTCAGGAGGCAAGCTTGAACACATTAGCAGATGTATTTTAAATGCAGAGAGCTTCAGGCCTCATTCAAAGAAAGTCTCTTCTAGAACCATCATTTCTCCTTTTTAAAAGAAAATATGACTTTGAGAGAAGTTTCCCTTTTCTGTAACAAAGGCCTGTCTAGTCAAAGCTACAGTTTTTCCAGTAGTCATCTATGGATGTGAGAGTTGGACTGTAAAGAAGGCTGAGCACCGAAGAATTGATGCTTTGGAACTGTGGTGTTGGAGAAGACTCTTGAGAGTCCCTTGGACTGCAAGGAGATCCAACCAGTCCATCCTAAAGGAGATCAGTCCTGGATGTTCACTGGAAGGACTGATGCTGAAGCTGAAGCTCCAATACTTTGATCACCTGATGAGAAGAGCTGATGCTGGGAAAGACTGAAGGCAGGACAAGAAGGGCATCTCCAACTCAATGGGCATGAGTTTGAGCAAGTGCCGGGAGATGGTGAAGGACAGGGAAGCCTGGCATGCTACAGGCCATGGGGAAGCAGAGTCAGCATGACTGAGCAACTGAACAACGCCCCTCTTTGGAGGCTGGCACTCATGCTGATATGCAACATTTGGGGGATCAGGAAGAAAGTAGGGGTTTTAGCATTCCCATACTTACACATAATCTCCATCAACTTCCCCCACCCTCCTCACCCAAGCCGCCTGCTTGAGGTTGTTATTCACTGATGTGGTTTTCTCAATTTTTTGTCGTAATGGATGCTGGAGGCCCATCCCACTCATGTTCACTGTAGTGGCCTGTGGTTTGGATAGACTCGGAGGGTACCCTGGTTGCCTGAGGTGATATCTCTTGAAGTCAGTGTGGTTCAGCGATGGTGCAAAACCTAAATTAATCCATTCAGAGTGAAACTCAGGATTTCGTTTAATGTTTGGGGAGAGAGAAGCCCTCTCTCTCCTCCTAGTTGGGAACGAAGACATGGCCTCAGAGGTGCTGGCAGCCACCATCCGGGGAGGGAGGCCAGGCTGAGGCCAAAACTGACCCATGGAGGAGGGTGGGGTTGACAGAACAGAGATATCACCTGCAGTCCTGAGAAGATGGAGAATTTCTGGAGCAAAGCAACCCATGGACTGGCTCTACCCTGGGATGTTTTAGTTGTATGAGCTGACAGAGTCTGTCATTTATACCACTGGGATGTGGACTTTTTGTTATTGACTTGATAAGCACTCTAATAAAATCATCTTTGGGAAAAAAAATACAGAGAGCCTCCTTCTGGCAGTGGGAGCAGAGGAACTGATTTATGCAGTGCTGTGTTCATCATCTCATTTCTTCAACCCTCTTGTAAAGAGAAGGTGATCCAGGCTCTGAGGAAGCCTGGTATGGAGTGGTATGGAGTAGAGTATTGTAAGCTTCACTACAGCTGGCACTTAGTAGGCCTCTGCCAAGGCGACGAGGGAATATTCACCTCTTGGCTGGACAGAAATCAGCCTGGGTTCAGAGCCCACACTCTGGCCCCAGAAGAGCAAAGGCTGGGTGAGCCAGATGCAGTACAAGTATAAGGCAGTATATATACAGTATATATACAGTATAAGGCACCCCGGAAAGCCCAGGGGAGACGTGACAGACGCGTGGAACAGATGGCAGAGGGAAGGGGCCGCCAGCACACCAGCAAACACCGGGGAGACGTCTACACACTGTTCAAGGCCTTTTTAGCTGCAGCCATGGGACCTGTCCCTGAGATGGAGGCCCTGGTGGGAAACTAAAACCTTGAGAGATTTTCTCCCTCACAAAACCAGAGCTCCAAGAACAGTTAACACTGGCAGTCATTCCCTGCGACAGGGAAACTGAACAGAGCAAATCCTCCAGGGAGAGGCCGTGAGCCAAGGCTTGCCTCAGCTCAGAGGAGGAAGGCCCAGGCTCCCACCCAACGCCCAGACTCCAGAAGGCAGGATGCCCCCTTACTGGAGAAAGTCTCTGTGGACTTAGGGAAGAGAAAACGCCCTTTCCCTTTAAAGCAGCAGTTCCAGGAAACTCCATCAATGTTCTGCCTCCTTCATTCCCACTCCCAGACACAGTGGGTCCCCAGAGTGTAATAAGAAATGGAAGGGATAAGTGGAAACTTGCGCCGGGGCCTGGATGTGGAGCCCTGCAGGACAGCTGTGTGTGTGGAGCACGGCAGGGGGCACCCTGCTGTGACCCCAGCCCTTCAGAGCTTACGTGAGTTTGAAGTGAACTCTGACTATCAAGGCCCTTCAAACAACGAACCCCATGTTTAAGGTTTAGAAACTGGGATGCTTCTGAGGACCCCGGTCTTCCAAGCTCCTCTGCAGAAAGGGGAAGCATTAGTCACTCAGTCGTGTCTGACTCCTTGCGAGTCCATGGACTGCAGCTCACCAGGCTCCTCTGTCCATGGAATTCTCCAGGCAAGAATACTGGAGTGGGTATCCATTCCCTCCTCCTGGGGATCTTCCCGACCTGGGGATCTAACCTGGGTCTCCTAAATTGCAGGCAGATTCTTTACTGACTGAGCCACCTCGGATGTTTCTGAGGACTCTGGTCTTCCAAGCTCCTCTGCAGAGCAAACAGGCCAAATGAGGTGCAACCTCATTTTCTGAGGTGGCAACCTCAGAAAAATCTGTGTTCTACCAAATAATTCTACCTCCCCTCAACCCAACCTCTGTCACCAACCTCCCCCCTCCCAAATCACCCCAGGTCATGTGAGTCTAGGGTTGGTGGCACTGTCTCAACTTGAGTAAAAATTTCCTGAACAGCTTGGGAGAGAAGCATCAGTTTCTCACACATCCTGACCCCTCAAAGGCAGAGAATAGGTCCTGCTAATTCCACTTCCTGAATCCCTCCTTTTGGAAGAAGTCTGGCCTTTTACAAAAACATAAGAGCTCCAAACAGGATGTAACATTCTTTCTCAAAGTTGGGCCAGATGGGAATTCTTTTTTTTTAAACAAGTTGAAAAACTCATTTTTCTAGGACAGCCTGCATTCTTTAACCTTTGAAATACTTTGAAGTTCACATTTATTTCTCCCTTGGAAAATCTTTACTCAGTTCTCAAAGTATTAATAACAGAAGAGCACTTTACTGCTTGACCCAGCAAAGTGGCCAAAAATAAGAAAGGTTGTGGGTGGGAAGGGGTGGAAAGAAAGAGAAATTAATTAAAACACACACAAACCACACCAAGGGAATGAGCTTTAGACAAACAAAATGACTAGGAAACACCCACACATGGACTGGGGTGAGCATTAAATATACAATTATTTGTAGAACTAAGACTACAGAAGAGTTTAGAGGGAGAGAGAACTACTTAGACATTTCAGATACAATAAAACAACCTACATGTGGGGATAAAGGGGAGAATGCAGAGACCACATATAAAACGTCGTTTAAAAAATTGCTCTCAGTATGTCTGGCCACTTTCCCACAGAGAAATAAAGATGTATGTTCACACAAAAATCCACAAATAAATGTTTACAGCAGCTCTATCCGTAACAGCCAAAAATTTAGGAATTATCCAAATGTCCTTCAGTAAGTGAACGATTAAGCAAATGGTAGTATATCCACTCCATTGAATAGTACTCAGCAGTAAAAAGGGGAGGGATACTCACAATATACAGAATAAGTACATAGTAAGTGAAAGTCACTTAGTTGTGTCCGACTCTTTGCGACCCCATGGACTATACAGTCCAAGCTGAAGGGGCCTCCACCAGTCAAAGATGGAATATTTTTAAATTTCCAAAAGGGTAATTTCACTGATGGTTGGTCTTGGGAAATGGAAAGGGAATGATTTCCCTATGCCTTTCAATGGTGGAAAGTCCTGAGCTTTGGTGGACAGAAGTTTTATTTTTTTTCTTTAATTTAGGCTTTTGGGGTTATGAATCATGCTTGAAAAGACCAGTTCAAATCATAGTAAAAACTCAGGCATTTATCCCACCTTTCCTATATGAATTCTACCACTTGATGAAATATTCAAGTATTCCAACTAATAAATGCAAAGAATGTATGCAGAAGGAAGTACTATAGCCACCCTTCCCTGAAAAGTGCCAAAAACTTTGGAGAAAATAACCATGTGTCCACTGCTCTGATATACTCTATTGCACTGACTGAAGAACCATAGGTGGTACAAACACCACCATTCTAAGTACTGTCAAGAAAACAACACTGAGGCTTGTGAATTGAAGGTGCATTCCAACTGTAGAGATGTTCAAATGTGGCAAAAGCGACCTTTAATCGAGAATGCCTCTTTTGTGTCCTGAAAGTCTTACTTTCTTCTCCTTACTTCTAAGATGTGAGACCAGTTGTATAACCTGTCTTGTATCACTAAAAATTCAGGTAAAATAGCATACTGTAGCAACAAAAATAAATGTGCACAATTCTCAAAATGTTAAGTAGTGTATGATTTTTACAAAAATCTGTTATTTACCCTGACAGGATTGAAGCTTGTGATCCTATATGGCCTCTAACTTCAGCCTGAGGCGGTACCTTCATTCTGGTTTTCTGTTGCCATCGGCTCCTGACGACTCACAGAAGCCCGTCTTCTGAGGCTGCTTCTCCTCCTGCTGCCCATCACCTTCCACTTGCAGGCGGCAGGCATCCTCAGCATTGGGAGGGAGGCGATCACGAACCACCAAAACCAGGCATCAGGGGTCTGCAAGCCTCTAGAATTATGTGCGAAATGTTCCATCCAAATCTACTTTTCATGGGAATCCAGGATTGCTGCTTAGTTTCCTTCCGAGGGTGGCCCACCTGCCACCTGCCACCTGCCTGGCTTCGTCAGGTAGGGCGTAGTCAATCACGATTATTTTCCAAGATGCTTTTTCTAAACGTTTTGGTCAGAGGTCTACCTGTTGAGAACTGAACAACTTGATTCCAATCCTGAGTGAGGCAAGGGTAAAGGAGCATCGTGGTGAGATAAACAACCCTGGGTACACAGGGGCATGGGGGTTGAGGGGGTTGGGGGAGGGAGTGGGTAGTAAACAGTGAGATCTCAGTTCACCTAAGGGTAACACCCCTGATGTCAGTCAGCTGTGATGTCAAGTTAAGCATATCCTCTGGGGAATAAACTACTGAAAGTCTGTAATACTAACCTTCATTGCTACTGCACATTAGAAAATGTGCAAGTGGTACAGAATCAATAAACTAGGACAAGTATAACACACGTAGCTAAGCCATGACCCCTACCACTGGCATCAGTGAACTGGTCTATGGGCCACACATGGCCTGTGATCTGGTTTTGCACAATCTGTGTAAAATAAATTTTACATTTTAAACATTTTTTAAAAATCAGAAAAGAATATTGTGTGGCACATGAAAATGATATAAAATTAAACTCTGTGTCCATACAGATTGTTTTGCTGGAGCACAGCGGTGCCCATGGGTTCATGTTATCATTGACGGCTGCCTCTGTAACACACAGTGGTGGAGTTTCAACAGAGTATGGCCTACAAAGCCTAAAATACCTACTTATCTCTATTTACTGAAAATGTTGTTGAACCCTTGTTTCAGAGCTCAGGTTTGGCGAGCTTTCTGATAACATTTTCATAAATAAAAGATGAAATCTGGATGTATGGCTACAAAACGTTCCATATCTATTGCTCTGTTTCTTGTGATTTTTCAAAGCTGGGACACCAGACATATAAAAGAATGTGCAACAGGAACCCAGATGGACAGTCTTATGTTTCCCGTTTGCTATTTTGCACTGTGCAAATTCACTACATGGCGTGCACGCAAGGAGAGGAAAAACAACAGTCACCCACTGTGCTAGATTTAAAAGCATTTAATGACATCGCATATATTTAACAGATAGGGCAAAAGTTGAGAGGTACAGGTCAAACGACTGAGCACCGGGCCTGAGTGACCAACCTCCCTGTCAGGCCCAGCCTCTGGAGTTCATTCCTATCAATGCCATTTTGATTGTGCAGTAAGATGAAAATTTGTCATTATAATCATTACAGTGACAGAGAAATGCACACTATGTATCAAAGAGCAAGGTAATGAAGCAAATTATAACACAGTATGGTAACGCACAAGCAAGTAACCATTAGGGTAACATGACTTTGTCCAGTAAATGCCTCGGTTCCACTTGTACACTTACCAATGATTTAAAGGGTTTATTATACATCTAGTTTTATTATACTTTGTACTAGAATTATCTCAAACATACAATATAATGTATTTCAGAAAAAAAAAAAATTGAAATTACAGATTATTTAAAACAGTATCAGTTTTCTATTCCTTCTTGTATCCCGACATTCTTAACCGCTGTCCAGGTTGATGCAGAAAAGCTGCACGTCGTGTGTTAGTAAGTGATGCCAGGTACAAGTGGCTTGGTCTGTAGAGTTAACAATGGGGCTGCACTGTGGCTGCAGCGAGATCATAACACACAATCTGTTTAATCCAGGTTAGACCCATCATGGGTGCTTCTAATAGTCAAGACTCAAGGTAACCACTGGTAGTAAATGGGAGAGAATGGTGTCGGGACATTGGTACGTTTTGCCTGTGGTGAGCACAGGAAATATTGTTTAAGCACCACTACCTTGCATACCAACAGCACTAGAGGCGGGTTATTTCCAACACAGCCTCACAAAATTGAGGAACAGTTTAAATACTGAGATCTAATCTATGTAATTCTGTTAAAAAAAAATCTGGTCTTCCCTCTGCACCTCAAACTTTTGTTAACTTGGAGATAAAAGTGTTTAGGTTGTATTTTTCCCCACCCTCCCAGAGAAATGCTCTATAAATTAAAAGAAACAAAAATCAACCACATGGAGGAACATTTAGGCACAGAGAGTAATGTGTTGGTTCTGAGCTTGCATGCTGGAATTTCACTGAAAAGGTAAGAAGAGAAGGGCAGAAGTGACAGAAAGAAGTTCACTTCTTTTTGCCAAAAAGGCTGAACCTCTTTTCTTTGTCTTTCTCTTTGTCCTTCTCCCGTCTGCCGGGACTGGACTCGCTGGTGATGGTGGCGACGCTGGTGGGCAGGGTCTGAGCCCGGCTGGATGCTGGCGTGCCCTGGGTGCTGGCGGACACCTCGTGTTTATCCGAGGAGATGGCCGAGGAGATGGCCTGGATCCATGTGTTCATTTCCTCCTGGACAAAGGAGGGGGGACACAGGTGAGACTCAACTAAGTGGGATGGACATGAGACATTCTCACTCCATTCTCACTCCACCTGGGTGACCTTCTGAGCTGCTGTGGGTTGGAAAGCTTGGGAATAGCATGTCTGCCTGAAAAGGGACAGTGGCTCTCTAACAAACACCTGCTTCATCAGGACAGTTGTGACCATGGTTCGATGCTCACCAGAATTCAGTTTACAGTACCTGAAGGTCCCCACTGTAGTATATGGTCCTACAAATGTGACGAGCTGGAAGACTGGCCTATAGCATGGGGGTCAGGTCCTACCCTAGAAAGTGCTTTTTATTTTTTGAAATTGGAATCTATTTGATATACCATATTGTGTAAACTTAACAGAAGTTGCTTTTTTTTAATTTAACGCCCTACACATGTTGTTTTCTCATCGGCTGACCATACAGCCAAGCGATGGTTGGTTAAAGGCAGTGGAGTGGAGTGGGCACAGAGGGGAGGCTCCTGGCTGGGCTGTGGGCTCCACACCAGTTTGGAGACCACCTCCCTGTGCATCACCCACAGTTTTCTTCCATGAACTTCAAGGGACCCTGCGCTAGCTTTCCTGTCAGAGTGGGAGAACAATGAGATGACATTTACTGCCTCTGACAGACACAGAAGAGAAAACTTTCCAATGTCTGTGACTGTGGAGACCAGAGGACAGGTGCCACCGCTGGTCATCACTCATGTGAAGAGCATCGTATATAATGCTCATCAGGCCACAAACACTTGTAAACTTATATTTGGGGGAAAAAAAAAAAGAATCTTAAAAACTTACATCATCTTTGGCTTGGAAGAGGTACTCATTGCCGTCATTTAGTCTATAATTTGAAAGAAGAAAGTCAGTCACAATATAACTTAAGAAAAAAAAAAAACCCTTAACTCTCACATCCTCTGTGGGACACAAGCAGGCCATAGGAATCACACTAGAAATGCCCGTCGGAACCCTGCACACATCACTCAATGTGTCCAGGACATCAAGAGGCCATATAATTGGGCCAATACACACAAGTGACTTGTGTGTTTCAATCACTGCATGTGTGCTAAGTCGCTTCAGCCGTGTGTGACTCTTTATGACCCCATGGAGTGTAGCCCGCCAGGCTCCTCTGTTCATGGGATTCTCCAAGCAAGAATAGTACAGTGAGTTGCCATTTATTCCTCCAGGAGATCTTCCTGACCCAGGGATCGAATCCACATCTCTTAGGTCTCCTGGCAGGCAGGTTCTTTTTTTTTTTTTAAGGTGGGTTCTTGACCACTAACGCCACCTGGGAAGCCCTGTTTCACTCACTGGAAGGATCAAAAATGTTCCAAACGTATCTATACCTGGATTGGTTGTGTCAAAGACCACTTGGATGACCGATCACTGCCCTAAACTGAATTCAAGAGAAAGCTCTTTGAAAATCATAAGCCCTTTTGAAATCTTGCCACTGAGCTTATTTGGCCCACATTAACACATAACAGACTTTCTGAACTGACAGAAAGTCACAGAAAAGGTCTCCTAGATTTCTCTTCTTACGTACATCGCAGAACCAAAGAAACTGCCCTGGTGAGGCCATCGCTGTGACACGGAGGGGACTGGCTGGGAGGGCTGCGTCAAGAGGAAGGGGGCATTACTGGTGCAGAGGAGTCAGGTGCTCTCTGCCAACGTCCCAACCCTCTGACACTGTATCAGGGAAGCACAGAGGGAGGCAGCCAGGGAGCCTGGCTGTCTGTGCCAGATGTTACAGCATGTAAAGCGTCCCAGGTCTGGACCTGCCTTCTGCGCTCACCAAGAGCTCAAGAAATCACACCGCTTGAATCGCTCTCATTTGTGGTCCTTGGCCTCGTCCAGCTGGCGGGAGACACACCCACAACTGAGGACCAAAGCTTTCAAGATCCCAGAGCAACAGATCAGATTAGTATTAGTATCGTCCTAACTACTAACATTTTCACTTTTTATGTTTTTATAAGAAAAACTGATTTTTATGCCTATTTCCAAGGATAAGCAGAACTTCTGAGCTTGGATCCACTCTGTGGGGAGTCGAATGTGTTCTACAGGGTAGAGACATGCGGACTGGATGGTTCCAGAGATGTCTGGAACATCCACTGGGTGAGTCAGGGGAGCATGGGACCCCCTCCTTCCTGTTTGTCTCCATCTGGCTCCAGAATGACTCACTTGACCTGTCTCCAGATAAGTCATGAACGAAGAACAGCATGTCCTAGGACTGGATTAGCTGCACTATGGGCCAACTATTTTTCTAAGTGTCTCTTAAACTGTGAGATGTGATGAGTTCACCTTGTCTTAGAAATACTAAGTTCCAGCTGATAAAAAATGAAAGCTCCTTTTCAGCTGTGCCGTTCACCACAGAGACGCTGGGGACCCTAACCGAGATGTGGGCCTATCCGTCTGTCACTCTGTTGGTAACTTTTTAAACAGCAGAGGACAGGAACCAACTGATCACAGCATCTAAGAAAACCAATGCCTGGAGTGAAAATCAACACATACACCCCCACTCTCTGGCAACTCTTACCTGAGCTTGAACACGTGCTTCTTCTTCTTGTAATCAAGGGCCACTTCACAGATGGCTTCTTTCAAACTCACAGGGACCTCGCTGTGGTAGGGAATTCCTGAAGCAGCTGTCTTTGCATCTTTGTAGAAACCCATTTCTTGGTTATTTATGACACAATAAACATTGTGCCAGGACCTGAGCCATAAAGAAAAGCACAAGGTTTTGCTCCATACCACACTCCCTTAAAGAACTGAGAGTCCGTTTAATACGAAAATGGTCCCCACACAACATGGCACAATTCCCTGTTATAATAAAAGCCCTTCCTAAATTCTGTTAAAAATAAACAATGCAACAAAATTCCTCTGCAGACTCCCAAGACAAAACCATATGTTGCTACAATGGCAGGTTTTGAAGGATACTTTTTGCTCTGACTTTGAAGAAAAACACAGTGCCCTCTTCTATTAAATAAAGAGACTCTTGGCTCTGACCGGAAAGCTTTTTGTGGGTGTTTGGTACCCTCTTGTGGTAATGGTGTACAGGCCAGGCTCCTTATTGGAAACATGCCTGTCCTTAAGTAGCTCTTCAATCTCCGCTTCATTCTGTAATGTGGTCTGGCAACCTGATAGTGAAGCAGATTCAGGGCCATGAGCACTTATGGTACACTGGCTGAATTATAAACAGGTAGCCTTCCTCCTCCCAGGATATGGCAAAATGCCCTAATATACTGCTTTTATTAGAAGACACTTTACTGCCACCTTTCTGTATTAACAAATAAATTATACTGTTCTCAATGTGGATGGCAGCTCTTCGATGGGATTCCCTTGTACAGTGTACAACCTATACAACTGTACGTGGTGGGTCCCAGGCAGTTTAGTTTACTGGTTAAGCACACAGGCTGTGGAGTCAGATTAGTTTTACTAGGGTGTGCCAGCTGTGCCCTTTACTAGGGTATTCCACAGGGTGAGCTTTCTTAACTTCCCAGAGCCTCAGTTTCTTCATCTGTAAAATGAACATAATAAAAGTAGGGCTATTGGGAGATAATCAGTATAAAGACTGCTAGGAGAAAAGGTGACTTAAACAACCCACATTAAGCAACCCACTTCAACAAGGAGGGAAAATAACAGTGAAATCACTTCACTCTAGGGAAGACTCCTCCCTTTCAATCTAGCAGCATTCCTTCTCAGGCTTACTAAGGCCTCTTTCTCGCTGTTCTCTCACACACTTAACTCTTACTTGTCTCGGTGAATAAAAAGCACTCTACTCCCACTTCCCAAGAAGGAGGTGATGCCCAAGAAGCTACAGAACCAACCAGATACACGAACACACACTCCCCTCTCAATCGAGAGCCGTCCACCTCCACCTCTAACGGGCTGACTTCCCCCAGGACCGCTGGCCTCTGCGCTGTTACCTGCTGGAGGCCTTCTTATTGTGGGCCTCCCACTCATGCTTCCGGTTCAGGAAGCCTTCCATCTGGGCCGAGGGCGTCTCCTGGGTCCTGGCTGGCAAGGTGGCGGCACTCTGGGCTGGGAGAGCAGTCTTGGCTTTGCGATCGGAGGTGGGGGAGGGGATGGGGCTGGACTCTTTCGAGCTCGTCCTCTGTTCTGCAGCGCCGTTGACCATTTCGCTGGTGTCCACTGTTTCTGCCATCTAGGGACAGCGGAGAGGCCATTCAGCTAACCCCGTGAGCCCTGGGGGGGACCACATACGCTCTGACTCGCACACGTGGCTGTGTATAAATGCCTGGCACAGATCGAGGCAGTACAGTAAAACCATTGCACATCCCACAAAGCCAGCTGGACACCAAGGACATTAGAAGGTGGGGGTGGATTAATACCCGCCCGTTTACGGGGAGATGAGAAAAGCGAAATGCCAGGATGAGTTTTACTGCACTCTGCTCCTCTGATCAATCCATTTTCTCTAATAGAACTCAGATCATTTCCTCTTATGGTTACGTTAAAACAAAAGGACAACAGTAACAATCACACGTATTAAATATGAAAGAGCGGACGTTATACAGCAGCCACCTTACAACCAAGGACGCCACCAGAAGGGCTGGAAGTTGAAGCGAAAGGGCATTCACAAACAGATGGATAGACAACTTTATCAGAGCTACACGGCATTCCCCCAGAGTCAGACAAAAAAAAGACCTTCAGTTTCTGAAAATGCTCTCCGGCTCCCCTCCCCGCCCACCCTCCAACACGTGGTCATAAACACATGCAGGAATTAAGACAGCAATCATGCACTTCACGTCTACCATCCCCGTTAGACTTTGGAACTTAAGAGCTGGAAGGAAATGAGGCAAGTCAACGAACATCAATGTAACCACGTCTGCCGAAGTTGTATCGTGAGTGGGTTGTAGTTTGTGTTAAAGGAGCTGGAAAAGCCAATCACAGTCACTCAACACCACACGGCTATTTACCCCCAAACAAAGACAGAACCAGGGCCTTCCCCATCACGTGCTGGTTGATCACGGTGCCTTGCTGCACTGAGACGAGGAAGCCCAGCCAGCCAGGCTTCCAGCAGCTCTGACCCTTCAGGCTGGAGTCGTCTTCGGGAGTTGTTCCTTCCCAAGCTCATTGCTATGGTAACCCTCACGGCTTTTCGGCTTGGGAAATTCGGTAGGGTCTCCATTCATTATCGCTTTCAGCTTGTGTGCCATCAACTGTGTACCATGAACTGTAGCGGGCCCCTGGCTGATACACCCAGGGTGTGGGATTAGCGAGTTACTAAAGCTGGGTGTGGCTGACGCTTTAGTGGATTACAGACAACCTGCACCCCTTGTACACGGACAAACATGGAGGTGTCAATGGCACGCTCATTAGATAACGTCCCCCACCACTGCTGCCCAGAACCAAGTGACACCAAATTAGCAGCAACAACCTCAACAGGATCAATGGGAGACTGGCCACCACTGCTTGAACATCAGATATGTCAACTCTTGGGAACTGGATATCTCTGCTGGGTCTTACCTAAGTGATGGGGCAGGAGTAAGTTTATATTCTGTCTAAACAAACTATCACAGTCAGCATCGGAGTTTAGGGTGGGACCAGAGGTGAGGCACTTGAAGGGTGTTTGGATTAGACCTCTTCATCCATGCAGCAATATGGAAACAGGATCATGAGGGCAGAGAGGCATGGGCGAGGAGATGCATGGGCGAGGAGATGCATGGTGATTATCCTGGCCTTGCAAGTGACAGCCTGAAGACATGTGCTTATAAGCAATAGGCTATTTAAATCTCTCTCTTGCCTTTAACTTTTAAAGGAAAGACAGAGGGGAAATAATGACCAACAATAAAACACCTCTGAGTCGAAAGAATGTGAGTGGACTTTAAGGTTGACTAATCTGTTTTGGTGTGAGATTTCAAGAGACTTCTAGTGGGGAGGAAGTATGAGATTGGTGTGGAAGGCCTGTGTCAGGCGTGAGTCCAAGGAGACATGGGGTTAGTGTGGACAGAAACCAGGTTAAAAAAAAAAATTAGTGCTGCAGGTGTGACTCAAAAACTGCAAATGACAGCAATGACCTGGACAGCGGAATGTTCACTGGGAAAAGGCTAAAATTTCTCATACTTGGTCAGACTCCAAGGCAGGTGAAAGCCAGGGGAAGCCTCAGCTGGGGGAAATTCTGCAGCAAAAATTTTTTTCTTTCGAGTTAGAAGGAAAGAGAAAACCCCAAACCAGTATGCAGAGATAATTAATGTTTATGCAAATGAATCACTAACCAAGAAAACAAGGAAAATAAAAGGAACAAAATGAATTTTAATGGACATGTGCTTAAGCATGCCAACAGACAACACGCAACTAGAGACAAACATCAAAAGCAAATCATAGTGCTGTGACCAAACAGTGGGTACCTGTGGATCCCCCCACCCCCACCGACACTGCTTCTCTTTAGCAATTAGTCCAGAGTGCTTTAGTGGCTGGATACACCTGAGATAGTTCAATCAGAAGGTGAACATAAATGCAACGTGACAACTAGTAGCACATGGAATGCCTGATTGGTTTTCTAAGTGCACGAAGCAACACTATTGTCAAAAGTTCATTAACTTGAGTCTCTGCACTGGAACTCAGAAGAATGAAAAGAGCTTTTCTTCTTCTGACACAATCCAATTACAACTAAAAATTTGTTCTGGCAAGTGACAATTAAAAAATCTAGATAAAAATAGGCATGAGAACAAATGCCAAAAACATCATAGCACTCCTCTCTGTGCTTATGTGGCTTCTGTTTTCTTTTTTTTGGTCTTCTGAATACAAAAGGCATAAAATTGGGTATTAGTCCTACTGATACAAAATTTAAACATATATATATGGACACATCACATATATACATAGAGATCAATGACACATACTATTTGGAGCCAGGAACTGGGCTCCCTAATGACCAAAGATGAAGCAGTATTTTTTCCTAAAATGAATTTTGGTATGTTTTAAGGCAGAGACCCAACAATGGTGCATACTACTCCCAGAACATAAGAAGCTTGGCATCTATCTATATACCCATCTACAGCCGCAAGTAGATAGATATGTACATAGAAATAAGGAAAAAACAAACAAGATGCTATATGATGTTATCCTGACAAAAGAAAAAAAAGACATGCATCATGAAATGAAAAGACAAATTAGACTTAACTCATGGAGAACACATCAAAACAGGTCTTCTGATTCCACTAACATCTAAATATGGCAAATGAGTACGTGAATGTCTCACACAGCTTTCATGTAATGTGGACCTGGTTTGGTTTTGTCTTTATCAGTACCAGGAAATCATCTCTTTCTTTAGCTTTTATTCCTAAGGAATAGAATTTCTGATAAAACATTTCAATCCCTGCTGGTGGTCTGATAAACAATATCCTAAAAGATCCCTTATTAGAGAGTGCCACAAAAAGTCGTTAGAAAATGAAAAATGAACTGGAAGATCCATACGAGACACACAATGGAATTTCTGTCTAAAGAGACACTTAAAGAACTTCTGGAGCCTGAAGGCAGGCAACGGCTCCTGGGGTGGTCTCCCAAGTGCACCGTTCAAGTAATCAGGGTGAACCAGCATGGCTTTTGTTCCACTGGTTGGAAAAATTTAAACAGTTTGACACCCTGAAGTTATCAACTGGACGGAAAGGCATGGAAGTCTGGTTGGGCAGGCTTCCCACAAGCTGAGAAGTGCTGCCTCACCCGCCAGGATCCACGCCCCAGCAGCACTGATGGTGACCCAGATGGAGGTGGAGGCACCTGACTCCTGAGGCCAGCTGTATTAACTGCTGTAAGCAAGCCTACCACTCTCAGCTCAGGACTTGGCAGAAAAAAATAGAGAAACTGGTTTGTAAAAAGGTAATAAATGATCCGAGGGTCTCAAAACCGTTCAGATTCTGCACCTAAAACAGCTTCAACTCTTTTCTATTGTTTCTCAATAAATGACTGCATCCTTCATGGAATGTTACATAGCTGACCTTAGGTTTTAATCTTAGTACCGGAGGTCTCCCTCCTCATCCACCAGTCTTCCTAGTTCCTGGTGAACTGCCGCAGGTTAATAACATCTGTGAAGGGAGCTACGTATGGTGCAGGACTGCACCCTGTTAGTACAACTGGATGTGCCATACCTGTCAGATTCTAGTTTTCTTCTTCATTTTGCTGTAATCTCATTTAATTTCAATTACTCACGTAAGGCTTTTGCTGCAACATCTTAATAAAGTAAAAAGCTCACGATAAATAAACAAAAATTACGTAGGCTGCTTTCAGGCAATGGAGCATCCATCAGTTAAAAGACTCAAATAAACATGAATTAAATGCAAACAAATATGAAACCAAGGAAGACTACGAATTCAGTAAAATTTTTAACACTGTGGGTGAAGTGGACGCCAAAAGATCAAACCAACGGGATTTGGAAAGAGTGGTTCTTGACAAACAGTAGCGAACTTCACAGTCCAGACCACGGCTGGTCACTGGCTGTCCGTCTGCTATTAAAGTTTTTGTAGTTTTGGTAGGTTTGAGAGCGGTAACTAACCCGTGGAGATCCCTGTTCAGCCGGCAAACCATTCTGGGAAACTTGCTCTCCTTTTGAAGTATCCCTGTTGGGAAAAAGGGGAAGAGAAGATGGAGGAGAGGAGAGGAGGAAAGGGAGAAGGAGGGAAGGTAGGGGAGGGAAGAAGCAAAGAGGAGAAAGAGAAGAGCAAGCAGGATGGGGGAGAACACAGGTCAACTTTATTAGAGCCTCTCCCTCAGAAAAACATAAACAGCCCTCTTTCACATAATGGGATCTCTTTCTAAAAACTTTCAAATGTTTCATATGGACTCTAGATAGAGAGTGAGACCTCAGGCATCAGTGCCCATAGAGGTGGCATTAGTTGTCACACAGCATTAACCACAGCAAAATACTCAGCCTTTCAGAAACAGAGAGTAGTTTCTGCCCTTTGTTTGAAATCACCCAGAACTTTCAGAAGGCATCACCATGCAGTCACTGGCCTGAAATCCAGGTGGTTCACTCCTTCCATTTACTCCTGGGGGAGTTCTGTGTGTGTGTACAGCAGAGAGAGTGCCGTCTACATTCCACTTTCTCTGCCAACACAGCAACGTGACTATGGACAAGTCAGTGTCCTCAAATGTGACTGTATGGGGTCTACGTTGTCTGCAGTATGACTGACAGGAAGCGCACAGTGCATCACAGGCTTAGGAACATGCTCCTTAAACCCCACTTGTCACTGAAGCTGGTTGCAGGCGGGTGGGCTGCCTGTGACTCACCACTGCTGCTGGGACTCAGTCTCCTCGGAAACCTTCGTGCTCGGCTCGGGAGAGGGCGGCCGCCTCTTCCTCTCCTCTTCCTCTTGCTGTCTGCGCACTTCCAGTAGCTCCAACTGAGGAAGAACACTGTGATGTCTGGCAGAGCCCCAAACTCTGCCTCTTTTAAGGAAAGGGTTCCAGGTGAGCCCTATTTGAGTGTTCTACACTGGATCACACAGGACAACCTGGAGCTCTGACATCCTAAGCAAAAGCTTATTAAGGTCATAGGAACTGAGGCTACAACCCCAAGCCACAGGAAACGAAGGTCTGTGTGATGAAGCAGATCCACTGTATGGGCTGGCAGAATCCCTGGGAGTTGTGCGTGGCCCTGGGACATTGAGTTTAATTGCTACATGAACTCTACAGCCCTTGAATCCACTGAGGAAGAAAGCAGCTGAGTGGGAAGGTCTGTGCCGGACTTCCCATCAGAGCTCAAACACCACTAAGTCAGAGCTGCAGTAACTCCCAATGAGGCTTCTTGTGCTGTGGTGGGGATTGGGTTTAGCTAAACCCCAATAATACATTTTAAAAAGCCACAAACTAGTCCGACTGAAACTAACCCATTTCATGAGCAGTATGTGAGTACCACAGTATTCCATTTTAGCACAGAAGTATACAGGTATAGCTGAGAAGCCCAGAATCGTAAGAGGAACACCATTTCTGTTCAGCATAAAGAATCAGCTTTCCACCAGCACTGCAAGTGTCTTGGGAGGGAGATCACCAGTGAGCAAGTCCTATTCTAAAGCCTTTATTTTGGCAGAAGAGATCATCAGGACTGGGGAGAACCTGGTGGTCTAGGATAAGCTACTCCTGCTTGATGGGAATTCCAATTCTGAAATCTGAAGATAACTGTATGGCTACGCTCCCTAGGAATCACAGCCTCTATGAGATATAGGAAAAAAAACCAGATCAAAAGAGGAAAGCAAACCCCAATCAATCAACGCCCAGACAGAAGTGATCACGAATCTCCATGCCCAGGAAGTGACTGAGGGAGCAGTCGCCCTGGGCCATCTCCCCAGGTCCTGTACCAGGAGAAACACCAAGTCCAGGAAGACCCTTCCTGCTTTCAAGAACAGAGCAATGACATGAGCTCCCAGGTCTAGGTGAGCGGGAAGGAGAGCTGCCCAAGGGAACCACCACAGAGCACCCTGGCTCCCAGGGGTCACTCACCGTCGTCAGTCTTTCCAGGGCAGAGAACCTCTCATCCCAGGTCGCTGCAGACTTTTCAAAAGCCTCATGGCGCTTGATGAGCTTCTCCACCTCGTCCACGCTCTGGCCTATCTCTCGGCTGGACAGGTAGGGCTCTTGCCCAAGCAGCCAGGCCTCGGCCACACTGGCATCCCTTGAGAACTGATGGACCTCCAAGACTGCACACGGAGAGCCGAGAGTGAGTATGTGGGCAGGTGACTGGGCAGCTGGGGGTGATGCTGCCCTCTAGTGGCAGCTGCCTGCACAAGCCGCCTGGTCTAGTCCAGACCTGCTCTGTCCACATAAACATCAGGGGAGCTACACATGCAACTGCTACTAGCCACATTAAAAACAGGTGAAATTAATTTTAGAAGCACATTTTAGACAACCTGATATATCAAAGTGCTATTTCAACATGTAATCAGTAAAAAAAAAAAAAAAGAATTACTGAGCCGTGTTACGTCTTCTTTCTTTCGTATTTGAAATTTTATACTTGGAGCACATCTCAATTTGGACCAGCACAGTACAGGTTCTAAAGAGCCCCATGAGACCAGTGGCTGCCACAAGACCATGTAGGACCAGAATATATGCTCTGCTTACTCAGCCTTACAGTGAAGTAAGCCTTGGAGCCCTGCAGGAATTCACAACCTATGTCTAACCAGACGACCCTCATGGAGCAACCAACCATTCACCAATCACACTTTCTGGGTTGGAAGTGCTATGTTTTTACTTTGGGGGTTAAAAGGGAGGGAAGGGTCTGGAAGCCCTACACAAAGTGGGGATGGTATGGGCCAAAAGGCTTCTGCTTCATTCATTCTGTCCTCCACTCGAGAAAACACAGTGTGACCTCCACCTACTACACTGTGAGAAGGCAGGTCAGATCCTGCTCTGTCTGTGCTATGGCTGGCTGGCACTTTCATTACACAATAAGCAGCAGTGCTTGGGGCCATTCAGGTAAGAAAAAGACTGCGGGCAGCATCAGTGTCACCCTGGTGGCCCCCAACATTGCACCACATGAGGGACTTTTCACCTCATTAGGATTGCTGAGCACACAACCTGGTGCCTAGTTCACAGTGCGGGGTGTACCCTGGGCTTTGCTGAACTGAAATAAACCTGCCCAGAGAATGGGCAAAATTAACAGACCAAATTCTCACCCACAGAATGGTCAAGAGTGGGATTTCTTGAGCTGAGGTGCTCAAGAAATGAGGCCTAACATTTTTTAGAAAAGGACTCTTGGATTCTGCTTCTAGAAAGCACTTCTGGTACCTGAGAATAAGGCTGTAAAGACAGAGCCTGGAGCCCCAAGCAAGAATGGCAGAATATGGTAAATACGGTAAATGATGCTTCAGTTGGACTACCTTTGGTATTCATAAATACTTCTCCCAATACCGTATGTTATAAATTATGTTAGCTCACACATTCTATTATAAAAAGAGGTTAAAAATAGAACCTACCTCAGAATACTATTGTGGAAAGTAAATAATGAAAAAACATATAGAATACTTAGAATAATGCCTGCTTCACTGAAAATTCTTTATCATTGTTAGCTTTCATTAAGACCTAACCAAGCCAACTTTCCATCTTCTTGACTCTGCAGTAACAATTCTTCCTGAAGATAACTGGGGGGTGGGGGTCTCTCTGCTGCACTTCCCCAGAGGGATGCACATCCTGTGGTCCCCATGCTGTTCCTACACACCTAGATACCACTCACAGCACTGAGGTCAATCATGGGAATGAAAGATAGTGAAGGTGACACAGGGAACCACTTAAAAATACTTATTAGCATGAAAGAGTTAAATAAGATATTAAAAAGCAAGCATTCAGAAATGCTCCAAAAATCAGTAAGAGGTAACACTGTATCAAACCAATTAAAGCAGGTAAATAAACTTGCTCGCTTTCAGTGTGGACCCAGAAAGAGCAGAGAGATTCGGTATATCCTTACTCAGTCTTAACCACTCCCATCGGTCTTCCCACTTGTCAATCATTTCTTTTCTCTTTTCCGTCAACTGCAGTAACTTCTCCTTGATCTGTGAGAAAAGAAGGATCCCAGGGACATCTTAATAGACTGGACCACATCCCCCTAGTCCGCCCCTTGATGGGCCACTTTATGTAAGAAAAACACATTTTATACAGAGATCACCACTAAGGCAGGAAAGATCTGAGGACCACTCAGTCCATCTGTGTGCCAGTAGAGGAGAGAAAAGCATGGAGACGTTCCTTCCAGAGGGGGCTGGGAGGAAGGCCAAGCGCCACCCAAAGCTGCTCTGTTGTGAGGTGGCCAACAACGTATCAGGCCCTCTCCAGACTCTGGGGCTCCCGGGTTGCACACATGCAGGAAGAGAGGGGCAGTGAGAGGGCCAAGCCCCAAGCTCTCTGAGGGCACGTCTGAGCCCTAAGAGGGGGCCTCACGATGATAGCCACTTACCTCCGTATCACCAGCATCCTAACTTGACTTAGCGACCATACACTAAAGAGCAAACTGATCTAGGGCACAGGGGACAGAGAAGGGGTGTCACCCATGTGGAGGACCGATGGAGGAGGTGAGAGTGGACGAACCCTCAGCCATGGTCCTTGAAAATTTGTCTTCTGGGCCACAAATTGATTGGTTTTAGACCGTCTTGCCTAAATGCCTTATTCTAACACACAAGAAAGAAACAAGTAGTTTTGAAATACACGTAAGCATGTGCTTATGTATGTATGAACGCAAACACACATTTCTCTGTGTGTGTAAATATATATGCATACACATATATACGTACAATACGTACATACACACCCAAGAGAGGCATTCTACATCTGAACACCAGCTGCACTCACCCCTGGGCCCCGAAGCAAAGCAGCACATACCTCCTCAGATGCGTAGTGCTTCCTTGCCAGCAGGGATTTCCCCAGTTCAATGCAGGTCGTAAAACTGTCATTACGAGCGTCGATTTCAGCTTTGATACCTTGATGATTATTCATCAATAGTTCAACAGATGACACATCCCTAAAATTATACAAATAATACTTCTTTATGAGACCTAGCTTTTCAAATGCTCGTGCAGGTTTCTAAACACGTAATTACTGTGACAGAAACTGACAGCACAGTGTCTGATTCACAGTCTGAGCCCGGGTTGGGTCACAGAGCTGCAGCATAAAGGAGGATTATTTCAGGCCCACTTTTCTTTGCATGTGTTTGTGCTATACTCATTCTTCTCAACGGAGACCAGAAAAACCACTGGATCTCTGTTCAAACTTCTACTTTAAAATCCAGTTCATCCTCTTCAAGAAGGTTCAGAGGAGTAACAGCCATCCCCGATCATGCCCTACTGAGCTGCCAAAGGTTCAGGATGTGTTTCAAAGAACAGTAAATACTGTCTCCTTATTTAGACATGAAAACACAGAGCAGAAACCAGCTAAGAAATCAATGACGCCATGAAGACTTCTCATCCATCAAAACCTACTGACTGGGAAGTCATGACCAAAGGAAACGTTAACTGCTTCATACATGTAATAACCATATTTCTCCTCTTGGGGCACAGTCCCTTTCTCAATTACGGTGGGGGCTGGAGCCGGCAGGGGTGAACGGGAGGTTGTGGACGTGCCTGCCTGTTCACCTACGAGCTTCTTTGCACTGCTCTGCATGAAACATGGCCAAAGAGAAGATATAGGACAAACACTATCCCAGGACCCCATTAGGGCAGCTGTGGAGGGTCAGAGGCACCTTTAGTAATGTGCATAAGAAGGGACAGAGTATTCTTTTAACCTAACAGACACAGAAAAGCCATCTTGTTTCAGAGGTAACATTCACTAATCAGACCCAAGATCCAAGGCTGCTGTGAAGCATGAGGCCCACAGACGAGGGTGGGAGGGCCTGGGTGAGTGTGGACCCTGGGGACAGGGTGAGGGAGAACCAGGGAGGGCTCCACAGGGCTCCTGATGACACTGGACTCCTCCCTGACAACTGTGTGCAGAGTGAAACGGCGGCGCCCCATCTGCCCCCAGGCCGTTTCCTGCCCCTCCTCTGGCCCAGAAGCTCTGGGGCAAGGCCCTGGTTAGGGAGGCAGGCAGCGTTACCGGGGCTTCTCCTGGGCTTCGATCTGCCGGATGACGTCCTCCATCCATAGCATGAGGTCGCGCACCATGCTGAAGAAACGGAACTTGTCTCCCGTGTCCACCAGCCGCATCCTGCGGCCTTCGCAGGCGTCCAGCAGGGCCTTCCAGGCTTCCAGCACCTCATTCTCCCGTTTCTGGATATCGTCGGCCTTGTCGCCCGCGTAGGCTGCCTGGAGGCGGGCCGCGTCTTCCTGCAGCTGCCGCACCTGCGGAACCACCGGGAGATGAGCCAGGTCAGAGCTGGGCCTCTGTGCTACCACCCCCACCACTCGTTCCCTCTATACACTGTCCACCCTTCACAGTGATGGGAGCCCTGGTCAGGAAAGGTCCTTGGAGGTGGCCCGGCGGGTGAAGCTGGTACAGAAACACATGGTACACCTTCACATACCACCAAAAATAAATACCTAATTTGCTCCTGCGTGGTATAGAAGGTGTTCTTTATCACATACGAGAAACTGCTAAGAACAACTCATTTTGAAAACACCTTTTCCATTGCTATGTGATGTTGCTGCTGGAAACAATACACTCATATCACCTCTAAGAGCTCCCACAACAGAGTATTCCAACTTGAAAAACAAAAATGCCACATTCAACGTAGTTGGGGGAAAAAAAACTGATGCCAAAGAAGATAACAGCCAAATTTCAACAAAAAGCTTTGGGAAACAAGAAGAAAATGAGTCTTATGAGAAGATGCTACATGGAGATACTGTAATTTGTCTTCTCTCATTTGGCAAAAACGGAAGCTTCGTGATGGCTTTGCAAGTGAGCTGACTCACTGCTGACGGGATGAACGGCTTACAGCTCCTACAGAAGGCACAGGCAGTACCCACCGGAACCACAAACGTGTGTGCCTTTTGATTTTATGATTCCACTTGGCAGAATTTATCCTACATATAGTTTTACACTTTTAGGAAATGATATACGTGTAAGGTTATTTATTGTCACCGTGTCTGTAATTATGTCAACAGTAATTATATAATTCAAATTCTTATTGAGAAGGTCCTTAACTTGTAAATGTGTATGAATGCATCTGGTTTATTTATTTTAATCATCAAGGATGGTCATCCAATAATGTCTGCAAATGTGGCAAACAGGCTCCCAGGCAGGCATGATAAAGAAAGGGGACAGGTTCTAGGAAAAGTGCTCCAAGATGACGGGCTATGCAGAAAAAGCAAAGCATACAGAGTGTACAGAATATCAACTTTCGTGTAAAAAGGGGAAAAATACAAGAAAAGGCTTTCATGTTTTTGTCGGGGGTGGTAGGGATGGGTGGAGGAAGGATACATCAAGAGAAACTCATAACCATGGCTTATTTGATATCCAAAAATTACCCTCTCTTATGTTTTATATAAAGTGCATAATAGTAATGCCATATATGTGATTTGATTTCCATATTCTAAGAGACTTCTGTAAATATTCTGCAATTATGGCTCAGGTATACACTCAAATGACAATAGGCAAGTTCCTAGGAAACTATTTGAACAGATAATATTCTGTGTGTGTGTGAATGTGTGTGTTCATGTTCACTCGTGTCTGACTCTTTGTGACCCCATGGACTGTAGCCTGCCAGGCTCCTCTGTCCATAGGATTCTCCTGATAAGAATACTGGAGTGGGTCCTTTTCCAAGGGATCTTTCCAACTCAGGACTGAACCACTGTCTTGCATGTCCTATATTGACAGACAAATTCTTTACTACTAGTGCCATCTGGGAAGCCCAGTCTCCTGTGTGGCTAACCTAACCTTTCCAAGTAAGTAAAGAAAAAATAAAAAAACAACCTTTTCCTATGCCTCTACTTGTTTTTAATCTGTTCTCACAAGAAAACAAGGTGGACGAGGACAGCAACAGCAGGATGTGTACGAGAATGAACTACTGTTTGAGAAGTCCCTGCAGAGCATCATCGAGCTCCGTCAGTCCTCTGCTTCCCCGCAGAATGGAGGATGGTAGCGGTTCAGCTGGCCCCAAACTCTGCCGGCTTCTGGAGTTCGCCCACAAGCCCACCCTTCTGCTCTGGTTCTGCTGTCAGTTCATGAGGGGTGGGGCACACACACTTCTGTGGCTGAAATGGCCTGGCCCATGGGGTACGGAGAGGTGTACACCATCAGGCTTGACAGGGTAGATTCCTGCCCTGGGTGTTCCTGGACTCGCAGTGGGCTCCCTCATCTCTCTGAGCCTCATATGGTGAAGGAATTTAATGAAACAATGAGAGAGCAACTCTCCATTTCTGGAGTCGCTTGAAGTTCTAAAAGTAAATGATTTTATAGGTGCAGAGGAAAGACCTGCTGCTAGTAAGCCTTCTAGGCATTGTGGAAGTTCTCTGAAGCTTTTTAGAAATGGTAACAATAATTAAAGAATGTTCATTCCAGGAGTTAGTGAAGGACAGGGAAGCCTGGTGTGCTGTAGTGCATGGGGTCACAAAGAGTCGGATACAACTGAGTGACTAAACAACAAAAACAGAGTTCTTGCTATGGCATATGCTCTGTATACACTGTAATCGTTAAAGCATTAGGGAACTCAAGGTTAGGGAGGAAAATTAAACTTCCAGCGATAGTGAGACAGTCTCAATTCAGGCCTGGGTCTGACCTTCTCTGGTGGCCTTTCTCCAAGCGCACAACAGATCAGACTGCATTCAGCATCCTGACATGCTCACATAGTACTCCAGGACCTTCCATGGGAAGCTGATGAACTTCTGAACAGGGAGACCACCAGCTCTGAAGGAAAGACTGGAAACCCTCACACTGCACGGTGGGCTCTTTCAAATTCTGCCTAATGCAGACCCTCAGCCACTCCACATATTTCTTTTAAATATTCCCTCCACATCTTCCACCTCTTTGATGGACATGGTGAAGCCACTTAACCTGAGTGGAGATGCACCTGTGACCTACCTTTCCTTCTATAACGAGAAGATTAAGGGGAAGAGAATGGCAGTAAAGGTGGTCCCTCCACAGAGCAATCCCCAGAGTACACCAAAGGAGGCGGACACACTAGGTTTCAGGGGCTGGCAGAACCTGGGCTGCCTGTTTGTGTCAAGATTTGCTGGCACACAGACATGCCCTTCATTTTCAGATTGTCCATAGCTGCTTTATGCTACAATGGCAGAGCACAGCAGTTGTAATGGACTGTATCTCCCACAAAAGCCAAAAATATGGACCATCTGGGGTTCTACAGAAGAAGTCTGCTGACCCCTGTACTACATCACTGATGTGCTTTCGAAAGACAAAAACAAATCCTCTGATGTCCTCAGGGCTGATATCTTTAATAAAACAGACTTCTCTAAGATCATGAAATTTAAGGGAGAAAAACAGATACAATTTATTTTTCATCTAACAGATGTTAAGACTGAGCAGGAAACGGCAGAAATGAGTATATGAACTAGAAAGTGATTACACTACAGATCCTTGTTGTTATATTGTTATCACTTTATCAGAAATCTTTTAAACAGAGCCTGAGTGTTAACCACTCTATAAGAGGAGGAAGGACCAGGCACACTAAAACGTTAGAATCTTGTTTTCTCTATTCTCCAATACATAACTCAGACTCTGGCTGATGCAAAATAATAAGGTATCATGTTGGAAATTATTCTGGATGGATGTGCTCAGTCGTGTCCGACTCGTTGTGACCCTATGGACTGTAGCCTGCCGGGCTCCTCGGTTCATGGAATTTTCCAGGTAAGAACACTGGAGGGGGTTGCTATGCCCTTCTCCAGGGAATCTTCCGAACCAGGGATTGAACCCATGTCTCCTATGTCTCCTGCATTGGCAGGTGGGTTCTTGACCACTAGCACCACCTGGGAAGCCGACTCTGGATGGACATGCCAACAGAATTCAAATTTTTGTTGGGAGGGTCCATAACCTGTAAATGTGTGTGTGCAGCTGGTTTACTATCTTAATCATGGAGGATGGACATCTGACAGTGTCTGTAAATGGAACAGAGAGCACTACAGACTGTAAGTTCTCCTAAGTAAAGTGTTACAACAATGTCTAATGTGTGTGTGTGCACATGCATGTGCATTTAATTTGGGCCATTCTCTGAGGCATGCTTGAGGAGCCAAGGAGTGGAGAGAGATGTTGAGAGGGGCACAAAGACACTGTCTGGAAAGAGAACCTCCCACCAGCCCGGGGCGGCGCCCCACCTACCTGAGTGCCCAGGGCCTGGATGTCGTGCTCAAAGGTGGTGTGCATTCTCTGTAAGGTCTCCACTGTGTTCTGATCTCTCCCGAGCTCCTCGGGGAGTTTCTTGTGTTTGTCCTGGATGCGGCCAAAGATCTCCTTGGCGTCATGGTAAAACTTGTGCAGTTCATAGGAGGCAGCGAGGATCTGTGTTCTAGTGTCAATGAGCTCCAGGAGGTCGGCCCAGGCCTCGTTGAGCCCATCCTTCCACTCAGCAATAGTAGCGGCATCTGAATGTCCAGAGTTGATGAGCTCGTCTGCCATGTGGTTGACTGTATCCACGCGTTCCTGCCCAATGTTCCCCGTGTCCCGGGCAAACTCTCGGAATCGCTCTTGGAGCATCTGAAACGGGGATGGGCATAAAGAAACCAGTGAGACCACCATGAACACTTCATTTACTGATCACTTGAACACCCTTTGGAAAAAAACACCTGACTTAACAGATGTCAGATCCAAAGCCTTATGTCAATCAGGCTTCCTTCTCACTCATGGCAGCAGAGAAAGGCACAGCTTCACCTCCCCTGACCAGAGGAGCGGGCACAGAGATTCAAACATGCCAACTTCCAAGTCGCCTGATGATAAAACTGCCTAGTTGAAATGAAACCCCATGACCTCTGACTTGAGTCTGGGGTGTTTCCTCTGATCACAGACAGGGAATGCAAAGGGCCTTCCACAGCCCGCTGTGCACCGCATGCCCACCTGAGTTCTGCTTGTGTTACTTGCCGTGACGTGCTCGTAGTCCTGGCCCAGCTCGTGCGACCCTGCGACCACCTCCCTCTCAGCAATCCACTGCTCCAGGTCGTCCACCTCGCGGTTGAGCTGGAACAGCCGGTGTCTCTCGTCCAGCTTGCCCCGCCTCTCCTCGGCCAGGTCCTTGAGGCCTGCGTACAGCTTGTCCACCTTGGACTGCCGCATGCTGATACGTTCACTGAGGGGAGTGAGATGGGGTGGGGGCGGGGGGTACCTTAAATGCCACATTTTCTTGAGGGAGACAGCAAATGAGGGCAAATGCCAGGAGATCACATTATACAAAATTTCTTGAAGGAATCTGAAGGTTAACTGAGTTAGCCCAAAAAATAAAAGTCAACTCTGACCTCAACTCAGATAATGGAACGCCAACATGTAACAAAACAAAGTCATTAAGGACAAAGGCCACCTTGACTGTGATGATGGAGGGAGAGGAGGGAAATTTAAAGCTCTGCCCTGATGGCTCTGAATATCAGGATTTGCTTTGACATTAAAAAAATTATTAGCCTAGGATGCGGGAGCCGTCCTCCGTTCTCAGGGGCCATGTTGCCAAAGGGACAGAAGACATCCCTATCTGCACACATTTGACCTTCTCTGGGCTGTATGCTCTTCCCTGCCAGGAAAGCGGGCCCTGCTGCTTTCATTTCCTGGGTCCCGGGGGAGCAGCATTCACCCCGCCATCCTGCTTCTAACCTCTCTCAGAAGGACAGCCTTCCAGCAGGTAAGCGGACAAGGACTTGTTGATGCCCAGCCTTGGAGATGAGGAAGGCCACCTTCCTGAAAGAGCCCCATCCCAAGATAGCCATGGACCTCACCTCCACTTGCCTCAGTTAATGCCCAACTTGTCTGTCTGAGACACAAAAGGCAGTTCCAGAGAAAGTCTAAAATGACTACCACTGCAGTGAGCGTGTCAGTCTGGTATGTAACAGGGCAGGGTGCCACACACTCTTTTTTCTTATTCCTGAGGCATTATCAAGACTCAAAGTATAAGAGTTAAGAGTGCCATCATTTTGTTCTCTTGGAAGCTCTTTTATTTCACAAGTCCACATATCCTTAGCCATCGCTCTACTATGGGATTCCCTGGTGGCTTACATGGTAAAGAATTTGCCTACAATGCAGGAGACCTGGGTTCAATCCCTGGGTCGGGAAGATCCCCTGGAGAAGGGAATGTCAACCCACTCCAGTATTCTTGTCTGGAGAATCCCATGGAGCCTGGCTGGCTACAGTCCATGAGGTTGCAAAGAGTCAGACATGACTGAGCGACTAAGCACACCCACACACAGCTCTACTACAACACTTCCCTAAAATGGATGACTTTCTAAACCCAAGTGTAGGTGCTCTGATCACCCTGTATACCCATGCAAATCCATCTGCACTCCTGACTCACGACACCAATAATCTCTCAGTAGGGCTTGGCCAGCAGGAGATAGTTAACCCATGAGAGCAAGCGCCTATAACATAACAGTTCACCCTTCCTGTTCAGCACAGACCTATTGGGTCTGTTTAAAAAATGCTTCCCAAAGACTCAAGCAGGAGGCCCTGACCAGGAGAAACTGCCAGGCTAGTCTCATGTTCATGAAATGGCACGCACCTTTCAGGATGGCTGTCGGCCACCAGGGCCCGGCTGGTCTTGGAGAGCTGGTGCACTGTCTCTGCGTAGTCCTCCACAGCTTGTTCCAGAATCTGGTGCTTCTTCAACATGGAGACGGCGCTCTGCTCGTCCTGTACAGACAGGGGACCGTCACACCCACAGCCGCCCCCCATCCCCAAATCCAAACTACCTGAAAGCGAGACCGGCTGACTGCACAGCACAGGGGGACAGGAGGAAGACTTGGTAGAAAGAAAAAAAGCCACAAATGCAATATGGGCAGTGGAGTATGGAGCCTTTCAAGAGTGACAAGGTGGGCTGGGCCATGGGAGCCTCTGAAGATGGCCACGAGGGTGACGCTCAGTGACGAGGACCCTCTGACACTTGAGGCAAAGCCCAGGCAAACCAAGTGTGTCCTGGCTGGGAAAACCCTCCACAACTAACAGATGTAGATGATGGCATTCTGGTTGGAGTACTTTCAAATACTTTTAAACTGTCTCAAAAGCATCTAGTATATTGTAAAAGAAAGACTTTGGCAAATTTCTGTTTAAAAAAGGGAACAGCAGATAAATACCATGATTCAGAGAAGAAAATTCTGTACCAAGGGGCAAATAGCCAGGTTCCAGTCACCTATGTGCACCACCCTGCCCCCGTAATCAAGGCAACAATCAGATGTTGCACAAGGATGCCACTCCCAGCAGCACAAGCTTCAGGTCTGAGTCAGAGGCTCCCCGGGTGCAGGGACGGGGTGGGTGCGTGGGCTCAGCCTCTTTCCTCACCTTGGCCTTCTCCTCGGACATCATGTACAGCTCCTGCTCGCTCATCCATGCCTCGGCCTCGGCCGCGTCGAAGTAGTACTGCTGGGCCCTGTGTGCCTCCTCCAGCCGCCGATGCCGCTTCTCAGTCTCCTCGATGAGGAGGCCCCACAGCTGCTTCAGGTCGGCCAGTCTCTGCCGGATGGCCTCAGCATTGAGGCTGCTGTCGGTGATGATGTTCTGGCTCCTCTCAAAGATGTCGTCGATGCGAGGCTGGTGCCCCTGGATCTCCTTCTGGAGGGTCTGTGAAGTTGGGGAACACACAACCAAGGCTCACTGAAACACAGCAGTACGCTGCCTGTGCCAGGCCCTGAGGCCGAGGAGAACCCGCCTGTCCTCTGAGCTCCCCCTTCAGGCTGCTTGTGCCAGGCTCTGGGGCCGAGGAGAACCTGCCGTCCTCTGAGCTCCCCCTTCTCTGCCTCCTAACGTGGAGCTGGCCCCAGCAGACACATTTACCTGATTTTTCTTTATTAATAGCTGCACAGTCTGGAGGTTGTGGCCATGATCCGTGGAGGTCGCCAAAGGCATCCTCTCTCCAACCCACAACTGGAAGGAATTGTAAACAAGTGGTCAGGGCCACTCAAAAAGAACAAATATTTGATGCAGACAAGGGCAAGAGGCGAGAGCAAGCAGGCCAGTATGGGAGAGAACGCAGGTTCAACCCTAGCAGGGGATGAACAACAAGATCCTACAGTGCAGCCCAGGGAACTACATTCAATATCCTGTGACAAACCACAAAAGGAAAAGAATATATATATCTGTTAGTCAGTCACTTTGCTGTACAGCAGAAATACAACATTGTAAATCATTTTTACTTTAATAAGAATTTTTTTAAAAAAAAGAACTAAACAATTACCCCACTGGGAGGGGTAGTCCAGGGAGCCTGCCCTTAATTCTCCAATGGAGGGTACAGGCTAGTCTTCCAGACCTTACTTTTATCCACAATGCCAGACTCTCCAGGAGTCCCCATTCTTTGTTGTTAAAATGATTGTTCTGGGGCATTAAAGCCCTCAACTTATCTTTAGAAAACCAGACAGAAATCCAGAGGTGTATTTTGTGTGGACACATGGTGCAGGACTGCGACAACTCAGCCCACCCAGGGACTGAGGTGGGTCAGGTACAGCAGTGGGAACCTGGGCTGCAGGTTGGCCGTGTGAGGAGGAGGCACTCACGATCTCGTCCTCCACATCCCGGTTGAACTGATGGATCTCCTTGGAGGCCAGCAGGTTCTGCTTCCTCTCGTTGAGGGGCTCCAGCAGCTCCATGAACTTCGTCTGCACGGTGAGGCGCTTGCTGTCCACCTCGTCCGTGCTCTTCCCCTCCTGGCTCAGGGCCTGGGCCTGGCTCTGGAGCTCTTCTATCTCCTTCTTCCGCACCTCCATCTGATTCTCCAGCATCTGAAGGCAGAAGACACACCCACCTTCACACCCGAGACGAGGGAAACACAGACAGTGATTTTACATGCTCCCCTTTGGCACTGACCAAAACAGAAGGTTTGGGAATATTAACTGATACAGTGACGAGCCCAAGAAATGGTTCTGCATGGCTAGCAAGCCAGCAACTAGTGCTCCACTTTGTCAGCTGATTTAAAAAAAAAAAAAACAAACCCTCCCTTTCTACAGATTTTTAAACTTGGGAGCAACAGTCAAATTTACTTAGGAACTTCAGAGGCAAATGACAGGGGAAATAAGAATTATGGGGAAAGGATGGTCTCCATCTGCTTGTTCAGAAGTCACAATGACACTGAAAACCAGTTTAATCACCAGGAAGGAGCCAGGTCTTCAGTTTCCAGTTCTTTTAGGCCAGAAGGATAGCTAACGTTAACCATCTCAATTGCTTTAATCAGAAAGCTGATTCTTCTTTTTAAAAATACTCGATAATCAGCTGAAGACAGCCTAGCTGTACATTTACATGAGGGAAAAGGGCGAAAGCATAGCAGAGGTGTCTTGCTCAGGAAACACCACCCTGGGAAGACCACACACTGCTGTCCCCAGAGACAAGGGGCTGGTGAATACACTGACTGCTCTCTTAGCTAGGGGAGCACTCCGCCACACACTGCAAACTTGGCCTAGGGAGCTCCTGCAAGCTACTGCCACCAACCTGCTTGCTCAACCTCATCACAGTTATTTACTCTCATCAATGTAAATTCATTTGCCCTTAGAAGGACTCTATTGTTATGCAAAACCCCCAAATTTCTCTTATTATCTAAAAGTGCCCTGAACCACTCAGATAACTATCACATATTTAGACATTATACAGTGAGGTATGCAAACATGGTAACTTTTCTTCAAGTAAACTGTGGAACTAGATGAAATGAACATTTACTAAACTGTTAAGTGGTGATACTATCTATCAACTAAGATGATAATGAAAATATACTCCCATGCATGGACCCCAGTACTCCTACAGTGTCTTTCCAAATTGATTCTGGAAATGTCCCCTGATGCCACCAGAGCCCACTGTGATGGGTGTGTTAAAATCCCTTCACACTCCAAGCGAATGTCTGAGGACACGGTGGGCAAGTTAAGACCACCAGGACCACAGCAGGGAAACAGCCTGTGGTGTGCTGGCCCAGGGTGTGCTAGCCCAGGGACTTGCCTGCTGCTTTTTCAGAAGGATGTTGACGCTGGTGAGGTCTTTGCCATAGTCATCAGACTGAATCTGACTCTCCAGGCCATGCAGCCATTTGTCCAGATCTGCACAGCTCTGGGTGAAGAGTTCGGCTTTGTTTGCATCGAAGAGCCGCTGGGCCTTGGTCTGTGTGGTGGATTCAAGGACTTCCCACATTTTATGTAAACCTGTGAGTTTCTCCTTCACCACAGCTTCTGTCTCTGGCTTTTCTGAAATGAGCTGCATTCCCTCCTGGAAAACACACATAAATACAGTTTGCAGAACAGGTGTCACTGTGAAAAACAAGCCTGACATATTTGAATTATGAGTTACCTATTCACTCAACACACACATGTGCGCACACAGATGCAGACATGCACGCACACATTCTACATGGAATTACTGCTCGACAAAATCAATGATGGCCTGACTGGTTTTCACAGGCATGGAGCACCAAATCATGGTTGGGGCTCTGGGATACTTATTGCCAGTAACCTAACACTTCATCCCTTCCACATCATCCCCAAGACACCTTAACACTTCAGACTGTTAAGATTTTGAAACATAGTGTATGAAGGAAGAGAAGGGAGGGTGGGGAATGTCACATTCATGTTCGGTTACACTGCAGAGAATCTTGCTGTGCCAAAACAATACAGTTTAAATTATTAAAATGAGAAATTTAAAATACATAATATTTATAAGTTCTGCGGATCCGCTCAATGTCTGTCACAGTCCAGCACACATAATATGATCAACAGAGTGAGGACGCTGCCCCGGGGGCTGGCAGTCTATCAAGTGCAGCAGAGGAGACACACAACAGAAACTCAACTCCTAGGATTCTTTACAAGATAAAGCAGGCATTTTGTGCCACCTGGTTGGGTTTCTGCTTGTCTCCTTTCTTGCTGGCTTGAAGTTAGGAGTTGGGAGGTGAAAAGTGGGACTTCTCCTGGCTGTGTAACTCCCATATGTGGTCATATAGGACTCAAATATGAAGGAAAACACGCTAAATACAAATAAGCTCACTTCCACCCAGTTAGTTTTCTCACCACAGCCACACCAACGGAGCACCATCAACCCCTTGACACACCTTCTCGATTTTGTCAAGCCATTCTTTGTTGGAAGCGAGTTCTGCCATAAAGGCTTGATGCTTCAACCATTTACTGTGTAGATTTCTGGCTTCATCGTAAGACATGTCCTGGGCTGTAAGCATCTTTTCATTGATCCAGAGAGACAGCTAGGAAAGAAAAAAATCAGGTTCAGATTGTGATCACTGACATCAGCCTTTTTTCTGCCTGGAAACAGCTGTTATGTTGTTACGCGCATGCCACGTTTCCATGTCAACAGACAACCAAACGTTCACTTTACAACTCTGACCTGTCACAACAGGTATCTCCATTGTATGGATGCTGTACTTGAGACTTGCTCCAAACTATGCATCTAACATGAAATCCAGAAGTGTAAAAAGCATGTTGAGCCAGCTTTCAAACTGTTTGGTACTCTTAACCAGCTTTCCCTCCAGACACTTGTGTTTAAAATTCTGTCCTAAGCAAGCTAAGTCACAATCTTCTTTCTTCTTCAAATACCCATGGCTAGCTATACCATGCTAAACAAGATTAACTGTCTTTACTACATTTGGTAATCTTTTTTACTCTTTCAGTTCTACTATAAAAGAAAGCAAAGCTCCTACTCTTTCATCCCTCCCTCTTCTTCACAGACATTATCTATGGGGATGACAAACAGCATGAGAAACTTGCTTGCTACAGGGGTGAGGCAACCATGATGCTCTCTTAGATCCCTTCATGTCTCAGTCATCTTCACCTTTTCTTCTACAGCCTCTGTCTGTAGAAGACCAAAAACACTTCACAGGACTGACTAAGATCAAGAACACTTCACAGGACTGTATTCTGAGACCCAGCGTGTTTGCTTGGATCTGAACTCTAGGAAGCCTCTTCACAGACCCTGCCAGCCACTGACAGATCTGAGCCTAGCCCAGGCCCTGGACACGTTCCCCTTGCTGGCTCTCATCCCAACTCGCCTGGCTCCTCACTGCCTGCCGACCACGCCAGGGTCCTAATTCCTACCAGGAAGAGAGAGCTTCAGTTTGCCCAGTCGGAAGATACGCAAACGAATGCAGGGTCAGCCTGGAACCAGAAGCCAATCAAGTCTTCAGGGGCAGTGCCCTTCTTCCATGTGACCGTAAGAAGCCACTTTTACACCAGCTGCTGCCATAACAAACCTGCACCCAAACTGTGTCATGGTCCCACCACCAAGGGTTTAAAAATGGTGCATAAACCCCTACAGAACCAATCATTCTGAGGCCGTTCCCTTGCACTTTGGGCGGCTGCTGTGAGAGGCTTCCTTTTAAGAGGGCTCCCACAACACAAAGTCTGTTCTCTGGCAACCATGTCAAGGAGGGGGATGCAGATCCCGGGAGGACCCCAGCTCTGCCTCTGTGTGAACCACCCCCAGGCACCCTCCCTACCCTTCTCACGATACCAACCACCATGTATGGGGGGGGGGGGGGGTCAAAAGCAAAAGTAGTGAGATTTTTGATGTCACTCTTTATTAAGGAAAAATCAGCAAGTCCCATAAAGCCCTTGGTAAGCAAGGACCATAGATCCATTACACAACAACCAAGGCACTGAATTTCCTACTTTAAAAAGAATCACCTACTTTCCTTCCAGTTATCTAAGCAGCTAAGGCCTGAAAGGCTAAGACTATTAAAAGGAAAGCAAATGGAAAAACTTTCCCTGTATTTTGCACGTGCACACTAAACATAATAAAAGGCAATGATTCAAAGTGCAAAGGACATCCACATATTTGCTCTATTCATAACCACCTACCCAAGAGAGATTAAAAAAAAAAAAAGGAGCCACATAAAAATCAAAGGCTTATAAACAAATCTGCTCTTTGCTGAACACATCATCCTACAGATCAAGCAGCATGTGACACAGCACAATGAAATGGAGCTATGGAACTTGCTAGTTCATCAGACCTCCATCAGCATTCTGGAATCAGACCCATAGTTATTATCTGTGGGCATTTACAAAGGTCATTTAAGAATATGCTCATTCTCTGCAGAATAGAACACTGTGCAGATTGGAAAAGGATAGGAACAAATGCTTTGATCAGTGGATTAAGCTCAAAGCAAAGCGCTGAACCCGCTATGCCGGTGCCACCACGTTTAGTTATACTGCCCTCTGGGGGTGGGGGGGGAATCAGTTTCAGAAAACAGGAGGTATGGAGACAGGGAATAGAATAGAAAAGCAGGACCTTTTAAATCACTCATTTTTCAAGGTATCATATTAAAATAACAACACAAAAAACATGATGCTGTTTGCATCGCCATCTATAACTGGGATTAGCTAGGCCTTGCTCATCCTCCCTGCACTGCGGCAATGAATTTCCCCCTCCAGGAAGTATTCATGGTGGGTGGCAACAATGGCAGAGCTTACAACCCAGCCTCCTCTAGCCTCCAACCAACCAGGAAGGGGGTGTGGCAAGGAGACCATCTGGATTTCCTAGACCTTCAACAATACCGACAGCAAGCAGCAGCATTAAATCTGACTTCTGGGTGCTCTGTAAATATCCACCAACACAATAAGAAGTAGGTTTTCATATGTAGGGCTAGTCCACCCACAAACTCCATTCTCAGAGATTCTGGTTTACAAGGGGCGTATTTTAATGAGGCTAAATAATGGAAAATTAACAAAGAAGAATATTCCTTAATAATAATAGCACCCTTTGCTGGTACTTCTACACCAAGGGTTTTGAAGCCCCCAAACCTGACCTAAATTCCATCACTATGTGGAAACTACTGGGCTTCCCAGGTGGCTCAGACAGTAAAGAATCTGCATGTAATGCAGGAGACCAGGTTTGACCCTTGGGTTGGGAAGACCCCTGGAGAAGGGAATGGCTACCCACTCCAGTATTCTTGCTTAAAGAATTGAATGGACAGAGGAGCTGGGAGGGCTACAGTCCATAGGGTCACAAAGAGTCTGACACGACTGAATGACTAACACTTTGACACATTTTGACAAACCTGACCTAAATTCAGTCTTTATTTGTAAACTATATATGCTGATGTGGTACCCCCAGCAGATCTTATGGTTGTACTAACTTTTAACAAGGTTCAAGGAAAGAAAAGATAGATAAGCCAGGAAGACCTGGCACAGCAGTCGCAAAGAGACCTGCAAATCATCTCCAGGACAAAGAAGCCCGGCCAAAACCTCTGGGCACTTTTGGAGGGGAAATGTGCCTATCGGTCACTGGTGTGTGTTAGGGAGTAAATTTCTTGTAACCAAGGACGCTCATCTGGAACAAGAATTAACAATGATCTAAAGATCTACTGAAACTATTTCCTGTGATTCTACTTGGAAGGACTACGTCTTATCTACTTACTTTTCCCACATGTTTCTATTTATGAATCCACACGGATGTGAATGGAAAATCAGGGGCTGGAAATTTCAACTGAGCCTCTCTCAAAGGTTCCTCTGTCCCCTCACTTCCTGCTTATTTCCTGGCATTCTTTTCCCTAAATTCAATACAGATTTCACCATGCTCATGGATTTCATCTCAGTAATATGTTCTTTAAGCAAAGGGATGGGCCCCCACTGGTTTCCCCAGCACACCCCCTTTCCAATCTGATCTGAAGTTAAAACAAGTCACTGGCGGGGCTTCAAGGGCAATGTTAAGGTACTTCAGGGACCTCCAATCTGGGGAGGGCACAGCCCAAACGTCTCTTGACAACTTTTTATTCCCTCCAGGGCTGAAGGACCACTTGGTATTCAATGCAGCGTATCATGCGACTCTACACAGCTAACCCTGAATCCATTACTTTTCCCTGGGTCTTGTCTGGGGACATGAATGCCTCTTTAAACGAGCATCCTATTCAAATAGGTTATTCATGCTCCGGAGTGACTTAAAAAGGCACTCCTGGCCTTGGCTGCCTGGCTCCAGACAAACCCCTTCAGGGACCCAGATTCATCAGCATGGCCCTGAACCTCAACAGACCCTAAGCTACACAGTTGAGGGGCTTTTCTTCCTTCGTAAGGTTTAGCTGCTGGAGCACATTTTAAGATTCGCAATAAAATAGCAGTTTAATGGACATGAAGGATTGCTTCTGTCACCAACACTGATTCAACTGTTATGAGAGCCATATTTAACACACAGCTACAAGTTTGCATGCAAAGGATTCGTGAAGAGTCTGGTCGTATTCTTAACATATGACCTTGATCCTCCCCTCTCCATCTCCAGTTCCCCTTCCCCAAGATCCCCACAGCTTCCCTTGGATATTTTTCATCCCACTTCTGCCTCTGATGAGATTTAGTCTAATAAATCAGAGAGGACCGAGTCTCACCATGGTTCTCTGGTGGATAGTGAAATATGATGTGCTTGTGATCTCACGCATGTGAAATCAGCTAGATGCTTCCTTCCAACCAGCTTGCAGAGAGATTGCGTTTTACTGGCTAACTTTAGTTTTCCCAGTTTGTTCATGCACGAATCAGGGGAGTATGAAATAGTATGAGAATCATCAGATGAATACCACATGTTAAAACTCAAGAGTCTGAGATCAGGATTACTGCTCTTGGCATTTCAGACACATACCTGAGGAGCCTGAAGGATGGATATTGCAAGGTCTTCAATGAGTAAGAAAACTGTGTGTATTTTTTGAAATCTTTCTTCTTACCTGGGTAGCCAACTGCAGTTCCTTTTATTTCTTTCCTTCCCTACCAGTAATTCTGCCTTATTTTAAATAGTAGGTGCTTTTAGGCTATAGAATATTTGAGAATATCACTGTCTTTGACCATGGCAATGTTCTACATCTGCACTGTCCATACAATATGGCAGCCATGAATCATAGTCGGCTACTGAACACTTAACGTACAGCCAGCATGATGGAACAACTACAGTCTCAATTCCATTTAAAATGAGGCAGCCACATGTGGTTAGTATCTGCTGTGTTGAACAGCACAGTTCTAGACTGTAATAATCTGGTTACTCTAAGTAGTAGCTTGTAGGCTGGAGAACTGACACTGTCCTACCTGCAAATTATATAAGTGATGTGAATTTCTGGCCTCAGTTCATTTTACAATCCCAAGGGCTCTTCTGCCAAATGCTTGGTGGCTCTTGTTAGAAAAGAGGAAAGGAGGTGTTAAAGGGAGATGTACCTCCTGACAGTCTTGCAGGAATTTCTGAAGATCCCTGTTGTCCTTCAGTCTCATCAGAAGCTCACTGGCTGCCTCGCGATTCTTCCTGTGTCTGTTACAAGGATAATAAAAATGATTGAAAAAAAGGAATTCTTGAAATACAGAATTTGCAATTCAGTTTCTTTTCTAGGTTTCTCTACATGCTGAAAACAATCTGCTGACAGTTCTTGATTATGTCAAGGAGACAAAATAAACCAGGGAGTCCAGAATTCAAATGAGTAAGCCGTGGTAGAAGAAGCCAGAACACCTGTCCCAGCCACACAGCCATCCAGGATGCAAGCAACAGAGCTTCTTAAGTCTGGTGCTAGGAAAAAACACCATGAGCAGGCACTCAGCACAAATCTCCATTTTAGGAACTGGGAAAATATAAAATTGATCTTCAGGAAACTCATACCTGGGTGACAGACCATGTACATGGCTAAGAATATACAGAAAACCATGTAACTGGCTTCAAAGAACATTTCCTGATAATAAGATTCTCATCATGAGAAAAACTTGTCCCAAACAACAATAAACCAAGAATGAAAATTTTTAGACCTGTGAGATCGTCTACCTACTCAATCCCCATCTTTATCAATACATAAGGGTAACCAAGGCTTACAAAAGTTAAAGCACAAAACCTAACCAAGAAACTCAGAAGAATTAGAGGGAGCTGCTGAACCTGGTGAAATGACAAGCGACATGGGGCTCTCACTCCACAGCGGATGCAGCCACAGGGCTTCTTGGCACACACCATGGAGGTACAGGAAGCCCCTACAAGACTTCTTTCCACTCCCAGGGACTTTTCCACTGGACTGTGAAGAAGAGCCACGTGAATGCTGTGAGTGCCATGGACACAGCTGCCTTCATGTGGTTCTATTACCTCAAGGAGAGCCATACTACACTGAGAATCAAGAAGCATCACCATAACACAGCTCCTCATACTCCCAAGCGCCAGCTGGCCTAAGCGCAGAGTATGAAGAATGGCGAAAAGTGAAAGTGAAAATCACTCAGTCGTGTCTCTCTTTGTGATCCCATAGACTACAGAGTTCATGGAATTTTCCAGGCCAGAATATTGGAGTGGGTAGCCTTTCCCTTCTCCAGGGGATCTTCCCAACCCAGGGATGAACCCAGGTCTCACGCAGGGAGAGTGCAAATGGGAAGGTTTGGGTTTTCCTGCCAAGCAAAGTTCTTACTGCAGTGTCTGGGCAAGATCTCTTGACCAACCCCACCAACCCCCATGGCCAGGAGGAAGAACACGACCTCTGATTCTCCATGAAGCCAAGAAAGGGCAGCTCAGGGAGCACCTGCTACAGGCTGGCTTTTAAAATACCTTCTTCAAGTGCAAGAGGACCGTAATGACCCGTGCGTCACACAGGTTTGCAGTGACTACTGGCAAGTGACACTGGTAGCACTGCTGCCACCATCTGCCTGAGGACCAAAGGGAATCACTCACTGCTCCTTCAGGTCCCAGATCACAGGGACAATGTGAATGGAAATAACACTGTCAGGGAATTGCTCAACACATAAGATAATATTTTACTTTTTTGTTTTCAGTTGAAAGGGATTCTGTAGCTTCAGGCAAAGGGGTCTTATACCACTTAAGCAAAATGCAACAATAGAAAAGTACTTCTTTTATAATGCTAAATACAAAAAAAAACCTTGATGCATAATCAATGATAAAAAAAAAAATTTCAAGGCACAGATTGGAAAGCAAAAACCAAAGCAGCATGTGCTAAGGGTGAGATTAAAAGGTATCAGTTTCCACCCTCTACCCCCACATTTTTAACATTGTGACTTTTATAATAATAATTTTAAAAGGCCTAAGTCCCTTTACTTCATAGCGATCCTTTCTCAAAGATGAAAACTTAAAAAAAAGTTTTTTAAAAGACCGTGATTTCGGATTAAAGGAATTAGTCATCTAAAAAATGTGGGTGGGGAAGAAATGTCAAGCAAAGTCCTTCAAGTTCCCAACCCTCAAGTTCCAGTCACTGTTTGTATGGGGGTTTAAGAAAAAAAAAGCAAATCTTCCAGAGGAAGGTAATCTGAGTTGGAGTTAAGTCACAAAATGCAAAAGTCCTGCTTTGAGTCAAAGGCCTTGAAGAAAAGATCTCATTTCTTTCCCGAGCATCACATGAAAATGCTGTCATAGCAAGGAGTAGTCAGAGACACGGGCAGTTAAAATAGGTCGTGCAACCTTGAAGCTCACTGAAGTAACAGCTCAAAATAACCTCAGACATTAAGAAAATTCAACATAAAGAGAAATACCACCAGAAGGAATCTTGAATGCATCTCTTATAAAATAAAGATTCACAAGTGCCCAATAGATTTCTGCCTGGACAATTTTTCTCCACCCTGGTGTTCATGGGAAGTGAAACTCAGGGAGGTCTTTCAAGGTTGGATCACGGATTTAATTAAAGGGAAGGACCTTCCAGAACATGGCCATAGTTTCCCTTACCCTTTAGAGTGCTGTTTGGGATGAGGTTAAATTTCTTGTGTTCTTTCCATCCCTCACCCCTATAATGAGACTCAAAAGCTCCTCACCACAAGAGGCAGATACTAGGTTCAACTCTGGTTCTTATGAAAAGTGAAGAATCACAGGTAAATGAGTAAAGCATGCTGGTAATTTTTAAGTTTTGTTCCCATGTGAGATAGGGTCTGGCTTTATGAAACTGGACAGATTTCCTTTTCTCCCAGGATGGCACTGTGGCTGGAATTTTCCTCTGAGCCAGGAAGCTCACCCGTTCATAATTCCCCTGAGCAGGCTTGGACTGCAGGCTCCTTCCCACCACGTCAAAGGCACTATAAACGCCACTCAAACCCTACCCACATCTGTTAAGTCAGTGTCTTTGTTCTAGCACTTTTTCATTTCAATGAATTCAGCGGTGATCGACAAGATTTCCGCAATGTAAGCACGTTATAATGATTTTGCGTTCTACAAAAATAGCTTCATGGGAGCGTCAGAATGTTTCTGGATGGAGATCAGATCCTGAAGGTTTAGATATTTACTTAGTTTGTGCTCTGACACCACCTGGAACTCAGATTGTATATTATTATACGTAATAATATATTTGTATATTATTGTAACAGACCAGTATCCTCTGGGGTCAAGTTTCAGATTTTGAGGTCTCTGGGGATATTAAAGTGAAACCAGAATTCAGGGAACATATGCTGAGGAAAGTTAGAAAACTGAATCCTTCTGAGGGTAGATCACCAGAAAGCCCCGCCCCCTTCTCTCTCTGTTAAGCTTAAAGACAGTAGAGGATGTCTTCCCACTGCTTTTAGCAACAGAAATCCGCAGGAGGCCTTGGAACCCCAGGTGCCCAGGCTCTGAGTCAAGGACAAAAGGAAGCTTAAGCTGCAACAAAGAACTGCTAAAATGTTCTCTCTTATCCAGGAGTCTCCAGTCTTGACAGTATCACCTGCTTCCAACAAGCCCTTGCAGCTGCGGCATGGGGGTGGGGTGGGGGGAGATCAACACTCTGAGGAAGCGGCCAGGCATCTGCATGCCCACCTAAACACAAGTGTCCCCAATGGCCCAGCCCATCTTCAGGAAACCAGCTGTGTGCACCTAACGTGGAGGAACATGGGATATCATGTTTAAAAAACAGTGAGATTTAACACCGGGAGAAAAGGAAATTCTTTTTCTCCTTGTTAAAACTGTCTTGCCCAATCCTTATTTCTCATACTCATTCGAAGGTGGATAGATTTTTTTTGGTAGCTGTTTTAAAAGCAACAGATACAAAATTACAATCTACCTTATATCCTATTCCCACAGCACCATCCTTAGAGCATATGGTTTAGGATCTGAATCAGTGCACAGGACAGACTGGCTAAAACCAGGAGCCTGATGTTTACGAGCAACGAGTTGTTCCCCTCTCCACTGCCGATCGTGACAAGTTTACATGGCCCAGGGTCCCAGGACACCCTCTTGGACACGGTAAGTAAGGAACTGCTCCCCACTGGCAGTTCTTCCTTCTCACTGCACCGGAAGGTCAGAGGAGCCTTGAGGAAGAGATTGTTTCTTGATGACATCATTTCACAATGAGCCTGTAAATCTGGCCCAAACTGGGACCAGAGGTGATCAGCTGTAACAGAAACTGGTGACTGACTCAGATAGGCCATCCCTGGAGAGAAGTGGCCAGCTCAGAACAGGCCAGAACCAGGCCAGGCTATGTGTCCAAACCAGATCCACTAGACCTCCCACTTTAGTAATAACCAAGGCAGAGTGAGTGTTAGGAGAGAGGGTCTGACAAAGAATGTGGCCAGGGAGAAAAATCTCTTGGAACTGAAAATCAAAACAAAACAACAGCATCTAATGGTGGAGAGAGCTTGGCTGAAAAGGAAAAGGTCTTTTCTCATAAACAAGATGCCAATACAGCATCATCCATTAGGCCTTCTAGTAAAGGCCTAATGATGCTCCCTTTTTGGCTCTGTCAGGTACTCAGGACAAGCAAACCTTGCCCTTCTTCCCTACTCCTCCTGAGACCTCGGAGGAGTCTTGCTTGGATGAAGGTGAAAGTGGGTTTGGCTAGATGGGGAAGCGTCTGGCTCTCAGGGTCCCACTGGGTGATGTGCTGTGTGTCACCTCTTACAGGGCAGGCTTATAGCCCACTGCTACTCAGCACTCCAGTTCTGTAAGTCTTTGATTACCTTGGCTTTTCAGGCTTTCTTTTGTAGATTAAATTTTACTAGAAGCCCGTATTCTGCCCAGTTTGGAATTTAAACCCATAGCCCCAAAGACGTTGCCGAATGATACAGATGCTTGAGAGCCCCAGGGCGCAAGACTCCCTTAAGAGCCTCAGGACTCCGCACCTGTCGTCGATGGAATCCACCTTCTCCTGGATGCGATCCGAGTTGATGTTCCCATCGCTCACCAGCCTCCGGCCTGTTTCCACAACTGCGTTGATCTTCTCCTCATTGGCATCCATGGTGGTCATGAAATCCTCTTGTTTTTTAATAGCTGCTTCAGCTCCTTCCAAGGTGGTGGGCATTTCAGTGTGGGCTAAAACATACTCCTAATTAAAAAGGGAAAATCACAGCAGGATGAAAAATCATGAGATACAACTTGCCTTCAGAATATAAAAAAAGAAAAACTAGTCTTCCCTATTTCCATGCAACACACTTTGCAACAACTGCTTTGTCACACTTAGATAAAATTATCTATGGAGTCAGATAATATAAAAAGTTGGGAGGGGGAAAAAAAATCCCAATGAGATGCCGAAAGTGACTAGCTTCCCCTAAGTGGTTAAATACTCTCATTTTTCCTCCAAAGCAAGTGACGGAAGTAAATGAAGGTTTGTGCATCAGCCACAAGGATCTGCTCGTGTGCCCATAAGGTGATAGCAACAGACCCTTCAAACCTAATCTTTCAAGAGACATTATCAACCCTGTGTTGGTGATCATCCTTAGCTCTTTCTCTAATTTCCGCATTGTGTCACTTGATCAAGTCCCTGATCTTTCTGAGAGCAAGGAAGACAGAACCATTCAGAAAAAAGAAAAAGTTCCCCCAAATACTTTTCGACTGGATTAATACATCTCAGAATGTTGCCAATGTAGTGAACTACTATGATGACATACTATGAGACATTAAGAGGTCCTAGATCGTTATTGTGGTGGAACTGTACTTTGCAAGGCAGCCTCCATGGGAATCTTCAGTTCTATCCCGTTCATTGTGATGGGTTTCAGTGCCTTAGAAGTCAGGGAAAACAAATGTCTGTCCATCGCTCTTCTAACTTCACACAAGTAGGTGTAAACCAGCAGCCCACAGGCAGCCAAGGCCCAGCCCGATGGGGAGGAAGCCAAGCGGTGGGGGACATTACCTGGTTGTTCAGGAAGGCTTCGGCCTGCTTGGTGTCCCGCAGGAACTGCTGGTGGGCGTGGGACTGGGAGAGAAGGCTCTGCCTGTTCTCCCACATCTTGTGGAGCTCGTTCCAGCCTGTGTCCAGGGCCTGCAGCCGCTGCCGCAGGAACATGTACTGGGCATCTGTCTGGCCCTGGGTGACCATCTCGCCCATGTCCCTCATCTTCTGGTAGTCCTCCTCGTAGTTGTCGATCTCGTTTTTGATGTTCTCATGCTGCGTGAGGAGCTTCTCGGCCTCAGTCAGGGTGTTAGGCATGTCCTCCGAGGCAATGGCCGTCTGTGTCCTGGAGAGCCAGGACTGGAAGTCGTCCAGGTCCCGCAGGAACTGCTGAAGCTTGCTGGCCTCTCCCAGGGAGGCCTCACGGTTCTTCAGCGTGGTCTTCATCTCCTCCCACACGTCACTGATCTCGGCCAGCCGAGACAAGATAGCCTGGGCCTGGTCTGGGTGCTCGGACTCCAGCTTCTCGGCCTCCTTCTGCAGGTCACTCAGTTTCGCCTCGATGGCCACAAGGTCCCGCTCCATGCCGGTCAGCTTGCGCTGCAGGGCCATGACACCCGCCAGGTCGTTGCCCAGGTCCTGGGTGGATTCGATGACTTTGGTCTTCTCCCGGATCCATGACTTGGTTTCGTTGCACTCGAGGTGGTAGTTCTGGATGCTCAGGGCGGAGAGGAGCGCATCCTTCTTCCGGTCCACCAGCTCCCTGAACTGACTCCACCTGTGGGTGCCAGGGTGGCAGAGGAAGCAGTGTCAGAGACAGGACAAAAGGCAGTGGCCGGACAATGAAATTCATAGTGATGGTCAGAGCTGCCATTCTCCAGCCACCTCTGCTCTATGTGTTGTTTGGAAAACCACCTCCCTCAGTATGTGGACACCAAGTATCACCATTGCAAAAGCTCAGGGACACACTCTTAATCTGTAAGAAGCCTGACAAGGAGAGGGACTTAAAGAGCATAAAGGTGAGCAGTGACAAGACATCTGTCCCCCAGGGTCACTTAACTCCTGACTGCAATGCACCTCTTATTCACCTCCAAACTGCACCTACTAAACATGTCCCATACCCCAAGGCTTTAGCTGCCACCACGACCCACTCAAATGTATTTATTCAACAGAAAGATAAGACCAGGACAAAAGTCTACCTTGATAATTAGGACTTTTTCCCACCAATTATATCTCAAACATGCTAAAACCCTGTTCCAGAAATCACTTTAAAAGGGACAGCAGAAGTGCCACCTTGATGCCATGACCCACTATGCTGGGCATGGGTCTCACGCAGGCTCTCGCTTCCCACATGGGGGAGGGGTGCCCTGAACCATGTTTCCCACAGAGACACTTCTCAGAAAACCAGGGTATGTAGAAAGACAGATGCTGATGCCATGACAATGGCACCATAGTGTCAGTGACCCCATGCAGGAAATTCCTGACCATGAGGCTCAGGGGGCAACCCTGACCCTCCTGGCCGGGCATAGGGAGCCAGCCTGCTGCCACTGGCCTCATGCTCACCTCGTGTTGAGCTTGTCCTGCTGGGCTTTGATCTCCTTCTCACTTGGGTGGCCGCTATGCATCAGCTGCCGAGCGATCTGGTTCACCACTGCCACCCGGGAAGCCTGGTTGTTCATCTCCGGTTCGAGGCTCTCGAATCTGCAAAGGCAATTTGACAGAGTGGTCACCTGCTTGGTCACTGAAGCTGCGCGGGGTGGGAGGGTGGGTGGGCAACCTCATGGCAGTTGCTCACCTGTGCTGGATGACCTCCAGGTCTTCCAGCTTCTCTGGGATCTGCATGTTGTTGAGCCACTGCTCCTTCTCGTCAATCCAGAGCTCACAGGCATCGGCCTCGCTGAACATCTTGTACAGGGCCAGAGTGTCCTGCAGCGCCTGCTTCCGCAGCCGCGTCAGCTCGGCCACCTCCTTGTAGCGCTCCTCAATGCCCGCCAGCCGGCCCCGCACGTCGGGGGACTCAGCGTGCTCCTGGGGCAGGGCGCTGGCTTGCTCGTGCAGCGAGTCAATGGTAGGCCGGTAGTTGGCGATCTCCTCCGCCACGTCCTTGTGTTTCTTGACCAGGGACTGGGTGGAGTACTCGTCGTGGCCCACGTCATTGCTGGAGACGATCTTGAGGATGTCCAGCATCCAGGCGTCGATGTCGTCGGCATCCGCCTGGAACTGGTGCAGCAGCGAGGCCTCCTCCAGGCGCTTCTTGCGGATGGCCGAGAGCTGCTCCAGGTGGGCCCACTGTTCGCGGATGTAGGCAATCCGCTCTCGGATCTTCTCGGACCCAAAGTGCTCCTCGGCGATCATGTCTTCGCCCTCCTTGATGGCCTGCTCGAAGTGGCTGCTGCGGCCACTCATCTCGTCCTCGAACGCCCGGTGCTTGCTGAGCAGGCGCATGACGCTTGTGAGGTCCTTGCCATAGTCATCGGAGGACAGGATCTTCTCCTTCTCCCGGATCCAGCCCTCCTCTTCTGCCATCTCCCAGAAGAACTTCCAGAGGCGACGGGACTCTTCCAGGCGGGCCCGGCGCTCAGCCGCCAGCTGGCAAAGCTCTTGGTAACAGAACTCCATGTGAGCCACTCGGTCTCGGATCACCTGGGGGTCGCAGGGCTTGTAACCTGTGTAACATCAAGGCGGGCACATGGGTGTGACAGTGGTAGCATGGGCTCCCGTGTATAGATAGGCAGTCGGCTACACCCCTGTTCTCCTTCCTAGGTCCCCCATTCATGCAAAGTGCAGCGCCACCTTCTAGGATCTTGATCGGTAGAGGAGGGAGGAGCAATGTTATTTTTTTTTTGCCCCAAGTATTATTTTCTTTTGGCTCACTTAGGAACCAAAAAATGCGGTAAATTATAAGAAGGCAGCTGCATTTAAATATTTCTGAAACAGCACAAAACCAAACGTTTCCAAACAAACTTAGAACAAATATCTGCACGACCAGGTGTAAAAGCCAAGAGAGCCACGCCAGGCAGTGGGTGCGCAGAGTATGGTCTGGCAGAGTTCACTGCCCCACATGAGCAAGTAGCAAGTAGCAAGGGAAAGACAGGTCCATTTCAGAAAAGTAAGACAGAGTTAAAAGTGTTCAGAAGGCCACCCTACAGCATCTTGTTATATCCCCAACACGGCTCACTGGGAACCCACAAATGCCTGGTACCTTTCAAGGCTGCACTACCACACACAGCTTATCTAAGTCTCTAAAGACAGGCCTCTGGTGATGAGGAGGTACTGCTGGGGTCGGTCCATCCTTACCTTCCCCGTCGGTCGCGAACTTCTGGGCAGAAGCGTTGACACCTCTCACCCGCTCTGCCTGGATGCCAATGTCTGCTTCAACCAGGGCGTGCTTCTGTAACAGGTCTTCCACGCCGAGCAAGTGTTTGCCATAGTCTTGAGACAATAACAGCACCTGTACACAAGACGGACAGAGAAAACAACCGTGAGTACAACCTGGACTTCAGTGTCTCATAATCTGTGGACAGGATGGGAGCCAGCAGCCAAGATGTACCATCGCTCCAGCCACCCTCCCCATATCTTTAGAGGAAGATGATGGCAAGAAAATCAGAGCGAAACAAACCCAAAAGCAGCAGGAGAGACATAATAAACTAATGATCATCTATGTTGAATAAGACGTCAAACCTACACTAAAAAGTATAGAATAGAAAAAAAAAAAAAAAAAAAAGGAAGGGAGGGGGCACCAGTATGAAATAAACCGGGCCTCCAAGAAGAAACTGGTGCAGTAACAACTATTCAAGAAAAGACAATAAAGGTGACAGGTGCTTCACATCACAGTTTAAAGACATCTCCTCGAAGCTGCTGACCCCTTAACTGGATGCTCTCCTTGTTTGAGAGCTCATTGGTACACCTCTGTACTTACACAGTCAACGGCAAAAGGCATCAAGAGGAAAAGCTTACAGACCACATCTTTAATCAAATAAGGAGAACAGGGTCAGCTCAGGTGACTATCACCCTTAGGACAACGCCCCAAGCAATGTCTCTGGTTTAAGTTTGAACCCGCTAACATTTTCTTTCATTTCTTCCATCACCCCAATTTGGGGAGAAGGGTGGTCTCATCAGACATCCTCTCCAGGTGGAATTTCTACTTCACTCTTACTTATGAGGAGGTCTCTGGTCCAATCTGAGTTACAAAGTAGAGGATGAATTCTAAAGTGCAAAGCACCTCTCTGCTAGATTTTATGAACATTTCTATTTTAGGTGGTTAAGATTAATGAGAACATATATGAGAACATCACAAATCTGGGACCATAAAAGGGAAAAACTAATGGTATGAAGTGACCTTGCTCCCCCTGCCAGGAAGAGTTCAAGAGGTAAGCACAAGACAAGGGCTTACATCCCAGGAAGGAAATCCTCGCAGGTCAAGCTTGGAAACGAACACAGTGTGCAAGATAAAGGAGGCTTTATGGTCCTGCCTGAAAACCGCCCTACTCTGCCCTGGCTATGAGGCTGAATGCCTCCCAGCTGGAGGAGAATGGCTGGGCATGGGTGAACTCTCATCAGGGGCCTGCATCAGAGGAAAGGACAGGCAGGGCTCCTCCTGAGTCAGGGCGGAGCTGGGAACTCCATGCTCAGAGCTGTCAGTAACGGAAGGGGAGCATTTGCAGCCCCTCCAGCCCCCATCCTATGATACATACACATGTCCTGCACTTAATTCTTTCTGTAACCACACGAGGGAGACGGTAAGCACATCCTCCACTTGCAGAGGAAGGCAGGGAAGCTGTGGCAGTCATGATCTGGACTCTGGCTGCCTGGTGGCAGGGCTGCACTCTGTCCACGCTGCCTCCTGCTCTTTCATACCACCTGCCTGGGCCCTTCCCCAAAGCAGAGCCACTCATACATAGACCAATGAGACAGAGATCTAGCTCGATGCTAAAGAATTAAAACCACAGAAAAATCACAATTACCGGTCGCCTACCATGGAATCTATCTAAATTAGATCTGAGTCACATCAGCAGACCTTCAGCTATGAAACTGGTCCTGTTACAACTTCTCACTTCACAGCTCATTTAACATGTGAGCCAACAGCCTTCCCATGAGTGATGTGGCCCTCCTCTGGCTGTACCTGGGCGACTAGACCAGGGGCATTACCGTGTGTCGGGGGTTAGTGGGCGGGGCCCAGAAGAGAGAGAGGTTTGACTGAATGAGCTCCAGCCTCTAGGCAGGCATGTCTTTTACCTTCATTTCATCCATCCAGTCCATGATGTATAGCATTTCCTGGAATATCTTCTGCAGCCCCAGGTTCATCTCGAGGCGCTGTCTCCGGGCCCTGAGCAGCTCTAGCAGGTACTCCCAGAGCCGGATGACGTTGTCCTTCCGCGCTGTGATGCGCTTGATGTCGTGGTAGTTCTCCGCCTCCAGTTCCTTGGCCACAGCCACCACAGCCTGCACGCGCTCCTCGTATGCGGCGATGTCAGTCTCAATGGCCTCGTGCTTTTTCGTGGCAGCCTCGACGGCAGGAAGGTCAAATCCAAAGTTGTCCTAAGAGAAAAGGGAACAGAAAGAACAAACACAAAATTCAAAAGCCATCCAGTGTGGAACAAAGAAACAGAAAATGGAAGTGGAGTCCTGAGCACACCCATTAATTTTCAGGGGTGGGAGGGGTCCCCAAAGTCAAACACTGACTCCAGAGTCCTGACCCCACTGGCCTCTGCCTTACCTGAGGCCTGCAGAACTGCTCATGGGCCCAAAGCAAACCAGTGACATCTCACTTTACAGAGGGGTGAGGCATGTATACAGCACCTGACCTATGAGACTCGAGCAGGTGGTGGCTTATGTTAAGCCAAGAAGAAAAGGAGCCACTTATTTATTTCAAGGCCAGTCTAGCTGCCTTGAAGGCCAAAGGCTGGGAGAAAGGGAAATTTTTAAAAACTATACAAATATGAATGGTTTACACACACTCACTAGCTCTAAACAAACTTTGTTTGAGCTACTTCCAGATCTATGAAAAGTTAGATAAATAGCAGAAGAGAAACTGTATTGGAAATCGTAAACATCCTCTCTACGGGAAGTGGATGAGATGGGATGCTGGATGTGGACAACAGCTGTCCTAGGGCCCCTGGGCGTGGCCTAGGTTCCGGGGGACACAGTTCCGGAGCAGACCTGGGACACCAGACGCTGGTTCTCGCTCAGCCAGGTCTCTCTCATAGCTGCCTTGCGGTCGAATCTGCGGGCGAGCTGTTCCAGTTTCTCCTGTCTTATGAGCTCGTTTCGCAGGGCCAGTTCTCGCTCGTGTTCCGCTTTTTCCAGTCTTTCCCAGGCCTACGGAAATGAAAGAGAATGGTTTCTGGCTACGTTCAAGGAACCATTCCTAGGCTGCAGTTAACAGCTAGTGCTTCTCAAAAAGACCTAAGAACTTGAAAGGGAAATCCCATTCCCACCCTCAGTGACTCTTAGCCTTGGGAAAAAAAATCATTTTCTCTCAGTTGAGCCCCATGGGAATACTCTCTATCTAAATTTAAAGATCCTGTGTTACATCTGGAAAACAAAACAGTGAAGATATGGAACAACGTAACTTAAGTTACAAATCTCCTAAGTTTCATTGAGAGGAAGCAAAGTATCTTCAACAGCTCTCAGCATATAAAAAAGATAAACCACTTCTTCTAAGAAATCATATTATCAATCTTTCATTCACTGCACTCTGAGCCACTTATTTTTAATTCATAGACCTGAGTATTTTTTTCCAAATCCTCACCAATTAAATTCATTCCTGTGAAATATCTTATTTCACATTATTTAACAAAGTCCTCTTAAAGGATATCTAAATGTGTACAACTGATCACGGTTCTAGATTTTTTTCAAGTCTCTGCTTAGAAATAATGAAATGAAATACCTGCAGACATAACAAGTATAGAAACAATTTTTTTGACAGCTTCCCTGACAGAAGGAGTCAAAATCCTAAGCCCTAACCTCTAGGGATTCCAGATACATAAGGTTTTGAATTCTCCCCTCTGCAACTGAAAGATGGCTGAACCAGCAGCCTGGAACAGATGAGACGTAAACTGACTGTGGATCTGAGCCGCAAGGTAAACAGGCTAAACTTGGTTTCATAAAATCTAACATCCCCCCAAACCTCCAGTAAAGTCCCCCAAATCACTGCAAGCACTCCACCGATCCTGAGCACTATCTGAGCAACGACTATCACTCAGTAACTCGACAGGCCAGGAAGGGGTCTTCCAAGATCTCTCAGCAATCAAGACCCACTGAGAGCACCAGAAAACCCACAGGAGGCTGGGGCCCACACAGCAGGCCAGATGGATGGGTCTTATACCTTGTTAATGTCAGAGATGAGCTTCCCCTCCCGGGGCATGTAGACCTTCTGGTTATTGGCCCTCATCTTGCTCTGAATGGTGAAAAGCAGGACTTCCAAGTTCCCCTTCTCAGTAAATCTAGGCAGAGAAAACCAGCCATAAACATTATCTACTATATTTTGTTTCTTCAAAGGGGAAAATTCATCTGCTTCTGGAGAAAAAGACACTTCATGCAGCCTCGCAATTTTAAAAGCCATTTCTCTCCATCCTGATTTATGTGAAACACGTGTATGTTAGGGAAACCACAGTTTTGGGGTACTGCAGACCTCAATATGTGCCCAACTGTGGGGTTTTTCTTGCAGTTGGTTACTGTTCCTGAGATTTACATTTGGGGGCACAGAATGCTACTCTTGTTAATCAACTCCATCAAGATTTAGACACCACACCCTGGATGATGAACTTGCTTCACAGTTGAATGCATTCAACAAGGATTATTTCAAACAACCATCTAGTGTCACTGTCAACAGGCTGCAGGGACTTCAGCCAGGAATTTACTACTGAGTGGAGTTTTCAGAAAAAAGGAGGAATGACTTTAGCCATAATAAGCAAGAAGTAAGATCCACCATGCTTATCAGGCAATTATGAATTTTTAAAATATGTGAACAATCAAACTTTGGGGGGGCAACAAGACCTGATCTGAACTGATATGAAACTACTTTTTTCATTTACAACTTGTGAATATTTACATGTTTTGCTACTGATACGTTAGTGGGCTTGATTATGAATAACAGCCTCAGACCACCTGGAGGCTTATAACACACAACATACCCGATATTTCTCTAAAATCCAGAAACGATGAAATTCTGAAACACAGTAGGCACAAGCGCTCAGGAGAAGGAACTGGGGACCTGCACTATTTCTTAGGATTCTCATGCATCCCATGTCCCAGCAGCACATTTCTACTGGAAAGGGCTCACAGTGGGTACAATTTGTAATAAATCTCAGCAACACAGACTCAGATGAAAAGAAGTAGGACAGGCCACTGGGGAAAGGCATTCACTTTGAGATGAGACCATGTGAGTCAGAAAAGAGGGGCCTGTGGCTGTATGAAGGGTAATGCATTCCAATTTGCATCTTACTTGGGGGGCTTCTCCACAGTGCGGTAAGTGTTGAAAGCCTGAAGCTGCTGCTGGACCCCAACGAGTGAGTTGGCAAATTTGCGATTGTTCAAAATAATGATGGTTTGTTCAATCCACTCCAGAAGGTCAGAGGCAAGGGACTCATACTTTTCGATCATTTTTTCTGTTTCAATAGCATTGTCAAGCACCTGTAAACAAGGGTTAGAAAAATGGAAAAGCAAGATAGTGTCACTAGTAAGGGGAACCTGACTGCAGCCCTCTAGGAGCCGGCACATGCTTAATGATTGGCTTTGAAATGGTTCTCCGAGACTTTGGCACTAAACTCCAAGAACCATTTGCTAATAGATGCTCAGACTGTGGCCATTATTTGTGAGCAATGACAGCTTAACTCAATTGTAATTGGTTCTGTAACTTCCCAATCCTCAGGCAAAGGATTTAAGATCCTGAATGACTCCTGATGCCTGGGCTCCAAAATTCCTAGAGAAACAAAAAGGGCTCTATTTGGTTTGGTCATATTCCATGAATGCCCATGGATTTTCCATTCCATTGCACTGGGAAGACAAGGTCCTCTGGTCTGAGGTGTTTTGAAATATATGGCAGGGGAACATGAGCCAAATAAAAAAATTTTAAAAGCCTTATTCTAAGGCCTTTTCAAGTGTGTTAAGTAGGATTTTCACATCCATAACATCAGGCAACTCAATCAGATTTTTAATACCCAATTTTCTGGCAAGGCTGTAGGGTAGGGGTGTTTCGGGTCTGTGTGCCTGTGTGCAGCATTGCTTAGTCGTGTCCGATTCTTTGCGACCCCATGGGCTATAGCCCCTGCCAGGTTCCTCTGTCCATGGAGATTCTCCAGGCAAGAATTCTGGAGTGGGCTGCCATGCCCGCCTCCAGGGGATCTTTCCAACCCAGGGATTGAACTCAGATCTCCCCCATTGCAAGAGGATTCTTTACCATCTGAGCCATCGGGGAAGCCCAAGAATACTGGAGTGGGTAGCCTATCCTTCTCCAGGGGATCTTCCCAACCCAGGAATTGAACCAGGGTCTCCTGCACTGCAGGTGGATGCTTTACCAGCTGAGCTACCAGGGAAGCCCTGGGTATGAGATCCCCCCTAAACTTTCTTCCTAAGTATTTCAGCCACCACGCCCACCTCCTGTTACTCTTTGGAATGGCAGGCTTCTGCCCACTTCCCTGCCATTGGAGAACTTCATCAAGAACTCCCAGCACCTCAATGTCTGAGGCATGGTGGCGACACATTTAGACACAAACCTTCATCACGTCTCACAGCTTACAGGACTGGTGTGAGCTCACCTTTCCAATTCGTTTTCCTTCAACAGCCAAGGCCTTCATCTTTGAGAAGTAGTGGTAGTAAGTCACCACGTAAGTGATAATGGACTTCTCATCGGGGTGGTCCACACTGATATCTGTAACCCAGAGAAGATTCTGTTCAGTGCTCTCCTCACTGCATTGCCACCTAGGCAGCAGGAACAACCCAGAAGAGCTGCTCAACACTCAACAGGCTCGTGCCTTCATTTTTTCGGGCTTGAAAGTTCTGCCATCAGAGTGCTGATTGTAAGGCTAACTAACGAGGATGAAACCACCTCACCGCCTCTTTTATTATATGAACATTCAAAACTGCCTCCTATTGCCAATAAAGACATAAAAGTCTTAAAAGACTTGATCCTTTCTCTCAAGAATCCTAGGCCACTGAGATGATGAAATACACGCAAAACTACTACATGGAAATGAATAACATAGTTAGAATTGAGTCAGATAATTCAGTGATGTGGGTACTACCCAGACACACCATGTTCACCTCCCCACCCCCAAGTTGCTCTGTGCTTCTTATTTTGGTCAATGGCACCAGAGTTTTTCCCAGTCACTAAGCCTATGGACATCTTTATCTCCTTGTTACTCACATCCAGTCAGTCACCAGGACTGAGACCAGATGATTCTATTCATGGAATCTATTGTCATTCTCAGGTCAGACTCTCACGGTCACATAACCAGACCTGAAGCAATGGCTTCCTCACTGGGTCTCCCTGCTACTCAATTCCCTTTGCACACTGCACCCAGCTGATGTTCCAGAAGCAGAGCTGTGAGCATACTTTTTTTAAGCCCAAACTACTCAAAAAGTGTCCTGCAGGGACTTCCCTGGTGGCCTGGTGGCTAAGACTCTGCGCTCCCAATGCAGGGGGGCCTGGATTCGATCCCCAGGTGGGGAACTAGATCCCACATGCACAACGAAGGGTTCACATGCCACAGCTTAGACCTGGTGCGGCCAAATAAATAAATCAGTAAATAAATATTAAAAAAAAAAGTGTCCTGCAGTCTGAAAAATAAGTCCCGAAGTCCTCTACAACTTCCCATAACTTTCCTTCTCTCCCCTTCTTCCTTTCATCCATCCATCGAATATTTATCAAGCTTCCTCTAAGTGGCAAGCACCATTCTAGACATTTCTCATTCTATAGTCTACTGGTTCTTCTAAGGCGCCATAGATCTGAACCAAACTGAACTATTCACCACCACCACCTCCACCCCAGCAATTTCCAATATTCCTTCCAGTTTCAACTTCCCTTTGCCTGAAAGGGCCTTCCCTACCCCCATCACATTCTTCCTAACCTCTAGGTCCAGTTTAGAAGCTAACACTCCCTCACAGTCATTTCGGATCCCTGCAGCTGGAATGACTGTCTCCTCTGTCCTCTAAAGGACTTTGTTTATAGTTTGCTTTCTGTCAGGCTCTATGATTACTTATGCACATTTCATTAGTCTTATAAGACTGAGTGCTATTCTGCCCCTCCCCTCCTCATGTGCTGTATATATAGAGAGTGAGTGGTCAATAAATATTTATTGAGGGAGGGAGCAAATGAATGAAGGTGGCCAGTCTTTGGGGTATGGCAATGATGAAGGAGGTACTCAGTTCAGGATACACCAAGGAGAGAACACACAGAATGCTCTTTGCTGACATAGCGGGCTCTTTCTTCAATGTGCATTCACTTGTGCACCTCCACTGCTGCCAGGAGGATAGAAGTGGATAGGGTTGTTTATCTTAAAGACAAGACCACCGGGGCACAGGGTGGGAAAGCTCCCTGCCCAGGGTCACTGAGGCAGCCAATGGAAGAGGGGGCCACAGCTACTCTTCCCACTCCAGGGCCCCTGTGACCAACTTCTGTGTCTGGCTCTGTCAGTGTGGGCCCCACAGAGACAGAACTGGAGGAAGGTCAGGGAAAAAGTGCTGGCCCTGGCCCTGTGTATAATTTAATAAACACAAAACGGGAGATGACTGGGAAGGAGTGAGCAGGCAAGACCTTTTTTAACTTGTTTACAATTGTATTTAAACGGATGCTCTCTGGGACACCAGGCAACTAACAATAGCTAAGGACAACTAATAATCAAGATCAAAACCACAGGATGAATGACAGCAACTGCTTTTTTTAGCTCCTTGTCTTCAAATGACCTGGGGAACATCAATCCCCTTTAGTGGGTGGTGATTAGAAAGATCAACTAATGAGCAAGTTATTAAATTCTTTATCATAGTGATTTCAAAAAACGATTCTTTATCTCAGCACAAAGATCTACGGCTCAGGGAGGATGTCTTTCCACAGTAAGGCAGGGGTTAAGTACAAAGATTTATCACAGCCAAAGGAATTTTAGTTTTGTGTTTATATTGAGAAATCACTTAAGGGCTGGCACAAAGATAATTTTATCTCAGCTTCCTGCAGTAAACCTATCAGTGAATCTGATGCACTGGAAAATAGCAAGAAGCCTGCCTGGCAGCCTCATGACCTCGACCTGCCCTTGGGGAGTTTAACTTCCTGTTCTATATTTGTAAGAACTTTAAACTTTCACTCACATACAGCTTTTTCTCAGTATCTGCTCACAGCTGAGAGGGTCTAAAAAGCTCCAGCCCTACAAATTCTCTCGCATTTTGAACACTTCTCCACATTAGAAAACATTATGATAGCTCATGCTAACATGAAGCCTACAATTACGATTTTGTTAATAAAGGAGTTACAGCCCATTGGATTGCCCCACACAGGTCTGCTCTGTGTCGTCCACAGTCAATCTTCGAGGTTCTGCTGCAGGGATCTGTGGGGCAGAGAGAAGTTGGCTCTGTGCAGAGTAGGGTGCTGCGCCACCAAGCACCAAGGAGGGACTGCGTGTTACTCTTTCTGCCACCCACAGGCTCCTGGTGCATTGTCCTCATTTAAGCTCTTCTTACTCAGAAGCAAATACTACACAGTCTGCTAAGGAGGCTCCTAAACGTTCCTGCCCCCAGGCCAAACCACGCTCTTGCCCCCGTGGGCCGACTATCAGTCAACCAGCAAGTTCGGAGAGCCTGCTCACGCCCTCTTCCTTAAACACAGAGGCTAAGCACCTATGGTGACTCCCCACTGCCTGCTGAATAACCTCAAAAAACTGTTACCTGTTGGGCCCCCATTCACCTTTCTGGTTGTATTTTTCCTACTGTTAAGCTAACACCACCCCCAATGAACTGTTAGTCCCCTGTTATGCCTTCCTCTTTCCTGGTTCCTTTGCTCATATAAATCTCTCTGTGTACCATGACCTGTCCTTTGGAACATGTTTAAATCATACTCATCTTTCAAGGCCTTTTCAGGTATAATCCTTTACACAAATCCTCAAGTAATTCATATACCAACATTAAGCTCCTCTTCCTTAGATAATTCCCAAAGCACATGGTGCCTGTAAACAAACTGACAAGAAGCTGATTTTCTATTTACTTCTCTTACCCCTCGGCTCCTTACCTTCGGGGTCCAGGAGTTTAGTGAGGCCAAGGTGTTGCTCTGCCAGGTTAAAGGCATTCTGCAGATTGTAGTGTGCATTGGATTTCTTTAGTTTGTCAAAGTCTATCAGGTCAGGCCTGTGGAGAACAACAGTGGAACACAACAGAAACAGCAGCTTGAAAACACACCGTGAGACCAATGGTGTCCACTTAGGAGTAAAAGCCTATGGTATTATTTAATCATCAAACAATGAAACCCAATTTTTGAATAAACAACCTCCAAGTTTATTAAGAGAACTGAAGAGAATTGGCAGACTCGTTTCCTTTGTTTGGGGGCACTTTACACACTCTCTCCCACTCTCTTCAAGTGGAAGGCAGGGATTTCCACCGTGGTGCAACATCTAAGGCAACGATGTGAGGATGGAACATCACCCAGGTCGGCTATACAAGGATGTCAACGTCCTCCCCCCATGTGGTCAGCGTGACCATGAAGGACTCACCGGTGTTTGTGTATCAGTGCGTTGAAGGCCATGCCATCCCTCCAGCTGGTGGTGAAATTGTGAATGTTGACGTTGGGGTACCTAAGAAACAACGCAAGGCAATTACCAAATAAAGGTCTGTGCTTTGCTAAATGCAGTGTTTAAAGAAAAGCCTGTTGGTACTGTGAAAATGTGAGACAGTAACGAAATAAAGACACTGAAGACAATCAAACTGAAGCTAAGATCGCCTAAACTTCTGCTTGTTGAAAAATAAAAACAAACACATATTCACATGGCTTTCTTTCTTGGTAATTTCAACCTGTGATCTGTGTCCTCAATTGAAAACACCATGCTTACTGAGAAAAAGGCAACTCTGACTAGATGCCTCCAAGGCTTCCTTGCTTCACTGGCTTTCCATGCCCCCAGCGCAGCTATGAGAAGCCTGCAAACACGGATACCTGAGTGCACACATCACTTTGGGAGAGGAAGTAGCTGGGGTTACCTGTTCAAACACTCAGCTTTCCTTCTTCCTTATTATCACTGAACTGGATGAAGTTTCATAAATCAAGTACCTTCCTGAAACACTTCCCTATAATACTTGCCAATAATCAATCAGCTACTCTACTCCACATTGATTATTAATAACTTTCTATCCATGGTTGATTAAAAGTTCATTCCTAACTTGATCCTTTTACTAAGCCTTACACTCTTTATGGTTTCCACAGTTATCACTGACTGATCACGCCCATTACAATTATAACTGTCCTTCATGTAGCCCTGACCTACAAGATCAACCTGGGGGACTTCCCTGGTGGCCCAGTGGTTAGGACTTTGTCTTCCAATTCAGGGGATGCGGGTTTGATCCCTGCATCCCTGATCAGTTGGGGAGCTAAGATCTCAGATGCCTCATGGCCAAAAACCCAGAACATAAACAACAAAAGAAATATGGCAACAGATTCAATAGAAACTTAAAAAAAAAAAAAAAAAAAATCAACCTGGGACAAAACCGGTTCTCAATTAGTACCTGGGAGCTTCAACAGTTTCAGTGAGCAATAAACAAGATGCAGTTCTCTAAAAAATATCTTCACTGAAATTTCAATGAAAGAATAAAAGGCAGGCAAACTCAGATAACGTACAGAGACTAAGTTTGTACATTACATTTGTCCACTTAAGTTTACTGCACAAAGCTTCCCAAAGCACAGAACTTAAGAGAGGAGAAAGCCCACAACTTTTACAAATACCATGGATGAGATTTTTAAACACAGTTTCAGGGTTTTAAAATTCAAGATAAACTTCTCTCTGAAACTTCCTTAATAAACAAACAGAAGGAAATTGATTGTGCAGATGACAGGTCCAGAATATAAATCAACTCATTCCGTCCCAAGAGCTAGCTGAAATGTCAGCGTCTCAACTGCTTACAAGTTAACAAGACATCTCAGTGGAAGCAGTGGAAAAGATACTTGTGAACACCGGTCAAGTGATGACTCTGGTAAAACTGAGTCTGGGGAGAAGCAGCCCCTAAGCCCCTGGATTCATGCTCACCCAGCTGTCTTCATCTGGCACCACAAGAGCAAAGCATCCTTGGCAGATTTCTTCTCTTTGTTGTCTTCAGTTTCTACACTGATATCCTGGATCTAAGGTTTACAGAGAAATATTAGACTAACAGATATGTCAGGTCTGCATATACATAATGAGTAAACTTTAGGTCAACACTCAGCCTTGCAGAATGTCTACCCTGAGGGTCAATGAAAACTGCTTTCTGAAGCCTGGGTTCGCTTCTTGGAAATAACGACCAGAATTAGGTTCTCTACTTTGCACAAACAGTAAAGTGAAAACTAGTTACCTGCCATGACTTCCTAGAACCTATTAGGGGTCATTTCTACTCCCAGCATAGCCCATCTTTCTCAACCACAGACTAGAATGGTGGTTGGTATGGTACACTTTGAATCCCAGCAGACTCTAGGAAAGTACTGTTTTTGCACAAAGATTTTCCACACCAGAGTCAGTGAGTCCTTTGTTGATGAGGACTGTGTATGCACTATTTCCTGAAAACTGACCCAAACTCTCAGAGAAACAGGCCTTAAATGCTGTGCTTCCAATGCTCTGTGCTACATGGTCTGAATATTTGTGCTCCCAACTCTCATTAATTCTTATGCTCAAATCCTAATCCCCCCAAAAAGTGATTACGAAGAGGTGGGGACTTTGGGAGTCCTGGGCCTCATGAATGGGATGCGTGCTTTATAAAAGAGCCTCCAGAGAGCTTCCTAGAGCCCTCCACCAAGTTAGGGTACAATGAGAAGTCTGCGAACTGGAAGTGGGCCCTCCTTTGACCATGCTGGCACTCTAGTCCCAGACTTCCAGCCTCCAGAACTATAAACAATAAATGTCCATTGCTTGGAAGCCACCCAGCCTGGGGCACTTTGTTTAGTAACCGGAACAGACTAAGACAGCCTATATTCGTAAGTCACTCATAGTCTGCTGATTCTCAACAGGAGCCTGGTCCACTGGGACCAAAGTCAGACTTCCTAGGTTTGAATCCAGGTTCCCCCACATACTTCGTGTCCTTGGGTGAGTTCCTCGGCTTCCCCTTTGAGGAGTGGCTATCTCAGAGCACTGCTGTGCACTTGAAGAAATGCAAAATATGGAGGGCTGGGCTCTTAGTAAGGAAACCTACATGTCAGCTCTTTGGATCACGGGCTGCCTACCAGTTGTGTGATTTTCAGACAAATGCTCTAAACGCCCTCCTGTCTTCAGTTTCCTTGACTGTACTAATAAAATGTGGAACGGAGTGGGGGAAAATGGTATTGGCCTAGAAGGCCATCCATTCTCTCTTAGTTCTAACCATTCCAAGCTTCCCAGTCCTGGCCCCTGTCAAAGGTCTTTCCACCTAATCTAGAAACATACCCCGGAATTCTTTTTAAGAAAAAGAGGTAGGAAGAGGATAAAACAGAGACACGTGTAAGATTAAAAAGTTAGAAACTTTCAACTAGGAAAAACACCTAGAAATTGAAATTATTACGTTTCTAAAAAAATTCTCCAAGAGAAGTCTTGAGTATGCATAAATTCTAAACTACAAAGAGTATGCAAGAGTAACCCTCACTCAAGAGGTAAGACACAGACTTACCAGGAAAGCAGGTGGAATTTTACACATTAACCCCCATCAGCTTTCCTCTATCTCAGGAATGGAATCTGTTTTCAGACTTGGTCTCTCAGAAACAGAACCTACCCGTCTGAAATGAAAACATCTCCCTATGTGGACTAAGCAAACTCGAAGACCTTTATTCCAGTTTCTCACATCATCTTTTACTCTCTTTTAAAGGGAAAGCAGCATAAAACCTGTCTGTCACCGTTGGTATTTAATGCACACCTGCTATACACATCAGGGCTGTCCACACCTTGGGGGCTCTGGGACACACACACAGGTAATAAGACCAGGTTGTGCACTCAGGAGCTGGGGGGTGGTGGGGAGAGAGGTCTCTGCAGTTACGTGGGGAAGCCTCACAGAGGAGGCAGAATGTGAGCTGGGCCTTGGCTGGGGCGGAGTCAGTAAGTGTTTGTAGAGCAGGCGATGGATTGATAAAGCTGCTTCAGGAGGCAGAGGCACGGCAGACACCAATCCCTGCAGGCCACAAAGTGACATAAGCCTGTGTTTCTTTCCTCAGAGGAAAGGGAGAAAGTACATATCGGCATTTACAGGTTCAAGCACAGAAAAAGGCAAGCTGGCAGGAAATTAGTCAGTCAGTGACTCAACCCAATTCACAACCCAAGGGCTGTGGGCAGCAATCTGCTGTCAAGGGAGGCCATCATCAGGATGCCCTTCCATGCTCTGATTACAGGCCAAACGCAAGAGAAATAGAACTTCTTACTCTAGGGAATTGAGGCAAGGCTCAAGGAGGGGCCTGCTCATTTCACTTCTGTTGGCCTAAGGCCAAGAGCAGTGATCAGTGAATTTAATGGTGTTCACTCTATTTTCAAATCATTCAGGAACCAAATGACAGAAACCTATAGAAGAGTTCTGTTTGCAAAATAAAGTCACTCCATTAATAATGTCATCTTCAACAATGGTTCCTGGCCTCAGTTCAGTTCTGTTCAGACCTATTTAATCAGAAGCACTGGGGGCTGGAACCTGGGAACCTGAGTGAGTAAAAAGCTTTCCCAAGAAGTCAGATGATCGATCAGTCCAGGCTTAGGAACCCCCATTCAGGGAGTGTCTCTGAACAGCTCTGGGTTAGACCCCTAGCCTCCTTCCACATACCCACCCACAACACTAAGCTAGAGCCCAATCCCAAGGGAAGCGAGAAGGAAAACGACGGATTAGAGGGTGATTTCAGCATTTTAGTACGAATATAAAGGGAGGTATATAATATGATTTCTGTTGTGGCCCTTTGTTGGTGAGATTTTTATTTACCTAGGGGAAAAAAAATCAATCAAACTTCATCAGAGGGGCTTAACAGAAAGGGAAGCACAGAAAACAGTCTCAGAGGAGAGAGAACTGTTAAGACTTTTGTTTGCGAAGTAACCTGATGCTAGGTAAGAAGCGTTTCCTGCATTTCAGATTTTAATTGAAAAGCAGAAATATGAAGCAACAGCCTGGAGAAAGAACCAGTCATCAGGCCGGAGGTGCTGCACAGACAGGAAAGGCTGAGCTCTCTCCTTAGGGGTCAGAAGCAAGCGTGGCAGCCCTGACTGGCCTCGTGATCTTTGCAAGGCTCCTCCCTCCCCTCACAAAGTGAAGCAAATTGACAGAATGACCTTGAGAGTGTTTCTATACTTATAACCTTACCCTTGGGTATAACAAACCCACAAAATTGTCAATTCAAACAAGCATAAGGCTTCCGCACACCCCCTTGAAAACTGCTTCCTTATACCCAAAGGAGAATGAGAAGGTGAAAACAGCCCACACAGGTGTCACGATCCTATGCAGCTTCGCCTAAAATATTCTGCGATGCATGCCACGATCTGTCAAAGTTCAGTCTACCGTTAGTAACCTAGCGTTGACCACATCTTTACACCTCTGCTCCTGAAAGCTGAGTAGCAGACACCAGTGGTGGGCTCAGACTAGGCCCAGAAACCCCCTTAACTGCCAAGAAAGTCGAGACTTTCAGGGGCAGCAAAACTGAGGGATGAGATGGTAGCTGCCACATGCCCAGAGGGCAGCTAAATGTGAATGTGATATGCAGCACACCTGACTCTGAGATGCCATTTCAAAACCTGGTCCTTCTGGTCCCCTGGAAGGGGAGCCCAGTTTTGCAGGGATGCTCACACTTGGCAGGGAGGCCCGGTGGCCAGGCCGAGTCCCTTACCTGGAAGCGCAGGATGATGGTCCAGATGAGGCCGAGGGTCAGCCGGTGGTTTCCATCCACAATGTCATGGGACCCCATGTTCTCAAGATGGACTCTCTGCTCCTTCAGGAACTGAAGAGCCTTGTCCACATTCTCCAGACAGTGGATGCGCATTCGTCCCTTGGTGGGTTTAGGCTAAAACAGAAGAGCAGAAGGTAGAAACAGATCATCCAGGAGGGCAGAAACCAGCTCAAAGCTACAGCCCAGAGAGTTCACATGGGCCCATTCACGCAGCGCTCTCCAATCCACACCAAAACGTTAAAAAATATATGTTCTTTCAGTCCAAGGACAGTGTTTATCTAACAGCCTTAAAAGAGAAAGTTTACTTAAGGGATGGTAACCGATCACTCTTCAGAAGTTTGTTTTATCATGGAAGCAATATAATTTACATGAGCACGGAAGCTGGAAGTTCAGAGAAAAAGGAGCCCAATTTTCACAAAGAATTTCATAGCTACCACTGCCATCCATGGAATTTTTGCGGATGCATGGCAGAACACCGCTGAGGATTTTCTGGCTGCTTTAAATGTAAAAATGGATTTGCTACCTGCTGGTTTGGGTTGTTTCCTAAAGTTGGCTGGAAATGAGAAAGGGAGGACATGCTACAAAATCAGGAGAATTTTCAAGTGGTGGTTTGTGAGGATGAAGGAGGGGGTTGAGTAAAAGGGTGTGACTTGCTGAAAAGATAAAGGAAAGAAAATACAACAGTGGTCTAATTGGAATACCCCAAAATGTCTGTTCCTTTTATTTAGTTATATTAAAATCCAAAAAAGGCCCTTTCAAGGTGAACATTTTAAATAAAGAAAGCAATAGATAAAGATACACACTCAAAAATCTTCAACAGGTCACTATCACCTCCTGTGTGTCTAGAGCAAGCTCATGCTTCCACTGCTTGGCTCCACCCTTCCTATCCCCCTTATCACCCATCACTCCCCCCTCTACAGAGGCTGCACCTAGAGCTGACCTCACAAACCCACAAAGCTGCCACCAGGTTGTGCACACCCATCCTGGCTCAGAGATGTACCTGATCTGGCTGCCATCCTCTCTCCTGAGACATCTCATCATACCACACCTACCTTTGGAGGTTCACATCAAGGCACATCTTTCCTTCTAGAAGTCATTTCCAACCACTTCAACTGTCACAGGACTTCCTTCCCCCCAAACCTATACATTTGTGGTCTGGACCACAGGGTTCAGGAACTCATCACATATCTTACATTTTTGCTGTTACTGCACATGTACTGTTCTTATTACTTTCAACCCAACTACTGGCTTGGGAGCATGGATGATGCTTTATACTCCTGCTATACCTTAGTGGCCTCTGGTTTGGTTCAGAGCACAAGGCTCACACACAGGGACTGAATACCCCCAGGTGGACTGGGCAGTGTATGTGCTATCAGCTGGCCTCAAAGAAGAAAGGCAGTCAGTTGTGTGGCAACCTGGGCACAGGCAGGTGCAAGTGGCAGTGGCCCTATGGTAAGGTCTTGCCTGTTTCCACTTTCCCTTCTGTAGGGGAGATCCTCCATTATGTGATGGATGGAAACAAACAGAAGATAACTTGGGTAACAAGTGACCACTTTAAATACCCAGTTTCAGGATGTCATTTTCTTCCTTGACTTTCTCTTCCACACACAAAAAAAGGACTAGCGAGCATAGAAGAATGTGCCTTGACCCTGAGGAAATAAGATGACAAGCAGAGGTCTTACCACAAGTGGCAGATTCTTTTTTCAAATGACAGCAATGGAAAGAGAAATGTCTCTAAAAGTCAAGCTTTTCTCACTACAGTCGGCCCTCTGTACCCAGGGCAAGTCCTGGAACCAATCCCTCTGAGCACTGAGGGAAGTCTGCATTACAAGGTGACAAATCTACCACCCGCCAAAAGAGGCATTCTCTCTGAGAAATTCACAACTTACATTCCAGGAATGTCAGGAATGCTAGGATCCATGATTCACATTAGGTCAAGTGACAATGTTACAGCAAAATCAAGTAATCTGGCAAGGTAAGAAAAAGGTCTGATCTAAAATGTCCATAAAAGGGGGTGGACTCCATCTAAGATTCTTACAGTGACCCCCTGTTCTCTTCCTGTCAAGGTGGACAAGTGAGGTTCCTGCTGAAACTAGACCAAAGTCGAGGGGTATGGACTCACTGCCTCCAAGAAAGCGTGTGAATTCTGGGGGGAGGGCTCCTGGCATTCTTCAGGGCTGTTCTGAGGCCTCTTCCTCTCCGCGGCCTGTGCCCTGACCAGCGAGCCCATGACCACACAGCGCAGGTTGGGCCTGGGGCTGCAGAGTGGCAAGGATGCAAATGTTGCACTAACGGTGGCAGATAAGTCTTCCATGTCTGCCTCTGAGTGGCCAGGAAAGGTTGCATCCTAACTCATTGTGAGAGGAACAGTGTGGGTGGAATTAGCATTTGTAAAGTTAACTTGTGTATGAAGTCAAGTGAAAGGTTCGTCGCTCAGCCAGTGTCTGACTTTGTGACCCCACGGACTGTAGCCCACCAGGCTCCTCTGTTCATGGGATTCATCAGGCAAGAAGACTGGAATGGGTTGCCATGCCCTCCCCCAGGGGATCTTCCCAACCCAAGGATCGAAATCCACGTCTCCCACTTTCAGGCAGGTTCTTTAGGGTCTGAGCCACCAGGATCAGGACTCCCAAAACAGAGGTCGCCCAAATCACAAACCTAAGTCAGCCTGTACCGGAGAGAAACAGCTGTCAAGGAGCCTGAACACACAAGGGCCGCTCCCTTGGGAAGAGTGTTCCACCACTGCTTTTGAGGCACCACTGCTCCATCCATGGACTGAGTCCCCTTGAATGAAGGACATCAAACTCTCTACCAAACTGTTTTAGTTCTGTCATCTGACAGAATCTGAGCAGCAAGACAGGAAATAAGTTGGGGGCTGTCAGGACCTTCCCAGGCTGCTCTGGGCATAACTACAGTTCTTTTTGACCTGATCTTGAAAAACAACCTCAAACACACAGGAGATCTCTCAAGCCTCTGTTCTCTTCTACAAAATCCTAGTGGACTGAGTGTTCATTTCCATATGAATATGGGGTGCAGGGGTGTGGGAAGGGGAAGTATGGGAGGGGTCCAAATGTTTTCCTGCAGGTTGGAAAAGCCCATCATCAAGTGGCAGGGACCCCACACTGATGCTGACTGGCCATGCCAGGTTGGGGCCGAGGATGGTTCACCCTGACCCAAATGCAACACAAGTTCCTGTTAACACCAGCCATCAGAAACACTACTGCGTGGAACACAAGGGAAGGAACTGAAATAAAAATAGCAGAGAAATCTCTTCGGTTGGGTAAATGATTAGACTTCTTCAAATAGTTAAAAAAACAAACCTCACCAATTTCCAAAAGTCAGAGGGAATGGGAAACTTTCAGGAGACCCCCTCACCACACTTTGGTTTTATTTTTTTTGCAATTCTTCCAAAAATCAAACCAAGATTTGGGCAGGGGTTGATAGTCTGCTCTTCTCTCCCTAAAGTTGTTTTATTTTTAATTTTCCTACTGCTCCTGGCCATTACATCTTTTAAAACATCAAACACGAACAAACCAGATCCATGAGTATGCTTCTGCTGGGCAATTCAGTATAGACACTGCTGCTAATGTTGAAATATCCACAATTTAAGTTACAATTTCCCCACTATCTAGCGAATCGGCACCTTGTTTCTCAACTTTTACCTATAACATGGGGATAATATCAGTCATAATCTCAAAGGGCTGCTCCATAAATGAAATGGTGAACTAATCATCACAGTGTTCTCAAACCCACAAAATGTATCTACAAACAGAGGCACCTCAAGGATTTTCCTCCCAACAATTCTTCTTAAAGTTGTTGTTGGGGGGGGTGGAGCATGCCCCACCTAAATTTCAAATTGTTTAGAAATAACACACTTCTCTGTAGACAAACAGGAAATGTTCAGGGTCTAGATAAAACCCTCCTGATGACAGTCAGAGCAGTTGATAACACGTCAACTGAAAGACAAATTTAATACCAGAATGGAATGTGCCCCCAAACAGTGGTAATGATATTACTCTTCTAATCCTGACACCCTAAATGGTACTCTGAACAGGAATAAAAGGAAATGGTGGTAGAGAAAACTTATGACTAGCTGGTATCTGGAGGGAAGAGGAGATGGAAGGAGGGAGGGGCGAGGATGTGAAGATACCCAAACCTCGACACTTGGGGCGTCTAGACATAGTAAGACCTCTGCAATTCAAAGTGTATTAGGAAATAAGGCTAGAAAGCATGACTTACAGAGATAGCTTAAATATTATTATTATGCCGTGCAGCTAGTAATTCAAACTAGGTTAACTTTTAGGCAGTGAAAGTTGCTTCATCGCCTCACTACACCTCCCTCCATATTTTTCAAACACTTTCCCACATTTCATCTTAACTGAAACCCACTCAGCTTCAGTGGCACATGAATCTCCTTTAAACCAAAAGAACAAACCAGATGTGGCGAGGTTAGATGATGTACTGGTGTCACAAGGAGGAGGAGTAGGAATTAAGACTAAAACTCTAGAATAGCAACTCCTAAGACGTGTTCAGAGAGGGTCTCTGAAGTGTTTTAATGCTTTAAATGGTATTGGGCAGGTTTAGGGAGAATCATCACAGGGAATTAATTTTAGAAGGGTTAATGATTGCACAGACCTATATGCAGAAACATATATTAGGTCATGAAAACAGCAAAGCTCTCAATATCTAAGAATTCTTAGCTGCCATTTTCTGGGCAACTCTGTTAACCTCTCTGTTAGGTGGTTTCTATCTTATCACATTTAATCTTCACACTAACACTACAGAGTAGTAATGATGATTATTCTTGTCATTGTACGGATGAGAACACGTCTGTTTAGAGGGGTGAGGTGATGCCATGGCTGGCTGGTGTGATGAGCTGGGATTCCATAATGTGCCCCCTTCAGGCTACACCGGTAACCAAGTGAGGTACAAACACATTAGTATGTGAAAGGAAATAACGAGGCTTGGGTTCCCATCTGGCAGACAGTTTTCCTTTTTTTTTTCAGAAGAGCTATTTTTATTTTATTCAACTTCCACCTTCTCAAAAGAAAGAAGAGATAACAATGGAGAAAACTGAACACAAAGGATCTGGGGGAGGGGTGCATCTCTCAGTAATAAACACTTTCCGAAGCCTCACCCCAAGAGTGGCTCTTTCTGCCAAGAAGAGGAACCTTGTCTTGTCTCCATTAATTATTGTCAAATTCTCAGTGTGACCAAGGTCTGTTCCCACGGCAACATGCACATTTCTGTCTTCTATTGTGCTTTCTGATGGGGCAGTTTGAGATGCCATGAATGTGGAGTCAAGGATCAATACCAGATTCACGTGCATCTCAAACAAAGAGGGGTGCTCTGCAGGCTTGGGTTCCTCTGAGGAAATGCCTATATTTACGGCTCCTCCTTTAAATCCTAACAAGGGTTCCTGCTCTTCCACACCAGGACCGTGTTCCTCTGCTTTGTGGTCACTTTTCCTGTTTCCCTTCCTTAGTCCCTTCTGGTCCCAAATCTCTATCAACCACAGCTCCAACCCATCTGGGTCGGCTCCAGACCCACTGTCTTTCCAGCTCCAAAGGAGTGGGAATGACAGGGCTAAGTAACCAACCTCTAGCAACTGACAAGGTAATTTTAACTGCTTGGTAGACCAGCCAGTTCAAGCCCCGCCCCTGAGAATGGGGTGGTCCTGGGCAAATTTGCCTTAGAAAGGGAAAAGGGAGCTGGATGGCCCCTCCCAGGTCCACAGTGGACTCAAGCCTTGAGTTTAGACCAATTACACGCTGTGGGGCATCCGGGTTTGCAGAACGGTGGAGTGATTACAATGGCAGGGTTTCTGTCAGAGCCTAGAGATGGAAAAAACAAAGCAAATGTTTCCTGGAGCTATTTTTAGCCTGCACGAATAGAGGAGGATGACCTGAAGGAGGACTCCTGGCAGGGTATTTTTGGGAGGACCCAGGGGAGCTGGGCCACTCTTCCACCCTGCTAAGCCCCGCTCCCTCTGACTTTTCTCCATGGGTGTCTAAAGCCACCTTGAAGCCACCTGGAGCAATAGATCTCCAGGGCTGCAGGGAGACAGAAGGCCAATCCTGGGAGCTGGGAGAAGCTGACTGCCGAACACCAGCTGGATGGCTTTGCTGGTTGCTTACTCTCTGTTACAGCATCTGTGAAATCAAGAAATCTAGCTTCAGGGCCCCTAGTCTCTTCCAGCTATGAAACACAGTCTGTGCGCTGGAGGGTGAAAGACTCACTAGCACACAAGGTGAATTCTACAGTGCCTGCTCATCCCTCATTTAAGTGAAGAAAAAGTAGAGAAAAAGACACTACTGGTCACAGTGTGCCAGAGTGACAGACACTTGCTTATGTCTTTGCCTTTTAATCAAAAATCAATGTTTGCTACACATACATGCATGCCTCTACTTAATACAGAGAGTAGGATGGAAACACTAATTCCAAAATCTCCTCTGATACAACAGTCAAACTTATTTCACATTAAGTCCCCAAACACCTCCCTACACTTTACACTCTAGAGTTTTAAGAAGAGTATAAAACGATTCTTGCCCAATTAAAATTAAAGGGGAAACAACATACTGCATCTCATTAATTCCTGCCCATTTCCTTCCTGGTGGGGACTCACTCCCCAAGACAATCTTCTTCAGTAGGGCTCAATGAGAAAGGAGGGGCCCAACATACAAGAGAGTGGCTGGAATCTAAGTTATATTCCTCAGTGGCGATACTGCTTCTTCTCTAAAGTGTAAGTTGTCCACTTCATTAGACTGTGAGAATTAAACAGATAATGTGTGTGACAGCAAACACTGAAAGTGACTGACTGTCATCACTCCTGAAAACAAACTCCAATTTAGCCAGGATGCTCTTCCTACACCAGTTTCCTCCTGACGGCCACCCCAAGTGCTCTCTTCACTCTTCCTCACGCTGGCACACGACCCCTCTATTCTATGGCCATCCACACCTGAGCCTCTCCTCTTGAATCCAGCTGCAACCCCACCCACCTGGTAGGGTTTCTTGACACTCCATCCAGAAGGCCCACTTCCTCTTCTGAACTCTAGTGCTTTGGGGCCATTCATTCAGCTCTTTATCACATGGTGTTACTATTACCTGTTACTATTAATTCATTTTTCATATCTGTGCAATTAGATCTGAATTTAACGGGCACATTCTTCTCTGGCTGGTTGTTTAAAACAAAAGCAAACTCTTCCTCACAAGAGATATAAAAAACAGGCAGGTTCTGTGGCCAGTCCATAAAATTCTGTCTATAACAATACATGCCAGCACGGTTCTCCTAACAAAGGTTTTCTATAAAATGCACTCAGGGTAGTTCAAAATGGGATTTATTTGAGGCTTAGCAAATCTCATGGTAAGTCTATCTTCTCCACCTAGTTCAGCCTGTTTTGGAATTAACGGTGGTTAAAAAAAAAAAAATCCTGTTTTTGTTGCTTTGTCTTCTTTGAGATTGATTAACAGAGTAAGAAGACAGAATATTAGGAAAACAACAGGCAGGCAGAAATCAGTGATACCTGTTATTGGAAATGGTGGGAGCTGGGGGAGAGGAGAGGTGTTCAGAAAACCTTGTCCTCTCGGTCAGAGGAGAGGGCTCAGTCTGGCAGGAGCAAGGCAGGAAACCATCTCACACAAAACCATTCTTCACGCTGAGGCCCACAGAGGGAAGGGGGCACAGGCCAGCTTCTAACTTGGATGAGGACCTGTGGGCTCTACTTCACTTCCAAAGTCCAGAGGCCCCACTCCTTCCAAGTATCAGTGGGTCATGCAACCCTAACCCTTCAAGTCCCATTTCTAATCTGGCCTTGGGACCTGCGACTAACGACAAAGTGACCAGCACAGGTTCTGTGCTCACTGCGTCTATCTGGTCAGTTGACGCCAAAGTCAAGTGCGGTCTATATTCTTTTTGGGGGGCCTTCTTTATATTTTAACTTTTTGTTTAGTATTAGGGTACAGCTGATAAACACTGCTGTGATAGTTTCAAGTGAACAGTGAAGGGACTGAGCCATACATATCCATGTATCCATTCTCCCCCAAACACCCCTCCCATCCAGGATGCCACATAACCCTGAGCAGAGTTCCATGTGCTATACAGTAGGTCCTTGTTGGTTATCCATTTAAACTACAGCAGTGTGTACATGTCCATCCCAAACTCCCCAACTGTCCCTTCTCCCTGACAACCATAAGTTAGTTTTCTAAGTCTGTGAGTCTCTTTCTATTTTGTAAGTTTGTTTGTACCATTTCCTTTTAGATTCCTTATATAAGGGATGTCATATGATATTTCTACTTCTCTGTCTGACTTACTTCACTCAGTATGACACTCTCCAGGTCCATCCATGTTGCTGCAAATGGCATTATTTCATCCTTTATAATGGGATGAGTAATAGTCCACTGTATATATGTAAGGGGTGGTCTATATTCTTTATGGAATTTTAAAGTGAGATATTTACGAAGTTACAGTCCATGGTAATTTCAGAGTAACACATTGGAAAGGAATGGTTTTGTCATCAACCCAATCCCAGTTTGCAGCAGCTTCCAGGCTCAGCCTTAGAGATTCCTCACTGCCCCACGAGCTGACACACCTTGAGGCAAAGACAGCGACAAGGAGCCAACCCAAGCCAAGACTAGGGGTGGGTAGGGGAGATTCCGGCCTTCTCGTGTTCCACAGTACATAAGAATCAAGTGTCTTGATAACTCCAATATCTACCCCAAACCTGCTCATATCTAACCCAGATTTTATTAAGTCGAAAGGCAGGGTGGGGTTAGGGTGAAATAATCTGGACCCTCTGAAGAAGGATGAACTGGCTCGAAGAATCTGCTAATAAAATAAATTTAGATACTCCAGTCCCTCAAACATCTATCTCCTACCCACTGCCAAGTTGGTGGTGTATGCTTGTGCTGAAATGCCAAAAGAGACACGCTGCAGATGGAGTGCAAATGTTTGTGTGACCCAGAGATTCGGATCACTGGTGCAGAAAGCCCAGAGCTGACTGAATGTTATCTGATGATACACATTTATCTGTGGACATTAATTTACCCAGGCCTGGAAGTTTTAACAATAGCGCTCATTTTGGAATCTGAAGATTCAAGAATTGTTTGGGGCAAGCCCTCTTAGATGAATCTTCTCTTCCTTGCGGAGCATCTCTAACGTGAGTCCTTGGCAACATCTCTGGCCAACAGCAGAGTGTGGTCTGTGTCTTTTCCAGAAGACTCCATGAACCAGATAAAAGCCACAGGGCCAAAAGAGCCAAAAATCTCCAGTACAAATGAATAAGAGCTGTAGCTCGCTCTTTCTATGGTATTAGTCAGTCAGTCATGTCTGACTCTTTCCAGATCCCATGGACTGTAGCCTGCCAGGATCCTCTATCCATGGAATTCTCTTGGCAATAAAACTGAAGAGGGTTGCCATGCCCTTCTCAAGAGGATCTTTCCAACCCAGGGATCAAAACTGGGTCTCCTGTATGTTGGCAGATTCTATATCATCTGAGCCACTAGGGAAGCCTATCTATGGTATCCCTTACTTTTTTTTTTTTAACATTCTTTTTCTTTTTTTGCTCTGTGGTACAGTCTGTAGGATCTCAGCTCCCTGACCAGGGATGGAACCAGGGCTCTTGTTAGTGACAGCTCAGAGCCCTGCCACCTGGACCACCAGGGAACTCGCCATGGTATCCTCACTTTTGGAATAAGAAGACTGATCAGACTCCCCAGCCAACATTCAGAGTTGGCTGGGAGGAATGGATAATAAAAGAAGTCAAGGCACTCGGGGTTTTACAAAGTGGTAGGGCATTGCTAAAGACAACCTCTGGCCCTGACTGCCTGAGAGGACGCAGACAGCGGCCCCCTCGTATTCCTCCACCCCTGCTCTCCCAGGCCTCTAGGTCACTGCAGAAAAAAAGGAAATATATATACTGCTGGCAGCAAATAAAGACAGGAGTGGGAGGTTTCTATAAACAACCAAGAATTATGCTTTGTTGGCTGCTTTTTTCTTCTCATATTTTTGTTGCCCTGTTCAGAATGAAGGGCAATGGGCTTGACCTCATTTATTATGTGGACATTATCACAGACAACAATCTTCTTGGTATAAAAGAACTACAGGCCTTACAGGGTGAACCATTTGCTCCCCGTGAGACCCTCCTGGGACAAAAATAAATGTTCAAGCTAATTTTCACATAACCTTTAATGATTTTTTTAGCTACTTTCAAAACATCATTCTCCCCCAACCCAAATCAATAGACAATTACACTCGGTTAAACATTAAGAGGGAAAAATAGGGGGAGGGGGTGATGTTGGTGAGAAAGTCTGGTTACAAAAATTATATTTAAAGGTGCATATCACAGTATTTCTGGTCTAGACTCATTGTTGAAGAACAAACCAAAATGCACTAAATGACCAGCCCTCCCCGTGTGAACCCACTGCCCCCACTCCCACTTCACAGACTGCCTTCAAGGAGGCATCATGGCCACAGAGGCAGGAGGCTCCTTTGTCTGTTTGGTTTGCCCAGTTTGACCCATAACCTCTCAAAGAAAATGAGGCAGCAAGACGTGCATGCTCAGGAACAAAGAACGTGGACCAGAGGTGAAGAAGAAACGGGGCTTTGCTCTCTTTTGGGGACCCTGTTCCTGAATGGAGGGGTTGGGAGACAGAAACCTGACTATTACTACCTGGGCTCAAAGAGGCAGTTCTGTCTGTGGGATAATGTTAGGACAGGGGACAACCTCTGCCTATGATCAGAGGTGTGTGGGTTGGTCTGCATACAGACCCACTGCGGCTGTCAAGTTGCAGGGTGGAGATCAAGTTAAAAATAAGGCTTTCTGGCAGCCCTGCCAACCACCAGCATCATATTTTCCTGGTGATGTCACTGCAGATGTGGGCTCGATCCCTGGGCGTCAGCCCTTGGCTCAGCCCCACCGCCACCTATGGAATTGTCTATGCTCTGGTAGAAGACGGCATCCATCTCTACACCAAGGTGAGACAAAACCTGTTGGGCTAGTTACAGCGACTGCGTTAAGATTCTTGGGTCTAAGGTTCACAAACAAAAGTCACATCAGAGACAGCCGTGGGAGCTCTGCGGAAACAGAATGGGGAGAATATTTTCACAGCAGGCTGACAACTCCTCTGCCCAAAAAGGCTGGGTGAGTTCATCAGAAGCTCCATGTTTCCAAGGAGACAAAACACCAGCCTCTTCCTCCACCCCAGAATAAAAAGTGTGCGCGGAAGAAACAAAAAAATGCCAGAGACCACTGAACTCAGTTCCTGCTACCTTAAAACGGCAGCTCAGATTTTCCAGAGAATCACTAAGACACAAGTTTAGAATTAGTCCACGATCTCAAGGGATACAGATTCATCCTGGAGGCCAGCACCCAAGCCTGGTCCTTAAATTCCCAGCATCATGCCGTTTAACAGGGGACACCAACCAGGATCTTTCTGACCAAAGACAGTAATTTTGCCAATAACCAGAACGAGGCTGCTTCATTACAGTTCAAGAAAATCATCCAGATTCAGAACGCTACCCTAGAGCTTTCCCCACCATGCTCATCACACTTATCAAGCCTCTGCGCCTCAGAAATATCAGCCATTAACCGCATAAATCTACAAGAGACAAGCCCACACTTGATTTTCCAAAAACATTTCCCCACCTATGGTACAAGACACTTCACAGCCGCCATCCCTCCGCTTACCAGTCTCTCTCCAGAGAGGACCTCCAGCAGCTTGATGAGCATCCGTCCATCCCGAAGGTCAGTGTACAGATCTGTGATCCGGCAGGACACCCGGGCAAGGTGGGAGTTGACCCACTTGGTGAAGGTCTTCTTTTGCACAGCTTCACGTTCATCTGTAAGCAGAGGAGAAATTTGCTTTACCGCCAACCACAGCCTGGGGGCGGAGGCTGAGGGGCACAAGATGCCAGCCAAAGGAAGAAGAGCAAAGCTCAACTGTAATGAACCTCATAGTCAGCAACTCGGGAACAGAAGAACTGGACAACCCTTGACTGTCTGAGCCCCTAAGCATAACCACCAGCAGAGCATCCTTTGCTTGCACTCATTTCATTTTCTCCCACCTCTGCTGAGGAGGCAGCAGGATGTAGAAGGCCACAGTGGGCAGTCCTGCCCACTAGTATAATACTTGGCTGGTAAAATTTCTAACATGTGTGTCACAGCTGTTACTCCTCCAAAGGCAAGTGTAGGAGAAGTACACAGTGTGCAGAAGGACATGGAGCAGAAAAGCTCAGGAGACAGCTAGAAACTGCTTCTCTCACATACAAAGGATCAGGTATCACCTGACAGATAAATTCACCCGTGACCTTGATCTGCCATGACCCTTTTGCCTGCTTAGTTGGATGTTCAGTGAACAACAGAGAAGATGGTGGGCAATGTGGCAGAGTACAAGGAGCGCTGGCCAAGCCCTGGGAGAGCAGGGCATGGGCCTGAGGAGACTTTGTCAAATATGTGCTGAGACTCTGGGCTCAGCATCCCCTTCCATAGAGTGAGTGGACGACTATCATTTCCAAGCTTCAAGCATTCATGGAAAAGGCCACTGCTGGTTTACGGTCTAAAGTGGGGTGGTTGTACATCTTAATCAGTTGTACATCTAAACCATCAAGGAAACACGATTAAGCTTTTCAAGCCTCAGTGATCAAGGTCTGTCCAAGCCAAAGCCAGAAACTCTAGACCCAACTGCCTAGAACAGGCCCTTCGCACCCCATACAAACAGGCTTCTCCTTGTGCTGCAGAGTGTTTTAAACTCAGGCCATTACAGATCTTCAACAGAGAGCCACAGAGTGTACCCAGGCCACTGATTCAAACTCCCTGACTGTTCTCTACCAAGCTCAGCAGAGAGCCACAGAGTGTGCCGAGGCCCACCAACTCAAATTCCAACTGTTCTCTACCAAGCTATCCTTTAATCACATACTAACCCCACTGCCATCAGCATGAATTTGTCCTGAAAGGACCCAAGACTTCCTCCTTCCTATGTGAGGCCCAAGCCCACCAAGAAGAAACTATAAGAAAGGCAGCAGACCCCAACAACTTTTTATGTATTTCTGCACCACCAGTTCAGTTCAGTTCAGTTCAGTCGCTCAGTCGTGTCCGACTCTTTGCGACCCCATGAATTGCAGCACGCCAGGCCTCTCTGTCCATCACCAACTCCCGGAGTCTACCCAAACCCATGTCCATTGAGTCGGTGATGCCATCCAACCATCTCATCCTCTGTCATCCCCTTCTCCTCCCGCCCCCAATCCTACCCAACATTAGGGTCTTTTCCAATGAGTCAACCCTTCGCATGAGGTGGCCAAAGTATTGGAGTTTCAGCTTCAACATCAGTCCTTCCAATGAACACCCAGGATTGATCTCCTTTAGGATGGATTGATTGGATCTCCTTGCAGTCCAAGGGACTCTCAAGAGTCTTCTCCAACACCACAGTTCAAAAGCATCAATTCTACGGCGCTCAGCTTTCTTCACCGTCCAACTCGCACATCCATACAGGACCACTGGAAAAACCATAGCCTTGACTAGACGGACTTTTGTTGGCAAAGTAATGTCTCTGCTTTTAAATATGCTATCTAGGTTGGCCAAAACCTTCCTTCCAAGGAGTAAGCGTCTTTTAATTTCATGGCTGCAATCACCATCTGCAGTAGTGACAAGTAAAAAGCAGCCTCCTGATGGGGTGTGTACTTGGTGGCCTGGGTGTTCTGGGTTCCCAGGATGGCCTGGGGGCCCTGGGAATATCTGCCTGGAAGGTTCTGCTAAGGCCTCCACCCACCACAGGGAGGAAGCTAGACAGAGACAAGTGTGTGTGAATCACTCAGTCGTGTCCGACTCTTTGCGACCCCGTGGACTGTAGCCCACCAGGCTCCTCTGTCCACGGGATTCTCCAGGAAAGAATACTGGAGTGGGTTGCCATTTCCTTCTCCAGGGGATCTTCCCGACCCAGGGATCAAACCTGGGTCTTTTGCACTGCAGGCAGATTCATTACCATCTAAGACAGAGACAAGAGATGAGCCTTTACTGCTGCCAACCAGGCAGGTGTGGCCACTGGGGCACCTTCCAAGACAGCCACTCACCTGCACAGCCAGAGACTCTCCTGGCCCCAACCTCCCCTGAGAGAACAGCCCACCGAAGGAAAAGAGGGCCTTCCCCCACGGCAAAGGCCTACTGAAAACAAACAAAAGATCAAAGAGGGCAGGACTGAGGGAACAAGGAAAAAGGCAGTGAGGGCCAGAGTGGAGACTGAAAAAGGAGATGTGCCAGTAACATTATGATCAGTGGCAGAGAAAAGACCCCATGCATTATTAATCACATAATCATCCTGATGGCTGGTATCTTTACAACAGGGACATGGGAGCTGCATTTTTTGGCCTTAGGTTGGCTGTTCTGACAAAGCAGGTCCAGAGCAGAGCACACAGACACATGAGGCTTCCCCTAGGGGCATGCCACAGATGGAGAGTGACTTGTGGTTCAGAGGTGTTCAGGGTCAGCTAATTTCTTTCTAAATTATATATCTTTTATGTGCTACATGGTTGGAAATGTCTTTAATAAAGCTCTTGATGGTATCCTAGGCTGTAATTAAAGGGTCTGGGACTCCATGTTGCTACCATACCCAGCCTCTCATGGGAACAAGATGGAAATGAAAACCTGCTTGGATAAAGTTATTCCTAAATAAATAAGAACCACATGTGCCCCCAGCCAACTGTTACTCCTTTGGGTGAATCTCACCTTATAGAAACACCTCCAGCTTCTTTCAGGTTCTGAACAAACAGGTTCCTTTACGAGGAGACTCTGAGGATCTCCTTCCAGAGACAGCCAGCCACCCCTACAGCACCCTGTCCTGAGGAGTCAGAGCCCAACCCCAACCCTCGTCCCTGGGAAGATGCAAACAACGAGGTCCAAGGGTGATGGTAGAGGGAGTTGAGCAGAAAGAGAAGAGGCTGAGGCTCTGTGAGGGGAGGGCTCCCCGGGGCAGCTGTGGTCCTCAGGACCTCCAGGAAGAAGCAGGGAAAGAACAGGAGGAAGAGAAGTTCAAAACCAAATCTAAACAGGAAGGAGAACTTGCTCTCTAGTCCTCTCTCCCATATCTCACTCTCTCCTCTGCCTCCAGCCTCAAGAGCAAGCTCTGCGTGGTGTGAGTGTGCTAGAAAAACCAGAGGGTTCAAGTTCCTCAGGCTTGCACCACTCACTGGAAAAGGCATGGAAGATTCCATCCAGGGACTGGTCCAGAACCAACGCCCTTACAACACATGAGGGGCAGGAAATGGGCTCAGTTGAGAGATACAGAGCTGGGCCAGCTTAGTGTGTCCTCTTACAATGGAGTACTTGGTGAACAACAAACACTTCTGAAGCCGGAAGGAGGGGAAGGGAGGGGAAAAAAAAAGTCTCCCCAGCAGGCCAGCTGAGGATGAGGCCTCCTGTCTTTGGGGACTCCATCCTTTGTTTTGCCCTTCCCGGGAAGGCACAATGACATCACCGCTGCACTCCCAACCCAGCAAGGCCGGGGCAGATCTGGCCAGACGCCTGCCTGAGGAGGAGCTGGGGGCCCTAGAGGCAGACAATGGAAGACAGTTCAGAGGCATGTTCCCCACTTCAAACTGCTTTCGCTGGGCCTGAGCTGAGTAAAGAGGCAGCCGGAGCACCAGAGAAAAAGACTGCCTACTTCTAGTTCTATAAGGAGGAGCAGCTCTGGAAAAGGAAGCCCTTATAAGCTCCACTTGATCTGCTTATTTAGACCAGTGGTTCTCAACTGGGGGCCACTCTGCTCCCGAGAGCACATAAGGCGATGTCGGGAATCGAGTGGGTGGAAATTAAGAGATGCTGTTAAACATCCTCCAGGGCATGGGGCAGCCCCTGCAACAAGGAATTATCCAGCCCCAAATGACAGCGGTGCCTGAGCTGGGTTGAGAAATCCTGGTTTAGACCTCTGGGCTTACACCAACTGGAGCTGACATTAAGACACCCCAGTTGGGGTACTATTCATTCATTACTCCCTTTGCCCACGTCAAAGGCTTTTTGACCTGGATGGTGTGCTTGTTGGACACTCCCTGCCCTCAGGCTCATTCAGTTCCACAAAGAGCTGCTACTTTCTGGCAGGGTAGAAGGACAGGCAGAGGGCTTAGTGGTGGTCAGTGCGACACGGGCATTTCTGTCCACCATGCCATCTACACCCTTCTTTGCCCTTACAGGGCCATGTACTGCTGTTAATCAATCCAAATCACGCCTGTATCTCTGCCTAAGAACTCACCCTGAGGAGCCTGACATTGTGGCAAGTTCGCATTCATCTCTGTCCCAAACTCAGCAGTGGTGTCTGCAAGGAACAGGTACCCCATAGCTGCTCCCTGTGAATGTATTTCAGCCATGCTTGCCCTTCGCCTCCGGCCTTACGCTTACGCAGAGGGACTCACCTAAAGGTAGTTCTGGCATTCAATGAGAGGACATCAAAGTGCCCGGCACGTTCTAACTCTCACACTTTTCTCTCACCCTCTCCCTTTCCCAGCAAAGTAGCCTGTTCAACAACTCCAACCATTCAAGTAACTTACCAAGGATCATGGAATCCTATCTCAGGGTAGAACAAGACCTTGCAAGTCATCTGAGTCAACTTTCTTTTCTTTCTTTAAGTCTTTACTAAATTTGATATTGCTTCTGTTTTATTCTTTTATCGACCAGGGATCAAACCTGCACCCCCTGCATTGGAAGGCAAAGTCTAAATCACTGGACCATCGGGGCAGTCCGAGTCAACTTTCTTTCAAAAGCAAAAACTCCCTTCTACTGCACCTGGATCAGCTATTTAAATTTTTTTTTAAAAAGGGGGAACTGTGTGTATACAGTAGAGCAGGAGGCTAACAGTTGTACAGAAAGAAAACAACTTGTTCTTTCTCTTTAAAATAACAATATTATTCAGCACATACTTACTGTATCCCTGGTACCGATCTGTGTGCTTTATTCCTCTAACTACTCCACTAAGCAGGACCTATTAACTCTCCAAGGCAGGCTGGCTCCAAAGCCCAGTTCTCAATCACTATGCAATGACACGTCTACCACAACATGTAAAAAAACACGTTGCAATGATAATATCATGAGAATCACCCTAATCTCACCATCGTAATCCAAGTCTTTACTTTGTTCAAGGGTCTACTCCATCACTGAGCAGCTCCAACTGTTGGGGTGCTGTTTCCATCAAGACTAGATGGCTCTGTGGCTTGCCAAGGAAGCCTGCTCCACCTCTGATGCTATGGAAAATAGATCTCCTTACTCCTTCACGTAAAAGCCTTCAGGTCTGAGCACTCCTCATTGGTCCCTTTTTGCATGATGGTCACAATGTGGTGCACAGACTGAAACCCAAGATGGTACCTGAAGACTTGACCACCTCTTGGAGACCTAAATATCACCGCACACCTACCAATACAGGCTCAGACTTGAGGCAGCCACAGCACCAGCAGTCCAGAAGCATTCCCCGGGTTGGGAAGATCCCCTGGAGGAGGCCACAGCAACCCACTCCAGTATTCTTGCCTGGAGAATCCCATGGACAGGAGTCTGGCAGGCTACAGTCCATGGGGTCACAGAAGAGTGACTGACCAACAACAAATATATTAGAGGTGCAACCCTCAGATACAAGGAAAGTGGGCAACCACATGAGGAAAGGGCAAAATGAAGCCCTAGCCCTCCAAGGGAGAGAGCCTGGTGAGTCAGTGTGTAGATGCAGGGGTGGCAGTCAGAAAGGACTCGTAAGGCTGCTCTCAAAAATAAGTTTGCCAGGACCACAAATTCTACCGTGAAACCCTGAGGACCTAGAACCAAAAAGCGGTTCCAAATACGAAGATCCAACCAGCTAAGTCTTCTTAGCTCCATAGGCTCAGACATGAACTAGCCAACCACCAGGTCAGTGAGGACCACTGGGAAGCAAATAAGAAACCCAACCTTGAGTGAGGAGCAACATCTGCATTGGCCTCAGATTGGAAGGGATGAATAACATGTGACTTTCTAGCATGGTGCTCTTTCCAGAAAATAGAATTTTACAAGATGACACTATCATGCCTCTAAACAATAATTTACACTTTCTCAAAGCTCACTAACTCAGAAGACTAACTCTGTCAGGGATGTGGGACATCAGCGTGCTCTCCTGCAAAGCCCAAGGCTTGGTGGGGTGGTGGGCTGTTCAGTGTCACCAGCCACCAGTGACACTGGCTGTACTGGGTGTCCTTGGGTGTCATTCTGTCTCTTCCACTGTTTAGGTTAAGAAAGATTAGGATCTTTTCCTCTATCTAGATTCACTGTCTTTTGTTTTTGATGTGTGTGTGTGTGTATGTGTGTGTGTATACGTGCTTAGCTGCTCAGTCGTGTCCAACTCTTTGTGACCCCATGGACTATAGCCTAATCTGAAATTTTCAGAAGACGTCTCACAGAAAGAGGATGAGATATGTAGAACAGAGAAACATACTTGCTTAATTTCAACCAAAGGGCTGTGAATATCCTCTTCATCATCCCCTCCTAGAAGCACATAACTGACTTTCTTTATAGGGAATAACTATGATCAGTATTGGAAGGCTGGAACACTTTTTAAAACTAACTTACTCTGGAGAACTGGCTCTAACTGGAAAAATGAACACTGTGTTAGCGCGAGTTAAGCTACAGGTTATAGAAATAGCTTTGATGAACAGAAGGGCATTGTGTTATGGAAATGATTGTACAGTATCTTTCCGCAACACCCTCTGTACAGAAAGCTAAACATAACCACATTCACCATATGCTTCAGCTCCAGCTATGGAATGGGACGGATGGCAGCCAGGGATGAAGAAAGGCCTGGAGGCATGAAACCATCTCTGGATGGAAAAATAAGGGGAACACAGAAACAAGGACTGACAAATGACTCCACTTATTCTCTCAATGACTGAATTTATACCTGACTGAAAGAGGGAAAGTCTTTCTTCTACTTTTCAAACAGTCAGAATCTGTTGGTGTAACCCAGTATTTTCTATCAGGATCTTCCTCAGTTGTGCTAAGATAGTTGCCTATCTTAAGCAAGAGTTGGCAACCATGTAATTTTTCTCCATATGAACACACAGTCAAGTTAGGTATAGACTTGGGTTCAGAGAAGGGAATGAGGTACAGAATGGAAGCAGAAATCAAAAGGAGACAAGACAATCATTCCATGAATACATCCCACAGGTAGCTACTTAAATCAGCAATACTGTACAGCAAGCTGAGTAAGGACTAATCTGAAGTTGAGAATATTAATAAGCTCCAGTATTTACAAAGTGCATACTTCACGCAGAACTCTCTACATAAGACTTGCCCTTGATGAACTGAAAGTCTAGCTGGGGAAACTACATGGAAAGTTAAAAAATAACAAAAAATATTACAAAGCAGTACAGCTGCCATGAGGATGATCTCAGCAATGTATTTTTTGAGTATTTGGAAAGTAAAACCCATTACAGTTAGGATGGGTTCATGTCCCGTCATCCAACAGTTACTGAAATCCCTTGCCTCGTGCCTTTCCTATCCTTACCCTTCTTAAACATCAGTGCCAGAATTGTCTCCTCCAAACAGTGGTGTTTCAAAGGTATGCCACTGCACCAGCATCTTCAATGTTCCCCAGCCATCTACAAGACAGTCCGAATCTGAACTTGGCATTCAACAGTCCTGAACAGCCTCTAGCAGGACACCTGCTTTCTCTGGGATCCTTTCCAATACCCACCCATCTCCCTGCTCAAATCCAACCCCAAAGATCTTTACTCTTCATGTTCTCAACACTCACTTTGCACATTCCTTTCCTTCACCTTTGCTTACACCATTCTCCTAACCTTGAAAGTACTTCTTTTAAGACCCAGGCCAAGATTATTTCTTCCAAGAGGAATGCACTTGATGGGATGAAGTCTCTGTCTCTCTCCTCTGTTTATTATGTACCCTGTGTCCTATTTCCTTAACTAGTCTGTAACTGCATCCAGGGCAAGGACCCAACTCCATATCCGCTTAGAGCCTTAGCATGTGCCTGGAGACTAGGGGGTGGAGGATGCACAATAAACATTTGCTGAATACCCAGTGCCCAACAAATAGGCTCTCAAGTTAAGTCTGGTGGCTTCCACTGCTGGTTCCAACTGTTCATGAAGAAAACTGAACTGCAACTGTTCTTCGGGGTCTGATAAATGATAAAAATGCAATTTTGTGATAATTGTCTTTCAGATAAGAAGGGGTCCAAAAGCTAATCTAAAAAGTAGTTTCACAGAGTTTTGTCTGTTTCTGCTTTGTTTGGGGACAATTGCCACCACATGCCCATACAATAAGAGTGAAGCTGCAAAACACAGAAGGGTATAACACTATTTCAACATGACCCAAACAAGCCAAAAGTCACAAGACTTCATTTATACTAATTTTAACAATTTATCCATTAAAGCCAAATTCTTGAGGTTTTTTTTTTCTTTTTTTCTTTTTAAAGAATTCTAACTCAGAACAAAAGGATACAGTAGGGTGGAGGCCCCATATGTGCCTTGGCTTGAAAAAATAAATAAATCATTTCCCAAGAGTGACATGCAAAATACACAGAGCAGGAAACCGGAAACAGGCAACTGGCTGAACTGATAATAGAGAATCAAACTGTTATCTTGAGGCAGCAAAAGGAAGGAAACTAATCTTTTGACTGAAGGCCTTGTGAAGGATTAGTCTGGGGGCCTTTAATTTATGTTTGCTCATTTGTATATAAATAGAACTTGAGTTAAAATACTTTCCCAACAGTTTAACCAGCTTCATGGACAAAACACATGTAAACATCTGTTGTAAATGCATGTGTAGCAAATATGAAATTCTCTGCTAACACTTAACACTCTGACGTGCAGACTATAAAACAACCATGAACTCCCCGTAACCCGGAGCCTACAGTTTATGTCAGGGTGCAAGGCTTGCAGCTTCCTGAGGGTCTTTCTTGTGAGCAGCACAGCCCGGCTCTGCCAGGGTGGGAATCAAGGCACACGGGGGGAAGCTCTGGAGGAGGCTGCAGTGATGAACTGAGAAAGCAGGCCACGTTCCAGGGCTCCCACCCTGCCACGGTTATCACCTCAAGGTGAGCCCCTTAAAGTCACAAACACTGACACTGAGGCTGTGGAGGAGCCAGAGGTGATGGTGGGGGCCAACTCTAAAACCAAGGAGACCAACAGCACTGACTCCCCTGAGATGAGAACCAGGGTGAACACCACCAAACCAGAAGGGACGAGTGAGTGCCTTGAAACACAGAGACACACCTCAGGAAGAAATATTCAGAAATCATCCACTCAACCTGCCTAGAAAATTTGTGGCATGCTTCAAAACAACTTCACAGACAGAAAACCATCCCACTGGCTCTGCTACTCTCCATCTCTGTGGATCAGGCCAGCAAGCAGGAACCAGCCTGAAACTGCAGCCAGGGAAATCAAGAGGGTGAGGGATGAAGTGAGTCCTCCTTTGCTCCCATGCACTGGTGGAAGCTGCAGCAGTACCTTGTTTATTGTAAGCCGCCAGTTCTGACTAGACAAGGCCCAGAAAGGTTCTGGGGATTCTGCTGAGGGCATCTGGCTAGCAAAGGCACACCGAGGACCAGAACTTGAAGGAATCCCAAAGCTCCCACTCACATCCCCTCCCAGGTGCTCGCGGAAAACCCATTATTGCCCCAAACAGCAAAAAAACCTCAGCCATCCATCTCAGTTCAGTTTCTTCATGACCAAAATTTAAAACAGGCATCAGCAAACTCTGGCCTTTGAGTCTGTTTCTGTACAGCCTGGGAGCCAGAGGGCTTTTTCATTCTTATTGAGGGTTGGGAAGGGTCACTAAAGGAGGATGAGGAGACAAGATAGAGACCCTGCATGGCGGCAAAGCCTAACATAGTTTCTATCTGACCTTCACAGCAAAGGTCTGTCGAGTCCAAGTGTAAAACATCTTTTAGAATATCTTTGGTCCCACATCCCATTTGCTAGCTTCTGTTTTCAAGGACATGAAGCTAGGCTGACATACTATAGCCATATGAGCTTTCTTTTTTAAGTTATTTTACTAGGACTCTGCCCACACATTAGGTCAGGCAGGGGCGGGGTGGGGAGGTGGGGGGGGACCCTCTCAGCTGAGGAATAATTATCTGGTTACCATGACACAACAGGATTAACAGCGCTACCCCAGCTGTCAGGAGAGACAAGGTATGGTGAGCACCACAGGCTAGAACTCAAGGCCACACCTTCATTTCCTGTTCAAAGGATGAGGAAGGGCCAGGAGGCTGGGCCAAGATTCCACGACCCCCCTCCTGCCCCCTGCACACGTGCACACACACCTCAGGTCCTCAATTCTTACTCTGAAGGACATTTTATTCACCATCACCTCTCCTCCCCAATTCTTCCTGGGAGATTACAAAATACTAGGTCAAGGTGAACCGAGGGTAACTTGTAATATACGCAAAAGATGGAACAGGTTTGGATCTAAAAAGACAGTACATCCTTAATTATTAAACTTTTATACAGAATGCTCACATTAATACAGGCTAACTAGGAGAGAATTTTTTAAGGGGCAAACATAATAGGTAGACTAAAGATAATAAGACTTTATGAAGGTAATTTAATTGCAATATATGAAGGTGTGTGTCTGTGTGGTATAACTTCTTCTAAGCAACAACTAAAGAAACAGTGAATAATATATTCTAAACCAGACTACTATGTGGCACACAAATTCACAGATAAAGGTAAAATTCTGCAACTCATTGTCAAGGGCTTTTCCTGCAATTCATTTTCAAGGTCTTTAACGAAGGTTTGTATTACAGGACTCTCAGGTACATGTGGTAAGAGAGGAGTTTGCTATGAATCTTTTTTCATGTAATGAGCAAAAAAGGGAGCCATTCTGGACAGTACATTGAAAATCAAATAGTGTGTGCCCTGGCTCTTGATGACTTTTCTATCTTTAGTTTTCCAGAATTCTTCAGGTCAATGGTGCAGGGAGTAAAATAGAAATGTCTTTCATACACTGCTGCTGCTGCTAAGTTGCTTTAGTCGTGTCCGACTCTGTGCGACCCCACAGACAGCAGCCCACCAGGCTCCACCGTCCCTGGGATTCTCCAGGCAAGAACACTGGAGTGGGTTGCCATTTCCTTCTCCTTTCATACACTAGGGTCACATTATTGTCAGATACTCAAGATACAAGAGGATACTTACTACTCGGTCTTTTCAGAGAGGCTGATGCTGCCAACAAGATGACTGCACCAACTCCAGCCTCTCAGTACAGTTCCTGATAGCTAGTCTATACAATGAGGATGTCCAAATTAACTGTAATTCACTGAGGACAAAAAGCTCAGATCCAAAAGACTCTTGTTTTAAACCACACAAACAGGAAGGAAGAAGCAAAGACCTAAAAGTCACCCTAAAGCTGCTTTTCATGAACAGTACAGTGTTTACTGTCAGAGGCAGCAAGAAAACCCAGGTGGCGCTAGTGGTACAGAACCAGCCTGCCAACGCAGGAGATGTAAGAGACGTGGGTTTGACACCTGGATAGGGAAGATTCCCCTGTAGGGAGGGGAGGGCATAGCAACCCACTTTAGTATTCTTGCCTGGAGAATCCCACTGACGGAGGAGCTTGGTGGGCTATGGTCCACAGGGTTGCAAAGAGTGGGACACAACTGAAGCAACTTACTCCTTGGAAGGAAGGTTATGACCAACCTAGATAGCATATTTAAAAGCAGAGACATTCCTTTGCCAACAAAGGTCCGTCCAGTCAAGGCTATGGTTTTTCCAGTGGTCATGTATGGATGTGAGAGTTGGACGGTGAAGAAAGCTGAGCACCGCAGAATTGATGCTTTTGAACTATGCTGTTGGAGAAGACTCTCGAGGGTCCCTTGGACTGCAAGGAGATCCAACCAGTCCATCCGAAAGGAGATCAGTCCTGGGTGTTCACTGGAAGGACTGATGTTGAAGCTGAAACTCCAATACTTTGGCCACCTCATGCGAAGGGTTGACTCATTGGAAAAGACCCTAATGCTGGGTAGGATTGGGGGCGGGAGGAGAAGGGGACGACAGAGGATGAGATGGTTGGATGGCATCACTGACTCGATGGACATGGGTTTGGGTAAACTCTGGGAGTTGGTGATGGACAGGGAGGCCTGGTGTGCTGCGATTCACGGGGTCGCAAAGAGTTGGACACGACTGAGCGACTGAACTGAAGCAACTCAGCATGCATGCATAGTGTTCACTGGGCTTCCCTGGTGGCTCACTGGTAAGGAATCCACCTGCCAGTGCAGGAGATGCAGGTTCAATCCCTGGATTAGGAAGATCCTCTGTAGAAGGAAATGGCAACCCACCCCAGTGTTCTTGCCTAGGAAATCCCATGGACAGAGAGGCCTGGTGGGCTACAGTCCACGGGTCCCAAAAGAGTAAGACATGACTTAGCACCTAGATGACAACAACAACAATAGTGTTTACTAAAATAATCATCTCTGAATGAACTGATTATGGAAGCGCCCATGTAACAAAAATCTAAGGTATCATGGAAGGCCTCCAAAGAAGGCTATGTGTGTAAATTTAATCTAAAAAGAACTGGCATTTGGAAACAAAGAAGCCACAGCGATGCCTGTTATCACTTGTATCTATATAATGATGACAAAGTTTCACCTAGTGAGAAGAGAAGTTATATATAAAAACAAATGAAACAAAAGAATTTTAAAACTGGCTTCTTTCCTGAAGAGCATTACAAATTAGTCACCTCAACCCCTTCTTGCCAGTAACCATGATGCACTGCAGAAACTATCAGGGATGAAGTGGCAGAACAATAAATTAAGTAAGGCTGTCTCAACTTCAGTGCCAAACTTCAAAATTAAATAAGCCCAAGCTTTTATGTGTGTTTGGGGAAAGATGTCCAAACTACACTTGGATTTCAGAAGTAACTAGCAGTTGTGCCAAGACGAAAATATAAAATGCATACTGCTATAAAGATAAGCTGCTCTCTGGACTGCACTAAATAATTTTAGAGCTTAGCACTATTTTCTACATGATATCATAATGCATCAAACCCAAATTTCACTTCTTACTGTATATTCTTCATCCAAGAAGCAATAACTAAATGATAAATTCTGACCCAATCTTCGATTATATATTTAACTCAGCCAACTATTTTGCTGGAAATTGACCCCACGTAGAAGAGCAAATGGTCTACATTCTAGTATCTGACATTCAGCCATACAGGTCTACGGTCATTTTTTTTCATCTTGGGTCAATGTATCAACCAATGAGCAACGATTTATTGAGTAAATGCTATGAAGACATTGGAAAGAACACCTAAAAGACCTGAGTTCTTACCTTATGGTGATCATTTCCTAACACATGCAAATATTAAATCATTATGCAGAATACATGAAACTGGTAATACTTTACATCAACTGCATTTCAGTTTTAAAAAGCTCACCAGCAGTTTTCAATTCCTTAAGAATTCACAGCACTAGATAACTGATGCCCATGCTCAACCACCATTTAGTTATTTTTAAAGGTGTCAAAATGAAAAAGAGAAAATTATCACTCACAGGGTCAAACACTAAACAATTCTGCTAACTTTCTCTGTGGTTTTCCTCAACCCCACACATAGAATAAGTGGTCTCTCAAGATTTCTTACAAAGCCAAATAGCACAGTTTTGGTGGACAGATTCTGTAAGTACACATTGTACAGTACCTCACTTTAATGAAGGAGGTCAGAATAACTGGAGGAGGAGATGGCCTCACAGTCACTCCCTCTAAGGATCTAGTCAAACAGCTGGGTGGAGGGTGTCCCTGAACAGGCCCTCACTCTAATCAAAGGAGAGCAGGACAGTTAACTAGTTTTTTTTTTTTTTTTTTAAATCAGTACCTATTTCTCATTGATGGGAACCCTCATCAAAGCTTTAAGTAGAGTTTTACAGAAGACAGTGCACCAGGTATGCCCTGGATCTGGTGGAATCTTCCTCACGTACAACTGATCATTTACCTTAATTTCTTCAAATGAAAAAAGTAACAAAAAGGGGCGTAAATAAGAAGATTCGTCTTTTTGCTGTTCTATTTGTCTTAGAAACTTAAATCTGTTGCACAGTGGTGCTTAACTTAAATGCAAGTGTCTTCCCACAGAACCTTTTTTGTTTTTTTTATATTTATCTTTTATTTATATTCATTTATCCTTGGAAGAAAAGTTATGACCAACCTAGACAGCATATTAAAAAGCAGAGACATTACTTTGCCAACAAAGGTCCATCTAGTCAAAGCTATGGTATTTCTAGTAATCATGTAAGGATGTGACAGTGGGACTATAAAGAAAGCTGAGCACTGAAGAACTGATTCTTTTGAACTGTGGTGTTGGAGAAGACTCTCGAGCGTCCCTTGGACTGCAAGGAGATGCAACCAGTCCATCCTAAAGGAGATCAATCCTGAGTATTCATTGGAAGGACTGTTGCTGAAGCTGAAACTCCAAACTCTAGCCACCTGATGCAAAGAGCTGACTCATTGGAAAAGACCCTGACGCTGGGAAAGATTGAAGGCAGAAGGAGAAGGGGACGAGAGAGGATGAGATGGTTGGATGACATCACCGACTCAATGGACATGAGTTTGAGTAGGCTCCATGAGTTGGTGATGGACAGCCAAGTCTGGTGTGCGGCAGTCCATGGGGTCGCAAGAAGTCAGAGACGATTGAGCGACTGAACTGAACTGAACCTGGTCTTAACTGGGGCATGGATCTTTACTTGTGGCATGCAAACTCTTAGTCGCAGCATGTGAGAACTGAGTTCCTGAGATCCTGGTTCCCTGGCCAGGGATCGAACCCAGGCCCTCTGCATTGAGAGCACAGAGTCTTAGCCACTGGACCACTAGGGAAGTCCCCGCATAGAACTTTTATAACATCCCAAAGTACACACCCCACCTGCAGGCCTTCACCCATCCCTTTTACCTCCCACCACTATATGCAAGATGTTAACTGTCACTTCACAACATCGCGGGCTTATGACAGGTGTGTTGACCCGGCTGCTGTGGTTTTACCCATCTGTAAGGGAATGGGTCTGTCACAGGAAAAGCTTGACTCCTGGTTACCTAGACGTGGCCTGGGAACTCTACTGCTATAGCTGACTTGTTTTCAGGACATTTTATTGCTTAATAAAAACCTTGGCTGCTTCTCCTCAACAGGCTCTATAAAGATAATAATCTTGGAACTGGGTGGGAAGGGCTGGAGGTTCAGTCATGTTCCGTTGGGGTGGTAGATAGTAGAGATTCCACTTCCAGGACTAGGTGAAAGTAGGTGAAAATAAACTCTGTTTCTTGAACTTGAAAAACAAACCTTGTCCAAAGACACAGAGAAATGGACATACGATATGTACTGGGTGGAAGGGTAAGTGGGCAATATAAAAAATTTTTAAATCCATTTCCTCCGTCTACCAATCACACCTCTATATACTTTTTAGAAATACTTGTACATAAAGATGTACAGGCTATGATCTGCAGATTTTTAAAATAATTGTAATAAATGGAGGGCAAAAACAACATGTTGTTTAATTGCTAAGTCATGTCAGACTCTTTGTGATCCTACAGATTGTAGCCCTCCAGGCTCCTCTGTCCATGGTGTTCTTCAGGCAAGAATTCTGGAGTGGGTTGCCATTTCCTTGTCCAGGGGGTCTTCCCGACTTGACCCAAGGATTGAACTCCTGAACTGCAGGCGGATTCTTTACTGCTGCACCACCAGAGAAGCCCTTACCTCCCCCTGCCCCCACAAAAAATGCATAAGACCAAAAACAACTGAATATATTAATAGACTGATTAAACTGTGATCCATTCATATAAAAGAACACTATATACATGCCAAAATAGAGTAAGGGAAATGAATGAAGAGTTACTTACAGAATTGTATACATATTTTGCATGATCCTATGAATATCTATTTATTTAAGTGTAAGTATATAAAAAGGTACAGGAAGATACTTTTCAAACCATTAACTCTAATTATCCCAAGAAAGCAGAAGCAGGTGTAGAAGGCATTTCTCTTTCTGTATTTCTGCACTGTTTTTTTGTGTTGTTGTTGTTAATGAGCACATACCATTTTTTAAATATGTCAAGGGCATTTCCATTTGAAGAGAAAAACATGTAACTCATTTTTATTTGATAAGGGAACTAAGGTTCACCAGTGGGTCTGAGATTGATGAGTAGGGGGGAAAAAAAGAGGGCACTCACCAGAGAAAAACAAATTCTCCCTGGGCACCACAAAAGGTCAAATGTGAAATGCTGCCTTCAGCGAGCACTCCTAAATAAGTAAAACACCAACCTGAATTTCCATGTCTTTCTTCTGGAGACTACTAAATCAGTATTTAACCTTATACAACACTTACAAGCAAAATAAAGCAAACAAATATTAATACTCTCTTTCAATAGGGAACTGAGGATATTATTGTAACACAAAAATAAATGACAATCACTGCAGAAACACTGGTTTTCAAACCAGGATGCCCAAGGGCATGCTCCAAGTACACTTTCTCACCTGTACTTTGGTCAGAAACACTCCATTTCACGTGCTTTATTTACCGGAGTTCCACCTCAGATTTAATTTATGGGAAAAACAAATTCCGTTTTTAAAACGTATTTGAAAACTGCTGTACTAAGTAAAGGAAATAAAGAGAGGTGTGCAGTTTACTGTTTAATGACACACCAGCCTCGATGACAGGTAATTATACTGCACGGCAATGAGGAACAAGCAATGCATGGGAGAGAGATTAACTGATCAGACATGAGTCAAGGGGTCAAAGCTTCACAGTTGAGATTTGACTCAAGATGATATCACGAATCAGCAGCAAGGAGAGGATCAGAGCCCACTGGGGTTGATCTACCAGCACTCCAGCCACGCAAGTGGGAAGTTCCACGGATATGATCCTAACAATCGGGAATCTCCCACATCCACCTCCATACTTACAAGTTTATGGAGCACTTACCAGAAGGGCCACACACCCTTCTAAGCATTTCACCCAAACTTATGTAATTCTCACAACCACACTGTGCAGCAGGTGCTCTTATCATCAAACATATTTTGCCTAAGAGTAAACTATAAGGCTCCGAGAGGTTCAGTGGCTTGCCCACAGTCACAAAGCAAGCACAGTCCCAGAAGCCAGACCCAAGACCTTACCAGCACAATTAATATGAAATTAGGCTCAAGTCTCAACGATGAATTAGTTTATTACCGACCTACAGGGATCACGTAGAACTAATTCTCTTAGTTCCATCCACCTTAATTCCTGACAATTCCAAAACCAAAACTTTTACTTATAATTCAATGATGGCAGAGATCCTCATCAGAAAGCCCTCCTTATTTTCAACTGTTCTTTCCCTTTCACCAGGGTCTCTTCAAGGTGCATCAAGGGTGCTCTTCTCCCCTGCCTCCCACTGGGGAGGGGTGTAATTCACCGTGCGCTCAGTCACCACCAATCCAAACCCAAGATCAACACCTTCCTTTCTGGCATCACCTTTATCTACAACAGAGAAATGTCTTATGATTCTCTCCTATCCCAAACCCATTTAAATTATTTTCTTAGATTCTGGAATCACTGAGTCAAGAAAATAGCTTTGTGATTGTTTTGCCATCATGTATTTTTTCAGAGAGATGAGATTATTTAACATTGTACCTGTGTTTTTTTTTTTTTTAAGGCATCACTATCAACTCAAAGCTTTGAACTGGCCTAGGTTATACACAGCCAGACTCCACGTGTGTTTTCCTTTTAGCTTGGTTTCCAGAGCCATCCTATTTTTGGCCCTGATAACTACAGGCACTCCACATACCAAACCACAGAGCAGTGCCTCCTCAGCCAGGGGAGAGAGAAATGCCTGCTGTCTGGCATGGGGAAAGGTCTTCATTCAGATTTGAAAGTAAGTAGAGCAATTAATTAATAAAAATATATAGCTCAGGGTAATTAGCAGGAGCAACAAAAATGTTTAGCTGAGTTTTCCCTTTTTATCTTGAGGCAGTTCCAATAGACAGATGCTCAGGATTAATGAAGTTTAATGAGACCTGCAGCAGCTGGCTAATTAGTCAGTGAAGAGGAAAGCAGTAATGACAATGGAAAAGGGGCTTTATTCCTGTTATGAGCCCAGGCTTTGGACAGTTCTCCTAAATTGTGGGGCTATACCCCCAGGAAAATTCCTGAAAACCTCAAAGTGGTCCCAGGGCATATTAAAATTTTTTTTCTTTTTTAAAGGCAAAGAAACCAAAGCATGAATGCTAGCTTCCCCAGAGCTGGTTCACCAGCTGAGGAGTGGCGGCTATGGGAGCCCAGAGGCTGTGGCAGCTTGGCGCCTGAGGAGCCGCATCAAATTTTGTCAACATCAGAGAGTGACCACACCCTGGGGAAGCTGGACAGTCACCATCTTATGTCTCACTGAAGATTTTACAGAGAATCCTCAATTCTGAGCATCCCTTCCTCCCCCAAACTAAGAATATTTAAAATGCTATTAATTATGAAGCAGCAACACTTAATGACAATGGGAAACTCTTCTGCTCTCCATCCTGCACTTGGATCATCATTTTAAAAACTGCACAGCAGGAACCCAAATTCTTTCAGAACTAACTAGTTACTAGCAGCAAATTCCCCTTCATGGATCACAGCCTTGTCGTGACGAAGGGGCTTACGTAACTCAATGAAGCTATGGGCCATGCTGTGCAGGACCATCCAAGATGGACGGTTCATAGTGACGAGTTCTGACAAAATGTGGTCCACTGGAGGAAGGAATGGCAACCACTTCAGTATTCTTGCCTAGAGAACCCCATGAACAGTAGGAAAAGGTAAAAAGTTATCACACCAGAAGAGGGGCCCCCCTAGTTGGAAGGTGTCCAGTATGCTAATGGGAAAGAGCTCCATTTTTTCTGGAGATAAGACTAATAGCTCCAGAAAGAATGTAGTGGCTGGGCCAAAGCAGAAACGACATTCAGTTGTGGATGTGTCTGGTGGTGAAAGTAAAGTCCTTTGCTGTAAAGAATAATACTGCACAGGAATCTGAAATGTTAGGTCCATTAATTAAGATAAATTGGATGTGGTTAAGCAGGAGATGGTAAGAGTGAACATCAATGTCTCAGGAATCAGTGAAATAAAATGGATAGGAATGGGCGAATTTAATTCAGATGATCATTATTATCTACTACTGTGGGCGAGAATCCCTTAGAAGAAATGGAGCAGCCCTCGCAGTCAACAAGAGAGGCCAAAATGCACCACCTGGATACAGTCTCAAAAATGACAGAATGATCTTGGTTTGTTTCCAAGGCAAACCATTCAACATCACAGTAATCCAAGTCTATGCCCAACCACTAATGTTGAAGAAGCTGAAGTTCACCAGTTCTATGAAAACCCTTAACACCTTCTAGAACTAACACCAAAAAGATGCCCTCGTCATCATAGGGGCCTGGAATGCAAAAGTAGGAAGTCAAGAGATACCTGGAATAATAGGCAAGTTTGGCCTAGGGGTACAAAATGAAGCAGGGCAAAGGTTAACGGGGTTTTGTCCAGAGAACACTCTGGTCATAACAATTACTCTTTTCCACAACCCTAGAGGCAATTTTACACATTAACATCACCAGATAGTTAATATCAAAATCAGACTGATTATGTATTTTGCAGCCAGAGATGGAGAGGCTCTAAGCAGTCAGCAAAAAAACAAGACCTGGGGTTCACTATGGCTCAGATTATCAGCTCCTTGTTGCAAAATTCAGGCTTAAATTGAAGAAAATGGGGAAAACCACAAAACCATTCAGGTATGACCTAAATGAAATCCCTTATGATTATACAGTGGAGGTGACCAATAGATTCAAGGGATTAGATCTGGTAGACAGAGTGCCTTAAGATCCAAGGTCAGAGGTTCATTAACACTGTGCAGGAGGCAATGACCAACACCATCCCATAAAAAATGAAATGCAAGAAGGAAAAATGATTGTCTGAGGAGGCTTCACAAATAGCTGAGGAAAGAAGAGAAGCAAAAGGAAAGGGACAAAGGGAAAGATACACCCAACTGAATGCAGAGTTCCAGAGAATAGCATGGAGAGATAAGAAGGCCTTCTTATATGAACAATGCAAAGAAACAGAGGAAAACAACAGAATGGGAAAGACTAGGTATCACTTCAAGAAAATTGGGAGATACAAAGGGTAAATTTCATGCAAAGATGGGCACAATAAAGGACAGAAACTGCAAGGACCTTACAGAAGCAGAGGAGATTAAGAAGAGGTGGCAAAAATACACAGAAGTACTGTACAAAAAAGGTCTTAATGACCCAGATAACCACGATAGTGTGGTTACTCACCTAGAGCCAAACATCCTAGAGTATGAAGTCAAGTGGGCCTTAGGAAGCATCACTAGGAACAAAGCTAGTTGAGGTGATGGAATTCCAGCTAAGCTATTTAAAATCCTGAAAGATGATGTTGTTAAAGTCCTGCACTCAATATGCCAGCAAATTCAGAAAACACAGCAGTGGCTACAGGACTGGAAAAAGTCATTTTCATTCCAATCCCAAAGAAGGACAATGGCAAAGAATGTTCAGACTGTCATACAATTGTGCTCATTTCATGTTAGCAAGATTATGCTCAAAATCCTTCAAGTTTAGGCTTCAAAAGTACGTGAACCAGAACTTCGAGATATACAAGCTGAGTTTAGAAAAGGCAGAGGAACCAGAGATCAAATTATCAACATTCACTGGATCACGAAGAAAGCAAGGGAATTCCAGAAAAACATCTACTTCTGATTCACTGACTACACTAAAGCCTTTGACTGTGTGGATCACAACAAGTAGAAAATTCTTAAAAGAAATGGGAGTACCAGACCACCTTACCCGTTTCCTGAGAAACCTGTACGCAGGTCAAGAAGCAATAGTTAGAATCAGACATTCAACAACAAACTTGTTCAAAATTGGGAAAGGAGTACGTCAAGGCTGTATACTGTCACACTCTTATTTAATTTATACGCAGAGTACAACATGCGAAATTCCAGGCTAGATGAATCAAAAGCTGGAATCAAGATTGCCAGGAAAAATATCAACAACCTCAGGTATGCAGATGATATCACTCTAATGGCACAAAGTGAAGAGAAACTAAAGAGCCTCTTGATGAAGATGAAAGAGGAGAGTGAAAAAGCTGGCTTTAAACTGAAGTTTGAAAAAACTAAGATCATGGCATCCAGTCCCATCACTTCATGGCAAATAGGGAAAAAGTGGAAACTGTGGCAGACTTAATTTTCTTGGGCTCCAAAATCACTGCGGACGGTGACTGCAGCCACAAAATTAAAAGACACTTGCTCCTTGGAAAAAAAGCTATGACAAACCTAGACAGCATATTAAAAAGCAGAGACATCACTTTGCCAACAAAGGTCCACCTAGTCAAAGCTATAGTTTTTCCAATAGTCATGCACAGATCTGAGAGTTGGACTATAAAAAAGGCTGAGTGCTGAAGAATTGATGCTTTTGAACTGTGGTGTTGGAGAAGACTCTTGAGAGTCCCTTGGACTGCAAGGAGATCCAACCAGTCCATCCTAAAGGAAATCAGTCCTGAATATTCATTGGAAGGATCGATGGTGAAGCTGAAGCTCCAATACTTTGGCCACCTGATGTGAAGAGCAGACTCACTGGAAAAGACCCTGATGGTAATGCCGGGAAAGACTGAAGGCAAATGGAGAAGGAGTGACAGCACAGATGAGATGGTTGGATGGCATCACCAACTCAAAGGACATAATTTGAGCAAACTCTGGAAGACAGCGAAAGACGGGGATGCCTGGTGTGCTGCAGTCTATGGGTCACAGTCAGAGTTGACTAAGCAACTGAACAACAAGCAGCAAGTTTCTCCTTCTATCAAGAAACAACAAGGAGGGAAGTTTTTTTGTTCAAAGAGAACCTGACTATACTGGGATATAATCTTCTCCCCCTAACACACAGCCTATGGTGGCTGAGATGGTAAAACGTCTGCCCACAATGCAGGAGACCCAGGTTGGATCCCTGGGTTGGGAAGACTCCCTGGAGAAGGAAATGGCAACCCACTGCAGTATTCTTGCCTAGAAAATTCTATGGATGGAGGAGCCTGGTGGGCTGCAGTCCATGGGGTCATAAAGAGTCAGACACGACTGAGTCACTTCACTTTCACTTTCTTTCCTAACACACACACACACACAAATAAGCCCCTGATGGCAATGCTAATTATCTTCCTAGCTGACAAGGCCTGTGCTTCAAATTGTCTTCTCAATAATGTGGATGAATCTGCTCTTTATATATTTAAGAAACAGGCTGTGAAGAGCCAGTGTGGGCCTTAAAACTGAAAAGTGCATGGCCAAAATGGGTCAGGAGCCTCTAAATGTTGCTGGTTTCCTAAAAGTTTCAGGTGCTTTGTTTTAGTTCTACACATAGTTAGTTCTACCTTTAACCTCCATCACTCAGCATACCAGCAAGAAACAAAATCTCCTCCTCATGTAACAATAAAGTCACCCCAGAGTAACCTTCACACACTGGGTTTTTACTTCAAAGTAAAACAGCCTTGCAGCCATCACTGCCATGAAGATGGTATTCTAGAAGGAAGCCTGAATTTTTTCAGCATCTGCTTCCTTCCCCACGAGGACCAGAGGCTGTCAGACTTTCCTAGATGGCTTTAATGTAAATGAAATTATTCCCCTGTTAATTATTGACATAAAAAAAGGTCATACACATCTGTCCCAGAGAGCAGTTCTCGCCAGCAACTTTCTGACTCTGGGAGAAGAGAAAAGAAACACTCATTAGTTCAGCAGAGATTCGAGTTTATAACCTGCTTCCAAAGTAAACAACAATTAACTGCTCAAGGGTATTTACTTTTACAGTTTTAGGATCGATGTCACGCCGTACTTGCTCGAAAGATCTGACAAACAATACAGTCATTCCAGTCTTCATGCGGTGGCTAGAACCGGTTCCAACATTCTCATCAATTCTCTGAGACGGACATTAATGTAAACCCAAAGGTCAACACTCACAACTGCACATGGCAGATACGTGTTCCCTATTCAAAAGCAGGACCAGCAGCAGTGCTCAGCTCCCTTGATGTGCCCCCTCTGGACATGCGCCCCAGCCAGTGAGGATCTGGTCTGCCCAGAGTGCTGGTATTAAGACAGCAGCAGTTTCCTGTCTCCTGTGCTCTTTCTACTATACAGATTAGAAGCAACCCTCACTGGGTGCTACAGTCCCTCCATGTGAAATGTGAAAGACTGTGAGTTTAGGTGGTTTCAGAAACAGCTGGTTTGTGATATTATATGGTTTACCCATATATCATATAATATCACAGACACACTGGCTGTCATCTCTACAGAATAAAAAAAAAAGCTGTAACTGATAATCATGCATTCTACCTCTTTGGGTGATATTCTTTCACCTGTGGGGTACCACAGGCTGCATGGAAGCTGTTATCATTCATTCTGACTGCATGCTCCTTCCACATCTGAAGTACACTGCATCTCTGCAGAGATAAGGTAACAGAGATCACTTGAACTATATAAAAATCCATAAAATAAGCTTTACTCTCAGATCAAAATGGGAGTTTACAACACACACACTTGCCACATGAGAATTTTCCACAGCACTCTCAACAGAAAGTTTCTTGGGGAAAACATGGAGCAGTGACATGGCACCGCTCAGTTTAATAATGTCAGACCTTGCCAAGAAAGATGAAAGACGTTCACATTTTTCTGGATAGAGGTGTCCAGGGAGAGAACAAACCTAGTGTTCATCAAACCAATGATCCCATGACAAGTCTTGTGATTCTAGACTCTCCAGCAGTAGAATTATCATCACACACACACACACACACACACACACACACACACAAGCACATGACCATCAGGAGACACTGGCCCAGGCCAAATTAATAATTTCTTGAACTAGGTGGGGTATAAACAAACAAATTACTTGCTTCTTTTATGCAAAATTCACAATCGATGGTAAACAAAATCAAACTTGTGTTTTTAAGGTAGAACAACAAGTAAGGATGAACATGTGGCCCTCTTAAAAACCTACTTTTCTATCTGCTACAGGGAAACTCAAAAGGTGGCCTTGGGGAAAAATATCTGAACAGCAGCTGAAGTCTTCACATACACCTGGCTGCAGCCAAACCAGAAATAGGGATTATCTACTTCATTCACACATTGGAAATCACAGAACAAAAGGTAACTAACTTGGCCCAAATACACCCACAAATGCTCCAGCAGCTGAAAATGTTTAAAGTCGAGAAAAATCTGCCAACTTCAAGAATCTGAACTTAAAATGTAGGTCTGGGCTCAACTTCATGCTCCTAGGTAATGCCATCACTGTTGAAAATTGCTCCAGGATTACCTTCTGTACAGCCTGCACCAAGGAGTCCATATCATATGTTAAAACTCTAAAATTCTATCAGTAATACTTAAGGGCTGGTGTCCTTCATTCTATGTTCTCAAAGTTCCTTTACAAATAATTTTGTATACTAGCAAGATACCAGGCAGATACAAACAGACACAAACAAACAAAAAATACCACTACCCAAACCAAAATATGTAAACAACAAAAACTCAATACTTCGAGAATAGAAACGGTGAGTTTATGATACGGTGATGAATAACTTGTTCAGTTCAGTTCAGTCGCTCAGTCGTGTCCGACTCTTTGCGATCCCATGAATCACAGCACGCCACGCCTCCCTGTCCATCACCAACTCCCGGAGTTTACCCAAACCCATGTCCATCGAGTCGGTGATGCCATCCAACCATCTCATCCTCTGTCGTCCCCTTCTCCTCCTGCCCCCAATCCTTCCCAGCATTAGGGTCTTTTCCAATGAGTCAACTCTTCACATCAGGTGGCCAAGGAGTTTCAGCTTCAACATCAGTCTTTCCAATGAACACCCAGGACTGATCTCCTTTAGGATGGACTGGTTGGATCTCCTTGCAGTCCAAGGGACTCTCAAGAGTCTTCTCCAACACCACAGTTCCAAAGCATCAATTCTTCGACGCTCAGCTTTCTTCACTGTCCAAATCTCATATCCATACATGACCACTGGAAAAACCATAGCCTTGACTAGATGGACCTTTGTTGGCAAAGGAATGTCTCTGCTTTTAAATATGCTATCTATGTTGGTCATAACCTTCCTTCCAAGGAGTAAGAGTCTTTTAATTTCATGGCTGCAGTCACCATCTGCAGTGATTTTGGAGCCCCAAAAAATAAAGTCTGACACTGTTTCCCCATCTATTTCCCATGAAGTGATGGGACCAGATGCCATGATCTTAGTTTTCTGAACGTTGAGCTTTAAGCCAACTTTTTCACTCTCCTCTTTCACTTGCATCAAGAGGCTCTTTAGTTCTTCACTTTCTGCTATAAGGGTGGTGTCATCTGCATATCTGAGGTTATTGATATTTGTCCCGGCAATCTTGATTCCAGCTTGTGTTTCTTCCAGCCTAGCGTTTCTCATGATGTACTCTGCATATAAGTTAAATAAGCAGGGTGACAACATACAGCCTTGACGTACTCCTTTTCCTATATGGAACCAGTCTGTTGTTCCATGTCCAGTTGTAACTGTTGCTTCCTGACCTGCATACAGGTTTCTCAAGAGACAGGTCAGATGGTTGTACCACTGGGGGTTAAAAATCAGAGTCTGCACTGTCAGCTCAGTTCCTCTTATTCTGACAGAATGGCCAAAGTAAACTACCATCAAAAAAAAGGAAACAAAGTCTTTCAAGATTAAGCAAGGCTTGAATTTTATATCGCACCTATCATGCTGCCCCTCACTACTGCTGCCAATTAAGAGTGAAAGGCAGCAAATCCTTACCAGTTGGAATAGGATCAGGAATTTCCACTTGTCGGCAATACTTTCACCAAATCAAGGTTTCCCAAGTCCTAACAAAATGCTAATCCAAGATCTACACAGGCACAGGCCTCACTCATCATGTGGGAAATACTCTTGAGAGGCCACACAGCTCACGACTAAGGATTCAGAGTCTAGAAGCAGACTGCCTGAGTTGGGATGCAGACTCTACCAGTCACTAGCTATGTGTCCTTGGGCCAAGGGTCCCTTACACCTCAGTTTCCTCACCTCTACGACGGAGATGATTCTCATCTCACAGGGATGCTGGAAGGAGCCTGTGAATCAACACATGCAGTGGAGTTACTGTAGAACTGTGCTGGTCCAGGGTTATAGATCAAGAGGTTTTAGCTGTATTACCATTACAGCCACCACCAGTGCTAGGCTAGACTGTAAGGAGGGACCTACTTTCGTTCTCTCTTCGCAAGAGGATATATACCTCGTTTTGCTTTCCCTTTCTTTGCCAGCCTGTAAGTTCCACTACTGGACTGATCCTGTGAGCCAGAGAACAGAGAAGCCAGAAATGCTTCCATGTTTTTGGCAGTGGGCATCTACTTGGTGGGGCCTCAAAGGAGCTTTTGGTGAAATGCAAGTTACCACAGATGGCCTGTAGCACCCTCCATGCATCTATTTGCAGGGGCCCTTAAATCTGCACCCAGTGATGATCTAATAACCCTTCCCAAGAGGTGAGAGAAGTGAGATGCAAGTTGTATGTGCAAGGTCATTTCACCAACATCAGCTGCTAGGCACCTGATTCCCTGTACCTGTGCCAATATCAGCTGAATGCTGGCTAACAAAAAGGAGGCAAAAATCCCAACTAAAAATAATAAGTGTTAATAAATGAAATGTATACATCATACCTGAGGCAGAGGTCCAGCCTCTCCAACATACCTCAAAGTTCTGAAGCCCCCATTCCCACCCTTAGGCACCCATCACCTCATTACATAATCCTGGTCATGAGCTCAAATGTCAACTCCTACAAAAAGCCTCTCTCAGATCTCACAACCCAGGGATGTTACCTGCATGTCTCAGAACACCTGCCACTTTCCACCAAGTATTCTCTTTTAGAACATAATTTCAGACAGTGGCTGCCTTCTTACACCTCTGTGTCTCTCAGTTCAGTTGCTCAGTCATGTCTGATTCTTTGCGACCCAATGGACTGCAGCATACCAGGCTTCCCTGTCCATCACCAACTCCCAGAGCTTGCTCAAACTCATGTCCACCGAGTCCTGTGTCTCTAGTGTTTGCTTCTTAGTACTGTAACTTGTTCATTTGTGCTTGCTGCAGACTGAATGGGTAAATGGATTCAATGGCTCCTTTAGCGATTTCAGAGCTATAAAGGTGTTCTAAAAACTTAACCGCCTTCATCCACAGAACTTGTTTGGTCGCTAAGTCGTGTCTGACTCTCTTGTGACTCCATGGACTGTAGCCCACCAGGCTTCTCTGTCCATGAAATTTCCCAGGCAAGAATACTGAAGTGGGGTGACATTTCCTTCTCTAGGGGATCTTCTCGACCGAGGGATCAAACCTCAATCTCCTGCATTGGAGGGTGGATTCTTGGCCACTAAGCCACTAGGGAAGCCCTCCATAGCACTTATTCTTATTAATTAGAGGTGCAGGCTACTCTATTCCAACCATCAGTATGAACTGGGAAAACAACTAGAGTGCATTCTAAGCAACTGACTTTCAGGTTTTTTAACAGCTGAATTTTCAAGACAAGTTCTAGATAACAATATTTATCACCAAAAAAAGAAACTAGAGCCAAGAGCAATTTTTCTGATCTTCAAAACCTCCCATCAATGTTCTAGCTTTAAGTCATTATTTGAGCCAAAGGAGCAGCAGAAAAAAGACAGATCTGGGTGATGACAGGAATTAACAAAGGCCATCAACATATCCACCTTTCCCTCTAACTCTGCTGCCATAACCTAAACTGAACCAGGCTCTGGAAGCTGTCCTAAGCACCCACCCAAACACGTTTCTCTAGTGCTACAGGTCGATTCCTGTCTCACCTAGGGGAAAGGAAGAAATACAAGGTTTCCATGACGGCCTAAGCAGAGGCGTGCTGGGACCCAGTTTTCCAAATGTAGGTGAGCATGTTTTTCCCTCTCCTTTTGGTTCTGAGGTTTGTGGACAGGTTCAAGTGAGCCGCTGGTATATAGGAAGCTGAGCAGTATGGTTGCCACTGAGTCACCACCACACCACTGCATCACAAGAGAGGCTTGGCTGCAGGTATTTCATGGCCGACAACTCAGGATCCAGTGCACTACAGTATTAGCAGTGGATCTATATCCATGTCTATAACTACATTCAAAAGGACCCTGATATGCCAAGGCTGAAAAATCACCTCAATTTAGGCTATTACATGGCCCACCCCCCACAAAGAGCCTAGTTGCATTTTACCAAACACTATATCTACATGTGGGTGAGAGTTAGCTCTGTCCTTTAAGACAGGGGTCCCCAACCTCTGGGATCTAATACCTAATGGTCTGAGGTGGAGCTGATGTAATAACAATAGAAATAAAGTGTGCGATAAATGTAATGCACTTGAATCATCCTGAAACCTTCCCCTACCCCCAGTCTGTGAAAAAAAACTGTCTTCCACAAAGTCCGTCCCTGGTGCCAAAAGAGTTGAGGACCACTGCTTTAAGATAGGCAGATACATTACCCATCCCCACAATGTTATGCCCCTTGAAATATCAATGATAAGCAAATCAGCAGATTACACTGTTTTTAATGGAAGGATTTACTCAGCAATAACAACAGTCTTGTCAGAAATTGACACATGAGAAAACTATTAGTGAGCCTTCCGTTTTCAAGCGGTGTGTTCAATTTGTTGCTAGGTTAAATGGTACACTTTTAAACACCTGTAAATTGGGCAAGATCTCAAATAAGAATGACTGAATACGGGTTTTAAACAAAATTAAAAACAATAATAAAAATCAATGCAGTCCACCTCTGTGCTGACAGACATGTACACAAGCCGTGCTATCGGCCTCCACCTATTTAGAAAAAGCACATGCTTTAAGCTCAAAGAAATGCTGAAAAGGGTTCCTTCCTGCTACAGAATTTCCCAAAGTCACCCATTTTGCCACATGCTGGATAAGAACCTTGCCACCTCATTGCACCTTTCTGATCCTCAGGTTCTTCAATCTGCTCAGCAGGTGTGATACCACCTATCTCACAGGGCTACTGGACAGGTAAATCCTATGTTGGTGACGGCACCTGATTTATACCTAGACCTTTGGCTGGAAAGCCCACAAAAACGTTTTTTAAAAGTTACATTCAGGGCAAGAGAAAGCAGCTTGTGGTTGAACTTCTGTATCAGCGGCATCAGCAGACTCATGAACAATGTGATGGAAAGGGTGTGACCTCCAATTCCAAACCAGACCGCACTGATACAGCACGCACAGAACCCCAGCTCACCGCAGGGTGACATAGGCATGACCCATACTGAACACAGGGTGGGCAGTGACTCTAGCAGCAGAGGGGCTTCCTGACCCTGGGGCAGAAATGCTGACCTCCGGAGGCAGGAGGCAGGAAACCACATCATAAATCTCACTCCCACAGGGGAAGACGCTTTCTGAGGAGCCAGTGTTGAGAGAGATGCTTCAAAGCAGACAAGAAACCGTGTGGGCTGTTGCTGAAGATGTGGTCCAACTGCTCCCTCCACACCCCGCCACACCTAGATCCTCTCGGGATGATAACGATCTCAGAGAGGTGGTGAGGAGGAGGGCTCTGTGGACACATGCCAGGTGTGATTGCCAGGCCCACCACGTACTAGCTGTCTGCTGCTGAACAAGTTGCTTCTCCTCTCCAAGGCTTGGTTTCCTCATCTGTACACAGAGATAACATCTGTGCCTATCTCTTGTGTTCTCTCAAGAGCGCAATGAGGTAATGTGTATGACAAACGGCAGTTAGGTTACTGTTACTGAAAAGTCTCTGCTTTTGTCCTCCGTGGACACCAGGCCAGGTGAGTGGATCTGAGCACGAGGACAGTCTCACCATTTGTTTTCTCACCAAAAACTTCTTAGAATCGATTATGAATTTGTATTTTTCACAGGGAGTTTGTACATTATCATGTAAACTGATTCTTACAGCAACCCCGGAAGCTAGGGGAGGGCTGGTGTTCTCTACTAGGCAGGTGTACAAAGCAACTCCCCTTCCTTACAGACACCCAATCAAATCCTATTACAAAAACGGTTTTCCTGTCTCTTGTGAGCTTCTTGAGGACACAGATGGAAACTGTACCCCACTGCCTAGCAAGGAACTACAGAGGCCCTCATCAGGCAGAAAGCTCAACAGGGGTTGAGTAACGCCATTCATTATTCTAATAACCAGGTTTCCTGATCCAACAGGAGTTTGGTTTGTGGGTTTTTCATGCAGGGAACCTTAGCAGATGACTTATAGTGTGAACGTCCATGGAGGGGGTGGGCGTGGGGAGACAAAGGCAGAAGATCCCAAATCAACTGATGCATCACCTGGGCCTCACTTTCCTCTTCCAAAAAGCACTGAGCATTAGAGCGGTTCCTGATCAAACAAAGGGGGAGCCAGGACCCAGGACACAATTTATGTGTGCAGACAACTATGAGCTCATAGGAAAATGAGGTAAGAGAGGTCATTTCAGAATCCCTGGGTGACAATGGCTGAGATGAACATCTGGGCCTGCCCTCCCCTCTGACCACCAGCACACCGGGGGATGGGGGCAAATCCTCACAGAGGCAGCCAGGTCCAGTGTCCCTCCCTTGGTTGCAACCCTCTCCCTTCCCCAAGGGCCATGTGAATTTATTACCCTGATAAAGAGTATGTGTGGTTCTGGGGCCAAGGACTCCTAGTTAAGTCCAGCTACAGTCAAGCCCACTGCAGAATGAGTATGACTTTAAAAAATTGCTTCCTTGTGTGTACAGTGAAAAAATAACCTATCTCAAAATTGAAATCATATATATTTGCAGAGGAAAACTGTACCTTTCTTTTTTTGGGGGGGTTAGAAATTGGAAGGCACTGAGGGTTGGGAAGTAGTAGTTTCTGGGCCAAAATGACTTTTCTCTATGGCTGTTTCTTCCGTTTCAAAGGCCAAGCATGCACATTATCTGGTATCTAAATTTCAGAGGCTCTGCCTTTATTTGCTCAGAGTATTACTAACTGCCTGTCTTCTAGAAAAACATTACTCATGCGACATCACTTGAAGAAAAAAATTTCATGAGTTTTATTTACAGCCGTACAATGTAAAACTGCATGGCTACCACACCTAGAAGAATGGATGGCGGTTTCTCAGGGTACACTTTTACCTCTTTTGCTGTGTATTAGTGTCACCCTTAAACTTTTCTCCTGGTCTAACTACTCTTGGCCACCCAGTCAAGGAAAACGAAAAACAACAAAAGGAAGAGACAACCCCATGCCTACATTAATTTCCAGGCACCAGTTCATCTCTCTGCAAGCACTGCAGTAGTGCTTGTGGGCGCCCTTCTCCTCTCCTCCCCAGTCAGTCTCCCGGCACCCTGCAGAGTACAGGGACTACTTAAGGGAGGTCCCGAGGGTCTTACCAAAATTTCATTTTATCAAAAAAGGAGGAAGATCCAGATAAGTCCTTCCTGAAGTTATAATTTAGGCACGTCATAGAGCCAAAGTCATTACTGTGAGTGATTCATTCTTTCATTCCACACATTATTCACCATGTGGCCCATGAGGCCACCTCTTCTTAGAGAATACGAGGTAACATGGAAGAAAAGCTGCTAACTCACTTTAGAACAACTCCATAGGTATTACTGCCTTCATTACTTTACTCATCCATTCATACGTTCCTTCATTTGTGAAACATTTGTTTATGTGCCAAGCACCAGGAAGGAACGCAGGGATGAACTAACACACACACACACAGACATCATCTCTGTCCTCCATACATAGTGACAGGTGCTTTCATACATAATTAGGGTGACGCAGCACCCAGCTTACCTGGGACTTGGGGTGATTCCCTGGATGTGGAACGCCCAGTGCTAAACTGGGAGAGTCTGTCAAACCAGGATGAGTCGTCACCCTGTTTAGACAATATACTAATTCAAGCTTCCCAACCACTGCGAGGGCTACTTATTCTTCCCAGTTTTTATAGATGAAGAAAATGGGGCTCAGTGAGGTCCCTGGTGGAGCCAGAATGTGAATGCTGGCTTCTATGAACCCACAGCCCGTGTGCTTTCCACCACCCTTCTGTTTCTGAAATGACAAGAGAAAATGTCCTACTTCTGAACACGACAGCCCTTCTCTCCACCTCCAGGTTCTGACCACCTTCCTCCAGCGCTCTCCCCTGGCTGCTGCTACCCACCCTCCACTACAGGCTGAGTGCAGCTGGGATTTCATCTGCTTGGCAGTTGTTCACAGATAACACGTAATCTCCCTCTACCACTGTAAGGCCGGATTTTTTTTATAGCAAGTCATTTAAATCTCTGTAGGAATAAACGTCTCCCTCAATAGGAATCAGGAAAAGTATGTTTCAAGCACCAAAAACATACTTTGCACTTAAGTTGTATTCACCTCTCAACTACTATATATTCAAGCCAGCAATGTACAGAAACTCAGTGGCGTTTAACAGTTCAAACAGACTAGGCAGATTTTCAAAGGCTCCATCCATTTTAAAACAGACCTTCAAAGTTTTTCTTTTAAAAAAAAGGAAAAAAAACCTAATTCAAAATGCCAAGGCCACATTCCAAGGGATAACCACCATTTTTGCCTGTCAGTGTGGCCAAAATAATGTCTATGGTTTGCATAAGGATTTCAGGCCACACACACACACACACACACACACACACACACACACACACTCCTGCAACTGGTTGTGCTTAAACCCACAGCTCTCATTCCACACACACACACACACACACACACACACACACACACACACTCCTGCAACTGGTTGTGCTTAAACCCACAGCTCTCATTCCAAAATTCCAACACAACTGCACCCTCAGCGGGGAGGGTAAAATTCACCCAAGTAATGACACAGCCTATGTAATTTCCTTGCCACCAGAGAAGAACAGAGCCTCCAGACTTTTTATGTTTTGCTCACATTCTTCATGAATGAAGCGTGCCTCAGTGATCCTCAAATTAACTTTCCACTTGCATCACTTAAGCATTAAAAAAAGACTTTAAGGCCAGAGCTTTCATAGGGCCTTTGTGAGACCAAATATAGGCCAGCCTGTGTCTCCATGCTACTGTGTGTGATTACTGGATTTGCGACTTAAAGGTCCTGTGCTGCCTGAAAACAAGTTTGGGGGAGAGAGAGAGAAAGGCTAAGAAAGGCCTTTCAAAAGCAAACACAGAGGAGGCATTCAACAATCCACAGAGGGCGGTTAATGCGAGTTTGGCTACAGCAGTCTCTTCTGATGATGGGGTGGACGCTCTAGCCGCAGCATTAGCTGCCCCGCATGCTTTTTATGAACTCAGAAGAGGCCCCACTACTGTGTCTTCAACCTACATCAAAAGTCACCAGGTTTGAGAGACCGCTGCGAACCCTGTGTACTTTCTAAAGGGGAACATAAAAGGCCGTGTTTCGGCTGGGTGCATTTTCAGGCAAACGACACTTTTCTAAACCTGGTGAAGGAAGCCACACCCAGAGCAGGTTTCAGGGGTGGGGGTGGGGGTTGAGGCACTCAAGTTCAAAAGACTAGCCCCTGCTGGGTACTGCTTTGCCTTTCCACCTAGACCTGTAATAATAAAGGCTGTCATTGACTCCTGAGGGCCCACTATGTGCCTGGACAGTTTCCATGGACAATCTCCCTTATTCTTCCTACAATCCTGTTACAAAGAACTTGTATTAACCCCACCCCATAGGAGAGACAGCAGGTTCGGGTGTTAGATAAATTGCCCTGATTTGGAAAGCAATTTGGCAAGAGGCACAGAAATAACCACATATGAAATGTGTATGATATAATGCTAAGTAAAAAATCAAAACATAATGACTGTAACTGTGTTAAACTGTATGTAGATAAGAACTCTCAGAAAGTTAAGATCTGTTGGGACTGCAGGATTACTCTTCCATTTGTATTCCTTTCGGAGGTGACCTAATATGGTTATGAAATAATAAATATAAAAAAAGTTTTTGAAGTAATACAAAGAACAGCTAAAGCTAAGCTTTGTCTATTAATAACTTACAACCTTGCCTTTGAAAGAACACCATCTGAGTCACCTCCTGACTATTACTCTCTCAGTACACACGCCCCTTCCCTGGTCACAAAGGTTCTGGACGGAAGCCAGTCAAAAACAGAAGTCACTTTTCTCCCCACCCCTTTTCTTTCTTCTGAGAGGGAAAAATTCTGGCCGACAAGTTTCAGCAGGTGCTTTTTCTCCCCCACCTAATCAATAACCAGTCATTTTAAAGCTTCACCTGCAGGCTCACAGGAAATGAGCACTTATCAAGTAACAGATATTTAATGTATTTCAAATCCACCTTTAACACCAAAACCTAAAGGCACTGCTGGGTAAGTCTGATATATATGAAACTGAAGTCTAACCAACTGTAAGAACACCAACATTCATTTAATTAGGATTATTTTATTAAGATGGAGTGTGGGGAAGAGGGGGTATTTTTGCTTAAAAAAATAGTTTAAAAGTGTATAAAAGGTTTAAGTCATGAATGGACTTAATAAGCCTCTACTTCCCAGGACACCATGTTGAAATTCTGGAAGAACTTAGAGAAAGTAGCCCAGAGTATTTTTTTTAACTCCCCATTAATACCAAATGGATAAATGAAAAGAAACTTGTGGGTTTTTAAAAAAATTCTCACAAATGTCTAGAACTGCAGGATTATCAAGTAAGAGAATCCTAGTCAAATTCTACAAAGATTTACAAAGCTAGGAATTAATCAACCATGCTTTAAAGCCCTGTAATCCACTAGGGTAATAATAAATTGCTTTAATTAACTATTATTTATCTAGATACTATATTATTTTGACAGTTAAGTTAAAATAATCCAGTTTACTTAAAACACACCCCCCCAAAACTCCTTCCTTTAAAGCAGACTCCGTATGAAACACAAACATTAAACCTTAGAAGGGTCATAGCCTCCTTAGGCCATGTCCTTCCCAGCTCAAGGGCTAGAGGAGGAGGCAGAGTTTATTTCCAAGGCAGTGATTCTTAGAAGACATGGCTGTGCCTACAAACCACTTGGGGATTTTGTTAAAGTGAAATTATGACTCAGTGAGTTTGGGGTGTGAGCCTGAGATCCTGCATTTCTAACAAATTCCCATCTACAGACCACACTGAGTAATAAGGTTCTAAATACCTTGCAGTTCAAAATTCAGGGAGGTTATGTTGTTCCTGTTTCTCCTCACAGCAAATGCAATATCTTAAGCAGTTTCCAACATCCTCACCTGACCGTCACCCACCCTCCAAGACAATTATTACACTCAGGAAGCAGACCAGCCTTCCCTTAAGGAGAAAGAAATCAGAACAAGTCACTCACTTAAAATCCTTCAGCAGTCTCCCACTGCCTGACTGACTTCCCAGCTCCCTGACTTGACTTACAGCACCATGCATCCTCTGGCCTCTAGAACCCCTCTTAACAATCCTTCCTCACTCTGCACTCTGAGCTCTGCCTACCTGGGCTTTCACGTGGAACATGTTTATTCCTCCACTTGCTTCTACTCATCAGCTCAGCCAGCATTTCCAGCATAGCTGAACCACGCTTCCTCACAGGCTTCCTAACCAGAGGAGAGCTTCTTACTGAAAAGCAGGCAATCAATAAGTATTATGCATTAATAAACAGAACCAAAAGCAAGCCCTATGTTATTTAAATCAGTTTTATCATTTTACTTCTTAGGAGTCTTCTTGCTTTAAAAAAGCCTAGATTATTAACCAACTACTGGCCTTTTATGGGTATGCCTGGTGGCTCAGTGGTAAAGAACACGCCTGCCAATGCAGGAGATGTGGGTTCAATCCCTGGGTTGAGAAGATCCCCTGGAGAAGGGCATGGCAACCCACTCCAGTATTCTTGCCTGGAAAATAATACCATGGACAGAGGAGCCTGGCGGGCTACAGTCCATGGGGTCACGAAAGAGTCAATCATGATTTAGCAACTAAACAACAACTTTGCTTTTAAATGACAAGTCCTTTGCACCCATAATATACAAACAACTGCCAGATTTTTAATCAAGCCAATTACGCAAAAAATACTGGAGTGCAAAAAAGGCATTACAATGCCTCTATCACTTATTTCCCCCCATTATAGTTTTTCATAGCTGAGGCTTCAAGGAGTTGATAGAAGCTTGTCAGGCAAAAGGGAGAAAGAAGTGAAGTGAAGTGAAAGTTGCTCAGTCGTGTCCAACTCTTTGCAACCCCATGGACTATACAGTCCATGGAATTCTCTAGACCAGAATACTGGAGTGGATAGCCTTTCCCTTCTCCAGGGGATCATCCCAACCCAGGGATCGAACCCAGGTCTCCCTGCATTGCAGGTGGATTCTTTACCAGCTGAGCCACAAGGGAAGCCCAGGCACTAAGATCTAAAAACAGCTGGGATCTACCTGGTGTATTTTTGATAATGTGCATAAGTGTGATTCTAGAAGGAACAGATGAATGGCTGTGAAGCTCTGGTTCCCTGAAAACTGAAGCCCTGATAGATGATTGACCCTGTTTGGCAGTCATGAGGTGGCAGAGGTCTGCGGATGCTAAACGGCTCCTCTAGTTGAGCAGGGCTGAGCTCATTCCTGACTAGCTAAATACTTTTCTGCTATTACACTATTTTGTTCTAAAACATACTTTCCCCCAACTCTTCATTCTTTAGTAATAAATCAGATAACAATATTTTCTGCTATCTGGGAACAAATCATGCTGTCTGTTCTTCCCAAACCCTTCCACCCCCAAACTGCAAAGAGGGTACACATGATCCAGTAAGAAAGTGTTTCTCAAACCTGAGTGTGCATCACAGTCACCTGGCAGGCTAGTTAGAAATCTATGAACATATGGTAGTGTATTTTCCATGGAATTTGCTGTATGACTCAGGGAACTCAAATCAGGGCTCTGTAACGACCTAGAGGGATGGGAAGGGGTGGGAAGTGGGAGAGAGTGAGAGGAGACATATGTATACCTATGGCTGATTTATGTCGATGTGTAGCAGAAACCAACACAATATTGTAAAGCAATCATCCTTCTATTAAAAATAAATTAATAATAATAATAAAAAAAACCCTATGAACAGGCCCCACCCTGAGAGTTTCTGGTTCACTAGGTCAGAAGCAGGGCCTGAGAATTTACATTTCTATCAAGTTCCCAGGTCATGATGCTGCTGCTGGTCTAGGAACCTCATTTCGAGAACCACTGCCATAACATAGTTCATAATACTACCTTCATTCATTTACTCCTTTAACAAATACTTAGTGACTGTTATGGGTAAGACAGACTGTATCAGACTTGCATCTTTACCCTCCCAGGCTTCATGAAATGTAAAGCAAGCAGAGGTAGATCCTCAAACTGTAACCAAAGGCAGGATGTGAAAATCCCAAAAGAATGACCAAGTACTCAGACTTTAAATCTTAAAGGAAAAGAACCCAAGAAGAGATTCTGATCACCTCTCCCTTGAGGAATGCTTAGAATTTAGTGGCATCTGAACGGAACCTCAAAAAAAAAAAAAAAAAAATCCTGACACAAGAAATAATTCTTAGGGGAAGAGACCAGGTGAGCAGGGTCTCAAAGCCAGGAAAATGCAGGGGAATTTTAGGGAATCGTGAATACTGTGGAGCAAGGAGTAGGAGAAGCTGGAGGTGGGAAGGTTGGCTCGAGTCAAATCCCACATGTTTGTGCAGGGAGATCTCTTATCAGGGCTTGTCTCTGGGGAGGCTAGGGCAGCTGCATGGGGCCAGCTCGGCATAAGGAAACCACAGAAAGAGATGAGCACAGAGCAGGAGGCAGTGGGGCTGCAGACAAACCCCTTTCTAGGTTCAAAGCATAAGAGGAGACAACTTGACAACACAGTCACCCAAAAAGCTTCCTCAGTAGCCACAATGTTTACAATCCCATTCTTTTACTCCCTTAAGAGAAGTGGTATCTTTTCCTCAAAGGGAATATCTATGTCCCTCCTCTTTTTCCTAACTGGTCTCCAAGAGTCCTTTTAACAGTCATCCCAGTCAAACACTGGACTTAAGCCAAAAGAGTCAGTGTTTCAAGCTCATCAAAATTTGAGGGTGTCACATGTTCAGAAATCTGAGCGGTTCTGGGCTTGTTAATTTCCCATGCCACCAGAATGTATTCACAGTATCTATGGTCCTACAGGAGGAGACTGAACTTGGAGTCAGAAAACCTGGATTCTACGTAAAGCAATTATACTCCAATTAAAAAATAAAGAAACAAACAAAAAAGAAAACCTGGATTCTGGGAGAGGCAGCATCATACTGGTTGATTAACGTAATTATCAGTTTCTTTATAAAAAGGAAGAGAATACCCCACAGGATTATTATTAGTACCAAGGAAATGCCCACTTATTTAGAACAAAGTACTAGATCCCATGCTGGGTACTATGAATAATCTCATTTAGGTAATTAAGCAAGATGGTACATGTTAAAGTGGTATAAATATTAATAATTAGCAGTAGTAGCACATAACTCAAAAAGGATTCAAATTCACGAATCTGTTAGGAACTTCTAAATTTTAAGCTGAAACTCTGGCAAACTGGTGAAAATAATTTTAACTGATGACTTGTCCCACATAGTTATCTGGGCTTAGAAAATCTATACTATGATAGTACAGAATTGGAAGGTATCCAAAACAAAACCCCAATCTTTTACGCTTTCAGTAAACACAGAAATGTTCTTATAAATCTTTGCTGCTCCCCAACCACCCACCCATCCTGCCAACCAGGGTTATCATTTGACAAGGGTTATCATTTGTCACCAACTCTTTTCACTGTCACAACGGGAAGTATTTGAAGGCTATTACTTTATATCTAAGAACTTAAACGTTTTCTTCATGACAAGCAGGTGTAAACCTAGCAATCATCTCTCTATAAGCTTTATGAAATGACACAAGACAAACATCCAGCTACCATAACAAACTGGAAAAGTTCTTTTTAATAACTTAAGAATGCATTTTCCTCATGACCCTTGGGTATAAAACCGGCGATATTCTTTCCCTAGCAGTTTAGAAATCAACACCAAAAGATGAAGAAATTCAAGGAGGCAACCCTGAGATAGCATGTAATATACTTGAGAGTAACACATTCCAATGGCCTGCAATTCCCTCTATATCCCACTATGTCCCAAAGAAGACAGGCGGAGAATTTCTCCATTTCTCCTTCTAAACAGTTGGAAAAATTCACGGAACCAAGACAGCTAAGAAAAAGTACCTTCTCCAGAAACATCAGGTGCTGGACATCAGGATCAGGATGCGAAGAAGGCAGAAAAAAAGTTCATTTTGATGTTTTTCAACTCGATTCTGTCTTCATTACAACTTCACAGCCAGAACTGATAGGATCAGTGCTCTGAGGTACCATAGGGGCAGGCAGGTAGGAAGAAGAGGGAAGCACTTCACAAGTTCACCTTGTCTCTTCTTTTTGCAGAAATTAAGTATTAATTTATCTAAGTATCTAGAAGTCTGGGAGGAGAAAGTTTGAGAATAACAATATGCAGCCTGAGCTTACTATGGCCTGGAACAAGCAATTTTACTCTATTTTTAAAATAGACTGATGGGCAATATAGGGATAAGGGATGAAGGTTACAAGAATATATTGTAACACACAGAAAACAGAACCAATATTTCATAGTAATTATAACTGGAGCATCCAGTATTCTTGCATGGAGAATCCCAGGGACGGGGGAGCCTGGTGGGCTGCCGTCTATGGGGTCGCACAGAGTCGGACACGACTGAAGCAACTTAGCAGCAGCAGCAGCATAACTGGAGTATAACCTTTAAAAATTGCAAATCACTGCACTATACACACTTGTAACTTATATACTGGGCTTCCCTTGTGGCTCAGCTGGCAAAGAATCTGCCTGCAATGCGGGAGACCTGGGTTCGATCCCTGGGTTGGGAAGATCCCCTGGAGAAGGGATAGGCTACCCACTCCAGTATTCTGGCCTGGAGAATTCCATGAACTATACAGTCCATGGGGTCGCAAAGAGTTGGACACGACTGAGCTACTTATACTGTACATCAACTACAATTTAAAAAAAACCTTACAGGTGTGCACATAAGATGAGATATAGACAAAGCTTCTACTAACACATCTGATACATGGTGAGCACTCCATGAAATCTTTTTCCCACTAATTCAACAGAGGAGACAAGGAGAAGCTTTCTGGAATAATGCAATGTAAGCACAGTCTTAAAAAACAAAACTGTAGAAAGGATTTCTATTGGTAAAATGGAAGGGTGGGGCCTTTGAAGCAGAAGGTAGACGATGAAGGCAAAACCCAGGGCTGGGTGTCATGAAGAGTTGCAGGCCGCCCACCTGGAAGATTTATTCGGTAGGAATGTTAAGAGCTGGTATAGGAATTTCATGGTCTGGGGCCATTTGGAGGAAGGTCCTGAATGCCAGGCTAAGGAGCCTGGAATTTAATTTATGCAAGAGGCAGGCGAGACAGGTTCTGAGTAGGGGAGGAGCAGGAGTATCCAGCTGATAAGAAGGGAAGCTAGCTGATGTGAAACTGGAGAAAAGGTATCATCATTAACTTCTCTGTTACTACGAACACATTTTTTAAAAACATGTGAGGTTGAGTTTTGTTGTGTTTCAGCAGTCCTCTCTTACTTAACAAAGAAAAACAAAACAACAAATCCAACTGTATAAGCTACATGAATAGATTCTGAGTAAGGTGGTAACTTGATCTTATAGGTGAAAAATTCGAGAGATCTCAGTGTGCAGTGGTATGCCTGTCAGGTGTGTGCTGGGTGTTGGTGGTTAATGTTCCAGCCATTACAGGTGGAAGGCCCTGCCTTTGTCAGGAGCATCAGTGTGAAAGAGATCTCAGTCCCTTAAGTCAGTGAGGTTTTGTTTCTAATCATACTTATTTACTTCTGATAAATCTCTATAAACTATTTTATCTAAAAGACCAAGCTCATTTTATAACACTGTATTTCCCTATGTGAGAACATCAAAAGTCAGTCCCTCCTGAGATTTTTAGGATCCATTGTGAAAATATTTGAAATCAACAAAAATGCAGAAATATCTCCTACAAAATCACAGTACTCTCAGGTATAGATGCTAAATGAGTAAGTTAGTACAAGAGGCACTGAAAAAAAAAAATCAATATGGATTAAGAGGCACTGTTTGCTAGTATTGGGTTGGAAGTACTAGGAAGGATTAAAAAGAGGGAAAAGGCTGCTTAACAGCCATGTACAAAATTAAATCAGCAGACAAAATCTATATGTTATCAAAGATGTGATGATAGGAAGAACTACAAATACTAAAAAACTAGTAATATACACCACACAGGGGATGCAGGTGGGGATGGGGAAAAGTTTTACCAAAAAAACTCCTCAAGTTGCTTAAAATGCAATCAATCCCATTTGGAACGAAGGACGATGCCAACTGTTTGTAATTCTCCTGGGATTCACCACACTTGGGAGTTAATTCACCCTTTCTCAGTTCCTCAACACGGGTGGTTTTCTGTTACAGAAATACCAACACTAAATTTGTGCAACTTCTAAACCACGATATTTAGAAATAAGAAAGCTATCTGGAACTAAATTAAGGGACAAAGGTCATTAAAAAAAAAAAAGTCACCACACAAAATGTGGAGCTCATCCCTTTTGAAGGAATTTCCTTGGGAAACACTTATGAGATAAACTATCAAAGGGACACAGTGATTTTTTTTTTTTTAACTTTAAATTTTACTTTTCCAGAGAGGACAGTTTAAGACATTTCCTGTGTGTTAGCTCCACCCTCCTCAGAGAGCAGTTTTACAACCGTTCTCAAACCTTTCAGAATAACAGCCTTTTGTTATGGGTGGCCCTGTGGGCACAATCCTCCCCACACCTTTGTATATTTTCACCTTAGTTCTGTATTTCTCCTTAGACTACAGAAGGGTGTTGACTGGACCTTAGGAACAGGTTTTCAAGTCGAAGATCCCCTGTGGTGTTTTCTCCTGGGCAGTATGATACAATGAAGTGGGGAGAAAGGGTCACTTAAAGAAGAGGTACATTCTGAATTCTCGGAACCTAACTTCAAACTGGGGCCTTTGATCACACACCCAGAAGATAACGGACACACCCAACTCCTCCAGTTTCCACCTGTAAGTTCCAGCTCTGGCCCCGCTAAGTTTGCACCAAAAAGCAAATTCTACCTTCAAAGAGCTGGAGAGGAAGGAGGCAAAGACCCACAACTGTTCCCTAGGGGGGATGGGGCTTCCTCTTAGCTAACTGCTGGAAGAATGCAGCACAGCCTAGCTAATGTTTAAAGTCACGTCCTGTTCTGCCTCTTGTTTTCCAGAAGAGTGTCATTACTGTCAACTATTTCACAAGACAAATAAACCTGTGAATGAAATATATCCTCCCCCCTCTTTCCAGTGAAAACATTGGAAGACTGGGCTGCTTCCTTCCTTCCTCCTCCTCACAGGAACCACATTTGCGGCACTGAGAGAAGTTAAAATAAGAAACATAAACGAGGTCTGCAAAGGCTACTTTTCTGAGCACCAGTCATTTCCAGTCTATTGCTGATTCCAAGGGCTTCCTAATGGAAGGAGTTGTGTTTTCAGTTATGAATCCTTTTTCATGCATCAACTAGGAGACTCCACCGGCCAGGCCTGCTGGCAGGGCAGGGACTGCCAAGGGCAAGGCCCACCCCAGCCGCCGCAGGCTGCAGGCCCATCACCCCCACAAAGTGCTCCCCATAAAAATACGCGGTAAAATATTAGCTTCATTCAACTGTTCGAGACTAATAAAGACTCCAAGAAACCTGCAATTGATCCAACTAATCCAACCCAATAGCGCTGGAATGACAATAACTGGTTTTCATTATAAATTACATAGCCCACTAAATTGATGGGAAGGCTCTATCCCAACACAAAACATCAAAAGAGTTAAAATTAAGCTCCGGAATCAAAACTGTAATTTACCCAAGGCTTAGGAACAAAAAGACCACTCCCTCCTTCCCTTTGCCATTGTGCTACAGGGTGTCCAGCAGTGCACTTTACACCTTTAGGCTTCCCAGAGGTGAGAGGCTGGGGACTGGGAGATACAGGCGTCCTGGAATCAAATACTTGCATACTAATAGGTCTATTAGCATTGGTCTACCGAAATGCAAGGACAGTTAAAAAGGGAGAAAATGTGTGTGCTGTGGGCAGTAGATACCTGACAACCGAGAGAGCCCAAAGGAAACTGGAGAGGGAGACTCCAAATGGTGGCTTCTCTGAAGTCAAGAGAAACCGTCTCCTTTAAGTACTGCACGGGCTGCCTGCAGCCAACCAGAGGCTTTGGGGCCGGGCGTGCGGCCGCCGGGCTTCAGCAGGGTCACGTACCATATGGCACAAATAAAGCTTCAAACCCCCCGGAGGCACGGCTCCAGGGCAGGCCCGGCCTTAGAGTGCGGAGCTTACCTTGGAGCTGCTTGAATCTCCCTTCCAGCTGGTTGAAGTTGTAAGGCACCTGCCCCGTATAAGCCGGCGACAGCGGCCCGGAGATGCTAGACGTCCTCTGCAATTCCATTATGGCCAACGTAACGCCCTGGCGGGCTGCGCGGTGGAAATCCCGCTCCGGCCCCCTCCTATCCCCATTCAGCACGCAGCGGCTTCCGCAACCCCTGGCTCTCGGCCCCGGCGAAAAGGGCTGGACCTTAGGCAAGCCCCATGCCGGTGTGAAAGTCCAGCAGGGTGATCTGATAGGAAGCTAGCCGCAGGAGAGTCCACCTTAGCCCGGTCACTCACGCATCCAATTCCTGTGGCTTTCCTTCCTTTTGTGGCCCTTGGCTCTAGGCTTGAAATAAATTACCGAGAAGGGGCGGGAGGGCGGAGGGAGGGAGGCCACAAGTCCCACTTAGAATTTTTTAAAAATACGGCCAATCCTGAGCATGCCCTAGTTGCCGAGCCCGGGAGCTCGCGGGCGCAGCGCACACACCTCCTCCCCGCTGCCCGTGGCGGCCGCCGGTTTGTAATTTAATCAGGAGCCACTCGCCGTGCGCTGGGCGGTGATGTCACCTGATTAGCATAACAGCATTGTAGAGGAAACGCAGGCTGTACCACGAGGGGCGCGGGGGAGGCCTGCGGGCCGCGGCCCCCCACCCACCGGCTGCCGCGGAGCCGCCGACCCCTAGGCCGGGCCCAGGGCGCGCCTGCCGCGGTGGTACCTTCCCGAACAAAGCTGCTGGAATTACAATCTTTTGTTGAGAGCCTCACGTAACGGAAAAGTCTCCGATTACTATCACAGGAAAAGAAGGCGGCCCCGGAGGGTCAGGAGCCCCGCAGGTCCCCGGCCGCGGCGGCTCATCCACTAGGCAGCCGCTGAGGAGGCCACGCGGACGGCGCACCTGGGCGCTCGGCGTCCTCAGCTCGCGGGCGCCGACCACGCGGCGGCGGGACCGTGTCGGCGGGTGAAAGTAAAACAAAGTCCCTCTGGGTTCCGGGCAGGGACACAGAGAAGGGGTCGGGGGAGCGCTGTAAGTTCAGTCTCACGGAAGCATCTTCTCAGCAAGCTTCTGCTGCCAGCACGCCATGTTAAGCGGAGGGTCTCTGGGTAACACCAGCCCCGTAACAGTAACTCGACGCAAGATTTCTGGGAGCACCGGGTTGCAAGGCATTGTGGGAGAAAGGTACACAGGTAAACACCCCCGGAATCAGTGACCTGGATGATCTGAGGAACCAGTGAGGAGATAGAAGAAATCCCGCTCAAATCCTATTGTGATTTTTAAAACGAAACCTTTCAATTTTTGAGTTCTTCAGGAATTTAAAACTCTCCTCCCTGACTTCTCCCACCAATCTCAACCCTAAATAAAATCCTCTACATAGAAAATGTCTGTGTCTGTGTTAGTTGCTCAGTCGTGTCCGACTCTTTGCGACCCCATGGGCTGTCGCCCTCCAGGCTCCTCTGTCCATGGAATTCTCCAGGCAAGAATACTTGGGTGGGTTGCCATTCCCTTCTCCAGGGGATCTTCCTGATCCAGGGATGAACCCGGGTCTCCCGCATTACAGGCAGATTCTTTACTGTCTGAGCCACCAGGGAAGCCCCCAACATAGAACAGTGATCAAAATGTGTTCTTGGAAAATAACTGACCCTAATTACCCCGCGCCCATCCATCCCCCTTTTTTTAATAACTACAGGCAGACAACAAATTACAAACTTAGGGTTTCAAGCGTGGAGCCTTGCAGCCATACTTGCTGAAGAAGGTAATTTCATTCCTAAGGGATTCCAATCTGCACTAAAGAGGTGGGCCTCCACCACAGGTTTACTTTAGTCTGCAGAGCACTTGTAATTCAAGCAACTGCATCCTATTCAAGGCTAAAGTTAAAACAAACCCAGCATCCAGCTAACTGCTCAAGTTGGAACAACGCCCATTCCTCTCACCCACACTGCTGGGTTTTTAATACATCCAGTGTCAACCTTCTTCAGCATGCTAAAGCCAGGCCCAGGATTCAAAGCTATTCCTCCTCCAAGAGGTAAAGCATTTTCTAAAGCCACTTTACTGCAGTTCAAAACACTGACAGCAAAGTGGCAAAATGTGGGATCTTGGAAGAAGCACTTGAGGATTCCCAAGACTTGAGTTTCTAGTCCTGGCCAAGCCGCTTAATCACTTATGACCTTAGAAGAAACCCTGGATTCTTTCTAAACCTCCACTGTCAGACAGGGATAATTAATGCCTACCCACAAGATTACTGAGCGAATGATGTGAAAATGCCCTTAAAGTGGTCATAGTATTCACAATTAGGAGTACGTTTTGCAAAATTGATTTTTCCCCCTATGTATCACATCAAAGCTACAGGAGGGCAGAACGGAAAATGTGCTCCTAACAGGCCCCTCTTCACTATTAAATATATTGGTGATGTGGTAAGTCTCTTAAGTGTCTAGCTATGGGTACAGAAAATGAGACTACAAAGTGCTTGCCAATTTACAACACATTTTAAATCTTTAAGCCACTTAGTGAATAGAGAATGAGTCACCACTCTTAGTCTCCTGTTCTGTTCCCTCTGATATAGCTGCTGCTGCTGCTAAGTCGCTTCAGTCGTGTCCAACTCTGTGCGACCCCACAGACGGCAGCCCAGCAGGCTCCGCCATCCCTGGGATTCTCCAGGCAAGAACACTGGAGTGAGTTGCCATTTCCTTCTCCAATGCATGAAAGTGAAAAGTGAAAGTGAAGCTGCTCAGTCGTGTCCAACTCTTAGCGATCCCATGGACTGCAGCCTACCAGGTTCCTCCATCCATGGGATTTTCCAGGCAAGAGTACTGGAGTGGGTTGCCATTGCCTTCTCCACCTCTGATACAGGGAACTAGGTAAAATAAGCTTTCTAATTAGCCAGGTTACATGTGATGTGGTGGAGGGGGCAGCTGGGACTAGTATAGCCACATCTGATCCTGAAAAGCAGACTTAGAACAAGCCAGGCAGAGTGAACATGTGTAAATATTAGAAAGGTTTTGAGGCTAGGAAAGGGTTAAATAACCCCCCAGGGGCAAGATGTGAAATGTGAGAATGTCTGGTGTGATGGGGCCAAGGAAGAAGAAAGGACCCAACCCTAATGGCTCACGTGACCACCTCTACCTCAGCAGGGAGGAGAAAGGAAACGCAGGCCAGAGGCGCTGTCTTTATTCCATGCAGTATCTCCTGGACACCAACTGTGTGCAGGGCACGCTGCCTGGTGTTTTTGGAGGCGTCAGAGATGACTGGGGCTGGTGGCCAAAGGAAATGGGACAGATACGTACGCCAGTAGTCCAAAACCAGAAGAACAGAAGGAGGGGTCGGCAGGGGACCTACTAGAGTTTCAAAGACAAGGGCACATCTACCTAGGGAGGCGGGGAGGAACAACTCCAGGAGAGACAGGCATCTGGTCAGACCGTGAAGCACAGGCAGACTCTCTACAAAATAAGATGAGGGGGAAGCCCCTCTCCTAGTTGGAGAGGAAGCAGCCCAAGTAAAGGACCAACTGCACTGTCGGAGGAACTGCACCAGCGGGAGCAATCATTCAACTTAAGCATAAGGAAGGAGGATAGGGCAAGAGGGAAACCAAGAGTCAGGCTTGGAACCACGGAGATTTGTGAACCAGAGGTGGACAGGGTCTGGGTTGGGCTGTAGGGATGATTAATTAGCAGGGTAGGGTAGGTAGAATGAATAGAAAGCAGAGAGACTGAAGGCAGCAAGGTCACTTAGGTGGTCACTGCAGTTGTCCAGGTCAAAAGGCTAGTCAGCATGTGGCAATAGGCGCAGAAAGGAATGGACTGATGCAAGAGTTAATCCACAGAACTTTGGTAACCAACTCAAGTCCTATAGGACTTCAAAGTCTTTGGGAGGTTCAAAGGTCAGGGTTGAACTTCAGACTCGGGTTTTTAGAGGTGGCCATGGCGTGCAGGGTGGGTTGAACACTTCCTTCCAGACAGGCTGCAGCTCCATGGGGTGATATGTCCAGATGCGGTCAGGAACGTAGAAACAGAGCTCAAGGCTGAAGATAAAGCCCACGTACAGAGTCAGAGTGGAGATTGCAATAGCTGAGGTCTAGGAAAGGGCATACATAAGAGGCAAGTGGCTGAGCAGAGAGTCCTGGGGAGAAGGCTGGTGTCTGGGAGGAAGGAGAAACAACAGTGGAGATACGAAGGGAGTCAGAGAGGGGAAGAGATACTCAAGCAGGAAAGGTGGCAGACAGACGGCAGCACGTGCTACAGAAAGAGCAAGGAACAGAGAACAGGTGGTCCAGTGTGTGAATTAGGTCACGGGGATAATAAGAGCCGAAGCGAGGCCACAGGGGGTTGGAGAACAAGAGGGAAGATGGAGGAGAAAAAGGTAGCTGTGGTGAAGTCAAGATGAGGGAAGAGAGCTTCAGGACTAGGAAAGGGTTATAGGGCCAGTCCGGCTGGCATGGCCTTCACTTTAACCTCGAGCTGGTGCAGGCAGGAAAAAGCCGATGGGAAACGGCTCACAGGTGTGGACAGAACACGCTGTTTTAGCCAAGAGGAGGCCCCCTTACCTTCAGAGGCCAGAGGGCCAGAGACATTCTGAGGAGGAAAGAAGGAATTTAAAGGAGCTTTCCAGGAACTTGCCCATCTCTAAGGCTCTTTAAGGTGGCTCAGATGGTAAAGACTCTGCCTGCTACGTGGGAGACCCAGGTTTGATCCCTGGGTTGGGAAGATCCCTTGGAGAAGGGAACGGCTACCCACTCCAGTATTCCTGCCTGGAAAATCCCATGGACACAGGAGACTGGCGGGCTACAGTCCACGGGGCCACAAAGAGTCGGACACGACTGAGCAACTTCACTTTCACTTTCTTTGCCCAACTTTAACTTGATAAAGCAAGAAATCAAGGGTCCAAGTCACAGTTTTATTTATAGTGACCTAAGAAAAAGAATCCTGAGGACACACCTATGGCAGAACCATGCAGCATGTGAAGGGGAACATCAGATGGGGGGTCAAAACGCTCAACAGTCTAGCTGCCCACAGAAACAGACCCTGCCATTTTGGCCTATCCCCCCTAATCTTCTCTAACTTAAAAAATTACTGTCCCTCCCCCATGCCAAGGATATCAACACATGTGGCCAGCCCTGAGGACTGGTTGTGCCTGCCTTCAGGTTGCATCAAGATTTCAAGGCATGAGAATTCCCTGGTGGTCCAGTGATTAGAACTCGGTGTTTTCACTACTGAGGGCACAGGTTCGATCCCTGGTCAGGGGGCTAAGATCCTGCAAGCCTTATGGCGCTGCCAAGAAAAAAAAAAAAAAGAAAGGTTCCAAGGTGTAATGAATGGACACAACTGGTCAAGTCAGCTATGGGACTAAAGCAACTGAAGCCCAAGTAACATGTATCTGCTATCCTTGTGATGACAGAAAGGGAAAGCCCAGTCGCTATGGTTATCTGCAGACAGCACAAATCAGAAGTGCTAGGGTGTGGTGGAAAGACTCAAGTCCACAGACAGGTACTCAGGATCACCTCAACTCCTGAGGGTCCCCCAAGGAGTTAAGTAATTGCATGGGTGCCTTACTACCCTGGACCTTGCAATCCTCGCCCCCAAATCAAACAGGTTGGAATCTATGGTCATAAAAACTCCTTCTGGTTTTAAAAGTATGAGTGATTTGGGTTCAATCTCCACATAAACTGAGTGGCCATAATAACAACAACATCAAATTATTATAGCACCTTGTAGCCTTCACATGCATTTTCTCAAGTAAGGTAGGTATGGTGTCCATTTTGCAGACAAAGGAACTAAGGTTCAGAGAGATATAATGGGCCCAGGGCCCACAGGTGCTGAGTCAGAGCCACATCTGGACAGGAGACCTACTGGTCTGGCGCTGTTTCTCCTAGGTATTCAGAGTGTAATATCAGCTTACTAATGGTGTCTACACTTGTCAGAAAAATCCTGTTGTTGCTGTTTAGTTGCTAAGTCATGTTCAACTCTTTGCGACCCCATAAATTGTAGCCTGCCAGGCTCCTCTGTCCATGGGATTTCCCAGGCAAGAATACTGGAGTGGGTTCCATTTCCTCCTCTGGGAGATCTTCCCAACTGAGGGAATGAACTTGCGTCTCCTGCATTGGCAGGTGGATCTTTACTGCTGAGCCATGGGGGAAGCCCTAAGACTCTGGAAAATGGTGTTAAGGTGAGCCTAAAACCTAAGACAGCCTCCACACACCTAGACAACATTCAGTTTGGGTCAGGATCAGGCACATTCTCTGCTGGTTCACACAGAAGTTGCCACTTCGAGGGTCCTCTTGTTGTGAACAGGTTTTGTTTGGTCTTGTTTTTCTTCCTTTTCTCAAAATCAGTGGACCTGTAACTAACATTCTGTATGATTTAGCATGGAGCATGTGAGAACACTAAGGCGGGTGAGATTAAACCTCTGTTTGTGCCAAAAGGCTTTACATAGTCTGGGAGGTCAAAAGGAAAAAAAAAGGAATGCTTTTCCTGCATCACAGCAAGCTTGACAGGGTAAACTACAGGGTGTTCATTTCCTGAACATCTAAACATTAGCAAGATTGAAATGTCTGGGAAGGATGGCCAAAATGCTAAGCTGTGATGGGATCTGTACACATTCAAGGACTTGAAAAGCCAACCCAAAGAGCTGGGAAAGAAGTTGTAGGAACAGGGAGTGACAGAAAACAACAAGGTTTCACACACAAACTGTTTTGCCAAATTCTCTGCCACTTTCTTCTGTGGTTTCCAGATCTGTCTTTCGTGTTCATTACTGTCAAATCTCTTGACAGTTGGACAACCACAGCCAATTTCTCCCAAGCGTTTCTTTACAGGAAACCAAAATACTACTACAAAAATAATCCTCTTCCAAGCGTGTGGCCAGACAGACCAGCGAGCTCCCAATCATGCTACTGCATTTATGCTCTGTGAGGTTGAAGCTTATATTATCTTTCTGTCTCATCTGCCAGATTCTGAGTCTGTCTTACCTCTCTGGTCCAGCCACTCCCTCCTCCAGGAGCCTCCTGCCCACCACCTCCAGTTTTCATTCTCCTTCTATTTCCATACATAATGCCTGGAGAGCCTCCCACACAATAACTACCTATTACCGCTGCCCTTACTCCCCACAGCCTGCTCAGCAAGCAGCTGCTCTCAGGAAAAAAAAAAAAAAAAAAAAAACCCATCCCTTTCTCAGTTGAAAAGGTCTCACTTAGAAGAAAATTCAACCAACCAACCAAGCATGCAACCATAATCCAGCCAAAACCCCAAAACAAGAAATTATCTGAAACCTCCTCTTCCCACCCCAAAGAGCAATTCTCACAAAGTCCCACTGGCAGACACATCTGTGACACTGGCATTTCTGTGCCATCGCTCCCTGCCTGCCAGCCTCTCCAGAATGTCTCCATTTTCAGGGCCTGGGCAGCTGGAAGCAGTCAGCAGCACTTCCCCTTCCCTCACAACCCACTCCTGGATTAGGGCTGAGACCACCCCCACATTTACCCCTGGAGCACTGCCCACTGAGGGTCTGGGTCAGGGCTTGGAAATGCAAAGCTAGAGGAGGGAAAGTGGTTAAAGACAGACTTGGAATCTAGGCAGTTGGCTCTGCCACTTTCTAACTGTTGTGATTCTCTGAGCCTGAAAAACTGGCACAAAAATGGTACCAACCTCACTGAGTGAGTATAATTGAGTGAGTTAAATGTTTAGAGATCTTAGCGCCATCTTAATAGCTATGAGTAATAGTCTTTAAACATCTCATGGAGGATATCTCAAAACTAATTCTGCCCCACCTCTTCACCAAGAAGGCCCCCAGCTGGAGGATGCTGCAGGTTCCACGTGGAATCACTGTCCTTGGGCTACGAAACCCTTTGGATGTGGGGACAAGGGCAATTTGGAAGAGCAAGACCAGTCCTCCACCTGGGAAGTACTCACAAACCCCATTCCCTTTTCTTTAACTCACCCTATTATGCACTGGGAAAGGCATATTCAAAATCATATTTTATAGTCAAAGTAATAATATCTCAGAGATAGCAAGAACACAGTACTCACTGTAAAACAAGTTACAAAAGGCCTATGTTTTTAGAAAGGCCAATGTTCATCTGAGGTGGGGCTGATGCTTCCTGGGTGGTGCAGTGGTCAAGAACCCACCTGCCAATGCAGGAGTCGCAAGACATGTGGGTTCGATCCCTAGGTTGGGAAGATCTCCTGGAGAAGGAAATGGCAACCCACCCCAGTATTCTCACCTGGAAAATTCCGTGGATAGAGGAGCCTGGCAAGCTACAGTCCATGGAGTCACAAAGAGTTGGACACGAGTGAGCACACATGTACATCAGATATGATACCTCAAGACCAACAGTAACTAGAACAAAGATTAAAGGGAGGGCTAAAGGTATTTTGCATCCACAACAATTGCTGTCTCTGTGCCTTGAAGATGATAGATGGATGGATGGATGGATGGATGGATGGATCTCTCTCTTTACACACACACACCTCACTCACCCCTCCCACAAAATCATCTAGTTATATATGGCTGAAATAAGAGGGCAAACCTAATTTTTATTTATATCCTTTTCCTGTTTCTTGTTTCACTGGTCACAGCAGAACTGAATACAAAGGACCGACATCTCTGCTGAGAAGGAGAAAAAATGGCAAGTTACACTCAGTAACAAGCACCCAAGGTCCCAGAGAAGGAAGGAATGCAGTTTATTGAATCCTCTAGCCCAGCCAAAACTAATCCTGCATTCTTATCTCGTCTGTTATCTGTACATGCAAAGCTTTCCCATACAGGCAAAAGAATGCCCCAGTCCAGAGGCCCCACCTTTGGCAAACAGGTGTTGCTATGCCTGTGAATATACAACACCAGGCAGAGCCAAGGCTCCTGCACACAGGTAGAGTGGTTCAAAGGAAAGAACATCTGAGGAATGCAGTTGGGGCCAGGCCTGCTCTTGCCCAGGATTTCTGGTTCTGCTCCCCACCTCCAAGTTGGAGGGGAAAGGCTGACACACAGGTGTTCAGAGCCATCAGGCCAGCGTTTCACAAAGGGGCAGATGGGACAGTGACAAGACACTGCTTCCTGGTGGCACAACTCATGGGAAAGACCCGGGAAAAGAGGAAATATAAATCTGTTCTTTGTGAAAATAGGCCTTTGGACCCTGCCCACCGGTATTCACACCCAGTTTATCTTTTCCAGGAGCTTAACACAGACCAGGCTGTAATAAGATGAACAGAGCAGAGCAGGCTGAACAGGCACCTGGAGAGGAAAGGAGGAAAAGGGAGTGGGGGGTGCAAACTTCATTTAAGACATAGGCCCTGCCCCTCCTGGTCTGGGGAGCGCAAAAGCCAACCCCTCCAGCAAGTTCTCGGCCCCCTATGTCCTCAGCTCTGGCCTTTGGAGGGACCTACAGCGTTACAAGTGATTTCTTCTCTGCAGGCACTTTCAGCCTAGTGGAGGAAACAGAACACACACATACACACACAAATGCAAACATGTAGTAATGTGTAACAGTGAGGTTAGTGACAGTCACAGTGAGGACCACTCTGAATGGATCAACAACAGTACTTTTCTCCCTGGCTGAGAAAAGAACAGAGCAGAGCGGGGTTCCTTCCACCCAAAGGCTCTCTGTTGCCACACCATCCTGTCGGCAGTTTTAATGTGGCTTCTCACCAAATCTCTGCCAATGTGTGCCATACGAACATGAGTGTAAGTGTGTTTATTAATTGTAGGGGGAGGGGGGTGCAGAAACGTGATTTCTTGCTCTTGGAAAAACAGGCCCCGATAACCCAGTTGCAGGTCCATGGAACAGTGCTCACAGCCCCAGCATGATGAAGCGTGAAATACTTTAAAAGAGCAGTCATTCTTCATCCTCAGCACCTGAGCCTCTACCGATCCCTCAAGGAGATAGCACAGCCTCCTTCCCACAGGGCCTGGTCAGGCAGCCACCCACTGGGCACAGGCCCTGAATAATTCATGGTCCGCCCAGTCACTCAGCAGTGCCAAGGCCCGCCAGCTGCCATTAACTGGGAGGCAGGCTCCAGGCCTAACGTGAAAGAATGAAATACTATCAACTACCTCGGAGACCTTTACAGGAACTGACAATCCTTCCCCATGCTCCTTTTCTCCCCAAGTGAAACCATGTACTTTTCCACCAGATCAAAGTGTAGCTGACTTTTACTCTAAGGAGGACAGAGTCCCAAGTATAGATGGTGTGGAGTGGTGGGGGAGCGACATCCTCAAACGAGCACTCGGTCAGGGTGTCCTTACCCTGCTCGGCATGCTGAGATGCATAGGTAAAGGGCCAGACGCTGTGCCTGACACCAGAGAGATTCTCCATAAATGTCAGTCTGCTCCAGCCAGACCAGTCCCTGCCCCACCACCTGTCTCAGGCTTTCCCATCTCCATGCCTCCAGTCCTGGCGCTCCCCTCTCCTCTCCCTCTGTCTGCAGTCCACCCATCCTTCAAACCCAGCTCAAAACTTCCCCCCTCCAGGAAGGCTTCCCAGACTATCCTAACTGGGGTTCCGGCTCTTTCTCAGAAACCCTACACCCGCACTGTCAGCCCCCCTTGTCTGGCACCTTTCGTGAGCTGCCGATGCCCTAGAGTACTGCTTATCTCTTCCTAGGCACCAGTCTTATCTACCTAATTAAAATAATGGAGAGTGCACCAGCTATAGAGAAGTGAAAAGTGGGCTGCAGTCTTAGCTGCTGACGCTGACCAGCCTTACTGACCCTGACCAGCCTTGCTGACCCGACTCAAGTCCCTTGGCTGCTCACAGTGTTCTCCCTAAAAACCAAGGGATCTGAAGCAGCAAATCTACAACGCTTTTGGAAATACATCATGATCTGTTTTAGGGAAGTTGCAAGTCTTATATAACCTTCACTCCACACCTAGTCCAGTATCCTCTAAGAAACAACTGTTCAAAAGTGATATAGCCATGTCAGAAGCCTGAACACAGAACAGAGCCAGGGCTCTGTGAAGGGAATTGCCACTCAACGGTGAACCGCAGGGCCTGTCCACCTTATGTAACACTTCCTTGTCCATACCTTAATCTTTCACAAGAGGATGAGAGCTAGAGCTCCAAACAGGGGTCAAAAAGGTCATTCTCAAAATTCACCCATCTGAGCCAACCTTCTTTATAGAGAAGGAAAATGAGGCCCAGAACAGCATGCCCAGAGACGGGGTAGTTACTGCACCCCAGCAATCAGAAAGCATGCCTTCTGAATCTTTGCTGCTCTTTCATTTCCAAGGAAAACCTGAAGGTATCAGGGGCTGAGGACAAAGGCAGTGGCACACATTTCTTGTGCCTTGTGGTCAGGGAAGTGGGTCCAGGGCTTGAAATCAGAAAAAGGGCACCCTCATCCCCTCTCCTACCTCCCTTCCAGCATCCAACCTGCCTCCTGTCCAGCATCCAACACCAAGCCTATGGAGCCTACATACAGGCTGGTACTAGGTGGCAGATGGCCTGTATCTTTCCAAGTATTCTCTGATATCCAACTTGTACCAGCAGAGAGACAAGGAGGCCCTGGACTATGGTACTGGCCTCTTTGATACCACCCTCCCAGCCTAGTAGAGACCCGGACTCACAGTCAGCTACCAGAAACCTGAATCCCAAGGCCTGTTGTGCAGAGACTCCCTTCTCTCAGTTTTCTTCACTGGACTTTCCTCTATTGCTCTTATGATGTTCAAGGGGAACAGTTTACTCAGGAGGAATTTTTTTTTTTAATCTGACCAATGGATTTTTGCACTATAGCCAGCACTTCAATGACAGGTAAAGAATGAGAGAGAGGAGAGAGACTAGGTTCTTTTCTAAAACCTGCTATGCTCACTTATAACCACCTCTCCACTCATCTTTTGCTACCATTTCTATCACCCTTTTAAATTACCATCTACCAGGAAAACCAGGCATTGTGACGATGATGGTATCTTTTTTCCATTGCACCTTTAACTTAATAACAATAAAAGCTTCAATAAAGGATTGGTAGAAACTGGAACCCTTGTGTACTGCTAATGGGAGTGTAAAATGGTGCAGCTGCTATGGAAAAGAGTATGATCGCTTCTCAAAGAATTAAAAATAGAATTACAGATGATCCAGAAATCTCAATTCTGGGTGTACCCAAGACAACTGAAAGCAGAATCTCAAAGTGATATCTGCACACCCATGTTCACTGCAGCCAAGAGGTGGAAGTAATCCAAATGTCTATGAATGAGTGAATGGATAAAGAAAATGTGGTATATAAATACAATGGGATACTATTCAGCCTTAAAAAAGAAGGAAATCCTGTCACATGTTTCAACATGGATGAACCCTGAGGACATTATGCTATCATTACAAGGACATTATGCAATAAGCCAGTCATAAAAAGACGGGTACTTACAGTACATGGAACTCTGCTCAATGTTATGTGGCAGCCTGGATGGGAGAGGAGTTCGGAGGTGAATGGATACATGTATACGTATGACTGAGTCCCTTCACTATTCACCTGAAACTATCATGACATTGTCAATCACCTATACCCCAATACAAAATTAAAAAGTTAAAAATAAAAGATGGGTATTGTATGATTCCACTTACATGAGGTATCAGTTCAGTTCAGTTCAGTCACTCAGTCATGTCCAACTCTTTGCGACCCCATGAACCGCAGCATTCCAGGCCTCCCTGTCCATCACTAACTCCCTAAGTCCACCCAAACCCATGTCCATCAAGTCGGTGATGCCATCCAGCCATCTCATCCTCTGTTGTCCCCTTCTCCTCCTGCCCTCAATCTTTCCCAGCATCAGGGTCTTTTCCAATGAGTCAGCTCTTCGCATCAGGTGGCCAAAGTATTGGGAGTTTCAGCTTCAACATCAGTCCTTCCAATGAACACCCAGGACTGATCTCCTTTAGGATGGACTGGTTGGATCTCCTTGCAGTCCAAGGGACTTTCAAGAGTCTTCTCCAGCAGTCAAACTCAAGGAAACAGAAAGTAGGATGGAGGTCGCCAGGAGTTGGGGGAGGGGGAACCTGGAAGCTGTTGTTTAACAGGAATAGAGTTTCAGTTTTGCAAGATAAAAATGTTCTAGAAATTTGCTGCAAGACAATGTCAATACAGTTAACACTACTGAACTGTCCACTTAAAAATGGTTAACATGATAAATTCTATGTAATGAGTTTTTTAATTACAATTAAAAATAAAATTAAAAAGGTTTGGTACAGTCTCAGGGGGAATCCACTACTGGACATGGCTATAAAAGCAGATCTAACGCCAAGTTTCGTGCCTATGTCTCTAAACTTGAACAAAACGTTCTCAAATGCTATCAACCAACACACTGATTCCTTCAAGTCCTCTCTTTAACCCTTAAGAAGGAAAAAAGGAAAAAACTGAATGGGAATTCAGCCAACTCCCATTTTTACAAAAGTCCCAATAAATTACTTATTGACTCCAAATTGCCTCCAAGCCTCATGTCTGTGTACAAAGTGCTCCAGAGTCACTTCCATTTACCCCAGTTACCCCTAATGTCAGGCCTTCTGATCTCTACATGCCCAACTTTCATGAAAGTGTTAAAAAATTATTTTTTCAGTCAGCCTCTTTGAGGTCAAATCCCCAAATCACAAATTTGTAATAGCAGTTTTTGGTACGTTAGGAAGAATCAGTGGAAACACATCATAGTTAAGCAGGCATGCACACACCTACACAATCTGGGTGTGGGTACAGGTGTGGGTGAGTGTCTCCATGAGCAGGCCCACAGGTGCACAGGATCACCTTGGTAGATATTAAACAGAAATGCTTTCCATACTCCTAAGGTTTTGTGATACTCCATCATCAACTCTCCTGAAATATTCAGACTCACTGATACCCTCTTAGTGTGGGTACATCCATAGTTTTCTGTCAAGAATAATTTTCATGTAAAAAGGGCCCATGAAGCAATGGATCACAGCTCTGACTGATCAAAGTGTCCTCCATCCTGCCTATGTAAGATTATGGAAGGGCAAATGGCAAAAATCATTACATAGAAGAAGGTCCTGTAATTTGAAATGATTATACTCAAAGTCTTGTTAACACTCTTTAAGAGCCAGCATTTCTGACTCATCAAACATAAAAAGTTTACAAAAAATTAACAAGAGACTAGGACTTGAGTCAGAGTCACATGGCATTTGGTATTTCCTGGTGAAGGACAAAGGTTGCTATCATCACCATACACAGTCTACATTTCACTGTGTACACAGAAACCACTGGGAAAAGAGGCCCTAACTCACCCTGGCAACCACAGGAAAGCAGTCTGCTAACTCTTCAGGAGCCCACACACACCCTTGGAGGCCTATTATTGTTGTTCAGTCACTAAATTGTGTCTCTTTGTGACCCCATGGACTGCAGCATGCCAGGCTTCCCTGTCTCTCACTGTCTCCTAGAGTTTGCTCAAACTCATGTCCATTGAGTCGGTGATGGCATCCAACCATCTCATCCTCTGTCACCCCCTTCTCCTCCTGCCCTCAATCTTTCCCAGCATCAGGGTCTTTTCCAATGAGTTGCCTCTTCACATTTTGGCTCTTTGGCCACATCAGGTGGCCAAAGTATTGGAGCTTCAGCTTCAGCCTCAGTCCTTCCAATGAATATTCAGGGTTGATTTCCTTTACGATTGACTGGTTTGATCTCCAAGGGACTCTTCAAGAGTCTTCTCCAGCACCACATGCCTATGGAGGCCTAAGGACCTTAGTATATCTAACCACTCCACTTCCTTGTTTTTCAAATGAGGACAGTGAAGCTGAGAGAGGCTAAATGATTTCTCTAAAGTCTCAACTAGCCAAGCCCAGCAGCATCCCAATCTCTGGACTGCAGTAACAGTATGACAGCAGCACTTTCGTCAATGCCATAAACAGCTTTGGGACCTAAAAAAAATTTTCCCTAGACTTCAATGCCCATCTTTAATATCTGGCTTTTCTATAACAGTAGAAGAGCTGTGGGGCAGTAGGTATTTAAATAAAGTGCCCAGTTAGTATTTGTCACTTTGCAGGATCCTAAGATACCTTTACTAATTTAATTTCATCCTTCCTTATATAAAACTTACCACTTTTCAAAAGATGTTTTCCAACTTGTTTCTATAACCTACCAATAGTCATATCTAGGATATATTTTATACCTCCATACCTTATAAGGTAATTCATACCATGTACCTTTTTAGTATACTACTTAACACAAATGTTTGATCTTTAAAAAAAAAAAAATAGGTCACTTAGGTCTCCCTTTTAAAACTGGTCACACTTCTGTTGTGCTTGACAATCAGAAGAAAGAATGCTATAAAATGTCTGATTCTTTATTCAGCTTTCCTATTAAACATAGGTGATGTTTGGCTCTATCAGGATAGTTTTTAAAGTCAGCTTAATCACCACTGATGTCACAAATGAGTATTCATTACTTTCAAAAAAAAAAAATCTAAAAGCTTTGTTCTAATATCTGTTCCTCCAGCAGTTCTAATCTTCTAAGTTTACTCAAGGTATCTCAAAGTCTTACTCATAATTCTCTGACATGGGGTAATCACAGGGAGAGGTACAATATTCTTTTTTCCATGAATTAAAGGGTGTTCAGAGGCCGACAAATACTTATGGTAAGGAGGACAATTTCCAAGGGAGTTAGAGAAGCGGGGTCACAGATAGGCATCAGAGGCTTTCAATTACTGCCCTGATTTATACCACCGCTAAAGCAGGCAGGCTGGGCAAATAACAACCTAATTCAGAAAATCTCAGACTGAAATCTGTGAAACAGAGGCTAATGCCTCCTACTGAAGACTGCTCTTAATATTATAGTAATATTTTTATAATCTTGCCCAAGATGAAAGTGATACACAAATTTTAAGTATTACAAATAATCCCCCTGAAAATCTAGCAATATTTCTTCTTTACTATCCCCTGATACCAAACTACAGCTGTCTCAACAAGAGGGAACAGGGCCCTAAAGCTAATAACCCCCACAGAGGACCAACCCTCTCCCAGCAAGTGCAGGCAACTTGACTTGGATGTTCTTTTTTTTTTTTTTGGCTGTGCTGCATGTGGAACCTTAGTTCCCTAGCCAGGGATTGAACCTATGCCCTCTGCATTGGAAGGCAGAGCTATCCAGTCTTCCCTGGATAGCTAGGGAAGTCCCTCGACTTGGATGTTCTATGCTAAGCTCTTCTGTCTCCCTCCGAGAAACACGAGTCTCCCACTTACATCTCCATCCCTCCCGCTCCCTCCAATCTTGGCTATTCGCAGAGAAAAAAAAAATTTTTTCTCAACCTCCACTCCAAGAAAGGCTTTAAAATAGTTTTTATGACACGTTTTCCCTAAATCATTCTCTCAATAAACATTTAGGGTTCTGATCATTGTAATGTGCACTGAGTGCAAAAACCCCAAAATAGGAAAATGCAGCAAGAGAAGACACAAATGTGAAGAACATCTTAAGAGTTTTTTTAAATTAAAAAAACGAGGCTTTTCCAATCCCCCCCCACACACACACACACTCCCAGGAGAAGGCCTGGAGTCACAAATGCCTGTGAACACCACAGCACAAAAGGCCATAGGTCAGCCCCGTCTTTAGGCCATCAGACATATGCCCATGTTCCTGCTTTTCCACCTGACTTCTGATCCACCCACCGTGCATTCATGTATCATTTCTCAATATGGAAGGCCTCCTTGCAGGAGGAGAGAGGAGCCTTCTCTTCACAAGACTGATCTTCCAAATGTGTGTGTCTCTTAGTTGCTCAGTTGTGTCCAGCTCTTTGCAATCCCACGGACTGTAGCCCCCAGACTCCTTTGTCCATGGAATTCTCCAGGCAAGAATACTGGAGTGGGTTGCCATGCCCTTCTTCCTAATGCAGTGTTATAATTAGCAGTCCCTACCGCATGCCTACCGTGTATAGACGCTGAGCTCAGCACCTTCCATGTTAAAGTTCTCTCAACAGTCCCATAGGGAGGATATTATGGTTCTCATCCTATAGAAGTAACTTTGCCCGCTACCTTACAGCTGGTAAGCGGCAGAATAGGCATTTAATCCCAGGCTCGAGGCCTCGAAAGCCACTCTCCTTTCTTAGCATCAGACCTGAGATGGACAGTCCTGGATGCCTGAATTCAAACCTAGGAATAGCCAGGTGCTCAGGCCCTAAGAGGACCTGCGCATGGGTGTGTGGGGAAGCAGATGAGAGAGCCCTGGGGCCCATATGGTTCCCAAAAGCCAGGGAGAATGCAAGCTAAGGAAAATACAATATAGTCCTGAAAACTGGAGGCCATGGGATAGAGCAAAAACAAATAAAAATTAACAGTGACCTGCCTTGCATATTTGTGACCAAAATACCCCACACAACTCTGAAGATACCCCAGCTTCTGGCGCCCAGAGGAAACAACTTAGCATGAGGCTGCATATAACCAGAATCAAGCTCCCACTCCTCCAGCTGCCCTTTCCCACCCACTCCCCCCAACAGTCCACTGGAGAGCAAGGCCTAGAGATTCAGTTTAAGTCCTTGCTTTCTCAAACCCTTGGCCATCACCCCAGTTTCAGGGCCTCCTCCTCACCTCCAGACAAACAGGACAGTCGCCTTAAATGGCTTCCCTCCATCTAGCTGTTCTCCTTGGCCTTCCTCCATGGTGTCCCCAGGAGGGCTTAAGTCCCACCTACCAGTGTTCTCAGGTTAAGTCACTAGAAGGTTCAGGATCCCTGGGGCTAAAAAAACGAGGTGAGGCCATTCTGTTTCACGCAGAGTGGCTCCAGGCTTGCCATTTTACATACTGAAATAACAAATATGATTCTACTTAAAAATAAAAACTCTCCTGAACTCAAGTGTAGAAAACCACTAGCTTGAAGGATGAAGGACTGAACTCCTTGGCGTGACGTTCAAGGCCCTCCTCATTTACTCTTATGGCTCTCGCTTGAGCTCCTTCTCACTTCTGGTGGCTCCCCGAGGGAGCTGGGCACCGTCGTGCCATTCAGGGCACCACCTGCTCACCCTGAAACTCTGTTGCATCTACTGACACTGCCTCTCCTCTGCGAGAACTACAGAAAATCTTTACTGCTGACCACAGGCTTGTTTCCATTTCCTCGTCTATCTCTATACAGTTGACCCTTGAACAACATGGGTCTGAATTGTGCAGGTCCACTTATACATGGATTTCTTTCAACAGTAGATGCTACAGTGCTACATGATTCGTGGTTGGCTGAATCCAGCAGATGCAAAACCACACATACAGAGGAACCACGATACAGAAGGCTGACTGTAAAGTTACACCCAGATTTTCTACTGCATGGAGGGTCGGCATCACTAACCCCTGCATTGTTGAAGGATCAATTGTATTTCTAATGCTATTCTCAGTGCCTGGCACATAATGGATGCTCAATAGCTATTTCATTCATGAGTGAGTGAATGAAACAAAACATGAAATAATCACTCTAATCATCGTGATTCATAAAGCTTCAAAACAGGGACCACGCAGATGTACTTTCAAATAAACCTGTTACCACAGAATCTTCCAACACTTGTTTGTTATAAACTCTAACTAACTAGGATATCAATACTAGCATTAAAAAAGAGGAACTGAAAATATCAGAGCAATGCATGAAATACATGTAAACACTATTTCGCAAAATTCAAATGTGGGTGGACACACACATATACCCATATATAGTCCCTTAGGATGGTTCAACTCGATTTTGCAAAAGCAATATGCATTTGGTAGAAACCATACTTCAATCTGTGAATTTTGATCTTTTCCCAGAATAACAGTCTGCATTATGATACTGTCTAATGATGCTGAGCAGCAGCTCCAGTCAGCCAGATGATCAAGAGGGTAAATAACCAAGAGGGTAAATACACTTATAGCCCTTCTGGTTTTCACTTTTAGTATACCATACACTATATATTACATGAGATAGACAACACTTTATTATAAAATGGGCTTTATTAGATTCAGACTAATATTAAGTGGTTCTGAGCACATTTAAGATAGGCTAGGCTAAGCTATAGTGCTCGGCAGGTTAGGTGTATTAAATGCATTTTTAACTTGTGACATTTTCAACTTGCTGATGGGTTTATCAGGACATAACCTCATTGAAGATCTGGACATAAATTTATGTGCATACTGGACTGCTACAAAAATTCATTTCTTACTGATTATTTCCCTCAAAATTTTTGTTTCAAAATCTTAAGTCAGTTATAGGTTAGATCAATGTGATTACTCTAAGGTTCTCCATTCAGTTTTAAAAACATAGAAACTACATGCTTCATGATAAAATTGAGTTCAGATAATAATGGTGTTGAGTGTGCCAATTAAAATGGCTCCCTGAATGTGAAAGAGTTAAAAAGAAAAAAAAAAAAACCTACATGTGGGCACACATGAGGATTATGGCTGATTAAATACACAAAGAAGGCACAAGCACACCTGCTAATTCAGTGCCAGGGGCTTGGGGTTTCAAATTAGTATCAAGTGCCTCCTCCAGCGCGGCCTCCTCTCCATCCTGTATTTCTCAAGGCAGTCTTAAAATACTTCTCCATTATTTACAAGCATCCTACTAACATGGGCTTTCCCTCATATGCTTGGAGGCAGTTCCAGGGATGGTGTGCTCGGGGCAAATCGGGAGGCATACACTGATCCTCTGCAGAGTGACCAGTTCCAGATACAAAAGTCTGTATCTTCACTGCAGAGTCACACAGAGGGTAACAGATTTCATCTCTAATCTTATTTCTCCAACATCAGTATATAACACAGCTTTGGGACTATCAATCCATGGAACCATCAAACCCACATACTGGCTAAAGGAAAGGTAAAACTGACCGCAGTGGGGGGCCAAGCTGGCTAAATGACAGGCCGCTAGCCCTGTGGATTTAGAAAGTTACTAGATTGTTTCTGTTGTTGCTAACCATAGAAAAAAAGGCTTAAATTACACAACAGTGAAAACAACCCCCATGACAACAGCACTCGAGTCTACTTGGAGCCTAGTTGGGGGGACAGAGGAGTGGTCCTTGGCTGTCGCAGCAAAAGTGAAGTCGCTCAGTTGTGTCCGACTCTTTTTGATCCCATGGACTATAGACTACCAGGGTCCTCCATCCGTGGGATTTTCCAGGCAAGAATACTGGAGTGGGTTGCCATTTTCTTCTCCAGGGGATCTTCCCAATCCGGGGATCGAACCTGGGTCTCCCGCATTGTGGGCAGATGCTTTACCATCTGAGCCACTGCAGCAAAATGGGAGGTAATCTAGGAGCCATACACTACAATGATAGCATTCCCTTCTCTGTCATGCATGTTCACCACATTTGCCAAATTCCCTATGTCCTTAAAGTCAGGATACAGTATTCCAGGAGGAAAACTGTGGCTGACATACAAATTTGTGATGAACCATTAAACTATCAAACACCAGTTGCTGGCACCCACTTGAGGTTAACAATAACACACAGGAGAACACAGGCAAACTTCAGGCCCATCCAGGAATGCCTGCCTCTTTAGAGATGCCCCCCATTAAGCATCTATGGTATCCCAGAAACATGGAAGAAAGAGAGGCAAAGAGGGAAGAGGTCCAAAAACACTGCAGTGATCTGAAGGAGGAGCAGACAAAACAAGAAATCTTCAGCTTTAGCTCTTCTGGCCAAAAAACAAATAAACAGACAAAAAAAACCTAGGGGCAGACCTGTGCAGCACAAAAGGAGGCAGGGGCCACATTGACAGCATCATAGAAGAATGTCTGATCCACCGTATAATGGTCTGTACCAGCTTCCAGACAATGCCCCAAACCCCCAGAAGCCTCACTGTCAATTAACAATGAAGTAGGGAGATAAGATCCTGCAAGGACAGAAGTCTAAAGCAATACTCTTTGGTGGGGGAAGACTAAACTCCCAATTCTAACAAGTGACTGGTCCTGCTACTGTTCACAATAATTTACATGGAAAATATTTCAAACTTTTAGAGTACGACAGTTGCCCTGTAAGAGAGTGCCATTCCAGATTTTTTCCCAGAATGGTGGCATTAAGCACAACATCAGCATGTTCCTCACCAACATGGAATCTGTTTTGAGGAAATGGACTGTATAAAACAGTCATCAAGACATATATCAAACTTTTGAAAGAATTATCTTTAGGAATAGAGACAGGCTTGGGGGAGGGGAACATTCACTGTCTACTTCCATAGAGTTTGGATTTTCTTCTTTTTTTTTTTTTACAGTGCACACATTGTAATATATGATATACAATGCAATATTAATATTTTATAATAAATTTTAAGCTAAAAGTCTTAAATACATAGAACTAATTTTTCAATGGGTATTACAGAAATTAGGGAGAAATTTTCCCCAATGAAGTGACACTTAGTAGTTCTGACCATGAACTGGTTCTTCAGCCCAACAAGCAGAAGTATTAACATGATCGCATTCTGACTTGTGCAAAGAATGTTGAAAAAATATGACGCATTGTTACTATCTTTGAGGACTTTTTAGCAATCAGCCAGAGAGACAAAGCACAGATACATCCACCTTAAGCACACACACAAAATTAGTAAGACTCAGGCTGGAGCACTGCTGAGAGCTTGGGATTCCCAAGACTTAAGAGGGTGACCCAAATGGTAATGTGAAATGCAGGGAGTGCCTGGGGACCTGGCAAATGGCCCATCATCTCCCTGACTTCAGCCATCTGTTTCTTACAATGCCTACAGACACAATCATGTGGCTAATAAAGCCATTTCACATACACGTTCAAAAAATCAAAGGACTCTGAAGAAATTTAAATGTGTGTGGCAAAATTTTTATCAGCCTCACCCAGTAACACATCACTACCTTAGGGTTCTAAAAATTCACAGGTATACAGAAAAGAGATCAAAACTTCCCTTGAAAATTAAATAATGATAATCTGAAATCAGAATCGTGGAAAACGAGTATGTTTATCGATCAGAAAATGGAGACTAAGATTCAGGTTTTGGGAAACTGTGACACCTTTATATAACAGTCCCATGTACTGACTGTCTTATATAGCCTATTTCCCCAAAATAGAAAACACATTGGTAAGGAACATGCTAATGTACTTACATCACTATACTGCTAAGAAATCTAGAGTGACATGCTATTACCAGGCACCTGTCACACTCTTCTGGTCACTGAGGCCCCAAAAGAAAAGACGGTCTAGACTGTTTCCAAGTCACTAAATCGCCAAGCAAATTCACAAGTTAACTTAGGTACAAACGGAACAGCTTACTCTAATAAGGCACACTCTAAAGACTGACACACTAATGTTCATTTCTCTATATTTTTTCAAAGGTACTAAAGAAAGCTGTTGAGTCTTCCCTGGTGGCTCAGACAGTAAGGAAGCTACCTACAATGCAGGAGACCTGGGTTCGACCCCTGGGTCAGGAAGACTCCTTGGAGAAGGGAATGGCTACCCACTCCAGTATTCTTGCCTGGAAAATCCCATGGGCACAGGAACCTGTATGGGCTACAGTCCATGGGTTGCAAAGAGTCGGACATGACTAAGCAACTAACAAAAAGGAAGCTATAAGGTTACTGGTTGCTTTGTTTTAAAGAAGCAGTTAGTCAATGGGGAAAGTCACCGTGCCATTTTATAAAATAGTTTTATCTCTAAATCAAGAACATCAATCTATCCGAAAACAGGCCATGAGCATCTACTGTTATGCACTGCTACCTGCCCAGCACCCACCCGCTTTTGTAGGAAGAGCTCCATGTGGTTCCAGGGAGAGCTACCATGTTCTTACATCCCTCTGCACCCTCACATCACAGTTCACCCATTCAGGAGTTACCCCTTGATCAAAGTCTAGTAAATTACAGCCTCCTTATCAAACAGCCACGAATGTTTCCAATTGAAACTAGGAAAATGAGGCAAAGTTCAGGGGCACATGGCAGCCACATTCCCTGCTACATGGAAGACCACCTGCAGGAGCAGAAATAGAAGCTAAAATCAAGAGACTGAGGGATAGAAACCCTTACTTTCTGTTGTTCTGGAGCCTGTCTGCACCTTGCCTTCTCTCCTGATTGGCTCTTTGGCTCTTCCCTTAGTCACACAAAATATACCAGTATCTTTCTCCCAAAGTCCTAACATAAAGTGTCTTCCCCTACCACACCACAATTCTGCATGAGAAATGCCAACCACAGCCTCCAACTGCCAGCTAAATTCTAAGCCATGGATGGAGCTTCCTACTCTTCACCAGCGTTCTGGATACCGCTCCTAAAGGTAGTCATTTGTAAGTAATCAGTTAGTCGTGCTGCTGCTGCTGCTGCTGCTAAGTCACTTCAGTCGTATCTGACTCTGTGCGACCCCATAGACGGCAGCCCACCAGGCTCCCCCTGTCCCTGGGATTCTCCAGGCAAGAATACTGGAGTGGGTTGCCATTTCCTTCTCCAATGCATGAAAATGGAAAGTGAAAGTGAAATCGCTCAGTCGTGTCCGACTCGTAGCGACCCCATGGACTGCAGCCTACCAGGCTCCTCAGTCCATGGGATTGTCCAGGCAAGAGTACTGGAGTGGGGTCAGTTGGTCATGACCTGGTATAAAAAGATTCTCTGGGCCAACTGGAGCCCCATCTCCATTCTCAACCTCACAGAGATGTGGACTAGAGAAGCCAGGATATTGAGTCATTTAGCAATGAGGTCAGAACAGAAAAGACTGGGAGGAGGTAGAGTTGGAACTACAACACACCACAGCCACGTGTGAGCTGACATATGGTGAGCAGACACCAGCACTATGCACAGGGAACCCATCAGTGAGGCGCCCACCCCACCTGAAAGATGAAGATCACATCCATCCCTACCGCAGCCTCAGTCACGAACAAATTGCTGGGTCTCCCGAGCTGGAAGCTTTGCAGTAACCTGTCCCCCTACTTCACCACACTCGACCTTTTTTTATTCAGATACTTAAGTGAATCCCTGTTTCTGACAACCAGAAAGGGCAAAGCCAGAATAATTCTGAATGCAGAATTCTTTCCAGAGAAGCCCATCAGCAGGCATAAACCAAATGCTTGTTACCATGGTACCCAGAATCCTCCCACTGGATTAGTATATTGAATGTGATCATGTCAAAACTCATGACAGATACATAGTTTAATAAGCAAAGCCATCTTCTTAAATGAGCTTGGTGTCAAACATCAAAACCATAATTGAAGAAACTATTTAACATCTCCCCAGATCAGTTTTCTCTACACATTAGAATACTAAACTGAATGGTACTGCTGAAAATGGTAGTTAAATAAAAACCTTAGTTACCTGAATTTCATTGTAGAATTGACTTTGTGATATTTTTAGTTTGTTCTCATTGTAGGACATGTTTTTAAAGCAGACAGGACTTTATAAATGCCTTGCATATAAATTATATATTATCTTCTTACTTTCTTATATTTTCTTCTTTACTTGCTCATGGGTCCACTTTGGTAGAAAATTGGCTAAAGAGTTGAACGGTATAAGTGAATTCAACAGAGGGAACAAAGATGACTGTACAAGATGACCAAACACCAACCAGCAGGTTTTTCTGTGACCACATCCAAGTAAATGAAGAAGTACTTAGCTCCACAGTGCTATCTATCCTATCACATGCCTACGAGGGATCTGCCATCTGCTCCAAGCCAACTGCCAAATAAAATCACAGTATTATGGTGTTGGTAACTTTTACAGAATTTTTTCTGTTCTTTCCCACTAATCTACTACTATTACTTACATAAGAGAACAGAGGGAGACATGAGGTACTGACACATGCTACAGCATGGATGAACCCTGCAAATATTTTGCTAAGTAAAAGAAATTGGTCACAAATAGCCATATATTGTAAGATTCAATTTAGATGAAATGTCCAGAATAGACAAATCCATAGTCAGAAACTAGATTAGTGGCTGCCTGGAGATGGGGAGAATGAAAATGGGAAGTGACTGCTAACGTGTATGCGACTTCTTTTGGGGGTGATAAAAATGTTCTGAGATTAGTGTTATTAGATATAACTGTGAGTATATTAAAAACCACTGAATTGTATACTTTACAGGGGTAAATTTTACAATATGTAAGTAATATCTCCTTGGACTACAAGGAGATCCAACCAGTCAATCCTAAAGGAAATCAGTCCTGAATATTCATTGGAAGGGCTGATGCTGAAGCTGAAACTCCAATACTTTGGCCACCTGATGTGAAGAATTGACTCAATGGAAAAGACCCTGATGCTGGGAAACAATGAAGGCGGGAGGAGAAGGGGACAACAGAGGATGAGATGGTTGGATGGCATCACAGACTCGACAGACATGAGTTTGAGTAAGCTCTGGGAGTTGATGATGGACAGGGAAGCCTGGCATGCTGTAGCCCATGGGGTTGCAAAGAGTTGGACACAACTGAGCGACTGAACTGAAGTAATAGCTCAATAAAGCTGATACTTAACAGACAGACAGATGGCTGTGGGTAGGGTGTGTACATATGCAGAGAGAGTAGAAAAAGCAGAAGGCTGGATAAAAATCATAATGTTTTCCTCTTTTACTTACCTAGGTAGTCTCCAACAAAAGACAGGTCACATTTCCTAAGTTAAATCATAAGTCAACCACAAAATATAAGGACTTTTCCCCTAGAAATGGTGATCAGAGTTCCTCAAAAATAAGAGACTGACTTAGGGAAAATTTTCTTGTTGGGTGAGAAGTTAAGAAAAGGGCTAAGATGTAGTAAAAGTAAAAGTGTTAGTCACTCAGTTGTGTCCTACTCTTTGCGATCCTATAGTCTGTAGCCCGCCAGGCTCCTCCATCCATGGCATTCTCCAGGCAAGAATACTGGAGTGGGGTGCCATTCCCCTCTCCAGGGGATCTTCCCAACCCAGGGATTGAACCCAGGTCTCCTGCTTTGCAGGCAGATTCTTTACCGTCTGAGCCACTGGGAATGCAGCAAGAGAAGATAAGGGAATGAGGCTTGAGAAGTTCTCTGCCAAAGGAATGAAACTTGAAAGTGACTGAGGGGCAGGAATGGGGGCTGCGTTAGGAAGAGGAATGCTGTGTGGTTAAGAGGTGTGATAAAGGAGAGGCTGGTGCTCCCAGGCAGGATCATTCATCTCAGCTACTATGGAGTTTCAGCCACTGCTGAGATGAGAGAGAATTTGAAGACTATAAGGAACAGGAGCAGGAATCCAAGCTGATTTCAAAAGTCAGGAGGGGGTCATCTACAGCAACAAGGAGAAAGAGAGGGGAGGGAAATCTGAGGAACCTGTACCTAAAAGAGAAAGAAAAGATTCCTGTAGTCCTATGGCTGGGACACTACTGAAGCTTTATGTGTACAGAAAATAAATTGAGGATATAATCCAGGACTGCATGTAATGACCTAAACAGACTTTCTCTCAACAGCTTTCCATAAACCCCTTTGATATGAAATGTTCTTCCAGATTCAGATTTCACAAACAATAGGTGGTGTATTTACTGGGCACTAGGGACCATGACACTCTCAAAAATAGTCCCAAATAATGCATAATTTAGGCAAACAGCCTCAAGAGTAGATGAGGACAGAGACTGGTGATTTAGTCACTAAGTCCTGTCCGACTCTTGCAACCCCATGGACTGTAGCCTGCCAGGCTCCTCTGTCCATGGGGTTCTCCAGGCAAGAATATTGGAGTGGGTTGTCATTTCCTTCTCCAGGGGATCTTCCTGACCCAGGGATTAAACCCATGTCTCCTGCACTGCAGGTGGTTTCTTTACCAACTGAGCTACCAGAGAAGCCCCCCACTCCATCATGCAAAAAGCCTTTCCCTTGGGGCATAAAAGTGTTCCATCTTAACAGGGTGGTGAGCATGCGAATAAGAAAAGCTCTAGCTTAATTTCCAAGGAATGAGTCCAAGCTCAAGGTGGTGTACCATCTTGGAAAGCCAAAAGTGCTTTCTATTTTCATGAAAGGGATCCTCAGAGCCCTGCAGCCCAGCCTCTCCTCTTTTGCTGCAGCTGCACCAAGGTTCAAGACTCAGTCTCTCTCCAAGTTCCAATGGGTTTTACATTACTCGACTCAGACTCTTAAAAATGGTTTTGTTTTTTTTCTCTCTCGCAATGAATCTTTACCTCCTAATTACTAGAGCGCTAGTTGCCTGCACTACTTTCTTGGCACTGGCATACAAATAAACAGGCTTTTATCTTCCTAATTGGATCATTCCAGACCATGTTTTATAGATCTCTTTGCATATTCAGTAGCAAGCTGGCGCCATACTTTCACTAGAAGGAAGTAAAATATTTTATATATATTTGTTTGTTTGTGTATTCATCCTGGCAGGGGAGATGGATTGTAAATTAACAGGCATATTCTGGGAAGTAGAATTCTATGTAAAACCACTGTAGTACAGGAGATCTTAAAAAATATGAAGCCAGTATCTAAACCATCTAATTAAAAAACTCATTATTACTGGTAGAAAAAACAATAAGACATCTCTCTCAAAAAAAGGTAAATTAAAAAATCTTTTACCTTTTTTTAAAAAAGGAAAAACAGAAATTACTGTTTTTCTTTTTGATTTTTTTGCTTTTAATTAATTTATTTATTTGGCTGTATTGGGTCTCAGTTTCAGCATGCAGGATCTTTAGTTATGATATATGTGATCTGGGCTTCCTAGGTGGCGCTAGCGGTAAAAAAACCTGCCTGCCAATTCAGGAGACATAGGAGTTCAGCCCCTGAGTTGGGAGGACCCCCTGGAGGAGGGCATAGCAACCTACTCTAGCCTTCCTGCCTGGAGAATCCTTTGGATAGAGAAGCCTGGTGGGTTAGGGTCCATAGCATCACAAAGAGTTGGACACAACTGAAGTGACTTAGCACACACATGTGGGATCTAGTTCCCTGGCCAGGGATCGAACCCAGGACCCCAACACTGGGTGCTCAGAGTGAGCCGCTCGACCACCAGGGAAATCTCCTCTTCTACAGTTCCAAAATAAGTTTCCACCATCTGTGCAGGTCTATCCATTTGCGGATTAAGTATACTAAATCATATAAGTGTGTAACCTTAATGATGGCTTGAAATTCGCAATCATTGGGCAGAAAGTAGAGGCAAGTTCTGCTCTAACTCTCACTGTATAGAATTCAGGTCTTTTCTTCTGGAGAAAACCTCGGCCTGAATTTTTTATCTGTAACTGCAGAGTTTTTTTAGGATATACTTTTGAAACGTCCCCACTAATTTTAATTACCACTAGAGAGCTCATTTAGTGCCCTAAGAAATTTCCTGCTCTCCCGGAGATTACAAATTAAAAGACCCATACAACCACAGGGCCTGGGGATGGGAGTGGGGGTTGGGGAGAACCTCAATCACCTCCTGGAGGAGGATCCACCCTGAGAGGGCCTATAATGAGGGCAAGGATTTCAGCAAGAAATGCTTGGTCACTCCAATGAAAACTTATGTTTAAAGGGAATCTAGTTGATACGTACAGTTACTAAATGTTATTTACTCTATCCATGTAATGTAAAAGATACAATTAGGTGCTTTCACCTCATTTTCTCAGCTTCCTTGATTCTCCACAACCACACAAACTCAAGGTCAATTTCTTCTGTCATTCCCACAGCTTCGCAGAAAGGCTCTCCTGCAAAATTTTAGCTCATAAATGCTGATGAGTGACAACTCCCAAAGTCATTTTGTTTTTAATTTCTGACAGTTTTTGAAATGTTAATTCATATACAGGCTTTCTCCTACTACTTCTCAGTGCCATTATATTGGGGGGGGGATTAATCAAAACTTTGGGATGTGATATTAGATATTAAGATGTTTTTATGCTTTTCCCCTAATTACCAAATTGTTCAGATTTATTTCAGGAACAAGTGCAAATACAGATATGAAAAAAATCACTCAGAAAGAAACATGGACTATTTTAGTACACAGCCTCCTATTTTTTTAAATTCACCGTTTAAGTGTTGATATAAAGATATTAATTCTAATTATTTTATCAAGTTAAATGCTACACTTTTAAAAACATTACTTTTTCTACCTGCCTTAATTTGTGTTGATTCTACAAAATATAACCTAAATCATAAACACCCATCACTTGTAAAAAGAAAATGTTTACCTTTTACATTTCTTTAAAAGAGTAAAAGGTTTTTTTTAAAAAAGCATGTGAGCTTCAGGCTCACAGCAATACAATTCCTCATCTACATACACTACAAAGTGATTGCCAGCACAATTCCAGTTACCATCCATTCACCAGTCAACACTCTTCACCCCCATTACCCACTCTCACCCCTCTTTCCCTATGGTAACCACTAACCTGATCTCTGAGTTTGTTTCTGGTTTATTTGTTCATTTGTTTTTTTTCTAGATGAAATGGCCTCAGATACCCGACAAAATAGACCAGATGACCATCAGTCCTCAACACCAATCTCAACACATGATTCCCCAGACCAGCCACAATAGCATCACGTGGGAAACTGTTAGGAACGTAAATCATCAAGTATCATCCTGGACTCACTGAATCAGAAACTCTGGGAGTGGGCCCATAATCTGTGCTTTGACAAGATCTCCACAAGATTTTGAAGCCCATTCAAATTCCAGAGCCACGGTTCTAGACACTGCTGGACTGGACTGCTATTCCTGCCATTAGCATGTTAGGCTTTTTGGAGAGCTCAGAGATTGTTCTGTCAGACAGACCTGGGAAGTCAGAAAACAAGCAAGATAGTTTCCTCCATAAACAGATGGTTTTCCTGGCATCTTCTGGATTCACTAAAAACAATTTCTTTTTTCTTTTCACGTTATATATCCTGGAGGCAGCATGTTTTCTTTTCAATAACTCCTCACAGTTACTCATGGCTTCTTCAAGCCACAGGATGCATTCCTGAGCCTTCTAAAGATCTTTCTAACACATCTGAATTACCCATTATCATTCCTCTCACCCATGAGCTCTGAATCATTTTGCATTTTACTGAATATAAAAAAATAGTAGGCTATACACTTCAGAGCTGGTCTGCCTTCAGCCACTTGTCAGCAGTGTGACCTTGGCAAGCTACCTATTAGACTATACATTTCAGAGCTGGTCTGCCTTCAGCCACTTGTCAGCAGTGTGACCTTGGCAAGCTACTTATTAGACTATACACTTCAGAGCTGGTCTGCCTTCAGCCACTTGTCAGCAGTGTGACCTTGGCAAGCTATTTAATCTGCTTGTGCCTCAGTTTCCTCACCTGTCAGTTCAATCAGTTCAGTCGGTCAGTTGTGTCTGACACTCCACAACACCATGGGCTTACCCTGCAGGTAATAACCTCTCCCACAACTGGTATGGGATTAACTGTTAATACATGCCATGAACAGTGCCTGACACACAGAAAGCATGCTTACTACCATTATCATTTGTTCAAGGATCTGGATAAGACAGACGGAAAGACATCTTAGGAACTGTAAGGACAACTGATTAATCCTAGGAACAGCTGCGGACCTCCTCTGGAACTACAGAAAAAAAGAACAAGGATCTGCTTTGCAATCGGCAAGTAAAATTCTGCAAGTAAAAGGAAATACTACAGTTGACCCTTGAACAACACAGGGGTGAGGGACACCAATTCTCTACACAGTTAAAAATCCCCATTGTTCAAGGGTCAACTGTACACAGCAGTCTGGAATCAGAAAGCAACTGACTGGTGATCAAAGATGACTGGTCACTATAGTATCACACTGGTCTAAAGGCTCACATGATAACTCAAGAAAATGAGGTAAGAGACTGAAATACAAATCAATCCACTAGCACAAGACAGGATCATGGTTTCCAGGAGGTTCCATGTTAGTGAATAAGCTAGAAAATAACGCTCCAATTCTAGAGTGACTATCTGGTTAATCATTTATTTGTACTCTCAAATCAGGTAAGTTCAAGAAAGATCTTTAAGTCACCACCACTCAAGAAACAAACTCTCCTAAGGGCAACTGAACAATTTTCCCACAGCATTCAGTTGATTTCATCCCCAACATCCATTTCCCTCTTTCTCTTTTCCCATTATATTCCACACTTTCTAGCCAACCTGTCTGGGTGGGACTGATCCCTCATCAACCCCACCACTCCCCATTCCCTGCACTCCAAGATGCACCCTGATTAGCTGATGTCAACCAGCATAACCTCTTGTGACTCCAGTGGAGAAAGGTTCTGAGAGAGGCATGTGAAACGAGCATAATCAGTCAAGCTGGTGAGACTGATCCCAGGGCCTCGGTGGAAGCACAGCACTGGGCAATCAGAGGTGCACGTCTCTGCTGTATGAACTTTCAGACAGATCCGGAACCTGGGGCAGCTATCCTGGGACTCCAGGACCCAAAAGCCTACCTGATAATGGAGTCTACAGCAGCAAGCAAAGCCAAAATGTAGAGAGACAGAAAATGGATCCTGGTCATACCATTTAAGCCCAGGAGCAAGTCTAGCTTAAAGGTGAATTTGTCTACAACTCTTGTCATTTCTCTTTGTCATTTAAACCATTCTGGATTAGGTTCCTCCTCTAAGCAGTACATGCCTCTTAATCACATTATACTGTAAAGGTAACAAAAAAGTGAGCTATCTTCACAATTAACAGTAAACTTACCTTTTTAAGCTGTGACTTCAATTTATAGATCATAATTAAAGATATTAGGAAAAAATACATAAACCTGATTTTCTCACTCAGAAATCATTTTATATGAAATCTCAACGTACAGAGGCAAGATTCTGAATAAACTCTACATGGTTTATATGTACTCAGTACTGCTGACTTTTCACTGTGACTGAGCCTCTTCCTGACCTTCAGGGCCATCTCAGGACAGAACACTCCCTGCTCACCTAAGGCCCTGGTAAAAGTGTGCTGTAAGAACTGAAGAGCAACAAGGGAGTGAGAAATCACAACGTAGGGGACACATGCCTGTTAACTTGATCAATGGCAGACTTACCTGTATTAAATGTGCCCTCACCAGATTAAGCTGCTGCTGCTAAGTCGCTTCAGTCGTGTCCGACTGCGCGACCCCATAGACAGCAGCCCAACAGGCTCCACCGTCGCTGGGAGCAGGTCAGTGTTCCTAACCCCCACGTCGTTCCAGGGTCAACTGTATTTTTATGACTAAGGTACAGTATACTTCAATATTCTGAAATGTAAGATGTGCTAAAAATAAAACAATCTGACAAACACAGGGCCACTCTTTCTGAACGGCTACACAAACACCCTGTGCTCTGAGTCATTCTGGCCTTGAGACCGACCATTCTCCAAATAGGGGACTGGTCATCTTCTGAAATGATGAGCTTGCTCTCGTAGGACATGTTCACGGAGATCGTGTGAGGGCAACAGAGTGACTGATTTCAAAGGGATCTGTAAGGCATCCCAGGCCTCGATGACGGGGCGGGAGGGAGACCTACCTGCCAGAGCCTTGATGCGCGACCGCTCAAAGAGCCGCGCGGAGCTATTCTCATTGTCCCAGTCGTCCACATCCCAGCGGTTGTTGACATCGCTGTACTGCTGCTGGATCTCAATGTTGTCGTAGTCTGTGGCTACTGTGGTCGTCATCTTGGACCGTCTCAGCTGCTCCTCCACATCAGCGCCTTCTTAGAGGTCTCTGAGAAAGAAAAGGAAAACCCTAGTCAGATCTCTAAGCCTCTGATCCCTACAAACCTACTGGGCAAAAGGTAAGCAGAAGGTAACACAGGTCCTACATGCCAAGAGTAGGTCTCGGGAGTCCATCAGAGCTGGTTTGGAAAGTCAGCAATGTCTCATAACATGTGAGTGACCTTGGCCACAGCACTTAACGTCTCAGAGACTCCATTCCCCCAGACATTAAAGGTGGAAGATATTCTACAGATTGTTGAGAAGACTGAATGAGATGACAGATGCCCAACAAAGGGTGGGTTCTTCCTTCTTTCTAATATTTAAACTTTGTAATTTTAGAATTTCGTTGGAGCTGGATGAACACCTCCCTTAGGCTTCTGAATGAACAAATTTATTTCTATTGTGTGTCACCATAAACTATAAGCTTTTAGCTTCTCCTAGAAATTCATACAACGTGATGTGAGAGAACTAACATCACTTTATCTAACCATCTCATTTAAGTGTTAGAAAACTGATGCCTAATAGTAAAGGACATAGTAAATATACAGCAGCAGTGACAGTACTGGTGGTGTTTAACAGACATCAAAAAAATGACTAAATAATGACTGAAATTATGTATTTGACTGTGTTATTACAAATTCTACTACCAACCCCAATACCCCCGCCGCAGGGACCCAACTCAGGCCACAGTGTTTTACAGGGATAAATGGGAATTCTCAGAACTTTGGTCTCAATGTTTGGCCCACTGCCATCTTTGCTTTATCACAGGGCCCTCAAGAGAGTTAGGAGAAACACATTTAGCTATAAATACATAGCTTCTCCCTTCAATATAGCTATTATTCATTCATGGAACCAAAATGTACTGAGGACCCAGTACATGCTCAGCAATGCTCCAGATGCCGGGGATAACAGTAAGCAAGGTAAGGACCCAGCGCTAGTGAAGCTTATGTCCTAGTAGGGTGAGCTGGACAAACAGCACACAAGAAAAGGCAAGACAGCTGAAAGAAAATAAAATGAAGCTAGAGCTATGTGACAGAGGATAACATCAATAATGCTGTGTTATAAACGTCAAAGCTGCTCAGAGGCTAGACTTAATCATTCTTACCACAAAAAGGAAATGATAATTATGTGAAGTGATAGAGGTCTTAGCCAGTGCTACAGTGGTAATCATACTGTAATATATAAACATATCAAATCAACATATCTTACACCTTAAAGTTACAAGCTTAAACTTATATGTCCATTATATCTTAATGTAAAAATAAAACAGAGAAGAATGGATGAATGGCTATTTTAGAGCTGGTGGTGGGTCAGGGAAGGCCTGAGTCAGTATTTAAACTGAGACCTCAATGATCTTTCACACTCAGGTCAAGAGGAATAATGTTCTCGGCAAAGGAAACCGCGTGTGTAAAGGCCTTACAGTGAGAGCAGCACAGCTTGTTGGAGGAATGAAGAGCTCAGTGTGGCCAGAGTCAGGTGGGCAGGGTGAGAGACAAGGAGATGAGGACAGAACAGCAGGTGGGGCCAGACACGAAGGGCTAAGTGTGATGGAAGACACAGCAGGCTTTTAACCTAACAACTGACGTCACTGGTTGAATGTCTTTAAAAGATCAATCCTAGTGCTGTGTGAAAAACAGATTCTAGGAGGCAAGGATATGTGATTAACTTGTATTGGTGTAGTCAAATTCCTGCATGTTTTATATACACAACGACCCAAGTAAATTAAAAAAGGGAAAAGGAAGAAAGATGCATACCCTGCCCCACTTAGTTGTGGGAAAATGTCCCAAGGGAAAAGATGTTTGTCATCTCCCCCCCATCCTGCCCCACCCGCCCCATCTTAAGATTCAAAAATTATAAGATTTTGTACCTGGACGCTCATTTCATGAAAACCTCATTCAGTGTGCACCAAGAATGTGCACAGAGACCAGAGTTAGCAGGCCCAACCGCTGGAGCTCATGCACTAATCAAACCAGACACCACCTGGCAATCACAAAGGGACCACTTGAGCTGATTTTTCCCTACATATGGCACTGAACAAAGAAAATAATCAAAGCCACAAACGCGGAAAAGAAACATTCCTCTTACTGTTCTTCAAAACGTAGCTTTTCTAAATTGTAGCACAGAACCACATATGGCCCACGCAACCAGGTTTCTGTGGAGGATAAATTGAACTGCACCTCAAGCCGTGTAACAATTGGTGGCAAAAGCAGACACTCCCTCTAGTCATTAGCTGTTTTCTCACAAGCTGTCCAAGAACATCAGCACATCCTCCACGTTCCTAAGTGAGAAGTACCATGCCCACCTCACAACTAAGCCACGCAGCTGCAACTCACAGTGTCAGCCACCTCTGCTCAAAGAGACACTTCTTGGATGGGAGTACACTCCTAGATTCCCATCAAGGCAGACATTATCAAGTCAACAACATAAATTGATCAGTAGATTAATTTTAACACCTCCATTAGCAACGTATTTAAAGGATTTCATAAACAGTAAAATTCAGACACCTAAGTCAGTGAGTGTATCTACAGAAGAATCTTACAGTTGCTTTCAATATCCACAGTCATAATCCCTTCAAAAAGAAAATCAACATTGTTATGTACCATTTGACCTTGGAGATATTAATTTTTAGGACTCCATTAAAACCAAAGATTTCTACAAAATTTAGCCTTGGAGGATGCCATCTCTAAGGGGAAAAATGTGAAAGTACTATTAATTCCAAAATGTTTAAGCCAACCCAAGGTGAAATCTGACTACCATGTACCTCTTTTCAGATTTGTTTTGGCTATTTGGTGCCACCTGCTGACCAATGAGAACAAGCTACACCACTCCAGGGCAGTGACCAACCTGTGCTCCACCAACTGCCGCCCCGTCCCCCCCAACCTCTGACTGTAGAGTAAGACCAACTACAACCCATGAATCTTCCAACCACTGACTTATCCACAAATTCCTTAACAAGCAAGTATTGGGTCCTTGACGCAAGTTTAAAATAAGTAATTTCAAGAATATAAGCATAGGTTTTCTACGTTTTCTTCTTTTTTTTTTTTTAGTTTTTTTTGATGTGGACAATTTTAAAAGTCTTGATTGAATTTATGACAATATTGCTTCTGTCTTATGTTTTAGTTTTTAGGCCACAAGGCTTGTGGGATCTTAGCTCCTTGACCAGGGATCAAACTGCACTCCCTGCATTAAAAGGCTAAGTCTTAACCAATGGACTGCCAGGGAAGTCCCTCTAAGTTTTCATCTTTAATGGTGTTCTTTAATAATGCCATTGCTCCTCAAAATCTCAAGAGGGGAAGCAAGAGTTCCTATGGGTCTATAAACAAAAGAAATACGATTATATTCTTCTTGATTGTTTCACTGGAGCTCCTAAGAACTTGGATACCAGGGGCATTTTTTTCCTCAATGTTCTCTGTCCAAAGACAATATCCTTGCCAAACTATATAGAGTGTTCATGATGACAAAATTTTTTAAAAAACTTCAGGGGTATTTCAAAGCTGAAAATCCTACCTCCCCATCAGGGCCGTAGTGAAAAGGTGCTTCTAGGTATTCAAGAGCAACGACGCAGGAACCTGATGGTGAGGGAACATCAGAGACAAGGCAAGAGCATGGACGAGTGCGTGTCCACGACACAGGGATTCCAGAAAGCCCAGCAAGCAACACACATCACTATCCTATAACCCACTTCAACAAGGGACAATGGTGTCAGCTGCGTGGCCAACTTACAGCACACATATAGGTGTCCCCAGGAGGTTATCTATAAAGGGCTAGATTTTCCCAAGGTGCTATCAGTCATGTGTCCCAAGGGCCAGTGAAGCAATCTGTACTTCAATGGCTATGGGAAGATTAGGAGGACAGAAGAGAGGAGGGCTGCCCATCTTGGAACCCTGCCTGGTGGTAGGTCTGCCATCAGAAAAGCTGGAGAGGACTGTTTAAGGCTGGTGTGAGATAAAACCACCTCCACTGCTGAGAAGGGTTCTCACTGCCTCCCCGGCTCGGTGAAGGCCTGAATTTCAACTTGATCACCACAGCAGGAACCCATTAAATAATACTTGAGTGAATAAAAATCACCGATACCCCAGATGTGATATGAATAAAACCCATGTCTTCTGTGGCTAGATATTGGGAAGATAATTAGAAGGGCTTCTCTGCTCTTCTCTTATCATGTGAGAGTGTGTGTGTGTGTAAGTAAGGAATAAGTTAAAAAGCCAAGCCCCCTCCACAAATTAGTCTGCTCTAATCTTCTGTCCTTCTCTAATTCCTATGAACTGGAATTTTCCAAAAATACAGACATTCCACAAAGCTTTATCATTTTCTACTTCATGAAGAAGACAACTTTATTCCTTCAAGCTGGCAAAGACAGAAATAGATGAGGAAACTATTATTGTAGCCCTACGAGGCAAAGAGGTGCCTCCAGCTCCGGCCTGTGTGGCCACAAGGTCACAAACAACAGAAAAGAAACTGGAGCTTCACCACTCCCAGCTTTGGGAGTTAAGTTATTAGTTCTCCTCTTCTTTGAAAGTCAACACCTGGCAAAGTCTAGAGGGAAAACATGATCTGTTTATTTTCCAAGGTACCAAATCTATTTTCCCTGTCACATGGGTATTAGATCAACGCACAGGGTTTTGTTCTTTATAGTTTATCTCCAGGTTTTCTTCCAATGCCCTCTTCTGTTTTGCGGGGTGATGTTATCCACCCCTCTGTGCCAACAATCACTCCCTGGACAGCTAAGGGCAGAGTCTCCTAAGGATCACCAAGTCAGTGTCTACAACTAAACTCATTCTTTCCTCCAAACCCTGTTTACCGCTTTCTCACTCCCTCACTGAACGACGCCTCATTTTCCTCATCGACCTTAGCTAGAAATCTTGTGGTCATCCTTCACTTTTCTCTCCTCCCATATTCAGGCCCCCAGGTTGCCTGCACCTCCTGAAAAATCTCAAATTGGCTCAAGCAATAGTTTCTCATTCCAGAACCTCACTTCTGATTTCAACCCCTAGTCCACTCCCCTTACACTGCCACCAGAGGGACCTTTCTAATGTGTAATTCTAATCACTTTATTCCCACGACTAAAATTCACCAAATCCCCCAACCTTCAGAATGATAAATCCATATGCCTTCTGAATAACGCCCAGGACCCTCTGAAGAGAAATGAGAGCCTCTGTGAAGGGCCGGCCCAGCTCTCCAGCCTGGTTTCAATATTCTTCTCCTTAAGTCTTATAACTCCTGAAGGAAAAGTCACACTCTGGTCTCACCTCCAAACTACTGCCTAGAACAACTCTCTGCTCTTCCCACAAACGCTAGCTGAGGTGTTACCTCATCCTGGAAGCCAGCCCTGCTTTCTCCACCACCACCAGCTGGTCTGAGTTAGACAACCCGCCTATGTCTTTCCTCCTAGACTTCTCATATACCTCTACCCTATCACTTACCACTGTTTCATAATTTCAAAACATCTATTTACTAACCATCAGTAGGACACAAGCTCTTAAGTTCACATCTCCATCACAATGTCCTTGTATTTCTCAACTCCCAGCAAGGTACCTGGAAGCATTAAGTGCTGGCCAATTATTTATGGACTGGCTGGGTGAGCGGGAGACTGGATGGAGGATGGGAAGGTGAGGCCACAGAAGCAATGGCAATTCAAGCTGCCACACTGGTACCATCTCCATCAGTCATATAAAGCCCAGAACACACACTCTCCTGAGCTACACAGATATGCTGGGCTCTCTGCTTTCAAGGCAGTCACACTTTTAGACTAGGCGGTTAATGAAAATGAACATACATTTAATAAGGTGCTTCTCTATACACATATTAAAATTTGTTTCCCTTTTTAACTTAGTTTTTGTCCATGAAAGTAATTTATTTTTTGTCCCAACTACGCAGATATCAAACAGCAAAGCAACAAAGAGAGAATAAATGGAATTTCCATTGGCACTACATACATGCACAAACACACTTCATTAGTACCAAATATTAATTAAAGACTTAAATAAACTAAATAAAGAAAAAGGTGACTTAACATTTGCCAACCCTTTTTGAGGAGGAAAACCATATGCTAACCATTACTTCAACAGGACTCACAAATCCAAATGTTCTTCAGACACTTAAAAAAACCCTCTCACTTCGCTCACAAAAAAACTTGGAAAAGGATACACTGGACTGCTCGTGGTGTCATCTTAAAAAAACAAAAAGATCTGCTCAGAGACTCTGGAGGGACCAAACTACGTCTGAAAGGTTCCAAGAAGGGACCTCTGAGAGTTCTGCCTCAACCCTCTTAACTCTTCAGTGGCCAGAAAGCAAGAGAGTCACACCCTGTTCACAGTTTGCCCTGGAAGCTTTCTGCAGTGCAGCACCTGTCGGCCAAGAGGGAGGAGTTTCTGCAAGAAGCCACACCTAGAATCACTGTGATGAATAAGTCTGGCTAACCAAGCATTGCTCAGGTTCATGAAGCCAGTTCCACAAAAAGGCCCAGAAGTCCATCCTAAACAACACTCTCTGCTCACTAACACCAGGACGCCCAGGAAAAGTTCTAGCATGATAGCTGACAACATAAGAAAAGGCACACAAAGTCCTTTAGAAACGTTTACCATTCACTTTTACAATTATCTAGTTTACTTGAAACTTTTTATGGGAATACATCTACTGTACAAGGAGTATGATATGGCTACATAAAGCAGCCAAAATTCATCAACTCAGACCATCTTGAGAGGGAAGGGTGCTCAAAGACCTGTTTAAACTTAAATCTCACTAACAAAGGTGGTCTTCAAATACTCTATAGTCATCCTAATTTCTGTCTGCTTTACTTGTCAGTGACAGAGTATATTAAAATCTACCACTATGATTGTGGATTTAACAGACTTTCCTTGTAGCTCTCTGGATACATGCAAAATCATAATTATCTTATTGGTGGGTTGTCAACATTATGAAATATTCTATTTTATCCCTATGGATATATTAATTCTACTTTTATTGATAGTAATATTTGCCTGTCCCTCCCCACTCCCATTCTGCTCTTTAAAGTCATTGTGTTTTAGGTCTGTCTCTTATTTTTTATTCTAATCCAAGAGTCTGTCATTTAGTGGGCAAATATAACCCATGTACAGTTATTAGGATTACTGCTATATTTGAAATTTCAGTCAAATTATTTTGCTTTCTATCTTAATTAACAAAATGTGGAAACTAGGCCTGAAGACCTAAAACAACAGGATCAAATCATACAGCCACGAACCCAACATCTGTCATTTTTATCACCACTGAATCTAGAGCCATTAGAATCATCTAATCTGTAAAACGCAGAGAGCTGATGAGGCTAGCAACCAATGAGAACTCTAGTACTATTAAAAACAACTTAACTTTTTTGCTGGCTTACTTTATGCTGAGCATGGTGCTTTATTTGCTTTTTCAGTTAGTCATCTCCAGTAACCTTCAGAGGTAGATACCATTATTGCCTCATTTTACAGATTAATACATTTATTAATTAAATAAATATTTATTAATTTAATTAATTTATTAATTGCTCTGCCAGTGGTGGTGGAGCAAGGAACTGAGGAAGCCAGGAGGGTTTGAACCAAGTATTTATGACTATATGAATGAATAAATAGCTTGTGCTTTGAGGAACAACCCTTTAATAGTGACCCGTATCAGAAAAGTAATGGACCCAAAGTTCTTTAATAAATAAGAAAATAGATTAGCCTCCTTCAAATCCTAATTACCATGTAGGGCAGGCAACCCACGTAGCCAGGTGGCCTAGCTCATGTATTCCCAAATGGGGACAATATTGTTCCCAAAGAATGAAAATTCACTTGGGGGGTGGGGAAAAAAACTTTCTTTCATGTAAACACAGATATGGTATATTTGTAGTATTAAAATTTCATCAGTATTAAAAATTCAGACTATCTAAAAGATTTCTGGTGAAGGAAAGGAATATGAAAAACAGGTTAAGAAACCACTGTCCAGGCTAAAGAAAACATGTGTATCACCTTTGGGCAAATTAAGAGCTGAATGCAGGCCTTAGAAGACAAGAACATAAGACCACATTACTTTGTACTAAAGAACTGTAATTTCATATACCATGGGTCCCACTCATCACATCTCTGATGTAAAAACTCACAGTAGGTGACTCCTGCCTCACACTAACATAAGTAAATCAGGGAAGCGGTGATGGTTTAGCCATCTTCTGTCTACAACACTCAAAAGACTAAAGCACTCACGTCAAACCTTCTGCTACAGACTGAATGTTTGTGCTCCCTCCCCCCAAAATTTACATGTTAAATCCTAACACCCAAAGTGATGGTATTTGGAGCTGGGGCCTTGGGAGGTGATTAGGTCACCTAATGGAATTATAAGAGCAACTCCAGAGTGTAGCCACTCCTTCCATCATGTGAAGACACAGCAGGATGACAGTAGTCTATGGACCAGGAAGCAGGCCCCACCAGACACCAAATGTGCCAGCACTTTGATCGTGGACTTTCCAGCCTGCAGAGCTATGAGAAATAAATGTAGTTTATACACCACCCAGACTACAATATGTTGTAACAGCAGCCCACACAGACTAAGACCCTTTCAGTCCCAATATTCAGAAGTAACTTCTTTACTATCCAGATGAGAGATGCCACTGGAAGGCCAGTTCTAATTTTATGAATAAAGTTCTAGAGATAAATTTTATTTTCTAATGTGGGCAAGTTAAAATAGGTTCTACTACTTGGAGGAGCAAAATTAACCCTTACTATAAAGAGAATTACGTATTTTAAAAGATTCACTATCAGAAGGTACACTGACCATAATTCATTTTATAACAATCTGTTTAAAATATCACATCAAGGTGGCTTAAAAACTTATCATTACTATACAGTATGGCCAAGAATATTATTCTCTAAGGAAAATTATAATGTAGGGGGAATAACAAGGCATCTCCCTGACCCTCCACTTTATAAACTTCACAATGAACAGTGAAATTATAAACAGATTTATTATTTGAGTATCTTTAAACAAAAGAAAAATTCTTATATACTGCATAGAAATTTATCCTCATGTACTACTCATACATTAAAATTTTAAACAAAGTACCTTTTTCTTTTCTCTACCTACATATGATACTATCTAGATTCTAAATACAAATTTGTAAGGTCTAAAATTTTTTAACACTAGCTTTATTTCAAAAAAAAAAGACTTGCAAAGTAAGGTCAGCTTTTCCAATATCTATCTATAAGTCTGAAAATCACCTAATGTGAACCAATTGAAAACATTTAAAAATTATTCCTATTAAAATACAAGGCTTCCTCATATACTTTATAGTTATAAAGGTTATCCTTGTTTTTGTTCTATTAACATAGAAAAGCAATTAAAACTGAAATCATTAACTCGATGCAGAGCTAACATCATGGTCTTATAGCCAACGTGGAGTTTCTGAGCCACTATAAATAACCACTTTGGTCTTACTTTTACTTCCAGATAGTTTTAAATTACATCAGGATGTTGGTCTAATGGTACTGCTGCCAAAACACCAATCCTGACTTTGAGTGAGCTTGGCATTTCACAGCCTTATACTTTGGGAAATTGTATCAGGTATGAGTGCCTGAACAGCAGAGGAGCAATAACGTGCTATTTGGAAGCTGACTTTAACTTCTAGAACAGCCCATTGACAAAATCCTCTGCAAATCTTATCAAGTGAAAACGCGTATCTCAATTTTCTGGAATAATGATCAAATGACAGAAAAATGTAAAACTGCAATGCAAGGCAGCGCTATAGGAAATGATGAACAAGGCACACACACTAAGATCCATGAGAGCTAGGGTCCTCCCGTCCTGCTAACCGTTATACCCTCAGCATCAGCGCTTCAGCTGCTGCAGATGCTCAAAAACAATGGTGAAAGGAAACGGCGCGAGGCATGGGCAGTGTCACCATGGAGCATTCTAATGCTGGGGCACGATGCTTCCTTCTGCCTAAGTTATACGGATCCTGGATCAGGATAAACTGTAATTGTTATGTAAGGGGTGACAGTCTCCTAACTTAGATTCATTTAGGAAAGAATGAATTTTTTATAAGAAATTTCTTTTCAACCCACAAAGTATGAAGGGTCCTATCTGGATAGGAATGGAATAATCAACAAATTTCACAAATCTCATTTGGGATAAATAAACATACTGATCTTAAATATGTCATATTCTGAGAATCATTCCCCTTTGCAAAATGGCTGAGATCCTCGGCTTGTCTAATAATACCAATTTCCAAAGGTTTAAATATTATAATATGAATTCAATTGTCTTGAAGAGCAGTTCAAACAAGCCTCACTGCTTGGATTTATACTTTAGCAGCAAACCCTCCCCTCTGTATGGCTGGTAAATGTTTCCCAAACTATTTAGAAATCTGCAACTTTTCAAATAAACAAAATGAGTAAAGGTTGGCCTATGATACTTGAAAACGAGAAATGACATCAATCCCAGAAAGAAACATTCAAATAATCACCATTTTAACAGGCTCAAACCTCTACTACTAAAATTTGTTTAAACTTTCTCAATTTGGAGAAAAAAAGTTTGTTCTTTTTTAAAAAAAAAAAAACTTTTAACAATATATACAGACTGAAATCCATAAGAATCCTACACTTTACTGTTTAAAACTTGATTACAAAGGTCCTCAGCATCAAGCTTGGTACCAAAGGTCAGTTAAAGCAAATGTGGAGATTCCCTTTCGCTTTTGGTAATATTTAAACACTGATATTGGGCTTCCCAAGTGGCACTAGTGGTAAACAACCCATTTGCCAATGCAGGAGATGTAATAGACACAGGTTCGATCCCTAGGTTGGGAAGATCCCCTGGAGGAGGGCATGGCAACCCACTCCAGTATTCTTGCCTGGAAAATCCCATGGACAGAGGAGCCTGACAGGCTACAGTCCATAGGGTTGCACAGAGCTAGACACGACTAAATGACTTAGCATGGAATAGGAGAAAAATGAGCCACTCTGGTTAAAACACTGCCTGAGTTTAGAATCACAGAGGACCTCTCTGATACAGAACCACAAGTATGCATTCACTATAGGTGACCAGACATAAGCACACACATCCACTGAAGGGCCAGGCCATAACCCAACCATGCCAGCAACCCAACGTTCCAAACTGGGCAGAAAGGCAAAGAAGCAAGCACAGCCTGTCCATACTTTGCCTGGCTCCCCCTCTATTGCTCAAATTACTTCAAAATGAAAATGAGGTCTTAGCTGGCCAAGTCCTCAGTCAGGTTTAAAAGCAAAAGCACACCAAGGATACACTGGACAGCACAGGGAATTATAGCCCTTACCTTGAAATAACTTATTTTCTGTTGTTCAGTTGCTCTGTCACGTCCACCTCTTTGTGACCCCACGGACTGAAACACACTAAGGATCCCTGTCCTTCACCATCTCCCAGAATTTGCTCAAACTCATTCCACTGAGTCAGGGATACCATCCAACCATTTCATCCTCTGTCGCCCCCTTCTCCTCTTGCCCTCAATCTCTGTCAGCATCAGGGTCTTTTCCAGTGAGTCAGCTCTTCACATCAGATGGTCAAGGTAATTGGAGCTTCAGCATCAGTCCTTCCAATGAATATTCAGGGTTGATTTCTTTTTGGATTGACTGGTTTGATCTCCTTACTGTCCAAGCGTCAATTTTTTGGTGCTCAGCCTTCTTGATGGTCCAACTCTCACATCCGTTCATGACTACTGGAAAAACCATAGCTTTGACTATACCAACCTTTGTCAGCAAAGTGATGTCTATGCTTTTTAACACACTGTTTAAGTTTGTCATACCTTTTCTTCCTAGGAACAAGCGTAATAACCTATAATGGAGTATAATGTACAAAAATACTGCATCACTATGCTACATACCTGAAACTAACATAATACTATAAATTAACTATACCTGAATTAAAATATTGATAATTAAAAAAAAAATTTTTTTTAAGAGCGAATGCAAAGGAAACCAGCAACCGTCCCTGTTCCTGCAGCAGAAGGATATAGGCTTAAAAGAACAAGAACCAGAGGATCCAGACAGCTTTGAATTTCTTTAAGAGTTCCCCAGCGATATGATTTTGGAAACTGTATTTTTGAACTTATCTGACCAGAGTCAAGCCTGTACTGTCATCTCCTTGTTATGTTATTAATAACATATTATTAAAATGTTATTAATAAGCCAATTTTCTACTTCCCAAAATATCTACAACATAACACACACTTTGTTTTCCCTTCCTCCAAACAGTTTCAAAGAAGTTTGCTGTTTCTTTTGTCAAACTCAGCAATGGAGTAAAGAATGAACAGGACAGGAGGACAATTTAGAGAACTGGAGGGCATCAAATTATGTTAGCATCCTTTGATTCTGTGCAGAGAGAAAATGGAGTGGGCACCCCAGCAGTGGCTGGATTTTTAGTGGTGTCTGAGCGAACTCTAAAGCTGCCTTTCCTGCATTAAATGTGAATTTCAACCCAGAAAGCATCCTGTAATTAGGAAGGCTTTCTTTTTTTAAGTATTTATTTATTTGGCTGTGCCATGTCTTAGTTGTGGCATGTGGGATCAAGTACCCTGACCAGCGATCAAACCTGGACCCCCTGCACTGGGAGTGCACAGTCTAGCCACTGGGTCACCAGGGAAGTGCCAAGAAGGCTTTCTAATCTCATAGCAGTGGAGACGTTCTCTCTCAATCATTTAAATGCTCTTGTTGGAATCTTTTCTTCATGGCATGTACCAAGAGTGTTTAAAAAATTACCTGTTAAAAGATTAGCTACCTTATATACCATATTCTCTATGAATTACTGGATATCTCTTTTTAGCAATATATCCCTAGGTATAATGCTTAGCACATGGTAGATAATAGGTAAACATTTAATGAATAAACTTCATGTGGAAAAATTTTTAATCGTCCAAAGGTATTAGAGGCACTTTCCCTAACAGAGCAGCTGTTATCAAGAAGAAAAAATTTCCAGTTTATCCAAAGGTAACTTTGTTCAAATTAAAGCCATAAATAGTAAAAACTCAAACAAAACTGAAATAAATCCCCTAAGAATTATCTACATTTTACATTTTCTACTATACTTAAAACATTAAAATTTTTAATTTCCCATAATCACCAAAGGAAAAACTTCAAATGGCAACCTCAAATTTTTATCTAAATTACAAAGGCTGATTTCCCAAGTCAAGTTGGCTGAATAGCAATACTCAAAGAGGACTGACTGCAAAACTAAAAGGTAGTGGGAGAGATTTAAAGCCTAGTGCCCAGGCTGGTCAACACCTTCCTCATCATCAGAAGGCACACTCAGCAACACAGAGGACCCTGGACCAAGAAGGGGCTCATAATTATTTAAGAACACATCCTACATTTAGATTTTTTTTTCAAAATTTTATTTTATTACTTTTTTAATTAGTTTACTTATGTATTTTTTAACTTTTTTAACTACCCAAAGTTAGAAGAGGTGAAAACTGACAGCAGTGCAAAGAAAATGTGGTCAGCTCAATAGGAAGCACCAGCAGAAGGTAGGGTGACTGTCAGAAATAAAATAATCACCAAGGGTTCTGAGCAGCTCAGAGTGTCCCGAAGCGGGAAGCCAGGCTATAAGACACCTTGGGAGTCCAGGCCAAAACTTAGGACCCCCGAGGGGAAAACACTCTTAAAGCGACACCAGACAACTCTCTTTAAGTAGCTTAGGAGCTCTCATGTGGGCGCTGGCACAGACTCCTTGGCAGGCTGTGAGCAACAAATTCATAGTGACTCAGGGTTAGAAGGAGCTTTCTAACAACTAGAGCTGTCCAAAAATGCAAAGGGCTGGCCGGAGAGCAAGGGAGTTTAGCAGCATCGGCAGAGGCTCATGGGGGGTGGAGGGAATGTATTGTCTGACAGGGCAGCTGCAGCAGACTGAGTACTGGGTGCAAAGAGGGGCTGCAGGAATTCCAACATCCCTTCCAACTAACAGGCCTCTGTGATTTGGTTAACCACAAAGTGTTCACCGTTCTTCTGATCACACACTGTAGTAATAACTACAGTGCTCACAATGTGGTTCCCCAGGCATGCACCATACCCCCTTCCGTGGGGCTGAGCATATTCCAAAAGAATGGTTTTTCCTATTTTTAACTGAATCTTTTATTACTTTAATTAAAACCGTTCTTTGTTGGGGTGCTTTCATATTAGGAGAATGTCTGCATTCTCTTTAAAACAAAAGTACTCTTCTGCAAACATTTATAAACATTCACATTGGGTTTCACAACCCCATGGGAAAAAATAGGCAAAAAAAAAGTGAACACCTTTTATATTTTAATGAAAACATTAATTTTAAGAGTACCACTGGAAATATTTATCATTGAAACTATTTTATTAGGTAAGTTTGTACTGTTTAATATCACAGGTAACAAATAAAACATCTGTTCATTAAAAAAAAAAAAACTTTTCCTTAGAAAATACTGCCTATGCTGATGTGACATATTTTTGAGGGCATTATTATTGAGTCATGGATTTTGTCCTTCACAAAAAGTGGAGACATTCCTGCTATCTGAACAGATGTGAAAATGCAAAAAGTTTCTTATCTAAGGAAGTCACAGAACATCACAATATGAAACAGCTTGTGCGTTATAATTCTTCTGTTGATACAGCTTATATGAAAACCTTTCTTTGATTCTTCAGTCTGGGGAGAAGCAGACTGTACTGCGTTTAAAATTTCCCTAAGAAATTACTCTGTGATTCTCCTGATCAGAGCTTTGCCCTAACGGAGGGGACTGGACTGCATCAGTCCCACCCACTGCACTTAAACGTGCTCACATATCCAGCATCAGTCACTCCGCAGCTTAGTTCCGACATAAGGATGGGGATACTCAGAAGATGAGCTGGTGACAAACCAGATAAACAACCAAGGTACCACACCACTGCCAAACTGGTTTTATTTTGGCTATTTTAAAATGCAGTTCCCAGAAGCATTCTTATCTCACCCATTTTCTATAGGCAGATCATGATACCACCAAAACATGTCTGAAACAAAAGTGAAGTTAAGTGAAGTCACTCAGTCGTGTCCGACTCTTTGCAAACCCATGGAATGTAGCCTACCAGGCTCTTCTGTCCATGGGATTTTCCAGGCAAGAATACTGGAGTGGGGTGCCATTTCCTTCTTCAGGAGGTCTTCCCAACCCAGGGATTGAACCCAGGTCTCCCACATTGTAGGCAGATGCTTTACCATCTGAGCCACCAGGGAAGCCTTGAACATATATATTTGGAAGCATCAAGAAAACACAAAAAAGCCATTCATTGTAATCACACTCAGCTATGGGACAATGAAGAGTTAGGCATTTAGCAGCTCCTAAGCCAGAAGCTGGTTGGTTTTGCCTTATGGTGATGGTCTCTGGGGCTTCCCTTGTGGCTCAGCTGGTAAAGAATCCACCTGCAATGAGGGAGAGCTGGGTTCGATCCCTGGGTTAGGAAGATCCCCTGGAAAAGGGAAAGGCTATCACTCCAATATTCTGGCCTGGAGAATTTCATGGACCGCATAGTCCATGGGGTCACAAAGAGTCAGATGGGTCTCTGACATTGATGTGCTTCTTGAAAAGAACTGATTGATATATTCAAAGACAGAAAGAGAAGGCCTGTTTGTAAGACCAGTGATGAGAGCATGGATCAACATGGTAACCTACAATGATGATGATTCTCAAGCTTATGGAGACTTTTTGCATCTTCACCTTGGATACTTTGAAATTCCTCAGATTCTCTGAGGGACTAGGGAGCCACTGTCGAAGAGATTTCTCTAAAATGCATGTTGCCCCACACTGGTCTGTAGAAGGATGACAGGAAGTGTGCTGGTCTTCTTAGTTTGCTCTGACTGCAAAGGCACTAAGCAAATGAGCAAACAGACCCCTCACACGATGCCTAGTCTTCAGTGTACACAGAGTGTTGAAAGACTGGCCGAGTTGCCACAAGATCATTCTCCTATCTCCAGATAGAAAGAAACAGTGAAATGCATCAGAATGGAGACTCCAGCCTCTGGGGACAGGTGGAGATTGGATGACCAGGGTCCAAAAATGTCTCTTCTTTTAAACCAATAAGTTCCGTAGAATAAGCTCTACAAGGAAACAAAATTTGTTTTAAACTTAGGGATCACTACCAGAAGACTAAGAATGTACTCAGTTGTTGAAACCCTTCTTAGTGTAAAATCCAGTGCCAGCTTCGCAGGCAGGGAGGGTCGGCTCTCCTTCCTCATGCCCACAGAGGGAACGTGCAGCTCTCTCCTCAGAGGTGAGCTGGCTGCCGTGTCAGCCCCAGAGTCTGTGCAGAGCTCCCTCTTGACTGAAGGGAGGCAGAGCCAACAAACATGTGCCCTCTTCAACCTGGCTGCTCACCACTCACACACTCTCCAGGAACTCTCTCTCTAAAGTTCCAGAAAGTTCCTGCTAACCAGCTCGACAGGCTTTCCAGGTGAGGGATGAGGAGTCCCCCCCCCCCCCCGCCCCGCCTTGCTCTCAGCGTACATTTCAAAAAGAAGCAGAAAAAAACACAATCAGCAAGGCCAGCACTTGCCCTTGGTTTTGCACTGAGGGAGAGTTTTCATTAACACGTCTCTGACTGAGGGCTTAAAATCCGTTAATCTTTACATCCAGAACTGTGCAGGCAATGCAGGCTGGGAGCTGTCATCTACTCCTATGCATTTTGGCTCAAGACACACTCTCTGAAGTGAGTATTTATCTGACTTCCTCTAAATGGCAGGAGGTCTCTTCCATCTCTGCCGTGCCTCTCTTGCCAGAAATAGACAGTGAGGTCAGGAGCAGCCTTCTCTGATGTAAACTAGCTCCTCACAGAGCAGCAGGTGGGAGGCAGGGAAACCAGACCACTCTGGCGGCCTAACCATCCCACAGCAGCTCAGCACACGTCACCCAGTGCAGCCTACAATTCTCAGGTCCTTGTGACCGGCTCCTAGAGTCACAAACCTTCACATCAGCTTTTCGATGACAGCAGAGGTAAGGCATTCAGGTACAGAAAACAGAAAATCACCAGCTTCCCCCATCACAGCCACAGTCTCCCTGGGTAGGGTGTGGGTGCAGGGTCACTTCAGAGGCCAGTGAATATTTTAAATAAAGGATGTGTGAATTCTCCAACTGACACTCGGAGAGTAAAAACACACACGTTTTCCTTTCCTTCATTTGCTCCATCTCTCCGAATTCCACATTTGGAAACGGATACTGTCATATTACAAGAATAGACGGCAGGTCTGGAAATGAACCAGAGCTCTTTAGTCCACTCTTGCTTTACAATGCAAATGTTTTTCTATCACACATTCCAAAATATGCTAATCATCAACTGCAGCACAAATTTCAAGGAGCTATACATACTTACCAAAATTTCTTCAAACTTTCCTCAAGAAAAGTCTCTGTGCACATAAAACTGCTCCACGCCCCTGGCTTCCTCTCCTCTCACAACTCCTCAGTCCCCCTCCTTTGTGATCTCCTCTCCTCTAGGAGAGGGGGCTTCGTCCCCCCTGGTGGGGTGCCCGGTGTGAGGAGACAAAGTGAGCCGGGTCACCACCCCTAGCACCACAGCCCACCGCGCGGCTAGAGCACCCACCTGCCAGAGCAGTAAGCACCAGGATGAAGTACAGATGAGGAGGGCCTCGCAGACAAAGCCTCAGACATGAGAAGGGCTGGAAACGACCAACTCAGAGTGCACAGGGTCCATCCCCTCTCACTGGACACCACACACCTGCACCTTGCTGTCCAGCAGGTTAGCACTTAATTGGCTTAAATTATCCTTAATGGACATACACAGCATTAGCCATGGTCAGTTGTAGCAAACACTGTGCCTAATTAATACATACTGTTCCCTAAAAGAGAAGGAAGCATCTGGGAAATGCAGGAGGGGACCGGCTACTTGGTGGTAAACAGCAAGTGGTCTGGAAGCTGCCATCTCATTTAGCTAATTACAAATCTGTTTCTTGGGGGGGATCCGGGATGGGGGGCAGAAGAACTTGAGGCAGTTCACCTACCCTCTCACTGAGGAATGAGGTAGCTCTAGTGGGAAAACAGAGGGGGTTTCTACTTGGGAGAAAGGGACAGGGAGCTCAAGGCCCTGTCCTCTGCAATGAGTCCTGTTTTCTGAAGTCTCCTGGCCTGACTCTGCACAGGACAGTCCAAGGGCCTCTGGGGAAAGATCACCATGGATCTGCAATCAGAGACTCTGCCGTCCCTTCCAGAAACCAATTACCCCACATTCAGGTCAGAACCAGGGAAGGCTTGGGACAGGTCACCCAGAGGTTCCGGGCCTCGGCTGCCTCGTTTATAAAGAGAGAGGACTGGGCGAGAATAGCAGTTCCCAGCCCTGTGAACACATTACAATCACTTTTGGTGATTCTGTGATTAAATTAGACTCAGGCAGCAGTAAAACTAAACTGAAAGTGAAAGTCACTCAGTCGTGTCCGACTCTTTGCAACCCCATGGACTATACAGTCCATAGAATTCTCCAGGCCAGAATACTAGAGTGGGTAGCCTTTCCCTCCTCCAGGGGATCTTCCCAATGCAGGGATCAAATCCATGTCCCCCACACTACAGGCGGATTCTTTACCAGCTAAGCCACAAGAGAAGTCCAAGAATATTGGAGTGGGTAGCCTATCCCTTCTCCAGCAGATCTTCCCAACCCAGGAATCAAACCAGGGTCTCCTGCATTGCAGGCGGATTCTTTACTTAAGCGTTGAGAATAATGGATCAACTAGAGCCCCTTCTAACTTAAACAGAAACAAAAAATTCCTAAGCACCAAATATCAGTGAAGTCATCTGCACCCCTCCCCTTAAAGGACAATGGATGGGGATTTAAAAAGTAAGTGCATTGCTAAGTAAGGCAAGTACTGTCAAAGCCATCCCGGCCCCAGGAACACGGGATGAGCACGGAGGCTGCAGCCGCCCTGAAGGATCTCGAAGTTTCCAGTCAGCTCTGAAATGTGGACACTGTATTTGGGATTTAGATTTTCTTCCCTCTGCTGCCTGAAACATGAGTCTCACAATAAACTATATCTTCAACAAAAATGTTGTGGTTATTTTAAATAAGTCTTCAGCTAACAAATGAGACTGTTTGCCATTGTTGATTTGTTTTTAAACCAAGAATGAAAAACTACTTAAGCATTTGTTCATCTCCTCACTTTCAGTGGATAACAGACCACAGAAAAAACATAAAACAAGTCCTAAGAAATGAACAATTAACTAACAAAAAACTGAAAAGAATTATAATACCAAGATGCCAAAAATACTGATTACATTTCAATCACTATTTGCGCTTTCATCTGGAAAACATATCCTCCGCTGGAAAGTACCCAGGGTAACAGCTGCATTGCTTTTTCGACTTTCACAAACACTCTAAAAGTTAGCCAGAACTCTGGACTGGCTGACATCCAGGGTTTTATTATTATGTACCGTTAGTTCATAGTGAGAAACGTGGGCTAGGGAAGGAAGAAAGCGAAGTAACAACAGGGGCTTCGTAATCGTGTGCAGATGTGAACGTTCCTGAAGTTTTATTTGCCAGAAAATGCCTCCCACATTACTTCTATTACCTGGAGGCTTTATTAATTTAATTAGGTAATTGCAAACATTATATTTTTAGGACATCATTTAGATACTTTAACGTTTAACAATTTTTCTTATGTCAGTGGCTGGGCCATGCTGATGCTTTAATATTTTTCATATGTAATGCAAACTGGTCAGTGTTCTTCCCGTCTTGCTCCACTTTTTAGCAAGTGCGGAAAACAAATCAACAGGCCGAGAACCAGTCCCCTTCTTTCCTTATGTCCATTTCTTGTCACATCAATTATGGCTCAAAAGTCTCTCACTTTTAGTACTTCATAAATGTTGGGGCTTGTATCATTTTCTTGAAAAGTTTATAAAATCCAAATGTAGTGGTACAAGTCCAGTACAGACTTTTCAATCTCATGAACCTCTAAAGCTAAACAACAACAAAAAAGAGGGACCAATACAGGTTTCTAACTTCTATTAAGTAAGAAACAAAAACTAAAACAAACAAGAAAGACTACTATGTGATACTGCCACTATTCTATAAAGACTCCAAGGATCATCACCATCATCACCGGAAAAGTGAAAGATCTATTATGACCAACCTAGACAGCATATTAAAAAGCAGAGACATTCCTTTGCCAACAAAGGTCCGTTTAGTCAAGGCTATGGTTTTTCCAGTGGTCATGTATGGATGTGAGAGTTGGACTATAAAGAAAGCTGAGCACCGAATAATTGATGCTTTTGAACTGTGGTGTTGGAGAAGACTCTCAAGAGTCCCTTGGACTGCAAGGAGATCCAACGAGTCCATCCTAAAGGAGATCAGTCCTGGGTGTTCATTGGAAGGACTGATGTTGAAGCTCAGACTCTAACACTTCTGCTACCTGATGGAAGAGCTGACGCATTTGAAAAGACCCTGATGCTGGGAAAGATTGAGGGCAGGAGGAGAAGGGGACGACAGAGGATGAGATGGTTGGATGGCATCACCGACTCGATGGACATGGGTTTGGGTGGACTCCGGGAGTTGGTGATGGACAGGGAGGCCTGGCGTGTGCGGTTCACGGGGTCACAAAGAGTCAGACACGACTGAGCGACTGAACTGATACCCTTTGCAGAAGAGGACAAATGGTGATCTAACATCAAGGCTTCAGAAGTGGGCAGTGAGCGACCCACAACACACCTGGTCCCACGGGTGCAAAGGGAAGCATGAGCTGGTAGGCAGACGACAAACACTGAAACCCAGGTCACCTGATCAGGAACAGGCACCAGGCTCCTCCAGGCGTCTGCATCTCTACCTGGACATTACTTCTGAGGTCCCTTCCTGTTCTAAAGTCCAATAACCATTAAATGAGAACACTCTGCTAGACTGTTACCTATTTTATTAGGATGAGGGATAAGAACCATGTCTCTTATGCCCCACAGTGTGTATCTCCAGCACCCAGCACAGCAGTTGCCACAAAGTAAGGGCTCAATCAATATTTATTGAATAACAACTTTTCTCACCTCCATGGTATTAAAGGATTTTAAGAAAGATGAATTGATGATTGATGTCTGGTAGCTTCCTGAAAGAAATATAACATTGATCTGGCTGTAATTTAATTTTATGTATGTATGTATATTTGCATTACTTAACAAACACTTATATTAAGAACTCTATGTGTCAGGTCTTAGACCTTTACAAATACTAACTCATTTAGTTCTCAAAATGTCCTTTTCGAGGCAAGCATGCTTATCTTTCACATGTTACAGATGAGAAAACTGTGACACAGAGTGGTTAAGGAACTTGCCTAAGGTCAAAGAAAGTTAGTGGAGTGGTGGAGTTAGGATTTGAAACCAAGCAGTCTAGTTCCTGAGTCTATCCTCTGCTGTCCAATAAGGTTACCAGGAATCACATGAGGCTATTTAATTTTAAATAAATTAAAACTGAATGAAAATTAAAATTCAACCCCTCAATGTACTAGCTATGTGTACTCAGGAACCACATATAGCTCAGGGAGACAGTACTGAACCACGCATGGGGGAACACTCCCCCAGAGCAGAAAGGCCCACTGGAAGCATGGTCTCCACTCTCAGGCGATGCTCCACTGCTGCCTCTCCACCTGGGTGTGGCTCCAGACCTCGCACTCCCACCTCCATGCTGAGCCCCCAGTGCAGCAAAATAGAACACAAAGGGGCTTTCCAACTGGGGTTCTCTAACACCCATTCTTCAAGCAAAAGTATGTAAAAACAAGTCAATAGCAGCTTGACTCTTGATAGATGTCCTCAACAAGAAGGCTGGGCTTGTTTTTTCCTTTGTTACGCTCTATTCTTCTCCTGGCAGGATGTCTGCAGAAATGGTCTCTGGCTGTTAGGTCACTGGTGCATACTTGCACCTGTCCTGCTGTGAAGGGCAGAAATTCTGTTTTATAGATTTTGTAAGCAGAGTTCAGCCAGAGGGTAGCCGTTCCCAAAATTCAGCTCCAAAATATTCGTGGACATTTAAAAAAAAATGCAAAAGGTACATCACATAAGGTTCTTTTTGTAACATGGAAACAAAAGCTTTTGGTATCAAGGTTGCTTTAAATTCTGTCTCAGAGGAGGATTCAGAGTGGGCTGCCATTGAGGGGTGGGATGGAGGGGGTGTTATGATTTCTGCAACTCCCAAAATAGCTACAACTCCCAAAATAGCAGTTGTGAAAGTTTAATCACCTAAGAAGGGTAACCCATCACGTCATTGTTCACTATAACATCCGAACCCAAAAAGACTCAAGGGGAAATGAGACACAGGGCGGGTAAACTTTGGCAGAAAAACAGTCAAGTCCCAGAACTAAGAGCCAGGAAAATAAAGAAGTAAAGAGGAAAACTCTTTGGGTGGAGTGAGTATCAAGGGAAGAAGAATGAAAGTAGGAAGACTGAAAAAAAAAAACAAAACAGAATGAATTCATAGTTCTGCTGTGGCTGTTCCAGTTGTAAAATTCTCTGTTTGTTAAATGAAGTCAATAAAAGATCTGTAACAAAATATTATATTCTCATTCCTTCTCTCCCTTTTCTAATCTAGGCATTTTTTAATGATGCTTACTTTCAGAGAATTCCAGAAGGTTCCCCACAGAAACTCCAGGGTGTCCTGGAAACCCATGCATCATTTGGGTCAACAGATGACAAGTTTCTCTGGCACTAAACAGAGGAGGAAGCCAGGCATGCTGGCCTCCTGGCCCAGGGTGGGGGTGGTGGTGTCAAATACCCACAAGCAGGAGTTCAATGTGTGGCTAGACATCAGATCTTCATGTTCCAGGCTATGTGCCTGTCCCCATTTACAGTCAGCCTCTGCATCCATGGGTTCATCCACAGAGGGCTGCCTCTACTATGCCACTTTATATAAGGGACCTGAGCCATCTGCAGAATTTTGTATGGAGTGGGAGAGTGTTCCTGGGACCAATGCCCCCAGATACCAAGAGATGAGAGTACAGTTTCCTGAACAACTATCTTCACAGACATGTGTTCACATCATCATTTGTGATTGCTGCTGAGTACTGTTGTACAGTATAGATGTATCATAACTTTATTTAACCAAGTTCCTACTAAGTGAACTCGCTCAGTCGTGTCCGACTCTGCGACCCCATGGACTGTAGTCTACCAGGCTCCTCCATCCATGGGATTTTCCAGGCAAAAGTACTGGAGTGGGTTGCCATTTCCTTCTCCAGGGGATCTTCCCAACCCAGGAACTGAACCCGGGTCTCCCACATTGCAGGCAGATGCTTTACCCTCTAAGCCACCAGGGAAGTTTTGTTCACTATTCTCAAAAATATTTTCATGAATGTGGTAATATCATTGTTAACTGTGTCCATTATTTTGTTAGGGTCAATTTCTAGATGAGAAACCTACTACCCTAGAAAAATGGGTCCTCCCACCAGCACTGCAGGAGAGGTTCTGTTTTCCTTTCACCCGGATCACACCAAGTAGGTTAAGATAAGAAATAAGGAGATTTAATTGCATGTCATTGCTTACTAACGATGTGACCTTGAATACGTTTTCATTATCTAAACTGATCACTTTTTTGGGCAAATTACTAACTTCTCTATGCTTCAGTTTATCTGTAAAACAGGAATAATAACTTATAATAATAATAACAATGTAATATATAATATAATAATAATGTAATTATATGAATTATAATAATATTATATAATAATAATTCTCTATCTCATAGAACTGTTTAGGGAATTGAGTTAATGCATATAAAAAGCTTAAAACAATTCATGGAACATTAAAAATAATCATTACTATTTATACTTTTTAATTTATTTCTGATAAGGAAGAAATCTTCCTTTGAAACAAGAGTCACATTGGTGGTTACTTTTTCTGAACAGCACAGATGAAATAATTATCACTGGATAACAAAGAACCACTGTATGTACCCACATGTAATTGTGCCAGTGGACCTCCCTCTCCTTCATTTAGTTATAATATCCACTAGACCACGGCTATTTTTCTGTAATATAAATAAAAAATACATCTGAATAAAATTTTAATAAATTGCACAGTCTTAGATTTTAATAAAATTCTGCATTTTTCCAGAATTTTTAAAACTTTATAATAAAATCTTATAACAAAAAATATTCCAAAACAAAGTTTGGTTAAATAAATCATGATGTATGTAAAATGTAGACTCTCATGCATCAATAAAAACAATGTTTTATATTTAGGTGTAAAACATGGAACGATGCTCAGATGAAATACCAGGTAACAAAATAAGCAGATGATGATTCTATTTCTGTTTGAAAACATACATTTATCAGGAGTAATACACATACCAGAATGTTAAAAGTAGTTCTTAGCACTGGGTGGTGGTATAAAAGAATTTTATTTTATTTTAAATAAATATTTAAATTTAAATATTATTTTAAATTTTATTTTTGGAAGAAAACCATGTTCTCCTTAGTTTCTGCAAAGAACATTGCATTTTTTGAAATGAGAAATGTTAAGTATTTGTACAGGTGGGATTCCAATGTGGTGTCCAGTTTCTTGGACAGTGCAGAGCTGTCTGGCAGGACACCCCCTCTTGGATAACAAGGTCCTCTCTGGCAGGAACATTCTTTGGACACACTGGGGAGTGGAATCTCATCAGGGCTCCTTGAGCTCCAAGTTGGCAATTCCCACCTCCCCATCCTCCTAGACACGGGGAAAGGCCAGAGCTGATTTTGTCTTTCTTCTGTTTACCACCCAGCAATGATGCCCTGAGGCTTTCAAAACAAAGCTTCGAACTATATGATAAGCTCACAAGACCCCTGCTTTCCCCCAGTGTCACCCCCTGCCACAAACCTGCACACCCTCAATTCTCGGCAGCTCAACCCTCTCGCAGTTCCCAGACTCTGCATGCCCACTGAGACACCCCTCACTTACACTCAGCTCAAGCTCCCCTCCCACAGGGAGCCTTCACGGTAACCCCTGTGTACAGCATTTTGCATACTGAACCACAATCATCGGCCCATTCCTGCCCACCTTCTTGACTGTGAGTGAGTTGGGAGGGATACAGCAGAGTGGTAGAGTCAGCAGACAGGTGGAGACAGAACTCCTTGAGGGAGAGATGACAATTAATAGCTATGATGAACTGCACATACATAAACTACATGAGTTGATAAGTTCTGATATAAATATACCAACCGTGAAACCATCACCACCATGAAGAAAATGAGCATACCCATCACTCCAGAAAGTTTCTCTGTTCCCCTCTATATTTTGCTCCTCCTGGCTCACATCCACCTAACCCCCCACAATCCCTGACCCCCAGATACCCACCAATCTGCTTTCTGTCCCCGCAGATTATAGTCTGTATCTTCTATATACATGGAATTATTTAGTATGAACTCTTTTTCTGTCTGGCCTCTTCACTCAGCACAATTATTTTGAGATTCACTCATGTGCTGCATGCAGAAATAACTGATTCTTTTGATATTGCTGAGTAGTATTCAACTGTATGGATATAACTCAGCTTATGTATCAGCTTACCTGTGATGGACATCTGAGCTGTTTCAATTTAGGGCTACCACAAATGAGGCTACTATGAACATCTGTTGTACAAGTTACTATGTGGAAATGTGCTTTCATTTCTCTTGGGTAAATGCCTAGGAATCCTTGGGTCATATTATAGGTCAAATGATCTTTTCTTTTTTTGTTGTTTTAAAGAAACTACACGACAGGACATTCTAATAAAATTTTTTTAAAAAGCAGAAATCAATGAGCAGATGCACCAGGGGAATATCCTTTTTAAAGAAAGATAATAAATCCTTTTATAAGAGATGAGTCATTTTACAGTGTGAACATTCTCTTTGACTTTTAAAATTCAATCTTCGCATATTAAGCTTTTTTACCATGCAAATGAGTCATGCCTATATTAATTACAGTTACATAAAAATCTGCATTCTGTCCACTGCCCAATTCCCCTACACTGAGCCTCATTCTTTTCAAGATTTGGACGGCACCATTTAATTGCTTCTCTCACTGGAAGTCTCTACAGCGGTGTTGTGAGAAAGAGCATGACATGGTGACTGTATCAGTCTTGAAGAAGGATCCTTCTTTGTATGTGTTCCAAGAAAAGACAGTAACCCACTCATGTGACTTTGGGGGAGGTATAGTAACTTTCTGTGCCTTTGACAGCCACCCTATCGGCACCCAAAATCAGTTGGGAGATTTAAAAGGCCTTCTGTGCAAGAGGCCTATTCAGCAGTAAGTGTAACATGAGCTGAAAAAAGAAAGCAATTCTACATAGAAATATCCTATCTTGGCACTTAAGCTGGGACCCTCTCCAATTTCAGTTCAGCTCAGTCGCTCAGTCGTGTCTGACTCTTTGCGACCCCATGAACCGCAGCACGCCAGGCCTCCCTGTCCATCACCAACTCCCGGAGTCCACCCAAACCCATGTCCATGGAGTCGGTGATGCCATCCAACCATCTCAACCTCTGTCATCCCCTTCTCCTCCCATCTTCAATCTTTCCCAGCATAAGAATCTTTTCCAATGAGTCAGCTCTTCACATCAGGTGGCCAAAGTATTGGAGTTTCAGCTTCAACATCAGTCCTTCCAATGAACACCCAGGACTGATCTCCTTTAGGATGGACTGGTTGGATCTCCTTGCAGTCCAAGGGACTCTCAAGAGTCTTCTCCAACACCACAGTTCAAAAGCATCGATTCTTCTGCGCTCAGCTTTCTTTATAGTCCAATTCTCACATCCATACATGACCACTGGAAAAACCATAGCCTTGACTAGACGGACCTTTGTTGGCAAAGTAATGTCTCTGCTTTTCAATATGCTGTCTAGGTTGGTCATAATTTTCCTTCCAAGGAGTAAGCGTCTTTTAATTTCATGGCTGCAATCACCATCTGCAGTGATTTTGCAACCCAAAAAATAAAGTCAGCCACCGCTTCCACTGTTTACCCATCTATCTGCCATGAAGTGATGGGACCAGATGCCATGATCTTAGTTTTCTGAATGTTGAGTTTTAAGCCAACTTTTTCACTCTCTTCTTTCACTTTCATCAAGAGCCTCTTTAGTTCTTCTTCACTTTCTGCTATAAGGGTAGTGTCATCTGCATATCTGAAGTTATTGATATTTCTCCCGGCAATCTTGATTCCAACTTGTGCTTCCTCCAGCCCATTGTTTCTCATGATGTACTCTGCATATAAGTTAAATAAGCAGGGTGACAATATACAGCCTTGACGTACTCCTTTTCCTATTTGGAACCAGTCAGGTTGTTCCATGTCCAGTTCTAATTGTTGCTTCCTGACCTGCATATAGCTTTCTCAAGAGGCAGGTCAGGTGGTCTGGTATTCCCATCTCTTTCAGAATTTTCCACAGTTTATGGTGATCCACACAGTCAAAGGCTTTGGCATAGTCAATAAAGCAGAAATAGATGTTTTTCTGGAACTCTCTTGCTTTTTCCATGATCCAGCGAATGTTGGCAATTTGATCTCTGGTTCCTCTGTCTTTTCTAAAACCAGCTTGAACAGCTGTAAGTTCATGGTTCACGTATTGCTGAAGCCTGTCTTGGAGAATTTTGAGGATTACTTTACTAGCATGTGAGATGAGTGCAACTGTGTGGTAGTTTGAGCATTCTTTGGCATTGCTTTTCTTTGGGATTGGAATGAAAACTGACCTTTTCCAGTCCTGTGGCCACTGGTGAGTTTTCCAAATTTGCTGACATATTGAGTGCGGCACTTTCACAGCATCATCTTTTAGGATTTGAAATAGGTCAACTGGAATTTCATCACCTCCACCAGCTTTGTTTGTAGCAATGCTTCCTAAGGCCCACTTAACTTCACGTTCCAGGATGTCTGGCTCTAGGTGAGTGTGAGTGATCACACCATCGTGATTATCTGGGTCATGAAGATCTTTTTTGTACAGTTCTTCTGTGTATTCTTGCCACCTCTTCTTAATATCTTCTGCTTCTGTTAGGTCCATACCATTTCTGTCCTTTATTGAGCCCATCTTTGCATGAAATGTTCCCTTGGTATCTCTAATTTTCTTGAAGAGATCTCTAGTCTTTCCCATTCTATTGTTTTCCTCTATTTCTTTGCACTGATCGCTGAGGAAGGCTTTCTTATCTCTCCTTGCTATTCTTTGCAACTCTGCATTCAAATGGGTATATCTTTCCTTTTCTCCTTTGCCTTTCATTTCGCTTCTTCTCACAGCTATTTGTAAGGAATCCTCAGACAACCATTTTGCCTTTTTGCATTTCTTTTTCTTGGGGATGGTCTTGCTCCCTGTCTCCTGTACAATGTCACGAACCTCCATCCATAATTCATCAGGTACTCTGTCTATCAGATCTAGTCCCTTAAATCTATTTCTCTCTTCCACTGTATAATCACAAGGGATTTGATTTAGACCCATTTAAATTCAGAACACATATGAGCATATGGTTTCTAGAATATAAAAGTAATAAGGAGCCTAGAAAAAATTATAAGAAAACTGCTCTTTGGCCCTATCTGATCTTCAAAGGATTGGGTTTTCTGGTAAATATTGTATTCAATATTCTGAAGACGCATTAAACTGAACAATATTTTTCTAAACATAGTTTTAAAAGAATCTGTGTATAAAAGCATAATAGAGCTAAACAGAGTCTGACAGCTTTTATTATTTCTATTAACTTTGCTGCTCTAGTTGATACAAGCCAATAAATCTCATTCTTATTCCCCATGAAAAGAAAGGAAACCCATCCAGTAGAAATTCAATTACATTTCTACTGGAGGCTAGGAGTATCTTTGCTTGAGACATAAGACACTTGTCCATGTGCCCTCAGCATGAAAACCACTGATTTACACAAATGTTCCAGAAGCAAACCTTTAAGTAACAAAACCCAAATTCCATACAAATGTTACCAGCCTGCTTAAGTTTGAAGGCATCTGCCACACAAGTCAGTCAGTCAACAGAGGGGCAGTAAGATACCTGCAAGGAGACTACTGGAACGCACCGCCTTAGAAACAAGTGTTAAATGAAACTCCTTAGTTTCAGCAATTCCTCTCTTAGGCATCCACTGGAAAAGGTGAATTTGGATAAAAATTTGAGTGCAATGATGCTCACATCATTGTACTTTTTATAGGGGCAAAAAAATTTGAAGACCACTTAAATCTCCAATAAGGGATCTTACAGTCAAACAAAAAAAGTTTTCAGAAAACATTTTTAACATGGATACAACACATAATATAACAAAATGAGCACAATTTAAAAAGTGTTAAATAAGGAGATAAGTGTGTGTGAGCAAGTTCAAATAAGCAAGATCAGGAAAAAGTATACTAAACTGTGAAAAGGGATTATAGAACTCTATTGCTATCATAATCAGAAGCTTTTTTTTAATTACAGGTACCCACAAAGCAAATATTTTATGTATTTTTAAGTTCTTATAGTACCATGTTATTTCTCTGGAAACATCTAAAGAAATACCTAAGTTCCCCAGTGATGCCAAATGTCAATTTCTTCAAGGGCCTATAAACAAAGGCTAATTGGAAAATCTGTATTTAGACAAGAGAAAAACAGGAAGCAAATTACATAAAAGTGATTCTTTAAACCATGGAAGTTTCAAAAGGATTAATTTAAATGCTGCATGTTCAGAGGGCACTTAAAACATAATGTTCAAAATTTTACTTCACGTACAACTCTTCAGGAATATGTCACTCCAAAAAATTATTCTAACATAATATGACAAAAATTTCTGACCAGTTCTTCACTAAGAACGTTGACTACCACAATAGCTCAAGTCTTAATATCTAGTAGGTAATGAAAAATTTTTTTCTACCTAACTCTACAGTAATCAAAAGAGAACACATTTGAAAATTCTAAAGTCTTATTAATCATGTAGGAAAAAATCTTCAACTTTTGAATATGGATCTTGAGACTCTTTACAATATAGGACTATGTGGGAGAAAAGGTCAAAATGGAAATGGCAACCCACTCCAGTATTCTTGCCTGGAGAATCCCATGGACAGAAAGAGGGACCTGGCAGGCTACAGTCCATAGAGTCGCAAGGAGTCGGACGTGACTGAAGCGACTTAACCCGACACCCTCACAGTAATGGACCATGATGCCCTGGGATACAGTATTTCCGTCAGTCAGGTTTATTATTAGCAATTTCTCTGGCTCCCCCCAAAATTATGAACTATAACCTTGACTTTGGTTAGAGCATTTCTTGACTTAATTATTGCTTACTCTGCCATAATGCCCACTAAAATTCATCCTCTTCCATACTGGAGCTCAAGTGAGCTTTGAAAAACACACAAACTTGCCTATAATCTTTCAACACCCTCCCCCTTTCATCTTTTGGGTAAAACTTCCTTTCAAGGTGTACATGAACTTATGTCTTGCTTCACTTCCCTTCATCCTCAACATATTCCCTTTGTTCTGGCTGTAACAGAGCCCTTTGCCCAAAGCACACTATCTTCTTTCTCCCTCATTTTATGCAGGGAGACCCTCCTCTGCTTGGGACCTCCCACACCCTTATTTTTCCAGCTAACACCATTCATTCTTCAAGAGTCATCTCAGGCATCATCCTTCTTCAGAAAGGTGTCCCTACCCCTATCCATCACCTACCTGCCCAAGATACAGCAGTTCTGTGCCTGCAGTTTACACCAATCATGACAAAGATTTGTTACTGGTTCCCTGTTTCCTCCCTGAGCACTCACCCCACAAGGGCAAAACTGTCTTGTTTCTGTGCCCAGGTGCCCGTACCGAATCTGTAAAGGGAAGCACTCAACATTCTGACTGAAGCGCCACGTCTATGGATGATAGTGAGGCAGTGGCCCTACTAAGTCCCATAAAACACTTCTGCTACTCAGAGGAAACTCAGACATTGTCAGTTCATCAAAGTATACAGTTGTCTTAAAGGGCGCATTCTCAATCCAAAATTTCTGGACAAACTGCCTTTTGAAAGAATGCTCTTATCACTATTTCAGTGTTGATGTCAAGACTGTTCAAATGTCCTGTTTTCCCTTTTTGGTGGCCCCTACCTGAGTTAAAGCATTACCAGAGAAGACCCCTTAAATACTTTCAGAATTAAAAAGATCTGTTTATAAAATCTCCAAAGAGTTGTTTTCTATTCTCTGCATCATCAATCCAGCAAAATTAAACAGATTTGGAGTGGCCCTGAGAAATCATCTTGAATGAGGAACGCTGAGGTGCTCTCATATTCCTATGGAAACACACAGCTAGGAATAAAAATATTTTAGGCTTGAAGAATAATCACAGGTCCTTTCCTTGATCCAGAAAAATCCAACTAATTAAAGACCCCAGTGAAAAGATCATTTCAAAGAACATAATCTATAAATAACCCACTTACTATTTTGCAAAAAAGTCCCCATTAGGGATTTCTGTATGCATGCTCTTTGTAAAACCTCTTAATCATCTGAAAAATATCAGCTCTTGAATCAGGAAAAATCAGTACCTTGGGGAGATGGAAGGGAGGTTCAAGAGGGAGGGGACATATATATACCTATGGCTGATTCATATTGATGTTTGGCAGAAAGCAAACAGAATTTTGTAGAGCAATTCCCCTTCAATTAGAAAAATAAATAAAGTTAAAGCTAAAAAATCAGTGTTTTACCTCTGTCTATTGCCATGTATTTTTCAAGGTACTTTCCATTACATCATTTTATTTGATCCCATTTTGGGCGCTCACTTCTCAATGACAAATCCAAGGATTAAAATTTTTTGTTAATTTTCTATCTCTAGAAAATTGGACTATTATTTTAACATCTGGTGTTAAAGATGTAAAAGAGTAACAAATGATGTAAAGATGCAAGAGTAACAATTCTCTTGATTTTTGCTAGCGAAATTAAATGCTGTATATAAGTGCATTTGTTCAGTGCTTAGCCTCTTTACGTAATGAGTCCTTTGTAAGATTAATATCTTCATCAAAATTGAAAGCTGAAAAACAATTCATGGAGAAAGTGTGAAAAATTCTGTTGTTTTTTTCCCTATACAAAACATACCATCTGGAGTTATTTTTGCAGCCAAAAATATATCAGGAGACAGGACTTTTTTTTTTTTAATGGTGAGAAGAAATGGTAAATCCCAAAGTGCCTCATTGCCACTAGGGTGAGACAAAGAATGACACTGAAATCTGAGAAAAGGGGTCCAGAGATCACCCTCAAAGCTCACACCAGCTATGTGAGCACACAGGACCTGTAACATGCTACCTTTTAAAATGAAGGGAAAAAAATAGAACTCTGGGAATGAAACGGTAGCAGAATTCAAGGTAGCCAAAATTAAAAAATAAAATGAAGTCAATTTCAGAAAGAAGACTACAGCGTGATGTAGACATCACATCTGACTACGGTGAAACTGGAGAATCATTGATTCTTGGGGCTGGTGGGGGAGACTTAGGAAGGTCCCTGGTCTTGTCCTCCTTCTGGCTGCTGTTAACAACAAGGAGATCAGTTCACCTCCCTAGTCCTCAGTTTCTCTTCTGAAAGTTGAAGGAAATGGTTCTCAAACTTGGCAACTCACCAAAATCACCTAGGAATTTTAAATGCAGACTCCTGGGCCCATGTCTATAAATTCTACTCACCAGGGATGTGATGTGGTCAGAACCTGTGATTTTTCTGAAAGTTCCTCAGGTGACTCTGATGTACATGCCTGGAAACCACCAAACAAGAGGGTCTCTAAGGTACCACCTCATCTTTTTAATTGCAACTTAATGATCCTCGCTGTCAAGAATCCAGGTCTATTTATGTCTGGAAGATTTCTCAGTGGACTTAGTACACCAAGAACTGAAAGGTTACAGTAATATAGAACACAAATTTTCAACAGTTTGGGGCTAAGTTTTCTACTTGCCCTTTAAAACTCAATTCTATAAAGACCTCTGAAATCCACAAGCAAAAGAGAACCAGCTGCACTCCATGAGTTACCAGGATGGCTTCCGACTACACAAGATATTGACGAATCAATGCTTTCTTTTCTATTAATCTTCTTAGCATCTATTTTTGGTCTTTCTAATCTACCTGCTTTTTAAAAAAGTTAACGTTTCCTTTCTAGCTCTCTGAGCTTAAGAAAAGAGAATACAGAAAATCAGGTAAAGTAGGTGTTGGATGTAATTCAAAATAAAAGATGAGCATTAACAAAGTGTATATAAACTACTGACAATGGGACAAAAAGAAAACATACCTCTTTTCCAACAGTCAAAGGCAGAGCAGACACATGAACCCCCATTTTCACTGTAGCACCATTTACAGAAGCCAAGACATGGAAACAACCAATCGACAGAGGAATGGGTAAAGAAGTTGTGGTACATATATACAATGGAATATTACTCAGCCATAAAAAGAAGGAAACAATGCCATTTACAGCAACATGGATGGACCTAGAGATTATCCTAAGTGAAGTAAGTCAGAGAAAGACAAATAGCATATGATATCACTTTCATGTGGAATCTAAAATATGATACAAATGAATTTACTTACAAAACAGAAAAACAGCCACAGATATAGAAAACAAAATTACAGTCACCACAGGGGAAAGGTGGGGGCAGGGGATAGGGATAATTTAGGGGTTTGGGATTAACACATACACACTGTTGTTGTTGTTGAATCGCTAAGTCATGTCCAACTTTTGTGACCCCAAGGACAATAGCCTGCCAGGTTCCACTGTCCATAGGATTTCCCAGGCAAGAATACTGGAGTGGGCTGCCATTTCCTTCTCCAGGGGCTCTTCCTAACCCAGGGATGAAACCCCCATCTCCTGCATTGGCAGCCGGATTCTTTACCACTGAGCCACGAGGGAAGCCCACAGATAAACATTACTGTAGATAAAACAGATAACCAACAAGGACCTACTGCACAGCACAGGGAACTATACTCAGTATTTTGTAATAACGTATAAGGGAAAAGAATCTGAAAAAGAATATAGGTATGTGTGTGTGTGTATATATAAAACTGAATCACTGCACTGTACACCAGAAACTAACATTGTAAATCAACTATATACTTCAATAAAAATCCTAAAAATTAAAAATAAATAAAATATTAACCCCTCCTTCAAAGAGCAGAGTGGAAGTAATGCGGGGGATATCCTGACCACTTACTCCACTGAGGCAAGCAGGCAGTGCTGTGTGGTTGTAATTTGGTAACACAGATATTTAGACGCAACCAGGTGAAGAACACTTACCTGGCACGTGTCCCAAAGTGAGGAAATGAGGCCTGTGACGGGCATTGACACTTTGCCCTGATTTAACAGCAGACAATGACAAATAACACAGGAAAAACTCAAGTGACTCAGAGACCCTACTGAGCTGCTGGGACACACACAACCCCGGGAACCACTTGCATTCTTTTGATTCATGTGTTATCAGAGCTCTTCCCGCTCACCCGGTGCCCGTGAATACTTGGCATTTTCTTTTCAGTGGGCTTACAGAAACCAACAAAAATCTGTTCCTGGGGAGGTGCTAATGTCCAGAGAAACACGAGAGAGAGGGCTCAGGCTGGAGGGTACAGACGAGAGTGCCAGCCTCATGACAGCCTCTCCACCTGGCGGGTTTCCCACTTTTGCAGAGGACCTGCCCGAGGGGAGAGTGGTTTGGAAAATCTAAGCCTTTAGCATCCTCCTCTTTTCCTCCATCCCTTCTCTTTTCCAGACCCTATCCGACTTGGCTGTCTAGGTGAGAGGTCTGAATAAACATGATTTTGTTCGTCCCCATCCTCTCAAGCCCTATCTCCTCAATGCCCCAAGAACACAGGGGCCCGCATGGAACTTTATCTCTCTGGATATATGTGCCAGTACCACCCTTCTCTCCCACATACTAGAGATGAGCCAGGAGAGGCAAGTGACTGAGCAGGTGTCTCTTGAACAGAAGGGACAGAAGCTAGTCTACCCAGTTTTACCCCACATATCAGGCTTTGGTCCCTAAAAGGGCCTTTCCTTAGCTCTGCAAGAATAAAGCTTACTTCTCCCCTCCCTGGCCCTGTACTCCCCAGGGTTCACATTTTCCTGTCCTCAGAGCTTACCACACCCCTTCAGGCTAGCCTGCTCTAAACCGGGCCTTTCAGCAAGATGCGATACCTAATCCATTGCGCCAACTGTGGCAGGGCTTCTGGTGCCAAAAGACCATTGACAAAAAGGCTGCTAAAAATGTATGTGGCAATTTGGTACTGGCAAGTCCTGCTGGATTAGCTCTATTCCAAGCCTGTCCTTCCTGTGTCAGACTTCTCAAATGTTCACAGCTTCCCCACCTCCCCCCACCCCAGTTCTGTTGATATCCTACGACAGCCTAAATGCAGGCTGTCTATCAGAACTTTCTACCATGCTGCAAATATTCTTTATCTGCAAAATCCATTACAGTGACTATCAGTCGTATGTGACGACTGAGCATTTGAAACATGGCTAAGTGACTGAGGACCTGAGGCTTTAGTTTTCCTTAATTAATTTAAATATTAGTAGCCACACAGAGCTCCTAGCTTCCCTTTAAAACAGCACAGATTACAGCCGTAACTCTGAGGAGACCAAAGGATAATGTGCAAACTTGGTTAGAATCGCCTGAAAGTAAAAGTGTTAGTCGCTCAGTCATGTCTGACTCTTTGTGACCTCATGGACTGTAGCCCTCCAGGTTTCTCTGTCCATGGAATTTTCCAGGCAAAAATACTGGAGTGGGTAGTCATTCCCTTCTTCATGAGATCTTCCCAACCCAGGGACTGAACCTGGGTCTCCTGCACTGGAAGTAGATTCTTTACTGTCTGAGCCACTAGGGAAGCCCCAGGATCACCTGGGGAACCCTTAAAAGTCCCAGAGCCCATTCTGCACCCCAGATAATTTAACTAAATTCTTTAAGGGTGGGACCCAGGTTTCTGCATTTTTAAAATCTCAAGTGGATTTCCAATGTGCTGCCAAGATGGAGAATCACTGCTCTAAAGGGTGAAAATTCCTACCATGAAGAGCCAACCTTCATCCAATCAGACATCTCCAAATACTAAGCCATTTAAACAATTAGGCTGAATATTCAATCCATCCTGCAAATTAATTCTACTACAGTCAGATAAACCTCAGGCTTGTTGTAGCCTGAGAAGCAAATTCTGTCCAAAGGCAAAAGGCCATCAAAGGTAATAATGAAGCGACCAGCTCTGAAAGGAAAGAAAGAGTTGCTCCAAATAACCACCAGCATTCAAAGCCTGGTGAGCATGAGTGAAAGAAAGTGAAGTCACTCAGTCGTGTCCAACTCTTTGCAACCCCTTGGACTGTAGCCTACTAGGCTCCTCTGTCCATGGAATTTTCCAGGCAAGAGTACTGGAGTGGGTTGCTATTTCCTTCTCCAGGGGATCTTTCCAACCTAGGGATCAAACCCAGGTCTCCCACATTGCAGGCAGACGCTTTACCATCTGAGCCACACCTTGGCCCAACTAGCATGAGTCCTTACACATAAATAATTTATTTTCTGGAAAGCCACCAGCTAACAATAAAATCCACCTCAAAATCAGATACTCTGAACAAACAGCTCTATAATTGGATTTTTTTTCCCCCTTGGCTAACCCACTCACACACTATCTGTGCCTCAGAGTAAGCTCTCACCACTGTGCATTTTTCTTCAAAAGATAATCTGAAACCTGTGCTTTTTCACTGGGTATGTTAAACTTTTAAAATGGTAGCAGTTAAGATGCCAGCATTGGTCTAAAACCCATTCGCTCTGTCTCACTGTCCTCCAGCAGACAATGGCAACCTTCACTTGCCATTAAAATTTCACCCAGTATATCATTTACCAGGTGAAGCTTTTTCTCTGAGACTTGGCTTAAGAGAGACATCATACCCAGAGTGCAAAAAAGAAAAAATACAAGACACTCAGGTTTCCGTGACCTCTAACCCTCCAATCAGCATTTCCCAAAGGTATGCAGGGCCCTTCAGGTTGAATGCTAACAGAGTTCCAAGGCTGATGCAAAAACTTCACCAGCATTTTCTAGACAGCACTACGGGAAAGTCAAAAATCGGAAGTGATTTTAATGGGAAGAGTATTTGAACGTCACTCTTAACAGCTGTTGCCTCTACAAGTGAAATATAAATGATTCAAACTTAAATCCCTTTTCCCAAATTATTACCAAAGTAATTCAATCTCAAACTAAGAACTCTCCAAAATCAGTCAAGACTTCAGTAAGTCACCTTAACAAATGGACTCCCCTCCAAGGAGAAAGAGCTGGATTGATTTCACCCACACTCACAGCCAAGAAGTTCTCATGGAACAAATGTAATCCCTGAGGCTGTGGCAAACCAGACTGAAGTTCTTTTTGTGTTGTTCTTAGTGGATACCCAGCAGCAGCCACTCAGTAACAACTTCTCAACAGTCCTTTCCAATGGAGGATAAAAAACGTGGACATTTTAAAAGCTGACAGAGTACTTCTAATAGGAATGGGATTATACTTTTGTATACACATCTGAATGTGGGTTACAGGATAAAAACTTTTGTCAACTATATAACTGAATTGCCAGATAAATGTAGGATGTCAAGTTAAAGGTGAATTTCAGATGAACAACAAACTTTTAGTACAAGTACACCGCATATATATTGCATGAGACATACTTCCACTAAAAACGATATACTGTTTATCTGAAATTTAAACTTTAAGTCGTCTTGCTTGTTTTTCCTAAATCTGGCAACCCTACATATCAGTATGCTGGGAAAATTCAATTTGAGAGAGGCAAGGAAGAAGTCTAGTTTGGGGACTCAACCACCCAACCATTCCCATATCTCAAGGTCAACTGTGAAAACTGTGCCCTCTAGTGCAGTTACTAATTAGCCACCTTCTGATAAACAAGAGTCCTAATTTTATGCTTCTCTGGACCACAGATGCTAACTATATAAAACAGTTTCAGTGGTAAAGGGCTCAGACATAACAAGTCATTAAGTATGATGGTACCCTAAATGGAAGAAGTCATTAGTAAATGCTATTATTTATTAGATAAAATTAAAAGCAAAACTTGCTATGGAGAAATCATATGAAGACAGTAGAAAGTAAACTAAATATATAAGGGATTATTATGTGAATTATGCACCCTAAATAATATTTTTTAAAATAACTAACTCTATTGAACACTTACGATGTGCCAAACCAACAACATTCCAAACCCCTTACATGTGTCAGGGCACTTAATTCTAATCCCCTAAGAAGTGAGTACTGTTATCATGTCCACTTTACAAGGTGAAGAAACCAAGACACAGAGATGAGGCAATCTGATAAGACTAGGGTGACAATATTTTCTAGCTTGCCTCAGACAGTCCCAGTTTATGCCCGCTGTGCTGGTACGTTATGAAAATGCTCATGAATTACCTAGTTTGGATGATGGGCACATGGGCACTTACCAAAGCCCCACAGTCAGTAAGTAGCAAAGGCGGGGCTCCATCTAGGCAGTGCGGCTCCAGAAGCAGAAACCAGCCACTGAAACAGAAGGACCTAGTCCTAACTTCCAGGAAGAGGATTCCAAAATGAGATAGGATGAGCCTTCTCACGTCTATCCATTATACCCTAGGCGTCCTACATGGTTACAAATCAACACGGGGTCAAGGCGGGGGAGAGGTGAAGGTCATGTTTTTCACATCTGTCCCTTATCTGCCTTTAAATCATTGATAATACACAGCAGAAATCATCTCTGAGCAGAGAGAATTCCTCAGCTAAGCTATATCCACATCACAGGGTCTGAAAATTTTTAAACTTACTTAACTAATCAGAGTAATATTTAACTAGATCTTTTTCTATTTTGGAATGACCTTCGTCTTCCTTCAGCTGGGTCCAGGCAGCCAGAGCACGTCTGTGGCTATTTTTATTAAAACAAAGGTGAGCAGACTGTTTGTTTAGTCGCTCAGTCATGTCTGACTCCTCTGCAACCGCATGGACTGTAGCCCACCAGGCTCCTCTGTCCATAGGATTGTTTAGGCACAAATATTGGAGTGGGTTGCCGTTTCCTCCTCCAGGGGATCTTCCTGACCCAGGGATGGAACCCGTATCTCTTGCAAGTCTCCTGCACTGCAAGCGAATGCTCTACCACTGAGACACTGGGGAAGCCCTGTGCTGGTTTTTAGTTCCATATGTAATGAACTTCCCTTCTTTCCCTAATAATAATAATAAAATTCTTTTCTAATAAAATCTTCTATAAAACATGATTTTCCCAATAAATGCTTCCCAATAAACATTAATGCTAGCTTGACAGCATGAAGAAAGCGAACAGGAACTTTAATAACCTGTAGGCTCCCCTCATATACCTAATCGTGAAATGCATGACAAGTGTTCCCATTAAGGACAGGTAAGATGCCTCTCAAGGCTTGGGACAAGGAAATGATCACAAGCAGACTTGAGTGTTCCCACATAGTTGCAAATGCTTCACAAAAACTGTCACTCACTTAATGTGGTAATTTCAGCCCTTAACACTTGAAGTTGTATGACTCCACCTGGCCTCTCCCAGCTTATCTTTTCCTTATATAAAGGAGTGGATGGACTAAGGTCCACAGGGCCCAGCTTGACTCTGAAACTTCTAATTATATGTACTCCCTTCAGTCATCCTGACGGTGCACTGCAACCTACAATGTAAAACCTCTGTTCCACCACAAACTCTCCTAACATCTGGCTTCTCAGCTGGCTGGTCCACAAGGACGGCCCACGGATGCACAGCGTTACCTAGTGGCTCAGACAGTCAAGCATCTGCCTGAGATGCAGGAGACCCGGGTTTGATCCCTGGGTTAGGAAGATCCCCTGGAGAAGGGGGATCTACCCACTTCCATATTCTCACCTGGAGAATCCCATGGACAGAGGAGCCTGGTGGGCTACAGTCACAGGGTCGCAAAGAGTCAGACACGACTGAACGACTAACATGTTCCCTTTTTTCACAAGTCCCCAAAGGTGAGGAAATTAACACTCCTCTCTTAAAAGCAGACTTAAACCAAAGTTATCTTTGCGGAAAGCCGACACAAGCATCTGAGGGGGTCAAACACCTTAAAGACCTTAAGAGATTGACAGTCCTGTGACCTGGCCCGGGAGCAGCCCTTTGGTAAACAACTATGTTCTCGTGTCTGTCGTACTCCCTGATATATTATGTTTGACTCCGGTCATCCCCAGGCCATGTGAAAAATGGTTTCCAATGTTTATTTCTGTGATGGGCCATGAATGCTTTTTCTACAATGACAGTAAAATCAACAAAAAGGACAAAACTAGGAATCATGGCTCCAAAGAAGTTTTTTTTCTCCTTCCTCAAATCCTCACAAGTCACCTTCAAAAGGCACATACACTGGTCAGGTCCTGATTGTAATAGCAGTGGGAAAGGGGCGGGGCGGGGGCTGCTGATTCAACTGATAAAGAGTTAAAAATGTGTTTTCTGTCACGTAACAGCATTGGCCCTTCACATCCTGTCACTCACACACAAAAAAAAAAAAACCACAGAAAATGGAAACTGAATTCTCAGCCTGGATTTCACATGATTTTTCACAGAAACTGAATTCATCACTTAAAATAACCCATAAGCTCAACGGTCTGGGGGGTTAGTAATGGTAAAGTTCTACTCATGCATAGTTATGAAACAGAAGGAGCACCTTCTCACCCAAAGTTTTACCACATGAAGTTTACATTTCAGTGAAAACTTGCATATTGAGATTTGTTACATATGCAGGCATAAAATCCCTGGCAACAAGCATCATGTTTAAACTAAACCAAAGCCTTCTGGTAGAGAAATAGTAATACCTCTTGACAAAACCCGTCTCTCTGCTTCTTATCAGAGCCCTCATTTCAGTAGTGTTGAAATTTCTAGAAAATTTGTAATGGAAAGTCAGAGAGAATCAAGAAAAATGCAGAAACCAATAAACAGTTATATATGTTTAGGCCATCTGCTCAAACCAATTGAGGCTTTTATCACCACAAAGATGTGTGGTCGGTCGTGGCTTGTTTACCTTTCTCTTTTTAATGGTAAGTTTAGAACACAAGAGCAACTAAACAAAAACAAAACCTTACAGATTCAACACAGGCATGTAATCAACAATGACTAAAATTTTAAAACAACACTACCTGTGATTTGATTCATAATAGCAGAAGCCAGACTCTTCAAATAATCAACTCTTCTAGCAAATGATAAAAACAAAGCTTCTTCTCAGTATGTGTAATAATTAAAACATGATTCTAATAGCTTTGCTTTGTAGGAGAACAGACTAGACTAGAACATCCCAAAGCATATCCTATGAAACCCTGGTATAAGAGAAGCTATAAAAAAAAGAAAAAAGAATTCCAAAGTCAGCGAAGTCTGGGAAACATACATCATTCTTCTTTCTACAATGCCTATTTATAAAGGCTCTGAGAAGTTCTTTACTAAAGAGAGCCATTACAGTCTGCTTCGCCTGGCATTCTCTTTTTAAATAACACGTTAACATACTGCAAAATTAGAACTTCAAAGCACCTGACAAGGAATGCCAAATTAGATCATACTACCTACACTATCATCTATGATTGGTCATAAACTTTTAATGCCCACACATACCCATTCTCTTCTCTTTCTGGTCACATGGGTACCCATATTACACTTGCCTTGCTCCCCCTGCACCCGGGCAAGGCCATGTGACTAGTTCTGGCCACTAACTCATATGGACCCATCAGTCAGAGTTCTTGAGGGAGAAAAAATGGGAGAGAGCCCCCTGCCATCCTATGATGGGCACAGACTATGAATGAGGAATGCACCTCTGTGTCACTGAAATTTTGGAGATGTTGGTTACTGCAGCACCAGTTAACTTGCCTAATATGCTTTGTGGGGAGGTGGGGGGTGGATTTTCTTAAATCAATGAGTTGACTTAAGAGACAAGATATATATAGAGATAGAAATATTTGAAGGATGGGAAGGTAGATAGATACAACAAGAATGCATCTTTAAGAAGGCCACTTTGGTCTACAGAATTTTAAGTCAAGAACAAAAGATCAGTGAGCTAAAACTAAATACCATGGCATGGACTAAACTGAAGTGGCCAAGTTTAGTTTGCCTGTAGTTTAGTTTGTTGGCACAGGTGGGAGTGAGAGCAGTAACATTACTCAACCAGTGCCTATACTGTGCCAGACTCAGAAACAAAGTGTATCGACTGCTGCTTTTAATCTTGATTCTGTGATAGTTGGTAGGTAACTTTTCACATCATCTCCCTTTCACATGAGAAAACCAAAACTTTATTAATTTGCCTAAGATCATATGGCTAATAAATGGTATTTATATAATTATAGGTGTCTACATTCTTTTTGTTATACTGCTAGTCTGAATTAGTAGAAATATCTAAATCAGGAAACTTAAAAAAAAAAGTTTGGAGTGTCATTACTTTAATGCACCTTGTAAGAATGTGAACATATTACAGAATCAAAAAGGGGCAAACTTCCAAATGGAAGACCTTGAGCTTTTAAAGAATAAACAGGGTGTTCTTATAATTAACAAACTAATTGCTTACAAAGGATAACAGACACTTCTCAAAAAAAGTTTATTTTTTCAAATTATAAAAGTAAGATGTACTCACCGTAGAACACTGGAAAATACAGAAAAGCCCTGACACAAAAGCAAAAATCACAAGTCATCCTGTTACTCTCCCCTCAAAATTAATATTTGCATTTTTCTTATCTCTTTTCCTTTGTTTTTTTTCTTTGTTTTTCTATATAGTTGAAATCACATCATTTATATAATCCTGTGTTCTGCTTTTTTCCCCTTATTTTAAAACTTTTCCATGTTATTAGGAGGTTTTCAATAATAGTATTTTTATCAGTCAAATAAAAACTAATAGCTACTTATTTGCCAGGTATTAGACTAATCACTTCACTTATATTAACATATTTAATCCTCACAGTAACTCTCCAAGGTGTGTACTACAACTGACCCCATTTTACAGACGAGGAAACTGAGACAGAGTATGGTTAACGACTTGCCCAAGGTCACAAAGTGAATCCATGGTAGGGCTGGGATCCAGACCCAGGCAGCCTCTGGGTGAGCACTCTAAACCACGATGCTGTACTGTCTCCATAACATTCCTTCCTCTAATTTACCAATGACAGACATTTGGGTTATCACCATTTTTTTCTAATATACTAATGCTACAATAGACATTTTTATAGGCATCTGAAGCAGTATTTTATCCAAGCCTATTCAGACAGCCAAATTCTTCCCATTTCAACAAGTTCAATTTATTTTCAGCTAGCTGACAACAGCTGTAGAAACATCTAAGGCAGCTAGCATTTCATAAACCAACTCATTGCTCCACCTACCCCTGGTATGAACTTCCATGTGGTCCTCACCTGTCCACCCCACTGCCATCTACAGCAGATGTCTGTAATGTTTCCATCTGCCTTCCCAGGGCACAAAAAACCAATTAAAACCATGGGTCTGTTCTGTGCATCTCCCAACATACATAAGCAAATTCTTGTAAATTTTTATGTCTGGAATACTTTAAATGCTAATCTTATTTGTTCCTTGTCTTATAAGCTCTGACAATACAAGGCATAACAGAGAGAGATAAAATACAATATGCATGTATAAAATTGAAATGAATGACTTTCTAATTTATACCATAACCCAGAAAAGGGATATTCAAATATTTTCCTTTTTGCTTACTTTTAACTATTTACAGGGAATGACTGAACTCTTGTGCCATATTAAAGGAATGATTTGAAATGAAAACAACCCAAAATAGAGTCTCACAAGCAGATCAGTCTATGGTGTAAGTAAAAAGGGAAGGCTGCTGGCTCTGGCTCACATTTCACACCTTCTGAACTCAACTGACCAATATGGCTATTCAAGAGTGTGTTTTAAAAGACACGGAATGTGTAAAAGAAGGGAAATGAAAAAACATAATTTTAAAAATTTAGAAATCATAAATTTTGCAATATGTCAACCATACCACATAGAGAATTCATTTGTCATTTAAGAACGAAAAAGATAATACTTCTGAGAAGTATCTCCACAATTTCTACAAAACTTTTTCATGTCGTAAAAAAAAAAAATGTTCTTCAAAGATTCTGAAAACACACCTAGAAAAGTAACCCTAACTCTACTAACCAATGCTTAAGAATTATTAAGTATCTGCCTCTGTATGAGGCACTTACATAGATCCAGAAATGATGTCTCTATACAAGGAGAAGCCCTCTGAAATATATGTAAGATACTAAAAGTGGCAAAGCAAAATTCAAAATATAAATCTGAAGATGGCAACATAAAAGAAACAAAGCCATTTGCAGGGTCCTCTAAAAAGCTATAAAGTTATTGCAATTAGTTCTAAGTCCAGACTTCTAATGGATTTTAAATTAGAGAATAATTAAGATATCTGTAATACAAACTTTTAGAAAATTCTTACTAGGAACTTGGTTTGCATACAAGCCCTTTAAGATAAAGTTCATTCACTGTTTTCATATTATATTTAACATCTAAATCCTCTGTTTTTATTTCCACTCAGTAATACAAATACTGTATTTTAGAAAATTGCATCTTCATAGAACCCAAACTGATAGGCTGTCCAGATTATCCGCACAGGCAGCCCCCTGCCTTCATCCAGCCCCCTTGGCTCCCCCACGTGCTGTTCATGTCACCATCAGGCTCCAAATGACCTGCACAGCAAGACTGCACATCTCTGGCCCACCCCCACCTTGTTTTTATCATACTGACTTAAAAAAATAAGACTTCCAATAAAAAAAAAAATTGAAAGGCTACAGTTACACAGCACATCAATACACACAAGAATCAAGTACTGCAGACAAATGGCCAATGAACAAAGTCAAAAAGTGAATAAGCAAAGAAAAAATAAATTTGGCAGGGCAGTAACCAATGCTTTTTGCTTTACTACTACAATGTTTTAGCATCCAACCATCAATAATTCATATCTAAATGATTATCAGATATATAAAATATAGGAGTTTTTTTTTCAAACTTCAGGGCCCCAATTTTCATTCAACCACAAAGACTGCATATTTTGCAGTGAGTGAAATAGGTGGGGTAGAAGACGCTCCACATGAGGTCTCATTAGTCCAGGGAAAACCATTCAAGATTTGATGTTACACAGAAATATTTTCCTCCGTATCATCACAAGATTTAAGATTACTGGAACAAAAAGATATATCAGTAAAAATAAACCTTGCTAAACTAAAGATGAAAGCCACCACCTCTGTTTCACTTATTTGCTCAAGTGAAATGACAAGTTTCAAGATATTTTGTTAAATGGTGGCTATTTTAAGACAGGACAAAGCTGCATCAGTGTTTGTCACACAGCTTGCTCCCAATCTTGGCAGTTCTCCAACACATTCCAACTTTTTATGCACAGTTTTGCTGGAATCTCACCCCACTTATCTTTAAAGACACACTAAGTAAGATGTTGCCACATTACACAACCAACCTGCCATTTATTCCCATCCGTTCACTTTGCATAACGTCTGACAAAAAAAAAATCAGACCACTATCTGCGTGGATGCAGCCTAATCCAAATGATCTAATTCACATGGGTTCCCAAAAGATGTATCAGAATATTATTCAAACTGGGAGGAAATGCTGTGTGACAGTGCTCTGAGGAAGGCTGAGTACACACCAGCCAAGGAGGAGAATTGACAGAGTAGGACAAAAGCAAGCTCAAACCCTTACTACAGATGTTAGACCCCAGGCATGCCGCCACTGCCTACATTTTGAGGCAGATTTTTAATCAGAGTGTATTTTAAAGGATAATCTCAGTATTTAATGAGTCCCATTACCTCCGTGAAAAGAACAATTTAACATAGCATTACATCCTCTAAGTCAATGTACTCTCTAATTGTTAATATTTGGCCAAAAAAAAGGTCCTCTTCAAAAACAAACTGGAATAGTTAACCACACGCTGTTACATGCCATTCTTGCTAAAAAAAAAAAAAATTTAATTAGCACATTTGAGCCTTATGCTCTGCACAGCTGCACAGCATTCCAGTGATAGGCCAGCTATCGACACACGCTCTACATGAAATAACTACTTACTTCAAAAGTTGAGAAGACTGTGAAGCAGTTCTCAAGCATGACCCACTAAAGATACATTTATTTCATGGGAACAAGTTCATTTCAACAAGGGTGTAGTCCAAAGGAAATATGTACTATAATTTAGATTAAAATATTCATGTAAATGTATACTAACAAAATCATCCTTCAGAGCTGGAAATATATATTTATAAATATATGTATATAAATATATATAAAACTCAACTGAGAGACAAGAAACAGTCTTCCTCAGGAACAAGACAATAAATTAGCCTGTTCTCTAATTAAACTTTCATCCTTCCTAAATCAGAGGAGATTTTTAGAACTAGGATGAAAGCTGATGTTCTTACTGTCAGGAACACATACTTCCAAAGCAAAACAATCCTTTCAAAAAGAGAAATCATCCTGATTATCAGGGAAACTCAGGAACTCTTTTAGCAGTGGATGCCGATGTAAAACCAGCAAACACACACACACACACAAAACCCACCTTAAATAAAACAGAGAATAAAACACAAAGTGTGCCCTGGTTTCTCCTCGGCTCAAATGGCACACAAATGTCTCTGCTCCAGGTTCAGGGTGCTTCCTGGACTCCGCCCCAGGAGATAAGATGGGTATTTAAGGACAGCTGGCGGCAGAGTTGTCGACCTCACTGTGAGAAGGACCAGACCCCTTTCAGAGAAGTCACCCGACTGATACCTCTGACCACTCACCTTCTAAAACAGTGTCAGGTGTGGTCACCCAGTCAGAGGGCCAGATAACGTTACATTCCAGCCTCCTGCTGTTCCTAACCTGGGGCACCAGGGCCAGACTCTGGGCGCTGTCTCGGCTCAATGCCTCCCCTCGTGTCAAGACTCAATGTCTGTAGCTGCCTGTAGGTCAGCTGAGACCCCTCCCAGCTCCATGCTTCAGTCGGCCCAGGCACATTAACCATCAAGCATTTGGCCACCCTTAAAGAGAATGGTTCCCATCAGACTGGGAGTTTCTGAAGAATTCCTCATTTGGAGCGAGTTAAGTCCACACAGTGTATCTGAGTTCCATCACCCAAACTTACTCCATCCATCTACCCAGCCCCGCTCCATCCATCATTGGGCCCAGCTCAGATCTCCCCTCTAAACTGCACAAGGAGCTACCACTGGCCTTAGCGTATAAACATGGGAAGAAGGTCATTTGCCACTTTTCCTTGGGGCCAACCAACCCAAGTGAGAACCACAAAGAACCTCACAGATATTGATGGCATAGGCTTTCTTTCTCTTGCAATGAAAGGGCATTTCTCGCCTCTTCCCACACCCTCATTCCCTCAGCACATGAAGAAATCATTTTACCACCTTCTTCAGGAAGAGGACAACTCCTAGAATTAAGGCAACAGAGAAGCGCCAGTGAGTCACCCGCATCACATCTGTCCATCGGCTGCCCCACGACTTAAAGAACGGGTCTGCATAATCAAGTATGCAATACTGCCTTTTCTCCTAGAAACAGATCCTGGATCCAAAGATAGCATTCTCAAGAGTTCAGCTAACAGAAAGACCCTAGGAAAGTGGAGCCCTACTGTATGATTTCAACAGTTACCACCAAACCCAGCCCTGTAAAATTTACCACATTTAAAACCAAGATTATGATAACCACCTCCATCCCATCCATGACACTTTCTAGGGTAGCTGTTTCAGACTCTGAAATCTGAAGACAGAAATAAAATCAGATGTTGTCTGAAGCACAGAGGGATCTCGCTCAAGAGAATTCATGCAACTCCGATGGGAATTCCTCTCAAAACAAAACAGAAAGCACACATTATCTAATGAGAACTTAATTTCTGGTACTTTTCCACTGTAAAACAATTTTTAAAGGAAGTATCTATAATAAGCACATTTGGGGTTCTCTAAATCTTGGCCATTTTCGTTAACACCTTCACCACTAAAACAACTTGGGGAACCCAACAGCATCCATAAGCCACAGTTTTAAATATGAACAGTAATAATAAGATACTATGTCCTGTCATGCTTTGTGTACAAACTGGAAGGGTGATAAACATCAACGGATGATTTAGACTGTGAAAACTTCACATATTGAGCTTAAGATCTGAGAATTGATCTTCATTTATGAGATGAACAAATATGTACAGAGGGAAAAGAGGTTTAAAAGACAAACATCAAAATGATAACTGCATGTTTCTGGGGTCACCAAATGGAGTCAGTAACTTTAATTTTCTTCTTTGTGTTTATGTTTATTTTCCATATGCTCTACAACATTTATTATTTTGCTAATAAATATTATTTTGAAATTTTTAAAAATATTTATTTATTGGGCTGCATTAGGTCTTAGCAAGAGAATTCCAGAAAAACATCTACTTCTGCTTCACTGACTACGCTAAAGCCTTTGACTGTGTGGATCACAACAAACTGGAAAATTCTTAAAGAGATGGGAATACCAGACCACCTGACCTGTTCCTGAGAAACTTGTATGCAAGTCAAGAAGCAACAGAACCAGGCATGGAACAATGGACTGGTTCCAAATTAGGAAAGGAGTACAGCAAGGCTGTATACTGTCACCCTGCTTATTTAACTTATATGCAGAGTACATCATGAGAAATGTCGGGCTGGATGAAGCACAAGCTGGAATCAAGATTTCCAGGAGAAATACCAATAACCTCACATATGCAGATGACACTACCGTTTTGACAGAAAGTGAAGGGGAACTAAAGAGCCTCTTGATGAAAGTGAAAGAGGAGAGTGAAATAGCTGGCTTAAAACTCAACATTCAAAAAATGAAGATCATGGCATCCAGTCCCATTACTTCATGGCAAATAGATGGGGAAACAGTGACAGACTTTATTTCTTGGGCTCCAAAACTGCTGCAGATGGTGACTGCAGCCATGAAATTAAAAGACGCTTGCTCCTTGGAAGAAAAGCTAGGACCAACCTAGATGGCATATTAAAAAGCAGAGACATCACTTCGCCAACAAATGTCCGTCTAGTCAAAGCTATAATTTTTCCAGTAGTCATGTACAGATGTGAGAGTTGGACCATAAAGAAGGCTGAGCACAAAAGAATTGATGCTTTTGAACTGTGGTGTTAGAGAAGACTCTTGAGAGTCCCTTGGATAGCAAGAAGATCAAACCAGTCAATCCTGAAGGAAATCAGTCCTGAATATTCATTGGAAGGACTGATGCTGAAGCTGAAGTTCCAATACTGTGGCCACCTGATAAGAGCCGACTCATTAGAAAAGACCCTGATGCTGGGAAAGATTGAGGGCAGGAGGAAAAGGGGACGACAGAGAATGAGATGGCTGGATGGCATCACTGCCTCAACGAACATGAGTTTGAGCAAGTTCCAGGAGATGGTGAAGGACAGGGAAGTCTAGTCTGGTGCAGTCCATGGGGTCGCAGAGTCGGACATGACTGAGCAACTGAACAACAGCAAAGGTCTTTGCTATGGCACATGGATCTTCATTGCAACATGAAGACTGTTACTGCGTTTTGTTACCGCACAGGGATTCTCTAGTTGTGGCACCAGGGCTCAGAAGTTGTGGCACAAGGGCTGAGCTGCTTTGTGGCATCTGGGATCTTAGTTCCCCCATCACAGATTGAACCCATGTCCCCCACACTGCAAGGTAGATTCTTAACCACTGGACAACCAGGGAAATCTCTGACATTAAAAAAAATTTTTTTGTGATGATTTTATGCTAATTTACATTTTTTTGAAAGTATATATTCTTCATAAATTGTTCAGAAAAAACTATGCATACTGTATAAATTAGCAGACTCTATCAAAAATTCAAGGATTCTAAAACGGTGGAAAAAATGAATATTTTAACTTTTAAGACAATTGTACCATCAGAGCACTGCTATGCTACAGGTTAAAAAATACAAAGGAAAATGTTTAAACATCACAGAGAAAAATAAATAAGAACTGTCTTAAAGAAGAATCTAGGTTTTCCTTCCCCTTTAAATAAAAGGGGAAAAAAGCCCTAGAGCACAATAAAAATATGTATTGTCCCACCCCAAAGTCTCTGTATAGCTGGTGAAGAACATCCCAGAAAAATGTGTAGCCCATGAATATTTAGATTTGGCCTTGAAGCAAACATACCTGGACAAAAATTATCCCTGAAATAGCCACCCAAGAGGGTAGGAAAACAAACAAAAAAATTTCATCCAGAAACAAAGGCTTGGCCTCCACCCAGAGGACACTCCTATCAGGCCCCCCGTGGCTCAGTTTCTACATCATTTCCCACACTCTATGGAAACGGTAAGGCTCTAACAAACTGCATATTTAAATGAGGAATGGAAAAATCTTTTCAAAACTTCAGCATTCTTTACACCTTCAGTACTATGAATGCTGCATTTCTGAAAGCCCCAGTAGAAACAAATAGGGTATATTTAGCCGATTAATTATTTCACTCATTAGTCTTTATCTAAGTGTTTTCCAAAATATGGAGAGATGAAATTAGAATTCCTCCACAATCCCATACCCAGGTTTAGGCTAATGAAAAATTCTTGACAGTAAACTAAGTTCATTTTTCTAAGCTACATTTTACAAAGTACTAATACAGTTGAGGGCTTGAACCATAAAACAGAAAATGTTAATAATATTATTTCCTCTCAAACATTTCCCTCAACGGCTAAGGACAAAATGACTCATTTCTGGGATTCACCTTCAAACCACTATCTCGATAAAATTCCCCACTTAAATAGTCTTAAAATAGTCCTTTGTCTCCCTTCATGGCTGAGATTTTTCAATCACACACATCTCTTTCTCATTTATGTAACACACAGACAAAAAGATACCATTATACGCATACATAAATATCATATATAACATTATGTAAGAATCTCTTTCCAGAAAAAAAAGATAGTATTAAAATTCACTCCTCCTACTCTTAGCCTGAATATTCCCAAAATGCCAAGAAACCATTAATTAGAAAAAAATCTAAATCTAAAGCCATATTTATTTTAACATTTTCACTTGGAATTTTTTCTGCATTTCTGACCAATTCCAATGAAACCCGATGGTCTAATGGTTACAAAATTAGCTCCAGCAGTAGTGTTTGGGCTTCTACAAGTGAGAACAAATATGTCACAGAATTCCACTGCTCTCTTTGAGCAACTGTGCAGTTTGGACATAATAAGAGAAACCTGGTCTTCCCCACTCTCTAAACTGATGCAGACTGTGAAGTCAAGCTAGCATTCCAGCATATCTGAATGTTCTAGCCCTCTCAAACTCACACTTCAGAAGGTGACTTTCACAAGCTGATGTTCTCCCACTGCTCCATGTAAAAGCAGAAGATATGACAATCCTTTGGAATCTTAAACTATTCCCTAACAATAATCTACAACTAGCCAGGCCTACTTTTTTCTTTTCTTCTTTTTTTTAAAAATTAAAGGGTTGATTGATTTTTTGGCTATGAAAAAAATTATCCTCATGGTAGTCTATTATATTATTTATTGCACTCTTATTTGTAAAGTATTTTAAAACTCCAAATGAGAAACATTAAGTCATAGGAATTTCCTTTCATATAAGAAAGGAAATCACCCATCAACCTACCATCCAAAGCAAACTATTAACATTTTCATGTATTTCCTTCCAGGAGTTTATTTAATATAACAAAATAGGAGTTACACCATATTATACAGCTTTGCGTAGAGATATTTCCACTGAATATTATATTGTTAGCATTTGCCCTTTTCAGTAACTCTAGCAAACCATTATTTTTAAGCAGTACATTGAATTCCTTCCTATGCACTGCTCCATGATATATTTGACTATGCCACATTTGCTTTTTCACTATTAATATTGCTAAGAAAATTCTTGTTTAAAAACCTGTCCTTACTTTTAATTCTTTCTTTAGATTACAGAACTACAAGGGGAATTTCAGTCCAAATGGTATAAACATTTGTTTTGTTTTATATATATATATATATATATATATATATATATATATATATATAAATACATGTATATTATTAACGTATTAACGATTGTATTCATCCAAATATTCTTCCAACAGGTGATGCAGAGGTCCAATCTCACAGCATCCCAGAGAGCATTACCTATCTACCAATTTAAGTGAAAAATTAACTGTTCTAGTTAATATTTCATATTACTGCTGAGTTTGAACAACTGAATATGGTTATTGGCTTCGTTGTTACCTTCTTTTATAAACTATGTTCCTATCCTTTCCCTAAGCACAAGGGTTTTAGTGTTTTCTTGTTTATTAAAAATTAGTAATCAGGTTTGCCTTTCCTATAACTTAGACATAGGGACAAGTTTAATATTGACTAAACTTAGCATTACTTAGCTGCAAGATAGTATTGCTTAAGGGAATGTATCTTTTCTAAATAAAACTACTTATTTGAAAGAAAGCATAAAGGTGACACAAACTAAGGAAAACTTCCACATTTTATGACAATTAAAATGTACTGTGATGGGCACTGGATTATTCCACTCAACTTTCTTAGTCCTTTGTGACAGAAACTCAATGCTACCATTTTGCAGATGAAGATACTGGGGCTTGAAGACAGGTCAAGGCAGCTTGCCCAGGGTCAGCGCATGGAGTGATCTGGTAGAGGAATTCCAAGGCCTAAGGCTTGGGACCCCTGCATCCAACAGCCTCTCCCCAGTCACCCTAGCCCTGACCTGTCTCCTTCAACTTCTCAAACATTACCTCCACTAAGGGTTCTTCCAGAACCTCAAATTCAATACGGTTAAAGACAAAACTGATTTTCTTCCCAATGAGATATCCACTCTTGCCCTTCACTTGTCTATTTCTCTCATCATGATGACAACCATGTTCTTTGTCATTATTCAAACCTGAACTCTTTATTTTAGCTCTCATTCACTCAGGTCCACTGACACCCAGTCACCCTACAAAGAGTCAGCAAAGGATCTGGTCTTCACAACCTTTCTCCTAGCCCTTCCCTCCTCATTCTCTCAGCCTCCACCAACTTGCTCCCTTAACCTCTGGACTCCCACCATCACCTTCTTCCTGTCTCTCTGCTTCTAGTTTCTTCTTGTTCCATGTGTTTTGAACATGGCTGAAGTGTTGTGTTACTCAACTATCATCACAGAATTTTAGATGCACAGGATCTTAAAAACTAAGTAGCAGATACAATCAGCTGGTAGTTCCTGATTCAAACAACCGTGTGGAGAGTTTCCAGGGCTCTAGATCAGCTCTGTGGAAAGAGAGCCCTGATTGATTTTCTATGCCTGCCAGGGACACAGAGAGTGGTGTCCTTGTGGCAGATTTTAACCTTCACTATGGAAGATTCCCTGGAGAAAGGAATGGCAACCCACTCCAATATTCTTGCCTGAAGAGTCCCGTGGGCAGAGGAGCCTGGCGGGCTACAGTCCATGGGGTCACAAAGAACAGGACACAACTGAGCAATTAACACTTCATTTCTTCATGATTTCACCTGAGTTTTTCATTTTATAAATTTAGATCTGAGGCCAGAAGGATTAATGGCTTGCTGAAGTCATATATCTGGTCAGTAAAAGATCTTTTATCTTCTACACATACAGAGCATATTCTTTTTTTTTTCTTTCAGGTTGAAGACTTTATTGTATGCAAAAGGAAAGTACATGTTGGAAAACTCCATCGTGGGAACTTTCTGTACCCTAACACCAGTGTCCAAACCTGCTCTTCTGTAAGAGCCAGGTTGTCTTGAGGCTGGCGACTGTCACAAGGCGTCCAGCCCTCCTCCTGGCTGCCCTGTGACCTCCTCAGCCTGGCTCAGGGTGGGCAGGGTCCTCCATCACAGCAACACGGCATATTCTATACAGTAGGAGTATACAGTCCTCAGATTCAGAAACTGATTCTTACTCAACTTTAGGTCAGCCCACACCACCATCATTCTAACTCAATGACAAGTCTTGGCAAGAGAAAGTACTCAATAATTATTTACTGCACTAAAACCATACTGCAAAGTAACTTTAGAGTAGGAGCAAAGGCATTACATTCATATAAATGCTTCTTGGTAAAAGAACAGTAATTACACTCCTTTCAAGAACAGGAAACTGAACTGAACTGACAAAGGGTTTTCACTAAGTGGTCTTGCACAGCCTGTGTTAATCAATATAAAAATTCCACTGGTAACAGAAAATTTTTAAAAATAAAAGAATAAAGCTCTTTTGACATAAAAATGTTAAGGTAGTTTTGAGAAAACACTCCAAGAGGGGGTCAGTGGCTTGTACAGCTTGTAGTCCAAAGAGAAAGGAATGGAACTGTTATCAGCTAAACACCTACTATGTGCCCAGGACTGTATGCTGCTGTCTCACAACTGTATGAGGAAGTATTATTTCCTTTTTTACTTATGAGGAAACTGTGGTTTCAAGAGTAATGAATTAACCCAAGGACCTAGATGTGAGCACATGGCTAGTATATAATAGCATTTAGGATTTGAGCCCAGATTTATTTGACTCTAAAATCTAAGCTCTTTCCAAACTAAGGGAAGTTATTCTGCAATAACATAATCATCCTCACAAACCTTAAAAGACCAAATCTGATTATGACTCTACTGAATTTATGAATGACTGCTCATTAAAAGAAACCACAGTTTAAAAAAAAACACAAACTTGCATCACATGAAATCCACAAGGGATTATAAGACAATCTATATTAAATCAATCAATAAGAAAATAGCTAAAAGAAATACAGACAAAAGACTAAAACAGGACTTCACAAAAGAAAGAACCCAAAAGACCAATAATACATACTTAACTTCCAATAATCAGGGAAATTGTAAATAAAGAGCATAATGAGATAACACTTCACAAGTATTACTGGACAACATTTTGAAGTCTGGCAAGGTTGTAGAACAACTATAACAGCTATACACTTCTGATAGGAATATAATCAGTACAATCACACTGGCATTAGCTAATAAGGTTTGGCATTATCTAGTAAGGTTGGTGGTACACATACCCTATGATCCAGCAAATTTCATTCCTGAGAAGGAAAGAAAAATCACATGTTTGTGTGCATATGCATGTACCCCTACATACTTAATAAGAGACATGCAGAAGACCCATTCATAGCCGTCCTTTTATAAAAGGAAAAAAAAAATTAGAATCAATCCAAATCTCCATCTATAGTAGAAAGAATAAATAAGTCACGATGGAATACTACACAGCAGTGAAAATGAATGAACTACAGCAACAAAATGAATGAGTCTCAGGAATGTTAATCTAAAAGGACAAGTCACAGAATACATACATTATAATTTCATTTATATAATATAAAGTTCAGAAACATACAAAAATAAATAAGAATTTTAAAAAGGATAGCCCATAAAGAAGATCAAGGGAATGAGAAACACAAAATTCAGGCCTGTGGTTGTTTCAGATGGGATGATAGAGGGGCACAGGGGTGACTCTGAATGTATGACAGTTTCTTCTTCTTGAACTAGGTGGTGACTGCCTGTGGGTTCACTGGTTTGTGATTCAGTAACATCTTTTATGAGCATTATTCTGTACATACAAATCACTTAATAAAAAACAACTGTAAGGGGGAAAAAATGGGCCAGAAGGTCAGGATATTGAATATACCAGGAAAAACAGCTGATGAGAAAAAACAAGATGCCAGAGGTAGAGCTCAGGGGTTCAGCTTCCTGGACTCCAGTTTTGCTGTCTCAAAGCTAACACCATCTTCTGGAGAAGGAGGGGAAGACTGTTTTTTCAACTTCAGAGGTGTTTTAGAAAAGACTCTAAAGAAATTGACTAGTCTAAATAAACATAATATTAATAAATAGAACTCTTCCACCTAAAAGTTACAGAAGAACTTTAAAAAGTATTTCTGTATTAAATATAGTATGTGCATCAATTTCTTAATGATGCAAGGGCGGAAATGTGCTGATACTTCAGCAAAAAACAAAAGCAAGATACTAGAAGGAACCTTTTGATATGGAGGTCCCTTAGCTGAAGGTATAGAGCAGTTTTTTGATTTAATGTGCATACAAATCACTTAGGGGTCACGTTAAAATGCAAATACTGTTTGGGAGTACTGAGCCCCTAAGAATTTGCATACACAACAAGCTCCCACTTTGTAAGTGATCCTGTGCTGAACCTCAGGATGACAGCAAGACATCATGAAAATGCCTTCTCTGTTGATGGTTAAAAATATAAATATAAGAGTAGAGATAGTTTCATTTTGCCCCCAAACTAGAGACTGATGATGTTATTTCTACACTACAAAAACTTGGATACAGGACACCTGTTATCAGAAAAATCAAGAATACTTAACTAGGTCTTTTGCAAAGAAAAGGTGCTTCGGGAAAACAGCAAAGACTGAAAATTTACAAGACAACTCCATGAGAGGTTTTACTCACCTCCACAGATCTAAAGAAGTAGCTCTTCCAGCCTAGGTATTAGCTCTTTTCTTATGGAATAACGGTTTACATTCCCAACAGTCTCAATAGAAGAAACCAGGACAACCATAAATGATATTCACAGAGCATTAATTAAGCCTTGATTATAATGCAGATAGTGGTAGCGAGAACAACATAATTATGGAGCATCACATCACTGCATGTAAAAAATACATACGTTGGGCTTTAAAATTCTAAAGTATGCTTTTAAAATGAAAAGTTTACTATCTCAAAAAAATATCAAATAATTTCCACTTGTCATGTCTATGTTTGTTTAGTAGTACTTAATATCGTCCCAGCTCAAAATAGTACTTCTACATGAAAAGTCATACGTTCACACAGCAAGACAAAATAACCACTCAATACTCTTTCAGGGAAACTCTGCCACTGTCAAGTCTCTGCTAAGGATGTGTCTGTCACAAGGGGAGCAAGGTCTTATCCCTTGCTCCAACAACATCACAGACAGTTGTTACTACTCTCATCCAGGGGATGCTCTTTACTGAAAGCCTGCACAGCAGGAGACCACCAAGTGACAGCATTTTCTTCACTGGCCTGATGAAGGTTCTGGTCAGACCAGAGCCAACAGAGCTACAAAGAGCTTGACCTAACAGAATTCTGCACCTGGTTAAGTCAGAACAGCTAAACCTCTGGTGACATCAACACAGGATATACTCTTACAACATAGTAAATCCAAAATGTTTGGATAATCCATGGAAACAACACTCCCAAACGTTTCAATGCAACGTGATTTTATACAACCAGCACAACAATGAAGCCCAAATCTAAAATATTCTATATTTTAATGGCCCTCTATTACTGAAACTCAAAATGAGGCACATAAACCACACAATCTGCAGTAGATTCCATTTCTGTGGCCGGTCTACAGAAAATCAAATGCCATTAACCTGGATTAATCAGAGATCTAAAAAATAAAAGCAGACACACCTTTGCTTTGAAACGCTGATCTTCCCTTCCAGTTAGCATACTGAAATTCCCCTTTCCACCTCTACATTCTAGAAGAGCCTAAGGGTGCAATCTGAAACTATCCCATTGGCCATCCCACACGGAACTGTAGAAGTGGCATTTAGACGGGAAATTCCTTGTGTACTACCCCAGACTAAATAGACAAGGACGCTGGAACGTCTCCTTCTAACCAGATAGAGCCACACAGGCCTTGGTGGTCTGCCCTTCTCCACCCGCTCCCCATCTGCAAAAAAAAAATGTGTATAAAAATATACATACATATAAACAAACAAATGCAGTCAGTTACTACCACAATCCCACTATTCATGATGGGAGACTTAACCCATCTATGAAAACCAACCTGAATACCAATTTACCATCAATCATAACACTCATTTACTAAATAATCCTTAATAAAGAATCCAAATATGTCATTGTATTTGAATACAGAAAAAGCAAACGACTAAAAACAAAGCAAATACATGTTAAAGAAATCATTTACCATCCGTCAAAAACGTATGTAAATTCCTTTTAAAACAATCTACTGCATGTTAGTATTTTTTCAAAATATCTCAGGGACATATGAACTAAAATATATCAATTGTTTCATTTCAAAAAATGGTTTCCTATAGGAAAAATTCATACTCAAGTGTTGATCAAAGAGAGGTACTGTAATGCCGTAGCTGTAACGCTTCAATTAATAAACATCAACTTTCCACATATGATGAAATTGATGGAGAGCTGGGTTGTGGTTTACGGATTACAGGTGATCCACAAAAAGACGCTGCGACTCCCAATCCAGACTGCACCATGGCCTCCGCACACCACTGGGCCGGGTCCACCCCGCAGCCCCTCCCTACGGAGGCTCAGGTCCCTCTGTTACAGATTAGATTCCTGTCCGCAGACGCAGGCCGACTCCCTCTGCCCCGCATTAGCATTGCAAGACACCCCTTCATCCCAGAACGGCCAAAAGGCGAGGCAGCCGGGGGTCACCCCAAGAGAAGCCTCCCCGCCTCACAGCTAGATGACCTGATCCTCCTGACGCCCCATCCAACTGAAGCAGCATGACAAGGTAGAAGCGGCTCCGGGTCTCAGCCAAGGGCAGCCCTGGGCCTGGGTGGGGCCGGGCGGGGGCCGCAGGCGCTCAGTGGCCGTGCCAAGCCCCGCCAGTGAGAAGCAGGGGAGGCTGCGATACTGCTGCATTGTGCTGCATCACGGCGAAGGCAACGGGAGCCATCCATCTTGCCAAAAAAATCACATCCCCGTCCAGATAAACCCTACTGAATCCATTTTCCTCCTCCGCCGAAGCACACCCACCCCCCCACTCGCCCTCTCCTCACTATCTCGCCCGGCTTTTGACTGGAAAAATAACGGGCACAGCTTGTGTACCCAGCCCCACAACACTCCTCCCCCCCACCCCTATCTGATGGCAGGCACTTGGCATCTTTCCTATCACAAAAACAAAGGGAAGGCTCCCCGCAAAAGAGGGCCGCGGGCGTGGTGTGAGGGCTGATAACCAGAGGGGCTTCCAGCCCATCTCCCTAAAGTCAGGCCCGGAGGGTCCCCGCGTTGGCACAAACCTGTTGAAGAGAGGGTGGCAGGAGCTGAAGGGCGGGCGAGGGGCAGCTCCGCGCCCCGAGGCGGCTCCCGCCCAGCCAGGGGAGAGCAGGGACCGCAGGGAGGGCGGGGGGCGGGGGCGAGGATGGGCGGGAGTGGGGGCGCCGGGCCGCCGCCTCCGGTTCAGCTGCAGCGCGGCGCAGCAGGGACCACGCCTGGCCGCATCCCCCGTACCGTTACGCTCAGAGCCCGGCCCTGTCAACGCCGCCCCCGCTAGCCACCAGCCGGGGCTAGAGGGAGGGCACCTGAAAATATACCCTTGCGTCTGCCCACTCCGCAACCACCCCTGCGCAGCGGCCCCCGGCTGGAGGGAAGAGGCGGCGAAGGGAGGAACGAGGAATCGGCCCCGATGCGTCCGAGGATGAGTCTGGGCGGCCGCGGTGCGCACCGAGGCTGTGCAGCCGCCTCACTGCGAAGCCCGCCGACCCCCGCCCCGCCCCGCCCGCGTACTCAGAAGCACTGGGAACCCGGCTCCCCGCGCCGCCCCCGCCCGGGTTCTGCAGCTTCCCTGCCCCCACCCCGCTCCCCGGGCGCCGGGGAGCGGCGGGGCAGCGGCGTCCTCCCGGCCTGGGCCCGCGCCCCTCCTCCCGCCGCCCCAGAGCCAGCCCGGGAGGCAGCCCCAGTGAGTTGGCATCTTCCAGCCTCCGGCCCCCTACCTACCTCCCGCGGATAGGGGGGTGGGGGCGCCGGGGTCCCGTCCTCCTCCCGCTCCTCGGCGGCCGGGCGGGTGGGCCGGGAGGCGACTCCGCGGGGCTGTCCGCGGCTGGGGCCGGGGCTCACAGGACGGGACCGGTGGGCGCTGCTGCGCGGGGCTGCGCGCTCGCTCCGGGCGGAGAGGCGACCGAGGGAGGGACTGGAGGAATCCGCAGCCTGCACGGCAACAGCTGCACTGATTCCGGGGGCTGGGCTGGAGCGCGGTGCGGGGGGAGGAGGGAAGGGAGCTGCAGGGAGGGGGCGAGGGGCGGGGAGAGGAGCGCGCGGACGCGGACAGGCGGGCGCCGGGCGCGCGCACACACGCGCGCTCACTCGCTCTTTCCCGCACACCCTCCACCCTGTCCCTGCGCTCCTCCCTTCTCGATGGCTCGCTAGCGCCGGACCTCCGCGCTCGTCCAGAGCCCCGCAGTCGCCCACCCGGCGCCTGTTCAGCGCGCGACCCGAACCTCGGGCGCGTCCACGCTCTCCCCGCGGAGCCTCTGCCCTGGCCCAGCGCCGACCTTGTCCCCTGCTGCCGGGACTGGCCGGGGCTGGCCTGGGCAGGGTGGGCACAGCCGCTGCACTCTCCGAGCCAAGGGACGGTGGGGGCTTTGTCCCCACAACCGGAGAGGTCCAATTTCACGTTTCATTTGAGGCTAATTCGATTATCGCCATGGAAAGGGGCAGCCTAATTTTCTACGTGACTTGTGCAGCCTCTTCTTGCGCGCGACGTTAGCGTTTGGAAGGCGATGGAGAGAGCGTGTGGAGGGAGGCTTTGGAAAGTCGTTTGATTGGTTTAGTTTTAGATCTAGGTGGTGATGCCTTATAGGTTCTGCCCGGCCTGATGAAGAGCGATGGTGACCTCTCGGTGCGGAACCTGGGCGATGGAAGTAGGGCGGTTGTTGCTCGGCGAAGTCAAGATCTTCGTCCTTCACGAGTGATTTTTCACCCTTCTCCTCGCGGTAGCTTTAACAGACCCCACAAGTGGTTCGTGTAACTCTTGCTTCCCTCGCCTAACGCCCCAACGCTCACTTGAGCCTGTTCGGGTGCCCTTCCCGAGCCGCTCCCGGGGAGTGGGGGCGTCCCCGGTGCACTGGCGACCCCGCGATGGCGGGAGGGCTGAGTTCTCCCCCTACCCACATACCGTGAGACGGACACCGGACGTTTCCTTCGAGATTTGGCAAGTGAGCGAGCCTGTTCTCAACCAGCTTGCTCACCCTGTCAATCCCTCAGGCTATGTAGAAATTCTGGAACCGCCACTATTGAGGAGAAAAGATGGTGTCATCACCAGGACCACAAATAGAAACGCTCTTCAGAAAACAGTCTGGAGAAAATGACTTTCTGCCTGCTCTGTAAGTGCCCAAGGCGGCAGTGTAAGCCTTCCGCGGGAAGAGGCCTTTCTCCGTTGTTTGTTTTTAAAGCCCTAAGGCTTTACACCTGAAGATATGACCCTCAAACCCTAAATTTAAAAAAAATTTTAATAAATAGTAGCAATAATAATAGACCATGAGAGATCTATAAATCAACCAGGTCCACTGATTTGCGATCATGCTTATATCTCAAATCAGTGGACCTGGTAGATTTACTATATTTTTGTACGTAGTTTTAATGAATATTTAAAAATAAAACCAAACAAAATCATCCCAGCAAAGTGAAGATGATCCTTCCTTTCAGGCCTTCACCATATGTTTGAATGTTTGACCAAAGTTTATATTTGAACTGTATGAAAAAACAATTGAGGAATACAAATAATTTAACATTTTTCTCACAAGGCTGATCACCACAGCCAAGTGAACTCTCAAAGGGCATATTTCTTTGTCCACTGTTTATACACAGTAGGCATTTAAAAGGTACTCAAAAAATATTTGTTGAATTAAACAGAATCAAAGTGTCTGTGGCTGCCCTTATTAGGTAAGGCAAAATCCAACTAGAAATAAAAGTTGTTTCCCTTTCACTTATTTTGTGCCAGAGCCCCTAGCCCCTCCCCCCCACAATGTTAATGAAATACCAAAGAAAACAATGGCAGTACTGAGAAATGCCTGTTTAAATTCTTTCAGTGTTATTCTGAAATTGTGACTCTTAACTGTTTCCTTTATCACAGATAACAGTATTCGAATAAATCTTCATTTGATGGATGAGTCACCTGCCCTACCCCAGTCTACTCCCCCTTACTTTTAAAATTTTTCCTTCAGAAAGTGAAGCCACACATATCTTTAGCAAGATACTCCAGTAAAGTGGCAGCAAGTATTCAAAAAATGTGAAAGACAAGGATTCAAGAGTTTCACTGTAAATACCTGACTAGCAATTTCAAATTCTTACCCTTTGGTGGGGAAAAAAAAAAAGCATCACCCAGAAGAGCCCAGGGTATCACTGACCAGGAAAAATTAACAAGTCCCCCATCCCAAAAAAGAGTCTAAATCTGGAAAGGTCATTGAAGAAGGCACATATCTCTGTAGAAGGACAGAACCGAGAAAAAGAAAAAACATTTAGGCAATAATAAAGATAACTCAAAAGGATTATTCTTAAGTATCTCAGATGCAGCTTTTCCCTCATTAGAATCAAGGTTGATTTAAAGGAACCTAAAACTCATCAGTGTCCTCTCTGTAACTTCTTACTCTCCATTTTCAAAACCTTGTGAGTATGTATGGCTTTGTCTCCAGGCTTTATTTGTCTCCAATAAAGTGGAGATAACGCTTTATTTCAAATTTTTTTGCAGATATATATAGTTTAGCGTTCCATTCGAAATGTAGGGGGAAATCTTGTCAACCTACTTATTAGTCACTATAGACTAGGTTATGATGCTGTAACACCCAGTTCCCAAATCTCAGTATAATATGCTAGTTACAAATCAACAAAAACTTTGTTGCTTATGCACAGTCAACTGTGGTTCCAAGAAACTTTCTGAGGAAGCTGTCTTCCAAATGTCAGCTCAGCATTCTGGAACACTTAGATGCTATGGTACCTTCATATCAGACATACTTCTGCCCAGAAATGGCACAAGGTTTTCTCCACTTGCATTTCACATGACTTGCTTTGCAGGTGACTACAATTAAAATCAAAGATTGATTGAACAATAGTGATGTCTGCCACCACTTGTTTTATTTAGAAAAGAGGAAATGGTACTTTATTTACTTGATTATATTAGCGCAATTAATACCTGTATACCTACAAACTATTATGTATAAAATAAGCCAGAAAGATATATTGTACAATACAGAGGATACAGACAATATTGTAAAATATAACAAAAAAATTATTAAGATTATAAACTTTAAGTTGTATATATTTTACCACAATAAAAATTTAGAAAAAGAAAGCCCATCTTTTATTGTACTAATTAACACGCTAAAATTTTAAAATGAGGACACATTTTGAAAAGTTGAAAAAAATTTTTTCATTTCTAATATTCTTAAACTTGGCTTCCTTTTAACGCTGAACTAGTCTGGGATGTCTCCTCATATTAGAAATGTTCCATCTGGTGATTTACACATTTATTTTGCACTGGGGAAACCTACAGACTTACATATTTAAAGTATCATTACCATGAATGAATAGTTTCTGAGCACCAATAGCACATTTATTGCTCAATAAAACAATTCATTCTTTCAATTATTCAAGAAATATGTATGCCTTAATCTGTTCTAGGCTGTGAAATAGAGCAGTGGGCAAAACAGTAAAAAAAAAATCACTGCCTTCATGGAGCTTCCATTGTAGAAGGAGGTATGATCAATAAACAAGTACAATATATGTATGATGATTAATCTGACTATATGGTAATATAAATGTTTAGAAATAATATTTATAACATGGTCAGAATAAATAGTCTCAGCTTTCTATATAGAATCTTCAAAATTTTCTGTTAACAATGGTAATGATCATGTGTGTGCATGCTAAGTCACCTCAGTGGTGTCCCACTCTTTGCAACCCTGTGGACTGCAGCCCACCAGGCTCCTCTGTCCATAGGATTCTCCAGGCAAGAATACTGGAGTAGGTTGCCATGCCCTCTTCCAGGGGATCTTCCTGACCCAGGGATGAAACCCGCCTCTTTTATGTTTCCTGCACTGGCAAGTGGGGTCTTTATCACTAGCGCCACCTGGGAAGCCTAGTAAGTAGCAACTATAAAGTACTTTCCAGTTTTTACAGTGTTTTAGCAAATAATATACGTTCTTGTCCTTTCGTCAGTTCTGTGAGATAGATATTAACCCCATTTTATAAATGAGAAAACTGAGACACAAATAATCTGAGTTTCTAAGTTTACACAACTACTAAGTGACAGTGATATCTGCTTAAAAGCTAGTACATCAGAGCCGTGTGCTTGAGCATTGCATATTAATTATTAAAAAGTAGTTCTCTTTTCCAGATGAAAAAAGTTCTAGAGATGGATGGTGGTGATGGTTGCACAACAATGTGACTGAACTGATGCCGTTGAACTGTACATTTGAAAATGGTTAAAGTGCTGATAAGTGGATAAAGATGTGGTACATATATACAATGAAATATTACTCAGCCATGAAAAGGAATGAATTTGAGTCAGTGGTAGTGAGGTGGATGAACCTAGAGCCTGTTATACATAGTAAAGTAAGTCAGAAAGAGAAAAATAAATATTGTATACTAATGCATATGTATGGAATCTAGAAAAATAGTACCGATGCAGGGAAGGAATGACGCAGACATAGAAAATGGACTTGTAGACACGGTAGGGGAAGGAGAGTGTGGGACAAATGGAGAAAGTGGCATTGACATATATAAACTATCATGTATGAAAGAGATAGCTGGTGGGAAGTTGCTGTATAACACAGGCACCCCAGCCTGGTGCTCTGTGATGACCTAGACGAGTAGGATGGGGGAAGGCGAGGGAGGCTCACAAGGGAGAGGATATATGTATAATTATGGTTGATTCGAGTTGTATGGCAGAAACCGACACAACATTGTAAAGCAATTTTCCCCCAATTAAAAAACGAAAAGCAGTATTTTTAAAAATGTTTAAAATTAATTTTTAGTACTTTATAGAACCTTTTATCTATTGACTGTTAGTCAATAAACAGATGAAAACATATCAAAAAATAAATAAAAATGGTTAAGATGGTAAATACTATGTATATATTACTACATTTTTTTTTTAAAGTTCTTAAAGTAATTCTGAATTTAGACCTCTGGAATAGTAGATTAGATGTTCTCAACGATTCTTCACTTAACCCACATGTTGGATTACACTGTTTACTTGCTGTGTTGTATGCACACTGATACCTATGGTACAACAAACACACTCTGCTGGAAGACCATACTCTTCTATATCTGTGTATTTCAGTTCCCACCAGTTGTGTTGTATATTTACCAAGGCAGTTATATCTCTCCTCAAACTTCTTTATGCCAGTTATACTTATTATACCTACTAATTACATTTATTATAATTAAGCATTATATAAACCAATTAAATATGAGTATGAAAGAGTTCTTTCAGTGGAAACGAAGTTGTGCATTTTTGAAATGTCTGATGAAAGGCTAAAAATATTACCATCAGATTATGTGTGGTCAGTTCCGTTCAGTTCAGTCGCTCAGTCATGTCCGACACTTTGCGACCCCATGGACTGCAGCCCTCTAGGCTCCCCTGTCCATGGAATTGCCCAGGTAAGAATATTGGAGTGGGTTGCTCTGCCCTCCTCCAGGGAATTTTCCCTACCCAGGGGTCAAACCCACGTTTCCTGCACTGGCAGCTGAATTCATTACCACTGCACCACCTATGACACCAAAAATATGAACAATAACAAAAATAGACAAAATTGATTTCATCAAAAATAGACAAAATGGAAACTTTTGTGCACCAAAGGACGTATCAAGAAATTGAATAAATCTACAGAATAGGAGAAAATATTTGCAAATCATACATCTGATAAGGATCTAGTATTCAGAATATATAAAAACCTTTCACAACTCAGCAACAAAATGACAAACAACCCAATTAAAAAATGGGCAAAAGAGTTGAATAGAATTTTCTCCAAAGAAGATACACAAATGATCAACAAGCCTGTGAAAATTTGTTCAATATTATTAGTCGTGGGGAAATGTAACCACTAGGGTCGAAAGTAGCTTTCATTAAAACAAACAAAAAAAAGTAAAACAAAATGAAAGAGATGAAATTTGTGGTCACCAGAGATGTTGGAGGTGGGGGAGGTAGACGAAGATGATCAAAAGGTACAAATTTCCAGCTATAAAATAAATAATGTACAACATGATGACAACAGTAAACACTGCTCCAGAATGTGTGTGAAAGTTTTCGAGACAGTAAATCCTAAGAGTTCTCATTATAAGACAAAAAAAAATTTTAATTTTGTATCTTTAAGAGATGATGGATATTAACTAAACTTACTGTTTATGTAATCATTTCAGGATACATGTAAGTCAAGTCATTATGCTGTATACCTTAAACCTATACAGTGCTATATGTCAAATAGATCTCAACAAAACTAGGGGGAGGGAACAGAAAATAATTATTACTGGTGAGAATGTGGAGGAATTGGAATCCCATGCATTGTTGGTGGGAATGTAAAGTGGTACAGCTGCTGTGGGAAACAGTTTGGCAGTCGTTCAAAGAGTTAAACTAAATTACCATGTGATAATTCCACTCCTAGCTATATTCCCAAAAGAATTGAAAACAGGTACTCAAACACCTGTATACAAATATTCATAGTAGCACTATTCACAATAGCCAAAAGGTGGAAACAATGCAAAAGTTCATCAATGGATGGATAAACTGTGTTGGATACATACAGTGGAATACTACTGAGCCATGAAAAGAATGAAATACTGATACATGCTACAGTGTTTCGGTACATTGTACACTTAGCATATGAACACTTAGCATAAAATGAAAAAAGCCAGGCCCAAAAGTCATATATTTTATGATTCCATTTATATAAAATATTCAGAATGGGTAAATCCATACAGAGGGAAAACAGGTTGTGGTTACCAGGGCCTGGTGGAGGTGTGGGGATGAGAATGGGATATAACTGTTTAATGGGTATGGAGTTCTATTTTGGAGTCATGAAAATGTTTTAGAACTAGATAGAGGCAATAATTGCATAACAGTGAATATAATCAGTATCACTGAAACGGTTGCTTTAAAATGGATACCTTTATATTATTTGAATTTCATTCAATTTTAAAATGTAAATAAAAATTGAAAAAAAATTTTATTCCCCATTTAGCATCATTTTTATCAATCAACCAACCACTTGTCACATCAGGTGAATGGGCTTCTGCATATTCTTTAACACTTCCCTGCAAGCTCCTCTTGAGAAAGGGTTTATCACAGTTAACCTCTCAGATATAAACTAGTTATTCCACTTGCATATTTTCAGGCAGCTTAATTGTAATTATCCCACCACAGGAATATGCAAGCGATTCTGAGTCCTTATTGTTGGAATAAAACTAGGAATTTTAGGAAAGAATTTCTTGGAATCTCCCTTTGGTCAGTAGCAGCTGAGAATGAGGAGGGGAAGAGTACGGAGTGCAAAGGCTCTATGTAACAAGCTGCACTTTTCTTCTTCTCAACCTGCACTGGCCAGTACAATAGCCACCAGCCACACATGGCTAGTGAGCACTCACATTTGATTAAATTTGTATACATAGTAAAATCAGAGACTTAGTTTTTAAAAAGTGTGAAATATCTCTGTTCTGAAAATATCAGTTGTATCTTGTAATGATACTATCTTGGATATGTACTGTGCTTAGTCGCTCAGTTGTGTCCAACTTTTTGCAACCCCATGGACCGTAGCCCACCAAGCTCATCTGTCCATGGGGATTCTCCAGGCAAGAATACTGGAATGGGTTGCCATGCCCTCCTCCAGGGGATCTTCCCAACCCAGGGATCGAACCCAGGTCTCCCACATTGCAAGCAGGTTCTTTACCATCTGAGCCACCAGGGAAGCCCAAGAACACTGGTGGGGGTAGCCTATCCCTTCTCCAGGGGAACTTCTGGACCCAGGAATTGAACTGGGATCTCCTGCATTGCAGGCAGATTCTTTACCAGCTGAGCTACCTGGGAAGCATCTCAGGTATAATGGGTTAAAAGTTTTTAAAATTCACCTTTTCTTTCTTATTTTTTTTTCAAATATAACTATTGCAAAATTTTAAAATTATGTATATGGCTCACATTATAATTCTATTGAGTAACTCCGTTCCAGACATTTTCAATAGGGACCTCAGTCCCTGGCATCCTGACTATTTTGGTTTGGGAAACTGAAGAAAAGCAACTAGAATTTGGAATATGCCACAAAACAAAGACTCCAAAGTGAGGTTGTTTCCAACTACCAGGCTTCCCATAGTGCCTCCATCACAACGGCCTTGGTATCTGTGGGCAGCGAGCCACGATTCTTTTTGAAAGCAGAAGGTAGGCATGGCTAATGTTTTCATGACTGGTGTCATTCTTTTGGAAAGTCCAAAGATGACCTTGGCAATGACATCATGCCATTGCCTCAAGATAAACCACCCACCACCCCAATTTGACATATTTTCCCAGCCTATGTAAAGGATTCCAGAAGTGGGCTAGATTTATGCCTAGAATCCATTCAAGAAATGGAGAAAATTCATAGGCTGATGGATGAGGATTCCTGGCTCAGGAAGTTCCCTTGAAGAAGGGATAGGCTACCATTCCAGTGTCCTTGGGCTTCCCTGGTGGCTCAGATGGTAAAGAATCTGCCTGCAGTGTGGGAGACCTGGGTTCAATCCCTGGGTTGGGAAGATCCCCTGGAGGAGGGCATGGCAACCCATTCCACTATTCTTGCCTGGAGAATCCCCATGGACAGAGGAACTTGGCATGCTACAGTTCATGGGGTTGTAAAAAGTCAGACACGACTGAGCGACTGAACTGAACTCATGGGTGAGGAACGAAGAGAAACAGAGAGTAAAGCCACTTCCTTCCAGAGGTCAGAGAAGTCTAACATGTAGCTAGTCTGAGAGGAAACTCTTTGGTCTGGATTGTGTGATTGGATCTTGTCCCCCTAATCACAGTTCTGACATCGGGGCATCCTAATTTCCCATCCTCTGCCCTCAGATGCTGGGTGAGTGGGGATGTGACGTTACAGCACAAGTGTTACATCTCATTCTCAGAACATGACAAAAACACTGTGGATTTGCCTTAGAGGCAGTGAAATTCTGCCCTTGCCTGCTCTTCATGGTGTGCATACTGGTTCTGGGTTCTTTCTTTTACAAACATGTTGGAAATAAGAGTTCAATTTTAATAATAAACCTTCCTTTAAGACTGAAATTGAGGCCCTTAAAAAAATCACAAAAAAGAGAAATATTTGCTAAATTTTAGTTAATATGCATTTTCCTCAGATGAGATACAAGGTATAATAATTTTTTGTTATTGCTTTAACATTATTATTTTTACAATGTATTTATAGACATGGGCTTCCCTGGTGGCTCAGAATTAAAGTATCCACCTGCAATGCAGGAGACTTGCAGGAGATGTGGATTTGATCCTTGGGTCAGGAAGGTCCCCTGGAGAAGGAAATAGCAACCCATTCCAGTACTCTTGCCTGAGAAATCCTATGGACAGAGGAGTCTGGCAGGCTGCAGTCCATTGGGTCACAAAAGAATCAGAGTCAACTTAGTAGCTGAACAACAACAACAGCAATTTATAGGCCCTCTGCTAAGTACTTTACATGTATTTATTTAACCCTCACAACTAATCCATGTGGTGTGTACTATAATTGTCTCCATCTTATTGATGAAGAAACTGAAGCACAAAGAGGTTGGGTTAGTTCCCTGAGGTCTTCCAACTAACAGGTGATGAAAACAGAATTCAAACCCAGGTCCATCTGACACCAAAGCTGTTTCCAAAAGTTTGAAAAGAGAAATAGGATCTTAGTCATTTTACTACAAGCTTTAAAAGCAAACATAATGATTCGAGACACGTGGTCAAAGTCATCTTTAAAAAAAAAACAACTGACATAGTTCTAATGAAATGTTAAAAAGATATTTTTCAGGCGAGGGCTGTAAGGATGTGTCTAAGTTTGAAAAAATGTTAAGCACCTGGATTCTTATGCTTATGTTTCAAAGTTCACCCAACTTGAAAGTCATCCATTCCTTAATAAGTGCTGCCAATGCGGAATAAGAAAAAAATACTTGAAACAGAAAACCCCCCTGTGTTTAGTGAACAGAGCTGTATTGTTGTTTGTTTTTTGGAGGGGACAGGAGATGGGGTAGAGGTAGGAGTGTTTGTTTTTATGAGGTCTGCTTTGAAAAGCTCTTGTGAAGCCTTCCCAGGAGCAGCCAGGCTGGATGCTGGGGTTTGATATGATACCTGCTGTGTCAGTATGGGCCCTTCTCAGCTGCAAGTAATTGACACTCAGGAGTCTCTCCAAAGAGGACCTGAGACCAAAGCAAGCTGAGAAAAATCATATATTGGATTTCTAATTGCTGCAGGACTCTGGTAGGAACAAAAATATTTTGAGGTCTAAGTTTCTTATGGTGGTGGGCTAACTGAATTTGAGAACTGAGGATTTACCCAGCTGGTGGGAAGATTTATGCGGAGAGATAGATTCTATGGGGAGGTTATCCAAAAGCTTTCTCTAAATTATGTCTTGGTTATCGGCAGGTAGGTGCAACTGTCTCCTGTCAGTGAGAGAAGAATCAGAGCCGACTCCAGTCATAAATTCCTATTAATTTACCCTCCAAGTGGATCTGAGAATTTGCTTAGACTGACCCTGTCCTGCTCCTTAACTGAAATCTCCCACATTCTCCAGAAAGGGTAGGGGTGCTGACGCTATAGTCAGGGGCCTTTCACACAATCACTGGCCACATCCCAGACAGTTGAAGGCCTCTGGTTTCCGAGCATCTGTGTCAGAAACTGGACACATCAATGTGACTCATTTGAGAAGAAAACTCCAGGAACATATCAACTGCCAAAATTTCATCTTTCCAATGACAAGCTTGCCATAGGGGTTTATACTCCAGCACAAAGATGCAGCAATAAATTGGTAAATCATTCCTTAGTTCTTTCCTAGCCTCACTGAAAACTGAAAATCAACAAGATAAATATCTGGGTTTGTTTAAAACACTGTCACAGTCAGAGGCTTCTCTTTTAACTTTAGCTTTTTCTTTGCCAAGGCAATACATTCACATTTTAAAATAAACAAAATGGTATTGAAAGGTATAAAATGGTATTGAAATTCTCTCTCTCACTCTGTCCCCACTCACCTCACAGCCCCACCTCCATTTCCCATAGGTAACCACTTTTAAAATGTCTATGTACTCTAGGGATTTCCTGGGTGCTCCAGTGGCTAAGAGTCCATGCTTCCAATGCAGGAAGCATGGGTTCAATCCCCAGTCAGGGAACTAGATCCTGCATGCCTTAACTACAGATCCTGCAACTCAGACTCACTGCAGCCAAATAAATAAATAAAGTTATATGTATTCTAACAGGGCACCTCTCTCTCTAAAAGAGATACCTGCCCAGCATCTCTTTGTGCTGTGTTTAGTCACTCAGTCACATCTGACTGTTTGTGACCCCGGGGACTGTAGTCCGCCAGGCTCCTCAGTCCGTGGGAATTCTCCAAGCAAGAATACTAGAGTGGGTTGCCATGCCCTCCTCCAGGGGATCTTCCCAACTCAGAGATCGAACCCAGGTCTCCCACATTGCAGGCAGATTCTTTACCGTCTGAGCCACCAGGGAAGCCCAAGAATACTGGAGTGGGTAGACTATCCCTTCTCCAGGGGATCTTCCCTACCTAAGAATCAAACTGGCATCTCCTGCACTGCAGACAGATTCTTTACCAGCCAGAGGCCAGGGTCTCTTCATGGGTGTATAAATAAGACTTGCCCAAGATTACAGCATGGTTGTTCTGGGACCAGATTCCAGATTTCCTGATTCCCATCCTGAAGTTGTCCCTGATAGATCACACTGCTCAGGGCTCTGTGTGTGTGTGTGTGTTGCTCCTCCAGGAGCATAAAACTCATTGGATCCAAAGTAAACGTGATAAGAGCCAGTAGAGAGCTATGAAGCCCTGAGGAGATTCCTTTGAAGAGGAAGATACTAGGTTAAGGGAAATCTGGCAAGGCTTCATCAGGAAGGTAGTGTTCATGGTTGGGTCTGGAAGAATGGGTAGGATTTCAACAGGTAGAACAGGTGAAGAAGGACATTCCAGGTGAAGAGATCAGCAAGAGCAAAGACCTGGATGTGGGAAAGCATCAGGTGTAAGTTTGGGTAGCCAAGAGACACATATATCTGGAGTATAAAATATAATTAGAAGATAAAACTACTGCGGCTTGAATGAGATTATTGAGCACTTCACTTCAGATCAGTCGCTCAGTGGTGTCCAACTCTTTGCGACCCCATGGACTGCAGCGCACCAGGTGTCTCTGTTTATCACCAACTCCTGGAGCTTGCTCAAAGTCATGTCCATCGAGTCAGTGATGCCATCCAACCATCTCATCCTCTGTTGTCCCCTTCTCCTCCTGCCTTCAGTCTTTCTCAGCATCAGGGTCTTTTCAGATGAGTCAGTTCTTCACACCAGGTGGCCAAAGTATTGGAGCTTCACCTTTAGCATCAGTACTTCCAATGAATATTCAGGACTGATCTCCTTTAGGACTGGCTGGTTTGATTTCCTTGCAGTCCAAGGGACTCTCAAGAGTCTTCTCCAACACCACAGTTCAAAAGCATCAATTCTTTGGTTCTCAGCTTTCTTTATGGTCCAACTCTCACATCCTTACATGACTACTGGAAAAACCATAGCTTTGACTAGACAGACTTTTGTCAGCAAAGTAATGAGCGCCTTACACAAAGTATTATTCTGAGTGCTTTGTCAATGTGCTTTAATCTTCACAATGCTTTGAAACAGTTACCATTATTAGCTCCATTTTCCAGGTGGGAACACTCAAGCAAAGACAGGGTAGGTAACTGGCCTTAAATCATAATTCACGCAGCTAGTAAGTTTACATTCTAGAGAGTCTGGCTTTAAAAGAGTGTTAATATTTCTTCCTGTTACTGGGAAATGAGACTGGACAAAAAAGTGGTTGTTTTAGAAAGGATATTGGAACACTTGTTGAAACAGATTTATTCTATCATGAATTGCAAAGAAAAGGAGGTAAATGTTTATTAAATATATACTATATCTTCAAAATATGACAGATTTATTTTATTTGTTAAATTAAATTTTTAATTGATTTAAAAGGAAAGATCTTAGGGAGCCAGCAATGCTACAGAAACACAGGATTAAAGGCTTACCTGGAGAAAGACCCTAGTACTGGCAGAGAGATTGGAGTGACTGTGAGCTTAAAGTCTGAGATCTAAAGAGAAAAGAGTAGACTAGCCAGTGGTTACCCTCCCAGCCTATGCTTGACCTCTGCTTGGGATCATTCCAGGAGGAAAGAGAAGGGCAGGGAAGTAGGGGGCTTCTCAGCAAAACTGGCTTCAACTCTGGTCATCTCACTACCCACCCCATTTAAGGAGTTCCAGGTTAAGACTTTAACAACATACAGCACCTAGTCCATCATTCAGGAGAAGGGAACTCATTCCAGGTTCCCAGAAATCTCCTACCTCAGATCTGAGAGTGTCCAGGGCTACAGCAGAGCTCCTCTGGCCAACCAGCAGTCACTTGGTCAGTCCTGCAACCTTGACCCCATTTCCAGCAGGGGCTTTAGCCAGAGGGAGTACAGGAGCCCAGCCCCCAAGCCTTTTGAGGTTCTATTAGACAGACAGGGAAAGAGGGACCTGGGAGGCACTGATTCTAGGAGGGAAACTGGTGGGGGCTGCAACCCTTCTGGCTGGACAGAGTGAAGGCTAGACACAAAGCAGAACCATTGTGTCTAGAGCATCTAGAATTGCTCCTCAGCCTGTCTCGGCTTCACCTGGATCTCGTCTGCTCCTGAGCTGCCCCTGTCGTGGCAAGTCCATCTCTGGCCTCACCTCTGAGGACCCAATGTGAGTCAGGCGGACAAAGTTCATTGGTTCGTCAGCCATGGTACAGTCAGTCTGTTGCCTCTTCTTCATCAGCAGGGGTTTCTCTACATATGTCAGCCCAGTTTGTCCCCAAGTTCACTCATGTTCCCCTTTGGTTACAGGTTCACTCCTCTGCCTGAGTCACAGAGGGCTCTTGCTCTGGCGCCTTGACCACTCACTTCTCACTTCCCTCGGGTGTAACAACATCCCAGGTTTACTCAGCTGGACGGGTTTAGAGAAAGTCAGGTTCTTGAGCCTTTAACTGAGCAGTGAAGGTCAGCATCTCAGATCCTGAGAGACCAGCAAGGTCAGAGAGCAGGGCAGAAGGGCAGGCAGACTTACATCTTCCACAGACTTGGAATGCTATGCTACTCAGGCATCAGCATATCTGAAGGCAGCTGGTGCCAGTGCCATTGGGTGCCCACCAGCGTGGAGGTCCCAGGCTCGCTTCTTGGCCCTGTGGTGGAGCCGAGGGTGGGTGGGCAGAGCTAGATTTATTTTCTACATAATTTAAATGAGAAAACTAGGATCCTGAGAGGGTGCATTCATGCTAAGTCGCTTCAGTCATGTCCGACTCTGACCCTCATGTGCGACCCATGGACTGTAGCCCACCAGGCTCCTCTGTCCATGGAATTCTCCAGGCAGGAATACTGGATTGGGTTGCCATGCCCTCCTCCAGAAGATCTTCCCGACCCAGGGTTCAAACCTGCGTCTCTTGTGTCTCCTGCCTTGCAGGTGGGTTCTTTACCACTAGCGCCACCTGGGAAGCCCCTGAGAGTGTGACTTATTCAGATTCTCAAAGTTGTCAAGGGGCAGAGAAAGCCTTTGAGGACCCCATGTACCAGCAAAAGCCAGTGCTCTTGCTCATCTAAACATAGCCCACAGAATGTTAGTACAGGGCCTAGAGGAGAATGGGCTTCTGGGGTGAGCCTGGCTTGGGAAATGCTCAGATGATCCAAAACAGACCTTAATATAACTGCAGATTTTCTCAGACATCAATACACTACCATACTTCATAAGGTAGATGTCTCACATTTCTGAAGCTAATTTTATTATCATGTCCTCTTCTCCCACCACTCCCAAGCCCTTTGTTCAGTTCACATTCAGTGGAAATGGCCCTGGGAGGGCACTGACTAGTTTGGGAAAGCCTAGAGCATCCCGGAGAAAGGAAGGAAAGGTGTGTTTCCTGATCACCTGGGTCTGTGGCCTCTCTTCGTAGATACACAACACTGAAACATAAACGGCACTTGAATCTTACTTCCTGAGAACTGCACAGAAAAGACCTTATCTAAACTTCCACATCTCAGAAACCCAGTATGTTTGGTTTTTTGTTTTTGTCTTTGTTTAATTGTTTGCTTAAGGGATCAAAATGGAAAAACTTGATATGATTTCTATGGTAGAAATCTCCCAATTCCTAGTCTAGTTTTTTCATACTCTAAAGTAAAGGTGTTTGGATGTCAGAAACAAAAAAAAACATGTAGATCATGCTGGACTGGGTTATCCCTGTGAACTTAATTTCCAATTAGCTAGTGGTTTAATATGTAATCCACTGTTGCTATCATATCACTATAGTGATATGATAGTATGTCCAAAAAAAACATACCTTCACCCTCTCCCTTCTGAAAATCCTCATAAAGCATAAAACTTACACATGGCATGACTGAACTAAGCAAAACCTTAGGCATTAAGAAAGGATTCTGTAAATCTTAAACACTGTGAAAATAATACTCTTTGACTGGCTATACATTCTACCTGTCAAAGGACACTTTTGTAGGCAACTGTTAATACATTTGGTAAGTTGGGTGGAGTTTCCTTTTCAATTATGGTAGTATTTTAAGAATTTGGGGAAGGATTATTGGAATGACCAAAATGCTATTGATGATGGTTTTATTACCCAATGTGCATGAATGCTAAATTGCTTCAGTCGTGTCTGACTCTTTGTGACCTTATGGACCATAGTCTGCCAGGCTCCTCAGTCCATGGGATTCTCCATGCAAGAATATTGGAGTGGGTTGTCATTTCCTCCTCCAGAAGATCTTCCCGACTGAGGGACTGAACCCACGTCTCTTATGTCTCCTGCTTGGCAGGCAGATTCTTTATCAGTGAGCCACCTAGGAAGCCCCAAGACAGAACTGAGTGTTTTTTTTGTCCTAAGAAATTTTTTGTAATAAGTAGTTTATTGCTGCTGCTGCTACTGCAACTAAAACTTAATTTTCATCACTCAAAGCTGTGAAGTCTAGGCTCCCTCTTTTACCAACTACATTATGACTATAAGGTGGGATATTGAGGCTTATCATCAGTTCATTTTTTATTCTTAGTCTATATGAGAAGAGGAGCCCAGAGGAAAATTCAAAAAAAAAAATGTGTTCATTCATAATCTTTCTTAGGCCAAAGTGAATAGTATATAGTAAAGCAAATGCTAGTGAAGCAGTTTGGAAAATAGAACAGGAACACTGAGGATAATGCTAATTGCAAGAGAATACAGATCCATCCCTAACCTAATTAATTACGACTATACATATCTTCTTTCTCTCGGACACCATATAACGTGTACATATGCATTGGAATGTTTCTCAAGTATAGGCTATTGGGATCCACAACCCAAGAAACATACCAGCCTAGTAAAAAAAAAAAAGTCCTCATTTTAGGAATCACAGGAATTGGAACTCTGTACAATTCTAATGATTTCTTGTTATGGAGGTGGGTAGGCTGTTTTCAAGATATTAGATGAAAGGAAACTTTACATGTCATCCTGAATTTTAACCTTGACACTACCCTTCCTGTGAGCTCAAACAAATGACTTTATCTTTCTCTTGTGCCTGTTTTTCTTTTTAATCTCCCAATTTCTCTTGTTCTTTTGTATCCAGAGGTACATGTCATCTGAAGCCTTCGGCACTTTGCATAGCAAATCAGGAACAAATCCAGGAAAGGGAATGAGACGGAGAGACCAGTACCTGGTTTCTGTATGAACTTTGTGCTAGGTTTGATGACCCTCTGGTAATGAATGCTGTTTCATATACTGCCCTATGTCTTATCCATTTATACATTTTCTCTTGACTCTTGGAAAACTGAAGTCTCTGTGGAACATTCCATGAATGATCATCAGCATTACATTCTACTAAAATAACTGAGACCTATTTATAAACCACAGGAAATTGTTCTTGCTCAGGATACAGTCTGAATAAGTAATTTAGAAAATGGAAAACAGTCAGTCGTGCATATGTTTTCTTCATCTACTATTTTCCAAGCTGGCCCTGAGCGTTCCTGTCCCTGCACGTTTGCTGGTGCTGTTCTCACAGCTTAGAATACCCTCCCCACTTTTCCTCCTCTTCTCCTTTAAGGGTCAGATGCCACTTTTGAGGGGGCGCCTTTTTGACATGGCCCCTCACCTCCATAACCCTGAGATCTCTTCTTTTTCCTTGCACCTGTGATTCACTTCTAGACCCTAATACCTAGCACTTACGTGCTACCCTAGAGTGTTCTCTCCTTTTTGCCATTAGAGAAAATGGGAATTTCCAGAGAGACTATAAACTCTTGGAGGAGAGAGTTCTACATGAATAACTAAGATAGCATCTGACACAGAGCTGAGAACATAGACGACACTTAGTGTTCTTGGTGTCAAGTGGTGCTTTTCAGGTGAAAGAGGGCATCAGAAGGCAGACAGACTGAAACCACGATCACAGACAACTAGCCAATCTGATCACATGGACCACAGCCTTGTCTAACTCAATGAAACTAAGCCATGCCGTGTGGGGCCGTCCAAGATGGACGGGTCATGGTGGAGAGGTCTGACAGAATGTGGTCCACTGGAGAAAGGAATGGCAAAACCACTTCAGTATTCTTGCCTTGAGAACCCCATGAACATAAAAAGCAGAGACATTACTTTGCCAGCAAAGGACCATCTAGTCAAGGCTATGGTTTTTCCAGTGGTCATGTATGGATGTGAGAGTTGGACTGTGAAAAAAGCTGAGCGCCGAAGAATTGATGCTTTTGAAGTGTGGTGTTGGAGAAGACTCTTGAGAGTCCCTTGGATGGCAAGGAGATCCAGCCAGGCCATCCTAAAGGAGATCAGTCCTGGGTGTTCATTGGAAGGACTGATGTTGAAGCTGAAACTCCAATACTTTGGTCACCTCATGCGAAGAGTTGACTCATTGGAAAAGACCCTGATGCTGAGAAAGATTGGGGGCAGGAGGAGAAGGGGATGACAGAGGGTGAGATGGCTGGATGGCATCACCGACTTGATGGACATGGGTTTGGGTAGACTCTGGGAGTTGGTGATGGACAGGGAGGCCTGGTGTGTGATTCATGGGGTTGCAAAGAGTCGGACACAACTGAGCGACTGAACTGAACTGAACTGACTGAAAGCCAAATGAAAGAAAATCACAGAAACTCGATGTGCAAAACAGACTCAGGTTGACCTACTGTGGTAGCAGTGGAGGTAAAGGTGGGTACTTTGGCATCCGGTCTGCTGGCTCCACTCTCCCCCTCCTCCAAGCAAGCTCTGGAGCACCCCTAGGGTGCAGCCTCCCTCTGCCCCCTGCCCTGTTGGTGCCTTCTGTTCTCAGGCTGCCATGCTGAAAACTTTGCCTTCCTTGGAACCCAAGCTTCCTCCATTCCATTCTCTCCAGGCTTATGCATGACTGTCTCTTGGCTGAGCTGTTAAAGTTCTTGAGTGTGTGCTGATGTTCCTCACCCTTCTCAAAGAAAGTGCATTCTCACAGAGTTTTTCTAAAGAGAACACCTTGACTTGACTCACGGATCCCCAACCATTTAGTTGGAGAACTCAGTGAAGCTGATCACAGGGCAGTCCTTCTGGCCGTATTCCCTACTTCCTGCTGTCCCAGCAGATTCCAATAGGAATGCCTGCAGGATCAAAATTCTGGAGTTCCTTTTGAGACAAACCTCCTGTCAACACTGACATACTCTTCCCCATAAGCAAACATTTCCTTTCTCCTTCATACTCTCAGTTAATTGCCAGGAAACAGAGGAAACAAATATTCTGGTAGAACTTTTAATGGCACAAGACACATCACATTCAGAGCAGTAGGAACAGAATGGAGAGTGGCTGTACCATCCACCCTTTGATCCTGGCATCACTCCAACCCATCCCACCCCAGCGCCATGTGGACATCTCCAACACTGACAACCTTGGCTGCTTCCCATCGGGGCTTTCTGCTTCCATTCCTGCTCCTCCTTTGATTTGATTATTGGAGCAACAATGGGTTTATCCTTGAGTTTACATCCTGCTGATCCCCTTTTCTGTGGGGATCCAGTTTTCACTCCAGACCCTAATGCAGGCCCTGGTGCTTTTAACTATTGTTCACTGACCAGTGATTCTTCCAAGTCCACCTGATCCTGTTTCAAGACACCAGGCCCTGACAGTCACAGCTGGTGAGCCATGTATGCCAGCTCAAACCTGGGACTGTTTTCCAAGAAACCTTGCCTGGCTCTGAACTGTTTGTCCTACAAGCCCACTTCCATTCAGTTGCAAACCCTTAAGGTAGCAAACCCAACCTCAGTAGACTCCTGACTTGACTTTATATGTGTTCTTCCAGTTATCTGACTTGGACTTCTCTCTACAATTGTTAGCCTGGTCTACCTGTGTGCTCTCTGTATCACCTAGAGACTTTTGCCTGACTCACTCCCAGTACCTGCCCCACTACAAGAAGTCACAGTCCCACCACCACCGCCATTGTAGGACTCCTGGGGAGGATAAGCCAGTCAGGGAAATCATTTTACGGAGAGGAGCTTTTTGATTTTCTTTAATTCACCATGTAGGTCAGGAGATTATTCTCAGAAGGAAATATAGAATAGGGGATGTAAATCTGGAGTCTTGGTCTAGTCAAGAAGTATGTACAAATATTTTATAAAGAAAAAGTGATTTAATCTCTCTCCTAGCATTCTGCCAGATGGAATGAAGTCCTCTGGGAATGTCGTGAGGGAAACATTTATCAGGAGGATATTAAAGGATTTAGGATTATTTTGCTATCCACCTTCTGTAAGCAAGCACTTCTTTTTGCTTTTGTATTTTTTTATGGAGAAAAAAAAGTGTTGGGTTGAACTCCACGTGCTTTCTTATGTAATAAGAAAGTCAAGCAAAGGGCAGGTCTTGGTTCCTCTCGGACTCGGCAGTCTGCCGGCATTATCATAAGTGCTGGGAGGTGGAGGCTCTATGCGCCTTGAGGATTATCATGCAATTTCTTTCTAAGTGTTAAGCCTCTTTCTACGCAGAAGGGGCCCATCTCAGGATGGACCATTATGATCCCTAGTCCCTTGTTAATGTTTCAGCAAGGGTTCAATAATTCTACAGGGTTTTATTTAAGTGTACTCAATTAAGGCAAGATTTCCAAAACCAGTTTTCCTTCTGATTATGGGTACCTCATAGCCCGAATGGGTCCCTTTTTTTCATCCTTAAAAATCATGACAGTTGAGCCCATGTCATCTGAAAGACACCTTCTAGCTCTGAAATTCCCCAAGTGTGCGTTCTCAGTAGTGTTCAACTTTCCACCCCCGTGGACTGTAGCCTGCTAGGCTCCTCCGTCCATGGGATTATCCCAGCAAGAAAACTGGAGTGGGTTGCCATTTCCTCCTACAGGAGGTCTTCCTGACTCAGGGATCGAACCTGTGTCTCCTGCAGCTGCTGAATTAGCCGACAGATTCTTTACCACTGAACAACTTTGTAATAAATCCTAGTTGGCATCTAGACACTAATTGGAAATCTGTAAATCAGTTAATATATTCTAGAATTGAATCTGTTGGTATCCCTCGCCAGTAATAGTAATACTTAGAGTTTTAGCTCCAAAAAGAAGTCATCTTCCTCTCTTGCAAGATAATATATCCATGGGACCATATAGCATTTATAGGCTACCAATACATTTCAGTTAAAAGGGCATCTCCTATACTAATATTTCCCAAAATATAATTCTAGAAATCCTATTCTTTCACTTAGATTCACCACAGCAATTGTGTCCTAAAAGGTCTTTTATAATATATTTTATGCATGCAGGATCCAATCAAAGATCACAAATTCCACTTAGTTATTAGTTCTCTTTATTCTTAATCTAGAAACAGTTTCTTCCTATTTTTCATAACACTGATAAATTTGAGGAGTTGGGGCTGGATGTCTTGTAGAATATTACATAATCTTAATTTACAGGATTGTCTCCTCAAGTTGAGATTCAGATTTAATATTTGGCAGAAAAATGACTTCAGAGATGTTCATACTGTTATTAAAAAATTTTTTTTATTTTACCTTTTAGATGAGATCAAATATTACAGAAATACATAAGGAGAAATGGAAGGTGGTACAAAATGCCACCCCTGGAAATAACCAGTATTTATATTTTAGTATATATGCCATTAGATTTCTTTCCTTTGGATATGACAAAAATGGAACCATTTCTATATCATTTTTGTAACTTTCTCTTTTTACTGGTTGCCATATCTTAGAATACTTTCTGTGTGAGTACATATACATATACCTCATATTTTTTTTAGTGGTTTGTTTCCAGCTTCTGGCTATAAGGAACTATGCTGCAATCACCATTTATGTATATTTGTGTACTTATGTGAGTGTTTCTCGTTACCTTCCTAGGAGTAAAATTCCTGGGTCAACCTTGATATTACAAACTTGCCACCACAAAAACATTACCTCAATCAATACTTCCACCAACAATGCCTGAGAGTGACTGTTTCCTCACATCTTATCCTGGTATTACTAGTCTTTTTAATCTTTGCTAATTGGAAGTAAAAATTGCTATCTCATCATCATTTGAATTTTTAAACTATGAGCAAAGTTGAGTAAATATTTTTACATGCTTATTTCCTGGTTTTGTTCTTTCCCTGAACAATCTGTATATATCCTTTGCCTATTTCCTTACCGAACTGTTTCTTTTACTTATTGATTTCTAATACTCATTTTTATACTAAGAAAATTAATGATTTGTTTTATGTATGTATAAATAATTATTTTGTCCGGCTAATTAGAATACTTCAGTAACATCCAATGAAACGTGCTCCAAAGAATATGCCTAACTTAGGAAGACACCATGTTTAGATCCTTCTCTTTGAACTCTCCACATAGGGAAAAGAGCCTCAACAGCCACTTGATTTAAATTTTTAGTGTGAATAAAATGAATGTGATGTATTCATCTGAAGAAGGGAATGGCAACTCACTCCAGTATTCTTGCCTGGAGAATCCCATGGACAGAGGAGCCTGATGACCTATAGTCAGTGGGGTCACAAAGAATTGGACATGACTGAGTGACTAACATTTTCACTTTTCACTATGTATTTATACACATACATATATTATATGTATAATTGAAAGTGGTTTTTTTTTTTTAATGTTTTCTCTGTGGTCATTCCCTGTCAAAAAAATAAACGACTTTAGATTCTTTAAAATCATGCTGTGGTGGGTTATAAGGTAGAAGCAGAAATTGTTCTGAAGCTGGAAATAGGATGCAAGGAATTGAATCCAATGTCCACAGCTGGATGAATCTCCCCTTTCCCCCTTCTCCCCACCCCCCTGCAGGGGCTGGACATAGCTTGGAAACCATCACTATGGAAGGTCTCAGGAAGCTCTGATAAGATGAGTATCCTCAAGAAAATTAAAAGAAAAAATAAAAGGAAAGCATCTTCAGAAGGTAGACTCTGTCCATTTAATTTTCTGCCGAGTTTGGTTCTGGGGTGGCATTATAGCAGCCTGCAGATCTTGCTGTTAGGTGCACTGTAGGCCTAAGATTAATCTTTAGAAATCTTTCCAAACAGAAAGGACTTGTGGACCAAAGTTTCGTTGTTTTCGTTGTCTTTCCTATCCCAATCAAGTTGGAGTCCTTTTCTCACGGTTTGGATCATGTCACTGCATTTCCTGTGGATAAGATTGTTAGCTTCAGCGATGCCTATATTTGGGATGGTGAATTATGGTCAGCAGTTTTCACAGTGTTCTCCCTAATCATCTCTCCCGGTCCACTGGAGGTGCTGGCTCTGTGCCCAGTACACAAATTAAAGATTAGTTAACTGGATGCACTAGGCACATGGCCACGTGATTCACTCTTACCCCTCCTAAGTGCTGCCTGCCTTTCTCTGCCCTAAAAGTAATGCATTTCTTTCTTGTTCAATACTATTGACTCCTCTATAGAAAGAAACAGAGAGGGGAAAATCTCCAACTTTGGATAGCTCAGAGCTGGATTTGTCAGCAATCAGAAATATGTTCAGTCTCCAACAGTAAAACATTTTCATATGTCATCTAGAGGGAGTTAGAATACGTTGCTTCAGAATTTGATTTCACACATGTAGGCAGTTCACGGGGTGGCAAGGAGTTGGACATGACTGAGCAACTGAACTAAACTGAGGAGGTTCATGAGGGCAAAAGTAAGAAAACCATCCCCCACCCCCAATACAGCCACAAAATAGGAAATAGAGAAATAAATACATACAGCCAAGGAATAGGAAATAAGGAAACAAACATACTTTCTGAGTGATAAACTATGACATCAACACATAATGGCTCTGGGCCGAGACAGTAAAATCTCCTTAAAGGGACAGAAATCAATTATCTAGCCTATGCCTTTAGCACTTGACTACTGTCCACTCAAGCCTAAACACATATTCAAAGAAAAAAACGCACATTATTTGTAGAAGGAAATATGGAAATGTTACACAGCAGCCTTTTCGGTTGTTATATAACATAGATATATTCATTTTGTCTCAACACTGCTATTCTTCCCATCTGCCTTTTTCCCCACGGGAGATACTGAAATAAAAATATTTTTCCCTTTAATTTTTTTTTAAGTGCTCTACTTGCTATCATAGCTTCAGGGCTGTAATTAAACACATTCATCTGACTCTGTTGGGATAGAGCCTCCAATACCGTCTCAGTTTAAGCTACAGCTGAAATATTTTGATAAGAAAAAAAAAGGAAATTGCTTTACAAATAAACAAAGGTACATTCAGGATGGAATCAAAACTTTTCCTTCATGGAAAATAAACTAGCAATATCTCTGTGTGTTTTTTTTTTTTTTTTTAACAGAAAAGACCTGGCATGATATATAGCTTATAGTACTATTGTTAAATTTACTCTAATTAGGTCTTATGGATGAAACATGCTAATAATCATATCCTTTGATCGGACTTCTTAGCAGCTGTTCAACAAATTAGGCTTCATAAACAGAATGTTGAGAAAAATAATCCTGCTGCTTCACAGACACACCCACGACACTCGTACAATGGTCTCCCCATGGCCTGGCCTTACACACACTCTGTGGCATACAGCAATCAACAATCAAATACATGTTATTGTGATTGTGCCACAGAGACATTCATCCTAGCTAGTACTCTTTTGGGGATCTTTATCTCGTAAAAACTTCTTTGTCTCTTAAAAACTTTTAATTGTCAGAGATTTTGAGGCTGAATTTTGACAATCAGATTCGATGTTCCCCTATCACCTCACCAGTTAAAAGAAGGAGAAAAAGACCACAAAGACCCAAAATCGACTGCACTCCTCATCCTTGTGATTTGAGTGATTGTGCCATGATGACTTAATTTGCTTTTCATACTTTGCGGAGCAATTTAAATAGCTCAGATGTTTAACTCTTGAAAAAGTGGTTACTAGTCACGCATAGCAACTACTTCCTTTAAGAAATGTCACAAAGATGCTTATAATTTATTGCTGGACTCATTCAGCATAGCATGCAAATCAACTTACATATTTACATCCAGCTTCAAATAGGATCTTAAATACACCGCTCAAGCCAATCAAATCAGGTACTTCCACTGGCAATGCCATGGCTCTGCTTTACCTCACTCTAACATTTTCCAAGATGTTCAAATAATCCCATTCCTATGATGCAGCAGTGCGTGTATGTGGTCAGAACCACCCAACACAATCAAAGGTGGTCTAGGCACCATTCCATGACTGTCCATAGAACTCAAAGTTGTTGACCATAATGTGAAAGCGAAGCATAAGTTCAAACAAAGATCTTGCTGGAAACCATGGCCACTGGTCACAGCTCATAGGCCCTGGGGAACAGTTGTCATACTGCCCTCTAACCACAGTGATGCCAGTGATCTTGTGGAGTTGATCCCTAATATAATAACCTGAAAGTTCAAATAAAAAAGCATCACGGCTGAATAAATGGATCCTGAGATGAGAAGGACTTTGGAATAGGCCGGTGGTTCCCCGGGACCACTAATGTGATAATAACCCTCTCTAACTGCTAACTGCTGTCTGAAATTGCCTTATTTCTTTGGCTTAGGGCATTCCTAAGCCTTCCTAAAATGAAAATACTTGAGATAGGTATAATACTGTATGCTGTTCTGAGTTACTCATCTCTTAATATGAATAAAGAATAGCATGTTGCTGAGAAAAGTGTACACAGAACTCAAGGATATAGGAAGAACCTGCCTGCAATGAACTCTTGGGGAAAGGATGCTACTGAAAGTGAGGAGCCAAGGGCACCTCCCGGTACCCCTTGTAAGTTTCATTCCCATGCAGAGCACCAGTGTCTGAGCTGCCTGTTGGGTCGGTGATCCCTCACAAAGCTGAAGCAAACAGAGTGAGCTGCCTGGGTCCTGAGCAAAAGAAAGAGCTGCTACTTCACAGCAGCTTTGTTGTGTAGGAGTAGGAAATGGGACTTGCAGGTGGGGAGACACTTTTGTAGCTTACTATGGCTTATAGCTTCTTCCTATACAATCAAATCTCTTCTTCGAGAAGATTACCCCTCTCTAGATATTTACAAAACTAATATTTTAAGTTAATCCCCAAAGGCAGCCTAGCCCTGAGCGCCTGCCAACAGCAGGGCCGAAGAAACTCTTCCATAGTGAGGAATGGTAATCAGTGGATTTCAGGAGAGGGGTCAACGTCCCACCCCCATTCTTCACTCGCCGCCTCCAGAGTGTCTCTGCCAGAGACTTAAGATTTATTTTGCACCTTTTTGAGCAGATCTCAAAGCCCTTTGCAGAGAAAAAGAAGGGTTATCCCAGGACAGGACTCAGTTTGTATTCATCAGATTACACTTGGCCAAAGTAACAGTCCCAGTTGGAGGCAGGAACAGGCTTCATCCTTCCTAAGAAGTCTGGTAGGGATTTTGAAATCACAGGATGAGTCTGGAGTATGAGGCAAGTCTCAAAGTAACTAAAAACTGTGCCAGAGGCATGTTTCACTATGACCTACACATTGCATATGCTGTTTCCTTTAATCCCATCGCAGGCACTGGATAATAATTCGCGGGCAGTGGATAATAATAACAACAGTAACAACTAACATTTACATAGCATTTACTATGTACCAGACACTGTTCCAAGACTTTGGCATGCATCAACTATAAACACCTATAAGACAGGTAGGAATAGTACCCTCCCACCTGGCAGATGAGAAAACTGAGGCAGAGAGAGAGATTAAATAACTTGCAAAGGGAATATAATAATAATTAAACTAATTACATTTTAAATTCTCAGAATAACTATTACTAATACTGCCTTCATTTTGCAGAGAAGGAAGTGGAGGCTCAGAGGCAAGTAACTGGTTAAAGGTCATACAATGTTGAAGTGGTAGCAGAGCCCACCCTTAACATTTGGGGGATTGGAGCAAAAGTACAATTGGGGACCCATTTGTCTAAAATTAAATAAAAAGTGCTCTCTTCTCTTGCTTTGGAAAATAAGTCTCTGAAACAACCTGGAAAGATTAGATTCAGATTTAGTTTTCAGACAGCTTAGTTTGATGCAGAAGAGGTGGTGCAGAGAGTCAGATTTCAGTCCTTGGCCCAGTGCCCTTCTCTTCTCACCCCTGAAACTCACATACAGATTCTCCAGCGTCCATGACCTACTCCTGTCCATACTCTACAAACATCTGCCCCTAAGGCATCCTGAAATCTAGGTGATATGCACCCTAGGGTGGACACACCTGGAAGAGGCCTGCACAGGTCCTGGAAGCAGGGTCATGACTACTGCCAGGGAATCCTGGTGTCTGTTAAGGTCTAGAACAGGGGATATGGGCTATGGTGGGCATGTTTTTTGACCTGGATTCTGTCCTTTACTCTATGAGGTGGAGCATACCTTGAGAAGGGCTGCAGTGGAGCCCTCCAGAGCTCATGGCCCAGAGCAGAGGACCTGTTTGTCTGGATCTGAGAGTAGCACTGGTCATAGTACCAGGGTGAGAAATGGAGTATTTCCTGCCATATCAGTAAACAAGGCTGTCACAGTCATCATCCATTTTGGCCCTCCAAATGTGAATTTCTGATCCCTAAGGGCAATCGGCAAGGAGAATAATACCTGTTATCCAGCAGCCATCAGGTTGTAGCCACTCCCTATAGTGAGCACTGAGGAAAAACTGCAGGATACTGGCCCCAGATAGTGGAGATGCATATGAAAGGAATGCTTTCAGTGAGCCCAGACTCTTGCATCTTCCCACACATCAGTTTAGTTCAGTCGCTCAGTCATGTCTGACTCTTTGCGACCCCAAAGACTTCAGCACGCCAGGCCTCCCTGTCCATCACCAACTCCCTGAGTCCACCCAAACCCATGTCCACTGAGTCGGTGATGCCATCCAACCATCCCATCCTCTGTCCTCCCCTTCTTCTCCCACCTTCAATCTTTCCCAGCATCAGGGTCTTTTCTAACGAGTCAGCTCTTTGCATCAGGTGGCCAAAGTATTGGAGCTTCAGCTTCAGCATCAGTCCTTCCAATGAATATTCAGGACTGATTTCCTTTAGGATGGACTGGTTGGATCTCCTTGCAGCCCAAGGGACTCTCAAGAGTCTTTTCCAACACTACAGCTCAAAAGCATCAATTCTTCGGTGCTCAGCTTTCTTTATAGTCCAACTCTCACATCCATACACGACTACTGGAAAAACCATAGCTTTGACTAGATGGACCTTTGTTGGCAAAGTAATGTCTCTGCTTTTTAATATGTTGTCCAGGTTGGTCCTAGCTTTTCTTCCAAGGAGCAAGCGTCTTTTAATTTCATGGCTGCAGTCACCATCTGCAGTGATTTTAGAGCCCAAGAAAATAAAATCTGTCATGGTTTCCATTGTTTCCCCATCTATTTGCCATGAAGTGATGGGACCGGATGCCATGATCTTAGTTAAGTGCTAAATTCCTTAACTTGAGATATCTGGTTTTCTTTAATTCACAAAAATTCTTCTGATGTTCAGATTTCTTGCCCTTTGTTGCAAACTTTTATATAACCTGACACCCTCCTCATTCTCTCGGGGTTACTGGCGATATTGTCTCCCAGGCTTGAAGTCCTAAAAACTCCCACAGAATAAAACATAACTCTCAACCTTTAGGTTAAGACTATTTTTAAGCTGACAAGGGCTTCAAACATGTCTGCCCAGTTCCAATGTCTTTACCCTACTCAGCCACCATTAATGTCACCCCTCTGCCTCTGAGACCAGTTTGGAACTGCAAGCTGAAGAGGAATGCTGTGAGAAGCAGGGAACCCTAAGAGAAGGAAGCACAGAGATTTCCCCTCACCCGCACTCACATTTCCCCTTTTCCACTGGGTCCTGTCTGGCAGCTGGCCGGGTTGCATAAACACCACCCAGAGCAAATCCAAATCCCGACCACACCCTTTCCGTGTTTATAGACACCAAGCCTGGAAAGAATAGGCACCGCCTAGAAAATGATTCTTTCAAAAACTGTCCATTCTCTCTTACTCTGGAAGATAAGACTTCTGAAAATATAATTTGCTAGAGAAAGTCCTTTTTCTTTCTTCAGATTTTAGGACAGCCCATGGGCCTGCTGGCCTAGCCAGTCCCTCTAAGGAAGTTACTTCCTGGCACCTGGCATAGGCTATTTACATGGATCTAGGAAGGATCCTGTCAATCTGTCCAGGCTTCTAAATTTAGTCTCCATACATAAATGCAATTTCCTGTGTTAGTTATCTTAATTAAAATTTTCCACAGGCTCAGTCTTGTATTGTTGATGCTCAAATGTCAACATTCACAATGCCTTGCTCCTTTTTTTAAAGAACCACAGTAACACCCCGACAAACCAGCAGTTTGGAAGCCTCGGCACTCAGAACTAAAACTCCAGCCAGCAGTGGCTGTGGATCCAGGCTCATTCACACCCTTTCTCCTTTACTGAAGGCACTGGGGGAGTGAAGACAGACCTACCCAAATACCAACACTTGTATCCTCGTCCTGGAACCTCAGAAATCCACCCACAGCAGCATGAACAAAACGTGGTATTTTGTCATAAAGAGCAGGCTGAACTTGGGCAGGGGATGTATCAGATCTTTCCAGAGGCTTGGAAAAAGAAATAAGAAAGGTATCAGGAACTGATCTTTCTTATTGCCAACCACTCTCCCGCCATGAAAGTTTATTGTATCTCTCCCTTCTCTCTGCAAACCACTTTTTTCTGCTTCCCCACTACTTCACACTCCAAATAGCAGGGCGCGTGGTTCTGCACATCCTTTGGCTTGGAGCTCTGGTTTAACTGCAACTCAGTTCCAAATCCAGAGCATCTTATTGGTCCAGCCTGAGTCAAGTGACCATGTCTGGTCCTATCAGCTGGTGGCTCAAGAGGATGCATAGAGTAAGGGACAGTACATGTCAGCTTTTAGGTGGGATCCTTGGGGTGGAAAGGGTGAAAAGTCCTTGTGAAGAGGGGGTGGGTAAATGACCTAAGGGTAGGCCAAGGTTCACTACCCAGATTGTACATGTATTTAAAACAGTTAGACTCCTACCTCTTTACCTTTGCCTTAACATTTTTGGATGACAAGCAGTTGGGTTCCCACCTGTGCTTGTTGTTGCACTTTGTGTACCCTTATTTACCACAAATTGTTGTCATGACTATTTCTCCATCATCCCACCTGTCATCACTAATACCTTTTCTGGCTTTTGATTATAGAGCCTTATGAAGCCAAATCTGTCACCCAAGCTTGCAAGTAAAAAGGAACACTGTTACGAATCAATATAATCACTGCTTAGCATTTTGCTTGGTTTAAGTCTGTTTTAAACTTGCATAGAAAATGACTGTTGTCAACTAGGTTCACTTTTTGGGCAGGTCCCCAGCCCAATCACAGCTTTCGCTACATTTACTTGACTTGTCTAATACATAAAACAATAGCCTGTTCTACACTCTAAAATATCATAAACCTCTCAGTCCATAAATCCCAGACTGGGTTATCTGAGGAATTTTTGGCAGATCCACCAAGCAACATGGCCAATCTAGATGTCAAAGGAATTTCTTGAGTTTCAAGCCAACCCAGAACATTAACACTTCACCCATATTCCAGAGGAATGCAATCATTTTGTACAGTTGGACCGTCTTTAGGGAATGAGCAATATTACTATTATAAGTTTTAAGAAATGCGTATTTGGTTTCCCTGACATTAATGTTCAAAGGTAACAAAGCAGTCATTGTGAATGAAATTTTGGGCAAGGTGTAATCTGTACCAAATTAGTTTTTTCTTTCTTTCTTTCTTTCTTTTTTTTCGCTAGAGTGACTAAAGAAAACTTCTGTGCCAAAATGAAGATGCATGGGGAATTTCATTAATCTCTTTATGAAGTCATTTGCTGTTCACTGGGTATTTGCTATGTGCTGGACACTACATTAGATGCTGCAAATGCAGAGATAAACGACACAGTCCTTGGTCTCATCACACTCACAGTCCAGCGAGGAAAACAGATGTATAAACCAAAAATGACAGTGCCATGTAGTAAAGGTATACGTACATAGAAAGTTGAATGAGGACAGAACTACTGCTGCTAAGTTGCTTCAGTCGTGTCCAACTCTGTGCGACCCCATAGACGGCAACCCACCAGGCTCCGCCGTCCCTGGGATTCTCCAGGCAAGAACACTGGAGTGGGTTGCCATTTCCTTCTCCAATGCATGAAAGGGAAAAGTGAAAGTGAAGTCGCTCAGTCATATCCGACTCTTCACGACCCCATGGACTGCAGCCTACTAGGCTCCTCCATCCATGGGATTTTCCAGGCAGGGACTCCTAACTCAGTGTGGGTTGAGTGGAGTGAGGAAAAACTTCTGAGTGGAGAATGAGGTCTGAGCTGACTTTGAAAGTTGAGAAAGGAGTTAACCAATATATGAAGTGAGGAGAGTATGAAGGCAGGGGGAGAGTGTGAAAGAGAGAGAGCGTCATGCATTGTGTGTATTGATGATGGCTTGTTTAGGCTGGAATTTAGGCAGGAAGTAGAACAGATAGGGTTGGCGGGTTGGCCTGGGACCAGGTCACAAAGGACTTGAGGCCAGGCTTCCCAGATGGCACAGTGGTGAAGAATATGTCTGCCAATGCAGGAGACACAAGAGAGGTGGGTTTGATCCCTGAGTTGGGAAGATTCCCTAGAATAGGAAATGGCAACCCACTCCAGTATTCTTGCTTGGAAAATTCCACGGACAGAGGAGTCTGGTGGGCTACATACAGTCCATGGGGCTGCAAAGGGTTGGGCGTGACTGAACACAGACACAAAGTAGTGGAAATTTATTCTGGATTGAAATGAAATCTTCAGAATTTTTTAAAAAAAATTTTTATCGAAGTATAAAATATGTGCAGGAACATGCACATATGACAAGTGCTCAGATAGATGAATTTTTATGACCTCAACACAGTTTTGTAGCCAGAAACTAGGTCATAATGTAGCCAGAACCCCTGAAACCCCCTCTTGTTCCCATCCAGTCACTACTTCCCTCTTGAAGGGGGACTACCGGCCTGACTTCTAACATGAGAGATTTGTTTTGCCTGTTTTTGAACATTACTTTAAAGAAATTGTAAAATATATTGTCTTCTGGGCTTTCCTGGTGGCTCAGATAGTGAAGAATCTGCCTGCAATGCAGGAAACTTGGGTTTGATCCATGGGTTGGGAACATCTCCTGGAGAAGGGAATAGCAACCCACTCCAGTATTCTTGCCTGGAGAATCCCATGGACAGAGGACCCTAGTGGGCTACAGTCCCTGGGGTCACAAAGAGTTTGACACGACTGAGTGACTAAGCACACACGCGTGTGTTTTCTACCAGTCAGCATGATGTTTCTGAGGACCACCTATTCCATTCTATGGAGATGTGGTTCATTCAGTTTCACGGTTGAACAATACCTCATTTTATAAATTTGCCATAATTTTATCATTTCTATTATGTGTCAACATGTGAGTACTTTCCAGTTTGAGGCTATTACGAACAGTGCTGCTGTGAACATTCTTGTCCATGTCTTTTGGTGAGTATATCTATTCATTTCCACTGGATAAAATACCCAGGAGTGGAATCTCTGGGTCATAAGCTGAGTAGGTATCCAGCTTAATTGGATTCTGCTGGCTTTACAAAGTGGTTGGACTAATATAAAACCCCAGCAACCGTGTATGAGAGTACCAGCTGTTCCAGTTTTCAACAATTGATATTGTCCTTTTCATTTTAGCCAGTGTGTGTGTGTGTGTGTGTGTGTGTGTGTAATTGTTATGGGCTGAATTTTGCCTCACCCTCAAATTCATATATTGAAGCCCTAATCCCCCATTGTGACTGTATTTGAAGTTAGAACCATTATAAAGGTAATTATGATTAAACTGAGTCATAAGAGAGGGGCCCTAATATATAATAGGACTGGTGTCCATAAAAGAAGAGAAAAAGACTTCAGACACCTCTCTCTCTCTGCGCACACAGACACGCACACACACACACGTGAAACGCCATGTGAAGACACAGTGAGAAGGCAGCCGACTGCAAGCCAGGAGGAGAGTCCTCATTAGAAACAAACACTGCTGGAACCTTGATTTTGAACCTCCAACCTCCAAAACTGGGAGGAAACAAGCATCTGTTGTTTAAGCCACCCAATCTGTAGTATCTTGTTATGGAAAGCCAAGTTGACTAATAGAGTAATGGCATCACGTTCTAGTTTTAATTTGTATGTTACTCCTCAAAGTTTTTTAAATAGGGGAAGGAAGTTATCAGATTTGTACTTTAGCTGCAGTACTAGAAACATGGAAACTAATCAGAATGCTACAGGAATAATCTAGGCAAGAGTTTAAGAAAGCCTGAACAAACTCAGGACCAGTGGATTGGATAGGAGGGGTTATGTCAATAAATGAGAAAGAGGTCAAATTGGCAGATCAATGGGGAATAAGGAAAGAGTGTTGCCAATATAGCTATTGTCTATAAAAATAATAATGCTATAAAAACATAGCGTTTTGTCTAAGAGTGGACCTGAAGTCAGACTACATGAATCCAGACACATCATTTCCTAGCTGTGTGACCTAGAGCTACATATTTTATCATACTAAACTTATATTACCTCAAGTATAAATTAAGGAATTAATAAAAATAACAACTTCCTTTTAGAATTACTATGAGGACTAAATGAGCTAATAAAAAGTACTTATTTGGAAAAAAGTTCATATAAACCCCAAATGGGTTTCCCAGGTGGTGCTAGTGGTAAAGAACCCACCTGCCAATGCAAGAGACCTAAGAGACTCAGGTTTGATTCCTGGGTCAGGAAGATCCTCTGGAGGAGGGCATGGCAACCCACTTCAGTATTCTTGCCTGGAGAATCCCATGAACAGAGGAGCCTGGTGGGCTACAGATGATAGGGTTGCAAAAAGTCAGAGATAACTGAAGTGACTTAGCATGCACACAAAAACCCCAAATATATTTGATTTAGCCTTTATTAAAACTCAACACTCAAAAAACTAAGATCATGGCATCTGGTTCCATCACTTCATGGCAAATAGATGGGGAAACAGTGACAGACTTTATTTTCCTGGGCTCCAAAATCATTGCAGATAGTGACTGCAGTTCAGTTCAGTCGCTCAGTCATGTCCGACTCTTCGCGACCCCATGAACTGCAGCACACGCCAGGCCTCTCTGTCCATCACCAACTCCCGGAGTCTACCCAAACCCATGTCCATCGAGTCGGTGACGCCATCCAACCATCTCATCCTCTGTCGTCCCCTTCTCCTCCTGCCCCCAATCCTACCCAGCATTAGGCTCTTTTCCAATGAGTCAACTCTTTGCATGAGGTGGCCAAAGTATTGGAGCCTCAGCCTCAACATCAGTCCTTCCAATGAACACCCAGGATTGATCTCCTTTAGGATGGATTGATTGGATCTCCTTGCAGTCCAAGGGACTCTCAAGAGTCTTCTCCAACACCACAGTTCAAAAGCATCAATTCTTTGGTGCTCAGCTTTCTTCACCGTCCAACTCTCACATCCATACATGACCACTGGAAAAACCATAGCCTTGACTAGACGGACCTTTGTTGGCAAAGTAATGTCTCTGCTTTTAAGTATGCTATCTAGGTTGGCCATAACCTTCCTTCCAAGGAGTAAGCATCTTTTAATTTCATGGCTGCAATCACCATCTGCAGTGATCTTGGAGCCCCAAAAAACAAAGTCTGACAGTTTCCACTGTTTGCCCATCTATTTCCCATGAAGTGATGGGACCAGATGCCATGATCTTAGTTTTCTGAACGTTGAGCTTTATGCCAACTTTTTCACTCTCCTCTTTCACCTTCATCAAGAGGCTCTTTAGTTCTTCTTCACTTTCTGCCATAAGGGCGGTGTCATCCGCATATCTGAGGTTATTGATATTTCTCCCAGCAATCTTGATTCCAGCTTGTGTTTCTTCCAGCCCAGCGTTTCTCATGATGTACTCTGCATAGAAGTTAAATAAGCAGGGTGACAATATACAGCCTTGACGTACTCCTTTTCCTTTTTGGAACCAGTCTGTTGATCCATGTCCAGTTCTAACTGTTGCTTCCTGACCTGCATACAGGTTTCTCAAGAGGCAGGTCAGATGGTCTGGTATTCCCATCTCTTTCAGAATTTTCCACAGTTTATGGTGATCCACACAGTCAAAGGCTTTGGCATAGTCAATAAAGCAGAAACAGATGTTTTTCTGGAACTCTCTTGCTTTTTCGATGATCCAGTGGATGTTGGCAATTTGATCTCTGGTTCCTCTGCCTTTTCTAAAACCAGCTTGAACATCTGGAAGTTCACGTATTGCTGAAGCCTGGCTTGGAGAACTTTGAGCATTACTTTACTAGCATGTGAGATGAGTGCAATTGTGCAGTAGTTTGAGCATTCTTTGGCATTGCCTTTCTTTGGGATTGGAACGAAAACTGACCTTTTCCAGTCCTGTGGCCACTGGTGAGTTTTCCAAATTTGCTGGCATATCGAGTGCAGTACTTTCACAGCATCACCTTTGAGGATTTGAAATAGCTCAACTGGAATCCATCACCTCCACTAGCTTTCTTCGTAGTGATGCTTTCTAAGGCCCACTTGACTTCACATTCCAGGAGGTCTGGCTCTAGGTGAGTGATCACACCATCGTGATTATCTGGGTCACGAAGATCTTTTTTTTTTTTTTTTGTACAGTTCTTCTGTGTATTCTTGCCACCTCTTCTTAATATCTTCTGCTTCTGTTAGGTCCATACCATTTCTGTCCTTTATCGAGCCCATCTTTGGATGAAATGTTCCTTTGGTATTTCCAATTTTCTTGAAGAGATCTCTAGTCTTTCCCAATCTGTTGTTTTCCTCTATTTCTTTGCACTGATCACTGAGGAAGGCTTTCTTATCTCTCCTTGCTATTCTTTGGAACTCTGCATTCAGATGGGAATATCTTTCCTTTTCTCCTTTGCTTTTCGCTTATTTTCTCTTCCCAGCTATCTGTAAGGCCTCCTCAGGTAGCCATTTTGCTTTTTTGCATTTCTTTTCCATGGGAATTTTCTTTATCCCTGTCTCCTGTACAATGTTATGAACCTCTGACCACGAAATTAAAAGACACTTGCTCCTTGGAAGAAAAACTATGACCAACCTAGACAGCATATTAAAAAGTAGAGACATCACTTTGCCAGCAAGGGTCTGTATAGCCAAAACTATGGTTTTTCCAGTAGTCATGTATGGATATGAGAGTTGGACCATAAAGAAGCATGAATACTAAAGAATTGATGTTTTTGAACTGTGGTGTTGGAGAAGACTCTTGAGAGTCCCTTGGACTGCAAGATCAAACCAGTCAATCCTAAAGGAAATCAATCCTGAATATTCATTGGAAGAACTGATGCTGAAGCTGAAGCTCCAATATTTTGCCACCTGATGCAAAGAGTCGACTCGTTAGAAAAGACCCTAATGCTTGGAAAGATTGAAGGTGGGAGAAGAAGGGGATGACAGAGGATGAGATGGTTGGATGACACCACTGAGTCAATGGACATGAGTTTGAGCAAGTTCTGGGAGTTGGTGATAGACAGGAAAGCCTGGCGTGCTGCAGTCCATGGGATTGCAAAGAGTCAGACACGACTGAGTGGCTGAATAACAACAACAAAATTAAAGTTAAAACCAGAGGATACAATTTACTTATCATTAAAATGTATTTGTTTATTATTATTAAACTTGCAAGACTGAGAACAGTTTTTAAAAGTCTCAGCACTTATTTTCTATTATTTTCTTTGTGAATACATGCAATTGTGGAATATGTATAAATTTTGTATCATATTCTAAATGCAGTATTTTAGAGAATTCGAACATGTACTTTATTGAAGATGACAAGATCACATCTTTCAGTTTTCTTTGCCCATATTTAGCTGATGAAAAATTTGGGAGGAAATATTCAGAAAGTCTTTAAAGCTATAGTTAGTCCAGTCCAGGACAAGCGGATTAGTAAACCAAAGGTTCTATTTAATGACAAGTATTTTGTTTTGATTTGATCCTTATGAAATAAGTTGACTAAATGTACACATATTCTATATTGTATCATAAAGTTGAGATTTTCTTATAAATAAAATGAAAGATGATTTTAATAAATATCATCTAATGCAATGCAGGATTTGTCTTTTCCTTGACATTAGCTCAGAGCAAGGTACACACTGGGCATCAGGAAACTTTACTGCCATTGTCATCATCACCACCATCACCAGCAGTAGTAGCACATTATCATTATGGAGGTGTCTAGGATTACTTCTGTGGTAGATTGAAAAATTACTGCACTTCTACATCACTCTGCATTTCTACATCACTTACAATTTGACTTTGTGGTTTCTGCCATCAAGAGCTGATGTGCTCATCCCTTGAGCTTGGACTGCCTTTGTGACTTCTGGTCAATAGAATACAATGAAGGTAATAGTGTGTTCATTCCTGTCTTAGGCTTCCAGAAGCCTTGAATAGTTTTGCTTTCTCTCTTGGAACTCTGCCCATCTGCCACGTGAATAAACTAACTTGATGGAGGGCCCAGTTAGTCTAGTTATCCCACCCAAGTCTCCAGACACGATAGAGCCCTGCCAGGATCAGCTGAGTCTGGTTCCGGTCAGCAGAAATGCCCAGTTGACCCATAGACTTATGGACAATAAAAAAATGACTACTGATGACTATTGAATTAAGCCATTGTTTGGGAGTGATTTGTTAGGCAACAGTAAATAACTGATATGATTTCCAAACAGACATAAACTGAGGGAGAGGATATAGGAGGAAAAGCCCATTTGAAGGTCAGAGAACTCTGTTTGAGACACACAGAGTTTACTATACCTAAGAAATACAGTGTAGAGGTGTTGAGAGGTCAAGTTTCATCTGGAGGAAAAGATTCAAGAGTATTCAGCATTAGATGGAAGCAGATGCCCCAGAAATGAGTTTCTTTTTCCAGGATGAGAGAAAAGAGAACTGATGAAAGAACCCTGGGGAAAATCAATATTGAAGGGACGTGTAGAGGAGGAAGAAAGTGAGAAGAAACAACCAGAGACGTAAGAGGAAAACCAGAAGAGAGTGGTATTGAGTTGGCCAAAAAGTTCTATAAGGTTTTCCATAACATCTTATGGAAAAATTTGAACAAATTTTTTGGCCAACCCAATATAGTAGAAGAAAGGCATGAGAGTTTGCCCACATTTTTTTTAATTTCTAAAAATTGCGATAACATTGGTTTATGTGTACATAAACATTAGTTTCATGTGTACAACACAGTATTTCTACTGCATACTCTACAGCATGCTCACCAGCAAATATTTAGTTTCCACCTGTCACTATACAGTTGACTCCCTTTACCCATTTCACCCTCCTGCTCATCACCCCTTTCCCTCTGATAACCACTACTCTGTTCACTGTTTCTACGGGTTTGTTTTTGTTTTGTTTGCTCACTTATTTTGTGTTTTTTTTTGTTTGGTTTTTATATTTCATGTGAACAAAATTCTACAGAATTTGTCTTTCTCTGTCTGACTTATTTCACTTAGCATAATATCCTCGAGGTTCATCCATGTTGTTGCAAATGACAAGATTTCATCTTTTTATGGCATATATATATATGCACCATATCTTCTTTATCCATTCATCTGCTGATGGGCACCCAGGTTGCTTCTGTATCTTAGCTATTGTAAATGCGGCAATGAACATAGGTGTGCATATATCTTTTCAAATGAGTGGTTTGTATTCTTTGGATAAATATCCAGAAGTGAGATAGCTGGGTCATATGGAAGATCCCTTGGAGGAGGGCATGGCAACCCATTCCAGTAACCTTGTTTAGAGAACTCCATGGACAGAGGAGCCTGGTGGCTACTGTCCACTAGGTCGTGAAGAGTTGGACACGACTGAAGTGACTTAGCACATGGTGGTTCTATGTTTAAATTTTTGAGAATCTGTATACTATTTTTCATAGTGGCTACACCAGTGTGTATTCCCACCAACAATAAAAGTCATGAGAGTTTAAAACCACATTATTACGATAAAAAAAAAGAAGGTAGGGCAAAGATCCAAAGTTCTCTCCTACCTAGCTGACTCTGTGTGAAAGAGGGGAGAGGGGAGAATGAGCTGAGCTGAGAAAGACTATCAAGGATCCCACATACCAATCCAAGGTGTCTGGATTTTATGGTGAAGGATTTTTAGCAAAGGAGTGGCTTGAACAGGTTTTTGTTTGAAGAGCTCTCCATAGCAATGTGGTAGATGGTCTGATTGGAGGCAGTAAGATAGAAATTGGGGGGGCTAGTTGGGAGGCTTTCAGAGAAATCCATGTGAGAAAGGATGAAGGCCTGAACGAAGGAATGACTGTGAGCACAAGGATGGATTCAAGAAAATGGTGATGGCACTGCCAGCACCGTGTGACTGATTATCCATGGTGGGTTAGATACGATGCAGGATGATACCTAGTTTTCAGGCTTAGGCATTGGGGTAAATGGTCTGATTTAGATTAAAATAACGTAATCCTGAAGGAATACCCTGGCCCCACTAGCCTGTGGAAAGTGATTTTTTCCTTAGTCTAGCTAACCCTTAGAGCATAGGGCCTGCCCTGAAACCACTTGCTAGAAACCAGCTCCTGTCAGAGGGCCTTGTTTGTTATTTCTGACTGCGTCTTGAAGTGCCTCTCAGTTGAGCTACAGAGCAAGTCTCTTGGATTCTTCCCCTCTAACCTTCTAATCTTACTGCTCCATTGCTGCTGCTACCGTTCATGCCCTTCAGAGATCCCTACCCTTCAGGATCAGATGACTTATGAGTATGGCTGCCTGTGGACCCCCATTCCAGCCTAGGAAATGGGATGTGCCCTCTAGGGACTAACTAGGTCCACATTTGCTGCCTCAGTCTGGCATTTCCACAAGTTGCCCCCTAACCCCCACCTCCCCACCATTCCTCCTCCTGTTTTGTTTTGTTTTGTTTTGTTTTGTTTTTGGCCTTGCCTTTCCAGCCTCCATATTGCTGCTAGATAAGAGACTTGATGTTACCATTCACTGCCTCCGTGTCACAGCGTCAGTTACTCTGCTGGTGCTAGTGAAACAACTCTAGGCTTCTCTGTATCTGAGGTTCAGACTCAGTTGATCTTAAGTCCTATAGCTTTCTTTCCTCTTCTAGTTCAAAGCATTTCCCCTGTTCCTATTTCTTGTCCCAAGAAAAGCCACTTCACAGGATGATGGAGCAGAAACATCCATTCTCTCCTGGGGGAAACTCCATATCCACCCACAAGCCTGTGGTTGTATTCTGTTGCTCAAAAGATGCATTCACACAAGAGCTTAAGGTTAGCGTATTTCCCATAGGCTGGGGAAATCATTCTTAACCACAGCTACCATAGGAAGAGCTTCCCTGATGGCTCAGATGGTAAAGAATCTGCCTGCAGTGCAGGAGACCTGGGTTTGATCCCTAGGTTGGGAAGATCCCCTGGAGAAGAGCATGGCAACCCACTCCAGTATTCTTGCTGGGAGAATTCCATGGACAGAGGAGCCTGGTGGGTACAATACATGGGGTCACAGAGTCGGACACGACTGTGTGACTGAGCACAAACCATAAGAAACCTGGAATACAGGAAAAGGTTTACAGGAAGATTGTGTGTCCATTTTGCCTTTGATGATGTTAAAAAGATATGACACTCAAGTAGATTTGAGTTTGGTATCAACACAAAAGAGAGAGGTTTGAGCCTGTAGGTGGTAGTTAGCACTGGTGGGTGCAGTGGTGTGTTGGAGTGGACTCATACAGATGGTAAGGGCTGATTTCGTGCATCAGTTCCCAGCTCTGCAATGACTGGTAGCTTGTAATCAACAGTGGAGAGAGAAAGCATGTACACTACAGAAATCAGAAAACACTACAAATCTGGGCTTTTTTTTTTTTATCCTCCTGGAAGAGCTGTTTGTTAACATTTACCACACACTGTTGTGGGTTGAGGGTGAAATCATCCAAAGAAGGCAAATACAATAAGAGAGGAAAAGTTCTGAGAAGGAGTGCTAAGGAAGTAATATGTAGGGAGTGGGCAGACAAAGAGGCGTTGGAAAACAGAGCAAGAAGAAGCATCCAGGATGCAGCAAAAACGCTGTGCTATAGGGGAGAGTTTACAAAATAGCCTTGTGGGACACATGTTGCAAGATACCCATGAACGAGATCAGATTATGTGATGGAGGTCATTGGATGGCTGTTTTTTTTTTTTTTAAAGCTATCTTAAATAATCAAATGGACTTCCTGGGTGGCTCAGATAGTAAAGAATCCACCTGCAATGCAGGAGACTTAGGTTCGACCCCTTGGTTGGGAAGATCACCTGGAGGAGGGCATGGCAACCCACTTTAGTACTCTTGCATGGAGAATCACCACGGACAGAGGAGCCTGGCAGGCTGCAGTCCATGGGGTCATCAAGAGTTGGACATGACTGAGCGACTAAGCACAACAACACGCAATCAAAAGGACTGCTTCATGGTCACGTCAGTGTTGCTGAAATAATCAACCAAGCTTTTTTTTTTTTTTTAAATCTAGTTATCCTGGTCATTTCAAATAACTGAATGATATTGCCAATTTATTCTTGGGCAACAGACCTATTCAAACTTTGTGTCCAATCACACAGTTATAAACATCAAATCATATCATTTTGGAACTAGAAAGAATCTTAAAGATCACCAAGGGACTTCCCTGGTGGTGCAGTGGTTAAGACTCCCAATGCTTCAGGCAGGGGTTTGATCCCTGATCTGGGAACTAAGATCTGGCACACATGCCACAGTGGACACAAAAGAGAGAGAGAGAGAGATCTCAATACCCTAATTATCCAGCCAAGGAACGGAAAGTACAGAGAAAGTAAGTGACAAGGCCTGACCACCACCACTAGACTTGCTGCTGGTCCAGGCAGACCAAATCCAGGTCTCCTGACTCCTTCTCTCTCCTATCTTCCCTCGCTGGTCACAGAGACTCTCCAGGTGAGTGAAAGACTAACCTGAGTTCGGCAGAGATGAATTTTGGAACAAATGATAGAAGTGTCTGCAACCTTTTTACTAAAATTCAAATAAATCAGGGTCTTTGGGTCTGTTGTCTTCTGCTTGGAAATACATTGGGTTGGCCAAAAGGGTCATTCGGGTTTTTCCCCTTAAGAGCCAAATGAACCTCTTGGCCAACCCAATGTCTCCGACAGTACACAGGATTGAAGCCCACGAAGCGCACCGACTGTGGTAACCAAGGGAAACCAGAGGGTCTAGGAGCCATTTTGTTTTCACGCTGTTTCCAGGGGGAGCGCCCAGGGCGGAAGGTCTCTGCTCCAAGAACCTTGGTACCAACTGTTTGTCCGAACACCAATAAAAGGCTTGCCTCCTTGTTGCGTCAAAAGGCAAGATTTTGAATTTGCTTCTAAGTTACAATTGTAGTAGTACAATGTTTATTTAAAATACAATTTCTACTAGAACTAAGCAGGAAGAATTGCTTTGGTGTTTGTTATTGGGCGTTCCAATCTGTCCTCGGGTATTATTTTCTGCTTAAGCTCTTCGGGGGACGTGTGGTTCACAGTATCAACTTACTGAATAGCCTCATTTCCTGACTGCTGTTCAGCTCAAAAGACACCCCTACGGTTTAAGAGAGTGTGTGGGAGAAAATTCTTCTCCTTTCCCTCATCCAGGGGGTCAGCGAGACAGCTGCTAATTGAGTTTTCTTACTTCTTGACTTGAGAGGATTATGCGGCTGCCCCTGCAGAGCTGGAGTTCCACATCGGAACCGTTATTCCTCTTATTAATTTCTGTTATTATTGTTATGTATGTAGATAGCCAGACACCGAGTCCCTGTTTACAGCCCTCCAGGAGCTGTAGGTCAATGAAGTAACCAGAACACGTAGTCCTGACTGTTATTTGCTTATTTGTTTGGCTACAATCACCCAGTGCTCCCCCTGAGCCTGAATAATTCATTTCTGTAAGTGGCATCTCGTGCGCTGTGACACTGGTCCCAGCCACCCCTGCTTCTTTCAGGCACAGGCTTGGCCGATGCCTCCTCTCCGCAGATCTTTCTCTCCTCCTGCCCCTACGGTTTGTTTCTATTCACTGTCGTTTGTGTCCTACGTATTCTCTGCAAGCAGCTTTTTCTCTTTTCATATAAAGTAAATCATCTGAGGAAGTTATTCACATTTCCATTTTCAAAATATATTCTCCTTCTCATACGAGTTTTTTATTCCTGGAGAATTGGTTCAGCAGTAAATGTGAATAACCTTTGATATTTGCCTCACATGGTTTTGTCTCTTAGTTTTACCAAGAGACTAAACATTTTTTTTTTTTGCTTGTCTCTATTATGTGTTCCTTTTAATCTTACTCTTTTGAAAAAATATTTATTTTAAAAACAAGTTACAATAAAATGGAAGGAAATTCTATTTTGTATTTTATGTAATATAACTATGATCTGAGATGTCTTGGTCATTAAGTAGGTACTACTGATCTGTTTTACATATTACCACTATTGATCCACTACCAGCTTCTTTATACACACATGCACACTCACACACCCATGGAAGCACACTCACATATTCATTTATTTATTTCAGATACTTTCCTTTTTTTTTTTTTTTGCATGCCTGCCCTTATCATTGGTTAAGGTATGAGAAAAATTCTAAATAACATTTCAATGCCAAGTTTCTGAGGACATATGCACATTACAATGCCCTAGTAGAGAACATTTATCAGAGAGCTTTACTTAGCCATAGACATGTTGACAAGTACAGACTCGGGAAGCTTCCCAGTGATTCCTTATTGATCTTAAACAGTCATTTAAATCAGTGGTTCCCCACAGTGTCAGTGGTGACCTTTCCAAAGGACCATAGAGCAATGAGAGAAATAGTCAATATAGAAAGTTTACGTGAAACCGAGTTTATTCAGCTTGAAAAAAATGTGCAATTTACATCTTTTCTACTCTTTGGAAATTAAATGTCCTTTATTTTATGACGCTGATGGTGACAGTAGATGATAACGTTTCCCCTTAATCATTTTACTTGACAAAATAAAAAAATGAAATGATTGCTCTATGTCAGTCTCTTAGTTTTCTGGGCATTTAGGAATTATTGGAATCTCAAAGTCTGGAAAGTGAACAATTCACTTCCTTGTATTCTGCTTGCTCCCCCCTCCTCCCTTCCCCCTACCCCCACACACATCCTCTGCTCTCCTCATCACCCCAATGGCATTTACTAACTCTGAATCAATTTAGAAATTCAAGGTCATGACTGCTCTGGTATCTTCTTCCTTCTCAGTCATCATGCATGCTTTTTGTGATAATTACCCTCCAGTTTTCTGGAAAAACAGATCTCTAGAGGTGCATTTTTTGCATGTACATATGCATTTGGTAACAATTTATTGAGTTTCTAGGTGTTGGTAGAATAGCAGTGACTAGGACATGTGAGTTCCACCACGCAGAGGCTCATTTTCTGTTGAGGTGGGGGCAGAACTTCAGGGCAGGGGTTACAAGTCAACACTCAAGTAACAGACGTCCATATATTGATAAATCTGAGGTTATGGAGCAGTTTCCAGGTCATCTCTAAGACTGCTGGAATGATTTGTGCTGGGGAAGGGAGGAGCTGCTTCAGATGGAGTCTCAGAGGCAGCTCCCTGAAGGAAGTGATGTTTGGACAAGATCTGAATAAGTGTTCCATGAAATGATTGTGAGAAGTCTGTTCCAGGCCCGGGGAAGAGCCTATGCAAAGGCCCTAACCTGGAATTTGTTCTTTTAGGGGACAGGGGTGTTGTGTGAAAAGCAGAACTCTGTCCTGAACATACTCATTTTAAGTTGATCATTGGCATCTGATGGAAATTTCACACATGCAAGTGGATATATTAGTTCTAAGTTCAAGCAAGAGGTTGAGGCTGTAGATAACATTTGGGAAGCCTCAGTCTGTGGATGACTTTTAAATCAGGTAGGGGTGAAAAGATAGGGCCAAGGAATGAATGACTCTTGTGTGAATTGACACTGAGGAGTTAGGGGCAAACAATCAGGAGACTGAGAAGGAGCAGCTAGAGAGATAAGAGGAAGTCCAGGGAAATTTGAAGACAGAAGAATTGCGCAAATGAGGGGCCATCTGTGCCAAAATGCAGTGTCGGTGAAATTTACCAAAACTCCTCTTCATTTATGCAGTTTTAATAACCCACATGTACAGGTAGTTCCTCTCCCTTGATTCAGGCACTGCTTCATTTAAATTAACTCTGGCTCCACGCTTCCTTTCCTATCGCTCTCCTCTGTTTGTGCTTCTGCCTTCTAGAAAGGCCTGGGCCACTGGTCTCTGAGCAACATGCTAGCTTTGGTTACTTTCCGGGGTGAGGGCATTACAGCAAGTTCAGCCCACTAGCACAGGGATCGCTCTCAATTACCCTCTAATTCTGAGAGCTTACTTTCCTTTCATGCTGAGAAAAGAGAATATAAAATATTCAGAGATGCTGCTGCTGCTGCTAAGTCGCTTCAGTCGTGTCCGACTCGGTGCGACCCCATAGACGGCAGCCCACCAGTCTCCCCCGTCCCTGGGATTCTCCAGGCAAGAATACTGGAGTGGGTTGCCATTTCCTTCTCCAGTGCATGAAAGGGAAAAGTGAAAGTGAAGTCGCTCAGTCCTGTCCGACTCTTAGCGACCCCATGGACTGTAGCATACCAGGCTCCTCCGTCCATGGGATTTTCCAGGCAAGAGTACTGGAGTGGGGTGCCATTGCCTTCTCCGTCAGAGATGCTGAGTCTGCTTAAATTCCAAGATAGATTCAACTCAGTCTCCCTCCATCAAATCAATATTCAGTTCAGTTCAGTTCAATTCAGTCGCTCAGTTGTGTCCGACTCTTTGTGACCCCATGAACCACAGCACGCCAGGCCTCCCTGTCCATCACCAACTCCCGGAGTCTACCCAAACCCATGTCCATTGAGTCGGTGATGCCATCCAACCATCTCATCCTCTGTCATCCCCTTCTCCTCCCGCCCTCGATCTTTCCCAGCATCAGGGTCTTTTCAAATGAGTCAGCTTGTCACATCAGGTGGCCAAGTATTGGAGTTTCAGCTTCAACATCAATCCTTCCAATGAACACCCAGGACTGATCTCCTTTAGGATGGACTGGTTGGATCTCCTTGCAGTCCAGGGGACTTTCAAGAGTCTTCTTCAATACCACAGTTCAAAAGCATCAATTCTTCAGCGCTCAGCTTTCTTTATAGTCCAACTCTCACATCCATACATGACCACTGGAGAAACTATAGCCTTGACTAGACAGACCTTTGTTGACAAAGTGATGTCTCTGCTTTTTAATATGCTGCCTAGGTAGGTCATAACATTCCTTCCAAGAAGTAAACATCTTTTAAGTTCATGGCTGCAATCACCATCTGCAGTGATCTTGGAGCCCAGAAAAATAAAGTCAGCCACTCTTTCCACTGTTTCCCCATCTATTTGCCATGAAGTGATGGGACCAGATGCCATGATCTTAGTTTTCTGAATGTTGAGCTTTAAGCCAACTTTTTCACTCTCCTCTTTCACTTTCATCAAGAGGCCCTTTAGTTCTTCTTCACTTTCTGCCATAGGGGTGGTGTCATCTGCATATCTGAGGTTATTGATATTTCTCCCAGCAATCTTGATTCTAGCTTGTGCTTCATCCAGCCCAGTGTTTCTCATGATGTACTCTGCATATAAGTTAAATAAGCAGAGTGACAATATACAGCCTTGACATACTCCATTTCCTATTTGGAACCAGTCTGTTGTTCCATGTCCAGTTCTAACTGTTGCTTCCTGACCTGCATACAGGTTATATAGATTAACTTTATTTTGCATAGAATAGTTTTGATTTTCCACTCACCAATTTAGTGAAATATCAGATTACCCACCTTATCCCTTTGCTCGACCATTGCTATCTTGTTAAAGAGTGTTCTTTTCCTCTACAAGTTTGAAAATCATTTAGAAAAGTGGAACGTTTTGAAAGCAGATTCATATGGTGTTTCTCACATTCCTCTTTGATTGAGTGATGACTGTGAAGATAGCCTGGGAACTGCTAAAGCCTGAGAGAAAGGAGGCCTTATATTCTTCATTGTTATTGTCCTATTTTCATATATCATTTGCGCAAAGGCAAAAGATAGAACAAAAACTACAGGGCTGGAATTTGAGAAAACCAAATTCTGCTAACTCTGGGCAAGTTGAAATCACTTTTGAGTTTCAGAGTTCCTCAGTAAATGGGGCAGACCTGTCTGAATTAGCTAGTATGTTACAATATAAAAGGGTAAAACTGTATCTCTCAGTCAAATATCATGAATATGTGTCAAAGATTTTATTTATTGAGGGAACATTAAGGTGTTAAAACTGGCTCAAAGAGCATTAGAGCTATGTGTGTGTATATAATTTAATTAAAAAAAGATTGCCAAGCTAGATACAAAACAGATTAGTGTCCAAATGACAATAAACTGTAATCTTTGTGCTTATCCGCCCTATTAAACAAATTATTTGCATCTGGGCTTCCTAGGTGGCTCAGTGGTAAAGAATCTGCCCACAATGCAGGAGATGTGGGTTCAATCCCTGGGTTGGAAAGATCCTCTGGAGGAGGAAATGGCAACTCACTCCAGTATGAATCGCATGGATGGAGGAGCCTGGTGGGCTCTAGTCCATGGGGTTGCAAAGAGCTGGCCTTGACTTAGCGACTAAACAACAGCACAACATTTGCATCTTCACCTTCATGTTAGCCTCTGCACAACAGAAAATCAATTCCATTACTGCCCTGAAAGAAAGCCCAGTATTTTCAAACGCCAGATAATTTTTCTGACAAGCACATGTAAAAATAATACTTGGCTAATGTTTCTTAAGCACTGACAATGTGCTGGGCAACACTTGACATGTATTATCACTTTGGATGCTCACCACAGCCTGTGAGGTAGGTACTTTTATTATCCCATCTGATAGGAGAGAAGATTGAGGCTAAGAACAGTTAACTAATCAGCCCACGGTCACATAGCTCATAAGTGGCCAGGGTGGCAATCAAACTGAGGCCTTATTCCAAAACTTTGGTTTGACCTGCCTGTTATAATTGCTATTATTGTTAAGTGTCAAAAGGAATAATAAATGTGCACATGCTTTAACAATGGTGAGTGTGCTTTAAAATGAAAAGCATTATTGTTATATAAAGATCACTGTTAAAGAATAAGGCAGTAAGAGTTATTGCCAGCCCAGTGCAGACAGAGATGTGTCAATTATGGAAAAAGTCTATTGTCCCAGGAATGCCTCTGAGACTTTATCTTAAATCTGTTCCCTTGAATTGAATAGATTTAACTCAGCCCACTCTTTCCTTCCTCTTTTTTTTTTTTCTTTTTTGAGGGTGGATTTTATTGAGAGGGTTTCTTAGCCCATTCCTTATTATGTACCTGAAGAGGAATCCACTCTGAAACCTGTCCTCACTTCTCTTTCTGTTTTCTCTTTTGCTTCCTAGTAGAAGTGGAAAGAGCAAGGTCTTAGGACTGGATAGACCTGAGTCTAAATTTCAGCATCATGATTAACTCAGTGCAAGACTTTGGACACATTACTTAGCCCAGCTTGTTACAGAGCCTGTCCAACTGCACTGAAATCTCTTGGAGGAGAGGGGAATTGCTCAGCCAACATACAGGAGAGGGTGCTGAAGAGTCTGAAATTTCAGGGCCTCATTGGTGAGGGAGCAGTATCGGCACCTACCCTGGAGGTGGTTTTGAGAAGTAGCATCTAGTAGGACATCAGAAATGTTCCCTTCTTCTCCTCTTTTTCCCAGAGAAGTCTCATTCATTTGTCCTTCTCTGCTCCTGTCCCCTCCACGGTTCTATTCCCTCCGCTCCATTCCTTTCCTCTCCCCTCCTGTCCATCTGTCCACCTTCCCTCTCTCCTCTTGTCCCCCACTTCCTGTGCATCCTCTGCCTTTCTTTATGTCTTTCCCCATCCCCTCTCACTCCCTTTCCTTCCACCACCTCCTGAAGTTCCCCTCCCTTCCCGTGTTTTTCGTAGGTCCCTTCCTTTCTTGTTTTTTGTCCCCTCCTCTCCTTCCCCTCCCCTTTTTTCTCTCTCGCAAGGAGCCGGAGACCAGATGTCTCCTAAACAGGGAGGCCTGGTTCTCACCTTGCTAATTTAGAGAAACTATGGAATTTCAATTAGTAGCAAGTCCTGTGGGCTCCTTCCATTCCAACCCTCACTTTATCAATGAGGGAACTGGGAGCAGAGGTTAAAGCCAGATCCCGATTCCTGGGTCAGTGCTCCACCTGACACATCACCAGGTTGTCTCTGAGACTGCGCTTGCAACACCATGTTTCAGCTCATCCCCATCTTGGCTTCACAGTTACCAGGAAACGGGGAGGAATGAGGTGATAAATTATTCTGTTGTTTGTTTGTGAGGAGTAAGGCCTTCTAACCCCTGGGACCACTTCTAATGTTTGAGACCCCTGGTGACAAACAAGTCAGACTTCACCATCAAGTATGCAGTGTCCTCCTTAACTGGTCAGGAAAACACGACAAACCCAAATTGCAAGGAAACTCGTCTGTGGTCACTTCCACAGAGCACTAGAGCTTTTACACTCAGTGTCACCAAGAAAGGAACAGAACAGTGTCCTACAGGAGACAAAGCTGGAGAGGAAAGAGTTAATCACTTAGGTGAAGGCAGCCAGAGGCCAAGCCACCCCATGAACCACTCGGCCTCCTGCAAGCGCCATAGTAGAAAAATGAAAATGCACCCTGTGTTTCCTTTGTGTGTGTTAGCTCAGGATGGTGAGCTTCCTGCCCTGCCCTCATTTTCTCCTCATGCTGGTTTTCACTGGTCCTGCTCTCTTGGCTCTTGATACATAAAGAAGGAAGCGGGGGCAGAGTTGGGGGAGTGTGTGGAGAAGCTAAGATGACCCTCACCTGAGGGAGAAGGGGCTCAAGTTAGCTTATGACCTTGAGAGCCCCACAGAGCAAGCTACCTCATCCTATGGCAGAGTCTTTAGTTTCACTTGAATCCATGTTGAATTCCCTTGTAGTCTGTCTGAGGCTTTAATGGATGGTGTTTACTTATGTACAGTCAGCTGCACTCTGGGGAGGCCAGTATCAGACTGGGGCCAGCACATCAAACAGATGTTGTCCCTGGTCACCCAGACCTGGGGAGAACAGCAGGGGTTTGGGAGGCTACTCCAAGGGCAAAGTGAGGAGGAACAGGCAAGTCTATAGACACAGGAGGTAGGTCAGTGGTTGCCAGAGGCTGGAAGGAATGAGGAGTGACTGCTGATAGGTTCTTTTTTCAAGTGATGAAAATGTTCTGGAATTAGTGGTGAATTTTTCACAACTTTGTGAATATATTAAAAGCACTGGCTTGTATACTTTGAATGAATTTTATGGTATGTGGGTTATATTTCAATTTTAAAAATTGAGGGAAAAAGGGAGAAAGGGGGATTTTGGAGCAATGCTTAGGGCTGTTGAGGCCAGCTGCTCTCCCCCAGGTATCCTGGCTGCATATAGTAAATGTTTTGAAGTGTCTTATGTATTTTTCATGTAAGATAGTGGTCCATTGTGTATCATAATTCATTAAGAGATATTTTCAATGTTGGTGATTTAAGAATGTTTCCTTTTTTTTTTTTTTTTGGCTATTATAGATGTTAAACAAGGGCAATAAAATTCTTTTTCCACTCTGCGCACAAATCTTGGTTTTCCACAAACTTCTTCCTGGAATCTCTGTTCCCATAGTACTGGACCACTCATTGTCCCTGTTTTAACTCTCTTTGCTGTTTGGACTGTAGTTTCACCTTGTCCCCTTTGTAAACCTTTGCTTAACCCTGCCTGCTCTCTGCTCACCTACCTCACTCACCCCCATCATAAAAGTCTAGCTTACCTGACAGCACCTGTGGGTTTTTTGGTGGACTTACTGAACCATTTTGTAATGCAGTTATTTACCTACATGCCTCCTCTGCCAGACTGTGACCTTCCTGAGGTTAGATACAGTGTCTTATTAATTTCTGATTCCCTGTTGCCTCTGCTTGGCAGGTGGAAGGTATAAAATAAATGCTAATTGAATTTAATTGAATCACCAAGGCTCTGAAGAACAGTGCTGAGGGTGTTTCTTTGCTTCTGTCGAATTATTCTCCTTAGTACTAATTAGAAAAACTGGAATTAACTGGGTCAAAAGGCATGAATGTTTCTCCGTGTTGCCATGGTGCTTTCTCAAAGGCAGTACTAGTTTGCATTGCCACCTGAAATGAATGAGTGTGCCAATATTACTGTCACCTTGCCAGCCCATCATTTTTTAAAATAATAATTTAGTAGGTGTCAAATGATATTTCAAGATTGCTTTAATTTGCATTTCTTTGATTATTACCAGGGCTGAACATTTTCTTTCATGTTTATTTACTGTTTTTCTCCTTGGGGGAATTGCTGGTTTATGTTCTTTGCCCATTTATATATCAGAGTGAAGATATATAGCTAATAAATTTAAATAAACTCCTTTTATATTTTATTTATGACCCAGTCACTTGTTACATATGATACAGATTTTTTGTATTATGTATTTTTTATGTTTTTAATATTTTTTATTGTCTAGAAGTTTAAAATTCGTATGTGAATGTACCTATCTTTTTCTTTATGATTCCTCATAAAGTTTTAAGGAAAAAAGTCTTCCTCACAGATTTGCTAAATCTTTATTTAAATGAACTTCATGTTGTAGATCTGAGACTTGCCTACCTACTTGATCTAATCTCACCTCTATCAGTTAGGCTGGGTGTGATTGTAGGTATCAGAAAACTGAAGCCAAACTGCCCTAGATAAGAGAGATTCACATCTCTGAGGTTAGTTCCGCAGCTCTACCAGGTAGTAAAGGGTTTAGTTTCTTTTTAGTTCTTCAGTCTGCTGGGCCAGACTGAACCTTCCTGCTGAGGCTGGTGGTCCTTGTGGTGATCAGGGGCCAACAGTATTGATTAAACACATGCATTTCTTTATTTATATCCATTAAAGAGGAAACAGCGTTTCTTTTGTAGACCTTTCCCCATTTCTCCCCTCCTCTTTCCCACATCTTTTTCAGTCTTACTGGCTTAGCTTATGTCCTTGTTCACCCCTAAACCAATAACTGTGGTGAGGTCAGGTGGATGGGGATGAAGTTAGGTTTGAGTTGGGGCTTTGAAATTGTTCCCCCAAAGCTTATGGATACAAATATTCCTCCACTCCAACCAAATTAGAGCAGTTGCCAAGGGTTAAATAATAGATGTTGAGAAGGCAACCATAATGTCCTCCACATTTTAGATGGCACTTTTCCCAGGACACCTGCCCTGACTCTCTAAGTAAGTCCAAGTTCCAAGATACTCTGTGATCTTCTAACACAGAAGCATCTACTGTGGCATACTACAGTAGATCTGCTTGTTTACTGTTCTCTGTGGGACCAAGAAAAAATAATGTATTTATAATCCTCTGCTCTTCATGACCCAGATAACCACGATGGTGTGATCACTCATCTAGAACCAGACATCCTGGAATGCGAAGTCAAATGGGCCTTAGGAAGAATCACTATGAACAAAGCTAGTGGAGGTGATGGAATTCCAGTTGAGCTATTTCAAATCCTAGAAGATGATACTGTGAAAGTGGTGCATTCAATATGTCAGCAAATTTGGAAAACTCAGCAGTGGCCACAGGACTGGAAAAGGTCAGTTTTCATTCCAATCCCAAAGAAAGGCAATGCCAAAGAATGCTCAAACTACCACACAGTTGCGTTCATCTCACATGTTAGTAAAGTAATGCTCAAAATTCTCTAAGCCAGGTTTCAACAGTACATGAACCGTGAACTTGCAGATGTTCATGCTGGATTTAGGAAAGGCAGAGGAACCAGAGATCAAATTGCCAACATCTATTGGATCATCGAAAAACAAGAGAGTTCCAGAAAAACATCTACTTCTGCTTTATTGACTATGCCAAAGCCTTTGACTGTATGGATCACAACAAACTGTGGAAAATTCTTCAAGAGATGGGAATACCAGACCACCTGACCTGCCTCCTGAGAAATCTGTATTGCAGGTCAAGAAGCAACAGTTAGAACTGGACATGAAACAACAGACTGGTTCCAAATCAGAAAAGGAGTACGTCAAGGCTGTATATTGTCACTCTGCTTATTTAACTTATATGCAGAGTACATCATGAGAAACTCTGGGCTGAAGGAAGCACAAGCTGGAATCAAGATTGCTGGGAGAAATATCAGTAACCTCAGATATGTAGATGACACCACCCTTATGGCAGAAAGCGAAGAACTAAAGAGCCTCTTGATGAAAGTGAAAGAGGAGAGTGAAAAAGTTGGCTTAAAGCTCAACATTCAGTAAACTAAGATCATGGCATCTGGTCCCATCACTTCATGGCAAATAGATGGGGAAACAATGGAAACAGTGAGAGAATTTATTTTTTGGGTCTCCAAAATCACTGCAGATGGTGATTGCAGCCATGAAATTAAAAGACATTTGCTCCTTGGAAGAAAAGCTAGGAATAACCTAGACAGCATATTAAAAAGCAGAAACATTACTTTGCCAACAAAGGTCCGTCTAGTCAAAGCTATGGTTTTTCCAGTAGTCATGTATGGATGTGAGAGTTGTACTATAAAGAAAACTGAGCACCGAAGAATTGATGCTCTTGAACTGTGGTATTGGAGAAGACTCTTGAGAGTCCTTTGGATAGCAAGGAGATCCAACTGGTCCATCCTAAAGGAAATCAGTCCTGGATATTCATCAGAAGGGCTGATGTTGAAGCTGAAACTCCAATACTTTGGCCACCTCATGTGAAGAGCTGACTCATTTGAAAAGACCCTGATGCTGGGAAGGATTGAAGCGGAAGGAGAAGGGGATGACAGAGGATGAGGTGGTTGGATGGCATCACCGACTCAATGGATGTGAGTTTGAGTAAGCTCTGGGAGTTGGTGGTGGACAGGGAAGCCTAGCATGCTGCAGTCCATGGGGTTGCAAAGAGTTGGACACAAGTGAGCTACTGAACTGAACTGAACTGAACTGAATCCTCTGCTCATCTTATAAGGAAGGGTATCTTGCTAATGAGAGGACCTTTGGTACCAGAGATGTAAGACTTAACTAGTCTGCATAAGGAAGGAGGAGCCAGGGCCTGTCCCTGGGCTGGGAGGCTGGAGGTAAAGTAGGGTTAGGTGAGGAGGTTAAGGGTTGATCTGGTGGAAAAAACAAAGAGTTTGTGGGGGACTTATGGAGAGAAATTCTGTATGTTATGCAATGTAAACTTTTTCCCATATGTGTTCTGCAGTCAGATATCCTTTTCTTCCTTGCCTGATAGAATGGATTTCTTTTAAGAAGATGAAGAGAAGGGCAGAGGCTTGCATTCAAGGTGACAGAGCAAGAATGGGGATATAATGACACAGAGTTTTACCTGACTGTATTCCTCTCTGTGCTCCGTGTCCTGTGAGGACAGGGAACAGGTCTGTCTTATTCACCTCTTTGCCTAACACAGTGCCTAGTACTTAGTAGCTTAGTTAGTACTTGTGAGTGAGTGAATGAATGAATGAATGAATGAACAAGCTTGGTAAAATCAGAGAAATCTTTATCGGATCCCAAGTCTGCCACTTTCTGCTCTGTGGAATAGGGAAAATGGCAATCACCTTGTAATCTTGCTGTGAAATTTAAGTCCAACTGAATAAATGGCAACCGTGATTATGATTATCAGCTCTTTGTAAATTCTACCAGCTAACCTACAAATACTAACAACTGCTAACATCTGTTGAACACATTCTTTGAGCAAGATCCTTGAGCAAGCACTTCACACGTGTTACCTTTTTTAATATTAATCCTTTCAACCACCCTGTAATTATCCAGGTGTCATTTCTTCCTCCAGGACTTTTCACATGCCCAACATCCAGCCATATCTCCCATCACTCACAGGCACCAAAATCTAATGAGGCAGAGAAGGAATCCTTTGCTGGCCTGTTATTTGCTACTCCACTCTAGAGATAACACAGCTCGGCTGCTCTAACAAGATTGGGCCAATGTAAGTGACTGGAAGTTTCCTTGTAACAGTGATGGATTCATGGTTGTTGTAGCAACAGAGACCCCCTGACCTCAGAGGCAGGCAGAAGCTGAGACTGAGGTCACCAGTGATGGGAAAAGTTGAGAGTGGATTTGTAAGCATCAGGAGTCAGTGGGCTTTATTTTCTGGCAAGGCCTATTCCTGGAACAGCTGAAAATCCTGAGGGCTAAATTCAGACTCCAGGATGAGAGACTCAAAGATTGCCTGATGAGAGGGCAAAGGGAGAACAGGACTTTGTTCTTGTTCATATAGGTCCTCTGGGCATATTAACATGTGAGGATATTAGCTTTCTTGTTTCTAGAATAGGAGTAGTAATATCTGATTCCTCATCTCTCATAGGAGTATTTAGGTGTTTAATGAAGTGATGTTCAGAATCTCTCTACAGAAAAATGCTATGGAGACACTTTCAATAAATATATATGAGCCTCACATGTAATCTGAAAAACTGAAAGATAATACAGACTCATTTAAGATTAATTTCCCCATGAGTTTCATATCTGTGTTGTGCACTGAAATTTCCATGATAATACACTTACAAACCTACATATATATATAAAATATAAATAAATGTACTCATAAAGGTGGATACTCTTGGATGCGGAATCATGTGCTTGTTGCTGTTCTTAACTCCTTAGATTTGTCTTTTCAGAAAATATCAAGTGATCACTTTGACAATATTCTAACATGATCATAATGAAGTTGTCACTTGCTTTATAAGTCAAAGGGATCACTCAAAGCTTAAAGCAGCTGGTAAAGAAATGAGGTAACAAGAAAATCTCCTTTAAGGATTTCAGATCTTTTAAGCTAAAATAACTCCGCTTTGCAGAACTGTTTTAATCAAAAGCAGTAGAAGATTTTAAACAAAAGTGATAAATGGTGATGATAATGATTGTTAGTAAATTTCCCTGGTTAAAAAGAACAAGCTTTAGCTATCTGAGAGAGATCCCCTGGAATGGAATGTTCAGTTCTCTAACTGTAAGCTTTACTCTAATTCTTAAGTATTTGGCATTCGGAGACCTGTGCTCTGGTTTAAGTCTTGCCACAGATTTGGTAGGTGACCTTGAGAAAGTCACCTAATCTTCGTGGATCTCTGTTTTCTCATTTGTCAAGTGACGAGAATGGAGTGATTAATCTCTGTAGCCCTTTCAGCTATAAGACATTGTGATGACTTTCAATCATCTCCAGAAAACTTGGTGCTTATCTTTGGAAGACAGCTAAGCAGTGGCCTGAAATGAGAGCTGAGCATTAGACGAGACTCACCAGGGTTACAGTAAGAGCTCACACTGATATTGTTGGGTGATTACAATGTGCCAGACCTTGTGCCTCATGCTTTGCATTTACTGCCCCTTTAATCCTCTCAAAATAACCTCAGGAATACCAGAGCATTCATCTCCAACAAGGAATTACAACAACTTGTGGGAACGTCTAGCTACCAGCCGACTAGTCCTTACATAAAGGCAGATCCAAATCCTCCCAGTGTTACTTCGGAAGCATCTGGGGAGAGGTGGTTGCTGGGATGGCTTTTCATGCTTTTGATCCACCTTGGGCACGTGGGAGTTTATCTAGCGCTGGAACATCACTCTCTGCAGATCAACGTTTAGTTTTCATCTCACTATACTTTTTGGTAGCATTTGACATGGTTAATTGCAACAGTCCTTGAGATAGTGTCTTCCTCTGGCTTCCAGGACCCTGAACCCACCAGTTCCCTTCCCACCTCTCTGGCCACTCCTTAGTGACCTTGGCTGGATCCTCCTGGTTGTCCCAGGCCCCACGTGACAGAAAGCTGCTTCTCTTCTCCACCTGTACTCACTCCCTAGGTCATCCCATCCAGGCTCTTGGCTTTAAATATTACCTATATCTGATTATTTTGAAATTAAACCTCTAGTCCCAGTTTCTGCCCTGGACACCAAAGAAATATATTTGACTGCCAGCTCAACATCCTCAATTTAATTCCTAATCTCACATTAAGAGAACTGAACTTCTGATTTTCTTGTCCATACCTGCCCCTCCCTCAGTGTTCCAGAATGTAGTACAAAGGACTATAGATTCACCTGGCCAAGAACCCAGGAGTCACACTGGATTCCTCCTTTTCTCTTGCTTGCCACATTTAGTCCATCAGCAAATTCTGGCAGCTCTATCCTGAAAAATCCAGAATCTGACAGCTGTTCACTAGCTCCATCACCTCCACCTCAGTCCAAACCCCTAGCTCCTCTCACCTAGACTATTGCAATAAGTCTCAGCTTTCATTTTTGCCTCCAGCATCCCCCGCCCCCAGTCTAGTCTCCAAACAGCACCCATGCATGGTTCCTTTAAAATGTAAGTCTTTGCAAACCCGACTACTTTTCTCATACTGGGAGCACAATCCCAAATTCCTCCCTTGGCCTGTGAAAGCTATGGGATCTGGCTTCTAAGTTTCTCTCCAGTCACATCTTTTACCACTTTCTCCCTCACTTACTTGAACACATCCAGTTCATTCAGATCTTTGGAGTGCTTTCCGCTCTCTTTTTCTCAGTCTGGAAGACCATTTGCTCAGGTATTTGCATACCTATTTTCTCCTTTCATCCAGGTCCCTTTCAAATGTCACCTCTTCAGAGAAGCATTCTTGGACCTGCTATATGAGAGAGAGACTTGCCTCTTCTGCCAGACACACTCTATACCCTTGTCCTTCTTTTCCTTTCTTTGTGACAGTTCACCTTCCTCTCTGGTTAGGGACTTTATGTCTGTTGTGTTTAATACTGCATCCTAGCACTTACCACAGTGCTTGGTGCATAAGGGGTATTCAACAAACATTTGTGAAATGAATGAATATAATGACAAAGGCAGGTTTTAGGATGCGAATAGATAATTCAGTCAAGAACAATAACAGTAAGAAGACACCTAGGCAGTAATCACAGATATAATCTGCTTTTCCTTCCACAGTCTAAAGATCTGGTTTGTCTTCTGCCTTGTCTCAGAAGCAGCTGTCCCTAAGCCCTTGTTTCTAGCTTCCTGACTGCTGATCTGGACACTGGTCTGTGTGGACTGTCCAAGCCTTGGCTGTATATCCCATCTGTGTATTCTTAGGTTCTCCATGTTCTGATGACCCATTTGGACCCTTTGCTTTGCTTACACATCTAAGACAGTGCTGTCAAAGTTTAACTCATTGAAAGTAAAATAATATATTGTAATTGCTTAAATACATATCAAGTAATACATATTCTATATATATATATATATATATATGTATAGTGTAATTAGAAAAAAACAAGGCAGAAAATAAAAACCAGACAAAATCTCTCTCACATGCTTTTCAGAAAGATTCAAAAGATTTTTAGCATTTGGGTTTAACTAAGCTCTGAGTGAGAGACTGTCTTGCTCCAAAGGTAGTCAAATAAGATCTTGCTAGCTTAGTTCTCTGGTCTCCCTGTCAGGAAAAATGAAAATAATGGAAATGAAATACAATGTTAACATTTTATAGTTGGTGAATCAGTTATCAAACAAACAAGCATCTAAATAATGATAGCACCATGTTAATGAGGTTGTGATGAAATTTGCATATATATATATAATTGGTAGTATTTTAAATTTGAACAGTCGTTCAGATTGAGATTATGAAATTTTAAAAGTTATAAAAATACTCATAGTTTTTGAGGCACAATTGATATATAACATTAATTTCTCATATACAACATAATAATTCCATATTTGTGTCTATTACAGAATGATCACCACATTAAGTCTACTTAACATCTGTTACCATAGATAGTTAAAATTTTTTCTTCATGTGATGGAGTGTTTAAGATTCACTCTCTTAGCAACTTTCAAATTTACTACTATTTTAAACTATAGTCACCATGCTATACCTTACTTCCCTATGACTTTGTATTCTGCACTTAACCTCCTTGCACAGAAAACTTATGCACAGAAACATGCTATTGCACTATAGTCTATATTAGCCACAAAATGAAAAGTCAACTGAGTTCAATAATAGGGACACGGTTAAGTAAATTGTGATATATATTAGATCTTATAAAATTTATTTTTACATTAAAAGTTATAATTATGAAAAATATATAGAAAAAATAGGAAAATAATTATGATGTGGTAGTAAATGAAAAAATACAAAGTTAGTTTGTAAAAAGGTAAAAATGTTTATGAATAGACTATGGGCAGTGAATAGAAAATAATACACAAAAAGGAAATCTTCGTAACAAGGGTAGAATTATGGGTGATTTTTTTCTGTTTTTCAAAGTACTATTTGAATATATATACTGCCATTATTGTTTTCATTTTTTTGTTTTGTTATGAAAAGACACAGAGAGCAAATAAAAATATGAATTGGTGATCTTTAAAGGCTTATACTCTGTGGCACATGTTTGTGGCCTCCCCAGCAGCTGTTTCCAGTGCCCTTCCTCTTTGCCCATCTCCTATGCACAAGGTTGAAGATGCCATGTTGGATTTTCCAGCCCCATTTGCAGCCAGCATGTGCCAGGTGATCCATTCCTGGCCAGTGAAATCCAAGAGGAAGCCTGCTAGGCTGCTCTTGTGAAAATTTCCTCCTTGATAAAGAAGTGAGACCCATAAACAAAATCCTGTTTGCTTTGTCTCTCTGCTTATGAGGACTGGAAGCTGTGGCAGCCATTTTGAAACATCACCAACTGTTTGATGAGGGTGGTGTGGGATGATAGAAAGATACTTGATACATGATGTTGTCTTACAGCATCACCGAGTCACTGAATAAACTCCAGGACAGACTGCCTTAAGACTTCTTGATAACAATAAATGTCCTTGTGGTTTGAATCACTATTAGGTTTTCTGTTACTTGAAACTCAATGCATTCTAACTGATGCAGCCAGACAAAACTAAAACCTGTTGGCACACAGAGCTAACTGTATCCAAACCACAAAAGAACAGGAAACATCACAACAAATATACAGATTAATTTGAAAAATGTTATACTCCTATAGAAGGAAGTGAAAAACTAATAACCTGGTAAGAATTTATATGTTGCAAAGCTCCCTGGATCTGTTAATATTTCCTGATTAAAAAAAATATTATTTTATAGTTCCGCTTATTATAAAACAAGCATCCAAACACCTTTTTGGCTTATAATCTTTTTCACGTTTGTGTGTGTCAGGAAGCAGCCTCTTAGAGTATGAGGTGGTGGTGGTTTCTCTCCCTCCCTAAATCCTCTGACCTCTTTGACTAGCATAGACTACTGCTGAATTATGTTAGATGGCACTCCCTGGGAATTGAGGATACACCACCTAAGGGATGAGAATATGATTTCTTTATTACTCTAATTATAGTATCAGAAAACTCTTTAACTCAGCCTCTGTCTCTACTCAATACAGATCTGGTTTTGAAGGTAAAAAGTTTGGGATTTTTTTGAGAAAGCAATTGATGGTCCAAAGCTGGAGACATTGGTGACAAAATAACTTGTTCTAAATGCTCTCTCTATTAGAAGCACAATTCCAAATTACCCTGTTTTTTCTAAATGGTAGATGACTTAGCAAGTTAGCCGATCTTTAGGTTAAACAAGAAAGCCAAGACAATGGACTCCCTGATTATTGTCACTGAGGTGGTGGCTTGGTATAGGCAATGAAAGTGGAATTTAAATATGTGGGTGACAAGAGTGAAGAAAAGGGCTCTGCCCCACAGTGTAATTGAGTGAGGATGGGGTGGGGGTCAGATGGCCACAGATTTCATCCCTGTGGTCTCTGGTGTTACTTTGGGTGCTCTGCTGGCTGAGTGGTAGAGGGGAGGAAGGGTGAGGTGCCTCCTTCCTCCTTTACTCCTTTCATGAAATTCTCTCCTGAAGCTGCCTGGGGAAACACAGCTGCTATCAGTTCAGATTACAGTTATCTGCAAGTAACAGAAAACAAAAAACCATCTCAAAGTGACTTACACAAATGTCTTTCTTTCTTAATTTTGTTTTCCCACAAAATAGGAAACACAAAAGTAGGCTGATACTTGTTTAGCACAGCTGATCAAAGTACTGCCAGGCACCTAGTATCTGTCACACCATCCTTAATGTGCCAGTTTTCATCTTCATCCTTGACTCTTTGTAATTGCAAGATGGCTATAAATCTATCATTTCCAATCTGAGGAAGAAGGGAGTGGGAGGAGAGCATGCTAATAGCTTTCTCTCTCTCTCTATATATATATATATCTTTTAAGTTTGAAATATTTCACAGAAAAACTCAGGAGACTTCTGTTAATGTGTCATTGGTCCAAATTGTGTCACATAGCCATCAGTTAGTCAGTCAGTCAGTTCAGTCGCTCAGTCGTGTCCGACTCTTTGCAACCCCGTGAATCGCAGCACGCCAGGCCTCCCTGTCCATCACCAACTCCCGGAGTTTACCCAAGCTCATGTCCATCGAGTCGGTGATGCCATCCAGCCATCTTATCTTCTGTCGTCCCCTTCTCCTCCTGCCCCCAATCCTTCCCAGCATCAGGGTCTTTTCCAGTGAGTCAACTCTTCACACCAGGTGGCCAAAGTATTGGAGTTTCAGCTTCAACATCAGTCCTTCCAATGAACACCCAGGACTGATCTCCTTTAGGATGGACTGGCTGGATCTCCTTACAGTCCAAGGGACTCTCAAGAGTCTTCTCCAACACCACAGTTCAATAGCATCAATTCTTCGGTGCTCAGCTTTCTTCACCGTCCAACTCTCACATCCATACATGAGTACTGGAAAAGCCATAGCCTTGACTAGATGGACCTTTGTTGGCAAAGTAATGTCTCTGCTTTTTAATATGTTATCTAGGTTGGTCATAACTTTCCTTCCAAGGAGTAAGCGTCTTTTAATTTCATGGCTGCAATCACCATCTGCAGTGATTTTGGAGCTCCCCAAAATAAAGTCTGACACTGTTTCCACTGTTTCCCCATCCATTTCCCATGAAGTGATGGGACCAGATGCCGTGATCTTAGTTTTCTTAATGTTGAGCTTTAAGCCAACTTTTTCACTCTCCTCTCTCACTTTCATCAAGAGGCTCTTTAGTTCTTCTTCACTTTCTGCCATAAGGGTGGTGTCATCTGCATATCTGAGGTTATTGATATTTCTCCCAGCAATCTTGATTCCAGCTTGTGCTTCGTCCAGCCCAGCGTTTCTCATGATGTACTCTGCATATAAGTTAAATAAACAGGGTGACAATATATAGCCTTGACGTACACATATACACATATCCATCCCTTGATGCAAAGGGGCTGGAGAAGACTATAGTTAGCTTGTTACATTGCCAACCTGAGCAGAATTGGTATTGTGTTAGCAAGATGCTGCCACTAAGTCTACAAAGAGTAGATAAGTTCTCTCCTGCTTTGCGGAAGATCATAGGGTTCCTTGACAGCTCCAGAAGTTCTGGTGGAACCTGGTGGAAGACGGAAGCACAACTCAGGAAGGGTGGCAGTGTTGCAGTGGAGGAACTTCCCTAGAACAGTATCTTGGTCTCTCTCCCTACCCCTTACTCCAATATCCCCACGAGAGGAGTAGTGACTTCTCTGATGGGGGATTTTGGTGGAAGGAACTAGGCGTGCTCAGCTCATTCCTGCATTCTCTTGGGATCGCCTGACTCATGTGTTCCTGATTATGCCAGAAGCTTAGTGGACAGCCTTTGACCCTGTACTTGAGGACTGATGTTGTCCAGCTGTGCCTTGACTGGGACAGCATGGAATAAGCCTACTGTTGCACAACTCAGCTGTGTCCTCTAACTTAGACTTAATCAGTGAAGCCAGTAATTTGATTGTTATTTTTCTGACACCTGTGTCTAGCTCTTAATTTTTTTTTTTTAATTGAACTCAATTGGGTAAAGATATTATGTGTGAATATCCCTAATGCATGAAATCCTCTATATCCTCAGCCTGGTATGGCCTGGGGACACTCAAGTTTCTAATGACCCATACTGTTAATTTGAATAGGGAAGATAGCATCAAAAGATGTAGTCCCATTTATTTGGGTAATGTTTGACTTCCATGACTATGAACTTTTTCCTGGAAGAATCATGTAGTTGAACATGTATAGGCCTAGCTGGACTGATTTTAGTCTTTTTTCATAAGCCATTTTATTTCATTCATTTTTTATTGATTTACAATATTATATTAATATCAGGTATACAGCCTGGTGATTCGGCTTTTTCAAAAATTCAGGCTTATTTTGCAAAAATTCAGTGATTTTTACAAAATATATAAATACTCCATTATAGGTTGTTACAAGGTACTGTCTATAGTTCCCTGTGCTCTACAGTATATCCTTGTTGCTTATTTGTTTTGTCCAGAGTGGATTGTATTTGTTAATCCTATACCCCTAATTTCTCCCTCCCCACTTCCCTCTCCCCTTTGGTAATCACAGATGTGTTTTCTGAATCTTTGTTTCTGTTTTGCATATACATCCATTTGTATTATTTTTTAGATTTTACATGTTAAGTGATACCATACAGTGTTTGTTTTTCTCCGCCTGACTTATTTCACTAAGCATAATATGATTTTAGTCTTTTTTCTTGAACTTATACAAAATGAACCAAGCATCATTTAGCTAAGGTGTAAAGATGATTAAGGCAGTAAAACTATCCCCAAATTATTTCAAGGATGGATATTAGGAGTTAACAAAAAAATAAGTCTTCATTCTGGGATTGAGTGAAAAACAAACTCCAGGAGGAAAGAAAACAGATTTCTGAAAATATCCTTTCCTTCCCTTCATAAAAAGAACATTGGCAATCTTCTTTGTCAAGCAGCTGTGTTTGGGAACTGGTCTTATTCATCTAGGTTTGGGATTATTTAAGATCCTGTTCGAGTCATGACCCGTGCACCTAAGTGGATCCAAAAGAAACTCTCTTGTTTATTAAAAAAAAAAAAAAAAAAAAGGCATTATATTCAAGAAAGTTCAGCCATGAGAACAATGCTGAGAATTTCCTAAAGGGTTTTCCAGATCCCATCAACTCTCTGCATAAACACACATATAACCAAAATGTATTTTTGTGGCTTTGGGGCAACTCTCTTAATTTAAAACATATCCTTTAAAATCAACAGAACCACCCACGTAGAAGAATCAAATAAATTCTCACTGCTTGGCTACCCAAGGAGATTACTGTTTTCCCTAAGAAGCCCTCTGCTTAACCCATCCTGTAATGTGGGGAGGCTTATTGGGCAGATCAGAGGGCCTTGTGGTGCCCTGAACTGCCCAGCCTCAATAAAAGACTGGCAGTAGGACACTCCCAACAGTCAAGATTATACTTGGGCCTCTCAGTACTTCACTACCCATCCCAGAATTGTTCACGTCAGAGAACCTAAAGTAAAGTTGCTGGGAAAAAAACATTAAAATGTTCTGAGTACTGGAATGAAAGCTCAACTACATCCAAGCCTCCAACGCTAGATACAGGGGGCCTGTGGGATAAGCTGGTACCCTCTCCCGCAGAGAAGCATAGACTTGGTCCTGGAGTCAGAGAAGTTGACCCAGGAGACTTAGTGGGATCCAGAGGAGCTGTGGGCCAGGCCACTGCCCCATACCAAGCAGTGGGACCAACAAATCTGCGATGACACCTGTGAGGGGCAGTCACACCCCGCACCAACATCAGCCCAACTGAGCTTAAAAGAATATGGCTGCTTCATTCCCACTTCCTGAATCCCAAAGAGAGTTTCTCTTCTGACCCAAGCCAACTGTGTAAGGAAGAGAATTTCTGGGAAATGTAGTCCAAGCTTAGCTACATGGACACAGTACACATTCACCACAGAGAAAGGCAGCTGAGTAGACTATAGAAACACTAGTGTCCTGCTTGTGTTTTTAGTCAGAACACTGAATGTGCCTTATAGTCAAGCAGCCAGCTCAACTGATGGTGGGAAAATGTGAGCATTTTCACTTGACATGATAAAAAGACTCTGAGATGGAGCATATAAAACTAAAAGCCCAGCATAAACTATTCAAAATACGAAAAGATGAGAAAATTAATAGACACCTTGAGTAGAATAAGAGTGGTCAAGGCACACGAACTGCCCTGGGGGGAAAAGAGGGTTCCTTGAGTCATCTCAAGTAGCCAGAGCAATTAGAGCTCCTGCTGAAGTTAGGTCTTCACTGACTTCCTCGAAGTGGGGAGCCGGGATGTGCAGGAGAGAAAACCAGGGAGTTTCTTTGCTTTAAAACTCCCGCTGAAGGGAAGTTCCCTATTGGTCAGCACTCCTGGGTTAATTCTTAGTGCCTCTAGAGAAAGTGCCTCTGCTAAATCATCCTAAGGGGTCAGGTGAGGTAAAACACATGATACATGATCTGCCATTAGCAGCCTGGGTGCCCAATGGTGGGTTTATGACTGGGTTCCTGGACTTCTTGTCTGTCTCTCTCTCACACATACCTTTTTCAACCCATATAATTTTCTCCAATGGTAAACTAGAGCCTTCATTCACATCTAGATTGGTAGAATGAACCAGCCACTCACTTCTACAAAAGGATGTGGCAATTCTTTAAAACCATCACTGTGATAACTGCTAATGACAGACACACTGAACTGTTCCAGAGAAATTTGGAAGATGTATATTTAGCTAGAGAGGCTTATGTTATTTGCAACTGTCACTTCATCATTAGACACTGCATCCTGCTAACTTCACACATACAGTCACCCTCAAGTGCATTTACCCTTGACCTGCCCACATTATAATTATTTCAGATCCATGTGCTCTTCTCATCTGAGCTGTGACTCATTCTTCCATCTCTGAATTGCATACCAAGTTGCTCCTGACAATTTGAACAGAAAGCTAGAAAGCATTATATTTGAGGTTTTTAAATAATATTGTAAGGGTAGTAGAATTTTAACTAACATGAAAGACAAAATATAAATAATGATTAGACATTTGAAAGGGAAATTAATGTCTTGAAAATTTAAGGTAAGAGGGAAAAAATAAAGAAATACATGTTTAATTGGTACAAAGATAGACTTTCTTGTTGACCATGTAAAGAAACAAAATCTCTCCCTGAATATCCTTCATAACCCTCAGAATGTTATTTTTAATGTTTGGTAAAATTTAGGTCTCTACATTTATAAGATATAAGTGCAATTTATATTGACTATATGTCAGTTCTGTAATTTCTGACCAGTGTGAAATGGAAACATCTTTCAAGCACAGAATATGTATTGATTATGGAACATCCCAACAACATGAAAAATATTGAAATAACATTAACATACAGATTGTAGTGTTTAACCAGAGTATTCCATTGACTCTTTCAGGATCTGTATAGTTCAAATTGATTTCTACCCAGAGATACAAGTAGTGACCCTTCTAAGGTTTGAAAGTTTTGACACTAAAAACAGCATTTTAAATAAGAACTCATAAGAAACAGAGCCTTAAATGCTTGCGTGTGTGTGTGTGTGCACGTGCACGCGTGTGAGCATGCACGCGTGTGGATGCGTGTGCTTAGTGTGTCTGACTCTTTGCAACCCCATGGACTATAGCCAGCCAGGCTCCTCTGTCCATGAAGTTTTCCAGGCAAGAATGCTTAAATGCTTAAGATCTCTAAATTGAAAGGGACTGAAATGTGGTGGGTTCCATCCAAAATGGAAGGTCCCTGACAGGGTCCAGAGAGCCAAAGACCTGCCATTTGGTGTGGATGGCCCTGTGTTTAAGGACAGCTTCCTTTCAGGAGTTGAATGCTCACAGCCCCCTTGATGTGGAGGAGCCTAAAACACAAGTCAGCCTCAGAAGGAATCGCTGCCTAAAGCCTTCATTAAAGTAAGTTGGGGTGGGAGGACAGGTAAAGGTTGTAGAGGGCAGACGTGGTCAGATGAGGAATTAATGCTTTCTCTAACTTCCTGGTGACCTCCTTTCTTAAAAAAATAAATTTATTATAATAGGCATGTCTTTCTCCCCCACCCCCACCCCTCTTTTCCTTCCTCCTGACAAGCAACAGTGAAACAGCTGTTTGAATGAGTGCTTTGAATGCCTCCTCTCTCACCTTGAGATATTACCACCTGGATGGGTGCAGCCCATTGTTATCTCCCTCTTTTCCTAGCTCCTCAATGAAAGAACACTGATGCAAATGCTGATACATTATTCAGGAGGATTCAATACCCAGCCTGTAGTTTAATAGATTACAGCGGTTTCCTTTCTGGGTACAAGCATGGCCTTGTTTGAGTTGGAGAGGGACCCAGTCTCTTTCTGGCAGCTACACAGAATCAGGGAAGGCATCTTGATGCCAGTGTGGGCTTGAGTGGCAGTGGGGCCTGGAAAATCCATGCCTATGTAGCCGGTATTTGCCAGCAATCTGCTCTCTGCGCTGCCCTTGGCTTTGAAGGGCTTGACTGAAGATCCTGGACAGTTCCTGTGGATGCCTTAGTTTCCAATGGAGTACCTTTCTCTTTGACTTAGACACTATTTGGACTCTTTTGTTTTCAATTTTATTGGAGGTTATATATAGACTTGAGAGTCACTTGGATTACAGAGAGATCAAACCAGTCAATCGTACAGAAAATCAGCCCTGAATATTCATTGGGAGGACTGATGCTGAAGCTGAAGCTCCAATACTTTGGCCACCTGATGCAAAATCTGACTCATTAGAAAAGACCCTGATGCTGGGAAAGATTGAAGGCAAGGAAAAGCGGATGACAGAGGACAAGGTATTTGGATGGCATCACTGACTCAATGGACATGAGTTTGAGCAAGCTCTGGGAAATGGTGAATGACAGGGAATCCTGGCATGCTGCAGTCCATCGGGTTGCAAAGAGTCAGAAACAACGGAGCGACTGAACGGCAACAATAGTTGCTTAACAGTGTTGTGTTAGTTTCTGCTGTACAGCAAAATGAATCAGTAACACATATACATATATCCCATTTTCTTTAGATTTCCCTCCCATTTAGGTCACTACAGAGCACTGAAGAGAGTTTCCTGTGCTATACAGTAGGTTCTCATTAGTTATCTGTTTTATACATAGTAGTGTGTAGGCACCATATGGACTCTTCAGTTCAGTTCAGTCGCTCAGTCGTGTCTGACTCTTTACAACCCCATGAACCACAGCATGCGAAACCTCCCTGTCCATCACCAGCTTCTAGAGTTTACCCAAACTCATGTCCATTGAGTCGGTGATGCCATCCAACCATCTCATCCTCTGTCGTCCCCTTCTCTTCCTGCCTTCAATCTTTCCCAGCATCAGGGTCTTTTCAAATGAGTCAGTTCTTTGCATCAGGTGGCCAAAGTATTGGAGTTTCAGCTTCAGCATCAGTCCTTCCAGTGAATACTCAGGACTGATTTCCTTTAGGATGGACTGGTTGGATCTCCTTGCAGTCCAAGGGACTCTCAAGAGTCTTCTCCAACAACACAGTTCAAAAGCATCAATTCTTCGGCAGTCCGCTTTCTTTAGAGTCCAACTCTCACATCCATACACAACTATTGGAAAAACCATAGCGTTGACTAGATGGACCTTTGTTGACAAAGTAATGTCTCTGCTTTTTAATATGCTGTCTAGATTGGTCATAACTTTCCTTCCAAGGAGTAAGAGTCTTTTAATTTCATGGCTGCAATCACCATATGGACTCTTGGTGGCCCTTAAATCACCAGAGGCCTCTAGTTTCAGAGAGAATCACAACAAAGCAGTGTGATACCAGCAGTCCCCAGCTCCAACAGAGGACCGCTAGTCACAGTAACACATTTCTTAAGCTTCTCCTGTCCCTCTAAAAGCCCCTAACAAGTAAGCTAGGGCCTGAGAAGCAAGGGGCTGGCACTGTCAGAGCCAAGTCTTATCCCCCACACCCAACACACACAGATACACACACAAGCACACACTCCAAGCCTACCCTGGGGAAGGAGAGAAGAGCTTTGAATCCCTTATGAGATTAGTTTGGACAGGTTTTAATATCTAAAAGTGATCTGAGAGATATCAGATCTGCCTACAATGAAACTAAAGGATGGAGAGAATGATTGGACAGCACATGGTTGAAAGCAGTGATAAAAGTAGATATCAAGCCTTTTTCTTATATATCCTTCAGTTTGAGGATTTTCAAATAAACTAGTTACCTAAAATGTTTATTTAGTGCATAGTTTCCGTAAATTTTAAGTGTAGAAATAAAATAACACCATGGATAGAAAAAAATATAGGCAAGAAATTTCACCTTTTTCTAGCTTTCTCCTCTGAGGGTGTTTCTTTTGTCCCTGAAAAGGACACCTTGGCAGCCTAAGGTCTCTGAGCACTGGGCAGGGAGTCATGAACCCAGGGCCCTGGCTGCAGCAGTGGCAAGCTGCAGGCTCTGCGAAGCCCTCCTGCCTCTATGGTCTTGGTTTCCTCTGTGCATCAGTGGCATCCCAGGTGCTCCCAGGGTCCCGTCGACTTGCTCATCAGTGACTCATAACCTGATCTTTGTAGGGACCAGAGCATGTGAAACACATCAAATGTAGGTTCAATACAACTCCAGTAATTTTCCCACATAAAACACCAGTTATGTAAGTAAGGAGAGTCCTTTACTCCAGAGTTTATGTGTTTCTCTAGAAGTCAGATTAAATCTCTCTTAAAGTGGAGAATGGACATTGATGATGTAGCAAGAGCCTGGTGTGGTGGTTGTGGGATGGGCTACCTGAGAGCCCTGAAGTCTCCACCCATCAGCCAGGAGCCTGGGAGCTGGCAGCAGGCTTCTTCACCACAGCTGTTTCACTGTCTCAGCGTTAAAGGTGCGAGGAAATATACTGAAGCTCCTGTTGAAGGAGTTGCTTATGGCTTCTTTATTTGCCCCTTAGAAAGTTTTTTAAAAGCTAATTATTAGAAGAAAAATAATAAATAAAAAATTTTAAGTTAATTATTAAATATTTTCCATGTATGATAAGATACAGATAAAACTATAACAGCACTCATTTACCTATATTCAGGTTTTTAAATTAACATTTGGCCACATTTGCTTCCAATTTAAAAACAATTAAGAAAAGGCAGACAGGGAGGCAGGAAGGCAGATAGAAAGAAAGGAGGGAGCCAGGAAGGGAAGGAAGGAGGGAAGGAAGAAAGGAAAGCATCTAGTTGCAGTGAAATGCCTTCCCAATCTCATGTGAGAAGATAATCACCACTCCTCAAAGGTAGTAACTTTCTTATTCATGCACGGTTTTTCCTGCTCACATTTTTATATTCTTTCTACATATTTGTTCATGAGTATATGTATTGTTTGTGTTTTAATATTTTACATGAAGAGTATCCTACTGAAAATGATATTTTGTAACTTGTACTTTTCATTCAGCGTTACTGTTTAGATTAATCTGTGTTGAAATAGGTAAATGTTATTTATTCATTGTAACTGGGCAAACTGTTTCATGTATGGTGATGAAACCACAGTTATCTCTTCCACTGTTGGAGGATAGTAACCTTCCAACCTATCCACATTACAATGAATGCTGCAGTGGACACCCTTGTGTTGTATTTTCTTTGGTATCTGAGCAGCATGTACCTGAAAGGGAAACTGACTTCTTGAAGGGTATGAGTGTCTTCTACACTTCTATTTAGCAGATATTAAAAACTGCTTTTCTGAGTTATTGTGCAGGTTTATACCCCAACAAGTAATAGAGCAGAGTTCTCGTTCCTCAACATCCCTGCCAACTTTTGGTATTACCAAACACTTGGATTTTAGTAATTTTGCTAAGTGTGAAATGGTTTTGATCTCATTTGTCATTATTGTTGGCATTCCCTGATCACTGTCAAAGTTGAAGATCTTTTCATATGTTTATTAGTTTTTCAAGGCTACTCTTCAAGTAACTGTTTATAGCCTTTGCTCACTTTTCCATTGGGTTGTGGCTGTTTTCTTACTGATTGGTATTTCAAGCTATGAAAGCTCTCTTCGTTGAAAATGTGAGTTGCAAATATATTGTTTATTCCGCTTCCTGCTGATGAATGTGGCTGTCCTTCTTGTTGGAGTGGTAACAGCTGAGACTTGGGTTCAGATGTGGTGATGGAGAGAGAGTTAGCTCTTATTTGGCTTTGGCTTTTGGTTGTTCAGGTGTATGCCAAAGCGCTCATCACTAGCTCCAGCCTAGCTCACTACAAGTACCATATGGAGATTTGGGGCCCAAGCTGCTGGTAAAGGGTTAGCTGTTTTGTTTTCTTCTCCGTGTACCTCATAGGAAAGGTAGTATTGTTTAGAAGAGCTTGGGATCCCAGTATCTGTTTTGTGGCTCCCTGCATTCAAATCACCTGGTGAAGTTCTAAAAATGATATTCTGGCCTTACCATTAAAACCATTACATCAGAATTTCTGAGGCTAGATTCCAGGAATCAATGTTTTAAAACTTTCCAGGTGATTCTAATGTGCAGCCAGGATGCTGAACAATTGCCTTAGATAGATACCATCTTCACCATGTCCCATGAGTATTTCTAACACTTTGAAGTTTAAGTTAAGACACCTGCCCTCATTAAGAATTATTAATTAGCTTTGGGGAGAGGTTGAGTTCTTTATGCAGATATGAAATAACTATTAACACATGTATTTTTAAATGCCCAAGAGACTGATTATTATGTGATCCAACAAAGCTTCAAGATCTCATGCAGTGTCAAGGTCAACGAGCTAGGGGGTCCTGTATTCCCACTGCTCACCCCTTCCATTATTTGATCTTTGGTCTCCTTGAGAGACAAAGATGCTCAGTCTGTAGCATTTTTGCAGCTGGAAGGGTGGTCCCAGGAGCCTGAAGCCTTCATTTTATTCTGAGGTTTGCAGTCATGACCCTGCAGATTTACAGTGTTTTTGTGTCCTAATTACTCCCTTCTCTATTTTCCGGTGAATCCATCAACTCAGAATCATTTCCACTGTGTTTTGCTGTGTTTTGGTTCCACGGAGGATCCTTTGGCTCTGACCACCTTAGATCCCATTCTCCAGAGCACCTGTGAGCTCTCCTCAGCTGCAGAGCCTCCTCAAAGGTTAGGCCAGAGGCCTCCTGCACACATCACAGGGAAGAACGGATGTTCTTGGGTGATGCTGGGTCTCCACATTTGCCTCTCAGGCCACTCCATTCCTCTCTCTAGGGCAAGGGACATGGTTTCCTTTTTGCATTGGTAGACTGTTCAAATGCAGTCCCAGGGCTCCTTGGGGTATATGAGCTTAAGGTAACTGGACTGTTTCTAAAAAGATGTGTGACTAAACCCTTGAAAGGAAATGTCTGCCGATGGGAACTAGTAGGCTCTCCATCCGTACTGTTTGACACTGCTGGGTTGATTATAGAAGGCCTGCAGTGTCACTTTCCCCACCAGCCACCTCTCAGGTCTGCTGACTTAGGGTCTATTCCTCACTATTCCTCCCTCAACAGCATTAATTTAAAAATTCTGCTCAGCCACACTATTTAGCCTCTTTCCATGCTAGGGGCTTTTCCTTTATCTTGTTTTCCACTTCATTTTTCTATTTTTTTCCTTAAAAACAAATATTATTCTTTACCTCATGCTAATTATTTGCTTTGAGACTTGAGTTTCCTTTAAAATTTTTCCTCGATACTTCCTTCAGAAGGCTTATCCCACTCTGTAACCATTGGTGTTACCTCAGAAGGATGGATCTGGAAGGGGATAACAAGATTTGTAATTTTTCTTCATAAAACTTTACTTATTTAACATGGGCACATATCACTTCAGCAATTAAAATTATTTAAAAATAAATTTGGTCATGAATAAAACTTAAAGTGCATCCTTTGGAATGTATGCAAACCCATAATATATACATTTTATGATAGACGGATATGTACATATATAAATACATATAAATATGTTCATGCTTATAAAGCACTTAGGACACAACTGAGCACATAGTAAACAAAAACAAATATGTGTGCCACCATTTAAGGAAACAAAGTGAAAGTGAAGTTGCTCAGTCATGTCTGACTCTTTGCAGCCCCAAGGACTGTAGCCCACTAGGCTCCTCCATCCATGGAATTTTCCAGGCAAGAGTACTGGAGTGGGTTGCCATTTCCTTCTCCAGGGGATCTTCCTGACCCAGGGATTGAACTTGAGTCTCCTGCATTGTAGGCAGTCCCTTTTACCGTCTGAGCCACCAGGGAACCCCAAGGAAACAAAGAGTTTGCCCTAAATCTGTACGTGAAAGGAAATTCTGAGTTAGGGGTGAAAATACAGTGCTTAGCCCAGTATGAAGCCTGTCATACTGCTGACGGATACATTCTGATGTTTTCTTTGTTGTCATTTGAGAAACTGGAATGAGTTAAAGTCAAGGAGCATGCTGAGGTTTAACTCTGTAACATAGTTCCAAAGTGACACAAGCCATGATTTAAAGCCAGACAGCCTCCCAAGGTTTTTAGTTCTTAGTGGAAGTTGTCAGTCTTTGATTGATGACACAGGACTAGGGGTTCTGAACACCCATTGTGACTGACCCAGAGCTGAATGCAGCCAAGCAGATGGTTTGCTACATTCTCCATACTTTTTCTGGTCCCAGTTTAAACCCTTGAATTTAAGTAGCTATGAGATTGATCCAGGATGAATCATCCACTGCTCTGGCCCCAAATCATCTGGCTATTTCCAGGCCAGACCAGGACATCCTGAACTTTGAGAGTGACAGTAGGCTTTGGGCCTTGACCAGAGCTTTTGTCACGTACAGAACTGGAGTTGGGCTCAAAGCTAAGATTCCCTGGAGGTGGGAGGCAGAGTCACCCCGGAGCAGTCACATGTGGGTTGGTTTGAATCAGCCAGATTCCTGCTCAGACTACTGCCCAGCAGGGAGGTCAGGCTGGACCTGCTCCGACCCCAACTCGGTGGGTTCAGCAAACTCTGACTCAGCTGTTGTTTTGGCCCAGTTGAACTGGTGTCAGTGTGGCTCTTCTAAGTTAGTTTTCCTTGAAGGCAACCAAAAATAGGATAAAATTGCATTTGCAGTATATTTTTTGGTAAATAGAGTTTTCTGATCTTTTTCTAATTCTCTTAGCTGCATTTCTTTTTTATTATAAAAATTTTCTTAATATTAAATAAACAAAAAACTATATTAAGTGGTTACTTTGGAAATGGGGTTCTTGCAAAATTAACAAAAAACAGTGTAACTTGCCTTTTTTGGAATGAGAGATTCTTCAGGGACTTGTGGAAAAGTACAGGGTCTTCTTTCGTGTTCATAGGCACTAATTCAAAGAATTCAAATGTTCATGGATAAATAATGCTACAACTATTATAACTTCTGAGAGAATTCACCCTGCTGGGGTTTCTTTAAGGGAGAATATTTTTATGAGCTTTACTTCAATGGGCGAGAATTAAGTGTGGATTCATGATTGCTTAGGGAGGGGTAGTTTGGGGACTTTCCTGATGACCTTATTCAGAGTGAGGAGCCAAGTCCAGCCCCTGGGGCCACAGAGTCATGTCCTTCTGGCTGTTCTAACTGTGGAGGGAAATCCAGGAGCAACTCCCGTCCCTTGACAACTGGTAGGGTGGGGACCAGTCAGAAATACAAAGCGAAAGTACCAGAAGCTCCTGCCATCCATGTCCCAGGCTTAAATTCTTACTTGGCTTGTTCAGTCTCTTTTAGCCCCATGGGTTCCCTTTGAGGATCTGGCTTTTCTAAAGGGATAGGAGTTTATTTATAATGACTTCAGGACAAAATCAGTCATGCTGGAAGTGAATTGTATGCAGGTTTAATATATAAGATATTTAGGTATGTCAGTTTCATTCTCATTTCATGTAAGTTCTCCAAAGACATATCCTGGCCAAAATATTGATTGTAATATTTCCACATGGCCTGAGTACTTCTATTTTTTATTAAGAACAGATGTGCTCCTGGTTGGGGTGTGAGTCCCCTTATAAGCTGTGTATACTTGATAGCATAGCAGAAATTCAACAAATATTTGTTAAATAAATGAATAAAGAATAAAGGATAGATTCTGTTGTGTTTCAAAGCATTTATCAAGTGCCTGTGTGTCCATGTATCAAGTGTCTTGATCAGACACAAGCAGCTACCCCTAAATCTGGCCAGTCTCAACCTCACACTTGGTATGTCATCCAAACAGGAGAGCACCATTCTCCTCGCTCCTAATCTAATGAGTTATTCTTGAGCATGACTTTAGAGTGAATTTCCATACTATACAATGGAGTTATCATATCTACATCAGGGCTTCTCAACCTGGGCACTATTGGCATTTTGGACCAGATCATTCTATGTAGAGGGGACTTTCTTATCCACTTTGGGATGTTAGCAACTTCCCTGGCCTCTATCCACCAGCTGCTGGTAGGACCCACCTCCCTAGTTATGACATCCAAAAATGTTGCTACGTTGCCAGATTTCCTCTGGGGAAAAATTACCCTAAGTTAGAAACCATGAATCCATATAAAAGAGTAATATATGGTTGTGCCACCGTAAGCAATATTAAAATCACAGGAAAAAACCCAATAACCCACTTTGTTGTTGTTCAGTAAAGGTGTTCTATAATATTCTGCTGCAAGAAACACACTCAATGGACTTTTCTCTGAGAAGCAAGGCTTCTGTTTTGGGAAACAAAAAAGTGTTGTTTTAGGGCAGAGATGTGTAGTTATGAAACTTACCAGAAAAAAGCATATTTGACTTCCTTTGAAACAAAGTAATAGAAAAATGAAGACCCAAAATGTTATGAATACTTCACATTAATAAAGTTAATAATAAAATAGTAGTTGATAAATGAATATGAGAAGGTAAGAATAGAAAACAGAAAGCTCTGTCTTTCTGCTCCAATTTCCCTTTCTCTTCTCAGAGCCCACCACTTTCAACATTTTTTATTTCAAGGAAAAAAAAAAGTTTACAGCAAGGAAAGTTTACACTTTACTTAGGGAGAATTGGAATAGACAAAAGTGTGAACTCAAGGTGGAAAACAGGGTGCTGACTTGAAGTTAATGCCAATTCCAAACAAATCAGAAGAAGGCCTGGGCTTTGCTTTCATGAAGAGAGTTTGAAACTTTCTTACTTACCTCCCCTCTCTAGGAAGGCAGAATCTTCTTTTCCTCATGGTGTACTGGCTACATATTTTGGAGATTGAGCTGTTTTTACTTTAAATCTGATTGAATTTTCTCTCCTGGAGGGAGCTTGCTGTGACGGGCTTTTTTGGCCAACAGCTCTGTCCTGCCTTTGTTGAGGCTGACCTGTTGTGGTGATGCCAGGGACCCATTTACAGCCTTTTCCCTCGGTACACAGGGCACCCACTCTTCACCATCACGTTGTTCCGGAGAGAACAGTCCGGCCTTTGTCCTGCTGCTGAGGTCCCTGGATGGATTCAGGTTTCTGGTGAAATGGGGGCCTGTTGTTACAGTAGTTACTGTCCTCTCCTTCAGAGGTGCCTGTGGATTTCAGCCACTTTCCTTATTAAGTCGGCTCTTGAGAAAAGTCCTCAATGTGTTTGATGTCTTGACGCTCTTGTGGCTCTTTATCTGAAAATGTAGATATTTTGAAGAATTTTTTAGCCTTCTCTTAAGCAGGCTTTTTATCCACTGAATGACTCTCTTTATGTGTCCCAGCCACTAACACCCTAAAGTTCAGAGGCATACAAGTAAAAAGAGACATTGGTATGAAGAACAAAATATTTCAGGACAACAGAAGTTTTCATTATTTGTGAACTTTCATGACATTTCCCTTCTTAACATATTTCCATTTGTTTCTTAACTCAGCTGCAGACATTAATTAAGCAACAGCTGTATGCACGAGACTTTATTGGGCACAGTGTGGGATACAGGGGTCCCTGGGAGGAAGGGGATCAGAGGGGCCAAGATTTCGAATTTGGGGATCTGAACACGTGCTGGATTTAGAAAAGGCAGAGGAACCAGAGATCAAATTGCCAAATCATCAAAAAAGCAAGAGAATTCCAGAAAAACATCTACTCCTGCTTTATTGACTTTGCCAAAGCCTTTGACTGTGTGGATCACAACAAACTGTGGAAAATTCTTCAAGAGATGGGAATATCAGACCACCTGACCTGCCTCCTGAGAAATCTGTATTCAGGTCAAGAAGCAACAGTTAGAACTGGACGTGGAGCAACAGACTGGTTCCAAATCGGGAAAGGAGCACGTCAAGGCTGTATATTGTCACCCTGCTTATTTAACTTATATGCAGAGTACATCATGAGAAATGCTGGACTGGATGAAGCACAAGCTGGAATCAATGTTTCGTGGCTAGGTATGTCTTTTATCTATTGTTGTGTGATAAATTGCTCCAAGTTGAGTAGCTTAAAACAGCACATAATCTCTTTGGTCAGAAATATCGGAGCAGCTTAGCTGGGTGGCTCTAGCTTTGGAACTCTCACATCTCAAGATTTGGCTGGGTTGCAGTCATCTGAAGACTTGAATGAGGTTATAGGAGCCTCTTCCAAGACAGCTCACTCACGTGGCTGTTGGCAGATGGTCTCAGTTCCTTGCCACATTGACCTTTCCATTGGGCTGTCTGAGTGTTCTTACAAGATGGCAACCGGCTTTCCCCAGAGCCAGGGATCTGAGAGAGAACAAGGAAGAAGTTCTCATGCTTTATGATCTAGTTGTGGCAGTCACATGCTGCCATTTTTGCTATATTTGTTCACTAGAGGAGAATCACTAAGTCCAACCCACACTCAAGGGGAGAGGAATTAAGCTCCAATTTTTGAAAGGAGTACTAAAGAATTTGTGGACCAAATATATAAAGAGCACAGAGCTCCTGAAACCCTTGGAATTTTCTAAGTGACAAGAGCAAGGTGAAAGGAATGTCTTTTATTTATAAGAAGCCCCTTTCAACCGCACCTGAGCTTATTTTAATTTTTAATGTGGTGGGTTTTTTTTTTTTTAAGCCTCTAAGGATGAGGGGCTGGTTGCCAGGGGAACCAACTTTCAGCCTCATTCCTTTCAATCTCCAGTCAAGGGAGAAGGGCTAAAGGTTGTGTTAATCACCAATCGTGGCTATAGGATGAAGCCTCCATTAAAGTCCCTAAATTATGGGGTTCAGAGAGCTTCCTGATTGGTGAGCACATCCATGTGCTAGGAGGGTGGTACAGCCCAACTTCATGGGGACAGACACTCTGATGCTTGGGACCCTTCCAGTCTTTGCTCTACGTATCTCTTGATCTGGCTGTTGATCTATTTTGTTTGTAATATTATAAACTGGTAAATGTAAGTAAGTATTTCTCTGAGTTCTATGAGTCATTCTAGCAAATTATCAAACCTGAAGAGGGGGTCATGAGAACCCCAATTTATAGCCAGTCAGTCAGAAGTGCAGGTGATAACTGGGACATGCAGTTGGTATCTGAATGAGGGGGGAGTCTGTGGGAATGAGCGCTAACTCCAGGTGGACGGTGTCAGAACTGGTCAAACTGCAGGATGCCCAGCTCTTTTGGGATAAAACCCACACATCTGATCACAGAAGTATTAAAGTAGAGGAAAGCAAGTTTTCTTTCACAGCTTCTAATGCCTTCTTTGCTCCTCAATACCTGTGTGTCCTTGGGCAACTTAGTTTCTTTCAGCTTCAGTTTCTCCATCTGTATAAAGGGAACAATAATATCTCTTTGAATAGGTATTAGGAGGATTTGAGAAAACACACATAAAATATTTAGGGCAGTAAATGGTAGCTCCGATGATCAATGGAGCCTGTTTATGGTGAAGGAAGAAAGAGGCTGAGAGAGTTTTTAACAACTTGTTCCAAAATCACATAGTAAATTAGGAACTGGATTAGAAACCCACATTAGAACCTCACATGAACAAAGGCATAGAGGTCAGAAATATCACCCTGGCCTGGGCCAGAGGTGACAGGGGAAGGTTTGGGCAGAGCGGGGCAGGGCAGCACCAGCTCTTGAAAGCAGGAGACCAGCTTGAGATGGTGGAGAAGGAAGCGGCAACCCACTCCAGTATTCTCTGCTGGAGAATCCCATGGACAGCGGAGCTTGGCAGGCTACAGTCCATGGGATCTCAGGAGTCTGACACGACTTAGCAACTAAACTACTCACCACCACCAGCTTGAGATGGAAGCTACTCAGTTCTAAGGCAGGGTGGTGGTTTATGCACACTTACTCTGAGGTTGGGTTGCAAATAGATGAATGATATAATTAATACAATAGACTTTGAATCAGGGCTAGAAATACAGTCATTCAGCCACCATACTCAGTGGAGAAAGGTCTATGAAACAGCAACCAGAGGCTTTTCATCGTTCTCAATCTGTAGTCAGGGAAACAAGGAGACTAAAAAAGATATTACCAAAGAAACACTGTTTTGAAAATATCCATGAAGGAAAGAGGGGAACTAGCTATGTGTTCTGTGCCCATGTTCCCATGGCAGCACATGTCTGTATAGGACATTACACCCTGAAGCATGGGCATAATCGTGTGTGTGTGTTTGTGTGTGTGTGTCAAGGCAGGTATGGACAACCCACACCCAGCTCACATGCAGTTGCAATTGGGAGAAGGGGTTATAAGCATGTGGTCCCTTGTAGTATTCCTTGTGGGTGAGGAATCCCCAGGAGCTTTTATTTTTCTTCTAAAAACCCCCAAATGTATACTCAAACCCAAACTTCTTTTCTGAGCTCCAGACCTAAATCCGACCTGCTTAGCAGACATTTTTATTTTTCTTTGAATGTCACACAAACATCTCAAATTTCACATCCAAATCCAAAATCATGATTAAAAGCAGTTTTCTTATTAAACTGATTTATTTTTATTTTTTATTGAGGTATGGTTGATTTACAATGTTGTGTTAATTACTGGTATACAGCAAAGTGATTCAGTTATGCATATATCATTCTTTTTTAGTATTCTTTTCCATTATGGTTTATCCTAGGATACTGAATATAGTTCTCTGTACTATACAATAGGACCTTGTTGTTTATCCATTCGAGATATAAAAGCTTACATCTGCTAACCTCATCCTCCCACTCCATCCCTCCCCAAAACCCCTCCTTCTTGAAAACCACCAGTCTGTTCTCTAAGTCCATGATTCTGTTTCTGTTTCATAAATAGGTTCATTTGTATCATATTTTAAAATCCATATATAAGTGATATCATATGGAATTTGTCTTTTTTCTTTCTAACTTGCTTTACTTAGCATGGTAATCTCTAGTTACATCCATATTGCTGAAGACTGGCATTATTTCATCCTTTTTTATGGCTGAGTTTAAACTGATTTTTAATCTAATCTTCAGCATCTTAGTAAATGACACCACATCCATTCAGGTATTCAGTCTAAATGCCTGGACATCATTTATATTCCTCCTTTTACTTCACCAAGTCCTGTGTTCTCATACCCCAGATATAAGCAGCTGCTACTGCTAAGTCGCTTCAGTCGTGTCCGACTCTGTGCGACCCCAGAGACGGCAGCCCACTGGGCTCCTCCATCCCTGGGATTCTCCAGGCAAGGACACTGGAGTGGGTTGCCATTTCCTTCTCCAATACATTTAAGTGAAAAGTGAAAGTGAAGTCGCTCAGTCGTGTCTGACTCTTTGCGAGCCCATGGACTGAAGCCTACCAGGCTCCTCCGTCCATGGGATTTTCCAGGCAAGAGTACTGGAGTGGGGTGCCATTGCCTTCTCCGAGATATAAGCAGCAGTCTTCTAGTAATCTATCTCAGAAGTGACATACCAGCACTTCTGCTGTGTTCTGTTCATTAGAAGTGAGTCAGGAAACCCAGACCACATGCAGGGAAGGGGTATTCCACATTTGGGGGCCATTTCAGAGGCTGCCCACAGCACTCCACCACTGTTGGAGCAGGTTCTAACCCTGTTGTGCTGCTTCAAGCCCCACCAGGATCTTCTTTCCCCCCATCCATGAGGCCTGCTGGAAGTAGGGTGAATGCTTCTTTTGGAGTCCAGTGCTTGGCAAAGGCCTAACAACGCTCTGCTGAACTGAGTTGAATTGTCCTCTCTAAGCCCTGGTCAGAGTGTATAAACTCTGCTGATGGTTGGGACTAAACTGAGGAGCTTCTTGAGCTTGTATCTCTTATGGCAAATGAGCTGTGGAGTAGCATCTCAGAGGTCATTTGGGGTGAGTATAGGAAACAGCTGGAACCAGAGATCTTGCCTGTGAACAGACGGAAGGTGTTTTGGGTGGGGGTCGACTGTGTGTTGTCATGGAAGGAGCTGAGGACATGGAGTCAGCTGTACTCTGGAATCCAGTCTCAGTACTCACTCACTGAGGGACCTTTGGCAATTTGTTTTATCAATACATTAGCATCTGAGATTCATCACTGAAAGAAACGGTAAGATCTACCTTTACTGTTGTTGTGAGAATCAAAGGAAGCATCTGGCATGTGGAGGCCACACATTTATTTCCCTTCCCTCCCTTCTCTTCTCAATAGGAGAGTCTCAACCTTTAGAGTCTCAACAAGCTGCCTGGGAGATGCCAGCCTTACCGCACCCGCAAGAATCTGATCCAGTAGCATACAGATGGGACCGAGAAACCAGCATATTTAGATAGGGCCCTGGTGATCTGATGAGGTGACCCAAGAGCCACACCTTGAAAAACATTGTCCTGGAGGACACTGGAACTAGAGAAAAAATACAAGTCAGAGGATAAGGTCTCAGATGAATAGCAGGGGTCTTTTTCTGGCTACTTTATTATCTGGGTGTATGAGGAGAGGTTGTTAGAGCAGCCAGGCTACTTTCCAGGGATGTCAGTTTATGGTTTACAAGTGTCATGTTTATAGTAGAAGCCTGGTTTTTAAGCTCAGTCAATGCAGTCTCCTTGTGTAAGGGCATAGGAGGAAACTGAGGGCCCCAGAAGTTGTGCATTACCCAAGTCCATAGGTGTTCGTTTATTTGTGACTTGATGTGTTCACTTATTCATTCATAAAATGAATGGCCTATTACATTGAAGCTTATATAAAAGTACAGTACAGGTTCTCTGCCCTCAAAAACAGATGTTATAATATAACAACTTGAATCTCTATAAAGGATAACAGTGTAGAATGGAGGAAAGTATATACCGGGCAGTAGAAGGAACAAATTATGTAGTTGCAGGAATACGGGAGTGCGTGAGTGCTTGTGTGCTTAGTCGACTCTCTTCTTTGCGACCCATTAGACTGTAGCCTGCCAAGCTCTATGTCCATGGACTTTTCAGGCAAGAATACTGGAGTGGGTTGCATTTCCTTCTCCAGAGGATCATACCAACACAGGGATCAAACCTGAGTCTCTTGTGTCTTCTGTGTTGCAAGCAGATTCTTTACTCCCTGAGCCACCTGGGAAGTCCCGGAACACAGAAGCTATGGGTCCAAAAACAGATTTACTAGAACCCTCGGCAGTCAGGATGGGACTTGAAAAGGGGATTTGATTTGAGTAGATAGAGCGAGAGGAGGGCATTCCAGCTTTCCACCTTTAGTGAATACCTTTTTTGTGTGTATTGTTTTGTGAGTTATTGCATATCCTTTGGTCTGTTTTTATATGTGTTACTACATGTTGTTGTTATTCAAACTTTATGGTTAATTGTAATATGTTCTGTTTTGGGAAAAATCTAGGCACTGCTGTATTTCTTCTTTCTAGACAGTATTTTTTTGGTAATATCACCTGCATGTTTTCCCAAGTTAGAGTGAATTTCTAATGTTCTAAAAAAATTTTATTAGCATGTATAAAGCTTCTGACGTGACCAATTAATTAAGGAAGAATTTAAATTGCAGTATATAGTTTTCCTGTTGAAAAATATTTTAAACTGCTTCCAGGCCTGCTTAGGTGCAGGATAAGCTTGTACAGCCCCAGAGCATGTGAGGTGAGATTTTCCTCAAGAATGAGTCACACTGGTTATCCGGTCTTGGTGACCCAGAGGAATATTATCACCACAAAGCCAGGAGAGTTTTATCTCTAGAACTTTCTGCCACACAATGACAACCCTAATTAACAGGATTAAACTACAGACCGTTGCCAGGCACCAGAATGATAAAGTCAGAGTGTCTCCCAGCCTGATTTTCAAATCAGGTAAAAAGAAAGAGAGAGCCAAATTCAGCCTGTCTGTGTCCTGATGCCGCCTGACTCTGCAGGTCTCTGAAGAGCTCTGGTCAGTTACGTGGGGCTTCGTCGAGATGTTGTTAAAGAGAAAAAGGACTGACATGTGTTTATCTCCTGTTACGTGCCAAGTGTTGTACAAATATCAGTCCTTAAACCATACACCTGCTCTGTGTTTAAGTATACTCTCTCCCCTCTTTACCTCTTCTTCCAATGATCCCATGAGCAGTACATATTCTTAAATTAAAAGTTGAAGGTTAATTGCACATTGACACAGAGCAGTCACTGATCTATTTGACTCCAAGGTCCATGCCTTTCTTCATCTACTACGCTATTCAGCCCCAACACCAAGCCCAAGATGGCACAAATCAGTGTACAGATATAAACAGACATATAGGTTGTCCAGAAATATTGGGAGATATGCACTTCCTTTGAGGGAGTAATGACTGTGAGTTTTCCAGGAGAAAGAATACCCATAAAACCTTGCAATGCAGTGGTAAGTGAGCTGGAGCAGTCTTGTATTGGCTTGCTAGACTTGTTGTTTCAGTTTTCAGGAATTTTGTGAGCAAGTTGTTAAACACAGCCATTATTAGAAATATATAAACATTAAATAGATCTTATTTTAAAATGTCATTGTTACAACTCAGTGCTTCCTAATATTTTATTATATTCACTATTACCTCTGTTCTTAAGGTAGAAATATTGTATAGTGGTATCCTGCTGTGTACGCTTCTTCCCAAATGATACGCAATGATATTTGTTGATAGCTTGAAGTTGGCTATGGGAGTTATACTACACTATGGAAATCAGTAAATATTGAATCAGCCAAAAAGTTCGTTTGGGTTTGTAACATGTTATGGAAAACTTGAACAAACTTTTTGGCCAACCCAGTGTTATAAACCAGGGCATTGTTTCTCCAGAAGCCAGTTGTTTTACATTCACCAACCACTGGGCAGTAGCCATACAGGTGTTGTTATGAAATTAAAGATCCATAAGGACTAATGAATATCATCCGTTGGCTTCTCAATAGAGAGCTGGTTGGGGAGTCAGAAGAACAGAAACTCTGGAAAGTTGGTGAGCTGAGTAGTAAAGACTCCTTACATCAGAAGAGCACTTGGTCTTTCACACAATTGTAGCACAAAGATGCTTGCGTGAGCTTGATGGTGGCCCTGAAAGGGAGAACCTGTGCCCTCAAGGAAAAGCAAGCCTCGTTTCTTGTGCTTAGAGTAACAAAAGCCCTGGAGTATGTTTAATATTCTGCTTCCTGGGCCTCAGTGCTAACGGCCAAGAAGAGGCAGCCCTGGCTGGTGAGGTGTGTGGACACACACTCACAGCAGGTTGTGGAACATGGTATCTGGCTGGCTTTCTTTAGCTCACTGTGTTTGGCTCCTGATGCTGGGCACTGCCAGCCCATTGCCCCAAAGTATGTGCACTGGTTTATTCTGGGTAACTGTCACCAAAGGTCAGATTTAAACCTCCATGGAAATAAGGTATTTGGAAGTGAGTAAGTCAGAATAATTGGGAAGGGGTTCAGAACCAAAACTCACGGCCTCAAATGTAAAGTCATTCCTATACTCTAGTGCCAAGAGAAGGGACCATAAAGTAAACTTGAAAGTTTAGAGTAAATATGGTCTTGGTTGTGGTGGTGGTCTAGTCGCTAAGTCATGTCCAATTCTTGTGATCCCAGGGACTGTAGCCTGCCAGGCTCCTCTGTCCATGGGATTCTCCAGGCGAGGATACTGGAGTGGGTTGCCATTTCCTTCACCAGAGGATCTTCCCAACCCAGGAATCAAACCCTGGTTTCCTGCACTGCAGGCAGATTCTTTACCAACTGAGCTCTGAGGGAAGCCCCAAATATGGTCTTAAGGGATCCTCAAACTTGGTAGGTAGATACCCATGACAGGAACGTAGGTAAGATTTCTTTGGATATTATTTCTCTTCAATTATTTTTGTAAAAAAAAAAAAATTACAAAGTGACTCATATCACTGTAAAAATTTTGAACAATATTTGAGATTATAAAGCTGAAAGGGAGTTGCCTCTTTATCCTAGCTTTCGTGGAATAATCACAATGATATGTATCCCTCCAGAACTTTATCTACACACACACACACACACCCTGCTACCTACCTACATAATTTGAAAAAATTTAGGTAAAAAATAGGATCATACTGTCTCCATAAATATTGAATAGTTTAGCAACTTGTTCAGTTCACGGTATATCTTAGAGGATCTAACCCATGCTTTCGATGTGCATTAGATAATTCAGTCATGTCAGTGTCCCATAATGTATTTGAAGAGTTCTCTATTGAAGAACATTGAGGTTTTCTTCAATGATATGCAGTTAAAATAATATAGTTGATAAGCATCCTTCTAAGTATGTTCTTGTTTATAGTATAGTTATTTCTGTAGGATAGCCTCCAAGAAATAAAATTGTAGGGTAAAAATGTATGTGCATCTATACTTTTTATTTTGTCAAATAGCCCTTCAAAGGAGTTGTACCTGTTACATTCCCACAACCTTATAGTAAAGTATCTACCCACTCCCCTTATCCTCACCAACATTTTATATAAACAGTCTTAAATTTTGGCCCAACTCAAGTGAAAACTTGTATCTTGTTCTTATTTTACAATTATTTGACATTATTTACACATTTTAAAATATTTGTCCTTTGAATTTCCTGTTCATGTCCTTTGGCTTTTTCGTATTTATTTGAATACGAAATATTCATTTTTAAATTTTATTTTACTGATTTGTATGAGTTCTTTATATAGAACTTTTAATATTTTTATGTATTAAGGAATATATTAATATTTTGTTATATGCTACAAATATTTTCTCTCTTCCATTTATCTTTTAACTTTAGTAGAACTATATTTTTGGCCATGTTAGCATTTAACATTTTTTGTAGAAAAATCTCATCTGTTCATTCTGGGTTTGGGGGTCTTGTGTGGATATTTTTTTAAAAGGCTGATAAGGGGAAGGTTTGAAAGTCTGACTAAATGAATGTCAGAAAGTAATAGCCAGGATTTACTTAATACTTCACTAGATAAACCTTAAAAAATGTTTTCCCAGTAAGATTAAGAAATGTTTTTCACGGCTCAGGGAAAAAAAGCTACACTGAGCCTTCTGTGCATGGGAGTAGAGTGAGAGAGGAAACAGGACCCGGAAAGGTGTCCTGCTGTATGCATTTCATCTTTGGAGCCAAAATTAAGCACTGGCATGTTCTGTCTTTATTTGCCACATTAAAAGAAGAGAAAGAGATTTCTCTTCTGTCAAGTGCTCTGTATTTGAAACGTGACCACTCTTTTCAAGGCCAGGCCAATCCCAATTTTCTCTTTCTGACACAGAGTTTAGAATAATATATATGACATCCTTATAAAGGGACCAAAATAGGAACTGGTCGATGTTCCAGTTCAGTCCAGTTGCTCAGTCTGACTCATTGCTTGCCCATGAACTGCAGCACACCAGGCTTCCTTGTCCATCACCAACTCCCAGAGCTTGCTCAAACTCATGACCATTGAGTTAGTGATGCCATCCAGCCATCTCATCCTCTGTTGTCCCCTTCTTCTCCTGCCTTCAATCTTTCCCAGCATCAGGGTCTTTTCTAATGAGTCAGTTCTTCACATCAGGTGGCCAAAGTATTGGAGCTCCAGTATCAGTCCTTCCAATGAATATTTAGGACAGATTTCCTTTAGGATTGACTGATTTGTTCTCCTTGCAGTCCAAAGGACTCTCAAGAGTATTCTCCAACATCACAGTTCAAAAGCATCAATTCTTTCAGTTCAGTCGCTCAGTTGTGTCCGCCTCTTTGCGACCCCATGAACCGCAGCATGCCAGGCCTCCCTGTCCATCGCCAACTGCCAGAGTCTACCCAAACCCATGTCCCTTGAGTTGGTGATGCCATCCAACCATCTCATCCTCTGTCGTCCCCTTCTCCTCCTGACTTCAATCTTTCCCAGCATTAGGGTCTTTTCAAATGAGTCAGCTCTTCACATCAGGTGGCCAAAGTATTGGAGTTTCAGCTTCAACATCAGCCCTTCCAATGAACACCTAGGACTGATCTCCTTTAGGATGGACTGGTTGGATCTCCTTGCAGTCCAAGGGACTCTCAAGAGTCTTCTCCAACACCACAGTTCAAAAGCATCAATTCTTCGGCACTCAGCTTTCTTCACAGTCCAACTCTCACATCCATACATGACTGCTGGAAAAACCATACCCTTGACTAGCCAGACCTTTGTTGACTAAGTAATGTCTCTGCTTTTTAATATGCTATCTAGGTTGGTCATAATTTTCCTTTCAAGGAGTAAGCGTCTTTTAATTTCATGGCTGCAGTCACCATCTGCAGTGATTTTGGAGACCCCAAAAAATAAAGTCAGCCACTGTTTCCCCATGTATTTGCTGTGAAGTTATGGGACCAGATGCCATGATCTTAGTTTTCTAAATGTTGAGCTTTAAGCCAACTTTTTCACTCTCCTCTTTCACTTTCATCAAGAGGCTCTTTAGTTCGTCTTCACTTTCTGCCATAAGAGTGGTGTCATCTGCATATCTGAGGTTATTGATATTTCTCCCGGCAATCTTGATTCTAGCTTGTGCTTCCTCCAGCCAGGCGTTTCTCATGATGTACTCTGCATATACGTTAAATAAGCAGGGTGACAATATACAGCCTTGATGTACTCCTTTTCCTATTTGGAACCAGTCTGTTGTTCCATGTCCAGTTCTAACTGTTGCTTCCTGACATGCATACAGCTTTCTCAAGAAGCAAGTCAGGTGGTCTGGTATTCCCATCTCTTTCAGAATTTTCCACAGTTTATTGTGATCCACACAAAGGCTTTGGCATAGTCAATAAAGCAGAAGTAGGTGTTTTTCTGGAACTCTCTTGTTTTTTTGATGATCCAGTGGATATTGGCAATTTGATCTCCGGTTCCTCTGCCTTTTCTAAATCCAGCTTGAACATGTGGAAGTTCACGGTTCACATATTGCTGAAGCCTGGCTTGGAGAATTTTGAGCATTACTTTACTAGAGTGTGAGATGAGTCCAGTTGTATGGTAGTTTGAAGGTTCTTTGGCATTGCCTTTCTTTGGGATTGGAATGAAAACTGACCTTTTCCAGTCCTGTGGCCACTGCTGAGCTTTCCATATTTGCTGACGTATTGAGTGTAGCACTTTCACAGCATCATCTTTTAGGATTTGAAATAGCTTAGCTGGAATTCCGTCACCTCCACTAGCTTTGTTCGTAGTGGTGCATCCTAAGGTCCACTTGACTTCACATTCCAGGATGTCTAGCTCTAGGTTAGTGATCACACCATCGTGATTATCTGGGTCATGAAGATCTCTTTTGTATTGTTCTTCTGTGTATTCTTGCCATCTCTTCTTAATCTCTTCTGCTTCTGTTAGGTCCATACCATTTCTGTCCTTTATTGAGCCCATTTTTGCATGAAATGTTCCCTTGGTATCTGTAATTTTCTTGAAGAGATCTCTAGTCTTTCCCATTCTATTGTTTTCCTCTATTTCTTTGCATTGATCGCTGAGGAAGGCTTTCTTATCTCTCCTTGCTATTCTTTGGAACTCTGCATTCAAATAGGTATATATTTCCTTTTCTCCTTTGCCTTTCACTTCTCTTCTTTTCACAGCTATTTGTAAGGCCTCCTGAGACAGCCATTTTGCTTTTTTGCATTTCTTTTTCTTGGGGAGGGTCTTGATTCCTGTCTCCTGTACAATGTCATGAACCTCTGTCCATAGTTCATCAGGCACTCTGTCTGTCAGATCTAGTCCCTTAAATCTATTTCTTACTTCCACTGTATAGTCATAAGGGATTTGATTTAGGTCATACCTGAATGATCTAGTGGTTTTCCCTATTTCTTCAATCTAATTCTAAACTTGGCAATAAGGAGTTCATGATCTGAGCCACAGTCAGCTCCTGGTCTTGTTTTTATTGACTGTATAGAGCTTCTCCATCTTTGGCTGCAAAGAATATAATGTATCTGATTTTTGTGTCAACCATCTGGTGATGTCCATGTGTAGAGTCTTCTCTTGTGTTGTTGGAAGAGGGTGTTTGCTATGACCAGTGTGCTCTCTAGGCAGAACTCTATTAGCCTTTGCCCTGCTTCATTCTGTACTCCAAGGCCAAATTTACCTGTTACTCCTGGTGTTTCTTGACTTCCTACTTTTGCACTCCAGTCCCCTATAATGAAAAGGACATCTTTTTTGGGTGTTAGTTCTAGAAGATCTTGTAGGTCTTCACATAAATGTTCAACTTCAGCTTCTTGAGCATTACTCATCGGGGCATAGACTTGGATTACCGTGATATTGAATGGTTTGCCTGGGAAACAGACAGAGATCATTCTGTCATTTTTGAGATTGCATCCAAGTACTGCATTTCGGACTCTTCTGTTGACTATGATGGCTACTCCATTTCTTCTAAGGGATTCCTGCCCACAGTAGTAGATATAATGGTCATCTGAGTTAAATTCACCCATTCCCGTCTATCTTAGTTCTCTGATTCCTAGAATGTCAGTGTTCACTCTTGCCATCTCCTGTTTGACCACTTCCAATTTGCCTTGATTCATGGACCTAACATTCCAGGTTCCTATGCAATATTGCTCTTTACATCATCGAACCTTACTTCTATCACCAGTCTCATCCACATCTGGGTGTTGGTTTTGCTTTGGCTGCATCCCATCATTCTTTCTGAAGTTACTTCTCCACTGATCTCCAGTAGCATATTGGGGACCTACCTATCTGGGGAGTTCATCTTTCAGTGTCCTATCTTTTTGCCTTTTCATACTGTTCATGAGGTTCTTGAGGCAAGAATACTGAAGTGGTTTGCCATTCCCTTCTCCAGTGGACCACATTCTGTCAGACCTCTCCAGCATGACCCGTCCGGCTTGGGTGGCCCCACACGGCATGGCTTAGTTTCATTGAGTTAGACAAGGCTGTGGTCCGTGTGATCAGATTGGCTAGTTTTCTGTGATTGTAGTTTCAGTCTGTCTGCCTTCTGATGCCCTCTCTCAGCACCTACCGTCTTATTTGGATTTCTCTTACCTTGGACATGGGTTATCTCTTCATGGCTGCTCGAGCAAAACGCAGCCAGTGCTCCTTGGACGTGGGATAGCTCCTCTCGGCCACTCCTGTGCCATCGTAGCTGCTGCTCCATCAGTTCTTTGGCACTCAGCTTTCTTTATGGTGCAACTCTCACATCCATACGTGATTACTGGAAAAACCATAGCCTTGACTAGATGGACGTTTGTTGGCAAAGTAATGTCTCTGCTTTTTAATATGCTATCTAGGTTGGTCATAACTTTTCTTCCAAGGAGCAAGTGTCTTTTAATTTCATGGCTGCAGTCACCATCTGCAGTGATTTTGGAGACCCAAAAAAATAAAGTCTCTCACTGTTTCCATTGTTTCCCCATCTATTTGCTATGAAGTGATGGGACTGGATGCCATGATCTTCGTTTTCTGAATGTTGAGTTTTAAGCCAGCTTTTTCACTCTCCTCTTTCACTTTCATCAAGAGGCTCTTTAGTTCTTCTTTGCTTTCTGCCATAAGCGTAGTGTCATCTGCATATCTGAGGTTATTGATATTTCTCCTGGCAATCTTGATTCCAGCTTGTGCTTCATCCAGTCCAGCATTTCTCATGATGTACTCTGAGTATAAGTTAAATAAATGGGGTGACAGTATACAGCTTTGACGTATTCCTTTCCCGATTTGGAACCAGTCTGTTGTTCCATGTCCAGTTCTAACTGTTGCTTCTTGACCTGCATACACATTTCTCAAGAGGAAGGTCATGTGGTCTGGTATTCCCATCTCTTGAAGAATTTTCCACAGTTTGTCGTGATCCACACAGTCAAAGACTTTGGCAAATTCAGTAAAGCAGAAGTAGATGTTTTTCTGGAATTCTCTTGCTTTTTCTATGATCCAGTGGATGTTGGTGGGGAAGAAAATGGCAACCCACTCCAGTATTCTTGCCTGGAGAGTCCCAGGGACAGAGGAGCCTGGTGGGCTGCCGTCTGTGGGGTCGCACGGAGTCGGACACGACTGAAGTGACTTAGCAGCAGCAGCAGCAGTGGATGTTGGCAGTTGATCTCTGGTTTCCCTTCCTTTTCTAAACCAGCTTGAGAATCCGTAAGTTTTTGGTTCATGTACTGTTGAAGCCTGGCTTGGAGAATTTGGAGCATTACTTTGCTAGCGTGTGAGATGAGTGCAATTGTGTGGTAGTTTGAGCATTCTTTGGCATTACCTTTCTTTGGGACTGGAATGAAAACTGACCTTTTCCAGTCCTGTGGCCACTGCTGAGTTTTGCAAATTTTCTGGCATATTGAGTGCAGCACTTTCACAGCGTCATCTTTTAAGTTTGGAAATAATTCAGCTGGAATTCCAGCACCTCCACAAGCTTTGTTTGTAGTGATGCTTCCTAAGGCCCAGTTGACCTTGCATTCCAAGTTGTCTGATTCTAGGTGAGTGATCACACCATTGTGGTTATCTGGGTCATGAAGATCTTTTTTGTCTAGTTCTTCTGTGTATTCTTGCCACCTCTTCTTAATATCTTCTGCTTCTGGTTGATGTTTAAGTTCTTTAGATGGAAATAAACAATGTTGTTATTTTGAAAGGAAATAGTCAGTCTCTGAGAAACTTAGGGCATATATATTGGTTCTCTAAGCATTATTTTACCTTTACTTAAAATATTAAAATCCTTATGCTCCTTTTGCTCTGGGATAGTTTTTCTTTTTACTTGAAATCATGACCAAATGAGAACGTACCAGCAGTTATTAAATATCATTTCTCAAGTGGGTAACTCAAATCTAATTACTCAAAATGCCTTCTTTTAAATAGGGCTCCCAGTAGATGGGTATATAATTGCTGGAAATATCTCATAATAGAATGAGAAAAAAGAAAAGACATTTATTTTCAACATTTTAGGATTGTATCTGTAAGAATTATAGTGTAGAGCAAGAAATGCTTAGTTTAGACAAGACTGTAAAACTAGTTACTATGGAGAGTATAGAGAATATGAAAAAGAAAAGAACACTGCAGGAGGCATGTTGTGTAGTAAAATACAAGTTAAGATAATTGGAGAGGAAGCAAAAAAAACTATACTTCTGTATGCCATTGCCTAGGCAATGAGCAGTAAAGAAAGTGAACTTGCTGTCTTGCACCCAGAATAAAGTAGGACCTCATGGGTATTCCTGAGACTTGATGTGGAAATTCAGTGACAGGAATGGAAGGATAAGCATTGCCCAAGTGAAGTAGACTATTAGGAAGATAAATATGAATAGAAATTAAAAAATCGAGGACGGCACCATGCTGATGAATGTCTGGGTACAGACAAGGGGAGGGAGTGTCAGATGCAGCCCAGAGGTAGGCAGCACCCACCCAATTTATTGGGCAGCTTCAACTGTTTGATTATTTTGCTAAGTCTCCTTAGTCCATAGACATAGGTGTAGGTCACAGATGCCATACGAAGGAGTTCTGTCTTCATTTGGTGAAGAGCTGCCTAAGTTTCTGAGGAGAAGGTGGCTTGTTGGGGTGCTGTATTTAAGAAGACAGAGTGGGGATTATTCTCTGAATTGGGGCAGCAGCAGTGGAAATCCTAGAAGCACTGATAGAGTACCTATTATATGCCAGGCAGGCTACACAGTAGGCCCTGCAGATGCAGCGTATAGAGACAAATACCAAGTATGAGCTACAAAGTGACACCCAAACTGGAAAACAATGGAATGTACAGGAAGGAACAGTTCGTTCTGCTGGGAATTGGAGAAGGGGGAGCCTTCAGAGAGGGTGATAGCTGAGCTAGGTCTTGGAGGAATCAAAAACATGTTACAGACGTGGGGGAGGTGTGAAGGCGTGGGCAGTCCAGGCCGAGGGAACAGTGTGAATAAAGGCACAGAAGCTTGAACATTCCTGGCATATTCTGGAAAAAGCGAGTAGCTCCAGGTCTGAGTGCAGGGCACTGGGCTGGGGGATGGGTGGATGGGGAAAGGCTACCTGGCTGTGAAGATCCTGTAAGTTCTTCTGGCAGCAATGGGGAGCTTTTAGAGGGTTTTCAGCAAGCCTGAGGCTGATCAGAATCTGCGAAGACCAAATCTGGCCATAGTGCGGAGTATGTGCAGGGTGTGAGAAGCTAAAGACAGGCAGGTCAGTTAGGAGACCATTGTCTTTAGATGAGTGTGCAGTAGATCCTGAGCTAGGAAAGGAAGAGACAATGGAAAAAGAAGACAGGAAACATGAAATAGAACTTGGCGACTAACTGGAGGTGGAACATGAAAGTTTCTGACCTACTGGGTAACCGATTTTGCCGTTCATCTAAAGGCAGAAATGAGGGAAGGGGAGCATAGAAGGCAGGGACGAGTCTGAGCTGGGACATAGTGAGTGTTCCAGTTATCTATGGCAGTACAGTGAATGACTCCAAACATGGTGACACAGGATAACGATCACTTTAATATATAGCTATATGTGGCTCATCTGCTCCTGATCTGAGGCCTCTGCTGGAGACTGGGGATGACTCAGATGATTGGGACAGGAAGAGCTGGAGGGGCAGGAGCCACTTCCAAGATGAGCTTTCTCCTGCTGTTTCTGGCACCTTAGTGGAGGAGACTGGAAGGCTGGCCTCAGCCCAGGCTGGTACAATGCCTGCATGTGCCCTTCACATGGCAGCCTGGGGAAGTGACTTCTCACGTGGTGGCTCACTGTGTCAGTGGACAGTGGTCTTTAATGACCTAGCCTTGGAAGTTTGATGTCATCACTTCTATCTTGGTTTGTTGGTCTAAGCAGTCACATGCCCACTCAAATTCAACGTGAGGGGCCACGGTCACCTCTGGATAGGGACAGTGTCAAAAAGTTGCAGGCTGCTTTGAAACCAGCTCAATAAATTTGAGAGAATAAAAAACAAAAGGACAAATGTGAGACACTAATGGACTCGACATATCTCAGCAGCTGGTGGAATGTTAGGTTAAGCAGGAAGGAAGCCTCAAAGCTGAATATGCACGTCAAAATTTCCCACATTATAACATTATTGCTAGAATCAGAGGGCATACTTGGAATCAGACCACCCAGGTTTGAATACCAGCTCCATTGCATGTTAGCCATGTGATCAGAGGCAAGCTATGTAATATCCCTGTGCCCCATTTTCCTTATGTTATCCCATTTTAATGGGTGTAATAATAGTAACTTACTTCAAAGGGTTGGTGAGGATTCCAGTAAGACCTGTGAAGTTCATGGACTAGCATCAGGCACATAGTACCTTCAATGCATGTTAGCAGTTACTGTTTATAAAGCATTCCACATGCATCATCTCACTTATTCCTTACCAGGACCATCTGATGTATCTATTCACCTTATCATTGTTTAACAGCTGAAGGTGGGAGAGGTTAGGTGACCTTTGCAAGGTCACACAGCTGGCAAGTGACTGAGCGGTAACTCGGAAACCTGCTTTCCTGCTTGCCTGGAGTTGGCTGTTGCCAGACGGCCAGCGCAGCTGCTCCCCAGGCAGGAGCCTCAGGCCCACTCCTGCACCCACCCAAACTGTGGGATTCGCTTCCTGGCAAAGCCATTGTGTTTCTGGCATTGATGTCGTCCTCCTGGGAGATGCCGTCGTGGCTGCCTAGGCTCTCGCCCACTGCCGGCATGTCTGATATTTACCAGAGGCGAGACATGGACAACTGTGACAGCAGGTGTGACTCCTGCTGCTTGAAGACTGCTTGAAGTCTCCAGACTGTTGCATTTGCTCTGGAGTCGGAGTGGGGTGGGGTCAAGCCAACAGGAACTGGGGACTAGATGCTTCAGTGTGCCCTCTGCTCCCTCGGAACCCAGCACCAGAGCAGATGCCAGGCCCAGATGTTCCTGCCGCCTTTCTGGGCACAGATGGCTGTGGAGGTTGGGGGCTCCTAAATAAGATGGGCCTGCCTTTCCCTGAAAAACCCAACACAACCCAGCACCCTGGGGAAGGCTGGCAGCCTCCAGTGGCAGTCCCAGCTGGGTGGTCCCTCTCATGCCCTGGAGGGTCTGGCCTAGCTCAGGCCTTTTCTTAATCTCAACTGGCCCCATCTTGCTATTTGGGGGGCTCAAAATCAAACAAGGAAATACTAAGAACAGTGGTGGGTTTTCTCTTTCTCCTTGAACAGCCTAAAACATCTGTGAGAAAATGAATCTTAGCCCATCAGAGACCCTGAAACTGTGGGGAAAGAAATAACAATGTCCGCTGCTTCCTGTTAAAGGTCGCCCTCCAGGCCCTGAGGAATTTTTCCTGAATTACAAAGGAGAAGCAGATCAAATGCCTGTCATAACACTCTTCAGAAAACAAGGAGCAACCAGAAGTTTCCATTCATCTAAGGAATCTTTGAAAATCCTGCCTTGGGTGGAGTGACATTTGGTAACAATAAAAACAGTCCCCTTGGCAGGGGCCCAGGGCACAGCCAGAGGTGACCAGTGGCCTGTGCCTCCAGGGGTGGGGCCTCACCTCTTCAGGCTTCCAGGAAGTTCCCAAGAACGTCAGGAACCCTGTCTGCTCTTGCTGGGTCCCAGCCCGCCCTCCACCCAGGCTTCCTGTCCACCCCCATCACAGGAGAAGGCCCCTTTAAACCAGCGCTTTCCTCTTCTAAAGGCCAGTGAGGCTTCTTCACCTCTCCTCAGTGTAAGCAGACTGGAAGGAATCACCAAAAGCTCCTCACATATTCATATTTTCAACAAGTTATTTGGGTTCCAGCCCACTTCAGATACTGAGGGGTGGAATCCTGGATGGCAAAACTAAAAAAGTTACCATGTCAGCGGGGCAGCAACTGGTCTGAGTGAATACGCTTGCTACTCTTCTCTGTATGGTGGTGGTGGTGTTGTTGTTTTTCAACAAAGCTCTAAAATAACAACTAACATTTCAAAATCAAATATGTGCTTTTAAATGAATGTGCAAAGTAATTTTTATAATTAACATCTCATGATTCCTACAATGTTCTTGTAGAGGTAATAGGAGATTTTATTTCCTTTCCCTCCTTCTCTCTGAAAAATGTAATTTTGATGTCTTTTTATAGCTGGCAGCACAGAAATACAACATAAGACTGAAGTAGCATAGAATTACCAGGTGTTTTTGTACTGTTGAATTTACTGGTAGTGATGTTAGGAGCAAAATGAGGAAAGAAACTTCCCACTTGACCATCCTGCAGTGGGACACCTCTCCTTTCCATCACTGAATTCTTTTGAGTCTAGCAACTTCGGTGTGACTGGTATGATGAGAAATGTCAGCATGACAGTGATGTAAAACACTCTGTGGCCTAGGAAGGAATGTATTTCATACACACACACACACACACACACACACACACACATATATATGAAAATATGCATTCAGAAGTATTCTTTTTCTCTCTTCAAAACAATGCTCCATTGTAACCATGGAATTGTCCTAGTTATTTAAACAATTTTTATTTGCCCATTAAAATTTTCATAAAATCATGATTTCGAAGATGTGATAATGAACCTCACATGTCTGTCGCTTGACAGATTTTAAAGCACTTTCCAATCAATTTTTAGTGGAGGTGATGGAATTCCAGTTGAGCTATTTCAAATCCTAAAAGATGATGCTGTTAGAGTGCTGCACTCAATATGCAGGCAAATTTGGAAAACTCAGCAGTGGCCACAGGACCTATGAGAGTGGAGAAGTATCAGTAACCTCAGATATGCAGATGACACCACCCTTATGGCAGAAAGTGAAGAAGAACTAAAGAGCCTTTTGATAAAATGAAAGAGGAGAGTGAAAAAGCTGGCTTAAAACTCAACATTCAGAAAACGAAGATCATGGCATCTTGTCCCATCACTTCATGACATATAGATGGGGAAACAGTGGAAACAATGGCAGACTTTATTTTTTTTGGTCTCCAAAATCACTGCAGATGGTTGACTGCAGCCATGAAATTAAAAGATGCTTACTCCTTGGAAGAAAAGTTACAACCAACCTAGACAGCATGTTAAAAAGCAGAGACATTACTTTGTCAACAAAGGTCTTGTCTAGTCAAGGCTATGGTTTTTTCAATGGTCATGTATGGATGTGAGAGTTGGACTATGAAGAAAGCTGAGTGCCAAATAATTGATGCTTTTGAACTGTGGTGTTGGAGAAGACACTTGAGAGTCCCTTGAACAGCAAGAAGATCCAACCAGTCCATCCTAAAGGAGATCAGTCCTGAGTGTTCATTGGAAGGACTGATGCTGAAGCTGAAGCTCCAATACTTTGGCCACCTGATGTGAAGAGCTGACTCATTTGAAAAGACCCTGATTCTGGGAAAGATTGAAGGTGGGAGGAGAAGGGGACGACAGAGAATGAGATGGTTGGATGGCATCACTGACTCAGTGGACATGAATTTGAGTAAACTCTGGGAGTCGGTGACAGACAGGGAGGCCTGACATGCTGCAGTCCGTGGGATTGCAAAGAGTCGGACACGACTGAGCAACTGAACTGAACTGAAGGGGTATGAAGTGTTTTTTTCATTATGCTTTTGATTTGCATTTCCCTAATTATTCAAGATGTTAAGAATCTTTTCATGTGTTTACCGGTCATGTATATAGCTTTCTTAGAGACATGCATATTTAGATCCTTTGCTCATTTTTTAAATGGACCGTTTTTAAGTGTTGAGTTTGCAAGTTGTTTATATGTTTTGGATAAAAGTCTCTCAAATGATTTGCAACTATTTTCTACAGTGAGTTGACTTTTTACTTTCTTGATGGTGTTCTCTGAAGCACAAAAGTTTTAAATTTTGATTAAATCTGACTTGTCTTTTTTTTTTTTGTTCCTTGTGTTTTGGTGTCATCTGTAAGAAACCATTGACTAATCCAAGATGATAAAGATTTATACCTATGTTTTATTTTTTAAGAGTTTTATAGTTTTCACTGTTACATTTAGGTCAGTGATACATTTTGAGTTGATTTTTGTTAGATATAGAAAGAAAGGGGTTCACCTTTATTCTTTTGTATGTGGTTATACAGTTATATCAATAACCTCAGATATGCATTTGACACCACACTTATGGCAAAAAGTGAAGAAGAACTAAAGAGCCTCTTGATGCAAGTGAAAGAGGAGAGTGAAAAAGCTGGCTTAAAACTCAACATTCAGAAAACTAAGATCATGGCCTCTGGTCCCATCACTTCATGGCAAACAGATGGGGAAACAGTGGAAACAGTGACAGACTTTATTTTGGGGGGCTCCAGAATCACTGCAGACGTTGACTGCAGCCATGAAATTAAAAAATGCTTACTCTTTGGAAGGAAAGTTATGACCAACCTAGACAGCATATTAACCCACTCCAGTGTTCTTCCCTGGAGAATCCCAGGGACAGCGGAGCCTGGTGGGCTGCCATCTATGGGGTCGCACAGAGTCGGACAAGAGTGAAGTGACTTAGCTGCAGCAGCAGCAGCAGCAGACAGCATATTAAAAAGCAGAGACATTACTTTGCCAACAAAGGTCCATCTAGTCAAAGCTAACGTTTTTCCAGTAGTCATGTATGGATGTGAGAGTTGGACTATAAAGAAAGCTGAGCAGCGAAGAATTGATGCTTTTGAACTGTGGTGTTGGAGAAGACTCTTGAAAGTCCCCTGGACAGCAAGAAGATCCAACCAGTCCATCCTAAAGGAAATCAGTCCTGAATGTTCATTGGAAGGACTGATGTTGAAGCTGAAACTCCGATACTTTGGCCACCTGGTGTGAAGAGCTGACTCATTTGAAAAGACCTTGATGCTGGGAAAGATTGCGGGTGGGAGGAGAAAGGGAGGACAGAGGATGAGATGGTTGGATGGCATCACCGACTCAATGGGTATGAATTTGAGTAAACTCTGGGAGTTGGTGATGGACAGGGAGGCCTGGCGTGCTGCAGTCCATGAAGTCGCAAAGAGTTGGACACGACTGAGTGGCTGAACTGAACTGATTCAGTTGTCTAGCACCATTTGTTGAAAAGACTATTCTTTAAATTATATTGACACCTTTCTTGAAAATCAATTGACTATAGATGTATAAGTTTATTTCTGGAATCTCAGTTCTATTCCATGAGTCTGCATGTCTATCCTTGTCCTAATCCACACCATTTTGATTTACTGTAGCTTTGTGTTAAGTTTTGAAACGAGGAAGTGTGAGTACTCCAACTTTGCTCTTCTTTTTTAAGATTGTCTTGGCTATTCTAGCCCCCTTGCATTTCCATATGAATTTTGGAATCAGCTTTGATTTCTTTAAAAACAAAACAAAACAGGCACCTGGGATTTTGAAAAGTATTGTGTTTTCTCTGTAAACCAGTCCGGGTATTTTGCATTTTAACAATATCAGTTGTTCCAGTCCTTGAACATGCACTGTCTTGCCATGTATTTAGATCCTCTAATTTCTTTCAACAATGTTTCATAATTTTCAGTTTCAAAGACTTGCAGTCTTTGAAACACTTATTTTAAGTGTTTCATTCTTTTTGAGAGTGGGATGGAAATAGAATGAGTTAAAACACCACAGAGCTCACTGTTCTCACAGAGACTGACATTTTTATTGAATGAATGTCCTTCTGGTTATAGTAAGCTTTTGGTTAATTTTCAAAGTTTTGAAGTAGTTGATTTCAACCACATTTGCCAGTGTCTCATTTCTTTCATGGAGAAATGAATTTTTCTGAAGTCTTTTCTTTGATATACCAGAAATCAGAATAATTATTTATACCACTGCCTTATTTTGGTTAACCTGCTGGTCTCTGTGGAAATTTGAGACATAGAGGCAGGTGACTCAAAAAAGAGGTATGAAGCAGAAGTTTATTGGGGCACAGGGCATCTTGGAGGCTTTATTAACAGACAGATAAATTGGGTTAAAATTCCCAGTACTAGGACCACAGAGTGGCGTAAGTAAGACGTGGTATAACTAGACATTGTTGCTCCATGAACCAGAAACGAGAGAGCCATCAGTGTCCAATAATAAGGCATGTTTCTTTGTATAGGTTCAAACCAGGAGGAATATCGTTACGTCCAAAATCCAAGAATGATAAATGTATTTTAAATGTCAACTTTAATCAATTTATAGTTATAACCTGGTGTTGAGAAGATTCTGTGATCATATGTGACAGTGCCAATCACTGTATCAATCTAGTCCAGCTAGAAAATAATGACCACTCAAATAGGGTGAATGTGGAGAACAAAGGGATTATTTAGGAGCTGTGGGCAGAGTTAAATGAAGTTAATAAGGAGCATGCTGTACCATAGCCAGAAATAGTGATGACCACTTTAAGGCCAAAAGGACCTTTGATAGGATTGATTAAAAAAATGAGAGTTTTATTGACTGATGCACAGGTCTTCTTCTTTTTTTCCATTTTTTTTTTACGACAACTAAGGTTAGTTGTAGTAAAATCAAGACTTTGTCCTTTAAAATTTCAGAATTTCTTCTTGAAAATGCTTGGGTATACTTTTAGAGCTAAGTAGATGAAATCATTACTTCTGTCAAACGTTCCAACTCTATCTAATGTAGTGAGAGGTGCTATATTACCAGGCAATTTCACTATAGACTTAATTATCTTGCTTAATCCTCACAACAGTATTGCTTTGTTTGAGGCCTCCAAGACTGATCTCACTTCTGATACTAACTGCAAGTTCTAGGGTCTCCAAGATTACCTTTTGTTGTTCAGTCATGCCTGACTCTTTGTGACCCCATGAACTGCAGCACACCAGACTTCCCTGTCTATCACCAACTCCCAGAGTTTGTTCAAACTCATGCGCATTAAGTCAGTGATGCCATCAAACCATCTCATCTTCTGTCTGCCCCTTCTCCTCCTGCTCTCAATTTTTCCCAGCATCAGAGTCTTTTCCAATGAGTTGGTTTTTCGCATCAGGTGGCCAAAGTATTGGAGCTTCAGTTTCAGCATCAGTCCTTCCAATGAATATCCAGGGTTGATTTCCTTTAGGATTGACTGGTTTGATCTCCTTGCTGTCCAAGGGACTCTTAAGAGTCTTCTCCAGCATTACAGTTCAAAAGCATCAATTCAACACTCAGCCTTCTTTATCATCCAACTCTCACATGCGTACATGAGTACTGAAAAAATCATAGCCTTGACTATATAGACCTTTGTTGGCAGGGTGATGTCTTTGGTTTTTAATATACTGTCTAGGTTTGTCATAGCTTTTCTTCTAAGGAGCAAACGTCTTTTAATTTCATGGCTGCAGTCACCATCTGCAGTGATTTTGGAGCCCGAAAATAAGGTCTGTCACTGTTTCCATCTTTTCCCCATCTATTTGCCATGAAGTGATAGGACTGGATGCCATGATCTTAATTTTTTCAATGTTGAGTTGAGTCTTAAGTCAGCCTTTTTACTCTCCTCTTTCATCTTCATCAAGAGGCTTTTTAGTTCCTCTTCACTTTGTGTCATTAGGGTGGTATCATCTGCATATCTGATGTTATTATATCTTCCAGCAATCTTGATTCCAGCTTCTGCTTCATCCAGCCTGGCATTTCACATGCTGCTGCTGCTGCTGCTGCTGCTATGTCGCTTCAGTCGTGTCTGACTCTGTGCGACCCCATAGACGGCAGCCCACCAGGCTCCCCTGCCCCTGGGATTCTCCAAGCAAGAACCCTAGAGTGGGTTGCCATTTCCTTCTCCATTCACATGATGCCCTCTCCATATAAGTTAAGTAAGCTGGGTGACAATATACAGCCTTGATGTACTCCTTTCCCAGTTTTGAACCAGTGCATTGTTCCCATGTCCAGTTCTAACTGTTGCTTGTTGACCTGCATACAAGTTTCTCAGAAGGCAGGTAAAGTGGTCTGATATTCCCATCTCTTAAGGAATTTCCCACAGTTTGTTGTGATCCACCCTTAGGTTTAATAATTTGCTAGGAGTCACAGAATTCACTAAAAGCTCTTATACTCACAGTTACAGTTTATTACAGTGAAAAGATACACATTAAAATCAGCAAAGTAAAAAGGCTCATAGGGCAGGTCCAGGAGAGATCCAAGTGTGAGCTTCCAGTTGTCTCCCCATGGAGTTGTGGATAGTACTAACTTCTCTCGGTCCTGAGTTACAGACACATGAAATATTTTCACCTGGGATTTTGTGTCCAAACCTGAGATTTGGTGTCCAGAATTTTTACTGAGCTTGGTCATACAGCCATGGTTGACTGTCTGCATGGCTGACCTTTGTCTCCAGAGCCTATAGTGGTCAAACTAAAACTGCATGGCCCAGGACCCACTCCCAAATAATCATATTGTTGCACTGACTACCTGGCATGGCCCAAGGTCCCCAGGTCAACAAAGACACACTTATCAGTCAGGATATTCCAGAGTCTTAGAAGTGACCTCATAGGAGCCAAGTGTAAAAGGTCAGTCCTCTCTTCAGGCAGAGTTAATACTTTATTACACAAGCATATAGGGTTATAGAATCCTAATTTAAAAAACAGAATGGAGGAAACCCTTAAGGCAGGCAGACATCTGATCGAGATTTTTCTTTTGTCCTTGTAGCTCAGTGACACTTCAGTGTATATAAAAATTACTATACCCAAAATTTCATGTCCTAGACATCCTAAATGATGTGAAGGACTTTCAAAGGACTTTTTACTTTACAGCTTGACTTTTAAAAATACCTTCTCACTATACCCAGCTCTCACCACAATGAAATACTGAAGCCTCTAAATACCAAAGCAGAAACAAGCATAAAGGAAACAGAAAAAACCTAAATAATGAAAGTGTTTTTTTCAGAAGAGCTTAATCTGGAAACTCAGCTTCTGTTAGAGCCACAATTAAGATTCTAGACTTAAAAACTCCATTAGGTCATAGGCTTCTTCTGTTCATTTGCTTGTGATTTTGAAACAAAGAGCTGAGAACCCTGGGCATCATTTTTGGGATATCTCCTTCTAGTGCAAAGTTGACTAAAGAATGAGGAAATGTGATTACCTAAGAGTAAAATGTTAGGCATTCTTTATCTACAGAATTTAAAAAGATAGTTTACAGAGTCATTTGAAGAAAGGTTTATAATAAAGAAGTTAATCGGGCTTCCCTGGTGGTCCAGTGTTTAGGCATCTGCCTGGCAATGCAAGGGACACCAGTTCATCCCTGGTCCAGGAAGATCCCACATGCCTCAAAGCAGTTAAGCACATGTACCACAAATACTGAGCCAGCGCTCTGGAGCCCACGAGGTGCAACTACTGAGCCCTCGAGCTGCAAGTACTGAAACATGCACCTTAGAGCCTGTGCTCCACCACAGGAGAAGCCATCACAAGGAGAAGCCTATGCCCCACAACTAGAGAGTAGCCTGTGTGCAGCAACAAAGACCCAGTGCAGCCAAAAAATTGAGTACATCTTTTTTTAAAAAAGTTTCCAAAAAAGTTAATCATCACAAGCAAGTAAAAAGTAACAGGAGGAGAAGGGGACGATAGAGGATGAGATGGCTGGATGGCATCACTGACTCAATGGGACATGAGTTTGAGCAAGCTCCAGGAGTTGGTAATGGACAGGGAAGCCTAGCGTGCTGCAGTCCATGAGGTTGCAAAGAGTCAGACATGACTGAGTGAATGAACTGAACTAAAAAGTAACCTGTTTTCTCTCTTCCTCACAAAATTCACTCTTTCAGACGTGTGCAGTCTGGTTATCTATCTTTGACTTTGTTGTACATATAATAGCACTGGGCTCTGCCTTCCTTGATGCAATACTATAGATCATCTTGATATAATTTATCAGCCAATGGCGTTCTCTCCATAAATGTTAATAAGTTAGCAATGAATTTCTGTGGTCAAAAGGGCTTTTTTCCCTTCCTTTTTTACATTTTGATTTATAGCATGCCCTTTCCTGGGTGATTCTCCCTAATGGTTACATGTAGCCTGTGTCCTAGTTTATACCATGAATTCAAATACCCAGGGAAATATCCTCTTACCAATAAGTATATTTTTTGTATAACACATTAGTAATTAACTTGGCTAATTTGCTTTTTCAAAAAACAAACCTTTGTTGCACAATAGATTAAACCAATAGTTTCCAGACATAGTGATTTCATAGACTGGGAAAATTCCCAAAGTTTTTTTGGGGGGAACTAACATTGAGTTGTCAAATATTTTCTTTTGCCAAGTAAAGACTCTACAAGGAAAAAAAGATCCCTAAAATCTAGTATCAGAATTATTTTACAAAAGAACATTTTTGTAGTTAATACATGAGTTACTCAACATGATTTACTGATTTGTCTTATTTTTCTACTTACATCCTACTTTTTATGTCCAGGTTCAAGATCATTCTTTTAGAAATAATTTCAGAGAAGGTCAGTGGGTAATACACTCCATTATGGTGAATGATTAAAACTGTGGACTCTGGGGAAGAATGCCTGTGCTTGCAGCTGAATTCTACCAAAAATTTAGAGAAGAGCTGACACCTATCCTACTCAAACTCTTCCAGAACATTGCAGAGGAAGGTAAACTTCCAAACCCATTCTATGAGGCCACCATGACCCTAATACCAAAACCAGACAAAGATGCCACAAAAAAAGAAAACTACAGGCCAATATCACTGATGAACATAGATGCAAAAATCCTTAACAAAATTCTAGCAAACAGAATCCAACAACATATTAAAAAGATCATACATCATGACCAAGTGGGCTTTATCCCACGGATGCAAGGATTCTTTAATATCCTCAAATCAGTCAATGTAATACACCACATTAACAAATTGAAAGATATAAACCATATGATTATCTCAATAGATGCAGAGAAAGCCTTTGAAAAAATTCAACATCCATTTATGATTAAAAAAAAAAAAACCCTCCAGAAAGCAGGCATAGAAGGAACATACCTCAACATAATAAAAGCCATATATGATAAACCCACAGAAAACATTATCCTCAATGGTGAAAAATTGAAAGCATTTCCCCTAAAATCAGGAACAAGACAAGAACGCTCGCTCTCACCACTACTACTCAACATAGTTTTGGAAGTTTTAGCCACAGCACTCAGAGAAGAAAAAGAAATAAAAGGAATTCAGATGGGAAAAGAAGAAGTAAAACTCTCACTGTTTGCAGATGACATGATCCTCTACATAGAAAGACTCCCCCAGAAACTTACTAGAGCTAATCAATGAATATAGTAAAGTTGTAGGATATAAAATTTACACACAGTAATCTCTTGTATTCCTGTACACTAACATTGAGAAAACAGAAAGAGAAAATAAGGAAACAATTCCATTCACCATTGCAATGAAAAGAATAAAATACTTAGGAATACCTAAAGGAGCAAAAGACCTATATATAGAAAACTAAAAAACACTGATGAAAGAAATCAAAGAGGACACAAATAGATGGAGAAATATACCATGTTCATGGATCGGAAGAATCAATATAGTGAAAATGAGTATACTACCCAAAGCAATCTATAGATTCAATGCAATCCCTATCAAGCTACCTATAGTATTTTTCAGAGAACTAGAACAAATAATTTCACAATTTGTATGGAAATATAAAAAAACTTTGAATAGCCAAAGTAATCTTGAGAAAGAAGAATGGAACTGGAGGAATCAACCTGTCTGACTTCAGACTATACTACAAAGCTACAGTCATCAAGACAATTTGGTACTGGCACAAAGACAGAAATATAGATCAATGGAACAAGATAGAAAGCCCAGAGATAAATCCACACACCTATGGACACCTTATCTTTGACAAAGGAGGCAAGAATATACAATGGAGAAAAGACAATCTCTTTAACAAGTGATGCTGGGAAAACTGGTCAACCACTTGTAAAAGAATGAAACTAGAACACTTTCTAACACCATACACAAAAATAAACTCAAAATGGATTAAAGATCTAACCATAAGACCAGAAACTATAAAACTCCTAGGGGAAAACATAGGCAAAACACTCTCTGACATAAATAACAGCAAGATCCTCTATGACCCACCTCCAAGAGTAATGGAAATAAAAGCAAAAATAAACAAATGGGACCTAATTAAACTTAAAAACTTTTGCACAACGAAGGAAACTATAAGCAAGATGTGAAGACAGCCTTCCAAGTGGGAGAAAATAATAGCAAATGAAGGAACGGACAAAGAATTAATCTCAAAAATATACAAGCAGCTCCTGCAGCTCAGTTCCAGAAAAATAAACAACCCAATCAAAAAATGGGCCAAAGAACTAAACAGACATTTCTCCAAAGAAGATATACAGATGGCTAACAAACACATGAAAAGAAGCTCAACATCACTCATTATCAGAGAAATGCAAATCAAAACCACAATGAGGTACCATCTCACACCAGTCAGAATGCTGCTGCTGCTGCTAAGTCACTTCAGTCATGTCCGACTCTGTGCGACCCCATAGACAGCAGCCCACCAGGCTCTGCCATCCCTGGGATTCTCCAGGCAAGAATACTGGAGTGCTGTCAAAAAGTCTACAAACAATAAATGCTGAAGAGGGTGCAGAGAAAAGGGAACCTCTTACACTGTTGGTGGGAATGCAAACTAGTACAGTCACTATGGAGAACAGTGTGGAGATTCCTTAAAAAACTGGGAATAGAACTGCCATATGACCCAACAATCCCACTGCTGGGCATACACACCAAGGAAATCAGAATTGAAAGAGACATGTGTACCCCAATGTTCATCATAGCACTGTTTACAACAGCCAGGACATGGAAGCAACCTAGATGTCCATTGGCAGACAAATGGATAAGAAAGCTGTGGTACATATACTCAATGGAGTATTACTTAGCCATTAAAAAGAATGCATTTGAATCAGTTCTAATGAGGTGGATGAAACTGGAGCCTGTTATACAGACTGAAGTAAGTCAGAAAGAAAAACACCAGTACAGTATACTAACACATATATATGAAATTTAGAAAGATGCTAACGATGCCCCTATATGAGAGACAGCAAGAGAGACACAGATGTAAAGATAGTCTTTTGAATTCTGTGGGAGAAGGCGAGGGTGGGATGATTTGAGAGAATAGCATTGAAACGTGTATATTATCATATGTGAAACAGATCGCCAGTCCAGGTTCGATGCATGAGACAGGGTGCTCAGGGCTGGTGCACTGGGTTGACCCTGAGGGATGGGATGGGGAGGGGGGTGGGAGGGGGAGTTCAAGATGGGGAACACATGTACACCCATGGCTGATTCATGTCAATGTATGGCAAAAACCACTACAATATTGTAAAGTAATTAGCCTCCAGTTAAATAAATTAAAAAAAAAAAAAAGAATGCCTGTGCTTGAATCCCCATTTGGCTACTCACTAGCTGTGTGACCTTGGGCAAGTTACTTAACCTCCCTGTGTATTAGTGTCATCATTTCTAATATGGTAAATATTAATAATATCTTAAAGTGTTATGGAGATTACTGAGTGAAAACATACAAAGTGCTTAGAATAGTGCCCTATAAAATTGTATTACATAACACTTGGTGTTATTATTAATCTGTATATGTTAGAAAATGTCCATGTTTTGTCTTCATTCTTGAATTACAGTTTAATTAAGCATGAAATACTATGTTGACCATTATTGCCTTCAGCATTTCAAGATACTCCACCATCTTCTTAACATCTGTTGTTGTGACTGCATAGTCTGTTGTCATTGTGATTGCCTTACCTTTATAGGCAAGAATCTCTTTTCTCTTATTTGCTTCAAAGCTTTCTTTCTTGATACTTGATGTTCTGTGGTTTCATTATTATGTGTTCATGTGTGAACTTAATTGCATTTTTCTAGCTCAAAATTATTTGCACCTATAAATTGAAGACTCACATCTTTCTTCAGTCCTAGAAAATTCTTAATCACTGTGTAAATTGGGATGCAAGTGACAAAAGCAAACCAAAAAACCCAGAAAAACTCTGAATCAGAGTAATGTATACAAGAAAGAAGTTTTTTTCTTACATAAATTAAGCCTTCTGGGTGGTGGTTGATGATGCCATGGGCTCAGGGACCCTTCTATTTTATTGTTCCACCATGCTCCGTAAGTAGATTCTCTACTCAAACCTTAGCATCTGCATTCCAGTTACTAGGAAGGGATAAGTATAAAGAAGGGCCTACCTCCTCCCTTTAAGCATATTTCTGGAAGCTGTTCTGCTGTTTTAGTTATATCTCAGAACACAGTCATATGGTCAGTCCAGATACAAGGGAAGCCAGAAAATACTGTCTTTAGTCTAGGCAACCCAATTCCCAGCTGAAAATGGGTGATTCTATGAATAAGGCAGAGGGGAAGATTGGTTACTGGAAACAAGTAGTAGTCTCCCTCATAGCCATTTTTCTGGTTGCAGATTTCTCACGTATTCCCTCTATTATGTCCTTCTGGAACTCTCCATAACATTACATTCTTACTAACATTATGTTCTCTTTGCCTCTTTCTAATATGTTTTAATTTTTTTGTGTTATATTCTGTGAGATTTATTCAGCTTTATCTTCCAATTTACTGATTTTCTTTTGAGCTATGTTTTGTCTACTAAGTTTTTTTTTAATGATACACATTTTATTGAAGTATAGTTGATTTACCATATTGTATTAAACTCAGGTGTACAGCATGGTGATTCAGTATTTTAACAGAGTATACTCCATTAAAAGTTATTACAAGATAATGGCTATAATTCCTTGTGCTACACAGTATATCCTTATTACTTACCTATTTGATACATAGGAGTTTGTATCTCTAAGTCCCATACCCCTAATTTGCCCCTCCCCATTACCTCTCTCCTTTGGTTACAGCTAGTTCTTTTTTTTTTTTTTTTTTACAACTAGTTGTGTGTAAGTCTGTTTTTGTTTTGCATATACATTCATTTATATTAGTTTTTAGATTTAAAATATAAGTAATATCATGCAGTAGTATTTATTGTTCTTTGACTTACTTCACTTAGTATAATACTCTCTGCTGCTGCTAAGTCGCTTCAGTCGTGTCCAACTCTGTGCGACCCCATAGACGGCAGCCTACCAGCCTTCGCCATCCCTGGGATTCTCCAGGCAAGAACACTGGAGTGGGTTGCCATTTCCTTCTCCAGTGTATGAAAGTGAAAAGTGAAAGTGAAGTCTCTCAGTCGTGTCCGACTCTTAGCGACCCCATGGACTGCAGCCTAATAGGCTCCTCTGTCCATGGGATTTTCCAGGCAAGAGTACTGGAGTGGGGTGCCATTGCCTTCTCCATAATACTCTCTAGGTCCATCCATATCACTGCAAAAAATGATGTATTTTTTTTCTTTAGATTTTCTATAACTTTTTCCCTGAAATATGCCTGTTACTTTTTACTGTATAGTTTTTATTCTTTATGTCTAAAATCATTTAAGTGTACTGTACTTACTTCATAGTGTCTCTGCCCTACCGTCTGTATTTCTTGGGGGAATGAATTCTCCTAACTTCTTCCCATAAAATAGACAGACAGACAGACAGACACACACACGTTAGTCACTGATATGTGACTGATAGTCATAGTGTTAGTCACTCAGTTGTGTCCAACTCTTTGCGACCCCATGGACTGTAGCCTGCCAGGCTCATCTGTCCATGGAATTCTCCAGGCAAGAGTACTGGAGTGGGGTGCCATTCCCTTCTCCAGGGGATCTTCCTGACCCAGGGATTGAACCCAGGTCTCCTGCTTTGCAGACAGATTCTCTACCATCTGAGCTGCCAGTGAAGCCCTGTGTGTGTGTATGTGTTTTCATCTCATCTTGGGCATTTCTTTCTACACTGTCTCATGTATCTAGGATTGTAAAGGGTTATTATGGAGTAGTTTTGTATTTGTCTCTGCCAGCAGCCTTCAGGTTTTCCTGGTTTGAGCCAGCTTTTCTATTGCTACCTCTGTTTCGGTTTCCTGCATTATTCATGAGTGCACATTTGGCCTACATGCCTGTGCACAGTTCAGTTTGGGAGATACGTCATGTGGGTGGTAATCATTCTGCTTTCTCCCCTAATTCTCAGGCTAATGAGAGGAGATATTCTAGAATCCTTTTCAAAGCAGCAAATCTCTTCAGGAATCCTGGCTGTGTTCTTAACCCCAACTCCGCTGCTTGGAATCTCAGCTCCCTTTTCAGCTCATATATTAAAATCCCAGCCCTTAAGTTCAACTTCTGATTCCACTTCTTCAGTTGCCTCTTTAGCCTCACTCCTTACTCAACACTTTTTAGCGTTCCCTTTATTTCTGTTATTTGAGAATTTTAATTTCTTGTTTTAGTGCTTGGTTGTATATTTCAACTTTTTAAATATATTTTATTGAGCTTTTATCTGTGTTAGGAATGATTGGTGTTTTCCATATCACCTTAGTCCATCATAGTGATAAAAAGTCTGGCAAAGAGAATTTTAAACCCCCAAAGCAATAGAAGGAAACTCTTTCAGTAAAAGTGTTGAAATTATTTGCTTTGATACTTCTTATACTGTCTTGTTTTACTCATTTGTGATGGGCCAGCATTGCCCTGTGGTTGACATTTGGGAATTAATGGACAAGAGCACTGTGATTAGATTCAGGTCCTCACTTTGTTGCTTGCTAATTGCAGACTTGGGGAAATTACTTAAATTTTCTGAGCCTATGATTAGCTGTAAATTTGACATATTATTATTTGCCTGCTTCATAGAATTTTTATAAGGATCAAATGAGATAGTAGACTAAAAAATACGTTAAAGCTTAAATCACGTAATATAAATTTATGGTAATATTAGTAGCAGCGTCAAGGATTGAAACCATTAACACATTCATTAAGAAGGTTTTAAAATATTATGTGAAGAATTATGGTTTATGTGATTTGTTATTGTTGTTTAGTTGCTGAGTTGTGTCCAACTCTCTGTGACTCCCATTAATGGAAAAAAAGTCTTGTTTCCTGGTAAAAGCTATCATTCTATGAAAATACCTAATAAGGGAACTATATGGAAACATTCAAATATTCTGGCAAAATTTAAGAGCAGTACTTACACTGACAGGCAGTTATAAGTTTAATAGACTGTGGAATTCATTGTGGAGAGAGAGACTCTTAGCAGTTAAAAACAGAGAATTGAACCTGAATGTCATCATTGTGTTTTGTTATTGTTTATTCAAACAATGGATACTGCAAGTCCAATTACTATTTTGTGCGGAAACATAAAATCTTTATATAATGCAGAAAAGATGTCCTCATACTTGAAAATATTGAAAACGACAGACGTAGCCTATGGCAGTAGTCCACTAACTGGATCCAGACTCTCTATCCCTCACTAAAGCATATTGTCTAAGGCAGAAGGCTGTAGCAATGCTCAGTGATTATCAGTCAACTGCGAGGTCTATCTCAGATATCTGTGATCTACTCATAATTAAAGTACTAAGTTTACAAACGATTTACTTAAAGAAAATTAAAGATTGACTCAAGATGGCAGACTGATCATACACCTCTATCACTGCATACTAAATCTAATGTGTGTGAGTCTCTCAGTCATGTCCAACTCTTTTGCAACCCCATGATTGGGACCCATCAGGCTCCTCCGTCATGAGATTTTCTAGGAAAGAATACTGGAGTGGGTTGCCATTCCCTTTTCCAGGGGATTTTCCCAACCCAGGGATTGAACCCAGGTCTCCTGCTCCCGCATGCAGGCAGGCTCTTTACCGTCTGAGCCACTGATTTGGGCTAAATCTCATAAAAACAGTTGAATATTGGAATTTTTTTAGTCTGCCTTGTAACGAGACACCAGCTATTCCAGAGTTCTAGCTTTATGCAAATTTCGGTTCTATCTCTCTACTTTGGAGGCCACAAGGTTCCATCTCTGTTCCAACGTGAATTAAAATTCAAGTCCAAAGCCTTTTTTAAAAAGAATAGTGTATACTTTAACAAAATTTTTTTCAAGTCCATAGCCTTTAAGACCTCTCTCCAAATCTACTAACAACCTCCATTCCTTTCCCCAACACACCAAAGCTTGTTAAAATAATGAGGTAGTCCACAAATGAACTTATTTACTGAAGAGAAACAGATTGACAGACAGAAAAAAACAAACTGAGGGTTACCAAAGGGAAAAGAGGGTTGGGTAGGGGCAAATTAGGAGTTTGGGATTGTCAGATACGAACTATTATATATAAATAGACAGGGTCCTCTGGTACGACACAGGGAAGTATATTCAATATCCTGTAATAAACCATGATGAAAAAAGAATATGTACATGTATGTATAACTGAATCACTTTGCTGTTCACCAGAAACTAACACAGCTTTATTATAAATCAGCTATACCTCAATAAAGAAATAATAAGGTAGTCTACATGTGTTGACAAGGAGAGATCTTCAAGATAGGTAAAATACATAAAATAAGCAAGTTCTCTATTTTGGAAATGAGGGTTTCTCTGTTTTGTGAGCTGGGCTATGAATTTTATTGTTCCATTTTATTCAGCATTTCAACTTATTTGTAATAAAAGGGATTCACTATTTAGTTTAATTTGCCATGTTGTAAGAAGCAGAAGTCCCCAATACACAAATATTTAATAATGGCATTTGGTTGTTTGCAGTCTATTAAAATGTCTTTAGTGAAGGAATATGGAGAAGGCAATGGCACCCCACTCCAGTACTCTTGCCTGGAAAATCCCATGGACAGAGGAGCCTGGTAGGCTGCAGTCCATGGGGTCGCTAAGAGTTGGACACGACTGAGCGACTTCACTTTCACTTTTCACTTGCATGTATTGGAGAAGGAAATGGCAACCCACTCCAGTGTTCTTGCCTGGAGAATCCCAGGGACGGCGGAGCCTGGTGGGCTGCTGTCTATGGGGTCACACAGAGTCGGACACAACTGAAGCGACTTAGCAGCAGCAGTGAAGGAATAAAGATATACCTAGAGTCTTACCAGTGCTACAGATAATAGAGTGCAACTGATAAGTTCCTGTGGGAAGCTGTGTACGTACTCTTTTAGGCATCAGAGGAATACTTTACCTACTTCCACTTGTGTGCAACACAACACAGCAATACAACAAGCTTATAATAGATACATTTTTTTGGCACAAAATGTATCAAAGAGAATAACTGGAAGAATTGACCATACCAAACTGAGCCAAAAAGGCAAAGAGTGAGTTAGTGCTAGAAATAATTTAAGTAAAATAGAAATCAGTTTAGGAAATATTTTGATATTCTAGGTACTCGTGCCTTTGAATTAAGTGGTTATGTTTGTGTATCTTGTACTTGGAGGAATGTTTTTGGTTTTCACACTCTGTGTATAAAAGGGTTCAAAACTTTAGAATAAGGAGGAAAATTCAAGTATATGGGAGAATGTTATCCTTAAATTGAAATTTTATTTATAATAATGGTGATGATGTGGTTACATTGATCACTGAGCAGTGTGCATAATCTCATGCTTAATATCCTTATGAAGTTGCTATTATCCTAATTTTATGGATGAGGAAACTGACTTCTAGAAAGGTTAAGTAATTTATCCAAGGTCACATCGCTTATATGTGCTGGAGCCAAAATTTCAACCCCAGTTTGATTCTAAAGCCATGATTAACGACTATCTAACAGGGCCTCTCCTCTAAGAGTTTTATATTTGTTAATCACATCCATTGTTGTACAAAACAAAGTTGTTATATTTATAAATATGATATAGAAATATGTCTCATGTCCTTCACTCATTGAAGACCACACTTGAATTTTTGGTGTATTTTATTATCCCTTTTTCATTTTCCCATTTTGTATAAATTGTAATTTTTGAGGTTATTGATCAAAGAAAAAACAAATGTAAGGGCCTGTATGATGATTCTGAAATTTCTCTACATTCCAAGGTTTATGTTTTTTTCTGAAGAAGGTAATTTATCCTGATTTATCTTGACTTTTTATTGGTGGACTTAAAGGATCATGCCTGGTGAGAAGAGCATTTACTACAGCTAATTGAAAGACTTTTGCAGTCTTCTCCCTTCTCTCAGGCCTTCTGGGGGAGGCATTGGCTGCCACTCTGATGTCTGTTTCTGATAAGTGAGTTTTAGTCTCTAACAACTCCTGGGAATTTTGTCGGCAGAGACTGGGTGAGATCATTTTGCTTTCCGCTGAGTTTCCTTTCTCTGTTTTTTTGGGCTGTTCTGATGAGCATGACCCTGAAGCATTCAGTAATACCTCTGTTCTCTCAGGAACTGTTGGCCTACTCCCTGGTTTTATCTCTGTCTGCACAAAAACTCCATGTCTCTGGAAAGGAAAACAAAGTTGATGTTAGCCAGGGCGCACAAGTTGCTGGAAGACGCAGCTGTGACCTGAGTTCATGTATTAGCTCAAGTCCTGGTTGAAACATGCTCTTACTTCTCTGCCTGTTCATTAGCTGTCACCTTAGTCTGAAACTGTAGACTGCAGCAGCATAATAACTATTGGTGAACCATTCAAACAAAGTATGAACAAAGGTGCACCAGGAAATGAACAGGAAAGGAAAAACAAAGTCAGAGGAGCATCTCATTATCTCTCATTCTCAATTTTTCTGTCATTTGGATTGTATGAGACTATTCATATCAAATTTACTTTCTTGCTCTTTGGGTTGCTATGGAAACAGTAGAAACTGCAGTTTAAAGACCTAAGGATTTATGATTGCATTGCAAACATCTGTTAGTTCCAACAACTAATAGTTGTTGTGAAATGTTATTATTAGCCATGGTGAAATATGAAAACAAACATCTGTAGTTGGTAAAAAAAAAATCCAGCAATTGGCTATTACATCACTGTTTCAATTTATAAACCTGATATGCATCCCCCTGCTACACACATACAAAAATTTATCAAATTGCTTTGCTTTACGTTAAGTGAATGATTTTACTAATTTGAACCAAATTCCAAATACTGTGTGATCCAAAATTATGACATCATTCTTTAGTTTTGATTATGACATGTGGTTAAGATTTTTATCCTCCTAATAACCATGTTAGCTTGTTTAAATCAACTTTGAGAAAGATGATTATGACTTGAAAAGGCTTGGAGTTCTAGCATGAATCTATCCCCTATCATAAAGTATTAAATAATTGATTCTAAATACTGTCTCACCTTTCCCAGGATGGGCTCATTGGGTGTTTTCCTGGCATCATATTGATGTATAAAAGAGATACGTTCTCTAAAGTTCCTTTGAAGTTCTGCTGATGCATCTGGAGAGACAAGTGGAACTAAGGGGGAAAAAGATTTTGTGAAGGTCAGGATACAAGTTAGATTTGTATATGGAAATAAAAGTATTTATAATATTTTGCTTTATAAAAAATGCTAATGAAACTAAATTGTTTTTTAAGTATGCAATGTTACCTAAACATGTCTAAAAAATACTACGATAGATTTATCATCTTTCTCTATGAGAAGAACCAAATCAAAACAACCAGATTAGCCCCACATGTGGATTTGCTAGTAATTTTAAAAGCTAATGATGCAATTCAGTTCAGTTTAGTCCCTCAGTTGTGTCCGACTCAGCGACCCCATGGACTGCAGCACACCAGGCTTCCCTGTCCATCACCAACTCCTGGAGCTTGCTCAAACTCATGTCTCGAGTTGGTGATGCCATACAACCATCTCATCCTCTGTTGTCCCTTCTCCTCCTGCCTTCAATCTTTCCCACCATAAGGGTCTTTTCCAGTGTGTCAGTTCATTGCATCAGGTGGCCAAAGTATTGTTGGAGTTTCAGCTTCAGCATCAATCCTTTCAATGAATATTCAGGACTGACTTCCTTTAGGATTAACTGGTTTGATCTCCTTGTAGTCCAAGGGATGCTCAAGAGTCTTCTTCAACACCACAGTTCAAAAGCCTCAATTCTTCGGTGCTCAGCTTTTTTTATAGTCCAACTCTCACATCCATACATGACTACTGGAAAAACCATAGCTTTGATGGCTTTCAAACACCTACTGTTAGATCTGCTTCTTGTACATATACCAACCAAAGTGCTAAGAAAAGCATAAGTACAATTTATTTGTCAGCTTTTTTTTTTTTTTTTTTTTACTACCAGAAAGGCTTTGAGAAATTTATGCACAAATTGCTCTCAGATAGCACTGACAGATGAACTGGAAGATTCCAGGGCTGCTGCACCTAGAGTTGAACACATAATTCTTTTCATTTTCCATTTACAGAGGCTCTCAAAATCACTTTAAAATAATCTTTTAATGTGGGTAATAGCTAGCTATGTAGGGGTTCATTGTGTTGGTCTCTCAATGTTAAAATTTTTTAATTTCTATTTATTTTTAAATTAGTTTATCTATTTTTTAACTTTACAATATTGTATTTGTTCTGCCATACATTGACATGAATCCACCATGGGTGTACATGATTTCCCCTTCCAGAACACCCCTCCCACCTCCCTCCCCATCCCATCCCTCTGGGTCATCCCAGTGCACCAGCCCTGAGCACCCTGTATCATGCATCGAACCTGGACTGGCGATTAGTTTCATATACGATAATTTACATGCTTCAATGCCATTCTCCCATATCATCCTGCCCTCGCCCTCTCCCATAATACTGTTCTATTTATCTGTGTCTCTTTTGATGTCTCGCATACAGGGTTATCTTTACCGATTAACTAAATACCATATATATGTGTTAGTATGCTGTACTGGAGAAGGCAATGGCACCCCACTCCACTACTCTTGCCTGGGAAACCCCATGGACGGAGGAGCCTGGTCGGCTGCAGCCCATGGGGTTGCGAAGAGTCAGACAGGACTAAGCGACTTCACTTTCACTTTTCACTTTCATGCACTGGAGGAGGAAATGGCAACCCACTCCAGCATTCTTGCCTGGAGAATCCCAGGGACAGAGGAGCCTGGTGGGCTGCCCTCTATGGGGTCGCACAGAGTCGGACATGACTGAAGCGACTTAGCAGCAGCATACTGTACTGGTGTTTTTCTTTCCGGCTTACTTCACTCTGTATAATAGGTTCCAGTTTCATCCACCTCATTAGAACTGATTTGAATGTATTCTTTTTAATGGCTGAGTAATGTTCCATTGTGTATATGTACCACAGCTTTCTTATCCATTCGTCTGCTAATGGGCATCTAGGCTGCTTCCATGTCCTGGCCATTATAAACAGTGCTGCGATGAACATTGGGGTACACGTGTCTCTTTCAATTCTGGTTTCCTCTGTGTGTATGCCCAGCAGTGGGATTGCTGGGTCATATGGCAGTTCTATTTCCAGTTCTCCACACTGTTCTCCATGGTGGCTGTACTAGTTTGCATTCCCACCAACAGTGTAAGAGGGTTCCCTTTTCTCCACACCCTCTCCAGCGTTTATTGCTTGTAGACTTTTGGATAGCAGCCATTCTGACGGGCGTGAAATGGTACCTCATTGTGGTTTTGATTTGCATTTCTCTGATAATGAGTGATGTTGAGCATCTTTTCATGTGTTTGTTAGCCATCTGTATATCTTCTTTGGAGAAATGTCTGTTTAGTTCTTTGGCCCAATTTTGATTGGGTCATTTATTTTTCTGGAATTGAGCTGCAGGAGTTGCTTGTATATTTTTGAGATTAATTGTTTGTCTGTTGCTTCGTTTGCTGTTATTTTCTCCCATTCTGAAGGCTCTCTTTTCACCTTGCTTATAGTTTCCTTCATTGTGCAAAAGCTTTTAAGTTTAATTAGGCCCCATTTTTTTGTTTTTGCTTTTATTGCCAATATTCTGGGAGGTGGCTCATAGAGGATCCTGCTGTGGTTTATGTCGGAGAGTGTTTTGCCTATGTTTTCCCCTAGGAGTTTTATAGTTTCTGGTATTACATTTAGATCTTTAATCCATTTTGAGTTTATTTTTGTGTATGGTGTTAGAAAGTGTTCTAGTTTCATTCTTTTACAAGTGGTTGACCAGTTTTCCCAGCATCACTTGTTAAAGAGATTGTCTTTTCTCCATTGTATATTCTTGCCTCCTTTGTCGAAGATAAGGTGCCCATAGGTGGGTGGATTTATCTCTGGGCTTTCTATTTTGTTCCATTGATCTATATTTCTATCCTTGTACCACTACCATACTGTCTTGATGACTGTGGCTTTGTAGTAGAGCCTGAAGTCAGGCAGGTTGATTCCTCCAGTTCCATTCTTCTTTCTCAAGACTGCTTTGGCTATTCGAGGTTTTTTGTATTTCCATACAAATTGTGAAATTATATTTGTTCTAGTTCTGTGAAAAATACTGTTGGTAGCTTGATAGGGATTGCATTGAATCTATAGATTGCTTTGGGTAGTATACTCATTTTCACTATATTGATTCTTCCGATCCATGAGCATGCTATATTTCTCCATCTATTTGTGTCCTCTTTGATTTCTTTCACCAGTGTTTTATAGTTTTCTACATATAGGTCTTTTGTTTCTTTAGGTAGATATATTCCTAAGTATTTTATTCTTTTCGTTGTGATGATGAATGGAATTGTTTCCTTAATTTCTCTTTCTGTTTCCTCGTTGTTAGTGTATAGGAATGCAAGGGATTTCTGTGTGTTGATTTTATATCCTGCAACTTTACTATATTCATTGATTAGCTCTAGTAAGTTTCTGGTGGAGTCTTTAGGGTTTTCTATGTAGAGGATAATGTCATCTGCAAACAGTGAGAGTTTTACTTCTTCTTTTCCAATCTGGATTCCTTTTATTTCTTTTTCTGCTCTGATTGCTGTGGCCAAAACTATGTTGAATAGTAGTGGTGAGAGTGGGAACCCTTGTCTTGTTCCTGACTTTAGGGAAAATGCTTTCAGTTTTTCACCATTTAGGATAATGTTTGCTGTGGGTTTGTCACATATAGCTTTTATTATGTTGAGGTATGTTCCTTCTATTTCTGCTTTTTGGGGGGGTTTTGTCATAAATGGATGTTGAATTTTGTCAAAGCCTTTCTCTGCATCTATTGAAATAATCATATGGTTTTTATTTTTCAATTTGTTTATGTGGTGTATTACATTGATTGATTTGCAGATATTGAAGAAACCTTGCATTCCTGGGATAAAGCCCACTTGGTCATGATGTATGATCTTTTTAATATGCTGTTGGATTCTGTTTCTTAGGATTTTGTTAAGGATTTTTGCATCCATGTTCATCAGTGATATTGGCCTGTAGTTTTCTTTTTTTGTGGCATCTTTGTCTGGTTTTGGTGTAGGGTGATGGTGGCCTCATAGAATGAGTTTGGAAGTTTACCTTCCTCTGCAATTTTCTGGAAGAGTTTGAGTAGGATAGGTGTTAGCTCTTCTCTAAATTTTTGGTAGAATTCAGCTGTGAAGCCATCTGGTCCTGGGCTTTTGTTTGCTGGAAGATTTCTGATTACAGTTTCAATTTCCGTGCTTGTGATGGGTCTGTTGAGATTTTGTATTTCTTTCTGGTTCAGTTTTGGGAAGTCGTACTTTTCTAAGAATTTCTCCATTTCTTCCAAGTTGTCCATTTTATTTGCATATAGTTGCTGATAATAATCTCTTATGATCCTTTGTATTTCTGTGCTGTGTGTTGTGATCTCTCCGTTTTCATTTCTAATTTTGTTGATTTGATTCTTCTCCCTTTGTTTCTTGATGAGTCTGGCTAATGCCTGTCAATTTTATTTATCTTCTCAAAGAAACAGCTTTTGGCTTTGTTGATTTTTGCTATGGTCTCTTTTGTTTCTTTTGCATTTATTTCTGCCCTAATTTTTAAGATTTCTTTCCTTCTGCTAACCCTGGGGTTCTTCATTTCTTCCTTTTCTAGTTGCTTTAGGTGTAGAGTTAGGTTATTTATTTGACTTTTTTCTTGTTTCTTGAAGTGAGCCTGTATTGCTATGAATCTTCCCCTTAGCACTGCTTTTACAGTGACCCATAGGTTTTGGGTTGCTGTGTTTTCATTTTCATTCGTTTCTATGCATATTTTTATTTCTTTTTTGGTTTCTTCTGTGATTCATTGGTTATTCAGCAGTGTGTTGTTCAGCCTCCATATGCTGGAATTTTTAATAGTTTTTCTCCTGTAATTGACATCTAATCTTACTGCATTGTGGTCAGAAAATATGCTTGGAATGATTTAAAGTTTTTTGAATTTACCAAGACTAGATTTATGGTCCAGGATGTGATCTATTCTGGAGAAGGTTGCGTGTGCACTTGAGAAAAAGGTGAAATTCATTGTTTTGGGGTGAAATGACCTATAGATATCAAATTATGTTTAACTGGTCTATTATATCATTTAAAGTTTGTGTTTCCTTGTTAATTTTCTGTTTAGTTGATCTGTCCATAGGTGTGAGTGGGGTATTAAAGTCTCCCACATTATTGTGTTATTGTTAATTTCCCCTTTCATACTTGTTAGCATTTGCCTTACATATTGCGGTGCTCCTATGTTGGGTGCATATATATTTATAATTTTTATATCTTCTTCTCGGATTGATCCTTTGATCATTATGTAGTGTCCATCTTTGTCTCTTTTCACTGCCTTTGTTTTAAAGTCTATTTTATCTGATATGAGTATTGCTACTCCTGCTTTCTTTTGGTCTCTATTTGCATGAAATATCTTTTTCCAGCCCTTCACTTTCAGTCTGTATGTGTCCCTTGTTTTAAGGTGGGTGTCTTGTAGACAACATATATAGGGGTCTTGTTTTTGTATCCATTCAGCCAGTCTTTGTCTTTTGGTTGGGGCATTCAACCCATTTACATTTAAGGTAATTATTGATAAGTATGATCCCGTTGCCATTTACTTTATTGTTTTGGGTTCGAGATTATACACTCTTTCTGTGTTTCCTGTCTAGAGAAGATCCTTTAGCATTTGTTGAAGAGCTGGTTTGGTGGTGCTGAATTCTCTGAGCTTTTGCTTGTCTAAGGCTTTTAATTTCTCCTTCGTATTTGAATGAGATTCTTGCAGGATACAGTAATCTGGGCTGTAGATTATTTTGTTTCATCACTTTAAGTATGTCCTGCCATTCCCTTCTGGCCTGAAGAGTTTCTGTTGAAAGATCAGCTGTTATCCTTTTATGGGAATCCCCTTGTGTGTTATTTGTTGTTTTTTCCTTGCTGCTTTTAATATTTGTTCTTTGTGTTTGATCTTTGTTAATTTGATTATTATGTGTCTTGGGGTGTTTCGCCTTGGGTTTAACCTGTTTGGGACTCTCTGGGTTTCTTGGACTTGGGTGATTATTTCCTTCCCCACTTTAGGGAAGTTCTCAACTGTTATCTCTTCAAGTATTTTCTCATGATCTTTCTTTTTGTCTTCTTCTTCTGGGACTCCTATGATTCGTATGTTGGTGCGTTTAACATTATCCCAGAGGTCTCTGAGGTTGTCCTCATTTCTTTTAACTCTTTTTTCTTTTTTCCTCTCTGTTTCATTTATTTCTATCATTCTATCTTCTACCTCACTTATCCTATCTTCTGCCTCCATTATTCTACTGTTGATTCCCTCCAGAGTGTTTTTGATCTCATTTATTGCATTATTCATTATATATTGACTCTTTTATTTCTTCTAAGTCCTTGTTAAACCTTTCTTGCATCTTCTCAATCCTTGTCTCCAGGTTGTTCATCTGTAACTCCAATTTGTTTTCCAGATTTTGGGTCATTTTCACTATCATTATTCGGAATTCTTTATCAGGTAGATTCCCTATCTCTTCCTCTTTTGTTTGATTTGGAGGGCATTTATCCTGTTCCTTTACCTGCTGGGCATTTCTCTGCCTTTTCATCTTGTTTATATTGCTGTGTTTGGAGTGGCCTTTCTGTTTTCTGGCAGTTTGTGGTTCCTCTTTATTGTGGAGGTTCCTCACTGTGGGTGGGGTTAGATGGGTGGCTTGTCAAGGTTTCCTAGTTGGGGAATCTTGTGTTGGTGTTCTGGTGGGTGGAGCTGGATTTCTTTTCTCTGGAGTGCAATGAAGTGTCCATTAATGAGTTTTGAGATGTCAGTGGGTTTGGTGTGACTTTGAGCAGCCTGTATATTGAAGCTCAGGGCTATGTTCCTGTGTTGCTGGAGAATTTGCATGGTATATCTTACTCTGGAACTTGTTGGCCCTTGGGTGGTGCTTGGTTTCAGTGTAGGTATGGAGGCATTTGATGAGCTCCTCTCATTTAATGCTTCCTGGATTCAGGAGTTCTCTGGTGTTCTCAAGATTTGGACTTAAGTCTCCTGTCTCTGGTTTTCAGTCTTATTCTTACAGTAGCCTCAGGACTTCTCCATCTACATAACACCGATGATAAAACATCTAGGTTAATGATGAAAAGTTTCTCCACAGTGAGGGACACCCGGAGAGGTTCACAGAGTCACATGGAGAAGAGAAGAGGGAGGAGGGAGATAGAGGTGACCAGGAGGAGAAGAGGGGAATCAAACGGGAAGAGAGCAAGCTAGCCAGTAATCTCTTCTCTATGTGCTCTCCACCGTCTGGATCTCTCAGAGATGTTCATGGAGTTACACAGGGAAGAGGAGAGGGAGGAAGGAGACAGAGGTGGCCAGGAGGAGAAAATGGGGAATCAAAAGGGGAGAGACAGATTCAGCCAGTAATCAGTTCTCTAAGTGTTCTCCACAGCCCGGAACACACAAAGAGATTCACAGAGTTGGGTTGAGAAGAAAAGGGGGAGTGGGGAGATGGAGGCGACCTGTGGAGGAAAAGGAGAGTTAAAAGGGAGAGAGAGCAATCAAGCCAGTGATCTTGCTCCCAAGTAAAAATGGGTATGGAAGATTGGGTTCTTGAAGATATAACGTTGATAACAAATACTAAAAAGCAAAGATTAAAAATCTAGAGTAGAGGTTAGGTTCTCAAAAATGCAATATTAAAAAAAGAGGGAAAAAAGAAAAAAGAAGAAAAAAGAAAAAAAGGAAAAACCCACCAGAGTCACAAAAATTATAATATATATATGAAGTTTGCTTTAAAAATAAGGTCTTAAAAAAATAAAAATAAATAAAAATAAAAATAGGGTCTTTTTTTTTTTGCAAGGTAATTGCAGCTTATAAAAATGAAAATTGAAGGAGTAATAGGGGACTTAAAAGTAAAAATAAAATAAGAAAATAAAATTAAATTTAAAAAAATAATAAAAAAAGTTTAAAAAATTTAAAAAATGATAATAGTAAAAATATATCTAGGGCTTTCTCTGGAGCTGTTATGGACAGTGTGGGGTCAGTTCATTTTCAGATAGTTCCTTGGTCCAGCTTGTACTTCTCAAGGTCTCTAGGCCCCTTCCTATGGAGTCGGTGCTAACTACAGGGTTTTAATCTGTTGCATCTGTCACTTCCAAAGCGGTTCCCTCTCTTTCTTTTAGCTTCTTCTGTTTGCTGGTCTCTTCAGTGTCTAATTTCCGCCCTGACACAAGAGGGGCGGTGGTGGTCACTTTATTTTTTAGTCTCACTTGTTCATTCGTGCTGTGGGGAGAGAGGAACACTGAAAACAAATCTCACTGGCACGTGCTCACAATGTTTCAGCTGCACTGGGTTTGCCCCGATACGGCGTGTGTGCTTTCCCAGTCTACACTGCTCAGGCGCTAGGTTGCATTGCTGGGAACTGTCTGAAGCGGCCCCTGGGGTTGCATGTACTTCCCAGTTTTAAGCCACTCAAGTTCAGGTTCCTGGGTACTTCACAAAGGCGCAGACTTGGCTGAGCCTGGGTTTTGTGCCCTTCCCAGGTCGGAGCAGCTCCGGTGACCAGGTTTTTGGCTAGTGCGGTCGGGGTCTGTGCCTTTTTCCCCTTCCCCAGTCCCAGCTGCTCGGTTTTCTGGGTGTACAATGGGCACAGCTTCCCAGGTGTGTCGTGCTCTCCCCTGGGGAGCTGATCTCTGGCTGTGACCCTCTCGGCAGGTGTCGACCCTCCAGAGTTCCAAGAAGTCCTGGTTAGCAACGAGATCTGTTTGCAGTTTGGTATAGGATGCCTCTCTGGGGCAGCAAATCCGCCCTTCCAGTTCTAGGGGCCCTCGCTTGCCCATCTCTGGCGGGGGATGGGCTGGTCCGCAGCTGGCTTGCTCTGCTCAGTCCTTTGTTCTGTGAATGGGCCTGGCGGTGTCTTAGGTTAAGGCTTTTCGTGGGAAAGCTATTCCAGGGTCTAGGTTGCTGTCTCAATCTAGTTCCCTCAGATTGCCCTCGGGGCATTCAGGCCCAGTCCTTACCCAAAGAAAGGCAGCCCGCCCCTCCCTGCCCTGCCCCCGCTTGCTAGTTGGGGATGCCCACGTCTGGGCTGTGCGCCCACTGGGAGTTGCTGTTAGGTATGTAAACCGCGGGTTTTAATTATTTATTTATTTTTCCTCCCAGTTATTTTGCCCTCTGCGATTCCAAGGTTCACCACAGACCTGCTGAAAAGAGTGTTTCCTGGTGTTTGGAAACTTCTCATTTTTTTGACTCCCTTCCCAGGACGGATCTCCATCCCTACCTCTTTTGTCTCTCTTTTTATCTTTTATATTTTGTCCTACCTCCTTTCGAAGACTATGGGCTGCCTTTCTGTGTGTCTCATGTCCTCTGCCAGCATTCAGAAGTTGTTTTGTGGAATTTGCTTGGCGTCTAAATGTTCTTTCGGTGAATTTGTGGGAGAGAAAGCCGTCTCCCTGTCCTATTCCTCCACCATCTTAGGACTGCCTCCAAAATTTTTTAATTTTTAAAACTCACTTTATTTCTGCTTTTAGCACACAATGTTATGTAAGGAGTCAGAGTAACACCCAGGTTAGTGACATAAAATTCTGTCAAGGAAAAAATTAAAATTTCTCCTTTTTATAGAATAGCATTGAAACATGTACATTATCATATGTGAAACAGATCGCCAGTCCAGGTTCTATGCATGAGACAGGGTGCCCAGGGCTGGTGCACTGGGATGACCCTGAGGGATGGGATGGGGAAGGGGGTGGGAGGGGGGTTCAGGATGAGGAACACATGTACACTCACAGCTGATTCATGTCAATGTATGGCAAAAACAACTATAATGTTGTAAAGTAATTAGCTTCCAATTAAAATAAATAAATTAATTTAAAAAATAAATAAAAAATTCTCCTTTTTATAGAAAAAAACATACATAAGGTAATTACATACATATCACTACCATATCTATGGAGTGACAACAAGAAACTGATAACAGTGGTTGCTGCAGGAGGAAAGAGTTAGCTGACTGGAGGATGGAGGTGGAGAAAGGTGGATTCACTTTCACTTTATCCTATTGTACCATTTGAACTTTGTACCATATGCATGTATTCACTATTAAAAAATAAAATTTAATTTTTAAAAACCATGCTTTTAAAATTAGGGAGTGTATATAAAAAGGAAAAATGTTAGTAAATTTACATTAAGTATTCACAAATTCAATTCAATAGTCAGACATTAATATAAACTAATTTTACTAGCAGGGATGAAGCACTCAAACATTTATATATTGCATGATGTGAGATGGCATTCTTTTCCAACTACCAGGAAAAAAAATGCTAATTGATAATATTTCCTTGATTTTTAATTGCAATCAGATACTCAAAACTCATTTTCTACCTAATCATTACCTTTCCTTTAGGATTTGATATCATACAAAAAATAGCAGGTGCCAAAAATTTAACAAAAATTTGTGGACAACCACTAACTTGAGAAAATTCTAACCATAACATATTTTTCTACCAATTTGGAAAAGACTGTCAGTTTTGGGGTGAATGTCACGGTACAGCTCACAGAATGTTAGTGTTTCCAGGAACATAGTCTGATAACTTTGTGAATAAAATGAAGCTCTTCTAAATTGAGGCATTAATTAGGTGGGGTCAATGGAGTATCCAAAGCATGGGCTTTGGGAAAAGATACACGTGTTTTCAAATTCCAGTCCTCCTGCATATCCCACCTGTGTCACTTTGGACAAATCACTTCTGTCTCTAAAATGAGGATAATAATACTTCCCTTTCAGAGCTGTGAGGATTAAAGACAGTGTCTATAAAGTCTCTAGGATGATGGACCAAATTAGAAAGGGATTTCCAAGTTAGGCAATGGTAGAGCTCTTTCGTATCCTTACAAAAGGGAATCCATGGAAGACAAGCATGAATCCAATGAACTATCAAAAGACTGTGAGAAAACTAAAGAGTTTAGTAAACTGGTATGAAGGGTTGGTGGCAGCTTGGGCTGGAGGATAGGGAGATCAGAAATAGACAGTGGAGAATAGGTTGAGGAGAGCTTTTCAAATCTGCTCTTGACTTTCCCCTACATTGCCTTAGGAAGACCATTGTTTGCCTGAAGGCAGCAGAAACTGGCAGCAATAGTCTAGCCATCTGTTGTCGACTTAGTAACATCATTGAAACAGCACAGAAATCCCTCCGGGGTAAGGAGCTGATGAAAATGGACGCATGTGGCCCTCTTGGGCATTTCCTCCTCCAGCATTTCCCTAGCAACTGTCAGTGCTGGTGGATTAAAAACATCAAGGGCTTTCTCTCAGTGATGTCTCTTTTCAGGAGTTTAAAGGAGAAAGGAGTGGAGCCCTGACAAGAGAACTGGTCTCAGTAGGGACAAAAAATAGAGATGGTCAAAACTGGTTTTGTGTGGCCTGACTCACAGCTGGCTCAGCCTGACCTTCATCTTCTTGCCTTAAATTCACTGGGAAGCACACAATCCCAGCCCTGGTCTTTAGCTTGCCCTCACAAGGCTTGATAATTCCCCTTGTGGAATATGACCTTAAGTTAAAGTAGAGAGACACTGTAAAAGAAAGACAACAAAATTTAAAACATATATTATGTGAAGGAGAATTATTAGAACCTATGCACCAAGAATAGAATAAGCATAACAAATATCCTCAAAGATATAGAAGGTATTAATATAAAGCAAGAATGAGGAGATAAAAAAGAATCATGTAAAATATTAGAAATGAAAAATTAATAGTTGAAATGGAAACGATGAGACAAATAACAGCATTTATGAACTAGACTATCAGACTGAGATGCTCTCCTAGAAGACAGCTGGAAAGGTTAAAAAAATTAAAATTAAAAAGGTAAGAGACATGGATGATAGAAATACCAATACTAGAATTCAGGAAATCTAGAAGACAGAAAATGAAATGTTTAAAGTAAGGATGATAAATATATCAGAATTATAGAAAATGCAGAGGCCTCAGATTGAAAGGGCTCACAGATGACTAAACAGGTAGCAGGGTGAGAAGTAAGATGGAGCAGGTGAGGCCCACGGGATGCAAATTTAAAGAGGCACCTGCAGGATGCTGGGAGCGAGCGCCTCCTTACGTTTTGCGCCCTAGATCTCTCACTTGGCTCACACTCCCCCACATCCTGCATGGTGGATAAAGAAGAAAAACTTGTCTTAGATATTTTATAGAGAAATTTAAAGTCATGTGAGACAAAGAAAAAATTTTAAATGTTTTCAAAGAGGAGAGGTAGGTTACCTACAAAAGAGTAAAAAGCAGATTTATATCAAACTTGATAACAACAACATTTGACACATGATAACATTAATATTTTTTAAATATTAAAGGGAAAAACCTTTAAGCTTGAAATTTCTGTATCCAGCCAAACTGTCATTTAATTATGAAGCCAAAATAAAAAATATTCAGAGGCAAAGAAAGCCTCAGAATATTTCCCTGTAAAACAGATCACTTCAAAAAATTTCTAGAGGAAGAACTCAAGAATAGAAATAAATCAAGAAGGGTCTATGTTTAAACCCTTATGTGCCTAAGGTTTATGTTCAACCTGAATTTAAACATCAAAGAATAAGTGAAAGTTACTATCTGCTATTATATTTAAAAATGAAAGGCTTAAGCAAAGAAATATCTTTAAATTTATAATGTTAAAACTAGAATATTAATTTAAATCATAAGTAACTATAAACTCTTTCTGTATACAAAGCCTCCCTTAAAACATAAAAAAGATCTACTGAAACATGAGCCCTTCAAAGGATTAACAACTGGCTTACTTGCACACTTGACATAACAACAGAATCCAGATGACCATGGAATAATACCTGGTGTAAAAGCTAAGTAACTGTGGATCTAGAATTCTATATCCAGCTATACTTTCATTCATTAAAGAGTGAAGGCAATTCAGTTTAGACATTTTCAGACAAAGAGAGGTGAAGAGTTGGCCATTCATAAATTCTAATAGAAAGAACTATTTAAAGACATTGAACTAATGTGTTACATTGATGGCCCCAAAGAATCAGGGTAGTATTCACATCCTTGCACAGTCCCTCTGTGAATGTGAACTGGCCTTGTGATTAATTTCAGTCAATAGGATGAGGCAGAAGCAATATCATGCCAGTTTCGGGCATAAAGTTTAAGAAAACACTACATTCTTGAGAGCCCTGAACTGCCATGGAAGAAGTCTATCTACCCTGCTAGAGAAACCACATTCAGAGACCAAATGCAGAAGGAGAGGCCCAATCATTCCAGCATCCTAGCTTAGTCCAGTCCTCAGACGACCTATCAACTAAATTAAGCCACTCAAGTGCCCACCAATAAGACCAGGTAAAGAACTGCAGCTGAGCCCAGCCTAGATTGCAGAATCATGAGCAAATAAAATAATTGTTGTTTTAAGCAACTAAATATTGGAGTGACTTGTTATGCAGATAACAGCCAGAAAGACTTCAGAAGGAAATTAATTAAATCAATTAAAATAAATCATCTTTTATATAGGACCTCCCAGAATCTTAAAAGTAGTAACTTTAAAAAATATCTTCATGGAGACTAATAAAGGGCAGGGAAGGCAATCTAGAGTATTACAGAAAGAAGTTCCTTGCCCAGACATTATTAAAAGTAGACATAACTACCATATTAATTTATGCAAATATATGAGATTTTAAAAGAAGCCCACAATAGTGAAGATCATCTAAGTGGGAAAACATCAAAGAAGATATTCAAGTTCTTAGTGGTTACTTAAGAATTCAAATTGGACCCAAAATAATTACTTAAAAGAAGCCTTGTTAGATGAGGCTTCCAAAGTATGGCAAAGTCTATGAAAAATATTTGAAATCCACTCTCTGTTTCTTGGAAACTTCTAATTAAAATAGGAATTTTCCAAACAAGTTGGTGTCTAGCCATCTAAATTTTATCAACAAAGGCAGGATTTGTTCAAGCACACAACTTGCTCTTCATATTGATGGGAACTTCGCAGTTTTTATTTTGAAAATTTTTCTTAACTTTTTGTTTGTATCTACTTAAAAAAGCATTTCTCAGTAAAATTTTTCTATTAGAAACCCATTCTTCAAAGTATTATTTATTTTCATCTTAAATAAAAGATTATTAATGTAAAAACAACAGTACAGATTTTCAAAATACAGTGAAGAAAAAGGAACTTGAATACAATTATAGCAAGAAGTCATTGTTATACCTTGATTCAAAAGAAGCAACACAAACTAAAACTTATTTTAGAAAAATATTTTTAGCACTGTATCTGAATTTTCCAGAATGTTATAATATCAAGTAATTTATAACCAGTCAAAATTTCATTTAAGTTTGAAATACCTCCCTTATAAATTAGATCAGCTTTTCCAATTTCTTAAGTTTTATTATATAAAACCAAAAGCGAACACTTACTCCTACAGTGACTCAGATATGATGGAGTATAGCCATTTGTTGAACTGACCATGGATGGCAGCCAGGAAATTGTGTGGTGGTATAAGACATAAAGGGCACTTTCATTATCAGCACAAGATGACATTACTAAAATGCCAAAAGCCAGGCGTAATTAAGTGGGCTGATGGAAAAGAATAACTATGAGATGACTTTTGTCAGTAATGCATGTTTATATACACATTTTCTGTCCATATGCATATATATAAATATATACACATGTATATATACATTACATATCTGACATATACAGACTGGTTTATATACACATTTTAAAATGTTACATAAACTAAAATCATTCTCATCTAGTACCCAAACACCATCTAAACTATGAATAAATTGCAGGTTTATATTGTGTGTTATTAGTTTAAGTTATATTATGACTTTAAAATAAATAATCTACTGAAAATATGAATTATCATTAAACTTAATAAATAATTGTTGAGTCAGGACATAGTGGTAGGACCTGGAATATAGTAATGATCTTGGCAATGAGAAATACCAATAAAGGAACAAGAGAGAGAGGAAGAGACAGAGGAAAAAGATAGTACAGTGATAGTAAAGAAATTAAAATGTCTTAAAGCCTTAGGAAAAAAAGAGAACTAAGTATGAGCAAAGATACTAACAAATTTGGAAGCTGGAAAGCCGATGGATAAGTGGCAATTGACTTGAGCAGATCCCAGAAAACTGGAAGCTAAGTGCTTGTGGAGGAGGAGGTTGGGTGAAAATCAATCTAGTTCATGCCCCAGTGTTTGGCATCAGACGGTTCTGAGGCCAGGAGCATGCAAAGTGGTGCAAGTTGAAGCTGTAACCTGAAGACTGCTTGAGGGACTCCCAGATTTTCTCTCCCCTACTCCAGGCAGAGGCTTGGAGGGTTCCTCTTTGAGAAAACTGACAGACCTATAGACAGTGATTATGGTTGTTCCTTTACGAAATGGCCAGGTCCTGCCTGTTCATCCTAGAACAAAGCATGTCTCTCTCTCTCATCTTCCACCACATCCCTTCTTGAACCAGAGAAGAAACAGCTACTCCCAGAGAAAGAATTGGGACCGACTGGTTAGCTAACAAAAAAGTCAGTCAAGGCAAAGAATCACAGTCAATGACGAAACCATGTCTAGATATTTTAAGAAGTCCATTTACCAAAATTTTATCGAAGTGCAAAGGCATTTTCTTTGAGGAAGTGTCTGTCTGGAATTTCACTTTGTATTTCTTGCACAAACCATACCCTGATACATCCTTTTCAGTTTGTTTCTTTAACACAGAATGGAAACTTAAGGAAGAAAAATGAGTACAGTGTACTTCAAGATTTAAAAAATTCACTCTCTCTCTTCTTTTATAGTTATTTTATCCACTCCTAATTAGCATTTTTAAGTTAGTGAATGACCTTTTAGCAAGTCTTTTCTAAAGCATTCAACTTTGAATGTTTTATAGAAAAAACTACTTTTTAAAAAAACTCAGATCCTTGAAAGGATATTTTAAAAATATAAATGATATCATCCTCCCCATTTAGAGCCTCCAGTTATTTCTCATTGTTTGTAGAATAAATTTCAAATTCTTTGCTGTGGTCTACATGATCCTATTTGACCTGCCAGAACTACCTACTTTATCTCCTGCTGGTCCTGATATCATGGTATGGGGATTTAGAGAAGGAGTACACAACTCAGACCAAGGAGGTAGAGAATACTCTTTAAAAGTCATGTTTATTTCAGAACCAATTTTTGCCTGTGTACTTGGTACTGAAACAAACATGACTTTCAGGAGATAAAGTAGGTAGTGTCTGATCTGTGTGTTTGTGTTAGTAGCTTGGTTGTGTCCTACTCTTTGTGACCCCATGGACTGTGGCCTGCTAGGCTCCTCTGCCCATGGAATTCTCCAGGCAAGAATACTGGAGTGGGTTGCCATTTCCTTCTCTAGGAGATCTTCCCAACCTAGGTATTGAACCTGGGTCTCCCACATTGCAGGCAGATTCTTTACAATCTGAGTCACCAGAGAAGCTTTAAAGTTTCTATGTTGTGTCTATAGAGTGATGCTAAAAGTTGAAAACTACTATATAGTATTTACAATATATTAACAATTATATGAATTTTGTTCATTTAATGACCAAATATTGTGCTAGTACTACATTTCTTTCTCATTTGATCCAATGCCCAGTGCCACTAGGGGTTAAAAAAGGTTCTAGTGTACATGTCAAATAGAATCCTCTTTGCTAGGTTAAAAATGATTTCCCCTGAGATCTTTGAAGACAGTAACTACATTGTGCTTTTCCATCAGTTTTGCTTAATTCCATATACTTATTCTTTAGGTGGTGACTTAGTTTTCTTTTAATGGAAACTTTAGAATCTTTTTATAGTTGTTGTTTTACAGTTTCATAGTGATGTGTAGGTGTGTCTCTTTTTTTTTCCCTTCATATTTTGAAGTACTCAGTGGACTCTTTCAGTGGCTCTCTTTTATTTAGGAAATTATTATTTTAAAGGCTGTGTAGAATACTGGTTATTTTTAATTTTAATATTTTCTGCATGGCATATGGGATCTTAGTTCCCCAACCAGGGATCTAACCTGTGTCTCTTGCAGTGGAAGTGCAGAATCTTAACCACTGGACTGCCAGGGAAGTCCAAGTACTGGTTATTTTTACAGGTACTAGAGTCAGAGTGAGTTCAGACACCAGTTATTTGCTATGTGGCCTTGGGAAAATTATTTTTTAAAACTCTTAAACTCTGGTTTCTTATCTGAAAAATGAGAGTATTAATAGTATTGTGCTCAGTTACTCAGTCGTGTCCAAATCTCTGTGACCCTCATGGGCTGTAGCCTACCAGGCTCCTCTGCCCACGGAATTTTCCAGGCAAGAATACTAGAGTGGGTTGCCACTTCCTACTCCAAGGGATCTTCCCAACCCAAGGATTGAACTGCAATGGCAGGTGGATTCTTTACCACTAGTGTCACCTGTACTATTAATATTATATTCCATTATGTTGCTGTGAGAATTGAATGAGTTAACATTTAGAAGGTTCATTAAGTACCTGACAGATAGTATATGCTTAATAAATGTTTAGGGCTTCCCTGGTGGCTCAGATTGCCAAGAATCTGCCTGCAATGCAGGAGACCTGGGGACACGATTGAGAGACCAACACTTTCACTTTCAATAAATGTTATGTTTGGATAATTCTCTCTCTTTTATTTTTACTCTTTTCTGGAGCTCCAGAAGAGTTGGAACTCCAAGGTTGATTTTCAATATATTTTGTTTTTATTCTCTCATATTTTCTAAGGTTTTTGTCTTTGTTTTTTTATGCTCTGTGATATTTTCTTGACTTTATGCTCCAAACTAAAAAAAATATAATTTGGCATAATTCTAATCTTTGGTTGTCCATTCACACGTTAAGAATAGGATAGGAGACCAGTTTGAAATACTGAACTAATTAGTGTGGTAGTTGACATCTGGCTGAGACACTGGACTCTAGCAGCCAATGTGGGGAGAGGGTAGAGTGCTCACGACTGGAGAAGTTATTTAAGTAACCCTCTAATGCTCCCTCCACACTTTCCATTTCGCTTTGTCTCCTGACTGAGCCGTCAGACACTTCTGTTTTTTCAGGCAGATTGGCTCTTCTTTGTTGCATCTCCTTCTATATATTCTAGATTATTGCTTTTTTGCTGTCTTTTATCCATCAACAGTCTTCCATTCCTTCTCACATGTCAGAAAGCTCTTCCTTCCATTAGTCTCACTTTTATGGATCTTTTGTGGGTTGCCTGCTTTGCTATCATGTAATAGGATTGTGGGAGGCAGGGGATTTAGATGTTTCTGCTCAGTCTACCATCTTGAATTAGAAGTGGAAACCTTATTACATTCCTAAAAGAGACACCATTGTTATAGATTATCTCATGGCTTGCCCTCCCTATTGATTACCTCTCTTGAGGTAGAAATCGTGTTAAATATGACCATTTTCTAATATCCGACCTTCAGTCTAGCTGCCTTTTGTATCCTTAACTAGACTGGCCAGTGACTGAGGCCAGAAGGCTACAACTGAGGGACTGCTGACCTCAAAGTAATCCTTCACTGCCTACTGTTGTGTTCAGAAAATTTGATATTTATCTTGTGACCTTTTGTATAGGGTGAGAAGAGAGGCGGTACTCAATAAATACATTTTTGTTTGGACTTGATCCTGCACTTCTATTTGTTGTTAAGTCGCTCAGTCATTTCTGATTCTTTGCCACCCCATGGACTGCAGCACACCAGACTCCCCTGACCTTCCCCATCTCCCAGAGTTTGCTCAAACTCATGTCCATTGAGTCGGTGATGCCATCCAACCATTTCATCCTTTGTCGTCCCCTTCTCCTGCCTTCAGTCTTTCCCAGTATCAGGGTCTTTTCCAATGAGTCGGCTCTTCGCATCAGGTGGCCAGAGTATTGGAGCTTCAGCTTCAGCATCAGTCCTTCCAATGAATATTGAGGATTGATTTCCTTTAGGATTGACTGGTTTGATCTCTTTGCTGTCCAAGTGATTCTTTGGAGATTTCTCCAACACCACAGTTCAAAAGCATGAATTCTTTGGCACTTAGCCTTCTTTATGGTCTAAATCCCACATCCATACATGACTACTGGAAAAACCATAGTTTTGACTATATAGACCGTTGCCAGCAAAGTAATGTCTCTGCTTTTTAACACGCTGTTTAGATTTGCCATAGCTTTTCTTACAAGGAGCAAGCATCTTTTAATTTTGTGGCTCCAGTAACTATCCTCAGTGATTTTAGAGCCCAAGAAAATAAAGTCTGTCACTGTTTCCATTATTTTCCCATCTATTTGCCATGAAGTGATGGGATCAGATACCATGATCTTAGTTTTTTGACTGTTGAGTTTTAAGCCAACTTTTTCACTCTCCTATTTCACTTTCATCAAGAGGCTCTTCTTCACTTCCTGCCATAAGGGTAGTGTCATCTGCATATCTGAAGTTATTGATACTTCTCCTGGCAAGCTTGAAGACTTGCTAAATGGAGAAGGAAATGGCAACCCACTCCAGTATTCTTGCTTGGGAAATCCCACGGACAGAGAAGCCTGGCAGGCTACTAATGCAGTCCACGGGGTCAAAAAAGAGAATTATTAAAAATCGTGTTCACAAATAAACCCTTAAACATACATAAACTGCAGTTTTTTATTGGAAGTATTCTAGTTAATTAATACTAATGAAGATTCACATTTGGGACAAGAGCTAACAGAAATGGTTCTTTCTTTATAGGTAATTACCTAGGCTCTTCCCAGACCATAGTAAACTGCCACTCAGCCTTGAAAATGTGAAGCACTATTATCTCTAAACATGTATTGACATTAGTGTCATTGATCAAATACAATTTACTTAAGTGAAAGAACTCAAGTGAATTTTTTTTTGGTAGTCATTTGAGGGAGGAGGGAGCCATGTTTTACTTCATTTCATCAGTAGAGTCAATTGACCTAGACATTTTTAGTTGGCTTAGAAAAATAGAAATCATTTCTCATTATAGTAAAAGTAAGTTAGTAAAAGTGGAAAAAAAAAAAGACTTGCTGAAAAACCTGACTCCTGTGGCAGAGATGAGTAGGACTGGGTTAAGAAACAGAAACAAGTTGAATAAATGTGGAAGACTTAGATATGATAATGACACTATCAGATAAAACAAATTTTAGATCTCAAAAAATATATGAATAGTGCATAGAACAGTATTTCCTAAATTATGTTTTGTGAGATACCAGTCATGTTGATGATCTTCTGAAAAGGATGAAGTTGTCTTTTACATTCAAACATAGCACATACTTCAGTCCTCTTCTTGGAAATTCATTATGCTTATACTTATAATAAGGGTTTTAAGAGTTCTGTAGTAAAAAAAAAAATACTGTTTAAGTTTATAAATGCAGTTTTTCTGTTTTTTTTTTGAGCCGTATCTATAAACATCATAAAAACTAGTGTCCCTCAGTGTGCACTTTGAGAAATACTGCTTGTTAAGTTGCCTCCTATTTTAACAGTTACAGTTTTAAAAGTTTGCTGGCAATAATGAGCAGAATGCCACTATATTTCTGACTTGGAGGCTAGTGTTATCAATGATCATGACAATTTTTATTGTGTTATATTAAACATGTTTAGAGTTAAGTTGTCCACCAGGAAGGGATGAGAAACAAACTTGTCAAGGGCTGCACTTGCTGCATATATATTTTCAACTCCTGTAGAGGACTATTTTTTCCCAGGAGGTAGAAGCACATCTAATACATCTTAATTTGATAGCAGTAACTTGAGACAATGGAGACGTGCTCACCTTACCTATTCCGTAAGAAGGCTTTTGCAACTTGCTGTATTTGACTGGAGAAACCAATGGACATGTTGGCTTCTTAAAGTCACTCCTCTGGGTGCTCTTAGTGTCATAAGGTGGTTGGAAGGGATTTTCCAGTCCTTTACCAAGTGGCCACCAGTCACCCTTCATGGGAAAGAAAATGGAAACATAAAATTGGATATTATAAGATATTTTGATGTGCTGTTTGATGTCTGTGAATGTTCAGTAATTTGATTCAACAAGTTACTGGATTTTTCTAGTACTAAAATACAGTTCTGAAATCTAGGAATAAATATATTGAATATTTTCACAAAGGCTGTATTTCTTAACAGGCATCTAAAAATGCATTATCACATAATTTTAGCTAACATACAGCTGCTAAGTTCTTAAACTACCTTCTATCAACAGATGGAGTGGTAAAAATCAACGGAATAGTTATGTTTCTATGTTTTGTACCACAGTTAAACATATATCTACACATGTATGACTATGTATTAACATATAGTAAACATGATTTAACCTAAAATTTACATTCTGTTCTTTTCCTTTCAGCAATACAAATAATGTATTATCATCTAAGATGATGGTTTTTAAAGTTTTTAGTCCATGACCCCTACCACAAAATGCATTTTATGTCATGCAAGAGTACCCACTGCATACATCCACATAAAACTAGAGGTTTCACAAAACAATGCTTATTTTTATGGCATGCAGTGCACTTGGCTATTTTTCTATTATATTACTTTTCTATTTTCATTTCATAAAGCTGGTTGCAGTCCACATGGATTTATAACTCACTAATGACTCAGTTTGAAAAATTTTGTTCTAAGCAGAAATTTCTCCAGTGTTATTGAATTTTTCATAACAAAACATGACCTAAGTATGAAGCAAGTGAAGATTCTACATTAGCACATATGACAATTTGATCTCTTAGCTGAGAAAGCAGTGAGGTGAATTGTTACTTGTCTTAGAACTGACTAAAAAATTTTTAATCTGGTTGATCAGATAAAAGAGAACCTTGGGAAAAGGGAACTGTGATACATCAGAGTTCTTGAATATTAGAGAATGAGAGTAACCTTGGGTATATTCAAACAGCTACCCGGGGCTTTAAAGGAAGATATCAGCCTTTTAAAAAATCAACTGTTATTGCACAGTCAGAGACTTTAAAATATAATTCAAGGGTGATAAATATGAAATTCTAGTAAGTTAAATTCTGAAAATACAATTGAAGCTGCATTGATTTAAAAAAGGAGGAGACATCTAAAGAAACCTATATGGCTACATTAGGGAGTTAGCTTTCAACTGAGCTTAGTTTCCAAAGAGATCTGTATGTGTAAAAAGGCGCACAGTAGCAGATTCAGAAAAAACATACTCTAATGGAGTCGTCTTGTCAGCAGATTGTCAAGAAACTTAGATAGTAGAAAATAGGGTATTCTGGGGAAAGAAATGTTATAGCAAGAAATCATGGAAAGGCTTAGAATTCGGAGAAGTGTACCCTGTTTAGAGCTGAAGTCAGAGCTATTCAACCCGAGGTTCTTCCTTAAGAGAAATTATCTTCAAACTGAAAAGATGGGATGGGGACTTCCCTGGTGGTCCCTGAGGTTAAAATTTCACACTGCCAATGTAGGGGGCAAGGGTTTGTTTCCTGGTTGGGAAACTAAGATCCCACCTGCTGCTTGGCATGGCCAAAAGATTCAATTATTTATTAATTTATTTTTGACTGTGCTGGGTCTTCATTGCTGCGCTGGTTTTTCTTTAGTTTCAGCAAGCAGGGGCTACTCTTTAGTTGCAGTGCACTGGCTTCTCATTGTGGTGGCTTCTCTTGTTGTGGAGCACGGGCCCTAGAGAGGGTTTTGCAACTACTCACGGGGTTCAGTAGTTGCAGAGCGTGGGTTCAGTAGTTGTGGTTCCTGGGCTCTAGAGCACAGGCTCAGTAGTTGTGGTACATGGGCTTAGTTGCTCAGTGGCATATGGGATCTTCCCAGATCAAGGTTTGAACCTGTGTCTCCTGCATTGGCCGGCAGATTCTTTACCACTGACCAACCAGGGAAGCCCTCAAAAGATTAAAAAAAAAAAAGATAGGATGGACATGGACCGAAGACCATGTGCATGAACTGAGCCCTGCAGAGTTGAAAAGAGTTAGACCTCCCTTTGCAACTGGTAACGAGGGCCAGTTTCCAGGCCAGTAACAACCTGTAACCAGAGGTAAAAATGAATAAGTTTGCAGAAATCAAAGAATTTTGGAGAGTAGGAAAAACTGGCTAATGCCTCATTTTTCAGAATGAACTTAAAGGTGAATTGCAAAAAAGACTACTTGATGTAGATCCTAGGAATTCTAGAACAGATCACTACACAGATGGCGTCTTCTCACTCTCTGGCTCAAAATAGTTTCGTCTTACTGTTGTCAGAGTGCCTGCTTCTTGCTCTTCTCTACTCTATGATTACTGTGGTGTGTATGTCCCAGGGTCTAAGCCTTCTCTCCCTTATTCTCAACACAAGGCGTTGAGGTGTGTACCAGTTCTACGAGGTGTGTACACACACTGTACAGATGAGAAAACTGGTGACAGATGAAGTAACTTCCCCAAGGTGTATCTCTACCAGGTAGCAGAGCTGCACCCGATTCAGCCCCCATCTATCGGTACGAGCCTCTCATATCTGTGCTGCTGCTGCTGCTATTGCAAATCTGCTGTGGAAGGCAAAGCCAGACAAACACCAAGTTATTTAAATTATTTCAAAAATAAAAAGAGGCTCTAAGTAAAAGTAAATATCTTGAGAAAGATGTTCTATGATAAGTTTTTTTTTAAGATTATTATTATTATTTTGGCTCTGCTGATTCTTCATTGCTCTGCTGGTTCTTCATTGCTGTGCTTGGGCTTTCTCTAGTTATGAACGAGTTGAGAGCTACTCTCTAGTTTCAATAGGCTGTGGTGGCTTTTCTTGTTGTGGCACCCAGGCTTAGCTGCTCCACAGCATGTGGGATCTTCCCAGACCAGGGATCAAACCTGTGTCTCCCACCCTGGCAAGCAGATTCCCAACCACTGGACCACCAAGGAAGCCATATGATAAGGTTTTAAGGTATATTCTTTATATCATCTTCTGTAGATCAGAAATTTATTTTGCTAACATCCAGGTTACTAGAGAAGTGACTCTGGAATGAATGAACCACTATGTCTGGTAGACTTCCGTTTTTTTCCTTAAACCAGAGTATAGTGCAAAAGCTAGCCTTAAAGCAGAGATTATTCACCTTTCAAGAAAACTTGAATTTAGAATTTTACCAAAATGGTCTCTGGTTTTACAGATGCATATAAGGAAAATAATGAGCAATTTTTCCTGTTGTGATTAATGATTTTAAGACCCTTGGAGTTGGTGAGTGTTCTGATTAGTGTCATCAATTGGATGAATCCTCATTTCAAGAGAATGAAATCCTACAGTTCAAAAACTTTTTTTTTTTTAATCTTTTTCTATTTCAGGATAGTTCGCCCTATGCCCCAAAAGTCTGGTTCCTTCCTAGAAGACTGAAAGCGTGTATGCACCCAGATACATGTGCATGCCCTTTTGGTCCAAGCATTTGATCAAACAGATTATAAAGATTAAAGGTAAAGGTGGAGGCTTAATTTTTTTTCCTTTACCTCACGCTTAAGGGGAGGACTAAGGATAAAACTTTACCACTTTTTGTACCATCATTTACATTGGATTGTAAGGGGCTGATGTGGTTATTTATGATAAAGGAGACTGGAAAAGGCCCTCTCTGTAATTGCTTTGTCTAGGTTTTGGGGGTCAGACCACATCCTGCAGATTGTAGAGGGAGTTTTGCCTAAAGAAAAAGTTGTTCCCCAAACTTTGGACCCAGAGAGAGGATGAAGTCCTCCCTTGCAGCCCAGGGTCCCTGCCCCAGGATGACCAGCACTGGGGCTCCATGGTAGGAAGGTGCCTGGAGATTCCTAATGACAAGACTCACTATGATGCAGGCTCCTGGAAGGCCCGAGAGCCACTGTACTGAAGGCCTCTTGGCTACACTTGGAAACCACTGTGAGGCCATCTCTGTATTATACTTCTGTCATCCCAATATCTTCAGAAATGCATCAGTAAAATTAGCTCCATCCTTTGAGAAACTAAGGGAGAATCCTGGGGGGATATAGTGAAAGCAAATGGGATATCCTGGAGAAACTAGTTAAGAGAATGTTAGAGGTGGTAAGCCAAGCTCTAGAGCAGCCTGGCCAAGATGACCGCTGGTGATGATGGGGGTGTGGTGATGGGGGTGCTGTCTGTGGAACATAGCATTATACTGTAGGGATTCCTAGGGAAATACAGACTTTTGACAACAACTTACACATAGATAATCATATGTTTTTTAGTAGACTTCGGTGGCTTTAAAAAATTTGTTGTGTTATGGCAAACACTAGAGTTACATTGTATCCACATTCCTCTGTATTTTGTTGTGGATCAGAAAGAATGCTGAAAAATACCTCTTTTTAAGCAATTCATACTTTGCTCAATAACAGTTACTCTTTTTTTTTTTTAATAGTGAAAACTTTTATATTTGGAATTAGCCAGCTGGACTCAGTTTAAATGATCCCAATTTTGTTGGCAACATCCAAAGCAGCATAGTCAGGAGCCAGTCGAACATACACCTTCTTCTCTCCATCAGGCCTGCTCAGGGTATTGTCCTTAACCATGTCAATGTCATAGAGCTTCTTCACAGCCTGTTTAGTTTGGTGCTGGTTGGCCTTGACATCCATAGCGAACACCAGTGTGTTGCTGTCCTCTATTTTCTTCATGGCTGACTTGGTGGTGAGGGGGAATCTGATGATGGCATAGTGGTCAGCTTTGTTTCTCCTAGGGGCGCTCTTCCAAGGATATTTGGGCTGCCTCCTGAGCTGCAGTATTTTGGGCCATTGGAAGGTGGGTGACCTCCAGATCTTTTGTTTGTGGCTGCAGATGCCTTTCAACACTGCTTTCTTGGCCTCAAAGCCTTTGCTTTGGCTTCAGCTTTGACAGGGGCAGGGGCTTCCTTCTTTGCCTTCAGCACCATTTTTGGGAAAAGGCAACAGTTATCCTTGAATTGTGTTCTATGGAATACTAGTTCTGCAGCATGTTAATAAGTATATAAAAGAGGTTTCCATAGTTAAATAGATTTGACAAATATTAAGATAAGCAAGTTAAACAAGTTTACCACAGGATTTCTCAGAACCTTTATCTACTGATGTGAATTGTGAAGCTCTCAGAAGGGGATATAAAAATACAGCTTTTCCACAGCATATTTGACTTTGAAGCTTTATTTTGTTGAGCACATAGCCAAAGGTTAGGGCTCCAAAAAATACAATTTGTAAAACACTGACCTAGTACAATTGTCTTTGAAATATCAATATTTACCAATATTTAAAAATATAAGACAACCAAATTAGTTTTCATTGGAACTAACAGAGCTAAAACTCGTTTTTACTTTTTCTAATATCACCAATTTGATGTCCCTATGTAGAACTATATAATTGATTATTTAATTTAAAAATCTTGCAAATAAGTAAAATCAACCAATCTGGTATGCTAAAGACATTTTCTTAAAAAAATACATAACAGATAAATATCAATTTAAATATTTAGGTAACTTTATTTTCTTTACTCATTTTAAAGCCATTATTACTATAAACCAGTTAATTTTAAAAAACTAAGGTAAACTTTATCTATTTATCTTATTTTATTTATTTATTTCACATTCACACAAAGGGCTGTGGTGTGCTGTTTCATGACATGAATAGTTGATGTCATCTATGTAAAGAGAGCTCATGAAAAGCAATGTCCATTTAAATGTTAAGTTAAATCGGAACTATACCTAACCTTCCCTGGAGTAGGAAATGGCAACCCACTGCAGTGTTCTTGCCTGGATAATTCCATGGACAGAGGAGCCTGGTGGGCTACAGTCCATGGGGTAGAAAAGAGTTGGACATGACTAGGCACGCCTAAACTTACATGGCAAAGGGACTTTGCAGCTATGACTAACGATCTTGGAAAGGGGAGATGATCCCAGATTATTTTTTTCTAGGGATCCCAGTATAATCACAAGGGTCCTTAGAAGAATGAGGCAGGGAAGTCAGTCAGAGATTTGAAGATGCTATGTTGTTGGCTTTAAAGAGGGGTCTGTGAGCCAAGGAATGCAGCAACCTCTAGAAGGTGGGAAAGACAAGGAAGTGGATTCTTCCTTAGAGCCTGGTGAAGGAACCAGCTCTGCCAGCGGCCAGTGAGACTGACTGTGGACTTTTGAGCTTCGGAACTGTTGAGAATAACTTTGTGTTGCTTTAAGCTACAGTTTTAAGTTTGTGGTAATCATTAACAGCAACATAGGAAACTAATACAACAAACCTCAACAAACCTGATTCTAAAAAAAGATAATGGAATATATTTAATATAATAGTGAATGAAAGTGTGATTTGGCTAAACTGACAGTACTGGGTCAGAAATGTGACTGTGACATTTGCTTACTGTGTAATCTCAGGTTATGTTCATTTAGAGCATGTTATGACTAAACTACTTCCAATAATACCTCCTAGAAGTAGTTGTGCAGATTAAAGGATATAATTTATATAAAACTCTTAGCTCATTCCTAGCACGTCACACACTTTCAATAAATAGTAGCTATTACTTTATAGAAAGTATTTGAATTACTGAGAATCATGGAAATTTTTATATTATAATATCTGTTACAAATAAAATATTATAGAAGAGATTTCTTCAATAGCCCCTCCTCCCGCTAAGCACTGCTGAGTGACTATAATCTGACCCAGTTGAGAAAAACAATTATTTGGATTCCTTCTATACACACACACACTGTTTGTATGCAAAAATTATCTGCAAGTATTGTTCCAGATTAATGCTTTTAACTATTGGATTATAAAAAGTAATTAGTCTGAGATATGTCACACCCTTTAAGTAGTCTGTGACGAAATGATCCTGCAAAACATTTCTGAATCTAAATCTATATTTGTATGTAATGAACATCAATCCAACCTGATTTTCTGGCTCTTTTTTGACATCTATGTAGGGAACTGGTTCATTGAATGTTCTTACATTTGTGTTAATGAATTTAGCATAATACACACGTCCTCTCCCAACACATGGTTTTGAATGTTGAATACTTTTTCCAGGTTTTTTTTCATGTTTGAATTCTTTTTCATTTACATGCAGTATACCAGCATCTTCTATTTTATGCTGTCTGAAAAACAGAATTAAATAGTATATCGTTTATTCCAATGAACATTTCAGTGCTGATTGATAATTATATAAAATAAGATTTAAATATATTTCGGGTGTCAAGACAATTTAGGCTTTATTAATAAATACTAGGGGCTGGTGCAATTAAAATTTGAGAAGGTATCCTCTCATTTGAAATCATATAAAAGATAAAGATATTTGTTTTAATTGTGATTCTTTATTACTATTATACCAATGCAGTGTACAGACATTTGCTTGGAGTAAAGAAAGAGCAGTGATTTGATCATTCTTACAAATCATGTTTACAGTATTTATTCAGGTGCCTATGTCACATGCTAATTTTAACTCATCTTCTTTAAGTTAGTTATGTAGTAAATTTAGTCATCTGGACAAGGTGACAAAGCCATCTATTTAATTTTAAAGGCTCACCTAGCAGACTTACAAAAGCTACCAAGTGAGCATTATTATTTATCTTTTCAGGAAGAGACCACTGCAGACATCAGAGCAGCTAATTCAATCTCATCATTTTTTGCTTCTAAGGACTACCCTGGAATAAAAATTAAAAATACTGATTTTTTTCAAATGTTATAAATAAAAATATTTTAAAGGAATAGTTTATAAAGTTTTTCTCCTTTCAAATGAGTAATAGGCTTTATAAAAGGTGCTTTTTTAAAAATTTCAGATACTTGAAAAATAAAGGTAAGAACAAAATTATTTGAGTTAGGTACTTTTTATATAGAAAAAAATCAAAGCCCTGACTCATGGAAGATGAGTGAATAAGATTCGAAATTTATAGAGAAAGTGAGTAGTTCTGTTTAGCCTTGTCCATGGCTCTACCTTACTTCAAACCAAACCCAAGTCCATCTCTTCTATCTTGTCACTTTTTCCAATTAAAACCCTCCAGTGGCTTTCCATTGCATTTACGATAAAACAGTTCAGTGCTTATCGTAGCTCTGAGACCCTGTGTGACCCTGCTCCAGCTAATCTCTTCAGCCACTCAAGCCACTCTCCCTTCCCTTCTGCAGCCAGACTGCCTACCTTCAGTTCCTGGACCACACTAGCCTCCTCTACCCTCAGGGCATCTGCTGGACCCCAGCTCCCTGCACATCTCCTGACTCATTACCATTTAGGTCTCCAGCTGATGAGTCATCTCCTCAGAAGCTTTTGGGCTTCCCTAGTGGCTCAGTGGGTAAAGAATCCAGAAGCTTTTCTTAGACTTCCCCCTCCCACACCATGTATTCTCTGTTTTAGTACTTTGTTCATTTCTTTCATAACAAACTACGATTTATTGTTATGTACTTATTTTTGTTTACTTGTTCTAGTAAGCACTACAAATGTCCTTTACAAGCCATTAAGTTCTATGAAGGTGATGACTGGGTTTCATTCATCATTATGTACCCAACATCCAGACAAGTGTCTTGCCACTATACTGTCTACACATTTCTGGTGAATCTGCTGGACTTGTTTGTCACTCTGGCTTTGTGTTAGCTGTACACACCCAACCCTCACCCAGAACACACACAATATTCAGGACCCTTGGATTCCAGTTCCCTGCGTCCCAACAGAAGTTGCTCTCTCTGAAGGGTGTAGAAAAAATGATTACCGGTAAAGTGTAAATCACTTCAAAGGCTTTTCCTGTTATCTTTTCAGAAATGAATTTATTTAAAGGCCATAATTTATCATCGTAGACTTCTGGCATCAGTTTTTTCCATCTGCTTCTCATAGTTGTAACCCAGCAGTACATTTGTACTAGAATCAGGTCCCTAAGGAAAAGACTGTGGCTGTTTGCTCACATACTGATGCAGTCATTTGATTAAGTATTTGTGGTCTGAGTGGCTCTAGATTGACTCATAAATGTGAAATATGGAGTTCTCAGTTATCTCTTACTAGAAAGAAAGCACAGTTAAAAATACTAGTGGGCTCTGAAGTAAGTCAGACCTTGGTTGGAACCCCAGCTCTGCCATTTACTATCTGAGCTTTGGTTTCCAATTCTTTGCATGGTAAGGACAATAATACCTATCATAAGACATGTGAGAATAACATTAAATAATTCATTCTTTCAATAAATATTTGAGTTATATGCTCGGTGCTGTCTGAGGCACTGAGGATAGAGAAGCAACAAAGTAAACCGAGCTTATATTTTAGCAGGTGAAGGCAGCTGAGAAATAAAAAGTAAAATATATAGTCTGTTAAGTACTGAGGACAAAAATAAATCAGGGAATGGGGGAAAGAAGTCCGTGTATATGGGAGGTTGGTGGCATTTTTAGATAAGGTGGAGGCTGCATTATGAAGGTGGCAATGAAAAAAGATAGGAAAGAGGGGAGAGAGCTAAGTGGGTATTTGAGGGAGTGCATTCTAGCAAGGGAACTGTAGTTGCCAAAGCTTTGCAGCAGAAGTACCTGACCTTAGGACAGCGCTTTTTGAAGCGTGGTTCCTGGAGTAGCAGCCCTGGCATCAGTTGTCAATTTGTCAGAAATGCAAATTCAAGGGCCCCCTCCCTAACCTACCAAATCAATCTTTGGGGCACGTTCCCAGGAAACCCTAGGTGATTCTCATATACATTGAAATTTGAGAACCACCATTTTAGAGACAAAAATAACAGGCTTTGGAAGCAAATAACCTGGCTCCACGACATAACAAGCTGTAACAAGCTGCTTGATTGAATAGTTCTCAAAATTTAGGGTACAAGAGAATCACCTAGAGGCTTTGTTAACACCCAATTATCATGCCCTTCTAGAGTTTCTGATATGGTGCATCTGTGGAGAGGAAGGGAACCCTTCCCCACCCTCCAGAATGTGTATTTTGAATAAGTGCTCAGGTTATGCTGATGCTGTTCTGGGGACCACACTCAAAGTTACTGCAGATGTAGCAGGGAGGCCTCAGTGCTGGAGCAGAACCCTGTCAGAGGGAGGCAAGTCCAGACAAGGCCAAGGAAGGCAAAGGACTGCGCAGGCGCAGTAACCCAGTCGGCTCCGCAGCAAGCGGGTGAGGCTGGTGGTGGGGAGGGAGTGGCTGGCTGTATCTGACTTGTGTATTTCCCTGACCCGCTGCAAGCTCCACTCCCCATATCCGGACGGGCGGGATATTTATCAGGGCCCAGTCTGTCTTTTGGGATCATCAAGGGGCGATTCCGGAGCCTCCCACTCGGCCCTTGGCCCTGGTGCGGGGTCGAGGGCTGAGTTATTTGCTTTTCTGCATCGCCCGCCCTCTCGAGTCCCGCAGGACGCCTCTCTGGTTTTGCCTACGTCTACCAGAGCTGGTTCCAAAAGGGCAGGCAGGCAGGAGAGAAGCTTGTTTTCCTATGATCCATTAAATACTGTGCAAGTCGTGATTTGCTGCTCCTGAGCTGCGTAGTCTTTGCATGAGAAAGCTTGGCTGTCGCTGTTCTCCACAATTTCTGACACATCCTCATTAACCAGGCTGGTGGCAAACAGTAAAATAAAGCAAAGGAACACTCATCTCCTACAATGAGACTCCCCGCATTGTGGGCATCTGCACCAGCTTGAGCAGGGTTCAGAATCAAGTAGAGGGGACTAGAGGCTGTGGTAGCAGATCGTGGCTTGTACATGTAGCCCTTATCCATAAAGAGCAAGCTCCTGAGAGAAGCAGCTGATGACTTGGGACCACTTCCTGGCCCTGGAATGTCTTACCTCATTTCACCATTGCTTCCCAATTTCCACTACCAGACCCAAACGTCTTTGGCATCACTGGTGCATTTCCCTAGATAATGGGAAGAGAAGATTCCTTTTTGAATTGAATTCTGCTGTATATTGGACTATGCACATGCATATATTTTGTAACCCAGCCTCGATCTTAGTACGTGTTTACATTTACCTTGAAAGATATGGGACAGCAGAGTTTTGCTGAGGTAGGATTGCAGGAATCATTGTACAGAAATGAGCTTAAGTCCTAAGAGGAAGAAGAGTAAATGAATAGAACTTTGATACCTAGTGGGCTTCCCTGATAGCTCAGTTGGTAAAAAAATCCACCTGCAATGCAGGAGACCCCGGTTCAATTCCTGGGTCGGGAAGATCCCTGAAGAAGGGAAAGGCTACCCACTCCATTGCTCCATTTGAGCAATGCCAAAGAACTTTCAAACTACCGCACAATTGCACTCATCTCACACGCTAGTAAAGTAATGCTAAAATTCTCCAAGCCAGGCTTCAGCAATACGTGAACCATGAACTTCCAGATGTTCAAGCTGGTTTTAGAAAAGGCAGAGGAACCAGATATCAAATTGCCAACATCCGCTGGATCATCGAAAAAGCAAGAAAGTTCCAGAAAAACATCTATTTCTGCTTTATTGACTATGCCAAAACCTTTGACTGTGTGGGTCACAATAAACTGTGGAAAATTCTTCAAGAGATGGGAATACCAGACCACCTTACCTGCCTCTTGAGAAACCTGTAGGCAGGTCAGGAAGCAATAGTTAGAACTCGACATGCAACAACAGACTGGTTCCAAATAGGAAAAGGAGTACATCAAGGCTGTATATTGTCACCCTGCTTATTTAACGTATATGCAGAGTACATTATGTGAAATGCTGGGCTAGAGGAAGCACAAGCTGGAATCAAGATTGCTGGGAGAAATATCAATAACCTCAGATATGCAGATGACACCACTCTTATGGCAGAAAGTGAAGAAGAACTAAAGAACCTCTTGATGAAAGTGAAAGAGGTGAAAAAGTTGGCTTAAAGCTCAACGTTCAGAAAACTAAGATCATGGCATCTGGTCCCATCACTTCATGGCAAATAGGTAGGGAAACAGTGGAAACAGTGGCTGACTTTATTTTTGGGGGGTCTCCAAAATCACTGCAGATGGTGCCTGCAGCCATGAAATTAAAAGACTCTCCTTGGAAGGAAAGTTATGACCAACCTAGACAGTATATTAGAAAGCAGAGACATCACTTTGTCAACAAAGGTCCGCCTAGTCAAGGCTATGGTTTTTCCATTGGTCATGTATGGATGTGAGAGTTGGACTATAAAGAAAACTGAGCCCCAAAGAATTGATGCTTTTGAACTGTGGTGTTGGAGAAGACTCTTGAGAGTCCCTTGGACTGTAAGGAGATCCAACCAGTCCATCCTAAAGGAAATCAGCCCTGGGTGTTATTGGAAGAACTGATGTTGAAGCTGAAACTCCAATATTTTGGCCACCTGATGCGAAGAGCTGACTCATTTGAAAAGACCCTGATGTTGGGAAAGGTTGAAGGCAGGAGGAGAAGGGGACGACAGAAGATGAGATGGTTAGATGGCATCACTGACTCAATGGACATGAGTTTGGGTAAACTCCAGGAGTTGGTGATGGACAGGGAGGCCTGGCGTGCTGCGGTTCATGGGTTCGCAAAGAATCGGACACGACTGAGCAACTGAACTGAACTGACCCACTCCATTATTATGGCCTGGAGAATTCAATGGACTGTATAGTACATGGGGTTGCAAAGAGTCGGACAGGACTGAGCAACTTTTACTTTCTTTCACTTTCACTATCTAGACACCTGAGTGTGGACCTTGTTGATAAAAAGACAGGAATGTGTGTGAATATATGGTTATGTGTATGTGTATTCGGGGAGTTAAGGAGAAGATGAGTAAATGTGTACAAGGAGAGTGGGTTGAAATCAAAAGCAGGGAATTAACAGTAAGCGAACTCCTGCTTGGGAGCCCAGCATTTGCTCTGCACTGAATTAAGTGCCTCATACTTACCTATTAAGTTAGGTTGTATCCTAACAAACTGTGGTTAGCAGCATAGGCCTTGGCGGGCATCAGTGTTGGAATTCTGATTCCACTATGGAGTAGCTGGTTCAGTTGAGCAAATGCTCTGACTTCCCTGAGCCTCAGTCTCTTCACAGAACAGGGAAAGAATAACCCTAAGGTTTTGTGAAATTTTTTGCGAATTTTCCAACAAACGGTGGGAAATTCTTAAAGAGATGGGAATACCAAACCACCTGACCTGCCTCCTGAGAAATCTGTATGCAGGTCAAGAAGCAACAGTTAGAACTGGACATGTAACAACAGACTGGTTCCAGATTGGGAAAGGAGTACGTCAAGGCTGTGTATTGTCACCCTGCTTATTCAACTTATATGCAGAGTACATCATGCAAAATGCCGGGCTGGATGGAGCACAAGCTGGAATCAAGATTGCTGGGAGAAATATCAATAACCTCAGACATGCAGGTGACACCACCCTTACAGCAGAAAGCGAAGAAGAACTAAAGAACCTCTTGATGAAAGTGAAAGAGGAGAGTGAAAAAGTTGGCTTAAAGCTCAACATTCAGAAAACTAAGATCATGGCATCTGGTCCCATCACTTCATGGCAAATAGATGGGGAAACAATGGAAACAGTGACAGACTTTGTTTTCTTGGGCTCCAAAATCACTGCAGATGGTGCCTGCAGCCATGAAATTAAAAGACGGTTACTCCTTGGAAGAAAAGCTATGACCAACCTAGACAGCATATTAAAAAGCAGAGACATTATTTTGCCAAAAAGGTCCATCTAGTCAAAGCTATGGTTTTTCCAGTGGTCATGTATGGATGTGAGAGTTGGACTATAAACAAAACTGAGTGAGGAGAAATTCATACTTTAGAATTGTGGTATTGGAGAAGACTCTTGAGATTCTCTTGGACTGCAAGGAGATCAGTCAGTCAGTCCTAAAGGAAATCAGTCCTGAATATTCATTGGAAGGACTGATGCTGAAGCTGAAACTCCAATACTTTGGTCACCTGATGGGAAGAACTGACTCATTTGAAAAGACCCCGATGCTGGGAAAGATTGAAGGCAGGAGGAGAAGGGGATGACAGAGGATGAGATGGTTGGATGGCACCACTGACTAGATGGACATGAGTTTGAGTAGGCTCCGGGAGTTGGTGATGGACAGGGAAGCCTGGCGTGCTGCAGTCCATGGTATCACAAATAGTTGGACACAAATGAGTGACTGAACTGACTTGTGAAGTGTAGATGATTTAACTCAGGAGCACGGAGAGGAGAGCCAAACATATACTAAGTCCTCAGTTTTCATTAGCTATTATTTTTATTGAGCAGTTTGATCTGCACATGCTACCAGATGTCTTAAGACTCAGTCAGCTCTCATGATTCCTTCTACTTTCTATTCCAGTCTTCACCAATCTCTTGAAGCGCGTAAATCCCCTCACCGTCAGGGACAATCTTAATTGCTTGATAGGAAAAAAAAAAGTTCTGTCACTTTCTGTCTCTCCAAACAACATATTCACCTGCATTCATAGAGGATGACAGTGGTTTCATTCTCTTTTGACTTATACAGTATTAGTCTAAAATATAAGTGTATTTATGTCAGTTGTTTTCCAGCTGTTAAGTGGTTCATGTATGTGTAGGTTTATTAAAGGATATAAAAAAGATTATTTAAAAAGAAATTGTGCCTTTTATCTAGTGTGTTTCACTTTTTCTATTTCTTTTCAGTGCTTAGTCTATGTTTTCCAGTTTCTCCTTCTCTTCTTGCTTTTTTTTTTTTTTAATGTTCTTAAGACTTTATCAAGCATAGGCCTTTGTATACATATATATAGTGTATGTAACATTATATATATATATTTTAGAAAACTTATGAATTTTTGCCTAGCTAAAAAATTTATGACATTTTGATTCCACTTGTTTAACTTAGTATGAATAGAATGCTAGATTTTGAATTTAAAAAAAGTGCAACAAGCAACAAAGGTTTACTATATAGCACAGGGAACTATAGTCAATATCTTGTAATAACCTATAATGGAAAATAATGTGAAAAGTAATATATGTGTATGTATGTAACTGAATCACCTTGCTGTAATCCTGAAACATTCTAAGTCAACTATCTTCAATTATGTATATATATAAAGAAAAAATGATATTCTGCCAACCAACAAGGAAGTCACAATCTATTTATGGATATAGGAAAAAATTCTGAACAGCAATGATATTATATAACTCATAGTCACAAATTCTCAATTTCAGTACTGATAATACAATATTATAAAAACGTGCTCATCATTTATTATTGAAACATCCTCTGCAGGACACTGAAAAATAATATGGATTTTTATAATAACTATTGACATTTTTATGTAGAAAAAAGTACTGAAGTGCTATTAGTTTTTTCTACCACCAACTAGTTAACCTGACCTAGCAGAGACACTTAAAGCTCTCTGCTGTAGATTCTCACTTCTAAATAGAGATAGATTAGATTGTCTTTATGATCCCTTCTAGCTGTAAAATACAGTGATTCTGTTGGAAATTTTTTGTCTGAAAATCAATGAACACACGTGGAGTTTTCTCATTTGTGTTAGGTAATTTGGATACTTGTCAGCGAAGAAGAATTCAAAGTGGTATACTTAAATTGTGCGAGATAAAAATACCAGTGCTATTTGAGCTAGAACACCATATGTGAGGAAACACAATAGGATGGAAATTGCTCATCCAAAATGTTATAGATGCAGAAAATTGTCAACACTTTTTTTCAAACCATAGGAAAATGCCAAAAATAATGAAGGGATGGTTGTATAACCTGATGGGAAAGCTGAGACTCAGGAAGCTCCTGCTTCTTCTCAGTTCTTTCTTCAGTGATGGGATACAGGTGAGGATCTCAAGAATATGGCAAATGAACAAAGCTATTTCTAATTTTATTTATTGTTTTAAAGGTAGGGTTTTTTTTGCCTCATTTACATTTTTGTAAAGATTAAATTACAAAATACAAGCAGATGACTTATTCTCATAAGTGAAAAAAATATGAAAGTGTTAGTTGCTTTGTCGTGTCTATATGCAACCCCATAAACTGTAACCCTCCAGGTCCCTCTGTCCTTGGGATTCTCCAGGCAAGAATACTGGAGTGGGTTGCCATTCCCTTCTTCAGGGGATCTTCCTGACCTAGGTTTCCTGCTGCTGCTGCTGCTGCTGCTAAGTCGCTTCAGTCGTGTCCGACTCTTTGAGATCCCATAGACGGCAGCCCACCAGGCTCCCCCGTCCCTGGGATTCTCCAGGCAAGAATACTGGAGTGGGTTGCCATTTCCTTCTCCAATGCATGAAAGTGAAAAGTGAAAGTGAAGTTGCTCAGTCATGTCCGACTCTTTGCGTAGGCCAATTCTTTAGTGTCTGAGCCACCGGGGAGCACACATTAAAAACTGGCTGTTAGTGTTCTTCCTATTTTTATAATTAGTAGGATAGAAAATTCATGAAGTACATTCATTGCATTGTCTTTATTTCATTACCTTAGACTATAAGACTTTTATTAAGCCAAAATACACATTAATTTGAGGGCAATGGTAATGAAAAATGTTAGTGTTAGTTTTGTTTATTTTGAGGACGGATAAGTTCAGACGAATTACAGATAAGAAGTGAAGTGAAATGAAAGTTGCTCAGTTATGTCCAACTCTTTGTGCCCCGTGGACTACACAGTCCATGGAATTCTCCAGGCTAGAATATTGGAGTGGGTAGCCTTTCCCTTCTCCAGATATGAAAGGGACTGTTAATTTTCCTGTGGTCCAAGTTCAAAGTCAATTGATTATATAACAAATAAGAAGTGTTGTGTCTCTTAAAAAGTAAAGATGTCTAGTATAAATCATGTATATCACTCCGATATAAGTGACCCTGGATGTATTCATGAGTATGGATTTATTCATATAGATGTATAAGTTAAAACCTTAATTTTATGAAATTTCTTGAAATAACTAAAACAATTACAGCCTGGGTTACTCAAAATCATTGTTAGAAATCAATAGTTAAGTAATTCACCTGACTAAAGGAAGAAGACTATATTTTATAAATTTGGAGGGTTCTATAATTTCATGATTCAAGATTCATTTTTAAATAATCCAACTGTGGTCATTCATATAGAAACTGTGTAACCAAAGAATGAATGAAAGGCTAGTCTTGGGTGGCTAAAATAGTAGAGGGTCATTTTGGTACTGTTTTAAGTAGAGTGATCATGTAGCTAAGATTTGTGAATAGCTGTGGACATATAGGCAACTTCACAGGTGACTCAGTAGGAAGAATCTGCTTGCCAATGCAGGAGATGCAAGAGACGCAGTTTCGACCCTTGGGTCCAGATGATCCCCTGGAACAGGAAATGGCATCCCACTCCAGTGCTCTTGCCTAGAAAACTCCATGGACAGAGAAGACAAGCAGGCTATAGTCCATGAAAGAGTTGGACATGAATGAATGTGCACGCATGCACATACACACACACACACACACACACACACACACACACACCCTGACATAGAACTTCTTAAGGAAGGAACAACGCGAGATGAAACATGGTTGGGGGTGTTACCATTATCAAAAAGTTAGAAATCACTAGTCTAAGCTGTCATTTTGATGGTTTTCTGTTTTCGTCTAGCTTCTTTTTAAGGCTATTTCCCTTTGTCTACTTGAAGACTTCCAGAGATACAGTCATTTTCCTTGCACGTTATTACCACATCTTACCTAATTATTGAGCTATCCAATATATATTGAGCTCCTTGTATATTCTGCCCTGTTCTCATAGGACCATGAGATCTTAGTCTATTCATTTGAGATTCTCAGAGCCTAGAAAAGTACCTTGCAAACAATACACCCTATGAGCAAGCTTGTCCCAGAAAAATTCTTTGTTATATAATACAAATTGTATGTTACCTTTCATTTTCAAGTGTTTTATGGATACAGATAATAATTGTCCAACAAATTTCCTAGAGAATCTTGACATTTTTAAAATGATAATTAAAATCACCTTTAAATTTAAAATTTTTTTTACTGAAGTATAGTTGATTTACAATGTTTAAAACTACTTATTAAGCTAAGCAACGTATATTCTTCAACTTCTGCCCATAAAAAATCTATCTTTGATTCTTTGGATGATACAAATTGCTATTCTCTGTACTTTTCCCTTGGGGTAAAGAACGAATATTTATTGAACTTTAGGGTTAGAAAACCTGAGTTTAAATCCTAGCTCTGTGATTAAAGCCCTATGGTTCTGGGCAAGTTATTTAAATTCTTTGAGGTTTAGATTTTGAATATGCCACTTATTAACCTTTAAAAAATAAATGAATAAGAAAAGATCCTGAAAGATTAGGGATAAAAGCTTTTATTTTGTAGGATTATGTTAAATAAGATATGCATAAGGCACCTGGCACAAAGTGGGTGCTCAGTAAGTATGATTTCCCACCACTCTTCCCCATCTTTACCCCTTGTGGAAGGTTACCCAGCTAGACAGTGATACAGGTAGGATTTGGTTTCAGATCAGTCTTTTTTATACTACATTGCCTCTACATCTAGTTTCTCTACCTCTTCCTTTAAACCATAGCAGTAAAAATTGAACATAAGACTCTAAAAAAGGTTTTCCTAATGTCATTATGGTATTATGAGAGTAGGTAAAAATAACTGGAAAGAGTAAAATTGGCCAGTGTTTTAGAAGTGGAAGCTTCCCAGACAGGAAGCTGCGCTTGGGGAGGAGATCACGATAACCATTCAGTGGTGGGGGGAAGGGGAGTGAAAAGTGGACGTTTCCACTATCAGCGTGTAAAATATCATCATACACAGTGCATTCTGGCAAGTGTGCAGCAGTTAGAGCTGATGTTTCAGTTCCATGGTTGGTAAAGCAAACCATAACAATCCAAGAATAAGCACACAATCACAAATCACCACCACTCCATGTAAACCCATGACTTTACGTGGCGCCGCAATTTCAGACGGCGCCACAATTTTAGACAACGCCAATGAACTGCTAAAAATTAGTAATCATTTTTATATGGATGGATGGTCTATCATATAGGTGTATGACAGATTAAGAAAATACTTTCCTTCTGTACCAAAAATGAAGAGTTAGGGGCTAACTTAAAGCTTCCATTTAAAAAAAATGAAGGTAGGCTATACCTAAAAAGAAATCACAGTTGAGGTTGTAAATAGGAAACTCACTTTAAAAGCACTTTTACTTAATAAGGGTTAGTTTAGTTTACCTCAAATACCTCCTTCAGTTCAGTACACACAGGCAAAGTCATGTCCGATTTTGGATTGCTAGTCCCTTCTCCGTATCATTCCTTTCAAAGCGATATGGGGGGGAAAAAGTTGGTATGGCAAATGACCATTTCACAAGTCATCACTCTTAAACTATTATTCTAACATATCCTTTTCCCCTTATGTAACTAAAATGGTATTATGTGCTTCAAGCTGTATTTAATTATTTCAGTATTTATAAGATTTGCAGGAGTTTGGAAACTTAACCGTGTTTTTATCCTCTTATAGTAATCCTGGGAGCAAACTATTTACCTATTTATCTGATTTAAGCTTTCTGTTTCTTCTTTTCTTTCTTTCTTCCTTCCCTCCTTTCTTTCCTTCCTCTGCCAACCTCTGAGGCTTTAATAATGGGTTGTAATATTCAGGAAAAGAAATTTTACTGTATTTTGAGAGAAAGTAGGCAGCATTGCAAAGAAGTCTGGCATTTCGGCAATTTTTTGCCAGGTAGAGAATAGATGTGGGAAATATCACAGTCTTTACTTAATATTTGGATAATGGCTACTCAACCCCATGAGGACTGCAGGGAAGACTTTTGAGCCATTGTTGAAGGAAATGAATTACCACAATGAACAAGGCCCTGGGCTTCTTTGTTGGAAACCAAGATTGGTCAAGAGTGACCTTTCGGAGCCTCTGTGCCTTTGTCTGTACACTCAGATACTAACACCTATCCTACATGCTGCCACAAGATTAAAGGAATATTTATACATGAAAGAACTTTGCTGAACTTCCCTTTATTAAGCGCATCAGTTGGGCCATAGTGGTGTCCTAACCGAAGCCTCTTGAGGTTAGTTTCACAGGATGAGGCAGGTCCCTGTGTGTTAAGTACAGTTTGTCTCAGCATGTTCTTTGGCAGCAGCCTCGCCTTAACTTTTGCCTTTCGTTTCTATTTTAGGCTCTGCTTGTTTGTTGAGCCTGCTATTAATCCTCTATTTAAGCCATATTTTATCTGTGTGAGAATATTGGGCTGAGAAGCTCATACACAAGGTAATTTGCTCCAAACTCATATTTCTCTCTCTACAGACAGGCCAGAATAGTACAGAAGACAGGACCAAATAATTACCTTTAGACGTTTATTTTAACTGGAATATGAGGTAATTAGATTGGATGAGAACAGAAAGTCTCCCTTATGGGAAAAGAGAATGATTCTAAGTATGTTATTTCCCTAGTGAATGGTTGAGGTTACATAAAATAAAATCTATAGAAGCTGTGTGATTCTATCTTGGATCTACTTCACGGGGTTATATCCCAAACTTTATTTTCTTCCTATCCTTTTCTATTCATATATAGTAATGTGAGACTTGTGATTTTCTTTTCTCTTATGGTGACTACTCTTTAAACTTTTTATTTTAACCTTCTCTAAGAATTTTTTATACTTTTTTACTTAGATCCATTACACTCTTTTTTTCTGAACTGAATATAAGTGGGACTGAAATTCTGCTTCCTATTTTTAATATTCTCCTTCCTCTCATTCAGTATTTGAAGGAATATAGCACAGTGGTCACGTACTGTGTCCTGGAATTGAACCATCTCTTAGCAACATGACTTTGAGTAAGTTTTATCTTTCTAAACCTTAATTTCCTCATAGGAAAGTGGTAATAATGGCCCTGCCTGCTTTCCTCATAGTGTTTTTGTGACACTAAAATTAGACCATCTGTAATATACTGCCTGCCATGTGGTTGGTGCTCAGACACTAGTTATCTATTAGCATTACCATCAGGATATAAATGCCTCCAGAGTTGAAATTGTCTCATCTTCCCCTCTGTGCACCTACTCCCAGGCACAGTGCGTGGCATCCGGCAGATTCTAAGTAGGTGCTCCTGAATAAGTAGCCAAAAAATCCATAAGTTTTATGTAGTCCCTACCAGTCCACTGGTTTCTCCCTGCTTCTGTAATTTTCCTAGTTATGGGTACCAGAGGCTGGACTCTTGGAGTATCCAAGACCTTCATATTTTTGGAGGTATAGTTGATATAAAATATTATATAAGTTTTAGGTGTACAACATAGTGATTTACAATTTTTAAAGGTTGTATTTGATTTATAGCTGTTATAAAACATTGGTTACATTCCCTGTGTTGTATAACATATCCTTGTAGTTAACTTATTTTATACCTAGCAGTTTGTACCTCTTAACCTCCTACCCCTACCTTTCCCCTCCCCACTTCCCTCTCCCCAGTGGTAATCACTAGTTAGTTCTCTAGAGCTATGAGTCTGATTTTCGTTGTTGTTATACTCACTAGTTTATTTTTCAGATTACATGTTTAAGTGATAACATACAGTATTTGTTTTTCTCTGTCTGACTTATTTCACTAAGCATAATACCCTCCAAGTTCATCCATGTTACTGCAAACCGCAAAATTTCATTCTTTTATGGTTGAGGGGTGTGTGTGTAGCTACATTATCCATCTGTTGATGGACACTTAGATTGCTTACATATTTTGGCTGTTGTAAATAATGCTGCTGTGAACATTGGGGTGCATGTATCTTTTTGAATTAGTGTTTTTGTTTATTTTCCAGAGAGACCTTTGTCTTTGATTGAACAAGAAAGGTTTTTTGTTTTAATCAAAGTATATCTTTTTCCTTGGGTGTTATTTCAGCTGTCTCTTAGCTTTGGACTTCTCACTCTCAGGAGGCATGAATCTTTGTCTTAGCACTGGCCCCGTGTGTCTCACAGCCCCACAGTTTTGATCCTCTGGTCCAAATAGTGTATTCTTTTACCACAAACCATCTTAATTTCTGCTTTACTCTGTTTTATGGATGTAATTATACTTATGTGGACCGCTTTCTCTTCTCTTGGGGAGAAGGAATTTATTTTCACCTTTATTTGTGGGTTAGAAGGAAACTGTTGGTGCATTTCTGGCACCCCTCTCTCCACCTGCTTTCATTGCCCTGGAGAACAAACTTGCTCAGCAGACTGTCAGAACAGGACCTTGACTGGGACAGTTTTACTAGAGCGCGGGGTCACTGGATTAAAGGTGTGGGTGGTGCCTGCCCCTGCTCTCTCTTGTACTTCCTGTCTCCAGGAATTGGACAAACTAGACACGGTCTGTCTCAGCTGGCCTGGCCACCACAACCCTCCCTCTTCTACCTGCAGCTGGATGGACCTGATGCAGCAGTCATCCATGACCAAGCAGCTATTTGGAGAGGACATTGAAGTCAAGGGAGAGGGCATTGGAAGTAAGAGGGCTGACTTTGAGCTTCCTGCTCTAAATGATTTTCTGTGATCCAGCTTTTACTTGTAATCCACTTTTAGGTCCTTGTCCAGTTAATAAAATCAGTATTTTGTTTGCTCTTTGGCTGTGGTCTCTTGGCTGCATGCTCCTTCAGCAGAGGATTGCAGAAATGAGACCAAAGCCACGTGCAAAACCAAATTGTCAACACCATTCTCCATCCAGTACAACCTACTTCGCAGAACCCTTTTAGACAGCCATTGTAAGGATCTTTTTCTAAAATTGGGTCTTTTTACAGCACTGAGGTACATAGCCTGTTCTAATCCCTTCCTGTTCATGTTGTTGACAAAGGAGAGAGTGCTGTCCTGGGGTTGTGGGGACGGCTGAACACACGACCCTGTACACGGGACAGGACACATGAGACTGGCAGCAGTTTATTAGCCACATATGCTCACAGCCAGGGGTGCAGGACATCGCGTGATGCAGGACCACGTGGGAACAGAGTGAACAACCAGAGGCTGTGGGAGGCAGGCCTTCAGTGTCAAAAGAATGAGATCACCCCTGGTTTCCACTGGAGGATGTGGCTGGCTTGTTGGAATAATTTTGCAGACTGGCAGGGAACTGAAACTTGTTACTCAGGGATAAGCAAGAAGTGCATCTGGTCCCTTGTGAGGAGGGTTGTTTGGCTACATGACCTGGGAGCAGACTGGCAAAGAGAACTTAGATTTATAGGCTATTTGAGACCCTCCTGATTTCATCAGATGTCAAGGAAGCACATAACATCAGGCCTTAATTCTAGAATTTACACCACATAGACTATAGTACTATAACATCACTAATTACCTCAGAATTTCACTCTAGATGTGTGTTTGTGAATATCTTGTTTCCTATTGAAATTGGTTGCTACTCAGGGACAACCAGCATTTCAAAAATAGTTCAGGTTATGGTTTGGGAAAAAAATAATTTGCATTAAAATGGTCTTTTGTCGCATCTCAAAGTGCTATTTTAAAATTTAGCCACACAAATACCATTTAATACACCCAAGCTTTGTCTTTAGCATGGTTAGATCTCTTTAATGTAGCAAAACTTTTAGTAGTGAGGGATGTGCCGGGTAGAACTTAGACTTGTATCTGTAAAGAGTCTGAACTCAGGCTGGCAACCATGCCCACATATACACAGATTACTGAATTAAAGACATGTGATGTGCTATGAATTGACAGCTCTAATCATTTAGTTACCCACGTTTGCTGACATTTCAGAAGAGCTAATGGGTTTTTTCCCACTCTCTTTTCAAACAATGGGTGAAACAATAAAATGAATGGGACATTAACATTCTTTTAAAAATCAGAGTTAAGCTACAGCCTAAACACCAGAATGCTGATGTCTCAAATGTATTATTCAGACAGCATATTGTAGGCATGAATGGCGCCTATTAAGAGGTCTTATTGTTGCTAAATTGAAGCAAATTGGTTTGAAGAAGGGAATGTAAGGAGGTCATAGACAGATTGGAAGAATTTATAGTATATTCCCTCAACTTTCTGAAAACATCTAATATTAAATCTAATATTAATTTTATTCATCTCAATTTAGGTCCATTAAACTAATTTTACTTTCTATGACTATGAAAGTATTTGTTGAAGTTTACACAACCTACGTGCAAATTCTTCCCCTTTTAGTTATGACATACAATTAGACAAATGACTGGAAGTTTCAACACTTAATTGATTTTTATGTTGTCAAAGAAATCCATGATGTCTCTGAGATAGAATATCTTTTCTTGTATTTCTTACAAATAATCCTATTGAGATCCATCACAGTACAAACAAAATATTATTGAAGAAGCTACTGATTTCACTTCAACGTGAAAACTTAAAAGTGAACTCCTTTAATTAAAAAAAAAATTTCTGTTGCTAAACTCTGTTGGCATAGAAATTTCTGTGCAGAGATTAAACACTACTTTTAGAGATTAAGTGCTAATTCGGTTTTTATACCATTAGAGTTTAATTCTAAAAACTTTCTGGTGAAACCACCGCTTATGAGTCCAAATTAGGTATTAGGAATTTAATGCATACATTTTTAAATGGATGTTTTAATATTATAAAAGGAATACATACTTATCTAGAAAAATTTGGTAAACATATATATAAATCAACATCTTAACAGCTGGAGTCAACCACTGTCCAGTTTCAATGGATTTGTTTCCATTTTCCACGTCAATCTAGGGCTGTGCTGTCCAATGTGGCAGCCACTAGCTGCATGTAACCTAGCCTCCCTGAGCCCCATCCTCTCTCTCTGCTCTTTAGCAAGGCATCCAGGTGCTGTTTGAATTCCCTCTTTCTGCTCCTGCAGTCTGGAAACCACCTTTAGGCAGAAAATTGTGGCAGTTTTAGGACTAACTTCATTTGCTCCTCTTTTTCTCAGGGATCACAGTCATACGCTGCCTCTTGTCCACTGTCTGACAACAGTTTGCCCAGTGTTCTGGTTGTTTACAAAGGAAGATTAAGTCCATAGGTTTTGTCACTTTATTCTATGTGTCTATTATAATTGGCATATGTTTGGCTTATATGATGACTTTTAATAAAGGAATTTAACCTATATTTTATATATTATCATGAATATATGGTGGCATGAGTGGTAAAGAATCTGCCTGCCAGTGCAGGAGATGTAGGAGATTTGAGTTCAATTCCTGGATCAGGAAGATCCCCTGGAGTAGGAAATGGCAACCCACCCCAGTATTCTTGCTTGGAAAGTCCCATGGACAGAGGAGCTAGGCAGACTAAATCCATGGAGTTGCAAAGAGTTGGACATAACTGAGCACACACACACACATCATGAATATGCAGTCTTAAAACAGTCATCTTAGTTTAAGCCCTGGGAGGAATATTTCTTTTCCTATATTTAATTTAACAAGTACTATTAAGTGCTTACTATGGCCATGCATTATTGTAGATACTGCAGATAAGGAGATAAAGTAGGGTACAAACTTACACAAATTCCTGCCTTAATGTAACTTACACTGTGGTGAAAGAACATAAGTATTAATAAAATATGGAATATTAGTTACATGGTAAAAAGCACTATGAAGATAGTAAAGAAGAGCATTAGATAAGGAGTTTGGGGAGTGAGTATTTGACAGTTTAGGGAAGGGAAGGGAAGGATTCACTGATAAAGTTACCCAGAGAGCAGAAGGAAGTGATGTCTGTGGATGCCTTGGAGAAGAAGATTCAATTCAGAGGAGACAGTAAGTAGAAAGACCTGGGGGCAGAGGGTGCCTGGGCATTCAAGGAACAGCACAGAATTCCGTGTGGCTGGAGCAAGGTAAACATGGGAGAGAGTAGCGCGAGGTTAAGTCAGCCGAATAAGGCGAGGCCAGATTGTTTAGGGCCCAGGAATGATTTTGGTTTTTACTGAGAGTAAAACAGATTGCTATCAGAGAGTTTCAAGCTGAGAAGTCACATGATCTGATTTCCATTTAAATAGTATCTCTCAGTGTTGTGTTGAGTTTGGACAGAAGAAGGGAAAAGGTGGAAGCAGGAAGTTCAATTAAGAGGCTGTTATATGGTGACTGAGATCAAGGATGTTGCCTTAGAGTTAGTGAGAGATACTTGGATTTGAGCATATGTTGTTAAACTTTTTACTATGGAAAATGTAAACAAAAGGAGAGGGAATGGTCTGAGGATCTCCTATGACCCATTAAAGGGGAACTAAAGAGCCTTTTGATGAAGGTGAAAGAGGAGAGTGGGAAAAGCTGGTTTAAAACTCAACATTCAAAAAATGAAGATCGTGGCATATGGTTCCATCACTTCATGGCAAATGGATGGGGAAAAAATTGGAAACAGTGACAGATTTTATTTTTCTGGGCTTCAAAATCACTGCAGATGGTGACTGCAGTCATGAAATGAAAAGATGCTTGCTCCTTGGAAGAAATGCTATGACAAACCTAGACAGCGTGTTAAAAAGCAGAGACATCACCTTGCCGACAAAGGTCCGTATAGTTAAGGCTATGGTTTTTCCAGTAGTCATGTACAGATGTGAGAGCTGGACCATAAAGAAGGCTGAGCACTGAAGAATTGGTGCTTTTGAACTGTGGTGCTGAAGACTCTTGAGAGACCCTTGGACAGTAGGGAGATCAAACCAGTCAATCGTAAAGGGAATCAGTCCTGAATGTTCATTGGAAGGACTGATGCTGAAGCTGAAGCTCCAATATTTTGGCCACCTGATGCGAAGAGCCAACTCAATGGAAAAGACCTGGATGCTGGGAAAGATTGAAAACCAGAGAAGGGAGTGACAGAGGATGAGTTAGTTGGATGGCATCACTGACTCAACGGACATGAGTTTGAGTGAACTCCAGGAGATGGCGAAGAACAGGCAATTTTGGTGTGCTGCAGACCACGGCATTACAAAGAGTCGGACATGACTTAGCGACTGAACAACAGTGACCCATTTTAGTGGTTGTCACCTCATGTTTAATCTTATTTTACCTATATCACAGTCCACTTCCTGGCCCGTCCTTCCTCCCACTGGCTTATTTTTAAGTAGATGACGGACATTTGAAGACAACAACAGAAGTTGATGATTTTTTTTTGCCTTGAATGTTTACCTTTAAGCATCTCAGAATAGTGTTGCCACCATCCTCAAAGGTGTAGAGTTTGTAGAAGGAGCCATCGGCTAAGGTGGAATAAGTCTATGGGAGAAGTAAATTTGGAACTCAGTTTGGGACATCAAAATTTGAAATGCCTAATAGAAGTCCATTCGGAAATGTTGAGTAGGCTCTTGGTTAGATGAGCCCTAAGTTGAGAGAATAAGCCTGGATGTGACATGTCAGTTTTGTAGTTGTCAACATGTACACAGTACTTGAATTTATGAGACTGGATGATATCGCCAAAACGATAAGTACAGATTCAGAGGAGAAGATGTCCAGGGCCTGAGTTCTCAGATTCTCCAAAGTTAAGAGACTGTAGAAATGAGGAAGAGTCACACAAAAGAAGACTGAAAAGGTGTGAATACTGAGGTAAAAGGAAAGTCAAGTCAGTGTGTGATGTCCAGGAAGCCAGGTGAACCCTAGTGCTGATAGTTCAAGAGGAAGACAGAGAACTGACCAGTGGAATTAGAAACTCTGAAATGAAATCATGAGGAATGTTGGTTGACAGGTGGGGAAACATGGTGGAAACAGATTCAAGAATGGCAGGATTGGATTATAGCAGGTATAGACAATGATTTTCCAGGGGTTCATCTGTAAATGGAAGAGGCATGTGATTGTAATTGGAAGAGTCAAGAGAGAGAAATGACAGCACTATGTCTCAACTGCTGGGAAAGATTCACTCAGTAGGAAACAAAGACCAATGGTGGGAAAGTGAGAAGGGCAGGAACAGCATCCTGAGGTTATGGCATCCAGGTGTCCAAACAGTTCACCTGTGGTAACAGAAAGGAAAGTAGAAGTACTTGGGCACAAATGTGGGTAGGTAAGTAAATGCAGTGGTAGAAGCTTGTGGAAGTTCTCTTCTGCTGGAAATAGAAATCAAAGCCAAGGCTGAGTAAGGAGTAAGTATGGACAGGTTGTCCAGGAGGGTGGGAGAGGGAATGGATTAGAGACACAGAACAGCTGCTGCTAAGCTGCTGCTAAGTCGCTTCAGTCGTGTCTGACTCTGTGCGACCCCATAGACGGCAGCCTACCAGGCTCCGACGTCCCTGGGATTCTCCAGGCAAGAATACTGGAGTGGGTTGCCATTTCCTTCTCCAGTGCATGAAAGGGAAAAGTGAAAGTGAAGTCGCTCAGTCGTGTCCGACTCTTAGCGACCCCATGGACTGTAGCCCACCAGGCTCCTCTGTCCATGGGATTCTCCAGGCAAGAGTACTGGAGTGGGGTGCCATCGCCTTCTCCGCACAGAACAGTTACTGGGCAGCAAACATGTCCTTTCTGAAGTGAATGCTAGAGGGGTTTTTCTTATCTTAATAATTTTTTATCCAGGTTTTATGTATGGGGCCTCTTATCAGTAATTTTTGCTTAAAACCAAGTTGTTCCTAACAGTTTAACTTTATACTGTATAGCTTAGTTATATACGATAACCCAAGAAAGTTTTCTTCCATCATAACTGATTTTTCTGTTTCAGTTATTCTGGCTTTTCCCCCATGAATTTCTATCATTGTTTTTTTGATGGGCTTATTGACCTGCTCTCTTTTTTCTATATTAATAATTTGCTTTTTCACATTTTCATCTCTTTTTCCTGATGAACTTTTTAGGTTTATTCTCTATACCAGCAGTTCCTAAAACTGACAGCTTATCAAAATCACCCGGGGACATTTTTAAACATGCAGATTCAGGGACAAAACCCACAGAAGTCCTAAGTAATTCTGACAATCAGCCAGGTTTGACAGTCACAGGTCTATATTATTATTGAACTTTGCCAGTTACTAATTCCAGGATGTATTACAATTCTCCTGTCCCTTTTTGGGTTTCCTATAGTCTGTCCATGGCTTAGTGTGTGAGTATATGTGTGTTGCTGCCTGTCTTCAGAATATAATTTTTATATTCAATCAGTCGTGTCCAACTCTTTGCAACCCCATGGACTATACAGTCCCTGGATTCTCCAGGCCAGAATACTGGAGTGGGTTGCCTTTCCCTTGTCCAGGGGATCTTCCCAACCCAGGGATCAAACCAAGGTCTCTGGCATTGCAGGTGGATTCTTTACCAGCTGAACCACAAGGGAAGCCCAAGAATACTGGGGTGGGTAGCCTATCCCTTCTCCAACGGATCTTCCTGACCCAGGAATTGAACTGGGGTCTCTGCATTGCAGGTGGAGTCTTTACCAACTGAGTTATCAGGGAAGCCCTTATATTCAACTAATTTTCCTTAATCCATATCTTTTGTTTTAATTTGAACATATTCTCCCCAATGGCTCCCTGCTCCTCTTGCAAAGATCAACATTCATTATACCCTATTGAGGACATATGCAGATGTTTTCTTAAATTTTATTTTTTCCTATAGTAACACTGAGATAGGTACTTCCTCTGACTCTAAAGGCTGTTATTCCATTTACCTTGGTTATAGTGCTGTTTTGATTTCAAGGCTGACTTTCCCATTTATTCATCTTTGAATGAAAAGAGTTTGGTTATACACTGGCATTTGCCAACAGATAGAGTGAATTCCTCTTGGGTCTAAAACCTGAGAATGGTTGATCTGCCCTAATCCAGTATTTTATTGTTGTTTTGCTAAGAGATTTTCAGAAACCTTAAATTAAAAAAAATGATGAGATACATCATAGATACAGGATATATAAAATCACATATAAAGTCTGAATAATTATAAAAGGAGCCCTTGTAAGTTACCTTTCCTTGGCTTCCAAGCTTTAAGTAATGGGACTACCCAGTCAGCTACTACCTGTTCCTTCTCTCCCATGTGTGCTATGATTTAGTTTTGTTATCCTAAATAATGAAGAAGGAATAGTAGTTGGGATGAGAGAAGGGTGGATTCTTTTTTTGCTACCCTGGAAAATAATACCTGAGCAGAAGGATTTCTGTGGCATATTTTTCTGATTGGTATAGATGTTGCATCTTGGAAATAATTGTACATACCATCTACCACTTTATACCAATTTCCTGGCTAAATATTGCAGGCATGTTCTTCTTAATCCCGATTCATATGCACTGAATTCAGTGGAAATTCTGCCTTAATGCAAATGATCAAATGACTGACTCTGATCCTTGCTCTTTAGAATTGTTTTGAAACAGACACTCCATTTCCAAAATGATGAATTTCCTGCATCTTTTCCTTCTCTATGTGCCTTCTAGTATTTAAAAAAAAAAAAACAGAAGGAAAAAAAAAAGATGAGAAACTTGTATTCACTGATTCTTGCATAGTTCATTGTGGCAACATGGAAAATATAACTGATGAAATAAAAATGTAGTTTGAGGATGAAATAAGTATCTTGGACATTCAACCAAGAATGTTTACCCTGCTTTCAGCAGAGGAGAGGTCACAAGTCTTGCTCTCTAGAAGGGGCAACAACCCACCTTATAGAAAAATCTGCCAGTGAGATCACAGAGCAACTAGACTTTTTAATGCTAAAATTTTAATCAGACTTTGGTTTTATTCAAGGCCACTTGAACCTGTTAAGAAAGGAAAATTACCTTTTACACATAATTCTAAATGTTAGGTTGACATCGCCAAGATATCCTTATAAAGCACAATAAGCCACTGATTTTTTTTTTTTGTATTTCCTCTTGCATATTTTTTTTATTTTGTTAACATCAAAATAGAAAAGACAACAGAACATTAATTTCAGAAATATTTTAACTACCGTGGACCTTTATGGATGCCACTATGAAAATTAAAAATTTATTTCTAGTACTCGTTATAATAGTGAAAATGTCTGCAGGTCAAGTACACCTACCACACTGACTTGACAAGAGTGATCAAGAGAATGGGCAATGCATTTGAGTTTAGCACTTATAAAAATTTTGAAAAGACCCGAGATACTAGATTTGGTGTCTCTGTTATTTCTTTGTTTGAGGCAGAATTCATCTCAAACTATGTCTTATGGAGAATCCTAATATAGGAAAGAAAGGAGAGTAGGGCTGCTCTTCTTGGGGCTCTCACCTGCCCAGCTTCCTCACTGCCTTTCAGTAGCTTTCCTTCCACCTCCTGGGAGGTTTCTGTCTTAATGGGAATCCTGGGAGAAGTCCCAGTTCAGTCCAACTTCTTGACTTTGTGATTGAGGGACCTAGGCACACAGTTAATCCCTGAGTGGGCTGAGCCCAGAATGCAGGTCTCCTGATTCCTAGACCAGAATATCCTCTACCATACCATGGTGCCTATTTTCAGTTCCCGAAATGAGTTCCAGACCTGAAAATCTTGTCCTTTTAACAAGTAGTGAATATGCTCTGATATCGGTGTTAATGGATGCCAGGGAGAGCTGCTATATGAAAAATATTTCCAAATACAAGCTAATTTTTAAAAGTGGATTGTTTGTTGTCTTTATGAGTTTAGAGACATGTGCTTCTGAAAGATCCCTTTGATAGAGTTGAAAATATTTCATTGTAAAAATGGTGACCACCTTCCAGCAAAGTCAAACTACTGAGAGTTGTTGCCATATCCACCCCCATTGCTTAGTTTCCCACTTCAGTGCTTCTCTGCTCTTTGTTACCACAAGTGCCTACTTTTGAAGCATAAGCCTTCTTCAGGCTGCAAGGAATTCCCCTTTACCTATAGATTCCCAGTATTTGATGAAACTTGAATTGCTTTTTCTCAAGCTTAGAAGCCCACAGCTTTCCTAATAGAAGAATCTCCCATTTCTACCACACCCTTATTGCTTCTGTGCACCCAACCTGCTGAAGGATCTGTCTTTTGCATCTTCCCTGGTAGTTCAGCAGGTAAAGAATCCGCCCACAATGCAGGATACCTGAGTTCTATCCCTGGGTTAGGAAGATCCCCTGGAGAAGGGAAAGGCTACTCACTCCAGTATTCTGGCTTGGAGAAATCAATGGACTGTATCATCCGTAGGGTTGCAAAGAGTCGGACAGGACTGAGCAAATTTCACTTTCACTTTTCAGTTTCCAGTCAAGAGCTTTACTTCTCAGATTAGCTTTGTAAAAAGGCATTTTTATATAAATATGAAACACAGTTACCTGTTTTAACAAATCATATTCCCCTAATTCCCACGTGTTGCTTCTTAAGGAGGGTGTGGGCATGTGGAGTATAGAGACTCCCAGCTGACAGTCATTGGAGTAGAAACCCGTCTTTTGCTTAGTTGTTTTATTCTTCCTTTTTTAAAAAAAAATGCCTAATTTTGTAAAAATTAAAGCTATCAAGGTTTGTTATTAAACAAAATGTATGTTTAATATGATAAATTATGTAATATCATATATTAAGATAAAATATGATACATAAAAGTCCCTAAGTTCAGTATGAAATTTGCCATATTAACTTCATGTTAGGATGTGCTGTCTGGTTTTGATAACACAGTTTAAAAATTGCTTTACCTTTTTTCCCTTTCTATCCACTCATAACCACCCATTTTTAATCATTATCTATAACATTTTTCATCCAGTAATAAAACTTAGTTCTGTATTAATCATTAAGCAGCCTTGACTAATGTGATTCACTTTGTGCAGTCAGAAGATTGTGCTAGTGGAGTGTGATTTTCTTATGAAGAGAGCCGGGAAGGGAACTACCAGAGGAAATCAGGGTAATAAGAAGTGACATATTGGTGTCACTTCTGAGATTGTATTTTTCTAAAAGCATTTAGCCTTTCTATGAGTAAAGAGATACAGATTTTATTTTCAACTTGACTGTAAGAAATGTCTGTTTTACTTTCTCTAAGTCAAATTGAGCCTGCTTCAAGCCCCATCCTGGCTGGGAGGTGGGAAGTTGAATCTTTCATCCTCAAAAGGATCATGTAATGAAGAGTCTAAAGTAGACAGAACACTGAGGAAAGATTTCTCTGGTCTCTTGTCCATACCAGTTACCATGACTGCTCTCCAGGCCACCATGTTCACTTGTAGCCAGGATGTCTTGCAGCACCTGTGGGGTAGCAATCTTGCTAGGGCTGGGAGACCCTGTGCCTTGCATCCAGCTTCTCTGGGTGGACCACAGCTATTCCCTTCTCTGTTTTGGCCAGCCCCCCCAGAGGTGCTATTGGGGAGAAAGGGGCAGGTCTCCATCTCTTGGGAAATACATTGCCTTTAAAGTCTTGGACCATCTCCTTGTCCCCTTGGCTTTTGCCACTTCTGCTTCTGTTGTACCTGCTAAAGGGGTAGTGTTTGTCTTTTTTCTCAACTCACAACATAATTCCCCCTTTAAAATGAAACCTTGGAAGGAAAATTCTTCAGGGGATCTGGCACCAAAACCCTTCTTGAGACAAAGAAACGCAAAGACTTATCTACCTTCCTTGAACCAGGAGTAGGGAAATAGGAGAGCAAAACCCAAATGAATAACACAACAGAGTCTTCTTAACATGATGAGGATATTAGAACAATAGGAAAGCTCTTTATTCCTTTAAAAGTATTTGGAAAGTTTAAAAAAAAATCTTTGTCATTCTCTAATGCTGTGTTCTCTTATGTACATTTGATATCAGTATTATCATCAAATTAATCATTGTGAGTAAACAAAGGCAGCCCATGCTTCATCTTCTTAATTATAATCTTGCAGCAGATAGAGAAGAGTGGCCTATGCCATGGAGTGTAGCAATAGAGTTTTGCTCCATAGATAGAACAATGGCTTCTAGCCTGTATTCCCAAGGCATTTGAAATTATTGGACAATTGCAGAAGACAAGATCCAGGAGGGAAAGTGAGACCAAGCGTTCAGGGCTCCACGGAACCCCATTTTCAGTCATAATGGTTGTCCTTTTCCACTTGCTTTATGTTTTAAATTCCATGTAAATTGGTTTAATGGATTCCATTGTTACAAAAACTTGGAAATCACTGAAGGAATATGTGAATATGTGTGTTAATCGCTCAGTCGTGTCAGACTCTGTGACCTCATGGACTGTAGCCCGTCAGGCTGCTCATGTATCCTGTGTATCCCCGTGTGTGTGCTCAATCATGTCTGATTCTTTGGGGCCCCATGGACTATAGCCTTCCAGGCTCCTCTATCCACGGGACTCTCCAGGCAAGAATACTGGAGTGGGTTGCCATGCCCTCCCTCCTCCAGGGGATCTTCCCAACTCAGGGATTGAATCAACATTTCTTAAAGTCTCCTGCATTGGCAGGCGGGTTCTTTACCACTAGTGCCCCCTGGGAAGTCCCCAAATTTGGGGACTAGTGTGATTTATTTAGACTCTCAGTTCCTTTTCTGGTTCATTGGACATCCATTATGGGTAGTTGCAAATATAAACCTTGCTGCTTGCTATATACTACCATTGTCATTTCTTCACTCCTCTGTTCACCATATAGAAGAATATGGTTCCAAGAAAGCATTAAGTAGCTCCAATAGAAGTACTGAATCATGTTCTCATTCAACCAGAGTTTTTAAAGTTAACTCTTTATTGATTTTAAGGCTATGCTGATCATCATATACATTTGTATCAGACTACTGGTTATTTTGCTGTTGTTAAACAAATTACTCAACTTTAACAACAAATTATTATTCAGAGGTTTTAGAACTTCGATAATACCCCCAAATAATTTTTAAGTGGTTAACTTATTTTATGTCCAGCCAAATAACATGTATGTCATAATATTCATTAGAATTAAAGATTCCATGAGACAAGTTTAAATAAAATATTCATATTAAATATTTTGTAATGACATTTAAAATTTTAGAATGCTAAATTTGGCTGTTAAAAATATTGTTGAGTAAAACTATTTCAGTGTCAACCATTTTTATTAACGTAATGTTGCAACTTTCGGAACAGAAAGTTCCTTTTTTTACCCTATTCTGCTACTGTCACTCTAGTATGCAGACTTAATACAGTCTATTCTATTGTACAGTATAAGCATTACAACTTTAATTTCTCTCCTATTAGTATCGAATACTAAAACTAGAGTATTCAAGTTTAGAGATGGTTTTTTCATTGGAAAAGTTCGTGCGGTCAATGCGAGAACTAGGACTTCCAACCTTGCTCAGCCAGGACTTCCTACAAAAAATAAATAAATAAAAATTAGCATTTTAGTGTATATGGACTAGCTGAAATGATCCCACAATGAGTAACAATGGGAGTTTATGTTTAATAAGCAACTTTTGCATGTAATATGAAAGATATACATGACATCTCTCTCTCAAAGTTGTTCAGTCATGTCTGACTCTTGTGACCCCATGGACTGTAGCCCGCTTGGCTCCTTTGTCCTTGGAATTCTCCTAGTAAGAATACTGGAGTGGATAGCCATCCCTCCTCCATGGGATCTTCCCAACCCAGGTATGGAACCTGGGTCTCTCACATATATATATATACATGTATAATTACAGACACAATATAAACTTTATATCAAAATATCATAGAGTTTAACATATAATCAAATGTGGGCAAAGAAGAGCTAATGACAAATTGAGCACAGTCAACTCATGATGATTTCATTGTGGAGTACTTTCCCTCCTTTTAAAATATCCAAGGTCATTATTACTTAGCTCTTATATGCAACAACATAAAAATATTTTTTATAAAGAATAAAACAATTCACCATGGGTTTTTCTTATTACCCAACACATGGTAGATTATATATGCAGGATGAGAGAGAGAGAGAATAAAAAATGAATGTGATTTTTCTGTAAATATTTGAACAAAATTAGATGAACATCTTATCTATCCAAAACCCATATCACATATTAGCAAAGTACATTAAAGAGACAAATGTTCTGAAATTTTCTTTGCTTATATAGTACAATATTTTATCTTAATTTAGTAGTGATACTGTTTGTCTAATTTATACATTTGGGTACTTACCTGAGATGCTTCATATAAAATAAGATTACTGTAATATTGCTGACACCTTAGATATTTTAAGGATATTCAAGAATCTTTCTACCTATTAATAATTAGTTGGGATGAAAATTAAGTGGGTCTACAGGTTAATAATAAGCATTTTTGTACAGTTGATAGATGTTATCCCAGTTTTTATAGAAACATTAAGTTTCCTCATATCCGCAAAGGTCTTTGGCGTTGTGAAACTAGTAGTGTGTATAGCTATGCAATATCATATGTAACAATCTCAATAACCTTGAATTAAAAATATTTTCTAAGCTACAGTTGTCTGATTAGCTGAAAATTACTCTTAACAGGCTGGAGAGGAATTCCAGTGATTCAAATTGCCCTATGCTATTTATTTATTTTTATCTTTTTGGCTTTTTGGTCTTCATTACTGCACGGGCTTTTTTCCAGTTGCAGTGAAAGGGGGCTTCTCTCTAGTTGGGGTGCGCCTGCTTCTCACTGCAGTGGCTCCTCTTGTTGCAGAGCATGGGCTCTAGGATGCGCGGGCTTCGGTAGCTGTGGCTCTAGAGCACAGGCACAGTAGCTGGGGCTCACAAGCTTAGTTGCTCCGTAGCATGTGGGATCTTCCTGGACCAGGGATTGAACCTGTCTCCTGCATTGGCAGGTGGATTCTTTACTACTGTGCCACCAGGGAAGCTTGTGTTTTTGCTACTTAACTCTTCAATTACTATTGGAGTATAGTTGATTTACAGTATTAGTTTCAGGTGTACAACACAGTGATTCAATATTTTTATAGACTAAACTCCATTTAAAGTTATTATAAAATATTGGCTATGTTCCCTGTACTGTAGATTAAATCCTTGTATCTTATTTATTTTACAAATAGCAGTTTGTTGTAACCCTCTTTTTTGGTTCTTACTGTGACAGTTTTTCTGGGTAAGGTGAAGGTTTACTTCTTTTTCAGAAGATAAGCCATCAGCACAGTAACATATTTTCTTTTCTTCAACTCATTTAGTTGAAATCTTAAAAATTAAAAGTGCATGTGTAGAAAAATAAAGTTTAGTTAGGGCTGATGGCTTCAATTTTACCAAATTTCCTTGAAACCCTCTGGAAAAGAAAGGCCAGTAATAATAAAAAGCTACCACATAATCCAACAGTACCCATTAATAATAAAAAGCTAACATTAATGAAGCACAGCCTATTTGCTCAGCACTGTGTTGAATTCTTCACTGTTTCCTTTAATCCACACATTAACTCTATAAGCTGTAGTCCATTTTCCCTATTAAGTTATTGAAAAGGAAAGAGACACAGAAGAGTTAAGTAACTTGCTCAGAGTAGGAGCTGTGTTAGTGTTGACAATGGATCAGATTCTGGATATATTGATTGTGAAGGTGTAGTCAATAGATTTGCTGACACTCTGAATGTGGGTACAAGAAAAAGAAGACTGAAGGATGACACTTGGGTTATTGGTTTGAAAAACGACTAGAATAGGATTGTCATGTACTGAAATGGAGAGACTATGAGAAGGGCAGATTTGAGGGAAAGATGAGAAGTTCAGTTTTAGAATGTTAAAACCTGGGATGTCTATTAAACATCTGAATAAGATGCTGAGTAGGCAGCTGGACCCGGAATCTGGCTGCAGAGATAAAATTTGGAATTTGTCTGCAGATAGACAGCACTGAAAGCCATAAGAATGGATGAGATCACCAAGAAAAGGAATGTAGATAGAAAAAGAGGCCCATAAACTATACCATAGGGCCTCCCAATGTTAAAAGCTCAAGAAGTAGAAGAACCAGCAAAGGAAAAGAGAGCATCCAGTGAGGCAGGAGAAAAACTGGGAGAGCACTGTGTCCTGGGAGTCAAATGAAGCCCTCAGGGAACAGGGAGAGATCAACCTGGGCAATGATTCTGGCAGGTTAAGTAAGGTGAGAACTGAGAGTTGACTATTGTGTTTAGCAACATGCAGGTCACTGATGACCTTGACGAGAACAGTTTTGGTGGAGTGAAAGCCATATTTGAATGGACTCAAGAGAGAATAAGAGAGGAACTGGAACCAGCATGTGTGTGTGTGTATGAGAGAGAGAGAAGTGGAGGGGCCCTCTGTGCCATGGCTCCACACATGCCATCCATGTTGCCTGACCTGCCTACTCACCTAGGAGTGTTCCAGTCATCTGTCCCTTGGAAAGATGTGCTCTTTATGTGCTGCTCTTGCCCTTGATAGGGGTGGCTCAGATCTGTAAATGGCAGAGGTGTTTTTCTAGCCAAAAAATAACTAGTCACAAATTTTTATCTAATTAGTGAGGATGAGGTACTCTTGCCTGGAAAATCCCATGGACGGAGGAGCCTGGTAGGCTGCAGTCCATGGGGTTGCTAGGAGTCGGACACGATTGAGCGACTTCACTTTCACTTTTCACTTTCATGCATTGGAGAAGGAAATGGCAACCCACTCCAGTGTTCTTGCCTGGAGAATCCCAGGGACATGGGAGCCTGGTGGGCTGCCGTCTGTGGGGTCGCACAGAGTCGGACATGACTGAAGCAACTTAGCAGCAGCAGCAGCAGTGAGGATGAGATTGGGATGTCATAGTTTTCCAATCCCCCTTAATGTGAAAAGGAACCACATAATCCAACAGTACCCATTAATTCATTTCAATAAATAACACTGCATAAAAGGTATATTCTAGATACTGGGATGCATACATAGATATTTAAAACCCGGTTCTTTCCTCAACCTAACTTTACCTCTAAAGCAATTAGAGGAATAAGAACAAACAAAACCCAAAGTTAATAGAAGGAAAGAAAACATAAAGATCAGAGCAGAAATAAGTGAAATAGAGACAAAACAACAGAAAAGATCAATAAAGCTAAAAGTGGTTCTTTGAAGGAAAAAAACAACCCAATCAAAAAAAAAAATGCCCAAAAGACCTAAAGTTTCTCCAAAGAAGACATACAGATGGCCAAGAGGCATATGAAAAGATGTTCAACATTTCTAGTTATTAGAGAAAGGCAAATAAAAATTACAATGAGATATTATCTTATACCAGTCAGAATGGCCATCATCAAAATGTCTACAAACAATAAATGCTGGAGAGGGTATAAAGAAAAGGGAACCCTCCTGCACTGTCAGTGGGAATGTAAATTGGTACAGCCTCTATGGAGAACAGTATGGAGGTTCCTTAAAAAAGTAAAAATACAGCTACCATGCTGTGTTTAGTCACTCTGCTAAGTTACTTCAGTCGTGCCTGACTCTGTGCTACCCCATAGACGGCAGCCCACCAGGCTCTGCCGTCCCTGGGATTCTCCAGGCAAGAACAATGGAGTGGGTTGCCATTTCCTTCTCCAAGGCATGAAAGTGAAAAGTGAAAGTGAAGTTACTCAGTCGTGTCCAACTCTTTGCGACCCCGTGGACTGCAGCCTACCAGGCTCTTCTGTCCATGGGATTCTCCAGGCAAGGATACTGGAGGGGGTTGCCATGCCTTCCTCCAGAGGATCTTCCCAGCCCAGGGATCGAACCCATTTCTTCTGCATTGTAGGCAGATTCTTTACCGTCTGAGCCACCAGGGAAGCCATATGACACATCAATCCCGCTCTTGGGCATATATCCAGAGAAAATAATGGTTTGAAAGGATATATGCACCTGTGTTCATTGCACAGTGTTGTCTACAATAGCCAAGACACGGAAGCAACCCTAAATGTCCACTGACAGATGAGTGGTATACATTGTCACGTCTGTGCATCCTCCACAGGTGGTTGTGCTTTTATGTACTTTACAGTACTTTTGCTGTGCCACACGAGGAGCTTCCTAATGAAGACCTGATGGAATTGGAAGCCCAGAGAAAGGACAAAGAGAGGCACAAGAAAGAAGTAATTGAAAAATCAAAGAGACTGAGGATGGAGTCCAGTGCTGTCATGTCATCCATGGCAGGAAAAGAAGAGCTACAACCCAGACATCACTGGTTTTTCTTCAAGAGGACATATAGAATTGAATCCAGCAAGGAACCAGAACCTGTGCCATCAACATCAGGCGTGAGTGACACTGCAGCTTGCCCTCCATCTTCTATTGCTGACAACCCTTCAGCTCTACTGTCTCCCACCTCCTCTCTCTCCTCCAATCAATAACTCTTCTTGCCTGTTCACTTGATGCCAGCCCCTGGATGCCAGCTGTTGTACTGTATTACTATACTTTTCAAGGTGCTGTACTGTTAAGATTTAAAAAAAATTTTTGTGTTTGTTTTATATGTATTATTTGTGTGAAAATTATTATAAACCCATTACAGTACAGTACTATATAGCCGATTGTGTTAGTTGGGTACCTAGGCTGTCTTTGTTGGACTTCCGAACAAATTGGACTTACAAATTTACTCTTGGAATGGAACTCACTCATAGGTAGGGGAAAGTGAAAGTCCCTAAGTTGTGTCCAGCTCTTTGTGACCCCATGGACTATAGAGTCCATGGAATTCTCCAGGCCTCCCACATTGCAGATGGATTCTTTACCAGTTGAGCCACCAGGGAAGCCCCAGGTAGGGGACCTACTATAATACTATTACCAGCAACATGGATGGACCTAGAGATTGTTATTCTAAGTGAAAGACAGATATCATATGATATTGCTTACATGTGGAAACTAAAAAAAAAAAAATTATACAAATGAACTTATTTACAAAACAGACTCACAGACTTACAGGATGATTTATGATTACTAAAGGGGGAATGTTGGAGGGAGGGATAAGTAAGGAGTTTGGGACTGACATATAAAGATTGCTATATTTAAAATAGATAACCAACAAGGATTTACTGTATGGCAAGGGAACTCTGCTCAGTATTCTGTAATAACCTAAATGGGGAAAGAATTTGAAAAAGAATAGATAAATTTACATGTATAACTGAATCACTTTACTGTATACCTGAAACTAACACTGTTAATGAACTATAGTCCAATATAAAATGAAAAATAATTTTTAAAAGTTATATGTATTAAAATTATTCAATATTGACTTTACTTTTCACAAATATTTATGAATAAAGGTGAAGTATTGAAAATGAATAAAGCAAGCGAAGTCAATAATTGAGTAATTTTTATTTATTTCTCACAAAGAACTGGGTGATTTGACCTCCCTTTTCAAAGATGCAATCTGCTGATCAATGTTTCTCAACTCAGATCTCCCACATTGCAGGCAGACTTTTTACTCTCTGAGCCACCAGGGAATCCCCCCAAATCTTCATGATACAGTGTGATCTATAATGACTCTTTGCAACCCGGTGGTCCCATGGAATTCTCTAGGCTGGAATACTGGAGTGGGTAGCCTTTCCCTTCTCCAGGGGATCTTCCCAACCCAGGAATCGAACCGGAGTCTTCTGCATTGCAGGCAAATTCTTTGCCAACTGAACCATCAGGGAAGCCCATATTTCTCATAAAGCAAGACAAAAAAGAAATCTTTGTAGACTGCTTTTAAAAACACAGTTGGAACAAGGAAACACAAACTTTAAATGATACAATAGACCAGCTAAATTTAATTGATATCTACAGGACATTTCACCCCAAAACAATCAATTTCACCTTTTTCTCAAGTGCACACAGAACCTTCTCCAAGATAGATCACATCCTGGGCCATAAATCTAGTCTTGGTAAATTCAAAAAAATTGAAATCATTCCAATCATCTTCTCTGACCACAATGCAGTAAGATTAGATCTCAATTACAGGAAAAAAAACTATTAAAAATTCCAACATATGGAGGCTAAACAACACGCTTCTGAATAACCAACAAATCACAGAAAAAATCAAAAAAGAAATCAAAATATGCATAGAAACGAATGAAAATGAAAACACAACATCCCAAAACCTATGGGACACTGTAAAAGCAGTGCTAAGGGGAAGGTTCATAGCAATACAAGTGTACCTCAAGAAACAAGAAAAAGATCAAATAACCTAACTCTACACCTAAAGCAACTAGAGAAGGAAGAAATGAAGAACCCCAGGGTTAGTAGAAGGAAAGAAATCTTAAAAATTAGGGCAGAAATAAGTGCAAAAGAAACAAAAGAGATCACAGCAAAAATCAACAAACTAAAAGCTGGTTTTTTGAGAAGATAAACAAAATTGACAAACCATTAGCCAGACTCATCAAGAAACAAAGGGAGAAATCAAATCAACAAAATTAGAAATGAAAATGGAGAGATCACAACAGACTACACAGAAATACAAAGGATCATAAGAGACTACTACCAACAGCTATATGCCAATAAAAGGGACAACTTGGAAGAAATGGACAAATTCTTAGAAAAGTATAACTTTCCAAAACTGAACCAGGAAGAAATAGAAGATCTTAACAGACCCATCACAAGCATGGAAATTGAAGCTGTAATCAGAAATCTTCCAGCAAACAAAAGCCCAGGACCAGATGGCTTGACAGCTGAATTGTACCAAAAATTTAGACAAGAGCTAACACCTATCTTATTCAAACTCTTCCAGAAAATTGCAGAAGAAGGTAAACTTCCAAACTCATTCTATGAGGCCACCATTACCCTAATTCCAAAACCAGACAAAGATGCCACAAAAAAAGGAAACTACAGGCCAATATCACTGATGAACATAGATGCAAAAATCCTTAATAAAATTCTAGCAAACAGACTCCAACATCATATTAAAAAGATCATACATCATGACCAAGTGGGCTTTATCCCAGGAATGCAAGGTTTCTTTAATATCCACAAATCAATCAATGTAATACACCACATTAACAAATTGAAAGATAAAAACCATATGATTATCTCAATAGATGCAGAAAAAGCCTTTGACAAAATCAAGATCCATTTATGATAAAAACCCTCCAGAAAGCAGGAATAGAAGGAACATACCTCAACATAATAAAAGCTATATATGACAAACCCACGGCAAACATCCTCAATGGTGAAAAATTGAAAGCATTTTCCCTCAAGTCAGGAACAAGGCAAGGGTGCCCACTTTCACCACTACTATTCAACATAGTTTTGGAAGCTTTGGCCACAGCAATCAGAGCAGAAAAAGAAATAAAAGGAATACAGATAGGAAAAGAAGAAGTAAAACTCTCACTGTTTGCAGATGACATGATCCTCTACATAGAAAACCCTAAAGACTCTATCAGAAAATTACTAGAGCTAATCAATGAATATAGTGAAGTTGCAGGATATAAAATTAACACACAGAAATCCCTTGCATTCCTATACACTAACAATGAGAAAACAGAAAGAGAAATTAAAGAAACCATACCATTCACCATTGCAACGAAAAGAATAAAATACTTAGGAATATATCTGCCTAAAGAAACAAAAGACCTATATATAGAAAACTATAAAACACTGATGAAAGAAATCAAAGAGGACACAGATGGAGAAATATACCGTGTTCATGGATCGGAAGAATCAATATAGTGAAAATGAATATACTACCCAAAGCAATCTATAGATTCAATGCAATCCCTATCAAGCTACCAATGGTATTTTTCAGAGAACTAGAACAAATAATTTCACAATTTGTATGGAAATATAAAAAACCTCGAATAGCCAAAGCAATCTTGAGAAAGAAGAGTGGAACTGGAGGAATCAACCTGCCTGACTTCAGGCTCTACTACAAAGCCACAGTCTTCAAGACAGTATGGTGCTGGCACAAAGACAGAATATAGATCAATGGAACAAAATAGAAAACCCAGAGATAAATCCACGCACTTATGGACACCTTATTTTGACAAAGGAGGCAAGAATATACAATGGAGAAAAGACAATCTCTTCAACAAGTGGTGCTGGGAAAACTGGTCAACCACTTGTAAAAGAATGAAACTAGAACACTTTCTAACACCATACACAAAAATAAACTCAAAATGGATTAAAGATCTAAGTGTAAGGCCAGAAACTATAAAACTCCTAGAGGAAAACATAGGCAAAACACTCTCCGACATAAATCACAGCAGGATCCTCTATGACCCACCTCCCAGAATATTGGAAATAAAAGCAAAAATAAACAAATGGGACCTAATTAAAATTAAAAGCTTTTGCACAACAAAGGAAACTATAAGCAAGGTGAAAAGACAGCCTTCAGAATGGGAGAAAATAATAGCAAATGAAGCAACAGACAAACAATTAATCTCAAAAATATACAAGCAACTCCTGCAGCTCAATTCCAGAAAAATAAATGACCCAATCAAAAAATGGGCCAAAGAGCTAAACAGACACTTCTCCAAAGAAGACATACAGATGGCTAACAAACACATGACAAGATGCTCAATATCACTCATTATTAGAGAAATGCAATCAAAACCACAATGAGGTACCATTTCACGCCCGTCAGAATGGCTGCTATCCAAAAGTCTACAAGCAATAAATGCTGGAAAGGGTGTGGAGAAAAGGGAACCCTCTTACACTGTTGGTGGGAATGCAAACTAGTACAGCCACTATGGAGAACAGTGTGGAGATTCCTTAAAAAACTGGGAATAGAACTGCCATATGACCCAGCAATCCCACTGCTGGGCATACACACCGAGGAAACCAGAATTGAAAGAGACACGTGTACCCCAATATTCATCACAGCACTGTTTACAATAGCCAGGACATGGAAGCAACCTAGATATCCATCAGCAGACGAATGGATAAGGAAGCTGTGGGACATATACACAATGGAATATTACTCAGCCATTAAAAAGAATACATTTGAACCAGTTCTACTGAGATGGATGAAACTGGAGCCCATTATACACAGTGAAGTAAGCCAGAAAGAAAAACACCAATACAGTATACTAATGCATATATATGGAATTTGAAAGATGGTAACGATAACCCTCTATGCGAGACAGAAAAAGAGACACAGATGCATAGAACAGTCTTATGGACTCTGTGGGAGAAGGTGAGGGTGGGACAATCTGAGAGAATAGCATTAAAACATGTATATTACCATATGTGAAACAGAACGCCATTCCAGGTTCAATGCATGAGACAAATGCTCAGGGCTGGGGCAATGGGATGACCCGGAGGGATGGGATGAGGAGGGAGGTGGGAGAGGGGTTCAGGATGGGGAACACATGTAAACCCATGGCTGATTCATGTCAATGTGTGGCAAAAACCACTACAATATTGTAAAGTAATTAGCCCCCAAATAAAATAAACAAAAAAAACCACACACTTGGAAACCAATTATAGTAAATTAAACCAAATTATGTCTTTTATAAAATACGTTCTCTTGAGTGATGCTCTTGAAGTTTATTAATTTTTCAAAGTAATGCAAGAGTCCTGTATAAAAAAATAACTGTTTCGTCTACTTTTGTTCAAGTGTTTATGTTCCTCATTAAAATTCTGTTTGCTTGAATTCATATCCTGTATATTTCTTGATAAGTTTATACTTAGATATGTACTGTTTTTTTGCTGTTTTGAAAAAGATGCTTCTTAATTATCATATTTTTAAACTGGTACATAGAGAAACTAGTGATCTCTCATGTGGTAATCAGATACCTTACTGAACTTCCTTGGTGATATAATAGTTTTTTCCTTTTCATTGGAATGCCTAGGTTAACCCCCCATGTATTTTTAAATTCATTCTGTCAATTTTTAACACATTGACAGGATACTTTCAAATTGCTCTTTATTTTAGTCTCTCTAGCCACATTTTGGTGGCTCAGATGGTAAAGAATCCGCCTGCAATGCAGGAGACGCAGATTCGATCCCTAGGTCGGGAAGATCCCCTGGAGAAAGAAATGGCAGCCCACTCCAGTATTCTTGCCTGGAGAATTCCATGGACAGCGGAGCCTGGCGGGCTATAGCCCATGGGGTCGTAAAGAGCTAGACACAACTGAGCAACTCACACTTTCACTTTTTTTTTTAAGCCATATTTTGGCTACTTACATGCCTTTCAGAGAATTGCTACAGAGAAAAACTGAATCATGAACAGTGCACCCAGCCAAGAGGCCAGCAAGATCATAATACACTAATATGTGCTCTAACTCCAGCATATTTTACCTATTAGTTTTGTAGACTCCATAAATACTGAATGGATGGTTGGATGGATGGGTGAGTTATACTTGCATGAGATTGAAGTCTATTATTTCTGCTGTAAATCTCAGTTGGCTTTGTGTGCATATATCTTTCAGGTATTTTTATTTAAGCAACATGATCCACTGGCAGGCTTTAAAAACCAAAACAACAAAAAAAAAGGATGTAAACTGGAAAATTCTATTGACAAAAGTCATGTTACTTGAAAACCATGTTCTCTCTTCACTCTAATACAAGTAAGTGCCTTATGCAGAGATTTTGAAAATGAAACTGATTTTTGTGAAGTTTAATTCTCTTCCCCAAATCATGTTTTCTTTAACAATTATGAGGAAATAATAGGAGGAATTTTATTATGGTTACACTTTCTTACGTGGTTGATGAGAACCATACACAGTTGTGAAAACAATTTTTTATGAAATAGCAAAGGACAATGATCTTGTACATATTGCATTTAAGTGTTCTGCAGGCCATCTTTGCATTAAAAAGAAATTAATAAAACACAATGCTGATAAATATTAAATGACCAAGGAAAAATCTATTCGTTTAATAAATTAAGTATGCTGTGTTTTTCTGTTCCTGTTCAGAGAGTCGCCAACTCTCAGTCCCCTCCAGGTTTCCACAGCCTTGTCTCTAATTCGTGGGTGCAGATGGCACACACTCAGCCATCAAGTACAGTAAATGCCACATATTTATGGCCTTGGCAGCCAGCAAAGAGGCCAGCTGTGGCCTTCTAAAATGCACTTAGGTGTCTGCCCTCCCAGAGACCTTTCTCTGACGGTCTGTATCTAAAAAGGGCCCCACTCCCATGCTGTTGTGAGCATCATGGGAATTAGCACATTCTATAATTGCTACGTTTATATGATTGTTTATGTATTCACTACCTGCCTCCTCCACATTAGAATGCAAATTCTAGGAAGAGAGGATCCCCATCCTCTATCAGGATGCCCAATGATAGTGGGCCCTCAATATGTATTTACTGAATAAATTGAGTCTCTGTCACCTTTCCGCCCTCCCCAGGTCTGCACCTTCCATGCATGAGAGGACGGGGCATTCCTAGGGTCTGTGCACTCCACACACAGAAAGGAACCCTGAGCATCACCTGTTAACACTTTGATTTTTATCTCACACAAAACAAAACCCTCGTGTATTTTTTTTAAAAACTCTTTGAAAGGTAAAGACATAGTTGCTTTTATTACAGAAAGTGAGTAAATATTTTGCCTGTGGCCGTCCCCTCTGAAATAACTTAAATAATGACAATATTCAGTCTCTTAAAGGAAGTTAGAGGCCTATGGATCTGACTTAATAATCTGAATATAAGCCTGTGAACAAAGTTTATTCGTGCAATCTGTCCATGTATTTTTGTCAGTCCCTAAATTTTACTGTATTTCTTGTGACTGTGAGTTTACTCACTATATAAATAAACATAGTCACTGATCTTCACTCAGAGTTCAGCGAACTCTGAGTGAAGTCAGTTACTATTTGAACACCACAGGAGGGCCATGTCCATCCTGCAAACCCAGTCACGTGACACAGCACCACATTAGTCAGACTCAGCACACAGTTGGTTGTATATGCTCATACATACTGTGATTATCCTTAGATATTTTTCTTTATATCCCAAGTATGTACAGACACCTACTATTTATGTGCTATATTAATTTTAAAATTTTATGCTTCTTTTTCAAAAAAAAAAAAAGAATCCTCCCAACATAATCTTGCCCCAAAGCTTAATGCTTATAGCAGGAGTGAAGTGCTTCTCTGAACAAGGGAACAGCTGGGGTGGGGGTGGGGGGTGCAGAACCCCACCCCTCTCCCCAGGCCTTTTTTTTCCACCAACTGCACCTCAGGCACCGCTGGGAAATCCTAAGGGCTCTGAAGAGCATAGTTTGAAAACTTCTCTATTAACCTATCACTGAGCAAGGATACAGAAGCGTGGCATGGAGGGAGACTCCATCACAAGTAGAGGTGGAAATCAACATAGGACCATCTGTTCTGCAACTCAAGTCAGTTAGTGTTTCCTGCAAAACACAGTAAGCTTCTGGGGTGGTGGGGAAAAAAAAATCCCATCTAACTAATATCCTTCTCTGAAACAAAGAGGTGAAATGATCAATAAAGCATTAGAAAGCCAATACTATTAATAATTCATAGCAGTTCTATTTCCTAGGACTAAAGTGGGGCAGCATAATCCTTTCAAATATCTCTGCAGCACCAGTATAAAATGTAGACCATAGCAAGAAAGCAGACAGTAGGAAAAGACAGCTAATGAATTAAAAGCTAACGTGATGCATGCTGGAAAATATTGAGTTGTCTGCTCATTTCAAGCTTTCAAACTAACATTAATAATGGAAGGACAGCATATAATATATTTGCTATTCTCCTTATTTAGCAAGTTTCATTATTCAGTTACATGTGTACAAATAATATATATTTCTTTATTATCAATACAAGCATTTTGAAGGCATTTTGATATAATGTCTAGAGTTTCTGTTAGGTATTAGTGAAGAGTTCAGTGATTTTCAGGGGAATCCTAGGATATCCATAATTAAGCTGAGATCAGATTCTTCATCTTTAAAATAGGATAATACCACTTCACTGTTAGTGAAAGGATTAAAGAGAATGTATATAAATTGCCTAAGGCAATGTCTGACACCCAAGCAGGCCCTTAAAAGCAATTATTTTATTGTTCTCTGCCTTTGCTAAAGATGATGGACAGCCTGCTTGGCAAAGTGTGAGCCTCCAAGGCACACACTTCAGTGCAGTTCCACTAGTTAAAAACTCTTGTTCTTGGGGGAGCTGCTTCTCAGCTGCTGTGGGAAACAGCATGTCACTCAACCTCCTCATTTTGGGGAGAGTCTGCAAGAACTACCCAACATGAGCTATGCCCAGGACACTGAGAACCAGCCTGCTGAATCAAGGGCCTAGATGCAGAGAAGGCAAAAGTGAAGGCATGATTGAAATCTCTAGTTTTTCTGCCACACACCAGTTTCCAGGTCCACAAAGTGACAGGTGTGCTCATCTGTTTCATTTAGTGGCAAGAAAATCATTGCTGGAGCACAGTGGTGATGGAGTGGACTTTCGGATCATTCTGCTTGGATATGAATCCAGCTACCATTTCCCAACTGGTCATCCTGGGTAGATTTCTTAAACTCTCAGTGCTTCATCTGTGAAAAGGAGAGTATGTAGCCTACCTCAGAGAATTGTTACGAAGGTTAAACAAGAGAATCTGTGTAAATCGTTTGAAAGACTATCTAGAGAATACTCTTCCCTGGTGACTCACTGGTAAAAAATCTACCTGCAATGAGGGAGACGCGGGTTTGATCCCTAGGTTGGGAAGATCCCCTGGAGGAGGAAATGGCAACCCATTCCAGTATTCTTACTTGGAAAGTTCCACGGACAGCAAACCCTGGTGGGGCTACAGCCCATGGGGTCACAAAAGAGTCGGACATGACAGCAAATAAAGAACAAACGACAACAGAAGCACTTACTAATTTTTAGCTTTTGTATCAGTCAGGTAATGAAATAGCAGGTAATGAAAACCACCTTAGCTAGTTTACATGGAGTTTAATATAGGGAATTAACTCCTTACAAAACCACTGAAGGGCTAGAAGAACAGATCTGAATGGGCCTGTTGGAGCAACTCCATAGAATTGGCTGTTAAAGTATAAGCTGTTAAAACTTTGATTCTCATGCAAATACAATATGATGTGTCAAAGATTTCTATTCAATACATTAATTAATGAGGGAACCTGGAAGATTCTGATTCAAAGGAGGATTTAGACACACACATACATGTATATATTCATGCATACAATCAGGAATGCTGAATGTAACTTGCTAATAGATGCAGAACTTGTTAAAATTCTACAAGGTAGCACTGTCCAACAGCCTTGTAATGTGAGCCTCATGTATAATTAAACATGTTCTAGGATCCACGTTAAAAGTAAAATAGGTGAAATTAATTTTAGCAATGTTTTATTTAGTCCAATATATCCAAAATAATAGAGACCTCTTCAAGAAAATTAGAGATACCAAGGGAACATTTCATGCAAAGATGGGCTCAATAAAGGACAGAAATGGTATAGACCTAACAGAAGCAGAAGATATTAAGAAGAGGTGGCAAGAATACACAGAATAACTATACAAAAAAGATCTTCACGACCCAGATAATCACGATGGTGTGATCACTCACCTAGAGCCAGACATCATGGAATGTGAAGTCAAGTGGGCCTTAGGAAGCATCACTACGAACAAAGCTAGTGGAGGTGATGGAATTCCAGTTGAGCTATTTCAAATCCTAAAAGATGATGCTGTGAAAGTGCTGCACTCAATATGCCAGCAAGTTTGGAAAACTCAGCAGTGGCCACAGGACTGGAAAAGGTCAGTTTTCATTCCAATCCCAAAGAAAAGCAATGTCAAAGAATGCTCAAACTACTGCACAGTTGCACTCATCTCACACTCTAGTAAAGTAATGCTCAAAATTCTCCAAGCCAGGCTTCAGCAATACGTGAACCGTGAACTTCCAGATGTTCAAGCTGGTTTTAGAAAAGGCAGAGGAACCAGAGATCAAATTGCCAACATCCACTGGATCATCGAAAAAGCAAGAGAGTTCCAGAAAAATATTTATTTCTGCTTTATTGACTATGCCAAAGCCTTTGACTGTGTGGATCACAATAAACTGTGGAAAATTCTTCAAGAGATGGGAATACCAGACCACCTGACCTGCCTTTTAAGAAAGCTGTATCCAGGTCAGGAAGCAAGAGTTAGAACTGGACATGGAACAACAGTCTGGTTCCAAATAGGAAAAAGAGTACGTCAAGGCTGTATATTGTCATCCTGCTTATTTAACTTATATGCAGAGTATATCATGAGAAACACTGGGCTGGAGGGAGCACAAGCTGGAATCAAGATTGCTGGGAGAAATATCAATAACCTCAGATATGCAGATGACACCAGCCGTACAGCAGAAAGTGAAGAAGAACTAAAAAGCCTCTTGATGAAAGTGAGAGAGGAGAGTGAAAAAGTTGGCTTAATGCTCAACATTCAGAAAACTAAGATCATGGCATCTGGTCCCATCACTTCATGGGAAATAGATGGGGAAACAGCAGAAACAGTGGCTAACTTTATTTTTTGGGGCTCCAATATCACTGCAGATGGTGATTGCAGCCACGAAATTAAAAGACGCTTACTCCTTGGAAGGAAAGTTATGACCAACCTAGACGGCATATTAAAAAGCAGAGACATTACTTTGCCAACAAAGGTCCATCTAGTCAAGGCTATGGTTTTTCCAGTAGTCATGTATGGATGTGAGAGTTGGACTGTGAAGAATGCTAAGCACCAAATAATTGATGCTTTTGAACTGTGGTGTTGGAGAAGACTCTTGAGAATCCCTTGGACAGCAAGGAGATCCAACCAGTCCATCCTAAATGAGATCAGCCCTGGGTGTTCATTGGAAGGACTGATGTTGAAGCTGAAACTCCAATACTTTGGCCACCTCATGTGAAGAACTGACTCATTGGAAAAGACCCTGATGCTGGGAAAGATTGGGGGCAGGAGGAGAAGGGCATTACAGAGGATGAGATGGCTGGATGGCATCACCTACTCGATGGACATGAGTTTGGGTAAACTCTGGGAGTTGGTGATGGACAGGGAGGCCTGGTGTGCTGCAGTTCATGGGGTCGCAAAGAGTCGGACACGACTCAGTGACTGAATTGAACTGATCCAAAATAAAGAGATATAATCTATATAAATAGTAAATCAACAAGCTATTTTACATACTTTTTATGTCAAGTCTTTGAAATCTATTTTACGTGTATGATTCATCTCATTTCAAACATGCCACATTAAAGTGCTCAACAGCCATATGTGGCTAGTGGTTCCTGTATTAGTGTAGCCCTTGAGGCTTTCTAGGGGGCTCAATGGTAACGAGTCCACCTGTCAATGCAGGAGACTTAAGAAACACGGATTTGATCCCTGAGTTGGGAGGATCCTTCTGGAGGAGGGCATGACAACCCACTCCAGTATTCTTTCCTGGGAAATCTCATAGACAGGAGTCTGGCGGGCTACAGTCTATGGGATCACAAAGAGTTGGACACAACTGAGTGAGCACACAGGTACTGCTGCCACTCAGTTAACAAGAACTTCATGAAACTCTACACTATGGGATACAAAAGATTAGAAATATATATATATATATATTTTTTTTTTCTTTGTCCTGTATGATAGCAGCAGTTTTGTAAACTCTCTCTGATCTGGAGTTCTTCTCAGCACTAGAACAGAATCGCAAGGAAAACCAACATTGACGGGCCAAGTGGCAAGCAGAAGCAGATAGAGGACAGGTAGAAAGAGTTACCGAAGAAGAGGGAGATAACCATGAAGTGTAGTATTAGTGTTAGCGAACTGTTGACTGAAACCTTCTGCCTTGGCCAGGCACGATGGTAACCACTTGCATGAATTGTCTCCTGATAGGAGGTCCCAATAAGGAACATGGTTGTGGAGGAGGATGCCAGCCCATAATATATCCTACCAAATTCCCAGAAGCCTTCACACTAGAACCCATCTTGGCTGAGATACGTGGATGCCACTGGGAAGGACCCTGAGTCAGACCAATATTGGGCCAAGCAAGATGACTGGCCAGAGACAACCTGCAAACTAACTCCATTACCATAAATCCTGAGCTAGATGGCTGAGCAGGACTCCTGGCTTCCTATACCTTGTTGCTCTCTGCCCAGATGCCCCTTTCCAATAAAGTCTTTTGCTTTGTCAGCACATGTGTCTCCTCGGACAGTTCATTTCCAAGTGTTAGACAAGAGCCCACTCTTGGACCCTGAAAAGGTTCCACTTCCTGCAACATTAGGAAAGCTAAGTATACAGAATATTTTTAAGGAAAGAGATGTCCACTTCCAAATGCTCCTGAGACCCAAGTGGAAGATGAACTGAAGGATACCTTGGCGACCAAGATCAACTTCAGTCACGTGGTGGTGTAGAATCCTGATGAGAGTGGATTTAGAAGTAAGGGGGAAATGAAGATGGCAAGAACAGATCAGTCTCAAGAGCTGTCAGATTATGGAGAAGAAGAGAGACACAACAGCTGTACACAACGTTAAGGTTCTGTTCTTGGCAACCCAAGCCTGCCTCCTCTCTGAATTCTGTGCCTTCCGATATTTACTAGCATCTTGCCTCAGAACAATAGTCGAGGAGGAGTGCTTTAAGGACACAGTCTAGGATGTTTTCTATTCCGGATGTGTTCAAATCTACTCCTACATGGAGCCAAATAAGAAGGGGGTTGGCCAGACTCGCCTGTATTCCGCCCCCTCACCCTGACCTTTCCACTCCCCCAAAATGCTCACAAGCAAATTGAGTTGTTGGGGCGATGCCATTGGCTGATAGGCTGATAGTTTAGAGCCAAACTGTGACCCACCCAGTGCAGAGCCCATTATTTCAGACATTTTTAAAAGCCTTGTTGCTGGCTCTGTTTTATGTCCCCACCCTTGTTTTTTATCCTTTCTCGCTTGTAAATGTGCACTCTCCTGTTACAGTTTTACATAGCCTTACAAATCACTTCCAGTTGCGTTGGGAACAAAGTGAAGTATTAATATAAACACATAAAGCTGTGAGGGTTGTGTTTTTGTTTTTTTCTTTTTCTCCTTGATGCTGTTCCCTTGATTTTTATGAAGGAAATCATTGGAAGGGGGTGTGGAGATTTATTTACAGAGTTTTACTTTACAACTGACTTTGCTAGATACATTTTCCATTACAGCGAGACACACATCATTCTGAGGTCATAAAAACATGTATCTACAGGGCAGCCTTCTCCGCAGCTGCCCTCCTGACCCGGGCCTTGAAATCGGGACTGTAGGGGGCGGGGGAGGCTGGAGGGGGTTCTGGCACTGCGGTCCTCCACCTCCAGGGAAAGTGGTGCTGATGGAGATTAGAGAATGTCTGGTATTAGAATCAGCATGCAGTTTAATTAATTCCATCTCCCTCTTTCGAACTGAGGGGCTTCCCTGGTGGCTCAGATGGTAAAAAATCTTCCTGCAGTGTGGGAGACCCAGGTTTGATCCCTGGGTCAGGAAGATGCCCTGGAATAGAAAATGGCAACCCACTCCAGTATGCTTGCCCGGAGGATCCCATGGGCAGAGAATCCTGGTGGGCTATAGTCCATGGGGTCACAGAGTGTCAGACACAACTGAGCAACTTAACACTTCACTTTCTTTTGAACTGAAAGCGACTTACATAGTAAGCAGCTGTCATATTTAGTTTTCCAAGTGACTTTTAGATGAGGCCATTAAAACTAGGCATATAAATCCAAACTCAGAGTAGGATGTTTGCATTTGAATAGCATTAAAAGTTTCTGAGGTCTCAGAAGTTATAACCATGAAGCTAAAGCCAGAAGATGGGTCCTGCTGTGAAAGAAACCAGACTCCTTGACACTGGGTCTAGAAAGCACTATTTATTCTGGCAGTCAGCCAGGTGAGGACTCACGTTTGGGAGCCTCTTCACACACTATTTCCTGCTACAGCTAAACTTACATCAAAGACAGAAAGTAGCTAGCAGCTTCCTGTAGACTCCTATGAGGCATCATTACATTGATGGAGACGCCAGTGGTCTTCAGTGGTCTAGGAAATTGATCTTAAAAGCTTTCTCTGAAATGATCAAGTTCAGGGGAACAAATGTATAGTAACCAAATTCATAGATCAATTTATAAAAATGCAATATCATGTATTCATTTATATTGGGTGCTCTATTTGTCAAATATATCATCTATATAGCAATTTTCCATTTGGGGAAGCACACTAATGAGATAGAATTACAATACATTGTTCTTACTCCAGTTTAGGTGTATTTTGGCCTAGGAAACATATGATAAACCTTCTTCCCTAGAAAACACTGAAATGGCAATACTGATCACCTTTTAAAGAACTCTATACCACCCACTGCTTTTCACTTAATACCTCATTGCCTCACACAGGTTAACAAGACTGTGGTTTTCTTCACAGTTCCTTTGTTCCTCAGGACACTCTCTCTTCACTTGGACTATACTGAAGTGTATTCTAGTAAGTCCTTGTTTCTAGGGCAGAGACAAGAAAAACCTACCACTTACTGTACTGTGTTTACAAACCCCACCTTCAGGCAGTTTGCTTTGAGAAAGAGGTGATTTGTTCCAACTTTGGAAGGAAAAAGATTTCCTAGATTTAGGAAGGGTAAAGGAAGTGAAGGCCTTTCTAGCCAGTGGCTGCTGGAGTAGTAGGTCCTCGCCACAGAGAGAATTAGCCAGAAAAGGAATGTGCTGAAGGCTCATAATGTTCTCCATGGTGATCAAGTAATAATAAGCTCATGGCAACGTATAGCCAATGTTCTAATTAGGGAATGTTCCCATTACTACAGTGGCTTCCTCGATGCAGTCAGCAGACTGCAGTCTCCCGCTGCAGTACAGGAGACACAAGAGACACAGATTTGATCCCTAATGCAGGAAGATCCCCTGGAGGAGGAATTGGCAACCCACTCCAGTATTCTTGCCTGGAGAATCCCAAAGACAGAAAGAGCCTGGTAGGCTATAGTCCATAGGGTTGCAAGGAGTCGGATACACAGCACTTATTAGTATAGTTGCTACCCTCAAGCCTAGAGGCTTAAAAGAATATCCTGCTTACAGGTCTACCGTGTGGATGGAATTTAGCAGGGAGAACTCATTTCTGCCATGCATGTTGTAGAGGGCGGCTCGAAGCCTGAGGACTGGAATAATTGGACGGCTTAGTGACTCACAGGTGTGGCGTGGCATCCTGGGAGAACTCAGTCACCTGGGGTTTGGCACAGCTGAGGCTCCTCAGGCATCTCTCTCCATGCCTGTGTGCCCTTCCCAGTATGGTGCTTCAGAGTAGCTACACTTCTTACACATCTGTCAGCTTCAGGGCTCCAAAGGCACAGCGTCCAAGAGAACGAGCCAGCCAGGCGCAAAAGAATTGTTTATTCTAACCCAGTCTTGGAAGACTCTCAGAGTAAGCTCCACTGCATTCTATCAGAATCCAGTCACTAAAGCCAGTCCTTCTTCAGGGTAGAGGGGAATCAGATCCCACTTTTAGTGAGAGGAATGTCAAAGAATTTGTGGACTTGTTTTAAAATTACCACAATATGTAGGTGAAGAATTATAGGAAAATATACCATCTATTTACTTACACATTCATTCAACAAATTCTTATTGACTATTACCATACACTAGGAGAAGGTAATGGCACCCCACTCCAGTACTCTTGCCTGGAAAATCCCATGGACGGGGGAGCCGGGTAGGCTACGGTCCATGGGGTCGCTAAGAGTTGGACACGACTGAGCGACTTCACTTTCACTTCTCACTTTCATGCACTGGAGAAGGAAATGGCAACCCACTCCAGTATTCTTGCCTGGAGAACCCCAGGGACAGCGGAGCCTGCTGGGCTGCTGTCTATGGGGTCGCACAAAGTCGGACACGACTGAAGCGACTTAGCAGCAGCAGCAGCAGCAGCAGCATTACCATACACTAAGTGGAGAAGGGAATGGCAACCCACTCCAGTAATACTGCCTGGAGAATTCCATGGACAGAGGAGCCTGGCGGGCTCGAGTCCGGGTTGCAGAGTTGGACACAACTGAGTGACTAACACACACAAACACACACACTAAGTAAGCATTGTTTTTTAACATTTAAAAAATATTTTAGATATTCTAGCTCAAGACAGCTCTCATTTGGACATGATTTTATGCATTGAGAAGCTTTTATTTTAGGCCTAAAGTACTCAAACCAGCATAAAGTATCAGATGATAATGAATCATACATTTCAAGAGGAGTATAATCTGAATAGCACAAGCAGGTTTTTATTGGAACTCATTAAAAGCCTGAGATAATTGGTATAAATCCTCAATTGATAAACAGACTCTATAAAAGGTAGTTGTGGAGCAAATTTGTGAAAAAGCAAATCATCTTTCCTACCAGCTTTCTACTTGTAGTGACTGACGTAAGAAAAGTTTTCCTTTACTTCCAAAATATTTCCAGTCGCCTGTGTGGAGAAGGCACTGGCAACCCACTCCAGTACTTTTGCCTGGAGAATCCCAGGGATGGAGGAGCCTGGTAGACTGCAGTCCATGGAGTCGCGAAGAGTCGGACACGACTGAGCGACTTCACTTTCAATTTTCACTTTCATGCATCAGAGAAGGAAATCGCAACCCACTCCAGTGTTCTTGCCTGGAGAATCCCAGGGATGGGGGACCCTGGTGGGCTGCCGTCTATGGGGTCGCACAGAGTTGTACATGACTGAAACGACTTAGCAGCAGCAGCAGCAGCAGCAGTGTGTGAATGGATTGGTTGGATAGACAAAGGGTTATCAGAGACAAGCATCATATTTTTTTCCCTCAAAATATTTTCAGTTGGCATTTATCCTCTCCATCTTGGCTTCTGGAACATCACCTTTTGGCTTCCTTCTACCTCTCCAGGGGATCCTTCTCAGTGGGCGTTTCTCTTTTGTTCAGTCCTTATGTTGGTGATCTCTGGGTTTCTGCTCTTAATCTTCTCCTCTCCTAATCTCCATCTACTCTTTGAATGAATTCATCCTAGATTTAGCACAAAAGCTCCAGATTCATATAATCCTCTGTCTATCCAGTCTCCACACTTGATTGAACCATACCCACCTCCACTTATGCCCTGTATCCCCTTCCCACCCAGACCTCTCTCATCCAGTGTGCTCTTCTTCCTCATTCTGAAATTTGACAGAATCTAGAGTTCTAGATGCTCAACATCCATGCACAGTCAACCATAATGTCCCATTGAGTCTTTCACCTCTTCCATCCTTATTGCTCTTGGTTTACATCAGGCCCTTTTCCATTTGTTAGGAATAGAGGTAAAGGTTAGCTCTGAGGTTTAGGGCCTTTATTTGAAAAATATTTGAGATTTTTGCCTTCTATCAATAGTATTTGGCTCTGAACACCTCCAATTGATGGGTCTCAGTGGTGGCGGGGGGGGGGGGGTCCTTTGTCAGGAAGAGACTATTATAGATCATAATGTTTGCATTTTATCTTCACAACAGTTGAATAAAACATTTATTTTAAAACAGCCACGGAAGAAGAAGAAGTGACAAAAGGAAAACCACTGAGCACACGGTTATTAGATATCTGTTGTGTAATCTGGCTACAGAGACAAATACAGCATGATCCCCGGCCCCAGTGGACTCATAGTCCAGCGGGAAAAGCAAACAATTACAATTCAAGATGATAAATGCAATGATGAAGGAATGTGTGAAGTGTTGTTTGAGGAGAGTTTTCATTGTCTTCATTATCGTAAACCTGAAAGGCAGTGGAGAAGGGAGTGATACCCTGTCTAAGAAGGTAAAGTGGGGCTTCCAGAAGATGTAAAACTGCTCTCTCTTAGCAAAATCATGACAGCTCTGGATCCTGACATTGGGAATTTGGGGAATTCTGCCAGCTGTTTTCTCAAGTTACTCAACCTACTTCATTCCCAATCTCCACATCTCTAAAATGAAAAGGTTGGTTTAAATCAGAGGTTGGCAAATTTTTTCTATAAAGGGCCAGATAATAAATACTTCAGGATTTGTGGTCAGTATAGTCTGTCATAACTATTCAGCTCTGCCCTTGTAGTGCAAAAGCAGGCACAGGCAATATGTAAACAGATGGACCTGGCTGTAATTACAGTACAGCTCTTAATTACAAAAACAGGCAGCGGGCTGTATTTGGCCCGTGGGATGTAGTTTGCCAATGCCTGGTCTGAATGATCTCCAGGATGCCTTTCAGACTTATATCCATTGGTTCATGAAAAGGCAGTTCTCAAATACCTGACATAGTTTATTTTGTTTTTTAAATTTATTTTTGTTGTGACTGGTTAGCTCAGTAAAGATGAACATGGAATTTAAAATTTAAGGTTTGGAGTTCGACTCAGTGTGGGTCAGTTAGCTTTGTCTCTGTTCCACGACCAAAAAACACACCACAGATTTCAACAAATTCATTCTCCTGCTTGGAGCTAGGTAACGCTGCATGCCTGGACGTGTGCCATCCTTTCCTACTTCTAACACAGCCCCTGCACTTGATCCCCTAATGATGACGCAACACATCCTTTTTACATATATCCCAACATCATTGAATTGTTTTCAAAAGAGCATCGTATTTTTAAGGAAATTTGTCAATTTAATAGCAAGCATTGGGGAATTCCCATGAACGGAGAAGCCTAGGAGGCTGCAGTCCATGGGGTCACAAAGAGTTGGGCACACATTGGGGAATCTATAGGTAAACAGAAATGTCTCATCACCTTTTAATAAACCAAATGGGTTTTTATGGCTACTAAGCAAAAGAATCCTACAAAAGCATACTACTGTGCTTATAAGCAAAAGCAGAATCAAAAAACCATGTAACGCAAATGGCAACAATTCTCCCCACTTTCCCTGTAGTAGGCATTGTTCGTCAGTCCTAGCACTTTTCCAATAGATCCTGGATGTGCTCTCAGTATCCCTCCAAGCATACTGAACCAGGAAGCTACACTGAGTTGACCGGCATTCCTGTGCTAGATTAAAACTATTGTCCTATGCAATAAAAGTTACTATGCCTTATTTTTCCCATCACTTTCCATCCCTACCACCAAGTTGCTGCTGCTGCTGCTGCTAAGTTGCTTCAGTCGTGTCCGACTCTGTGCAACTCCACAGACAGCAGCCCAGCAGGCTCCTCTGTCCCTTGGATTCTCCAGTCAAGAATACTGAAGTGGGTTGCCATTTCCTTCTCCGACGCATGCATGCATGCTAAGTTGCTTCAGTCGTGTCTGACTCTGTGCGACCCTATGAACAGCAGCCCACCAGGCTCCTCCATCCACAGGATTCTCTAGGCAAGAATACTGGAGTGGGTTGCCATTTCCTTCTCCAGCCACCAAGTTACTCTTATTTTAAAAGATATATTGAGACATATAACATTGGATACAGCAGCTATAAAATTCAACTGTACAAAAATGAATATAAATCTCATCTAGATGGGAGCATATATCAGTAAACTTTCATAGAGAAAAACCTGGCATTGTTTATTGAAAGCCTACATACTAGGTGGGTACTTGGGGCTTCATTATTCTACTTTTGGTTATGTTTGAAACCTTCTGTTAAAAAAATAGTCTTGGGAGAACAAGACGGTGGAGGAGTAGGTGGACGTGGAGTACATCTCTCTCCATGGATACATCAGGAATACACCTTCAGACACAGAAGTACATGCAGAACACCAGCTGAGAGCGGACAGGAGTACCTAACCAAAGGAAAAGAATATACAGAACCACGCAAAACTCAGTAGGACAAAGGAACTAGGGGAAAAAAAGGAGTGTTAGTAGGACTGGACCTGCCCTTGATGGGTGGGGGAACTGAAGCAGGGGTCTGATCCCCACATTGCGGCAATTATCTGAGTCAGAGGAGAAATATTTAAGGCTGAGAGTGAAACAGCTGATCTGTGGCAGCCTAAATGGAATGAGAATCAGAGTCCTTGCTGCAGCCATGCACACCCCAGACAGGGACGAGGGTCCCCTGGAAGGCACAGAGGCTGGGAGCTGGAGTTTGGAGAGTGTGGAGCAATCCCAGGGCGAGGGCTGCTGTTGACTGCGGAGAAATGGATTGAGGGGAGGTGAGGGAGGAGATTGTGGTGGGAAATGCCTGTGTAGAAAAGCAAGGCAGCCATGGAAGCAAGGTGATACTGCTGAGTCAGGTGTATGGGGTGCAGCCATCACCAGAGCCTCTCTCTCCCCACACACCAGCATCAGCAGCTGAACAATAGAGAGGCTGGCCCATCAAATGCCTGACACACTGAACTACTGAGCAGGACCCCACCCAGGGTGATCCTTTAGGTGCCTGAGGCACAGATCTACAGAGTAGGACCCCAGCCAGGGGGGCCCCTCTATGTGCCTGACGCACTGAACAACAGAGAAGGACCGCAGGCAAGGGAGCCCTTTAAGTGCCCGAATGGGACGAGCTACGGAGAAAGACTGGCCAAAGAGGCCTTCTGATCGCCAGCTACAAGAGGCTCGAAAAAAGCCTCTGATAGGGCCATAACTCCTGTGGTGGAAGCAGTCCCTGTCCCTGCCCACTAGGTGCCGCCAGGGTCCCCGCAAGCCAAGCAGCTGCACCACCTTCATGCTCAATTCTCACTGGGGCAGAGCTGCCAAAGGCAAAAAAAGTCTTGCATCTATGCATGCAGGGTCGCTTCAGTAGTGTCAGAATTTTTGCAACCCTGTAGACTGTGGCCTTCCAGGGATCTCTGTCAGGGAGGGGGGTTCTCCAGGCAAGAATACTGGAGCGTATTGGCCAATACTGGTTGCCGTTTCCTTCTAGAGCACTGTATTTCCTGCTGCCCTAGCCGCCAACTCCCTGAGTACCTGGTGCTGTCAGAACCCCTGTGACCCAAGCAGCTGTACCACCTCCACACCTGGCCCTCACAGGGGCAATCCCAAGCCCTCCAGGGCAGCCTCAGGAGCAAACCCCAGTGGATGACCCACATGCAGCAGTGGAAATAAAACCACAGTTGAAACCCAGGGGCAGTGAGCTAAGGAAGAAGACCCAAAATCTTCCACATGATCAACTAGGCAGACTCTGTGTCTATGGAATATATTAAAGGTCACTGAAGGCTCCCACAAAAGAAAACACACTAGTTTTGATAGCTGTGGACATTGGAGGCAAGAACACATAGGAGTAGGACCAGATTAGAATCTTAGCTGCCCCCACAGCAGGTCCAGAGATCAGCAGTGTTGGAGTGCATCCTAGGGAGGTGAAGTGGACTGTGACTTCCAGGGAGGGAAAGGACTCTGACAGCAGTGACTCAAGAAAAACATTTCTTATTCTTATGTCTTGACTTGCTCTGAAGATTCTTTTGGATTTTTTTTCTTTTTTTCCCCTTTACCCTTACCTCTGTTGTAGTTGTTGATTTTATTGGCACTATGAAATCTAATTAAGCTTTTGAGCTTTCTTTTTTTTTCTCAGTCATTTTTTTTTTACTGCTGTTATAAACCTCTGCCTCTATCTTGGACCTTTGCAATTCTGTGGAGTTTTCCTTTTTATTTCTCTTTTTTTAATTTTAATTTTTTAAACCTATTATTATTAACCTACATGTATTCCTTTGTTTGCTTTTCCTACTGTTCTTTTCCCCTTGCAGTTAACCTTTAATGTATATAAATCTTCTTTATCTACCTCTATTTAACTTTGCATATCTATTCTCTTTCTTTCCTCTCAACATATCTGTTAGTTTTGTCTTCATTGTTTTATTCCCCAGTTTGCACCATTCTCCAGTTTTGTTTTCCAGTTGGTGTTTTAGTTAGTTTTATTCTGGTAGATATAATTTGTGGTTTCCTTTGCTCGCCAGGTCAATCTATTGCACTTTATTTTTGTTGGACTGTTTCGATTTTGCTTATGGGTGTATATGAATATGTGTATATTCAGTCACACTTTTTATTGTTGTTATAAACCTCCGCCTCTACGTTGGGCTTTTGCAGTTCTGTGGAGTTTTCCTGTTCTTTTTCCTGTTTTCTTTCTTCTTCCATTTCTTTTTTTTCTTTTCTCTTTTTTATAATTTTAATTTTTAATTTTGTTAAACCTATTATATTTTTTCTACATGTATTCCTTTGTTTGCCTTTCCTACTGTCCTTTTCCCCTTGCAGTTAATCTTTAATGTGTATAAATCTTCCTCTACCTCTATTTAAATTTGCATGTCTGTTCTTTCTCTCTTTTCCTCTCAACATTTGTTAGTCTTATTTTCATTGCTTTATGCCCCAGTTGGCACCTTGCTTTAGTTCTGTTTTCCAGTCTGTGCTTCAGTTAGTTTTGCTCTTAACTGGTAAATATAATTTTTGATTTACTTTTTTTGCCAGGTCAATCTACTGTACTTTATTTTTGTTGGACTGTTTTCACTTTGCTCATAGGTGTATATGTATATGTGTATATTCCATTATTTTAATTATTATTTGCCTGATTCTGTAACTGCCATTTGTCTGGGGTTCATCTTTGGTTTCTTGTTTTTGGATATTTGTTTTAATCTCACTTAATGCCATGACAAACCACCTGTGGAATCCTCGTTCCTGACCAGCAATCAAGCACTGAGCCTTTGGAGTGTGAGCACCGACTCCAAGACCATAGACTACCAGAGAACTAACCCTAGGGAGTATCAAATAGTGAGAACTCACACAAAGGAAACCACCTGAATACAAGACCCAGCATCACCCAACCACCAGTGGCACCCTGTGCAGGACCCTCATCTAAACAACAAGGAAAACAAAAATACCAACCCAGTCATCAGCAGGCGGGATCGCCACCTCACTCAGCCCTGCCCATCGGAGGAAAAACAGACAGACAAACACTCAGCACAAACCTCACCCTATATGAAACCTACACAAACCACTGGACCAACCTTAGGAGCGCAGAAACCAAAAGGAAGAAAGAACTCAACCTTGAAGCCTGGGAAAAGGAGACCTCAAACACGGTAAGTTAAAAAAAAATAATAAAAGGCAGAGAAATACTACGCAAATAAAGGAACAAACTAGAAACACAGAAGTCCAAATAAATGAAGAGGAAATAGACAAACTACTTGAAAAAGAATTCAGAATAATGATAGTAAAGGTGATCAAAAACTTTGAAAACAAAAAGGAGATAATGCAAGAATCAATTAACAAAGCCCTAGAAGAATTAAAGAATAAACATACAAACAACACAATTACTGAAATTAATAATACTCTAGAAGGAATCAATAGCAGAATATCTGAAGCAGAAGAACGAATCACAATTACTGAAATTAATAATACTCTAGAATGAATCAATAGCAGAATATCTGAAGCACAAGAACGAATCAGTGAGCTGGAAAATAAAATGGTGGAAACAACTTCTGAAGAGCAGAATAAAGCAAAAAGAATGAAAAGAACTGAGGATAGTCTCAGAGACCTCTGGGACAATATCAAACGCACCAACATTTGAATAATAGGGGTCCCAAAAAAAGAAGAGGAGAAGGCAATGGCACCCCACTCCAGTACTCTTTTGCCTGGAGAATCCCATGGATGGAGGAGCCTGGCAAGCTTCAGTCCATGGGGTCGCTAAGAGTCGGACATGACTGAGTGACTTCACTTTCACTTTTCCCTTTCATGAACTGGAGAAGGAAATGGCAACCCACTCCAGTGTTCTTGCCTGGAGAATCCCAGGGATGGCGGAGCCTGGTGGGCTGCTGTCTATGGGGTCGCACAGAGTCGGACACGACTGAAGCGACTTAGCAGCAGCAGCAGCAGCAAAAGAAGAAGAGAAAAAGAAAGGGTATGAGAAAATTTTTCTGAAGACATTAGAGTTGAAAATTTCCCCAACATGGAAAAGGAAATAGTCAATCAAGCCTAAGAGGCACAGAGTCCCATACAGAATAAACCCAAGGAGAAACACACCGAGACACATACTAATCAAACTAACAAAAATTAAACACAAAGAAAGAAAATTAAAAGCAGCATGGAAGAAGCAACAAGTAACATACAAGGGAAACCCCATATGCTTAACAGCTGATCTTTCAGCAGAAACTCTGCAGGCCAGAAGGCAATGGCAGGATATATTTAAAGTATTGAAAGGGAAAAATCTACAACCAAGATTATAGTCCTCAGCAAGGAACTCATTCAAAATTGATGGAGAAATAAAAAACTTTTCAGACACGCAAAAGTTAAGAGAATTCAGTACCACCAAACCAGCTTTACAACAAATGTGAAAAGGGACTTATGGCACCCCACTCCAGTGCTCTTGCCTGGAAAGTCCCATGGACGGAGGAGCCTGGTGGGCTGCGGTCCATGGGGTCGCTAAGAGTCGGATACTACTGAGCGACTTCACTTTCACTTTTCACTTTCATGAATTGGAGAAGGGAATGGCAACCCACCCCAGTGTTCTTGCCTGGAGAATCCCAGGGACAGGGGAGCTTGGTGGGCTGCCGTCTATGGGATCGCACAGAGTCGGACACGACTGAAGCGATTTAGCAGCAGCAGCAGCAACATATTTATGATGTGTTATTAACAAAGGAAAATGGTAGCTAAAGTACTCAAACTAACAACATGCAGACACCAGACATTTTGAGTAGGAAACTGTTTTTTCTTTCAACAGTGGTTGTTAGATGCCACGAAGTAGGTGGCAATGCCTTAACCATATGGATGCTGTGAGGCCCAAGGGCCTCTTCCATTCTTGTCTAGGAGAGTGTGCTAACCTTCTCTCCTTTCATACAACACAAGGAGGAGATTCTTATAGATTAAAATAGATTAGTGAGGCTGTGGCTAGATGATGGAGGGTGTTGTACAGCTTACTGAGGACGTAGAATTTTTTCTGTAAAGATGAGAACCGAGTTGTATTTCTGAATGAAGAGTCAAGCTGCCTGTAGAGGATAGATTAGAGGGAGTAAATACTAAAAACAGTATACCTAGATATTTATAATTTCTTTAAAGAAATTTCTCCTGTGAAGGATAAAAAAGAGCAAACATGTAAGCTATTTAAGTTTCAGCTTCAATTTTTTTTCCAGAAAAAGATGTATGATATATAAATACAGAACCCATAGCAACTGCTAAGTAAACTACTATAATGAATATAGTTAGTAATATGCTTAATGTTGCATTTTACTTTGACTAAATATTAATAAGAAATTATATTAAATTGGAACTTACTTTGTCCTTATAAATACTCTATTAGATAAACCAGGCAGGGCTTGGATGTCTATTATAAAACAGCACAGGCTGACATACCAAATTCTCCTAAATGGAATTCACTTAATACACTAGATTCTATAAATCTGCTCAGTCATTTTCCTGAGCTTGGTATCCTTAGAAAGAGGATTGTTATTGTTAAATCCCTACATGGCTGCTCCACACTCTGAGAGCCATCAGCCTCTCCTGGTGAGAGCCTCAGGAAGCACTTGCCAAAATAAAGCACGAGAATATGTCCCTATTCCTATCTTATTCCAAGATTTTTAGGGAAAATGTTTTTAAAATGGTTTTCTTTCCTGATCTAAAATCAGAAGTTAAAAATAGTCAAGTGGTATTAGTTTACTTATAAAATTTAGATCTGTTAAAAATATATTTATGAGAGTGCTACCTCTGTCACACAGTCCCACAAAGCTGATCCTCAGTTTCCTGTGGTTGGGAGTGACATGGTGAGATACACGACAGATGATGGGATCCAAGTAGCCAGATGTTATTGAATAAGTAAACTTGGATCCAGGTTCACATTGGCCTGGCTCTCTTTTAGAGAATATAGCTGAGCTCACATAATTCAAGGGCTGATCTGAAATTTAGCTTTAGTAAATAAAGAAGAGCAGCCCCATTCAAGTCAGCCAGTAGAGCTGGATCCTTTTAACTCAAGGTCAAAATACACTCTGTGTGTGTTAGTCGTTCAGTTGTGTCTGACTCTATGCAACCCCATGGACTGTAGCCCTGCCAGGTTCCTCTATCCATGGGATTTCCCAGGCAAGAATACTGGAGTTGGTTGCCATTCCCTTTTTCAGGGCATCTTCCTGACCCAAGAGTCGACCCCTGTCTCCTGCATCTCCTGCGTTGCACGCAGACTCTTTACTGTCTATAGTATTTTGTGACTCATAAACCTTTCCACAGATATATACATAGTCATGAGCCTCCTTAAAAATTTTTGAAGTGACTTTATCACTTTTGCACAGTATCACCTGGCAGGATTCCAATGTAGAAAGGGTGGGAGGGGGAACTAGACAACCACTCTAGAACTTGGAACTTGGTCCACAGGAAATCCTTGAGGCCTGGTGGAGTCATGCTATTCTAGCAGAGAGATAAAATTTATCGGTATATTTATTCAGATCAAGGTTGTTTAGATGAGGAGGTTTTTTTTTTTCTTCTTTCATATCTTACCTTGCACAGAACTTTAATATTAGGAAGCCTGAAAGAAGTCTAGAGAATTCAGGACTATCTCACTTCAAGTTGCCATGGCATTTTCTATAGCTGAGCCCTGTACCTCTTCTTGATGATGTAAAAATTATGCACATGATGAATAAGTTACTACCAAAATTTAATTAACCTGATGTTTTCCTTTTCCTGTTCTGAGACAATAAAACTAAACACTATTACAAAGTGTAATATGTAAAAAAAAAAAAAGAAAGTAAAGTCATTTGTGACTTTATTGCCTATTTCTCAGGTTGCAACTGAATGCAGGTATTTTGGTTTAGTTAAAGGATATGGAAAGCACCACCAGTGATCTTACTGTGGCAGCACAGACCTGCTGCTATGATGACGTCATTCTCCTTTGTGTCCGCGTTAGAGAAACTGGTCTGATCTCTGTAATGTTTTCTTTTCCAGCAATACTGAGGCTCATAAAAAACTGACTCCTTATAGCTTTTCCCTCCATATGTTTCCTTTTATTAATACATAAAAGCTTAGTTTAAAAACATTTGACATTTCAGTAATTTTTGACAAAAAGATTTCATTTCCCTAGATTTCTCTTTTAGTCTCAGACAACAGTAATTCTATAGTTCAGTATGATGCTGGTCTTTGTGAAGCTCAAGAGACAAAGCCAGACATGTGTGCATACTGCAAATTCCTGTTTTTCTTCCGCAAATAATCTTTATAACTATTGGCAGTATAGGTGGTCTCTCCCTCCCCTCTTTGGCTGGGAATGGAGAGGTGGCAAGAAAGTTGTTGGGATATCTGCTCAGAAGTTTTCAGACATGAAGATTTAGAAATATTAACCAATGACTTCAATGAGATTTTAAGTTTAATATCAGTAATTACAGAATCCACAGATTCTATGCCTCCCGAAGGCTGGGTAGCTTCCTTTGGAATTTTTTTTTTTGGCATAAAAAGAGAACATGCTATTAATTAATATGCAAGTAATAGAATTGTATCTTCTAAGGGTACATGTGAAACACTGTGTTTAAATTACAGGAACATAATATTTGGTAATTTTCTATTGCATACCCAGAGATATTAAGCTTTGCTCCCCATAGTTCATCATTTACTCAAAATTGATTTTGGACAGGCTCTAGTTTGATTACATTTGAACAGTCACAGTTTTGTCATATTGTTGCTAGACAGCAGCACAAAGAATAAACACAGCCAAAACAGCTTTGTCAGAGGACAGTCTACTTCCACAGTTCCCAACCTGAATCCTTTCTAGGCTTTCTGCTTTCCTAACCTCAATTGTTCTTTTCAGATGACCCCTGTTAAGCATCTTCTTATAAAGAGGTTCATGAAAAATGCTATCTTTATAAAAAAAATTCCACAATTGCAGTGTGAAATGACCCTACAGGAACCTGTGTTCTAGCACTGAAGATCTCCTATGAGAAGAGCATTAAGACTATTGTCTTCAGTTGATTGATCAATGCATTTATTCTGCATCAACAAATATTCATGATTCAAGAACATGGAAAGTATAGTCTGTCTTTGAGCAATTTGCAGTCTTGAAGAAGAGTAAAAGATGTATTCAACAACAGTCTGCCTGTCAGACCTGGATCATTATCTGACTCTTGCATTGTACAGATGAGGGAGCTATGGCAGAAAGGTGAACTGACCTGCCCAACTACACCCCTGGCATAGAATCACTGGGAGAATGACAAGACTACTGGCTATGGAGCAAGCCACTTATCCATTACTCACTGATGATACTGGACAAATTACTTAACCCAGTGAGCTGAGCCAGTCCTCAAAAGGCTGATCTGGGTTGAAAGGCTGGTGAGAAGAGGAACACAGACTTCCTCCACGACTGCTTTCACTCATGTTTACTGTGTGACCTGGAAGCAGGAAGTGTGAAGTGTACGTACAAGATAAGGATGAAAGCAAGCTGATGCAGCTTCTCCATGCCTTCCTAGTTTCTCAGGCCCTTGGCTAAAGTTCAGTTGCCAGGGCTCCACAGGGAGTGACAAACTTGCCAGGTCAAGGACTCCAGAACCACAAACCTTGGCCTTTCACACTCAGACTACCACAGTTAGACACTTCTATATTCCATTTCTCAATGCTCTTGGGGGCCTAGCATAGGCCAGCCTTCTATACCTGTTAAACTTCAGCTCCCTTAACTATGATATTTAACAGTATATCTATTCTAAGCCTTAGGCAAGGTGGACTATGTAAAGTGCCTAGTATGGTGCCTGACCCACAGAAGGTGCTTGCTAGATGGCTCTCTTAGTTGAGGAATTGATTCAAGTCTCCTGAGAGAAGGGTTCAAGTCTCTCTCTCAGCCTAATGCTCAGCCATTTAATACACAAACGGAAACTGCTATTTAGGAAACTGTTATTCACTTTGGAATGATACATTAAAGGGAGAGAGAAAACTCTATTTTCAGAAAGCACCACATGTATAGAAGTCCTAAGAAATCTGTTTAAATTTATTATCCCATGAGTTTATCAATGTGACCAGGTTTATAATGAATTTGCCATAATTAGATGCTTTCCTTTAAGTTCAATAACTTAATAGCCAGTTCAATAACATAATAAAGAGGAAATAAATTCCATTCCAAAGAAAGAAAAAGAAATGGGATAGATAAATTTAACAGAATTGCCTATGACATTTACAAAGAAGATTTAAAGACTTACGAGCCATATGTAAAGAAAACTATAAAGATATATTAGAATGTATAAAACAAGATGAGCAAATTGATCTATATAGTTATGATAGGCAAAAAAATTTTACCAAGTAAAATCTACTATTTGTTAAATGTTAAAATTCTACACTAACAAGCCATAAGTTATGATGCTGATCTAGCTCCCAGGAAATTCTAAAATAAAGTATAATAATTAAATGATTAAAGAAGTGTGGGACATATAGAAATAAATTTAATGTATCATATAACTATCATAATTAAGAAAGATAATATTTTTTTAATAATTGCCTAATTCTGTTTCATAATTGCCTAATTATACTTTAATAATTGCCAGGGTAACTGGCAAACAAAACAAAAGGTGATTTAGATAAGCTCTTGTAACACATTACAAGAGTAAGCCTCTAGTGGATTAAAGAGAGTAAATATTAGCTTTAATTCTCAGCAGAGCTATGAGGAAAAAAATCAAATATTAATGAAATCTTTAGAGGGATAGTATCTTTGAAAAGCTTAGGGCAGGAAAGAAAATCACAAAGGAAAAAATAAATAGCTCAACAACATCAAGTAAAACAATGGTTCTAACATAAAAAACTAACAAAATTAAAAGAAGAGAAACATAGTTGGAAGTATCTGTATTGATCATGATACAACAGTAGTATATATAATATATAAAGAACTTACTCAAATTTTCAAAAATGTTAAAACCTCAACAAGGTAAATAGTCAAAGTATATAAACATACAATTCACTTATGAAGAAATACAAGTAAACTGTATACATTAATCACTTCTTAGAAGGATATTTATAATAGCAAAATATTGGAAACAAAAAAACATGCCCAATATAAATAAAAATTCAATAGACTGTTATACAGCCATTAGAATTGTAATTATGAAAACTTAAAAAATGTTATTATTTAATGGTGGAAGGAGTCAAATAATAATTCTGCTTTATAATACACATCAAAAAAGGCAACAATGAAAATCACTATTGACAAAGAATAGTGGAATCATGGGTAATATTTTATCTGTAAATTGAGAAGGAATAAGGAAACCCCTATACTAATAGCTGAGCAATACTAGTTATTAAACATTACAGATTCTAACATTGGTTGTATTTTTCAACATACAGATGAAAGCACAGAGTTAGAAGAAACCAGGAGTATTAGTGTCAAATGGTAAGTTATTAAGCTTCATAGAGTAAGGATCTTTTACTGCTCCAGAACCCTACAGAGAGCACTCATGTTTCCCAAAGGCACTAGAGAATGCAAAGACACACCTTGAGAATCGAGTGTGTGATTCTGCCACACCTTTGTCTATGGAGCCTTGTTCTGTGCTGTTGATACTGTTTGTCTTCCCTCCTGATGCTGTATTTTTACCATAATACTTGCTTTAAAACTTTGCCTGGATTTGGACATATGTTTCCTTTTACATGTGAATTTACTTTTTGTAACTTCTAGTATATTTCTATTTATTTTTTATAGTCCTTGATCTTCTCTTTCACAGCCTCCCGTGTATAAGGCATAATTTAGATTTCAGTTCAGTTCAGTCGCTCAGTCGTGTCTGACTCTTTGCGACCCCATGGACTGAAGAATGACAGGCCTCCCTGTCCATTACCAACTCCCGGAGTTTACTCAAACTCATGTCCATTGAGTCAGTGATGCCATCCAGCCATCTCATCCTCTGTCATCCCCTTCTCCTCCCGCCTTCAATCTTTCCCAGAATCAGGGTCTTTTCAAATGAGTCGGTTCTTCACATCAGATAGCCAAAGTATTGGAGTTGCAGCTTCAGCATCAGTCCTTCCAATGAATATTAAGGACTGACTTCCTTTAGGATGGACTGGTTGGATCTCCTTGCAGTCCAAGGGACTCTCAAGAGTCTTCTCCAACACCACAGTTCAAAAGCATCAATTCTTTGGCGCTCAGCTTTCTTTATAGTCCAGCTCTCACATCCAATACATGACTACTGGAAAAACCATAGCCTTGACTAGACGAACTTTTGTTGGCAAAGTAATGTCTCTGCTTTTTAATATGCTGTCTAGGTTGGTCATAACTTTCCTTCCAAAGAGTGAGTGTCTTTTAATTTCATGGCTGCAGTGACCATCTGCAGTGATTTTGGAGCCCAAAAATATAAAGTCTCTCACTGTTTCCCCATCTATTTGCCATGAAGTGATGGGACCAGATGCCATGATCTTAGTTTTCTGAATGTTGAGCTTTAAGCCAACTTTTTCACTCTCATCTTTCACTTTCATCAAGAGGCTCTTTAGTTCTTCTTCACTTTCTGCCATAAGGGTGGTATCATCTGCATATTTGCAGTTATTGATATTTCTCCCGGCAATCTTGATTCCAGCTTGTGCTTCATCCAGTCCAGCATTTCACATGATGTACTCTGCATGTGAGTTAAATAAGCAGGGTGACAATATACAGCTTTGATGTACTCCTTTCCCGATTTGGAACCAGCCTGTTGTTCTATGTCCAGTTCTAACTATTGCTTCTTGGCCTGCATACAGATTTCTCAGGAGGTAGGTCAGGTGGTCTGATATTCCCATCTCTTGAAAAATTTTCCACAGTTTGTTGAGTTAATAACTCAGAATAACAGACATGGATTTGAATCCTGACTCAGTTATGTGACTTTGGGCAAATTACTTATTTGTAAACCTTGAAAACTTATTTTATCTATCAGATGGAAATAATAATACTTCATAAGGTAATTATGAGGTTTAAACTAAAGGAAATAGTTCATGTAATGTACTTGGGTGTTATGCCTACTTGGAACACTGTAAACGCCCATGTAAAGACATAAATATGGTACCTGAAACACTAATCAAAATTTTAACTCTTAAGAAAAAACTACAACTCACCACCTTAAAATGACTGTATTTCTTTCAATACATTTGATAGGTCAGATCTTGTTATCAGAGAGTCATGGCTTAATTGAAAAAAAAAATTTCCTTTATTTTTCTGTCTTGTGTTTGCCTTTTTAAAGATGCCTTAAATCCCTTATGGATTAGAGTCATGTATAAATTGATAGAGATACCAAGTTTCCTTAATTGCACCTAACTGAAATTTTTTATTTACTAAAATTGGAGAGAAAACAGAGAAAAATGCATTCATTCAATCTTGGCTTTATGAGTTTAGTAGTCTAACCACCTCATTTCCCTACTGAAGGTTGTGGAATCATCAGAATCAAAATACAGAACTATTTCATACAGCTCATATTTAAACTTCTGAAATGAAACTGAATCTCAGTTGAAAAGTTCAAGTAGGGAAGAAGGGGCATTTTAAAGGAATTCAAGTGTGGTGGCTTAGGTTCAAAGTAGCTATGGTTGGCAGAAAATCAAAGCTTTCCAAGTTGTCTCTTAGTTGTCAGAGACTGGAGTGTAGGTTTTCTGTATATGTGTTTTTTAACACTCCTTGAAATTGATACGTATAACATGAACATTACTTGGACTTTATTTGATTTTATTTGAATTTCAACAGCTACCAACAGATGTGCTTAGAATGAATAGGCCCTGATTCCCAAATAGCACAGTATTTCACATCTATTTTAGACTATGAAATGAGAGCCGACTCCAGGAAGACAGCTCTGAACCTTTTTTCCAGCTGTAGAAATAACTCCTCTTGCTGCCCCCGACCTACACCAAGGGAAGCTGCTTGAAAAGATATTCTTTTGCCAGCAATCATTCTACCATTGCAAGCCACAAATGCAAAAATAAACTAATGTCTCCTCTTCAGAAAACTTATTTTCATGGCCCCCAGAACCAGGTAGATAAATAAGGAAAACCATAGATTTATTTTTAAATTCTCTTCTCATTTTCCAAAGTGGTCTTTTTATTACCTTAAAAAATGGTACAACAGAACTAACACAACATTATAAAGCAACTACAGTCCAATAAAAATTAATTTAAAAAAAGAAAATGGGGCCTATCAACTAACAGGTCACTGTTAATCTTCTCCAAAATAAGTTAATTCATCCAAGGTTCTAGGACACCTCCCTACCCCAAATTCCTTGGGACTTTGCTCCATCGGTTAATTCCCACTTGCCTCAACCAATGTGCTATCCCTCCCAGTGGTTCTCAGCCCTTACTTCAAGATGTACAAGCTCTACTCACTGGCAAGTAAAAACCTGAAACCTGAGTTCTCCTCTAGCTGTTTCACTATCTTATTTCTTCCCTTTGCGCCCGAGCTTCTGGAGATAACAAATCCCTATTGAGTTAAACGGAAACTCTGACTTTGCTTTCAGACATAATAATGACTTTATTAGGTGCCTCTCTGTGCCAGACACTCTGATAGGCCTTAACATATTTTTCTTGATTAAAAAATACATGAATAATTCATGCTCATTATAAGAAATTAAACAATTCAGAAACTGATAAAGGCAGCACCAACATCTTCCCTACGCAAGCTCCACATTATATTTAATTGTTACAACCACCACTACAGAGAAGAATTATTGACCATATTTCATAGATGAGAAAATTGAGGCTGAGAAAAGTTCAGAGTATACCCTGTAGTGTTTAACAGAAAGAGCTTTAGAGTCTGGTTATCTGGGTTCATTTCTTAACTTTGTAATTTACTATATGTCCATTGATGCTTTCGAACTATGGTGCTGGAGAAGACTCTTGAGAGTCCCTTAGACTGCAAGGAGATCAAAGCAGTCAATCCTGAAGGAAATCAACTCTGAATACTTACTGGAAGGACAGATGCTGAAGCTGAAACTCCAATACTCTGGCTACCTGATGCGAAGAGCTGACTCATTGGAAAAGACCCTGATGCTGGGAAAGATAAGTTCAGGAAGAGAAGGGGGCGACAGAGGATAAGATGGTTGGATGGCTTCACCAACTCAATAGACATGAGTCTGAGCAAACTGTGGAGATAGTGAAGGATAGGGAACCCTGGTGTGCTGCAGTCCATGGGGTCGCAAAGAGCTGGCACAACTGAGCGACTGAACAACAACAATGTGTCTGTGAGCGAATTACTTGTTATTTCTGTGCCTCAGTTCGCCTATCTGTAAAATGGGGCTAATAATAGTATCTAGTTCATAGGATTAATATGCTAAAGCATAAAAATATTGCTGTTCCTTAAAAAAAAATCAAAAAGAGAAATTATTTTAAAATAACAGCTAAGAAGAAAACACTAACAGCAATTAGAGCAAAACTCTGTTCACCATTCTGCAACTAGTATAGAGTCTGAGTTTTTAAACCTGCTGGAAATTTCTACCCCAAAACTATACTTCTATTGCAATGATGACACCATCATTGCACTTTGCTTTTTAAAATTGCACTATTTTTTAAAAGATCCAATAATATTATTCCAATTTTTCACGATTAACTAAATTTCATTCATTTGTTATAGTATCAATTTCATTATTTTTAATTTATTTCAGGCTAGAATGATTATGTATGTTTAACATTTAGATATTATAAACATTCTATATAGTGTTTAGACTCATATGTAAAATTTTTGAAATGGCTCTGTGTGTCCCTGGTTGATTTGGTTCCCCCTGCCATTTGGCTCTACCCCCAACCCTACACGGACCTCAGCCTCTTTACAGTTTCATTAGGCACTGGAATGTATATTTGCTTTCTGTCAGTGCTGTAATGGTAGAAAATTAGTAAATCATAATGATTAACTTTCCCAGGGTAAATCGTTACCCACACCCTGTTAACTCAGATATTTTCTCCCTACTTCTCTATATTTATATGCTATTTCTAAGAGGCAGCAGAGATGACCGCAGCTATAAAGCTACTTGGTTAATCACTCAAAACTTCTTTTTTACCATGTTCTTTGCAAACACAGTTTAATGGTCTTTCTCTGGGAAACAGAGGAAATTAACAAAGTGTACATCTTCTCTTGTGTACCAACACTCTTTTGAGTCTTTAACATAATGCACTGAAGCCCTCGGCTTTCTAAACTGGGTGGCCTAGCCTGAAGAACAACATTTCTGTATTCTAAGTCAATAAACAAACACATTTGTTTAAAGAATTTAGGTCAAGAAAGAGATGCCTTTCAAAACAAGTACAAACCAAACAACAATATTTGAGGAGTCAAAGAAAAATAAGACTATACAATTCACATGCTCTCTTCATTCATCTTATATTTAGTGTTTTGAAACATCATGCTGTTTCTGTTTCCCAGAAAATTTAAACACTTCACAATTCGATGATGTGCAGATTTGTAGCTAAACTGTACTCCCCTCAAAAAGCCACCTTCTTTTTTTACTCCTTTTTCCCCATCCTTTCTCTTTTCCGCCCCCATTCTTTCTTCTTTCTGTCTCTAGCTGAGATTTTGCACTAGCTCTCTTTGCGGTTGTTGTTTAGTCACTCAGTCGTCTCCGACTCTGTGCAACCCTATGTACTGTAGCCTGCCAGGCTCCTCTGTCCATGGGATTTCTCTGGCAAGGATACTGGAGTGGGTTGCCATTTCCTTCTACAGGGGAATCTTCCCAACTCAGGGATCGAATCTGTGTCTCCTGCATTGGCAGGCGGCTTCTTTATGAGCCGCCAGGGAAGCCCACTAGCTCTCTTTACTCATCTTAAAAAAGAGCTATCACCTATCCTACTCAAACTTTTCCAGAAAATTTCAGAAGATGGTAAACTTCCAAACTCATTCTATGAGGCCATCATCACTCTAATTCCAAAACCAGACAAAGATGTCACAAAAAAAGAAAACTACAGGCCAATATCACTGATGAACATAGATGCAAAAATCCTTAATAATATTCTAGCAAACAGATTCCAACATCATATTAAAAAGATCATACATCATGACCAAGTGGGCTTTATCCCAGGAATGCAAGGTTTCTTTAACATCTGCAAATCAATCAATGTAATACACAACATTAACAAATTGAAAGATAAAAACCATATGATTATCTCAATAGATGCAGAAAAAGCCTTTGACAAAATTCAACATCCATTTATGGTAAAAACCCTCCAGAAAGCAGGAATAGAAGGAACATACCTCAACATAATAAAAGCTATATATGACAAACCCACAGCAAACATTATCCTCAATGGTGAAAAATTGAAAGCATTTCCCCTAAAGTCAGGAACAAGGCAAGGGTGCCCACTTTTACCACTACTATTCAACATAGTTTTGGAAGTTTTGGCCACAGCAATCAGAGCAGAAAAAGAAATAAAAGGAATACAGATAGGAAAAGAAGAAGTAAAACTCGCACTGTTTGCAGATGACATGATCCTCTACATAGAAAACCCTAAAGATTCTACCAGAAAATTACTAGAGCTAATCAATGAATATAGTAAAGTTTCAGGATATAAAATTAACACACAGAAATCCCTTGCATTCCTATACACCAATAATGAGAAAACAGAAAGAGAAATTAAGGAAACAATACCATTCAACATCGCAACAAAAAGAATAAAATACTTAGGAATATATCTACCTAAACAAACAAAAGACTTATATATAGAATACTATAAAACACTGATGAAAGAAATCAAAGAGGACACAAACAGATGGAGAAATATACCGTGTTCATGGATTGGAAGAATTAATATAGTGAAAATGAGCATACTACCCAAAGCAATCTATAGATTCAATGCAATCCCTATCAAGCTACCAATGGTATTTTTCACAGAACTAGAACAAATCATTTCACAATTTGTATGGAAATATAAGAAACCTCAAATAACCAAAGCAATCTTGAGAAAGAAGAATGGAACTGGAGGAATCAACCTGCCTGACTTCAGGCCCTACTACAAAGCCACAGTCATCAAGACAGTATGGTACTGGCACAAAGATAGAAATATAGATCAATGGAACAAAGTAGAAAGCCCAGAGATAAATCCACGCACCTATGGACACCTTATCTTCAACAAAGGAGGCAAGAATATACAATGGAGAAAAGACAATCTCTTTAACAAGTGGTGCTGGGAAAACTGGTCAACCACTTGTAAAAGAATGAAACTAGAACACTTTCTAACACCATACACAAAAATAAACTCAAAATGGATTAAAGATCTAAACGTAAGACCAGAAACTATAAAACTCCTAGAGGAAAACATAGGCAAAACACTCTCCAACATAAATCACAGCAGGATCCTCCATGACCCACCTCCCAGAATATTGGAAATAAAAGCAAAAATAAACAAATGGGACCTAATTAAAATTAAAAGCTTTTGCACAACAAAGGAAACTATAAGCAAGGTGAAAAGACAGCCTTCAGAATGGGAGAAAATAATAGCAAACGAAGCAACAGACAAACAAGTAATCTCAAAAATATACAAGCAACTCCTGCAGCTGAATTCCAGAAAAATAAACGACCCAATCAAAAAATGGCCAAAGAACTAAACAGACATTTCTCCAAAGAAGACATACAGATGGCTAACAAACACATGAAAAGATGCTCGACATCACTCATTATTAGATAAATGCAAATCAAAACCACAATGAGGTACCATTACACACCAGTCAGAATGGCTGCTATCCAAAAGTCTACAAGCAATAAATGCTGGAGAGGGTGTGGAGAAAAGGGAACCCTCTTACACTGTTGGTGGGAATGAAAACTAGTACAGCCACTATGGAGAACAGTGTGGAGATTCCTTAAAAAACTGGGAATAGAACTGCCATATGACCCAGCAATCCCACTGCTGGGCATACACACCGAGGAAACCAGAATTGAAAGAGACGCGTGTACCCCAATGTTCATCGCAGCACTGATTACAATAGCCAGGACATGGAAGCAACCTAGATGTCCATCGGTAGATGAATGGATAAGGAAGCTGTGGTACATATACACAATGGAATATTACTCAGCCGTTAAAAAGAATACATTTGAACCAGTTCTACTGAGATGGATGAAACTGGAGCCCATTATACAGAGTGAAGTAAGCCAGAAAGAAAAACACCAATACAGTATACTAATGCATATATATGGAATTTGAAAGATGGTAATGATAACCCTCTATGCGAGACTGAATAAGAGACACAGATGCATAGAACAGTCTTATGGACTCTGAGGGAGAAGGTGAGGGTGGGGCGTTCTGAGAGAATAGCATTGAAACATGTATATTATCATATGTGAAACAGATCGCCAGTCCAGGTTCCATGCATGAGACAAATGCTCAGGGCTGGGGCATTGGGATGACCCAGAGGGATGGGATGGGGAGGGAGGTGGGAGGGGGGTTCAGGATGGGGAACACATGTAAACCCATGGCTGATTCATGTGAATGTATGGCAAAAACCACTACAATATTGTAAAGTAATTAGCCCCCAACTAAAATAAATAAATTTATTAAAAAAAAAATTTTTATAGTCAGAGTGTTTCAAGCCCCAAATTAAAATCATATTTTGTTCTTTTCAGCAGTTTCTAGTCCATACTGCAGGACACAAGAAAAATAAGACTCCCAAAGAGAATAACATTTCACACTGAACTCAAAGAATATTATCACTACTGATTTTCCAATTAAAAAAAATACATTCCTTATTTTTGATCAGCTAATATATGTGACTTTCTTCTGAACACCTTAAGGAAAAATATATAATACAGGCTCTGTGATGTTAATATGAAATTCTAAAGGTGCCTGCCTTCTAACTAATTTAGCCAAAGGTGGTGATGTTAGATAATTAACCTTAGAATACAGACCCAGCTTTAAATCTCCTGACATGAGCGTAGACCACCTAATGCCCTGCATGCTTGCTTCTCATGTCGTTTCCCCCTCATTTCTCAAGGATTCTAGCTACTGGCTTATTCTCACTTCTTTCAGTTATTTCAATTTGCCATTGGTGATCCTTCCCACCCAGGCCTCTTGGTTCACTGATCTCCTCCCCTACAACGACCTTGTCCTCAAGGTGCCTCATTAGAGGCCTAGTTGGATGGACGAATCAAGTCCTAACCAATCTCCTGCAGTCCACTCTCAGACCACTCTCTCTCATCCTTGTAGCTTCCTTTGGTACTTGACCCCAGGGACCCTCGATTCCCTGGGTATTGCGATCCATTGATCAGGCCGTCTTTTCACTGCCCCACCCCTATGTCTTTTATCGCTCTAGCTTAGATTCTCAGATCCATGATTATAATCGTTCTCTTGCCCTTCATGCTTCAGTTCTAAATCCAGCTCTCCTTCCTTCATGCTGCACCTGTAAACTGAATGTGGTTGCAGAAAAATTCACAATTACACTGATGTGCCTCATTCAAATTCATGATCTTAATGCTGTTTGACAATCGTAGCATATGTCATAGTCTTGTCACTCTTCCATTCTCCAGACAACTATTTCCTACTTGTCTCTTCCCAGAATCCTTCTGCCCCTCACCTCATCCTCTCTCTCCCTTGAACTGAATCTTGCTTTCTCCTTTACACAGAAGCGATGTGAAGAGAATTTCATAGATTCCATCATCACTTCTACCCGCCAAACAGCATCTACACCCTCATACTTTGCCTTCCTGCTGGTTCCCACAGTGACCTTGTCATGTTCCTATTAAAGGCTGACTTTTCCTCCTCTACTTGGGCACTAGATTCCATCTGCTCTCACCTATTCAAGGACATCCCTCTGATGATCCTCCTGTCTCTCTCCTACATCATTAATTTTTTGCCTGCTGCTGAATCACTCACATCAGCAGGCACACATACTTCTTTTTCTCCCATTTTAAAAACCTTTTTTGGAACCATTTTCTCCACCAGCCATCATCGCATTTCTTTAAAGCAAAACTTCAAGAGTCATATATACTTGCTATTCTTACTTTCTCCCTTCTGGATCTTCTCTTAAAGACATCACAGGGCATCCCTGGTGGCTCAGTGGTAAAGAATCCACCTGCCAGTGCAGGAGATGTGGGTTCAATCCCTGGTCAAGGAGGGATTCAATCCTACATGCCTCAGATCAACTAAGCCTATGGGCCACAACTATCGGGCCTGTGCTCTAGAGCCCATGAGCCGCAACTACTAAAGCCCATGCACCTGGGAGCCTGTGCTCTACAATAAGGGAAGCCACTGTAATGAGAAGTCTGCACACCACAACCAGAGAGTAGTCCTTGCTCAGCACAATAAGAGAAGAGCCCACACAGCAACGAAGACCCAGCACAGCCAAAAAATAAATTAAAAAATTTAAAAAGCCATTATAGCCAAGCTGTCACCCCACCACTCCTTCAAAACAGTTTTTTTCAAGTGATGACTCCATTTATTTCCCTTTTGGGAAATTCCTCAAAAGAGTATCAATATTCACTGTCTCAAATTTCTTTCCTCCATGCCCCTTAAAATCTATCTGACCTCCGTCACTTTTGTTGTATAATCCACTGGTCAATTCTCATCTTACTTGACCCATCAGCACCACATCACACAGTTGAACTTTCCTTTACACGTTTGGCTTTCAGCATACTGCACGTTTTCAGATCCTCTCCTCCTTCAATGGTCTACTCTTAGTCTCTTTTGCTCATTCTTCCCCTTCTTCTTGACCTTGTAATTTTGGAGCCCCTAGGGCTTGGTCTATTGCTACTCACATCCTTGGTGATTTCATCCAGCTTTAAATATTGCTTTAAATATCATGTGTGCTGATTACTTCCAAGTGTGTATCCCCACCCTAGACTTCTCTTGTGCTTCAGTCTCATAATGCCCACTTGCTATCTCAACTCTCATCCAAAGTCATCTCAAACTTAACATGTCCAAAAGCAACTTCTGATTTTCCTGCAAAGGTCTCTTCTATCATAACATCCCTTATATCTGTGTCTGGCAGCTTCATCCTATCAGTTGCTCAGGTCAAAATTCATGGACTCATCCTTGACTTCTTTCCTTCTCTTATACCCTGTATCCAGTTCACCATGAAATCATGTCAGCTCTACCATCATACTATATCCGCTACCCAGGTCCATTGCGGAATATCACCTTCACCTTGATTACTTTGATAGCCTTCTAAAACATCTCCCTACATCTATCATTGTCCCCACACAGTCTGTTCTTCACTCAGGAGCCAGTGATCCATGCAAAATGCGTCCAATTTTGAGTCCTCTGCCCAAAATTCTGTAGTGGTTTCCCATTTCACTAAGAATAAAACCAAAATTCTTACAATATCATGTAAGATCCTGCTTGATCTGCCCTCTCTCATTCACCCTGCTCCAGTCACACTGATCTCCATCTGGTTATTCCCTGAACACCCTAGGCATGTTCCTGTCCTAAGGCTTCTGCTTAGCTCCTCTTTCCTCCTAGAATGCTCCTCTCCAGAATATCCACTGAGCTAAATCCTTCCTTCTTTGAATCTTTGCCAATATCTTTTCAATGAGGTTTCCTCTGACTGTGCTGAATCACATCTGACTCTTTGCAATCCCATAGACTGTAGAATCAGATATGCAGGTGACACCACCCTTATGACAGAAAGTGAAGAACTAAAGAGCCTCTTGATGAAAGTGAAAGAGGAGAGTGAAAAAGTTGGCTTAAAGCTCAACATTCAGAAAACTAAGATCATGGCATCTGGTCCCATCACTTCATGGCAAATAGATGGGGAAACAGCGGAAGCAGTGAGAGACTTTATAATTTTGGGCTCCAAAATCACTGCAGATGGTAACTGCAGCGATGAAATTAAGACACTTACTTTTTGGAAGGAAAGTTATGACCGACCTAGACAGCATATTAAAAAGGCAGAGACATTACTTTGCCAACAAAGGTCCATCTAGTCAAGGCTATGGTTTTTCCAGTAGTCATGTATGGATGTGAGAGTTGGACTGTGAAGAAAGCTGAGCGCCGCAGAATTGATGCTTTTGAATTGTGGTGCTGGAGAAGACTCTTGAGAGTCCCTTGGACTGCAAAGATATCCAACCAGTCCATCCTAAAGGAAATCAGTCCTGAATATTCATTGGAAGGTCTGATACTGAAGCTGAAACTCCAATAGTTTGGCCACCTGATGCGAAGAACTGACTCACTGGAAAAGACCCTGATGCTGGGAAAGATTGAAGGCAGGAGGAGAAGGGGATGACAGAGGGTGAGATGGTTGGATGGCAACACCGACTCGATGGACATGAGTTTGAGTAAACTCTGGGAGTTGGTGATGGACAGGGAAGCCTGGCGTGCTGCAGTCCATGGGGTCCCAAAGAGTTGGACATGACTGAGCGACTGAACTGAACCAAGACTGTAACCTGCCAGGCTCCTCTGTCCATGGGATTTCCCAGGCAAGAATACTGGAGTAGGTCACCATTCTCTTCTCGAGGGGATCTTCCTGACTCAGGGATTAAGTCCACATCTCCTGTGCTGGCAGGCTGATTCTTTACCACTGTGCCACCTGGGAAGCCCTTTTCTCTGACTACCCTTTCAAAACCAAGTCTGTTCCCAATTCCCTATCCCCACAACTCTCAATCCCCTTACTCAACACTATGTATTGTTTTATCCATAGCACTTATCACTTTCTAATATGTTTTGTTTACTTTTTTATTATTGTCTTCTCCTCTGCTAGAAACTCCAAGAGTGAATAAATCTTTGTTCTGTTTAATAATATATCCTAAGAGCCTAAAATAGTAGTAGGCATGCCACAGGCACACAGTAATGTGTTCCTTGAAGGTTAAGGAAGTATTTGTCTCAAACCATTTAGCCTCATGCTAATTTTGTAGGAAGTTTTTTTTTAAACCCTTGATTCTGTTTATTTCTCTTGTCTGTTTAGGTTTTTCACTGCATTTCAGTGTTGAGTTATATTTCCATAAATTCATATATTTCATCCAAGTTTGAAAATGTACTAGTGTAAGTTTGTCAAACATGTTCTCTTATATTTCCTTAAATCACTACTGTGACTATATTTTCCATTCCAAATATTGTTTACTTATTCTCTCTCTTTTTATTATTAATCTTTGGTTGATACTTTCTATTTATTGTCTTTCATTAATTTCTCCTTTTATATTCATCATTACTTTTTCTCTCCTTTCTTTGGTCTAACTCTGCTGGTCTTGTACACACTACTCAACTTAGAGCTGATGATGAGTGATACAGTAGTGCTCACCAGTATTTTCAGCTGCCTTCTCCTTGCAATCTCAGGGAAGGTTTTTACTTCTCTGACCCCTTAAAGTTAGGCAAGGCCACCTGACTAGCTCTGACCAATGACATATGCCACTTTTAATGGAAACATTTAAAAACCTATGCATGGGGAAAGGATGTTCCCTTCAATAAATATTGCTTGGTCATTCAGTCAGTCATATGGGGGAAAAATGAATCTTGACTCCTATCACACCATTGGCAAAAAGCAACTCCAAATGCACTACAGATATAGATGAGAACAATATTATAAAGGCAAGATTTCTTAACAGGGCACAAAAAGCACTGATCTAAAGGGGGAAAATGATAAATTGGAATATATGATTAAAAACTTTTGTTCATTAAAATACATCACTAAGATAGTGAAAAAGCAACTTAGATGGGGGAAGATATTTGCAATACACAGATCTGAAAAATGATTTGTATCTAGCATGTACAATGGATTCCTACAACACAAAAAATACAGAATACGCAACAGAAAAAGTGGAGAGAAGACTCCGAGACTTAACACAAAGCAAATATCCAAATAGTGAAATCAAAACCACATGAAAGATTCTCAATTCCTCAGACATTAGGTACATGCACATTAAAACCACTGTGTGACAATATCACACATGCACAGAATACTGAGAATAAAAAGGATGGCAGAACCCACAGAACTAGACCAGATGAAATGGAGAGTGAGTGTTTACAAACTGAGGGGTGAGTATCGGGAAGTTGAAGGGTGGGTCTCCTGAGACTGCAGGGTGGGTGGCGCAATCCCCTGGTTTGCATAAGTGAGTCTTTTGTGAGGAAAACAGATGTCAACAAACAGCTCGTCAGGCTGCTGCCAACATGAGCGTCCCAGATACAGCCAAGGGATCCTTCCTCCCTAAGCCCATACCTTCACTACTCCGGACCCCGCCCTGGGAGAACCGGACCACAGCAATCCCAGAAGCTTCTAGAGGAAACCCAGGTGCTGGTGGAGATGAGTGAGGGCAGCTTGGAGACTGTTGCGCTCCCACCGCTCCAGCCTCCGGAGGAGGAGGGCGCACCCCAGGCCCCTGCGGACTCCAGCCCTACTCCCCAGATCCCAGTTGCTGGGGCTCACGGTCATGGAGTGGCCCAAGTGCGACTAGAGGAGGTCGGGCCACCCGGGGAGGGCAGGGAAGCAGCCTCTGCCTCTGGGGCAGCCAAAAGCAGCCTGGAAAATGGTTTTCAGTGTGAAACTGGCAGGGAGAAGGCCCTAGAAACCTGTGACACTGGGAGATCAGAGTCTGAGCCGACGGCTGGAGGGAAGGCTGCGGAAGTAAAGACCGAAAGGGGCCCCATCTGCTCGGAAGCAGTGAACCAGGAGGAGAGGGTTGAAGTGGAGAAGCCGGTGGGTGAGGAAAGGGAAGTGGTGGAGGAACACAGAAGGGTAAAGGAGGCAAAGGACGAGGCAGGGCCCCCAACCCGGAGTGAGGGTCTCCACCTGAAGGCCCTGGAGTCCAGCCAGCTAGAAGTGGACGCTGGGAACGCTCAGGCTAACCGGGCCTTCCTCCAGGTGGAGCGCAGGTACCGGCGCGTGCGTCAACACTACCTCCAGTGGAGGAAGCACATCATCCGGCACATCCCCGGCTTCTGGGTCACTGCCTTTCGGAACCACCCGCAGCTATCTGCCCTGATTAGAGGCAGAAATGCAGAGATCTTCAGCTACTTAGACAATTTGGAGGTGAAGGAGCTCAGACATCCTAGGATGGGCTATAAATTCAAGTTCCTCTTTCGAAGAAACCCACACTTCAGAAACAAGTGGTTTGTGAAGGAATACGAGGGCACACCCTCTGGCCAAGAGGTGTCACTTTCCACTCCGATCATATGGCACCCGGGTCACGAAGCCCAGGTCTTCCTTCATAGGAACCAAGACCTCATGTGTGGCTTTTTTGCCTGGTTTTCAGACAACAGCCTTCCAGAGTTTGACAGGATTGCTGAGATTATCAAAGAGGACCTCTGGCCAAAGGCACTGCAATACTACCTACTGGATGAAGCGCCCCATAGAGCTAGACTTCTCCAGATAAGGGAACAAGTGGAGACCCCCAGGCCCCCTGGGTTCCAATCTGGCTAACCTTTGCTCTTGTGAATACTCCACACAGGTCCCCTGCCACTTCCTGCCCAACCTGGGCCTTGGCTACAGCAAGGGTATGCCTTTTACTGGTTTTGTGCTGACCTTCCTACACCTTCCCTCCACTGGACATTCAGTTCTCTTAGCTTTCACGATTGAGACCTTCGTGGCCATGCTGCTCCACTTCCCCATGGTCTTCTTGATGTTCTGTGTTAATACTACATGAGGCACCGTGGTGGCTCACCTTCTTCTAAGCCAAACAAATGTAGATTTCTCTGCCTTTGTCAGCACTGCTTGGACACTGTTCCCAAGGCTTCTGGTCTAGTTACTACCACCTGGATTTTCAGCTATGTTTAAGAGCCTGTTTTACTCATTCTGCTCTGCACATGGCCTGTGGACAACTGCTGGGCATTAAATAAAGTCAAGAGAGAACAGCAGTGGGCTGCTTGGTCTCTGATTTACACAACCCCATTGCTCTTCTTGCTTCTCTGATCACCTACTGCTGCCTGCAACTGGATACACCCACCCCCTTAGGCTGCCACCTGCTGGATGAACATTTTCTAGACCTTGTCAGGTCCACTTTCTAGTTTTTGGTAAACAAGAATCTTCAGAATTGGTGGTAGACCCAGGTTTCCTGCCAGCATGTGAAAGACCTTTCTATTTCTCCTCTGGGCTTTGCTGGTGGCTCAGATGGTAAAGAATCCGCCTGCAATGCGGGAGACCTGGGTTTGATACCTGGGTTTGGAAGATCCCCTGGAGAAGGGAACAGCTACCCACTCCAGTATTTCTCCTCTAAAAGAACTCAATCCTTCACCATCACTCAGGAAACCTACTTTTACTGTCAGGCAAGTGGTTGAGGGGACAAGTTAGACTCATTTACATGGCAAGGATAATCATCGTGTTCTTGACAAGTATCAGGTTTTCTCAGCCTCAACCAGTAAAGCCATACAAAGGTTAGATACTTTCATTTGTCTCCCTTCTTCATCCTGAACATGATGAAGAGCCAGCAGTGCCAGGGCAGACCAACAGTTCCTCTTCTCTTTCTCCCTCTCTTTCTTATATCTCTCCTATCTCTTTTTTAAAAGTGGTAGCTCAGAAACATCTGCAGAAGCAGGCTTTGCGGTTTAACTTGTGCATGCAAGTTCAGTCGCTTCAGTCATTTCCAACTCTCTGTGACCCCATGGACCATGGCCTGCCGGGTTCCTCTGTCCATGGGATTCTCCAGGCAAGAATACTGGAGTGGGTTGCCATTTCCCTCTCCAAATCTGACCTGAGACAAGCCAAAACGACCGCCGCAAGGAGGTGGTTTAACTTGGCTCTTTACCATTTCACGAGGCAGGGAGATGGTCCTGTAAAGGAGACTACCAGAGCCCTTACTCTTCTCTGCCTTCCTCCCAGCCCTCACCTATCCATAGCAATACCTAGACAGTTGGAAAAAAGGTAGATGTATATGGAATGAATGGATGGGAGAACTGAGAGACTGGGGTGAGTGCCTGCCCTAAGAAAGAAAACTGAACAGACACCCAGAGGCAGAAATGACCCAGGGAAAATATGGGCCTAGAATGAAAACTTGATTGACTGAAAGCCTGCAAGGAAGGGACTAGAGCCTGCAAGGACGGGATATCTTCTCTAGTCAGTGGTGATGGAAGGAGAAATATTTTTCTCAGGATTGGGATGGGAGAACTGAAGGTGGTTGAAGAGCTAACTATGTTGCTGAAAGATGAGTTCTTTAAAGAAATTCAAACAATGCAATTATGTGGAAGATTAATACTGTGCCCTTAATTTCACTAGTATTTAGTAAAACCCCATTACTTTCTCTGTTTCTGTTTACTGGGAAGATGCGGCTGTATAGGTTTTCTTTTGCTTTCAGTTGAGAACATTTGGAAGAATGCTAATCTCTTTCTTGTACAATATGGAAATTTTTGTGAATATTCATGATGATTTTCAACTTGTTTCTGTTAAAACTGTATCTTTAGAAGTAAAATTGAATAACTTGGTCTTGCCAGACTCTGAAGACTTTGGAAATTATTGTCTTTATAGAAAAATAACACACAAAAATTTGTGGCTCTGACTGTCTTCACAATTTATCCTGGTAACAACTTAATAATTGATGTCTCTCTCTCTCTGAATCACAGAAATACTTGGGAGGTTTCTCTGTAAAATTGGAAATGTACCATTAGCATATTTTTCTTTCCTTATATGCATGTTGGTAAGATAAAAGCATGTCAGTATGAAAAAAAAATAAACTAAAAAGATGGAAAATAGCAAGGGTGGAAAAATACACAGAAAAATCATAATGCATGTACACTGCTATTGGAAGAGTAGCTTGGTACAAATACTTTAGAAAACTGATTGGCAGTGTCTATGCACACCCTCTGATCTAGCTCTGGGAACATACCCAACAGAAATACATACATATATATTCACAATGACATGCATGGAAGTGTTTATAACAGCACAGTTCAAATAGCGGGAACTGCCCCCAGAATCCATCAACAGCAATAAAAGTAAGTTTTAAAATAGTCACATGATGGAATGCTATGAGAAAATTTTAAAACTTTGCTTATATGAAATATTACAAATGGATCTCACAAACATGAGCTTGGATGAAAGAAGCTAGATATAAGAGTGCATGCATGCCAAGCTGCTTTAGTCATGGCCAAATTTGTGTGACCCTATTGACTGCAGCCCACCAAGCTCCTCTGTCCATGGTATTCTCCAGCCAAGAATACTGGAGTGTGTTGCCATGCCCTCCTCCAGGGGATCTTCCCAACCCAGGGATTGAACCCGGGTCTCTTACACCTACATGCATTGGCAGGTAGATTTTTTACCACTAGCGCCATCTGGGAACCCCAGACACAAGAGTACATGCTGTATAATTCCATTTATATATGAATTTTAAGAACAGATAAAACTAATCTATGGTGGTAGAAGTTGAAATAGTGATTCTACAAAGAACAATGAAGAGTCTAAGATATTATTCTGCTTACAAACTATTATTTTAGTCTGCCTAGTTAATGGATGCTGAGTCATAGACGAAGAACCTTACAACTCAAAAGTCTATGTTAATAGTGTACCAGCTTCTTGACCCCTACTTCCTAATTATCCAATATGAAGAAAGCCAGTTGACACATGCACACGTACTGGGCGGCATTACAGGAGAGGAACCTGGGTTTAGGTCACCACAGTCTTTTACAATGGGAAGTGAACATGCCTACCCTTTGCATTGAAGGGAGACATCTTTAATTCATTAAACAGTATGAAAGAGTTAGTCACTCAGTCATATCCAACTCTTTGTGGTCCCATTGGACTGTAGCCCACCAGGCTCCTCTGTCCATGGAATTCTACAGCCATTCCTTTCTCCAGGGGATCTTCCTGACCCAGGGATCGAACCTGGGTTTCCCAAATTGCAGGCAGATTCTTTCCCATCTGAGCCACCAGAGAAGTCCCATCAAATAGTATAATAAAAGACAATAATAAGAGACACAAGTTTTCTATATTTTTAAGACTTAAGCAAAACTGCCCTTTCCTCTAGAGAAAAACACTCTCTGTTGTCTTTCAAGGCTATTCAAATAAGCTTGAAAAGATACTCTGAACAAAGGCAGGCAGCATCTCTGCTCACAAGATAGGCAGAAATAGCAGAGACCCATGATGACTGTCTCCCCAACAGCTGCAGAGGGTGGAAGGGCTGGTATCCCAATGACTGGAAGGGAGTGTGATGGTAGATTCTGAAGGGCTGGAGATGTCTGTCTTGATCTAGATGCTAGATACATGGGTGTATTCAATTTTCAGTGCTTCTTTGAGTTGTGCACTTGTGAAACATACTTTTCTATGTGCATATTTAATAAAATATGCCTACTTAAAAACAAAAATTGAAAATAAACCCAAAGTAAGCAAAGAAAAATAAACAAAAACCCCTCACCATTTTTCTGGAACTTTAATGCGAGAAGATGATTGGCCAATTTAAAAGTATGTTTCAGATTTTTGGGGGGTAGGCTATAAGTCCATGTATTAGATTTCTAATAGGATCATTTTACACACCACAAATGGTTAAAATCCATTTCCTAGGGGGAAATTTTTTATCTTGGTATGCGACATCAACCTTTAATATTTATATTGCTCCTGCTCATTTTATCAACTGACTTTTATCAGAGTTGACTTGTAAACAGTTGATTAATCATGACTTGTGATGGTTCATTTTCAAAGCTTGGTTCTTTCAGCTAAATAAATGATAAAATTCACATATTACTTAACTCTGTTGTTCAGCAAAGATGATGCTATTTCTGAGGCTTGGCCCCTTCATATACTTGCTTCTTAAAATGGTCTGCATCCAAGTTTCATATTCTTTCTTTTAAGCCCTCCCTTTATTTGAGATATAAATATTTCACTGAGTTAAAAACAGAATTTCAAACTATACCTTTGGCACATGCCATAGAAGACGGCAGTATTAATAGCAACAAAAATCTTCTCCAAAACTAAAGAAAGCATTTGGTTTGGCTTATTTGAACAAAATCTTTCCATTTCTGTATATAACAAGATATATGGGGACAATAAGTATACTTCAGAGCTTAAAATGGCAGATTTTTTAACATAAAGGATATAAAAACATGCAATAATATATAAGATCAACTTACTGCCTTTGAAACATAAAGTAGATTTAATTAGACTTTTTACAATTCTTGCTATCAATTCATATCACACATTTTAATTTTAAATGGAATCCACATGGATGGCTTGCCCCGAATTTTCCAATGGCAAAATTTTCTCTTTGCTATTGGCAGCTGGAAGCAAAAGAGACATAGGATTCAATTTCAGAATTCTAAAATTCAAGTTTAATCTGTATTACCAAAATAGATGAGGATGGGAAAGGTGGTGGGTCAGATTTTTCAATTTAGCATTCAACTAGGGTCCAGAGTGTTAAACTAATAGTGCACTAAGTTATAAGTTGGGACACCTGGGTACCTGGGTTCTAAAGGGCTCTGCCATAAACCAGTGCTGTGCTAAGTGCCAGTGCTAAGTCACTTCAGTCATGTCCTCTGTCCATGGGGATTCTCCAGGCAAGAAGACTGGAATGGGTTGCTATGCCCTCCCTTCCAGGCAATCTTCCTGACCCAGGGATTGAACCCAGGTCCCCTGCATTGGTAGGCAGGTTCTTTACCACTAAGCCATCTGGGAAGCCCCCAAACTAGGCAAACCAATTAATTCTGAAGATACAGTTTTCCTCATCTTTTCAAGAGTTTGAAAAATCTTTTCTTCTAAATCTGAAGATTTGCTTACCCTTAAATATAAGCCTTCCCCAAGGTTCTATAGCCTCCCCAGGTTACTTTATCTCTGCTCTTCCTGGGTGATCTTAGCCACTTCCATAGCATCTGCCATCACCTTTAAGAAAAGGACTCAAACTGGAATCTCCAACCCTTACTCCAAGATCAGGGTCTGACCTGTCCATTTGCACAGTGTTTCCAGAATTGCTCTCTTCCTTTCTCTATCTGTTTTTACTTTAACATCTCTTGTCTATATTACTAGAAATCTCAAGGTTTCCCTTCTTGAATCTGGTCTTTCTCTTCCCATCATTCACACTACTGACAAAGTGATCTAATCCCTTTTGCACAAATATCTTTGCACCACTGTGGAGGAGACATGGGTTTGGTCCCTGATCTGTAAGATCCCACATACCACTGAGCAACTAAGCCCATGCGCCACAGTGATTGTGCCTGTGCTCTAGAGCCTGGGAACCACAACCCATGTGCCGCAACTACTGAAGCCTGCGTGCCCTAGAGCCTGTGCTCCACCACAACAGAAGCAACTGCAATAAGTCCATGGACTGCAACTAGAGAGTAGAGAGTTGCCCGGGCTCATGGCAACTAGAGAAAAGTCCACACAGCAACGCAGACCCAGCACAGTCAAAATAAATAAATAAAGTTATAAAACAAAAACACCACTGTCTACAGAAGAAAGTCGTAACACCTTACTATTGCATTCAAGGTCAGTTCCAGTCAAGCCTTTGCCTAACATTCTTGCCAGAGTCCACTCACATTGGAGTCTGTGCTGTTCCTCAAGCAGCCCATGCACAGTCCTGCCTCTGTGCCTTTGCTCATGATGTTCCCGCATCGTGGATTCTCTTCCTCACTTTCTTATGTTTGAAAATCCGACCATTCCTTCTGAATTCAATTCAAATATCATCTCAATTTTTTCCCCAAATATTTGCCATGAAGTAAATAGGAAAAGGAGTACATCAAGGCTGTATATTGTTACCCTGCTTATTTAACTTATATGCAGAGTACATCATGAGAAACGCTGGGCTGCAGGAAGCACAAGCTGGAATCAAGATTGCCATGAGAAATATCAATAACCTCAGATATGCAGATGACACCACCCTTATGGCAGAAAGTGAAGAAGAACTAAAGAGCCTCTTGATGAAGGTGAAAGAGGAGAGTGAAAAAGTTGGCTTAAAGCTCAACATTCAGAAAACTAAGATCATGGCATCTGGTCCCATCACTTCATGGCAAATAGATGGGAAACAGTGGAAACAGTGGCAGACTTTGTTTTTTTGGGCTCCAAATTCACTGCAGATGGTGATTGCAGCCATGAAATTAAAAGACGCTTACTCCTTGGAAGCAAAGTTATGACCAACCTAGACAGCATATTTAAAAGCAGAGACATTACTTTGCCAACAAAGGTCCGTCTAGTCAAGGCTGTGGTTTTTCCAGTGGTCATGTATGGATGTGAGAGTTGGACTATCAAGAAGGCTGAGTGCCGAAGAATTGATGCTTTTGAACTGTGGTGTTGGAGAAGAGTCTTGAGAGTCCCTTGGACTGTAATAAGATCCAACCAGTCCATCCTAAAGGAGATCAGTCCTGGGTGTTCATTGGAAGGACTGATGTTGAAGCTGAAACTCCAATACTTTGGCCACCTGATGTGAAGAGTTGACTCATTGGAAAAGACCCTAATGCTGGGAAGGATTGGGAGCAGGAGGAGAAGGGGACGACAGAGGATGAGATGGTTGGATGGCATCACCGACTTGATGGAGATGGGTTTGGGTAGACTCCAGGAGTTGGTGATGGACAGGGAGGCCTGGCGTGCTGTGATTCATGGGGTCGTAAAGAGTCGGACACGACTGAGCGACTGAACTGAACTGAACAATACTAATATAATTGTTTTTTCCTTTAAGGATTGTAAACATGTTATGACCTAATTTCCTTGGTGATATAAATACCACCTACAAATGAATATAAGACACAGTGGCATTTTTTGACATATTGGTTGGTTCACATTGTCACAGCTGAAGCATATTTTCAGGTGTTCAAGTGGCTCCAACAAGCTTTTAGCCTTAATTCCAGGAGTAACCAGAAGTATTTGGAAGACAACACACTTTGTCCAAGAAGACTAAATAGCAAAGGTCTTCTGAGTAGGGAAGGGATTATGTCACTGTCTAAAAATCCTTAATAAACTTGGCTCCTTGGCAATGGGGAAGAATGCAGAGCCAACAGCACATATGAGATCCCAACAATGTGATGGAAACAAAGGGATAAATGGGAAAATCTCAAGCAAAATGCACAATGGAGGAGAAAAATATTCATAAAAATTTTTCAGTGTTCATTTTGTGTATCCAAAAGAACACTGGTGTGAGACCTAAGATAAAATGATTTTTAGTTCCAGCTTGTTTTCTAGTCTAATTTTGTGACTTCTGGAGGAAGTGATTAAAGTTTATTACTGTGATTCAGTTTATCACTCATGATGGGAATGAGGCAGACTAAAAAGTCTTCAGTTTCCTTTGAGAGCTTTGATCGTATCATGCTAGGGAGACTGAAGATACACACCCCTGGGGCTGTATTATTTAGAGATAGGTTTAAACTTAATAAAGAAATTAGATGGACACCTTCTTATCTTGATAAAATATGCCCTGGTCTTAAAGTGATCATCATGCCTACTGGAGCAACAGTAGAGGCATTCCCACTGAAGTCAGGAACGAAGAAGGATGTTCGCTTGTTACCACAATTATTTAACAGACAATATGATTAATAAGAGAAAGAAACTAAAAGTATAGAAATTCAGAGAAGGAAATAAAATCTGTCACAATTTGTGATCATTATGGAAAATCTGATGTAGTCAACTGGAAAGGTTCTATAAACAAGGAAATTTAGTTAAGGTAGCATGATACAGAATTGCTATATAGATATCAATACATTTCAGATGAACAAACATAGTGAGTTTAAAAGTGAAATGGGGAAAGACTCCATTTACAATGTAACAGTGAAAGATGAAATATCTAAGGAAAAAAACTTAAGAAATATGTAAGATTTACAAATACAATTTTAAAGCATTCCTGGAGGAGACAAAGAGAAAAGCATATCAAGTTTTTAGATAGGATGTCTCAACCTCATAAAGTTGTCCTTCCCAAGCTAATTTAGAAATTTATTGTAATTACAATATGAAGGCCAAAAATTGAGAAAGGGATGAGGGAAAGACAAGCAATTTTCAAAACACATTTTTAAAAAATGGCAAGGTAACCCCCCAAAATAAATAGAAATGAAGGGGTTACACATTTTAATGTAAAGCTACACACAAGAGTAAACAAATGAATCAATAGGATGGAACAAGAAGTCTAGAAATAGACACCAGTGCATACAGAATATGGTATATGATAAATATGGCATCTGATATCAGTGCAGAAAAGAAAAACAACTCAAAAAATTGTCTTCAGACAGCTGGAGAGTCATTTGTAATAAAATTAAGCTGGATTCATGTCTCATGCTATACAACCAGGTAAATTCCAAAGGAGCAAAGATTTAAATTTTAAAAATATAAAATCCTAAAAATACTATAAGAACAAAGGAGACTTTCTTTATTAACTTGGAGTAGGGAGATCTTTCTACTATGTAAAATCTGGAGGCATAAAGGAAAAGTATACCTACTTGAAAAAAGTTTTTAATCTACATGGTAAGGATAAAATCCATAAGAAAGTCAAAAGAAAAATCACAAACTGGAAATGCATAAATTCATAACAAGCAGATTTTTAGAATGGTGAGAAAGGATGTATACAAAAGGGCTGCAAATTACTGATTCAGGGATTTGCAAAAGAAGGAAGTTAACTTCAGATTATGCAGTTGGCCATCCGTATCCATGGGTTCTACATCCAAAGATTCAACCAACTGCAGACTGAAATATATATTTAATTCCAGGAAGTTCCCAAAGCAAAACTTGAATTTGCCATGTGCCAGCAACAATTTACATAGCATTTGCATTGTATTAGGTATTGCAGGTAATGTAGAGATGATCTAAAGTATTCAGGAGAATGTGCCTAGATTATATACAAACACTACACCATTTTATGTAAGTGCCTTGAGCATCCTCAGATTTGGTATCCACAGGGAGCCAATCCCACTTGAATACTGAGAGCTGAATGTATACTTTACCTAAAGCACCAAGTGTATGCCAGATACAATCCTATTTTCCATTTCAATGAAAGAAACCAATAATCACACCACCACTGGGGTAAAATGAGTAGCAAGCTTACAATTGTCTCAAGGACATCAGTGATGGGCCGGGTCACCTCAGGATTACTAATTCTGTAAACGTATTCTACTTATCAAAACCTGGTGGTTCCATCCTGTTTGACACTATGCTGTAATTGCTGCAGACTGCAACGACTGCCCTGTGAAAGTCATTTTGAATTCTGCAGTAGTATGTGTGAGTTTACACAGATTAACTCAAATGTTATGAATACGGCCAACCAGCCATTATGTTCACCAAGCATGCAATGTAGTCATGGTGTCTGCACTTTTGTTGGGCCTGTTAAAAATACACAAGTAACTCCTCTCATATACTATATTAGCTCATCTGAAATAGCTTCATACTTCTAATAGCAATACATTTGATGAATAAATCTGGTACAATATGATTTATCTCTTGAACAGAAATTTTATTTGATCATTCAGGAGAAGAATATAACTCCTTCCGCTCCTCCTGACATGTCTCTATCTCATAGAGGAAAAAATATAAAACCGCAGAACTTTTTGCAGTATCTTCCCCCATATGACTTCAGATAGAAACAACACAATAAGATCAGAGGTTTCAATTAAAGAAATTTGAGGGAAATCCCAGGGTTATTGCACCTGGAATCTTTTCAGCTAATTTTTTTCAAGTTAGGCCTACCTCTTGAGCACCCGAAAACACATTTCAAACACATTTCACTAATAGGAGGTTTCTTTCTTAGGTTCAATATCACATTTAAAGCAGCTGGAAATTTTAGAACAGTCCAAGTACACACTTGGCTATTTCCATGGAAATTTGGATGAGGGTCAGCTGGCAATGTCATAAATAGTTTCCCATGATATTGCAAAATTACAGATTAATTCAACTTATAATATAACTGAATTGACTTAATCAAAAAATTTTCATTTGCAGGCATTTGCTCAGAGGAGGTAGGGTGCTTCACTTTGGGACTCCTTGCTCCAAGGGTGAAAAGAATATAGTCCATGGACCATGTCTGTGGCACTTGCTCTCCAGCTAGCCAAAGGCAGAGAAAAGAACAAAAATAAGGCTACCAGATTAAAAGTGAAGATTTTACCAAGAAAAATAAAAAGTTGTGAAACCTCTTTACTTCAGTAAGAATCAAACTCATCCCTTCAGCCTAAATGTTTTCTTTCTAGAATTATTAAAATAAATTGCTAGATCTGGATTCCATGGCAAAGGTAAAACAGATCTCATTTCACAGCTTAAGCCACTGAAGTCAGAAAAACACAGTCAAGGTCAGGCTGGTAGGTAATAAATCCCTAGGTGGAGCCCTCAGGCTTTCTGACTCCTATATCATTGTGTCCCTCACTCCATTTGTGGGAGGGTTGCTCATTTCACAGAGATGCTCATATTAATTGCAACCATGGTGAGACTTCCCTGGTGGTCCAGTGGTTAAAACTTCAAGCTCCCACTGCAGGGAGCACAGGTTTAATCCCTGGTCAGGGAACTGAGATCTCGCATGCCATGTAGCACAACCAAAAACGAGAAAAGACTGCATGAATTTGAATGTTCTCTGGAGAAACCCAGTGCTCCGTAACAACTATAAATTGCACCCTTTGTAATAATATAAGCCTCAGTCTTGGGAATTTTTACTTGTTATGGTATTGATGAGGGAGGGAATGCTGAAATGACATTCCCTTAATGCTGAGGTCCAATAAAAATGGGAAAACTAAAAGTTAGAGAATGAGGCAAGTATTTATGTCTTTAGGTGTGCTACTGGAGCTCTGATTAGAGACAACTTAGAAAATGAAACATCTCAACAGTGGACAAGGGAGTGATTTCTCCAGGCTACAAAAGTTTTGAAGTGTTACTTTTGGGAAAAGGCAATTTTCTTTTATGATTCTCTGTTTGCCATATCTTGGTATGCATGCAGGTTGACTCCTGAATGAGGTGTGTTTTCCACCATAAATTAATAAACTGATAATCTAGTTTTTCACTCTCTTAGTTCAAGGATTGTGGCTTCATTCCTCACGTAAAATTTAGCTTATAAAAACACACTACTGAGATATGGTGACACACTCCCTACCCCCCACACTTCTGTGGGTGTGCTCAATCCTACCCCTTCATTACAATAACCCCAGACTCCTCTCAAACATCCTTGGGGTCACACAGGTAGGAACACAACTTTATCTTCATTCTGAGAAGAAATTCCCACCTCTAATGACAGAACTCTTAGCCCCTGGGCTACTGGGGTTACACTTTCTTCTGGGGAATGCTCTTAATTTTTAATTGGTGAGTAAATGTACAATTTTTTATATAAATGTTTTAAATTTGGTACATATTTTTAAGATACATAGTTCTCACAAGAGAACTTTAAAAATAAATTCACACGTAAACATGTGACTATTTAGAAATATTTACCAGTTTCTTCTTCCCTTTTCCACCATGAAAACAGCTTTTTGGCTTTCTGGTGAGCCATGACTAAGCTCTATTTAGAGCTTGTCTGCCATCCCACCTTCTTAGATCACCATGGGTGGTAAAGTAAGAATCATATTAAATTTTAGCTCAGCTGTGATAATGCTGTGTCCCTTTCTAACCTTGGTGGCTTAGACAACCCCCTGGGGTTTCTTAGTCATTATGAGCTCAGTGCTTCTAATGGGGACAGATGGCACAGTCCCAAACACTCCTCTAGATCAGAGCAGATGCTAACAATCCTACTTCAGAGGTGAGGAATGAGAGGGGCAGTCAGGTGCTGGATGCTTTCCTCCTTAACTTTGCCACGAAGCATTTATTCACCTCATTATCCTAGACTAGAAAATACATGGGCAGTAGGGGAAACTCTGAGTTGATAACTGGCAGTTCCATTTCTGTTTTGAAACTGACTGAAAGCACACGACAGAGGCCATTTTCGCTCTCTATAAGCAGTGAAATGTGAGAGAATGGCTTCTCTTCGTTCAGGCAGGATCCCTTTGAGACATTCCTGGAAAAGCAGCATAGGCCGTGAACATCAGGAAGACATGTTGACCTCAGGCTGGAAAAATACTGGAGGTGCCAGTGAGGCAAAAATACTACTATTAGAGGAGTCAGTTCTCCAGCCAAGGAGCTTTGACCTACACTACGATTCTTTCTAAGTGGCTATAATGACGGCATATGGTGTGTAGGTCTAGGCATGATAGGTGGATTTATGATTTATTTAGGGAAATAAATTTGCAAAAGATAAGTAGAAGATCAGAGTTAGGTTTTTGGCCTATAAAAAATGATGTGTTCACATGAGTCCCTAAATAGCTACATAATAAACAGATACTGCGACAAACCACAAATGAAGTAGACTAGGCATTACCTAGGTGCTGGCCAATTTAGCCTTTGTACTTACAAGCATTCACAATATTTTCCAAAAATAATTAAGTTTTTTATGTGCATTTTCTGTAATTTCACACTATGACAAATACTTGAAGAGTTTTGAATGCACCTATTCATTAATTCACTGGAAAATAATGCATATTATTTGGTAGGTGCTATGAACACTCCCAAAATTTGTATGTTGAAACCCTAACTTCAGTGTGATGGTATCTGGACATGGGGCCTCTGCAAGATAATTAGGTTGTATGATATAAGAGCTGGGTCCCTAATGGTGGGATTAGTGCCCTTATAGGAAGAAGATGAGACACCAGAGCTTGCTCTCTTTACCACGTGAGAACACAGTAAGAAGGCAGCCACCTGCAAGGCAATCCTCACCAGACCATGACCATGCTGGTACCCAGATCTTAGATTTCTAGTCTCCAGAACTTAGAGAAAATAAGTTTCTGTTGTTTCAAGCCACCTAGTCTATGGTATTTTGTTATGGCAGTCCAAGCTGCCTAATGCAGTAGGTTTAATTTTCTTTCATTAAAAGCCTTTAAAAATTTATGGAACATATGTATAAACTAAATGATGAGACACCAGTTAATTTAAACTAATAAAAGAAATGTTTCCAAACATGCTTATGTTCCATTTTGCTCTTGTAGGTGAGAATCACAGAAAGAAATGTGATCAATGACACTATCTTCACACACAAAAGAAAAAAATACAAGTTAGAATACTTGCTTAGTTTATTTCTCCTTGTCTGCTTTCTTCACTATCATCAGAGAACTCGATTTTCTTATATTCATCATCCATTAGTCATTCATTTGTCCCATTTGTTTATTGAGCATTTAACTCTGCTTCAGATACTATTCTAAGGATTGCAATATAGCTGGGAACAAAAAAGTCTCCTCTCTCATGGAGTTTATTTTCTAATGAAAGGAGACAGAAAATAAACAAATACATACTAAATATATAATGTGTCATATTTAATAAGTGCTGTGAAGGAACTGAAACCAGGTAAAGAATTAGAGCACAATGTGGGTAGAAGAGGAGGAATCTAGGTAATAATTTTGAAAACATGATCAGGGAAAGCCTCTCTGAGAAGACCACATTTTACCAGAGACCTGACTCACGCAAAGGAATGAATCTCCGACATGTCTGGAAAAGCTTTCCAGGCTAAGGAAGCAATGTTTTCAAAAGTCCCAAGGCTTGCTTGTTAGAAAACCAGCAAGGTAGTTAGAAACAAGTATGTGAACAAGATAGAGAGAGGCAAATAGGTTACCAGGTATCCATTCAGGTATGACCAGAAATTTAGTGAGACAGTCTCCAGAAGGGAGGGAAGAGAGAATGAGAAAAAAGTAGTATTTGAGAAGATAATGGCTGAGACTTTCCCACGACTGACAAAAATCATAGATTCAAGTAGTTCTCTGAACCTAAAGCAAGATAAATAAAGAGAAAAGCACCCTGCAGCACATTATAGTCAAGTGTTGAAAATTAAAGAGATAATAATAGAAGAAAACTGAGAAAAAAATTAATTTCAAAGGAGCAAATATGAGACTAATCTCACCTAAAGAAAGTAGGTTAATTTCTTTAACCTACTTTAAAGAAAACACTAAAGATGCAGGAAGGAATGAAGAACAACAAAAAGGACAAATGTGGACAAATATAGATGAATTTTAACTGAATATAACAATAGTTGTAATAATATACTAGGGGACTTTAAGTATATAATAATATATTAGGGGATTTTATATATAAAAAGAAAATGCATAAACTATAGTATACAAACCATATTTGTATCAAGCACAGGAAACGTTAAGGCAAAAACCATTACTGCTGCTGCTGCTGCTAAGTCGCTTCAGTCGTGTCTGACCCTGTGCGACCCCATAGACAGCAGCCTACCAGGCTCCTCTGGTGTATTTCAAAATGATAAAAGTTCTTTAGTAAAAGATATTAATTCTAGATTTTTATATATCTAATAATATAGCCCAAGATTACATATTAAACAAACATTGACAAAACCAAATAGAGAAATTAAAAAAATAGATTTTAGCATATCTTTTTGAGGTGCAGCAGAAGAAATAATTTACAAGGATACATAAGATTTAAAGAACACAATTTGTATATGTGACCTAATATCACACATACTACACTGTACCCCAATACTGCAGAATATGCACTGCTTTCAAATATACATGTATCATTATAAAAATCAACTCTATGTGAAAGCAAATTGCCATAAATTCCAATAAACGTTATTTGTATGATTTACTTTTATTCAAAGTAAGTTCTTTGACTACTTGGGAATTTGACTAGAAGTCAATAACAAAAATACTCTTAGAAAAATCTATAAGGCTTGTAAACTAAGAAATACACCTCCTAATAACCCATGGGTCAAAGAAGAAATCACAATGAAAATTAAACATATTTTGAAGTGAATGTTCACGAAAATTTATGAGACACATTTATCCCACTTCAAGATGAAAATTTGTGTCTCAAATATATATATTATAGAATAAAGCTAAAAGGCAATAAGCTAAAATACAAGTTATTCAAAAAAACTTATATCTACAGAAAGTAAGAGGATAGAAATAAAAAGATAAAAACAGCAATAAATAAAATAGAAGACAATTATACAATAGAGAAGATCAACAAAGATAAAACATGTTTCTTTGAAGTGACAAGTAAGTTTATAAACCTCGATGGAGAATAATGAGATAAAAAGGGTAAGCTTAAATAATCAGTATCAGGAATAAGAGAGACAATATCGTTACAGAGTCTTCAGATATTAAAATATAAGACTATTATGAACTTTACATCAATAAATAGTCCATTTGTAAAAAAAAAATCAAGCTTTATGCTTTATATTGTACACATTACAGTATGTACATTATATTTCAATAAAAAGGGCAAGAAGACGTTCATCTTACAAAAACTGACAGCATAAGAAAGAAAATGTAAACAGTTCTCTACTTTAAAATCAAATCGTTAATTAAAAACCTTCCCACAAGGAAAACTGCAGGCCTGGTTGGTTTCACTGGTTGATTCAAACCAAATACTTCAGGAAAAACTAGTATCTTAGACAAATTCTCCCAGAGAATAGAAAAGAGAATGAAAAACATTCCCAGCTCATTTTATGAAACCAGCTTAACTGTTATACAAAATATGACAAGGGCGTTAGTTTATAGAAAGAAAAAAATTATAGGCCAATCTCATTCATAAACACAGAAGCTAGATGCAAGGTAAATGAATACAGAAATATGTAAGGAAAAGAGCTAATACATAATGATTACATTTGGTTTACTTTAGAAATGGAAAGTTAGTTGAACATTCAGAATTCAACCAGTAATCTACAGTGACCAAGATAGATCAGTAGTTGCCTGGGAGCCTGTATAGAGGAATGAGTGAGGGGGAAAGGACCAAAGAGGGAATACAGAGGGACATGAGAAAACTTTTGGAGGGGAGTGACATATATGTTCATTATTTTTGTTTCAGGGATGATTTCACAAGTGTGTGTATATGTGTGTGTGTGTGTGTGTGTGTGTGTGTGTGTGAAAAATGATCAAACTATTCTATATACTACAAATATGTGCAATTTATTATATGTTATTATATCCCACTAAAGCTATTAAAGTCTTACTAACGACTTCCCTGGTGGCTCAGACGGTAAAGCATCTGCCTACAATGTGGGAGACCCAGTTTCAATCTCTGGGTTGAGAAGATCCCCTGGAGAAGGAAATGGCAACCTACTCCAGTATTCTTGCCTGGAATATCCCATGTACTGAGGAGCCTGGTAGGCTACAGTCCATGGGGTCGCAAAGAGTCGGACATGACTAAGCGACTTCACTTTCACTTTTCAAAGCTATTTTATTTTTTTTAATTTATGAATATCATGTATTATAATATACCATACTAATAAAATTAAGGACAAAGACTATATGATCAGCTCAAGAGATGCAGAAAATGCATTTAACAGGATTTCAGCCAACTTTCATGACAAAACATTCAACAAATGAGAAATAAAAAGAAACTTCCTCAAGCTGATAAATAGCACCTATGAAAAACTTACAGATAACATTAGACTTAATTGGGAAAGTGATTGTTTTCCCATATGGTTAGGAACAAGACAAGGACATCCATTCTAACTACCACCACTGAACATTATCCTGCAGGTTCTTGTCAAAGAAAGTAGGCAAGAAACCTTGCTGGCTGGGCAACCTTTAACTGGTTTCCATAGTATACCTCCTCTGGTATACTATATACTATACTATATACCTCCTTCTAGTATATCCATCACTGGGAGGATAAAATGTTATAATCCATGTAAATGCTTGATAAATGTTATCCATTGTTATTATTAAGATAGAAGAGAAAGGTTAGTTCAGTTTAGTTCAGTCGCTCAGTCGTGTCTGACTCTTTGTGACCTCATGGACTGCAGCAGGGCAGGCTTCCCTGTCCATCACCAACTCCTGGAGCTTGTTCAAACTCATGTCCATTGAGTTGGTGATGCTATCCAACCATCTCATCCTCTGTAATCCCCTTCTCTTCCTGCCTTCAATTTTTCCCATCATCAGGGTCTCTTCTAATGAGTCAGCTCTCCACATCAGGTGGCCAGAGTATTGGAGTTTCAGCTTCAGCAACAGTCCTTCCAGTGAATATTGAGGATTGATTTCCTTTAGGATTGACTGGTTTGATCTCCTTGGTGTCCAAGGGACTCTCAAATGTCTTCTCTACCACAGTTCAAAGGCATCAATTCTTCTGTGCTCAGCCTATTATACAGAGTGAAGTAAGCCAGAAAGAAAAACACCAATACAGTATACTAACGCATATACATATGGAATTTAGAAAGATAACCCTATATGCGAGACAGCAAAAGAGACACAGATGTATAGAACAGTCTTTTGGACTCTGTGGGAGAAGGCGAGGGTGGGATGATCTGAGAGAATAGCATTGAAACATGTATATTATCATATGTGAAACAGATTGCCAGTCCAGGTTCGATGCATGAGACAGGGTGCTCAGGGCTGGTGCACTGGGATGACCCAGAGGGATGGGATGGGGAGGGAGGTGGGAGGGGGGGTCCAGGATGAGGAACACATGTAAACCCATGGCGGATTCATGTCAATGTATGGCAAAAACCACAATATTGTAAAGTAATTAGCCTCCAATTAAAATAAATAAATTTAAATTAAAAAAAAAGATAAAAATAAAAAAGGCTGAGCACAGAAGAATTGATGCCTTCAAAGCTGTTTTAAAAGCAATGTAACTTATGACATTGACAATAAAGAATCCACGTGAACACAACAGATTTAAAAGAAAAAATTAATAAAAGTCAGCTCTCATTCATGATTTTAAAAAACAACTTCTAGCCAACTGTAGTGGCAATTTCCTTAAACTAATAAAGAATATTAAAAAAAGAACAACCTATATTATCATAACTGAAGAAAAATGTTGACAGCTTTCCATGTGAGATTAGAAATGAGATAAAGATATCTTTCCAGTACCACTTTACCCCCCTGCTCCACCACCTTCCTCCATGGGTTTCAACTAAGTAGATTAACATTATTCCTCTGTCCAGTGATTGATTGAAGGGAGGGTAGGGATAAGCCAGTCAATGCACTGCTACACCCCTAGTCCCTGTGATTATGTCAAATGCAACACAGTATCGAAATTGATCCAGTCAACAGAAGTCAAGAATTTTGTCTGGGAGAATAGGAGTTCTCCATTTCCATGGAAAATGTAAAGATACCACGTCAGGAAGTGCTTCAGCTGTTTCTAATACGAGGGAAGCCAAGAAGGAAGACAGAGTGAAAAGAATCACAGAGAAATAGAGCCCAGTAGAAAATTAGTTGTATGTATGAAAAAAGAAAAAGATCCCTTTGTTTTTTGAGCCAAATCAGTTCTGATTCTCTGTTTATATCCCAAAGCCTCCTAACCTATAGTTGGCTGCATAAAGTCATTAATGCAAAACGTGCATAGAATAAGGCATATAGAAGTCAAAAGAATACTTGTTTTAAAAGAAAACACACATAGGCCAAAGTCAAGGCAGAAAGTCAGAGACCGAAAATTACCTGAAAGGATTGCTGTCATGATTAAATGAAATAATATATGCAAATCACTCAGCACAGTACTGGATGCATACCAAACTGTCATTATTAACTGCAGATAGCAACAGCTAATGGTGCAGCAGACTGTGTGGAGTGCCCAGGGAGGCAGGAAACAGTCTTTTATTTCAAAAGCATTTTCTGATCATTTTAATTGTCTTGAGTGGATACTTTTGAGTGGATAGTTCTGGTGCCAATGAGTGGTAACAGCTTTTACTGAAAGCCTACATTTGCAATTTTATATACATTTGTTTTTTCATAACGACACTTCTAGATAGGTATTATCAGCGACTGAAAGTAAGTTAAAGTCGCTCACTTGACCGACTCTCTGTGGCCCCATAGACTATACAGTCCATGAAGTTCTCCAGGCCAGAATACTGGAGTGGGTAGCCATTCCCTTCACCAGGAGACCTTCCCAGCCCTGGGGTCGAACCCAGGTCACCCGCATTGCATGCTGATTCTTTACCAGCTGAGCCACCAAGGAAGCCCAAAATACTATAGTGGGTAGCCTACGCCTTCTCCAGGGGATCTTCCTGACCCAGGCATTGGACCGGGGTCTCCTGCATTGCAGGTGGATTCTTTACCAGCTGATCAGCAACTGACACATCACAAAACAAACTCTGAGGTGAACTAAATTGGCAGCTCTTTAAACGGTAATATCTGCATTTAGCACAGGCTCCAACTCAAACCCATGCTCTTTCTCCATCTCAGGCCAAATCTCTAATGTGAGATTTAGAAAATTTACGTGAATGGAAAGTAACTGCATTTCCTGGATGCATTCCATGTTTTAGCATTTTTTCTTTTATACATCTCAGACCCATTTCATAACAAAACTGTTTACTGGACAGAACATGAGAAGTGCACAGATTAAGCAAGAGAAGTATTTCTGGATAGAAATAACCCTCTATCAGGCCAGTCATCCAGAAAATAGCCTCCTAGCACAAATAAAACTAAACCATGTTCTTAAAAACATTCAGGGGAAAATTTTCAACAGCACTTAGCGAGCGGTGGCTTTGTGGCGCTGGAGTGGCGAGTGGCCATGAAGAGATCCCCCATGTCCAAGGTCAGGAGCAGTGGCTGCGCTTTGCTGGACTGGCCATGAGGAGATACCCCACGTCCAAGGTCAGAGAAACCCCAGTAAGACGGTAGGCGCTGGAGTGGCTGTGAGGAGATACCCAATGTCCAAGGGCAAAGGAGAAGCCCCGGCAAGATGGTAGGAGGGGAGAATTCACGTTTAGAATCAAACCCCATTCCTGTCAGAGACACTCAGAGGGCTCAAACAAATCTTGTGCACACTAGGACCCAGAGAGCCCACAGAGACTGAGACAGAACTGTGTTTGAGTGTCTCCGGTGGAGGTACGAGTCAGCAGGGGGCTGCCACAGGGACAGGTGCTCTGGGTGCAGCAGACTTGGGTATAGAATGAGTCCTCTTGGAGAAGGTTGTCATTAACCCCACCATAGAGCTGCCAGAACTTACATAGGACTGGGAAATAGTCTCTTGGAGGGCATAACAGAACCTTGTGCACCAGGACCCAAGAGAAAGGAGCAGTGACCACACAAGAGACTGACCCAGACTTGCCTGTGAGTGTCCAGGAGTCTCCAGCAGAGGCGTGGGTTGGTGATGGCCTGCTGCAGGGTTGGGGGCACTGAGTGTACCAGTACATGCATGGGATCTTTTGAAGGAGGTCACCATTATCTTCATTACCTCCACCATAGTTTGGCCCCAGGTAAATAGTAGGGAGGGGACACAGCTCCACCCATCAGCAGAAAATTGGATTAAAGATTTACTGTGCATGGCCTCGCCCATCAGAACAAGACCTTTTCCCCCTCAGTCAGTCTCTCCCATCAGGAAGCTTCCATAAGCCTCTTATCCTTCTCATCAGAGGGCAAACAGGCTGAAAACCACAATCACAGAAAACTAACCAATTTAATCACATGGACCACAGCCTTGCCTAACTCAGTGAAACTATGTGCCATGCCGTGTAGGGCCACCCAAGACGGACGGGTCATAGTGGAGAGTTCTGACAAAACGTGGTCCACTGGAGAAGGCATTGGCAAACCACTTCAGTATTCTTGCCTTGAGAACCACATGAACAGTATGAAAAGGCAAAAAGATAGGGCACTGAAAGATGAACTCCCCAGGTCAGTAGGTACCCAATATGCTACTGGAGATCAGTGGAGAAATAACCCCAGAAAGAATGAAGAGAGGGAGCCAAAGCAAAAACAACACCCAGTTGTGGATGTGACTGGTGATGGAAGCAAGGTCTGATGCTTTAGGAGCAATATTGGATAGGAACATGGAATGTTAGATAAATGAATCAAGGCAAATAAAGTGGTCAAACAGGAGATGGCCAGAGTGAACATTGACATTCTAGGAATCAGCGAACTAAAATGGACTGGAATGGGTGAATTTAACTCAGATGACCATTATATCTACTACTGTGGGCAAGAATCCGTTAGAAGAAATGGAGTAACCATCATAGTCAACAAAAGAGTCCGAAATTCAGTACTTGGGTGCAATCTCAAAAAGGACAGAATGATCTCTGTTTGTTTCCAATCCAAACCATTCAATATCATGGTAATCCAAGTCTATGCCCTGACCAGTAATGCTGAAGAAGCTGAAGTTAACAGTTGTATGAAGACCTACAAGACCTTCTAGAACTAACACCCCAAAAAAGATGTCCTTTTCATTATAGGGGACTAGAATGCAAAAGCAGAAAGTCAAGAAACACCTGGAGGAACAGGCAAATTTGGCCTTAGAGTACAGAATGAAGCAGGGCAAAGGCTAATAGAGTTTTGCCAACAGAACGCACTGGTCATAGCAAACACCCTCTTCCAATAACACAAGAGAAGACTCTACACATGGATATCACCAGATGGCCAACACCGAAATCAGACTGATTATATTCTTTGCAGCCAAAGATGGAGAAGCTCTATACAGGCAGCAAAAACAAGACCGGGAGCTGACTGTGGCTCAGATCATGAACTCCTTATTGCCAAATTCAGACTGAAACTGAAGAAAGTAGGGAAAACCACTTGACTATTCAGGTATGACCTAAATCAAATCCCTTACGATTATACAGTGGAAGGGGGAAATAGATTTAAGGGACTAGATCTGATAGACAGAATGCCTGACGAACTATGGACAGAGGTTCGTGACATTGTACAGGAGACAGGGATCAAGACCCTCCCCAAGAAAAAGAAATGCAAAAAAGCAAAATGGCTGTCTGAGGAGGCCTTACAAGAAATGAAAGGCAAAGGAGAAAAGGAAAGATATACCCATTTGAATGCAGAGTTCCAAAGAATAGCAAGGAGAGATAAGAAAGCCTTCCTCAGTGATCAGTGCAAAGAAATAGAGGAAAACAATAGAATGGGAAAGACTAGAGATCTCTTCAAGAAAATTAGAGTTACCAAGGGAACATTTCATGCAAAGATGGGCACAATAAAGGAAAGAAATGGTATGGACCTAACAGAAGCAGAAGATATTAAGAAGAGGTGGCAAGAATACACAGAAGAACTATACAAAAAAGATCTTCATGACCTAGATAATCATGATGGTTTAATCACTCACCTAGAGCCAGACATCCTGAAATGTGAAGTCAAGTGGGCCTCAGGAAACATCACTACAAAGCTAGTAGAGGTGATGGAATTCCAGTTGAGCTATTTAAAATCCTAAAAGATGATGCTGTGAAAGTGCTGCACTCGATATGCCAGCAAATTTGGAAAACTCAGCAGTGGCCACAGGACTGGAAAAGGTCAGTTTTCATTCCAGTCCCAAGAAAGGCAATGCCAAAGAATGCTCAAACTACCACACAATTGCAGTCATCTCACACGCTAGCAAAATAATGCTCAAAATTCTCCAAGCCAGGCTTCAACAATACATGAACCGTGAACTTCCAGATGTTCAAGCTGGTTTTAGAACAGGCAGAGGAACCAGAGATCAAATTCCTAACCTGCACTGGATCATCGAAAAAGCAAGAGAATTCCAGAAGAACATCTATTTCTGCTTTATTGACTATGTCAAAGCCTTTGACTGTGTGGATCCCAATAAACTGTGGAAAATTCTTCAAGAGATGGGAATACCAGACCACCTGACCTGCCTCTTGAGAAATTTGTATGCAGGTCAGGAAGTAACAGTTAGAACTAGACATGGAACAACAGGCTGGTTCCAAATAGGAAAAGGAGTATGTCAAGGCCATATATTGTCACCCTGCTTATTTAACTTATATGCAGAGTACATCATGAGAAACACTGGACTAGATGAAGCTCAAGCTGGAATCAAGATTGCTGGGAGAAATATCAATAACCTCAGATATGCAGATGACACCACCCTTATGGCAGAAAGAAGAAGAACTAAAGAGTCTCTTGATGAAAGTGAGAGGAGAGTGAAAAAGTGGCTTAAAGGTCAACATTCAGAAAACTAAGATCATGGCATCTGGTCCCATCACTTCATGGGAAATGGATGGGGAAACAGTGGCTGACTTTATTTTTTGGGTCTCCAAAATCACTGCAGATGGTGCCTGCAGTCATGAAATTAAAAGACGCTTACTCTTTGGAAGGAAAGTTATGAACCTAGACAGCATATTAAAAAGCAGAGACATTACTTTGTCAACAAAGGTCCGTCTAGTCAAAGCTATGGCTTTTCCAGTAGTCATGTATGGATGTGAGAATTGGACTATAAAGAAAGCTGAGCACTGAAGAATTGATGCGTTTGAACTGTGGTGTTGGAGAAGACTCTTGAGAGTCCCTTGGACTGCAAGGAGATCCAACCAGTTCATCCTAAAGGAAATCGGTCCTGAATATTCATTGGAAGGACTGATGCTGAAGCTGAAACTCCAATACTTTGGCCACCTGATGTGAAGAGCTGACTCATTTGAAAAGACCTTGGTGCTGGGAAAGATTGAAGGTGGGAGGAGAAGGGGACTACAGAGGATGAGATGGTTGGATGGTATCACTGACTCAATGGACATGAGTTTGAGTAAAGTCCGGGAGTTGGTGATGGACAGGGAGGCCTGGCGTGCTGCAGTCCATGTAGTCGCAGAGTCGGACATGACTGAGCAACTGAACAACTAGATCTAGGAAATTGTAACCTTTGGAAGGAGTATACAGGTTGTAGATTTTAGGGCTGTTATAAAATATGGAGGTAGTAGAATAAACACTACTTGCTTTTTATTTTTTTCCTCCATGGAATAAAAGATAGGACCAGCAAATGAAAACTATTTAAATAAATGATTTTCCAAAATACTTCTATCTTGAATACTTCACTCTGTCTTTTAAGGATACAAATCAAGAGCTTCTCAATTTACAGAAATCCTCCAATAGTTATTATAAACATCAGAAACAAGTAATATGAATAATTTAACAATTTCATATTCAATTATTCTTCCTAATGATCTCCCAAATGGCTTAGCAAACTCTACAATCATCAAATTACATAACATACTATGGTTTTTAAAAAATAATAAATAAGAATAACAACTTTGATTTGGCCATAAGACATATGTGAAAGGATTCTATTGAATTTTTCAATTATGGCATGAAAATTCATCTCCCTGTTCCATGGTCCTTTAGTATTTCAATGTCACTGTTATATGACCTCCCACCATCTCTCACAAAAGCAAGGGCTGCTGTAGTGGAGAAATAATATTAGTAAAATTAGCCTCTTGTCAGGAACTCTAACCCAGTTGGGTTAATTTGTAATGGCCTACCTGGCTCCCTGCCCCTGCTTCTCTTTCCCTCTGAGCTGAATCTATTAAATTAACCTGACTCAAAGTTATGCATCTGACTCCGAGGCCAAATCCAGCCCTCAGCAGGGAAGATAACATAAGAAAACCTCTATCAAGATCTTCCTGCCTCTGCCCTGAATTACTGTTCCTCTGATTGTTACTCCAGTCCACCATGATTGGGTCCTTGTCTTGTATCCCAGTTTCTTGTGGCTGGGTTTCTCACTGAGAAGTCTTAATCTCTTGATTACAGGTCCCTAATACTTAGCGGGAGACTCCCACAGTACCCAATGTCCTTTGGGATGAACTTTTTTTTAGGATTACCGTGATATTTAAGGTATTTGTACCACTTCCTAAAGAATCTAGAACTTCCTCTCTGTTAGGGCCATATTCCACCAATCTGCACCAGACCCTCCCCATTAACACTTATAGATGGACAAGACTCTCAGATTCATGGGAGGCAGAACTGCACACTGGTTAATGACGTGGTTTCTGCAATCAGGTTCCCTGGATCTAAAAGCTAGCAGAGCTATGAATGACCTTGAGTAAGATTCTTAATCGCTGTATACCTTGATTTCTTCATCGCCACAAAAGGGATAAAGACATCTGCCTTGCACATGGATATCTAACCAATAGATAATATATATTACTGTGTCTAATAAACACTGAGCACTCTTTAAATATTGTTGTTGTTGAGTCATTAAGTCATGTCTGACTCTTTGCGACCCCATGGACTGCAGCCCTCCAGGCTCCTCTGTCCATGGGATTTCCCAGACAAGAATACTGGAGTGGGTTGTCATTTCCTTCTTCAGAAAATTTTCCCAACCCAGGTATCAAAGCTGGATCTCCTGCATTACAGGCAGATTCTTTACCGCTGAGCCACCTGGGCAACACTCTTTAAATGTTAGCTTGTTGCTATTATTATGGTTCTTATCTACCCATTTATAGAATTATAGTCTGTATTATTATTTTAGTCCCTGTTTAATGCTGAAGATCTGCCTGATCCTATATGTCTACTATTTTCTGATCTATTCTATACTTTATGTAGATTCCTCCTTCTTAATTTATAGTAAATGTGATCTCTTTCCCTAAAGAAAGTAATAAGGCATTGGAATTCATTACTTCCATCTATCTTCCTTTCCTTTCAAAGAGGAAGGAGCTATTCAATTGTTCAACCAGCCTGAGTCTGTCCATATTTCTCTTTATCTATGAGACTCTGCTTTCATAGCCACTCTGTCATCATGGCTTATCTTGAAGAGCAGCTAGGGTTTAGCTTTCTGAGAAGATGATTTGGAAGTTTTGCAAAAATCAAACCATAATGGTGGCAGCTTTGAGTACTGGCCTGTTCCATTCCTATAAGGCCACTTAGATCCTCAGTCCTGGAGATTTTTAGCTCTGAGCTCAGAGGTGGAATCTGAAAACAATCACGTGTGGAACTCTGCATCTCACTTTATAGTCCCAAATATTTGTGGAATTTTTATAAAATATGAAAAAGAATAAAGATTAAATGATACAACATCCATTTACACGATTCTGTTCTTATTCTACGCAATGTTGGTACCACTATTCATGCACACAACAATACCTTAGGTTAACAAAGTCATAAAATATCACTATTCCAGATATTTTAGAGCTGTATCATAAAGAGTGTTACATGTGTGACAGTTTCAGAAGCAGAGGAGCCAGGATAAGTGTGCATATTCTATAAGTCAAGTAAGAAAAGTAAGAGCTAGAACAAGTGATTTACTCTAAACTCCTAAAGAAGAATCAAACAAAAACCCCAGTCCATAAACATCTAGTACTAAGCTAAACTGCCCCAGATTAGGGGGTTGAGGAGGAGATTATTACTCATTCTTTGAAAAACAGATACTCTAAACACACATAAGTATTAAGGCTGGATTTAAAACTGAATGTATCCTAATACTAATGGTCCAATCTGAAACTGTGAAGCACTCAACTTCAAACTCAACCTTTATTCAGTATTTGTACTTAATAGCTTACAGATAGATCTTCATATATATGTGCCTTCACCAAAATAACAGGCTCTTACCCAATTTCATAGACTTGGGCAGTTTATCATTCTTCCAGCCAAACGTATTGATAAAAATTCTCAATCAGTGTAGAAAAATTGTATTGCATTTCCTTAAGCATCAAAATGAGTATGCTACTAAGAGTTAGCGGGGGTAGTAGGAATGCTGCATAATTTTCAATTGTCATTTCTGAAACTCTAATGTAGGAGTAATTTTTATCCTATGCTCTCATAGTTACTGATAAGTGTTGATTCATTGTAAGGGAGTGGCAGGGCTTAGAGGAGGGAAGTGGCCTCTGCCAAATCTAAACCTGGGGCAAGAACACAGAATTGTAAAAGACTCTGTGTTCCAACCCAGGGCTGAACTCTGTCATCTCCTTTAGTATTTACTTCTCCTCTCTGTGGTTTCACTTAGGGATCGATTACTCAAACTCATCTTGTGACCGGCGGCCCATGAATTACCCCGCTGTTACTTTTCAGGAGGAGATCACAGAAAGTACATTCACAGCTGTTTAAAATTAACACTTCTTCCTTATCAGAAACAGCCCCACTCTTTTCCTGCTATCAACACACTATTGAAAATTCTATACTGTAATTCTTTGTCCTTCCTGACTCTGCCCTTTATTACTGCCTACGGCCAGTAATAACAACAGATTGTCTGTCAGAGGAAACTGTGGCCTCACCAAGGCACATAAAAATTCCAGGTGCTCAACATCTTTAAATGATGGGTCCAGACTTAACCAGAAGAATCCGTTTTTACTCACTTGTATATTAAAATATTTTTGGTTTTGATTACTGAATGTGCAGTTGGCTACCATCTCCCAAAGCACCCAGGACACCATGTGAATCTATGGTGATGTTGAGTACATGGATCACACTGGACTGACTGGGGTTTCTGCATAAATACACACAACTGAGACCAGTGTGTTTAGACAAGACTTCATTTTCTCACAAACTTTCCTGTATTTTCTCTAAATATTTAAGTTAAAGTAGGCACCAAAGTGGCACTCAACTGGAATAAAACATTAATTAGATACAGTAGAGAACTTAATTCAACACCAGATTCCCCACCCTCCCCTTTCCAGCCCCCAAATTTTCTGCAGTGAGTTTTTAAGCTGAGGTTAGCTTCCCTGTATTACTTGGCATCTTCTGGAATACGCTTCCCCTCATTGTGCTAGCCTCTGAAAATGTTCTATTGTATTATTTGTCTAAGAAAGAAATAAGTAGGCAAAAAATCCTTAAGGCATTCCAGAGCCAAAAATGATTACCACTAATTGGGAGGAACCTATATCACTGGATTCTCATTCGTACGAATAATGGAGTATCCACTTATTTCCTTTAAAAACTGTCAAAGATAAAGATCACTAGCAATTTAACTTTTGAATACAAAATATGAAATTAAAATGATGCCCGAAGACTTCGTGTTCCGTAACAAGAATACAAACTAGCAAGAGTAGTACCTCATGGTGAGGACAATGCCTCTGACATCTAAAAAGAGCATTTAAGAAACCTGAAAGGTGACAAACCTGTAAAGAAGCACTTGTCCTGTCACTCCTCATCTATTAAAAGAAAAAAAGTGTTATTACAAGATTTTGTTTGTGACCGTTTAAACACCCGTAATCTTTTTCTTTTCTGTGTGATTTAAACAGTTAAAAATATAAATAATGGAAATATCTAGAAACAGATAATGAAAACATGATGACCCAGAACCTATGGGATGCAGCAAGAGCATTTCTAAGAGGAAAGTTTATAGCAATACAATCCTACCTCAAGAAACAAGAAAAATCTCAAATAAGTAACCTAATCTTGCATATAAAGTCACCAGAGAAAGAACAACAAGCAAAACCCAAAGTTAGTGTAAGGAAACAAATTATAAAGGTCAGAGCAGAAATAAATGAAATAGAGACTAAAAAAACAATTTAAAAAAGATCAATGAAACTAACTGCTGCTTCTTTGAAAAGATAAAATTGATGAACCTTTAGCCAGTCTCATCATGAAAAAAAAAAAAAAAAAGGAAAGGGCTCAAATCAGTAAAATTAGAAATGAAAAAGAAGTTACAACTGACACTACAGAAATACAAAGGATCATAAGAGACTACTACAAGCAACTATATGCCAATAAAATGGACAATCTATTAGAAATGGACAAATTGTTAAAAAAAAAAAAGTACAAATTTCTTGAACCAGGAAGAAATAGAAAATATGAACATATCAATCTCAAGTAATGAAATCAAAATGGTCATTTAAAATCTTCCAACATTATTAATTATTAATAATGGAAAGAGCATGCAAGATGGAGTCACAAGAACTAGATTCTTTACTGCTCCAATCACACTCTGCCCATCCTTCTCCTGGCCCAGCCAGAGAGGCAGAGCTGTGTTGTCCACAGCTGGACTGGAAAGTTTTGGAAGGCAAAGGACTTTATCTTGTCATAGTGTGTGTTCCTAATAACTAACATAGTGCCCAGCACATGGTAGATACTCAAATATTACCTGAAATGATTGGGACTGGCTTTCACAAGGGCAGTAAACAAGCCCTATCAAGGCTGGGCCTCTGACTGGTAGTCCCCTTCCTGGCCATCTTTCAACCACTGAGGATTTCAGCACTATCCATTTTCAAACACACTGCAGGAATACATTCAAGAGGAACCTTCTCTCTCCTCCTCCATCCTGCGAACATTTTTGCCTCACAAACAGAATCACTAATGTCTATAGGTTCTTTACAAAGCACTTTCACATACAGTGTTTTATCTAACCCTTACAACAACATTCTGAGTTAAGTAAGGGCTTCCCTGGTGGCTCAGTGGTAAAGAATCCCCCTGCAATGCAGGAGACTTGAGTTCTATCCCTTCATCAGGGAGATCCCCTGGAGAAGAAAGTGGCAACCTGCTCCAGTATTCTTGCCTGGGAAATCCCATGGACAGAGGAGCCTGGTGGGCTACAATCCATAGGGTCGCAAAGAGTCAGACATGACTTAGCTACTAAACCACCACCACCAAGGCAGACATAGTCCCCAACTAACACATAAGGAATGAAAGGTTTAGGAAGATTAAAGAGTTTGGTCAAGGTCACATAATGATAAAGTGCTCTTTTTTGCAACCTCAGTATTAAGGCTAGACTAACAGTAACAGAACATAACACTAGTGTTCCTACATGGACTCCTGAGACATCCCACTTCCAAAGGCCTCACATTCAGAGTCTACCCCATCTTTCACTGACTCTCCCTTACTACTGCTTACATGTTAGAAACACATCCTAGTGCAATGCTTTGCTTAATAAAGAAAATAATATTTGCTAAATAAAAAACAGTGCCACTATAATGGAATATAAGAAAACCTGAGTTCCTCAAAACACCACTAAGGCAGTATCTTCAGTAAGGTTTGACTTAAAGGAACAAATGTCTACCAAATTACTAGGGAAACTGCTTCCTAAATGAAAGATGAACCAATTAAAATTACATTAGAAATGAGTGAGAATTAAAGTTTTTTGGTCAGCGGGTTTTCAGCTTTCTCCCCTTTAAAATAATTCTGACAGGAATTCAAACTTTAGTGGCACATTGTGTAAGACAAGACAGTCTGGGCTTATCCAGAAGCAGAAAGCAGTTCTTCAACCATTTCTAACATAGGGTTGTACAACCAAGTGCTTCAGACTATTTAAATTTATACCAGCATCTATATTCTGGGCTCATAAACAAACCAAGCTCTCAAACTCCTGAAATTCACTCTGAATAGCTAATAGGAAAAGTGGTCTGGAAAAAAGCACAGAAAAAGCTTACATCCAGATTTATTCTGTAATTTTTGTAAATCACATTTTTGGAAAGAGGTAGGAAGTAAGTAAAATTCTAAAGATAGGCTTTTTCTCAGTTATGTAAAGTATTTTATTCCTAATCAGAGAAAAATAGCTCTTTCTTGTATTAGATGTTTTCAGTTCTCACCATTTAAGGTTAGTTGAACAAAATTGTTGATGTTGAAATGTCAATGAAATTCAATTTAAAACAGAGCTAAATGAGGGCTGTCAGACTAATGAGACTAATTCCAAATTTTGTTGCTTCTCCAAGAGAATCTCATCATTTTTGCCTTTAATGAGATAGAGACAAGGAAGGGACACACTAATACTCTAGCTTGGGGGAGAGACGTGACCCCCAGAGTTGTCAGGTACCTGGAGTACCATGGTTTCAAAGGAAAGGGAAATATATTCTACAAAATAGAAGGAGAAGAATCTGGGGGGGAAAGGCAGGGCATTACAATTAAGCAGCATGGCTGAGAGGGAAAGGATAGTGGAAGACCTTGTGTTTTGCCCAGGGATCCTTACCAATACACATCAAATGCTTAGTGAAGGCATGTGCTGTAGAAGCTGGAAAGGATGGTGCTTTACACCCAGACTGACGTGGCAAATGGAGGTGGCCTCCAGACAAATACAGGAGGGGGACCATACGAGTGTAAGACATGGGAACTAGAAATTGTGGGGAGAGTTCCAGGCTTCCAAAGGCTATAAAACCACTGGGGTCTAAGCTAGTTATAGACAAAAGACTGAGGCAACTCCAGGTGATATCTGATATAATACAGCAAATGATTATTAGGAATTGCACATCAATACATATTAGGTAAATCGGTTTGTAAATGCTATCTTTTCTTGCACTTCTACTCTTCCAAACATGAAGAACCCAGTGATGATAATCATATCATCTCTGAAGTCAGAGAAACAAGTCAAATCCTAGCTCCACCCTTTCCTAGCTGTGAGACTTGACCTAGTCACTTAACTTTTCTGAGCCTCAGTTCAACAAAAAATAGGACATTACAAAATAAAGACTTACAAGAGACAAGAATGGACATCACATAATGATTAAGGATCAATCCAAGGAGAAGATGAAACAGTTGTAAATATTTATGCACCCAACATAGAAGCACCTCAATACACAAGGCAAATCCTAACAGCTATAAAAGGGGAAATCGGCAGTAACAATAATAGTGAGGGACTTTAACACTTCACTTACACAAATGGACAGATCATTCAGACAGAAAATTAATAAGGAAACAAAAGCCTTAAATGAAACATTGGACCAGATAGACTGAATTGATATTTATAGGACATTCCATCCAAAAGCAGCAGAATACACTTTCTTCTCAAGAGCACATGGAGCTTTCTCCAGGACAGATCACATCTTTGGGTCACAAATAAAGCCTCAGTAAATTTAAGAAAATGGAAATTGTTTTCTGATCACAACTCTACGAGATTATAAATCAATTACAGCAAATAAAATTAAAAGAAGAAATCAGTTACAAGAAAAAAACTATAAAAAACACAAACAATGGAAGCTAAACAGTAATGCTACTAAATAACCAATGGATCACTGAGGAAATCAAAAAACATCTAGAAACTAATAGCAACAAAAACATGATAAACTAGAACCTATGGGATGCAGCAAAAGCATTTCTAAGAGGAAAGTTTAGAGCAATACAATCCTACCTCAAGAAACAAGAAAAAAAAAAAAAAAAGGAACAAGAAAAATCTCAAATAAACAACCTAATCTTGCATATAAAGTAACTAGAGAAAGAACAACAAGCAAAACCCAAAGTTAGTGTAAGGAAAGAAATTATAAAGGTCAGAGCAGAATTAAATGAAATAGAGACTAAAAAAACAATTTAAAAAAAGATCAATGAAACTAACTGCTGCTTCTTTGAAAAGAAAAACAAAATTGATGAACCTTTAGCCAGTCTCATCAAGAAAAAAAAAATTGAAGAGGATTCAAATCAGTAAAATTAGAAATGAAAAAGAAGTTACAACTGACACCACAGAAATACAAAGGATCATAAGAGACTACTACTAGCAACCATATGCCAATAAAATGAACAACCTAGAAGAAATGGACAAATTCTGAGAAAAGCACAAACTTCCAAGACTGAACCAGAAGAAATAGAAAATATGAACATAGCAATCTCAAGTAATGATATCCAAATGGTGATTAAAAATCTTCCAACAAACAAAAGTCCAGAAACAGAGAGCTTCACAGGTAAATCCTATCAAACACTTAGAGAATAGCTAACATTTATCCTTCTCCAACTCTTCAAAATCATTGCAGAGGGAAGAACACTCCCGAGCTCATTCTACAAGGCCACCATCATCCTAATACCAAAACCAGACAAAGATACTACAAAAAAAGAAAATTACAGGCCAATATCACTAATGAACATAGACACAAAAGTCCTTAACAAAGTATTAGAAAACAGAATTCAATGACACATTAAAAGGATCAAACACTATGATCAAGTGGGATTCATCCCAGGGATGCAAGGATTCCTCAGTATATGCAAATCAATCAATGTAACACACCATATCAACAAGTTGAAGAATAAAAACCATATGATCATCTCAATAAATGCATAAAAAGCTTTTGACAAATTCAACACCTATTTATGATTAAAACTCTCCCGAAAATGAGCATACAGGGAACCTACCTCACATAATAAAAGCCATATATGACAAAACCAGAGCAAACATCGTGAAAAATGAAACCATTTCCTCTAAGATCAGGAAGAAGACACTCTCACCACTGTTATTCAACAAGGTTTTGGAAGTCGAAGTCACTGCAATTAGAGAAGGAAAAGAAAAGGAATCCAAGTTGGAAAAGAAGTAAAACTGTTACTGTTTGCAGATGACATGATACAATACATAGAAGATTCTAAACATGCTACCAGAAAACTACTAGAGCTAATCAATGAATTTGGTAAAGTTGCAGGATACAAAATTAGCTACAGAAATCTCTTGCATTCCTACACACTAACAACAAAATATCAGAAAGAGAAATTAAAGAAACAATTCCATTTACCTCTGCAACAAAAAGAATAGAACACCCAGGAATAAACCTACCTAAGGAGGCAAAAGACCTGTACTCAGAAAACTATAATATACTGATGAAAAAAATCAAAGACCACACAGATGGAGAAATATACCATGTTCTTGGATTGGAAGAATCAATATTGTGAAAATGATTATACTATCCCAAAGCAATCTTTACCAATGAAATTTTTAGATTTGAGCAAAAAATTTTACAATTTGTATGGAAACACAAAAGACTCCAAATAGCCAAGGCAATCTTGAAAAAGAAAAAGAGCTGGCTTCAGACAATACAACAATGCTACAGTAATCAAGACAGCATGGTACTGGCACAAAACAGAAATACAGATCAATGGAAGAGAATAGAAAGCCCAGCGATTAACCTACACACCTATACTCACCTAATCTAAGACAAAGGAGGAATGAATATACAGTGGAGAAAAGACCATCTCTTCAATAAGTGGTGCTAGAAAAAACTGGACAGCTATAAGTAAAAGAATGAAATTAGAACATTCCCTAACACCATATAAAGAAATAAACTCAAAATGGATTAAAGACCTAAATGTAAGGCTGGACCCTGAAGAGGAAAACAAAGGCAGAACAACCTTTGACATAAATCACAGCAAGATCTCTTTTGACCCACCTCCTAGAGTAATGAAAATAAGAACAAATGTAAACAAATGGGACCTAATTAAGCTTAAAATTAAACTCTTTTGTACAGCAAAGGAAACCATAAATAAGACAAAAAAGACAACCCTCAGAATGGGGAGAAAATATTTGCAAACAAAGCAACTGACAAAGGATTAATCTCCAAAATACACAAACAGGTCTTGCAGTTCAATATAAAAAAAAAACAACTAACCCAATCAAAAAACGGGGAAAAGACCTAAATAGACATTTCTCCAAAGAAGACATACAGATGGCCAAGAGGCACATGGAAAGATACTCAACATCACTAATAATTAGAGAAGTGCAAATCAAAACTACAATGAGGCCATCATCTCACAAAAGTCAGAATGGCCATCATCAAACGATTTATAAACAATAATGCTGGAGAGGGTGTGAAGAAAAGGAACCATCTTGCATTGCAGGTGGGAATGCAAATTGATACAGCCACTATGCAGAACAGTATGGAGGTTCCTTAAAAAACTAAAAAAAGAACTGCCATATGACCCAGCAACACCACTCATGGGCATATACCCAGAGAAAACCATAATTCAAAAAGATACATGCACCCCCTAATGTTCATTGCAGCACTATTTACAATAGGCAGGACATAGAAGCAACCTAAATGTCCCTCAGCGGAGGAATGGATAAAGAAGATGTGATACATATATACATTGGAATATTACTCAGCCACAAAAAAGAAATGAAACTGTGCCATTTGCAGAGATGTGGATATACCTAGAGACTGTTATACACAGTGAAATAAGTCAGAAAGAGAAAAATAAATATTGCGTAATATTACTTATTATGTGGAATCTAAAAATAGTTAGAGATGAATTTATTTGCAAAGCAGAAATAGAGACACAGATGTAGAGAACAAATGTATGGAAACCAAGGTGGGGAATAGGAAGTGGGTGAATTGGGAGATTGGGATTGACATATATACACTACTATGTATAAAATAGATTAACTAACGAGAACCTACTGTAAAGCACAGGAAAGTCTACTCAATGCTCTATGGTGACCTAAATGGGAAGGAAATCCAAAAAAGGGATATATGTATATTTACAGCTGATTCACTTTTCTGTACAGCAGAAACACAGCATCATAAAGCAACCATATTCCAATAAAAATTTTTTAAAAACCCAAACAAAATAAAATTAAAACTCTTTTAAAAATAAATAAAAAAGTAATACCTTACTTAAAAAAAAAAAAAAGGACAATGTACCTTGCAACATCTGGCATATAACAAGTGCTCAATAAATATGTGTTTACTGATTGACAGGTTTGCTATGAAATAAGATGTGGCATGAATGTCAAGCACATGTCTGGCCAGGCCCACAATAAATGTTAGCTGTCACTCCTATAATCATTCCCTTTAGTGATGACCTGAAGTACCAACCAAGTCTGTAAAAAGCAAAGTGCTTCATATCAGGCATTTTACTTAAAATTTGCAATGGCCACTAACCACAAGAAACTCCCAATTGATTAGTGTTATATGCTATTACTTTTCAACTAATAAAGCAGGCAACTGATAATCTAATCATATTATTATGCATTTTATTAATGAAAAGATAAGGACATATTTTTTATAGACTGTATTTATCAGCTGTTGCCACAATAATTCTACAGAATAAAGCACCTCAAACAAAAAGCTGGTTTATTCTCATGCTCGTGGGTCTATGTGTTAACTGGAATAAGTCTGGTCCAGGCTGGGCTTGGTTAGGTGGCTCTGCTTCCGGCTGTGGGTTGGGCTCAGGTTCATTCCACCTGTGTTCACTCTGGGACCAGGCTGAAGGGACAGCAATTCCCCGGGGAAAGCTCTTTTTATGACAAATTACCAGTGTGAAAAACCAAAGCACAATCATGAAAGCATACGTAAAAGTTTGTGTCACATCCACTAACATCCCATTGACCAAAGCAAGTATCAAGGCCAAACCCAACATCAGTGGGTGGGAGCTGAACAACAGTCAAAAAGTACCCAACAATGAATACTGAAATTTTAAGTAGTTGGGTGTAATTGCATTATAGTGATATATCCGTACTTCTACATGGATTTAAATTCATATTAATGGGCTCTAAAAAGAAAGATCTTACGGTAATTAAGGAGGCGATTCTGAAGAGATGAGGTGCTAATGATGAAAATCTCTGATATTTCAATTATTAAATAAATGAGGTAACTCAGGCTTCAGATGTTCATTTATAATTACACAGGAAATATTTCAAGCATGTTTTATGTTTCAGTTGAATCAGTCTTTTACTCAAACTTTTATGTCAAGCCATTAAAAGTAATTGATATTATTAAAGTAGAAGATAACATATCCTCCTATGTTGTGAGATTTACAGTTGAATAAATACACGTCATTTTTTAGAATTAATATCTGTCAGTTAAAAAAATCCATGAGTATATCTAGGGAAAGCTCTAACACACCTCAATTATTCAAAAAAAAAAAACTTTGCAAAATGTATCAAGATTGATTTTAAAAGGAAAATAAAACATTGAGTCAACATAATTGCTTTGAAGTTTAAGCATTTTCAACAAATTAAAAATTTTTGGATGAAGAAATAGACAACAAAAATACACTTAGCCGAAGGAGCACCAATCTGTTTTCAATCTACATTTTATAAATTATTCAGTGCAAGCTTAGAGAAATGATTTTAATTAAGAAAGATTACACTTGGGTATTAATATGATAAAATATTCTGACATAATATTTCAAATCCATGTGAAGATAACAGAAACAAAGAATTTCTTAGCAATATAAAAAAATAAGTTTAACAGAAAATTTGAATTTTAGAGCTCCATTGTTCTATATTTGGGGCTTCAAGTAAAACAGTATTAAATATCCATTTTAGGTATTGGAGCCTCCTTAGAACCAACTGCTTGGTAAAAAAAATGCTATGAGCTATCTCAACTACTGGATAGCAGGTATGGCATTATATATTAATTACTTCTAATTTACTAATCTGTGAATTACTCTTTTAAACTCTAACATGTTATCATTTCTATTCTACTTTCCCTTATTATTCCTCTTTTCAGAAATCCCCAATAGATCGGCTGATATGAGCAAGTCTCAAATCACATATAATCCTCCATTATCTTGTCCCAACATATTTTCCATTGCCCATTGGTATGTAGGCATTACTACTGCTAAGCTGGTCTAGTGATTCAAAAATACTTTAAGTATGTAATTCCTCACTTGCAAAACAGGCATCTAGTACCTCTGTATAATATTTGACTCATCTTTGACTTCATTCAAGTCTCACCTCTTATATTAAAGATTTCCTAGTTAACTCCATCTTCCAGGGAGCTCTTCTACCTCTAATCTTCGAAAACATTTATTGTCTGGCTGTATATATGTAATTTGTCACATAGGAGTCTTGAACTGTTGAACTTATCATGTGTATCTTACCATCCGTTGGTAGATTATAATGGCTTTAAGTGTAACTTCCATAACCAAGACACAGACCCATCCAAGATTCATTCTCCTTTTTCTACTTATGAATAGAACACTATTTTTCCTTGGAAGGCAATGCACCCATTTAAAAATACTCACCTTCCAAAATTCCTGGTAGATGGAAAAATGCCCATGTGACCCAAGTGCTGGCTAAAGAGATAAGGCCTCTATTTATAGAGGTCTCCAGTGAAGATACTGTTCCTCATAGAAAGGGACAGAAACATGAATATGAGGCATGGAGGTGGAAGAGCCTCATGTAACCACAAGGGCAAGAGCTATACCTGAGGACAAAAAAAACCTGCATCATTGATGACTTCATGATACCACTGTAACAGCCCTAGACTGTCTACCTCTACCCTTCTCATTACTTGAGAAAAACAACTGTTGGGTTAAGCTACTCTAATTGGATTTTCACTTCATATGGAAAAACATGTAGTTTTGTGTGTGTAAGAACACGTAAGATATACTTTCTTAGCAACTTTCAAGTGTAGAATATAGTACTGTCTAACTATAGAAACTGTATTGTGTACTTTTGATGGGAAGATATAAACATGTCAATCTCCCCAAATTAATCTTTACATTTAACACAATTTTAAGAAAAAAAATCAAGTTGCAAAAAACGATTGAAACTTGACAGGTTATTCTCACGTTTGGTGATCTGGAAGATGACCAACTGTCAGACTAACCAAAAAATTTTAAGAGGTTTGGCTCAACCAGACATCCACTGAAGCATACTACAGACACTCAATATTAAAACAGTATGGATCTTGCACAAGAATGGAATAAATCAATGAAACAAAACTTTAAGGCCTAGGAACAGATCCCTTTATTTATACCCATCACTGTTTATGACAAAACTGGCAGAGGCATAACTTATTTAAAGGTTTTAGAAAAAAATAGATTCCTGTCTCATAATATATAAGATAAATTCTATATTGGTTTTAGTTTTAAAATAGAAAATACCAAAGTACTAAAAGAACACAGGCCTGAATAATTTTAAAATATTTGTATTGGGAAGGAATTACTAAGCATGATCCCAAAGGCAGAAATCATAGTGAAACCGACAGACTGGATTCATAAAGATGTAAGGATTATGTATGGTACAAACTCCAACATAAGCAATTATCAAAGAAGTTTTTAATGGTCTAATTTTTAGTCATCTGAGCTTTGTTATTTATTTTATAATCAAAACAATGGCATGTCATAAGCCATTAGTAATGATCATAGGGATATATATATTTACTGACACAAAGATATTTACAAAAAAATTATACCTAATTATGTATAGTATGCTTCCAGTTTTATAAAAAGTTGTGTACTTCATCATAAATTTACATATTTTATTATGTAGTTAAAAGTATGGAAGAATACATATCAAAATCTTAATATCAACTATCTCTGCTGCTGCTGCTGCTAAGTCACATCAATCGTGTCTGATTCTGTGCGACCCCATAGACGGCAGCCCAACAGGCTCCTCTGTCCCTGGGATTCTCCAGGCAAGAATACTGGAGTGGGTTGCCATTTCCTTCTCCAATGCATTAAAGTGAAAAGTGAAAGTGAAGTCGCTCAATCGTGTCCGGCTCTTCACGACCCTAGGGACTGTAGCCTACCAGGCTCCTCTGGGTATTATAATGAGTATTCTTTTTATTTAATCTACATCATCTAATTTTTCTAGAAGAAAATTTATATTACCCAGGTAATAAAAAAAAGATGTATTTTAAAAGTTTTTCATGGTGAAAATAGCCAAGACATAAAAAAGAGGTAGTTTTTATTAAACTGTGGTTATTTCTAGGTGGCAGGATAACAGGTGACTTAAATTTTCCTCTTTACATAAAGTTTTTGAATATTTTTATACAGGAATATATTTATTCATTTAATCAAAATGAAATGAACTTGATTTTTCAAATGCATCTGGCTACTGCGCAACTACAAATTATACAACTATTGTATAAAAGGAAATCTGCTAACCCAATGGGTGAACTGACTGATGAAGAATGCAGCACATGAGCTCCTCAGTTTCACACTTATCACCGGGGTCATATGTAATAAGCTGTGTGTGCCATGTCAGAAATAAAGCCATTTTCTTTGTACTCTTTTAGTGTTTTCACTCCTATTTTGATGCTGGGAGCAGGGAAGTAGATAGTAAAGGCATACAATGACAGACCACTATTAACATGATCATAACTGGGTTATTCCAGCCCCAGTAAAGCACAGAGAAATGCATTCAGACAGCAGTCCAGGGAAAAAAGAGATTACATCTGAGGCTCCAGGATGACGGATGAACTCAAACTAAAATTAAAAAGCAAAACAAAGTAGAAAGTCTATGTGCAATTTGATGCATTATCTATGACAAATGTTTCCTCTAATGTGAAAGGCAATCCATCCACTACAGTTATCTAGAGATCATGCTCTCCCTAAGTGTCATTAGCCAGAGGAATTAACAAATTTTCCAAAAGATTCCAACATCTCCAAAAATAAATAAAAGCTCAGGTAACATGAAGATCAGTTAACCAAAAAAAAAGTCTCCAGCTTCAATGGAAAAACAATCTAAAATATGCCCTGCTAAAAATCTAACATGGTTACACCATCACCCCTATTACTACACCAAATACCAAGTTCACTCATCATTCATTCACTTCTTCATTTGTGTATTCCTTCATTCACCTACAATGAATGCCTACTATGTGCCAAGCTCTAAAAAAGGCAGTAGGTAGAGCTTACAACCATCCCCTTACCAAATGTAAACATGTTAACACCCATGACTGAAATCCTGCTATATATAAATTGGCTAAAAATAAATTAGAAAAAAAAAGGAATAAAGCAAAATTCCTGGCATCATGAGAGATACAGGTTTACTCTGACTAAATTTTCAAGCACTGATTTTTCTACCCTTCTGATAAATTAGAGATAGAAATAATGAATTTTAAAGTTGCAGAAGAAAGCACCATAATGTAGAGAAATGGTAGATGTAAAGGGTAGGGGGGAAAACTGGTGAGCCTAGAGTTAAATTTATTCTTTAGTAAGTGAATCACTTATAATATCTAGGAATTAAATATAACCAGTAAGAACCTGGAAATTGAACATCATAGTCCTCAGGGTAAAATAAAAATTATATGCTCAAACAGAGAAGTAACAACAATGCCCATAGCCTGGTCTGGTTATAGAAGACATCAGAGTCTTTATAGTCAGTCTTTCACCTCAGCTAAGCAGAACATCATGCTCACAGCCTCCACAGAGCAAGAACTTCCCCTAGTTAGGCTTGTCTCAAAACCTAGGACATACCTAAATTCTTTGTATTTCATGTCTGGTCCTGGACATCAAATGTAAATAGCAGTGTAGTGTTGTACTTTAACAGTGGATCTAGAATTGAGAATCTATTTACCAGCATACTCAGATAGATATCTGGTTCTCCCCATCAGGAACTGCTGAGTACCCTTTAGCAGTACTTCTCAAACTAAGGTCTATGAATATTATTATTAAAGTCTTATGATATTCTTAAAAATTTTTAATTTTTATGACCATCTTTAAAAAAAAGTTTTAAGGATAGTCTGCATCTCTGGGATGACCCTGTGCAACTGTGTATTGCTTTACGATTTTTATGCAGTAGTTTGTATGTGCAACTGAGTTTGCTGATTAACATCTAGGAAAGCTATAACTGGAAGGCTTTATATAAGCAAACAGCAACATCTCTGACTGTGCCAACTCATATCAATTTACTAGAAATAAGTATGCTCTCAATTTTCCAAAAAGAGTTTCTGTACCCCTGATCCTTAGCAAAAGTTGCATCAGATACTCACTCAATGAACATATCAGTTAGGCTAGCTTTTTCTCCAAGTAATAAAGCTTTACACAGTGGCCAAGTGATACATCTTTAATGTGCTGTTTCAAGACTACTCATTGGCAAAGATGAGGTTTGGTTTGCCTAAGTTCCAATCAGAGACATAAAGGTTTTAATATTGTTTGAATAACATACTGCATAAACAGGCATTTGTTGTGTAAGTATTATCAAAATCCAAATACAGAAAACAGATGAACCACGGAACCACAGTTAGGGTGACATCTTTCTGCTAAAATTCTCTATATCAACACTGTTTCAGCAAAGCAGTGTCACCCATCTCACTAAACCCATGTTGATTTAAACTGAATTATAATGTTCATCTGAACAATAATCATGTCATATTTAATCTCTACATTTGTCTTGATTTTATTTAGCATAAGTTATAAGCAAAAAATACATGTGTGCATACTAAGTAACACACTATGTGCATGCTAAATAACATAATACAAGAAAAATGAGCGATTTAACTAATAGTTTCAGTCAATACAAGAAGTCCACAGCAGTTTCATTCCTCAAGAGGATAGGATATGTCCCTCAACTTGAGGAACTCTGCTTCATGACACAGGTTAGCTTTATCTAGGGTTTAAGAGAAAAACAGCATAGTACCATGGTTCTCCACTTCTTTATTTCAAATGAAGTTGTTCTGCATCCTTGCGTCTGTTTTGTTTCCCAGCTTCCAAGCTCAAAGTGGCAGCCATCAGGAAAAGAAACCCCTTTTGTAACAGTAACTATACTGAACATAACTGCTATTATTTTTGTCTAAACTGTCAGTTTCTGTAGAGACAGGATGGCGTCAGAGCCTGTCACAACTGGGAGGCTTAATAAATGTTTGCAAAGTGAAGGTCATTTTCTCAGCTCTTTTTACGCCAATCTGGTTCAGACAAACTGTGTCAGAACCATGTCTTAATATAGTTACTTTAGCTGTGTAAGAAATGCTCTACATGAAGAGGATGGTTTTGTTAATGGATCATATAGTCACAATCTACTAGCAAGTATTGATATCCTTAGAGACTAACTTCTATAGAAGGCTCTCTGAACGATAAGAAACAATTCAAAATGATACAAACAATACATTCAAATTTTCCAGAGAAAATAAAAACATCAGTAACTTTTATCTTTTTTTCCATAAAAACCATTAATTATGAAATAATAAAGTCCCCAAACAAGTCAAACCTTCAGTATGGAATGAACAAAGCAGTATATTCAAAGACAGTATTTAAAATACCTTATTTAAATATATTTTTAAAATCTGCTCACAAAAAAATAAATTTTAAGCAAACAGATTTTTAAAAAATTCCTGGGTGGTACTAACCTAGAAGCCAGCACACATTCCTAGCTTCATTCTTAAGAACTGATGAAATACATCTGCAAAAATAAACAGCTTGAAAAAGCTGAGCTTGCCCAAAAAAATTAATTAAAAAATAAACCCAAAACTTGTTTTTGTCATTTCCTCAATACTTTTCTCTAATAATGGAGAAATTAAAGTATAATCAACATATACAATCACAATAGGGTATAAGGATACAATCTGACAAATGACTAATCCTATAAAATTTGATTTATGACATAGAGTATTGCTCAATACTATATGAAAGTTACATTTTTTTCTTTTTACTGTTCCCTGTAACTGGGGTCTATAGCAAGACCTGAAAAAAAAAAAACATCTCTTCTTCCCTTCCAAAGTCTAAACATAAATTCTTATCAGCAGGCTTCCTAATAAGTTAAGTCAATTACTAAGCCACTATTTCAATTTGTGTTTCTGTAGCAGAGAGGCTTTGGAGCTAAGAAAATCACTTCTGTTGTATCCTGCTACTTTGGACAAAAAAACTAATTTCCTGCCCAACCCTGGGAGTCACATTATTCCAAGCTGATGGAAAGTCTGCTTTCCATCATAAAATGAAAAGTCATGTAGAAATCAAGCTCCAACAATTAAAAAGATACACACACACGCTTAACTTCCACTCACTATCCTAGGATTTAATAAGAACATCGTAGTATTCTCAGGGAAAACAAGACTGTCATGTAAGTTGAAAATAAGAAGTCCAAGATTAGGGACAGCGTAGTATTAACATCAGGATCAGAACTGAAAGAGAAAGAAGAAAGGAGACAGAAAGAGATCCACTTTAGAGCTACAGGGGAAGGAAATAACTAAAAAGATTTTTAAGTGAATTGAACTACATAAGAGAAAGAAAAACTTAGAGACAAAGACAAATAAACAAAAACATTAGAGGATGAATCCAACTAGAAGACCTCCGACTGAATCATGCAAAGTCAAACAAAAAGCAAGTTCGACATCTCTCTGAGTTGGAAGCATACACCAACCACAGGAGGAACACAGCCCAGAAGATACATTTTATGGATATGTGTGAGGTCCTGGAACATTTTGTGTTGTGACAATTTTAGGATTTCAGAAATTCCATGGGATACCAACTTTTTTAACCTTCTTTCTCTAATCCACATTTTGGCCACTATTCTGTGTTCAACAATGCCCAATTTTGAATGCACACAGAGAATCTGAAAGCTAAGCTTTAAAGGACAAACTGAAACAAAACTATTATAGATTACCTCAAAAAATATTATGGAAAAAGTCCAAACTGAAAAGAAGGATGGTTTATAATCAACAAGGATATATTGTACAGCACAGGGAACTTTATTCAATCTTCTGTAATAACATATTTGGGAAAAGAATCTGAAAAATGGAATGGATATAGATATGTGTATAACTGAATCATTTTGTTGCATACCCGAAACTAACACAATATTGTAAATCAATTATACTCCAATAGAAAATAAAAATTAAAAAAAAGAAGGACAGCATGGTTTATGTGTTTTATGTTCCACCCACTCAACTTTGGAGTACTAAAATATACATTTGAACCTTTATTACTAGACAGTTGTACTAAATTTTCAGTCCAAGCTACTCCAAAAATCCAGCTACTATTATCTTCCATTGTGATTCATACCTACAATGACAAAAATGTATGTAAAATGCTAGTGATAATTAATTTTATGTGTCAACATGGCTAGACTATGGTGCTCAGTTGTTTGGTTAAATACTCGACTAGATGTTGCCGTAAAGATTTTTAAGATTTGATTCATATTTATAATCAGTTAACTTTAAGTAAAGCAGATTATCCTCCATAATGTGGGTGAACCACATTCGATCAGTTGAAGATGTTACAAGCAAAGACTAAAGTTTCTGAGAGAAGGAATTCTGCCTCCAGCCTGTGACTTAGATATTTTACCTGAATTGCCAGTCAGCCTGCCTGCCCTACAGATTTCAGATTTGCCAGCTCCCACAATAATAAACCTTTTGCTCTTTTTTCATATATATACACACATATGGATAACTATGTATGCTATGTGTATTGTATATACATATATTATTATACCACATACACATACTATAGATTCTGCTTCTGTGGAGCACCCTGATTAACGCAATGCCCCAAACCATAACAAAAAGTAAGTTTATTGCATTTACTCTAACATTATGCAGATTTTATAACTTGAGGAAAACACTGGCTATCAAACATACAAGATTTTCAAATCATTTGAATAACCTGTGTTAATATGGAGGAAGCCTCTGAATGTTCCCTCCATAGTGCATAGCTTTCGTTACACATACTAAGAGTTTAAAACAGATTGCACCCCCTACAGGGGAACATTTAGTTTGCATTTCCAAATTATATTTCAGAGTAAGTGAATTTCACTTACTCTACAATTGTGGGAAAGATCACAAGAGGATAATTGAACTAAAGTAAATGGACTGGAACACCTGTTTCAGGAAACAAAGACACACCAATACTATGGAGAATTTATATAATGCTAATAGGCAGCAGGTATAAATAAAGGATGTCATTTGTGAAAACTACAAGTCTGAGGTCTGTCAAAGCACAGTGTCGTTTAGTACATTCATTTTGAGCCAGACACAATAAAGGTAGAATTTACTAATTATACCTTTAGCAAAGTGACAGACAACTTAATTAGATGAAAACATATAATAACATGTTTGGGATATAAACATTTTATAAACATCACAAGTCTTGGGAAAAAAAACTTTTTAATTGGGTAGGAAAACAATTCAAAGTCATTCTCTAAGCATAGCCAGCAATGATGGTAAATAACAGATCTAAACTGCAGTTCATGACATGTGCCTCTAGTTCACAGTATTATCCATCGTAAAGTTTAAGAATATTTGCAAGCAAATCAATGACAATGACATCTTGAGGCCAAGGTCCCAAACTGAAAAGCCAAATGTCTTCAAGGAGACGGGATTTGACAAAACTGTGGGAAGTGTCAGGTGTAAGAGATGTATGGGGCGGTGGGGGGGAGGGTTTGCATGTCCCATCAAAAGGTGAGCTTACATCTGGGACTTCCTTGATGGTCCAGTGGCTAAGACTCAGAGTTCCTAGTGCAGGGCGCCCAGGTTTGTCCCTGGATCAGGGAATGATTCCACATGCTGCAACTAAGTAAGACCTAGCACAGCCAAGTAAATACTTTTTCAAAAAAATAAAAGGTAAGCTTACATTAAAACAACACAACAGCTTTATCCTATCCCCCAACAGTATGCATCAGTCCCAGGTAAAATTCAACAAACTGCTGCTACCTTGTGATACTTGAACTAGAGAACAGAAGTAAATTAGAACAATAAATACATGGATTAAAGAGAATATAACCATAAATATCTAGAAAATTATCTTCTAAAAGGGAATTTGCTTGATTAGTACATTACTCATAATTATTTATATGAATTGAGCCCTAAAGCAAAGTCTGTATCACAAGAAAGGTTCAAAATTAGCTGCAGGTGAGTATCCCTGATCCAGTTACGTGAGATACTTCGGTGACTCTATCTATACAGATAAAAGGCTCTAGGAGGAGAGTTAAACTTGAAGAACTCAAGGAGAATTTTGGAAAAGGGATTTAGGAGAGGAATGAAATTGTTTAGAAAAGACTACTTAAAGGAGATAGCTGGTGAGGGAAGTCTAACTACAGGAAGGATGTTGAAGAGATGGATCTCCACCATTTCCTGATCCTTGCATGAAGATGAAAGCATCTCACAGCAGCACTGAATGGTTTGACTGCTGCCTGGTCTGCATACAGCTGTTAACTCAAGCCACCCCAAGAGAGTAGTGGAGGGTGGGTGTCCGGTAGGAATAGGTGGGAAGAGGAGATCCATAACTGGTATCATAAGAGGACATGCAAAGGTTTTGTGAGAACCTAAGGACAAGGCTGTATATTGTCACTCTGCTTATTTAACTTATATGCAGAGTACATCATGAGAAATGCTGGGCTAGAAGAAGCACAAGCTGGAATCAAGATTGCTGGGGGAAATATCAATAACCTCAGATATGCAGATGACACCACCCTTATAGCAGAAACTGAAGAACTAAAGAGCTTCTTGATGAAAGTGAAAGAGGAGAGTGAAAAAGTTGGCTTAAAGCTCAACATTCAGAAAACTAAGATCATGGCATCTGGTCCCATCACTTCATAGGAAATAGATGGGGAAACAGTGGAAACAGTGTCAGACTTTATTTTTTGGGGCTCCAAAATCCATGCTGATGGTGATTGCAGCCATGAAATTAAAAGACGCTTACTCCTTGGAAGGAAGGTTATGACCAACCCAGATAGCATATTAAAAAGCAGAGACATTACTTTGTCAACAAAGGTCAGTCTAGTCAAGGCTATGGTTTTTCCAGTGGTCATGTATGGATGTGAGAGTTGGACGATGAAGAAAGCTGAGCGCCGAAGAATTGATGCTTTTGAACTGTGGTGTTGGAGAAGACTCTTGAGAGTCCCTTGGACTGCAAGGAGATCCAACTAGTCCATCCTAAAAGAGATCAGTCCTGGGTGTTCATTGGAAGGACTGATGGTGAAGCTGAAACTCCAATACTTTGGCCACCTCATGCGAAGAGTTGACTCATTGGAAAAGACCCTAATGCTGGGAAGGATTGGGGGCAGGAGGAGAAGGGGACGACAGAGGATGAGATGGTTGGATGGCATCACTAACTCGATGGACATGGGTTTGGATAAACTCCGGGAGTTGGTGATGGACAGGGAGGCCTGGCGTGCTGCAATTCATGGAGTCGCAAAGAGTCGGACACGACTGAGCGACTGAACTGAACTGAAGGGCAAGAACGAACAGCAGTCCTCCCTGCCAAGAATGGACGTTTCTGCCCCTCACATGGCCTATATGCTTTTCTTTGGCGTTATCTCTTCAATGCTCACTAGTTCCTCCTGGTTCTTCATCTTGCCTTTGACTAAAATAGCCTCTCTGCACCCCAATGTGTTTCACAGTTTTTGAGCTCAGTTCCTGTGGGTTATTGGCAATATCCACTGTGGCCTGACAGACTTCACTCACCACACCTCCACAGGTGTTAGGAAGAACACACTCCCTTGACCTAAAGAAGCAAAGAAACTTCATAGACATCTAACAGACTACATACCAGCTCAAACTAGGGAAACCAGCATGGACAGAACACGCACCTTCTACCAAGGCCAAGTCAATGCAAGAAACAATAACAGTGTAAGAAGAATGTTTAAGAGGATACCCAAAGAGAATAACTACAAAAATTCTTGGAGGGGCTTAAAAAAACATGAAAGCTGAGGTTAAAATTCCAGTAGAGGAAGAAAAATGGCTAGTGATGAAAACCAAACTAGTAAACTGGAAAATGAAGTAAAGGAACTATCATATAATAAAGCAAAAAATACAAAGAAATGTAAATTATTGGTAAAAATATGAGGCATTCAAGACAGATCCAGAAAGCCTAATATGCAAATATTCAGAAAAAGCAAAAAGAACAAGCAATGATCAAACGGGAAAACTTCTGTGCTGAAGAAAGAGCTGAATTTTCAGATCAAAGGAGTTCACCAGATGTCAGGTATTTATAATGGGGGCAGGGAGAGGACACACAATTGACAAATTATGATGAAGTTTTTGTAGTTTAAGAGTAATAATCAAGTCATAAACAGAGCGAGAAAAGACTACCCACAACGGTAAAAATAAACAGACTGCCACTGAATCTTTCATAAGCCACTCAGGAGCCTGAGAGATGTATATAGGTTTTAAAGAAAAAAAGGACTGTATTCCAAGAACCCCATGTCCAGGAAAGATATAATCTATAATGCAAATGAAAAAAATGTCCGACTTATAAGGAAATTCATAAAACAAATCACTTATTTTTTTTAAAGGAAAAAGCATTGCAAGAGTACTCTAAGCTGATTCATGTTGATGTTTGGCAGAAATCAACACAATTCTATAAAGCAATTATCCTTCAATTAAAAAATAAATTAATTTTTTTAAAAAGACAAAAGAGTACTCTAGGTTCAACGTATTTTTTAATTTACTTATTTTTAACTGGCGGATAATTGCTTTACAATATTGTGTTGGTTTCTGCCATACACCAACATGAATTAGCCATAGGTATACGTATGTCCCCTCCCTCTTGAACCTCTCTCCCACCTCCAACCCCTTCCCACTCTTCTTGGTTGTCACAGAGCCCTGGGTTTGAGTGCCCTGTGTCATACAGTAGATTTCCACTGGCTATCTAATTTTACATATGGTAATTGGAAAAGACCCTGATGCTGGGAAAGACTGAGGGCAGGAGAAGAAGGGAACAACAGAGGATGAGATGGTTGGATGGCATCACCGACTCAGTGGACATGGGTTTGGGAGGACTCCAGGAGTTGGTGATGGACAGGGAGGCCTGGCGTGCTGCGGTTCATGGGGTTGCAAAGAGTCAGACACGACTGAGTGACTGAACTGATCTGAACTGAATGTATATATTTCAATACTACTTTCTCAGTTCGTTCCTCTTCTTCCCCTCTGGTGTCCACAAGTCTGTTCTCTATATCTGCATCTCCATTGCTGTCCTGCAGATAAAGGGCACCACCTGCTGCACTGCCCTGCGCTACCATCTCTCTAGATGCTATATATATGCATCAGTATATGATATTTGCTTTTCTCTTTCTTACTTCACTCTGTATCTAGGTTCATCCACCTCATTAGAACTGAGTCAACTGCATTCCTTTTTATGGCTGAGTAATATTCCATTATATATATGTACAACTTCTAAAATCAATGCAATACATTATATCAATAGAAAGAAGGAAAACCAAAACACCTGACCAATTCAACAGACACAGAAAAACCACTGGACAAAATGTAGCACCCTTGCATGATTAAAAACCACTTAACAAAATAGAAATAAAAATGAGTCTTTTCAACTTTATGAGAGACGTTTATAAGAAACCCATAGCTAACATTATTCTTAATGGTGAAAGATTTCCCCCTAAGATTAAGAATAAGACTAGATATCTGCCCTCACTACTACTTCTATTCAACTTTGTACTGCAGGTTCTAGCCTTGGCAGTTAGGTGAGAAACAAAAGTATAAGACACCCAGATTGATATCTCAGTTGCTGAAGAATCTGCCTGCAATGTGGGAGACCCTGGTTTAATTCCTGGGTCAGGATGATCCAATGGAGAAGGGATAGGCTACCCACTCCAGTATTCTTGGGCTTTCCTTGTGACTCAGCTGGTAAAGAATCCACCTGCAATTCGGGTGACGTGGGTTCAATCCCTGGGTTGGGAAGATTCTCTGGAGAAGGGAAAGGCTACCCACTCCAGTATTCTGGCCCAGAGAATTTCATGGACTGTATAGTCCACAGGGTCGCAGAATCAGACACGAATGAGCGACTTTCACTTTCACTTTCAGATTGGAAAGAAGAAGGAAAACTATCTCTATTTGCAGATGACATGATTCTGTAGATAGACAATCCTAAGAAATCCACTGAAAAACTATCAGAACCAATAATGGCTTCAGCAAGGCTGCACAATGCAAGATCAAATCCAAAAATCAATTGTATTTCTTTATATTTGGCAATGAAAAAAATCTAAAAATAAAATTAAGAAAACAACCCTATTAACAATAGAATCAAAAGGAAGAAAATACTTAGGGATAAATTTAACAGAAGAAGCGGAACACTATGCACTAAAAACTATAAGACATTGTTGAAAGAAATTAAAGAAGATCTAAATAATTGAAAAGAAATCCCATGGTTATGAATTCTAAGACTTAATATTGTTAAGATGTCAATACTCCCAAAATTGATCTACAGTTTTGGTAAAATCCCTATTAAAATTTCAACTTTATTTGTTTGCAGAAATGGACAACCTGGTTTTAAAATTCATATAGAATTGCAAGGAACTACAAATAGCCAAAAACATCTTCAAAAAGAAGACTAAAGTTGGAGGTCTCACAGTTTCCAATTTCAAAACTTACTATAACCAGTGATCAAAACTGTGTGGTACTGGCATATGAACAAATTATGGATCAATAGACTAGAACTGAGGGTTCAGATACACGTCTATGTGTAAGTGTGTGTGAGTGTAAAGTCGCTCAGTTGTGTCCGACTCTTTGCGACCCCATGGACTGTAACCCACCAGGCTCCTCTCCATGGAATTTTTCAGGCAAGAGTACTGGAGTGGGTTGCCATTTCCTTCTCCAGGGGATCTTCCCTGACCCAGGGACTGAACCTGGGTCTCCCGCATTGCAGGCAGATGCTTTACCGTCTGAGCCACTATGGAAGCCCCATGTGTCTATGTACCCATAGTGAACTGATTTTCTACAAGGGTATCAAGATTATTCAATGGGGAAAGAATAGTCTCTTTAACAAATGTTGCTGGGAAAACTGGATACCTAAGTGCAAAAGGATAAAGTTGGATCCCTAACATTATACCACATGTAAAAAATAACTCAAAGTGAATCAAACACCTAAATATAAGAGCTCTCAACATATAAATGCTTAGAAAAAAATAGGTGTAAATTTTCGTGACTTTAGTTTAAGCAAGATTTCTAATATGCGACAATAAGAGCATGAGCAGCAACAGAAACATGAACATCATCAAAATAAAAGAATATAGTGCTACAAAGACACCATCAAGAAAAGGAATCCATAGAAGGGGAGAAAATATTTGCAAATTCTATATCTGATAGGGGTCTAATATGCAGAATGTAAAAAAAAAAAAAAAAAGAACTCTTACAACTCAACAATTAAAAAGACAAATAACCTAAATGTTTTAAAGACAGTCAAGAGATTTGGACAGAAATTTCTCCTAGAGTATATACAAATAGCTAATAAACACATGAAAGATGTTCAACATCATTAATCATTGGGGAAAAGCAAATCAAAACCAAATGAGATATCACCACGTGCTCACTAGGATGCTGAAATTAAAAGGACTAGAGTAAGCATTAGTGAGGTTGTGGAGAAAAACTCTCATGTACTGCTTTGTAAGATGGTATAGTCACTTTGGGAAACAGTCTGGCTGCTCTTCAAAAGTTCAACATAGAGTTGCCAGAGGACCCAGAAATTTTTAGAGAACTAAAAACATGTCCACATGAAACTATGTCATGAATGTTCATAACAACATTATTCATAATAGCCAAGAAGTGGGAACAATCTAAATGTCCAAGAAGTGATGAATGGGTAAACAAAATGTGGTGTATTCATATGATGGAATATTATTCAGTCATAAAAAAGAATGAAGTATTCATACATGCCACAACGTGGATAAATCTTGGAAAACATTATGCTAAGTGAAATAAGTCAGTCACAAAGGACCACATATTGTAAGATATCATTTATGTGAACAGGCAAATCTATAGACAGAAAGTAGGTTAGTAGTTGCCAGAAGTTGAGGGTACAAGAGAAGGGGGAGTGACATATATAATAGATATAAGGATTCTTTATGGAGTGATGAAAATATTCTGCAAAAAGATAATGGTTGTACAATATTGTAAATATACTAAAAACCACTAAATTGTTCTCTGTAAATGGCAGAAGAGGACATCAGATTTGAAGCACAAAAAAGGATTCCATTCATAGTTGCTGGCTTAAAGACAGAGAGGGCCACAAGGCTCCTGAGAGTTGAGAGTTAACCCCAGAAAATAGCCAGCAAGTAAGCAGAAACCTGGGCTTCCCTGGTGGCTCAGACAGTAAAGAATCTGTCTACAATGCAGGAGACCAGGGTTCAATCCCTGGGTTGGGAAGATCTGTTGGAGAAGGGAATAGCAACCCACTTCAGTATTCTTGCCTGGAGAATTCTATGGACAGAGGAGCCTGGCAGTCTACAGTCCATGGGGTCACAGAGTTGGACACGACTGAGTGACTGACATAGACACACAGAGAAGCAGAAACCTCAGTCCTACAACCACAAAAACTGAATTCTGCCAACAACTCAAAAGTGCTTGGAGGTGGGTTTTTCACCAGTGCCTTCAGATGAGAACTCAGCCCATTCAACATCTTGTTTTCAGTTTCGTTTTACCCCAGTCAGAAAATCCAGCAATCACTGAATGGAGCTCCTAAGAAATCGCTTTAAAGGCAGATGACCCAGTCAGGAAGCAGGTCTCTTTCCCTTCTTTCGTCTTGCTCCCTGGACTGTGGATGCTAAAGCTGGAGCTGTGGAAGCCACCCTGCAGCTATGAGGAGACACAGAGCATGAAGTCTGGATCCTTGTGACTAGAGAACTGCCACGGGAGCCTTAACTGTATCCTCAGGACATCTCTTACATAAGAGAAAAACAAATCTGTGTTTTCTTTCAGCCAGCATTACTTGGGTTTTCTGTAACATACAGCTAAACCTATTCCTAACACTTACTCAAGAAATAAAATCTATGGACCACACAAAAGATGACTAAATGTCAAAGAAGATGTATGTTAGAAACACTGAAGGAACTGACAGTAGCAACATTCAAAAAGGAACTAAGAAAGCTAACAGAAGAGAAATGCCAACTTGTAGAGTGATGCACACACTATTTTTGAAAATAAAAACCTGCCCCTGAAAATTTAATTAAAAACAAGAGAGTTATATAGTTTAGCCATTGAGTTTTGAGGTCTCTAGTCTGATTTAGTTTGAGGAGGTCCCCAAAATAAATAAATGCATGTGGTTCTTTTTTCCTGCTTCCACTTGAATATTCATTATCAGAAAGCAGAAAACCTAAAATGGCTTTTAGAGTTTTCACTAGTGATACTGACTGAATATTTATACTTTAAGTAACATCACAGTCAAATGATCACCTACTGCATGGATAGCATTTTAATTAGGTGTAAAGGTGTATAAAAGAAGAAGATAATTCATTCCTAACCCCAACAGTTTTCATATCTAACTAGAGACTGAGTCCTTTACCTGTGGAATCTGATTCTATCCCCATAGATAGTGTTAGAATTGAGCTGAATTGTCAGACACCCTACTGGTGTCTTTTCACTATTATACAGTGTTCCCTAAGGAAAATGCTGATGGGGTGAAGAATAATCTGTCTTGAGGATTATATATCATGCGTATTTAAAACTCTGATTTTCAAATCTTTTTGAACATAGTACAAATAAAATCAAATGAATGAATTATTTTACTCTATAATTTAAAACAAATTAAGTCAACCATAAATCACAGTATTTCTATTTTCTCCCAATTCATAATGTCAACTACTTTCTAACATAGTATTACTTATCACTTGCAAATACAAAGAGAATATCCTAATTACAAAACACATAAATTGCTGCCATTATTCCACTAGAATGGGCTTTTTGTGTGATAATAGTTGTCGGTTTATTCCAGACTACCTTCCAGAAAATACTGTAGGTTAAAAAATATAAGGTTGATTTTTATCATTAGCACAAATCCACATAATTATTAAATGAAAATCTGACCTTTTAAGCAAAACAAGAACACACCTGAAAGAAAGCAAACAGAAAGAAAAGTTTTGTTTTACCTTGAGCACTAATTGTGACTGTGTGCCAGGTTCAGGAATTATGTACATGATTCAGACTCATGGTGGAGTCAGCCCTGGAAGTTCATCCCAGTTCTACCACCTACAAGTGATGCCTGTCTCAAAAAGTTTCTTCACCCTCCCTACACTTTAGTTTCCTCAACAGTTAAACTTTAATAACCACCATTTTATAGAGTTCACTTCAGTTCAGTTCAGTTTCTCAGTCGTGTCCGACTCTTTGCAACCCCATGAATCGCAGCACCCCAGGCCTCTCTGTCCATCACCAACTCCTGGAGTTTACCCAAACTCATGTCCATCGAGTCGGTGATGCCATCCAACCATCTCATCCTCTGTCGTCCCCTTCTCCTCCTGCCCCCAATCCCACCCAGCATTAGGGTCTTTCCCAATGAGTCAACTCTTCGCATGAGGTGGCCAAAGTATTGGAGTTTCAGCTTCACCATCAGTCCTTCCAATGAACACCCAGGATTGATCTCCTTTAGGATGGATTGATTGGATCTCCTTGCAGTCCAAGGGACTCTCAAGAGTCTTCTCCAACACCACAGTTCAAAAGCATCAATTCTGCGGCGCTCAGCCTTCTTCACTGTCCAACTCTCACATCCATACATGTTTATAGAGTTAGACTTGGAATTAAATGAGATAATAACTGTATTAATGTTTTAACAAATACATAAGCATTCAGCAAATGGTACCTATTATTTCTACAGCTCCAATACTTTGGCCACCTGAATCAAAGAGCCCACTCATTGGAAAAGACCCTGATGCTGGGAAAGACTGAAGGCAAAAGGAGAGGGGGCGGCAGAGAATGAGATGGTTAGATAGCATCACTGACTCAATGGACATGAGTTTGCACAAACTCCAGGAGACAGGGGAGGACAGAGGAGCCTGGCATGTTGCAGTCCACGGCATTGCAAAGAGCTGGACATGACTTTGCGATGGAACAACAACAAAAATTATCTTCTATGTTATAATAAAGCTTAATGTGCATTATTTGATAAATGGAGACTGTAGACCTCATTTTCTTTAAAGGACAGCAAAGACCTCAATAGATTAAAACTTAAAACAAGTCCTTCAACCTGAAACCAAGTGTAGGTTATGGGAAAGGTTTTTTTGTTTTCATGCCTAAGTCATATCCATAATACTTTTATTCATAATATGGCCTAGTAATTGAAACCTAGATTTCTTCTTCCATTTAAAAAAAATTATTCTAATTCTCTATTTTTTTAAATAATAGGCAAATACAATGAATACAGTGGCAGCAAGGATTTTTTTTTATTAATAACACAACTTCCAGGTTTTTGCTGGAGTTAGGACCTTATATCAATAAAACTGGGTATGTTATCTACATTTTTATTTGGAGCCATGCTCAGATTTTTGGATTTCACCAGAGCAGTAATATTTTTAAAATTTTGAGAAGTACCATAAGGTTGACAACATTTTATATTTCAGAAATATTTTAATTAAATAGAGATAGCAAGGACATTTTAAAAGAGAGCAATAAAAACAGGAATACTAGGGAAAATTTTAAACTATAATCTCCTATCTAAAGCATTTAATTAAAGAAAGAATGGTTTGACACTTTAAGAGGAAAAACATACTTTCAGGTTAAGAAAAAATATTCTTTCCCAAACAAGAATAGCTGGCCTCCCTATACTGATTTATATATGCTCTGTGTGTTTATGCTAATTTGCCTCATTTCTCCAAGGATTAGTTCTTGGATTTAAATTTGGGAATCTTCAATTCAAGTAGTAACAAGATTTGACAAATTTAAGATCTTGTGTCTTTAACTGCACATGCCAGATACTATTAGCCAGAACGATTCCCAGCTCTCCTTGGAACCTACATTCTAGTGGGTAGAGATCAATATCAAACAAATTAACAAACATGTTCAGATATTGATTGGTGCTAAGAAGAAAAATGAAGCCGCTTAAGACACAAGAGACAGAGCAGAAGGAAATGTATTCAGAGATATCTTCAACTAAGGCACATCCAAGTAGAGATTTTAATAAAATAAGGGAGTGAGTCATTTGGAAACCTGTGGGAATAGTGATGGTTAATAGTCATAAAGCATTTTCTCCTTTGTCAGTCAGTATCCTAACTGCTTTACACAGGTAAACTCATTTAATCCTCTTAACAATTGCATACAGGTACTATTATGATCCCTATTTTATAGATAAAGAAACTGAGGCTCAGAGAATTAAGGTAACTTGTGTAAGTCACACAGCTAGTAAATAGAAGGGTTGAATTGGGAACCCAGACAGTCTGACTCCAAAATTTTGCTCTTAACCATCATCACTATTCTCTGCCTCTCAGGAACACTAGGGGCAAAGACTCTAAGGTGATAATGCATGTGTTTGGCATTCCCCCGAAACAGAAAGAACCCAGTGTTGCTGGAGTTGGGGGGAACAAGAGAGACTGAAACACATCAGATCAGAGAGATGGTGGTATGGTGGAAAAGGGGACCAGTTTACGTGGGACCTTGAAGTACACCATAAGGTCTATGGGTCTTATTCTGAGTGAGATGAGCAGTCATTGAACCATTTTGAGCAGAGAAGAATCAAGACCCAACTTGTGTCTTATAAGGATCACTTTGGCTGCTATGCAGAAAGACTGTACTGTGCTGTGCTTAGTCGCTCAGTCGTGTCCGACTCTTTTGTGACCCCCTGGACTGTCGCCCGCCAGGCTCCTCTGTCCATGGGGATTCTCCAGGCAAGAATACTGGAGTGCGTTGCCATGCCCTCCTCCAGGGGATCTTACCAACCCAGAGATGGAGCCCAGGTCTCCCGCATTGCAGGTGGATTCTGTACTGTCTGAGCCACCGGGTGAGCCCAACTATACTAGGGACACAGATAAAAGCAGGAGCCAAGTCTGACGGCTCTGCAATAATCCCAAAAGATAAGTGGTGGTTTGGGCTTATGTGATCATTGGTGGAGGTGGGGGGGGGGGGGGGGGCGGAATTATGGATCTACTTTGAAAGAAGAAGATTTAGTGATGGATAGGAAATGAGAAGAGAAAGAAACAGAGGAGTCATGGATGACCAAGGTTGTGACCTGAGCAAGTAACTGTAAGAAAGGGGCTGGCGTTGCTTGTATAGGAAATACTGGCTAAGGAACAGGTTAAAGTGAAGATGCTGATTCAGGAGGTCAGAGTGGAGCCTGAGAATCTGCACTTGTAACATGTTCCCAGCTGATGTGGATGATGCTGTCCATGGACCACACTTGTGAACAACAAGCCTCTACACTTTGTTTTGTTAAACAATTTCCTCCTGATTTTAAGAAAAATAAGTTCATCTTAAAAATATGAAAATGACCATAAAATAATTCTATACCCAGAAATACTGTTAATATTTAGATGTACATCTTTCCAGGTTTTTTGATATGTTTACATGTTTATATACATAATAGGAAATACTATTTTACAAAACTAAAATCCCACTGTATCCTGCCACTTGCTTTTTAAATATAATGAACACCTTCCAGTTTCCTTAAATATTTTAACCTATTATTTCAATCAAATCAAAACATACAAACTAAGAATATTTAACTTTATTGAGTTTCTGTGCCAGACTGTTTCTTGCTCTATAGCTCCCATCCCTAGTAATGGTGAATGGAAAATGTTACTTTTTAAAATAAGTGACATTTTAAAAAGAGGCAATTAAATATTTTCAAAATATGTTAAAGACTGTGTTTTGGGTAAATATGCTATCATTTTAAGGTTCAAACTCTACTGGGACTGTGTTTCTCTCTTCCAAAAAGCTCCCTTCCCATTCCTTTTGCCCCCAAGATGGCGCCTGACTGCAAGGCAGAGTGTTTCCTATGCTGGTGACAGAGGTGGAGAGCCTCTGGTCCAAGGGTGGCCCTGTGGGTCCTTACCAGCCTCCACTGAGATGCCCCTTGACCCTCTGGCTCACCAGGCAGTACTGCTTGCTGTGAAGCAGCTGGTTGCAGGACTAGGTGGGTACATGGCAGGCCTTGGACCTTGCCTGTTGTCTCTGGTCTTTGGCTTTCTCATCCTTCCTCAGGTCTCGTAGCAAGTTACTAATTCCCTCAGCTTTTCTGCAGCCAGCCCCCGTCCAGCCTTGTGTGCTCAGGTTGTGGGCCCCCAAGGCACATCTCAAGCCTGCCACCCAAACATCTCCCTCCAGCCCTGCATTCCTAGGATTTGGGCTGCATCAGGGAAGTCCAGTACCATTCCTGTGCTCCCGGATACTCCATGTCCTGCTTTGAGGTTTTTAACAAGAGGGCAATAGACTCTCCCATCTGAACCCTGTTCCTCCCTGTGTCCAGTGTGACCTGAAAGGCTTCCTTCCTTCCTCCTTCCCTCAGATGAGAAGAGCACCTACATTAGATCAAGTGCTCTCCTACGTACTTTCTGGCTTAGGGTAAAACTATTCACTCAGACTGCTGCGTTTTTCTCCTAAAACAAAGAGGTGCTTTTGGAAATTAGAAATAAAGGCTGACTTTAAGATGGTTCCCTATGGATTAAAGAGCAGTAATTTGAAATTTAAATAGCCCCTTCGTCTTCCTTCTCCCATGGTGTAGTATCTCAAAAATATTATTTGGTTACATGATTTTTAATGAGTGAACAATATTTCATTATACAGATACAATAATTTAATCCTCTATGATTGAACACTACAATTAATTGGAATTCTCTCCATTAAAAATAACTTGCTTATACATAAATCTAAGCACATCTAATTATTTCCTAGGTGTATATTCCTATAAGTGGAATTACAGACTGAAAAGAAAAGGTATGATCACTTTCAAGGTCTTTTTTGCTACATACTTCTAGTTTATCTTCCAGAAATATTTATACCGATTCTCAAAGCAAACTGTAGTGGCTGAGAGAGGCTATATCTCCACATACTTCCCATACTAGATATTATCATTCTTTTTTTCTCCCCCTCTTTCAAAATTGAGTTGAATTTCACATAAAATCAATCATTTTAAAGTGAACAATTCAGTGGCACTTAGAATATTCACAACATTGTGCTGGTATTCTATTTAATCTTTGCCAATTTGATAGTTGAAAAAGCTTCTCTCTTTAAATTAAATTTGTTTACTAGGGATATGAAACATTTTGCATATATTTGCTAATCAATGCCTTTTCTTTTTTGTGAACTACCTGGCTATTTTTTTCTATTTGTATTTGGGGGTGCTGTGTTTTATGCATATATTTAATATTTTTTATATATACTTACAACATATATAATGCAACTATATTGACAATTTACCTTTTGACCATAAATTTTGTTTATGCTGTCCCTTAGCATATAAACTTTTAAAAGTTTAATGTTCTTCCCTCCTTTCAGTTTAAACTAGCTTAAGCAGGAAAGAAAGTTTACTGGGTTATATAACTGGGACGTCCTAGGCAATACTGCCCTTAGGCCTCAGCAAAAGGCCCCCAGCCCTGGGCTCATATCCTATAGTGCTCCCACATATAAAAAGACAAATAGATTTATTGCATAATGAAAGAGTAGCCTCTGCTACTCAGGATATGGCACTTTAGTACTCCAAATGCAACCTGTAATGTTGAACATTCACTCTCATGACTAACATTGTTCAGGTCCCTGGAATGTTTCTCTGTATTTCTTGCCCTGTGTCCTCAAGAAATGATTATTTGAAAATACTGTACCACTGTGACCTTGGAGACAGACCCTGATCCTAATTAAGAATAATTTCATTGAAAACAAACTTATGGTTACCAAAGGGAAAGGGGGGAAGGGATAAATTAGGAATTTTGGATTAATAGATACACACTACAATATATAAAATAGATAACAACAAGGACCTACTGTATAGAAGGGAACTATACTCAATATCTTGTAATAACATATAATGGAAAAAAATTTAAAAAGAATATGTATAACTGAACCACTGTGCTATACACCTGAAACACAACATTATAAATCAAATACAAGATTAAATTTCCAAAGGATTAAATTTTAAATCTTCAAATTTAAGTCATTTTTTTTAAAGTTTTTAAATTTATTTTTAATTGGAGGATAACTGCTTTACAATATTGTATTGGTTTCTGCCATATATCAACTTGAATCAGCCATAGTTTTAGTAAAATTTGGTATTAATTATAATGGTAGTTCATCATTTTAAAGATGTCAGAAGATAAGCAGCATTTTTGAAAATATTTTATAACATTTAGTCTTTCAAATTTTTGCAATTACTTTAACTTACATTTTTGCTAAAATATATTCAAATTAGGTATACTTTTAAATTCTCTTTATAAATTTTAAAATATTTCAGATTACTACTGTGAATAAAGCAAAAATTAAGTGAATAACTTGATTATAATACTATTAGTGATTTTGCTGAAATGGAAGAAGGGGAAATAAATTTTAAGGAATGAATTATGACATTATTCTACATTACCACTTATCCTAAAATTCTGGCCCATCCTCAGAACGCCCAGGTTTATATGGTAAAACTCAGCATACAGTGTTCCCTGGTGGTCCAGTGGCTAAGGTCCTGGTGCTCCCAATATAGGGAGCCCAGGTTTGACCTCTAGTCAGGAAACTAGATCCCACATGCCGCAACTAAGAGTTCCCATGCCACAACTATAGATGCTGCATGTGCAACTAGCACCTGGCACAGTCAAATAAATAAGTAAAAATAAATATTCTTGAAAAGAAAGAATAAAATTCAACATATAAACATAGAGTTTCTGGACCTCCACTTTTACTCTTACCCAGACCCTGTAATAATTAGGGGAGGACCTGATCCTTAGTTTATGTAGCCTATTCATGGGTGGATCCAGGGATTAAATGACATTGTCAAGGTAGGATGTCTTCTGACAGTCCAGTCATATCCCAGCCCAGTAGAAAGTGGGCTTCTTTCTCTCAGTGTTTGTTATTAATCCTGCTTGGACCACCTGCTCATCTCCCAGACGAACCATGGTACTCATGCCAAGTGGGGCCATGATTATACCAACAGCCTCTCAGCTGCTGCTCTGTATCTAGAAGCTGGGGGCTCATGGAGTGGGAAACAGGTGATTTCTTAAAGATGCTGGCAGTTAAAATTAAGTCCATCACATTGGAACCTAAGGTAGGTACTTAATTTTGCAAATTCATTTTATGGCATCCCTCTTATCAAACTTGCTTACTAATTCTAACAGCTTTTTTGTTGGTTTTGTTGGTTTTCTAGGTAGATAATGTCATAAAATATAAATAATGATAATCTGTCTCCTGCTTTACAAGATTTTATTTTGCTTTTATTATATTGCCTCAAACTCTCAAAGCAGGGTTCAATGGTGGTGATGGCAAATCAATTCAGTCGCTCAGTCATGTCCGACTCTTTGCGACCCCATGGACTGCAGCATGCCCAGCTTCCCTGTCCATCACCAACTCCCAGAGCCTACTCAAACTCATATCCGTCACGTCGGTGATATCCCTACCTTATTACTAACCCGAACTGGATTTGCCTTTAGCATTTCAGCATTAAATATTTTGATGTTTTCTTAAAGATATTCTTTGCTCTTTCCATGTGGGGTCTTTCCAGAACTTTATGGCCAGGTCCACCTGCCGAGTTTTGGGGATCCTGGGTCTGTGCCAGTGTGGGCACTGCTACTGTATATAAATAATAAACCAAGAAAAAAGAAACAACTCCCAAACTGGATAAACAAACTGCTCTAAGTTGAGTCACTGCTAGTCATGTAAATTTGCATGACTAAATCTCTTCTCTACTCCTCCAAACCAAAAGCAATCCAAAAGAAAGGCTGTCCAAACACCAAACAGAGGTCATAAGTCTCTTATTCTAGTTTTCTGCTTCCTTTGTTACTGTTAGTAGAGGAAAAGTAGAATTTCTTTAACAGGCACATAAATAAGCATTTGGGGGGACTTCACTGGTGGTCCGGTGGCTAAGACTGTGCACTCCCATTACAGGGGGCCCAGGTTCCATCCCTGGTCAGGGAACTAGATCCCACATGCCACAACTAAGAGTTTGCATGCTGCAACCAAGAGTTTGCATGCCACAATGAAGATCAAAAGTCCTGCGTGCCACAACCAAGACCAGAACAGCCAAACGAATAAATATTTTTAAAAAATAAGCATCTGGGGCTTTGTAAGAGAAGGCTCAGATTTTAAGATTTATGACCTAAATTTTAAGCACTTTGTACATGTTTATTTTATCTCACAACAAAAATTTAACATAAAATGTCCTTACTAATGGGGTGAAAAGTTGTTACCACTAGTCAGAAAAACCAATGGCAAGAAATGGCTTGTGAGTCACAGCCAAATAAGACCACTAAGTGAAATCTGACAAAGCAGGATGGAGTCCGCTTTACTCACTATTATATATTACCAAGGGCTGGCACATAGTAAGTGCTCAGTAAGTATCTGATGAATTAAATTGATCATTACACAACAGGCATCCTAGAATTCAGGTTATATATCACTTTAAGACATTAACAAGGATACTAATGTGTATTTGTGGCCTGGTAGAAAGTAATGCTTACAAACTAGGAATTTTCTCTGATTCAGTTCCACAATTACTGGAGGTAGTGAGCATTATTGTCATCTATGCTAAATCTGTGCTGGTGTTCGGAGAGGTTAAGGAACTCATATGAGCTGAGCTTCACATCTACTCCCTCCCTCCACCACAGCAGGCTACCTTCCATATCACACAACATGAGGTGTGTATTTACTCCTGACCTTCCAGAGTTAAGTACTCTGCTGCTTTTATTTTCACCATCTTATTTCCTTCTAGTGAGTGAAGTGAAAGTCACTCAGTCTTGTGAGCCCATAGACCATAGCCTGCCAGGCTCCTCTGTTTGTGAAATTCTCCAGGCCAGAATACTGGAGTGGGTAGCCGTTCCCTTCTCCAGAGGATCTTCCTAACCCAGGGATGGAACCCAGATCTCCCGCACTGCAGGTGGATGCTTCATCATTTGTGCCACCAGTTTCATGATTATCTTGTTCATTTATTCATTTGTTAATTATCTGACTCTTGAGAGACAGTGCTATGAGAGTAGGTAAATTATTCAACTTGTTCCCAGCTATATCCTGCTGCCTGGAGCACATAGTTAAGTGCTCAAAAGATATTGAATGTGTTGAATGAATGAGTGAATGAATGAATTGACTTAAGTACTTATAATAATAGAGAAAAGTTAACTTAAGTAAAGAAACTTTACATGAGGCCACCAAATAATGAAGAGACCTAGCACCCCAGAGTTTTAGAATTCACAGTTACTTTGTTGCAGTCTCATACTCCTTGATTAAAACCCTACTGTCACTGTTTTCAACTATGGTGCTATTTTTATGCAAGCTACATCGTGATCAAAACTATATTCTCCTTCCAATTTTTTCCACTAAATGATGTATATTTTTTCTAGAATTATGAGCACATAAGCAATATAAAAGGATCACCTAGTCTGTTTTCCAGTATCCATCCAAGCAAAGCCTGGTCCAGAAAACAGAAAAGTGAAAAAAGTAAGTAAAAATGTTGTTTACACCAGTTGAACTGTTTTAAGAGCCCAGAACTAAGGACCTTGAGGTTGTGGATCTGAACCACAGCCTTGCTTTAGTCTATGGGAAACACAGAGCAAAGCCAGCCAACCATCTTGAAAATACATTTCCTTTGTCAGTATAAACACTATATAAAATAAATCAGATGAATTAGAAAAAAAAAATCTCCATCACTACTGAATAAACAACGCAAGGAACATGCTCTAGCCATACATAATATAGTGGTCATTTTAAAAGTTTTTTACTGGGAGTTTTTAATGGCATTATAAATGCTTTGATATGTTAAGAATAAAAAATCAATATAAAATTGTATGTTTACTCCAACAATAGGGAATTGTTAAAAAAAAAAACAACAACAATAGTTTTATGTGATAAAAATCATGTTTTAAAAGAACACTTACAGGAGGGGAAAATGCTTTCAGTTCATCTTTGTATCAGTCATGGTCCTACCAGGAAGCAATGGTACATTCAGATGGGGTGATTGAGAAGAATAACCATTTACCAAGGATTGGGCATCTATTTCTGCTTTATTGACTATGCCAAAGCCTTTGACTGTGTGGATCACAATAAACTGTGGAAAATTCTGAAAGAGATGGGAATACCAGACAACCTGACCTGCCTCTTGAGAAATCTGTATGCAGGTCAGGAAGCAACAGTTAGAACTGGAAAAGGAGTACATCAAGGCTGTATATTGTCACCCTGCTTATTTAACTTATATGCAGAGTACATCATGAGAAACACTGGGCTGGAAGAAGCACAAGCTGGAATCAAGATTTCTGGGAGAAATATCAATAACCTCAGATATGCAGATGACACCACCCTTATGGCAGAAAGTGAAGAGGAACTAAAAAGCCTCTTGATGAAAGTGAGAGAGAAGAGTGAAAAAGTTGGCTTAAAGCTCAACATTCAGAAAACTAAGATCATGGCATGTGGTCCCATCACTTCATGGGAAATAGATGGGTCAACAATGGAAACAGTGTCAGACTTTATTTTGGGGGGCTCCAAAATCACTGCAGATGGTGATTGCAGCCATGAAATTAAAAGATGCTTACTCCTTGGAAGGAAAGTTATGACCAACCTAGACAGCATATTAAAAAGGAGAGACATTATTTTGCCAGCAAAGGTCCGTCTAGTCAAGGCTATGGTTTTTCCAGTGGATGTGAAAGTTGGATGTATGGATGTGAGAGTTGGACTGTGAAGAAAGCTGAGCACCTAAGAATTGGTACTTTTGAACTGTGGTGTTGTAGAAGACTCTTGAGAGTCCCTTGGACTGCAAGGAGATCCAACCAGTCCATCCTAAAGGAGATCAGTCCTGGGTGTTCATTGGAAGGACTGATGCTAAAGCTGAAACTCCAATACTTTGGCCACCTTATGCGAAGAGTTGACTCATTGGAAAAGACTCTGATGCTGGGAAGGACTGGTGGCAGGAGGAGAAGGGGATGACAGAGGATGAGATGGCTGGATGGCATCACCGACTCAATGGACATGAGTTTGGGTAAACTCCGGGAGTTGGTGATGGACAGAGAGGCCTGGTGTGCTGCGATTCACGGGGTTGCAAAGAGTCGGACACAAATGAGCGACTGAACTGGGCAGGGATAAAGGAAACAAATGAGAGATGGTGAAGCACCCCAGGGTGCTGGCATCACTGGGGAGTCATCATCATCCAAAGGCTGGAAACGAAGGGAGGGAACCATTACCTGAACATGCTAACACCTGTAGCTGTCCAAGAGGGCTTTGTGGCAGGACCTATGGCTTCAGGAAGAGAACTGATGACCCTTCCAACCCACAGCCTGGCAAGGAGGGACCTGGGGAATAAACACCCAAGTCTTTCTATCCCCCTCCACTTCAGAGCCCAACTGGAAGGCAGAGATAAGGGAGCCCACCGATGGAGTTCACAGAAATCAGTTTTCCAGAGAGCTGGATGGGAGAGGGTGAAGCATGGATCTGAAGGAATAAATGGAGAACACTCAGCATAATATTCAGTGAAAAATCAGACTGCCATACAGTATTACAGGGTAATTCCAAATTTGTAATTAAATACATAGGTCAGGCTCCCCAGCAAACAGACTAAGATTTGCCTGCAAGAAGTCTGCTGTGGAGTGCTCTTGGGAATGGTGGCTGTGAGTGGGGACAGAAGCACGGTGGGCAGAGGAAGAGGCTGAACTGTAAGGTGGTTACTACAGAGGACTCTGCTGATCACAGAAGGAGCGCTGGAGCTGGGATGGCCCTGAAGTGTGGTCCCAGCTGAGGCAAGAAGGCTGGGCTGTGGTAGTCCCTCAGCAACCGATTACTGAATACAGGCTGCCCCGGAGGCCAAGGGCAGTGCATGGACAGAGCCATTAGCTGACACTGCTGCACTGAGCGTGCATCCTCCTCAAGGGGGTGGGGTGGGGGCGGGTAGGGAAGGCCACCATGTCCACTAAGATCACAGTCAACAATGCCTGACTCTGGGCCAAAGAACTATGGTTAGTTTCCTGCTCTGATTTTCAGGTTTTTAAAATACTTTTATGTTGTTCCAAATGTTCTAAAATATGTTAGAAGACAACTGGCAATCCATCACAATATGTATTAGTTTGATACTCAGTAAATTTAGTTAGAAAAAAAAAGGAAGTACGAGTTATTGCTGTTTGATAATTTGCATATTCCTAGAAGATTTAGAACAGAAATTTGTCTTCCCTTGTAATTCTTATAATTCCCAGTGTGATGCAGATGTATGTAAGAGAAGGTTGGTACATGTGGTTACATATTCCATAGCACGGATTAAGCACTGAAGTTAAAGGCTACTGTTACACTGTCTATTAATTCTTGGTTGGCCAAAAGGTTCCTTCGGTGATTGAGCATACTGTTTATTAAAGTTCTCAGTGAAAAAGAAAAATGTCTTATTTGTACTTAAAACCAAATAAACTTTTTGGCCAACCCAATACTTCAGTGTCATCAGTGTGATATCAAGTACACGCCAGTCAGTTTAACTTTTAATGCTGGGAATGGTCAGGTAACTTGTTATCAAGAATCACAATGGAAAGTGGTCAGTTGGCATTATATACAAAAGGCAACATTCCAGAGGCAGCTTCTATAGATCTTTCTGCCATTCAATGAATGACAGTTTGCTATTACACTATTTTATTAATAGGATTTTATTCTTGGATTAGCGGTGTATTAGTGCAATGTGTTCAAAATATATTATTACTTCTGAAATTAAAAGTATTCAAAGGACTTCTCTGGTGGTCCAGTGGCTAAGACTGTATGCTCCCAATGCAGGGGGCCAGGTTCAATCCCTGGTCAGGGAACTAGCGCCCACATGCTACAACTGAAAGACCCCAAAGATATCGCATGCTACAACTAAAACCTAGCACAGCCAAATAAGTTAATTTTTTTTTAAGTATCCAATATATGTGGATTGGTTTAAATGACTTGGAAACACCCCTAAATCACCCTTGTACAAACATAAGAATCTAGCAATTACAACGTGTGCCATTAGAGACATTAGGGGGTTGATTCTTTAATTGGTCCCATATCTAGCTTCAGAGAGAATTCTGACTGCATGGCAGCCCTGTCTTTCTCCAGTGGATTTTGCATAGAGGGTGAAGTGTAAACACTTAAAAGAATCCCACAGAGCAGCAGAATTCCTTTGAGTTTACAGAAAGTCTGAATGAACTGCTTTGAGCCATTGGTTAATAAATACCTTTTGTGTCCCTGAGCTTTGCCTGAAGCTTTTATTACCTGGTAGCAAGTGTGTGAGAGAGTAGCTAAACACACCACCTCCTTTACAGCTCTTACTATTCATCAGAAAAGCCATACATGTCTAAATTGGCTTAGGCTCATTTTGCAACATGCACTCTGCTAACTAGGCTGAATACAGAGGACATCAAAAGAGGGTATTATTATCCTTCTGGAACAATCTACTGATGCAAGAATATTGTCACATTCTATTTTTAGGAGTAAATATATCAACTTCTTCATGTAATGATTCCTCTCTTTCATTCTATTAATTAACTCATTATAAGCTGTTGGTAATTTCCAGCCAATCAGTGTTCTTAGTCAGGAGTTCATGAACTACAGCCCACAGGTCAAATCTGGCCAGCTATCTATTTTTGTACAGCCCACAGCTAAGCACAGTTCTGAAGTGCCAAAATGGTTAGAAAAAATGAAAAGAATAATGTTCGGGTCATGAAAGTTATATGAAATTCAGATTTCAGCATTCGTGAAGAAATTGTATTGGAACACAGTTTCACTCATTAGTTTACGTATCATCCATGGCTGCTTTATACTACAGTGACAAAGTTTGGTCGTGACTGAGACTATTAGGCCCATGAAACCTAAACTATTTGCTATCTAGTTCTTTACAGAGAAAGTTTGCTGATGGGATACATTGTTGAACAAGTCAGGATATAGGCTCAATTCTCATATGAGCCTAGGTTCCAGAGGGAGACGGAGGACAAACACAGAAATACCCAGTGGCAGAAAGTGCTATGGAAAATAAGAGTGATATGATCGAGACTGACACCAGGTCCACTGGGATGGAGTCCAACTAAGTCCTCTCTGAGGAAGTGATATCTGAGTGGGGAACTGAATGACAAAAGACAGCCATGTGAACGTGAAGACCCCTCAAGCTTGAAGTATTAGGGAAATGAAAAAATGGCAAACGGGGCAGGTGTATGGACAAGGGAGGAGTGACAAGAAGAAGCGTGTTATGTGCTCCTCTCCTTTCTGAAGACTGTCAGCGACAATGAGAATCTCCCTGGGAGTTGGTGACAACAGCTGAAAAGTCATTCATAACCACTTGTTCTACATAAAAAACTGTCAAAAGGGCAGACAAGCTGAGAGATTCTACCATTTCCCTCAGTTCACAGCCCCAGAAGAGGCAGCAAATCATCTGTGAAATTCCCCTCCCTCCTCCCACTTTTCATCTGCAAAAAGGTGAGTAAAGGAGAGGAAATCAGTCAAAGTAACAGACACCTCTCAACGTCAAGGTGCAGGAGCTACAGACTAGAACAGGAGCTAGAGACATTCCTGCAGCTCAATTTCCTCCTCTACTTCCCCCATCCTCACACTGCTCCTACCCCAGGTGAGGAAGCTAATTTTGTCTCCATACTTATTTACAGCCACAGGTTCCACACACTGTTGTGTGGTTGAAGATCTGGAAAAATGAAGGAAATTCAACCTTACTTGTTACAAATGCGTTCACAAATAATAAGATAGGATCACTCTGAACAACTTGAAAAGCTTTACATAAAGCACCTGACTTTTGTGCTCTCTCTTTGCAAGCATTTATATGTATTTTTAATGACTATGGTTGGAGGGAATATGAATTTTTTAAAACTGATATTCCTATTGATACAACTAAAGAAGTCAGCACCTTTTTAGAGAAAAACAAGCCTCTCAAAAGGGGAGAAAGAAATGTAATTAGAAATGTATTAAGGTTTAAAAAGCTGTTTTTAACTTGTTTCCTAAGAAACCAAAAATAGAACTGACAAGTACAACTTCCAAAGAAGCTTAGATCTACTTACTCTATTATTAAATTTTCCACTTCCAATTTTTTAGAATAACTAATTTGAGGTAAAAAAAAAAAAAAAAAAAAAGCTCTTACATGAAATAAAATTAAGTTCTCCAGTTAATTGTGTTTGTGAGTCTTTTACTAGAGAAAATTGACCTCCATTAACAAAAAAATTGCCAGGGTTGCTCTCAAACAGGTTAATAATGTATTTTGCAATCATTGTAATTTTTAAATAATCATAACTGCCACCATCGTCTGCTGAATTTGTGCAGTAACTTCCTGGCAGCTGAATTCATTTAATATGAAAGTAAATTAAAACTTAGTAGACAGACAACTGTAAAGTCATTCTTCTATAATATCATTTATTCCACTTAGTGTCTTCAGTATGAGAAAAAACATGTGATTGAAAATTGAGCTCGTATTTATTTTTAAAGTCCTAAATAGTTGCATGAGATGAAAAGGTCCATATTTGGGCCTGGACAGAACAGACATGAAAGAAGACCAGCAGGGAACTGAGAATGTGTGATCAACCCAGGAACCTCAAAAGTCATGTGCTTAGCCTCTTGTGCTCAGGCCCTAGGACTGAGCTGAAAAAGAGGGGCCATAAAAATTTAGCCATGAGTGAGAACCCTCTGCCCACATTTGACTCCCTAACTATGTCCCATTCCAGAAGCTCCAGGGCTTCAGATAAAGAGGTCAAGAGACCAAGAGTCTAAAGCATATTCTCCTATCTTTTGGCTGTCTGAATCCTAACCTTTCTTTCTCAAATTCCCTCTTTTTTGTGAAGGCACATTCACAAATCCTGATCTTCAGTCTAACCAGAGAAATAAACAGGCTTCCAACATCTAAGGGATTATGTCTATTCTGACGAAATATTGTAATAAAGTGTTACAGGATTTGGGAATAAAAGTTTTCCTTCTGCGTAGAATTGACAACCAAGTATTATCATCATCAAATTCTGAAAGGAGAAATGAATTGGAGCCAGATTGCTCCTTGGAATCTTAAAAGGAAGATGAGCAGTTGTGGACCCACAAAGGCAGCCTCCTAAGTGCCATGTTCTTGGGGAGTGCACTACCTTGCTTAGCAGTGAACACAAAGTTCTAAGAATATAAAAACTGGCTGCTAATTTCATTTAACCAGAAGTCAAGCGCAACCATGCTGGGGAAATGAGGGAAGGAAAGTGTGCTATAAGTAGTAAAAGAGTTACATCTTCATCTATCATAATAGAAAGTCAGTAGATAATGTCTAAAATTAATGATTTAAGAGATACCAGTTTGAGAATATTATTTTGAAATTGGGAGGCATGACCAAAGAAATCATTAAAACAGTGACTGAGGAACAGGAAGGGATGGGTGGGAGTGGGGTGCCTGCCTTTTAAAAAAAATACATTTAAGTACTAGTAGACTTTTTCAACATGTGCAGGTATCAATATTATTTTATTAAAAAACAAAATTAACATATAAAAACATTTTATTTAAGGAGAAACCTAATAATTTTTGTGGATGTTTTCTCTGTGCTGTTTGTCAAAAATGTCTAGGGTAACATGGGTATACCTGATAGATCATAGTTGGTTTTAAATTCCTACAGGTTGAATTTTAGTGAGTATTCTACTGTGGGGGCCAAATTAAGAGGAGCATATCTGTATATATGTCAGCGACAATGAGAATCTCCATGGGAGTTGGTGACAACAGCTGAAAAGTCATTCATAACCACTTGTTCTACATAAAAAACTGTCAAAAGGGCAGATATATGTATATATATATGTCAGTAGAGCCCATAGTTTAGAAATCAAAGTAGGGGTTTGAGGGGCTGGAAGGATGTCATGGACATGCTCCAAGTCACAGAAGCAGATAAAAACCAGGCAGACCTATCCAACAAAGTAGAGAAGAATAATATTCAGGGACACAAGAACACAGTGGCCATTTGGTGTTGGCACAAATGGTGCTATATATGTTAATTGGCCTTAGAAGATACATTGCTAAAATTATAGACAGAAATCGTCACCAGGGGAAGGTTAACTTCTGCTAAATAGCTTCCAGTTTTCTTCCAGGAGAAAAAGGGATGAGAGTAAAATACTTTGGAGAAAGAATACCATCTAAAATGGTTTAGGTAAAAAAGAAAGAGGTATTTTTTTCCTGCAAGATTCCTACTTGGCTCCTCATGCAGAAAAATCAAGTTTTACAAATCCCAACAAATTTAAAAGAGTGAAAACTGGCACCAAAAATAGAGCTTTGGCTTATCTTTCTAACTCATGCTATTGAGCCCTGTCCTGTTTGATATTGTCATATTTGGACAATTATATAGAAAGGATATTTATCATGTCTCTTAGTTGATGATGTGTGGGGAATAATGAATGTGTTACATAGCTGAATCAAGATTCACAAATATAACAAGGGCTGGTAAAGAAATGATTCGTGATACACTGGGTATATTTTTATGTTAAGTAAGAGTCAGAGTAGAAGGTCACAGGTCACTAGATATAATGATGAAGAAGGGACCTAAGGAATACCATCTAGCTTTTGTGGCAGCTAGAGTGAATAGAATTGTTGGAAGTATTAACAAAATAGGGTTTTTCCTTTATTAAGAGGGGCTGGTGCCCTTCCTGCCTATGAGCTGTATCTGTCAGTGTTGTCAGAAGATGCTACCATGGGCACTGCTCCCATGAGCACTGAGGTGGTAAATGTGCAAGTAAGGAAGGAGTGGGAGTGGCATGGGAAGTGGGGCTACAAAAGCCAAATTGCTATAGAATCTTCAGTTTCCATCGTTATGGAAGACAGAGACTATATTACCTTTATATCCACAGTTTCCAGCACTCTGACATAGCAGATACTTCACAGTGTTCGTGGAATGAATGAATGCTTTCCTACAGGCTACAGGCAATAATCTATTCATCAACAGATGTAGAGATGCATAAACAGACTTAGCCATCTGGATGCTCTAAGGCAACACCATGGCCACATGGAATATGCACACCTTGGTCTCTTTGGCTGCAACCAAATATCCTGATGTCAATAATTGAGGCTGTACCCAGATAAGAACATCAACAATGAGGCACCACTGGACGAGGCTCCAGTTTTGCTGGATGACTGTCTAAACCGGAATGTAAAGCCACAAACATCACAGGAGAGAGGGTCACATAGGTGTGTTTTGGCATTATTAAGACATTGTGTTTTCTACAACAATTTAGGTTGAGTGGTTCAGACTCAAATACCCTTACATGGGTTCCAAGGATTTGGGGAGAGATAATCTTTTGCAAAATGGCCAGTATGTGTAAACTCATAAGCCTCATAGTTAAATCCTTACCAGTCTGGCTCTGGCTCGCTTTTAAAATCTCTCCCAGTCAGAAAGTCTAAACTCCATGGTGGTGATGTAGTTCAGTCACTCGTTATGTCTGACTCTGCAACCCCATGGACTGCAGCATGCCAGGCTTCCCTGTCCTTCACTATCTCCCAGAGTTTGCTCAAACTCATGTCCATTGAGTCGGTGATGCCATCCAACCATCTCATCCTCTATAATCTGAACTACTTCCATATTTTCATGTGGTTCACTTCTGGAAGTTGCACCCTGCTCCTACCACCCTGGATTTTATGGAGCACCCCCTCCACTTCTTCACTTTGCTCTGAATATCCAAATTCTACTCACCCCAAAGTCCAAACCAGACTCCATAATTTTAACCTCCTTTGGTCTCTTGAGGTTCTACCACACTTCTCTACCATTTGGTAGACTGCTCTCTGTATAGGTAATCAAATTTCATAGGCAAAGGTTTTATTTCCTCAGGCAGATTATAATCTCAATGCCAGCAATTTTTAATTTCCCGAAGTGCCTAGCACAATGCTTCACATGGGAGGTGCTAAATAAATATGAAGCACTCAATGAATGATTCCAAACATTCGTGAACCACTTCTTTTTGTCTGAAACTTTGTCTAAAACAAACTTCTAGTCTTTCTGGCTTCATTATGCCATGAATAAATTTCTCAGCTAAAAAAATAACTCAATCCTCAAGTGTTCCCGCTGCTGCTATAATAGAAGGTCTCAGAGACAGAACCTGGCAAACAATACCCTCTTGTCACATTGAGTAAGGGTGAGTCACTTTAAACTAGACAAACAAGCACCGTATTCCAGAAATTGTCTCTTCCCACTGTGATTGAGAAGAAAATATTCATTGATTTTAGACATATTAAACCAAAAACATACTCAGAAATAATAAGTAACTTTCATATGTGTATATGAGTATGGTCGATATCCTCCATACTCAAAATGTGCTCCATGGATAAACAGAATCCATCTCACTCGGGAGCTTGGATTAGAAATGCAGAGTATCAGGCTCTACCTCAAACTTACTGAATGAGAATCCTGTTTTTTAACAAAAACCCTAGGTGATTTTAAAAGCCTTGAACAAGCCCAAAGTGGGCATAGCTGATTGCACTGGAGTTTTTTATGTGGGCTCCTGAGAATATAGGCTTTCTGTCCTTTCAAAATAGTCTATACTCGTGGTTCAACACTTGCCAGACCCCACCGGCAGGATTTCTCATTCAGCAGGCCTGGGATGGGACCCCAGAATCTCCATTTCTAACCAGCTTCCAGGTGATGCCTGTGGTGATGCTGCTGGTCCAGGAATCACAACCACTGGCTCACATCACCTAAAAATCACATGTTGCATATTCAGGGGATTCTGCTTCAACTGCACTCCCAGTAGAAGGAGGAATATTAAGATAGCAGAGAGGAAAGAGCAAAAGAAGTGGCAGCAGAATGTTTCATTTGTGTTGCAGGAAGATAGCAGTTAAACGTTCCTTTGTACACAGTGGGGTAAAAATAGTTGAAATTACTATAGCAACAGCTGTGTTATCCTCTAGGTTTTTTCCTACTGACAGTTCAGAAAAGGAAACCCATCTTCCCATCTTACAGAAATTCTGTTACAACACTGAGCCTTACCAAAAACAAAAGCCATAGGAAACAGATCCCATTCGTTAAGGACTATGAGGTAACAATACAGATTTAAGATGCATTTGGAAATGACTCTGAGGCCTGGATTTGGATTCTTTGGTCAAGCAGTGAAACAAAAATGAGTTTTTTATATCTATGACTCTAAAACCAGAAGAACAGCAGAGCAATGTTGAGAACATATTACAAATTTTTAAACTTTAAAAATAATATCAGTTCCTATTTAAGATTCTCAAAATTATAAATAAAACAATATATGTATGTATAAACCAAAGAGCTCCACCTAGAGTTGGAAAAAAATATTACTTAATGCACGCAAATAGAAAAGCTCCATTCACCCATATCTTATGTATAGTCTTTTTTGTTGATGTTGAAAATAACTATTTTTATGAAATCTTTACAAAAAGTATAACTTTCTGAAATGTGAAATACTGTTAAAGGAGAACTGAGTTTCAAATAATGCTGTAAGTAATTTACTTCTAAAAATTTGATAGTAACGTTTGTTATTATGGCTGATTTAGAAGCCATTGTCTTAAAGCAAAGTATTTGAAAGTTGGGATCATGTTTAAAGTGTCATAAAGAAGATTAAAAAATGGATTCTTACCTGAACTTGCTGTGTGACCTTGAGCAGCTCACCTTCCAGCTCTGAATTTTCTCACCACTGAGGATTAAACAAGATCAGTGGTTCTCACCTTGACTGCACTTTGGAAGTATCTGGTAGCATCAAGAAATCGATGCCTGGGTCCTACCCCTAGAGATTCCAATCTAGTTGTCTACTATAGGGCCTAACCTAGTTGCCTTGAAAAAGCTCCTGGGTGATTCTAATATGCACAGAGGCTCCTTTGGATCTGCTTGCTCAATTGCACCCCCCAAACCTATTACTCTAGTTAGTGGTTCTTATGCTTCAAGCACTTCAGAGTCACACGGTAGTCTTGTCAAAACACAGATTGCCGGACTCACTGACAGCCCCACCCCTCCCCCTGCATCCCCTGCCACCCTGGGCTAGGGCTTCTGATTCTGCGGCAGCCCAAGATTTTGTATTCCTAACAAGTTTCCGGGCTTCCCTTGTGGCTTAGCTGGTAAAGAATCCCCCTGCAATGCTAATACTACTAATCCAGAGTCATAGTTAGAGAATCTGTTCTACATGGTGACCTCAAAACTACACTTTCCTAACTCCCTGCATTATTATTCCTCTATTTTATCAAACCACAGTATGATATTGTTAATTAGTCTCCCTGATTCCCGCCTCTCTACCTCCAGTTCTTGGCCCACACTACCAAGTTAACATCCTAACCCCCAAATTCTGTGCTGCTCCCTGACTGAACTTTTTCAATGACTCCCCAGTGCTGAAAGAAAATGAGACCAACTAACACAACATATAGGATTCTCACAGTTTGACCCCAAACTTCCTTTCTAATCTCAGTTTCCAATAGTCTCTGCCATTTGCCTGTGCTCCAGTCACTTGTATGCAAACGCACACTGAAGGCTCTCCACACACACACAAAAGCTCAGTGCCTTTGTGCCTGGTATTCCCTTCTCCTGGAATGTCCTTATCCCACTTTCTCTTTTTGACATACATGTTCTGTCTGTTCTGTGTGCCAGGACCTGTGCTAGGCTTGGGGAATTCAGGGAGAACAGGAGGACCCCTTCCCTTAAGGGGTCTTGTGATGTGCTGGGCATTGTTGAGCAGTGAACCCACACCATTACCCACTCCCCTCCCTCACTGTGTATTTGCTCTATATTATGAGGTTTTGACATCTTAAAAAAAACCTTTCTGGCTGGAGACAGGCTGCCCCTCCTGGGGGCTTGCCAATTCTTAGAGATAGCCCTGAGCTTGCCTTTAATGAAAACTAACCCCTCTGAGCCCTATCCACTCCATTAGGCCCTGCATTCCAACAAGCAGTAGTCCTTTCTCTTAAATATCCCTCGGGCTTCCCAGGTGGCTAGTGGGAAAGAACCTGCCTAGGAACACAGGAGATGCAAGAGATGTGGGTTCCATCCCTGGGTCAGGAAGATTCTCTGGAGTAGAAAATAGCACCCCACTCCAGTATTCTTGCCTGAGAAATCCCATGGACAGAGGAGCCTGGCAGGCTACAGTCTATGCAGAGAGTCGGACAGGACTGAGCAACTAAGCACTTACTTAAATGTCCCAGGGCCAGATTCCAGGCAGCTAGGGACAACCTCTACAGTCCAAAGCCCTCCAGAATGATTCCGACAGCCAATCCTAAACTTTTCACCTGCCTTGCCTTGCCTTCCTACAGATACCCCCAACAAAGGCTCTGGCCTAAACCTTGCCCTCACTGCCTCCTGATTCCCCTGCTGTTGTCCCCTTGACTGTGCAAGGCATGCCTAGCCTTCTGTCTCCAGGACCTGTGAGCACAGAAAACTTTTCTCCTGAACTTCAAATAGGCAGCTCCACCAAATTGACCATCTCATAAAAGAACACTCACCTTGGTTACCATGGCTGGGAAGCTGGTTTCAGCTAGAGATGGCCAATGGTGCACACAAGGAAATGTGCCCTCCTCCAGCCTTCAGCAACGTTGCTGGAAGTCGGAGCAGTCCTTTTACAACCATGAGGGAAAAAGATAAGAAAACACCACAGACTTGGGCCCTGACACTGAGGACCAGCACACAGAATGCAACATCCACTGACGTCCAAGCCCCTTTATATCTAAGAACAACGCCCACCCCCACCTGTTGGAGCCACTTGCTTTAAACTCTCACTACAGCTGAAAGCATTCTCTGGGGGTGGAGGTGGGGGATAGCAAGGAAGTAATTCCTAACAGCTGTGCCAAGCGATGTGAAGAAGCAGAGCACAGGGTGGTGAAAGGGGATAACAGCCTGAGTCGGGGGTAATCAGCGAGGCTTGGAGGTAAAGGAGGCAGAGGAGAGAGCGTCTGAGAGTCCTTAGAAAAGAAAAGCATGGTATGGTGAGGGGACTGAAAGGCCAGTGAGAGGGGGAGTGGCCGACCAGGCTGGAAAGGCAAACCCAGGCCCACCCCCTCAAGGTAGGAGGGAGCACCTTCCACTGGGCACCCCAGCTCCCCAGTCCCAGGCTCCTCCCTTGTAACTCCCAACCTGTGCTGAATTCACCTGCTTCCCTCTTGCCCCCAGACAGACAGTTTGGACTTTTCACAATACCTTTAATCATTTTGTAGCCTCAGCAGGGAGATGGAAAGACACTAAACACTCACTTAATGAAAAGATTATCATGATAGGCTATTTTAACTGTTTAATCCAGTAAGAGGGCTGATTTATGACTGTTTTTGAGGCCCAGTTCTGCAGTCGAACCATACCACCCACCCCATCTGCCATCTTTACATGACTGGATGAGATGCTTGCGCCATTCGAACTTATTGCTGTTAAACTATTAGGTGACCTTCAATGAGCCTGTCAGCTGTACAATTTCCTGATTTTCAAGTATTTTTTAAAAGCACAAAGAGCTTGATGTTAGCACCCCAGCCAAAGAAACAGAAATACTTCTGTTAGGCATTGAAATATTATCCATATTTGTTTTTAAATAGCAGGTTTGGAGTGGTTTTATTTAATTTCAATTTCTTAATTTTTATAATTGGCTTGATTCACTTAAAATCAGTCCAATTGTTTACTTACAAATTACAAAGGAGAACAAAACTTTCTCATCCATGAGTCCTTATTTGACTCAGTATTTATTTGAAAAATACTTCATAGACTATAATTAAGTGAATCACCAAGTTTAAATGTAAAATGCACTCATGTTTAGGAATCAACACTTTAAAAATATTGGGCAAAGTACACACTGTGGTTGGGGAGGGCATCAGGGAGCAGTATTTTAATGGTTTGTGTGCTAAGGCACTCAGTTGTGTCTGACTCTTTGTGACCCGGTGGACTGCAGCCCGCCAGGCTTCTGTCCATGGGACTCTCCAGGCAAGAGTGCTGGAGTGGGTTGCCATTTCCTTCTACAGGGAATGTAAACCATGGGTTTTAGTTAATAAAAATGTATCAACAACGGCCCATCAATTGCAGCAAATGTATCACAGTAATGCAAGATGGTAATAACAGAGGAAGTGAGCTGGGGAGAGATATACAGGCACTCTCTCTACTTTCTGTTCAATTTTTCTGTAAACCAAAAACTGCTCTAAAAAGTAAAGTCCATTAATTTTTTTAAGATGTGTTGCATTGTGCATTTATTAAATATGATGAACTAAATTTCACATATTTAAAGTGTAAACTTTAAAGCAAAAGTCATTCATCTAAGTACTTTTAATAAAGATGTTATATTGCAGAAGAAAAGTAATGACTTAGAATTTGAGGTCTAAAACCTGATATTAGAACTCTGACTCTACTGTAGATATCATTCACATTTCTAGTTTTCCAACAGAGTTCAGTTCAGTTCAGTTGAGTCGCTCAGTCGTGTCCGACTCTTTGCGACCCCATGAACCGCAGCACGCCAGGCCTCCCTGTCCATCACCAACTCCCGGAGTCCACCCAAACCAGTAACTGATATCAAATAAGTTACATTAAAATTTTTTTCCAAAATTACATCTCCTCAATGAATTTTTGTTCTTCTGAAAAATGTCTGTCTTCCATATCTCCATAGAACATGTCGTGAAAAACACACATGCACGTGCACACACACACACACACAGATAGAACATCTAATGGAACTTTCTTAATAACACTATCAGTTTGTAAAAGGATTTAAATGAATAAAGTATAAAAATACTAGCAAAGCACTTTGAGATTCTCAGATGATAAAGTTAGGAAAAACTAGCAAGTCTGTTAACATAGAAATTCATGCCACTAATGGTCTGTCAGAGAAAAGTTATTTTTACAAATATTAAATAACTGAATCTGACACTATCTAATTATTCATGAAATCCATTGCTTCATTCCTATCCACTTTTGTTACCTCTAGAAATTTAAAACAATGGCATTTCATAGTTAGAGCAAAAGGCTGTTATGTTTTGACATTCCATACAAATGCTATTTGTGGAAGAGATAAATACAATTATATTGACGAGTATATCTATTCTACTTCTGACTCAAACTAAACACATTTTAAGTATATATATGTTATCAACTCTGTATAGAACCATAGAATCTTAGTTGGACAGGGTCTTTGAGGCCACCTATGCTAACTTAATGCTTCCCAGGTGGTACAGTGGTAAAGAATCTGCCTGCCAATGCAGGAGATGCAGATGTGGGTTTGGGCCCTCGGCTGGGAAGATCCCCTGGAGGAGGAAATGGCAACCCGCTCCAATATTCTTGCCTGGGAAATTCCACAGAGGAGGAGGAAAATTCGAAAGGAGCCTGACAAGTTACAGTCCACAGGGTTGCAAAGAGTTGGACATGACTGAGCGACTGAGCACACACACACACAGCACATACTACCTTACTATCCAATGAGTTAGATCTGTAACACCCTTGACTCTTATCCACACCAGGAGTCTGAAACACTTTCTGTTAAAGGCCTGATAGTAAACGCCTTGTGTCCATCCAGTCTCTGTTGCAAATGCTCATCGCTGCCTTTGTAGCACAAAACAACAGCAGACAAAACAGGAACAAATGGGCACGGTTGTGCCCCCAGTAAACCTTTATTTACAAAACAGAGAATAGACTAGATCTGGCCAGAAGGCCACAGCATGCCAACGCCTGATATACACCCCTCCCAGCTGCTGATAAAATTCCATTAGATACGTTTGACACCTTCAGAGGAAAATTCTCTGCTGGGGGGACTTATATAAGCAAATTCACCCATTGCTATAAATAAATATTGCCTTCTGAAACAACACGGAACATCCATCCTTTGCCTTGTATCAGTCCTTCAAATACTTGAAGTAAATGATCACGATTCCCTCAAGTAGTACTTTCTTCAGTCTAAATACCCCCATGCCGTCAAGCACTCCTTCTATTATGACCCAGTTTCCCAGAACACATGACCAACTGATCATCCTGTTGTATATACATACCCCAGTTCATTACCCTTTGAAGTGCAGAGTAGAGATACATGACATATGGTTTTCAAAATATGCAGTAATCAAGATGGAATTTTAATTTTAGAATTTGGCTCACTGTCTCCAAATACAAATGTTTTTAGTTTCCTGGGAGTTTTGTTTCGACAGAATTACTATTTAGTTTTTAAGAAAAATATATTTTGTATAGATATGGCCAAAAGTTAGTGTCCAGAGTCATAACTCTATATATTAATTTTAAATGATTACAAAGAAATAGAAAGTATTTTTTGTTTCATTTTGAAAAAAAAAAAGTAGGCTTAATAAAACAATGAATTCGAAATGGTTCCTACACATCAAAAAATGTTGGCAGAACTTACCTCTACAATTGGAATCACAGTGCAATTTACAAAAGAAAACCATCAGTCATTTTTTCAGAGAAAATGAAACACAGAATAGGAAGAAAAACACACACAAACACATCCATCTGCAGTGTATCCTTGGATGTTTCTGGCCTGTTAGCAAGAACAGCGCATGGTTGCTATAGTCAGAGCCAGGATAAACCTCTAAATGATGGTCCTTGTTTTATTTCACATTTCAATAACTTGGGAAGAAACCATATCCATGTTTTAAAAGACAATTTAGTCCTAATTTCCATGATTTATTATCATAGCATTCTAAAAAATGTTTTAATAACTAGAAAAAAATAATTTCATATTTATATAGCTATAAATGCACTACATTTGGTCTGACTTTACAACCCATTTCTGTAACTTACTGTACTTTAATTTTTTGATAGTTCAGTACCTTTAAAAGTATATTGCACATAGTAGATGCTTAGAAGAGTAAATTCATTGTTTAAAGTATAAACATTTTTATTTGTACCAACATCACAATTTATGTTTTGTTAAGTCTGATTTAAACTCTCAAGTGTCAGCTTCCTGCTTGCTTTGTCATCACAAAAGCTATCCCTGGCTAATCCCATCCATGTACAAGACTGCAAACATTATCCACATACAGATGGCAACCAAATTTGTTCCTCCAGCCCCGTTTCTCTGCAGGGATAACCCACATATCTGAGAGCCTAGTGGCACTTTCACCTGGACAGTCCAACCGCCACTAATACAGCACGAGCAAAGATGGAACACCCCGGGTGATCTCATGATAGGGAATGTTTGCTTATTATTCATTATGTGCCATGCGCTGTGCTCAGCGCTTCATACGGATTTTCTCACTTAATCTTCACAGTGCAGATAAACATGGCATTTCCTTTTACCTGAAATCCCATTCAAATGATAGCATCCAAAATATGAAATATGTAACCAACATCATTCATTAACTACCTAGTATCCATCCCCCTGCCCTTCTTCCTGGACGAATTAGAACAACAATGCTGTTCAGGGCATCAATATGTCAAACCAATTTCTTAATCTTCGTTGCAGCAAGGAGTAACTATAGGACCATATAGGAGCCAGTGAAAAGAGATGTCTGTTTTGGGAAGTTCAGGAAACAACACAATCCTTATTCTTTCCTTCCTTCCTCCTGACTTAATAATGGATATTATGTGCAGCTGCACTTTTTAATTTTTTTGACCATCAGGGAAAGGCCAAGAGAATCACAGAGACACTAGCCCTCATATCACTGAGCTATTGAACCAAGGCCAGTAACCATCTACCTCCACACTTGTTACTGAGAAAAATGAACTCCTGTATGTTACAACCATTTTCAGTATGGTTTTCTACCAACCTACTGCTGAAAACAGTCCTGTTAGATAAAAAACTGTAATCTGAATTAGAGACTTCAACAAACTAGAATGAAAGCAGGAGGAAACAAACTAGAAGAAAGAGCAGCAAACTAGGAGGAAGAGCAACTGCATATAAAAACAAAGGATATTACAGCCCAAGTGTTTGCAGTGTGTTAGTTGTTCAGTTGTGTCTGACTCTTTGAGACTCCATGGACTGTTGCCCACCAGGCTCTCCCATCCATTGGATTTCCCAGGCAAGAATACTGGAGTGGGTAGCCATTTCCTCCTGCAGAGAATTTTCCCAACCCAGGAATCAAACCAATGTCTCCTGCACTGCAGTCAGATTCTTTACCATCTGAGCCACCAGGGAAGCAAAACCAACGAGAAACAAGTCAGCTCACCTCATAGAACCCACAGAAGACTGGGGATTTGGAGGCACCAAGGCACCAAAGTGCTTCATTCAATATGCCAAAAACTTTGGAAGACTCAGCAGTAGCCCCAGGACTGGAAAAGGTCAGTTTTCATTCCAATCCCAAAGAAGGGCAAAGCCAAAGAATGTTCAAACAACCGCACAATTGCACTCATTTCAAATGCTGGCAATACTCAGAATCCTTCAAGCTAGGCTTCAGCAGTAGGTTAATCAAGAACTTCCAGATGTATAAGCTGGATTTAGAAAAGGCAGGAACCAGAGATCAAATTGCCAACATCCACTGGATCATAGAAAATGCAAGAGAATTCCAGAAAAACATCTACTTCTGCTTCATTGACTACATTAAAGCCTTGGACTGTGTGGATCATAACAAACTGGAAAATTCTTCAAGAGGTGGGAATACCAGATCACCTTACCTGTCTCCTGAGAAACCTGTATGCAGATCAAGAGGCAACAGTTAGAACAAGGCATAGAACAACAGGCTGGTTCAAAATTTGGAAAGGAGTACATCAAGGCTGTATATTGTCACCCTGCTTATTTAACTTATATGCAGGGTACATCATGTGAAATGCCAGGCTGGATGACTCACAAGCTGGAATCAAGATTGCTGGGAGAAATATCAACAACCTTAGATATGCAGATGATACCCCTTTAATGGCAGAAAGTGAAGAGGAACTAAAGAACCTCTTGATGAAGGTGAAAGAGTAGAGTGGAAAAAGATGGCTTAATACTTTACACTCAAAAACACTAACATTGTGGCATCTGGTCCTATCACTTTATGGCAAATAGATGGTGGAATAGTGGAAACCATGACATATTTTCTTTTCTTGGGCTCCAAAATCACAGCAGATGGTGACTGCAGCCATGAAGTTAAAAAACGTTTGCTCCTTGGAAGAAAAGCGATGACAAACTTAGACAGTGTATGAAAAAGCAGAGACATCGCTTTGCCAACAAAGGTCCATATAGTCAAAGCTATGGATTTTCCAGTAGTCATGTATGGATATGAGAGTTGGACCATAAACGCTCAGTGCCAAAGAACTGATGCTTTCAAACTGTAGTGCTGGAGAAGGCTCTTGAGAGTCCCCTGGACTGCGAGGAGATCAACAGGTCAATCCTAAAGGAAATTAGTCCTAAATATTCACTGGAAGGACTGATGCTCAAGCTGAAGCTCTAATACTTTGGCCACCTCATGCAAAGAGCTGACTCACTGGAAAAGACCCTGATGCTGCGAAAGACTGAGGGCAGGAGGAGAAGGGAGTGACAGAGGAGGATACGGTTGGATGGCATCACTGACTCAATGAACATGAGTTTGAGCAAGCTCTGAGAGACAGTGAAGGACTGGGAAGCCTGGTGTGCTGCAGTTCACGGGGTGGTTAAGAGCCAGTCATGACTTGGAGATTAAACAACAACAACAAGGACTGCAGAAGACAAGACCTAAAGACTTAGCATTTGGAGCTCCCCAACAAAAAGCCAGCTCTCCATCAGTCACCACCATTCCTCAAATCAACAAGTCTGAAATTACATGTTTGAAAATTTCCTTAAACCTCTGTTTATTCTTGGGTGTCTGTTGGTATTTATGAAAAAGTCACTGAAATGTGATTGTAGGGAAGCGCTGGATATGAAAGAGAGAAGCAAAACAATCAGAAAAAAAAAAGACAAGGAGGGGTGAAAGGAAAAAAAAGAAACTTAGAGGAAATGAAAACAAAGCAAAAAGCAGAAGAAAACTGCAAAATCACATTTTCCTCAGAGAAATATGAGAAAAAAACCCCAAGAACAAGGCACTGTGAAGTAGAAACAATCAACATATTGCAGCAGAAACAAACAAAATTAATAGGGAGTTTGGAAGATCAAGTTGAGACAATTTCCCAGAAAATGAAGTTTGGAGACTAGGTGAGAAAAGTCAAAAATTAGAGGACCAGGGCCACGTAGAAATCTCAAAAGATGAGAACCAAGAAGTGAGAGAGAGGAACTTCCCTGGAGGTCAAGTGGTTAAGAATATGCCTTCTAATGCAGGGGACTTGGGTTCAATCCCTGGTCAGGGAACTAAGATCCCACATGCCGTGGGGCAATTAAGCCTGCATATTGCAACAAAAGAAGTCCACAACTAAAGAAAGCCTGCATGCCACACTGAAGACCCAGTGCAGCCAAAAAAAAAAAAAAATTTAAACAGTGAGAGAGAAAGAAATTGTCAAAAGAAGACAATTCTCCTTCTCTAAGAGCCCAACCTCTAAAGTGAAATTAAAACATGCATAAAGGCAGATGATTGTGAAAATGCAGAAAGAGAGGAAGAAATTGAATATCTAAAAAGTTTTCCGATAGTAACAAACAGGTGTGGCTCCCAAACCTTTGCATGAAAATGACATCAAATCTCTCAACAGCAACACAAGAAGTCATGGAACTATGCCTTCACAGTTCTGAATGGAAGATGATTCGGGGCATAAGATTTTATAACTCCAACAACCGCATATGAGGGCAGATGAAGGCAGGCAAGGACAAAAACTTTTTGTCTCTCAGGAACCTTTTGAGGGGAAGCATATGGAGAATTAGGTTTCAACAAAATAAGGGACTAAATCAAGGTAATGAAAACACGTGACTGAGGAAAGAGAAACCCACTCTATGAAATGGGCAAGAGGCTAAACACCAGAATGACTGCTGTTTAGGAAGAGAGGAAGACAAGCTTCTGGGGAAAAGTATAACTGACAAGTTATGAGATGCACTTGGACATTTGGAGGTAGATCTTCTGTGGGGGTTAGAAAAATAGTTTGATAGGTATATGGAGTTTCTTTTAGAGAAAAATGGTAACGTGTTAGATTGAACAATATGAAATTTCTGTTTTGTAGTTCCAAATTTTGTCCAGCATTGGCTGTTTTATATGGTTCAGTGTTACTTACAAGTAAGTAACATGGTGCAGGAAATCTGCATCAAAAACTCTAACAATAACAAAAGAAACGTTGGAGGAATATGTGAAATAAGAATGTCAGATATTGTTATTGAAACTAGGTAACAGACACATGAGGTTGGTTCATTGCCCTATATATATTTGAACATCCCATAAGAAAAAGGAGTAAAAACAAAAGAAAGAAAATCGTGACAACGGAAAACGTGCAAAATTCAAACACCTGGAGGAATTTCCACTTAGCAATGCTCAGATGAAATCCAGTTACGGGGCCACTGGACACAGAAAGAAAAAGTCAATGAAGGCCCATCTACACTAGACCATCACTCACAGTGGGTCAGGCAACATCAGGGATGTTTCACATCTCCCATTCCATCCTTGAAAGCGTCCCAGGTGGCACAGTGGTAAAGAATCTGCCTGCCAATGCAGGAGACATGGGTTTGATCCCTGGATGGGAAAGATCCCCTGGAGTAGGAAATGGCAACCACTCCAGTATTCTTGCCTGGAACATCCCATGGACAGAGGAGCCTTGCAGGCTACAGTCCACAGAGTCTCAAAGAGTCGGACATAACCTAGCTACTGAGCATGACGGCAGCGATTCCACCCCTTCCTTTAGGCGTTGACTCCAGTGATTCTAGGATTGCTCTGCCCAACAAAACAGTACTGACTGCTTAGATCTAAAATTGAATAAGGCAATCATTTTTCACTGCCCATCAATTTCCTCCCAGTTCATTTCTCTTCTTGTCCAAACCAGATTCCAGGATTCATCATTCTACTCATACCCTGTAAATACCCTTAAGTCCTCGCTCTCTCATTTCTGGTCTTTGTAGCTGGGAACAACCAGACCTGGAATGAACCCTACCTCCTGCCTTCTCTGGATCTGTACACAGAGAACTAAATATTACTGGAGAAAATCACTTAACCCAATTGACAGGCTTAATGTTATATTTATTATTGCAAATCATAAACTGGCAATTTTACTCTTATTGCTGTTTTAAAGGAAGCTAAGTAACTTTAAAGAAACAAAGTGTAAAAAAAGAAAGAAAGTGTAAAACCAACAGCCAATCTCAAAACAAAGCAATGGATGCCAGAACACTGTCATGGTATCCACAAGGAACTGAAAAAATAAACGGCATGTTAGAATTCTACTCACAGCAAAGATATTTTTAAAGAATGAAGGTAAAATAAAAAAACATGGAGACAAAAAAATCTAAAACACAGTTTTGAGGTAACACATCGCCAGCAGGCCTAAATTAAAGAAAATACTAAAGAACATTCTTTTGGTAGAATGGAAATATTCCTACACAGATGCCCAGAGAATTTAGGAGGGAAAAGAGCAACAAACATGGCAAATATAAGGAAAAATACCCCAAATACTGACTTTTAAAAATAATGTCTTAGGAGATCTAAAATAGAAAATTAAAATATACCACAAAAGCATCCAAATAAATAGGGAGATAAATGGATGTAAAAGATCCTATAGATCTTGCATTGTTGGAAAAGAGAATAAAGACACAAATTAATGTCAAATTTTGATAAGTTATGGTTGTATGTTGTATCTCCAGGGAAAGAACTAGTAAAAGAAATAGAATATACAACTTCTAAACTAATAGAGAAAAAAAGTAGAATAATGAAAAACAGTCAGTTCAAATGAAGGCTAGGAAGAGGAAACTATATAGAACTGATAAAGCAAGTGGAAAGAACATAGTAAGATACAAATTTAATTCTAAATATGTCAGTGATTCCATTAAGCTTAAATGAACTAAATAGCTTAATTTAAAAACAAAGGTTATATGACTACATAAAGAAACAAAACTCAACAATATGCTGTTTACAATGGACACATATAAAACATAATGAGAAAGAAACATTGAAAATAAAACAATGGGAAAAATTCTTTGCAAATACATTTAGAAATTAAACCCATATAACTCTATTAATATCATGTAAACACACACACACAAAGCAACTTTGAGGCAAAAAACATGATTAAAGATAGAAACACTTTACAATGATAAAAGGCTTAAGTCACCAGGAGACTACAAGTCTAAATTTGCATGTGTCAAATATTGCTAACATAGACTAAAAATACTATACATATGTATATATAGTATTCTGTCAATTTATATATACTAGTTTATATTTTTGTCAATATATTTATATATATATCTATCTACCAGAGAATATATATATATGTGTGTGTGTGCATATATATATATACATATGTATATATGTATGCCGGGAGCCAGCTCACGAGATCCCCACTCATGACAGAGTCATGAGGAGAAGGACTGACGAGCAGAGCAACTCAGGCCTCAGGGATTCTCGAGAGGCTGCCTCAGCGCTCACCTTAAAAATGAGATCTCTCTTTCTGACACTTGCTATAATAAACCTCTTCTTATTTTCTGTGATTTAGGCAAAAGGCCTTTCCTGATTCCCTTCTAAAACAGATCATTCTGAAACCTCAAATCAACAAGGCCCCTGAACGGTAGCACCCTAAATAAAATTATCTGGGATATAGAGTATGCTGATCTAAATTCCTTTTGCTAACATATTGGTTTGTTTAATAAATATACCTGTGCCTTTGGAGCTAATGTGCATAACTGCTCCCTAGTAATAAAACAGCATTGAGAGCCTTGGCACAGAAAGCCCCTGTGGACACAAAACCCTTCGCAGGAAAAAAGGCTTGTTAGGAAATATAAGAAATATTGCTTTATGAAACTGTTACTTAGTCTATATTTACTCACTATGTTTTTACTCTTAACATATTTAGCCTATATAATGAAAGCATAATAGTTAAAAATTTATATAAATAAAAGTTTAGCTTTAATACAAATAATAAGACAATTGTTGATTTAACTGATGATTCTTACTTAGAGCTGACCTTCAGCTTGCTGTTCTATGACTTTATGGAACCACATTCTTTTCTGTTAAGCTCAAGGCATAGGATAGATTACCGAAAACAGGTTTTACCTTGAAACTTTCTATTGATGAATTCTTTCCTGCTGTGCCTGATACAAAAGCGTTCTGACTGATCAACCCTTATCAATAGGAGAGTCACAGGATGTTAGCAGGCCCCCAGGCCGGAAGATGATGTAAACAAAGTGAACTAAGACATGCAAACGGTGTCGGTAAGGGTCAGCACTGCTGACCCAGTAAACTGATTGGTATGACTCTACACTTTACATTTGTTTCTATGTACCACTAAAAACATAAAAGCTGTCTTAAAAACAATCAAGTCAGAAGACACTTGGAAACACCGAGACTCGCTGTGTCTTCTCATTCATATCGCCGACGCCGTCCATCCTAAGGGAACCCTGACCAGCTGGAGCAGGACTCCGGCATATGTATATATATATATATATATATATATATATATATATATATATATATATATATATATAAGTTTAGTTGCTCAGTCTTGTCCGACTCTTTGCAACTCCAGGGACTGTAGCCTGCCAGGCACCTCTGTCCATGAAATTCTCCAGGCAAGAATACTGGAGTGCGTAGCCATTTCCTTTTCCGGGGGATCTTTCCGACCCAGGGATGGAACCTGGGCCTCCTGCATTGCAGGCAGATTCTTCACACTCTGAGCCACCAGGTAAGCTCCAATATACTAATATTTAAATATATGTAGTCTATGGGGTTGCAAGAGTCAGACGTGACTCAGTGACTAAACAACAACAAAAATAGTACCTACAAAAAAACTTATATCAAGTGTACTATTTACAAGTAAAATGTTGAAAGTGTGTTATCAGTAACAAGACATGGATGCTAGTAATCACTCCTGCTTCTGCTCAATATTGTACTGAAAGTCCTAATCAGTGTAGAAAGCAAGGAAAAGAAATAAAATGTGAAAGAATAGGAAAGTAAAAAATAAAACTCTCATTATCGGCAGATGATAAATACACAAAATTCAAAAGAATCTTCATGTAAATTATTGCAGTCAACAAGCAGGTCTAGAAAAGTCTCTGAAAATAAGGCAAAACACAAAACTCAATTGTATTTCTATATATTAGCAACAAACATACAAAATGCTTTAAAATATCACATTTATAACAGCATCAAAACTACCAAATACCTCAGGAGGAAATATGTAAGACCTTTATGCAGAAAATTATCATATACTATTGAAAGAATTAAAAAAATAAATGAGAGATTTGTCATATTTATGACATAAAGTCTAACTAAATTTATTTAAAAATTTGATGCAATCCCAGTCAACAAGTTATTTTGTGGAACTTGATCTAAAACTTACATGGTAATAAAGGCACTGAAATAGCCAACACAAAGTTGATGAAGCGTGAGTTAGAATAACTTGTCTACCAGATGCCAGGACTTAGGGTAAAGCTACAAAAACTAACATGGCATGGCAGTGATGCAAAGATAGACAAATAGGCCAATGAAACAGTATAGAGAATCCTGGAATAGACCCATGCATATGACCCATGGACACTTGATCCAAGGTGATACTATAGGAGAAAGAGATTTGCTTTATACTAATTCATCAACCCATACATTTATATATCTCGTGCATTTTTCTATGTATGTGTTATAGGTGAGTCACTCAGTCATGTTCAACTTTTTGCGACCCCATGGACTGTAGCCCCCAGGCTCCTCTGTGATGGGTATTCTCCAGGCAACGATACTGGAGTGGGTTGCCATGCCCTCCTCCAGGGGGTCTTCCTAACCCAGGGATCGAACCCAGGTCTCCTGCATTGCAGGTGCATTCTTTACCAACTGAGCTACCTGGGAAGCCCCTTGTATGTGTTATAGTTCACTATAAAAAAACCCCAAGTATATTGATGATTAAAAGTAATGATAGTAAAGTAATACAGAAGAATAAAATCGTTACAAACTACTATTACACTAAACATAAAGAAACCAAGTTAGTGTATAACCAATTACACCAAAGTTGAAGGACTGAATTCTGCCACTCAAAGAGAAAAATTTTCAAAATGTGTTAAACAACTAAACATAGCTCTATGTCGTTTATAAAAAGCACCCTTAAAATGATCAAGAAAGGATAAAAATATAAAGGTAAGCACAGAAATATGAAAGAAATGTAAATGTAAAAGAAAGAAGGGGTAGCAAGGTAGAAATTAAAAGCATTAAAATGTATATAGACAAGCAATACATAATGAAAAAGATACTGTTTATGAAGATGACACAAGTTATAAATCTGTATGTATCAAACACAATAGCAAAAAATATAAAGAAAATTAAATTGCATTGATAATGATGAGAATAGTTATACAGAAAGAATTTGATACACTTCTTTCATGGGAATTCCTTGTCAATCCAGTGATTAAGACTCTGCACTTTTACTGCAAAGGGCCTGGGTTTGATCCCTGGTCAGGGAACTAAAATCCCACAAGTCCCATGACGTGAAAAAAAAATAAAAATAAAAAAATTTGAAAAATACACCTTGTTCACAATTAAATGAATTTAGTTGTCAAAGAATGGAATAATATAATCAACACATTCACAGATAAAGAGATAACTAGCTAGCTACATAGATAGACAGACAGACATATAGATATGAAATCTTTTCAGGTCTTTCTTACAGCCAGCATTGTTAGGTGTCTCCCTAACAGCCATTCCTGTCTCTCTTTCTTTTTAAAAAACTAATGTTTATTTATTATTGGCTGTGTTGGATCTTCATTGCTGCTCAGGCTTTTCTCTAGTTGCGGTGGGCAAAGGCTACTCTTCATTGCAGCGCAGGGGCTTCTCTTGTTGCAGAGCACAGGCTCTAGGTACACGCGCTTCAGTAGTTGTGGCTCATGCGCTCTAGAGCACAGGCTCAATAATTGTGGCACACAGCCTTAGGTGCTCAGAGGTATGTAGAATCTTTCCAGATTAGGGATTGAACCCATGTCTCCTGCACTGGCAGGTGGATTCTTTACCACTGAACCACCAGGGAAGCCGTCTCTTCCTTCTTGATACCAAATCTTACTTTTTAGAAGGAAAGCTAAAAATGATAGATACTTCCCTAATACCACTTGCAGCCAGGGCACAGGCCTGAGACCTTGCTCTGTCCAGTGGGACCTGTAGGGAAATCTGCCAGGGTCTTTTAAGAATATTCTCTCTGAGAAGAGAGCATCATGTGATGAAAAAGCCTCACATTCCTTCTGCTTTGAATTGATCCTGTGAAGATGTCCAGGACTTGCAGGAAAGCAGAAGAGATAGAAAGTTTGCAGGGTCCCAGAGAAACTGACCCCAGAACCCTAACATAATGGAGCCACTGAACCAGCTATGGAACTACTACCTGCCCCAGTCTTTTAGGAAAGTAAGAAGAATCAGCTCCTTCATTAAGCTACTTTTAATCAGATAGTCTATCTCTTGCAGCCTACAGCATCCTAATTGGATCACCCATTCTAACTGATCTATCCAAAATAAATCATGTCATAAGAAGAGTTAAACAATTTTTTAAAGTAGAGATCTTTTAGGTCCCATTCTCAGATCTTCAGCAAATAAAAATAGACATATGTAATAAAAGGCAACTAAAAAACATAACCACTGGAAACTTAAAAAAAACACATAAACAGAATACCATTGGATATTTTCTCATAGAGGAAATGAAACATGAAATTACAAACTATCCATTAGACAATGAAAATAACACTTTTTAACAAAACCTATGGAACAACACACTGTGTTTAGGTGCATGCTAAGTGGCTTCAGTAGTGTCCAACTCTGTAACCCTATGACTCTGCTAACCTATAGATTGTAGCCTGCCAGGCTTCTTTGTCCATGGGGATTCTCCAGGCAAGAATACTGGAGTGGGTTGCCATACCCTCCTCCAGGGGAATCTTCCTGACCCAGGGATCAAACCCACATATCTTATGTCTCCTGCACTGGCAGATTGGTTCTTTACCACTAGTGCCACAGAAATGCCTAATCACCATTATTAACCTAAAAAGACTAAAACTAAAGGCAACTACCACTCATGTTGAAGACTTAGAGGCCAAGCAACAAAGAAATAAAAAAGACGGAATTAATAAAGATAAAGGTTGAAATTAAGGAAATGGAAAACCAAAAAAGTAGAAATGATCAATAAGTCCAAAAGCTGTTTTTTAAGATATACCAACAAAATAGATAAATTTCTTCTGAGACTGATTAAAAAGGAAAGTGAAAGTGAAAGCCGCTCAGTCGTGTCAGACTCTTTGTGATCCCTTGGACTATACATTCCATGGAATTCTCTAGGCAAGAGTACTGGAGTGGGTAGCCTTTCCCTTCTCCAAGGGATCTTCTCAACCTAGTAATTGAACCAGGGTCTCCTGCATTGCAGACGGATTCTTTATCAACTGAGTTATCAGGGGAGCCCAAAGAAAAATGAGGAGAGAATAAAACTTTATAAGATTAGGAATTTTGAAGGAGATATAAACACAGATACAAAAGAGATTTTAAAAATTATAAAATCTATGACCACAAATTTGAAACCCTAGGACAATTGGATAGTTCTCTAGCAAGATATAAATGAATCTGGGAACAAATGGCAAACCCAAATACACCAACTACAATAGATCAGATTGGAAAGGCCTGTTATTAAGAAGGCACTAAGACCAAGTGATTTCATAACTCATTTCAGCTAACCTAAGAACAGTAATTCAGCATTATTTAAATTATCTCAGAATGAATGAAAAGGGAAACTTAATACATTTCATGAGTCAGCAAAATGTTTAACACCAAAGCCTGATACAGTAACCACCTGATACCAAAAAAGGGAAACTATAATCTTACTTTTTAAGTTACAGATGAAAAATTTCTAAATAAAACATTGGGAAGCAGTATTTAGGAATGACTCAAGACAATAACACAATATGACCAACCAGAGCTTCACTCAAGGAATACAAGAGTGAAAGTCAATGTAGTGAAGTCTATTTACCAAAAATCAACAGCACACATCAATATGCTTAGTGAAAAAAGAAAACCATTTCAAATAAAATAGGAAGTCAGACAGGAATGCTTGCTATGGCTATTATTATTTAACACTGTCATGAGGAGGTCTGGCAAATGAAATAAACACTGGAAAAAAGATACACTATTTTTGCTAATTATAGAATTGTATACTTAGGAAATCCAATAGACTGCAGTTTACGAAAATAAAAAAACAAGAGACAAGTCATATCTGGTATAAGTAACAAGAATATTTGATAAGGTAACTCTATGATACAAAATAAACTTACAAACATCATTAGGCTTTTCTTATTCTGGCATAAACACCCAGGAACAAAAATGGGAAAAGTATTCCATGCATGGTTGTGAAAAAAGCAATACAATATTGTTATAGACTGAATGTATGTATCCTCCCCAATTCACAGGTTAATAACTTCATTTCCAATGTGACAGTATATGGAGGTGGTGCCTTTGAGAGGTAATTAGGTCATGAGAATAGAACTCAAATAAATTAGATTCAGTTCAGTTCAGTCATGTCTGACTCTTTGCAACCCCATGAACCGCAGAACGCCAGGCCTCCCTGTCCATCACCAACTCCCGGAGTTCACCCAAACCCATGTCTATCGAGTCAGTGATCCCATCTAACCATCTCATCCTCTGTCGTCCCTGTCTCCTCCTGCCCTCAATCTTTCCCAGCATCAGCGTCTTTTCCAATGAGTCAGCTCTTCACATCAGGTGGCCAAAGTATCGGAGTTTCAGCTTCAACATCAGTCCTTCCAATGAACACCCAGAACTGATCTCCTTTAGGATGGACTGGTTGGATCTCCTTGCAGTCCAAGGGACTCTCAAGAGTCTTCTCCAATACCACAGTTCAAAAGCATCAATTCTTCGGCGCTCAGCTTTCTTCATCGTCCAACTCTCACATCCATACATGATCACTGGAAAAACCATAGGCTGGACTAGACGGACCTTTGTTGGCAAAGTAATGTCTCTGCTTTTTAATATGCTGTCTAGGTTGGTCATAACTTTCCTTCCAAGGAGTAAGCATCTTTTAATTTCATTGCTGCAATCACCATCTTCAGTGATTTTGGAGCCCAGAAAAATAAAGTCAGCCACTGTTTCCACTGTTTCCCCATCTATCTGCCATGAAGTGATGGGACTGGATGCCATGATCTTAGTTTTCTGAATGTTGAGCTTTAAGCCAACTTTTTCACTCTCCTCTTTCACTTTCATCAAGAGGCTCTTTAGTTCTTCTTCACTTTCTGCCATAACGGTGGTGTCACCTGCATATCTGAGGTTATTGATACTTCTCCAGACAATCTTGATTCCAGCTTGTGCTTCATCCAGCCCAGCGTTTCTCATGATGTACTCTGCATATAAGTTGAATAAGCAGGGTGACAATACACAGCCTTGACGTACTCCTTTTCCTATTTGGAACCAGTCTGTTGTTCCATGTCCAGTTCTAACTGTTGCTTCCTGACTTGCATACAAGTTTCTCAAGAGGCAGATCAGGTGGTCTGGTATTCCCATCTCTTTCAGAATTTTCCAGTTTCTTGTGATCCACACAGTCAAAGGCTTTTGCATAGTCAATAAAACAGAAATAGATGTTTTTCTGGAGCTCTCTTAGTGTCCTGATAAGAACAGGCCAGAGAGTTAGCTAGCTCTCTTTGTGCCAGTGGAAGGAAACAGTGAGAAATCAACTGTCTGCAACCCAGAAGAGTGCTCTCACCAGAACCCGACCATGCTTACACCCTGATCTCACACTTCCAGCCTCCATGACTCTAAGAATTTCCGTTGTTTATAAACCACCCAGTCTAGATGCTTTGTTATAGCAGCCCAAACTGACTAAGACAAAGAGGAATAAACTCTGTAAGAAAAGCATAAAACCTATATGATGACAACCATAAAATCACACTGAAGGATAAATTTTTAAATCTGAGCAAATGAAAAGATATCTATACTCTTTTTAATATATAATTAAATTTATTTTTTAAATTTATTTCTTTTTAATTGAAGGATAGTTGCTCTACAACATTGTGTTGGTTTCTGCCAAACATCAACATGAATCAGCCATAGGTAGATGTCCATATTCTTAGATGGAAAGATTTAATATCAGTTCTCTTAATATCATAAAAAATGTGCAATTAAAAAACAAGTAAGATATGGACTCCTAAAAGAGAAAAGAGACATTAGGTATTATAAAAGCTGAGGAAATTAGAATAAACTATGGGCTCTACTTAATACCAGTGCATCAGTACTGCCTCATTAATTGTAACATATGTATCATAATAATATAAAATGTAAATAGGGAAAATGTGAGGAGTACACAGAAACCCTATATACTATCTTCACAATTTTTCTGTAAATCTAAAACTGTTTTAAAAAATAAACTTTTATTTTAAAAATATTTGTTAAGATAACTAAGTCTTTTTTTTACAAAAACCTATTCTAATTAAATGGATAAAAGTATCTTAAAGTTTAGAGAGAAAATAAATGCCCAAGAAAGCAAAAAAAGAATGAAAGAGAAAAATGAAAGAAAATATACTATCAAGTCACTGTAATTAAATCAATATGGAATATTAGTATAAGAATAGATACATCAAGCTATACTTGGTCACCTGATGCAAAAAGCTGACTCACTGGGAAAGAACTTGATGCTGGGAAAGATTGAGGGCAGAGGGGAAATGGGGTGACAGAGGATGAGATGGTTGGATGGCATCATCAACTCAATGCACATGAGTTTGAGTAAACTCAGGGAGATAGTAAAGGATAGGGAAGCCTGGAGCAGTGCAGACCATGGGGTCACAAAGAGTCAGACACGACTGAGCGACTGAACAACAACCACAACAACAAAATATATCAATCAGTGGACTAGAACAGAAGACCCAGAAAAAAATCCAGTTTATATGAGGTTTTAATAAATGACAAAAATGTATTTCAATTCAATGGGGAAAGAGTGACTATTTAATAAATGGTGCTGGCACAACTGGCAAGCCATCTGGTAGAAAATAGTCTTCACTCTTATGAATAAAAAACAAATTCCAGATGGAATAGATGCCTATTATAATAAATACAGCATTAAAAAATTAAAAGGAAAGCTAGAAACAGCACTTACAATCTGTTTTATAAACCAGAAAGAAATGACAGCCCTATTTGAGTTTATAAAAATGAAAAACAATTTATGTTGGAAAAGCTTTTATAAACAAAAGTAATAGGCAAATGATAGATTTGGGAAAATACTTGAAAAAGAGATAACAGAAAATGAGTTAATAGTCATCATCAATATACAAAGCGCTCTTAAAAACTGGCAAGAGATGAACAATCCAGTGGGAAAATTGGTAAAAGATGCGAAAATGGAATCTATGAGAACAAATCCACAATCCATGAAGATGCTCCAACTAACTAGCAATTAGAGAAGTACAAATTACTGAAAAAAAAAAAATTACTCTACACCTAATCAGATAAAAGAAAAATGAGAGAGCAACAACCAACTGTCAATAGGATAAAGAGAAAAAAATTTGTTTACAGCTGTTCTGAAAAGCAGTTGGGCAAATATTTTTAAATTAAAAGTACACTGACACTTCAACCAACAAATCACACTCCTGGAAATCGATCCCACAAAAACAAAATCACAAATAAAATGTTTATTACAGCATTGTTATTACTGCAGAAAAAATAAAAAGTAACAAAATGAGTTTGCACTATAAGATAATAGATAACGACATATATATACTGTGGAATATTAAGCAGCCATTAAAAACGAATCAGTGGTATATCTTTGACTTGAAGGGATTCTCCTGGGTGTATTTTTAAATGACAAAGGCGAGATGCATAGAGTGGATACAGTACGATCCCATTTTTAAAAAGTAAACATTGAACAAAACCCCAAAACATATGTGCACCTGAATGTGTTTGTGTATGTGTGTGTGTGTGTGTGTGTGTGTGTGTGCGCACGCATGTGTGTTGTGTGAATGTGAATTTGGAGACAAACATGGAAGGAAACACACAAATTGCTAACAGAGATGATTGACAGTGTGGTGAGGAAGAAGGGTTTCTGGGGTTGAAAAGGAAAAATGGGCAGAATATATGCTATGATTACACTGATATTAAGGAAAGTAATGAAAAACTTGCTACAACATGGGTTAGGATACATCATGATTGGCATGAGTATCCATCCTCCACATGGTCCCCATTCTCAAATTATTTCACAGTCATCTAGCATTTTCTCATTCATTGAACTAAAAAAAAACTATTAGTTCTGTATAATGTCAGTGGTAAACAATCTGTCTGCTAATGACGTGGGTTCGATCCCTAGGTTGGAAAGATTCCATGAAGAATAAAATGGCAATCCACTCCAGTATTCCTGCCTGGGAAATTTCATGGACAGAGGAGGCTGGCAGGCTACCGTCCAAATGGTCACAAAGAGTTGGACACAACTTAGCAACTCAACAACAATAACATAATGTAAGTATCATAGTCTTGTCATTTGTGCATTTTGTGACTACTGAAAAATACAACTTTTCCATTAAATATTACCCCACATGTTATCAAATTGAACTCTGGACCCCACTCTTCATTCATGTTGAGGTATGGTTTAAGCACAAATGCAAATATGTACTTGTATATATAAAGAAATTGGAAAAAACAAGGAGTTGGTGGTTATATATTTCCTGATTGTTGAACGTCCATAAAGTAAAAAAAAAAAAAAAAGTAGTAACAGAAAAATATGCATAAAGTTTCCTGTTTCAGTAAAAACAAGCAAAACTCTAATTATAAATGTACAATTAAATATTTTAAGTGAAAAAGAAAGTTTCAGAAAGGATTCACAAAGTCAATGGCCCAGGTTATATAGAAGGGAGGGAAGTAGAGGGGAGGGGCAATTACTAGCTTTGCTTTAATACCTCTCTGCATTTTATTACTTCATTTACTACAACAAGCAAAAAAGTATTGCTTTTGAAGTCTGAAAACATTACGTAAAGAAAACAAAAATAAATTGCAAACAACAAAATAAAATAAATTGGGTATTAATGAGTACCTATCTCATAAGATCTATTGTGTAGATTAAATGAGATAATCCATGTAAAGTATTTAGCATATTACCTAATATGTTGCAAATGCTCAATAAATAGTAGCTACTTTTATTTAAAACAAAAAAAAAAGACTACAAAGAGCAGTGGAAATAAGGAAACTGAAAAGATAAGGTCTTTGAAAATGACATTGTGTGCACAAGACACTTTTCCTCTATGATTGAATCTGATGTCCTTTGCACTGCAAGGACTCTTACTATAGTAACTATACAGCTCATCAAAAATAACTTTAATTGACAGTACAAATAAAATTACAATTAGGCAAATGAGATAATTAAACAATATAAAGGAAATGGCAACCTTTTTGCCTTGCAGGTTCTTTAAGAACCTCAAGAACCATTCTGAAGCACTATGCTCCTGCTCCTGTCACAACCACTTAAGATGAGAAATACTTGACCCTGGATGTCTCCCTTATATGACAGGAGACTGACAGAACACAGTTTATACAGATTGCAGAATGATGCTGAAGTCCTTTCTGAGGGTCTGCCCAAGTGGGAAACCCATTCCTGAAAGTAGAAATTCCACTCTCAACTTTAAGAATTTTTTTGCTGGTCTGTGTCAAAACATGTTAGTTTAGTGACAGTCTACAAACGAAAATTGGTCCATCAATTCTATTCTTATTGTCCAACCAAACACTGAAATAAGTTCATAAATCACATGAATGTGTTACTAGTCTTATTACTTACATGGAATTGACTTTCTCTTCAGGGCCTTGCACTTGGCCTGTCACAGTGCCTTTGCTGGTATTCTTCACCCAGCCAACCACTCCAATTTTCCTAGCCTCATCTTCAGTGTACTGGTTTCAGGAGGAAACAAGAGAGACAAAGTCCAGCGTCACACTTGATCCTAACTTTCAAAAAAGTATGGTCACAAAAAAGCAGGTTATTTTTTTTCTAAAGTATAGTCTATGCCAAAAATTGTGTAGCTGACCTCTGGTAATACCTACATTTACAAGAACCTTCATTTAAATGGTTTTTGTTTTGTTCTGCTGAATTCCACATTCAGTAAAGACAAGCATGTTCTGAGAAAACAAACTGACGGTGGGAATTATTTAAGTAAACAATATCCATGATTCTTTTGGAATCCATAAAACTCAGTTGCATTGCCCTCACAATCTCCTAATGCTAAGCTACACTGTCAATCTGGGTTCCAAACAGTGATCACTCCAAGATACTCAATCACTGAGGAAAAATATCTAGTTACGATCAATACAAAGTACTGAAAGAGAAGATTCCGACGTTTTCTCTTGACTCTGTACTTGCCACAAATATTATAATTGTCTATGAGTAAATTTATTTCTCCAATCATTCTTTTTTAAAATTCCTTTTCCCAATTTCAAATTTAGTTACGGTACTGGCACATGAAAACCCAGAAACATTTTGATTTTGAATTACTTTAACTACATCACAACAAAATTCTGTGGAACTAGTCTATTGGCACTTTTTAGCAACATGCTTTTCTCCTATTTGGAGGCCAGGGTGACCAACAGCTGTGCACTCTGTATGCCCAAATAAACGAAGCAATACAACCAAGACGATTACAGCTAGGACTGCTTAAGGGCTGGTTCTGAAAATAAGTCTTCCCAGAGAATAATGAAAAAGGAAACCATCTGAATTTTAGGGGAGGGTCTATCTCAAAATACGGAGACTTGACTTATGGCAACCTGTTCAAACTCTCAGAGGTTAGGAACAGGGACCTAGCTAGTGACTCCCAGCTTAAACAGTAGGTGAGAATACATGCCACCTTTAACTTTTAGGAAAGGAGTACCAGATTTTAAAAATAGATATTCTTAAAGTATTTTAAAACAAGTAGATATTTTAAAATAAATATTTAAAAGGTAACAAGGGGTTTTAACTTTAAAAACCTAGGGGCTTCCCTGGTGGCTCAGATGGTAGAGTCTCCAGTGGGAGACTCAGGTTCTACTCCTAGGTCAGGAAGATCCCCTGAAGAAGGGAATGGATACCCACTCCAGTATTCTTGCCTGGAGAATTCCACGGACAAAGGAGCCTGGTGGGCTCACAAAGTGTGGGGTTACAAAGAGTCGGACACAACTGAGCAACTACCACTTTCTTTCACCTTGGAGTCACTTTCTTGTTCAACATGGGCATTTCTCATTCTGCATTTCAAGATGTGTATCCTTGTTTGGGGAGATTCTTCCATCCAGGACAAGTGGAAGATCCCACACTTTGTATTAAACATGTGTGTGTGTGCTCAGCCACTTCAGCATTAAGCATATATAACCAAGATGTTTAACTGGATCACCCCCAGAGAGGTACTTTTGAAATTGACAGAAATATTAATGAAAAACTAGGAAGGCTGTAATGGACTGTTAGTCTATAACTAGTCTATTTTTTAATAGACTGCTTTTAAAAAGACAGTCTTCATAAAAACCTCAGCCAGTAATTTGAAAGAAATACAAATATTTCTTCATTTGCTGTCAAGGACAAGATTAGAACTAAGTATATAGATAACTGCTCTGTCTCTGTAACTAGAAATAATAGTGGAGGGCAGAGAAGGCAGAAAATAATAAACAGATTGTACTGACTTACCATCCTGAAGCAAACACCTGTATGAAAGAAAGATGAAAAGAAATGTTAGTTTGTTTACCTTTAAAAAACTTTTATATTTCCTGACTGAGCTTTCTAGTTTATTAAACAGTAAGTAAATGAAATAAACAAAACCTTTAACATCTGAATGCCTTCAGAAAGTGCTTTTTAAAAAAATTCTTTCCTTTTAAAACAAAAAGAGAAAAGGAAGACTATCTTGGAGAAAAAGAACAATGTTCTGAAACCAAAGTACAATGAAATGCCAAACTGCATATCATTCTATTAAAATGCTAAATAAAACAAAATAATCACTATAAGAAGAGTAGAGTATGCTGGCATAAAATTTACCCACCCTCAGCTTTCAGAATGATTTATTTAAATGCAAGGACTAAATTCAAGTTTAAATGTAATAAAACATTTCTATTTTAATTCCACATTCTGGAAAAGACAAAACTACAGAGACAGGACACTGATCTGTGATTGCCAAGGGCCGCGAGTGAGGAGAAGAGGGGTGCCAGAAAGGAGCACGAGGGAACTTTTGGGGGTGATTGGACTGTTTTATGTCTCAGCTGTGCTGATGGTGCTTACATGACTTACGCATCTATGAAAATACATTCAACTGTATACTAAAAAGGGTAAATATTACTGAATGTAAATTATACCTTAATTATTAAAAATTAGGAAAAATATTGGCAAATCACAGGGGATAGATCAAATCTGTTTCAGAGAGGTCAACTACTTTTCCAAACAGCAGTTGAACCTGGTTAAAATGATACAGAAGATGAGATCAGTGGCTTAGATAATTTTATATAGTTTTGTAAGCGGATTTATAACAAGGAGTATTATTTGTTTCCTGAAGGGAGTGTACTGTGGTACCAGGTGAATATGAAGAAAAAGAGTAGTGAGCAATAAAGACTGGGTAATATCACAAACGAAATGTTTATGGGGTTATAAAAAAGATTTTAAAAGAAACCTATAAAATGTGGAAGAATGATGAGTGAGGAATACTGATTTGAAGGAGAATCAGAAAGGCAATCTACTATCTAGATGGAGGGAAAGACACAAATTAGTAAATATATTTAAAAGGAATGGGCAAAAAACTCAAGAGAAACTTCTGGTCAACCAGACCATGTAAAAGAGAGAAACAAAACAGGCAGAACTGTGGAGAAGCATGCAGTCATGTATCCTAAGAGAGAGGGGATCCCGGAAGATGCTGACTGAGCGGAGCTGAAGGTTTGGGTCCAGGCATATTGTGCATATCCCTTCTGAGTTTCTCAACAGTGAACAGCCCCAAATAATGTTAGCACTAAGAAAAGAAAGCACATGCAACTAAAGTAAACAGAAACTGGAAACATAGTCCAGTTCTTTCCTACTCAAAGAGTGGTCCAGGAACCAGAGGTAATAGCATCACCTAAGAGGATTTTTAGAAAAATCACTTTCTCAAGCTCCTCCCCAGAACTAAAGAAACAGAAACTGCCCAGGTTGCATCCAGGAATCCAGGTTTAACATGCTCTCCAGGTAATTCCTCTGCTCACTAGAGTTTGGAGGTTAGCTCCACCTTAAAGGAAGGTCTGGGAAAGGCTTGAAAAGGATTTATATTGCAGGTAAAGGAATTGGTTCACAAAGGGGAAAACTTCAACCTTACAGTGTACTGCAGATCTGATGCGTTTCCCACTAATGTTGTTCAAATTCGTGTTGGTAATAAATCATATACCTGCATATCAATATTGCTTCAGCTACTTCACAATTCAGCAACACTACATGAAAGAAACTACAGACAAAGAAAAGGCAAGAAATTCCTGTACTGTACTCTAACTGGACTTGGTGTTGGAGCAGAGCAGGCATAATCTATCACTCAGGCTGCTCACTCCGCCCTTAGCCTCTTACTGCCAGAAACACAGGAGCTGCCAGAAAGGGAGTAACAACAAGCTGCCCATTCCCAAGGCCCACCCCACCCGCTCCGACTCCTGGTGAAGAGCGACATTCTTTCAACATTTATGAATCCCCAGCAGCAACTCCACTGTCTATCTGTAAACAGATGACAGGCCATTTTCTTGAAGGTGACAGAGTTTGAGGAATTTTTCTAAGAGGTATCCAACACAGTGCAAGGTGAAGGAAATTACCTACTCTCCTCTGTTAATGAAATAGTCTTTTCACACAAATAATCTAAGAATTTGGCAAGTCATAACAAGCACACTATTAGACATTCTGATTATTCACTTAACAAATATTCATTAATTGTTTAATTCTAAATGTGGAGAATGAGATGAGTAAATAAGATAGTCCCTGGCATCTAGGAGCTTACAGTCTACTGGGGAAGACAGACAAAACGGCAATTAAAATGTAGAACACAACAGATCCAAAATTTCAGTTATAAAATAATTAAGTACTAGAGATATAATATACAACATGATAAATATAATTAACATATGAAGGTCATTAAGAGAGTAAATCCTTAGAGTTCACGTCACAAGGAAAAAAAATCTTTTTCATTTAATTTTGCACCTATATGAATTGATGGATATTCACTACTAAACTTACTATGATAATAATTTCATGATGTATATGTCACATCATGATGATGCATACCTTAAACTTATACAGTTGTTGTTGTTTAGTCTCTAAATCATGTCCGACTCTTTGCAGCACCATGGACTGTAGCATGCCAGGCTCTTCTGTCCATGGGATTTCCCAGGTAAGAATAGTGGAGTGGGTTGCCATTTCCTTCTCCAGGGGATCTTCCTGACCCAGGGATCAAACCTCTGTCTCCTGCATTGGCAGGCGGATTCTTTACCACTGAGCCACCTGGGAAGCCCTCAAAAATGTATACAGTACCATCAATTATATTTCAATAAAAATGGGGGAAATTTTTTAATAAATAAAACAACAATTATGAGTTGTAAAATGCATAAATCAGGATGCAATGGGAGTTTATAGGACAAATAAGTGACAGTCCTTGGGTAATTTTAGGGAGGCTTATTGAAAATATGCTTAGAGTTGAGACTTGGATGATGAGCAAAATTTAGTATGATGAGAATGGCATAACATTACAAATGAAAGAACACGTGCCAAGTCCCAAAATCAAGATCATGGGTTATTCGGATACCATACATGGTCAAATATTCAAAGCCATGTCATCACACTCATTTTACCAGTTATTTCTAGCCTCAAATTTCATTTAAGACTTGCTAAAAAAATAAAGTTTCTGTTTCGACTCTTTCTAGAAAAATGGATAATAATGTCTTTACAGCCTAGTCCTAGTTATCCTAATCTCTCAACTGACCCACAGCAATGGCCCCCTTCACTGGTCTCTTTATGTCTATCTCTGCCCTCCTACAGTCTAGTCTCCATAAAGCAGCCACAGTGGTTTTCTTTCTTTAAGTGAAATCACTGCTTCCATACCTTAAAACTCTCTGGTGGCTTCCCATTACACTCAAATAAAATATACTCTGGTTACCACAGCCTCCAGGTCCCTTTCTAATCTCTGTCTCATCTCTTAGGACTCTCCTTTGCTCATTCCATTTCAGCCAAATTTTTCTTCTTTGTGCCCCTCAAAATGCCAAGTGTATTCCTGCCTCAGAGCCTTTGCATTTACTGTTCCCTCTGCCTGAAATGGTCTCCCTCTGCTCTCCTGACAACTGGCTCCTTCTCACCGTTCACGTCTCTGCACCAATGTCATCTCCACAGAGAAATTTTCCCTAACCAATTTCTCTAAAACAGCAGTGCATCCCTATATATTTCTGGGGTACGCATAACACCAATTACCATATGATATTATTATGGATTTGTTTACTTTTTAAAATTTTCTGTCTACACTGTAAGTTATATTTGGGCCAAATTTTCGCTGTCTCATTCACCACTGTGTCCCCAACATCTAGACCAGACCGTTGCACATAGTTGTTGAATAAATAAAAAAAACATAGTTGTTGAATGATAGAACAACCAGCTGATAAATATTTAAGTGAAATGTTTTATTGTCCTGTAATAATTCACTATTGACACTGCAAATATACATGCAACTATATTGATTAGAATTTAAATTTCATTTCAAAGTGATGATGATAAATTTACTGCACTTGATGCTGGAAAAAACTGTAAGAATTCTGTGTTGATTCTAGTAGAACTTTACTACCTTATCTAAAGGATAATATAGAGTGTTTGGTGTATGTGTCTATGTATTTAGATACTATATACTATAAAGGGTAGCAAGAAGTCATTAATTAATGCTTAAGTTGACAAATCAAGAAATAGTTATATGAGTATGTTGCTTATAAATTATGGCTTAATGACCATAAAAATTGAAAAAAGAAATGCTTTAATTAGTTGTCTTAAAGAACTTAGAGGACTTGGGACTAGGAGACTAGAGTAGGATATGGTGACTGTATTTGTAACCATGAATGGTAAGGGCACACACACATTTATTAAATAAATCTGAATACAGAACTAAAGGATTGTCCTTTTACATTTAAGAGAATTAACTGTAGGCTAAGTTCATTCTGCTTGACAAATTGGGTAGATAATACAAGTGTTACCCATTGCTTTAAGCGGTGATTCAATTGAAAAAACATAAGACTGAGATAAATCATATATGAAAGATTCAATATGTACTTAACAGAAATTCAGGTTGTCTTGGTTATAAATGAAATGTTTTGAGACTTGAGACTATGGAGATCAAAGGCTTTCTGAAATATGTCCTTTTGCATCAAGACTTGAAAAATAATACCAAATGTAATTACTATGCTGTTAAATGTAATTAATATATGAATATCTGTGGCAGACACTGTTAGTTGCCTAAACAAAATTCACTTTCCCCTTCTTTTCTAACAGAATTCTTACGTTACTTTGGGGCAGCTACATGCTCTTCTGCATTTCCCAATCTTCCTTCTAAGAGGAGGGGCCCATGAGATGTAAGCTGAGATATTGGCTGAAGCTTTCAAGAAAGCTCATTGACAGGGGCTGACTCAGCCAAGGGTTCATCTTTGTACCCTCTCCTCCTGACTATATGGTGAACGTAATGACTGGAGCTATAACGGCCATGTTGAAACCATGAGGGAAAGCCCAAGGAACTCGCAGAGACCTTGACCGTGACATCCCTGAGGGATGGGAGCAGGTGAGGAGTAGGGAATGAAGGGAACTGTGGGCAGGAATTCTTTGGTGGGGGGTGATGGAAATGTTATAAATTACATAGTGATAACAGTGGCAAGTGCTTCCCAGGTGACCCAGTGGTAATGAATCCACCTGCCAAAGCAGGAGATGCAAGAGATGTAGTTCAATCCCTGGGTCGGAAGGATCCCTTGGAGGAGGGCATGGCAACCCACTCCAGTATTCTTGCCTGGAAAACTCTATGGACAGAGGAGCCTGGCAGGCTACAGACCATGGGGTTGCTAAGAATTGGACACGACTGACCTACTGAGCATGCACGCATGCTGTAGATTTTACAGCTTATTTCTGGAGGAGAAAGTTTCTTTGCCCTTGTAATAATAGTTTCTTTAATGAGGAGAAATATCCATTCATGTGTCACTCCTGGCCACTCTTTACTTGTTCCTGACTCCTCGTTGGGGACATGCAGTCCACTGGGTAAGTTTGGAAGGAGAAGAATACATAGCCCAAGTGCTTCCTCCTTTTCTTTCTGGGAGCTAGTTACTCAAAGGGATCACCCCTTCTGCTCTGCTCATAGAGGAAGCCCTGTTGGTGTCTGGGGTGCTGTGTTCAATTCTGCAGTATAGATCATCATATAGTTCACTTGCCTGAAGACTGACACCACATCCCCAAAACTCTGCCTTACTCATTGTCTTGTGTGTGTGCGGGTGCGTGCTAAATCGTTTCAGTAGCGTCCGACTCTATGCGACCCTATGGACTGTAGCCCACCAGGCTCCTCTGTCCATGGGACTCTCCAGGCAAGAATACTGGAGTGGACTTGTCAATAATTCACATAATGGAGAGTGGTGTTGTTTACTGGGCCCCTCAACCACAATCCTTATTTTAAAGCCTTAGAAGGAATGTGTATCAAGAGGTATCGGGACCTCCAGCCCATTAGCTTTCTGAAGCAGTGAACCATGCAGGAACTAACTGTTCAAAGCTCTATAACCCACTTGGAATTTTCCCAGAGTCTTTCTGAAAATCCTGATCCCTAGTTTGAAGCATACTGTGTAACAGAGGGAGGTCCATATAGAAAAAAAGTGAATGTGGCCACAGATTTTCTGCAGTTGATCAGCATTGGCTGGAACTGAGCACTCTCAGGACTGGGCTTGTATCGGAGATGATGCTTCCATGAGCTTCCACGGCCTCTCTGCACTGCTTCCACCCTGCTTGCTAAAGAGAAGAGAAGCTGATGGGACACATGCAGGATTTTTACAGACACACTGCTCTAGAAACTGGGACAGACATCAGCCGCTTTGGTCATGAGTGAGTGACTCTTAAGTACAATATGCCACTCAGTCCAGGCTCAATCAGCTGCAACCGGACCTTGCTTTGTGAAAAGATGTGTCACGCAGGAACTCTGAGGTGAATATTTGCAAAGCAAATCATACTTTAAATCCACAAAGAAGCATTAGTATTTAAAGAAACCATATGATGGATTTTAAACATCAGCGTCCTTTCATGAAAAATCAAATTTTCATATTAAACTGTACCCCCTTCATCCTTGGATTTGACTGCGTGTGTCAATTTTGAATACAGGAAGCCATTCAGTCATTACCTTACAAAGTAGCCCTTAATGACTTGAAACATCTTTAACTGTTAGAAAGGTCTTCCTTCTATGGAATAAAATTCTGCCTCACCTCCACCTTTCACCATCCATCTAGGATCTGTCCCCTGGAGCTACACACCATGGCACCTTTCAAATAGTTCAAACAGCCATTATACTACTGTTTCTCCTCTAAGCCAACTATCCGCAAGCACTTCAATTTAATTTGAGATACATGGGAGTCCATATCAGAAGCACAGCCTGTACAGGATATAAAAACAAGCTAGTTTGACCTTTAAAATGCCATCTTTATTGTCTCAGAGAAGGACATGGCAACCCACTCCAGTATTCTTGCCTGGAGAATCCCGTGGACAGAGGAGCCTGGTGGGCTGCTGTCCATGGGGTCGCACAGAGTCAGACACGACTGCAGCGACTTAGCATGCTTGCATGCATTGGAGAAGGCAATGGCAACCCACTCCAGTGTTCTTGCCTGGAGAATCCCAGGGACAGAGGAGCCTGGTGGGCTGCCGTCTATGGGGTCACACAGAGTCGGACACAACTGAAGCGACTTAGCAACAGCAGCAGCAGCAGCCTTATTGTTGAGTGAGAGACACAGATAAGTGTATACAAATAAGTATAGTTGAAAAAAGAATGGATTTGGAGAAGTAAAAAACAAGAAGTAGAACAGAATTGCAAATGAAATGCTATAGGGAAAAATATGAGAAAGATAATCATATTTCTTGACTTTAATGTATGAAAATTTTCAACCTCTAAAACCCAACTCTTCCACTTACCTGTCTACATACGAAAATCATGTACACCTAAATCATGTGGTTTCTAACCACACTATTCAGTAATTCATCTCAATTTTCATTTTAAGAAATCTTAAAGAAAATTGCTATTTATTGTTGTAGTCCTGTAAGGTACTCCCATTCTAATCTGAGTCAACACCATCAAAATGAACTGCTGAATTTCAAATGTACAGGTAAACTAACATATTGCCACAATCCACTTCTACAAGTGTTGTTAGTATTCACCTGAGCATTGGTAAAGCATCTATATACACTACTTAATCAGTTCCTCTTTCAAAGTTACAGATTATATTATTCTCCATAACTAATTATGTATAGGAACATGATAAACCATGCCATAGATATGAATGCTCTAAAAACACAGGTCAGTCCCCTACTCCCGTCCCTCATCCTAAAGCCCCCAATGCAGCAGAAGTTGATGAGAAAAAACATGAAGCTTCTTGAGAATGTGGAGATAAAGTAAAGGACAGAAAGGGAGGTGGAAAAAAAGAGTAACTTAGGAGTGGACAAACACTGTCTCAGCCAGGTGATCAAGGTTAACATCAACAGTGGTAAGTCGTGTTGATAGCGTGTACATTTGATACAGTGTGACAAGAAAAGCACTTTACCTCTGCGGTCTTCCTCCTGATAACCCACAACCTTGGTCTTATAACAAAAATACTAGACAAATCCCAGTTTGGGAGCATTCTACAAGGTACCTAGCCTCAAACCACTCCTCCAAACCTCCAAGGTCATGGAAAACAAGGCAAGCCTGAGAAACTATCACAGCAGAAAGAAACCTAAGAGGACAAAATGACTAAATGCAATGTAATAGCCTAGATGAGTCCTGAACCCAAGAGGACTTTAGAAAACAGACTTTAGTTAAAAATAATGTATCAGTGTTGGCTCACCAGTTCTGACAAAGGTACCATACAATGGAAGACGTTTATCATAGGGGAAACTGGATGTGGAGTATACAAGAATTCTCTGTAGTATCTTTCTAACTTTTCTATAATTCTAAAACTGCTCTAAAACAACAAAAAATCATTTAAAAAAAAAAAAAAAAAGGAAGGGATGGAAGCACAGCAATGGAGAGCAGCTGCAGCCTGATGAAGAAATGTCCACATACTGAAGTATGGGGAAGTCATGCTGGCTCATCCAAGAGTTAACTTGACTTCTGTGCTAACTAAAACAGCCTATTTGTGGCTTATCAAACATACACTGCATATATGCTTTAACTATTAAATAAAAGGGTGTATTACCAAGAACTAAAGTATATTCATGTTAAAAATAAAGATTAAGGGACTTCCTTGTCCATCGAGTGGTTAAGACTCTGCGCTTCCACTGCAAGGGGCATGGGTTACATCCATGGTTGGGGAACTAAGATCCTGCATGCCACTCAATGTGGCCAAAAAATAATAAATAAATAAATAAAATAATAGATTAAATCCCTCCCTTTCTGGGACACCAATGCTGGTGCTCCTTTGATGATAAGACTTTCTTCCCAGGTGCTAAGGTTAGTGACTCACTGTGTACATGCCAATCTATTTCTTTGAAATCTTGAAGGAATGAATCCCTAATTTGTTAGATGTTCTTTGCTTTAATAAGATATAAAACTGTGCTGGGAATCATGCTTCTCTAGAGCAGTTCTTCAGAATTATCTGAGGGACTGTCTCCCAGGCTATAGTCCTTGGTTTGGCTGAAATAAAACTCTTTCCTATTCCTATTATAGATTGCTTATTGATTATTTCTGTCAACAAGGCTACAGCTCTATGTGCGGACTTTGCAGAAGGGTCTGAGAAGTAAACCCACTATTTGTAATATTATTTCCACAAATAATTTTCCTGAGTTTCAAACAACCAACTTATAAACTATTTCTTGAAATGCAATCTGTTTGCAAATTAGGGTATGTGTATTTGAGAACAAGGCAGAGGATATTTGAATCCTGGAACATTTTGACTACCATTTTGTCACCAAGGATGATTTAAATTCAAACATTCTAAATATAAATATTACAGCATACGTTTTTGGCTAGAAAGTATTTTCCGTCATAAGCTCCATCAAGCTAATTCAACTCATTGTTCAATTTTCTATCAGGACAGGAGAGTCATTTTCCATTTTTTTCCATATTAATTTTTATATAATTTAAGCAATTTTCATTAAGAATAGTTTCATTTAAATATTTTAATGACAATTTATCAATCTATATTTTGTCCATATTATATGCCTTTATATCTTCCTCCATGGTAAATTTACTTTCATAACCATTATTTCTAACAAGCCAGTATTCACTAAGATTTTTATTATTCTACACTTTTTAAAGATCTCTTTGTTTTTCATTTTATATTATTAAATTATTTTTTAAGTTTTTATTATTTATTGTCAATAATTTCTACACTATTATTATGACTCAGACAAAAAGCTAATGGTTTATATTTATTGCTTAGGTAAGCCATTAGAAAACTGTGAGCAGTTCTGTGAGACACAGAGACAAAGACTGGTGACAGTGCCAACAAGTAACAGAGAGTCAGAGACTGCAGTTCTGAATGAACTGACTGCTTACTGACCAGGTCAAATGTCCTTGGAATGACCATAAAAATATCCTTAGGGTCATCTGGAATGATCTAGATGTCCAGATCCAAATGTCCTACATCAGTTTATGTACATGCTCAGTGCATAGGTTAGGAGGAAGGCAAAATAAATATGGACAGGGCATTGAGAGGAGGAGCAATAGGATATAGTGACTAAGAGCATGGGCTCTGGTTGTGGTTCAATTCCCACTGCCACCACTTAACTCACTGTAACCTGGAAAAGTTATTTCACTATGTCTTAATTTCTCCATTTGTTAAATGAGGAAGCTGGTTGAGGTCATGGGGTTGAGGATTAAACGAGTACAGAGCTTGGCAAACCCCAAATCCTCAGCAAATGTCAGTGTATATATGTGCAAATATGTGACTATGGGTTTGTCCCACATACTAGGCGTTGATAAGCCAATAGTATGTGTGTACTCTCACAACTTAATGACTGAAAAACAACTCTCTTCCATTTAATACACTGTAAATAACAGAGGTTATTGCCCTAAAGCTGATTTTTAAACCTGACTGCTTGTGTATGGGGCTTCCCAGGTGGCGCTAGTGGTAAAGAACCAACCTGCCAATGTAGGTGATATAAGAGACTCAGGTTCAATCCCTGGATCAGGCAGATTCTCTGGAGAAGGGCATGGCAACCCACTCCAGTACTCTTGCCTGGAGAATCCAATGGACAGAGAAGCCTGGCAGCCAATGGTCTGTAGGGGCTCAAAAGAGTCACACACAAGTGACTGAGCCCAAATGCAGTAGGATGCTCAGCACAGGAAACACTCTCAGTAAATGTCATGCACGTGTGTGTACATACACACACTCAACTACTCCCATGTCTGTCTAGTAAACAAAATACTTTGTCAAGTGACCTTTGTCAGCATTTTCATATTTTATGTCATATTTTATGTGTTTCAATGACTCTTTGTGTCCTGTTTTCAATGTAGACTACCATGTCCCTGGGTATACCAAAGACATAGTAAGGCATGAAGGGTAAAAGGCATGAATAATTTTAAGTAATCAATTTATCTTCAACTCCCATATTTATTTTTTCCCTTAAAACTAACCTGTCTTGAGGAGACAACAGTAGTATGTCTGTATTTTCTTTTCCTATGTCCCTTTCCAGTTACCCTTTGAAAAAAGGGCCTATTTCTTTACAAAAGACATACTTTCACCCATTCTTTAGCTTATTCAGGTACATTGCCCTAAGGTGCAAAAACCTTGAAGTAACGAAATACAAAGATAATTTAACCCTCTAATCAAGGTTTCATAAAACAGCCCCCGCTTTCTCCTGAAGGAATAAATTTCCAAACAAATTTACCTTCTAAATAATGTTTATCATACTTTTAAATGTATTTATATTATTTCAATCAAATGTATTCTAAGAAGAGTCACAATAGTAACTTAACCCAAAATTTAAAAAAAAGAAGAATAGAGCTTTATGGTCAAAGGAGATTAAGAAAATATATTACACACACATATATATGTACCTACATACTGCAGAAAAGTTCAGTGGGTCACCAATCAGAACCACTCAAGTATAACATTCAGGTAAAATTATGTGAGGGAAAGTGAATGGAAATCAAACAGAAAAAAGTATGATGCAAACTTGGGTGCAGTCTCAAAAACAACAAAATGATCTCTGTTCTTTTCCAAGTCAAACCATTTAATATCACAGTGATCCAAGTCTATGCCCCAACCAGTAATGCTGAAGAAGCTGAAGTTGAATGGTTCTATGAAGACCAACAAGACCTTCTAGAACTAAACCCCCAAAAGATGTCCTTTTCATTATAGGGGACTAGAATGCAAGAGTAGCAAGTCAAGAAATACCTGGAGTAACAGGCAAAGTTGGCCTTGGAGTACAAAATGAAGCAGGACAAAGGCTAATAGGGTTTTGCCAAGAGAACGCACTGGTCATAGCAAACACCCTTTTCCAACAATACAAGAGACGACTCTACACATGGACATCACCAGATGGCAAATATTGAAATCAGACTGATTATATTCTTTGTGGCCAAAGATGAAGAAGCTCTATACAGGCAGCAAAAACAAGACCAGGAGCTGACTGAGGCTCAGATCATGAACTGCTTATTGCCAAATTCAGACTTAAATCAAACAAAGTAGGGAAAACCACTAGGCCATTCAGGTATGACCTAAATCAAATCCCTTAAGTGACATATAGATTCAAGGGACTAGATCTGGTAGACACAGTGCCTGAAGAACTATGGGCAGAGGTTTCTGACAATGTACAGGAGACAGGGATCAAGACCATCCCCAAGAAGAAGAAATGCAAAAGGCAAAAACGGTTGTCTGAGGAGGCCCTACAAATAGCTGAGAAAAGAAGAGAAGCTAAAGGCAAAGGAGAAAAGGAAAGATATACCCATCTGAATGCAGAGTTCCAAAGAATAGCAAGGAGAGATAAGAAAGTCTTCCTCAGTGAGCAATTCAAAGAAATAGAGGAAACAACTGAATGGGGAAAGAATAGAGATCTCTTCAAGAAAATTAGAGATACCAAGGAAATATTTCATGCGAAGATGGGCACAATAAAGGACAGAAATGGTACAGACCTAACAGAAGCAGAAGATATTAAGAAGAGATGGCAAGAATACGCAGAAGAGCTATACAAAACAGATTTTCATGACCCAGTTAATCATTATGGTGTACGCAGAAGAACTATACAAAACAGATTTTCATGACCCAGTTAACCATGATGGTGTGATCACTCACCTAGAGCCAGACATCCTGGAATGCAAAGTCAAGTGGACCTTAGGAAGGAAGCATCACTACAAACAAAGTTAGTGGAGGTGATGGAATTCCAGTTGAGCTATTTCAAAGACAATGCTGTGAAAGTGCTGCACTCAATATGCCAGCAAATCTGGAAAACTCAGCAGTGGCCACAGGACTGGAAAAGGTTGGTTTTCATTCCAATCCCAAAGAAAGGCAATGTCAAAGAATGCTCAAACTACTGCACAATTGCACTCATCTCACATGCTAGTAAAGTAATGCTCAAAATTCTCCAAGCCAGGCTTCAGCAATACGTGAACCATGAACTTCCAGATGTTCAAGCTGGTTTTAGAAAAGGCAGAGGAACCAGAGACCAAATTGCCAACATCCGCTGGATCATCGAAAAAGCAAGAGAGTTCCAGAAAAACATCTATTTCTGCTTTATTGACTATGCCAAAGCCTTTGACTGTGTGGATCACAAGAAACTGTGGAAAATTCTTCAAGAGATGGGAATACCAGACCACCTGACCTGCCTCTTGAGAAACCTGTATGCAGGTCAGGAAGCAACAGTTAGAACTGGACATGGAACAACAGACTGGTTCCAAATAGGAAAAGGAGTACGTCAAGGCTGTATATTGTCACCCTGCTTATTTAACTTATATGCAGAGTACATCATAAGAAATGCTGGGCTGGAAGAAACACAAGCTGGAATCAAGATGGCCGGGAGAAATATCAATGACCTCAGATATGCAGATGACACCACCCTTATGGCAGAAAGCGAAGAAGAACTAAAGAGCCTCTTGATGAAAGTCAAAAAGAGAGTGAAAAATTTGGCTTAAAACTCAACATTCAGAAAACTAAGATCACGGCATCTGGTCCCATCACTTCACGGCAGATAGTTGGGGAAACAGTGAAAACAGTGGCTGACTTTATTTTTCTGGGCTCCGAAATTACTGAAGATGGTGGTTGCAGCAATGAAATTAAAAGATGCTTACTCCTTGGAAGGAAAGTTATGACCAACCTAGACAGTATATTAAAAAGCAGAGACATTACTTTGCCAACAAAGGTCCGTCTAGTCAAGGCTATGGTTTTTCCAGTAGTCATGTTTGGATGTGAGAGTTGGACTATAAAGAAAGCTAAGTGCTGAAGAATTGATGCTTTTGAACTGTGGTGCTGTAGAAGACTGCAAGGAGATCCAACCAGTTCATCCTAAAGGAGATCAGTTCTGGGTGTTCATTGGAAGGACTGATATTGAAGCTGGAACTCCAATACTTTGGCCACCTCATGCGAAGAGCTAACTCATTGGAAAAGACCCTGATGCTGGGAAAGATTGAGGGCAGGAGGAGAAAGGGACGACAGAGGATGAGATGGCTGGATGGCACCACTGACTTGATGGACATGGGTTTGGGTGGACTCCAGGAGTTGGTGATGGACAGGGAGGTCTGGCGTGCAACGGTTCATTGGGTCGTAAAGAGTCGGACATGACTGAGCGACTGAACTGAACTGAACATGTATTGATGTCTGGATGTGACAGTTGGACTATAAAGAAAGCTGAGCTCTGAAGAATTGATGCTTTTGAACTGTGGTGATGAAGAAGACTTGAGAGTCCCCTGGACTGCAAGGAGACCCCACCAGTCCATCCTAAAGGAAATCAGTCTTGAATATTCATTGGAAGGACTGATGCTGAATTGAAACTCCAATACTTTGGCCACGTCATGCAAAGAACTGACTCCCTTGAAAAGACTCTGACGCTGGGAAGGATCGAAAGCAGGAGCAAAAGGGGATGACAGAGGATGAGATGGTTGGATGGCATCACCGGTCTATGATATGAGTTTGAGCATGCTCCAGGAGTTAGTGATAAACAGGGAAGTCTGTCAAGCTGCAGGCCATGGAGTCCCAATGAGTCCAACACGGCTCAGCGACTGAACTGAACTGAACACTTTCTGTTTTGAATGAATGATGGCAAATATTAAATCACCACCATATTTATATTCCACTGGATAAATTTCAGTGATTTTTAACATTTTAATTTAGAAATAATGGTAGTTACAATAAGCCAGACATTACATCCTTTGCAACGATTTAAACTTATGACGGAACAAAAAGAAGATAACAACTTAATAATTCCTTTAGGAGCTACACTGGCAAAAGTATTATCATCCTACAAAATGAAGCCTCCAACACCGTCTAGGAGTCTATTCTGAAACAAGTCAACCACAGTAGTGTCAGTGGCAAGTAACGGGGATCTCTGGTTCAAGGACCCTCCTCTTTTCCTCCCCCACTTCAGTTTGCCTTCTTGATCCGGACCCCTCGCACCCCCTCAGGTGGCCCACTCGCAGTGCCCGGCTGTTCCTCCTCCTCCCAGCCTGTCTCCCTAAGGCGTCTCCGCTCTCCTCCCCCGCCCACCCCAGCTCTCCTGCGCATGCTCCCTTGGTCTCCTTCCCGCCCGCTGTTGCTGTGTCATGGCCGGGCGGAAGTCCCAACCACAGCGGCGCAGGGGCTCCTAAAGATGGGCTGTGCTTGTCGCAGCTTTCTATTCTGCCTCCCCAACACGTCTTTGATTTCCCGCTGTAGGGCGGTTCCCTACCCTGCACTCTCCCGAACACTTCGTAGTCCACGGATTTGAGTGGCCTGGCGGTAGACATGGCGGCGGCGAGCCCTCTCCCGAGGAGCCGGAGCGGGTTTCGGGGCGCGGTGACTGCGGCGGCCGCGACAGGGAGGGGGCACATGGGACCGCTTGGCGCACCCCGCGTCTGACACCGGCCCGGGACGCGACGCGCTGGGGTCACGCGTTGGGAGGTGGCAAATGAGACGGCGGGGACTGGGAGCAAGGGCAGCCCGGGACGCCTGGAAGGCAGGGGCCGCTGGGCCCGCGGCGGCCGGAGGGCTCCTTTCCCCGCCCCTCCCTCCTGGGGGAACCGGACTCGCTTCCCCGGAGGGATGCCCGCTCCGCGGCCCTGCGGCTTAATGGACCGCGGCGCTCCTTCCCTGTAAACAAAAGCTGGAGGCTCGGCCCAGATGCCGGTAGTTTGGTACCCTGAAATGATTGCTTCTGAAATGAAAGATCTGCTAGCCCAGTAATTCAGAGTACTTGGTTAGTAAATTTTTATTAAACGTTTAGGTAACTGCCACATCTAGTAAGTGATTTTGAGCACGGTGGCAACAGCATCCGCTTATCTATTAAGTCAGAAAAGCTTTGGGCCTGAATCCATATTCTAAATGGATTCTGATACATTCTAGGACAAGAAACTTTAAAAATCTAAACGCGTTAAACAAACAAAAGATGATGTCTGCTGTTAACGGATGTAGCTTTTTAAGGTCTTTGTTCAGCAACACTCCCAATTGCCTACAAGGTTAAAGCAGTATATACTTTAGAAAATTTTACTTCGTGGTGAGACTATTATGTCTTAAAGCAACCCACCACTCCAAAGAATGTGGATGCAGCTATTGATAATCTGCTGCCTTCTAGAATTACAAATCCTTTTACTTCTGAGAATTTGCCTTTTCAACATATTTATTGGTTTCAATACTTTAAATCTGGCCACAGAGTTAAAACAGTCTTCTGCAATCTGATTCAACATTATGTGCTAATTCTGTTAGTACCAAAAAGGATCTAAAACCTGGTTAGAAGGTGGTTAAACCGTTTTAAAGTTAAATATATTCCGGAGGTGCTAATCCAGGTAATTTTATGTAATGAAGATCATGGTTTATTGCAGAGTCCTCATAACTTATTCTCCCTCTCATCTCCCTTTCAGTTCATTCCGTGCAGATCCTAGAATCAGTGTAGGTCTCATGTCATGCTTTTCAGTGACATATCTTCAATGTCTCTACAGTGCATTCCAAATAAAACCATCCCATTCAGGGGACATGAATTTGAGCAAACCCATTAGAGAGTGAAGGACAGGTGTTCTGCCTGGTGTTCTGCAGTTCATGGGTTCACAAAAAAGTCAAGAGACGACTTAGCAACTGACCAACTTCAGCATCCGCTAATCTCTTATTACCTGCTTCTACCCATCCTGTAGGTTTTATTGCTGTTTAGTCGCTAAGTCATGTCGGACTCGTTTGCAACCACATGGACTGTAGCCTGCCAGGCTCCTCAGTCAATGGGCTTTCCCAGGCAAGATTACTGGAGTGGATTGCCATTTCCTTCTCCAGGGCAATCTTCCCTGCCCTGGGATGGAACTCAGGGATGGAACTCAGGGATGGAACCCGCCTCTACTGCCTTGCAGACTGATTCTTTAATCCTGCAGGTTATAGGTAGCCTATTTTAAGGACACTGGGATTATTCTGCTCTCTGAACACACCCTGACTTTTGAAAAAAACAAAAAACCTTTGCTCTTGGATCTACTTTATCTGGAATACCTACTCTAGTTCCCAAATCTTCCCCTAGCCTGTTCAGTAGCCTATGCAAGTACTTAGCAGATTTCATCCTAATTATTTGCTATCTTGCCCACTAGTACTGTGCATGCTAAGAAATAAGATCTCAAACTGGGTCCTGTTCCTATCACTGATCTTGTCACTGACCCTTCCCTGCCAATTATTTTGTAGCTGTATTTAAAAATTATCTAGGGTAAAATTTAAAATATCAGTTCAAAAGGTACAAGCATGGTTTCTCCCTGATGCACATTACCAAATCATTTTTCCAAGGGCTATACTAACTGAAACATATCATTGCCAACACTGTGTAAGTATATGATTATTTGGCTTCTGATACAAACAAATGTAAGCAAGCTCTTCACATACATGATTAAATTATGTAAAAAGTTTTAATTTTGTAACCTGAGCAATAGCTTTGGAATAACTAGGCTTTGTGTTACTCCCAGTTCAGTTGAAAACCTAGTCATAGCATTCCCTTCTTGAACCCTTTAATTTGTGTGTGATGTAGGATAACGTTTAAGGTAATACATAGAAAAGGAAAATCCTGCCTGTGTGATACTTGTGTAAAGAATGACCAGGTCCCAGAACCTGTGAAACAGGAACAGACAATACAGTCTCTGGGTCCAAATGACATCTGAACTGAGGAGGTGTCACCTGTAAATGACTATAATTTGTCAGAACAGTCAGTTGAGAGAGATTCCTAAGTGATTTCTCAGAAATTTGGTATTGAGGTGCAACTGATGTCAGGGATGATGAAAATTACTTTATCCATGCGGACCCTAGAATCAACCTAGGTCTCATGTCATTCTTTTCAGTGACGTATATTCAACGTTTCTACAGTGCATTCCAAATAAAACTAACTGACTCAATGGACATGAATTTGAGCAAACTCCTGGAGAGAGTGGAGGACAGAGGAGCCTGAAATGTTTTTGTAATTTTCCAGTAGTCATGTATGGATGTGAGAGTTGAACTGTAAAGAAAGCTGAGTGCCAAAGAATTGATGCTTTTGAACTGTGGTGTTGGAGAAGACTGTTGAGAGTCCCTTGGACTGCAAGGAGATCCAACCAGTCCATCCTAAAGGAAATCAGTCCTGAATATTCATTGGAAGGACTGATGCTGAAGCTGAAACTCCAATACTTTGGCCACCTGATGCGAAGAGCTGACTCACTTGAAAAGACCTTGATGCTGGAAAATTTGAGGGCAGGAGGAGAAGGGGATGACAGAGGACAAGATGGTTGGATGGCATCACCGACTCAATGGACATGGGTTTGGATAGACTCCAGGAGTTGGTGATGGACAGGGAGGCCTGGCGTGCTACAGTCCATGGGATCACAAAGAGTTGGACATGACTGAGCGACTGAACTGAACTGAACTGAGCATTGAAAGAGCAGGACTTAACAGGATACAAATCATTAACTCCCACAATTGAATCAGTTCATTTCAGTCTCTCAGTCGTGTCCGACTCTTTGTGATCCCATGGACCTCAGCACGCCTGGCTTCCCTGTCCATCACAAACTCCCGGAATTCACTTAGACTCATGTCCATTGAGTCAGTGATACCATCCAACCATCTCATCCTCTGTCGTCCCGTTCTCTTCCTGCCTTCACTCACTTCCAGCATCAGGGTTTTTTCAAATGAGTTCCTTGCATCAATTGGCCAAAGTATTGGAGTTTCAGCTTCAACATCTGTCCTTCTAATGAATATTCAGGACTGATTTCCTTTAGGTTGGACTAGTTGGATCTCCTTGCAGTCCAAGGGACTCTCAAGAGTCTTCTCCAACACCACAGTTCCAAGGCATCAATTCTTCAGCACTTGGCTTTCTTTATAGTCCAACTCTCACATCCATACATGACCACTGGAAAAACCATAGCCTTGACTAGACGGACCTTTGTTGGCAAAGTAATGTCTCTGCTTTTTAATATGCTGTCTAGGTTGGTCATAACTTTTCTTCCAAGGAGCAAGCATCCTTTAATTTCATGCCTGCAGTCACCATCTGCAGTGATTTTGGAGCCCCCCCAAAAATAAAGTCTCTCACTGTTTCCATTGTTTGCCCATCTATTTGCCATGAAGTGATAGGACCAGATGCCGTTATCTTAGTTTTCTGAATGTTGAGTTTTAAGCCAACTTTTTCACTCTCCTCTTTGACTTTCATCAAGAGGCTCTTTAGTTCTTCTTCACTTTCTGCCATAAGTGTGTTGTCATCTGCATAGCTGCTGCTGCTGCTGCTAAGTCGCTTCAGTCGTGTCCGACTCTGTGCGACCCCATAGACTGCAGCCCACCAGGCTCTCCCGTCCCTGGGATTCTCCAGGCAAGAACACTGGAGTGGGTTGCCATTTCCTTCTCCAATGCATGAAAGTGAAAAGTGAAAGTGAAGTCGCTCAGTCATGTCCGACTCTTCGCGACCCCATGGACTGCAGCCTACCAGGCTCTTCTGTCCATGGGATTTTCCAGGCAAGATTACTGGAGTGGGGCGCCATTGCCTTCTCCGAGAGGTTATTGATATTTATCTCGGCAATCTTGATCCCAGCTTGTGCTTCCTCCAGCTCAGCACTTATCATAATGTACTCTGCATATAAGCTAAATAATCAGGGTGACAATATACAGCCTTGACGTTCTCCTTTCCCAGTTTGGAACCAGTCTGTTGTTCTATGTCCAGTTCTAACTGTTGCTTCTTGACCTGCGTACAGATTTCTCAGGAGGCAGGTCAGGTAGTCTGGTATTCCCATCTCTTTCAGAATTTTCCACAGTTTATTGTGATCCCACAGTCAAAGGCTTTGGCACAGTCAACAAAGCAGTAGTAGATGTTTTTCTGGAACTCTCTTGCTTTTTCAATGATCCAGCGGATGTTTGCAATTTGAATTCTGGTTCCTCTGCCTTTTCTAAATCCAGCTTGAACATCTGGAAGTTCACGGTTCACGTATTGCTGAAGCCTAGCTTGGAGAATTTTGAGCATTACTTTGCTAGTGGGTGAGATGAGTGCAATTGTGTGGTAGTTTGAGCATTCTTTGGCATTACATTTGGAATTAAATGAAAACTGACCTTTCCCAGTCCTGTGGCAACTCCTGAGTTTTCCAGATTTGCTGGCATATTGAGTGCAGCACTTTCACAGCATCATCTTTTAAGATCTGAAATAACTAAACTGGAATTCCATCACCTCCAACTAGCTTTGTTCATAATGATGCTTCCTAAGGCCCACTTGACTTCGCATTCCAGGATGTTTGGCTCTAGGTGAGTGATCACACCATCGTGATTATCTGGGTCATGAAGATCTTTTTGTATAGTTCTTCTGCGTATTCTTGCCATCTCTTCTTAATATCTTCTGCTTCTGTTAGGCCCATACCATTTCTGTCCTTTATTGTGCCCGTCTTTGCATGAAATGTTCCCTTGGTATCCTCAGTTTTCTTGAAGAGATCTCTAGTCTTTCCCCATTCAGTTGTTTCCTCTATTTCTTTGCATTGCTCACTGAGGAAGGCTTTCTTATCTCTCTTTGCTATTCTTTGGAACTCTGCATTCAGATGGGTATATCTTTCCTTTTCTCCTTTGCCTTTCATTTCTCTTCTTTTCACAGCTATTTGTAAGGCCTCCTCAGACAACCATTTTTACTTTTGCATTTCTTTTTCTTGGGGATGGTCTTGCTCCCTGTCTCCTGTACAATGTCATGAGCCTCTGTCCATAGTTCTTCAGGCACTCTGTCTATCAGATCTAATCCCTTGAATCTATATGTCACTTCCACTGTATAATCATAAGAGATTTGATTTAGGTCATACCTGAATGGTCTAGTGGTTTTCCATACTTTGTTTGATTTAAGTCTGAATTTGGCAATAAGGAGTTCATGATCTGAGCCACAGTCAGCTCCTGGTCTTGTTTTTGCTACCTGTATAGAGCTTCTTCATCTTTGGCTGCAAAGAATATAATCAATCTGATTTTGGTGTTGGCCATCTGGTGTTGTCCATGTGTGGTCATCTCTTGTGTTGTTGGATTGTAGGTCTTCATAGAAACGTTCAACTTCAGCTTCTTGAAGGATTCCCTTGTGGAACCCATCTTTGCATGAAATGTTCTCTTGGTATCTCTAATTTTCTTGAAGAGATCTCTAGTCTTTCCCATGCTATTGTTTTCCTCTATTTCTTTGCATTGATCACTAAGGAAGGCTTTCTTTTCTCGCATTGCTGTTCTTTGGAACTCTGCATTCAGATGGGTATATCTTTCCTTTTCTCCTTTGCCTTTAGCTTCTCTTCTTTTCTCAGCTATTTGTAAGGCCCCCTCAGACAACTAAATGCCTTTTTGCATTTCTTTTTCTTGGTGATGGTCTTTATCACTTGATAATTTTTATCATAGTCCAATTTGATATTCAAAACTCAGGAGTTCATTTTGCCTTAAAGGTACTTTCTGCTCCCAGCTTGGGACTGCTTAGGCAGGGATAGGATACTCGGGCGTGGTTGATTCCTCCCCTCACCTAAACTTCTTCCTAGATGAGAACTGGAGAGAACTGGAAGGAACAGGTAGGTGTTGATACTTGGGGCTCCCCACAATTGGTAAATATTTAAAACTGATTCTTTTGGAGCTCCTTTCTGGTAGGGGGACTCTGGTAGAGCTTTTCTCCATGAGGAATTCCTGAGTTTTGTTCCCTTGATAGACAGTGCCTGCACTTCAGTTGTTCACTCACACCCCAATCCTAGCTCTGTATTGAATGCTACACCTCTATCCTCTTTCGTATGAGATAGACTAGCCCCCAGGTAGAAGGCTGCATGGGAAGGATTCCTTTAAAAATGACCACAAGACCAGACCCTTCCTTCCCATCATGTCTAATTATGAAGACTCATATTTCTGCCCTACTGTGAGACTTGGACTATAAAGAAAGCTGAGCGCCGAAGAATTGATGCTTTTGAACTGTGATGTTGGAGAAGACTCTTGAGAGTCCCTTGGACTGCAAGGAGATCCAACCAGTCCATCGTAAAGGAAAGCAGCTTGAATATTCATTGGAAGGACTGATGCTGAAGCTGAAGCTCCAATACTTTGACCACCTGATGCAAAAAACTGACTCATTGGAAAAGACCCTGATGCTAGGAAAGATTGAAGGCAGGAGAGGAAGGGGATGACAGGATGAGATGGTTGGATGCAATCACCGACTCAGTGAATATGAGCTTGAGTAAGCTCCAGGAGTTGGTTATGGACAGGGAAGCCTGGCATGCTACTGTCCATGGGATCGCAAAGAGTCGGACACAACTGAGCAACTGAACTGAAATGATATCTCTGTCCGACTATTGATAGAAGTCACAGATTGCTCTGAATTCAGCCATCTCTTTTTGCTTCACTTGGCAGGCATTATTCAGGTCCTAGCCTGGCCTCTTTACTTTCCGTAAGTCTGGCCAGTCCATTCTAGCTTCAAGGAGTAAAGGCCAAGCTCTCAAGGTGGTTCTTTTAAAGACCCCCTCACTAGGCATGCAGTGAAGGGAAAACACCCCATTTCTCTCTCCCATGGTGGGAGAAGAGCAAAGAGGGGAAAACCATAGCTTCCCTGAAACTTAAAGAAATCCTCTTGAGCCTGAGAAGGGTGCTGGGCTCAGGACCTTAAAATCAGTTTTAAACACTCCTTTTGGACAACAGAGGTAGTTTAGCACCTCATAAAGTGGGTGTAACTGTTGTTTTGTTTGAAGTCTCAGGTCTTAGATAAAACTGAGACAAAAGTCCTTTTTTCAGATCAACAGAATTCAATATAAACTTTGTTTGGATCCTTATTTGAATTTATAAGTTGAAGACATTTGTGAGACCACTGGGTGAAATTTGAGCACAAGCTAACTGTTAAATATTACAGAATTATTTTTAACTTTGTTGTGGGTATACTTTTTTTAACGGCCATATCTGTTAGAGGTATGTAAGTGTTAGAGGTATCTATGAAACTATATTTGGGACTTGCTTTAAAATCCTCAGGGTTGGGGGTAGGATAGAGTAGATAGAATGAGCTTAGTAAATTGGTAATAGTTACTGAAGCTGTGTCAGGGGTACATGGGGACTTATGATAATATTCTCTAATTTTTTTATGTTTGAAATTTTTATGTAAAGTTTTAAAATAAAATTTAAAAGGTAAGGATCCATTTTCATTCTGCAAAATATGTGACAAATAATCCTCAAAACTGTCAAGGTCAAGAAAAACAAAGATATCCTGAGAAACAGTAACAGAAGCCTCAGGAGACATGATGACTAAATGTGTATTCTGGATGGGGTTCTGGAACAGAAGAATGGACTTTAGGTAAAAACTGAGGAAATCTGAATAAAGGATGAACTTTAGTTAATAGTAAGGCATCAGTATTGCTTCATTAACTATGATAAAAAAATGTACCACCCTAATGTATGACATTAATAATGGGAAACTGTGTGTAGGGTATTAGGGGAACTCTGTACTAGCTTCATAATACTTTTAGAAATTTAAAACTGTCCTAAAATAAAAAATTAACTCTTTAAAAGTTCATTTTAATATCTTGTTATATACATAATTAACATTTCAAAATAATTTCTCACTGTAGTGCATGAACAGCATTATTGATTTAAAAATATTCTTAAGTATTTCAGTATATGGGACATGATTTAAATTTTTGATGAGCATGTAAGTCATGCTCACACTAAGAATTAAACAGTTGATTTTCAAAGCATTAAAGCAGATCTTAACTGGATGTGTTAGTCACTCAGTCACGTCTTACTCTTTGTGACCCCATGGATTGTAGCCCACCAGGCTCCTCTGTACATGGAATTCTCCAGGCAATAATATTAGAATGGGTTGCCATTTCCTACTTCAGGGGATTTTCACCACCCAGGGATTAAACCCATATCTCCCACACTGCAGGCAGATTCTTTATCAACTGAGCCACCAGGGAAGCCCTTCTTAACTGGATAAAGAAGCACAAATAGATAATTAAATATATAATCATACCTCGATTAATGAAAAGAATGTATTATAGAAACCATTCATTTCTAGAAGAATAAGTTATATAAAATGCAAAACAACATTGGAGAAGTGAGGAAACTATAGAAAAGTTATCATTTTGCTTAGCACTGTGTGCTTTAGAAAACATGAAATATGCATCTAGAGGTCTCAAGTAATGGAAGGATAAAGTTAAGATTAGCTAAAGAGGGGACTAATCAGAGATACTGCTGCTTGGACACATTGCAAAGGCAACAAATAGCAAAGGCAAGTTTTAAACAAAATGTGCCCAGGCTCTGTGCTATAGCACCAAAGACAAAGAAAAGGAGAAAGGAAAAGACACTAATTCAAGAAATTAGGCAACACAGACCCTTTCCCTCCTAATATCTCCCAGGCACAGACTTACAGACCTGAGCCAAACTCAGGTTTTCCTATGGAAGCAAGGGGCCTATCTGGGGAAGACATCCCTTAAGATTCCTCTTTAGAATGTGCATGTATGCGTGAGCGCACACACACACGCATGCACGCACGCACGTTTCCCTTCAGATTCCATCTTAGAGTACACACACACACACACAAATGCACACACATAAGTTTATTCCCTGAGAGGTATAAATTACATTTACTCTCAGATCTGGTCTAGTGTGACATCAAGGCTTCTCCAGTGTTTAAAACAAATCATCTATTTCATGATGCTTTTGCTAGATCACAGGATGTATATACAGCATCCATCCCAATCTCTAGCTTGCTTTCCCATTCTCTAAAGTTGGACAGTTTAAAGTTACATCCTTGCAATTAGGGTACTTTCTGTGATAGAGGATCAGACCATGCTAGATATGGAGGTGGGCGTGAGTGAGACTGAGGCCCTCTGCTGCTGGTTCTGTGATAAGCACAATGGAGTTTAGTTCTGTGTCATTAACTGAGGTTACCATAACTGCAGACTCTTGGCACTGAGGGTGCAGGACATCCATTTGACTGGTTAGTATCACATACCAAGTTCTGGAGTAGCAGTTTCTTGGGTTGGCAGAACATGGCAGCTTCCTGATGGTGGCAGGAAAGACACAGTTTTAAGGCCAGCAGCTTCTCAATTCAATACATGGTTTCTGACTACAGAAGAATCATTTGCCCCCTCTCCCCCGGTGGTCCAGTTCTGCTGGGGGAGTAGATCCTAAACCATCAGACTCAAAGTGATTCTCAACCCTGGCTACACATTAGAATCACCAGGGGACCTTAGTAATTCTACACATTCCCTGAGGTTTTCATCCTCAGTTCGGGAAGACCTCCTGGAGAAGGAAATGGCAACCCACTCCAGTACTCTTGCCTGGAAAATTCCAAGGACAGAGGAGCCTGGTAGGCTACAGTCCATGGGGTCACAAAGAGTCGGACATGACTGAGTGACTTCACTTCCTGAGGTTTTCATTCAATACGTCTGCCAAGGATTCCAGAATCTACATTCCTAAAAACAACCCAGATGCTTGGGACACAAAGCTAGGGTTGAGAACCACTGATTCAAAGATTCTTTCAGTAGTTCTCGCAACGATCCCATAAGCTACTTAACTGTTGTTGTTTAGTCGCTAAGTTGTGTCTGACTCTTTTGTGACCCCATGGACTGTAGCCCATCAGCCGCCTCTGTTCATGGTATTTTTCAGGCAAGAATACTGGAGTGGGTTGCCATTTCCTCCTCCAGGTGATCTTCCTGACACAAGGGGCAAACCTGTGTCTCCTGCATCACAGGCAGGTTCTTTACTGCTGAACCATCAGGGAAGCCCATAAGCTATTTAATACCCAATATTAAATCTATTTCTGTTTTACCTGTCTAGAAGGGTTATTTTTTTCATGATGAACTTTTTCATAACTGAACTTTACCAAATGCAATGTATAGGGGCAAAATCTTCACAATAGGAGTAGATCAAAGATTAAGCAGAATGCAAGTTCAAATATGCCATCCCTCTCCTGCTCAATAAAGAAGCATTAAAATTCTCAGTGCTTACAAAGAGAAGAAATAAAGATTGTAACCAAAAAAAAAAAAAAGAAACACAAGCCAAGAATGGTAATAAAGCCTAAAATTTTGAAAAAGAAATTGCTGTTGAAAGATTATAGCATAAAGGCTAGGTAACTTATAGTCTATAAACTAGTTTCATCCTGCTTATTTATTTTTATTGTCTAGTTGCTTTGAAGCTATTCTGTTTTATTCTGAAAAAAATAATAAAATAATAACATTAAAAAGAACACTTCCAATGCCCTGATTGGTTCAACTAACCATAATTTCTGGTCTGTTGCTGCCCCCTACCAACTATCCAAGGCAATGCAGGTCAGGTGGATATGATTACTATTCCAGTCTTCCAGGAGTGCTGTTCAGTTCTGTTCAGTCACTCAGGTGTCCAGCTCTTTGCGACACCATGGACTGCAGCATGCCAGGCTTCCCTGTCCATCACCAACTCCTGGAGCCTACTCAAACTCATGTCCATCAAGTCGGTGACACCATCCAACCATCTCATCTTCTGTCATCCCCTTCTCCTGCCTTCAATCTTTCCCAGCATCAGGGTCTTTTCCAATGAGTTAGTTCTTCACATCAGGTGGCAAAAGCATTGGAGTTTCAGCTTCAGCATCAGTCCTTCCAATGAATATTCAGGACTGATTTCCTTTAGGATGGACTGGTTTGATCTCATTGCTGTCCAAGGGACTCTCAAGAGTCTTCTCCAACACCACAGTTCAAAAGCATCAATTCTTTGGCACTCAGCTTTCTTTATAGTCCAACTCTCACATCCATACATGACTACTGGAAAAACCATAGCTTTGACTAGATGGACCTTTGTTGGCAAAGTAATGTCTCTGCTTTTTAATATATTGTCTAGGTTGGTCATAACTTTTCTTCCAAGGAGCAAGCGTCTTTTAATTTCATGGCTGCAGTCACCATCTGCAGTGATTTTGGAGCCCCCCAAAATAAAGTCTGACACTGTTTCCACTGTTTCCCCATATATTTGCCATGAAGTGATGGGACTGGATGCCATGATCTTTGTTTTCTGAACGTTGACTTTTAAGCCAACTTTTTCACTCTTCTCTTTGACTTTCATCAAGAGGCTCTTTAGTTCTTCACCTTCTGCCATAAGGGAGGTGTCATCTGCATAACTGAGGTTATTGATATTTATCTCGGCAATCTTGATTCCAGCTTGTGCTTCATCCAGCCCAGCGTTTCACATGATGTACTCTGCATATAAGTTAAATAAGCAGGGTGACAATATACAGCCTTGACGTTCTCCTTTTCCAGTTTGGAACCAGTCTGTTGTTCCATGTTCAGTTCTAACTGTTGCTTCTTGACCTGCATACAGATTTCTCAGGAGGCAGGTAAGGTGATCTAGCATTCCCATCTCTTGAAGAGATGGAGTGCTAATAGGAGATGGTACTAATAGTAGTGCTGTTAGTACCACCTAAGTTCTCTCTTATTTCAGTGTCGCACTTCTAGAATCATCTGAGTTGTGTGCTAAATCCTTAAATAAGCATTTTAACTTTTGTTAGGGCTCTTCACTTAACAGTTCACTAATATGAAAGTATCTTGACCATGAATTACTATCATATATGGACAGTATGTGTGCATGTGCTAAGTCACTTTAGTAGTGTCTGACTTTCTGTGACTCTATGGGCCGTAGCCCATAATGCTCCTCTGTCCATGGGATTGTCTAGGCAAGAGTACTAGAGTGGGTTGACATTTCCTCCTCCAGGGTATCTTCCCTACCCAGGGATCAAACCTGTGTCTCTTATTTCTCCTGTATTGGCAGGTAGGTTTTTTTTTACCACTAGTGCCACCCAGGAAGCCCCATGGATGGCACAGGAAAAGCAAAAATTACAAGAAAGTTCATTCAGTAAATGCTGGTTGAACTCCTACTTCATCCAGCCCAGTGTTATGGTTGACACTATATTCATCTACTGCATCCTTTAAAAATCAGCCTTGTTTAAAAATCACATGCTTCGGAGATCTTCATCAATAAGATGGTGATTGTTTTGCAATATAAAAACTTTTCATCTAGGATTATTTACTTTTCATTGCCATTTATAGAACTTTATCTTAAAAAGGTTGATAATGATGATGAACGTAGTAAAGTGTCAATAATTTAAAACATATTTTGCTCACCAAATATATGTGATTTCCTTTTGAATCAGTGAATAGTATGCAAACTCACAGCTTTTTACATTATTAAGACCTTTTTACATATTAACTCTAATCTGATGTTCACAGGATTCTGTGAGTGCCATAGGCAAGGTGATGCCATCTCTATTTGAGAGGCAAGGCAATAGCCTCAGAACACTGAAGCAATTGCCCAAGATTACCCAGGAAGATACCCTATCTAGAATCTGACCTTCTGAGGTAAAATTCATAGTTGCTTCCACTATGCCACACTACCTTCAAGCAGTCTTTCATTCACTCATTCAGTAAATCGAGAGCTTATTGTGTGCTATGTTTGGGTGCTGGGGAGAAGGTGGTCTCTAACTTAGAGATGAGGTTGTGTACAGCATGGAGAGATTGTCATGGAAATTCTCTGAGGAAGTGATACCTGAAAAGTGTCTAAGGAAACTGCCAGGAAGAAAGTGGGAGAATTTAATCCAGGCAGAGGGAATAGGATGGAGAACGCCTGAGCTTTCTTGGTAGGAAGAATTGAAATAAGGTTAGCATGGCTGAAGTATTATTAAAAAGGGGGAACGTGGCCTTAAATAGGGCTGTCAGTTCAGGCAAGTAGAAACAATGTGTGCCAGGCTACGTAAGCCATGGTGAAGAGGCTCGTCTCTGTTCCAAGTACAGAGGGAAGCCAGGGAAACGTGCTCGGCTGTGTTCTATGCTGCAAGTCAGAAAACATCCCCAAGTGAGAAACATCATTGTAAACTGTTCAGCTCGCTTCAGTGCATTTCCATTCTTTCCCAACATCTTGTCACATAAAGTCCTGGATGTTTTAGTTCCTTTCCCATTCTTCAAATATCTGGATCTTTGGTTTGGTTTGGCTTTTATCCAGTTTTGGTAGTTGTCCTCAGCTGGTATTTGGTCTGATACAAGCTCACCTGAAACAAAAGTCTTCTCTCACTTTCTCTGAAGACTACAGGCACACCTCAGAGGTAGTGTGGGCTCCAGACTTCTGTTATAAGGTGGATAGCACAATAAAATGAGTCACACAAATTTTTTGGTTTGCCAGAGTATATAGAAATTATGTTGACACTATTCAGTATACTATTAAGTGTTCAATAACATTATGTCTAAAAAAATGCACATAATTTAATTTTTTTAAATGTGGAGGAGGTGAGGCCAAGATGGTAGAACAGATAGACCTGGAGTCACATCCTCCCACAGACTCAACAGATTAGTACAACTATTGGTGAGAAAGGCCTGAAGAAGAGCAGGAAAGTTCTACAGCTAAAGGTGTAAAGGAGGAACCATGGAACAGGGAGGAGGACATGGTTCAATGTCCATATCCATGGTTCCAAGTCCATGGTTCCATGTCCATAGAACCATGGAACAGCAGTCTAGTCAAGATCCATAGTCAGGTAGGCAATCAGCATTTGAGAAGTGAGTCCTACATTTGATGTGGCTTTTGCCCTTAGGATGTTTACCAGGTCTCAGGCTGTGCAATGGTGAGACGGGAAGAAACCAAGAACTAAAGATGCACAGAGCTTTCAGAAATTTCATGGTACTTGGTAGAGAAAAATTACAGTTTATTATTATTATAGTTTATCAAGGAAGAAAGGCCTTGATAACTTCTCCAGCTTTCTGTGAACACTCCTCAAGACAAAGGGCAAATAAAAATAGACCAACTCTCACAAAGCCTGTAACAGCCTAAAATTATCTCAACCCTGGAGAGCATCAATATGATCTGGCCCCACTCTAATTGCTGACAAAAAGAAGGTTTAATCCATTTCAGGGAAGACAGCATCAACCAGACCATAGAGAAACGGGGAGAGATAGATCCAGATAGATAGATATTGGAATTTAAAATAATACCAGTCTTGTTGAAAATTTGATTAACTATCAAGTTGAGAATAAAAAAGAATTTTATTCAAGCCAAACTGAGGATTATAACCCATGGGACAGACTCTCAGAAGTTCTGAGAACTATTCCACCTGTTAAAAGTTGAAGACACAGTCATCCACATTTTTGAGACAAAGGATAGAACATCAAAATGGCATACTGACATTTTACATAAAGTTCACCAAAGATATACAGTCCAGATAAATACGAACAGAGAGCAGAAAGCCACCTGACTCCCACAGACTTCGGGAAAAATACTCATCTTTTAAGAAGTGACATTGCTAGTGTCCGAAGAAAAGGAAAATAAATTAATCTTTATGGTTGGGCAGGCACTCTCATCTTTGAGGAGGTCTGGTTAATGTGTAATTCAGATGCACATGGAACATTAGGGAGAGAGGGAGGAGGCCCACACAGACAGAGAATTTTATGTTTAAACTTTCTTGTCCTGCCTTAAAATGCAAATTTTATTTCATCACCAGGAAATGGGACCAAAAGACAGAAAAGTAAGAGAAAACTAGGCAATAAAAACAGACCCACAAGTAACCCAGATATAGCAGTTATCAGACATGGATTCTTTTTTAATTGGGAGTATGAGCTTACCTGATAGCTCAGTTGGTAAAGAATCCACCTGCAATGCAGGACACCCTGGTTCAGTTCCTGGGTCTGGAAGATCTGCTGGAGAAAAGATAGGCCACCCACTCCAGTATTCTGGCCTGGAGAATTCCATGGACTATATAGTCCATGTGGTCACAAAGAGTCGGACATGACTGAGCAATTTTCACTTCACTCACTTTACATGAGCTTATGAGAAAAGTATTATGGGATTACCAGCTACATGAAATGTTTATCTGAGATTGAAAATGTCATAAACTTATGTTGATGATAGTCTCTTCAGTTGTGTGGTTCCCCACCCCCCAACAATGTCATCCTTCCCTTTGGACTTTCAATGTGCCTTAGCCCACTTCTTACCAAATCTCTAGCCCTGTGCTTAAGAATTCTTTATTCCAGAACTGTCAAAAGCCGTCCTTACTGCTGGGCTCACAACAGGCCTAAAGTGCTTCAAATAATGATTCTCAGGAAATGGTGAATAAAAGCCAAAGTAGGACAATTCTGAGGTGTGTGTTTTGCACTGTTTCCCCATGGAAAATACTCAGGTAGCTGGCTTAACAGTACATCCTTTACTGGATGTGCTCTCTCCCTTTACTTCCCATTTCTCAGCCAGTATAATCTATAATCCCCAAATTAACTCCTTTAACCCAAATCTTTGTTTCAATGTCTGCTTCTGAGGGAGTCAAAACTTAAGCTCTCACACATACAGGTGCAGGCTCAGAGAAAGAGTTGGAGTTTCACCAGGTAAGTACAATCGAGAGAGGGAGAGGGGAAAGCAGCATTATTATAAATTTAACAGAAACTTGGGGAAAAGAAGAAAAAAGTATAAAATCACCATTGGATATATCCAATTTTCATATCAACTCCCCCCATTTATAAAATGCCCTCTCTTCATCCTCATTGCCAATTTAGGTCATGTCAACATCTGTAGAATATCTAAATTTTAAAAAATAACATTCAAAAATACCTGAATAGTGAAAAATTCTTCCAGAAACAACTAGATAATATGTAAAGAATTGTGTGGTTTTGGAAGGGAATGCTTGAATTATTCACTGCGCCTCAGTTTGGCATGTTACATTGTGTATGCAAATTTTCTCTAAAGATCTATGGCTTTTAGAGAGCTCACATTTTGTGCAAGGCTCTATCAGCCCTTTTAATCAAGCTGCAGGTTATAATCACTTGGGGAACATTTTTGACTACCTCCAGAGATTTTAATTTAATTAATGTGGGTTAGGCCAGACTTCAGCATTGTCTTTAAAACCCCTCAGGCAGTTCTAATATTTAGCCAGGGTTGTGAACCATAGATCTAAGGAATTGTGATAAATGACGTTTATGTAATACTTTTTCCTTTTCAAAGTGATTTTCGTAAAGTGAAGCACAATCAAACTAAAATAAGCCCAAAACAGTGGTATGCACAGGAAACCAAAATGTTTATCTGGTTGGCCACTCAGGCCCCAGAATCTAACCACTTCAGAAATCTCTCTGTGACAATACATGGAAAAGTTCTATACAAAGATGACAAAAGAACTTACGAAGCATGATTAAGCTCAACTTTTGTGATATCTACATTTCACTATTTGTTGTTTAGTCGCTAAGTCATGCCTGACTCTTTTGCAATGCTGTGGACTGTAACCCGCCAGGCTCCTCTGTCCATGGGATTTCCCAGGCAAGAATACTGGAGTGGGTTGCCACTTCCTTCTCCAACATTTCACTATACATTAATATAAAAACTGGGACTTCCCTGGTGGTCCAGGGATTAAGAATCCACCTTGCAATGCAGGGGAGGCAGGTTTAATCCCTGGTCCAGGAAGTAAGATCCCACATGCTACAGAGAAACTAAGCCTGTGTGTTTCAGCGAAAGATCTCACATGATGCAACTAAGACTCAATGCAGTCAAATAAATTAACTAATTAATTTTTAAAATACCTTAAAAAAATAAAGATATGTGATCAACTACCAAAGGTATATAGTGGAGGAATCTGATAATAATTTCCAGTTATTCCTCATTCAGGAATTTATGAAAACTCTTGGTCATTGTGATCAAAGGCATAGATTCTTATCCAGTCTTGATTCTGTTTTCCAAGTCTCTGCTGATCTTCTTCATGCATCAAACTACTCTAGTTGCAGAGCAGACGCATGAGGATGCATCTTGCGTCAGAATCCTAATTCTACTTGCAGAGAATTCTCAATCTGTATGTCTGTAACTGTTCAGTGTTGATTTTACGTGCCTAGTCTTTACCACCAATAGAAGCTTCCCCACAGTTATATCAGGAAAGACTGGCTGCCTTCTTTCTTGTTCAACCTGGGGCTGGCTTTGGTCTGTTCAGCTTAGCCCTGTAGCCCTGGAGCTCTCTAACTTGCAGGCTCTGGCATCTGTGTTCTCTGTAGCTGAAAGCATTTCCTTTGCCTGCTACATGTCCTGGCTGGCTCAGAAAAGGGGAGAGAGTTTATTTTGCTCTATTAGGCAAGAGGAATAACGTCAAGCTGTACTTCCTATTGGACACTTGCTATGGGAAACCATTAAATATCCTCTGGCAGCACTGACTCAGAGCATTGTTCTCTAATATTTTGTATCCACTATCTTGAGATCTATACTTTGAAATAAATTAATGCTATTTGATAGTCATACAATGTCAAAGGTAAAGGAAGAAAAGTTATTGCTCATGTTGCAGATGAGGAAACTGGGCAACAGAAGCTAAATCAGAGTAAGACACAGAACTGTTTAGTGCGAGAATTAGGATTAATAACAAGCATAGCAAATTGCATGGATTCAAATGCAAATTTAAATTGTTTTCTTGTGTAAAAATGTACATAACAGGGACTTCTCTGGTGGTCCAGGGGTTGAGAATGCACCTGCCAGTGCAGAGGCCGAAGGTTCAGTCTCTGGTCCCGGAAGATCTCACATGCTTCAGAGCAACTAAGCAGCCCGTGCGCCACAGCTACTGAGCCCCTGCTCCAGAGCCCATGCTCCATAGTAAGAGAAGCTGCCACAAGAAGCCTGCTCACCAGAGGAAGCCCATGAGCAGCAACAAAGACCCAGAGCAGCCAAATATAAAATACATAATATTTTTTTTTAAAAAGGTACATATCAGAATTAAGAAACAAATGATGAACTGGGGAAAATATTCACAGCATGTATAACTGAGAAGGTTTAACGTCAGTATGTCAGGAATTCTTGCAAATCAATAAGATAAAAGTGCCGCCCTCACAGCAAAACAGACAGAAAGCTCATTAAAAAAAACAAATACAAATGGCCAACAAATATATGAGCTGATGTTTATTAACGAATAGAAATTTAAAACAATGATTGGTAGATATTTTTCACTTTTTAATCTATGCAGTATTCCTTCTCCCCTTCCACTTTTTTTTTTTTTTGGCTTATTTTGTTTCCCATGTATATTTTATTTTTTAAAACCTTTTTGTTTTGTATTGAGGTATAGCTGATTAACAGTGCTGTGATCCTTCTCCCCCCTTTTTGATATAAAACATCTTTGTCCCAGATTCCAACTCTGTGGTTCTGGGAGGGCTGATGACACCTATAATAGACATCTGTTCCTTTTGTTGGTACATCATTCAGCCCCTCTCCCCTGCTGTTTCTCTTTTACAAACCCTTTGCCTCCCCTGTGAGTCTTTCTGGTTTTGTTGCTGGAGCTAACATCTCCCTCCATCTTTGTGCCTAGGTGGTACCTGACCCAGTCCTAACTAATCAGATTTTTTCTCTCCCTGCCACCATGATTGGCTTGGGGATAATGCAATATACAAGTCAGGTCAGCCAAAGTCTTCCTTAGAACCTTTGCTGCAAGCATCAAAAATGAGGCACAGTTGGTCATCAGTAACTGAGTTTGACACCTGAGGATTCAACCAACTGAATTAAATATATTTGGGGGAAAAAAATCCCAACATGTTCCAAAAAGCAAAACTTAAATGTCCTGCATGCAGACAACTATTTACATAGCATTTACATTGTAATAGATATTGTATGTAATCTAGAGATGATTTACTCTCTAAATTGGGAGAGGGGAGTTTAAACATATAAATTATATGCCAGTACTATACCATTTTATATAAGGGACTTGAGGGTCCTCAATTTTGTAATCTGCAGAGAGTCTTGGAACTAATTTTCCTTGTATACCAAAGGATAACTGTATACCCTCTTTGAGACTCATGAGACTTCTGAGTCATTTAAGTCTGGAGCTGCCAGGAACCATTTTATCAACAGGCAGAGAAAGTTTACTGAGAATGAAGCCCCAAAAAAAGAGTGGGATGAAAGGTAACCAGTAAGTCCTGATGGCATTGTATGAGCCCCTGGATCTTGTTATTCCTGAAAGCAACACTCTTTTCTAGACTTTTCAGTTACATGAGCCAACATATTCACATGATTTGCTTTAATCAACTTAAGTTATATTTTCATAAAGGAGATCAAATAAGCTCTGCTTATTGTAAAACTAAATAAAAAAGAACAAAGATTTCTCTTTCCTCCAGACCTCCTGGACTGAAATGATGTAAGCAGCTGCCTGCAACTGTATCCCTCTCCTTAGAAAAAACCGTGTTCAGGAGAAAACCAGTGAGGATAGCTCATTCTTAGACATCAATTGGGTTCCTGAATCAAGTCAATCCTGAGGTCAACATCCTGATGAATGATGTTCATTAATCTTATATTTTGCTTAAGCCAGCTTGTATAAATTCTGTATCATTGTAGCCAAGAGTCCTAACACAATGATATGTTACTTGTATTTGTCCTAAAAAAGAGAGATATCAATTTCCCTAAAATCAAAAATAACAATAATCAATATTATTGATGATGTGCCAAAACATGGATTCTCATGCACTGCTAGTGTTTGAACACAAACATTTTGTACAGTAATTTGGCTATAGATCTGGAAAGCCTTAAAAATTACACATCATTGGTGGAAGGAGAAAGGGATAACTAGGTATAAACTAAGGTATTTTTAGGGCAGTGGAACTATTTTCTATGATGCTCTAAGGACGAAAACATGACATCATACATTTGTCAAAACCCATAGATCTGTACAATATAAAGAGTGATGACACTGATAAAAACTGTGGATTTCAGTTAATAATAATGTATCAATATTCTTTCACTTATTGTAACCACAAAGGTGCCACGCCAATGTAAGACAGTGACAGGAGACGCTGTGCGGGCACAGAGGTGAGTATGGGAGCTCTCTATACTTCCTTTTCTGCTGACGTAAAACTGCTCTAAAAATAGCCTATTAATTTAAAAATGAAAAAAGAAAGAGAAAAAGAAAGGAAGGCAGGAAAGGAAGGAATGCACATGGTTTATCCAGCAGTTCTGCAATTATAAATTTCTCCCAAGAGAAAAAAACAGTCAAGGATGCAAAGAATATAAATAAAACAATTGTCATCGAAATGTTGTTTGTTATAGTAAAAAACTGGAACTGGAACCTATTCAAATATCGATCAGTTTTCACAAAATGCTAAATAAATAATTCATATGCAGTCTAAGAGAATGAGGGTGTTGATCAGAGCTTTTTACCTAGGTCCAGGGATGAGCTTCGGGGGTTCAAATGCTGGCTTTCTCATGGAGACATTTGTAGGTTCTTTGGATGCCCTGAGGGGCCCACTGATCACACAGCTCCCTGACATGGTGACACTACTGGGACAACAAGTGGGACTCTGGACCTCGCCCTGGCAGGTCACCGTCTTTGGGAAATTCCTTTCAAGAAGGCTTGAGTCCAAATACCTTGCACTCCTTAAAAACCCTCAAGAGCCTCCTAGGACCTACAAAGTCCACACTTCCTGGCATGGTATTCAATGGTATTCAAGGCCTTCTATTATAGGGTTTGAATTGCTCATTCCAGCCTTACTTCTCACTCAAAGAGAATTACTTTTTAACGACTAGGTACTTTCCTCTATCACTATTCAAAAACATAGTCCCTTATGAATCACATGATAATGGAATGATCAATTCAAATGACAGTTTCAATTATCATTCCTGGCATGGACCAAATATAAAGCAAGTTAAAACGTGGCATGATTTTGTACAACAGGTTAAGTGATAAAATTTTAATGTGACACTAAAGACATTCTCCTTTGACTAAAACAGGGGTTCTAACATTTACCTCATAAAGAGGAAACCAATGTAAAATAGATAGCCAATGAGAATTTGCTGTATGACTTAGGGAACTCAAACTGCGGCTCAGTAACAACCTAGAGGGGTGGGATGGGGAGGCAAGTGGGAGGGATGTTCAAGTGGGAGGGGACATGAGTAAACCTATGGCTGCTTCATGTTGATGTTTGGTAGAAACCAATGCAATACTATAAGGTAATTATCCTTCAATTAAAAATAAAAATTTTTAAAAATTCAATATTAAAAAAAAGAGGAAAAAAAAAGAGGAAACCAAAGGGTAATTGTTGGTTCTACAGTGAACTAAATCTGATAAGCCACAATAACATAAACATTCATATACTATTTTTTACAATTTTAGAATGAGTTGAGTTCAGTCGCTCAGTTGTGTCCGACTCTTTGCGACCCCATGAATCGCAGCATGCCAGGCCTCCCTGTCCATCACCAACTCCCGGAGTTTACCCAAATCCATGTCCATCGAGTCGGTGATGCCATCCAACCATCTCATCCTCTGTCATTCCCTTCTCCTCCTGCCCCCAATCCACAAACAAATCACAGAAGACTAAATTATTACACTTGAAAAACTTAAAACTAAATTTGCAACTGACAGAGGTTGAAAAGTAAAATGGGAGAAGAGCAGATAACAGGGAACATCTGAGCACAACTGTCCTCAACAGGAGGTGCTCTCTTGGTTGAAGGAACACCAGATACAGGTTCAAGGATATTATCTGTGACCTCCCTAGTGGTCCAGTGGTTAAGAATCTGCCTGCCAAAGCAGAGGACATGGGTTTGACTAAGCCTGAGCGCCACAACTACTGAGTCCAAGTTTTGGAGCCCTCAAGTCATAACTACTGAAGCCCAAGTGTCCTACAGCCTGGGCTCCGCAACAAGAGAAGCCACCACAATGAGAAGCCCCTGCACTGCGATGAAGAGTAGCCCCTGCTCACTGCAGCTAGAGAAAAGCCTGAGCAGCAAGGAAGACCCAATACGGACAATAAATACGTTAATAATTTTTAAAAAGGATGTTGTCTGAAATCTAAGTGTTCACTGGTGGAGGAAGCAGAGATTAGTGACAAAATTATCTTGGAAGGAGGGAAGTGGCAGAGGAGGAGGCAGGGAAAGGGAATGAATTCGCACCCTATATAGTCGTGACAGCTATATCAAGAAACAACACATTTAGAGATATCAAGGTAATCACAAAAAGAACTAAAAACAGAAACTGCTGAAAGTAGTTACCTCCGGAGAACAAGTTAAAAGGACATCACAAGGAAGCAATCAATCAGGTCCAGAATATGGGACATTCTACTAGACGACTGACCTAGATTCTCTAATAAATCAATGGTGTAGGGGGAAAGTGAGTAAAACACAGGAAACAAAATAATTGAGTTCAATGCGGAGACTTCATTTGGGACCCCTATTGGTACAATTTTGAAACAGAAAATTTTGATTATTAGCTGGATGTGAAATGATGATAGAAGAAACTGTTTATTTTGTTAGGCATAATAATGGCATGTAGGTTAGATTCTAAAATATCTTTTGTAGTTAGAAGCATAGTGAAGTATTTCAGGTAAAAATAACATGATGTCTGGGATTTGCTTTTAAAATACTTTAGTGCCAATCCCTCTTACCCTTAAAACATAAAGGGATAGAGAAACAAGATTGGCCAAAGGTGATAATTGTAAATGCTGGGTTCACAGGGTTCACTGTACCATTGTTTCTGTCTTTATGTGTGTTTGGAATTTTCAAAATAATAGATGGTTTAATTAAAAAAAAAAAAAGCAGGTACCTCTGGGGTGTGGGATAGAGCTTGGGGAGCAGTGGTGATGATAAGATTGTTTTATATTTTTCATTTATTCAATGAATATTTATTGAGTCCCTATAATGTGTGAGGCACAGTTTAGGCACTTTGGGGGATATAAACAGGACAGATCAAAATTTCTCTTTTAGCGGAACTTACATTCCAGTCAGGGGAAAGAGACAATAGTACACAGACATAAAAAATTAGTTTGATATGTTAAGAAGTAGATTAGTGAGTGCTATGAGAAAAGAATAAAACAGGGTAAGAAGGATCAGGGGTGGGGCCAGGGTTGCAGTTTTAATTAACAGGATCAGGAAGATCTCACTGAAAAATACAATATTTGAACAGACTTGAAAAAGGTGAAGGTGATTGCAAACCCTTCTGAATTGTGGCTGTTTAATTATATCCATGGATTACTTTGATAAAAATAATTGAAAAAAGATCACTTTAAAAAATAAAATAAAATCTACCTCCTTTTCATTCCTCTATCTTTACCTATCAGAATTCTCCTTTATTCTTCAGGTTAGCTTCAAGTGATCAGCTTTAACGAGGTCTTCTTCATCCACAGCTAGAATTAACTGCTGTTTTGTATTTTCTTGTACATCACTAGTAGCTCTAACATGTATTTTATTCTCTGATATGACTTTTATAGCTTTACTAAATGGTTTTATATTTCATTATTTCATTCATATAATAATCTTGAGTGTTTTTTATTTCAATATTATTATTTCCACTTACCAGATGAGAAAGTTAGAGCTCTGAAAGAACAATGACCTACATCAGATTAGCCAGACACAGAGATGGTGTCTGAAGTCTAAATCACAGTCTCCAAATGCAAATGTTACTCCACCACCTCTCCACTGTTAGTGGTTTCTAACAGTCTTTTTCTCTCAGCCCTGGTGTGGGAATGTGAGTAGACACCCACTACATGGCTTGGATCCACTTACTTCTTACAGCAAACTCACCCTATTTGGAATTCAGTTCAGTTCAGTCACTCAGTTGTGTCCAACTCTTTGCGACCCCATGCACCGCAGCACGCCAGGCTTCCCTGTCCATCATCAACTCCTGGAGCTTACTCAAACTCATGTCCATAGAGTCAGTGATGCCATCCAACCATCTCATCCTCTGTCATCCCCTTCTCCTCCTGCCTTCAGTCTTTCCCAACATCAGGGTCTTTTCAAATGAGTTAGTTCTTTGCATCAGGTGGCCAAAGTATTGGAGTTTCGGCTTCAGCATCAGTCCTTCCAATGAATATTCAGGACTCATTTCCTTTAGGATGGACTGGTTGGATCTCCTTGCAGTCCAAGGGACTCTCAACAGTCTTCTCCAACACCACAGTTCAAAAGCATCAATTCTTCAGCACTCAGCTTTCTTTATAGTCCAACTCTTACATCCATATGACTACTGGAAACACCATAGCTTTGACTAGATGGACCTTTGTTGACAAAGTAATGTCTCTGCTTTTTAATATGCTGTCTAGGTTGGTCGTAGCCTTTCTTCCAAGGAGCAAGCGTCCTTCAATTTCATGGCTACAGTCCCTCTGCAGTGATTTTGGAGCCCCCCAAAATAAAGTCTGACACTGTTTCCATTGTTTCCCCATCTATTTGCCATGAAGTGATGGGACTGGATGCCATAATCTTTGTTTTCTGAATGTCGAGTTTTAAGCCAACTTTTTCATTCTCCTCTTTCACTTTCATCAAGAGGCTCTTTAGTTCCTCTTCACTTTCTGCCATAAGGGTGGTGTCATCTGTATATCTGAGGTTATTGATATTTCTCCCAGCAATCTTGATTCCAGCTTGTGCTTCATCCAGCCCAGCTTTTTGCATGATGTACTCTGCATATAAGTTAAATAAGCAGGGTGACAATATACAGCCTTGACGTAAATTTGGATTTAACCCACCCCAATTTGTTTGGTTCCTTTGTTTGGAGAACCTTACAAGAATGTTGGTGAGCCAAATTACAGCCCTTGCCTCTGCACATGCTCTCAAAACCACATCTGAGACTCACTACTTCCCTCCTCTACTACCAATTTCAGATTCCCTTCTCTCAGCTAGCACATCTGCTGGCCTAGGTGGCTCAGCTGGGGTGGGGATGGGGAACCCTAATTTCCATTCCTGAGGAGTCTGAGTCTATGGTCAGCAAGCCTCCTCAGGTTAGGTTGTCTACATTGTCCACTTACCATCAAAACTGGGTGTGTGAGAAAGAAGAGACGCTCTGCTGGATAAGCTGGATGCCAAATGTATTCTTTCCCACCCCACCATGAAGATGAAATCTCATCTTGTTCTGATGATTGGCATCCATTATTCCTGCTGGGATGTGGTTGCTTTCCCTAGGCTTCTCTCCCTCACATCTCACACACTTGCACGTACCTCTAAGACAGCTCTAACCCACTATTCCTTAGCACAGCAAGTTCAACATCTTCACAACTAAACTGATTTTCTTCTTCATTCATAAACATGTTCTTTGTCCTTCTGTCCAGCTCTGATGCTGGAATCAGATTCATTTTGTGTTCTCTGCTTCCTTCACCCTCTAAATATACCAAGTTCTGTAAATTCTCCCCCAAATAGCTTCCAAATTCACCCTTATTCTCCCCCCACCCCCATCCCATAGTCACTTTCCTTGCTCAGGGACTCATCCTTTCTCACCTGGACTATTACAAAATCTCCCAACTGTTTTTCCTTTCTCCAGTTTTCCCCATAGTCCTCCTATCCACGTTATACCACATCTTTTAAAAAGTATGCCATTTCACTGATTAAAACTTTTCCAATGTTTAGGCTCTTCACAACTTGGCCCCTTCTTCACTTACCTCCCTTGCCCTCCCCTCTGCATCTACTTGTCGCTTGCAGCTGCCTAAAGGTGACAGGCTCCTTTCATGCATGCATGCCAAGTCGCTTCAGTCGTGTCTGACTCTTTGCAACTCTATGGACTATACCCAGCCAGGCTCCTCTGTCCATGGGATTCTCCAAGCAAGAATACTAGACAGGTTACCATGCCCTTCTCTAGGGGATCTTCCCAACCCAGGGATCAAATCTGCATCTCCTGCGTCTCCTGCATTGGTAGGCAGGTTCTTTACCACTGTGTCACCTGGGAAGCCCGGCTCCCTTCATGTGCCTCATGCCTTTGCCTGTTCTTCCTCTTGGCCCACAGGTCTCCTGGTGGACTCTACTTCTGTTTGGAGATTCACTTCATTCCATCTCTGACCATTCCGGATAGGTAGAATGGGCTGCTTCTAGCCTCATGGTCACACTGAAGTTCTTCCATAACTTTATTAAGACTTTTGTCACATTATGTTCACTTATTTGCCTTACACACATAGTTGACTGAAATATATTTTTTAAATTGAAATGGTTTTGTACCATCCAGTTGTGATTCCAATGCATTGTATTACATTCACAGTTCCTAGAAACAGTAGATAATCAAAAGATGTCAAATGAAAGAATGAAATATACAAATATTGTTCAGGGCATGATGCACCTGTCTTATGATCAGCAGCTGAGCAGATACTTTGCATCATTTCCCAGTACTGTTAACTGGATGTGTGCTGACTGACTGTGGGGCCTGACCTCAAGAGGACTGCCAAGATTTTCTGTTCATAGCCTAAGAATGCAAAATTCTATATGTTCTCCCTGGACAATGACTCAGTGGCTGTAAATCTGTTTTACGGAAGGGATGCAAAAATGGAAACAAAGCAAAGCAGCAGACAGAAGTAACACTGGAGAAAGAATCACCGAGTTGATGAGGGCTTATTCATCTACTACTTACTTATCCAAAGGCTAGCACCATGACTGAAATATGGTAGGCATTCAATAAAGGTTTGTTGAACAACTACAGAAAGATGGGAAAGGAATAACAAATGATGCCCTTGGAAGTGATGCAGAAGCTGTAGCAAACTGCCAGGATGGAGAGAGATGAAGTCGGATTTTAAACCATTGAATTGTAAGCTGTTTACACTTAGGTTTTCATCTGGATATATCCTAAAGGTAGAAAAAGAAACACAAACTAAAGATCCAGGATTGGAAATGTATCTATTTAAACCAAGGCCATGAGATGAGCACCCAGGGAGACTTAAATGAAAAAGATAGTATACAGAAAGAGGAAACCATTTCCTGTACTTTTTAATCTCTTCTGTTATTTACCTTCATGATTCTAAATAATATATTTACACTGCTATTCTGTTGACTTTTTTACATTTTAGAAATTATATATTGACTTCCCACTACTATGGAGGATAAAGATACTGCTTTCTTTCTGTGTCCCGCCACACTGAAATACACATTCTTTCCCCCATCCTCCAATACAGTTCTATTACAAATGTACTAAATCAATATTTGGTGTTTGCTTTATTTGTTCATTCATCCAGTAAACATGATTTTGAATTACTTTGAAAATTGTAATCAGGGTATATGATAACACTTGTATTTTCAATAATTCCAGATAGCCTCTTCTGGGTGTTGGCTTTTGAAAAACATTAGTACAATTTGTCTGCCTATTTTAAAATATAAAATCAATTTTTAATCAATAAACAAACTATGTCAGTGCTCATTATGTCCAAAGAAATATGAAGGAGACTGAGATATCTAAAACAGAATCTTTACTAAAATATGTGTCTTAAAATGTGTACAAGTGTGTTTTCTAAAGTCAGACTTTCCAATAGATTAATATTATTATTTTTAAGTGCCTTATTTTCATTGAAGAGTCACAGTGGCTCCCAGAACTCTTACTGGCCATTCCTTCCTGTACTTTACATAATGTAATGTGGACAAAGCCTGCTTTTGAGAGAATAATTGTCTCTAGATTTTCATTTAATAGCAATAGAGTTTCTTAGAAAATATTACCGTATGATTGTTTTAAATTGCTCTCCTAGTTGCATAACGGTGCCTGTAGCATAATATTCAATAAGTATCCTGGTAAGTTTGGAAAATCTTATACTAAAAAGTCTTTAATAAACTACTGTGCTTTGAAGCTGAAAAAAACAATATAATACGCAGCGTTTCCAAACTTATTTGATCACAAAATCTTTTTTAAAAAAACAGGATTATATTTAGGAAACAGTGATTTCGTCCACTCCCTTGATGCAGCCTCCACTTGATTCAAATGTCAAGCAAATGTGCATGCATGCGTGTATGCCCCCCCACACACATGCCCCCCCCCCCCCAACACACACTACCTGTCTCTCCTAGTAGAAACTGATAGAATGGCACTTTCTGCTTTGAGGTGTAACAAGGGGCTCTTTGAAACCAGGATTATGTTCTCAGGCCAAAGTTATAATTAATGATGCAGCAAAATATAAAAAAGAGAACTATTTAGCTCCTAAACACCTTATGTTTTTAGATAATTCTTTGTGCTTAAAACCACCTCCCACATCCACCAGTGAGACCAGTGAGCCAATGGGAACAGCCATCCCAGACTCTCCCTCTGCTACCCGAAGTCCTGTCCATAGCTGACTCTCTTGTTCCTTTTCTTTCCAGTTTTTAGAGGGGTAATGCCTAGACTAACTAACGCTTAGATCACCAGATGCCTGGTGTAAAGGCCTTTATGAGTGTCAGTCTTCCATCTCTGAAGAATATAAAGAAGTAGTGCAAAGAAACTTGCAGTCACCAGAGGTCAGGGATTACCTATTCTTTTTTATAATTTTTTTCACAACATTCATTTTGAAAATTTTCAACCCGTCCAAAAAAGGCAAAGAGTTATACAATTAATGCCATACAGTCTTCACTAAGATCAAATCATCATTAACTTTTGCTGCATTTGCCTGTCTCTCCCATGTCCCTCACCTTTCTCTCTCTCTCTTTTTTCCCCTCTCTCCATTTATGTTTTTTTTGAAAGCATGCTGCACATATCAAAATATTTCACCCCTAAATATTCTACATGCCTCATTTAAGAAAAACATTCACCTACATAATCATAACACTACTATCGCATCTAAGAAAACTGACATAAATTTAACAGCATCATCTGACATACAGTCTATATTTAAATTTGCTCAATGAGGGATTCTCTAAATATCGCCCCTAAGGGTACATAGATGGCAGAAAGAGGTCAGTAAAAGGCAAGCAACTGACTGTGTGGTGAAGATCCTGGCAGCTGGAGCCCATTTTTGCTGACTCTTGTAGTTTTCCTTTCCTAGGGAAATTTAATTAATATGATTAAATGGTTAGGAGTAATTAAACCTCTCACTTAAATGATTGTGACTGTTACTCATATTTTCAGCAAATCCATAAGAAGAAAGTCAACTCTGCTTTAAAATAAGAGCTAAACCAAATACTAAGATTTGGATCTAATCCTTGGATAGACAGTCCTTAAATGGATATACTCTCCAGGCTTTTAAGGATACTGGCATATAAACTGCTCTTGTATTTTTTGCAGTAGGAGAATTTAATTCATCAGGTGCACCTTTCACCTAGAAAGTGGAATTTGCTTTTGTTTTTTAAGGGTATTTTTGCCCAGGATCTAGGAGGCTGTTTGAGCATATTCTGTCCAGATTGGGGCTCTACAATTACCAGCAGGATCCTGGAGCCTCATGCCAGCTTATTCACAGCAGGCCAGACTCTCTTAATACACTTGTGTCGAAAGTTATTCTCCATGATATGTGTCTGGTTCTTTTCACCCTCCTAGATTCATTACACATTCTTTCCTACCACTCTGTTTACTACTGACCCTCTCCACCAGTGTCTGTTCTCTATAAACTTAGGACTTTGATCTCTTTTGAAAGTAACAACTCACTGGGACTTGTCTCCTCGAACACTTTTGCTTAACTCTGGGATTTAAAACCTTTACAGCTGATAAATAAATGTAATTGAACAAAGAAAGACAGGTGTGCTGCCATAAGAGCTTCAGGCATAATGGGAAAGGAAGATAATGCGTCAGTCTCATATGGGTTGCTTTTGCTGTGGTCTCCGTCTGGGAAGCTAGTGTATTTATTGATTAGTCCTCAAAAGAGACATCATTCACAAACTGACCCCGGCCTGTGGCAGGAGACTAACATTTGTGTTAGTTTCAATAACTGTATGAACAAATTCTGTTGCTGGGAAGACGTAACCAATTGTTGCCTTGACAACATGGCATGCAAGTCTCTAGTTCCCTCAGTAATCTCCCTGAGAAGATTCTGATTACTTGTTAGTCCTACCTATGAAGTTATTGCAGGAAGATTCTTTACCATGTGAGCCACTAGGGAAGCACTACGTCTTGCCTACACGATGAGAAATGTTAACCTACAACTAATTTGCTGGAGGTTTGTCAATAACTGAGAATTTCATCAAGATTCAGGTTGCAAACTACACAAAGCAAACTTAGACATGAAAGGCCATAATAACATAGAACATTAGGTTTAAAACTTGATTATTGGGGGGAAAGCATCTTATTTTATTAAGAAAGCATTTTTGCTATAAAAGAAGGATATATGTGTCATGGAGGCTAAACAATATGTTACTAAACAACCAAAGGATTACTGAAGAAATCAAAAATGAAATTAAAAAATACCTAGAGACAAATGAAAATGAAGACAAGATGATCCAAAACCTATGGGATACAGCTAAAGCAGTTCTAAGAGGAAAGTTTATCAGGAACCCCTGGGCAGTCCAGTGCTAAGGACTCCAGACTTTCACTGCTGAGGACCCAGATAGAATCGCTAGTCAGGGAACTAAGATCCCACAAGCCAAGCAGTAAGACCAAAAAAAATTTTTTTAAGAGGGAAGTTTATAGCGATATGAGTTTACCTCAGGAAACAAGAAAAATCTCAAATAAACAACCTAACCTTACACCTAAAGAGAAAAAAAACAAAGCCCAAAGTTAATAGAAGGAAAGAAATTATAAAGATCAGAGCAGACATAAATGAAACAGAGACTTAAAAACAAGCAGAGAAGATCAATGAAACTAATAGTTGCTTCTTTGAAAAGATAAACAAAATTAATAATCCTCTAGCCAGACTCATGAAAAAGGGCGAGGGCCAAATTAATAAGATCAGAAATGAAAATGGAGAACTTCCAATTGACACGACAAAAATACGAAGGATCATAAGGGACTACTATGAGCCACTACATGCCAATAAAATGGACAACCTAGAAGAAATGGACAAATTCTTAAAAAGATATTGTTTCCCAAGACTGAATCAGGAATAAATGGAAAATATAAACAGCCAAATCACCAGTAGTGAAACTGAAGCAGTAATTTAAAAATTTCCAATAAACAAAAGTCCAGGACCAGATGACTTCAGAGGTGAATTCTATCAAACATTCAGAGAATAGTTAATATCCATTCTTCTCAGACTATTCCAAAAAGTTCCCCTTTTTCCACATTCTCACCAACATGTTATTGCTTTTCTTTTTGATAATAGCCATTCTATCAGGAATGAGGTGATACCTCATTGTGGTTTTGCTTTGCATTTCTTTGATGATTAATGATACCGTGCATCTTTTCACATACCTGTTGGTGTGTCTTCTTTGGAAAAATGTGTCTTCAGATGTTCTGCCCAGGAGTTACTCACACTGCTGTATGAGTTCTTTATATATTTTGGATATTAACCCCTAACCAGATATGTGGCATGCAAATATTTCCTCCCATTCTGTAGGTTGCCTTTTCATGTTATTAATAATTTCCTTTGCTCTGCAGAAGTTTTTCAGTTTGATGTAGCTCTACTTGTTTATTTTTGCTTTTGTTGCCTTTGGAGTCAGATCCAAATAATCATCACCAAGACTGATGTCAAGAGACTTACTGTCTATGTTTTCTTTTAAGAGTTTTATGTTTTTATGTCTTACATTCAAGTCTGTAAGAGTCAATTTTTGTGTGTGGTATCAGCAGTCTGCTTTCATTCTTTTGCATGTGGAGGTCCAGTTTTCAGTGTACAGATCTTTCATCCTCCTGGTTAAAAGTATTCCTTTTTGAAACTATTGTAAATGAAACTGTTTTCCTTATTCCTCTTTAGAAAACATCCTGATGCTGGGAAAGATTGAAGGCAGGAGAAGGGGATGACAGAAGACAAAATGGTTGGATGGCATCACTGACTCGATGGACATGAGTTTGAGCAAGCTCTGGGAGTTGGTGATGGACAGGGAAGCCTGGCATGCTGCAGTCCATGGGGTCACAAAGAGTCGGACATGACTGAGGGACTGAACAACAACAATAATAGTTCATTATTAATGTTTAGAGACAAAACTGATTTTCCTGCAATTTTACTGAATTCGTTTATTTGTTCTCACAGGTTTTTGGTGGCATCTCTAGAGTTTTTTAATATATAATATCAAATTATTTGCAAATTGTGACAGTTTCATCTCTTCCTTTCCAATCTGAATGCTTTCTATTACTTCTTCCTCTTCATTGCTTTGGTTCAAACTTCCAATATTATGTTGAACTAGAAGTGGAAGAGTGGGCATCTTGTCTTGTTCCTGATCTTAGAGGGACTATCAGCTTTTCTCTGTTGAGTATGATGTTATCTGTGGTCTTATCATATGCAGTATGGCCTATATTTTGTTGCCTCTCTACCCAGTTTGTTGAGAGTTTTTATCATACATTAATGTTGAATTTTGTCATGCTTTTTCTGTATCTATTGAGATGATCATTTTTTTTTTTTTGGTACCAACTTTATTTTTTTTTTTTTAATTTTTTTTTTAAATAAATTTATTTATTTTAGTTGGGGGCTAATTACTTTACAATATTGTATGAGATGATCATTTTTATTCTTCCTTTTATTAATGTGGTGTTCAGTTCAGTTTCAGTTCAGTCGCTCAGTCGTGTCCGACTCTTTGCGACCCCATGAATTGCAGCATGCCAGGCCTCTCTGTCCATCACCAACTCCCGGAGTCTACCCAAACCCATGTCCATCGAGTCGGTGATGCAATCCAACCATCTCATCCTCTGTAGTCACCTTCTCCTCCTGCCCCCAATCCTACCCAGCATTAGGGTCTTTTCCAATGAATCAGCTCTTCGCATGAGGTGGCCAAAGTATTGGAGTTTCAGCTTCAACATCAGACCTTCCAATGAACACCCAGGATTGATCTCCTTTAAGATGGATTAATTGGATCTCCTTGCTGTCCAAGGGACTCTCAAGAGTCTTCTCCAACACCACAGTTCAAAAGCATCAATTCTTCGGGGCTCAGCTTTCTTCACCGTCCAACTCTCACATCTGTACATGACCACTGGAAAAACCATAGCCTTGACTAGACGGACTTTTGTTGGCAAAGTAATGTCTCTGCTTTTAAATATGCTATCTAGGTTGGCCATAACCTTCCTTCCAAGGAGTAAGCGTCTTTTAATTTCATGGCTGCAATCACCATCAGCAGTGATTTTGGAGCCCAAAAAAATCAAGTCTGACACTGTTTCCCCATCTATTTCCCATGAAGTGATGGGACCAGATGCCCTGATCTTAGTTTTCTGAACGTTGAGCTTTAAGCCAACTTTTTCACTCTCCTCGTTCACTTTCATCAAGAGGATCTTTAGTTCTTCTTCACTTTCTGCCATAAGGGTGGTGTCATATCACATGACTAATTTAAGAAAACTAGGCCATCCTTGCATTCTTGAAGTCAATTTTCCTTGATCATGGTGTATGATCCTTTTAATGTATTGTTGAACTTGGTTTGCTAAAATTCTGTTGAGAATTTTCACATCTATATTCATCAGGGATATTTGCCTGTACTTTCCTGTTCTTGTTGTGTCTGGTTTCATTTCGTCTGGTTTTGGTATCAAGGCAATACTGATTTCATAAAATGAGTTTGGAAGAGTTCCCTCCTCTTTCATTTTCTGAAAGAGTTTGAGAAGTGCTAGGTACTCAGTCAATCAGTCATGTCTGGCTCTTTGTGGCCCTATGGACTGTAGCCTGCCAGGTTCCCCTGTCCATGGAATTCTCCAGGCAAGAATACTGGAGTGTGTTGCCATTTCCTACTCCAGGGGATCTTCCTGACTGACCCAAGGATAAAACCCATGTCTCTTGTGTCTCCTGCACTGCAGGCAGATCCTTTACCACTAGCACCACCTGGGAAGCACACAGTTTGAGAAGGATTGGTATTAATCCTTCTTTGAATGTTTGGCAGAATTCATCTGTTAAGCTGTCTGGTCCTGGACTTTTGTTTTTTGGAAAGTTTTTGATTACTGATTCAAAATCCTTCCTAGTAATCAAGCTATTCAGATTTTCTATTTCTTCATGATTTAGTCTTGGAAGGTTGTATGTTTCTAGAAATTCATCCATTTCTTCTAGGTTGTCCAATTTGTTGGTGTATAATTGTTCATAGTAGTCACTTATAATACTTTGTATTTCTGTGGTACCAGTTGTAATGTCTCGTCTTTCATTTCTTATTTGATTTCTTTGAGTAGTCTCTCTCTTTTTTCTTGGTGAGTCTAACTAAAGGCTCATCAATTTTGTTTATCTTTTCAAAGATCCAGCTCTTTTTTTAAATTAATCTATTGTTTTTCCAGTCTCTATTTATTTCTGTTCTGCTTTTTATTATTTCCTTCCTTCTACTAACTTTGGATTTCATTTGTTCTTCTTTCCTGATGGCTCAGAGGGTAAAGTATCTGCCTGCAATGCAGGAGACCTGGGTTCAATCCCTGGGTCGGAAAGATCCCCTGGAGAAGGAAATGACAACCCTCTCCAGTATTCTTGCCTGGAAAATCCCTTGGACAGAGGAGCATGGTAGGCTACAGTCCACAGGGTCGCAAAGAGTTGGACTTGACTGAGCGACTTCACTTTCTTTTCTTTCTTTTTCTAGTTCCTTGGGATGTAAAATTAGGTTCTTTAGAGATCTTTCTTATTCTTAATATAGATTTTATTGCTATGAACTTTCCTCTTAGAATTGCTTTTGCTGCATCCCATAAATTTTGATATATTGTATTTCCATTTTCATTTGTCCCAAAGTATTTTTTAATTTTTCTTTTGATTTCTTTGTTAACCCATTGATTGTTCAGTAACATATCATTTACTGCTGCTGCTAAGTTGCTTCAGTCGTTTCCGACTCTGTGCAACCCCATAGATGGCAGCCCACCAGGCTCCTCTGTCCCTGGGATTCTTCAGGCAAGAATACTGGAGTGGGTTGCCATTTCCTTCTCCGAGCATACCATTTAATCCCCACATATTTGTGAATTTTTCAGTTTTCTTCTTGTTATTGACTTCCAGTTTCATACCATAGTGATCAAAAAAGATGCTTAATATGATTTCAATCTTTGTAAATTTGTTAAGACTTGTTTTGACGTCTAATATATGATCTCCTAGAGGGCGTTCCACGCACAAATGAGAAGAATGTTTATTCTGTTGCTTTTGGATAGAAAGTTCTGTGTAAATCTGCTAAGCTCATATGATCTAATGAGCCATTTAAAGCTGATGTTTCCTTATTACTATTCTTTCTAGGTGATCTATCTATTGATATATGTGGAGTACTGAAGTCCCTTATTATTAAATATTATTGTATGGCTATCTATTTCTCACTTTAGGTCTGTTAATATTTGCTTTATACATTTTGTGCTTACATATGGGTGTAAAAATATTTTAAAATGTTATATCCTCTTATTGAATTGATCCCTTTATGATTATGTAATGCTTTTTTATTACAGTCTGTTTTAAAGTCTATTTTGTCTGATATAAATATAACTATCCAGCTTTTGAGGGGGTTCCATTTGCATGGAACATTTCTTTCAATAGCTTTACTTTCAGTCAGTGTGTGTCCTCAAATAGTGTTTTATTTCCAAATAACACTTAACTTAAAGACCCTGAAAACCCAGGTTCAGACTTAGAGTTAAACAGAAATAGTTAAATCTTCATGCTCACAGAGGTGAAATTGCTAAGACAAATTTGAAGACTTAGTATAGGCAACTGTTAAGTGCTGTCTTACTTACTTACCCTCTACTTACTCACACTCCATGAAAGCCATATTTGATCACTTGTAAGGGATACTCGTCTGGGCACCACCTCCATTCCAGGCCTAGCCAAATGTCTGTTGTACCCTCCCTGTTTCTCTCTCTCCTTGACCCATCTCTAGGCCCACCTTTCTTCAGAGACCCTTCTTCAAAGCAATTGGGTCTTCTTTCTGCTGACTCTGAAAAATAAATTAAATGTATTTGAAATCTACATATTGATATTCTCTGAAATACAAGGTGTCAAAACTGTATCACATTAATATCATCCTGAAAAAAAGATACTTGCATACATGTTTCAGTTCCCTATAATACAAATTAACATGAAGAACTCAAAAATTGGGAAACTGCTTTACAAAAGACAAAGTATGGAGCGCTGATACTAGGGTGTTGTCATAAATTATAAAAAATAAAATTGTAAGTTTGTTTATAAAACAACACAATCAAAATTATTGAAATATTATATAATTTAGAAATAAAATAATATTATTAAAAATGTTAAATAATAAACTTAGTTAAAAATAAGGGAATAAAGAAGATACATTATTTTTTCATTACTAATTATTTAAGTAATAAGTATATATATTCTTCACATCAGCTTTTAATATAATTTAAATGAGTTTAAAGTCCCCTTTGTACTTTCCTCATTTTCTCAGTCTTAGTTCTTTTTTCATCTCCCCATTATTATCACTTTGCTATATCTTCTTCCAGAACTCTTTCCTTGCATTTACATAACCTTTTTACCAGGTTTAATATTTTACATGTAAAAAACTAAACAGCTTTTGTACAAATAAGAGCTGAACTTCTGTTCTAAGGTATAATTTTCCAGATGGGAACATTTTCATTTCTGGGCCCTAGTGAATGTTGAAGAAGCAATGTTAAATCTAAAATCAAAACAATTTTTAAAATACAACATTCAACTCACAAAATGTAAACGTCAGTAAAAAGAAATGTCAACATGAATGACACTTTAAAACCTTTAGCTATGTAAAAAGTTTAGGAAAAAGAAAACTTTTAGAGGCAGATGTTATGCCAGTTTATTACTAGGAATTATTTTTGTCATCCCATTATTAACTCTATTAATAACCTAATTAGTCTGTCAGGCACATACTGTCCATTGTACTTTTAATATGCACAGTAAGCTCTATCTAGAGCTGCTTTTAAGGCAAATTAACAATGCTGTGGTTCAGTCACTCAGTTGTGTCTGACTCTTGGTGACTCCATGAACTGCAGCACACCAGGCTTCCCTGTCCTTCATTATTTCCCCGAGTTTGCTCAAACTCATGTCCATTGAGTTGGTGATGCCATCCAACCATCTCATCCTCTGCCACCCACTTCTCTTGCCTTCAATCTTTCTCAGTATCATGGTTTTTTCCAATGAGTCGGCTCTTTGCATCAGGTGACCAAAGTATTAGAGTTTCAGCTTCAGCATCAGTCCTTCCAATGAATATTCAGGGTTGATTTCCTTTAGGTTGACTGATTTGATCTCTGTGCTGTCCAAGGGACTCTCAAGAGTCTTCTCTAACACCACAGTTCAAAAGCATCAATTCTTCGGTGCTCAGACTTCTTTATAGTCCAACTCTCACATTCATACATGACTACTGGAAAAAAACCATAGCTTTGACTATACAGACTTTTGTTGGCAAGTGATGTCTCTGCTTTTTAATATGCTGTCTAGGTTGGTCATAGCTTTTCTTCCAAAGAGCAAGCATATTTTAATTTCATGGTTGCAGTCACTATCCACAGTGATTTTGGAGCCCCCAAAAATAAAGTCTGTCACTGTTTCCATTTTTTTCCCATCTATTTGCCATAAAGTGATGGGACCAGATGTCATGATCTTTGTTTTTTGAACACTGAGTTTTAAGCCAGCTTTTTCACTCTCCACTTTCATGCTCATCAAGAGGTTTTTAGTTCCTCTTTCTTTCTGTCATTAGGGTGGTTATCATCTGCATATCTGAGGTTATTGATATTTCTCCTGCCAATCTCAATTCCTGCCGGAGTCCTGCTCCAGCTGGTCAGGGTTCCCTTAGGATGGACGGCGTCGGCGATACGAATGAGAAGACACAGCGAGTCGTGGTGTTTCCAAGTGTCTTCTGACTTTATTGTTTTTAAGACAGTTTTAATATTTTTTGTGGTACATAGAAACAAATGTAAAGTATAGAATCATACCAATTCAGCTTAGTGGGCATACCAATTTAGCTTAATGGGCATATGAATTCAGCTTAATGGGCCTATCAATTCAGCTTAATAGGCCGGCAGTTTTTGACCTTCATCGAAACTGTTTGCCTGTTTTTAGTTACAAAAAGCCTCATTTTGTTTACATCATCTTCCGGCCTGGGGGCCTGCTAACATCTTGTGACTCTCCATTGATAAGTGTTGATCAGTCAGAACACTTTTGTATCAGGCACAGCAGGAAAGAATTTATCAATAGAAAGTTTCAAGGTAAAACCTGTTTTCGGTAATTTACTTTATGCCTTGAGCTTAACAGAAAAGAATGTGGTCCCATAAGGTCATAGAACAGCAAGCTGAAGGTCACCTCTAAGTAAGAATCATCAGTTAATTCAACAATTGTCTTATTATTTGTATTAAAGCTAAACTTCTATTTACATAAATCTTTAACTATTATGCTCTCATTATATAGGCTAAATACGTTAAGAGTAAAAACATAGTGAGTAAATATAGACTAAGTAACAGTTTCATAAAGCAATATTTCTTATATTTCCTAACAAGCCTTTTTTCCTGCAAAGGGCTCTGTGCCCATTGGGGCTTTCTGTGTGGAGGCTCTCAATGCTGTTTTATTACTAGGGAGCAGTTATGCACATTAGCTCCAAAGGGACAGGTACGTTTATTAAACAAACCAATATGTTAGCAAAAGGAATTTAGATCAGCATACTCTATATCTCAGATAATTTATTAGGGTGCTACCGTTCAGGGGCCTTGTCGATTGAGATTTCAGATTGATCTATTTTAGAAGGGAATCAGGAAAAGCCTTTTGCCTAAGTCACAGAAAATAAGAAGAGGTTTATTGTAGCAAACATCAGAAAGACAGATATCATCTTTAAGGTGAGTGCTGAGGCAGCCTTCCGAGAATCCCTGAGGGCTGAGAAGCCGTGCTCAATCAACCCTCTACCTCATGACTCTGTCATGGGTGGGATCTCGTGAGCTGGCTCCCGGCAGATTCCAGCTTGTGATTCACCCAGCCTGGCATTTCACATGAAGTACTCTGCATATAAGTTAAATAAGCAGGATGACAATATACAGCCTTGTCATACTCCTTTCCCAATTTGGAACCAGTCCATTGTTCCATGTCCGGTTCTAACTGTTGCTTCTTGACCCGCATACAGGTTTCTCAGGAGACAGGTAAGGTGGTCGGGTATAATAGAAAGACAAAACAGATAGACAGACACACACACAAAAATAAAGGAATTCAAATGCTAGAGATAGTCATCAAGTCACACTGGAAGAAAGCAAAAGAAGAAAGGAACAAAAAAGAATTCTAGAAACCCCCAAAACAAATAACAAAATGGCAATATGTACAAATCTATCAATAATTACTTTTTGAAGTAGAGTTGACTTACAATGTTGTGTCAGTTCAATAAGTACTTTAAATGTAAAAAACTAAATGCTCCAATCAAATGATATAGAGTCACTGCTGTTGCTGCTGCTAAGTCAATTGAGTCATTCCGATTCTGTGCGATCCCATAGACGGCAGCCCACCAGGTTCCTCTGTCCCTGGGATTCTCCAGGCAAGAATCCTGGAGTGGGTTGCCATTTCCTTCTCCAATGCACGCTTGCATGCTAGGTCGCTTCAGTCATGTCCGACTCTATGCGACCCCATCAGGCTCCTCTGTCCACGGAGTTGTCAGACAAGAATACTGGAGTGGGTTGCCATTTCCTTCTCCAATAGAGTCGCCGCTGCTGCTGCTAAGTCGCTTCAGTTGTGCCTGACTCTGTGCGACCCCATAGACGGCAGCCCACTAGGCTCCGCCGCCCCTGGGATTCTCCAGGCAAGAACACTGGAGTGGGTTGCCATTTCCTTCTCCAATGCACGAAAGTGAAAAGTGAAAGTGAAGTCGCTCAGTCGTGTCCGACTTTTCACGACCCCATGGACTGTAGCCTACCAGGCTCCTCCGTCCATGGGATTTTCCAGGCAAGAGTACTGGGGTGGGGTGTCATTGCCTTCTCGGATCGAGTCGCAAAGTGGAAACAAAACAAAACCCAAATATAAGCTGCCTACAAGAGATTCACTTCAGATCTAATGATTCACGTGGATTGAAAGTGAAGAGATGAAAAAAGTATTCCATGCAAATGGAAATCAAAAGACAGTCATTGTGGTAATACTTAGGCAAAAACTGTAAAAAGATACAAAGATGAATATTACATAATCATCAAGGGATAAATCTAAGAAAAAGATATGACAATTGTAAATATATATGCATCCAACATAGGAGCACCTAAATACATAAAACAAATATTAACAGACATAAAGGGAGAAACTGACAGTAACACAGTAACAGTAGGTGACTTTAAAAAAACCCACTTATATCATCCAGTCCAAAACTCAATTAGGAAACACTGGCCTTAAATGATACATTAAACCTGATGGACATATATATATGTATATATATATATATAGAGAGAGAGAGAGAGAGAGAGAATATTCTAAGCAAAATCTCAGTAAATTTAAGAAAACTGAAGTCATATCAAGCATCTTTTCCAACCACAATGCTATGAGACTAGAAATCAATTATAAGGAAAAACACAAACACATAGAGACTAAACTATACGCTAGTAAACAACCAATGGAACATAGAAGAAATCCAAGAAGAAATAAAAAAGACGTGGGGACAAACAAAAATGAAAACACAATGATCCTCAATTTACGGGACATAACAAAATCACTTCTAATTCTAAAAAGAAAGTTTACAGTGATACAAGGCTACCTCGGGAAGCAAGAAAAATCTCAAATAAACAACCTAACCTTACACCTAAAGTAACTGGAAAAAAAGAACAAACAAAACCCAAAGGTAGTAAAAAAGGGAATAAATCATAAAGATACAAACAGAAATAAATGAAATGGACTTGAAAAAAATAGAAAATACCAATGAAACTGATAGTTGCATCTTTGAAAAGATAAGAAAAGTTGTTAAACCTTTAGCCAGACTCATCCAAAAAAAAAGAGACAGGGCCCAAATCAATAAAATCAGAAATGAAAGAGAAGTTACTATTAACACCACAGAAATACAAAGAATCATAAGAGATTACTAAGAACAACTATATGTCAATAAAATGGACAATCTAGAAGAAACAGAAAAATTCCTAGAAATGTATTATCTCCCAATATTGATCCAGGAATAAATTAAAAATAGAAACAGATCAATTAGCAGTTATAAAAGTTAATCCATAATTTAAAAAAGTTCCCATCAAAGAAAAGCCTAGGACTAAATGGCATTACAGGTGAATTCTGCCAAATATTTAGAGAAGAGACAGCACCTATTCTGCCCAAACTATTTCAAAAATTTGCAGGGGAAGTCACCATCACCCTGAAACCAAAACCAGACAAAGATACCACACAAAAAGAAAACCACAGGCCAATGTCATTGATGAAGATAGATGTAAAAATCCTCAACAAAATATTATCAAACCAAACCCAAGAATACATTAAAAGGATCAGAGACCATGATCAAGTGGATTTATCTCAGGGATGCAAGGATGGTCCAGTGTCCACAAATTGATGAATGTGATACAGCACATTAACAAACTGAAGAATAAAAATCATATGATCATCTCAGTAGATACAGAAAAAGCCTGACAGAATTCTGTATCAATTTGTGATAAAAATTCTCCACAAAATAGGTATAGAGGGAACATACCTCAATATAAAAAGACCATATATGACAAGACCAGAACTAACATTATACTCAGGAGTGAAAAGTTGAAAGCATTTCCTCTGAGATCTCGAATAAGTCAAGAATGCCCACACACTGCTTTTATTCAACACGGTATTGGAAATCCTACCACAGAAATAAGACAAGAACAAAAAATAAAAGGAATTTAAATTGAAAAGGAAGAAGTAAAACTGTCAAAAACTATTTGAAGATGCCATAATACTATACATAGACATATGTGTTAGTTGCTCAGTCCGACTCTGCAACCCCACGGACTATAGACCACCAGGCTCCTCCATCCATGGGATTTTCCAGGCAAGAATACTTGCCAAATGGAGTGAGTTGCCATTTCCTGCTCCAGGAAATCTTTCAGACCCAGGGGTCAAATCCAGGTCTCCTGCACTGCAGGCAGACTCTTTACTATCTGAGGCACCAGGGAAGATAATATTATACACAGAAAATCCTAAAGATGCCATCTCAAAACTACTAGAGCTCATCAATGAATTCAGTAAAGTTGAAGGATACAAAATTAAGATACAGAAATATCTGTTGCATTCCTGTACACTAAAAACAAACTATCACAAAGAGAAATTAAGGAAACAATCTCATTTACAATCACATCAAAACAATACCAAGGAATAAACTTAACCAAAGAGGTAAAAGACCTGTACTCAGAAAACTGTAAGACACTGACCTGATGAAATAAACCAAAGGTGACACAAACAGGTGAAAAATTACCACGTTCATGGATTGAAAGAATTAACATTGTTAAAATGACCATATTACCCAAGAAAATCTACAGATTCAATGCAATCCCTATCAAAATATCAATGGCATTTTTCACAGAACTACAACAAATAAATTTTAAATTTGTATGGGACCACTAAAGACTCCAAATAGCCAAAACTAAAAATTTGAGAAAGAGCTGGAAGTATCACACTCCCTGACTTCAAAGTGTACAGTGTTATAGTAATCAAAACAGTATAGTACTGGCACAAAAACAGACAATGGAACCGAATAGAGAACCCAGAAATAAACCTTATACTTATGGCCAATTAATCCATGACACAGGAGGCAAGAATTCACAAGGGTAAAGACAATCTCTTCAATAACAGTGCTGGAAAAACTGGACAACTACACGTAAAAGAATAAAATTAGAACATTTTCTCACATCATATACAAAAATAAACTCAAAATGGATTAAAATGTAATACTGGAAATCATCAAATTCCTGGAAAAATAGAGGTAAAACACTCTTTGATGTCCAATGTAGTAATGTTTTTGGATCTGTCTCCTAAACCATAGGAAATGGAAGCAAAAATAAACAAATTGGACCTAATTAAACTTAGCTTTTGCACAGTAAAAGAAACCATCAACAAAATGAGAAGACCGAATGGGAGAAAATATTTGCTAGTGATATGCCTGATAAAGGATTAACACTGAAATATATAAACAACCTATATAACTCAATCTCAAAAAAAACAGAAACCAATAACAAATGTCCCCAATTCAAAAAGAAATACCTGGAGTAACAGGCAAATTTGGCCTTGGAGTACAAAATGAAGCAGGGCAAAGGCTAATAGAGTTTTGCCAAGAGAATGCACTGGTCATAGCAAACACCCGCTTCCAACAACACAAGAGAAGACTCTACACATGGACATCACCAGATGGTCAACACTGAAATCAGATTTACTATATTCTTTGCAGCCAAAGATGGAGAAGCTCTATACAGGCAGCAAAAACAAGACCAGGAGCTGACTGTGGCTCAGATCATGAACTTCTTATTGCCAAATTCAGACTTTAATTGAAGTAAGTAGGGAAAACCACTAAGCCATTCAGGTATGGCCTAAATCAAATCCCTTATGTTTATACAGTGGAAGTGACAAATAGACTCAGGGATCAGATCTGATAGACAAAGTGCCTGAAGAACTATGGATGTAGGTTCGTGACATTGTACAGGAGGCAGGGATCAAGAGCATCCCCAAGGAAAAGAAATGCAAAAAGGCAAAATGGTTGTCTGAGGAGGCCTTACAAATAGCTTTGAAAAGAAGAGAAGTGAAAGGCAAAGGAGAAAAGGAAAGATACACCTATTTGAATGCAGAGTTCCAAAGAATAGCAAGGAGAGATAAGAAAGTCTTCCTCAGTGATCAATAAAAGAAATAGAGGAAAACAATAGAATGGGAAAGTATACAGATCTCTTCAAGAAAATTGGAGATACCAAGGGAACACTTCATGCAAAGATGGGCTCAATAAAAGACAGAAATGGTATAGACCTAACAGAAGCAAAAGATATTAAGAAAAGGTGGCAAGAACACACAGAAGAACTATACAAAAAAAGACATGACTCAGGTAACCACAATGGTGTGATCACTTACCTAGAGCCAGACATCCTGGAATGCGAAGTCAAGTGGGCCTTAGGAAGCATCACTATGAAAAAAGTTAGTGGAGGTGATGGAATTCCAGTTGAGCTCTTTCAAATCCTCAAAAATGATGCTGTGAAAGTGCTGCACTCAATATGCCAGCAAATTTGGAAAACTCAGGAGAGGCCACAGGACTGGAAAAGGTCAGTTTTCATTTCAATCCCAAAGAAAGGCAATGACAAAGAATGCTCAAACTACCGCACAATTGCACTCATCTCACACACTAGCAAAGCAATGCTCAAAATTCTCAAAGCCAGGCCTCAACAGCATGTGAACTGTGAACTTCCAGATGTTCAAGCTGGATTTAGAAAAGGCAGAGTAACCAGAGATCAAATTGCCAACATCTGTTGGATCATCGAAAAAGCGAGAAAGTTCCAGAAAAACATCTACTTCTACTTTATTGACTATACCAAAGCCTTTGACTGTGTGGGTCACAAGAAACTGGAAAATTCTGAAAGAGATGGGAATACCAGACCACCTGACCTGCCTCCTGAGAAATCTGTATGCAGGTCAAGAAGCAACAGTTAGAACTGGACATGGGAACAGTAGACTGGTTCCAAATTGGGAAACAAGTACATCAGGCTGTATATTGTCACCCTGCTTATTTAACTTATATGCAGAGTACATCATGAGAAATTCTGGACTGGATGAAGCACAACTGGAATCAAGATTTCCAGGAGAAATATCAATAACCTCAGATATGCAGATAACACCAACCTTATGGCAGAGAGCCAAGAAGAACTAAAAAGCCTCTTGATGAAAGTGAAAGAGGAGAGTGAAAAAGTTGCCTTAAAACTCAACATTCAGAAAGCTAAGATCATGGCATCCAGTTCCATCACTTCATGGCAAACAGACGGGAAAACAATGGAAACCGTGACAGATTTTATTTTCTTGGGCTCCAAAATCACTGCAGATGGTGACTGTAGCCATCAAATTAAAAGACGCTTGCTCCTTGGAAGAAAAGCAATGACCAAATTAGACAGCATATTAAAAAGCAGAGACATCACCGTGCTGACAAAGGTCCATCTAGTCAAAGCTATGGTTTTTCCAGTAGTCATGTATGAATGTGAAAGTCAGACTATAAAGAAAGATGAGTGCCGAAAAATTGATGCTTTTCAACTGTGGTATTGTAGAAGACTCTTGAGAATCCCTTGGGTTTCAAGGAGATCCAACCAGTCAATCCTAAAGGAAATCAGTCCTGAATATTCTTTGGAAGGACTGATGTTGAAGCTGAAACTCCAATACTTTGGCTACCTGATGTGAAGAACTGACTCACTGGAAAAGACCCTGATGCTGGGAAAGATTGAAGGCAGGAGGGGAAGGGGACAACAGAGGATGAGATGGTTGGATGGCATCACCGACTCAATGGACATGAGTTTGAGCAAGCTCCAGGAGCTGGTGATGGACACAGAAGCCTGACATGTTGCAGTCCACGGGGTTGCAAAGAGTTAGACACGACTGAGCAATTGAACTGAACCGAACTGCATCTATAAAATTTTGAATCATTATGTTTAGTATACCTGAAACAACAGAATATTGTAAATCAACTATATCTCAGAAAAAACTCTTATTGGCCCACTTGCATATCATTACTGGTCATGCTTATTGTGCTTCTAAATATGGTGGCAACACATTAATCTTTCCATTCATTCTATTTTTTGCTTCATTTTGGGCAATGGGAGATGTTTAAGCAAGTTGGGAAAATGAAGGTGGGGGATATCAGGCAAATTATCCCCATATATGAAAAAGTCAAATCACATTGTCTTCTGGTTTGGTAATATAAATACCTCATCCCTTTGGTTACTGGCATTGGGCACATTTTGAAGCTGACCATTTACTATCTATAGGCTAGCAATGGCAAATACAGTTCAATGGAATTCCAAGTCAGAATTTAGCTGATTTGCAATTTCTAAATCTCCATGTGACTCTGGAGTAGGAACTATATCTTCATGATCCCTATATTCCCTGGATGAATATAATTCATGTTAATGAATGAAGAGACAAATATCATCTATTTGCTTATAACATAATTCATATTATTGAAAATAAGAATTGCCATTTTATGTAATTCTATAGCTAATAAGAAAACATATGGTTAAATACCACATTTATTTTCTTATTTTCCTTATTTTAAGTATTTCATAGATATTACTGACAAGGTTGGACAGATTACTCTTGATCCTCAGTATGTGCCATCTATCAATATTTGGTTAATTATTCTCACTAACTCAAACTGTTTTCTTCCACAAAACAAACAATAACAAAACTCTCTTTAGTTAAAATAGATTCCTATATTCTAAAACCAGCCAGGTTTGCTTTAAAATGCCCCATTTGAAAAATAAATGAATAAAATGCTCCATTCACATGGCTATATTTCATGCTCTCTTTACATATTAAAATGTTTCATAAATTAAACTAAACAAGGATATTTAAAATAAAATTTCATTACACCACCTAAAACTGGCTGTACCAATAAATAAATAAATAAATAAATTTAGAGCCTCTTTCTCAAACAGCCTGTATAAGATTATTTATTCTATTAGCCACAACTAAATAACATATTTATTAAAATACTTTAAGTACATGTAACAGAAAACAACTACTGCTACCTTTAGGAAAAACCAAAAGTGAATTTTGTAATTATAAGGATACAGGCGTCTCATAGAACCCAACGTCAGGAATTCAACCAGGTCCCAGAAAAGAACTGAAAGAAAGAACTAAAAAGCCATCAGAAGCCAGGCAATTTCTCCTTTGGCCCTAGCTTATCCTCCTTTTTCTGCAGGATAGCTTTTGCTTGTCAATCCACGTAGGAGGTGTTAACCTAAATCAAAACAGCCAGTTGCTTTACCATCAAAACAGTTTTAGTTGGGAACAGCAAAGAATTGCAATTTGAGATATGCAGACACAGTGAACCACATGCAAGTCTAGTAAAACAAAAGAGAAGAGAAACTTGGGGGTGGGGCTATTATAAACAAAAAGTCCATTTGATGAAACTGCGAGTTTGAAGTACAGTGGCTTTTTACTGGCGAGTTGCAAGTCTCTCAGTAGCTGAGCTGTTGCCAGGCAAGAATTCTTTCTTCCTCCAGCTGGCAGTAGGGCCACTTTTTGCTGGAGATGCCAAGTATATCCCTTCCTGTTGCAATAGGTATTGACAGAGTGGTGTGGGAGAGAGAGCTCTCCCTTCTGGCCTCCTGACTCCATTGTAATGAGGTTTCCCTTTATTAATTTTCACACAGGAAAGCAATGGCCATATCACTGCCAGACTGACTGTCTTTATTCAAATCCCTGGAAAGGAACTCTCATGGCCCAAATTCACCCACCTCCACTAGTGGCTGGAGGTGAGCATCCTGCTGTATGCAGTCCCTCCTTGGAAGTAGGGAAGTATTAAAAGGGTTTTTTGTAAGCTAGGAACACATATCACATAGTGTATACAACTGTATAGTATGCTGTACTGCAAATGGATAGGACTACACAAACCCCATTCCTCTCTCAAATTCAACAAAACAATGTCATCCATCCTCTCCTGGAATGAAGTGACTAAAGGAGTAGAGAAAAGCCCAAGATTATTAAAGAAATCAGTGTCCGTCCACATAGAATTACCAGTTACAGGTAAGAAGAATCTAAGCCAGCTTGTCAGTGAAGCATTCAACCAGACAACTTCCATGCCAAAATAGCTCTAAAAAATGAAATGTCACACTGAACAATGTGCATTCACTCTCCTTTCCTCAATGTTTTACTTAAATACTATGTGTTCTATGAACAGAGATAAAAATACTTCATGCTTAAGATAACCAAAGCACTCAGGCTAATAATAAAACAATTTCTGCCTACAGCTTCTACTTAGAAAAGGCAAACAACTTAGATGTTCACTGTAAAGAGTCACTGAACTGATAATTATCTATTGTTTTGTTAAGTTTTACCTTCTCCTGAAGGTTTGCTAGTCCACTATGTGGACATATCAAAAAAGATGAGACATCTTGCATAGGAAATAATAGAGCAATTTTCACATATAAATTCAAAATTGAGATGCTTTAAAAAGAATTATAGGTAGAGTTATCATAGATTTTCCCCTGTAAATGATGAATAATTTTGCTAGACTGAGCTCTAGGAATACCTGAAACACACTTTTTTCCCCAGCAGATAAGAATTCATATTAAGTAGACTCCTTCTCTAAATATACTCTCTTAGTCTCATCTTTTCAACAGTATCTGCTAAATTTAATCACAGATGCTTAAGTTACATTTTTTTCCATAAATGGTACTAAGCAAAAGTATTCTCAAAGGGGGAAATACAGTGTAAGGTAGAATTAAATCCTAATTTTATTTCTTATTCTCTCTCTGACACTGGAGGTCTTCATATTTCAGCTTCTTGTTTTGTAAATTTTATAACGCTGCAATGCCTCACAGCACTGTTGTAAGACGGACATAAAATGTGAAAACTGAGCAAATATAAGCATTGTCATGATGGTTGGTATTGTTGCTAATAATGGTGCCCTGCTTATAAGAACATAGACATCATTTCTTATAGGAACACATCATTTGCACGAGACCTGATTTTCAGAGATTTAACCCATAAGGCCTCAAGTAGGTTAAAAATTAATACCTGAATTTGTATAATGCTTTATGGTTTATAAATAATTTCATGAGTAAGGAACATTTAATCCTCACATGTGTTGTGTAATAGGGGTATTATCATCCAAGGAGTCAGTGGCTCTGAAATGTCAACTGATTTACCCAGATTTGAATTCAAAGCTGGGATTCAAACCCTGTCTTTTGACTCCAGGTCTCATCTTTTCCTTTTATTGTAGGGAAACTTGTCTGATTTTTTTTTTAAGTCTTCTGATTCTATTTCTCACCTTAACTTATAACATAGGTATATGGAGGAATCCACTGAAAAGTGTTCCACTAATTTTCCTGGACTGATCAGAGATCCTGATGATTTAACGACTTAAAATGTTCAGTTCCTTTAACTACTTCTTTAACTTCTCACTCTACTTTCTTTTTCCCTTCTTCCAGTTTTACTGAGATACAATTGACACGCAACACTGTGTGAGGTTAAGGCGTACAGTATAATGATTTGACCTACATATATCATGAAATGGTCACAACAACAAGTTTAGTGACCATCCATCATCTCATATAAATATAAGATTAAAGAAACAGAAACAATGTTTTTCCCTTGTGATGAGAACTCTTAGGATTTAATCTCTTAAAAACTCTCATATATAACATACAGCAGTGTTAATTATACCTATCATGTTGTATTACGTCTCTAGTATTTATTTATCTTATAACTGGAAGTTTGTACCTTTTGACTACTTTCATCCAATTCCCCCTCCTACCTCTGATAATCACAAATCTGATCTCTTTTTCTGAGTTTGTTTGTTTGTTTTTGAAGTATAATTGACCTATACAACTGTGTTGTATACAACTAACACTGTGTTGTTAGTATACAACACGGTGACTAACTTTTTATTTAATACTTTTCAAAACGATCGCTGCGATAGGTCTAGTTACTAGCCATCCCCATACAAAAATATTACATAATTATTGATTATATTCCCCACACTGTACATTTCACACCCATGACTCATTTATTTTTTATTTAAACTTAAATAAAATAGTTAAATTATTATTTTAGTACACTGTATACCTCATAATCTCCCTCACCTATTTCTTCCCTCTCCCCAACCCTCTCCCTTCTGGCAAAACCACTTGTTTGTTCTCTGTATCCATGACTCAATTTAGTTACATTTGTTCATTTTTTTTAGATTCCATATACAAATGAAATCATATGGCATTTGTCTTTGTCTGACTTATTTCACTTATTTACTCATTTACTTGATTCACTAACTTATTTGACGTATTTCACCTAGAGCATAGTACCCTCTAGGTCCATTGACATTGTTGCAAACGGCAAATTTCATGCTTTTTATGGCTGAGTAACATTTCATAACCATATATCCCATACATTTACATACACACACACACCACATCCTCTACATCCGCTCATCTATTGATGAGCACTTCGGATGCTGCCGTACTTGATTACTTTAAATAACGCTGCAGTGAACATCGGGGTGCATGCATCTTCTCACCCTACTTCTCCACTAATTTATTTGTCTTTGCTTTTATTCTCTATTACAATGCATTACATAAAGTCTTCAGTTTCAAAATAATATAATACATTTAGGATTGATACCACCGAGGGAACACAGAATAAAGGAGAGGAACATACAATAACTAAGATGATTTTGTGGCCCAGTGATTTGCATGGGCCCAGGAACACACATCTGGGTTCAAATCAGGGTTTCAAAATGTGGACCTCAACTCCCTTATGTGTAAAATATGGCCAGTAAATACCTACTTCACATGGTTACAGTGAGAGCTAAATAAAAACACAGAGTATGTGAGGGTGTGTAAATATACATTTATTAGTGGTTGACAGTGATTGGTACAAAATAAGTGTACAATAAATGGAAATTTTATGCCTTTGGTTGGGGAAAGTTAAATAAGTAAATAAGTCAAGTTTGAAAGAGGTATTAAACATGGCTTGACTCATATTGAGGAGGCTGTGGATACCAGTAAGCAACAAATAGCTTTCACAACTTTGGTTGTTACGTCTTGGTGTATGTGCTGATGACAGTGAACTTTAGGCAATAATTCACTCAACTAAGAATGCATAAACAAGCCCAGAAGGACGTTTAAACAATGTCCTTAAACACAAAACAAAATTCAGAGTTTTATCATGAATGGAGACGCTGCATATCCCTTTCCAGATAGGTACCACCTGCTAAATGTTTTATTCCCAGTCATGAACAAGAAGCAAAGCCCAAACACAACAGATGGCAGCCCAATTCTGGCTTCTAAAATGGTTTGCCTCCTACTCATAAGAGCCCAAGAATATGTTGACTCAAGGGTTGCAGATGAATCTTCAGTAGAAAATACAATTTCCCAGTGTGACTCAGACTGAATGTGTTTCTCATTGGTGATAGCCAAGCTTAGAAACATAGTCTGAATTCAGAGTCTGAATCAGAAGACAATTTAGGTGGAATTTGGCATCCAATTCCAACAAGTTTATGCATGCATATAAAGCATAAAAGGATGGAAAAATCATTTTGATCAGCCATTAAGTCTGAGTAGCAATCATGGCTTTAAACAAAGTAGTTGAGCTCATCTAGGCAGTCAATACAAGTTCAGGAAGCAGAAAATGGAGCATAACCTTGATGCCTCACTTTTCCTTAACCTTCCCACATCCTATCATAGAAAGTTCACTTGTGATATTCCCCTTACATCCATGGACTTCTCTCTGTCTCCACTGCAACCCCTCTTTGTCTAGGCCAACAGCATCCACTTCTTGGTCTCCCGACATTTAATCTAGATCTTCTTGGATGCAGTCCTACAGATTTCTCCACACACTTGATCCTGTCACTGCCACGACTTCATTCCTACTGCTTAAATACCTTCAATAGCTTTCTTTTGTTTCTATGACAAAAGTCAAAACACTTATAATGGTAATTAAAGCATACTGTTCTTAGTTACCACAGTGTACCTTGGTTATCAGTGTTCTTAGTTACCAACAACAGAAATTGACTCTGGCTGATTTAAAGAGCAAAGGAGCTTATTAAAAACATATCGCCACTAGGAAGAAACTGACTCAGAGGAGAGAAACTTATAAAAGAATGTGAGCCACGCATCAGGCTAGGGACCAAGCTGAGGAAACGGATTCCACAGCTGGCACTGCCAACACCCCGGAAACAATTACTGGAGCCACTGCCTCACTTACCAAAAGGAAAAGGGAATTCTTCACTGTTTTCATCTGGCTCCTGATCCAAATACTGGGTGGGTCCACTTGATTGGCTGAGGCTAGGTCATGTGACCACACATAGCTGCCTGGAGCTGAGCTTCTCTAACAGGAAGTCAGCCTACCTATCATTAACACAACTGAAGTGAGGGATTCCCCAAATACAGGAAGGAGTTTCAAATGCTGAGCAGTCAAAACAAAGGGAAAGAAAAGAAAAAAAAGAAAGAATAACATCCACTACAGCCTATAACCCATGATTTGGCCTTGTCTCCACCTCCAGCATCATATCTCTCTCTCACACACACACACACACACACACACACACCCCACACCCTCCCTCCCACCCCCATGCTCCAGCTACTTTGTCTTTCCTTCAAACATTTCTTCCTTAATGCTCCCACCTCACTCTGGTTCAGGCTAGTGTAAAGGTTCGGGTACTGTTAGAAAAATGTAGGCACACTCACAGGTGAGTTCAATGAGACCATTTACAAAGACGTGGGCCCTGTTAAGGGAAGCCAGCCAGACCAACTCTAGAAAGCATCCTTGGCTAGTAACAGTGGGAAGCCCTAATCACCCCTCAGTTATAGCAGTAAAGGATGAGAGGGAGGGTTCCTGGAACCTAGAGAGAATAGCTGTGTTCTCCAGCCAAGAAATGAAGTCAGTTTATACTGGCAGGGTGGGGAAACTAATGGCCTGGTTTCACTTTGCTCCCACCCTCTACCCTCCTGCTGATGCCTCTTATTGGCCAAACCCAAACTGAGACCAGAGGGATGGCACCAAGGTAACCTCCCAGAACACAGGTCAGGGTTAAGAAAGATGGATGTTGGATCCAGAAAGGCTACTGGAAAAAAAAAATCCAGACTAGTCAGTATCCTTTATTTTAGGTTATTTTTCTTAACAGTACTTTAAAACATTTTTTAATTGTGGTATAAGTGACATATAATATTTTATTGGTTTCAGGTGTATGACATAATAATTAGATATTTGTATCAGTGTATGTTGCAAAGTCCTTAACAGTACTCACCTCTATGTGTAACTATATAATCATAAGTGGTTTTAAAATTACTATTAATAGGTATTAATAGTATTAATAGGTATTGATAGTAATTTTAAATTCCTTGCGGTGAGGGATTGTGCCTGCATTTGTTCACCACTGTTTCCTCAGAAACTAGCATAGTACTGTCAGGGGAGTGTGTAATTTCCTTGGTTCTGTCTCACCGCAGCAAAGATTTGAAATGGTGGACCGGCGTTACAACTGTTACAGCTCAGAGTTTTATTCGGCAAGCAAAGCAAAGTACACCGTTGAGGTGTAAGGGCGGGCTGACCCCAAAGGAGAGGCTCAATCCATCTTGGCTTCCTCCTTTTATACATTTGTCTCCCCCACTCCCCTTGAGCCTATGCAAATTAGGCTGGCCAAGAAGGGGGCGTGTTTGTTTCACCTGAAGTTCTCACTCCAGTCTGTGGATTTTCTTTTGTTCCATTTTCACAGGCTTTTCCCTTGTCTTAGCCACTGCCATTTTGAACTCCTTTTTCCTGTTCTAACTACCTAACATTCCTCCTTCAAAAGATGGGAGGCCTAAGTCTTTGGGAATAGGGGCATCGAGGTCTCTCTGGCTCCTTCCTGCTGAGCTGGGATGGCAAGGGACATTGGACCTCCCCTTCTTGCTAGTTTCAAGCCTCAGGGTGCTTATAGCGGTGTCCATCTAAGGGTGAGTGATATTTTCTGTGGTCGGGTATAGTTTTACATATCCTTGTTGAACTAGCACTGTATTTTGTAGCTTGTTGACCAGGGCAGAGACAAAAAGGGTTAGACAATTGATAATACATGGAACAATATAAGCAGCATCAATATGGTGATAACCGGGATTAGTAGGGCCATTAACCAACTCCAAATTGCCTCTCACCAGGAGAAGAATCCCCCAAAGAGATTGTAACCACCCTGAGGACTTTCCAGCTCATTCTTTGAGATCCCGTAGGATCTGAATGTTTTTCTTGAGGATTGTGAGACTTTCTTTAACTTAGCTTGGAGGTATCTACCCAGAAACAATGTCTCATTCAAGATGGCTCAAGTCCTTCCTTGTTCAGGGATCAGGAGATCTCTCTCCTGTCTATTTTGGAGTACAATCCCTGCCAAGCTGTGTTGGCCCTTTATAGCTATCTTGAGAAATCTTATCCCCAGAAACTTAATGTTGGGGTGGTAATTAGAATGGCACTTATTTGTAATCCTGAGTAGGTATCTGAGATCTCCCAGGGGCTCACAGGTGTATTGAGTGTCCTCTTCTGTTTTCTTCCATGGCTTGACTCATGAGTAGTGAATCCAGGAGTCATGTCCTGGTACCTTGACTGCTGTGGGTGTAGAAAATATTACCAAGTAGGGGCTCTTCCATGTGGGCTGGAGTTGAGCCTTTGGGGACCCATATTTCCAGACTTTAGTTAGGACTTGAGTCCCTGGAGCATATAGTGGTGGCTCTTTAGAATCTTTTGGGTCCTGGTTAACACCCCACAAGTGTATATCCTGTTGGAATTGCCCAATGGCCATGGTGTAAGACTGGAGAGACTGAGCATCTGGATCTAGGAAGAGGTCATTGACATAAACAAAAGGTCTCCCATACAGCATCTCATAAGGACTAAGATGAGCCTGTTCCTTAGGGGCAATACCGGTGCAGAGGAGAGCTATTGGTAAAGCCTCTTTCCATCTGAGGGAGGTCTCTGGGTTATCTTTCCTATCACTGATTTTAAGAATTGGTTGGCTCTTTCTGCTTTTCCTGAAGACCTGAGGCCTCCAGGCACAATGGAGATAAGAAGTAATGCCTAATGCTTTAGAGACCCCTTGGGTGAACTTAGAAGTAAATGATGTCCCATTGTCACTTTGTAATGACCTGGGCAGACCAAATCTCGGAATGATTTCATGGAACAGTATTTTTACCACCTCCTCTGCCTTCTCAGTCCAGGTGGGAAAGACTTCAATCCATCCTGTGAATGTATCTATCATGACTACTAGGTATTTATACCCTTGAGAAACTGGCATCTGGGTGAAGTCCACCTGCCAGTCCTCTCCTGGGTAGATCCCACACTGTTGGATGGGCTGGGCCAGCTGGGGTTTTCGAGCTCCTTGGGGGTTGTTTAATTGGCAACTGGGACAAAAGGAGACCACTTGCTTTATAGTCATTTGGAGGCCTGTTCCTCTGAAGGACCTTTCTAGTAATCTTTGGAGGGCCTTCTCCCCTAAATGACTGGTGGCATGTAAGGAGTTAACCAAGTTCTATTGGAGGTTCCCAGGCAGAAAAAGGAGTCCATCCTTTTGTAACCACCCCAAATGATCTTCTTGAAAGCCCTCACTCTTAGCTTTAAGAGTCTCACCTTCCGTATATGAAGGAGTTTCTGGCAAATTAGTCTGCAGAACTAGGGTGGTAAACCCTATTAGGTCATTGTTCTGTAATGATGCTCTCTTAGCTGCCTGATCAGCTGCTTGGTTCCCTTGTGCCACTTCCATGCCCCCTTTTTGGTGTCCTTTACAATGGGAGACTGAAACCTCAGTGGGCAGATGGATTGCCTCCAAGAGCCTAAGGATTTGATCACCATATTTGATTAGGGAACCTTGGGTGGTCAAGTGGCCTCTTTCTTTCCAAATAGCAGCATGTGCATGTAGTAGCAGAAAGGCACACCTGAAGTTAGTGTAAATATCTACTCTTTTACCTTTTCCCAGCTCTAAAGCTCAGGTCAGGGCTATGAGCTTAGCTCACTGGGCTGAAGTACTTGGTGGCAAAGGTTTAGCCTCTATGATCTCAAAATTGGAGACTACTGCATATCCAGCTCTTCTTTTTCCATCTAAGACAAAGCTGCTTCCATCAGTGTACCAGACTGCCTCAGGATTGGTTGGAGGATCTTCTTACAATCCCTCTCAGGGTTTTGTCCAATGGTCCAAAGTTTCTAGGCAAGAGTGAAAGGGGAGAGAGCCCTCAGGGGTAGGCAGGAGGGTAGCTGGGTTAAGAACCTCACAAGAGGATATAGTCCGACCTGGACTTTCCATCAGCACTACTTGATATCTGAGGATCCTTTGATCAAACATCCATAAACAGCCTATCCCATTCAGGAGTTGTTTCACTTGGTGGCTGGTAAAAATAGTTTGCCCCCAATACAGAGTTTTAAAGCATCTTCTATCAGGACTGCAATAGCTGCAAGATTTCGAAGGCAGGGAAAGATCTTTTACCAATAAGGGAATAGGACACTCAGGGACCACCAGAAACTGGTGGGAAAGTATTTGTACATCCCAGCAAAAAAGAAGTGCTTGGGTGAATCTTTTTGTAATTGTTTTTCCTGTAGCATCCAAAATGGTACAAGTTTGGGGGGAGAAGGCTCCAAAGTAGAAGGTCAGGACATAGTATGTAGCCCCTGTGTCAACCAAGAAATTCTTGGACCTACCTGCCATACCTTGGCTCCAGACCCATGATGGTTATCTGTGAAAGGTGGGCTGGCTGGAGCAGGCCACTGAAGTCCTGTTGAACCATCGTGAGGGAAGGCATGGCTCTTGACCTTGAGGCTCTTGGGTCCAAAGGGCAGAATGCTGCCCAAGGTCCCAATTGATGGTATTTGTAGCAAGCTGTTTTAGGAGACTTGTCACAGTTTGGGCACTCTTTGGCCCAATGTCCTGCCTATCTACAGATGAGGCATTTGCCTTGTGCCTTGTCCTTCAGGGACTTGGGGTTTGCCATAGGGCTTCCCTTGAGGGTGGCCAGCATCTGGGCATGCCTGATCTCTTTCCTTCTCTCCCTTTCCTGGGCCTTGGCCTCCCTCTCCTGTTCTCTGTTATAAAAAGTATTGGTGGCTGTCTGGACCATCTCATCTAAAGAGGCAGCAGGGTTCTGCTGCTGTAGCTGTTGTAACTTTGTCTGATGAATATTGGAACAGGAATTTGTCCTTTAAAATCTCCTGTCCCTTGTAAGAGTCTAAGTCCAGATTGGTAACCTCTTGGAGGGCCTCTTTTAGACTTTCCAAAGAGGAAATGTGGTTCTTGTTGGACTCCTGAGTTACTGCTGAGACTGGGCACAGTACCCAAGTAATAGGCTTCCTTCTATTTCCATGGGTAGATTTCTTTTTGGGTGAGTCTTTTTGAAACTTATCCTATCCAGCACTGTTGCAACCTCAGAGCTGGGTGTCCCCGGGTCAGGGTGCAGATCCCCAGGCAGGCTGAAGTGTGACAGCCGCCTGGAGATCGAATTCCTGGGCAGTTCGAGGCATGTTGACCTCCCAAAAACTGGGTCCCTGGGCAGGTCGAGGCAAGTTGACCTCCTGGAACCCTTGGACTGGCAAATCCCTGAGCAGGTTGAGGAGTGACAACCTTCTGAGGACGAGATCCCTAGTCAGGTCAAGGCAAGTCAACCTCCTGACACCCCAGGCTGCAGTTGGGCATCCCCAAGGGATCTGGCGGAACTAGTTCAGTTCAGTTCAGTCATTCAGTCGTGTCCGACTCTTTGCGACCCCATGAATCGCAGCGCGCCAGGCCTCCCTGTCCATCACCAACTCCCAGAATCTACCCAAACCCATGTCCATTGAGTCGGTGATGCCATCCAACCATCTCATCCTCTGTCGTCCCCTTCTCCTCCTGCCCCCAACCCTTCCCAGCATTAGGGTCTTTTCCAATGAGTCAACTCTTCGCATGAGGTGGCCAAAGTATTGGAGTTTCAGCTTCAACATCAGTCCTTCCAATGAACACCCAGGACTGATCTCCTTTAGGATGGACTGTTTGGATCTTCTTGCAGTCCAAGGGACTCTCAAGAGTTTTCTCCAACACCACAGTTCAAAAGCATCAATTCTTCTGCGCTCACCTTTCTTTATAGTCCAACTCTCACATCCATACATGACCACTCGAAAAACCATAGCCTTGACTAGATGGACCTTTGTTGGCAAAGTAATGTCTCTGATTTTCAATATGCTATCTAGGTTGGTCATAACCTTCCTTCCAAGGAGTAAGCGTCTTTTAATTTCATGGCTGCAATCACCATCTGCAGTGATTTTGGAGTGCCAGAAAATAAAGTCTGACACTGTTTCCACTATTTCCCCATCTATTTCCCATGAAGTGATGGGACCAGATGCCATAATCTTAGTTTTCTGAATGTTGAGCTTTAAGCCAACTTTTTCACTCTTCTCTTTCACTTTCATCAAGAGGCTTTTTAGTTCTTCTTCACTTTCTGCCATAAGGGTGGTGTCATCTGCATATCTGAGATTATTGATATTTCTCCCGGCAATCTTGATTCCAGCTTGTGTTTCTTGCAGCCCAGCGTTTCTCATGATGTACTCTGCATATAAGTTAAATAAACAGGGTGACAATATGCAGCCTTGACGTACTCCTTTTCCTATTTGGAACCAGTCTGTTGTTCCATGTCCCGTTCTAACTGTTGCTTCCTGACCTGCATACAGGTTTCTCAAGAGACAGGTCAAATGGTCTGGTATTCCCATCTCTTTCAGAATTTTCCACAGTTTATTGGGATCCACACAGTCAAAGGCTTTGGCATAGTCAATAAAGCAGAAATAGATGTTTTTCTGGAACTCTCTTGCTTTTTCGATGATCCAGCGGATATTGGCAATTTGATCTCTGGTTCCTCTGCCTTTTCTAAAACCAGCTTGAACATCTGGAAGTTCACAGTTCACGTATTGTTGAAGCCTGGCTTGGAGAATTTTGAGCATTACTTTACTAGCGTGTGAGATGAGTGCTTTTGCAGTAGTTCGAGCATTCTTTGGCATTGCCTTTCTTTGTAATGAAAACTGACCTTTTCCAGCCCTGTGGCCACTGCTGAATTTTCCAGATTTGCTGGCATATTGAGTGCAGCACTTTCACAGCATCATCTTTCAGGATTTGAAATAGCTCAACCGGAATTCCATCACCTCCACTAGCTGTGCTCATAGTGATGCTTCCTAAGGCCCACTTGACTTCACATTCCAGGATGTCTGGCTCTAGGTGAGTGATCACACCATCGTGATTATCTGGGTCATGAAGATCTTTTTTGTACAGGTCTTCTGTGTATTCTTGCCACCTCTTCTTAATCTCTTCTGTTTCTGTTAGGTCCATACCTTTTCTGTCCTTTATCGAGCCCATCTTTGCATGAAATGTTCCCTTGGTATCTCTAATTTTCTTGAAGAGATCTCTCGTCTTTCCCATTCTGTTGTTTTTCTCTATATCTTTGCATTGATAGCTGAGAAGACTTTCATATCTCTCCTTACTATTCTTTGGAACTCTGCATTCAGATGGGAATATCTTTCCTTTTCTCCTTTGCTTTTTGCTTCTCTTCTTTTCACAGCTATTTGTAAGGCCTCCTAAGACAGCCATTTTGCTTTTTTGCATTTCTTTTTCTTGGGAATGGTTTTGATCCCTGTCTCCTGTACAATGTCATGAACCTCTGTCCATAGTTCATCAGGCACTCTGTCTATCAGATCTGGTCCCTTAAATCTATTTCTCACTTCCACTGTATAATCATAAGGGATTTGATTTAGGTCATACCTGAATGGTCTAGTGGTTTTCCCTACTTTCTTCAATTTAAGTCTGAATTTGGCAATAAGGAGTTCATGATCTGAGCCACAGTCCGCTCCCGGCCTTGTTTTTGCTGACTGTATAGAGCTTCTCCATCTTCGGCTGCAAAGAATATAATCAATCTGATTTCGGTGTTGACCATCTGGTGATGTCCATGTGTACAGTCTTCTCTTGTGCTGTTGGAAGAGGGTGTTTGCTATGACCAGTGCATTCTCTTGGAAAAAGTCGATTAGCCTTTGCCCTGCTTCATTCTGTACTCCAAGGCCAAATTTGCCTGTTACACCAGGTGTTTCCTGACTTCCTACTTTTGCATTCCAGTCCCCTATAACGAAAAGGGCATCATTTTGGGGTGTTAGTTCTAATAGGTCTTGTAGGTCTTCATAGAACCGTTCAAGTTCAGCTTCTTCAGCGTTACTGGTCGGGGCATAGACTTGGATTACCGTGATATTGAATGGTTTGCCTTGGAAACAAACGGAGATCATTCTGTCGGGGTTGTGATCGTAACTCATTATTGGTTTGTTCACCGTAGATGGGAACAGATATCATGATGTAAAGCAATCCAAGCCTGTGCCCTGAGACTGGGAACCTGGCGAAATAGTCATAAGCCTAATCCTCTTATTGCTCTGAGGGATTGTAAATCACTGATTTCCTCCCCTAGTCCTCCATTAGAGCAGTTTAGGGTGTTTCCAATGGTAAACATTTCATTGTCTTAGACACATTCTAGGTAATAACAGAAGTAATGACAAAGAAGTGGGTTATCTGGTTCTGTTAGGGGCATTAAGACTATTTTAATAATAAGCTGGGTGAAGAGATGTGGTGTATAAGGGGGCAGGGTCCTGGTTGTAGGAGTTAGTAAGTGGCTTAAGGACAAATTGATAAGAGGCAACAGACCAGATATTCCATAAAAGTGGAGTGGAGATTTGATCCAGGGGATATGTTTGTAGCTTTAGGAGAAGGGTGGTAAGGGTTTGGGCCCAAATGGCCTACAGGGCTAACTCCTAAAGTGGCAAACATTGTCCCTGGAAGCCCAGTTGCCCTTGAAGGGATGCCACCAACAGATGGACTTCTAGCAGGCATTGTGTGCCTGTCACCCACCCTAGTGGGTCCACTGAGCGGTGCTGTTGTCACACAGGTTGTGGGAAACATGGAAGACGAAGGCCTGGATCTCTAGAGGAACGGATATTATACAGTATTTCCCTCCCCAAGGGCCAGCTACTATCTGGTTGTCCCACGAGAAGATTGTAGACACAACATTGTGGGCCCGGATGGGGTTGAGGAAAACAGCATGAAACAGGAGAGAAGGGGGCAGGGAATAAGTATTGAAAGAATGACATAGCCCAAATACATAACATAAACAGATTAAAATCAAATGGGTCCAAGATGGCAGAAAAGTCAAATTCAACTAAACCTTGATCCTCAATCTGCAAGCTAAATGACACACCCAGAGGCGCCATGACAGTTCCAGTTCAGTTCAGTTCAGTCTCACAGTCATGTCCAACTCTTTGCAACTTCATGGACTGTAGTACGCCAGGCTTCCCTGTCCATCACGAACTCCTGCAGCCTTCTCAAACTCATGTCCATTGAGTCAGTGATGCCATCCAACCATCTCATCCTCTGTCGTCCCCTTCTCCTCCCACCTTCAATCTTTCCCAGCATCAGGGTCTTTTCAAATGAGTCAGTTCTTCACATCAGGTTGCCAAAGTACTGGAGTTTCAGCTTCAGCATCAGTCCTTCCAATGAATATTCAGGACTGATTTCCTTTAGGATGGGCTAGTTGGATCTCCTTGCTGTCCAAGAGACTCTCAAGAGTCTTCTCCAACACCGCAGTTCAAAAACATCAATTCTTCAGTGCTCAGCTTTCTTTATAGTCCAACTCTCACATCCATACATGACTACTAGAAAAACCATAACTTTTGACTAGACGGACCTTTGTTGGCAAAGTAATGTCTCTGCTTTTTAATATGCTATCTAGGTTGGTCATAACTTTTCTTCCAAGGAGCAGGTGTCCTTTACTTTCATGGCTACAGTCACCATCTGCAGTGATTTTGGAGACTCTCCCAAAAAATGTCTGTCACTGTTTCCATTCTTTCCCCATCTATTTCCCATGAAGTGATGGGACTGGATGCCATGATCTTAGTTTTCTGAATGTTGAGTTTTAAGCAAACTTTCTCACTCTCTTCTTTTACCTTCAACAAGAGACTCTTTAGTTCTTCTTCACTTTCTGCCATAAGGGTGGTGTCATCTGCATATCTCAGGTTACTGATATTTCTCCCAGCAATCTTGATTCCAGCTTGTGCTTCATCCAGCCCAGCGTTTCTCATGATGTACTCTGCATAGAAGTTAAATAAGCAGGGTGACAATATACAGCCTGATGTACTCCTTTCCTGATTTAGAACCAGTCTGTTGTTCCATGTCCAGTTCTAACTATTGCTTCTTGAACTGCATACATATTTCTCAGGAGGCAGGTCAGGTGGTCTGGTATTCCCATTTCTGGAAGAATTTTCCATAGTGTGTTGTGATCCACACAGTCAAAGGCTTTTGCATAGTCAATAAAGCAGAAGTAGATGTTTTTCTGGAACTCTCCCACTTTTTCAATGATCCAATGGATGTTGGCAATTTTATCTCTGGTTCCTCTGCCTTTTCTAAAACCAACTTGAACATCTGGAAGTTCACGGTTCATGTACTGTTGAAGCCTGGCTTGGAGAATTTTGAGCATTACTTTGCTAGCGTGTGAGATGAGTGCAATTGTGTGGTAGTTCGAGCATTCTTTGGCATTGCCTTTCTTTGGGATTGGAACGAAAATTGACCTTTTCCAGTCCTGTGGCCACTGCTGACTTTTCCAGATTTGCTGGCATATCGAGTGCAGCACTTTCACAGCATCATCTTCCAGGATTTGAAATAGCTCAACTGGAATTCCATCACATCCACTAGCTTTATATAAAAAAAAAAAAACTACTTAGGACTTTATATATAATGGAGCTGGGTTCTAGGCACAGATCTTTGTAAATCTTATACCTACATGAAATGTTCCCATAGAACATTTGAAAGTCTCATTCAATTCACGGAATAATTTTTTGATGTATGGGTCAGTCTTTTACATTGCAAAATATCTCTGGTCCCAGCCCATGAAATGCCAGTGCATCCTCCAATTATTTTAACATTTTAAGAAGCCAAAATGGGTCTACAAGTTTCCAAAATGCCATAAGGGCATATAGTATCTTCTCTCTTACAGAGAATTACTGGGCTAGAGGACTCAACAATCAGTTTTCTGACTGTGATAGGAACACTGATACTATCAGCATGTGACATTCTAAACCCTCCTTTTGCTGGTACAGTTCCTTCCAGCAGGCCCAGAAACAAAATCCTTCTAACTTAACGGGAAAAATTTATGAGCAAGATATGGGAGCAGCTCACCCAACAGAAAGAAGAGCTGAATAAGAAAGCCTCAGTGTATTATTTAAAATTAAGTTCCACTAAACATAATAGAACATGGAGAAGGCACTGGCGACCCACTCCAGTAATCTTGCCTGGAAAATCCCATGGACAGAGGAGCCTGGTAGGCTGAAGTCCATGGGGTTGCTAAGAGTCAGAGACAACTGAGCAACTTCACTTTCACTTTTCACTTTCATGCATTGGAGAAGGAAATGGCAACCCACTCCAGAGTTCTTGCCTGGAGAATCCTAGGGATGGTGGAGCCTGGTGGGCTGCCATCTATGGTGTCACACAGAGTCGGACATGACTGATGTGACTTAGCAGCAGCAGCAGCAGCAAACATAATAGAAAACCCAAAGTAACAGTGGTTTAAACAGATAAAATTTGAATTCTCTCTCACGTAAACTGAGCTTGGTAGCAAGAAGTCCAGAGTTGGTATAGCACCTTGGCTCCATCAAGTCCCCTGGGACCTAGGCTCTTTCCATTCACTCTCTGCCATCCTTAGGGTGTGCCCCCTGCTCTCATGGTCCAAGGTGGCAAGCAGAATGCAAGAAGGAATGAAGAACCAGGCAGATCTCAACTATCTACTAAGGAAGGTTCTCAAAAACTGCCACAAGACAATTTCACTTAAACCTCATCAGCCAAAACTTAGAGTCACATGGATATGCCTAGCTGCAGGAAGCCTGGGAAAGTGTTTATTCTGCGTGTTTATGGGAACAGATGAAAAGTCTATTAGAGAATAGATAAGAATGGATATTGGATGATAAATTAAAAGTAATCAGTGCCCCCACTTGAGGAGAAGAGGAATCAGGGAAGCTCCGGGGTCCCAGTGGACAGCACTGTTTGTGCATACTCAGTGTTGGGAGCAGTGAGGATTCATGACTGTCCTGTGCTGTAGCCCAGCTGTGTTCTTGGCTGTTGAGCCTTCTTTGGTGTGGTGGGCTGAATAATGGCTATGTCCTACTTTCTGGAACCTATGAACATGTTATCTTACACAGTACAAGGAACTTTGAAGATGTGACCTAAGGCTCTTGAAATGGAGATTTTAATCCAGGATTACTTGGGTGGGCCTAATGTAATTTCAAGAATCCTCATAAGAGGGAAGCAGGAGATCAGAGAGAGAGATGTGTTGACAAAATCAAGAGGTTGGAGGGATGTGAAGGACAGCCTCTAGAAGCTGAAAAGGGGCAAGAAAACAGATTATTTCCCAAAGACTTCAGAAAGAACAGCTCTTGACTTTACACTTTCAACATACATAACTGAAAGAAAAGAATGTGTGTTGTTTTAAACCACTACATTTGTGGTAATTTGTTACAGCAGCAGTAGGAAACAAATAGACTTGGTAATTGATTATTTTCTGAGTAGGCTCTAAAATCAGGTTCAAAAACCTCATAAACTTCAAAAACTACCCAAAATGGTCCCATTAAATCCCTTTCCTGCTGAAGTTAATCAGAGTTGGTTGTTAATGATGCCCAATGAAGGACCCAGGCTTATATAATGAGACCATTCCTCTAGGGGTCACCAATAAGAAAACTCAGCACCATCAGCACTCTGTCTCCACTTGGCTCTGCTCAGGAGTCATATTCCCCAAAGAATAAAACCATTTTCCAGATTAGATCATGTGCCCATCCCTGTGATCGGGGGGCTGAGGTCCTATGACTAGCAGCCCCACCAGAACCACTTGGATTGCAGAAAGGACAGTTCATTCAGAGGAATGAGGCAACTGCTCTTACAAGCAGAAGGAGGAAAAGAACACTGGCCAATCAAAACCAACTTAATTTTTATTAATCTAATAGTTCAGAGACATAAAGGAAATCTTCGTATCTAGTAAGTCAGATTGCTAAAATAAAAAAACTAGTAAGGGGCATCTAGTTAAGTATGACACATTAATTACATGTATTTCCCTCTTTTCTGAAATTGCATCAAAAAATAGTATGAATCTTAAGAGCAAATAGGTAATAAACATCAGCAGACAAAAAACAACATTTTTTAAAAAGTATATATTTATTTATTTTTGGCTGTGCTGGGTCTTCATTGCTGTGCACAGGCTTTCTCTAGTCGTGGGGAGCGGGATTTACTCTTAGTTGTGGTGTACAGGCTTCTTGTTGAGGTGGCTTCTTGGAGCATAGGCTCTAGGCACTCAGGCTCAGCAGTTGCAGCTCACAGGCTTTAGAGTGCTAGCTCAGTAGTCGTGGCACATGGGATTAGTTGCTCTGTGGCATGTGGTACCTTTCTGGAGCAGAGATCAAACCTGTATCCCCTGCACTGGCAGGCAGATTCATAACCACTAGACTACCAGGTAAGTTCCAAAGGACAACATTTTTAATGCTAGGAAACAGATGGAAGAATGGTAAAGACATTGTTGAGCAAAAGAAGGTAAAGCCAAAGCATCCAAACAGGTGGATACCAAAAATAGGCAGTCAGTTTACCCTGCAGATATTCAGAAAGGCTAAGGACTTAGAAGCATGGGCACTTCCTGTGCATAAACAGCATTTAGTGCCTCATTATTAAAAGCGGGTGTACAGAGAATTTGATAAAATTCTGCCTCGCAAATATAAAAGATATGTCAGCAAATAAATTCATATACTCTACTCATCTCTGGAAAAAAAACTGTTAGATTAAAAATATAAGTATTTAACCAATGACTACAAGGCATTTGGGGCTTCTGAAAATTCTTAAAGAGATGGGAATACCAGAACACCTTACCTGCTTCCTGTGAAACCTGTACGCAGGTCAAGAAGCAACACTTAGAAACAGACATGGAACAACGGACTGGTTCGAAATTGGGAAAGGAGTATGTCAAGGCTGTATATTGTCACACTGCTTATTTAAATTATATGCAGAGTACATCCTGAGAAATGCCCGGCTGGATGAAGCACAAGCTGGAATGAAGATTGCCAGCAGAAATACCAATAACCTCGGATATGCAGATAATACCACCCTTTTATGGCAGAAAGTGAAGAGGAACTAAAGAGCCTCTTGATGAAAGTGAAAGAGAAGACTGAAAAAGCTGGCTTAAAACTCAACATTCAAAAAACGAAGATCATGGCATCTGGCCTCATCACTTCATGGCAAATAGATGGGGAAACAATGGAAACAGTGAGAGACTTTACTTTCTTGGACTCCAAAATCACCATAGATGGTGACTGCAAGCCATGAAATTAAAAGACACTTGCTCCTTGGAAGAAAAGCGATGACAAACCTAGACAGCATATTAAAAAGCAGAGACATTACTTTGCCAACAAAGGTCCATCTAGTCAAGGCTATAATTTTTCCAGTAGTCATGTACGGATGTGAGAGTTGGACCATAAAGAAGGCTGAGCACCGAAGAATTGATGCTTTTGAACTGTGGTGTTGGAGAAGACTCCTGAGAGTCCCTTGGACTGCAAGGAGATCCAACCAGTCAATCCTAAAGCAAATCAGTCCTGAATATTCATTGGAAGGACTGATACTGAAGATGAAGCTCCAGTACTTCGGCCACCTGATGCAAAGAGTTGACCCATTAGAAAACACCCTAATGCTGGAAATGATTGAAGGCAGGAGGATAAGGGCACGATAGAGGATGAGATGGTTGGATGGCATCACCAACTCAATGGACATGAGTTTGAGCAAGCTCCACAAGATGGTGAAGGACAGAGAAGCTTGGCGTGCTGTAGTCCATGGGGTCACAAAGAGTCAGATGTGACTGAGTGATTGAATAATAAGATTGCACTAATGGTAAAGAATCCATCTGCCAATGCAGGAGATGCAAGAGCCACAGGTTCAATTCCTGGGTCGGGAAGATCCCCTGGAGAAAGGAATGGCAACCCACTCCACTACTCCTGCCTGTAAAATACCAAGGACAGAGAACCCTGGCAGGCTACAGTCCATGGGGTCACAAAGAGTCTGACACCACTGAGCAACTGAGCACCTGACACAAGACATTTGAGGAAAACTTCCAACATCAACAACAAATCTCAGAGGAGACAAAGATAAAGCAAGGGACAGAACAAAACTTTGTTTAAAAAAACCCTGTAATTTATATCATCAGAGAGAGAAAAGAATGTATTATATTCATGTAACAAAACAAGGATGATTGGTTTAATAAAGAAATTATCAAAACAAGAATAAGTTAATAGAAATTAAAATATGGTGGCAAAATAAACAAAAATGCTCCATTAAAGGGTTAGAAGATAAAAGCAAGGAGATCTTCTAAAAAATAAAACCGAAAGATAAAAAGGTGGATAATAAGAAGGGAAAAATAAGACACTTAAACAATCATTACAGAATGTCCAACGTCTGACTGACAGGCGGGGGGGTAGGGGGGATGGGGAGGGTGGGGGTGGGGAAGATGGAAAGAAATCATGAAATTAATCAAGGAAAATACCACAGAGTTTAAAAAAAAAACTTGCAATTTAGATAGGCAATCTCAGATTTAAAAGTCCTACTAAGTACTCAGCCCAATGAATTTTTTTAAAAAAGGCACCAAGTTACAGAATGAAATTTCAGGATACTGTACTAAGAATAAACTTAAAACTTCTAAGGAATTGGGGGAGGAGATAATTATATAAAAAGTATCAGCAATCAGAATAGGCATCAACTTCTTGAAAGCAATGGAGGAGTTCAGAAAACAATGTAGCATAGCCTTTCCAGTTCAGAGGAGAAGCTATTTCCATTCTAGAATTAAGTAACAATCAACTAGGTGGGTAAATAAGGAAGCACACCCATGCACCCTTTCTCAGAAAGCTAATGAAGAATGGGTCCCAGTAAAATGATGGACCTAACAAAAAAGAAGAAAACATGAAAGCTGGGAAACAAGCAATGTCATACATGAAACTACTAGGGGAACTAAAGTCCTGGGATGACAATCCAGGTAGCAACCCATGCAGACAGGAGCAGGAGGAAAGAGACAATCAACAGCTGATCTGAAATGTTAAAAGTAGGATTGATAAGCTTCTAAAAATCTAATTAAATATTTGGTTAGAGTAACAGAAAACTGAAATGATGAAAAGCTAGGCAATTCTTCACTCCAGGAAAACAAGCTGGTGTAAAATGGAAGGAAAAGGAGTCAAAGTACATTTAATTGGCTTAATAATAAGCAACACTTAGATAATAATGTAAATACTAGATACTGAACTAACTAGAAATTAGATTAGAATTATATTAAGAGGATAGGGAAAGGGAAGTATATGTGCATATGGAGTTAGTAAAGTCTAAAATTTATAAATCAAGAAATAGCAGTATAGCTATAGGCTATATATCAGGAAAAACTGCCAAAGATTTAAAACCCTCCCCTGAGGTGAAACAGAAAGCACTGCTTTTTCAATTTTTTAACAAAAGCTTTGTAGTATTATTTAATATTTTGTATAATTTTTATTTAAAATATTTATATTTTAAATAACTTAAAATATTTATACTGCCCTGAAGAAAAGAACCAGTAAGAATAAATTCAGAGGTAATTCATATTTTAACTTGTATCATGCATTAATGCCAACACCCTACTTAGTTCAGATTCTCTTCAGAGATCCAACATGTGCTGAATTTTAAAAAAGCTCATTGCTCCATATGTCCTGTCTCCCTCAGCGACCAATATTTGAATTTGCAAAGACCGTGTGTGAAATACTTCAAATATTACTCACAACGGAAGAAAACATTCTCTTCTAGTTTCTGTGTGTGATTAGTGAATATCCCAAAGAATGAAATACGATTTTAAAATATTGTCCTCTCAGTGTTCATTTATTCTTTGTATTTACTACATCACTTCTATTATGGCATTTGATAGCCAGATGAAAGCCTCCCTCACTCGGCATTGTCTTAGCTTGGTCCTCCCTTAATCCTTCTATGACTCCATTACATCATTTAGGATCTTCTCTGCTCTAACTCCCAATTGATGTAATTCCTATATTTTACCTTATAAATTGCCAAACATTCAGTATCCTATAAACGACAGGTTTGTGCATATTTTTGCTAGCAACAAATATACCCACATTACAGTAAAAAGAAAGTTTATAAATTCAGAACCTATTAACAATCTAGAGTAAATACACTTTGAGCATAACAAAATGTGTTTTTCTGAAGACTATGTGACAGTAAACAAATATCAGAATTGAATTAATCAAACATAGACTCAATACCCTTTTTTTTTTCATTTTTAAAAAAACATTCTAGGGACTCCCCTGGCAGTTCAGTGGTTAGGACTTGGAGCTTTCATTGCTGGGGCCCAGGTTTGATTCCTGGTCAGAGAAGTAAGATCCTGTAAATCACGTGGCATGGCCAAAAACCAAAAAACTTTACATGAGTATTCTCCTTAGAATGTTTGTAACTGATAAATTCTGCGACAGTGAGGATAATTTTATATACCAAATCCTTCTGAGGAACTATAAAGGTGACATATTCATTAAAATTTAGTGTTTATAGTGAAGACTTACTCCAGCAAACTGCTGATTTTAAGAAAGTGGTTGAGGAGCAAATAAAATGTTCTCCGTCCATTATTCTTCACTCATGATTATGAACTGGCAAAAACCAAACTCTGGTACTGTATGGATTTGTAGCTGGAAAATAATGTATGAGATATATGGCTAGAAAACCAAATGCAAGAACAGTGAGAAAAATTTCAACACTCAGAAACCCCAAGGGGCAGGTGGCTTAGTTATCTTATGAAATCAGTTAATCAAGTAGTATAGTTTATGGTTCAAGTTTAAAGTTCATATGCCTCTCCTGCCAGCCAACCCATATATTGAGGGGAGAAGGGGATACACTAGAAAGCAATTTTACCTGAATTATTTGGATAATTTCCATTTGATTTTGGAAATGGAACTTCATTTTTCAGTGTAAGGAGGGTTTTGTGTCAGACACTGTTTCCTTGTATACTTAATGTAGGAATCAACAGGTAGTATAGTAGAAAACAAAGAACATGTGACAGATGGCAAGTAAAATGCCTTCAGGCACAACATGCAATATACTTACTATTTTCTGGGGGAAAAAAAAAAATCTAGACCAGACAAGCAGAAACACTTTGGGAGGAAAATAAAAAATAACTTGAAACCAAAACTGTTCCAGAAAATCCAAAATGTGTCACTGAAAATACATACCATTGTAAATGCAGGGAGAGACCATTCAAAGAATACCATGAGGGTCCATTCAATATTCATTTAGCCATCTAGAATTCAACTGCATATTCTCAGCAAAAAAAAAATTTTAAAAAGAGAAAAATGTAAGTAGTACAGGCAATTATGCTTCTGTTAAACTCAACGAACATATGCCCCTGCTAGTGGATATGATCAAACCTAAACTAGACTATTGATGTTGACAAACCTGTGGAGACAATGCATAATTTTATTTGAATGGAATCCTTAACCATGGGTAAGAAGGTCAGAAGCAGGGCTTCCCCGGTGGCTCAGTGGTAAAGAATCCACCTGCCAATGCAGGAGACACGGGTTTGGTCCCTCGGTCAGGAAGATCCCCTGGAGAAGGAAATGGCAACCCACTCCAGTATCCTTGCCTGGGAAATCCCATGGACAAAGGAGCCTGGAAGGCTACACTCCATGGAGTCACAAAAGAGTTAGACACAACTTAGCGACTGAACAACAATAACAACAACACTACCCGTGTCACCAGGCCATGAGTAGTGATGTCTTCTTTGCTGCCTATCAGATCAACAAATGACTAGTGCAACCAGTGAAATTCTTTAATAATACACTGGTTCTAGTCTCTAATAATACACTAATCCTTTTCAAAGCAGGGTGTCATTTTGTGGTCAAGCTGGCGGAAGAAAGCCAGTTCTTTTCCCTGTTCCCTGAAGAACTTTGACAAACAGATATTTCTCTTGAAATCAATTACATTAATCCACAAAAAGCACATATTTTGGAATCAGAGGGATCTGGATTTAGATAATTTACTTAACTTCCTTAAGCTTCAGTTTCTATGTCTATAAAATGAGAAAAATAATAATATCTACATTATATATATACAGTAATATATCTTGAGGGTACTAAACATTATAAGCCTGTGTGCTTCTCAGAATACCTGGTATAGAATACATATTCAATTTGAGTTTGTGCCCACTCTTTCTCTACTTTAGAATTAGACTCATACCTGGAACACTTAGAAGCTTTGTTCTCTCTGCCAGATTAACCTCTGGGTGCATACAGTTAGTTGAATAACAGACATGCTTAATATGACTTTGGCTATTATGTAGTATACGGAGGAGAGAATGGTTAGGAGACTAGGTTTTGGAGTCAGGCCTGAGTTCAAATTCAACCTCCACCACACACAAACTATATGTCTTTAAGAACATCAATTAGCCCTACTGAGCCTCTATTTTTCATTTGCAAAATAGAATAGTACCTTTTCCTACTTAGCTAGCAAGGATTTCTGTGAGATTGAAATTGGATAATATATGTCAAAATGGTTCATAAGTAATAAAATATTATACATGTTTATTACTTTATTATCTATATTATAATGGAATTATACATAATACTTAATTTTTATTATTCTTAACAGATGATTTAGGAAAAAAGAAGTTATCTCATTCAAGAAAAATTAGTTATTGTATAGTTAGCTTTTTCTTATATTGAGAAAAAGATAAAGTTAAGATATATATAAGTAAAGAACACCAGCCAGAGAATTAGAATACAACTGCTAGTCTGAGTGCTAACACTAACAACTTCCTGGACAAATCTCCCTAATTTATTTAGCTTGGCTTTCTTATCTCTAAAGTAATTCCTGCCTCACGATATTACTGTGAGGATACATATAGAAAAACGATGGGAGAAAAAGAAAAAAGAAAAACAATGGGAAAGATGTCAAATCCTTTCAATAAAAGTCTCAGATGAGTTATTTGTTCCTTCTTTCTTTAGGTATGTGGACAATCATCTCACCTTGTTTATACACCTGTTTTATGAGCAAAACTGTTATAGACATAATCTTCAGAGATTTGTAGATGTGGTACAGTTAACCAAGGAAATCTTTAAGAAACACTGGCAAACCTCAGCTTCACTCTTTAATTAGGGCATGGTTAACAAGTAGGCCTTAGGAAGCATCACTACAAGCAAAGCTAGTGGAGGTGATGGCTTTCCAGCTGAGTTATTTCAAATCCTCAAAGATGATGTTGTAAAAGTGCTGCACTCAATACGCCAGCAAATTTGCAAGACTCAGCAGTGGCCACAAGACTGGAAAAGGTCAGTTTTCATTCCAATCCCAAAGAAAAGCAATACCAAAGAATGTCCAAACTACTGCACAATTGCACTCATCTCACATGCTAGCAAAGCAATGCTCAAAATTCTCCAAGTGAGCCCTCAACAGTACATGAGCGGAGAACTTCCAGATAGTCAAGCTGAATTTAGAAAAGGCAGAGGAACCAGAGATCAAATTGCCAACAACCTTTGGATCATCAAAAAGGCAAGAGAGTTCCAGAAAAACATCTACTTCTGCTTTATAGAACACATCAAAACCTTCGACTGTGTGGATCACAACAAACTGTGGAAAATTCTTCAAGAGATGGGAATACCAGACCATCTGACTTGCCTCCTGAGAAATCTGTATGCAGGTCAAGAAGCAACAATTAGAACTGGACATGGAACAATAGACTGGTTTAAAATAGGCAAAGGAGTACGTCAAGGCTGTATACTGTCATTCTGTTTATTTAACTTATATGCAGAGTACATCATGAGAAATCCTGGGCTGGAAGAAGCACAAGCTGGAATCAAGATTGCCAGGAGAAATATCAATAACCTCAGATACGCAGATGACAACACCCTTATGGCAGAAAGTGAAGAGGAACTAAAAAGCCTCTTGATGAAAGTGAAAGAGGAGAATGAAAAAGTTGGCTTAAAACTCAACATTCAACAAACGAAGATCATAGCATCCGGTCCCATCATTTCATGGCAAATAAATGGGGAAATATTGGAAACAGTGACAGACTTCATTTTCTTGGGCTCCAAAATCACTGCAGATGGTGACTGCAGCCATGAAATTAAAAGACGCTTGCTCCTTGGAAGAAAAGCAATGACAAACCTAGACAGTGTATTACAAAGCAGAGACGTTACTTTGCCAACAAAGGTCCATCTAGTCAAAGTTACGGTTTTTCCAGTAGTCGTCGATAGATGTGTGAGTTGGACCATAAAGAAAGCTGGGCGGCGAAGAATTGATGCTTTTAAACTGTGGTGTTGAAGAAGACTCTTGAGAGTCCCTTGGACAGCAAGGAGATCAAACCAGTCAATCCTAAAGCAAATCAGTCCTGAATATTCTTTGGAAGGACTGATGCTGAAGCTGAAACTCCAATACTTTGGCCACCTGATGCGAAGAACTGACTCATTGGAAGAAAAGACCCTGATGCTGGGAAATATTGAAGGCAGGAGGAGAAGGGGACAACAAAGGATGAGATGGTTGGATGACATCACCGATTTGATGGACATGAGTCTGAGCAAGCTCCGGGGTTAGTGATGGACAGGGAAGCCTGGCATGCTGCAGTCCACAGGGTCGCAAAAAGTCAGAAAGGACTCAGCGACTGAACTGACTGAAGAAATAGTACTGTTATTCTTTCTCTCTTGTAGAAACTGCCTCTAGGCTGAGCTGAAAGAGTTCCATGTCCTGGACTTCTGAATACAGAATCCAGGAGTCTAGCTTGAAACTGGAGTGTCATCCTCAACACTTTCGTGAACTCTCATCTCGATACTGATTAAACGTATCTTGAATTAGTCACCTCATCTTCTTCTCCATTGCCAATGCTCCAGGCTAAGCCCCTCACTGGCCCTCAGCTGAATTCCTGCAAAAGTCAGCTACCTGCTGACCTAATCTCCAGTCCCTCCTGATCAACCCAACTCTGAACTGTCAACAGAGGCCTCTTTTTAAAAAATTAACTCCATCAAGTGACATGTCTGATAAAAACAATGACCCCCTTCATCACTCCCAAAGAAAGCTAGAAGTCCTTAACCTGCAAAGCAGCCCCCTTAATATTCTGACCCAGGCTAGCTCACCAGTTCCATTCAACACGACCACCCCTCCCACTCAGTTGCTTAGTGAAGCAATATAGTATAGTGTCTATAGCTAATGCTAAACAGTTCTCCACTTCTTACTTTTAGTAATGGAACTCTTGAGTTTCAGAACACAAGGACTCCCTAGGTATGACCATGTGATTTGACTGTAACCAATGGGATGAAAGAGAAAGTGTTGTGTGCTTATTTTTGTTTTGTCGTTAATAGGAAGCTTCTAGGTCAAAAAAAAAAAAAAAAGAAAGAAAGAAAATTACTATGTTAAGAAGAGTATTCAAACCACAGCCAAGTAAAATCCAGAAACTAAAATGACCCATTATCTGCCAAATAAGAGAAACAAAACATTCAATAAATTTAAAGCAAGATCAGTCTGTCAGCAGAATTCAAACTTCCTTTTCAGACCCAGGAAATTTTCTTTAAAAGAGAAACTTAGAAATGCATTGTTGTTAAGAATCAGAAAGAAGCAAAGAATCTTTTTTTTCCTTTAATTAATACATGCCTAATCTAGAAACTATGTGGCTATTATGCCATTTTTAAGTGCTAAGCTCAAAAAAAGAAACTGAATTTTACATCTCACTGTACTGTTCTCAGAATAATTCATCTAATTCCACTGTAGGCAGAAGTCTAGCAAATGGTTTGAACCTTTATCAGTTCCAGGTTATAATATGCACTCATCAGTGTCCCTTTATCATATAGGAAACTCCCTTTTCAGAACTCTACCTGGAGCTACAAGTTAGGATCTAAGGTGTGGGGCCTTGAGTTACTGGTTAAGCTTCCTATATCCACTTGATCCTCTACTTAGAGAACCTGGGCCAGTATCGTCATCAAGTTTCCTGACAGGAAACTGCTTTATTCTTTCTTGAAATGAGAGTTAATAAAAGACCAGGCACACCTGTGTCCTCTCCCTGTGCGAGCAGACTTTAATTAGTCACAGTCAGATCAAGAGCAGAAACCACAGAGTAATTTAAACAGGAGGAACTGACTATAAAGCATTACTGAGCAATGATAGGAGAGGAACTGCTGCTGGTGCTGCTAAGTCGCTTCAGTCGTGTCCGACTCCTAGCGACCCCATGGACTGCAGCCTACCAGGCTCCTCCGTCCATGGGATTTTGCAGGCAAGAGTACTGGAGTGGGGTGCCATCGCCTTCTCCGAGGAGAGGAACTATAAAGATGCAATGAGAGCTCTAAAGGGTGCTAAAGGACTGAGGGAAAGAGCCAACAGAGAGGAACTTGGAGGAGGTCAGATTTCAGCGTTTGTTGAAGAAGGTATGGTCAAAGCCCATCTGATGCAGAGAAGTTACCTAAGCCAGAGATGGTCCAGAGTTGCCAGGAAAGCAGAAACAACCCTCTGGGCACAGGCCAGCCAGAGCTGGTTGGCAGACTGGGTATGCAGAGGGAAAGAGGTACAGAGAGTCAGGAGGCAGTTGAGTCAAAGGACCACTGCAGGTGAGGCCTGGGATGCTCAGTGCCCATGTCAGGACAGTCATGGAAAACAGTTCTAAGGGACACAGGTGAGATGAAGCTAATGGGTGGGTGCACAGAGGGAGCTGGACTGCCGCTGTGGACAATTCTGGGACCAGGACCTAGAGGGGCCTCCCTCTACAGGAACCTGGAACATCTCTGTATTTGGCTGGGGACACAGCTGCTCTCACCCACTCAACAGGACAAAGATTAAGCATCTTGCTCACTAGAGAGCCAGCTCGATGAGTCCCAGCATGCCCATGTAGAGCAGCAACCTGGGCTCCAGTGAAGGTTGTGCTGTCTGGAGCTCCCAGCCACACTGACTTACAAGATCTGAAGAAAACACACAGAAAAAGCTATACGCTACAGGACTTGAGCAGTGAAAAAGAAAGCATCCTCTCCAGGCTACCGAGAGAAATCCCTCTTTCTCCCTCAGTGTCTCTCTCCAGTGCCCTCTCCTGACAAAGCAGAGTGCCAAATGCCAAAGGAAAACTATTTACAGGGCCCAGACCCATTCAAACAGGTTAGTCAATGAAGGGAGCTGACAGGCACTGAATCAATAACAAGCACATTCACCCTCTGACTGAAGCGCTCCATAGAAACGGACCTGCCCAGTTAACTGTTCTCTCTGCTTTCCCCTAGAATTAACTTGTCCCCAGGGGCCACCTGCTTCCATCAACCCCCCAGTAATTCTGATCTTCTAACCTGCCCCTCTAGTCATTTACAGCTGGCTATGTCAGAAATCTCTCTGCAGCCCCTGTTGAGGGTAGCTCACAATTGTGATCCAGTATTGCACAGCTCTTTAAAGCAATTTGATAAAAGCAATCCAAAGTCAAATTAGAGATTAGGCCATTTTTAGAGTCATGGGATTGTTCTGTATGGCTCTGAAGTAGTGTATATATGTTACTATGAATTTTTCAAAGCCCATAGAACTATACATTACCAAGTGTGGACTTCAACGAATGCAAACTTTAAAAATTAACTAGGATGTTAGAGGACTCTAGAATGCAATACAGACTGTGAGAAATGAATCTAACTCTATTACAGATGCACAGCATAACCTTTCTGAAAGGGGTAGGGAAGGAGCTGACCTAAAGTAACTTTGGAAAATGGTATTTAGACTAGATACTCTAAAACTAAAGATAAAAAGAACTGTATATAAACACTGTACTCTAGTCTGCAAATTAGTTTCTTACAGGGATATAAGATAAGAATTCTGAAAGTACTTTACATCTATACTAGAGTTGAACAAGTGATAACTAACAGATAATAGGAACTAAGTTCCTCACAGTTAAAGGAAAAAGTTAAAAATAAACAAGGGAGAGGCTAGACTAAGCCCTGTAATAATAAGTTAGAGCTGGGGACAGCAGTATAAACTCACACCTAATTGATGTACTTTGAGTAGATAGCTAGTAGAGAAATAGATAATTATACATAATGTGTGTATACATGGGAATACGTGTATATATTTCCTAGCTCTGTCCACTGAGAAAGCCTAGAAGTGTTTCCCCAATAGCAGTGAGTTCACACCTGTGCCAGGATCTTGGTTTCTAAAAACCATTTTCCAGTAGAAGGAACCAGGGCTTCTTGGAGAAATGGCTGATTCTAGGGTGCAGGCAGGGAAGATATAAGAAGAGTTTGGAGAGAGTAAGTCTAGTGCCAGAAAGGAAGGAAGGGCTCAACAACAAAAAGGACACTGGAACCAATGTGAAAGAGCTCCCGATGGTCAAAGATGGAAAAATCTGAAAATCTGAGTTGTGGAGATGAATTTTTTTTTTTAAATATACCGTTAAGAGTAGAAAGTAAGTGGTTGCTCCTGGAGAGTAAGAAGCAGCATAGGGGCAGGGACTGTTTGTTGTCAAAAGCCTTAGAACACAATTTGACACTTTAAACCATTTCCATGTTGGCTTGTGTAGCTTTGAAGGAAAACTTTTAACTACATTAAAAAGAATACACACAAAAAATGTTGGAATATGAGGCAATCAAGGGAATATTTTGATAAGAGAGGGTTTTGTTTGGTTGGATTGGTTTCTATGTTTTATTAAAATAGGAGACACTTAGCTAGCTTATGTGTGGATAGAAAACCAACAGAGGAAATGAATAAAACAGGGAAGAAATAGAAATAACTGATTAAGGTAAGTGTCTGAGGAGGGGAGGCAATCTTTGTTAGAAGGATTTACAGAGGACTGGGCTTCCAGGTGGCGCTAATGTTAAAGAACCCATCTGCCAGTGCAGGAGACATACGACATAAAGTTTCAATCCCTGGGTTGGGAAGATCCCCTGGAGGAGGGCATGGCAACCCACTCCAGTATTCTTGCCTGGAGAACCCCCATGGACAGAGAAGCCTGGCAGGTCACAGCCCATGGGGTCGCAAAGTGTCATATAAGACTGAAGCAACTTAACGTGCAGATGGCACTAATCAGCTCATTATTTCTAACCTATCCCAGGACGAAGAGTGACACATGCAGAATCTCAAGAAAACCTCTGTCCTGTTTCCCTCTTGCTTCTTGCAAAAAAGCAAGATATGTGAATACGCTTAATGACACTGGACTATACACTTAAAAATGGTTGCAGTGGTGGGACTTCCCTAGTGGTCTAGTGGCTAAGACTCTGTGCTCCCAATACAGGGTGGGCCCAGGTTTGATCCCTGGCCAGGGAACTAGATCCTACATGCTTCAACTAATACTCAGCACAGCCAAAAAAAAAAAAAAAATGGTTGCAATGGTAAATTTTGTTATATAGGTTTTACTATCACAAAAAGTTTTTTTAAAGCGAGATATAAAATTAGGAAGAGGGAATTCCTTAGTGGTCCAGTGGTTAGAACTGCCAAGGGCACAGGTTCAAGGTCTGCTTGGAGAACTAAGATCCTGAAAGCTGTGAGGCAATGGCCAAAAAATGAAAGAAAATAAAATTAGGGAGAGTCATTCCTAAATTTATAACTCTGTATTTATCAGATCTTGAGTGATGGAGCGAACCCCAAGGTTAAATGTTTAGAAAGAGGTGGAAGTCCAAGTTTACCTTCACAAGCAACTATGGAATGAGCCTTCGTTGAAAAGAAAGAAATCACTTCCCACATCACAGGGGCAATTTTGTCTTCCTAATGACTGAAGAGTGTTCTTCTAGAACTATGACTCAATTCTTGAGGGGAGAGTTCCTTATCATGGTATGGTCACTGAGGCATTTCTACTAAGTAGAATGGTCATGACATATTTCATATATTAAAGCCTTTTTAAAGAAATCCATTTCACATTTTAAAAATTTGTTCTCAACTTCAGAAATAATTTTAAGAGGACTGCCAAAGACTATTTTTAATTATAGTAATAAGCAAGAAACTAATAGGGGGTATTCAGTAAAAATGGAAGAAAACGCATCTACTCAGCCTTATTTCCACATTTCATTCCTCACTTAGCCCAAACCATATTCTAATACAATATAATCAAGGTGCTCATGACAAGGTGATAATTAGTATGTAGTCCTAGCAAAATGGGTCTGGTGATATTTTTGATTTGCATATTCTTTGTTTGGGAATATTGCCTTAAATAACTGAATGGCAAATAAAATGACTTGGCAGGCCCACACACAGAAGGAAGTTTTCTCAATAGCAAGTTGCCTTTATATGGGCATATTTCTACACTCTAAAATAATGTCTCCATTATCTTGGTTAGAGTTCAAGTCTTTTAAATCTATAAGAAATATGTGAGGCATGAATATATGGGATGATTCACAGATTTGAAATAACACCTACTCTCCTTTGGTTATGGCACAAAATGTGTCAGTGAAGCCTGCAATTAAGAAAATTATCTTGGCCTGTCCTGTCACAAGGATGGTGATGTCAATCTACTCATCCAGAGCAGAAGTATGTTACAAAAATGAGTTTAGAAAACAATTCTACTCTAGCAATGACTGGTGTCTTGGTGCCTTTGCCATGTCATCTAAATTTTTGTCATTAATAGTAAGATTAATAATATTTACTAAATATTGTTATGCTATTTCTTGTAGTCATTGGAACAGCCCTATGAGATAGATACTATGATGGTTCCTATTTTACAGATGAGGAGGGGCTAAGTAAGGGGCCCAAGATCATACTCTTAGCCAGTGGTAGAGCTTGGATTTGAACCCAGATCTCTCTGACTCAGATGTTCATTCTTTTGATCAGGACTAGTTGCATAATTCGAAAAGCCCAGTACAAAATGAAAATGTTGGGGGCTCCATTCAAAAAGTATTAATAATCACAGGGCCCTGTGTGACTGCACAGGTTGTATACCCATGAGCTGGCAGTGCTCTCAACCATGTGCTCTCAATCACTTCCCTCCACCAAGTCCTTCCTCTCCAATACCACAACCAAATTCACCAAACATTTTGTCCAAACCACAACGCTACTGTAAGAAGTCCTGCGTGAATACCTGAGAGACACAGGTCCAGTCTGGAGACATTCATTTCTCAGTTAATACTTTTACGTCCCTAAATTTCACATTATGGTCAACAGCAGAAAGTATCCTTTGAATATCAATCTTCTCTTTGGTTGGTCCCTAACACCTTCCTTTTAAAAATTAAGTAACTTAAAAATTTCCATTGCCATTTTAAGCATATAATATCACAGTGTCAGTACTGTTCCTCCCCGCTGTGATATTTGCAGCTGCTTCACTTTGATGAGGGGAAAAGGCCTTGGATCCTCATAATTGTAGGGTCCTGATTAATGAACCCTTTGCCTCTCTGCATTTCCTTTTGAAGATCTTTCCAAACCTTTCACTTGGCACCTTCACTCAAGTGGAATGTCTGGAGCTCAGTGGACAGCATGTTTTGGTGTAAACCTTGTACCATCCAACACATATCTTGAGAACAAAGGAAGTCTGTTTGCAGTGTTTATCAAGTAATTGGGACATGCAAGCTACATTTCTTGGGAAAGGAACCAGTTGTGTGCGGACAGCTATGGTGGAAGAGAGTTTGCAGGCGGAGGAATAGGAGACAGAGAAGATGTTATCTTGTCCCGGTGGGGATTCCCACCGAACACGATGTCTAGCCCCAGACTACCCCATCCTTACACACATTTTCACTGTGATTTCTTTTTCTACAAGAAATTAGGACTGTTCCTGTCTTCATTTCTTCCTAATATGGGGAAAGAAGGGAGGACTCACAGGCAGCCTCCGCCTGAGACTCTTCTGACTTTAGGACTTAAATGTGGGCTCCTGATTGATGCCTCCTTACTTCCTGTGGATAAAAATGAATGAGATTATAGATAATTGTCATTCTGGCATGGATAAAATAAGGCACAAGCAAATATCCAGAAGAGTAGTTTTCAATTGTATCAGACCCACTATCCCATTTTTATAATGAAACATCCCTTCATTGTCCTGAAAGGGAATTCATAGATAGTAATTTCTACTAAGATACAGGAAAAAAAAAACACAACTCATTTTAATTGACATAACGCTTCAATTGTGATACAAAAGAGAAATAAAACTAGAGCTAGGGTTATGTTCAGATAATTATAAATAGGTTTTCACCCACATCAGTGCCTTAAAGGACATTTGACAGTACGGTGGGACAATTTCTATGTCCTGTGGAACCCTTCCAAACATCTGTCAATCCTGGCCCTCAGCCACCAAATGCCAGTTAGCATGCCTTCAATCACTGTAATAACCAAAAATGTACCCACAGTTCCTATAACATATCCTAAAAGGTGGTACTGCCCCTGTTGAGAACTACTGGTCTAAGTAGGACTGCCTGTGTATTAGATTCCTTTAGATTTTCCCTTGGTTAGGGGTTCTAGGTAACAGAATAAGATATACTTGCCATACTCCCCGTCTAAGAGTTCCAGGGCTTAACAAGCCTGAGCTCAACCAGCATGCATTTTCTATTTGTACACAACTATTTTTAGGACACTAGTTTTAAAATAGTACCCACATACACACGCACTCTACTATCACCAAGGTCCCTGACCACAGAGTCAGGTTAGGGAGGGAGTGGCCATGTTATGTACGGACTGATGGTTATATAGAGTGCAGCACAAAGAGCCTTTATTTTGTGTCATATGTAAAACTTAGGGAGGCAGAATTGAAGATGTGTCAGTGTCGTGCACTGGTTGGCCTTGTATCTTTTTCTTGGTACTCACTGACCCTTACCTTGGGTTAAAGGAGACTCTGTATTGTAAACAAAGGTTGTCTCTTGTTCTGCCTGCTGAATACAAAACTGAAGCCAAACAGGGACCCAAAGGGAATAAGAGTCCCCTCACCCTCATGTCCCTGGACACATACCCCTAATTAGGATCAATCAAAATATCATTCACCAAATACTCAGAAAGATACTGAGATCTAGCCCAATTAAAAAAAAAAAATGAAAGCTTGTGGAAACTTCTCTGAGTCACACTCTAGCATTTAGCAGAGGTCAGTGTTTTCCTGCCAGAACAAGCTAAAATTTGAATGAAATAAAAACTCTAAATTACCTAAGGGAAACTTAAACAGCAAAATTCCTCTACACCAAGACCCATGATAAAACACTTGACCCTCTTAAATCATGCTCATTGAAGAATCTGTTTAAGCACGGCATGCTTTCTGGGTGGTACAATTCTTACATGGGCCATTAAGAAGAAAGAGGTTTTGAATCAAAGAATGGGAGAGGGAAAAATGTGTTCCAACTAAAGAAAACGTTCATTCATTCATGTATAAGCCTAGGTGTTAGTCATTCAGTAGTGTCCAACTCTTTGGGACCCCATGGACTGTAGCCAACCAGGCTCCTCTGTCCATGGAATGCTCCAGGTAAAAATACTGGAGTGGGTAGCCATTCCCTTCTCCAGGGGTTCTTCTCAACTCTGGAAATGAACCCGGATATCCTGCACAGCAGGCAGATTCTTTACTGTCTGAGCCACCACAGAAGTCTTCATTCATGTATACATTCACTTGTTTCCCTTCTCAGCTTAATTTCTCTTATTATACATTGCAAGTACCCTTAGTTTCCTTGCCCCCAGCACTTTGAGAAACTCACTTGATTACACAATGATCCTTCTTAAAGGCAATATTCCCTGTAGTCCATGCTTACATCTGTGCAGCTAAATGTGCCTGGTGAAGGACCAAACCATGCAGAGATCTCACTTTAAATTTATAATCATAAACCTTGAGTAGGCCCTTAATCCTGCCAGCAGTCATACTATATTTTCCAAGTTCTTCTATTATCCCTCTTTCTCTGGTGGTATTACATACCTTCACCTCTGCCCTCAAACCTCAAACACCTACTCACCAACTACTCTCATTCCCTGTTGATGGCCTTGCTTACTATTTCACTGAGGAAATAGAATGAGTCAGAAGAGAGCTCCCACAAACACCCACCAACTGCATGAATGCCCAAGTCCTGGGTATGTTTCTTATGCCTGTAGATGAAAACTTTGTGCCCCTACAAAAGACCAGTTCTCTAGACTAGTTCTGTAGACTAGATTCCCACTTACTGTCACCTCCTCAAGGACTCGCTCCAGTAATTCCGTTCTCAATTCTTCCCTTTTCATTAGATCTTTTCCATCAGTTATGGACATTATTTCTCTGACCTCTGAAAAATCCTCTCTTGACCCCACTTCTTCTTCCATTTACTATGCCCATTTTTTTCTTTTCCAGAAGTTGTCTATAGTCACCATCTCTGCTACCTCCAAATCTCCCTTCCCAGTCTCCTTCAACCTCCCTGTTGCTATATCCAAAGGCTAAATATTCAGTCTTCCTCTTACTTACTCGATTGGTTAGCAGAATACAATCAATCTCTCCTCCTGGAACCACTTTTCCACTTGGTTTATAGATGGAGACATATCTGGTCTTCTACCTATATCTCTGGTTCCTTCTCAGTCTTCTTTGTTGACTTCGCAGAGAGACTGATATTTAATGTGAATCTTAGAGAATGAAGAAGTGCTTACTAGACCAACAAGAAGGGCATTCCAGGCCAAGGACACAGAACAAATGTTTAAATCAGGAGGCTCAGAGATAAGAATAAATCTGTCCTCCCACCTTCCAGGAAGTGGTGATCTGGAGTTGTCTCAATAAATCCATAAATCTTCTACCTTCCATTTTGACACCATTCAGACTTCTCAACACACAAGTCAGAGTGATGCTGATAAAACATAAGCCAGAGAAGGTCACCCCTCTGCTCAGAAACTTTCCAATGACATTTTTAGTAAAAGCTCAACTCCTCAAATTCCTTCAAAGCTCTTCACATTCTGCCCTTGGCTCATTTCTTCTCCAACTCTGTCCTCTATTTCCTTATCCCCTGCCTCTTCCATTCTAGTAGGATTCTCCCTACCCTTTGCTGTTCCTTAAACCTTCTAGGCACCTCAAAACCTTTGTACTTGCTGTTCCTGGGATGTGCTTCCCCTAGACATGACTCACTCACTCACCTCCTTCCCTCAGATGTTCCTTCCTCAGTGAGTCCTTTTCTGTTTACACATCTGTGATGGCTCATTTTAGCTGTCAATTTGATTGGGTCACAGGGTGCCCAGACATTTGGCCAAACATTATGCTGGCTTTAAGACTTGGACTGGAACTACACTGCTGGCTCTGCTAGGTCTCCAGCTTGCTGACCACAGATCCTGGGACTTTTCAATCCCCCTATGGGCCCTCTTCTCAGCCTCCATAACCACTGAGCCAATTCCTTATAACTAATGGGGATTAAATAACTGGATATTTATGCAGTGCTTGGAAGAGTGCCTAATATAGTAAGTGCTATATTAAGTAAAATAAATAAATAAATGTATATATACATATATATGTGTGTGTGTGTGTATATATGTGTGTATATATATACACACATATGTATATTCCTGCTCTTAAGAATTTCACAGATAGTAAAAAGGAAAACATATCTATCAAAAGTACAGAGTACACAGTGGTAGCACAGAAGATGGGAAGGGTTAAATTCCCCTTAGACTCAAGGAAGACTTCGCAGAGAGACTGATATTTAATGTGAATCTTAGAGAATGAAGAAGTGCTTACTAGATCAACAAGAAGGGCATTCCAGGCCAAGGACACAGAACAAATGTTTAAATCAGGAGGCTCAGAGATAAGAATAAATCTGTCCTCCCACCTTCCAGGAAGTGGTGATCTGGAGTTGTCTCAATAAATCCAACTTGTTTTTCCTAATTTATCCTTTAATTTCTTTATTATGTAAGGGAAAGTGTTGGTAACACTGAATATTAAATTATAGTCATTTCACTGTGTGGGAGAGAAAATTTTAGAGATTGTTACACTTTTAGGGAAAGCTTACCCCAATCTATTCAATGCACTGAGTAAAAAGAATTTGCTAGTTCTAAGTCACCTTATATTCTCAGAAGAATCTTTTGTTGATTGATATTTACCATATGTTGAAAGAATCTTTCATTGACTGGTATTTACCATATCTTATCTGCTGATATGATCACTGATAACCATTTTTCTTTAAAATGTTACATTAGAATTCATTTGTTTAATGAACTTCAACTTTTCCATTGCTTTATTCATTTACTACTTAGCTAAAAGTATGTTTTATTTATTGTCACATTGTCAGAGATATTAGCTAATAGTATTTTTTTTAAAAAAATAAAACAACCCTAATGTCCATTAAAATATTTTCTAATTTTTTTTCTACATTACAAAACATTATATAAGGACAACATTACTTCACACACTTTTGACTAACTCCTTTTAAGTTAATGATCTAGAAATCAGTGGAGAAGGACTTAAAGGGAAATGGTCAAGGGGTCATCCAGGAAGGCAGCAGGAGCTGGGCAGGATTCAATGAAACACCACAATTAGATGCGGCCACTTTTCAGGATCTGGCCCAGACACTCACTCCTGGCAGTATCCTAGGTACAAGCCCCAAGAGGTTGACTCATACATAGAAGTATATATTCAAATGCCAGTTTATTCATTTACAGTGAGAAATTAACTTCTCACATGGACAAGCATGTTCTCATTGATTCTTTGAAGTCAAGGCAAAGAGAATTCATACTAAGAAAGTACTTTACTAATTTTCCATGGGAAATCTCTGCATAGGGACAGAAACTTCAGTGTCTGTATGATCTGCATATTTTCTCCCTAGAGATAGCCTACATGGGAAATCAAATCATAGTCAGAATATTACTCAGTAATAAGAATAGAGAGATGAACATGTGTGTGTGTGTGTGTGTGTGTGTGTGTGTGTGTGTGTGTGTGTTCAGTCATTTGGTCGTGTCTGACTCCTGTGACCCCATGGACTGTAGCCTGCCAGGTTCCTCTGTCCATGGGATTTCCCAGGCAAGAAAACTACAGTGGTTGCCATTTCCTTCTCCAAGATAAACATATAGAACTAGACTAAAAGACTGTGGCAGACAGAATAAAGGCCCCCCAAAGATGTTTATTTTTCTGGGCTTGATAATCACTGCAGATGGTGATTGCACCCATGAAATTAAAAGATGCTTACTCCTTGGAAGGAAAGCTATGACCAACCTAGATAGCATATTCAAAAGCAGAGACATTACTTTGTCAACAAAGGTCTGTCTAGTCAAGGCTATGGTTTTTCCAGTAGTCATGTATGGATGTGAGAGTTGGACTATAAAGAAAGCTGAGCACAGAAGAATTGATGCTTTTGAGCTGTGGTGTTGGAGAAGACTCTTGAGAGTCCCTTGGACTGCAAGGAGATCCAAACAGTCCATCCTAAAGGAGATCAGTCCTGGGTGTTCATTGGAAGGACAGATGTTGAAGCTGAAACTCTAGCCCTTTGGCCACCTGATGCAAAGAGGTGACTCATTGGAAAAGACCCTGATACTGGGAAAGATTGAGGGCAGGAGGAGAAGGGGACGACAGAGGATGAGATGGTTGGATGGCATCACCGACTCAATGGACATGGGTTTGGGTGGACTCTGGGAGTTGGTGATGGACAGGGAGGCCTGGCGTGCTGCATTTCATGGGGTCGCAAAGAGTCGGACACGACTGAGCTACTGAACTGAACTGAAAGATGTCTACATCTACACTCAGAACCTGTGAATATCTTACCTTACACAGCAAAAGGACTTTGCAGGTGTGATTACATGAAGGATCTTGAGACGGGAGGATCATCCCTTGATTATTGAGGTGGTGAAGTGGTGAAATGTAAAAGTTGCTCAGTCCAGTTCGACTTTGCTACCCCATGGACTAAACAGTCCATGGAATTCTCCAGGCCAGAAGACTGGAGTGGGTAGCCTTTCCCTTCTCCAGGGGATCTTCCCAACCTGGGGATCAAATCCAGGTCTCCCACATCGCAGCCGGATTCTTTACCAGCTGAACCACAGGGAAGGCCAAAAATACTGGAGTGGGTAGCCTATCCCTTCTCCAGGGGATCTTCCTGACCCAGGAATCAAACCAGGGTCTCCTACATTGCAGGTAAATTCTTAACCAACTGAGCTATTAGGGAAGCCTGATTACTGAGGTAAGCCCAGTATAATTACAAGCTTCCTTATGAGAGAGAAAAGAAGGTCAAAGGCAGTAGGAAGGGGTGTAATGATGGAAACAAGAGATTGGAGTGATGCCAGCAGGGGGCTATAAGCTGAAGAATACAGGCAGCCTCAAGAAGCTTACAAAGGCAAGGAAGCAGATTTCCCCTTAAAGCCTCCAAGAAGGAATGCGGCACTGCTGACACCTGGATCTTATCTTAATGAGGTGCATTTCAGATTCATGACCTCCAGAACCATAATAGAACAGATTTGCATTATATTAGGCTATTCACTTCAGTTCAGTTGCTCAGTCATGTCCAACTCTTTGAGATCCCATGGACTGCAGCACACCAGGCTTCCCTGTCCATACCAATTCCCAGAGCTTGCTCAAACTCATGTCCATAAAGCAGGTGATACCATCCAACCATCTCATCCTCTGTTGTCCCCTTCTCCTCCTGTCTTCAATCTTTCCCAGCATCAGGGTCTTTTCCAGTGAGTCAGTTCTTCACATCAGGTGGCCAAAGAATTGGAGTTTCAGCTTCAGCATCAGTCCTTCCAATGAATATTCAGGACTGATTTCCTTTAGGATGGACTAGTTGGATCTCCTTGTAGTCCAAGGGACTCTCAAGAGTCTTCTCCAACACCACAGTTCAAAAGCATCAATTCTTCAATGTTCAGCCTTCTTTATGGTCCAACTCTCATATCCATACATGACTACTGGAAAAACTATACCTTTGACTAGATGGACCTTTGTCAGTAAAGCAATGTCTCTGCTTTGTTATAATGCTGTCTAGGTTTGTCATAGCTTTTCTTCCAAGGAGTAAGCATCTTTTAACTTCATGGCTACAGTCACCATCTGCAGTGATTCTGGAGCCCAAGAAAATAAAGTCTGTCACTGTTTCCATTGTTTCCCCATCTATTTCCCCAGCCATGATGTGATGGGACCAGATGCCATGATTTTAGCTTGTTTTGAATGTTGAGTTTTAATATTAATCTATTAGGTTGTAGTAATTCATTCAGCAAAAGGAAACTAATACTGACTCTGAGGCATCTGTATCAATTAAGATTACATTCAGCTGTGAGAGGTAGAAATCCCCACATACAAGTAACTTGAACAAAGTACACTTGAAGAAGTTATGACTTCTCACAAAAATGAAGTCCAGATTAAACAGTCCAAAACTGATAAAGCAGATCCACCATTACCAAGTACCCAGGCTTCCTCTATCTTGTTGCTCTCCCATATTCAACACATGGTTTCAACTTCGTGATAGCTCAAGATAGCTGCTTAATCTCCAGCCATCACATACATATTTTAACCAGCAGGAAGATGGAAAAAGTAAGGGTAAAGGAAAGCATTCCCTTTTCTTATGGAAACTTCTGAAAGTTGCACACACCATGTCAGCATGCATCTCATAGACAAACAATTGATCTTAGAGCCACATGTAGTTTCAAAGGAAGCTGGAAGTACCATCCTTATTCTGGGTGACTTAGTGCTCATTGAAAAATAAAGCATTCTATCTCCAAGGAAAAGGAAGAAAGGAAATAATGACAACTTACACAAGTTAATATAGCATCAATCTCAGTTGAGATTACATTACAAAAAGAATCAAAGCCCTCAATAGTCCATTAGCTTAACCCCTGCACGCATGCGTGCCAAGTCGCTTCATTCACGTCCGATTCTTTTCGACTCTATGGACTGTAGCCCACTAGGCTCCTCTGTTCATGGGATTCTCCAGGCAAGAATACTGGAATGGATTGCCATGACCTCCTCCAGGAGATCTACCTGACTCAGGGATCGAACCTGCGTCTCTTGTGTCTCCTGCATCAGCAGGTGGGTTCTTTACCACCAGTACCACCTAAGAAGCCCTGTAACCCTTGCATTCACCTCTAGCCAGAATCAGAAACATGCAAGCTAAGATTTCCTTTCCTAATCTGAGTTGGATGGATACTGCCAGTTTTGCCTATGAGTGTGTTTTTGTAAATCTAGGAACTGAACGCCAATCAATCCTTTTTAGACTGATATCTTTAGGACATATTAAAATATCTTCAATTAGGTTACTGACATTTTAGCTGGCCCAAGTCTGTCCCTTTCAGGTAATTATATATTTTTCTGCCATGATCCTACAGTTTATTCTCAGAGGATCATTTTATTTCCTCATTCACAAGTCCATGGAAGATACTTCTCTATGCCCCCAAAAGGATGATAACAAATTATAAAAGCATTGAGTTAAAGCCTAGTGCCAATAGGTAAGTTTCACTCTCTTCCATGGCTGCTAATCATAGTCAGAAATTCCAATCCTATACTTCTCTGAAATTTGCCCCAATATGAAACAAAATGTGAGCATGTAGATAGCTGAGATAAGTCCAAAACCACTACTTGAAAGATAATTATGTGATGTGCCTCTGAAATTCTTTTCAGCTAGAGTCAAGGCTGGTCTAATAAATAGGTGAAGTGAATACTGATGCTCATGGAATTACACATGGCAGATGCAATTAATATCCCTATATTGCTGATAAAGAAACTGAGGCCTAGAGAAATTAACCAAATTTTCCCAAAGCTAGGGCTGTTCAGTGTCAAAGTGAGGACTCAGACTTCTTAACCAGAGTCTGACTCTAAATTATTGCACTATTGATATAATTCGAGAAACCTGGGTAATCGCCCTGCTGCAAAATATTTCATTTTTCAAAATACCTGAAATTTCAAATGTTATTTTGGTCCTGAAAAATGAATATAATGGCAAAAGTAAAGCTGTTTAGAGAATCCAGGGGAAGACACCATTATGTTCTTTCTATCTCCGTGACCAATATCTTATTTTATGCCACCATCATCTACTACCTGGATTACCAAAATAGCCATCCAACTGGTCCACATTCTGCTGGGATGGCTCCTTCCAATTTGTTCTCCACATTATAGCCAGAATGATCTTCCCCAAACGTACATCTGATCATGTCATTCCCCTTTTAAACCCTTTCAGGGATTCTTCATTGTCTTCGACATAGTCTATACTAGTGGTTCTCAACTCTATTAGGAAAAAATTTATATAACAAATAATTTTCATCAAATTTACTACCTCCTTCCCTTACTATCCAGAAGGGAAATTCGTGTAACATTAGTCCAATTTTTAAATGTTTGGCCATGATTACATTAGAAAGTGAATTCTGTACGTTGCAGGACAGTGGAGACAGTACTACCTCCTCCCACTGCCCACCCTGAGAGATAACGGCTGGTCTAAACTCTTTGATGTGATTCGTTAAGTACTTGTGTTGTGGACTCTTCTCACTCTCCAACCAACACTGTCACTAGTCAGTCTGTCTTGGCCTTTAGTCCTCATCAACTACCTAAATGACCAATACACATGATGGGCTTTGTCACTTACTGTTCTGTAGAAACCACCTTCTTTACCTGGAACTCTTCATCATCCTCTCTCCAGCTTTATCTGGCTACTTCCTCTCACTCGGGTTTCTGCTTAGAAGCAATTTCTTCCATTAAGCCTTCTCTTGTTATATCAGTTATAGCACACGTCAGTCCCATTGTTGCAATGATCTCTTCACTTCTCTAGCCACTCCCTGAAAAACGAGTTTCTTGAGGACATAGACTATGTTGTGGCCACTGTTACAGCTTGTTAGACTTGTCAGAGGAAAAGGAAGTTGGAGAGCATCGAAGACTAACCTAGCAAAACTATCTTATATTGGGAGTATTATGATCAGCTATTATTTTTAGAAACACATTATTTTGGAAATGCATAAAAATGAAAAAATACAAAATACATTTTGAGAAAAAAGTATAACAAACCTGACAAATATTACCTCAGCCCTGTTATTAAGGTCAACATCAACAGGGATTAGTCATGTGATGTATGTATCCTTGTTATGATGTGATAAAAATTGCACTCCCCCAAACCATAATACCAGCATAATCAAAAGAAAAATAACAGACAAATCCCAATGGAGGGACATTCGACATTCTAAAAATATTTAATGAGTACTTTTCAAAATTATGAAGGTCATCAAAAACAAAGAAAGTCTGAGAAACTGTCATAGCCGAGAAGAGCCTAAAGGACATGATGACTAAATGTAATCTGATATCCTAGATCGGATTCTGAAACAGAAAAAGGACATTAGGTAAAACTTAAGGAAATATGAATAAAGCATGTACATTAATTAATAATAATGTATAAATACTGATTCATTAATTGTAACAAATATTACCATGCTAATGTAAGATGTTAATAACAGAGGAAACTGGGTACAGAGTATATGGGAACTCTCTGTACAATCTTGCAATTTTTCTGTAAATCTAAAATCGCTCTAAAATTAAAAGTTTATTTTTTAATGGGCAAATTATTTAGACACTGTATCCCCCCAAAATTATCTATAAATGCAATATGAAAAAAATTCAACATGCTTAGTCATAAGGCAAATGCAAACTGTCACAATGTAATACCACAAGAGACACATTAGAATGGCTAAAATGCAAAAGACTCACAAAACCAAGTATTCATGAGGATATAGAGCAATTGAACCATTGATTACGGTTATGGAAATGCTAAAATGACAATTACTCTTTAAAAGTATGGAGATTTTTTATGAAGTTAAACAAACACTTTTCACAAGATCCAGCAATTTACTCAAGAATAATAAAATATATGTTCACACATACATACATAAAATGTAAAATGGTTTCATTATCCATAAAAATAACTACACAATAAAAAACATAATCACTTGGAAATTCATGGAAACTTTTTGAAATAACCATAAGGTTATATTCTCAGGTTATGCATGCTAAAGTATTTAAGGGTAAAATGTTATGTCTACATCTTATTTTCAAATGATTCAGCTAAAGAAAAAAGGAAGAAAAGAAGGGAGGGAGAAAGGAAGGAAAGGAGAGAGAGAAGCAAACTTGACAAAATATTAACAATTGATGATCAAGAAAAAGGGTATAGGAGTCTTGTTATTCTTGCAACTTTTCCATAGATTTTCAGAATAGAAAGTTGTGGGGAAAAGCAAGCTTAGTAATAGCACTGGTAGTACAACACAAATTTCTCCAGGGGTCAATTTTTATTTTTCACTTTGCTCATTGGCCAAAGGCTAGCCAACGTATTTATCCAGTCTGAGCACTTACAATGTGACTCTCTTCACAGAACAGTCTGTGAACTGTGAACTGTTTATTAAAGTTGCTCAGATGGTTCAATTAAATTTAGAGTTACACGTTTATACCAGTACACCTCAGCTGTAAAATAAAAAGTTCCATCATACAACATCTTTTGCAACCTAGATAATGTGCAAGTTATTTGTTCAGTCACTTTGGAATCATGTAGACATTTTTATCCAGGATTGATTTTTTTAAAAAGAAGACAGAATAGGCAATAAAGATAGCTAACTAATTTTTAATTTAAAAGAATAATTCTCTATATGTTTATTTCAGTAATGCTCAGACATTCTGGGAATCCCACTTTGGTTCTTCAGAGCCTACTTATAAATCTCCTAATAAAATCATTAAAAATAGTTTAGATATATTCACATTTTATTTTGGACAAAATGGCATCAGAACATGTGATCACTCAAATTATTAACCTTTCTTTAATTCAAATGAATTATTGGCATTTTCAAAAGATCAAGTCTACCTTAACAAATCAAAAATTGCCATCATAAATACTACATGGGAGGTCAGGAGTTGGTAAACTTTTTCTGTAAAGGTTCAGATAATAAACATTTTAGGCTTCATAGGTCATATGGGTTCTGTTGTGTGTGTGTGCTAAGTCACTTCAGTCGTGTCCGACTCTGCAACCCTATGGACTGTAGCCTGCCAGGCTTCTCTGTCCATGGGGATTCTCCAGGCAAGAATACTGGAGTGGGTTGTCATTTTCTCCCAGGAAACCCATGGGTTCTGTCACAACTAATCAACTCTGCAGCTATAGTGTAAAAGCAGCCAAAGACACTACTACAATGAATGAGCTTACCTGTACTGCAATAATGTTTTATTTATAAAAATAGTTGGTGAAACACATTCGGTCCACAGGCTCTAGTTTGTTGATCCTGGTTTTAGGTAATAACAGAATAACTGAAATAACTATGTTGCTTTCTATAATGACGGCAACTACTAGGATATATAGTTTTTGGCTTAAAAAAGTTTTTTCCACCCATTGTTTTATAATCAATAGTAAGGTATTTTAAGGGGCTTCCCAGGTGGCACTAGTGGTAAAGAACCTTCCTGCCAATACAGGAGCCATAAGAGCCGTGACTTTGATCCCTGGGTCAGAAAGATTCCCTGGAAGAGGACCTGGCAACCCACTCCAGTATACTCTCCAGTACTCTCAGTACTCTAGCATGCACATGCATGCAAGGAATTTTAAGACCTTGTTTAAAAGCATATTTTCATTTATCATAACATCGAAGAGAAGAAAATGCACAGGAATAAATCTAACAAAGGATATAAAAGTTTTTGTATTCAAAAAACTATAAGACACTAATGGAAGACACTGACAATGACACAAACAGATGGGAAGATATTCTATGTTAATGGGCTGTAAGAATTAATATTGGTAAAATAACCATACTACCTAAGGGAATCTACAAATTCAATGCAACCCCTACCAAAATACCAATAGTATTTTTCACAGAACTAGAACAAATAATTCTAAAACTTGTATGGATCCACAAAAGATCCCAAATAGCCAAAATAATCTTGAGAAAGAAAAATAGAGTTGGAGGGATCATGTTCCCTGAGTTCAGAGTATATTACAAAGCTACAATCTCCAGAACAGTATGGTATTGGCACAAAACCAGACACATACATCAATGGAACAGAATAGAGAACCCAGAAATAAACCAACACACTTATGGTCAATTAATCTATGACAAAGGGGGCAAGAATATAGAGTGAGAAAAGGACAGCTTCTTCAATAAACTGGGAAAACTGGAAAGCTAGATGGAAAAGAATCAATCTGGACTACTCTGTTATACCATGCATAAAAGTAAATTAAAAATAGATTAAAGACTTAAATGTAAGACCTGAGACCAAAAAATTCCTATAAGAAAACACAGACAGAACCCTCTTTGGTATAAATCATAATTTTTTGTTTCTGTTTCCTAAGGCAAAGGAAACAAAAGCAAAAATAAACAAATAGGTCCTAATTAAACTTAAAAGCTTTGGCACAGCAAAGGAAATCATAAACAAAACAAAAAGACAACCTACTGAATGGGAGAAAATATTTGTAAATGATATGACCAACAAAGAATTAATATCTAATACATATATATATATATAGGTATACATACATACATACATACATACATATATATATATCTATCTCATACAACTCAACATCAAAAAAAAAAAACACCCTGGTTTAAAAGTGGGCAAAAAATCTGAATAGACATTTTTCTAATGAAGACATGAAAATGGCCAACAGGTACATGAAAAGATGCTCCACACTGTTAATCATTAGAGAAATGCAAATTAAAAACACAATGAGTTATTATCTCCCACCTGTCAGAATAGCTATCATCAAAAAGACCACAAATAATAAATGTTGGCAAAGATTTTGGAGGAAAGGGAATGGTGAAAAGGGAATCCTTATAAACTTTGTGGGAATGTAAATTGGTACAGTCACTACGGAAAACAGTATGGAGATTTCTCAAAAAATTAAAAACAGAACTATCATATGGTCCATCAATATAGGAAAGATACATGAACACTTATGTTCACTGCAGCATTATTTACAATAGCCAAAACATGGAAGCAACCTAAGTGCCCATCAATAGGTGAATGAACAAAGGTTGTGTATGTATATACAATGGACTATTACTCAGCCACAAAAAAGAATGAAATCTTATCATTTTTGACATCACAGATGCAGCTAGAGACTATTATGCTAAGTGAAATAAGTCAGACAGAGAAAGACATATACCATATGATTTCACTTATATGTGGAATCTCAAAAAAAACAGATAAATGAACAAACAAATATAATAAAACAGAATTACAGATGCAAAGAACAATCAGGTATTTGCCAGAGGGGAGGAGGAGGAAAGAAATAGTTGAAGGAGATTATCAAGTACAAACTTTCAGTTGCAAAATAAATGAGTCATGGGTATGAAATGTACAGTGTGGGTAATATAGTCAATAACTATATAATATCTTTGTATGGTAACAGATTCTAACTAGATTTATTGTGGTGACGAGTTTGAAATGTAGAAATACCTAACCATTCTGTTGCATAACAGGAAGTAACATTCTTTTGTAGGTCAATTATATTTCAAAAACTAACAGACATAACAAAAGAGATCAGATTTCTGAATAGCAGACGTGGAGGGTGGGGGAGGGGAACTCGATGAAAGTAGGAAGTAAGCAAAAGTTACAAATTTCAGTTATAAGACAAATTAAGTGCAAGGGTTGTATTGTACAACATAATAAATACAATTAACACTGCTGTATGTTATATAGAAAAATTGTTAAAAGAGTAAATCCTAAGAGTTCTCATCACAAAAAATTTGTTTTGTATTTAATTTTGTACCTATATGAGATAATGGATGTTCACTAAACTTATTGTGATAATAACTTCATGATGTATGTAAATCAAATCATTACTTTGTATACCTTAAACTTATACTGTGCTATATGTCAATGATATCTCTGTAAAACTGGAAGGAAAAAAATAAAAGCATATTTTTAAACAGCATTTGTGGAAAGTATTGTACTGATATTTCCTCTCCCAGAGGGGAAGCAATCACAATACAATTAGAGTTTTATCATTCAATCAGCAGGAGCTGTAGTTTGATTTTTAAGATGATCATTAAAAATAAAAACCCAATACATCATCCCACTGCTGTTAATGGATTTCATTCTTCAGAAAGTCATCTGAGGTCAACTCACTTAGTATCAATATATCTTGGTAAAAATCACAGAAAAAAAACATAAAGATAAAACACAGCAGACACAAAAATATTCAGTGGCAAAACGATAATGTGACTGGACTTCCCTGCTGGTCCAGCGGTTGGGAGTCCACCTGTAAAAGCAGGGGACAGGGGTTTGACCCGTCTGGGAGGATTCCACATGCCACAGGGCAGCTGGGCCCGTGTGCCACAACTACTGAACCCACACTCATACTGAAGCCTGCATGCCCCAGAGCCTGTGCTCTGCCAACAAGAGAAACCACCACAACGAGAAGCCTGAGCACCACAGTGAGACAGTAGCCCCTGCTCGCCACAACTAGAGAAAGCCCTCGAGCAGCAATGAAGACGCAGCGCAGACAAAAATAAATGAATAAATAAATAAAAGTAAAAAGAAAATAAGTGACCAATACTCAATTGGCAAAAAAAATCAGCTTATCCAAAACATCTACGAGAACACAAGATGAAAGCGATCTTCAGACAACTTCTATCATTGTTTACTAATTTCACTGTCATATGAAAACAAAACCTATTTCCTTCGCGTTCACAAATTTTAATAAATAAAACTAAAAATCTTTCTCAGATAGACACTGATGTTTGTAAACACTTGATATAAAGAGCAAAAAGGATAAACAGTTCTATTTAATAAACAGCTGTGCTTTTTGTTCATTTAAAAACTGTTATTTGAATTAATATTACAATTTTCAGAACTTCAAGAAGGACCTGGATGAACAAATCATACTTCTTCAGTTTTCTTTTTCCCTTTTTATATTTTTCTCCCCCTATACTAGTGATTCTCAAATGCAGTCCTGGAACCAGCAGCATCAACTAGGAGTCATCTAAAATCTGTTAAAAATGAAAATTCTTGCTGTCTCCCTGCCACCATGGTGGAGGCAGAAGCTCACATGCATTCCAGATGAGCAGTAGCCATAATCTACTGCCACAGCCAAGGAAGTACCCATAACCTACCGCCATGGCCGGAGAAGGCACTGTTGCTGAAGGTGGAATAGACATTAATCCGGCTTTACAAGAGGTACTGAAGACCATCGTCATCCATGACGGCCTGGCATGTGGAACTCACAAAGCTGCCAAAGCCTTAGACAAGTGCCAAGTCCATCTTTGCATGCTTTCATCCAACTGTGATGAGCCTATATATGTCAGGTTGGTGGAGGTCCTTTGTTTCTTTGGTTTTTTTTTGTTTTGTTTTTTAATATTCCTAATCAACTTGTGCCATAGTCAGCTCCCGGTCTTGTTTTTGATGACTGTATAGAAATTCCCCATCTTTGGCTGCAAAGATGTTTGGATGCAAAGATGAACATGTGCATCTTTGGATGCAAAGAGCTGACTGTGGCACAGACCATGAACTCCTTATTGCCAAATTCAGACTTATTGAAGAAAGTAGGGAAAACCACTAGACCATTCAGGTATGACTTAAATCAAATCCCTTACGATTATATAGTGGAAGTGAGAAATAAATTCAAGGGATGACATCTGATAGACAGAGTGCCTGAAGAACTATGGACGGAATTTTGTGACATTGTACAGGAGGCAGGGATCAAGACCATCCCCAAGGAAAAGAAATGCAAAAAGGCAAAATGGTTATCTGAGGAGGCCTTACAAATAGCTGTAAATAGAAGAGAAGCGAAAGGCAAAGGACAAAAGAAAAGATATACCCATTTGAATGCAGAGTTTCAAAGAAGAGCAAGGAGAGATAAGAAAAGCCTTCCTCAGCGATCAAAGCAAAGAAATAGAGGAAAACAATAGAATGGGAAAGTCTAGAGATCTCTTTAAGAAAATTAGAAATACCAAGGGAACATTTCATGCAAAGATGGGCACAATAAAAGACAGAAATGGTATAGACCTAACAGAAGCAGAAGATATTAAGAAGAGGTAGCAAGAATACACAGAAGAACTGTACAAAAAAGAACTTCATGACCCAGATAATCACGATGGTGTGATCAACAACCTAGAGCCAGACATCCTCGAATGCGAAGTCAAGTGGGCCTTAGGAAGCATCACTACGAACAAAGCTATCTGAGGTGATGGAATTCCAGTTGAGTTATTTCAAATCCTAAAACAGGATGCTGTGAAAGTGCTGTACTCAATATGCCAGCAAATTTGGAAAACTCAGCAGTGCCTACAGGACTGGAAAAGTTCAGTTTTCATCCCAATCCCAAATAAAAGCAATGCCAAAGAATGCTAAAAGTACCACACAATTGCACTCATCTCACACGCTAGCAAAGTAATGCTCAAAATTCCCCAAGCCAGGCTTCAACAGTACATGAACCGTGAACTTCCAGATGTTCAAGCTGAATTTAGAAAAGGCAGAGGAACCAGAGATCAAATTGCCAGCATCTGATGGATCATCAAAAAAGCAAGACAGTTCCAGAAAAACATCTATTTCTGCTTTATTGACTATGGCAAAGCCTTTGACTGTGTGGATTACAACAAACTGTGGAAAATTTTTCAAGAGATGGGAATAGCAGACCACCTGACTTGCCTCTTGAGAAATCTGTATGCAGGTCAGGAAGCAACAGTTAGAACTGGACATGGAACAACAGACTGGTTCCAAATAGGAAAAGGAGTACGTCAAGGCTGTATATTGTCACCCTGCTTATTTAGCTTTAATGCAGAGTACATCATGTGAAATGCTGGGCTGGAGGAAGCACAAGCTGGAATCAAGATTGCTGGGAGAAATATCAATAACCTCAGATATGCAGATGACACCACCCTTATGGCAGAAAGTGAAGAAGAACTAAAGAGCCTCTTGATGAAAGTGAAATAAGAGAGTGAAAAAGTTGGCTTCAAACTCAACATTCAGAAAGCTAAGATCATGGCATCTGGCCCAATCACTTCATGGCAATAGATGGGGAAACAGTGGAAACAGTGACAGACTTTATTTTGGGGGGCTCCAAAATTACTGCAGATGGTGACTGTAGCCATGAAATTAAAGGACACTTGCTCCTTGGAAGTAAAGTTATGACCAACCTAGAGAGCATATTAAAAAGCAGAAACATTATTTGCCAACAAAGGTCCATCTAGTCAAAGCTATGGTTTTTCCAATAGTCGTGTATAGATGTGAGAGTCGGTTATAAAGAAAGCTGAGTGCCGAAGAGTTGATGCTTTTGAACTGTGGTGCTGGAGAAGACTCTTGAGAGTCCCTTGGACTGCAAGGAGATCCAACCAGTCCATCCTAAAGGAAATCAGTTCTGAATATTCATTGGAAGGGTGGATGTTGAAGCTGAAACTCCAATACTTTGGCCACCTGATGTGAAGAACTGACTCACTGGAAAAGACCCTGATGCTGGGAAAGATTGAAGGCAGGAGGAGAAGGGGATGACAGAAGACGAGATGGCTGGATGGCATCACCAACTCAATGGACATGAGTTTGAATAAACTCTGGGAGTTGGTGATGGACAAGGGAGGCCTGGCATGCTGCAGTCCATGGGGTCACAAAGTGTCGGACATGACTGAGTGACTGAACTGAACTGAACTGAATCAACTTGTAATTAAATTACGGGTAAACTTAACATGATATATTAATGAAATAGTAAATAGCTGAGATTGCCTATAAGTTGACTTTTTTCCACATGGAAATTTTTTCCACATTGATAACAGAATACTACCCCTTAGAAAAAGAATGGCAGCTTGGCTTTCTTTAGAATTGGAGGGATATGAGCATTTGCACATAGATTCCTGGAAATTGCTTAGCATTCCAAGGCACTTATTTAAATCCTGTGAGAAGTCTGATAGTGCAGGTGAGAAAGGAAGCCCACCAATTCAGTCCTTTCACAGGTATGGGAGAGGCTCCTACTCCTTCCCCACCAGCCTGGGGCTTCTCTCTCCATGCACATGAACTGGTGGAGGCCTTTGTGCTATACACCAAATCAACCCAGTTAAGGCTGATGACAACAAGAAACTACAGGAATGGGTTGTTGTTGTTGTTTAGTCATTAAGTCATGTCTGCCAGGCTTCTCTGTCCATGGGGTTCTTCAGGCATGAATACTGGAATGGGTTGCCATTTCTTCCTTCAAGGGATCTTCCCAACCCAGATATCAAACCGACATCTCCTGCATCGGCAGGTGGATTCTTTACCACTTAGCCACCAGGGAAGCCCCAGAGGAATGGGTAGATTCTCTTAAAACTGACTGAGAGGGAAAACCCAATAAAGTTGTTGGTTGCATCTGTGTGGTAGGTAAGGACTATGGCAAAGAGTCTCAGGCACACGATGCCATCAAGCAGTACTTCAGATGCAAGAAAGGAACAAATAAAAAACATGGCTCTGGTCTCTTAAAAAGAAAAGAAGGAAAGAAACGCAAATTTGGGGGCCTTACCTCAAGACTTCTTAAGTCAGAATCACTGGAGTAGGGCCCAGTAACAGTTCTCCAGGTGGTACTGATGCACATGCAGTTTTGTGAACCATACTCTCAGTTATCAGGTCCCAGCACAGGTACATCTTGAGTCTCTTCAGCTTTTTCATGTTCTACCAGCTCAGATCTAAAGGAGAGGAGAGTGAAAATGGCTTACAAATGGAAGCTTATACTCACTCATATCTGCTACTCCTTCCACTCATGCCCACCTGCCTAACTCGAACGTAGACTTAACATAGTAGCACATGAGGCATCTACTTCCTTACTCTGCTAAAGCTCAAGGACGGATACTGCAAGATGGAGGTAGAGAGGGATACTATTTTTCATAAGAAGAATTATAGAGCAATTGACGCCTAAATTATATGTACATACAACATCAATTGCAATAATATTTCAGATATATTTTTAAAAGAGATCCATTAGAACTTTCACTTATACAACATGTGCTTATATAGGTCACAACTTTGTATAATGATGGGGAATAAAAATGTCACAGAAATAAGTGCACTCTCAGAGTGTGATGAAAATTTACATCCAAATACAAAAGTAAGTGAGCACACTGCTTTCAGTTTCTTTCTGTTTGGACTTAACCCCTGCTTGGTCAAAGAAATTAGAAAAATTAGAACTGTATACAGTAACAAGTCTCTTCCCAATTAAAAGCCCTTAAAAAAGTAAAGACGTAACCAATGAATAGAGACACTGGTATATGCACTGTATTGTGGTAAGCACTGATGAGGGAGGAGAGACTATAAATATAAAAAATACAAAAACACAACAAAAAAAAACAACCCTAGAACAGCTACTGTAGAGTTACAGATGATCAGAGAATGAAACAACAGTGTGAGCTGAAGTGAGATGTAGAAACAACTGGTCTTTCAAGGACAGATGTAGGGAGATGGGAAGGAAAATTCCAGACAGGCAAATGTCATGAGCAAAGTCCCTGAATATCACACTTGCCATATTTGGAGAATAACCGACTAGACTGATTTGGCTGGAGTGGACATCCATATAAGAAAGATTAGAGACGCAGATAAGGTTTGTTTAACTGTGACCTTAAGTGTCAAGCTGGGGCATTTGACTTTTCTGAGAGCAATGAGGAACATTTAAAATTCTAGGGATATGATGAAAGCAGTATTTCAGGAAGACTGATTTGACTAATCATTGGAAGGACTGATGCTAAAGCTGAAACTCCAATACTTTGGCCACCTGATGTGAAGAACTGACTCATCGTAAAAGACCCTGATGCTGGGAAAGATTGAAGGCAGGAGGAGAAGGGGATGACAGAGGATGAGATGGCTGGCTGGCATCACCGACTCAATGGACATGAGTTTGAGTAAGCTCTGGGAGTTGGTGATGGACAGGGAGGCCTGGAGTGCTGCAATCCATGGGGTCACAAAGAGTCGGACACGACTGACTGAGCGACTGAACTGACCTGATTTGACAAAACGTGTAGAGTAAATTACAGTTAGGCTTCACAAGCTGTCAAATGCGTATGAAATCACCTGGGGTCCTATGATTCAGTAGATCTGGGGAGGCCGAGATTCTGCGTTTCTAACACTCTTAGTGATGTCTAAACTGCTGGTCCTCAGACAGTACTTTGAGTAGTGCGCGATTATGATATGTTTTATATTCAAAATATCCATTGAGGATATTGTCGTACATATTTGGATGTACGACATCCAAAGAGAATGTCGTACAGAAAAAAATAATCCTTTACAAATTTATTATTCTAGTCTGTTCCATTTCTTTGCAAGGAGCAGTCATTTCTCACTCAACGAGCTGATGTAAAAAGAGAGACTATAAAAAAGAAAGAACATAAGAGAATCTTACAGAAGCAAATGCAGACAGTATGGTAGAATGTCTCCAGGAAATGGAAAAGCAACAGTCACTGCTCTCCCCATGTCTCTGGCTGTATGCCTTCCTGTCTCCCTGCTTGCTTCTTCTGCTTCCTCACCAGTTCATCCATTAGGACTCTCAGTCCTGATGCTAAATAACTCTGAGTTCAATCATCTACTACCATCTTACTACAGGTTCTTAAATCTCAGTTCACATTCTCAGGAGAGAACCAGAATGGACCATCTTGGGATTCCTCCCAGGGTCAGGAGTCCATCTCTAGTTCAGTCATCTGTTACTTGGACAGAGAAGAGAGTCTTTCATATAATATTTCAGGGGCTGTGAGTGAAATGAAGAGGGTATGTTGAGGATGGAAGGCAAATTGACCAATAAATCTAAAATGACTGGCGGGAGAGAGTCTCAGGCTCAGCTGAGACACAAATTGTCAAATACTTTCCATGCTCTAAAGGCAGGTGCTTTTCTGAACATATTAAAACATTGAGAAACAAGTTTTATCAGCCTTAAGTTATGATTCACCTCCAGACTACTCATTTGAAAAGACCCTGATCCTGGGAAAGAATGAGGGCAGGAGGAGAAGGGGACAACAGAGGATGAGTTGGTTGGATGGCATCATCAACTAAATGGACATGGGTTTGGGTAGACTCCGGGAGTTGGTGATGGGCAGGGAGGCCTGGCGTGCTGTGGTTCACGGGGTCGCAAAGAGTCGGACATGACTGAGCGACTGAACTGAACTGAACCAGACTACATGAGTTGGTGAAAAATTCACTGAGGCTAAAGAAGCAAGTGGTGAGGTAGGTCTCCAGCATTGCTGTACATTTCTGCCCCTACCACCCAATACAGGAGACTGGAGAGGCGAGTTACTACCCCTCAAATGAAGAAGTTTTTAAGAGAATCATTTGAAGAGCTTAACTTGTATCTCCTAGAATTTGGGGGTACACGGGAATGGTAGTCACACTTTGAAAAGTCTAAAGTGAAAGACTGTGGCTATATCATTTAGAGATGGCAGAGCAGAGGAAGGGAAGGAAAGATAGAAGGAGAGAGAGAGATGTCATCCCAGGAGTAAACTACACTCACACTGATATGTAGCAGGGAGTAGGGCTTGAACAAAGTGGGATCATGGAGCAGAAAACTGTCCTGATGAAGGAGAGATATAAATATTTTCACTTCTGTAAAAGCCACACAAGATTTCCTACTGACAGTTTATGACAGACTGGAGAATAGAGAAACTAGCTGAATAGTATCACACAGTTTGAGATCATCAGGTAAAATGCAATACCTACAGCCTCAATCTACCTTAGCTAAACTAAGTAAAGATGAACATGACCCCAGCCCCACCCTTATCTTCACCAAAGGAACCCAAAAGGGAAGGAAGGAAGCCAGCCACACAAACCAAAGGTTTGAGTTCTCAGGTGTTTCCCACCTGCCTGCATTCCATTAGGCTTCTTAAAGTTTCCACTGTAAGCACAACCACAGATTCTTATCCAATGTCCCAGGCATTGCTTTGTTTAGTAAACAATTCTTATTTCTCACTGTTGTTCAGTCGCTAAGTTGTGTCCAACTCTTTTCGACCCCATGGACTGCAGCACACCAGGCTTTCCTTTCTTTCACTGTCTCTTGGAGTCTGCTCAAATTCATGTCCACTGAGTCAGTGATGTTATCTAACCATCTCATTCTCTGTCACCCCCTTCTCCTTTTGCCTTCTATCTTCCCCAGCATCAGGGTCTTTTCCAGTGAGTCAGCTCTTCATGTCAGGTGGCCAAAGTACTGGAACTTCAGCTTCAGCATCAGCCCTTCCAATGAATATTCAAGGTTGATTACGTTTAGGATTGAATGGTTTGATCTCCTTGCTGTCCAAGGCACTCTCAAGAGTCTTCTCCAGCACCACAATTTGAAAGCATCAATTCTTCAGTGGTCAGCCTTCTTTCAGAGAAGGCAATGGCAACCCACTCCAGTACTCTTGCCTGGAAACTCCCATGGACGGAGGAGCCTGGTAGGCTGTAGTCCATGGGGTCGCGAAGAGTCGGACATGACTGAAGCAACATAGCAGCAGCAGCAGCCTTCTTTATGGTCCAACTCATATCTGTACATGACTACTGGAAAAACCATAGATTTGACTATACTATACTCACTTCTCACACTAACTGCTAAATTCATTCATTCTTTTTTTTTTCTCATAGAGACCTCTCTGTGTCTGGCACTGTTCAATCAATAAACTCAAACTCCTCATGAAACTTATATTTGAGCATGTGGCAGTGCAGGTAACAAATAATATATCCATTAAAATATATCAGAGGACAGTAAATGCTATATGAATAAACCAATGGCAGAGGAAAGGAACAGAGATTGCTTCAAGAGTGGAATTTAAAACAGAGGGCCAGGGGGCTTCCCTGGTGGCACAGTGGATAAGAAACTGCCTGCCAGTGCAGGACACATGGGTTCAATCCCTGGTCCCAGAAGATCCCATATACTGTGGAGCAACTAAGCCCGTGTGCCACAACTATTGAGTCTGTGCTCTAGAGCCTGGAAGCCACAGCTACAGAAGCCCTCACACCCTACAGCTCATGCTCTCGCAAGAGAAGCCACCACAATGAGAAGCCCTCACACTGCAACTAGAGAAAAACCCCCACAGCAAGGAAGATCCAGCACAACCAAAAATGAGTAAATAATTAAAATTATTAATAAAATAAAATGAGGTCATGAAAGTCCATGGTAGTCCAGCAGGTAGGACTCCACACGCCCACTGCAGGGTGCCTGTGTTCACTCCTTGGTGAGGGAACTACAATCCTCAAGCCTTGCATTGCCCCCCTCCACCAAAAAAACAGAGATAAAATAAGGGATCAGAAAAAAATAGTAAGGGGTCAGAGAAGGCTTCCTAAAGGTGACATTTTGAGCAAAGAAACAGCCCAGGCCAGAGATGATGGAGGCAATGGTGTGAGAAAGAGAACCAGGCATGGCTTTCTTGACATAAGAGAAACCATTTTTTGACCTAAGCTAATTTGTGATCTAAGCCTAGCCATGATGTTTGCCTTTGAACAGGTCAACTCGATGGACATGAGTTTGAGTAAGCTCTGGGAGTTGGTGGTGGACAGGGAAGCCTGGTGTGCTGCAGTTCATGGGGTTGCAAAGAGTCGGACATGACTGAGCGACTGAACTGTCCGAAGAGAACAAAAGAATGCAGAAACAAAAGACTGTTATCAGGCAAGAGATGGCATCGTGGATTCAATGGACATGAATCTGAGCAAATTTCAGAAGACAGTGAAGGACAGGGAAGCCTGGTGTGCTGCAGTCCATAGGGTCACATAGAGTTGGACATGACTTAGCGACTGAACAACAGGCAAGAGAATCAATGATAGCAAAGATAAAGTATCAAGTCATAAAGATGTCCAGTTCTGTTTCGGTGGTAAAGATTAGCTTGAGATGCTCAACCATCAAATCAATTGGAATTTAAGGGATGATGATGTTGATCTTTTCTCAATCTCTTGATTTCAACTAAGGCTTGGACTTTGACTTTCCAAGCCCCCTCATAAATACGCATGTACCCTTAAAACTTTACAACTTTGCAGTTTGTGGAGAAACTGCTTTGGGAAAGAATCCTGGTGTTCTCATTACTTGCTGCAAGAAATAAATCCTTTCTTCTCATGATCTTTGGCTTGGTTATGTCTTTTGGCTCGACAGCCACCAACAGGCCAACTCAGTTTTAGGGTTAACATGAGAATAGGAGGAGAAATCAGATTCTGGTAAATAGCTCTCTGAATACTATAGTAAGAGGTACAGTGCTATGCTTTCATTTGGCATAAGAAAAACAGAAAGGCAACTGTAAAACAAATTCAACAAACTAACCTATTACAGGGAACTGATATTTATTTCAGGAGTGTTTTAAATCAGTAAAAGCTTTAGGTACTTTTCAAGTTCAAAAACTTTCAGGTGTAGATATTCTAAAAACCAGAACAGCCTTGAAACCATTTAAAACTCAAATCAAATTCTCTGAAAATGTTTATAAAAATGACAAAGCATCTTACTCAAAGAGAAAATGCCCAAGAAGGAAAAAACAGATCAGAATTTTTTTAACACATCAGAAAATAGCTGAAACACATAGAAAATAGTTGAAAATACACCTAGATGTCACATGTCAGATCATCATCCGATGTTTCCAATAAAGATCTAGAACCGAAAGTATAAAAGCTCATAAGCTAGCTCATTGCTAAACGACACAGACTATTTTCCAGTGAGGAAAGGACAATCAGCTGAAATAAAGAGGGACACAAAAAAGCTAACTACAGCATTAAATGCTTGTGACTTTAAAAGAGATTAAGAACTGCATAGTAGAGGCCTTCCTATTATAATTATTATCACTATGAGAGAGAGCATTCCAGAGAAAAACTACAAAAAATGCTATGAATTCATGAAGGATAATACAAAATCTGAGAATGGGGGTGCTGTGCTTAGTTGCTCAGTCGTGTCTGATTCTTTGCAACCTCATGGACTGTAGCCTGCCAGGCTCCTCTGTCCATGGGGATTCTCCAGGCAAGAATACTGGAGTGGGTTGCCATGCCCTCCTCCAGGGGATCTTCCCAACTATGGGATCGAATCCAGGTCTCCTGAATTGCAGGCAGATTCTTTAACATCTGAGCCACCAGGGAGCAAGAGATTTTTGAAAAAATGTCATCATAACAGCGACAATGAATATTATTTCTGCCATGGAACAGCACGAGAATATTTTATTCAAGAATATCCAAGGAAATAAAAATTATAGTTATTTATTTTTTTAATAAATTTATTTATTTTAGTTGGGGGCTAATTACTTTACAATATTGTAGTAGTTTTTGCCATACATTAACATGAATCAGCCATGGGTTTACATGTGTTCCCCATCCTGAACCCCCCTCCCATCTCCCTCCCCATCCCGTATGTGAGATAAATCCAGAAACTTTAATGAAAAATAAGAAAGCAGCTTCTGTGAATAAAAGTATACTTTTACCTGGGAATAAAATTGTTATATTTCTATTCTAGATATTTCTCTGTATATTCTCATAATAAATGATTACTTATAGCTTGATTCTCAATGTTAAAATAAGACAAGCCAAACAACAAAGATTTAACAAATTATTGAGACTTTATGTTTCACACTGTTATCAACTAGCCATAATTATTAGCAATGCAACACATCTCTTAGCCTTTGTTCATTCTTCACTTTTTTCCAAAGTAAAATTAAGAGGGTTTCCTCCTCTGCAAATTGAGAGGTGGGGGAGAAAATGAACAATACATACTTTCTTTTGCAATGTTTACATACCTTCTTCCCTATCAGATTTGCCTACCACCTTTGGGGCTGGCCCTTGTGTTCCTTGATAGCTTCAGGAACTTCCCTTTTTCTCAACAATGATATCATCCTTGACAAGGTCAACAGTGCTCCCTCTATGATTTTTTTGACAACTTGACCTCACATTTTCTCAGCCTTACTGACTTCTTTTTATTTATTTATTTGGCTGTGCCAGGACTTAGTTGCAGCACATGGGATCTAGTTTCCTGACCAGGGATGGAATTCAGGCCCCCTGTATTGAGAGTGAGGCATCTTAGCCACCGGACCACCAGGAAAGTCCCTCAGCCTTACTGATTTCTTGTCACTTATCTTTCTTGGATATGGAAACTGCTCAGTCTTCAAGATGTTAAACTGAAATGTTCATCCCTAGCTATCACCTCTTGCTTGTTACTTCTCCATTCTATTGAACCTGGATTTTGTTCTCAGGGTAACATATATTCCATCAACCCTCAACCCGTAGTACTAGGGTTATGACTATAGATTTAATTAATTAGTTTGTTTACTACTTCTATTTATTTTCAAGGCTACAGATTTTAGAGTCAAACTGCCTAGGTTTAAATCTGACTCTGCCTTTCACTAGCTGAGTGACCAGGGATGACTTACTTAATCTGTCTATGCCCTAAATTTCTCTCAGGATTCCTCTGAAGGTTAAATGAGATAATCCACATAAACCTGGCTCATATTAAATACGTGTAGTATCAGCATTTCATTTGGTTTGACTTATCCTCTGTAGAGTCTAGTCATTACAGTCATCCTGGTAATCTCTCAGTCTGGTTAGTACGACTTCCTTCCAGGGACTTCCCTGGTTAAAACTCTGTGCTTCCGCTGCAGGGGGCACGGTTTCGATCCCTGGTGGGGGAACTAAGATCCCACATGCCCTATGGCCAAAAGAAAAAAAACAGACTAGTCCTTTCCATTATTCACCTTTTTTCATCTCAGTTCCCTGATTCAAACTTCCTGGATCTTGTTGGACCATCAGGGATATTCAGGAATTTTTAAAATAATTAATCTCTCCTTGAGTCCTTATTCTACACTCTACAATCATTATTCTAAACCATTCTGTACTTTGCTCAAGTCCCCCTATCTTCCCCTGCCTGAAATATTTTTAAGACATAAATACTTTTACTTCTTCTAATGCACTGAGAGAGATCACCCTTTTAGCAGAAAATATTTCTCCTACACTCTTGTTTCTTCCCATGCAGAGAGAATCCAGTTAGTTTACCTCTTGGCTTTTCTGCCTCTAAATCCAATCTATCTCAGGGAAAGAGGAATGACTTACTTGATTGGTAAATTTGTGGAAAATAAACCAGCATTCTCTAACCAACTTTTAGATCACTTGGTAGCCAGTCAGCCCACATAGCCTGAATCAATTGCTCTCTCCCTGGATATAAGATGCTCACAAGACCTTCTCTACCCATGCAGGGCCTGGGGAAATCTTCAGTTTAAAAGGGAGTACAACCTTAAAGTTTGAAGACCTCCAATCAGACAGATGTTAAATGATACTGAAAAATCAAGACTCAAACTGGGAATGGAGAGGAGCTACATAAATTTAGAGGTATGAATGAACTTTAGGGTGTGGTCAGAAATGTTTTGACCTTGGCAGTTGTATGAGCTTTTAACTGCTGTAGTCTGGAAAAGAAGATGTTTCAGAGTATGCAGTACTATAACCATAGGAAGGGACTGTAGTTTACGGTGGATTAGTCCATACGTGAGTGGGTATTTTTATAAAGGCAGGCTCAGCTAAGTCTCAGGAACCATAAGACCCTTGTCTTGGGCACATGACCTGCAAGTGGTCTCTGCATTCTCTGAAAGGTGAAGCCACATAGGTAAACACTGTGAATTTGCAAATGCTAGATGGTGGCAGAAGTAGATCCTTTTAGGCCTTTGTTGTTTTTTAAACTACAAGCCAAGTTCTGGATGCCCGTCAAGAAACAAAACAAGTTCTTTCAGTTGTTGCTGGCATTCAGGGCAAAGAACAAAATTAATGTGACTAAATTTTATGAACTTGGCTTGTCCACAGATTCAGGAGTAGAAAATACAACTGCTAGCATAGATGGGCATGCAGGAATTTCTGTGCCTTGTGGGAACACAACTGTGAGGTTTATGAAATTCAAAAACAGAAAAAACAGAGTGTCTTACAGAGAACCTGGCAAAGGTATTGACACTCACTAGAGCCTAGAGTCCTAGGGTTTAGAAACATGAACAGCAATTCTGGAATCTGCTGTTGCTGATCATGCAGCTGAAAGAATTACAAGAATAAGACAAAAAGCTATGTGACTCTCAATGAACTAAGAATAGAGGTGAACTTCCTCAACTTAATAAACAACGTCTACAAAAAACCTACAGGTAACATCATTCTTAAGAGTGAGAAACCATCTCATGCAGTTCAGTTAAAAAAAGAAAAACAAACAAATAGCCCAATCCAAAAAAAAAAAAAATGGGGGTAAGATCTAAATAGATACTTCTCCAAAAAAAAGACATACAGATGGCCAAAAAGCACATAAAAAGATGCTCAACATCACTAATGGCCATCATCAAAAAAATCTACAAACAATAAATGCGGAAGAGAGTGTGGTGAAAAGGGAATGCTCCTCACTGTTAGTGGGAATGTAAATTGGTATAGTCACTCTGGAGAACAGTATGGAGGTTCCTTAAAAAACTAAAAAATGACCCAGCAATCCCACTCTTGGGCATATACATGGAGAAAACCATGATTCAGAAAGATACATGCATCCCAACGTTCATTGCAGCACTGTCTACAATCACCAGGACCTGGAAGTAACCTAAATGTCTATCAATAGAGGAATGGATAACACAGATGTGGTACATATATACAGTGGAATATTACTCATCAATAAAAAAGAACAAAATAATGCCATTTGCAGCAACACTGGACCTAGAGATTCTCATATTGAGTGAAATAAGTCAGACACAGAAAGGTAAATATATGATATTGCTTATATGTGGAACATAAAACAAGAGGGGATACAAGTGAACTTATTTACAAAACAGAAGCAGAGTCACAGATGTAGAAAACAAATTTATGGTTCAGTTCAGTTCAGTTCAGTCACTCAGTCGTGTCTGACTCTTTGCGACCCCATGAACTGCAGCACGCCAGGCCTCTCTGTCCATCACCAACTCCCGGAGTCTACCCAAACCCATGTCCATCGAGTTGGTGATGCCATCCAACCATCTCATCCTCTGTCATCCCCTTCTCCTCCCGCCCCCAATCCTACCCAGCATTAGGGTCTTTTCCAATGAGTCAACTCTTCACATGAGGTGGCCAAAGTATTGGAGTTTCAGCTTCAACATCAGTCCTTCCAATGAACACCCAGGATTGATCTCTTTTAGGATGGATTGATTGGATCTCCCTGCAGTCCAAGGGACACTCAAGAGTCTTCTCCAACACCACAGTTCAAAAGCATCAATTCTTCGGGGCTCAGCTTTCTTCACCATCCAACTCTCACATCCATACATGACTACTGGAAAAACCATAGCCTTGACTAGACGGACTTTTGTTGGCAAAGTAATGGCTCTGCTTTTAAATATGCTATCTAGGTTGGCCATAACCTTCCTTCCAAGGAGTAAGCGTCCTTTAATTTCATGGCTGCAATCACCATCAGCAGTGATTCTGAAGCCCCAAAAAATAAAGTCTGACACTGTTTCCACTGTTTCCCCATCTATTTCCCATGAAGTGATGGGACCAGAGGCCATGATCTTAGTTTTCTGAACGTTGAGCTTTAAGCCAACTTTTTCACTCTCCTCTTTCACCTTCATCAAGAGGCTCTTTAGTTCTTCTTCACTTTCTGCCATAAGGGTGGTGTCATCCGCATATCTGAGGTTATTGATATTTCTCTCGGCAATCTTGATTCCAGCTTGTGCTTCCTCCAGCCCAGCGTTTCTCATGATGTACTCTGCATATAAGTTAAATAAGCAGGGTGACAATATACAGCCTTGACGTACTCCTTTTCCTATTTGGAACCAGTCTGTTGTTCCACGTCCAGTTCTAAGTGTTGCTTCCTGACCTGCATACAGGTTTCTCAAGAGACAGGTCAGATGGTCTGGTATTCCCATCTCTTGAAGAATTTTCCACAGTTTATTGGGATCCACACAGTCAAAGGCTTTGGCATAGTCAATAAAGCAGAAATAGATGTGTTTTTGGAACTCTCTTGCTTTTTCGATGATCCAGCGGATATTGGCAATTTGATCTCTGGTTCCTCTGCCTTTTCTAAAATCAGCTTGAACATCTGGAAGTTCACGGTTCACGTATTGCTGAAGCCTGGCTTGGAGAATTTTGAGCATTACTTTACTTGCGTGTGAGATGAGTGCAACTGTGCGATAGTTTGAGCATTCTTTGGCATTGCCTTTCTTTGGTTACCAGGAGGTAAAGGGTGAGGCATAAACTGGGAGATTGGGACTGACATATAACACTACTATGCATGAAATAGATAACTAATAATAAGCTGCTGTACAGCATAGGGAACTCTACTCAGTACTCTGTAATGACCTATATGGGAAAAGAATCTAAAAAAGAGTGGATATATGTATATGTATAACTGATCCACTTTGCTATACACCTGAAACTAACACAACATTGTAAATCAACTACACTCCAGTTTAAAATTTTAATTAAAAAATTTTAATTAAATATATTTATTTTATAAATATATTTATAAATTTATAAATAAAAAATTGTAATTAAAAAAATTAAAAGTGAGAAACTAGCAGCTTTCCCACTAAGATCAGAAGCAAGTCAAGTATCTGCTCTCTTACAACTCCTTTTCAACATCATACTGGAAGTCCTAGCTAATGCAGTAAGACAAGGAAATAAAAGGTATATATATTGAGAAGGAAGAAATAAAATACTTTTTGTTCATAGATGACATGATTGTCTATGTAAAAAATCCAGAATAATCAATAAAATAAGTTCTGGAACTAATAAGCAATTATAAAAAGGTTGTAGGATACAAGGCTAATTTATAATATTCAATTGCTTTCCCATTTACCAGCAAAAAAAAAGTAAAATTTGAAATTAAAAATACAATATTATCTATATTAGTATCCAAAATAAATAAAATACTTATGTATAAACCTAACAAAATATGCACAAGACCTGTTTAAGTAAAACTACAGAATTCTGATGAAATAAAACAAAGAATAAAATAAGTGAGATATACCATGATCATAGGTAAGGAGACTCAATATTGTCAAGATATCAGTTCTTCCCAACTTGATATATATATTCAACACAGTCCCAATAAAAACCCCAGCAAATTACTTTTTGTATATTGACAAGATGATTCTGGAGTTCACATGGAAGCAAAAGACACAGAATAGCTAATTCAACATTGAAGGAGAAGAAAAAAATCATAAGATTGATACAACCTGATTTCAAGGCTTACTCTAAAGTTAGAATAATCAAGACAGTGTGGTTATATGTCAACTATATTTCAATAAAACTGAAAGGAAAAAAGACACTGTGGTACTGGCAAAACAATTCTAAAAGCAGATTAATGAAACAGAATAGAGAAACCAGAAGTTGAAAGGAGTTGAAAGCTTTACATTCACACAAAAACCTGCACACAGATATTTAGAGCAGCTTTATTCATAATTACCAAAACTCGAAAGCAACCAAGATATCCTTTAGTAGGTGAATGAATAAACAAATTATGGTCCAGTCAATAGAATATTATTCAGAACTAAAAGTAAATAAGTTATTAAGTCATGAAAAGACATACAGGTACCTTAAATGCATAATACTAAGTGATTGAAAGGGCTACATGTTGTATGACTACAAGTATAACTTTCTGGAAGAGGCAAAACTATGGAGGCAATAAGAAGATCAGTGGTTGCTGGGAGTTAGGGAGAAGAAAGGACTGAATAGGGAGAGCACAGAGGATTTTTAGAGCAATGAAACAATTCTATGATACAAAATGGTGGATAAACCTATAGATTGTACATCACCAAGAGAGAACTCCAAGGTAAACTCTGGAATTTGGGTGATAATGATGTGTCAATGTGAGTTCACTCATTATAGCGAATGTACCACTCTGGTGTAAGATGTTGATAGTGGGGCAAGTTGTACATGTTTGGGGTTAGGGGGCATATGGGAACTCTCTGTACTTTCCACTCAATTTTTCTGTGAACTTAAAAACTACTCCAAAAATAAAGCCTATTAAAAACACTTAATGGGACTTTCCTCATGGTACAGTGTATAAGAATCTGCCTGCAAATGCAGAGGACGAGGGTTCGATCTCTGGTCTGGGAAGATTCCCACGTGCTGCAGAGCAACTAAGCCAGTGTGCCACAACTACTGAAGCCGGATGCCTAGAACCTGTGCTCTGCAACAAGAAGCCACTGCAGTGAGAAGCCCCCACTCACTGCAACTAGAGAAAGCCCATGCACATCAACAAAGATCCAGCACAGCCAAAAATAAAACAGGGAAACAAATAAATGATAAATAAAGATAATTTTAAAAAGATTTTTAATAAAAACACTTATGTTAGATTTCTTTGCCTAACAGGGTATTTTTTTTTTCTTTAATTCGTGGGCCTCATTCCAAATCTACTGAATCATTTCTTCAGGAATAGGACATAGGAATCAGTATTTTTAATAACTGTACTCAGTTATTTAATAATTGTAAGCACCCAGGTGATTATTTTGATCAGACAAGTTTAGGAAACATTGGTGTAAGCTATTCTATAGCTGGAAGCAGTCACAGCAACTGATGGCCAGGGACTTAACTTTTTGGCTCACAAAGTATTATACAAGTAGTATTAATAAAGAGTTCACTCTAAATGTGGCAATGAAAGGGCAAGAACTTACAGTTCAAAGGCAAAATTATCCTTCCTGTTTCCTTTGAAGGTAGAAGGCCACATACATGCTTTAACCAATGGTATGTGAATGAAGGGCTTCCCAGGTGGCTCAGTGGTAAAGAATCTGCCTGCCAATGCAGGAGACCCAGGGTTCAATCCCTGGGTTGGGAAGATCCCCTGGAGAAGGAAATGACAACCCACTCCAGTATTCTTGCCTGGGAAATCCAAGAGTGAGTCAGAGAGATGTGCAGTACTTCTTGGCAGGAATTTTAAGAGCCAGGTCAACAATTTGTCACATTTACTTGTCCCTATTGTGCTGATCACGGAAAAATTTGTGGTGGTTGTATCATTCTAGTTCCTTAAGTGGAAACAGATTGAATAGAACTCCCTGCCAATTCATGATGAATATGTAGCATGACTAAAAAATAAACTGTTGTTGTTTAAAGCCATTAACATTTTAAACTTGCCATTGCAACATAATCCATCCTATCATGACTAATCCAATCTTCAAGCTCCATAAATTTTTAAGCTTCACAAGACAACAGTATGTACCTCAAATGCTACTCTCTGAAAGAAGAGTTGATAGGGATAGCAAACTACCCCACTAGAAATGGAAAATTGAAAATGCCAAATTTGGCATCTCCAAATTATGTTCACAGGACATGGATTCCAGAAACTTCTATCAGATCAACCATCTTGGTAAAGCTAAAACTGAAAATTTCTCTTCTTTTCATCCCTGACTCCTCTGAAACCCTGGGCTTCCCTGATGGCTCAGATGGTAAAGAATCTGCCTGCAAAGCAGGAGACCTGGGTTTGATCCCTGGGTTGGGAAAATCCCCTGGAGGAGGGCATGGCAACCCACTCCAGTATTCTTGCCTGGAGAATCCCCATGGACAGAGGAGCCTAGCAGGCTACAGTCTATGGGGTCACAAAGAGTTGGACACAACTGAGCGACTAAGCACAATTAATGGGCTTTAAGAAGACAAATTTGCCTGGAATACCTACACCAGAGACTGAGGAATAGCTCTTTCTAATTTTAATGGATGCTGGGCCAGTGCTGTAATAATTTTGTGTCTCACTGATTTTTTTGACTCTCTAGAAACTCAATGGGAGACAATGTTAAACTAATAAATTTCTGTACAAGCTACAACTGCTTACAAAAACTTCTGACCCTATCTGAGTCTTAAGCACTCTTCTAAATAAGACTGAATAAAATATGAAGTGAAAAGAATGAATTCTGGACCTTAATTTCTTTGAAGTTTAAATCTCAAGGACAAGAGAATTTGCCTTTAGGCATTATTTTCTTTGGGCTATAATTTGTAAGGGGGTCTTAATCTTCAGGTTTTAATATTTCCTAGGCATTTGATAATGGGAGAAAATTCATGGTCAAATTAGGAGGGTCACTATGTTGACTGCATTTTATTACTGAAGTATCTTAACGGTGCTGTGTATCTCATTGTAGGGCTTCCTTGGTGGCTCAGCGGTAAAAAAACCTGCCTGCCAAAGCAAGAGACTCAGGTTCAATCCCTGGGTCAAGAAGATCCCTTGGAGAAGGAAATGGCAACCCACTCCAGTACTCTTGCCTGGGAAATGCCATGGACAGAGGAGCCTTGGGGACTACAGTCCATAGCATCTCAAAAGAGTTGGACAGGGCTTAGTGACTAGACAACAACAATCTCATTGCAACCACTCTTGTATGTAAGATTGGGCAATATTACTAAATATAATTGGCATGGAAATAAATGAAGGAATGAATTTTCAGATTTGGAGTTTCTACAATTAATACCATTTGTGGTAGTTATAAAATGTGGCCTGTCCTAGCAGCTTCTCTCTGGACAGAAGCTCAGGTTGGTTTCAAGAGTGTATAAAGCCTAGATCATTCTAGCACCATCTGACCTTCCCATTGATCCCTTGTGCTCACCTGAGAAATGGAGCCCACAAAGTTTCTCACCAAGTTTGAGGGCTACCCTCTGATGAACTCTCTAAGCTTTATACACCAAGTGGGACTTCTTTTTGCAGGAGCATTTCCTGGTAATTTGATGCTGTGTTTTGGCTCCCTCTGCTTCTTCCCACATGTGAACCTTTTGCTACCATGATGTGTCCCCACCAGTGTATATAGAGGAGCTCATAACTGGCTACATAAACTTGTTATTCGTGCTTGTGGGCTTCAGGTTTTGAACCCAACTTGTCCTATTTTTGTAGGAAGATGAAAAGTGAAAGTGAAAGTTGCTCAGTCGTGTGACTCTTTGTGACCAGGTGGACTATACAGTCCATGGAATTCTCCAGGTCAGAATACTGGAGTGGGTAGCCTTTTCCCTTCTCCAGGGGATCTTCCCAACCCAGGGATCGAACCCAGGTCTCCCACATTGCAGGTGGATTCTTTACCAGCTGAGCGACAAGGGAAGCCCTGTAGGAAGATATGGGGACATTAAAAAACTATGCCGTTTCCAACTTCCCAGAATTCCTTTTGTTTTTTTCTGGATCCCTTCACGTAGCAACATAATTATATGCTCACCAAATTTATTTTCATATTTCTTCCACATTCCATGCCCCTCCCCCCAATTAAATGTGACCATGGGACTAGTTCTGGCTGGTGAAACATGAGTAGAAGTAACAGGTGTCACTTCACAGTAGCGGCTGTCACATCCCTTGGTATGAGGGACCATTCTCTTCTCCAGTCAAGCCTGTTTTCCAAAGACTGGAGTAACATGGATCAGTGGGTTTTGGCATAGAGGACAGCAGTCTACAGCAGAGTCTGCATTAGCAAGAAATAAACTTTCATGTTTTAAGTCACTATTCTTTTGGGATTGCTGCCACAGAATAAACTCCGACTACCAAGACACTTCTCCACCTACTCCCTTTAATATTTATTCCCTTTACATGTCTTCTTCTGTAGATATGCTCGCATACCTCCTTTCCCCCTCAGAAACACCTTCCCTGATCCACCTGTTCCTCAGATTGTCATAGATCTCCCCTCTTATTCATGGATACATTTCTGAAAGGAAAAGCTATATATGCTGCCTCCACTTCCTCACCACTCATTCACTCCTTAATTTCTGGGAATTTGGCTTCTGCTTCCTTCATTCTGTATAAACATTTTTTTTAAGATTACCAATTATCTCCTACTTGCCAAATCACATTCAACCTGTATGACCTCTCTCCTACTATGGCCACAAACCCTGGTCAAGTGGTTTTAAATATTTTTATGATCACAGACCCTTTTGAAAGCCATATCATATAAAAGCTATGGATCCTCTTGCCAGAAAAGTTACATACACATGTCTACAAATTTTTATAAATTTCAAAGAGTTTTAGATCAGCAAGCCACCCCAAAGCCCACCCATAATAGCCTAAAGAGCTCTGTAAATTGGGTAAAGAATCCTGCCCTGGTCTGTAGCTAAGAAAGAGAGTGTCACCCATTCCCACAAAAAAGTCACACCGAGTAGGCTTTCACTTGCCAGTCCATTTTTCTACATCATTCTGAAGTTCTGACTCTCTTCTATTGCTCCCATTTCTGTGGTGGCTTCTTACCATCTACACACCCTCATTCATGGCTCTCTTCATTCAATCATGGAGTACTTGCAGAGCAGAAAACAACATTATGCTCCTTTTATCCCATAGGAAATGACAGAACAGGTAGAAAAGAGACATACTAACATTAAAACATAAGCAATAAAATAGGGAAGAATATGAATAAGTGGGATATATATTGAACTGTTTTCAAGGAAGTGTCAGACATCGCTTTCTATAGGAGAGGGAATGTAAACTGGGCCTTGAAAGATGAGCTGGGTTCTGATAGGCAGATAGAAAGAAGACTGGTGTGTCAAACAGAATAGAAGGTATTATGTGAGCAACAAGAAATATGTAAATATGAATGAAATTCTGGGGAAATCACAAGTAGGCCCTACACGGATTGACTAGAAAGGACACAAAGATAAAAGCAGAATGGTAGATTGGGGCTGATCTTGTGTAGGCCTTGAGTACCACGCAAGAGTCTGGGCTTAATTTTGTTAATAATACAGAGACAGGGAATATTTTTGAGCAAAAGACTGATAGGATAAAAATGGCCTCTTCAGAAGATTAATCTGCCAAGGGTGCCTAATTGAGAGATGAGGGATTGGTAAAAAGGAGGAGAGTTGGAGACTCTGCTACAACCCATGATTTGAACTGCAGAGCTGAACTGTTTGAAGAGGGCAACATTAGCAAAAGAGGTACAGCTGGTGTACCTGGCACAAAGAGGCCTTTCCTTGCTTGGATCTCCCTTCAGCTGGAAGAATGCAGTCAGCTGACAGCTTCCAGCTGCATCCCCTTTGGAACCTACCATAGCAACATTCAAGCTAAGTCATCCTCTTCCCAGTGCGGCACCCACCCACCACACAGGGACTGAGCATGGCAGGGTCACTGAGCCTCGTTACTTCTCCTCAGTGCAGAACTTTTCTATCAGGCGAGTTTTGCTCTGGAGCTTCCCACCGGGTTGACCAAGACTTTGCTAGATCTGCAGACTCTACAAGGCTCTCCTTGTCCAAGTCTGTTTCCTCCCCACTTTACTTTCATGAGTGTCAGATCAGCATCCAGGTCTGAAGCCTTTCCCTACTCACTGCTCCTTTCTCACCTTCATCTACTAAGGTGTTAAGCTCCAATCTCCAGCTAATATAAAAATATTTTGGAAATACATGCAAAGTTATACATTGTAAAATTCATACAAGTAAAGATTATAGCACTGAATTAGTTGCATCTAGGAAAGGCAGATTCTGAGTTTAATGATTCCATGAGCTAGTAAACTGAGAGAGGTGATAATGATTTACACATTGAGAAAAAGACCAAAGTCACAGAAGGCAGCTTACAGGAGTTTTTTACATACAGAAATCTTTTTTCTGATTTAACCTGACATTAAATAAGTGACTAAATTAGCTATTTGAATATTTATTTAGACGAATCAATTTAAAGAGAAAATTTTCATCTCACAACTGAAAGTAACAATGAGATAAATGGGAGGAGTAGAGTAGTTCTCTGAGACAAATGCTGCAGCTGGAATTCAGCAAATGTGAGTCAGTGTATATACTATAATATTTCCTTCAGGTAGCCAAGATTCTTGAAGCTTCTTTTTTTTAAATTAATTTTTATTACTGTTGATTTACAGTGTTGCATTATTTTTTGCTGTACAACAGAGTGAATCTGTTGTACCTATACATATATCCACTCTTTTTTCAGATTCTATTCCCATATAGGTCATTACAGAGTATTGAGTAGAGTTCCCTGTGCTGTACAGCAGGTTCTCATTAGTCATCTATTTTATATATGGTAGTGTGTATATGTCAATCCTCTTGAAATTTCTTTTTTTTTTTCAAACATCAAACTTTTTATTTTGTACTTGGGTATAGCCAATTAACAATGTTGTGATAGTTTCAGGTGAACAGTGAAGGGACTCAGTCATATATATACATGTATCCATTCTTCCCCAAAACCCTTTCCCATCCAGGCTGGATTGAGCAGAGTTCCATGTGCTATACAATAGGTCCTTGTTGGTTATCCATTTTGAACATAGTAGTGTGTACGTGACTTTCCCAAACTCCCTATCTCTTCCCCAAGCAACTATAAGTTCATTTTCTAAGTCCCTGAGTCTCTGTTTTGTAAGTAAATTCATTTGTATCATTTATATTTAGATTTCTCATATAAGGGATGTCATACGATATTTCTCCTTCTCTGAATTACTTCATTCAGTGTGACACTCTCTAGGTCCATTCATGTTGCTACAAATGGCATTATTTGAAGTTCATGAGACACTTCCGTGAAAATGAAAAGACACTCCTGTAATAGCAGTTTGAAAATATATATATTATAAATAACTTCATAATTCACCAACTTGATATTCAAAAGTAAGGGAAACTCTACGTGACAGACCATCTAACACTATCAGCTAAACATAACCACTCTTCCTGTTGTGTTTGATGGGGGAAGTAATAGCATTATGTTAGAGGTATAGTTGGAGAAGGCAATGGCAACCCACTCCAGTACGCTTGCCTGGAAAATCCCATGGACAGAAGAGCCTGGTAGGCTGCAGTCCATCGGGTAGCGAAGACTCGAACATGACTGAAGTGACTTAGCAGCAGCAGCAGCAGCAAAGGTATACTTTGTGTGTGTCTGGGGGCCATTAGTTGGTCACTGAGTTTCAGCTGTTCACTGGTAATTTAGGAATGAAACTGTTACACTAATGTAGTTTTAGACTAATAAATAAAAAATATTTGGTTCTTGCAGCAGCAAAGGTATACTTTGTGTGTGTCTGGGGGCCATTAGTTGGTCACTGAGTTTCAGCTGTTCACTGGTAATTTAGGAATGAAACTGTTACACTAATGTAGTTTTAGACTAATAAATAAAAAATATTTGGTTCTTATTTTTAACTGCTACCTAAAACAATAGTTTCCTTTTGAAGTAAATCTTGGTAGAGGTTGAAACACTCCAATGATATAAATTCAATGTATTGCCTTTCATTAATAAAACATTTAGAATATAATTCTAGCCTCTTTCTTATCCCCTGACATGACCTCTCTCCTGCCAGCTCCCCAGCTTCTACATTCTTTTTCCCAAATTGTTTTCCTCCTTCCTCTAGAAATCCCCAAATTTCCTCTTCACCCTCACCCCTTTAGCATTTTTTCCACGACCCTGCACTCTCAGTTGAGGACACTGCCTCACGCTTCTCTGAGAACACAGAAGCCATCAGAAGTTGCTCATCTCCTGATCCCCAGATCTACAATTCTACCTGCACCTGCGCCAAATTTTCTCCTCCTCCCGCCTTGATTCAAAGGGAGGATCTTCTATCATTTCACTCCTGCTCTGGATCTAATCCCTCTCTCTCCATGTCACCTTCTCTCTCTTTCTAATGAACTATTCTGATCCCAAACAAACATGTACTGGTACCTTTTGTCTGTTAGAAACCTTTTTGATGTGTATCTTCTTTAAGCTGCCTTTCTTTTGCTTCCTCTCACAGAAAACTTCCTGAAATATCCTGTGTCTGCATGTTGTTTCCACTCCTCCGCCCACAAGCCACTCCTTTTATTTGTTTGATGTGCACCATTTTAAAAGCCCTTATTGAATCTGTTAAAACATTGCTTCTGTTTTATAGTTTGTTCTGGTTGAGAATCATGTGGGATCTTAGCTGCCTGACCAGAGACAGAACCCGCACCCTCTGCATTGGAAGGCGAACTCTTAACCACTGTATGATTAAGGAAGTCCAAACAAGTCACTATTGAATCCTCCCTGATCCAGTTTCCCTGCCCTACTGTACCTCTGAAATTGTGTGTGTCAAGGTCAAAAATGACCTCGACATTGCCAGCTCCCCTGGCCACTTTGGTCCTTATCTTACCGGTGTCTTCAGCAGCATCTCTCCCCCTAGAGACATTCTATCTTCTGTGATGCCAGTCTGTACAGAAAAGTTAACATAGCAGACCTAAGCCTGCCAGCTTTTGAAGAGACTTGCTAGGGTGGCCATTGGCTAGCAATTGGGAACTTCATTTTGAGGAGTGTTCCCACTGTGTCTTGAGTGATATCATTATGGTTCACTGTGCCTGCACTCTATAAATAATGTGGTTTATGCTGAACACCTGCTTTCCTTCTGGGAATCTGAAATTTTGTAAGCAGAGGGTGTCTATATGACCAGACTCCAATAAAACCCTTGGGTACTGATTCTCCGATGGGCTTTCCTGGGCAGAAATACCATACATGGGTTTTTCCTTTTCTCACACTCGACTAGTTTCTCTTGCTCTGTCCCACCTAGAGTCACAAGGTTTAACTCTCACTTCTATCTATACTATTTTCTAGGTGATTCCCTTAACATTACAAACAATATCATGTCTATGCTGACAATTTCCAAATTTATAACTCCAGCCTAGTTCCTGACACTAACTCTAGAAACTGATACCCAAAAGCCTGTTTGAAACTTCACATAGGATCTCGTAGGCAAACTTAATATTGCTAGTATGGAACTCATGACTGCTTTTTCTCAAACCTGGTCCTACACTGTTTTTCCCATCTTAATGACCCTACCATACATGCATTACCAGAGACAGAAATTTTGGAGTCACTTGTGACTCTTTCCTTCCTCTCACATCACATTCTATAATCAAATCTTGTTAATTCTACCTCAGAGTATTTCTCAACTATGACCAAGTCTCATTTTCTCAGTCTGAAACAAGCCATCATCTGGACTGCTGAAACAGCCTCCTAATTAGTCTCCCTATTACCATTCTTATTTCTGAATAATCTATTCTCCATTCAGAGTCAGAAAGATCCTTTGAAAGTTTAAATCAAAGGATGTCATTTTCATGATTAAAAACTTGTCTACTGATACCCATTGTACTTAAGAGTAAATCTAGATTCTTGGCCTACTTATTAAGTTAGGGAAAGAGTAGATTTTCTTGCATTGTGAAAAAGAATGATTTGATCAAGAAACTGTGCGAAGGTTGGAGTACTTGGAGCAGAATGGGCATGGGGAGAGGGGCAGGGATCAAGATATGAGATAAAATATTAAGAGAGGTGGGGGGTGTTTCTTGAAGGGCCTTGTTTTTGAATATTTGTTACATAAATCTGTGCTGGCATATGGAAGCAAAAGTCATACAACACTAAAATATTCTCTAGTGAATTTGATAATTTATAAAACAAGCCTCTACTTAAATATTTTTCCATACAAAACTCTAGTGCTTATTTTCCCCACCCTAGCTCATTCAGTGGCCCTTCAGTTGACAACCTCATTGGTTTGAACTTTGAGGTTATGGTAAACATCCAAAAATATCAACCAAACAAATCCAAACCAAATGAATCAAAAAGAATTTAACTACAGATTCTGCAATAGTTACAAGATTTCATGAAGTTTATGAAAGTGATATTAGAGAATTCATCAAATCATATACAATGCCATTGGTAACTGAGGCTCCACAATCATACCAGTTAACAATGGAAGCAGAGAAAACAGAAAAGAAATGTGTTTCCAAAAGACATCATTTGAATATCAAGCAGTGAAGGGAGGTCATTAGAAAAACTGATGAGGCTCTTGATAATTTTTGCAGAAATGACTCTCTGCCTATGAAGAGGATGAAGGAAAATAAAGGGGCCACAGACTGGGAAAAAATATTTGCAAATCACATATATGATACAGGATTTATCCCCAGAATATATAGAGAACTATCAAAACTTAATAATGAAAAAAACAAGGCCCCCAAAAGGGGAAAAATATTTTAATAGATGCTTCACCAAGAAAGATATATGAATGCTAAATCAGCACGCAAAAGGATGTTCATTGTTATTAGTCATTAGGAAAATGCAAATCGGAAGCACAAGGAGATACTACTACATACCTACTAGAAAGGCTAAAGTTATTAATAAAAAGACTGACCATAAAGTGTTGGAAAAACATAATATGGCATAACCACATTGGAAAACAGCTTGCAGTTTCTTAAAAAGTTATACATACACCTACCATATGATCCAGCCATTCACCTCCCAGGTATTTACCCCAAAATAAAGGAAATAAATGTCAATACAAAGACTTATGTATTAACATTCACAGCAGCTTTATTTGTAGCAGCCAGAAACTGGAAATAACTGAAACATCTATTATCAGATGAATGGATCGGTACATTGTGGTGTATTCAAATAATGAAATAGTAATCAGCAAGTGTTTGAGAGAAAACATAAAATCACACCAATCTTGAAGAAGATTGTGTGGTCACTTGATTATTGGCATCATTGGGGAATTTGTTCAAGTGCAAATTCTCAGGCTCCACTTTACATCTACTGAATCAAATTCTGGGGGTGGGAGCTCTCTAAACCCTGCCTTAGGCTCATTTGCTGAAAGTATCAGTGAGGGTTCTTGATATGTCAGTGTTATTTATTGTCAATAATCTTCTCTGGGCTAATTTAAGTTGAAGATAAATTTATTGGAAAGCATCAGATAACTCACAGATTTGACAAGAAATGATAAGGAACAGTCTCAGACAAGAGACCAACATCAAAGGAGTCAGGGTAGTGAAATAGTCTGCTTGAGATGCTGCTGACACCACCAATGTATGCCATATATTCTGTTTGACACAGTGGTCACTGTAGATGGTCACTGTTCTTGAAGGGTTGAACACATAGCCACGAATGCCAGGCTGCCTACACTACAGCTACCACAGATCCATCCATCATCCCCTCATCTTGGCATTACTTGCTCAAGATTCAAAGTACATGGTGGCCAAACCTGGATCACAAGGCTGTGGGGGGAATGATAAGAGGGGGACTCCTTGGGCTTCTGAGGGAGGAGCTTACTTCTCACCAAGACTTATGCAATGGGGTGGGGCAGGGCAGGGGGTGCGGGGGTGCTTGCAGTTTCCTAAATCTAGCACATGGGTTCAGATGCTGAGTAGTCACACAGTTACAGATGCTCACTACTTTAAGTGTTCTGAATACAGTCAATTAGGTGTATTTTTTGGCAGGACCATATTCTAGCAGAATTAAGTCAAATGTGTTCTTTGTATTACTAATTATGGACTTAAGAACTGTCCAAAAAATTTCCTCTTTATTTCTTGAGAGATATGTCTTTTCATACAAGTATTGGCTCACAGTGGTCTACAAGAGTGGATGGTGCCAGTATGTACCTTTCCATTTCATGTTTGGGTGAACACTATGAAATAAAATGACTGGGTTCAGAACACTGCCACTTTGACCAAACTCTTAGTGGCCTTCAAACAGTGTTATTTAAAACTGAATTAATTGGACATTCACAGGCATACCTCCCACAAATATAACTCAAAATGAATCATGGATTTACTTACATACAAAACATAAAACTATTAGAAAAAAATCTTTGAATCTATGATGAGGCCGAGTTCTTAGATTTGATGCCAAAGGTTTGAACCATGAAAAGAAAATATTGACAAAACGGACCCCATCAAAATTCAAAGCTTTTATTCTGCAAAAGACCGTATTTAAGGGGCCTTCCTGGTGGCTCAGTGGTAAAGAATCTGCCTGCCAATGCAGGAGACACCAGTTCGATCCCTGGCCCAGCAAGATCCCACATGTTGCAGAGCAACTAAGCTCCTGCATCACAACTATTGAGCTTGTCCTTGAGAGCCCAGGAGCCGCAACTATTGAACCCATGGTCCTCAACCACTGAAGCCCACACGCCCTAGAGTCCCTGCTCAGCAGCAACAGAAGCCATCAAAATGAGAAATCCAAGCACTGCAACTAGAGAGTAGTCCCCTCTGAAAGTAGAGAAAAGCCCCTGAAGTAAGAAAGACTCAGCACAGCCAAAATAAAATAAATAAAAAATTAAAAAAAAAAACCCTAATAAGAGGATGAAAAGACAAGCTACACACAAGGAGAAAATATCTTAAAGTCAAGTATCTGACAAAGGAATAGCAATTGGAATATATAAAGAGCTCTCGAAACTCAACAGTAAAAAAAACCAAGCAATCCAATTAGAAAGCAGGCAAAAAACATGAGCGGAGATTTCACCAAAGAAGACATGCAGGTGGCCAATAAGCCATGAAAACATGTTCAACAACATTAGACATAAGGAAAACGCAAATTAAGTCCACAATGAGACATCACTCAGACTTATCAAAATGGTTAAAATAAACAGTAACAACACCAAATGTTGGCAAGGATGCAGAGAAACTGGATTACTCATACATAGCTGGTAAGAATATAATATGGTACAGCTACTCTGGAAAACAGTTTGGTAGTTTCTTATTTATAAAACTAAACATGCAATCCAGCATGACCCAGCAATTGCACTCCTGGGCATTTATCCCAGAGAAATTAAAACTTACGTTCACATAAAAACCTGTAGACGAATGTTCATAGCAGCTTTATTTGGAATAGGCAAAACCAACCCAGATGTCCTTCAATGGTGAATGGCTAAACGGAATATGGTACATCTATACCATGGACTGCTATTCAGCAATAAAAGGGAACAAACTACTAGTACATCCAACAACCTGGATGAATTTCTATGGAATTATGCTGAGAAGAAAAAGACCCAATCCCACAAGGTTACATCCTGCATTAATCTATTTACATTAACAGCCTTGAAATGATAAAATTATATAAATAGAGAACAGATTAGTAATTTTCCAGGCATTAGAGACATGGGAGGGGTCAGGAAAGTGAACTGGAATATAAAGGGCAACAGGAAGGATTTTTGTGGTGATGGAAATGTTCCTGTCTTGCTTGAGAGTATTGATGTAAATATCTCGATTTTGACATTGACCACAAAAAATACCAGTTTTGGGAAATTGGGTAAAGCATACAAGGGGTCTCTCTGTATTATTTCTATGACTATATATGAATCTACAAAATAAAATCTCAAAATAAAAAGATAATTTATAGGAATTCTCAGGCAGTCCAGTGGTTAAGACTCAGCACTCTCACCAGCAGGGGCCTGGGTTTGATTCCCAGTCAGGGAACTAAGATTCTGCAAGCTGTGCTATGCATCAAAAAAAAAAGGAGAAGAAAAAAATATTAATTTACAAAACAAAGCAAGAACTGAAAAAAATGAATTAGATCTGAGTCCAGAAAAGTAGCCCACTCTCTGTGACTGGGGATGAGCTAACACTATTTCTGTCAACACCACCACACACAGATCATGACTTTGTTGTTGCTGTTTAGTCGCTAAGTGGCGTCTGACTCTTTGCAACCCCGTGGACTGTAGCCCACCAGGCTCCTCTGTCCATGGGATTTCCCAGGCAAGAATACTGGAGTGGGTTGCAACTTCCCTCTCCAGGGGATCTTCCCAACCCAGGGATCGAGCCTGTGTTTCCTGTGTTTGCAGGTAGATCCTTTAGAAAGGCAGTCTACTCTCTGTGGGTGGGGATGAGCTAGCACTACTACCATGGTCACCACCATACATAGACACATGGCTACTTGTTACCTATTATCAGCTTACTGTCTTGCCTCTTCTTTTGCCATTATCCACCCTTTCTGTGCTCTTACCTCATTATACTCACTGCTCCTTGGCCTAACTGGGCCCACTAAAACTGCTAGGGCTTTCTACATAATGACGACTCTGCTTGGGGTATACTTATCCAATTGACTTCAAGACCCTAGTAGCCCCCATTCAGGTCCCCCAAATATTTGGTTACTTCCTGCAATACTGTATTTGTATATCTCAAATAGATTTTAGGATAAAATCCAAAATTCTTAACCCAACTTACAAGGTATTACATGATCTAACTCTGCTTGCACCCTCAGCCTTATCTGCCACTCTCACCTTCTCTCCTAAGCACAGTGGTCTTTTCTGAGTTTCTCAAGAGAAGTTCTTCCCCCACCTCAAGACTCCCTTCATACTGTTTTTTCCAGTCAGATCATTTCTATTATCTGTCTCCACAACTCTTCATTCATCAACTACTACTTCCTCAAAGAAATCTTTCTAGGCCTCCCAGTCTAGGCTAGGTTTCCTTGTTTTACACAATCAGAGCAGCCTTTATTCTATGAAAGCATTTAACAAAATATAATTAAATACCTACAGAATGGATTGTTTACTGTCTGACTGCCCCATCAGACAGTGAGCTCAGTAATGTCAGGGACCACACAGACATAGATCTTTTAGGAAAGTATTTTACATTAAATTTTAAGTTGTTTGTATTTCTAGCATTTAAATTCCTTGAACCTGTTTCCATTTAATGACACAAACAACACACGCACACACAAAACCTTGTATGAATGGTTTGAGGTATGGAAATTATGGAAAGTAGATAGCCAGAATTCCATATTTGATTTAAAGTGGTACTGGAAAAGGGACAACAGAAGCCTTGTAAACAGAAGTAGTTTAGCAGAGGCAAAGGTTTAGAGCTGGGAATGACCATAAATACAGAAGCCTCCATTCTCCAAAACTGAGCAGAACTATTGGATGAGGCATTGATTTCTCATAGTCTGTAGAGAGGTTTAAAATAGTTTTATCTAGAGCTCTTAAGAGATAGAAAGATCACAGATGACATTTGCTTACAATTTTAATTTATCTACTTCCTTGTCTGTCATCCCACTAGATAGTGAACCCCTTGAGGACAAGTACTATGTCATTCATCTTATGATCTCAAACTTGGCACTCAAGAGGCACTTAATAAATGTTTGCTGAATTAATGAATATATTGATATAATTCACTATGGAGAATTCAAGATTTGATACAGTATCCCTCTTATGAGTCTGTAAATTTCAAAAGTGATTCTTCTTAGTACAAAGTAAAAGACTGCAAAGGGTAGCATTCCAAGTATACGATAACATGTGAGTGTCTTGCTGGTCTTCATATTATTCATGCAGACAATCCTATTCTCTGTCCATGAGCAAGGACTGTTCTATTTATATATATTAAAACTGAGGTAGGTGGAAAGAGTGTACATCCTCTTTGTGCATTAGTTATTATCTCTCCAGTGATTCTATTGTTAATTTCTTCAACTACTGTTAAAAAATACAATACATCTCTTTACTATGTTTGATCATGAGGGAAGCTGTGACCTCCTACATTATTCACAGCTTGTCAAAAAAGAAGAAAACAAAGAGCTTAAGTTTGTTGAAAAACCCTTTTTGCATTTAAATATCAAATAGGCTTTTTACAAATAATAAAAAATAGATTACTTTTAGATCATCAATAAATAGAGCTGATGGATAGACATCATCAATGGTCATTTATGTGATATGAGGATTCTAAAAAATGCCCTTGTGCCTGTGTGTATGCTAAGTCGCTTCAGTCGTGTGCGACTCTTTAAAACCCTACAGACTGCAGCCCGGCAGGCTCCAATTACCCATAATTACTCTCTTTTGTGGCTTCCCTGGTGGCTCAGTGGTAAAAAATAGCCTGCAATGCAAGAGAGGCAGGAGAGGCAAGTTTGATCCCTGGGTCAGGAAGAGCCCCTGGAGAAGGAAATGGCAACGCACTCCAGTATTCTTACCTGGGAAATCCCATGGACAGAGGAGCCTGGTGGGCTACATTCCATGGTTACAAAAGAGTCAAACATGACTTAGTGACTAAACAACTTCCTTCTGCTCCCATGATGTCTAATATTTTAGAGTAGAAGTTCATTCCTTAAAGGTCTTTAGTTCCAGTAGCATGGCAGACTGAGTTAATGCAATATCCCTCTTATACAGGAATGGTATATTAAACATAAAAACAAGTGATAACGATAGATGAGTTCATACACAGAAAAGGAAAATCTCTGGATGCTGAAACAAAGAAGAAAGGAAAGCCAGAGTGATAAGTGTATGAGTTAACCCTGCATCAACTTTGGGGTAGTTATTTGATCTGGAAACAGCAAGTGAATTGGGCTTTAATATCCACTCAAGGATAGAAGTTAAAATCTTGAACCTAAGAGAGTTGGAAGTGAAACACTGCATAAAAACAGAACTCTCCATAATGTTGCATTCCCAGGCCTGTAACTTGCATAGGATAGAAATCCAAGTTAATACTAGCTGGAAAATGAACATAAATATTTGTTAGTACAAATCTATGATACTTCTGTGGATCTGGTACAAGCAAACAAAAAAATCACTCTGGGTCATGTGGGACTCCCATGGTGGGGGGTGGGGGTGGGGAAAGGGGACAAGCCATTTGAAGATGATCTCACAATATAAAAAGTTATAAAACACAGGTAAATGATCCATCATGAACAAAAGTCAGCAAACACACATTATTAGAAATAATAGAAAGAATGTCTAAATAAGATGGCTCAGTGGTAAAGAATCTGCATGCAATGCAGGAGACGCAGATTTGACCCCTAGGTTAGGAAGATCCCCTGGAGGAGGATATGGCAACCCACTCCAGTATTCTTGCCTGGGAAATCCCATGGACAGAGGAGCCTGGTGGGTTACAGCCCAAAGAGTTGCAAAGAGTTGGACACGACTGGGCATGGAAAATTATTAAATTAAGTATGTCTAAAATGCTTAAAGTAGTCAGTCAGTGAAGCTGTTCAGTTGTGTCAGACTCTTTGCAATTCCATGGACTGTAGCCTACCAGGCTCCTCCATCCATGGAATTTTCCAGGCAAGAGTACTGGAGTGGGTTGCCATTTCCTTCTCTATGGGATCTTCCCGACCCAGGGGTCAAACCCAGGTCTCCCGCATTGCAGGCAGACGCTTTACCATCTGAGCTACCAGGGAAGTTAGTCATTGGAACCATAAAGTTGTCCAAAGTAGTCATGGTTCCAAAGTAGTCATTGGAACCATAAAGAACAAAACACAATGAAAAACAGAATAGGATATCTGAAAAAGAACTTAGTAGAAATTCCAAACTAATCTTTGGAATCAGAAGCTCAACGGACAAGTTAAACTGCAGATCAATACAAATGAACCAAGTTCGGGACTTCCCTGGTGGTCCAGCGGTTAAGAATCTGCTTTCCAAGGCAGGGGACGCAGATTTGGTCTCTTGTCTGGTAACTAAGATCCCATGTGCCTTGGGGCAACTAGACCCTATACCACAACTACAGAGCCCATGCAAGGCAACTACTGAAGCCACCATGCTCTACAGCCTTTGCTCTACAACGAGAGACAAGAGAAGCCTGCTCACTGTAACCGGGAGCTTGCGCATCGCAATGAAGGCCCAATACAGCCAAAATAAAATAAATAAATAATAAAAATAAAAAACAAGTGAACTAAGTTGTAAGAATTAGAAGTAATAGATATGATAAAGTTATCTGGAATGAGGTAGAGAGACAAAGGCTTGCAAAATATTGAGTAAGAAATTCAACACCAGAATGAGAAAGTACAACACAGGTCTGATGGAATTCTATAAGGGGAGAAGAGGAACAAAGCAATTGTGAAAACAGCTGAAAATTTTGCATGACTGGTAAATCGTAAGAGTCTTTCACGAAACAAATCCACGGCAAGATAAATTAAAAAAAAAACAAAACTAGAGCTAGCTCCATTGTAGTGAAAAGGCAAAATGTCCAAGAAACAGAAAAACTAAAATAATCATGGGAAAATTCATTCTGTTAGCTGTGATTGCCTTCTTATTAAAAGTTGAGCTCTAAATATACTCGAGTTTAATTGGTAAAATGGGTACTATGGCTGGATGAGAGGGTTTTTGGTTGAAAAATTCAAAACTTAAAAATCATATAGGAACTAGGAGGAAAAAAATAACCCTCATTTCTCAGATCCAATAATCTTGTGACTTTAATAACTGTTGCACGACAGGAGTTTAGATATTTGATTAGAGTCTTTCTAATAGAATTCAAATATTTCTAAATGTTATGCTCTGACAGCAGAGATTCATCTATTAATACCTGTCAAAACACCCCTGCCCCCGGTCCCAAATACATCATATACAGAAAAAACCAAGGCAGGAGAAGGCATGAAACTAACAACCTGTCATTTTTGTTCACTAATAAGTGGTTGATCACGTAGTGGGCCAGCAAGTACATCCATGTTGTAAATATCTGATGATAATTATCCCTGCCAAATCCTCCAGCTTGAGGGGAAGCCTCTCTCTTTAGAATGTTTTTCATGAAGGGCTACTGCACTTTCGAGGTCTTCCAAGAAAAGTGATCATAGTCTGTTTCCTAGAGGAGTCTGATAAGAAGTCAGAGTCTCCCTCTGTGGAAGGTCTGACTGAAAGCATACTGAGTTGTTATCCTTTGGCAGAGTATCCTGAGCTCTAGGAGATAAAAAATGCTTGGGAGTTGGTCTGAGAAGAGAAAATTAACTCCAAACTTTGCATACTGTCTCTAATGATGAGTAACCTTGGTCTTCTGGAGAAACTTAACGTCTCCTAGCTTTCTCACCTGAAAGGGTCTGAATGGTGTTTTCTATTAAACTTCACATAGAATAACATGGACTTCATCTTTTTTGCTCCAACAATTCTTTTGATTTTTCCAGTTCAGACATCCATTCCCAGGGAAACTGAGATCACCTGGAACTGCTGCTTCACCTCTTCTCTCTTCTTAGGCTTCAACCAATTTAGATGTTAACCATTCTCTTTCAAATATTCTCAAATCCAAGATCTCTGCTAATTCAATGAGATAAAGAGGATAAAGCATAGTCTGAGGGAAGTGCTCAAAAAATGATAGCTAAAACCACTACCATCACTACTGCTAACATATATAACCTCTTGCTTGTCATTCGATCATATCAGCCTGTATAGCATATCATCCTGGGCTGTTAAACATTATTGGAGAAAATCACTAGGTCGTGCAGTCAGATAATGGTAAATTCATGCTTCCAGCCTTAACTGCCAAGCAATTCTGTTTCTTTAGTCAATTTTCTGAATTCTAAGACGACTCTAAACCCTTTACCCATCTCCTCAAATCTCCTATCCACCACTTCCTCCCATCACTGTCATTCTCTTGCTTCACCAAAAATAAAAATAAATAGAAACCACCAGAAATACCTTGGTCCAGGTACCAAATTTGCAAACCCCTCTGCTTTTGCACCTGTTTTCCCCTGCTTTCCTCCTCTGACAACAGAAGAAGAGGATGGTTTACTGCTAAAGGCCAGTGACTCCATGCTATCTTCCACTCTCTGCATCTTCACCAACGTATTTTCAATCTCTCTCTCCACTGGTGCCTTCTCATCAATATTTCAAAACAGCCCACTTTCAAAAATTCTCTTCATTCCAGAATTAATATAGAGAAAATGAGTATACTACCCAAAGCAATCTACAGTTTTAATGCAATCTCTATCAAGCTACCAATGGTATTTTTCACAGAACTAGAACAAATAATTTCACAATTTGTATGGAAATATAAAAAACCTCGAATAGCCAAAGCAATCTTGAGAAAGAAGAATGGAACTGGAGGAATCAACCTGCCTGACTTCAGGCTCTACTACAAAGCCACAGTCTTCAAGACAGTATGGTACTGGCACAAAGATAGAAATATAGATCAATGGAACAAAATAGAAAACCCAGAGATAAATCCACCCACCTATGGACACCTTATCTTTGACAAAGGAGGCAAGAATATACAATGGAGAAAAGACAATTTCTTCAACAAGTGGTGCTGGGAAAACTGGTCAACCACTTGTAAAAGAATGAAACTAGGACACTTTCTAACACCATACACAAAAATAAACTCAAAATGGATTAAAGATCTAAGCATAAGACCAGAAACTATAAAACTCCTAGAGGAAAACATAGGCAAAACACTCTCTGACATAAATCACAGCAGGATCCTCTATGACCCACCTCCCAGAATATTGGAACTAAAAGCAAAAATAAACAAATGGGACCTAATTAAACTTAAAAGCTTTTGCACAACAAAGGAAACTATAAGCAAGGTGAAAAGACAGCCTTCAGAATGGGAGAAAATAATAGCAAATGAAGCAATGGACAAACAATTAATCTCAAAAATATACAAGCAACTCTTGCAGCTGAATTCCAGAAAAATAAACGACCCAATCAAAAAATGGGCCAAAGAACTAAACAGACATTTCTCCAAAGAAGACATACAGATGGCTAACAAACACATGAAAAGATGCTCAACATCACTCATTATTAGAGAAATGCAAATCAAAACCACAATGAGGTACCATTTCACGCCAGTCAGAATGGCTGCTACCCAAAAGTCTACAAGCAATACATGCTGGAGAGGGTGTGGAGAAAAGGGAACCCTCTTACACTGTTGGTGGGAATGCAAACTAGTACAGCCACTATGGAGAATAGTGTGGAGATTCCTTAAAAAACTGGGAATAGAACTGCCACATGACCCAGAAATCCCACTGCTGGGCATACACACAGAGGAAACCAGAATTGAAAGAGACACGTGTACCCCAATGTTCATCGCAGCACTGTTTATAATAGCCAGGAAATGGAAGCAACCTAGATGTCCATCAGCAGACGAATGGATAAGGAAGCTGTGGTACATATACACAATGGAATATTACTCAGCCATTAAAAAGAATACATTTGACTCAGTTCTATTGAGATGGATGAAACTGGAGCCCATTATACAGAGTGAAGTAAGCCAGAAAGAAAAACACCAATACAGTATACTAATGCATATATATGGAATTTGATAGATGGTAACGATAACCCTATACGCAAGACAGAATAAGAGACACAGATGCACAGAACAGTCTTATGGACTCTGAGGGAGGAGGTGAGGGTGGGACGTTCTGAGAGAATAGCATCGAAACATGTATATTATCACATGTGAAACAGAACACCATTCCAGGTTTGATGCATGACACAAATGCTCAGGGCTGGGGCAATGGGATGACCCAGAGGGATGGGGTGGGGAGGGAGGTGGGAGGGGGGTTCAGGATGGGGAACACATGTAAACCCAGGGCTGATTCATGTCAACGTATGACAAAAACCACTATAACATTGTAAAGTAATTAGCCCCCAACTAAAATAAATAAATTTATTAAAAAAAAAATTCTCTTCATTCCAGCTACCTTACCTTTCTCTTGTTCTTCCCACCCAAACTATCAAAAAATATTGTCCACCTTGGCTGTCTCTATTTACTTCCCATTCATCCTTTATCATTGCAATCTGTTTTCCATACCTACACTCCACTGAAACTGTTCTTATCTGCTTTATCAGTAACTCCAATTAGCCATTCTCTGATCTATTTCATTTAACCTCCCAGCCACTTTTGCTATTATTAACCAATTCCTCTATCTGAAACAGTTTTTTAAAAAGCTCACTTTCCTAGAACACCTACCTCTCAGAATGCTTCTTGTGAGTATTCTTTGTAATCTCTCTTCTCTCTATCCATCTCTAAACATGGAGCTCCTTAGACTGTGGTCAAGGGCTCTATTCTATTCATACTATTAAATTAATTAAACAAGGAGGCCATTAGACCGTGGTGTCTCTAATGCCTTGGTGGGCTATGTAAGCAAACCAAAGTCTAAGTGTGTGAATGCCTCAAGATTATGAACTTTTCCCCGTTTCATTCATATCCTACACTAAAGCCATTCTTGCTGAAATAGCTCTTGAATCATTTCAACCAACATGCAGCCCACCATTATGTCACATCTCCTTTAGGGATCTGCCAGTTTCCAACCCTGTCTGTTCTAATCCATCTCCACACAAAATCAGAGTGATTCTTCCGAAGACACTCCGTTCTGTCTGAAGTCCTCTTTAGATGTTCTCAAGACAGCCTATACTTATCTAGCAATTAAGAGCAGTACTGATTTGCAATTGCTTACTCCTTAGTCAACAGCTCCACTGTCCTTGGAAGGCAGAAAACAGGTATTCTGAAACTTTGCACCTCAAGGGCCTAAAAGGAGTGTTTGACACACAGTAGTAGGGGGATCGGAGAAGGCAATGGCACCCCACTCCAGTACTCTTGCCTGGAAAATCCCATGGACGGAGGATCCTGGTAGGCTCAAGTCCATGGGGTCGCTACGAGTCGGACGACTGAGCGACTTCACTTTCACTTTTCCCTTTCATGCACTGGAGAAGGAAACGGTAACCTGCTCCAGTATTCTTGCCTGGAGAATCCCAGGGACGGTGGAGACTGGTGGGCTGCCGTCTATGGGGTCGCACAGAGTCGGACATGACTGAAGCGACTTAGCAGCAGCAGCAGCAGCAGTAGGGGGATCAATGCAAAGAAATAGAGGAAAACAACAGAATGGGAAAGACTAGAGATCTCTTCAAGAAAATTAGAGATACCAAGGGTACATTTCATGCAAAGATGGGCTCGATAAAGGACAGAAATGGTATGGACCTAACAGAAGCAGAAGATATTAAGAAGAGGTGGCAAGAATACACAGAAGAACTGTACAAAAAAGATCTTCACAACCCAGATAATCACAATGGTGTGATCACTCACCTAGAGCCAAACATCCTGGAATGTGAAGTCAAGTGGGCCTTAGGAAGCATCATTACGAACAAAGCTAGTGGAGGTGATGAAATTCCAGTTGAGCTATTTCAGATCCTGAGAGATGATGCTGTGAAAGTGCTGCACTCAATATGCCAGCAAATCTGGAAAACTCAGCAGTGGCCACAGGACTGGAAAAGCTCAGTTTTCATTCCAATCCCAAAGAAAGGCAATGCCAAAGAATGCTCAAACTATCGCACAATTGCACTCATCTCACACGCTAGTAAAGTAATGTTCAAAATTCTCCAAGCCAGGCTTCAGCAATACATGAACCGTGAACTTCCAGATCGTCAAGCTGGTTTTAGAAAAGGCAGAGGAACCAGAGATCAAATTGCCAACATCCGCTGGATCATCGAAAAAGCAAGAGAGTTCCAGAAAAACATCTATTTCTGCTTTACTGACTATGCCTTTCACTGTGTGGATCCCAATAAACTGTGGAAAATTCTTCAAGAGATGGGAATACCAGACCATTTGACCTGTCTCTTGAGAAACCTGTACGCAGGTCAGGAAGCAACAGTTAGAACTGGACATGAACAACAGACTGGTTCCAAATAGGAAAAGGAGTATGTCAAGGCTGTATATTGTCCCCCTGCTTATTTAACTTATATGCAGAGTACATCATGAGAAACGCTGGGCTGGAAGAAATAGAAGCTGGAATCAAGATTGCCAGAAGTACCAATAACCTCAGATATGCAGATGATACCACCCTTATGGCAGAAAGTGAAGAAGAACGAAAGATCCTCTTGATGAAAGTGAAAGAGGAGAGTGAGAAAGTTGGCTTAAAGCTCAATGTTCAGAAAACTAAGATCTGGTCCCATCACTTCATGGGAAATAAATGGGGAAACAGTGGAAACAGTGTCAGACTTTATTTTTTGGGGCTCCAAAATCACTGCTGATGGTGATTGCAGCCATGAAATTAAAAGACACTTACTCCTTGGAAGGAAGGTTATGACCAACCTAGATAGCATATTTAAAAGCAGAGACATTACTTTGTCAACAAAGGTCTGTCTAGTCAAGGCTATGGTTTTTCTAGTGGTCATGTATGGATGTGAGAGTTGGACGGTGAAGAAAGCTGAGCGCCGAAGAATTGATGCTTTTGAACTGTGGTGTTGGAGAAGACTCTTCAGAGTCCCTTGGACTGCAAGGAGATCCAACCAGTCCATCCTAAAGGAGATCAATCCTGGGTGTTCATTGGAAGGACTGATGTTGAAGCTGAAACTCCAATACTTTGGCCACCTCATGCAAAGAGTTAACTGATTGGGAAAGACCCTAATGCTGGGAAGGATTGGGGGCAGGAGGAGAAGGGGACGACAGATGATGAGATGGTTGGATGGCATCACCGACTCGATGGACATGGGTTTGGGTAGACTTCGGGAGTTGGTGATGGACAGGGAGGCCTGGCGTGCTGCGATTCATGGGGTCGCAAAGAGTCGGACGCGACTGAGCGACTGAACTGAAGTGAGTAGCTCAATTAATGTTTGTTGAATATTTACTGAATTCCTTTCTCTGAAACGAGGGCGGCCATAAGAACGCCAGAAAGACGAGAGTTTAGAGGGGACAGGGTAAAAAATCTATAAGCAACAAGTGGGATGGACAGAGTACCTAGGTTTTTCCATAAACGGCGTGGGGCACTACGTCGTCTGTTTGCCTCGACCGAGGCCACGGCGACTACGGGCTCGCGAGGGAGGCGCAGGAAGCGCGCGCGACCCCACGCAAGGAAGGACAATAGCTTGGAACTCAGCCTCGTGTTTCCGGTGGGACAGCCTGGCTCTCGGCCGGTGAGACCTGGGGGTGGGGGCTCCGAGCCCGGCCCACGGCGAGGAAGGCGCGGCACCCACGGTTCCCGCCGCCGCCGTCGCCGCCGCCGCCGCCGCCGCCTCCACCTTCGCCGTCGCCCCGCCCCGTCCCGCCCCGGAAGTGACTTGAGGCCCATCCGGAACCTCCGGGCCGGGGCGGTGCAGCGTCACCAGCCCAGCCGGTGCGGAGCGGGTGGAGCGGCCGCTGCAGCCGTCAACGAACCCGGGACCGCGCGGGGACAGCAGCGCGCCGGCCAGGGGAGGGGGCCCAGCGATCGGCCGAGGGCGACGGGCCGCCGGCGGCGGCCGCAGGGCGACGACGACGCGGAGGAGGCGGAGCCCGGAGAGGGGTGGGGGCCGGGGAGGGATAGGGTGGGAGGGGGTTAGGGGGCTATTCCTGGTCTCATGGAGCCGGCCGAACGGGCGGGCGGCAGGGATCCCCTGGAGCCGGGCAGGCGCCCGGGTTCGGACCCCCAAAGCTTCGTCCCGCAGAAGGAGATCGTCTACAACAAGCTGCTGCCCTACGCCGAGCGGCTGGACGCCGAGTCCGACTTGCAGCTGGCCCAGATCAAAAGCAACCTGGGCCGGGCGGTGCAGCTCCAAGAGCTGTGGCCTGGGGGCCTCTTCTGGACCAGGAAACTCTCCACGTAAGTGTGCCAGGGCTTGCAGGATGGGCCGGAGGCAAGGGCTCGGTGTGAGGGCGTCCGCGATCGGGGGGAGGCTCTTTGTCCGCAGCGGACCGCTGGACCCCCCCCCACCCCGACTCTGCCCCGGTTCGGGCGGATCGTTTCGGTGCAGTAAGCCCCAGGGTCGCGACTCGAGCCTCCCTGCCGCTTTCCCACGGGATCTCCCCGGTCCTCACCAGCCCGCTACGTCCTTCGCAGGTGCTTCTCCTCAAGGTTTCGGGTTGTTGTCTTCCGATATTCGGGGCCCCAGGGAACCGAGAGGGCACTGGACCCCCAGGGAAAGAGATGAGCGGTCTCCCTAGGGTCCTTCTTGGACCTTTGCCGGTGACGAGAGGGAGCAGAGAGGATCGGGCGAACAACTTTTGACTTTTCCTGGTGTTGCCTCCGGTTCTTTCTTCCTGTACGGTTCCCTGCCTCTTCCTATGTCTCAATTCGTGTCTGATAACTTTCTGAATGGGAAGGAGGCCGTAGGGAACTTGTAGGTTCTGCTTTGGGGGGCCTTCTCAGGCTTTGTGGGTTTGCTTGAAAAGATTGATTTAAAATCAGCCCTCAGCGCGTTCTTGGGCTGTGTACCAGACGTTGATTTGAGAATGCCGAGTCTGAGAACCTTGGGAAAAGTGTGTGTTACTCCTGTGTGACATTTCCTTTGGAAATGTGCGATACTAAGAAAAATAGAGAAGAGAGTTGTCAGGTTGTCCTGGGCGTTATTAGTTTCGGGCTTGTATTAGAGCTGTTCAGATGAATATAGATTACTTAAATCAGTTTCAGTTCTATTCTTTGTTACTTTTTTTTTTGGTGGTGGGGGAGCATAACCTGGCTGTAAACAGTAAAATACAATTGGGGGAAAGGTTAGAGACTTTATTTGCTAGGTGGGCATCTTCACTGTGTCAGAACTTGTTTAAAAGAGAATTTTGCTGTGTCTTGTTTGGTTAACTGTACATAAAATCCGGTAACATTGTATGTTCACGCTTGTGGGTATGGATGGGTGAACACACAAGGCATAAGTCACTTATCCAGTGTTTACCCAAATCTGCTGAGTGAACTGGGTGATGACTCAGGGTTTTGTAATGCAATAGTCTTCTCTACATTTCCTCACAGGATGATTCTTTTCTGCCAATTATTAGGGAGCCTCTGACAAATTTCTCATTCCTAAATGGCTGTGGTGGTGGGAATAATTACTTTTTAAATTAAGAAGCAAAACTAAAACAGTTAGTTTGCCCTTTTCAAAGAGTGACCATAAAATGTCAAGGTTAACAACTCTTCTCTTGATTGGAGTGTAAAGTTTGTGGTAGGGAGAAGAACCACTTTTAGTCACAACAGAAGAATGTTTTATAAATGATTAAAATTCACAGCTTTTTTCAAGTGAGCTTCCTAGGTTTCTGCATTACTTGGGCGCTGTAAAAATAGTTATTTTGTCAGTTCCAGTAATTCCTCATTTTAATCACTTAGGTGAGATTTTTCAGGGAATAACCATTTTGTGGGACACAAACAGCTCCTTTTAGAATCGAGATGTATAAATAGACCAGTGTGTGAATTTGTATCAGGTTTGGATATGTTGAGAATCCACACAGGCATAGTTAAGCACTTTTTCTGACATTTTTATTGTTACTAAGCTTGGGAAGTTAATGCCAGGATATTTATTGTTTGGGGCTTATTAGGTGTCTTTACCTGTAAAGGGCTAAAAATACAGTGGAGAACAGTCCTTGGTGTTTAGGGCAAGATTGCAGTTATATGGCTTAATAACCTACAAACCTCAAACAATTTATCTCTTAATTAACCAGCAAGAAGTGCTATTAGATAGAATTTTATTTTGGAACATTGTTTAAATTCTGCAAGCTGATTCTTCGGATTGTGCCATGACATTTTGAACTTGGTGGGACATGTTGTGATCTTGGGTGTATTTTTTTCTCCTAAGTCATGTTAAGGTGACCTGCTTATAGTTGTACTTGTTTTTTAAGCCTTGTTTGTGTTGCACAAGTTTACATCTACGTGAGGCCAAAACATGTGATGATAGCTAACAGTTGCCTTAGTAGTGACCATACGTAGTACTTTGTAGAGAAATGGCAAGTAGTAATGAAAATAAAATCTAATTTCTCCCACTAGCTCTGTGATTATGGGCAAATTACTTTAATCATGTGTGTCGGTATGTTATAAGAGAAGTGAGGGAGATGGACTAAATAATTCTTGAGAAACATTCCTGCTCTGGTATGATTTTTATTTTTTTTTTATGAAGAAAAGTTATTTCTGGGTATTTTAGAAATTGTCCTCGTGATATAATTCAAGGTCTCTTGTCCAGACAGCTTAAAGTATTGGTACTGCCTGTTGAGGAGAGATTGTGTGATGTAATACATCACGGGACTAGTTTTTAAGAAGCAAGGAAACAAATTAGAGAAAAGAGGTACAAACTAATAGTCTTTGGAACACAGCTGTCAAGACACCTCCTGGACACTGAGCGAAAGATATCTGTAAATAATTGGTTTGGCCCATGTGGAGAATGAAAGGAGTTGAAGAAAGGTAATCTTGAAGTTTGCTTTTTCTCCCTTGTCCTTCTGGAGGACAAGGAGGTGCCTCTTTTCCTGAGAGGCAGTGAAGTCTAGGCAAAAGAGGTTTATCTGTACCTGGCTTTGCTGCTGTTGCCATCTTGGTCTTCCTTCACCTCTCTTAGCTTTAGAGTCCTCTTCTGGAGAGTGGGAGTGTAGACGAGAAATGGTTTTTTAAACCTAAAACTTAGCAGCAGACTGTTTCATAAAAGCAAAATATTAAACACAAATTTCGATCATTTATTTCTTTTGTGTTTCTTTTCTTATTTTTAAGCAGAATTTTTATTTTAGCAGAATATGTGAATTTGGAGTATTATGGAACAAATTTAGATGCTTTGTTTCAGTGAAAATGTTATAATTTTCTGCTGTTTTATAATGAAATGATTGTATTACACTGAGAATCATTTCATTTGCTAATTAAACTGTAGTTTTCATGGTTACGTATTATTAAGACTATTATGTGGCCTTACTAGATAGGAATTGGATTAAACCGAATCACGTATTTAATTAGATTATATAACCACTGGGAACTTGTTTAGTCAAGATATACATTATCAAATATATTAACCTCCTCTTCTGGAAAGTAATACGTGACCACAGGAACACCCAAATTCATATCATCTCTCTGTTGGAGAAGAAAGAAGAAAATGCTAACCACTGAATCTCAGTTGTCTATTAATACGATGTACTTAACAGAATATCTAATATTTGAGTATTGAAATTGTGAAGTACACAATAAAGATAAGCTTTTTATTTGTAAGAGAATCTTGAAATCTTGGCAAATTGCCACATTCATCAGTGAGAACCAGTTAGAGAAAGTGATAGAAAAAAGTTTGTCTTTGTTATTAAATGGCCACACTCAAAACAGGACCCTAAATTTTGTAGTGAGAAAGTTGACTATTCATAGGGAAAAACAAAATAAATGAATTAATTGATTTTGGAGACATGGGTTTTTCTGCTAAAGTTGTAAAACAGCATGATGAGTTATCTTTCACGTTTTTGTTTTAAATTAACATACTATTCTTTAGAGCAGATTTAGGTTCAGAGCAAAATTGAGCAGAAAGTGCAGAGTTCTCATACACCCCCTGTCCCTATGTATGCATACATTTGATTTTTCATAGCAATGTCAAACATCAATTTTTAAAAATATCTGAGGCCCTTCCCATTTTCCAGGGATTTTTCTTTTAAAATATCTTGTCAGTTTTCTTTTCACTAGCTAACTGGCTGCTTCTGCCAGAGTCTCATTTGTCATTGACAGATTCTTTTTTTTTTTTTTTTTTTTGAGTTTTAAAGATAGAGTGAAACATTCTATTGTATTAGATTACATGTATATTGAACTTATGATGTTAAGATTTAAAGAAACTATCACCAGTAGAGATTAAATAGCTTGCTAAAGTCACATTTTGCCTAGTAAGTGGCAAAATCCCATTAAAATTTTTTTAAATTAATTTATTTTAATTGGAGGCTAATTACTTTACAATATTGTGGTGGTTTTTACCATACATTGACATGAATCAGCCACCAGTGTACATGTGTCCCCCATCCCTCCCAGCCCTCTGGGTTGTCCCAGTGCACCGACTTTGAGTGCCCTGTTTCATGCATCAAACTTGGACTGGTCATCTATTTCACATATGGTAATATACATGTTTCAGTGCTGTTCTCTCAAATCATCCCACCCTCGCCTTCTCTCACAGAGTCCAAAAGTCTGTTCTTTATATCTGTGGCTCTTTTGCTGTCTTGCGTATAGAGTAGTTGTTACTGTCTTTCTAAATTCCATATTATATACGTTAATATACTGTATTGGTGTTTTTCTTTCTGACTTACTTCACTCTGTATAATAGGCTCCAGTTTCATCCACCTCATTAGAACTGATTCAGATGTGTTCTTTTTAGTAGCTGAGTAATATTCCACTGTGTATATGTACCACAACTTTCTTATCCATTTGTCTGCCAATGGACATCTAGGTTGCTTGCATGTCCTAGCTATTGTAAACAGTGCTGCGATGAACAATGGGGTACTCATGTCTCTTTCAATTTTGGCTTCCTCAGTGTGTATGCCCAGCAGTGGGATTTCTGGGTCATATGGCAGTTCTATTTCCAGTTTTCTAAGGAATCTCCACACTGTTCTCCATAGTGGCTGTACTAGTTTGCATTCCCACCAACAGTGTAAGAGGATTCCTTTTTATCTGCAGCCTCTCCAGCATTTATTGTTGGTAGACTTTTTGATAGCAGCCATTCTGGCCGGGGTGAGATGGTACCTCATTGTGGTTTTGATTTGCATTTCTCTGATAATGAGTGATGTTGATCATCTTTTCATGTTTTTGTTAGCCATCTATATGTCGTCTTTGGAGAAATGTGTTTTTAGTTCTTTGGCCCATTTTTTGATTGGGTCATTTATTTTTCTGGTATTGAGCTGCATGAGCTGCTTGTATATTTTTGAGATTAATTCTTTGTCAGTTGCTTCGTTTTGCTATTATTTTCTCCCACTCTGAAGGCTGTCTTTTCACCTTGCTTATAGTTTCCTTCATTGTGCAAAAGCTTTTAAGTTTAATTAGGTCCCATTTGTTTATTTTTGCTTTTATTTCCAGAGGGTCATAGAAGATCTTGCTGTGATTTATGTTAGAGAGTATTTTGCCTATGTTTTCCTCTAGGAGTTTTATAGTTTCTAGTCTTACATTTAGATCTTTAATCCATTTTGAGTATGGTGTTATTTGGGGTATGGTGTTAGGAAGTGTTCTAGTTTTAGTCTTTTACAAGTGGTTGACCAGTTTTCCGAGCACCACTTGTTAAAGAGATTGCCATTTCTCCATTGTATATTTTTTGGCTCCTTTGTCATTGACAGATTCTGATGTGAATAGTTGTCTAACTTTTTTCTTTAAGTATTTTTTATTATGGGAAAATGCCAAACATATACAAGAGAAGAAAGAATAATATAATGAACCTGGGTGTACCCATCACCCATGTTCAACAGTTATCAACTCAGGGCCAATCATGTTCCTCCTACCACCACACCCTTAAACCTTTTTTTTTTTTTAAAGCATATTCTTCATTCATAAATATTTCTGGCATATATCTTTAAGGGAGAAGGAATGAAACAAAAAATCAATACCAATGTCATTATCAAACTTTAACAAAAGTAACAATTTATGTTGATCAGCCTCATGAAGTTGATTTGACATTTTTGCTGAATTTGTGATTTTACTCTTGAGTTTCCATTTCATTTGCCTGGTTTTGTTTAAGGTTTACTATAAACAGACCTCATGGACAGAGAGAAAAGAAATAGTTCATTCATGAATGTTTTCATATTATAACATCTTTCTTTCCTCCTCAACTTTGGAGACATAGAATCAATCCTGGAGTAACAAAATCTGCCTTGAATTATCTCTTCTTTTATTTTTGGCTGTACTGTGAGGTTCATACATTAATACACAGCCTGATGCAAAGTAGTAGAGGCAGGAGTCTGAGCAAATTATTTTGTGAGTGCCTTGTATGGGCTGGGCACTGTTTTTGACAATGGGGATATGTCAGTGAAAGAATTTTGCCCTCCAGGAAGGTTCCAGAGTGTTCTTTTTCTCTTAGTGCACATTTTTGTTCATTTAGAACAGAGCAAGCAAGGTATAACGCTATCAAAAAATTGGAGGGTTGAGAAAATATGAATGCTAAGTGCGTTACTTAAAAATTCACACGCTTGACAAGTGTGTTTTTAATGCCCTACATTGAGACACTGAAAAAGGCAGTTAGAAAAAAATTAGTAAAACAGTACCATTTGTTTTCTTTTGAGATCTGAACTTACTACTTAAAAACAATTTCTTCAAGTGCTCTTGATGAAGTGTTTATTAAAATCAAATTGTCTTGAAGTAAATAAATGTTCTTAATTGACGTGAAAGAGGCAAATTCCTAATGTTTTTTAAGGGGCAATTACTAGTGAATAAGTGCACAACTTCTAAACCTGTTGTTCTCATTGTAGAACCTAGAGGTTCTCTTTTTGCTGTTAAATGCTACTCATTTCTAGTGAACCTCCCTCCCCAATTTTAAATATAAAATTCAAATCCATGTTTCCCTCTAACCTTTGTAGAAAATTTAGACCTAAATCTCATGTGTACCGTGTGAAAAGCAAGCTGAGAACGTGATAATGAGACCAACATCTAGCAAACAACAACCAAAACCCTCTGCATTCATTGAGACTGGCCACTGGAATGTTAAAAGCGGCACATACTATAAATATTCCCATTTGGAATCCTAAAGTTGGCTACTTCCATATTCGGCCTAGGCATTGCCTCCCTTTTAGTGTACTCTCTTGTGATTCCTTACTCATGCTTTTATGTTCTTTGTGTACCTATCTTCCCTCTACTGTGAGTTTTCTTGGGGTCAGAGTCTTTCATAATTTACCTCTCCTTCATTGCACCCCCCGGCATACAGTATAGCATATGTACATTCGTAGGTACTCAGTAATATTAGAATTAACTGTTTTCGTTGTCAACTAAAACATTATGCAGTTTCTAGTGAATTGTTACTTTGACAGTCATAATGGAGAAAAATGACTTTGGGGGGAGATCTATTTTAATACTGTGTTCAAAAGAAAGTGTATATTTAACCAAAGAAGTGGAGGGAAGAAGCATCTCGGTTGAGGAAGAGAATGGTGTAACCTAAAGAGAGAGGGGGAAGGTAAAAGGAATGGGGTTTAACACAGTTATTTAGAGAAGAGAGCAGATTGTATCGGTTGCATCAGGGAGTTTGAAATTCTCATTTAAAAATAAAGCTATCATCATTATTGTTAAATATTTAGTGTTTAAAAATTTAGAGTATTGTTACTATAATTTTTTGATATATGAACCATAAAATTTTGGTAGTGGTCATTGCCTTTTTATGCTAATTTGGCTTTAAAAATAATAATAATACCTAGATCCTAAATTTTAGAGTTAAAATGTAATAAAGGCCTTTTCCCTTTCTAAGAAAAAAACTTAACACCATTGCAGCTGTGAAATGGATTTGAAAATAGTATTTTAGTTCAAGTAAGTTGGAAATTGCTTAAGAATTATTAAAAATGCTTTGTAATCTTGTCATGGTAGGCAGCTTAAATAGAATATGTTAGTAATCTTTGGGTTGTTAAGTGTGGGTGTTTCATTTCATTTTCTGACAATTCTCTTTTTTCCTTTCTACTTAATTTTTTTAGTTGAAGTATAGTTGGTTTTCAATATATGTTACAGGTATACAAGATGATTCACAATTTTTAAAGACTGTGCTCCATTTATGAAGTGAAAGTTACTCAGTCATGTTCGGCACTTTGTGACCCCTTGGACTATACGGTCCATGGAATTCTCCAGGTCAGAATACTGGAATGGGTAGCCTTTCCCTTTTCCAAGGGATCTTCCCAACCCAGGGATTGAACCCAGGTCTCCTGCATTGCAAGCGGATTCTTTACCAGCTTAGCTACAAAGGAATCCATTTATAGTTACTGTAAAATATTGGCTATTTTCCCTGTATTGCACAATATGTCCTTGTAGCTTATTTTATACATAATAGTTTGTACTTCTTAATCCTCTCCTCCTATATTGCCTCTCCCTCTTACCTTTCCCCACTGGTAACCACTAGTTCTCTGTATGACATTTTCCTTTTTTTAAGCCAGGGATGAAGGAAGTTTTTATAGCAAGACATTTTATGAATGTTTATGAGTGCTTGTATTTTGGACACATTCCTGAAGAGTTTAGTTGGCATAGCTTGTGTTCTGAGGGAAGGTAGGTTACTTCCAGAGATCCTAGTTAATAACATGTTCTCAAAGTTCTGTCAACATATACAAAACAGAGGTCCTTCTTTGGTGTATAGCAGGAGGAAAGTTGTGATTTAACAATTTAGGAATGATTTTAGAAGTGTGATTTTTAAACTCAAAGTTTAACAGACCTTTTTTACCATGTTTTGTTTTTTTGTTTGTGTTTGGAAGTCTCATAATATTTCATCCAAAGGGTCATTTTTAAGTGTTTTAACCCTGAATTTGGGGTTATGACCAAAGAGCTGTGAAGTCAGTTTAGTAGGTCTCAACCACTTTGGGTGTGATTTGGTTTGCTTTGTTGAACTAGACTAAATTTATTAGAGTGAATATAGAAGTAATAATGGTGAATGATCATGACCTTTGTTGCAATTATACATATGTTTTTGTGTATACTACATTCTATATTTATTACTGTGGATTATGGCCAAAAAATTTTGAAAGCTACTCATTTTTCAAGTTCCTTTCAATAATTTAGATATATAATCCACACCTACTTATTGAGCTATCAAGATACAAAGGATGAAAATAAAAAGTCGCAGCAGTTTAAAAATATCAGTGCGTGCATGTGCGCTCAGTCGCGTCCAACTCTATGTGACCGTATGGGCTGTAGCCCACCAGGCTTCTCTGTCCATGGGATTCTCCAGGCAAGAATACTGGAGTGGGTTGCCATGTCCTCCTCCAGGTAATTTTCCTGACCCAAGGATTGAACCCAGGTCTCCTGCATTGCTTCCCTGATAGCCCAGTTGGTAAAGAATCCACCTGCAATGTGGGAGACATGGGTTCGATCTCTGGGTTGGGAAGATCCCCTGGAGAAGGGAAAGGCTACCCACTACAGTATTCTGGCCTGGAGAATTCCATGGACAGTCCATGGGGTTGCAGAGTCGGACATGACTGAGCGACTTTCACTTTCCCTCCTGCATTGCAGGCAGATTCTTTACCAACTGAGCTACAGGGAAGCCCCATAGATTGTTAAATGAGTGATATAGATACTACCTACCATCTGTTGAGGGCTCAGTATGTGCCAACGGTATACTAAAGGCTTTATATTTGTTATTCCATTTGATTTTCACAATTAACTGTAGGTACATTTATTATCTCAGTTTTACCTTTGAAGAAATGAATCTTAGGTTATGTAACAGCCAGTTTGCTTGCTGACCACAGGGCTTTTGCTCTTAACCATATGTCCAGAGTAAGGAAAGCTGCCTGGGCTGTATCACCTGGGAAGACTTCCAGGGAAGGAGAAACTGCAGCTGAGCCTTGAGATGGGATTTGACTAGGTAAGGAGGAATTTGGAGGAAGGTGTTTAATGTGTGGGAACAGAGGTGGAGCAAATTGAGCACACGTGTTAGTCTGTACTCAGACCATCATATTGAAATAATCAGTTGTCTGTCCCTCTCTCTAGGCTGCATGCTGTAGGGGCATTTGTTACTTATTTTTGTTTCCATTGCCTGTTGCCATGTCTGGCTCTTGATAGTAGAACATTTCAAGAAATGAATGCCGCTTATCTGTGCTTCAAGAGAGAAGCAATTGGGAGAAAAATAGAGGCATCATTAGGTGTTCATAGTGGATGACTTTACTAGAGATTGTCGTGTCAATTTTAGTAAGTCGTAAAGGACATAACTCTGACATATAATGTGCTGAAACTCCAGTGTGTTATTCAACCTGTGGTAGTTGGAGGTAAAGAGGAGAGTGAACCTCAGGTCTCTGTCTCTTTAGTGCCTTCCATCAGAGGTATTATGCTACACTTGATAAAGATGACAGACCTGGCTTTCAGTGTTTTGGAAACCTACTCTCAGTTTGTTTAACTTGGTCAGATATTTATTGTCAGTTTGAAGGTTTTTTGTTTTAAAAATAGAACTAGCCCTGGAGGAGCTGTTTGTAATTAACTTAAGTCGTTGTATTTCTCAAGGTATACTTGTATGTTCAATCAGCTGCAAAAAAGTTTCTCAGTGTTCACCTTGTTTCATCTCTGGTAAGAGCTGAGAGTTAAATATTAGTGATGCAGAGGTCCCTGCCACCACATTTTATAGGCGTTGAACAGTGGTTTGAGCTTCCGTTGAGTAAAAAAAAAAAGTAGTAAGCAATATTTATATTATCGTTACATTTGTGTTTTTGAAAAGTATACACATATGTACATTTGTATATAAATAAAGTCTGGAAGGATATTATCTAGGCTCTTAACAGTCGTAGGCAACAGTTTTCAAATTTGTATGCTTGCTCTACTATTCGAGTCATTTAAATAAGTATATATTGCTTTCCTGATAAAATAATAATTCCCTCCTCTCTAGTAATATTTTCCTCTCAGTTCTCAAGGATGCAACTTATAGTTGGTTAGAAAAATAAAGGAAAGAAAATGTATAGGTTTTTTGTCCCATCCACAGATTTCCATCATGGCTTAATATGGATGTTGAAGGAACATTGTCTTATAATCTATAACTTAACTCATTGTTTATTCTCTGGGTTGCCCCCCCCCCCTTTTTAAGGTTTTAGCTTTGTATCTTTTTTAAAGGCAAATTATCTTAAGAAGATATGTTTAGCCTCACAAGTAATTAAAGAAATATAAATTGAAACATTGTATTAGTGTTATATTCTTAACGATTTAAATAGATTTTAAAAAGCATAAATTATGCTCCTGTCAGTCTGCTTAGGTGCAGTGGTTCTCAAACATAGTGAGACATCTGGGAAACTTACAAGAAAACAACTGTACCTGGAGTCCCGTTCGAGCATAGTTAAATCAAAGAATGTCTTTCATGCCCATTAATCAGTTATCTATCCTCAAAGACTTGTGAGGAAACCTAGGTTTTATACACATGCACTGAAGATTAAATGACTTGCCTGTGGGACTGACATAGAGCAGTTTGAATTCTCAGCAAACTTGTATAACCATCTTGTTCATGCTTGCTTGGCTACTGTGTTGAAATACATAACTATTCTCTCTGTCCAGAGTTGATTATAATGTTGGGAGTTGCAAAGCAACTTAACATGGAAACGTAAGACATCCTCCACTGTAGATGGCACCTTTGTTGCCTTCATCCCAAGCAGCAGTCACTTGGAATTAATATCCTTGTTTCGTTGCTTGTGATAATCTATTCCTTTTCTTGATCCTCAGTTTGACTTTTTTGAAGGGAAAATAGAACAAGTAATGTTCTTTTGGCTGTGTCTTCTTTTTTTTTTTAAGTTACTTTTAATCGCTTTACAATGTTGTATTGTTTTCTCTTGTACAACAGTATGAATCAGCCATAAGTATATATTTATCCCCTCCCTCTGGAGCCTCCCTCCCACCCCACCAGCTGTGTCTTCTTGTCACAGAAAGTTGCTTTTCTTGTTGTGTTCCTCTACCTAGAGCCATCTTTTGTGCCTCTTGCCACCTCTTTCCCCAACTGCTCAGATTATACTGAACTCTAGTTCCCTATTCAGAGTCATGACAGCTCTCTAATCTTTCAATATTGGGTTCAATAATCACTTATATATAATGAAACTTTTGGTTAAAAAAAAATCACAGAATTCTAATGATAAACTGGATTTATGCCCCTCCTTCAGTATATTACTTAGTTTTCTGATAAATGTTTCCTTACATCTGATTTTGAGTTCTTGACCTAAAGGAGCAATTTGAGTCATACTGTACATGTCGTTTGTTTTAGAAATGCTTTTGAATAAATACATAATTGAGTGAAAAGAGGAGAGGTGGATTTATGAGAAAACCTTTCATTTTATCTGTTCATTTACTGTTCCTAGCAGTGAGAAGCTGAATTGACATTTTTAACGTAATGTATTTCAGGACTTAGTCATGGAATGAAGTCAAAGTAGTTCTCCATCCTCTAGATTTATCTGATAATTTTACCTTTTTAAATCTTTTCTATTTTGTGGCACCTTAGGAACAGAGGGGTTCCCTGGTGGCTCAGACGGTAAAGAACCCGCCTTCAGTGCAGGAGACTTGGGTTCGATCCCTGGGTTGGGAAGATCCTCTGGAGAGGGGAACGGCTACCCACTCCAGTATTCTGGCCTGGAGAATTCCGTGGACAGAGGAGCCTGGCGGGCTACAGTCCATGGGGTCGCAAGGAGTTGGACACGACTGAGAGACTTGCACTTAGGAACAGAAGAGAAAGACTGGAGCTGATCCAGTGCAGGGATAGGATGTATATTTATTGTTTTGGTAGAGGGAGGAGTTGAAGTTACTGTGTGAAATAAATTAATTTTGCAGTTGGTCAAGGATTTCATTGGTCATCTTAGTTTTCCTTTCTATAAAATACTTGTCGTTTAGCCCTAGCTGTCAGGTATTAAAACACATTTTTTAAAATTCCTTATGTCTACAATTTTTTTTTTTTTTTGCATTTTCGGGTGTCTCTTTAAAAATTTTTTATTGGAGTATAGTCGATTTACACTGTTGTGTTAGTTTCAGTTGTACAACAAAGTGAGTAAGTTGTATATATATTCACTCTTTTTTTAGATTCTTTTCCCATATAGGCCATTATAGAGTATTGAGTAGAATTCCCTGTTATGCCTCACTTTTTATTCAAATATTTTACATTTTAGTACAGTTTTTATTGTGTTAAAATTAACTCCTGCACTTTTCTTTAGAGATATTTCTAATTAATCATTTGTTGGTATTATAAATGGAGCAGTATTTCTTCAACTACTGTTCTATTTTATTTGGGAGCCATACAGGAAGCCTGCTGACTTTTAAAAAAACTGTTCTGCAAATTTTCTTAGGTAGTCTAAAAGTGGTTTTTTAGTTGATTGTCTCAGGGCTTCCTGGTGGCTCAGATGATAAAGAATCCGCTTGCCATGCAGGAGATGCAGGTTCGATCCCTGGGTTGGAAAGATCCCCTGGAGAAAGGGAATGGCAACCCACTCCTGTATTCTTGCCTGGAGAATTCCATGGACAGAGGAGCCTGGCAGGCTATAGTCCGTGGAGTCCCAGAGAGTTGGACACTACTGAGCGACTAACACTTTCAGATGTTTTAGATATAATTACAGCATTGACGTAGTACTGTTCTGCCTTTCCTGAAACAATTATCATTATTTTTGTTTCCTAGTTTACTCTTAATCTAGATTCAGAATAATGCTGCTTGATAACAGTAAGAGTAGTCATTATTGACTGAATATGATTTTAAAGGAAGTACCTCATGAAGGAGTCTACCTTAAGTCTGATAGTGATTATTTAATTGACTCATATGCATGCTTTTAAATGATTTGGTTTCGTTACACTTGGTTAATATTTTCTGATTTACATTTTACTGTAATCAGACTCTGGCCAATGTAATATCCACATGTTAGAATTAAGTAGGGTTTTGTTTGTAGTGTATTTTGCAGCCAGTGTTATGGGTGTTCCACAGAAAGATTGAAAAAAAGGCATAGTTTCTGTAAGCTTACAATTTTTCTTTGTGTCTTTTAAAGTCAGCTTTATTAATTATATAATTCTAATTACGTTTCCACTTTTGCTTTAGTGGAAGTCAGATTGAAGTGGTAAAGACACACAGTAATTGATTTTGTTGCTGTTCTTCAGCACATAAAGTTTAATTTTCTGTTTCAGGACTGTGTAATAGTCGGTATTGTATAATTGTATCAGGAGATGAGTAACCTCTAATGTTCTCTTTCTGTGATGTTAGTGGCCGTCCTGCATCTGTTACAGATGGCAAAAGGGTGCTACCTTTTATTCTTTATGAACTTAATTTAAACATCTTTTGCAGTTAATTATTGTGATTTATGGTCTCATTTTTGGCTGGTGAGAACAACTTGACTCCTGTGCTCTTATTTATTTAAAAAATTGCTTTGGCCACTGTACTGCTTGCAAAATCTCACTTCCCCCACCAGGAATTGAGCTTGGAGCACAGCCGTGAAAGTGCTGAGTCCTAACCACTGGACCTCCAAGGAATCTCTCCTGTGCTCTTTTAAGTAGGACTTGAGTAGTCTTTGATAAAGGGTTTTTTAATTAAGATAATAGTAGAAATGCAGAAATATTAATTACCTAGTTATAAGCATTGTACAACAGAAGTTGATATGAAATATTTTTACGTTAATTTTAATTATAATAGATAATGCCTGTTTCCTTTAAAACAGTTTGCGTAAACAGAGGTATACAGAAGAATATGAGTCAGTTTGACCATCAAGAAGTAATATTTTATAGTGTTTGCTTTATTTTTTAATCCTAATGCATGAACTGAACGCATGAATGTTTCTTTTTGTTTAGTTACATATTGTGAATGTTTTGTATCATGATATTTTATATGATATTACATTTGACATCCATAAAATTCTTTGAAAACAATTTTAAATGACTGCACTATAGTCTAAAGGCATAAACCACAATTTAACAAGCTATTCCTTTATCAGACTTTCATGGTTTTTTTCGGGAAATATTTATTATTGCAAATGTGCATTGAAAAGATTTTTGGTATTTTGACTTTGATATTCTGAATTTTTATTTAGGGCATATTGCTGGATGTGACTTTCTTTTTTTTTAAATCATCCACAAATGCTTTGAAGTACTTTCAATGACAGTATTTAAATTCTGGCTTTTAAAATTTCAAGTTAAAGTTTCATTTTTTGTCTTGTAAGTAGGACTACCCAAAGTAAAGCACTTACTTAAGATTAAATTTCTTTGCCAAATGCCTTATATGTTTTATAATAACACAGTCTTAATGTTGCTTTGAAATGATGTTAATTTTACTTATATTTGTGGATATGTTTAGAACCTAGAAACCCAGTGATTGCCTTGAAGGAAAATAACTGACGAATGACAAAGCCTGTGTTGAAAACCAATTATTTTTAGCCTCTAGTTAAGCTCTAATTCTTAGTTCATTTCAATAGTACTGTATAATTTTATACTTTACTTAAATTTTCTAGAAATATATAGTAAACTTATCTTCAGGATGTATAATAGAAAAAGCCATGACAACATTGTACATTTGATTATATAATGACTATTCCTGGTATGCCACTGTTTTTACTTGAGATTAAAAAGTAAAGCTTTTTAATGATAACACTATAAGGTTGTGAGGAGAAAGCAGTTGAAAAGTGCTTCTGTATTTTACTGTTTTTTTCCTCCTGTAGGAGGATGGAACCTAATGACTTGTCATCTATATATTCTGGATAGTTTAAGAAAATATCCTATTTGAGAGTTCAATCATGACTGTTATTAAGGTTTTGAAGTATTTTAATAGAAATTTAGTTTTGATGGGCTTCCCTGGTGGCTCAGATGGTAAAGAATCTGCCTGCAATGCAGGAGACTTGGGTTCTATTCCTGGATTGGGAAGATTCCCTGGAGAAAGGGAATGGCAGCTCACTCCAGTATTCTTGCCCAGAGAATCCCATGGACAGAGGAGCCTGGAGGGGTACAGTCCATGGAGTTGCAAATAGTCGGACACAACTGAGTGATTAACACATACGGTTTTAAGATAGAGCCCAGGAATGTGTGTTTTAAACAGTCTAATGTCTAGTGAACATTTATGAGGTGATGTCAAGGAGTTTTTCCAGAGTGGCTGTAAAAGCTGGTTTTGCCCTATTCTCACCAAAACTGGGTATTTGTGGGCTTTTTTTAAAATTTCAGCCAGTATAGTGGTGTGGAGTGGTACCCTATTGTAGTTTTAATTTGCTTTTACTGTTGAGTGATGGTGTTGTGTGCCTTTTCATGTGCTCATCAGTCATCTGGATGTTGGCTTTCCTGAGTCTTTTGCCCATTTTTTTTTTTTAATTTATTTGTGCTATTTCTTATTGAGTTGTAGGAGTTCTGACGCAGTTTGAGTGAGTGCTTTGTCAGATAGAGTTATGTGTTCCAAATATCTGATTGGGCTTTCACTTTTCATGGTATTTTATTGTGAATAGAAGTTCCTGATTTTAATGAAGACCAGTTATTAACTTTCTTCTTTTAGTACTTCTGTGCTTTTCAGAAGTAGCCTTCTTGGGCTGTGTTTTGAGAAATGCTGAGACAGGAATTACTTTCTGGTTGGGAAGAACTATTTGCTGTTAACAGGGGAAATAAGTTTCTGAGTAATCCCGCTCAAGTTTTTGGTTTTGTCAGCAGTTCTAGCTCCTCCAAGGATTCGCCTGTTGGTCTCTTCATAGTATTGAATTTTGGAGTTTATGAATTTTATGTCCTTCATTTTTACGTAATTTATATACTACAGCAAAAGTGATGGGCTTGTAGGTAAACTATTTCAATGGCATAGAGCAGTGTTTCTCCAGTTTTTCCACAGAAATATCTTAGCCACAGGGGAGAGTAAGTGCATAACCACAGGGGCACTTGGAGCCCTGACAAGGCCTGAGGTAGCCACTGGGAACAAGAAATGTTTCTTTGGACACTTCTGTTTTATCTTTAAGATATATGCTGTTTCTTACAGACATGGTTTGTTTTTGTTTGAAAGTAGCACTTAAATGATTCTAGCTTTTACTCCTCAATTTAGAGTGAAATTGAGGGAGACTTCAGGAGTTTGTACCATGCTTTTTCAGCAGTTTGAAGTACCTCTGGCAGCCCTGGGCTTAGGGTCTTTGTGTATTGTCTTCATTAGCCCAGTTACTTTCCCTGGCCTAGGTGCTTAAGAAACATTCACTTAAAGGTAAAACAACATCTCTGGTCTCATTGCTGCTCACCCTATACTGATTAGTTGCCTAGTACTAAGGTGAAATCATGGGATTATACCTTGGATGGACAGACAAGAGCTGAATAACTATGCAGCAGCCTGAGAAAATAAAGAGTGCTTTTATTGAACCAAGAATTTTGAGGATTTTCTAGAAAAAGAAAAATAATTATTTTCATTTTAGAAGTTAATCGTGAGTTTAGTTTGATCATAGTTAATGGGAAAGTGCTAAAGATCATATAAGGAATATTAATGCTCTTTTCTATGATTTGTGTATTTGTCTGTAGAATGGTCTTCCTCAAAGGAATTTGTGATTTTAAGCATCCAGTAATTTGTTCTGAGTTTAAGTTTGGTTTCTAAGTAGTTAATCCTTAACTATGCCATGGTCATTCTTGCTTTTTGGGACACCTTTTCCTTCAGCTTGCTTATAGTTGACACTTTTGATTACATTGAGTCTCTAAAGTTAAAAAAAATGAAAACATACAATTTTGAGATTAAAGTGAAGTGAAGTGAAGTTGCTCAGTCGTGTCTGACTCTGTGATCCCATGGACTGTAGTCTACCAGGCTTCTCTGTCCATGGGATTTTCCAGGCAAGAGTACTGGAGTGGGTTGCCATTTCCTTCTCCAGGGGATCTTCCTGACCCAGGGATCAAACCCAGGTCTCCTGCATTGCAGGCAGACGCCTTACCCTCTGAGCCATTGAGAGATTAAAACCTGTACTTTTTTGTAGCAGTTTAATTTTATTATAGTTATGAGTCTAGAAACAAATAGTACAAGTTAGATAACTTGCTTTGTTGTTTCAGGATTCTTAGTAAGTGTGCATCAAAGATTCTTGTGGTTAAAACAGTAAACTTTTATGTCTATACTCTTTTGTTCTGTTTTATTGTGTTTTGATATGGTATTTTAAAGTAGTTTCAGTAAGTCCTTAAATAGGTTGTTATCTTGAATGAGCATGGTTTAATAAGGGAAAGGTCCAGAGGAATTCTTTTCAGGTTATTGTGACAAAAAGCCAGTTAAGACCATACAACAATAAAGCAGCAGTGTTATAATTGGTCATTAGAATTTTTTTTTTTTTTTTGGTAACAACTTTTATTTTTTCCCAGACTTTAAACTTTTTATTTTATGTTGGGGTATAGCCAATCAACAATGTTGTGGTTGTTTCAGGTGAACAGCAGAGGGACTCAGCCATACATATACATATACCCATTCTCCTCCAAACCCCACTCCCATCCAGGCTGGCATGTAACATTGAGCACAGTTCCAGGTGCCTATACAGCAGGTCCTTTGGTTATCCATTTTGAATATAGCAGTGTGTTCATGACCTTCCCAAAGGCCCTGATATCCTTCCCTTTCCCTGCAACCATAAGTTCATTTTTTTAAGTCTGTGAGTCTCTTTCTGTTTTGTAAGTAAGTTCATTTGTATCAGTTTTTTTTTAAAAATCCCACATATAAGTGATTTCATATGCTATTTCTTCTCTATTTGACTTACTTCACTCCATATCACACTCTCTAGATCCAGCCATGTTGCTGCAGTAGCATTACTTCATCCTTTTTAATGGCTGAGTAATATTCCATTGTATATATGTGCCACATCTTTATCCATTCCTTTGTTGATGAACATTTAAGTTGCTTCCATGTCTTGGCTACTGTAAACAGTGCTGCAGTGAACATTGGAGTGCATGTATCCTTTCAGATCATGTTTTTCTCTGGATAGATGCCCAGGAATGGGATTCAGTTCATTTCAGTCACGCAGTCATGTCTGACTCTTTGCGACCCCATGAACCGCAGCACACCAGGCCTCCTTGTCCATCACCAACTCCCAGAGTTTACCCAAACTTATGTCCATCGAGTCGGCGATGCCATCCAGCCATCTCATCCTCTGTTCATCCCTTTCTCCTCCTGCCCTCAATCTTTCCCAGCATCAGGGTGTTTTCCAATGAGTCAGCTCTTCGCAGCAGATGGACAAAGTATTGGAGTTTCAGTTTCAACATCAGTCCTTCCAGTGAACACCCAGGACTGATCTCCTTTAGGATGAACTGGTTGGATCTCCTTGCAGTCCAAGGGACTCTCAAGAGTCTTCTCCAACACCACAGCTCGAAAGCATCAATGCTTTGGCGCTCAGCTCTCTTCACCGTCCAACTCACACATCCATACATGACCACTGGAAAAACCATAGCCTTGACTAGATGTACCATTGTTGGCAAAGTAATGTCTCTGCTTTTTAATATGCTGTCTATGTTGGTCATAACTTTCCTTCCAAGGAGCAAGCGTCTTGTAGTTTCATGGCTGCAGTCACCATCTGCAGTGATTTTGGAGCCCAGAAAAATAAAGTCTGACACTGTTTCCACTGTTTCCCCATCTATCTGCTATAAAGTGATGGGACTGGATGCCATGATCTTAGTTTTCTGAATGTTGAGCTTTAAGCCAACTTTTTCACTCTCCTCTTTCGCTTTCATCAAGAGGCTCTTTAGTTCTTCTTCACTTTCTGCCATAAGGGTGGTGTCATCTGCATATCTGAGGTTATTGATATTTCTCCCAGCAATCTTGATTCCAGCTTATGCTTCCTCCAGCCCAGCGTTTCTCATGATGTACTCTGCATATAAGTTAAATAAGCAGGGTGACAGCATACAGCGTTGACGTACTCCTTTTCCTATTTGGAACCAGTCTGTGGTTCCATGTCCAGTTCTAACTGTTGCTTCCTGACCTGCACACAGGTTTCTCAAGAGGCAGGTCAGGTGGTCTGGTATTCCCATCTCGTGAAGAATTTTCCACAGTTTATTGTGGTCCACACAGTCAAAGGCTTTGGCAAGCCAAGGAATGGGATTGCAGGTCATTAAAGGTTGAAGAGAATTCAGTTATCATTAGAGGGTTTTTGTCGATAAAATACTTATTTGGTACTCTCTCAATTAAAATAAAGAGTAAATCTTTCCTGCACAATGATAAGTGGATACAAAATAACATCAAAGACATTTGAAATTGAAGTGTATCAATACATATTTTTTTTAATTGTGGCAAGCTCTTAAATTTACCCTCTTAACAATTTTCAAGTGTACCATATGGTATTGTTAAGTGTGTGTACATTGTTATGCCACAGATCTCTAGGACTTTTTCATCTTGTATGACTGAAACCCTGTTATCTCCCTCTCTCTGCCTTCCCAGCCCCGGCAACCACCATTCTGTTTCTGTGATTTTGATTACTTTAGATATTACATATAACTGATAATCATCCAGTATTTGACTTTTTTTGATTGTCTTATTTCACTTAGCATAATGTCCTCAAGGTCCAGCTACGTTTTAGCATATGATGGCCTTCTTCTTAAAGGGTGACTAATATTCCTACACATATATATGTGTGTGTGTATATACACACACACACTCCATATTTTCTTTATCCATCTGTTAATGAACATTTACATTACTTATGCACCTTGGGCATGTGACTAATGCCTCAATGAACAAAAATGTGTCACCATATCTATTTTTAAAGTCTGTATCAATTTTTCTCTTGCAGATATATTCGACTTTATGGGAGAAAATTTAGCAAAGAAGATCATGTTCTTTTTATCAAGTTATTATATGAGCTGGTATCAATTCCAAAACTGGAAATCAGCATGATGCAGGGATTTGCCCGTCTCTTGATCAACTTGTTAAAGTAAGTCCATTTGTTGTAATTTCTGCTAAGATTTTTTTTTTTCTTCAAGATTTTAGGGAATGAGGAGAGCCAAGTGTTCTTTGGTAAGACCAAGTCCCAGGTTACCATTTTGGAGAAAGATTGCGGAAGACTTTATCATAAGTTTAAACTACATATGTTAATTTAACCTTTTAATTAAAATTATTTTTCCTCCATGAAGCCTTCTCTTCTCTACCACACACTGAACTATATGTTGTCTGATTATTTCATTTATACTAATTCTCTTCCCTTATGTAAGTTGTAAGATCCTTGCGAAGACAGGGATCATTTATTCTTTTCCTTATCCTGGACACCCAGCACAATTCCAGAAACAAGGAGTACTCCATAGATAGTATGGGAAAGTATGAAACTCATCTATAATAATTGTGGCACAAATTGTAATGCCTCTTTTTTCTTTTTTTAAAATTAATTAATTATTTTAATTGAAGGCTAATTACTTTACAGTATTGTAGTGGTTTTTGCCATACATTGACATCAATCAGCCATGGGTATGCATGTCCCTGTAGGGTTCAGATCCCCTATCCTGAACACCCCCCTCACCTCCCTCCCCATCCCACCCCTCAGGGTTGTCCCAGTGCACCAACTTTGAGTGTCCTGTTTCATGCATCAAACTTGGACTGGTGATCTATTTCACATATGGTAATATACATTTCAATGCTATTCTCTCAAATCATCCCATCCTCGCCTTCTGCCACAGAGTCCAAAAGTCTGTTCTGTATATCTGTGTCTCTTTTGCCGTCTCACATATAGGGTCATCGTTACCATCTTTCTAAATTCCTTATATATGCGTTAATATATTGTATTGGTGTTTTTCTTTCTGACTTACTTCACTCTGTATAATAGACTCCAGTTTCGTGCACCTCATTAGAACTGATTCAAATGTGTTATTTTTAATAGCTGGGTAGTATTCTGCTGTGTATATGTACCACAACTTTCTTATCCACTCATCTGCTGGTGGACATCTATGTTGCTTCCATGTCCTAGCTATTGTAAACAGTGCTGTGATGAACATTAGGGTACCCGTGTCTCTTTCAATTCTGGTTTCCTTAGTGTGTATGCCCAGCAGTGAGATTGCTGGGTCATATAGCAGGTCTATTTCCAGTTTTTTAAGGAATCTCCATACTGTTCTCCATAGTGGCTGTGTATTGCCTCTTTTTACATGGTGCCCTTTGATGTGTGAGCGGCAGCAAAAGTCCTGTGTGTTGTTCTTCCTATTATCATGTTTTACCAGTGAGTGGCTGAGGATGGGGGAGAGCAAAACCCACTGTGATGACAGCAACATTTAACAGCTGCCTTCCCTGTATAGTGTGTGTAATGTGCACACTCTTTCTTTAATTAGGAAAAAGGAACTTCTTTCAAGAGATGATTTGGAGTTACCTTGGCGACCACTTTATGACATGGTGGAAAGAATATTATATTCCAAGACAGAACACCTGGGATTAAATTGGTTTCCTAAGTAAGTATTTCCATTTAAAGTACTTTTGGGGCTTGATCTTAGTTGAGAAATGTTGGGTTACTTGAGATAAGCAAGCAAATATACATTTTTATGTGCTCATTTCTATGTAACTTGACTCCTAAAACAATTTATTGCCCTCCTAAAATTAAAAGACACTCCTTGGAAGAAAAGCTGTGACGAACCTAGACAGCATATTAAAAAGTAGAGACATTACTTTGCCAACAAAGGTCTGTCTAGTCAAAGCAGTGGTTTTTCCAGTAGTCATGTATGGACTACTGGAGAGTTGGACTATTAAGAAAGCTGAGTGCTGAAGAATTGATGCTTTTGAACTGTGGTGTTGGAGAAGACTCTTGAGAGTCCACTGGACTGCAAGGAGATCCAACCAGTCCATCCTAAAGGAAATCAGTCCTGAATATTCATTGGAAGGACTGATGCTGAAGCTGAAACTCCAATACTTTGGCCACCTTGTGTGAAGGACTGATTTCATTGGAGAAGATCCTGATTCTGGGAAAGATTGAAGGTGGGAGGAGAAGGGGATGACAGGATGAAATGGTTGGGTGACATCACTGACTCAATGGACTTGAGTTTGAATAAGCTCTGGGAGTTGGTGATAGACAGGGAGGCCTGGCGTGCTGCAGTCTATGGGATTGCAAAGAGTCAGACATGACTGAGCCACTGAACTGAACTGAACTTATATCTGAAACTGCAGTTAAGAATTTCCCACCACCGTATCTCTTAACAACTAACATCAGCATACTGGCCAAAGAAAACGAGAGGTTTTTGTTTGAAATCTAGTATTTTGTCAGTAAAAGTAATGCACATTGGCATTCTTCATAGTATATCCACATGTGTTTTAATTCTTCAGCTAAACTGAATGCTTCAAAAAGAGGAGTTTTACCTATTCCAGGGGGGCCCACATCCCAGAGCACACACACAGTTAAAGAAGCATCAGTTTCAGTGAATGACTATTCTTAGAGTACGGTCAAATGTGCTCCTTGGTTTATATAATTTCCTAGTAATGTTTAGACATTCCAAGATTATAAATCTCTGGGTGTTTATAGCTTCTTGTGCATACATCCTGACTCTTCCAGATCTCTCATTTTGGTACGTTTTATATTTTATTCGGAACCTTTACAGATTTCAGTGTTATCATCTGTCCTTTTTTGAATAATATTGATTTCAGACTTGACTGCACAGTGTCATTTTTCCCTGTTAACAATTTGTCCAGTTGTGATCTACCCCTTAAATTTCTTAATCTTTGCATGTTTGACTTGAATTTGTAATTGAGGCTTATTTTTAGGAAATCTTTTCTTCAACTTTTAATAGCTATTTCCTTTTATAATATAGAGTAGTTTGTTATATACGTATGTACTCATTTCCTGAAGAATATCATTTTGTATGCCTGTATTATTTTTCCTTTCTCTCTGTTATAAATTAAATCTTTAAACATTTACTTCTGTCTTTTTTCTCTCAATCCTAGACATGTTTACATGCCTACCCAGGTCAGTTCATTTAATTATCAGGCTTCACTTAAGTCAGCAGTCTTAAGTAAATTTTTTGGAAAATGACGGCAAATGGCAGACTCTAAAAGATATTCAGGTCATAGGTAAATAGTGAAATGATTTAATGAAAAGAGTAAATAAATATAGGTAATTGTGAACTTAGGCCCTAGCTCTTTTTGGACAGTGGTCACAAACATAATGGTCAGAAGGCATTTTTTTCCTGAAGACTCCATATGTTAAAACAAAGAAACCCATTTCAGTGATAAAAATGGCAAAACCTGTCATAAAACTAAATGGTAAAGTGTCCAAATGTGTTTTTACTAATATTTATTATGAAAACCCAAAATTTAACATGAAGGATTACTTTTGAGTTTTATTTCTGCTGGAGGGAGCGTGGCACAGACTGGATTGACTAGACCTTAAAATATGAGCCCATTGAACTTTTGATTAGAATCACCATTTCATAGATTTCAGGAACCTTTAAACTGTTCAAATCAGTTATCTTTCTGAAATTTTCCTGGCTGATTTTTTGACTGCCTCTAAAAGTGTTTGGTGAATCCTGTGGGAGAGAAAGCAATTTCTTCAGTAAAGTAGTTCTTTTACTTGCTTCTTTATAACCAAGTGTCATACTTCCTGTCCTGACAGGTGTAACTTTCCAGAGGCAGCCACTTTTTTTTTTTTTTTTTAAGTATTATATGGTTATTCATGAATACCTGTGGCTTTCCTCTTCAGCAATGCCACTGTTTTCCTGGAAATTTTGTTAAAGCTTATAACTGTTAATGTTAGTTATTGTTTGTAGTTCTTCCCATTCATCTTGATACTAATTAGCAAGTTATTTCCTTAACTTCACATTATCCCTGCTGTTATGGAAACCTCCCTTAAAAGTTTCACCTTAACTGTTCTTGGTATTCTGAAGAGACATCGAGTCTTTACTGAAATCTTTACTTGGTTTAAAGCCATGACTCTTAACTCAAATAGACTCAGCAACTCCTGTTGTATTCTATAGATAACTATTCCAAAGTGAAATTCTTAAGTAACATGACCTTTCTACACTCAAAAATAAATATAAATAATGTTTTAACCAAAAAAAATAATGGGAAAAGAAATAAAGGAAAGATATCTCAATTGAATGCAGAGTTCCAGAGACTAGGAAGGAGAAATAAGAAGGGCTTCTTAAATGAACAGTGCAGGGTAATAGAGGAAAACAATAGAATGGGAAAGACTAGAGATATCTTCAAGAAACTTGGAGATATCAAGGGAACATTTCATACAAGGATGCGCATGGTAAAGGACAGAAAAGGTAAGGACCTAACAGAAACAGAAGAGATGAAGAAGAGCTGGCAAGAATACACAGAAGAACTATACAAAAAAGGTCAAAGACCCTAATAACCACGATGGTATGGTCAGTCACCTAGAGCCGAACATCCTGGAGTGTAAAGTCAAGTGGACCTTAGAAAGCATCACTGTGAACAAAGCTAGTGAAGGTGATAGAATTCCAGTTGAGCCATTTAAATCCTGAAAGATGATTCTGTTAAGGTGCTACACTCATTATGTCAGCAAATTTGGAAAACTTGACAGTGTCCATAGGACTGGAAAAGGTCGTTTTTCATTCCAAAGAAGGGCAGTGCCAAAAAATTGTCAAGCTGCTGTACAGTTGGGCTCATTTCACATACTAGCAGGGTTATGCTCAAAATCCTTCAAGTTAGACTTTATCAGTATGTGAACCAAGAACTTCCAGATATATAAGCTGGATTTAGGAAAGGCAGAGGAACCAGAGATCAAATTGCCAACATCTGTTGGATCATCGAAAAAGTGAGAGTTCCAGAAAAACATCTACTTCTGCTTCATTGACTATGCTAAAGCCTTTGTGTGGATCACAACAAACTGTGGAAAATTCCTAAAGAGATGTTAATAGCAGACCACCTTACCTGCTTCCTGTGACACCTGTATGCAGGTCAAGAAGCAGCAGATAGAAGTGGACGTGGAACAACTGACTGGTTCAAAATTGAGAAAGGAGTACGAAAAGGGTGTATATTGTTACACTACTTATTTAACTTACATGCAGAATACATCATGCCAAATGCCAGGCTGGATGAAGAACAAGCTGGAATCAAGATTGCTGGGAGAAATACCAGTAACCTCAGATATGCAGATGATACCACTCTAATGGCATAAAGTGAAGAGCTAAAGAGCCTCTTGATGAAGGTGAAAGAGTAGAGTGAAAATGCTGGCTTGAATCTCAACATTCGAAAAATGAAGATCATGTCATCTGGCCCCATCACTTCATGGCAAATAGAAGGGGAAAAAGTGAAGCAAAGACAGACTTTATTTTGGGGGGCTCCAAAATCACTGCAGATGGTGACTGCAGCCGTGAAGTTAAAAGACACTTGCTCCTTGGAAAGAAAGCTATGACAAACCTCGACAGCATATTAAGAAGCAGAGACATTTCTTTGACAACAAAGGTCCATCTAGTCAAAGCTATGATTTTTCCAGTAGTTATATACAGATGTAAGAGTTGGAACATAAAGAAGGCTGAGTGTCAAAAATTGGTACTTTTGAATTGTGGTGCTGGAGAAGACTCTTGAGAATCCCTTGGACAGCAAAGATCAAACCAGTCAATCCTAAAGGAAATCAGTCCTGAATATTCTTTGGAAGGTCTGGTGCTGAAGCTGAAGTGCCAATACTTTGGCTACCTGATGCAAAGAGCTGACTCATTGGAAAAGACTGATGATGGGAAAGATTGAAGGCAAAAGAAGAGGGTGGCAGAGGATGAGATGGTTAAATAACATCACTGACTCAATGGACATGAATTTGAGCAAACTCTGGGAGACAGTGGAGGACAGAGGAGCCAATGTGCTACAGTCCATGGGTTGCAAAGAGTCAGACACAACTTAGTCACTGAACAGCAACAAAGTTTGTTTGAAGCAATCTGTATTTCAAACATGCATGCACTATTACACTGTAAAACAATATGGTATTCAGATTTTACATCTATTTATAACTGAACTTATAAGTAAAAAAGGTCAAAACACATTCTTTATCAGAAGTACAAGAAAACATAAGAGCAGTATTTTTAGTGGACATTAAAATAAAATCTAGTACTAGGATACAGAATAACAGATCCTACATCTGATGAGAGAGAGAGAAATAACTTTTAACTTCAGACTGCTACTGCTGCTAAGTCACTTCAGTCCTGTCTGACTCTGTGTGACCCCATAGACGGCAGCCAACTGGGCTCCCCCATCCCTGGGATTCTCCAGGCAAGAGCACTGGAGTGGGTGCCATTTCCTTCTCAAGTGCATGAAAGGGAAAAGGGAAAGTGAAGTCGCTCAGTCGTGTCTGACTCTTAGCGACCCCATGGACTGCAGCCTACCAGACTCCTGTCCATGGGATTTTCCAGGCAATAGTACTGGAGTGGGTTGCCAGTGCCTTCTCCATTAACTTCAGACTGCTGACTGGGAAAAAAGGAAGATACTCTTGCAGGTGAGCTGACCTTATTTATAACATAGTGAAAAAGTGAGAGTGTTAGTTGCTCAGTCATGTCCGACTCTTTGTGACCCCATAGACTGTAGCCCACCAGGCTCCTCTGTCCACAGAATTCTCCAGGCAGGAATACCGGAGTGGGAAGTCATTCCCTTCTCCAGGGGATCTTCTCAATCCAGGGATCAAACTCCAGTCTCTCGCATTGCAGGCACATTCTTCACGGTCTGAAATCCCAGCGAAGCCCCTATTTATAACATAGTGTCACAGTAATTCTTTATATAATTATGTGGGATAGTTACTCGTATTCCCAAACATTATTTTTGAACATTATTACATGTGAAAGAAGTAGAGGCAAAGGACGAATTAGGAAAAGACACATTAGTATATGAAGCCATATAAAATTTGTGCAGTTGACTTGCCAACATAAATAATGTCAGTGTGTAATTATTACAGCATGAATAGCCTTTTGTGCGCTACCCAAAAAGGATGACAGTCCAAAAAAACATGAAACTTTTCAACAACAAAATTATTAATGAAGTTCGGTGACATCCACATTTTTTGTGTATCACTAATTGCCAACGATATTTGGTTCTAAGACTTAAAACAATCATCAATATTAGTTACATATTTATATGCAAATCTACATATGCTCAAGAATTTGGTTTTGACAAATCAGATGTGGCAGAAGAATTGCCATTATGCTGTAATTTTTTTCTTTAGAAATCATGAATGACCTTAGGTAAAATTTTCGGGAAAACAAAGTCAATTTATATGTTAGTTGTATTCCTAGAGATTCGATGTCTATTAAAACTGTGAAAAATAGTTAATGTTAAAACAGTTATCTTTTATGTTCAAAAAGTTTTAATCTATATGACCATGTATTGAGATATTTGAAAGGCTTGCAATAATAATTTTTTGTTGAGTTTGGCTGTTCCGTGAATTGCTGGATATCTGGTATACTTGGCTTTTAATCACTAAGCTGTCCTCCCTACTAATTGTGATAATCAAAAATGTCCCTTACATTTCCAGAATGCTCCCTGCATGTGGTTAAAGTCTTACAGATTTGTTTTCCTTTTTCTTGCTTCCACACAAGTTAAAGTTTCCTGCCCCATTAATCAGCCCTTCCTGTTTTCTTATCACTAGTCCAGCACTTTCTTTTTTTCCATTTTCAATTCTGTAAGATGCAGGTCTTTTAGTTTCCAAACCAGTATTCTTCCTGTTCCTGTGCATCTCAAACTGTCCACTTAATACCTCCTAACCTTTCCCCAAAGAGGTTTCCTAAGAGTTATGGTATGAGAAATTTCTTGAAATTTTTACATTTTATCTTAAACATTCATATCTTTATTAAGCTTATTCAGTCATGTTTTCATAAGTAAAAATTTCTTCCCTATGTATCTCTTGACTAAAGTTGATGCTCCAAGAAGATGAGCTATACTGGCCTAGTGGCTTGAAGTACTTACATACCGGGGTGTATGCTTCCAGTAAAAGGAGCACACATTGTAAAGGCAGCTCTGTTGATGCAGCCTCTTTTTAAAACTGGTGATTATTGTTCCAATTTTAAGGAATCAAAAAGAATACTGGGAACTACTTTTGAGGGGGCACTTTCTTGGTGAGAGGCCACACAGTAGGACAAAATTTGAAGCTTAATGTGTCTTCTGTTTAAAAAAAAACAACAAGGTAGAAAAATTATACTTAAAACAGTTTTTCAGGACTATAATTAATTCTTTATTCATTGTCTCTCATTTCTTGTAATCTTTTTAGTGTTATTATCATATTTTACTTCTCTGCGAAGGAGAACCTGTTACCGTATTTCCATTCAGGTCACACTGTATATAGTTATAACAGTTAACTTTGAAAGAATTTTGAATTCTTTGGTTCTTGGACTTTCTTCACATTTGCCTTGATTTTTAATACCAGAGGAATCTACTGGTCTTGGTTCTTATATAGAAATAGTAGAGATACTATTTGGAGAGCCAGACTTCCTCACAGCTAGTCTCTGTCCACTGAATTTCTAAGATGGGGGTCACTGAAAACATTTAAAACGTACTTTCCACTTAAGATTCTATTTATCAGTAATACAGTAGAATAGCAAGTGTTCATAACCAAGGGATAGAAGTGTGACTTTTTATAAACATTTTATTTCAGAAAATTCCTTAAAGAACCCTTCAATATGGCATGCTTTTGGAATTGGTATTTTGTTTTGAGTACTTTCATCTTAGATGTATTCTGACACATTTTGAAACAGTTCTGTCAGCTGACTGCATGTGTTCATAACTATTTTTAGAATACTATTTTAGTAATCAAAAGTGAAAGGTTGCTTCATTTGTTAACTGTTTGTCTTTCAGGTCTTAAACTCCTGTGCCTTATGTATTTGTCTTTACTGAAACCACTGCTTAGAATGCTATGCATTTCAACTTGATTTTAAAAGCTGCTTCCACTGTTTGGAGCAAAGATTATAAATTTGCTTCTCCTTTCCCTTGGTCTTCTCTGTCCCATCCTCCTCCTCCTTTGCTTCCTTTCCCTCTTTGTCCTCCTTTCTTTTTGCCTCAGGGGCAAAAATACCCTTTTTACTCTCAGCTGTTTTACTTTCTACTGGAGAAACAATTTGTAGGGGTTTTGTTTATTATTATTCAGTAGAAAAATTAAAATTGGGAAAGATCTAGGTAGCTATGAACTTAATACTAGCAACTTAAGAGCTGCTTATTGTTTACTTCATAAAAGAAACATTTGAATCTTTGGGTCATGGTTTTGTGTCATGAAACAGTATTCCATGCGCTTAATTGGAGTAGCATATTACAAGTTACAAATGTAGGCAGCGCACTAAGGAAAGGTAAAGAGGGCGACAGGTGATGAGACGGTTGGATGACTTCACCGATTCAATGGACATAAACTTAGGCAAACTCGGAGAGATGGTGATGAACAGGGAGGCCTGTGTGCTGCAGTCACGGGATCACAAAGAATCGGATACGACCTGGCGACTGAACAACAAAATTTTGTGTGAAGTGGCTGTGATAAATGACTGCTTGCTGATAAGCAGTGTTAGATTTTAAAAGATTAGCTTTGAGATGGATAGTGTTTGACTAACTGATGGTAGATTTGTTTGATTTAGGAAAAACAGGAAACAATGGATGTATTAAGTTACAGGGAGGTTGAAGGAGAGGTATGTAGAATATACCAGGGTTACAGTTTCCTAGTTCATTTATAAAAAAGCCAGTCTGATTACTCTGAAGTTAATTTTTAGCTCAAGAATTGTGAAGTGAAGCTGAATGTTCTTCTGGCCATGGGCAGTCCATACTACTCTCATCTTGACTATATCATTTGCTGTACATTTCTTTGATTTAGACATGAACATTGTCCTGACAAGGAGGTAGGAAGCATAAACCTCCAGGTTTATATAAGTCCACTATCTCAGTAACTGGAGGCCAAAGCTTTTGGCTTTCCTCAGGCTTCTCTGGTACATATTTGGCATTTACTTTATTAACGTAGGGAATCATAAGGAACATCATCATAAGGAGCTTGCTTCCCAAAGAAGAAAATTCACACAGTCATTTGTTGAAACTGGGACAAGAGCTCAAGAATTGGGACAGGAAGTTACTTTCTGCCCTGATAAATAGGGTGGCAGTTGGGTGAGGACTTTCCTATTTTGATGCCATTTCCTAAATATAAATTAATAGCTACTCAGAGGCAGTAGAACAAGTATAAAAGCAAAATTAGTACAAAATGTTAGTTCTTAAGGAGATTGAAAATATAATTTATTTTGGCTAAATATGAAATAATTATATTTAACATTTATTGTGCTTAATTCTGGGCCAGGTAACTGCATTCTTTACATTATCTTGTTTAATCTTTGTAACAGCCTAATGAGAGGTGGGTATTACTACTCTTATATAGATATGAGGCTATATAATATTTCTCTCTTAGTAAATAGTTGGACAAGTGTTCACATTCAAATCTGTCTGACTCTGAGCCCAAGCTGTGAACCATTCATTACATGATATATTGTGGCTTTCTTTCCAACCTAACATGCCTTTACTAAGAGGGAAGAGGGTTTGAGAAAACCCACCCAAAGCTTAGTTCCTCTGTTAGATCCCTTTTGATTTATTAAAAAAAAAGAAAAAGTGTTTTGAATTGTTGTCATTTTAACATTAGAAATTTCCAACAGTTGGGAAAACTTTAGTGATTATTCACTCCCTCTAGAAATTAGTGAAATATAATCTAATAGCATCTAGCCTTAACCTTTTATTTTATTTTTAAACAGAAACATTGTTCCCTTCATCTTGAGAGATTACAAGAATCACAAAAGGTCACTATACAGATATCACAGGTTAGAGAGATTGTACACTTTTCTGGATAAAGAGCATAAATCCAATGGCACAGGCTTATATATAAGGAGGGGTTGAAATTGACTTCATTTAGATGAACTGAATCACATTCCCACACACCCCATTCCTCTAGTGAATGAAGTGACAGCTATCAAGTCTTATAATTAACCACCTGTTCTTCTGAAGCGTGAAGAGAACTGGAGAAAGCGTAGCTATGCAGCCTTTTGTGACTGGCTTTCTAGAATCATTTTTGATATTATATGAAAGTTTGTTGGTAGAATAGAAAAGTTACCAGTAAACATAGCAGGTTTTCTGTGTTGTACTCTCAAATAGAAATACTGCCACAGAAATAGTTAAAAATGAATGTAAAGTTAACATGAAAACAGACATTAGGGAGTGGTAGAATTATAGATTTTCTGCTTATTTCCTTGGATCATAAGTTTACCATTTTAGAATTTTTTTTTTTTTTGGAATTACCTTTTTTAAAAATCTATATTTAAATTGATCTCTTGTTTGGAACCTGATGGACCTTCACATCTTATCTATGAGTTCTAAAATTTATTTCTCAGTGGGGGTCTTCAGTCCAAACTAAAAAAATCCAAAGAACCATGCTTTTTTTTTATTGCCCTGATAGAAAAGGTTTATAGAGCTTTATAAATGAATAAATATATAGATATGTTAGTAATATATGTGTATATGTAAATGAACACAGCCTTGTTATAAGCCCTTCAGAAATGCCCAGGAGTGAAAATCATAGTTGTGGTCTTCAGGGAGTTGTAAATGTAGTTGGAGAGAAGTTTGCCCCCCTCTCCCCACCTTTTTTAAAACAAAAAAAACTAGGCAAGCTTAGATGTTCCCTCAGTTAAACTCTGTTTCTGAATTGATGAGCTTTTTTTGTGAGAGAAGTTAATCTCTCTCTTTGATAATCAGAAAATACTCCACGATGGCTCTCTAGCCATGTGGTCATCTTCTTTATTTTAGAATTACCTCATGAGTTGTAGCCCGGTTTCCTCTTCAGTTAATTTTGTTCTAAATACTTTTGAAATTAAAGAGAATTCTTACTGCTTCAAGTAATGAAGTTAATAGTTTTCTTTCTTGGTTATATACTACATTGATTACTTGTGCTGAGTTTGGTTTGTGTTATTCCTTAGAATTTCCTTAAGAATTTCTCAAGATTAGTTCTTAAGCTTTCAGAGACGTTGGATAGACTTCTGGACTTAAGAATTCCAAGAAGCTTAATGAGAAAGTGTCAGGTGGAAGCACTGCCTATAAGTTACCTCTTTCCCCAGTAATTTTTTCTCTTGAGATGTAGGGACTAGTTTTATTTTCACTTGTACACATCATACTATAAGTAGGCACACATTTATTTTACAATTCCAATTCGAAATCACTCTTTGTTTTGTTGATTTGTATTTGACCTCTCTTGACTGTGGCCTAGTTAATATTTTAAGTATTCCATTCTGGTGATGTGTGTTTAAACCGGTACACACTAGGCTTTTCATTAAAGTAGAAGTGTTTATTATAAATTAATATACCAGTGTTTGTTTTGCTTTACTAAAGTCACTTGAACCACATACAAGTTGGAAAATAAATTACAGCCTTTAATATTCATCAATTAACTTTTTAAGTAGCTGGTCAAAAAGGTGGCTGTTGTTATTTTGATAATTGTTCCTGGCAATAAAGTGCCTTGGAGGGTTGTAAAACTCTACCAGTAGGATACAGAAAACTAGTCTCCAGCAGTTGCTAATAGAAGCACTCTAGACTTTGCTGTTTGTTTGAAGCCTCTGAACATACTTCTTGATGTGTTGATAAGTATGGTCATTGCTGCCCACTTTGTAAAGATTGAAGATGATTTGCCCTTTTTTCAGTTTCTTCCCTTTCATTCATTGTATAGAATGAACAAAATGAAGACAAAGGGAAGAGTAGACTACAGCATTTAGGTAATCATGAGACTTTTATGTATATGAAAGAGAAGGATTAGTTATTGCGTGTACACAAATAATATCTAACTGTGTATCTAAGAGATATTTATTAATTGAATTATATCTGTTCTTAAAATATACCAACCTAATTTACCAAATGGCTTTTTCCCCCCAGTTCTGTAGAAAATGTTCTCAAAACACTCGTGAAGAGCTGCCGACCGTAAGTAGCTTCTCAATTTATAAATCCACTTATTGTTTCTGTGGACTTTTCCCCATCTTCAGTATGCCTTGAAAAGGAAAAGATATAAATAGTGTCTGACGTTGTGATGTTAGTCGCTGAGCGCAATATTATTTCCAACTCTTGAACTGAACTTTTCAGATTTCATTTATAAATTTAGAAATGTTTAAGTGGTGTGGGTGTCATTCACCCATTAGAAAGTAAGAATGCAATAATGTGTGTATAACTGGCTTCATTTGAAAGATATCCCTAGAGTATTGCTACTCAAGTCAAAATTATTTTCCAAAATGAGCCTTGTAGGTATTACATAAAAATGAATAAGAAGATGGCCCATACTTTTTTTTTTTTCCATTTCAGTAGAATGTTTGACTTTGAATATCCCATATTCTGATGTTTAAAGATAAATGTGGATAGAATTTAGTTTAATTAAAGTCCAGATGTATGGTCTTGAACTATTTTTTCATTCTTATTTATCAGGCTATTCTAAGACATGCATCTGCTATGAATGCAGTGAATTCTTTTGAATGGAAATTTGTATATTTATCATATGCTTATTATAAGAGTTGAAATTAGTTTATAGATCAGATATTGTTGCTGACCTACTATACTACTCAGTCTTGGACAAATGTATTTTCAAGATATAGAATGTCCCTTTTTTAAGAAGCTTAAGAACTAACCTAAGTTATTCGATAAGCTACTAGTGAGCATTGTCATTTTGTGAAATTTGATCATCACTGAGGTATTTACTGGTTTTTAGGTTCTTAGATAATTTGTAGAATGCCAAGCTTTTATTCTGGGTTACTCGGCTGAGAGTTGACTATGAAAAATTAGGAAGAGGATTCAGTGTATAAGATCTTTGAAGATAGACAATGAAGTGTGATTCTAGTAACACAGAGATATAAAGATATGATAAGATTAATAATATGATATGTAGGCCAAACCTCCAAGTATATTTGAAAGGGTTTCCTTTTTTTGGCCCATATTCAAATCAGAAAATGTAATATGCTTGTCATTATTTCAGACCCCAGTTGCCTCCCCATTTGGGTATCCATTCCATACCCAAATGGATAATGGGTCCTCATTATTCGCTTGCCTTCATTTTGTGTGTGTCTGTACACTTCCACTTTTATTTTTCTGAATCTTCTGTGCCCCAGGGATGCTCCTGCCCATATCTTAGAATTTTAGAATGTTAGAGCCTGTAGGACCAGATCATCTAGCTCAGTCGTTTCTTATACACAGAACTCAGGGTCTAGTGAGGGTAAATGGTTTGTTTCTAAGGTGCCAAGAGGTTCTGGGCTGATATTCTTTCTCACTTTGCTGATTATCTGTTTCTTATATAGACTGGGTTCCCTGTGACAGGATTTTTTTTTTTTCTATTGCTGTTATACAGCACACAGGAAGAAAAAAATAACAGCAATCATGTTTTAAGTTTCTAGGTGATTTGAATGACTTTGTATTTTATGTGAGATTTATCAGCTTTATAGCATTTTTCCAGGTCCAAAGACAAGAAGAAAATTTACCTTATCTAACTTAAGTGTGACAGGCCGTTTATTTTAGAATTGTAAAAATGTGTGTTTCTTGTCAGCTAACTTGACATTGGTAGTGTGTGATGTTATCTTATGAGTACATTCCCCTTCTCCCCCTTTTTTGTCAGTCATATAATGATGTAGAGCTTTTAGTCAATGATAAGATACATGAAAACTTTCTTTTTTATTAGGTATTTTCCAGCAGATGCCACAGCTGAGATGCTAGAGGAATGGCGGCCTTTAATGTGTCCTTTTGATGTAACAATGCAAAAGGCCATCACTTATTTTGAAATCTTTCTTCCTACCTCCCTTCCTCCAGAACTTCATCATAAAGGTTTTAAGTAAGTATATATATATATGTGTGTGTGTGTGTGTATTGATAGATTCTAGAATATAGTAGGGAATGCATATATGTATATATGCACACATACACACATACACATATGTATGTATGTATATAGGCAAACTAGTACAGTAATAAGTAAAAAAGAAATTACCAACTCAAGCATTATGTTTCTTACACTTGAAGTATGTGTGAAAGCTAAAACAGTTAAATATCATTTTGCAGATAAAGAGAAAATAAGGCACTTATACATCAAGCCACATAAGATGTGGACTTTAAAAGATATTGGGAGAGAAAGAATGATAACTGCAAAAAGGAGTTGAAAATTTCATTAAATAGGCAGTGATGGAAATGTTACATTGCATAGAATTTAGGGAAGGGAAAAATGTTTTTCTAAACCTCGATTTTAACCCTCATCATGTAGTAAACTTTTTCTTGGTCTCTCTCTCTCATAACTGCAGGTATATAATAAACCCTAGAATGACTTAGATTGTACTTTCATGAGAAAAGTTAACAGATATGAAAAAAAAACCTAGAAGGATAATAATACAAATCACCATATTATGGGTGGTAGGGTTATTATGCTTAGCCCTCCCACCATCTCTCCCAGCATGTTTTCTATAGTGAGATGTCACATCTTTTATATCTGTCAAGTCAGAAATTTTGTATCTAGCTATGTATTTATGAAATTTTAATTACATGGAGAAGGCAATGGCACCTCACTCCAGTACTCTTGCCTGGAAAATCCCATGGACGGAGGAGCCTGGTAGGCTACAGTCCATGGGGTCACGAAGAGTTGGACACGACTGAGCGACGTCACTTTCACTTTTCCCTTGCATGCACTGGAGAAGGAAATGGCAACCCACTCCAGTGTTCTTGCCTGGAGAATCCCAGGGACGGCGGAGCCTGGTGGGCTGCCGTCTATGGAGTCGCACAGAGTCGGACACGACTGAAGCGACTTAGCAGCAGCAGCAGCAGCAGTTTTAATTACAAACTTCCAAAAACTTTTAATTTCTTTGACATTTGTGAAAATTGGTTAATATTCAAGTGTGTTTTGGCCCCTGTATTCTCTTCACTTTCTTTAATTTGAGATATTTTTTCCCACTTTAATTGCTCCTAACACTTCGTGGCTCATTTCTTTTACGGACCTATTACTGTAGTGCTAGTTGATGGTGTGATTACTAGTTGGCCTGTTAAAGAAAAGAGAGTAAGGGAGAGTTGCAGGAACAGGTAGTAAAGGAAAGCATTAAAGGAGAAGGGCATGGAGAGGAAGGAGAATCTTAACAGTGTTAGATAGGGATAGACAGTTATTTAGCAATGAAGTAAAAATTTGATGAGATTATTCCTTTTAGCTTAAATAACTTGAAAAGGGAATAGTCAGACAAAAGTAATCTTTTGTTCCATTAAGTTTGTAACTGTCAGTGTTATTTTTTTCTAGGTTGTGTAGTTATCAGTAAGAATAATAGATTTTAAAAAAATACAAAGGATACCTGGCTTTAAACCACTTTCTGTGTATTACTTGCTATTCATAACATTTTTCTTCTTCAGACTTTGGTTTGATGAATTAATTGGCCTTTGGGTTTCAGTGCAAAATCTCCCACAGTGGGAGGGGGTGAGTATCCCATTTTTTTCTTCTATGCATTTTAGTTTGGAAGTAACTATCAGATCATTTGATAAGTAACTTCAGTTCCTTCAGTTCAGTTTAGTCGCTCAGTCGTGTCTGACTCTGCGACCCCATGGACTGCAGCATGCCAGGCTTCTCTGTCCATCACCAGCTCCTGGAGCTTGCTCAAGCTCATGTCCATCGAGTTGGTGATGCCATCCAACCATCTCATCCTTTGTTGTCCCCTTCTCAGTTCCTTAAAATTGGCTATTAGCGATGTTGTAATCAGTTTTTTAGAATTGTATTTGCTGTATTCTAAGAGAACTAGACATTTCTTTATTTTGGTTTTATCACTATCCGGAAGTATATGCATGTACTGTGAAATCCATGGAGAGGAAGGCCCTGTTGTACCCCCCATTCGTGTGGTGCTGGACACCTGGTGTTTGTTTTCTATGTGTATTTGATTAAAAACTTCTTTATCTGTTTGCACTGTGGATGATGCTTTGTCATCTCCTTTTTTAAAAAAAGAAGCATTTCAACTGCATTTGATTTTATATGGGTGACGAGAATCAGGACCTAAATTTGGAGATTTGAAAAGACTGAGATATAAATATTAAATTCAGTTGTGCCAATAATGATTGTTCTGAAAAGAACAAATGGATAAAGGATGTGACTGTGACCCCTAAAAACAAATGTGTTTACTTAACTGCCTTTCTTTTTTGTTTACTTTCAGCAACTAGTAAATCTCTTTGCTCGATTGGCTACAGATAATATAGGATACATAGACTGGGATCCATATGTACCAAAGGTAATTAAGAATGTTTGAACAAATACAATAGCACTGACATCATCTTTATACCTTTAAGGAGAAGTGTGTGTGGTTGCTGATTTCTAGCACCACAGAAAGTATTTTTTGACTGTAAGTAAAAACATAAGTAATTTGTAAGGATGGGTCATTTATTTTCAGAAAGTAATTGGATCATATCAAGCTATCATATATGTTTGATTTTTTTTGTCTTACCAATGCAGGGCATGAACTCTTTAAGTTTCAGAGTAACTTATAAAGTACTAAGAATATAATTCAAGGTGTCATTTGTTGATCCCTTCCAGTGAATTTTTTGTACTGTATTGTTTCCTTCTAGAGTATTCCCCACTTTTAAAATCACATTGTATGCTTTCCTAGAGTAAATAAAGCTGGAAAATGTCTCTAGGTGTGTTGCATCTTGGGTGTTGTTTACCGTGCAGGAGAATCACCTGTGGAGCTTCAGGAGGCCTGTGGTTGGGCCGTGGTTGGTTCCGATGCACACGGAGAGTAGAGCGAGGCTGGGGAGCAGCAGCAGGCAAATGCTCTGATTGCCTTTGCTTGTGCTGCCTTCCTCTGTTGCCAGCCAGTAGAAACTAAGATGGAGAAGTAAATTTCTCCCACCTTTATCCCCCGTATTTGACATATTTAATTGTTTTAAATATAAATCTAATTGTATTAAGATATTACATGACTGATTAAAATGCAGATTCTTAGGGGAAAATCAAGTCTTAAAATTTTAAGAGGTAGAGAAATCAGCTAGAAAATATTTGTTTTGTGCATCCTTGGCTTGGAATGAAAGCATAGGAAGAATAATTTTGTGTGCATTTAGAGAGGCAGAAAGTAGTCAAAATATTTCACATTGAACTACAGTTACCTACTGTTTGCCTTTTTATGCTTAACTATGTGCCATTGGCCTGTTTTGGGGTACCTGAATATGAGTGCTTCATAACTGCATGCCTGTGACTTCAGAGTGTCATTTTAAAAAGGTGTACAATTATTTATATGAATTCCTAAGGAATAAAGCAAATTACCAAACAGTATGTCATAAAAACCAGTCAAATGAGAATATATACTGTAACACCAATATATAACATGTAGGTTATTTAATGAACGAGTTACTTGCTATCTGTCAATAGTTATCCCAATTCTTTTTTCTTTTTAAAGGTATTTACAAGAATTTTGAGAAGCTTGAACCTCCCAGTGGGAAGCAGTCAAGTGTTAGTTCCAAGATTTTTAACAAATGCTTATGATATAGGACATGCTGTAATATGGATCACTGCCATGATGGTTTGTAGTACATTATGTTTGTTTTATATAGTTCCTATAAATTTTGGGTTAACCATACAGAAATTCTGCATAATCGCATAAGTCTAAATTAGTGGCTTAGTTGGATATTTTCTGATGCAGTAAACTTGTGTTTCTCAGACTCAGAATGTAGTCATAATGTACCATTTATAAATCTCCTTAAATAATGGACCTTTAAAGTAAGGGTCAGAAGTTCAGAGTTTTGATTATAAAGGAAGTAGGGAGACAGTTAGAGTTTCAAGAGATTCAGAATGTCTGTAATAGTTTTACAGACTGAGAACCAGAGTCATGGGTAAAAGAACTTTCCCAAGTCAAATTAATGAAGGTGAGATTTGAAAGCAGAGTTTGGCATATGCTCATATTAATGCATTCATTGTCAGTGTTCACATAAAACATTACACTGAACACAAAGCTTGTTGACAAAATAATCTTAGTGAAGGGAGAGAAGCATAAAGGATTATTTTTCCTTCGTCATTGAAGAGAAGTAAAAATACAGTCTACATACTTGGATTTTGATGTCATCTTTCAAATAAGTATTAGAACAACTTTTATACAATAATTCTCTTAAGTTTTCATTCATATTGCTTCTGCAGTTATCTCCTTTTTGAATTATTCTGCATGTGATACTTGATATTGTTCTGTATTTGCTATTTTCTCCCTGGTTACACTGCTCAGTTGGCTGTTTTTGTTGAAAAGACAGAATGGTTGTGAGAAGTTTAGCTCTTAAATTATTTAATATTTATTTTTGCCTGTGCTGGACCTTCATAGCTGTGGGGGCTACTATCCAGCTGCAGTGCACGGGCTTCTCACTTGGTGGCTTCTCTTGTTGCGGGGCATAGATTTTAGGGCACATGGGCTTCAGTAGTTGCAGCTTCCGGACTTTAGAGCACAGGCTAAATAATTGTGGCACACGGGTTTAGTTGCTCCAGATCATATGGGGTCTTCCCAGATCTGGGATCGAACCTTTATTTTCTGCATTGGCAGGCAGATTCTTTACCACAGAGCCCCTGGGGAAACCCAGAAGTTTAGATAGTAAATTTCAGTGTAAGATTAAAAGAAAAGAAACTTTCAAGCTTTTCTTTTTTGGTTGTTGTTAAACAGAGGGGAAATCCAATTTTCTTTCTGATATTCAATAAGAGCAAAAACATTTGGATATTTACTATCTTTTTTAAGCCGTGAGTTGAAACTTGGCCATTAGGGGCCACAGGATTAAATAGTGATTCGTATCAGGCTCATTTTAGTTACTGTTGCTCACACAGTTGTTTGTATTGGCAGCTTCATTTTGTGTTAAATATGAATATTTAATATGATTAAAAGTCAACAATGCTAATTACTGTTAGAAGTTTGAAAATTTTGTTGGTATTTTGCTATGGAATTATGGTCTCAATAGTTTGATCTATTGAGTGTGGATTTCATTTCAGCAGAAAGACGTGCTCCTGGTGTAACTGGATAGACTACTTTAGGTCTGTGCTGATTCTTTTTATAATTGAAATATAGTTGATATATAATACTATGTTTTGAGTATGTGACACAATGACTTGATATTTGCATACATTATGAATCTGTGCTGTTTCTTGAAAAAGATCATCTTGAAACAGACAGTTTCAAGGTCTTTATTATTATATTTTAGTCCTATATTCCCAGGGTTGTTCAACTTGGTAAGGTGAATGTTAGCCTTTTCCTCCTTTCCCCCTCCCCCTGCAACCCTGGTTATCTTGTTGTTTGGTTGGTTGTTTTGTGTGTTTGTTTCGGTAATAGATTAAGAAAAAAAAAATCTTTTTCTTAAAAATATGGTCAAATATAACAAGTTTAATCACTTGAAACATTTAGAAGTACTAATAAATATGTGAATGTATTTATGTAAATCTTTATTTCCTGCAATGAGAAATTCTTCAGTTCTTCAGTCATTTAAGGAATGCTTTTTATGCTTAATGTGGCATGCTTGGTTATTTTAAGATGAATACTTTAGTGGCAAAAGTTATTTAACTGCAAACAGTAAAAGATACTGTTAACTCTAAATTGGAAGATATCTTTTCCATTTTATGATTCGATTTCAATAAGTTGCCCTTATTTTTAATAAACTGTCTTGGTATGAAATTCATCTGGGAGTTGTTTCTGACTTTTATTCAGAGGTAGAACTGGTTTTTGCCAGCAGGATGAATGTGAGCCACATTAGTGATTTGTATATAGGCCTGGGCCTGTTAACCTCTTCAATTTTACAGAATTACGTGGGTACTAATATTTCTGCTCTTTTATCTGAACAGGGTGGACCAAGTAAGCTAGTGCAAAAGCACTTGGCTGGTTTGTTTAACAGCATCACATCTTTTTACCATCCTTCAAATAATGGCCGCTGGCTGGTGAGTAATGTTCATATTTTACTCTTACAGTTTGGAATTTTTTTTTAAGATATAGTCACATGTGACTATTGCCTATTGTGTACATTTTCTGTCGTTCAACTAAGCTTTCCTTGTGTGAGCATGATTATATTCACGTTAAGTTACCATGTTTATAGAATATATAGAAATAAATACTAGTAACTGGTGACAAAATGTGACAAAACAATGGAATCATCTTTTCAGTTTTATTGTGTGTATGCTTTTTTTTAAGTTGCTGAGTTAAAATGGCTTTTCAAGTAATGAAAGACTCATGTGATGCTAGAAATTAAAATTTGAAAGTGTTTGTTATCGATGATTAATTGGTAAGAGTATTTTATTCTACCTAGTTAGGCCATGCAGGTTCTTTGTAATAAGATCATACAAAATGTTAAACAACAAGGTCCTGGTGTAGCACAAGCGACTATATTTAATGTCCTGTGATAAACCATAAAGGAAAAGAATATGAAAAAGAATATATGTGTATAACTGAGTCACTTAGCTGTACAACAGAAATTAACAGCATTATAAATCAACTGTACTTCAATAAAATTAAAAAAATAAAGAGATATGTTGTATTTAAAAATTATTATACAAGCTATTATTTGAAAAATTTTTACTTGGGACAGTAGAGAGGAACTGTGAGTATCTCTGTGAGAACAACAACCTACCTAGGACCTTCTGCTTCTGTGTCCCCAGAACAAGTTAATGAAACTACTTCAGCGGTTGCCAAACAGTGTTGTTAGAAGATTACATCGTGAAAGATACAAGAAACCTTCTTGGTTAACTCCTGTGCCTGATAGCCATAAGCTTACAGATCAAGATGTTACAGACTTTGTACAATGCATTATTCAGCCTGTTCTCTTGGCTATGTTTAGCAAAACTGGTAGTTTAGAAGCAGCCCAGGCTCTGCAGAACCTTGCACTCATGAGACCGGAGTTAGTAATACCCCCTGTACTTGAAAGGTAAGTGTAGCTTCACATGTTTCCTTGAAGCCTCAGCTGTGTCCACTGTTACTCTGTTATCTGTCTCTTCTACTCTTCTGCTTGGCTTTCTTTTCTTTTCTGTGGTTTGTTTTGCTATCTTGGTACTTATTCCTGTTCCTAGAGGGGAAACAAGATATTTTAGCCTAATGATTGGTAACTTGATAAAGATTTATTGACGAGAAAAAGAAAATTGACATGAAATGAATAGAATAAAATAAAATATTTTGACTTATGTGCTCATTTTAGTTATTGAAGTTTTTGCTCATAAATAAACCTCTGGCTGTTTTGTTTCACAAAATGTGAGTGTCACTAAATATTGAGAAAATGGCAGTGACAGTAAGTCTGGATATCTGCTTCTTAGGGTCAGTGAGAGAAGAAAATTGTTTAGCTTTATTATTTTCGTGTATTGTATGTATAACCTTGTGTGAATTATTTCTACTGTGTCAGTTTCATCGTATTCATTTTGTTTTGTATGTTGGAATAGTAATAAAAATAGTTCTCCATTTGCCTTGTCTCTGTCATAATACAAGCTTGGTATGCTTCACAGGAGAGAGCCGCTTCTCAGTGGTCTTGAGTGTTCACGAGCAGGTTGCTTAAGCTATCTTTTATTCATTCTTTGCTGCCTGAACTTCAGGTTTAGGAGTCTTCTCTAAATGGCTTTGTTAAAAGCAGCAGAAGAATGTTAGATTTTGGACCCCAGAGGGATCTAACGGCTTGAGTTTCCTAAAACTCAGATTTGTCCAAAGTCCTTACTGGCAGCATGCAGATGATAGCCTGCTTTCTGACTCGCTGTTGAAAAGGAAAATTGGTGACATTTACTTGGCGAAGGGTATCCTACCAAAATGAGGCTCCATTATTTGTAACTGGAGTTGCTTGTGCTATCTTGCCCTGTCTTCTTTGCCATAAATATTTAAGTTGGACATCACTATTCCAACCTCCCCTGTCTTTTTGTGTACATGTCTTAGGGCATTGAAACTTGCAGCATGTCCAACTTAATTAGGAAATGGAATATGAAAGTTAGGCAGTTTCTAGTTTATCTTCAGCCTTCACTCTTCATTGCCGTTTGGCCTCCACATGGAAGCAGGAGCTGTCAGTCAATGGCGGGTCCCTTGATTTTCTTTGGAGAGGAGAGACTTGCCTCAAGGGACGACTTCAGTTGTTTGCAGAATTAAAATTTTGAACTCTGAGGTGTTTTGGTATTCCTTTGCTTTCCCTTTGTTTTGCCTTATTTCATTGTTTTCCAGGTGGTGAATTATGACTGGTGAGATAAATTTTTAGTTGAAGGAACAAAGCTTATAAATGCAAATACTATTATCTGTCACATTTTTCTTTAGTAGTTAATTTTTGGACAGATATAATACCAGCATCATATGTGATCTTAACCAAGATGCTAAATTGATGAAATTGACAATACAATGATACTTTTTGAGACTCAGTTTTAATTTTGTCCTGTTTAGAAGTGGCTTGGCTACCATCTTTTGTAGATGTTTTTTTTTCTCTTTTAGAAAAACAGAAACCTTTTTTTTTTTTTTTTTTAACAGCACCATGTGCTTTGTGGGATCTTAGTTTCCCGACCAGAGATTGAATCTGGGCCACCAAGGCAGTGAAAGCATCGAGTCCAAACCACTGGACTGCTAGGGAATCTCCAAGTGAAAGTCTTTTAAAAGTAAAAAATTTTAGACACTTGATTTTACATCTCCTGAAGACATCCTCTGCTACATTTTTGGCTTGTTTTATTCATCTTTAAAAATAAACATAGGTTTGGTTATATTTTTTAATCCTAGTTAGAAATCCTCCTTTTTTCCTACTTTATTTAGAAATGTCCTTATTATTTATTTACCTTTTCTGTTAAGAAGAATTTAAACTGCGTTTTGGATTTTTTCCCCCTGTAGGAGAGTGTCTCAAAAGTGAAATCACTGAACCAGAGAGTGAGTGTTCTTAGTTCTTAAATACTGACTTAGTGATCAAAGATTGCATCTGTCTTATTCCCCGTTTTATTCACTTTACTGTCAAGAATATTCTGTTTCTGAGAGCTGATTTCTAACTTTAGAACACAGTCCTTTTTTAAAGTATAAAATAGGAGACACTTGAACATTTTAGTAAGATTGTTTTTTCCTTTAAAAGGGAAGAGTGGAGTAGTTGGGTGTTATTGCTGATTTCTAATAATCACTGATGGTTAGATTAGGTGCAGTCCTGTTGGAATGTGGGAATGGATTAAGATGCTGAAAGAATGCAGAAATCTACCAGCTAATATTATTTACACTGTGAAATTGGCATGAGGAAATGTGGTGAGGTGTCAGGGAACTGGGGAAACATGTACCTTGCCTTTATTTCTGTGATATGTTTATATGTCATGGAAATTTTTTTAAATTCTATTTTCAAACTGCAGAACATATCCTGCACTAGAGACTTTAACAGAACCTCACCAGCTCACAGCTACTTTAAGTTGTGTCATTGGAGTAGCCCGCAGTTTGGTATCAGGGGGCAAGTGGTTTCCTGAAGGTCCAACACACATGCTACCTCTGTTGATGAGAGCATTGCCTGGGGTGGATCCGAATGACTTTAGTAAATGCATGGTGAGCATATTTGTAATTCTGTTTTCTATGTAAGTTTTAATTGTGTAAATGGATACCCTGTTACTTTTTCTTCAAATATTCTTTAGAACACAGTAAAGTGTAAAATTTCTTAATGGTAGCAGAATTATACCTGTAGATGCCCAAGTTTAGATCCATGAACACTTAGTTGATCTGTATAAGGTCTTCTTATGTTATGTCATTTCCCGTAACTTGAATGCATTTATGATCATACAGTGTTTTAAAGCTTATTATAGATTTCCTATTTTCTGTAAGAAGATCCATTAAAAATCATGGCATATGATCATTTGCACTTCTCTTTGCATTGGTCACAAGGAGCATGATAAAGATTACTGGTTGTGAAATGCTAGATTCCCTTAATATACAAACCCGACTTACCATATTGTTCATCTTCCCTCTTCCCTGGTCTCCAGCTTCTCCATTAGCATTTTCTATCTACACTTAGTTAATATTACATTTTTGGTGGGAAGCCAAGTAACTTCTTAGTGACCAAAGGTAGAAAACTTTGTGCTTAAATCTAATAAATAACGTATGAAAATAAATTTAGGACAACTTCATTACTCAGTTAACAGCTAGTTAATTGTGAGGAACCTTGAAGTGTTCAGTTCTAAGCAAAAAGCTTTCAGAAAGATTGTTGTGGTATTTCCCTCAGAATAATTTTCTTTGGTACTTGATAGTAGCTTATGGTATATGTGTATTTTGGAATTAGAACTCTATGTAATTAATGTTTGCTCTTTTGCATCTTTCCATAGATCACATTCCAATTTATAGCAACATTTTCCACTCTGGTGCCTTTAGTAGATTGTTCATCTGTACTGCAGGAAAGAAACGACCTCACAGAAGTAAGGATGCTTTCTGCTTGTAAAAAGATTGGTCAGCTGAGTTCTAATTCCTACTGTATATGAATAGTAATATCTGAAAGTTTAAAAGCAGCTTTGCAGAGGTGCTGACAATTTAAAATTACTGTTTTGTGACTAGAATGATATGAATGGAGGGCCAGGTCATCACTGGTGATATAGTCTGCAGAGCACCCACCAAAGGGAGTGGGTGAGAAATAGGCTATTCCAGTTAACAACTGAAATGAAAAGGTGTATTTCAACTTTTTGTTTTGTTAAGCGTAAAGTGATGGCATTTTGTTTTTCTATTTTATGTTAGGAATATGTGGAGGAAATTGGCATCATTACTATCTGTTTTTTTCAGAACTATTTTCTTTATGACATGTATGTTATTACCTTACTTTTGGCATTTAGATGGTTAACTAGTGAGATAATCCTTTGTACACACACAAGCAGTTTGAAATCCCTTACTGATTTTTCAAATATTGTTGTTGGAACTTCTGTTTTTAGCCCTTACAAAATATGTTAATCACTACTTATTTTGGTTCCTGGGGAGTAGATGAGTTATTCTAAATTGATAGGGGAATTTGGTGCTGTTTCTCACAGTGCTCAATGTAATAATGTAGTATTAGATGTATCTTGTGGACTATAGTTGAGTTTTATTTGGGGGAAAAAATGAAAGCCTATTTGAAAATTTTCTGCACATTGACATGTTACAGGTAGAGCGAGAACTTTGTTCTGCCACAGCTGAATTTGAGGATTTCGTCTTACAGTTTATGGACAGGTAAGCAGGTACCTCAGATCTATTTAATGTCTGATAGACATTAAAAAATAACAATGTCCTGTCTCAGCAAAATTTAGCCTCGCTGTGCATTGCAAGCTGTATTTAATTACTGTGCAAGGATGTTGCTTCTTTTGAGGTTACAAAGGGACAATTGATTTGTGAGCCATGTACAAATGAAATACCTATCATTTGCATTGTCTTGACAATAGAGATTTATCTAATCAAATCAACCAAAAATATTAAGCCAGTTTTTAGTTGCTAAAATTTTATTTTCTTTGGGTTATGTAGATGCTTTGGACTCATAGAAAGTAGCACGTTGGAGCAAACAAGAGAAGAGACAGAGACTGAGAAAATGACTCACTTGGAGAGTTTGGTCGAATTAGGTCTGTCTTCTACGTTTAGTACAATCCTCACACAATGTTCCAAAGAAATATTTATGGTAAGAGTGCATTGCTGCAAAGAGCTAAATTCCAACTTGTAGTTTTATTTGATGTTTTAAAAATTGAACTTCGGGTTACTCGTGTGCATGTCATACCAGCTTCTCCTTTCTTTCCATATTAAAATTTGAGAAAGATGAGGAATTCCCTGGCAGTCCAGTAGTTATGACTCCATGCTTCCACTGCATGGGGCATGGGTTCAGTCCCCAGTGGGCAACTAAGATCCCACATGCTGTGTGGTATGGCCAAAATAATAATAATAATAAATATATGTTAAAAAAGGTATCTTCAAACAGAAACATAAAATTATATATCCATCAGTTGATGAAAATGTAATGAGAGGCTTATGGGAACTTAATCCTGTATTTCCCCTAAGAACTTTCGTTCAATATTTGCTAATTCAATGCCCACAGCAATTTTATAGAGCATAACTACTACACATAACAGGAGTTGACTGTGAAGAAACTTTATATATTTTTATTCCTTTACTTTGTTTCCATTTCTGTTTCTTCTTTCTCCATCTGAGATTATCATTATGCAGTGTTTATCCTTGTTAAAAGCTAAACTGCCTTAGAGCTGCATGAGATATTTACTAAGATTATGTTAGTATAAAGAAGTTAACATAAATAATCTCTTATTTAACCAGAATCTTCTGAAACAAGTTGTTTATAATTTTCAGCCTTGTCAATCCATGTCTAGAGCTAATTCCTTCATTCAGTAATTAAAATTATCTAATTGTAAAATTAAGTAGAATGCTTCACATCATTTAGAGGAGAGAGAAGTACTTATAGTTTGTAGTTGTCCAAATAACAAACTATAAATATTAGATACTCCTCAATATTCCCTCTGTTTTAAATTGACCAGCAAGATAATTAAATTGCATTTGCTTCCAGCAGCTTTAGTTTTGTGTTCAGCATTTCTATAGCAAATAAAATCTTGTGCCTCAAATGTTTCGTTCACATTAGGGTCTTGTGCAAAGGCTGTTCATAGACCTGAATATAATATTATTAAACAAATCTTTATATATTCAGGTGGTTAAATTTTTCCTACTTAATTCTTTTTTAGTATAGTCTGAGTAACATTTTCTTTCGTGTTTAAAAAGATGTTTCATTTTTTTTTTAAATGCTAGTTAGACATTTTCATTTTTACATTATCTTTTAATAGGTGGCCCTTCAGAAGGTTTTTAATTTTTCTATTTCACATATATTTGAAACAAGAGTTGCAGGACGTATGGTGGCAGACATGTGCCGTGCTGCAGTCAAGGTGAGTTGGGGTTTTTTGGACCGATGAAGTAATGAATCAATAGACAACAGTTTTATGTGGTTAATTATTTTAGACATGCTTGTCATTCTTAAAATACACATATTTCTTTTATAGCTGCTTACAGCCCTTATTTGCCTCTGAAAATAGTGCTAGTGTGTACTTGTGACTGTTAAATATTTGTGCTTCTCAAAAAAAACTTACTTATACAAACAAATATGTTTTCAGTGCTGCCCAGAGGAATCTTTGAAGCTATTTGTTCCCCACTGCTGCAGTGTTATAACTCAGCTTACAATGAGTAAGTCTTAAGGTTATTATCTATATTTATGATTTTGGAAGTTTTTCTTGGTTTCTACAGCTCTACTGATGAAAACAGATTCTTTAAGCTGTGTAGTGTTTTAATTTTACAGTTTGGGGTGAAACTGCCTAAAACAAAGTTATCATCCAGATTGACAGGTAGCTTAGAAATTTTACTCTATTAAATTAATGTTTTCATACATACAAGAACCATTCAGAGGTTGCCATAAAAAATGCAAGGTATTTTGTGAGACGTGAAGGGGCAGGAGTCCTGGTTGGTGTGTTTATCTTTTGAAAATTGAGTTTCCACCTCCGCTGGAGCAAGCCCAGCTTAACGACGAAACAATGAAAAGCTTCCTAAAACAGACTTTTCTCAGCTATTAGAAGTATTAAATGTAAATATTTTTAAATGATGGATTTTGTTGTTGTTTTTTTCCCCCACTGATACTATTTTGCTATTTTTAGATGATGATGTATTAAATGATGAAGAGCTAGATAAGGAGTTACTATGGAATCTTCAACTTTTGTCTGAGGTATTGTAAATCTGTGGAATAAGAAAATATTTCTGTGAAAATGTTGACTTACTCTGAGGATGTAGCCTGTATTTTTGAAAAATTGACTTCCAAACATGTAAAGTTAGAAAGATTTGGATCTGACTACAAAAAGCAGATAATCCCATTTTCTTGTTTGAAAGGAGTATAATGATTGACTGCTTCATGCCTAATGTTTTTAATTCTAATGTGGATAACTCATTAATTGAAAAGTTTATCAGATTTAGCATCTTTTCCCCCTCCCCATATTTTAAATTTGGCCATCAATCAAACTTCAGTTTCCTGTACAGTTTAGTTCAGGAACCAAAGAACAGAGAAGTCCAATTAAGTTTTGTCTCTTTCAGGAGCTACACTCTTGAAAAGGATGTTACTATGGCACTTAAGAGCCTAAACACAGAAAATGTGTTTTTGATGTTAAGAAAGATTCATTGTTAGAATATAATTAGAATGACAATCTTCAAATGAATTAAAGCCATTTTAAGAAATATTGTTACTATTTTAGACAACTTTAGTAGCCAGACATAGACTTTAAATATTGATTCCTGATGTTCTAAACAAAATATCTTCAAATGTTTTCTTCCTAGATTACTCGAGTGGATGGGAAGAAGTTGCTTCTTTATAGGGAGCAGCTTGTAAAGATTCTCCAAAGAACCCTACATTTAACCTGTAAGCAGGGTTACACTCTGTCTTGTAACCTTTTGCATCACCTTCTTCGTTCTACTACACTTATCTACCCTACCGAGTACTGCAGTGTGCCAGGCGGCTTTGACAAGCCTCCTTCTGAATACTTTCCTATCAAGGCAAGCATTTTCAATAATCTAGGATTCCAGGATATATTGGGTTATTTTTCTAAGGGATTCAAAGTGTGGGTTTTTCCCCTATTGTATACAAAACTGTTGCTTTTTTTTTTTTAACTTCTTTATTTTTAACTTATATTACTAAAACTATTATTGAAATGTTTTAAACTTGAAAAGTAACTTGAAGGCAAAGTGCAATAAGAGCCTCACATAAACTTACTGTTTCAGTAAACTCATATGTGAGTGGCTCTTCACGGAGACCTTTTTCAGGAATGATGATGAGGGAATTATGTGATGTCTGATGTTTTTTTGGTGCGCATTTGTTGCCTTAGGTTTGATTTACTTATACATTTTCTTTTAAGCCTTTTAAATTACGTGTGTATGTTTGCCCTCCCCCCCTCCACCACCTGAATTCTCAAATTGCTGGTTAAATGCTGTCTTGTAGGACTGGGGTAAACCAGGGGACTTGTGGAATTTGGGGATCCAGTGGCATGTTCCTTCTTCTGAAGAGGTGGCTTTCGCCTTCTATCTGTTGGACTCTTTCCTTCAGCCTGAGCTCAGCCAACTCCAGCATTGCGGGGATGGAGAACTCGAAATGTCTAGGTTAGTTTTCTTTTATAATCAGTTAGTGGTGTATAGTTGTGGACTGAAACATTCTTTTCACATCTCTCCCTCTCTCTGTGGCATATCACATGTATTCATTTTCAAGGTGTGTTTTGGATGCCTCCCATAAATGTGATTAGAAATTCATTTAAAATGGTTTATAGTTTAGCAACAGAAAGTTTCTCATAATTAAACATCTGAAATAGGAAAACTCGGAATTTTTTCTAGTTTGCTTTTAGTGCCTTCTGCTTAGCATTTTCACTTATGCATATTTTGGGAAGTGTGTATAAATATGCCTGCTTTGTAAGGACATGCCTGTTTTTCTAGATTCACTGTAGCTTTTACTGGCTCATTTCTTTTTAGTAATTCATATTTTGGTATTACTATTACCTAGAGAAATAGCCCTAAGATTTTTTTTTTTCTGTCCCAAAGAGCTTTAACAGGAAACAGTTATTTGAGACCACTTTATATATAGTAAGAAAATTAGTATGTATCAAATAACAGGAAGTTTTAAAAAGCAAATCCACTAGGAATTGGCTTGGAAGAGGAAGAAGTATGATTGATTATGCTAGCTGTGTGTTACTGTGAACTGCTTTTTGGAGTAAATGTTTACCTAGTCTGTTTTAAACTTTTGGCCGTGCTGTATGGCTTGTGGGATCTTAGTTCCCTGACCAGGAATTGAACCTGGGCCCTCGGCAGTGAAAGTGCCATGTCCTAACCACTGGACCGCCAGAGCAGTCCCTGTGCTGTCACTTCAGTCATGTTTAACTCTGTGCAACCCCATGGACTGTAGCCCTCCAGGCTTCTCTGTCCGTGGGTATTCTTCAGGCAGGAATACTGGAGTGGCTTGCCATGCCCTACTCTTATCCATTTTAAAAGATAGACTGTAGTAGGGAATCTTCTGTAATAGTTTTCCCTTTTGTTAGTGGTTGTGGTCTTTGGATAAACAGGGAATTAGATTCTGAATTGCTTCACAAAGGGCAATCAGTTGTTGTTACTTGTGATTATTTAGATTATTTAAATGTAAGTAGGTCTGATATTATCAGTAAATACCTGTTTAATTACCTTATACTATTAAGTGGGTAAACTGAAAATGTTCATCATTTCTATGGCTTAATTTTGTATATTCCCACTTGATAAAGTTCTTGTACTTCACCTTGGACTCTGCAAGTTTTTTTGTTAAATAGAGATTTGGAGTCATCGCAAATATGAAAATGTTTTTTATTTCTTCTAGAGATGATGTTCTGCAGAGTCTGACTATAGTCCACAACTGTTTAATTGGCTCAGGAAACCTCCTACCTCCATTGAAAGGAGAGCTGGTTACTAACTTGTAAGTAAAGACAACTATTTTATATATTTTGCTGTTTTACCATTTGGCATATATTTTAAGACTTAGTCACATGAGTCACTGGTTCTGTTATTGTTTTGTTTCTGTATAACTTTAACCTTTTTGTCATTGTTAGGCTAAAAATAACTGAGGCACAGTTTAGGTCTAAACTTGAGGGCTTTATTCAGATTTTGCATATGGTACTAGGATCAAATAACTTCCAGTGATAATCAGTTGTAAAATATCAACTTACAGCTATTAAATCTGTTAGGTTACTGAGTTAATTGAGATAAATTCTTTTTAAAAAGAAAGAAAAGCACTTTTTTTTTTTGGTCTATCACTGGTAAGGATTTTGTAGCAAAAAACCTGGGATATTTTTTTTTAATAAAAATTTGTGCTATGTTTTTCATTGATGTTGAACCTTTGAGACCCACCAAGTTGCTTTTATTAATTTAAGTGCTTTTCAGAGTATTATTGTTTTGAATGAATGCCTTGATTTAGTCCGTTGTCAGTACTACCACTTAAGTTGAAAAAATTAAAATGAAATCAACAATATCCAACTTGTAGGTCACTTTCCAAGTATGTAGATGCTAGTCTTAGCATCCCGTCTTAGATCATTTTCTCTGAACTCCAATATCTTATTGCTGAGAAAGTTACTGAAAATCACACAAAAATAAGGAAGGGACCCTTGCCCTCTTAGAAGAACACAAGGGGAGAATTATTTGTTGATTTTGCAACAAGAATCTTAAGCTTCAAGGAGTGGTTTTAAAATGGCTTGCTTGTCTCTACGTTTCCTACATAATTGGTCATTTGGAGTCATACTTTTTCATAATTCCCACTTATTTCACTTACCTAAAAACTGTTTCTAGACACTGAACTTTTTAGATTACTCATTAGATTTAAGAGGGAGAAGTAGGGTCATTTCAGGTAAGGAAATCAATTTTAAGTTTGTCTAGAAATTTACTGAATTCTTTTAAAAGACCTTTTGTTTTTCATCAAGTCTTATAGTTTTATATAAGAGCAGCTTTACCAAAATTGATTTTTTCAAGAGATTTTAAACACTGTTTTAAAGTGAGTGACCTACAGAAATGGTTCTGATTTTCCTGATGCTCTTTAACAGTATATAATATAGTGAGAACATAACTTAAGGCTAAGGCGTACCAAAGGGCTGTTTCACACATCGATTGATTATATCAGTAAACTTAGTTCTGTTTAAACATGTTGAGAAGTGTGGTCCTTTAATTCAATAGTTTGTCAAAGAACAAAGCCATGTACCTTTTGTGTATGTAATTAGAGGACTTTTTAGTAATGAATGATGATTAGGATGCATTGCTGAAGGGTCAGCTCAAGAGGCTTAGAAGTTTCCGTTGGAGTTCATATCAGCATAGAGCCGTGTGCTCTGTCTTTATCCTCTCCGACTAACGTGCGTCAGGACCAAAGTTCCATATATTTGGTTATTACAAAGCTAGTTAGATTTGTATATAATGAAATGCATTTTCAATAAGGAAAACAGTGCCTAATTATAAAAATTAGGCCCCCTTCACTATACATTATAAGCTATAAAATTGACATGAATATCCCTTTATAGGTTTTTTCCAGTAAAGATAATTTAAATTTAAAAGTGTGGTGTTTAGGGACTTCCCAGATGATCCAGTGGTTAAGAATCTGCCTTCCAATTAAGGGGACGTGGGATCCACCCCTGGCTGGGAAACCGAGATCCCGAATGCCATGGGGCTGCAGAACCCGTGTTTCTTACCTAGAGAGCCTTCACGCTGCACCCAAGAGCTCATGTGCCACAACTAAGACCCAACACAGCCATGAATAATAAATAAATATTTGTTCAACGTGTTGTGTTTTAGAATTTTCACTTAGAGTAAAAATTTAACGTAATAAAATGTAATGAAGTAATACAAAATTATGTTAATATAAATATATGTTTATATATTTTAATGTTTTGATTATAAATATAAAATGTTTTCTTGTATATTTAATAGCACATAGTAATGAAATAAAATATAAAACAAGGAAAACCTCAGTCGTTTTAATCCTTGAACGATACACACATTTAAGGTTCTTTGTAGTTACATACACCTACTCAGGGTCATGATTATACAAAGGACAGTTAGAGATGAAAGAACATTTCTTTGCCTTTGAATTGTAAGAAAAGAGAGTTTGTAAAGTCTTCCCTGGGCTTGAATTAGTTTGTGACAGAATTCTTTTTTTTTTTTTTTAAACCAACTTCTAACTGGGATCATCTTCGTCTGAAATTTTAATTTATTTTGGCAATGTGTGAGTTTTTACATTGACTTTATATAACATTTCACCTTTTTTTTGCAGATAGTAAGATAGTTTTCACCAAAGTATAATAAAACAAAGTTGGCCTTTTAAATTTCTAAAACGCTTATCCTAATACAGTCAATAATTATTAAAATCTCTTCAGTGTAAATTGATTTGAAAGAACTAATCAAATGTCAGTTGATGGTGCCATTGTTGTGTGATATTAAATCATGCTGCCTAGTGTGAAGAGAGAAGATCTGCAGCATAATTCTTGGAGATGATCAGTAGCAGGTCAATTGGAAACCAGGAGACGAAAAGAACTCTTTATTTTGGACATGAGTTACTCCAAAGGAGATAGAGTGAAATGTACCTACTTGGGGAGAAAAGGAAACATAACGGTGACCAGTGCTTTACCGTAATGCCTAAGATGTCTGAGGAAGTCACTCTTGTTAATATCAAGAGTGACTGTGGCAATTGGCTGTGGTATTGTAGGACATTATGCATTTTCTGAAATACCAGACCAGTTTGTGGAAGCACCAGGCAGCTCAGTTCTTTTTTTAAAAAATTAACCTTACATTTTTTTCTTACATAAATCTCAGGTAAAATATTCTAGCTGCTTTAATTATTTTTTGTCAGATCACTTATTATTAAGTCTGTCTCGTACATGTGTTAGTAGTATTAGCCTTCTGGCAAATTGCAGCGATTAAAGAACCACAAGTGTAGTTTAGCTCTGAATTTTCCCGTAAGGAAATCTTGGTTCCTGATAGAGTACATGGGATGGTCTCAAAGTCCCATTGTTGAGGGAAATAGCTACCACATGTGAAAAACAATTTTCCGTGCTATGTAATTATAGAGACTTTAAAAAAAAACAAAAAGCTTAGATGAGATGAGTTGATTGTCCTAAGTATTAATTATATATCTAATGGTATCTACATTGTACTTTTTGGCCTTTCCCATTATAAGGTTACTAAGTATCTTGTACATACTATAAATTTTACTGTTTCAAAGGATGGATGAAATAAGGGCCTTTGAGGGTAATTAAGAGTAAATTTTTTTAGTTCAGTTTGAAATTTTAACAGTTTTGTAGATACCAAGGTTACTGAATTAATCTTAAAATGTGACCTCTCTATTTTGCTCTTGGAACCTTTAGTTAATGGTTTCATAGAAATATCTGTGATATAATTTATAATCATAGTTCTGCCTTTAAAGGTGTGGAAATTGGATTATGTCTTTCCAGGGTCATATAGGAATTTTGGGCACTTGCCTTTAATCCTCAAATCGTCATTAATTTCTCCTTTTGCAGTCCATTCTTTAGAATCTTTTAGGTCTAACCAGCTATCGCAGGATGCAAAAAACTAACATTTATAAAAACAGGGTTACTCAAGGTAGAGGAGTCATCATTTTTCATCTCAAATATTTCTTCTTACTTTGTGCCCCCTTTCCTCTGATAGATCTGTTAAGTCATTCTTAGTTAAATCATTCTTAGGATCTCAGCTTTCACTAACTTTTCACTGGAAAAAAAAAAATTCATACTTAAGGTCTAAGAGTCGAGACCATTTCATGAATATGTGAAAGGATGTGTTGTTATGCGCTGAGGGGCAGGGCTAGCTAACCTCTCTTGGCACCTCCAGGAAACTACCCAGCTCTGCTGGGGGAGCTGCACACAGAAAAGGAAACAGTTACTACTCCACGGTGAGTAACCCTGTTTTCTCCTTATTTCACCTTCTGACTGTTTTCATTGATTTTTAAAAACTTGTGTGTCAGACATGGACGGAGTTCTTAGGCTCCGAGTTCATTTTAAACCTAGCGGTATGTAAGATTCTCTTTACTTGGCAAACCGTTTGCTCACATGGTAGAGCAAGAGCCAGCCTTTCCTTTGTGTTTATAGCTATTGCCAGTGCCCAGGATTGAACAGGATAACAGAGCACAGAAATAGGTCAGTTGTCTGTTGTGAAACACTTGTTACCTTGAGGGGAAAAACAGATCTGTTAGTGACTTGGCTTTTACACCTTTTCTGTTTGCTCATTTGTGAGGGGAGGGATTTGGGGAAGGGTAGGCTGTTCTTCCACTTACAGACAGGAAGAATTATTGCTTGCAGTTGTTCTGTGACAGTTCAGCTAGCTTTCATTTGCATATTTGATTTGTATTGTATATTTTGTTTTTATGTTATTGGTCACTTCTTCCTTTTTCACCATCCTTTCTTTCCCACCAGTGATTATTTTCATAGTTCTGCTCTAATCAGATGGAAAGATTGTCATCCTGTGGTACAAATAACATAGTTGTAGAAAACTTTGTTTTTTAAGTGGTGCAAATATTAAACACATTTTGTTATAAATTAGGTGGCTTGGTGGTACTGTGTAGTTGCTGTGAACCTGAGTTAACTTGATTATTATTGTATCGTTAATATTATTTATAATATGCTGTGTTGAAATTGTTTGTCAGGATTTTATTTTTATATTACTGTTTGTAAAAACGAACCAATAAATGAGTAGAATGAATTGCACTTGAGGTGGGGGAGTCGTGGTATTTGATTTAAATTATGTGTATTGTTACTATAGTACTTAATCAGAATGCAGATCTATAATTGTTGATGGCACTTTAAGTCTACTTGGCAAAGATTATGTACATAACTAAAAGTTACAAGAGCAGTTTTAAGTATGGGAGAGTACAGCCCAGCACTCATAGACTTAAAATGTGGCCACAAAGAGATACGAGTCTTATTTGAGTAATGGAGAGAGATTTCTTTTAGAAAATTCTTCTTTTAAAGAAAGATCAGAAGAAATATTTAACATAAATATTTGTACTCACTGAGAAACATTCAGTATAAAAGGTGTCGGTGCAATCAGTTTAATTAATTTGTTAGATAAGAGATCAGTTAAAACTGAATCTTAGATAAATAAGCATAAAAGAAACTTGAGATGGATAAAAACAAATAAAGCTGAAATATATGTCTAAACAGATGCCTTCTATGCACTTGAGATGTACAAGATGTGTTTTAATTCAGGTTTTAAAAGTAAAAGCTGAAGCCGTTTTAATTTAAATAAACTACTTAAATATTTTAAAATCCCATTCAGGTTGATGTGTTTTTAAATAACTGTATAATAAATGATAGTATTTTTTCAATTTTCTGATAGGGAAACAGTTCAGAGTGACACGTGGATTTTTACGGTTAGCATCGGGACCCTTAGATGAGACTTGTTTTTAAATGTGGTTACAGTGTAATTGGCAGTAGCAGAGTCAGACAGGCATATTAAAAAAACATTTCAGATTCCTAACTGATAGCCTCTTGTTTGCTTGTGTGTTTGATACAGTACAAAAATTTTCAGAATAGTTTATTATAGAGATTGCTTTTTAAAAACTCATTTGTTAAGAGTAATTTTGTGACAATAATTAGAATGCATGCTTGGTTCAATATTATGTGGTACTAGGTATGGGTTGGGCAAGGTACAGTTGTATTACGTTTATTAGCAGCAAGGAGGAGACCTGTGTTCTCCTGTGATAGCTTGTGACAAGTACTTCCCCTGCTCTTTGGGGGTGGGATTAACAGTTTCATGCCTAATGCTTGTTACTATTTGAGCACAGCCTTTTCTCTTTCTTGGTGAAATCTAATTTCAGTAAAGATGTTGAACTCCCCTTGAAGTTCACTGTGAAAGAATCTGATCTTATTTTTTACTGACTAGACTCTGTATGCATATATATTTTTCAATCATACACATTTTTACAGAATGTTCAAGTTTGCACGCTGTTGCCAAAAGTTGAAACTTTATGGAGTGAAAACAAGATTTTAAGAACAATTTGAATTTGAACTTGAAATTCTCTGAAAAGCAAATTAACATTTTATATTAAGAAATATTACCACTCTTTGTTTATATTCTGTAGACTTGGTTTTGAAACTTGAGACAGTACTGTTGCTGTCCTAGGCACTACATCATGGCAAGGAACATAGTTAAATAATTGGGTTTTAGTAATCTTAATGTTATTACCCATTTAGATAAATCCCAGAATCCATAGCAACCAATTATTAGGATAGAGATAACTTAGTTCAACTTAAAAAAAAAAAAATACAGTATCAGCAGGGGGTGTTGATTTAAAAATAGTGTTTTTCTTCTTTACAAGTAGTAGCTCATTAATTACGAGCAATAATTGTAAAACCTCTATTGACTACTAATTAGCCCTGTATAGGATACACTTATCTCATGTTTCTTTGGCAATTTGCTCCTTTCTTCCTTTTCTTAGAAAGTATTAAAATCTTTGTTTATAAAAAGTTATTAAATTGAATCTCATATTTTGAAATAAAATGTTTTTCATCAAAGAAAATTTATATTTCAGATATAAAAATTCATATTCCCCAGTAGAATCTGTCCTTATGTACCTAAAATGTGACTTTGAATGTAGTGTTTTTACATCTGAACATCTTCAGAAGTAGTGGTATTTTATTGCAGATGTTAGGAGAGATCACTTTAGCTGGTTGTAAGAGGAAGAGTAATGATTATCTAAAGAAGCTTGTCTGCTATATATTTTACAGTAAAATTTGATGGTGATTTTTTTGGTGTTTATTTTAACCATTATTATAACATTGAAAGTTTACTTTTCCTTGTATAAATGTTTATCATCAGTCTTAAGCTTTTACACTTGTATATTGAATATCAGTGTTATGTTCATTTGGGCAGTGAATCCCCTCCCAAAGTCATTACATTTAATTAACATTTTTTTGAAGATGAATAATACTGTACTTACTGAAACAGATAGACCATTAGTCTTCAGAAGGCTAGAGTAAAGAATTGAAGTGTTGAAGATGAGAGATCTGTGTTAAAGATGATCATCTAAACATTCTAGCAATGACATTTTTCCCTTTAAACCTCCTTTTTGTATTGTTAATAAATACAGGCATTCTTGTCTTTATACAGGGTACCAAGTATGGTGTCCTTGGAAGAGACAAAGTTATATACTGGACTTGAATATGGTATGTGAATCCTAATCTGAGTAAATCTGTGTGGATTATTTTCATCAGTTACTCTACAAGGGTTAAGATGGGATAATTCTGTAGTTACACTTTTCTAGTCTCTTTTATATGTAAAATGAATATTAATTACACAATGTATCTTTGCTTTTTCTGGAGCAAGTGGGAAATTATTCTATAAAGAATAGCCATTAAAGGATAGATGCTTTCTATGTGCAAAGGGAGACTTCCATATATTGTAATGCTCATTTATGGTTAGAATTGTTATTTTATACTTGAGCTAAACCCTTACACATTTGATTTATGCAAAACATTTTGCATTAATTTAATGTTCTGAATCTAACATTAATAGAAATTTAGCACACTTCCTTATTGCTGGATTAACATTGGAGTTCATTGCATATATTAATTAATTAGATGTAATTTTTGTTTGTTTGATTTGGGTCACCACAACTAATTAAAGAATCTTATGCATTTTTGGTCCATAATTAGTGAATAGAGCCTTTGAAATATTGGCAAAGACAGTTTTGTCTCCCTCCTCCTTTCCTGCCTAATAATAAAGGTTTATAAGCAGGTTCTTATAACTGTGAAGGTTTTAATAGATATTCTGTATCATGCCAAGCTACTAACCACCTATGATAAAGACAGACCCATTTTTTTTTTCAAATTTTTATTGGAGGTATAGTTGCAATTAATTTACAGTGTTGTATTAATTTGAAGTGTACAGCAAAGTGAATCTTTACACATATGTATCTACTTTTTTTAGATTCTTTTCCCAGATACAGACCCATTTGTTTTCTTCCTGGATACATTATCTCTTCTTGACATAACTATTAATATAAACTTCAAAGCTCTGGGCTGCATTCGATGTGTGTAAAATGCCTTTTCTCATTTTTTAAAAATAGATCTATCCAGAGAGAACTACCGAGAAACAATTGCTAGGGTCATAAGGAAACTTCTTAGTAAGTACATACATGTATTTAACTAATTTTTTTTACTAAGTATTTAGAAATTTTATAGCATATGTGCTTTTTACTTAACCATTTTAAAATTATAAATGGTGAGAATATCAGGCAGTGGGTTTTTCTTCCCTGTTCTTTTCTAGTATATCAGGAGTCCTATGGTAATTTAAAATATTTTAACAAAAATTCTTTTCCTCCTATTATAGACCACATACTTAATAATTCAGAAGATGATACCAAGTCCTTGTTTCTTATCATAAAGGTACAATTGTTATTTACACAGTTGCATGGTTATTAATATGACCAGATTTGATGTGACAACTCATAAATATAAAATTTGAAATTCTTTGGCACAGATTATTGGAGACCTTTTACAGTTCCAAGGATCTCACAAGCATGAATTTGACTCTCGTTGGAAAAGCTTTAACCTAGTAAAGAAATCAATGGAAAATCGGGTCAGTATTTTCACCTAAAACTCATTTTATTTTAAAGGTATATAATATTGCTATAACCACCTAATTTAGCATTTGTTCAGCATACAGAGGAAGTTTCCCTGTAAGTAAAAATAGTAGATTTTCAAATACTATATCCTGGTATAATCAAAAGGATCCTGGAAATAAATGTACTTTACTGAAACCTCTTCTGTCAATTTCCATGCTAGTCTCTCTCAGTGGCAATTTGGAGTATGATAACTTGGCAACCGCATTCTCACTATCATATAAGAACCCAAAGGGATGAAAAGTAGGAATTGCCCATAGGCATGAATTTAAAGCATTGTGTTTTATTTAATCTTAATTTGTTCTCCAGGAGAGGTCAATATAAGATCTCCTGGGAGCACGGAAGAAAGAATAACTTAAGTCAGCCATTTGATGATCATAGCAGTGTTCTTCATTGGGAGACTTTTTTTGGAAATTGAGACTGTAAAAGTTTTACGAGTTTGTTGTTTAGGCATGGGGTACTACATATTTTAAACAAAGAGATTGACATGGGAAAAGGCAGGGAGATGTACCAACATGGCGTGCCTTAGGGAACAGTAGTTGTAGGTAAGAGTGGCAGGAGGTAAGCTAGGTCAGTTCTAGTTTTGTCCCAAGAATGTGCTTCAGTTTTACATTCAGCAGTGGGGAAGTCATTAAAAGTTCTTAAGCGTATCTGATGTGAATATTGAAAGGATCAATATTCAATTCAGTGGATTTTAAAAAGCTCTGCCACTGCTGTAAGAATAAGCAGTAGGCAAACGAGCTTGGAAGCCAAGAGGCTTTAGTAATAGTTCAGATGGGAAAGCATAGCCTGTGCTAGGATGGAGGTAAGGGGTTTTGAAAATGAATGAATTGTGGGGGGGCTTGATAACCAATGCGATAAAGGTGTAAAAGAGGAATCTGGGTTCCAGACTTCTTCCTTTAGTGACTGGGTAGAAGATTAGGGGTAGGGGAAAACTTAAAAGATAATTTTTACAAAAGTAAAAGATGTTATATTCCGTAGTAAACATACACAATTACCCAGAAAGTCTATAAATGTAATAGAGTCAATAACTTTTCTTAGTGGGCTGGTGTTGTATTTATAGTATTAGATTGTATTGTATTTGGCTGAATAAAGACCAGCTGCATTGCTCTCCCACACGTGGATTTGTTAATAAATCATCAGAAAAAGTGGGTGTTGTATGAGCTCTTTAAAGGGAATATTCCTACAGTTAGCCATAAAGTTAATTGAAATAATATATTTTTAAATGTGTCTCATGATTTTTAGAATAAGTGAAATACCTCCACTACCCACAAGCCCTTCCTGTACCTTCTTTGAGCTAATTTTTTGTTAAGGGATTCAGAGGACCCCATTGTGGAGGCATTCATGGAAGATGTTGAAGTGTTTGCTACTCTGTTTTTCAGCTCCATGGGAAAAAACAACATATCAGAGCACTGTTGATTGACAGAGTAATGTTGCAGCACGAGGTAAATAGCTTTTTAAAATCAAGATACCTTTTGTCCGGAGGGGCATGCCTTGCATGTGGCTTGTGAGACCTCAGTTCACCAGCTAGGGATTCAACCTGAGCCACAGCAGTGAAAACCTGAAATCCTAACCACTAGGCCACCAAGGAACTCACCATGATGGCTTTTTTAAAATGACAGTTTTTCAGATACATATTTTATTATTGGTGTTACATCATAATTAAATGAACTTTTACTAAAAACTTTGAGATTTGATTTACACTGGTCTCTTTTTGTAGCTGCGAACACTAACTGTTGAGGGTTGTGAATACAAAAAGATACATCAGGATATGATTAGAGATCTTCTTCGTTTGTCTACAAGTTCATACAGTCAGGTAAGGCTAGTCCAAACACTCTGGGCATGTCCCCCTCTTACCCACTTGGTAACACTCAATCTAAAGTATCCCCATTTTGAGGAAGGGATAGTTAGGGAGTTTGGGAATGTCATGTACACACTGCTGTATATAAAATGAATAACCATCAAGGACCTACTGTAAAACACATGGAGCTCTGCTCAATGTTACGTGGCAGAATGGATGGGAGGGAGGTTTGGGGGGGAATGGATACATGTACATGTATGGCTGAGTGCCTTTGCTGTCTACCTGAAACTGTCACAACACTGTTAATCAGATATACTCTGATATAGAATAAAAAGTTTTTTCTAAAAATTAAGTATCCCCATTTTAACAAGGGAATTTAAATAATTTATTAGCACCAAAAGTTTATGTTTTAAATTACAAATATATTCAAATTAGTTTTGCTTCTCTTTTTAAAATAACATTTATTTTTGCTGTTTATAATTGCTTCTCAAAATTTTTTTTTGAAAAATATAACTAAAAATATAACTAAAGTAGCTAATGCTAGTGTAGCTAGTGTAATGTTGATACCACTTAAATCATATGATGAAGACCAGCCTATAAAGGCCATATAATTCTTCTATGGCATTATGCTCGAGTTTAGGAAGCTGATACCATGTGAATTGTGGAGTGCATCATTTTAGGTAGCATAGGACCAAAAATTTATAAGAGATTTATATACAGCCAATGAGTCTGTAAATTAGGAAACCAGTCTAACCGAGAGATTTTGCCTGAATTATTATTTTTAAAAGTTTGAAAAATGTACAGTGCATTGCTTTTTACTATAATGAGCTGTTGTTCATTACTGTTTAGCTAGTTCGTGGGTTATGAATTTATACTGAATCTTTTGTTTGGGTTCAAAACGTGTGGCCTGTACCTAAGGTTTGCATTAAAAAGTTTAAGTTGTTTTGTGTTTTGAAAAGTCTTTGATTTTCCTCATGTAGACACAAAAGGCAGTCTGACATTTCTCATTAAGAATAACTCAGAATAAAAAGTTTAATAGTCTGCTGATTATGTTACTGAACAAATGCATATCGGTTCCATTCAGTCTCTTTTACCAAAAATGATTGAACGAGTGTAGCTTAAACTTTGAGTGTAGCTGGTGGTAGTTTGCTTTCCTTCTGATAAAAAGATGATTATTTACTCATTTTTGTTATGTGCTTTGGTATATTTTTCTGTTATTACAACAGCATGTAAATTACTACTGCTTTGTTTTAATCATTCGTGTGGAATTTTTTTTGTATTTTTTCTACCATTTAATAAATGTCTGTTCATAACTCTCTCTTTAGGTCAGAAATAAGGCCCAGCAAACATTTTTTGCTGCCTTGGGAGCATATAACTTCTGTTGCAGAGATATCATTCCCTTGGTTTTGGGGTTCTTACAACCTGATAGACAAGATGTCACTCAACAGCAGTTCAAGGTACAGTGTTTTTGTTTTTATTACAAAATTTTTGAACTGTGGAGAAAAGTTTGAAAGAATTTCACAGTAATGGAATTGCTGACCCCCAAGGTGGGTATCTAATTCAAGAGGGTTGTAGACGGTCTTAACTCATTGGGTGATATGTTGTTGAAAGCAGTTTAAATGGGCAAAGTCAGACAGATCAAGTAAGATTAAAATTGGAAACTGTCTGTGAAGTCAGTAAAATCGAAGTTACAGTGACCTTATAAGAACCGTAAAGAGGATTAGAGTCCAAGGTGATTAAGAAGCCAGGTTGGAATTGTGAATGTTCAGGAAATAAAATGATTTGATCCTAATAGCTTTTTTTTTACTAAAATGCATGCATACTTAGTCACTCAGTCATGTCTGACTCTTTGCGACCCTATAGAGTGTAATCCGCTAGGCTCCTCTGTCCATGGGATTTCTCAGGCAAGAATATTTAGAGTGGGTTACTGTTTCCTCCTCAAGGGAATCTTCCCAACCCAGGGATTGAACCTGCATCTCCTGCGTATCCTGCATTGCATGCAGGCAGGGTCTTTGCTTGTTGGGCCTTTGAGGAAGTCCTCAGTAAAATGGGGTACCTTAAAAAGAGGTATCTACTGTCATCAGAATCATTTTGATTAATTGAACTCCTATTTGTTATTGCTCAGTCGCTCAGTTGTGTCTGACTGTGACCCCGCGAACTGTAGCACGCCAGGCTTCCCTGTCCTCACCATCTCCCAGAGCTTGCTCACTCGTGTCCTTTGAGTCAGTGATGCCATCCAATCATCTCGTCCTCTGTCATTCCCTTCTTCTGTCTTCCATCTTTCCCAGCATCAGGGTCTCTTCTTATGAATTGGCTCTACGCATGAGGTGGCCAAAGTATTGGAGCTTCAGCTTCAGCATCAGTCCTTCCAATGAATATTCAAGATTGATTTCCTTTAGAATTGACTGCTTTAATCTCCTTGCAATCCAAGGAACTCTCAAGAGTCTTCTCCAACACCACAGTTCAAAAGCATCAATTCTTTGGCACTCAGCCTTCTTTATGGTCCAACTCTCACATCCATACATCACTCCTGGAAAAACAATAGCTTTGACTATACGGACCTTATTAGTATTAGTAAAAAATATGCAGTATAATTAAGTAACCTAATTTTTATATAATTAGGGAGATACTTGGCAACCAGATTTAACTACTATATTTTTAAGTATTCGAGACATTATACTCTAAAATGCAAAGAGTGGCAGATTTTACAGCCTTTATAAATGTAGTAGCAGAGAATTAGAATGGAAGCTAATATCCTTAAAAGCAAATCTTTACATTTCTATACTAATAGCCGTTGTTTGAGCTAACCATCTGTTAAATGACTTAGAGAAAATATTACTGGATTGCACTTAAGTGTCAAGTTCAGATCTCTATAAAAGTAACATGTTAAATGTGTGAACCTATTTTACTAACCAATACCAAGCATTTAAATAATCGGTGTTGAATAGATTTGAAAACAACATGTAGGTTTGTTGGCTGCAACTAAACAGTGCCTTCGTTCTCATCTTCATTTTTTCCTGCAGGGTGCCTTGTATTGTCTCCTTGGAAATCACAGTGGTGTATGCTTGGCAAACCTTCATGACTGGGACTGTATTGTACAGACTTGGCCAGCAATTGTTTCTTCTGGGCTTAGCCAAGCAATGTCCCTGGAAAAGCCATCAATAGTGAGGCTGTTTGATGATCTTGCAGAAAAGATTCATCGGCAATATGAAACAATTGGCTTGGACTTCACAGTAAGCAAAATCATTTTTTAAATTCAAACTTTAGTGCAAACACTGGCTTTGTTAAAATGCTGTGATTTTTCTTGCCTCTTTTTCAGTAATCATTTTCTTGGCATTTGATTCTTTTTTTTTTTTTTTAAAGCATTTGTTTTCTCTTTCCTTTTAATGCTTTAGTGGTCATTACTGTAAATGGCAGGGTGGAGTAGAAAGTTGAAGCATGGCCAGGAGAGAACTGGGTGGTTTTCTACCAAGAGGCCACAAAGTATATATATATTACATTGTTGGCATTTGCCATTATTCCCTGTATGTCTGTGGCCTCATTTTTCTGAGAGTTGGTTCTGTTTTAGGAGGTCAGTTGTACTAGTCAAAGTCACAGAAGATTGACTACAGGTTTCATAATTTATAGTAAAGATTAAAATTGAATGATTTGACAAATGAAAAAGTAAGTATCAGGTTCAGTAGAGCTAAGATGAGGATGCAGAGCAGATTATCATCTAAAAATTTTCAAATGCCTATTTACACACCCAACAGAATTGGGGATGGGTAAGAGATGTGAGTACAGTTGAATCCCCCTCTTTTCTGAAGTTATTTTGTTTTACATCTATCCTCAGTTTTAAAAACCACTGCTCTAAATGTATACCTTTTTTGCAAAATATACTCTTACTATTTGTAAGTGTCAGATTATACTTTCTTTTTAAAAGTTTTTTTGAAACTTGAGATGTAATTCACATACAAAAACCTTTTTAACAAAACAGTTGTGTGATTATGATCACAATAGTCTATTCTCAGGGTTGTACAACCATCAATACTCTAATTCTGGAACATTATAATTACTCAAATAAAGAAACCTTATACCCAATAATAGTTGCTTCCCATTTCCCCATACCCCTAGCCCTGGAAACTACTGACTTGCTCTTTTTCTCTGTTAATTTGCCTATTATGGACATTATATGTAAATGGAATTATACAATTTGTGGCTGTTTATATCTGGCTCCTGTCACTTAGCATAATGTTGTTAAGATTTATCCACAGTATGTCCATACTTCATTTTCTTTTTGGCTTTTCTTTTTAATAAGATTCCAAAGTCATGTGTTGGAATAGCAGAATTACTTCAACAATCAAAAAACCCCTCTATCAACCAGATAATGCTTAGCTCAGAAGAAATTAAAGAAGGACTTAAACGCCAACAAGAGAGGAATGTTGATGCCCTGAGGTAATTATTAATGCCTGCTTATCCAGACGTGTAACATTATAGACAGTAGGTTTTAAATATCTCTCAAATAGCGATGTACTATAACTACGTGATGAAATTTACACATTGATACTGAAGAGATACCAAAATGTTAAGAGGTTATTGTGAGGATCTGTTTGTCACTTTTAGCTATGGAGATAGAAAAACACCATCTTAAAATAATCATGTCATATGTTTTTTTCAACATGAATTGATTTTTTCTTTTAGTATACATATTCTACTCATTAAATCTTAAATTTCAGTTCAATATATTTATCTCATCATAGCTCTTACAGTAGTAAGCTTTTGATCAAATTTATACGAATTTGTTATCACGATATTAGTAAATTGCTTTTAGATTTTAGGAACCAAAGTACTTCAGCAGTAACACTCAAGCAGGAGGTTTCCCAACTTTATTATTTTCTTTGCCTTATAAATGTGCTCATTCTTTTCCCAGCATTTCTATGTAAATAATAAACTTTATAGTCTACCTCATGTATACCTGGGTGTTGTGTAGGTAGACCACTCCTGATTACCACTCACAGATTTCCTTTTGAATATCCACCCAGGAACAGTTCAGTTGCTCAGTGTACCTAGCACTACTTCTTTTTTTCTCTCTACTTTTTCTCTCTTTTTTCATTTTCTTTTCGGTGTCACCCGTCTGCTTACTTCACTCTGGCTTGTTTTTCATCAGACCCTTTGTAGTCTGGTAATGAGGATGATCGGAGAAGGCAATGGCACCCCACTCCAGTACTCTTGCCTGGAAAATCCCATGGACAGAGGGGCCTGGTAGGCTGCAGTCCATGGGGTCGGGAAGAGTTGGACACAACTGAGCACTTTACTTTCACTTTTCCCTTTCATGCATTGGAGAAAGAAATGGCAACCCACTCCAGTGTTCTTGCCTGGCGAATCCCAGGGACGGAGGACCTGGTGGGCTGCCGTCTCTGGGGTCGCACAGAGTCAGACACGACTGATGCGACTTAGCAGCAGCAGCAGCACCAATGAGGACAGTGAATTTGGCAGGAATTTGAATTTATATTACATTTTTTATATTCATCTTAGCATTGTATTACAATAGTAGCTCACCTGAATTTTTTTTTTTTTCCTAAGGAACTATGAAAATTTGGTTAACACTTTGCTAGATGGTGTGGAGCAGAGAAATTTGTAAGTGCAAGAAAAAGTATTTTTTTAAATCCCAACGCTTTTATCTTCAATGTTATAGGGGATTTCTACCCTGAAGACCATGAATGACTGTCAGTGTGTTTTCTGATTTTTTCCCCACTCTCCCCTTTTCAGGCCATGGAAATTTGAGCATATAGGCATTGGGCTTTTGTCTCTGCTCTTGAGAGATGACAGAGTGTTGCCTCTTCGTGCCATACGTTTTTTTGTTGAGAATCTCAACCATGATGCAATTGTAGTTCGAAAGGTAGATATCTTATTTTAGCTATAATCTTGGGTTTGAGAATTTTTACATGTTGAAGTGTATATTGCTTTGAAGTCTACCTCTCTTGGATCAGAGATGGTAATAATTCATCCAGCAAATACATGAAGAGGTGTTCTCAGGCACTGTGAACTTCAACACTGGGGATATAGCAGGAAGCATGTTCATAGGTTATGGGAAAGCCTGACTTTGAAAAATTAACCACAGGTATATTATAACATGTTACAAGAAGGAAAAGGTGTCTGAGGGATACAGAGTTTTGGTTTTACTTGAAAACTATCTGAGGTGGCTGACCTGGCCTGGCACATTGGGAAAAGATCCCTAGGAAGAAATGTCTAGACTAAGATAGGAAGAATGAGCAGGAATTGGTTTAACAAAGAAAGGATATAGGTTGTTTAGGCAGAGCCTCCAATGGGTGAGGGTTCAACAGTAAGAACTGCAAACAACTCAGCCCAAATCAGAGTTAGCACTCACGTGACTGTGCGGTCACATGTCAGTGGGTGAGGTATTTCTCTGCTTTTGAGAGAAACAAAACCCAGCTTCTGCTTTGGGTCAAGGTAGCAACTCTTTGAGAGATGTAAAATGTACCTTACCTGCTTCTTTTCTAGATGGCAATCTCAGCTGTTGCTGGTATTCTTAAGCAGCTAAAAAGAACCCACAAAAAACTGACCGTCAGTCCCTATGAAATCAGTAAGTATTACCAAATGTGATGAATAATGCTTCTCAAGATATTTATTTGTTTGGCTGTGCCAGAGCTTAGTTGTAGCACGCAAGATCTTTGTTTTAGCATGCTAGATGTTCAGTTGCAGCATGCAGACTCTTAGTTGTGATATGTAGGATCTAGTTCCCTGACCAGGGATCGAACCCAGACTCCCTCCATTGGGAGTACAGAGTCTTAGCCACTGGACACCAGGGAAAGCCCCTAGGAAGATTTTAATTCTAAGTACGAAATAATATTATAAAGGGAAACAATTGACCTAGTAAAAACTAATGATAACAATATTTATAAAAACAGATGGCTCTTTATGTCTTTATAATATGTAGAATGTGTACCTTTTACACACTCTGAATGCATGTTATCTACTTATTTCTCTCACCAGTTAAGCAGTTACATTAGTTATTTCTCAAACTGTATTTCAGAGACTTAAATACCATTACCATTAATTCATCAATAAATGTTTAGGGGCAAAGTTAATTTGATTTTGGAGGGAGAAATATTTTTGGGGGGCTGTACCTCATGCTTAGTTCTGGGATCTTAGTTCTACGACCAGTAATTGAACCCAGGCCCTCAGCAGTGTGCATGCCAAATCCTAACCAAATTTATCATTTGACTATCAAATTTTTTTTAAATCTCTGTTGACTCCTGAGATATTCAAACAGCTGTCTTCAGGTTTCCTCCCTACCCCATACCATATTAGGAGGGGAGTTTAGCTCTGCGCCACCATCTTTATTTTGGAGCAGAGAGCGAGAATGTCAAAGTGTACACATGGTGAAATGTAAAAATGGAAGGCATCTGGTTGAAGAACACATGGGGATTCTTGGAGCTTTGTAATTAATTCAAGCCTAATTGAATTAATCAAACCTAACAAAGGTATTTTTTTTAATTTTGGTAAAAGGAATGAAGTATGGATCAAACTTGATTTTTTTTTCCCCCTCAGATAACTATCCCAGCACCATTTAGTAGATGATAAGCCCATTTTTCCTCTTCTGATTTGAAATGCTTCATATGTATGTGGTTTTTTGCTTGAGTGAATTTTCGTAGAATCTTGTTATGAAGATAAAGTCACACTAGCACTATGGATTGGTTGTTGAGAATAATTATTGCACAGATATTTTGAAGTTCATCAAATGTAATTGTCTTTTCCTTAGGTGGATATCCTAAACCCACCCAGATTGTCGCTGGTGATAGGCCTGATAATCACTGGTTGCATTATGATAGCAAAAGCATACCAAGAACTAAAAAAGAATGGGAGTCAAGTTGCTTTGTGGAAAAAACTCACTGGGGATACTACACCTGGCCACAGTAAGTTACAGCTTGCCATGCACCTTATTACTGAACAGCTTATCTTCGATAGAATTTGTTTTGTCATGTGGATTTCTACGTATGTTCTGAGGCAGTTGAAGCATAGGTACTTTGTCATCAAAGATACACAATCGCTAGCTTTTTCGCTCTTCTTCTTTTCTTTGTTCTTGTCAGTCAATGCTGTGCCTCATCTTGCCTCTTTTCTTGTCTTTATTCTGAAACCCTTAGACTTCCTTTGTCCTACCGTTACACTTCTAAGGAGTTTGTTAATAGTTGATCTGAATTATATTCCTGCCTGTTAAAAAAATACTACACCTGTCTAAACCAGCCCCAAGAAATACTTCTTTGTCTCTTATTGACCCTAGTAATCTATGTCATTAGGATGCGTGACCTGATAGACTTTTTTTGTTTGTTTTCTTTTTAATTTATTTATTTTAATTGGAGGCTAATTACTTTACAATATTGTAGTGGTTTTTGCCATACATTGACATGAATCAGCCATGGGTATACATCTGTTCCCCATCCTGAACCCCCCTCCCACATCCCTCCCCATCCCATCACTCAGGGTCATCCCAGTGTACCAGCCCTGAGCACCCTGTCTCATGCATCGAACCTGGACTGGCAATCTGTTTCACATATGAAAATATACATATTTCAATGCTATTCTCTCAAATCATCCCACCCTCACCTTTTCCCACAGAGTCCAAAAGACTGTTCTATACATCTGTGTCTCTTTTGCTGTCTCGCATATAGGGTCATTGTTACCATCTTTCTAAATTCCATATATATGCGTTAGTATACTGTATTGGTGTTTTTCTTTCTGACTTACTTCACTCTGTATAATAGGCTCCAGTTTCATCCACCTCATTAGAACTGATTCAAATGTATTCTTTTTAATGGCTGAGTAATATTCCATTGTATATATGTACCACAACTTTCTTATCCATTTGTCTACCGGTGGACATCTCATGCTTTTTATCCATGAAGCTCTAATGTTGTTTTCTATCTATGTGTGTTACCAATACAAACTCTTACTGTGTAGGAATATGGTTGTTTATGCTGGTGTGGAAGAGCAACCTAAGCTTGGCAGAAGCAGGGAGGATTTGACAGAGGTAAGCATCTAATTTCACCATTTGTGAACACTTAACCTGGTTCACATGCATCTTGCTTTTGGCTGTTGATTTATTAACTTAGTTCATGTTTTTCTCCCCCCAATTTGTGTACTGCAGTGTAGTACAGTAAGTACCAGTAAATGTATACTCCCTTTCTCCCCCCGACCCCAACCCTCCTCCCTTCTCTTAGGACCAGCTGACACAAGGCTTATGTCTCTAAGTCACTCTCAAGTTACTGCCTAATTAGCGCTCACTTAGATACTGACTTTTAGTTTTTTATTGCATATAAATGGTGCTGCTGCTAAGTTGCTTCAGTCGTGTCCGACTCTGTGCAACCCCATAGACGGCAGCCCACCAGGCTCCGCCGTCCCTGGGATTCTCCAGGCAAGAACACTGGAGTGAGTTGCCATTTCCTTCTCCAATGCATGAAAGTGAAAAGTGAAAGTGCTGCTGCTGCTAAGTTGCTTCAGTCGTGTCTGACTCTTAGCGACCCCATGGACTGCAGCCTACCAGGCTCCTCTGTCCATGGGATTTTCGAGGCAAGAGTACTGGAGTGGGGTGCCAGTGCCTTCTCTGTATAAATGGTGGATAATCAGTAAATAGTTATTTGTAGATTTAAGTTGGAACCTCTCAGTCTTCATAGAACTTCTTTATCATTTTGAAGAATTTTAAGTTTATGTCTTCCTCAGTTACGTTTATGCTGTAGCTTCTGTTTTCTAATTCTGAACAAAGTTTACTTTTAACTTATGGTAGTTTATAAGTATGGAAATAATTTTGAATAAATTTTAATCCCTGAATGTTCTCTCTTTTTTTTTTTTTCAATTTTATAGGCAGAACAGATTATATTTGATCATTTTTCTGATCCTAAATTTGTCAAACAGTTAATTACCTTTCTATCTTTAGAAGACAGAAAAGGAAAAGATAAATTTAATCCTCGACGTTTTTGCCTCTTTAAGGTAACTGTGTTATTTATATACACTTTTTATAAAGCATAGTGATTCTCAGTTTGTAGGTTTGTGAGTTTTAAAGTATTTGATCAAAGTTTGAGTTTAGTCATCTGTTATCTTTATCTAAAATTACTTTGGAAGTAACGCCTGTCATATTCATCTTGGCTTAAGGTTTAGAACTCAAAAAACCAGGCTTTTTTAGTGTTTATCTCTAATATTTGTAATTAGCAGTAGAGGTAAAATACCAAAACCCACAAGACTGTATGCATTTCATATTTGTTTGATTTTTCTTGAGGTGTGTGTGATATTTGTAAGATCAGAAAGATTATTAAGTTTTATTTCATTGATTATATTTTAATGTGATGTGGCAAATGACAAGTGGTTTTACCATTTTAACTTACAGACATTGTTAAAGCAGTTAAGTTCTAAGGTGAGAACATGGATTATTTTAAGCACAGTAGTAATATAGTAAACAAATATGAGCATGTTATAATGGAGATGTAGTCATTTGAGTACTGAAAAACTTTTTCTTTATTTGCATAGGGTATATTCAGAAATTTTGATGATGCCTTTCTGCCAGTTCTGAAGCCCCATTTAGAACGTTTGGTTGCAGATTCACATGAGAGCACCCAGCGATGTGTTGCAGAAATTATAGCTGGCTTAATCAGAGGCTCTAAGCATTGGACATTTGAAAAGGTGATGTAATTTGTAGAGCACATCTCTTCTTAAAGCTGCATTGTCCATTTGTGTAGCAGTTCCCAACACATTGGGTATTAACACCTGGATCAGCCCCCTCTGCCCGTGTTCAAGTGCCACCTTGGGGCCAGCAGTCCTCCAGAGGGAACGAGGCGGCAGGTGGTCAGATGGGTGTCTGATGGGGGTGGTGGTGGGAACGGCAGTTGGGTGGCCAGTGGTCCTGTGTGCTTATCTCATCTCCATGGGGTTAGCCTGCAGTGCCCGTGCGCTCCAAAATGGACAGCAGATTATATGTTTATCAAAACATTTTCACTGCTGCACTGAGGAGACACACATCTTTAAAAAAAAAAATGATATTAGCACCTAAAAGATGAAATGTTTACTCCATATTGCTTTTCTTCCCTGATAGCTCAGTTGGTAAAGAATCTGCCTGCAATGCGGGAGACCTGGGTTGGGAAGATCCCCTGGAGAAGGGAACGGCTACCCAGTCCAGTGTTCTGGCCTGGAGAATTCCATGGACTGTATAGTCCAAGTGGTCACAAAGAGTCAGACACGACTGAGCGACTTTCACTTTCGACTCTTTATTGCTTTAGAGTATAGGTCACAAAGTCGTGTTCTGTAGGTGGCATTGAATATCTTTTAAAATTTGAATTATTTTCCATCCAAGTATGGCATTGAATATCTTTTAAAATTTGAATTATTCTCCATCCAAGTATGTCATGCAAAAAGAACTTTAGTTTCTCTTGAAAAATAGGAAGCTCCTGGAATCCTGGTCCCATGTTGCTGCACTGTATCAGTTGGATGGGGCTGTGCATGAGCTTCTCCCTTCATGAGGCACTCTCTAGCTTCTCCTTAAATCTTTTCTCTTAGCCTCCGTGCTACTTTACTCATTTGGTCTTATAGATAGTTTTGAATTTGACAGCCTTGTTTTGAGTATCCCTCTTTTGAATTGTAAGATTAAGTTTTACATATCCACCTCAAGGTTAGTTTCTTTCTTAGCAAAATGCACTAGACTGAAAATAACCTGGTAAAATGTCCAGAATGCCTGAAAACAATCATACTTAATTACATGGATGATTATGAACACTTTTTAATATATTAATATATTATTTTATACATATTGAAATCATGTATTAAAAGAATTTGTTAGTTTGTAATATTGCCATTTTCCTGCTCACATATCATGAAACAGTTTTATGTAAACATGTTAATACGTAGCCTTGTCATTCTTTCTCTGTCATTTTTGAGTTACCTCAATCCTAGAATACAGCTCCTTTCCTTTTTAGTTGTTTAGAATATAGCTTGTTTTTCTTTTTATTCAGTGTCTAAGGCTAAACTGGAAAATTTATCCCAAACCATCTCTTCACATTTGTCTTAACATAGGTCCTTTTGACTAAAGTAGGGTCTATGGACCTGTAACTTGAGCATCACTTGGGAGTTTATTAGAAAAGTAGGATCTCACCCCATCCTGATCTAATGAATCAGAATCTGCATTTTGTCAAGGAGATTTGTGCTCTCACTAAACTATGAAAAGCAGTTCAGTGTTTAGACTCATATATTCACTGCCTGTGTAACTGGAACACATTTTTAAATGCTGTTTATAGTAACCCAAAACTTGGAATTTAAAGATGATACTTTCAGCTAATACTAAATTGTATTGAAATGTCATTGGTTCCTGTATTAGGATTCAATCCTGTGACCGTAAGCATGCAAAATACAGAGATGATTGAGGTTTTGTTTCAGCTCAGTGTACTATGTTATTCAGACATTTGATTAGAGAACTTCTCAATAGTAGGAGAGATTTTGTAAGGAACCATATAAGTTGTCTCCTCTTTTTCTGATTTTTTTTTTTTTTTTTTTTTTTTTTTTTTTGCAGGGGAGAGGGGGGAGGAAATTGCCGTATTACCTGGCCATGTTTTCATGTATCATGATACCTTCTTCGATTCTTTGGGTCTTGTAAGAAATAAAGGAAAGATCAGTTTGTGTATTTGTGTTTGTGGGTTTGCAGGAACGGATAGTTGAAGGAAAGTGTTCTGAGTATCATTAACTTCTATATTTTATTTGAGTAGGTGGAGAAGCTTTGGGAACTTCTGTGTCCTCTGCTTCGAACAGCATTGTCCAACATTACAGTAGAAACTTACAACGACTGGGGAACTTGTATAGCAACATCCTGTGTAAGTTTTCCTCTTCATTTTTGTGTCTCACTAATGATCTATTCAAACTCTTTCATACCCTATCTCAAAATGTGTAAAATCTCATATCTCTTGAATCCTGAAATTTTGTCCTCTTACATAACTGGAGAGATGGTTCTGTTTAGCCTTTTAAGCAAGCGTTGAGTGATAACTCTTAAGTGATAATTATACTTTCTCTGCCATGGTAATTGCGTTTTTAGATTAAATGACAAGCCAAATCATATACCTAGAAGTGTCACTTATATATAGTAAAAGCCAGAGGATACAAGGTTATAGGTGTCATTTTTGATACCAAAAACGTGCAGAGCAGTTATACTTTGATTTAAAACAGTCTGATTAGCTGACAGTTTTCTCACTGTTGCTCTTCCTAATGTCAGCTACATTTGGATTTGACTCATCCATAAGTTTTAATTTGATTTTCTTCCTCGAGACTTAGGTTTGTTTATATTTCTAAAGTAAGGATGTCTGATTTATTTACAGAATTATATGGCCCCTGTTTTAGTTGCTACTTTATGTTTTCAACACAGGAAAGCAGAGATCCCCGGAAACTTCATTGGCTTTTTGAACTGCTGTTGGAATCACCACTGAGTGGTGAAGGAGGGTCCTTTGTAGATGCATGGTAAGTAAGAAGGAAACAGGAGGTTAACAAAAGATAACGTCTTTGTTCTTGATGTAGAAGTGGAAGTGGAGTTCTACACCTCTAACGGCTACATATCGTAACCCCGTTCTTCTGGGAGATGACCATGGTCCATTTACATACACCCTATGATGCTAAGTAGAGTTATTTCTCACTTGAGAACAAGTAGGAGAAATGAAGGCAACCTGAGCAGTTCAAACATAAAGTAGGTCCAGCCTACTCTACTGTTACATCTTTTCTATCAGGACCACTTTTTTGTAACATGATGGTATTACTGACTTCCTTATCACATGATCTAATTTTTTACTCTTTACTGTTAGGAAAGAAGATAGTAATCCTTTTAAGGAAAAATATACTTGGGCATAAGGAGCTGTAAAACGAATTACTGAACAAGAGAAAGAAATCTAGATAATCCTGTTAATAAGAAAAATCATTTATTATTAATTAGTAAGGAAACTTCTAATGCTTAGAGATTAACTCAATGAGTATTCTAAAGTCATTATTTATTTTGACTGTATGGTAGTGGAGATGAAATGGGATACAGAGAAAATGATGTAGAAAAAAATGATAAAATCTTCCTAAAGATGCTGTTCTAAACTGTCAACTTGAAAATGAAACAGTTTTAGGTAGAATACAGACTGTCAACATGTAAAGGCAGAACTTCCCTTGTGTTCCAGTGTTAAGACCCTGCATTTCCACTGAAGTGGCATGGGCTTGATCCCTGGCTGGGGAACTAAAATCCCACATGCCACAGAGTTGAGGAGGAGGGGACAGGTCAAAGTGGAGAGGGGCACTAACCCAACTCGCATTTGTTTTGATTTTTAGTCGACTCTATGTCCTCCAAGGCGGCCTTGCCCAGCAAGAGTGGAGAGTGCCTGAGTTATTGCATAGACTACTGAAGTACTTGGAGCCCAAACTCACCCAGGTTTACAAAAATGTCAGGGAAAGAATAGGGAGGTGGGTATTATTTTCCCTGTGGTATGGTATACCTCTTGAGTTACTTTTTATTAAATTTTGGTGTCTAATAATACATACTGTTTATGTTCCTGTTGAGTTTTGTGATATACTTTTCTTCAGATTTTGTTTTATATTGTGTTGTGGGACCTTAGATGAGAGGCTCTGAATGGAAGGAGACCACAGTTCAATTCCTGGGTTGGAAAGATCCCCTGGAGAAGGGAATGGCAATCACTTCATTATTCTTGCTTGGACAATTCCATGGACAGAGGAGCCTGCGGGCTACAGTCCATGGGGTCCCAAAGAGTCCGACTTGACTGAGCAACTACACTTACACTTTCTGAATGTAAAGTAGAATGGTATTGTGCTCACAAGCAAGTGGGGAGTGGTTGCCACATTGCAGTTTTTAATACCTCAGAGTTGTAGGCACAAGTCCCTCTCCAGGAATTGGCCTGGGCAAACTTACTTTGGTTGGGTCATACTTTTTAACCTTTGTTTTATCTATAATCTGGGATCTGTTCTTACTATATGTATTTTATTTTACAGTGTGCTGACCTATATATTCATGATAGATGTTTCTTTGCCAAACACTGCACCAACGGCATCACCTCGTGTCCCTGAGTTTACTGCTCGAATTCTAGAGAAGTTGAAACCCCTCATGGAGGTAGATGAAGAAATTCAAAACCATGTTATGGAAGAAAATGGAATTGGTGAAGAAGATGAACGAACCCAGGGCATTAAACTCTTAAAAACTAGTGAGTGGCTCAAATTAGTAGAAACTCCCTTTAAAAACAAATACTTTAGATTATCCTATTGACTTTCTTCTCTTTTTTTTATTATTATGGTAAAATGTACATAATATCAAATTTACAGTTGAGTGGCATCAAATACATTATTGTACAGCCATCACTTTCACCCCTCTTTGTACTCTTTTCATCTTGCAAAACTGAAACTGTACCCATTAAACAATAGCTCCTCATTCTCCCCTCCCTCAGCCTCTGACAACCTTCATTCTACTTTCTGTCTCTATAATATGCCTATTCTAGATATCTCATGTAAGGAGAATCATAAAATATTTGTCCTTTTATGTCTGGCTTTTTTCACTTTCTGTAATGTTTTCAGTGTTTATCTATTCATAGATATTTAGGTTATTTTTGCCTTTTGGCTGTTGTGAATAGTATTTCTATGAATGTTAATGTAAAGTTACATTTGAGTCTCTGCTTTCAAGTCTTTTGGGTATTGAAAGCAGAATTGCTATAGCATAGGGTAATTCTATGTTTAATTTTTTGAGGAGCCACAAAGGTATTGTCCACAGTGGCCTCACCATCTTATATTCCAACCAGCAGTGCAGAAAGATTTCAGCTTTTCCACATTTTGGCCAACACTTGTTTTCTGTTTTTATGACAATGGCTCTCCCAGTAGGTTTGAAGAAGGTATCTTGTTTTGATTTGCATTTCCCTCATTTTTCATTTTTGTTTCTTTTCATTTCCATTTTTGTTTCTTCTTTGGAGAAACGTCAACTTCTTTGCCCAGTTTTGAATTAGGTTGTTCTGTTGTTTTTGAGTTGTAGTTCTTTACCATGAGTGTAAACAACTAATTTCATTATCATTTTTGCTTTGTTAGGATGTTTGAAAGCTGGTTTTAATTTGTACTTTGTGTGGTGGTTTGTAGACCATCAATAGTTAGCTGATTGGTTCTTTCGAAAGTGGTTTCAGTTCCCTGGATTGGTTGATAACCTTTGTTAAGGATCCTGTCACACTGCTGATCAAATCTGTGAAGTAACACAGATGATCTCTTTCTTTCCATTGAAGAGCTCTCAGGGTGCTTGTCTGGCACTAGTATCACAGAATTATTCTACCTTATGTAGTCTCTAACTCAGTAGCTAAGACTGACTCTTTGTTTTTGTTTCCATAAAGTTTTGAAATGGCTGATGGCAAGTGCAGGAAGATCCTTCTCGACAGCAGTCGCAGAACAACTTCAGCTTCTGCCTTTGTTCTTTAAGGTAAGTTTATGTCTGAAGTTAAAGCTGCATCCCCTTTTGACCTTCAAAAGGACTTATTATCAGATGCTTGATAAGTTTTCAGGCTGTATGATTCATGTACATCTCTAAAAATAATCGTCACAGGAAAATCTATAGGTGATCAGTTCAGTTCAGTCACTCAGTCGTGTCCAACTCTTTGCGACCCCATGAACCGCAGCACGCCAGGCCTCCCTATCCATCACCAACTCTGGAGTCCACCCAAACCCATGTCCATTGAGTCAGTGATGTCATCCAACAATCTCCAACACCATCCAGTCTTCTGCAACACCACAGTTCAAAAGCATCAATTCATTCAGGATTTGAAATAGCTCAACTGGAATTCCATCACCTCCACTAGCTTTGTTCGTAGTGATACTTCCTAAGGCCCACTTGACTTCACATTCCAGGATGTTTGGCTCTAGGTGAGCGTGAGTGATCACACCATCATGATTATCTGGATCGTGAAGATCTTTTTTGTACAGTTCTGTGTATTCTTGCCACCTCTTCTTAATCTCTTCTGCTTCTGTTAGGTCCATACCATTTCTGTCCTTTATTGAGCCCATCTTTGCATGAAATGTTCCCTTGGTATCTCTGATTTTCTTGAAGAGATCTCTAGTCTTTCCCATTCTATTGTTTTCCTCTATTTCTTTGCATTGATCACCGAGGAAGGCTTTCTTATCTCTCCTTGCTATTCTTTGGAACTCTGCATTCAAATGGGGATATCTTTCCTTTTTTCCTTTTCTTTTTGCTTCTTTTCTTTTCACAGCTATTTGTAAGGCCTCCTCAGACAGCCATTTTGCTTTTTTGCATTTCTTTCTCTTGCAGATGGTCTTGATTCCTGTCTCCTGTACAGTGTCATGAACCTCCATCCATAGTTCATCAGGCACTCTGTCTATCAGATCTAGTCCCTTAAATCTATTTCTCACTTCCACTGTATAATCATAATGGATTTGATTTAGGTCATACCTGAGTGGTCTAGTGGTTTTCCCCACTTTCTTCAATTTAAGTCTGAATTTGGCAATAAGGAATTCATGATCTAAGCCACAGTCAGCTTCCAGTCTTGTTTTTGCTGCCTGTATGGAGCTTCTCCATCTTTGGCTGCAAAGAATATAATCAATCTGATTTTGGTGTTGACCATCTGGTGATGTCCATGTGTAGAGTCTTCTCTTATGTTGTTGGAAGAGGGTGTTTGCTATGACCAGTGCGTTCTCTTGGCAAAACTATTAGCTTTTGCCCTGCTTCATTCTGTATTCCAAGGCCAAATTTGCCTGTTACTCCAGGTATTTCTTGACTTCCTACTTTTGCATTCCAGTCCCCTGTAATGAAAAAGACATCTTTTTTGGGTGTTAGTTCTAGAAGATCCTGTAGGTCTTCATAGAACTGTTCAACTTCAGCTCCTTCGGCGTTACTGGTCGGGGCGTAGACTTGGATTACCATGATATTGAATGGTTTGCCTTGGAAACGAACAGAGATCTTTCTGTCGTTTTGTGATTGCATCCAAGTACTGCATTTCGGACTCTTTTGTTGACTATGATGGCTACTCCATTTCTTCTAAGGGATTCCTGCCCACAGTAGTAGATATAGTGGTCATCTGAGTTAAATTCACCCATTCCAGTCCATCTTAGTTCACTGATTCCTAGAATGTCGAGGTTCAGTCTTGCCATCTCCTGTTTGACCACTTCCAGTTTGCCTTGATTCATGGACCTAACATTCCAGGTTCCTATGTAATATTGCTCTTTGGCTCCATCCCTTCATTCTTTCTGGAGTTATTTTTCCACTGATCTCCAGTAGCATATTGGGCACCTATTGACCTGGGGAGTTCATCTTTCAGTGTCCTATCTTTTTGCCTTTTCATACTGTTCATGGGGTTCTCAAGGCAAGAATACTGAAGTGGTCTGCCATTCCTTTCTCCAGTAGACCACATTCTGTCAGAACTCTCCACCATGACCCATCCGTCTTGGATGGCCCCACACGGTATGGCTTAGTTTCACTGAGTTAGACAAGGCTGTGGTCCATGTGATCAGATTGGCTAGTAGTTTGTGATTGTGGTTTCAGTCTGTCTGCCCTCTGATGCCCTCCCTCAGTGCCTACCGTCTAAATTGGGTTTCTCTTACCTTGGACGTGGGGTATCTCTTTACGGCTGCTCCAGCAAAGCGCAGCCGCTGCTCCTTACCTTAGATGTGGGGTAGCACCTCTTGGCTGCCACCGCTGACCTTGAACATGGGGTAGCTCCTCTGGCTGCCGCCTCTGACCTTGGATGTGGGGTAGTTCCTCTTGGCCGCTTCTGCACCGTCAAGTGGTTAAATATTTGTTGAAATTATCTTTTTAATATTAGGTAAGAATAAGATTTTGACAGTTAACGTGAAACGTCTAAAGACAGAATATTGTTTCACTGAGAGCCGATTTGCAAGTAATAGTTTAGGAAAATACTGATCACTTAAAAAAGTCACAGTGGCATTTTTGTATATAACTGTTTCTGACTTTTTAATTCAGTGTGTAATAATTCCAAAAATCAAAATGTTCAGTATATTGTATTTGGGCTTCCCTGGTGGCTCAGATGGTAGAGATCCTGGCTGCAATGTGGGAGACCCGGGTTCAATCCCAGGATCAGGAAGATTCCTTTGAGAAAGGAATGCAACCACTCCAGTACTCTTGCCTGGAGAATTCTGTGGACAGAGGAGCTTGGTGGGCTACAGTCCATGGGGGTTGCAAAGAGTCGGACATGACTGAAATGACTTAGCATGCACACGTATTGTATTTATTTTATAATGTTAAATGGCACTATATATCGTTGGTTCTAACAAACACTTGCAGAAAGTAACTTGTCTCCATTGATCATACTGAAGTTTTATTTGCTGCAAGATACAACCTGAGGTGGTTTTAATCATTCATCCAACCAGTGAATGAAGCTGGTAAACTAAGATTAATATAGTAGTTTCCAGAATTATAGTTGGTAATGATGCTGTGGTTGGTTGTGGTTAAGTATAGTCTTATTGCAGAATGGGAAGGCTTAGTACAAATGTCACCACTGTGTGACAGTTATTGGTCAATCCAGTTGTTGATGTTTATGAAGCAGGGCCCTTGTTACTATTTATAAGCAAATGGCATGCTAAACTTCTGATCTGCCACAGTGTATTTTGTCTTTAGGAAATTCCAAAAGATAACACTCCTGGTAATTTTCAAAGGATTCACTACTAAAATACTTTTTAAAGTGCTCTGTAGGGCCTGATACCCAGAATACCTTTGGGATCTTCTATATATAAAAGTAGACGGTGGCTGTTAGTGTATGTATATATATGCCTTTGTTACTTGTGAGTCCTTGGTGTAGATTTGATTTGTCTTTAGGGCAGTGGTGCTTAAAGTTTTTTCCACTGCCACCTTTCACAGTGGGTATGGAACATGAGCTCATAGTTTCGTTAGTGGGTAACATGCAATGAATGTTAGACTAGCTGGAGTTCCACCCCCTTTCTTCACTCAGAAAAAAAGTCAGAAAGCAAATAGTGTATGAGAATGAGATTGATAGGATGGTTTGAATCCACTTGAAATTTATAAAAAATGTAAATCATTAGAATGCTGGACTGCATAATTTGCTAGTAACGGGCCTAACAGTTGACCTCAGTATACAAATACTGAGGTTGAGAACCTCCTTGAGGTCTTCATGGTAAAAGGGGTCCGGGTTATGCAGGTATCACAGCACAGATGAACAGAATTATTGTGCAGACAGGTGAGATGTACAGAGTAAAGATAAAGAGAGGACTCTAGTTGACTAAATTGTAGGAGGAGCACAGAAATAGTGGAGATGAGATCAGTAGTTCTGTTTTGGACATATTTGCGGTATTTATTTGATTCTAAATGAACTATTGTTTTCCTGTCCCATGAAAGGCAGTTTTATACCCCCTTCCCCAAAATAACCCTCGGAAATATAAGGTGCGAGTTTCAGTTATTTGTGTGTTCCGCTCTAAGATTCTCCCTTTTGGGGCTTCCCTGGTGGTCCACTGGCTAAGACTCCTCGTTTGCAGTCCAAGGGGCCCAGGTTTGATCCCTGGTCAGGAAACTAGATCCCGCATGCTACAACTAAGACCCAGTGCACCCAAATAAAATAAATTAAAAAAAAAAAAAGATTCTCCCTTTTGCTTCAGGATGAGAGAAGAGGATTTTTAACCAAGAATAACTAACAGAGCACAGGCTTTGAATAGAGATCTAGTTTAAAATCCTTTCTGTGACAGGTGCTCTTTTTTGGTGATCTTAGACAAGCTACTGAGCATCTAAGGTTATCTTCTTCTATGTAGGTGTGGAATAATAGCAGTATTCCTCACAAGGTGGAAATAAGATAATGCCTGTGACCTAGAGAGCATAGTGTAAAATGTGCACTTACATTATCTCTGTTACAAGTCTTTAACCGAACTTTAACTTGGAATAATCAAGAGGTCAAATGCTGATGGTCAGGACAAGAGAGGGGACGTGTTTCCATCTAAAGGAGCGGCACTTTCTACAGGTTAGCACAGTTTAATGGCAGTTGAGTCTTACCTGTGATACACTAAAAATAATAAATTTGTATGATAACGAGGCAAAAGAAAGATTAGGATCATCCCTTTTTTATACCATTGTATTCTTATTTTGTATTTTGGTTGTAAGCATTAGAAACTAAGTGACTATGCCAACAAAAGTAGTAAATTAGCTCAATTACTCAGAAATATCTACATAGTTCATAGAATGGAAGTAACAGCTTAAGAACGGAGTAGGAACCACAGCAGCTCTGAAGACCTGGCTAACAGTATCTAATAGTCTCTTCAGGGTGCTATCTCCTTGCATCTTTCTCTTGAAGATTCAGATACTCAGAAGAAAAAGTGTGCTAACACGTGATCTCTTTCTCTTTAAAAAATACGGTTTGAACAGAGAAATGTACGGAATAAACCTAGGTCATCTTGTCATCTTGTCAGAAACCAAGGATGCTATAGTTGTGTTAAAGGACTTGGAGCCAGTTTGAGCACTAGAAAGAAGAGTAACCACAGTGGATAAAACCATCAAATTTATTGAAATTCATTGGTTCTTAATGATACTTTAAAAACTTCTTCATTTTTCACATCTGGAGGTTAGGGAAATCATTCTGAATAAGAAAGAGGTTTTTGTATAAAACACTCCACTGTTGTTTCGTTGCTAAGTCATGTGCAACTCTTTGGCAACCCCATGGACTGTAGCCCGCCAGGCTCCTCTGACCATGGGATTTTCCAGGCAAGAATCTTGGAGTGGTTAACCATTTCCTTCTCTGGGGGATCTCCCTTCTCCAGGGGATTGAACTCATGTCTCCTGTATCAGCAGGTGAACTCTTTACCACTAGTCACCAGAGAAGCCCATAAAGCATTCTAGGCAACAACGAAGAAGGGATGAGTGTCACTATTTTGGAAACTTATGTGTTTATAATAGTTCATCGCAAAAAGAGAAAACTGGATGTAAGTGAAGAAAGTACACAATACTATTAATACTTACATTGTGCCCAGTCAGACTTGAATAAAATCAGACCTCTAGATCTAAAGGCTACTTTACAGGACAAACTAGAGCCAATGGATGCCACAAAGAAAGGTAGTCAGGAAAGAGGGGTCATAATAGGGGAGACTGTAAAAACAAAGGACCTACCCCATCCCCATTGTTTTAAAAGAAAGGAATTTTGAAAGCGGGTAGGGGAAATTTATAGATTCTTCTTAAATATTAAGAGACATTCCAAATGCAGTGTTGTATGGTCATTATGTTGAAGCAGACTCCCCCAAAGTAATTGTGATAACATGTATGAAATACTTGGAGAAATTTGAGCACTACTGAATATATTTTAGCTGTAATGAGTTTTTATGTATGATGTCATGACATGTTTTTTAAATAAGAGACTTTATCTTTCAGTGATAAAAATAAAAAATTTATGGATGAAATATGTTTGGTATTTGTTTCAAATAACTGAGGGAGGGGGAACAATAGGGGAGCAAAAAATGAAAGGATTGGCCATGAATTTGTCAGTGGTTGATTCATGGGAATTGATTAAGCTGTTCCCTAGTTTTGTATTTGTTTGTTTTTTGGGTAGAAGTTGTTAAAAATGTGATTTCTTTCTTGTAGGGATGGCTTTGTATTTCTTGGCTGTTTTTCAATTTATGTCTTTATTTTGTTTTGTTGTTGTTCTCTAGATTGCCCCAGTGGAAAATGACAATAGCTATGATGAGCTGAAAAGAGATGCAAAGTTATGTTTATCACTAATGTCTCAGGGGTTGCTTTACCCTCATCAAGTGCCTTTGGTACTTCAGGTGCTAAATCAAGTAAGAGTGTATATCAGAAACTTATATCTGTGGTTAGAATTTTGGTTTACCAGTCTAAGAATTTCACAAAGTCACCTGTGATACACACAATGCCTGATATTTGCATTCATTGTGAATCTTCTTTTAGCATGAGAGAAGACATATGTCGGCCAAAGAAACAGATTTAGAATCTGTACGTGGCGTTGCCACCAACTTCTGTGACTTTGGGCAGGTCACTCAACCCCCATGTTTTCTGTATACATAAAGAGCTAATTCTTCGAACACCTTGGATACAAAGTGCTTGTGGGGGGTGAGGGGGTGGTGAGCATTTTTTTTTACCATTTCCCCTTTATTTTATTCACTGCTATTTTCTGATCTGTGGTAAAAAGACCTAAGTGAGTGTCTATTTTCTGGCTCCATTTTTATTATTATTATTATTTAATTTTTTTTTTTTTTTTTTTTTTTGGCCACACTGCATGGCGTGTGGTATCTATGGGATCTTAGTTCCCCAGCCAGCGATCAAACCCACACCCCGAGCAGTGGAAGCTTAGAGTCTGAACTACTGGACCACCATGGAAGTCCCATAGCTGCATTTTTAGTGTACTCTGTGCTCAGCTTTATCCAGTTATTTGTGTGTTATATAATATAAAAAAAATGTACACTTTCCCTCAGTTTTCAGATTTTTCCACTGAAAGATATTTTTTAACAGCCTCAAATGGTATTTTTTTTTGCAGTAGAATATAGTAGTTCTCCATTTTGCTTAACTACCCTACCTACTACTATCAAAAGTAAAATACAATAATATGCAACCCTTGGAGGAGTTACATCATTAATTGTAAATAACTCTTCTAAAATTGACTTTTATCCATGTGTTCCTTTCCTTTGACTCTCATTCATACATTCAGAATATGCAACTTTACCTGAAACAGCTCGTGTGACCTTTTGTTTAGAAGGAAATATAAGATGAGCTTGCTCTGGCTGTACTTGTAAAAGTAGAGTTACATTGGAAATTTCTATTATTTGTGTGTAATGCCACTGTCATCTTATGTTCTTGTCATTTCTACTAATTTCTCATTCACAGACAGCAAGAAGCAGTTCTTGGCATGCTAGATACACAGTACTGACCTACCTCCAGACCATGGTATTTTATAACCTCTTTATTTTCCTAAACAATGAAGATGCAGTTAAAGACATCAGGTGGCTGGTTATAAGTCTTTTGGAGGATGAACAGCTAGAGGTAAGATTTAGGTTATAGCAAACTGAAATTTTAATAAATTTAAAGAAAGCATTTTGGCGCCTCTAAAGGACTATTTACACACTAATATGTAAAGTAACTTTAATTTTAACATAGCCCTATGTAATTAGTTTTGATACCCCACATGTAAACAAACACTGGACATATTCTTGTTCTGGCTTCTCTTTGCAGTTGGGCAGATAAAATTTATGAAACAAAGTCGTCTTATCTATGAAATTGCAAATGATAACCACTCTACTTATTTTACTGATTTTTAAAGGGCTAATAGGAATGTGTATGAGAGCAGTTTCAAGAGAATGAAAATCTACACATAGGTGCTGTTATTCAGTAGATTTAAGATAAGATTGTTATCCCTGTTTATTTTCCTTGGTAGAGAAATTGAAGTCAGCTTTTGCTAAGGAAACATTAATATTTGTGCAAAAAGACCATGTTAGTTCACATCTGCCTAATGCAAGAAAAGCATGATGTGATAATTATGGAATAAGACCTAACTTTCTAAATTGGCCTTAGGTTAAGAAAATGTAATTGAAAATCTTGTGAAATTTTTGCTTATTTTATTTTGTGGACTTTATGGGTTTTCCATGTAGTGGAGCACTCCCAGTGATTATATATATTTTATTTGAGAGCACTGAAAATACATTTGTATCTATAGGAAACTGGGACTGGAAACCTATTCATTATGCGTTCCAGCTTTCTTGTGTCCTTTGGAGTAGGTGTGTCTAGTTACCAAGTACTCACACCGTAGCCGTAACTCTGACAAGCTCCAGTTAAAATATTTGCACCTCTCTGTAAATTTTTTTAGAGGGGTCTCTTTTTCCATTAAAGAATAGAAATGGAAAGGTGGAAATCTCCAAGGACAGTGTTTCCTACCTTTAGATATTATGGCAAAATGGACTGTTTTCTGAGTCTTGGTTTAGAACACTTTTATAGATTATTTTTGTATTTTATTCCATGTAGTAGGCTTTAACTTAGCTGTTACTGCATGCAACCAAGTATGAAGTAATAAAAAATTTTATAATGTATTTCATATAATATTATAATGAAAATAGCAAAGAATATGTTAAGTACCCCCAAACTGTCACACTGAAAATCTTAAGAAAAAATATTTTGAAGGAATAAGTGGCAAAGCGTTTTTTCAAATTATCACTGCCTTTCCTTATGACTGTTGAGGAGAAACTATTGTGATGTGTATAGCTTTTTAGAGCTTTTGTTTGTCTTCCCAAAACTTGAGTTCCCATTTCAATTTGAAATAAACTATTAGTATTTCTATAGACTGTATTTATAGTCTTAAAACAGCCTATGAACTTTGTAAGAATTAAAATGGATATAAATCTCTACTGTGTATGCCAATTATAGAAATTATCCTGTGTCTTTATTACCAATGAAAATAACAACAGCAGTTGTTTTAAGGGATGTAGAGTCTAGGAAAGTTTTATTTTAATGTTGGGCTCTGGCACTGCTTTTACAGTTAAACTCCAGATAAGAAGAACTATCACTCAGTGGGAAAATAATATACGGAGGATTGATTTTTTATAGCATGGGTAAGCGTCTACTTTCTGTAAGCCTACTGTTAGTGACTCATATGTTTTGAGGCCAGGACCCTTTAAGAGCCTGATGAATTCTCCATTAAGAAACTGCAAAAGAGCATTTACACAGTTTGAATACAAATATCAGGGAAAGTCCCCACCCAAGTTCCCACACCACCCTCTCCACCTCCCCAGGGTTAGGATCTCAAGTCTAATGGAAGTGATTATCTCTACAGGTTAGAGAAATGGCTGCTACCACCTTAAGTGGTCTGTTACAATGTAACTTCCTTACCATGGACAGTCCTATGCAGATTCATTTTGAGCAACTTTGCAAAACAAAACTACCGAAGAAAAGGAAGCGTGACCCTGGTTTTGTAGGAGATACGATTCCTTCTGCAGGTAACAATACTGGTAGAAAACACCTTTTGGGAATTAACCAGGCTTGCTCAACAAATATTTATTGAATGCTTGTATGTGTGTAGGTCTATGCTAGGTACCAGGAATAGCTGCTTTTGAGAAGCTTTACATGTACAAAAGACAAGACCTGGGACATAAAAGCTAAAATTGAGAGAGGTACCAGGGAACGTGTACACTGCTGCATACAGCTATTAAAGTAAATCAAGTCTATACCCACTCACCTGAAATTGCTTTATAAAGAGAGGTATCCAGAATTAGTTATTGTTGAAGCTCTAAAATATTTGTTTTTAGAATTTACAACTTATGTGTGGCGCTAGTGGTAAAGAACCCATCTGCCAGTGAAAGAGACGTAAGAGACACGGGTTCAATTCCTGGGTCAGGAAGATCCCTGGAGGAGGGCATGGCAACCCACTCCATTATTCTTGTCTGAAGAGTTCCATAGACAAAGGAGCCTGGTGGGCTACAGTCCATAAGGTCTCAAAGAGTTGGACACGATGGAAGCAACTTAGCACACGTAGCGCACACACACACACTGAGAGAAGAAACTAAGGAGACAAAACAATTCTTGCTTTCATTTGGAGAGGGGAGTATCATTACTTCACTAGGCATTTGGTGAGAGGGTGAGAAGACTCATTCTATAGGAGCTTGCTCTCTAATTGAGCATCAAGGTAAACAAGACAGTGAGATCTGATGACTGTGTCATGTTGAAAGAGAAATTTAAATGTCATAGCCAAAAAGCATCCGATCTATGTTATTGAAGTATAGTTAATTTAGAATGTTGTGTTAATTTCTTCTGTATAGCAAAGTAACTCAGTTCAGTTCAGTTCAGTCGCTCAGTCGTGTCCGACTCTTTGCAACCCCATGGACTGCAGCATGCCAGGCCTCCCTGTCCATTACCAACTCCCGAAGTCCACCCGAACTCATGTCCATTGAGTCAGTGATGCCATCCAACCATCTCATCCTCTGTTGTTCCCTTTTCTGCCTATCTTCTATCTTTTCCAGCATCAGGGTCTTTTCAAATGAGTCAGCTCTTCCTATCAGGTAGCCAAAGTATTGGAGTTTCTGCTTCAATATCAGTCCTTCCAATGAACACTCAGGACTGATTTCCTTTAGGATGGACTGGTTGGATCTCCTTGCAGTCCAAGGGACTCTCAAGAGTCTTCTCCAACACCACAGTTCAAAAGCATCAATTCTTCACTGCTCAGCTTTCTTTATAGTCCAACTCTCACATCCATACATGACTACTGGAAAAACCATAGCCTTGACCAGACGGACCTTTGTTGGCAAAGTAACGTCTCTGCTTTTTAATATGCTGTCTGTGTTGGTCATGACTTTCCTTCCAAGGAGTAAGCGTCTTTAAATTTCATGGCTACAGTCACCATCTGCGGTGATTTTAGAGCCCCCAGAAATAAAGTCAGTCACTATTTCCACTGTTTCCCCATCTATTTGACATGAAGTGATGGGACTGGATGCCATGATCTTAGTTTTCTGAATGTTGAGCTTTAAGCCAACTTTTTCACTCTCCTCTTTCACTTTCATCAAGAGGCTTTTTAGTTCTTTCCTTTCTGCCATAAGGGTGGTGTCATCTGCATATCTGAGGTTATTAATATTTCTACCAGCAATCTTGATTCCAGCTTGAGCTTCATCCAGCCCAGCGTGTCTCATGATGTACTCTGCATATAAGTTAAATAAGCAGGATGACAATATACAGCCTTGACGTACTCCTTTTCCTATTTGGAACCAGTCTGTTGTTCCATGTCCAGTTCTAACTGTTGCTTCCTGACCTGCGTACAGGTTTCTCAAGAGGCAGGTCAGGTGGTCTGGTATTCCCATCTCTTTCAGAATTTTCCACAGTTTATTGTGGTCCACACAGTCAAAGCTTTGGCATAGTCAGTAAAGCAGAAGTAGCTGTTTTTCTGGCACTCTCTTGCTTTTTTGAAGATCCAGTGGATGTTGGCAGTTTGATCTCTGGTTCCTCTGCCTTTTCTAAAACCAGCTTGACCATCTGGAAGTTCATGGTTCACATTTTGCTGAAGCCTGGCTTGGAGAATTTCGAGCATTACTTTACTAGAGTGTGAGATGAGTGCAATTGTGTGGTAATTTGAGCATTCTTTGGCATTGCCTTTCTTTGGGATTGGAATGAAAACTGATTTGTTTCAGTCCTGTGGCCACTGCTGAGTTTTCCAAATTTGCTGGCATATTGAGTGCAGCACTTTCACAGCATCATCATTCAGGATTTGAAATAGCTCAACTGGAATTCCATCACTCAGTTATATATATTTTTTCTTCATATTCTTTTTCATTATGGCATGTCAGTGGATATTGAATATAGTTGCCTGCGCTGTACAGGGGGACCCTATTGTTTATCTATCCTATGTTCAGTAGTTTCCCTTTGCTAATCCCAAATTCCAGTCTTCTCCCCTCTCCCCAAAAACACAAGTCTGTTCTCTTTGTCTAGCAGGGTTTTAATTATGTCATATAGTTACCTAATGGGAGTTTCCAATAAAATAACAGTCAAAGTGTTAGTCGCTCAGTTGTGTCTGACTCTTAGTGACCCCATGGACTATAGTCCAAGAGGCTTCTCTGTCCAAATATACCAGCATACAATAAATTCTAGTTATTTTTTTTTTTAAGTTGAACACTTTGTTTTTAATAATTAGGTACCAAAGTATTTTTAGGTCTATACTGAGAATTTGAAAGCACTTTAACTTGTATCACTAAAAAGAAAGAATAGAGAGCCTATAAAATATAGGATACAGGATGTTTTAGTTTAGGCTTAAAAGCATGTTTTTGATACGTGTGCATACAGAGTCATTTAAAGGCAGAAATTCAGACATTGGAAACAACTAGCATAATCAAAAACTAGTTTTATCTCACTATAGCAAGTACAGTAGAGTCTTGTAAATATCTGCTCGTGTAAATGCTGTTTTCTTTGCAGAGTTGGTCAAACGCCATGCCGGGGTGCTGGGACTGGGTGCGTGTGTTCTTTCTAGTCCTTATGATGTTCCTACCTGGATGCCCCAGCTCCTTATGAATCTCAGTGCACACCTGAATGACCCTCAGCCAATTGAGGTAAAATTCTCCCTTGTTTGTTTCTTTGCACATGTATATTAACAGTGATAATTTTCTAAGAAACCATTTAGACTAATCATTTTGTATATACTCAGGGCTGTCGTCTTCGATAAGGTTACTACTACTGCCTCTGCCAGAGCCAATTCTGCTCATCAGTAGTTATTAAAATCTTGCAGAGACCCCACTGCTTTCTATATTCGAGATCTTTTGCTAGCAAGAAAATTACCATGTCTTCTGTCCTTCCCAGTCCAGTGGAAGCAAAGTGCATGGCCAGTGTTGTCAGGATATTTAAATTTTACACTTCTGTCTTGCTCTCATTTTATACCTAGGAAGTATCTAACCAGAGGCTAATGTTAAACAGGAAAATGTGATGGTATTGTTTACTGAACACCTGATTAAACAACTTGGAAGACCAATGACTGTTCTTTCCACTTTGACAAAGTATATGTTAAGTATATATTGAAACTGATTTAACAATGTGGTATAAGTTCTAGTCATTTGTCCTAAAATGAAGCTGGTACCAATTCTAAACAAGTAAGGTTGGTGGCTTTTTGAGGTAAGATTGGTTTATTGGTTGTGTAGCACTTGGTGAAGTGTAAGATCTGAAGTCCTGAAGGATTGTTACTTAAAGGTATCCTGAACACAACCCTGGAGAGGTTAAAGTTAAATGTATGTGGGTTGCTTATCCTACAGATGACTGTAAAAAAGACATTATCCAATTTCCGAAGGACACACCATGACAATTGGCAAGAACACAAACAGCAATTCACTGACGACCAGCTGCTGGTTCTCACCGATCTCCTTGTGTCACCCTGCTATTATGCGTAGAAAGGTGAGGCAGCAAAGTATACAGAAGTCTGTTTTCACAACTTTTGCTATGACCCAGTGGAAGTTCCCAGAGAATTTTATCCTTTTTTTCCTCTGCTTTAGGTATTAAGCAGAGAATTGATGTGACCGCTTTTACGGACTTATGGTTAGATAAAAGAAGAGAGCTCTTACTCATAACTGCCTCTGATTGGGGCCTGGCCATTTTGGGTTGTCCTAGGGATTCTGGGTTCTGCAGATGTGAAAATATTTCATCTTGGTTCTTAAATATTTGTTATCCATTCTGTATTAAAGAGGGAGGACCCAGAAGCCTTTCTATTGAAATAGGATGAAAAAAGATTTCATTTATTTGGCTCTTTGAGTTGGATGTCCTGTTGTCTAACTGAAGCTTTTTTTTTTTTTTCCCCCTTTTTCCTCCTTGATACAGATGAGTGTATCCTCACTTCGAGCTCTTTTCATCAAAAATTCCAGATCCTCAGGTACCATCTGTGGTGGCTTTCTGCAGGTTTAAAAACTCTGCCTCTGTTGAGTTCTCATCATTTTGGTGGTTTCTGTGTCTGGTCTGATTAGTCCGAGTTCCACAGGTTCTCAGCTGCCATTTGATCTCCTGACTTGTCCGGAAGTATTTCCAGTATATTGATCACTTTTTCTTTGAGGCATCTGACAAAGCCACAATGTCTCAGACTAGAAATAATTACCCAGTATGATCATGACATCCAAGACCAGACAGTCTAGGAACTCAGTATGAAACCGTTTACTTGGAATGGAGAATGCCCATCTGTAACACAGGTCCTGTCATTCATCTCAAATTATTTTGAATTCTTTCCAAATGGCTATTGAGTTTAGATGGTGGTAGGGCTGTGGGCCATAAATCTGAAGTGTTGAGAGCCTTGGGCCTGGAGAGCCATGAAGAGGGAAAGAAAAGAGGGCAAGTCGCAAACCCAGCCAAGGACCTGATGGATTGCTCGACCAAGACACAGAAGTGAAGTCTGTGTCCACGTGTTTCCCACAGACTGGAGTTTTTGGTGCTGAATAGAAGAGCAGTTGCTGAAAAAACAGGGGTTTGGTGAATGAATTTTTGATTGATTGTTAAGTATGTATACAATGTGTGATTTTGAAAATAAACAGCAACATCAATAAAAACCCTGACTGAATGATTTCTACCTGTATTCTTTACAAATATTGTTTGACCCTCTTTGAAAACTGTTATACTTTACTAATGGAAGACTGCCGTGTTAGCGGAAATTCTGTAATCTTTTTCTCCCTTCCCCTGGCCTTTTTTTTTTTTTTTGCCTGCAGAATCGTTGAGAGACTAATAAGTCTTAATATTTAATTGACTTGTTTAATAAATGTTACATAGATGTAAAAGACTGTATAAACTGTAGAGACAGCATTGGCAAGACTTTGTACAGATGCAACCTCTTACAAAACACCATTGTGTAATTAACTTGTAAAGATTCACATGTAGCTCTTTATTATAGTGACTTTTGGCTTTTGTACCAATTGAATGCCATTTTTCGTGTGTTTTTAAATTATTTTCTTTATCTTTTCATGCTCCAAAAGCTGAGGTGTGGATTTGTTTGAGTTCATTTATCGTTAGAATGTCTGAATTTTTATGTAACTTTTTGTGTGTACTCTAAATGCGAACACCGCGTGTTTGCCTGTGACCAGTTTATAGAATGCAAGGTATCTTCTAAGTTGAAGTACTTCACAAGGTGGTGAATGTCATCTTGCAACACACCCTGTACAGTCTTCCTTAAAGGAACACTACGGTATATTTTTTAGTATCTACTTGCTGAATGACTTGATACAGACCTAAGCACAGCAGAGGTCCTGGTACAGTATAAGTGTCAGCATACACAGGCGTAATCCCTGTATAGAGTAGTGCCAACCTGATTATTTCAATTGTGTAACTAGTTTAAAACCCAATAAATGGATTGTTTTTAACACCTGGTTTTTGGTCTTCATTACAAGGAGAAGACAGTTCTGGAGCCAGTGACTTGTGGATTCCTTTTGCATTCATAGATCTGGATCCATAAATTCATGCCCTCTGACCAGAGTGAATCATCTAGATCAGACCTGCCCAGTTACAGTAGCTCATAGCCACATGTGACTGTTTACATTTAAGTTAAATTAAAAATTACTCAGTCTCAATAGCCACATTTCACACGTTCATTAGCCACTTGTGGCTAGTGGTTACCCTGTTCATTAGGCACGTGAGTGTTTTTTGTCAGCATGGAAAGTTCAACAACACTTATCTGGGTGATTGATTCTCAGATTGATGGGCCTGGAATGTGAATTTCAGTTCATACTCCCAGCTTATGATATTGGTACCTGGTCCCAAAATCATAGTTTGAGCAGTAAGGCTTTATGTTATATTGACCACTTCAGTTTTGTCCTAGCTAAGCTGTATTTAGGTGAGGTTCCTGAAGTGGGGAATTTTTAAAAATATACTAGGCACCCACTGTGGTCCTCAGTCAGAGTTTTTCTGGTTGGGACTCGTATCAGTGCTTTTTAAAAGCTCCGCCAGTGCTTCAGTTGTGTGGCCATGATTGAGAACCACTGGTGAAGACCCTGAAGGCCTGTTCGAGACCTAAAATCAGGTACCTTAATGAGTTTTTAAAATGCTCAGTGTGATTCTAATACCAGGTTTAGCAGTTGCTTATTACTTTGATACCCTAACTGCTTATATTGTGAATTACTTAACTCCTAAACGTTCTGTCAGTGACCTCAGGAATGAAAAGGAGGAGGGGGAGAAAAGGGATGAATGGCAACTGTTGTCTAAATATGCTGCATTCAGAAGAATGGAGAAGACTGCAGGAACCATTTTAAGGGAAGGCCAGTGTTAAGGGTTTGGGGAAAGGTGTGTGAAGGCAGACCAAAGTTTGGAACTCACTGCTGATTGGGCCTGGAAGACTTACTTAAGGCAGGTTTGGGGTGGAGGTGAGTGGTAGGTAGAAGTAAGGTGAAGAGAAAGCCTGTATTCTTAATGTTGTAAGAGCCAATAAATCATCTTTAGTTTCTGAATGCATCCTTTAAAAAAAGAAAGACTTTGCAAGTTGTGTTTCAAAATTTGGGAGGAAAATTTACCTACTTCTCCTACTGTGAACGATTAGTAATGTGGCCAGAAAAGACCAGTGAGGTATTTTGTCTTACTGGAAAAATTAACTTTCTGTAGTCTTTGTAGTTGTTTTTGTGGCCAGAGGCTACCTGTCCTGTTCATGTAACTAGAGTATTCCATCATAGTTGAACATCAAGGTTTTCAGCTTTCTCTGCTGCAGATCACACCACAGTGAACATTTTCATACCTTCATGCTTAAAACTTTCTTCTATTCAAGTATTTCCTTAGGATAAATTCTAAGGAGTGAGATTTGTGGGTCATGAATTTAAACATTTTTATGGCTCTCATGTTCTTTCCTCAAAGTGCGCGTGTCAGTTTCCATTGTCAATGATAATGTGTACCAGAATGGTAGTTTCCCTGCAAACTGATGGTCTATTCCTATCTTAACATATTTTTAGTCAGCCCTGCTTGTTTATTTGTAGATTTTCCACTTTCTGACTGTGAAGCCAGTATTCTTTCCAATTGGACACACTGCTGGTACATTCTGTGGACATAATTATAGTAGCTTTAGTCGTGTTGATACTAGTTTTGGAACTGGTGATTCCAGATACTCTCTTCTGGACTGCCTGATCCTTGACAACTTGTGACTGTGTGTGCGTGTCCAGTATGAGATAATTTTTCCCATAGGTGTAACTCTGGCATTCTAGCCAACACCTATTGTAATATCCTTCTGTCATATGGCCACATGCCTGGAAACGAGCTGGAAATTATGCAATAGCTAATTTATATGGAGAGAAGTGTGACATTTGGTTAGTTTCCACTTTGAATGGCAATTCCACTCTAAATACTAAACAATGTTTTTTGGTCTATTATTTCTAGCCTCTGAGGTCACCGTTACAACATAGATTAGAATTGCTGCAAGTGGTAGGGGAGTAGACTATTTTGTGGGAGTTGGAAATTTTCCTTCAAGTTATCTGTAAATTCTAATAGCACAGTCAATTCCTGGACAGAATATCTGCCTCATAAATTATCCAGCCCTCTTGATTTTTCTTTTGATGAAAGAAGAGTGGGGGGCAGTGAGTTGGGAAAAATATGTTATATGCATAAATCAAATTCTTTGGTACTTGTTGGTACCAAACAGTTCAGTTTTAAAAGATAACCATTCGCCAAAATAGAGTTTCAATGGCAATATCCTAAGTACTTCACTTGAATGGAATTTTCAAGATCCTAGTTAGCAGGCTGGGACAGTGAAGCAGAAAAAGGGCTTAACCCGCTTCCTTTTGTCTCCTAGTAGCAAACATACTTGGGAATGCTACTTGATTGCTCTTGAGACTACAACCCACTTAATGAGTTCATTATTTTGGACACACTGTGGACTGTAGGATGGGAGGTTGGTTCCTTTTTTGGTTCCTATTCTTTCTTACTAAAACTAGCTTAGCTAGTTTTGCATACATGGCTTTTCAAGATGTTTTACATTCAACGTGGCATTGAGTGATGTCCATGATTTCTTGGCTTTTGCCTATTTCCTACCCATTTGCATGGGTAGTTTCTTTGCAATTTGCATTTGTTTCCTAATAGATACTTCCCTCTGCAGTAAGCTGAGAGAAGGAAAAAAAAAAATGACGTTAAAGTTGGTTTGATTTGAAGTCTGTTAAAATGACGTGATTTACAAATTCTGGGTCTCCAGGTACCACCCTGGAAGGCGACGCCAGTTTAATCTAGGAGCCAAGTATTAGCTGCAACAGAGAGGAGCTAGGCAGGCGCACTTGGAAGCACCAGGAATGGGGAGAGGTGGGCGGCGGCGGGCCTGCCAGAAGCCCAGGAAAGGCCCTGGACCCAGCTAAGACCAACGTGAAGCCACCACCCCGCCTTGTCCACGGTCTCCACTCTCTAAGGCCAAGGCCCCCATGGGTCACGCTGTGTGCCATCGGCGCCCCCACCTTTGCCCTCCTCTCCACCCAGTCCGCTCCCCTCTTCCTCCATATGTCAGCTCTTGCCAGCCTCAGGGAGCCCCCACTTCCCGAGCGGCAAAACGACGCGCCTGAGACCGCGCGGCGCGGGGGACGGAGGTCGCGGCAGCGGGACCTGCCGACCCCGGTACACCACGAGGCCCTCGAGGCGTCCAGGGCGCGGGGGCAGGCGGGGCACAGAGCCCGAGTGTCCAGCGGAGGGGGCGGCGCCCTCGGCGTCTCCGTGACTGCGCCTCCGCGCCCCGGCTCGCCGCGGCTCCCGGGATGCGCGGAGGCGGCGGTGATGGCCATGATGCCTCCAGCTCGGCATCCGCCGGGCTGGCGGGCGAAGCTGGGGTCCGGGCTGCGAGATGGAGGAGGAGGGGCGGCGCTGCGGCCACCAGGCAGGTGAGAGGCCGCGGGCCCCCGGAGGAGGACGACCCCGCGGGGACCGGGAGGGCGGTGGGGTGAGGGAGCCGGCAGCCGCGTGGGTCCGGGCCCGGCCGCCGTGCACCTGCGCTCCTGGCGAGGCCTGCAGAGAAACCATCTCGCTCCTGTCTTGCGCGTCCCCGGGCCCCGCGGGGCCGGGGGAACCCTCCCCCACCGCCCATGCCCTGCCTGAAGCCTGCTCACCTCCCCGACCCTTTCCAGAATCCTTTACATGCTTCCCTAGACCGGCCTAGCTCCTCCTCACCATAACCTTCTCCAGCCCCGAGCCCATACCCATCTCAAGTCCCCGATCGGCCCTCCCAGCAGTCTCCTAGTCCAGCCTCATCCTCAGGAGGGTGCTCCACAGCCTCCCATCTCCCTCATTCCACCGACCCTACCCGACCCCATCAGCCGCTCCGGGCTTCAAAAGTAGTTCAGTGGGGAGAAAGAACATGGTCTCTGAAATGCAGATAAGTCTGGCTTGAATCTTAGTGACCTTGGACAAGTCATCTGACTTCCCTGACGTTTTCCAGATATCTCAATACAAATCCAGTGGGAGTAATAACAGTAGTACAAAACTTTGTTGTCTTGTGAGGGTTAAACTCTGACAATGCCTGCCCTGGAGGAATTGAAGGCATTATGGGGGGGGGGGAGAGCTGGAAGAAAACCAGATCATGAGTTGACTTGTAGAAGCTCATGTAAAATGTTTGAATATGTACTAAAATATTAAGATAGCACACTAAATGATCAGAGGCTCTTCACACATATCATAATGAGAAATCATTGATGTACATTTTCACTTAGTATTCCTCACTTGCTAGTTACTTGAGGGTCTCTCCTTAGTTGTAATAAGATACATATGATATGATTTCATTCCTTCTTATTGTGTCTAATATGCCTTCTTCTTAAGACTGGTGTTCCAACTTAAAATTTTTCTGATTTTATTATTTTTATTGTATCGTCTTCCAGGCCCTATTTATGCTCCCAGAGATAAAGAGTAGCTTGTATGCTTGCATTGAAAAGAATGTTGGTAACCTCTATTTAATATTTAGGAATAAGTAGCAGATGCATTCATTTATGCCCCACCCCAAAAAACTGAGTTTTATAATTCTGCCAGCATAGCTTTGTCCCAAATTGTTATCTCAGCCTCCTTTTTCTTAAAGTCTCAAAAGTTAGTACTAAGACCTAGGTTTGCTTTCCCCTCACTTCCTTATTACTTCAAAAGTTTCTTTGCCAAAACCTTTACTTCTGATATGTCTTCTTCTTTTTCTCTCTTTTCTATTCCCTGTCTCTGATTCCTTCCTTTTTTTCCTAATTATCCCAAATCAGAGTGATTTATAATTACCTTATACCAAATCATAGTTTTTCAACCTCTCCAAAAAGGTACATGCAAGTATATATACAGATATATGTATATGGAACTTTGAGTTGAGAAGGAATTGCAATACCTACTTCACAGGATTATAATGAGAATGAAATAAAGTTTGATAACCTACATAAAGCTTCTAGTAGAAGTCTCTGGCATATAATAACCACCCAATACATTATAGCTGCTGTCACTGTCTTCTGACCTGGGACTCCCTGCCTTGATTGCTTTGCTATTTTGTTTATCTTGGTAGTGTGCAGCCTTTCAGAGAAGGCAATGGCACCCCACTCCAGTACTCTTGCCTGGAAAATCCCATGGACGGAGGAGCCTGGTAGGCTGCAGTCCATGGGGTCGTGAACAGTCGGACACGACTGAGCGACCTCACTTTCACTTTTCACTTTCATGCATTGGAGAAGGAAATGGCAACCCACTTCAGTGTTCTTGCCTGGAGAATCCCGAGGACGGCAGAGCCTGGTGGGCTGCCGTCTATGGAGTCGCACAGAGTCAGACACGACTGAAGAGACTTAGCAGCAGCAGCAGCGGTGCAGCCTTTAGAGAGTAACTGCTTAGGTTCAAATCCATGCTCTGCCCCTTTAAGATAGGTGCTTTCTCTGCCTCAGTTTCCTCATCTGTAAAACAGAGATAAGTTAATCATCAGGGTTGTGATGATTTGATAAGTTAATAGTGTGGAGCACTGGGAACAGTGCCTGGCACGTCACAAGCACTTAGTAAAGGAAACATACTAATGACGACACTGTCCCAGAATTCCTGACTCAAAATTCTTTTTTCAATCTATTGAAAAAATTATAATTGGAGAGAAAGTGAAAGTTACCCCTCAACTCCTCCAAAATTGTTTTTCTTTCTGCCTCTTATCTTTGGCTAATGTTGATGCTTCATCATTCTATTTTCCCCTTTCCAAATGTTTCCCAGCCTGGACTCTTCATAACTTCCATCAACCACTTCTTCTTCTTCTTTTTTTTTTTTTTAATAATTTTCATTTATTTATTTATTTTTGGCTGTGCTGGGTCTTTGTTGCTGCATGGGTTTTTTCTCTAGTTGCAGAGAGCAGGGGTTACTCTCTAGTTGTGGTGTGTGGGCTTCTCATTATGACGGCTTCTCTTGTGGAGCACGGGCTCTAGAGTGCACAGTCTTCAGTAGTTGCAGCACATGGGCTCAGTAGTTGTGGCTCCCAGGCTAGAACACAGGCTCAATAGTTGGGGCACACAGACTTAGTTGTTCCGAGGCATGTAGGATCTTCTTGGACCAGGGATTGAACCCGTGTCTTCTGTATTGACAGGCAGAGTCTTTACCCCTGAGCCACCAGGGAAGCCCACCCCATTCTTTATTATTACTCACTTGATACTTCTCTTAGCATCCTAATTCCAGACTTCATCCTTCTAATTTTCCCAAACCAAATTCCTGCTTCCCTCTTCAGAGTCAGGGCAATTTTCTATAAACAGGAGTATCACCTTTCTGCTTCCACAAGTTGGATTTTCTCTTCTACTTCCTTTTTGATTGGTTAACCCCAATCTTCCAATTAACAAAAACTTAACAGTAAAAGTTTTTTTTTTCTTTCACTACACAAGTATCATAAAGTGTTCAGAAACGGGCACACAGTCTTTAAGTGAAAACAATAAGCTCTCCATTATTATTATTTTTTAATTCTAATCATCAGGAAACTAAAGATCAGGACTAGTTCTTCTCTCCTGTAGAACTCTTATAAGGGAAGTACAGAAAAGTTGGTCCCACTTCCCAGTGGAGAAATACATGATATTTTCATGATCTATACTTTTTGAACATTGAGAATATAGAAGAGGTTATCTTCTTCCTTCATGAAGGCCACCAGTTAGTTTTACAGATCTCCCCAGGACTTGAAGCTCCCAGTAATCTCTCACTGATCAGGCCCTTTCCTCTGCACCCCATGATTCAGCAACTAAAGGATTTACCCCTGGCTTCCCTGAAGGCCCTGGGACTCAGCTTGAGCTGCTGGTTAAATATTCTGAACATCACCCATGGACCTCCCCAGTACCACCAGTTATTCTTAAAATGCTGGATTAAAGCACATTCTTTTTGGTTGCCAAGAGCTTTGGCTGTACCACTGGAAGCATCTTTGGGAGCACGGTGGACACCAGGCCAATGGGGCCTTGCGATTTTGAACAAAAAAAGACTGTGTGAAGGTATTTTAAATCTCATTTAAAATAATGAGAAAGTTAAAAGACCAAAAATAAAAATAAGTTGTTCTTTAAAAGTAGAGGCTGTGTCATGCTCATCTATGCACCCAGAGTACCTGGTGTAAAGCTGGCAGAGAGTACGCACACATAGATATAAACTGGGTGAATGCATGCATCCTGCTTCATCATGAGGATATTCCTGCTGGGATCATGATAACTCACATTTATATAGAGTCTACAGATCAAACTGGTAAATCTCAAATATAATTCTGACATCGTTCATTACTCCCATTTATATAGTCCTACACAAAGTTCTTTTCCAGAGGAGAATATGGAGTTGGCCAAGAAATCACAAGCAGGGAGAAAATATTAATAATGGAAAATAGAGGATTCTTCCTAGAGAAAGAAATTGGATTTCTTAGTGATGTGTGGAAGTTATGTAAAAGGCCACAGTATACTTCAACGGTACCCTCTTGCTTATGGGCTTCTCCGGCGGCTCTGACGGTGGCTCTGACGGTAAAGAATCTGCCTGCAATACAGGAGACCTGGGTTCATCCCCTGGGTTGGGAAGATCCCCTGGAGAAGGCAATGGCAACCCACTCCAGTATTCTTGCTGGGAGAATTCCATGAACAGAGGAAACTGGCAGGCTACTGTCCATGGGTAAAGTAGAGAGTTGGACATGACTGCGTGATTTTCACTCTTGCTTATATGTCAAGCACATGCTGTTTCTTGCCTCAGTCCTGCTGCTGCGAAGACCTGCTCCCTTCTCCCAGCCTATCTGTCCCCCACTCCATACCCCTCACCTTTCACCCACCTAGCTCCTCCTCATAAAGACCCCCTTAGCCTCTCTCAGCCTCCTCCCTGGCCTGGATCAATCCCCCCTTCTCTTCTCTCTACACTGCACTGCCATCAGCTGATTTGCCACATTTGACTGTAATTACATAGTTAGATCTACTCCAACTAGACAGTAATCTCTTTGGTGGAGAGGTTATATTCTTGGTGTCCAATGTCTGGTATCAGAGTTTCTGAAGGTAATGTCTGCACACTCACCCTTTAATCACAATCTCAAGGGAGTGAGGCCTCAATATTGCTTTTCTTTTTTTTAACCTGCTCTCCAGCTGATGCTTAAACTAGTTTGAAAACCCGTGTGTCCTAAAACCTAAACTTAGCTGGATGAATGTATTTCAAGGTGCCTGTGTCTTTTCCATGTGGGGCTTCTGGAGGAGAAATGCTTTCTGGGCACTGGGTCAGAGCTGAAAAAGCCTAGTGCTTTTGTAAAAGATCACGAGATCACTCTGCTGTCTCCATTCATTCCTTTCTGTTTCTGAGGATGCATTTTCCTGCACAGGCTTTTCTGCCTTGGGCCTCTTTTGTCAGTCATCGCTCATCTGTGAGTTGAGGCCCTGACTGCCTTCCCACAGAAGGAAGAGTTGTCTCTGAAGATGAACTCAACAGGCCACCTTCAGGATGTGCCCAACACCACTCTGCTCCACGTGCCTCACGCCCTGGGAGGGAACAGTACCGGTATCCAGGAGGGTCTCCAGGAACCCGTCCACACGGCCACCTTGGTGACCTGTACTTTTCTGCTCGCCGTCATCTTCTGCCTGGGCTCTTACGGCAACCTCATTGTCTTCTTGTCCTTCTTTGACCCGGCATTCAGGAAATTCAGAACCAACTTTGATTTCATGATCCTGAACCTGTCCTTCTGTGACCTCTTCATTTGTGGCGTGACGGCCCCCATGTTCACTTTCATGTTGTTCTTCAGCTCAGCCAGTGGCATACCAGACACTTTCTGCTTCACCTTCCACCTCACCAGCTCGGGCTTCATCATCATGTCCCTCAAGACAGTGGCGGTGATTGCCCTGCACCGGCTCCGCATGGTTTTGGGAAAGCAGCCCAACCGCACGGCCTCTTTCCCCTGCACCTTGCTCCTCACTCTGCTCCTCTGGACCACCAGTTTCACCCTCGCCACCTTGGCCACCCTGAAAACCAGCAAGTCACACCTCTGCCTTCCCATGTCCAGTCTGATTGCCGGAGAAGGGAAAGCCATCCTGTCTCTCTACGTGGTCGACTTCACCTTTTGTGTGGCGGTGGTCTCCGTGTCCTACGTCATGATCGCTCAGACACTGCGGAAGAACACTCAAGTCAGAAAGTGCCCCGCTGTGATCACCGTTGACGCTTCCAGACCACAGCCTTTCATGGGGGCCCCTGCAAAGGGAGGTGGCGAGCCCATCCAGTGTACCATGCCAGCTCTGTACAGGAACCAGAATTACAACAAACTGCAGCACGTTCAGACTCACAGATACACCAAGAGTCCCAACCAGCTGCCAATCCCTGCGGCCAGCCGGCTCCAGCTGGTATCGGCTGTCAATCTGTCCACGGCTAAGGACTCCAAGGCGGTGGTCACCTGTGTGATCATCGTGCTCTCCGTCCTGGTGTGCTGTCTTCCGCTGGGGATTTCCTTGGTGCAGGTGGTTCTGTCCAGCAATGGGAGCTTCATCCTTTACCAGTTTGAACTGTTTGGGTTTACGCTTATATTTCTCAAGTCAGGATTAAACCCTTTTATATATTCTCGGAACAGTGCAGGGCTGAGAAGGAAAGTGCTGTGGTGCCTCCAGTACATCGGCCTGGGTTTTTTCTGCTGCAAACAGAAGACCCGACTTCGTGCCATGGGAAAAGGGAACCTTGAAGTCAACAGAAACAAATCTTCCCATCATGAAACGAACTCTGCCTACATGTTGTCTCCAAAGCCCCAGAAGAAATTTGTGGACCAGGCCTGTGGCCCAAGTCACTCAAAGGAAAGTGTGGTCAGTCCCAAGATGTCTGCTGGACATCAACACTATGGTCAGAGCAGCTCTACCCCCATCAACACTCGGATTGAGCCGTACTACAGTATCTACAACAGCAGCCCATCCCAGGAAGAGAGCATCCCACATAACTTGCAGCCAGTAAACTCCTTTGGGTTTGCCAATTCATATATTGCCATGCATTATCACACCACTAATGATTTAATGCAAGAATATGACAGCACATCAGCCAAGCAGATTCCAGTCCCCTCTGTTTAGAGTCATGGAGGCTAGCGAATCTTATATAAACTGTTTTGGTTTCTGATACTAATTGATTTTTTTAAAATTTTGTGAGACCAGAGGTACATCAAAACTTAAAGACCTAGACAGTTGACACTTAGAACTATCTTTTATCTGAAGTATTAGCATCTCTTGGTTTACTTTGCAGTTTCTTGACATTTTAAGGGTTGATGAAAAAGTTTATTATTTTACACCTGACCTGTACTCCAATCTTTTGTACTAAATTTTTAAATAGATGCCAGGGAATGGTTTTGCTACTGTATTAAAGTAGGGGAGGAACTGATTATGATTGTTTGAGTCAATGTTATGATTCTTTAAAGTATGAGCTGGATTTTTTTAAAGACTATGAAGGTATCATCTTTACTGAGGTATTATTTTTTATTAACTGAATTATAAATTTTAATCCTTTGAAGTGTTCAAATGGGGTCAATATTTTTTTTTTTTTGCTAGCAGGCTTATTGGACTAAATAATACATTGTTAAATCAGAAATGTATTATTTATAGCTATATTTACCAAAAATGCACAAGCATTAGTTACTTTCTTTTCATAAGACAGTCATCTAAGAATAGAGTATTATGATTATTACCATTTCTAATTATAGATATTATTCTTTTGTGTCAGCTGAGTAGCTGTATAGTTCTTTCGGAAAGAAATCTGTTTTTTCTTGCTAAAAATGAATTATTCTATTTCAGAATGATCTTACCTAAGAAACTTAGTGAAGAGGACTGCATCTATAGTAGAGTGATGCTCTTCCTGGAAGAGTAGGCACTGACTGTGGTCATCTCATCAGGGTGCTGTTATGTTATGTGGGAAGTGGGCTAGACTGTAGTATGTGTTAGACAATCTTTAAGTATTGCCTAAGAAGGCGTAAGGATGAGATGGGGGTGTTTCAATTTATGCTTTCCTTCTGTGTGAGAATGGTTTGTTCACAACCTGACAAAGAGTATCTAAGTAACTATTTAGAAAAAAATTTTTGGATCTTTGTTTATATATTACCATGGTAGAAAAATTCTTAAGATGATCTGTTTTCAAACTAATTGTGTTACTTCTCTCCCATGAATCTTAAACTGGAAATGGGCAGGAAGGAGAAATAGATTTAAGTATTTCTACACTTAAAACTAATTTTATTATATACTCAGTGATGCCTAGCATAACAACTGTAAACTTATTTTTTTATGTAAAAATGTTTTCATGATGTAGTTGACTTTTGAACTCAGTACAATTTTGGAACTATAACTTCTAGAAAAGATGAGCATCAAGATACAAAACCTATCTTTATAAATTGTTATATTTAAGAACTGTTATTACAGATTGGAAGGCACTTTGTCCCTTTGGATGAAAGGTGTTCAGGTTATAGCATCCTCTCCCATGCTGTTCCTAAAATCAGAGATTATGAGAGGCATGGAGAAGATAGTTAATACTCAACTAGAAATGGCAACCCACTCCAGTGTTCTTGCCTGGAGAATCCCAGGGACGGGGGAGCCTGGTGGGCTGCCGTCTATGGGGTCGCACAGAGTCCGACACGACTGAGGCGACTTAGCAGCAGCAGCAGCAGAACTCTCCTCAGTCTCGTCTAATAATTCTGACCTTCCAGTATCAACCAGTCGTTTCTATTTCCGAGGTTTAAGTATGAGATATGGATTTTATTTTGTTTTTAAATTCACTTTTTAGGACTCTCTCCTTCCCTTCCCTCTCTCCCTTCTATCCTTTATTTTTACTATTAAATTTTATAACAGAAGAAAAAATATCCACTCTCACTTTTTTTTTTTTTGGTAATTGAATGCTATTTTTGGAAGTCACTATGACCTATTTCAATTGTGCTTTTATATTTTTAATACAACTCTGTTTTCATTTGTTAATATTACCATGAAATAGGTTGGTATATAACCTCTTTTTAACAAAGAATTAAGAAATCTAATATCCTCTCCCAAAATCATTTGAAGAATTGTGGCAAATTAGGAATTAAACATTTGTCTAAATTCAGGACCTGGTATTTATTTCAATAAGCCAAACAGCTTTTTAAGTAATAACATTAATCAAGAAGCTATTTCATACTTTTTAAGGTATGAATCTCTTTTTGGCCAGGCGTTTCAAATGTGACTCAATAAAAGATATTTTTAAAAAATTTCTATTGTACTTGTAAAACTAAAAATTACAGATTTCCTTTGTGACTTTTGATTTTGAGATGATTTGACCTATGTTTGGGAGGTAAAAATCATAGCATAAAGAAAATTGAGCATGTGCATATGAGGTGTCAGTCTCTTTATGCTCATCAAGAAATTATGGATTTAACTTGCATGAAGTACATAGTGGGGTAGATTCTTTATATCTCTGTATCTATGTCTATATGTAGGTATATGTAGATATAGATCTAGAGGTAGGAATATGTAACTTGTTTCTTCATAAGTTATATACGTCTAGCCATATTTATATCTACATGGAGATAAAGATATAAATAGGCATATATAACTTCTCCATAAGGGCTAAAATGAAAACTTTTATAAAAGTAATGAGAATTCACTTATATGACTAATTAGCAGGGCATATTAATTAGTTTTCTTGATGCTTTACTGTGATGCAAAGTATGTGATTCAAACATTTTATAATTGTTCTGATGTTAACCATTAGGCCAGATTTGTATTACTGATGCTTTTAATGTTCTTTTAAATTGACGTTTGGAAAATAAAAATAATGAAAATCCTGACATTTCTGAACATCAGACTGCAATACTTTTATGTTCCTGTCCAATCACTTAAAAACCATCAGAGAATAGCTGTGTTGAAACTCCGAGAAAGTTCTTTTCCTTAAAAGATGAAATAGCTTGTTTGACCACATTTTATAGCATGCATTTATACTCAGAATAACTGGTAATAATTAGCTCCAAAGGTTAATTATTTACTAAACTAGGTTTATCACCCAGTGGGAAAAGTTCTGACTAAACATTTCTAAAACTTCTCTGAAATGACATGAATCTGGTAAAAGGTACTGAATTCTGGATATTTCAGTTTATCAATCAGGGTTTGATTTTGAGAATCAGGAAACATTAGTTTAAGCAGAAAAGGACTGAATATAGGAAGTCAGATGTCTTCTCCATCATTAGAAGGTCAAAGCTCCTTGACGATGGGTCTTCAGGAAAATTCCAAATAAATGCTACCAATAGCCAGCAGAGCTGCTCCTTTTGCTATAGCCAGGAAGGGAGGGAGTCAGGAGATTTCCTTGGACCTTGGACTTCAAGGACACTGGCTGCTACACTGCCACTACCTTTACAACCAATCCTGTTGACACCTCCAGAGCAAATGCTGAACATCAAAGCAGTGCTGCAGAAAAAAAATGGCACTGGACCTTTAGTTGGCAGAACCCAACTTGCCTTTAAAACCCGAGGTTCCATGAACCTGGAAAGTGTAGTTATACTAAAAAGGTAAACTGAAAGGGGGTTCAGGAAAGATCATGAGTTCCAATCCACTCCATCCTCAGGGGTCCATCTTTTTGATGCTCAGCGACTCCTTTAGCTGTACGTCCAAACAACACCAGCAACAACCCCGCCACTCGCAACTGCTCTCATTTCGACAAAAACATGCTCCTCTCCTCCACAGGGAAGATGCAAAGTCCGATCAACTCCTCTCATTCTTGGTGATGTGCGTTACTTTTCTAGTTCAGTCAAAAATCTCAACTTTATATTCTGTAACATAAGGATGAGATTGTAAAGTTTACCACTGAATGGTCAGGCCACTCAAGAGGGCTGCTCTCTTGCTGTTTGTACATCCTGTGCCTGCCCTACCAGCACCCTACTTACGTGGCTAACCTTCCTACAGGCTTGCCCCAGGCCCCAGCTGGTGATTGTTTCTATGAAAGAGGTAGTGAGTGGTATGCCCTTCCACTAGTTACTAGGTTCCCTGGTAACTAATGAGCCCACCTGATGTCAATTCCCCTCCCACTGATCATCTCCCTGCACTGTGGCGTAGACTGCCGTCTTGTCCTGCCCGCCCACTGCTACCCATGGTGGGGTGTCACTCCAGGATCTTGCTTCAGTCCCCATGATCCATTAAACCATTTGATACCAACCAGGGTTCTTGGCCTTCCCTAGTCAACACAAATTGATAAGAGGCCTGTCACAGTAGTGGGGAGAGAAAACAAGAAACAGTTCCCTTGCTCACTCCCAGAGGTGAGGAGAGCTGGTTCCTCATATGAGGTGAGGGTAGGGGTGGTCCAGAGGTCAGGCCGGAGGGGTGGCTTAGTGTTTTGCTCACCTCTTTATTGGTGTTGAGTGCAGGGGGCATGCACAGTACCTTGCTTTTTCTCCCGACACACCCTGGTTGTTTTGTTTTCTTTTTTTGCTAAGTCGTGTCCGACTCTGTGACCCCACAGATTGTAGCCCACCAGGCTCCTCTGTCCATGGGGACTGAAACCCTGTTTTTACTCCCAGCTCTCCAGAAGCAGCAGTTGGGTTTTTTTTTGGTCCTTTTGTATTTTTGTCCAGAATTTGCCTGAACTGTGCATGCACGCAGTTACGTTTAGTCCCTTACAGTTTCTTCATATTATGTTGTTCAAGGAGACGTTTGTCCAGGTGCAAACATTGCAGCAAAGGTCCCAGGTCCCGGCCTGTCACACACTGAGTCTCTGCTTCTGACTCCAGGCTCTTCAGCCTTGAAGCTGGGTAAGTACAGACCTTATAGGCCTGTAGGGTCCAGCTCCCAAACCAACAAACACATAGAAAGCAGCAGGAAAACGGGGTTAAGAACAGGAATTTGGAGGAAATGTATCATAAGGAAGAAGACACGAGAGCTAATATAGGCCTGCCTTGCTTCTTTCTTTCTTTATTTTTGGCCGTGTTGGGTCTTAGGTGCAGCTTGTGGGCTCTTCATTGCCTAGTTGTGATGTGCAGGCTTAGTTGCCACACAGCATGTGGGATCTTAGTTCCTTGACCAGGGATTGAGCCCATGTCTCCTAGATTGGAAGATAGATTCTTAACCACTGGACCACCAGGAAGTCCCAGGCCTTACTAGATTTTGATCGGGAAGTCGTGGTTGGTATTTTGTAACTTCTTCCACCCATTCCCTACTTCTTATCCCTTCCTCTGAGAAAATAAATAACTTTTATAAAATAGTGGAGGGAAGGAAATACTAAGAACACAAAACTTAAGGAACATAATGCAGGATTACAGAAATAAGACCGCAAAAAAATGTAAATGCATTATGTTGTTTATAAAAGACAAAAGTCCTTGAATTATAAATGATGTGCAGGGAGTTCCCTGGCAGTCCTATGACTCAGATGGTAAAGCGTCTGCCTACAATGTGGGAGACCAGGGTTCAAGCCCTGGGTCAGAAAGATCTCCCGGAGAAGGAAATGGCAACCCACTCCAGTATTCCTGCCTGGAAAATCCCATGGAGGGAGGAGCCTGGTAGGCTACAGTCCATGGGGTTGCGAAGAGTCTGACACGACTGAGGGACTTCACTTTCACTTTCACTTTCCCTGGTAGTTCAGTGGTTGGGACTCTGCACTTGCATTGCCGAGGGCCTGGGTTCAATCCCAGTTCAGGGGAACTAGAATTCCCACAAGTCACATGGCACAGTCTTAAGAAAAAAAAGATATGCAAAATTTGTTGCTTGGAATAGATAAACATAAGATAAACTGATGTAAAAATTAAAAGATAGGAAAAGTAGATCACGCTTTGATGAACAAAAAGAAGGGTGTTACAACATTAATAGCAGAGAAGAACTGAAAACAAACCCATATTAAAGAAGAGAATTAATATTGATAAAGAGAACACCCAAATAGTAAAGTAACAACAGTATTCATTCATTCAGTGGATATTTAATGAATTCTCTGTGCCAGGAACTTGAGATACACTGGTGAAGTTTCTATTCTCCAGACAGTTATGCTGAGGGAGATAAACAGTTTCAGTTCAGTTCAGTCGCTCAGTCGTGTCCGACTCTTTGTGACCCTATGAACTTCAGCATGCCAGGCCTCCCTGTCCATCACCAACTCCCGGAGTTTACCCAAACTCATGTCCATTGAGGCGGTAGTGCCATCCTGCCATCTCATCCTCTGTCGTCCCCTTCTCTTCCTGCCCTCAATCTTTCCCAACATCAGGGTCTTTTCCAATGAGTCAGCTCTTCGCATCAGGTGGCTAAAGTATTGGAGTTTCAGCTTCAACATCAGACCTTCCAATGAACACCCAGGACTGATCTCCTTTAGGATGGACTGGTTGGATCTCTTTGCAGTCCAAGGGACTCTCAAGAATCTTCTCCAACACCACAGCTCAAAAGCATCAATTCTTCTGCGCTCAGCTTTCTTTATAGTCCAACTCTCACATCCATACATGACTACTGGAAAAAACATAGCCTTGACTAGACAGACCTTTGTTGACAAAGTAATGTCTCTGCTTTTTAATATGCTGTCTAGGTTGGTCATAACTTTCCTTCCAAGGAGCAAGCATCTTTTAATTTCATGGCTGCAGTCACCACCTGCAGTGATTTTGGAGCCCCAAAAAGTAAAGTCAGCCACTGTTTCCACTGTTTCCCCATCTATTTCCCATGAATTGTTGAGACTGGATGCCATGATCTTAGTTTTCTGAATGTTGAGCTTTAAGCCAACTTTTTCACTCTCCTCTTTCACTTTCATTAAGAGGCTCTTTAGTTCTTCACTTTCTGCCATAAGGGTGGTGTCATCTGCATATCTGAGGTTATTGATATTTCTCCTGGCAATCTTGATTCCAGCTTGTGCTTCCTCCAGCCCAGCGTTTCTCATGATGTACTCTGCATATAAGTTGAATAAGCAGGGTGACAATATACAGCCTTGACGTACTCCTTTTCGTTTTAGAACCAGTCTATTGTTCCATGTCCAGTTCTAAGTGTTGCTTCCTGACCTGCATACAGGTTTCTCAAGAGGCAGGTCTGGTGGTCTGGTATTCCCATCTCTTTCAGAATTTTCCGCAGTTCATTATGATCCACACAGGCAAAGGCTTTGGCAGAGTCAATAAAGCACAAACAGGTTAACCAATAAGTATGTAATTTTTATATAGTGCTATGTTCTATGAAGAAAAACAATTAAGACAGAGAAAGTGTCAGGGATGTTATTTTTATGCAGGGAAGTTAGAAACTATTTGGGACAATAATAGAATTGACTACAGTATTATTTTCATTATCTAGTTCTAATTTCCATGATTATATTGATTTTAAGCTACATTAAATTGATTTTAAGATGCATCTTCAATTTAATAACAGCTTTTGGAGAATAAAGAAACATTATTCAATTACAAGGTAGATCTGAATCTCCATCATTATATTTCTTTGGGTCCACAAATTATTTAGAAGTGATTCTCTTGGTTTCCTAACGTTATATTTCAATTACTGATTTTTAACTTGATGACACCATGGCAAGTGAGATCTATACAATTCCAGCCCTTGAAAATTACTTGAAATTAGCTTTATGTTCCCATATATATGGACAGTTTGTTTAAATGATCTGAGTATACTTGAAAAGTATGTGTATTATTAAATTGTTGAGTAAAACATTTTCTAGAGGTTCATTAGTTCAAGTCTATTGGTTCTGTAGTTCATATTCATACTGATTTTGTTTGCTTGATCCAGAGAGAGATGGCAACAAAAGTGCTTATACACAGAAAGTAGACTACTAGTATGTGGTTGGTGTGCATGGGAACCCTGCAGAATAGTTTACAGGGGGCAGAGAGAACTGGTTACTTGCTGGGTTGTTAAAGTGGAGGCCAGTTAGGGGAGTTGCTATGGGAGTGTTATTTTAAAAATTCAGAAAATAAGATTGTAGGTATTACTCAAAATTCACTGCTGAACCTTATTACTATATAAGCATGCATTTGTACAAAGTTATAATCAGAATGTATATCTTATCTTCTATTTTTTCCTGTTGAAGTGATCACATTATCAAACTTTTGAAGAGCAGATTCATTGTATGAATACTGTTGAAATTACTCCCAAACCTATATCTGTTCAAGGAAATTAAGGTGGAGGAAAATTGCCTTCAGGCAACCTAGCAAATAAGAAAGAGAGTTGGAAATTGAGTATTTCCTTATAGACTGCCCTTACAGAACTTTTTTAAGGCATCAAAACTGTGTTGGCAACAAGGAGTGTATGTCTTGGTGGTAGGTTTAAATTTAGAAACTCCAGGTGGGGTTACTGGTAAAGAATCCGTCTGTCAGTGCAGGAGATGTAAAAGACATGGGTTTGATCCTTGAGCTGGGAAGATCCCCTGGAGGAGGAAATGGCACCCCATTCGTGTATTCTTGCTGGGAGAATCCCATGGACAGAGGAGCCTGATGGGCTGTAGACCATGGGATCGCAAAGAGTAGGACATGACCAGAGTCTGAGCATGAGCACTTCTTGATCTAAGAGTTATTATAGACAGAATTTGTCTCCTGTTTTAGTAACATTGATAACCTCATCTGACTCACCACCTACTGTCCACTTTCTCACTACAGCTCTGCTTCTTAAGTGATAAAAAATGCTCCACTGTACCACCAATATGCATTCTACAAATTCTGATGGTGAAAATGCACAAGACCAGGTAATAACAATAGCCATTGGGCTTACATGATAGTGTGTTACTGTTACTGTGTTAGTCGCTCTGTCATGGCTGACTCTTTGTGACCCCCATGGACTATAGCCTGTCAGGCTTCTCTATCCATGGGATTCTCCAAGCAAGAATACTGGAGTGTATAGCCATTTCCTTCTCCAAGGGATCTTCCCAACCCAGGAGATTCACCAGTTTCAGAGGTTACAATGCGAAAAAATGCTTACTTTGAACTGGTAATACAGAATGTTCAGTATAAGCTAAGGAAAAACACAGAATTATGGTCTTGATAAATAATTTTAAGAATCTTTCTTTGACACTAAGATTTTGAATAGTTCCTTGGGCAGCCACTCTTTACATCCAAAAGCAATGCCTCCATAAGATTCCAGATAGGAATTCTTTTCTAAAGTGAGAATGGGAAGTAATGAAAGGGCAGTGGTCTTTCAAAGAAACAGCAGAATGAGGTCATAAATAGCCTTCTCAAACAGCTCAGTTGTAAGGGTCTGAAAATGAGCATCTACCAACTGGTTCCCTTTGTCCTGCTCCAGATACTTGCACCCCAGTTTGAAGATCTCTCCCCTAGGCCACCAGTAGCACTTCAGGGTGGCAGCAGGTTCAAATTCCCACCAGATTTGACTTTTGACTGTGGCTCATTCTTGAGTAATTCTCCATAACTCAGCCAAGCCAGGTTGTGGAGTCTCCCCTTTCAAGGTCATCCTCTTCATTCTGTTTATTGGCAATAATACATGGAGACTACAGTGGGACGTTCTGATTCTCAGAGGTAGGTTTTTTCACCCTTGTTCACTTAAAGCAGTTGTTGTCTTTCTTCTCCATTAATGAAAGAGGTCTGTGGTCTCGTAAGGGAGATTTGTTCTCACTGCCTTCCTACTGGAGTTAAAGAAGGAAGGCCAAGAGTCAGTGAAGACCATTTACAATAGCTAGGGCATGGAAGCAACCTAGATGTCCACTGACAGATGAAAAGTAGACATGGTACATATATTCAATGGAATATTACTCAGCCATAAAAAAGAATGAGTTTGAGTCAGTTCTAGTGAGGTGGATGAATCTAGAGCCTATTATACAGAGTGAAGTAAGTCAGAAAGAGAAAAACAAATATCATCTATTAACATGTATATATGGAATCTAGAAAAATGGAATTGAACCTATTTGCAGGGAAGGAATGGAGACTCCAATGTAGAGAATGGACTTGTGGACACAGTGGGGGAAAGAAAGAGTGAGATGAATGGAGAAAGTAGCATCAACATATATACACTATCGTGTATTAAAGAGATAGCTGGTGAGAAGTTGCTATATAACACAGGGAGCCCAGCCTGGTGCTCTGTGATGACCTAGAAGGGTGGGTTGGGGGGGTGGGGGGGAGGCTCAAGAGGGAGGCGATATGTGTATAATTATGACTTATTTGCATTGTTGTATGGCAGAAACCAACACAACATTGTAAAACAATTTTCCTCCATTAAAAAAAAATCAGTGAAGACATCAGGTCTGTGGAATGGTGAGGGGAGAGGCAGGCAGGTGGTTAGGTAAAATGCTTACCTCCTCCAGGGATCCAGGCTCTAGAGAGGGCAGGCCTAGACTGAGTTTACAACCATGGGCAAAGCAGCCAAACTCCACCACGGGGAGGACTCCGCCTTGACAGGTGACAGGGGAATGTGCTTCAGTGTGGACCAGTCAGCAGCACTGGTCCAAGGGTGAAGTCTTTTTGAAGTGAGGGCTTGAAGCCAGATGTGGTAATTTTTGAGGGGATGGAGAAGGGACAGGAGATGTGGAAAGATAGGAAACTAGGCCCCTACTTCCTCGCCAACCCCTAAATATGGATTTGTTGATTGAGAAGCAGGTGCTGGCAGTGATTGCGATATTCAGTGCTTCAATACCACTTAAACGCTAATAACAATCATTTTATCTCTCTAATCTTAACCTTTCCCTGAGCTCCATGCTGGTTTATCGAGCTGCCTATTCAACAACTCCACTTGGATGTTTAATAGATGCCTCAAATTTTATTTTATTAAATTAGATTTTTTTTCTTTCTTTTTTTTTTTTTTTACTGTGCTGGGTCCTTGTTGCAGCGTGGGGGCTCAAGCTGTCATGATGCATAGGCTTAGTTGCCCCACAGCATGTGGGATCTTAATTCCCCAGTCAGGGGTCAAATACATGTCCCCTGCACTGGAAGGAAGATTCTTAACCACTGGACCATAAGGGAAGTCTCAAGTCTCAAGTTTTAATGTGTACAAAGCTGAATTTGTGATTAGAACCCACTCCCCACCAAACTCCTGCAGTTTCATCAGCTCAGTAAACAGCACAGAAATGACCAGTGCACAGCTTCGTCCAAGCCCTTGACTCGTCTTTTTCTTGTGTGCCATGTCTAATTGATAGAGCCATCCTGAATTCTCGTGAAAATATACTCTGAATCCAACTAGTTCTCACCTCCTTCCTCCCCATAACGCAGCCATGGCAAGGTCTTCGGGTGATACGGTGGGGCCACACAGGCTTTCTGGCTATTTCTCACGTGCCTCTACTTTGTTTCCATGTCAGGGAATTAATTTTCCCAAGAACACTTTTGTCTGGAATGGTCTTCCCCCAGGGCCTTTCCTCGTCTCCACATTCAACACAGCTCACCACCCCATCACTATATCTCCCTCTGCTCTATTTTATTTTCTCCATGATTCTTATTCCCCGGCATTATGTTACTGTATTAGTCTGCTCGGACTTCCATAACCAAACCACAGACTAAGTGGCTTAAGTAACAGAAATTAATTTTCTCAAAATTCGGGAGGCTAGAATTCCAAGGTCAAGATGCCATCAGGATTGGTTTCTTTTGACGTCTCTTTTCCTGGCTTGTGGAAGGCTGCCTTCTCAGTACGTCCTCACGTGGCCTGTTCTCTGTGTGTGCCTGGAGGGAGAGGTTTAGGGGGTCTCTGGTGTCTCTTCCTCTTCTTATAAGGACACTAATCCTATCAGATTAGGGCCCCCCTTGTGACCTAATGTAACATTAATTCCCTCTTTAAAGGCCTTATCTCCAGATACAGTCACAATGTGGGTTAAGGGCTTCAAACAAGAATTTGGGGGTGGGGGAGGGCACCCTTCAGTTCATAATAGTTACACTTGATTGTTTACTGACTGTCTCCCCATTAGAAAAAACTCTAATAAGGCAAAGACTTTGTCTATTTTGATCAGCACCCTATCCCTAATACCTATTAGTTCTTGGCCCTGGTGGGCTTCCAGTGATGACTGTTGACTAAATGAATCATATGATACATGATTGAATGGATAAAGCCTGTAAGTGATGTCAACTCAAGTGTCTTACTGGCTTACAATTTCCCCATGTTTGTTACTTTTGTATCTCTCTTTGTGTTCCCAGGATGATTATCAGCAGGACACTAATGAAAGGGGATATAGTTCTTGATTTAGAAGGACTACAAGGCACATTGTTTCTCTGTTTACTCAGTTAGGAGACCAGCTCTAAAGGCATCTTTTCTCAAGGGACCACCCTGGCTGCCCTGGAGATGCCAGACAACCTGCATTCATTCTCATTTGAATTTCTTGGCTCATAATGCAGCCTGAGGACTCCGAGTATGAAAGCAAACCCTCCAACAACCACAAAGGAGTTAAGGAGAAAAGGAGTAACTGGTTCTTGGAGGGACAAAAGAGAGGATACAAATTACTTTAAAGTAGATGACAATTTGAATAAAGGTGCAGATTCAGAGAGATTTTACTTTTAATAAGACATAGTTAACAGGTAATCTATTTAGGTCTGATGCCTTTGAGATTAATTTTACCAAAGTAAAAATATCATTGGATTGTTTACGGACAAAATAGTGAAATCTCCTTCCTTTACTCCAATAAAGAATTAATTCTGATTTTTTAAAAAAATAAATCCACTTATCTGGTGCCTAGATAACTTCAGTTTGTTTCTCTGAGTTCCATTTCTGTGACGGTTTGCCCTTTTGACAACTTTCTAGAACCTTCCGCTGCTTGTAGCATGCTGATGAGTGGAGATCTTTCAAGTGGGAACCTTCTCATGCAAAGCCTGATGTTTTGCAAAATGTACCTTGTTCAGATGCCAGAAAGGCCTTAAAAAGTAGAGCAGTACACAAAGAGGGCTTTATGCCTGTCCTCTGGGGCCGTGAAACTAGGATAGGTTTTGTAAACCGTGTAAATGCTTCAGATTCAACACATTTCGTATCTGACATTAACAAGAATTCACAAAAGCTTCTTGCTCATTTGATTGCGTTTAGCAAGAGTGTATGTCAAAGAAATGTAAGAACTGATTTTATTAGTATTACTCTGAGGAAAGGTGTGACTGGGAATTGTATTCTTCACAGAGAACCATAATGTTAGACATTTTCTTTGAGGAGTTCAAACTACCTCAGAACTAGCATGTTTTTAGTTCATGGGGTGGAGATTGAAAGTTCAATTTTCTTGGGAATTCCCTGGTGGTCCATTGGTTAGCTTAGGACTTGGCGTTATCACTGCTGGTTCAATCCCTGGTCAGGTAACTAAGATCCCACAAGCTAGGTGGCAAGGCCAAGAAAAGAGAAAAAATAATTTTCTTAACTTTGAAGTCAGGGGCTTTACTCAGTCACTACCCCAAAAGTGGGGGAAATGAAACCCTGTAAGGAGAGACACATCGTACTCCTGTCAGGAAGAAGCCACAAATGGAGCCATAGGAAAGCAGTGTGAGGCATCAACAAATTAAATAATGTGTGAGTGTGGGGGACACTTGAGTGAAAAGGAATACAGGCAGAAAAACTGGATAATTCTACTTTCTTTCTCAACCATTGTAAAATTAAGGAAAATATTTTTCCCTCCAAGCAACAAACACTGAAAAATAATGACCGTCAGGAGACCCATGGGAATTGGAGTAGTTGAGTTAGATTTTATAAGGTGTGGGTAAGAGAGAATGAGGGCTTCCCTGGTGGCTCAGGGGTAAAGAATCTGCCTGCCAACGCAGGAGACACGGCACAGGTTCAATCCCTGGGTGGGGAAGATCCTTTGAAGAAGGTAATGGCAACTCACTCCAGTATTCTTGCCTGGAAAATCCCATGAACAGAGGAACCTGGTGAGCTACAGTCCATAAGGTCACAAAGTTGGACACGACTGAGCAACTAACACACACACACACACTTACGCTGACACACTTAAGTAACAAAGAGTTGGACACAACTTAGTGACTAAAAGACAACAGAGAGAGGATGAAGTGTCAATCATTTACTCAGCAAATAATTGTAGAGTGTCAGTTTTACGCAAGGTCTGAGGGGAAACAGACATATTCTTTACTCTGATAAATACAAGATAGAGGAATTTTTATCATTTAAATCATAAATACAACCTGGATCTAGAAGATCTAGTTGCACTTGCATTGTTTACTATCACAAGAGGATTATCAAAGAAGGTAGGATTTGATGGCATTTAACCAAGTCATAATTTCCAAGCTAACACTTTAATCTTGTTAGTGAACTTTCATTTGCCAGATTTGTGGGTTGCATTAGCTTAAGAAAGGTTAGTGGGGAAAAAAGAAAAAGGGTGTCATATATTACCAGGACAAAATCAGTCATTTCCTGCTTTTTGCAGGACATTTTGCTGAGTCCCTCTCAGGTGGAAGATGATAATCGAGAATGGTTAACTGGCCAGATGCTCTGTGACTAGAAAGCACTATGGCATATTATGTACAAACATGGACTCTGGAATCTAAACTGATTCAAATGCTGGTTCAGCCAATTGTAGTTTAGTTCAATTCTTGTAGCCTCAGTTTCCTTACCTGTGAGTTAAAGATAGTAATCTTAACTCACACGGTTGTGAACATAGCATATCTATGGTTTTAGCCTAGTGCCTACTACTTAATGAATATTCAAGAAGTGATAGTTACTTTTATTATTATAAAAGCAGAGTCTGCATTTCTACCGTGGGGGCATGGGTTCAACCCCTGGGTCAGGGAACTAGGACCTGCATGACACAGTGAGGCCAGGGGCAAAAAAAAAAAAAGCAGAGTCTGGGATACCCTGTTATCTGAAATTCAAATAATGACTCAAGATTGTTCGCAGCTGGCTCCTGTGGAGAGTGAAACACTTTCTTGGAGGTGGTTAATGAAAGTTTTTCCAACCAATGATTCATTAAGATGGCTTAAGTATATTAATAACTGTAAGTAAGAAAAACTAATCCAGGAAAAAAAATGACTTCCAATTTCCTTAACCAATTATTATTTTCTAATCTATGGGATAATATTTGGAGCTCTGATAGAATTTTTAAGTGTATCACAATCTTTTAAAAATTATTTATTATCTAGTTTTGGCTGTGCAGGGTGGTCTTCACTGCTGCACGTACCCTTTCTTCAGTTGTAGTGTGTGGGCTTCTTCCTGGAGTGGCTTCTCTTGGTGTGGGGCACGGGCACTCAGTAGTTCCAGTGCACGGACTTAGTTGCCCTGCAGCATATGCAATCTTCCTGAATCACGTATTGAACCCATGTCCCCCACACTGGCAGGTGGAATTCTCAACCACTGTACCACAGGGAAGTCCTTGGATAGAACTCTTAAATGAGTAACTTGGCTTTTATTGTGATTAAAGACCACTGGAGACTAATTTGCAAACTACTATTTTATTGAGGATGGGGAAGCTTTTAGAATCTATCAAAGTTCATTTATTTTTGGCTGTGTTACTCAGTAAATTTAGATAGTAAAACAGATTTGACTCACTGGGTTGTATAATCTAGTTTGCTGGACTTTCAAGGAAGTTTGATTTTTAGTATTCTTTTTTACAAAATGAAAATTATGTCTGTGCTTCAGGCAAATATACAAGAAGCTATATTTTGTCTTAAATTCGAGGCAAAGCGTAATTTAGTCTCTTGAAAGGTGCTGGAAAGCAATGTAACAGATTTGAAATATATAATGTAGTATATGATTAGATGTGAGAGGTTTAATATTATTTCAGTCTCACAAATGTCTTCCATAGTTGAGATGATTAACATTTCCAGAACTTTCGCTTGATTTACTTGTTTTTGATGAACTTTTTGTTTCACATATAAAAAATTCTAAAATTCTTGGAAGTTTACAAATTGGTGTGGATGCAAAACACCACAAGCCCTATATTTGTTAGTAATTTTGCCTTTCTCCTTTCCATTTTGTAAGTTCTTTTTTGTTATTATTTTTTTTCCATTTTGTTAACTTCTGAGATTGTCAGGCCAGCCTTTATTTACTTTGGGTTAGGGTTGTTAGAAGGCAATGGCACCCCACTCCAGTACTCTTGCCTAGAAAATCCCATGGACAGAGGAGCCTGGTAGGCTGCAGTCCACAGGGTCGCTAAGAGTTGGACACAACTGAGTGACTTCACTTCCACTTTTCCCTTTCATGCACTGGAGAAGGAAATGGCAACCCACTCCAGTATTCTTGCCTGGAGAATCCCAGGGACGGCGGAGCCTGGTGGGCTGCCGTCTATGGGGTCACATAGAGTAGGACACGACTGAAGCGACTTAGCAGCAGCAACAGCAGGGTTGTTAGCTATTTCGTGCAGATGGGTTAGTAATTTGGCCTGATTATGTACTACCAAGTTTAAGCTTTGTCAGAAATCACGTCAGGCCTTTTTTGTATATCAGACTGACTGAAAAGGATAGTTCACCAAGAACTATACAGTTTACTATTCAGTTTAGCCAAGATAATTTGTTGCCTTTGTTGCCAAAGTCTTTTAAATCAAGGATATATGGGTATGAGTATATAAACAAGGCCCCATCTAGTGGTATTTTGAAGAAAAGCAGGTAAAGCTGAAAAAAATTGGCAAACAGTCTGTGTCACAACCTGTCCCTTGGACTGCAAGATCCAACCTGTTAATTCTAAAGGAAATCAGTCCTGAATATTCATTGGCAGGACCAATGCTGAAGCTGCAACTCCAAAACTTTGGCCACCTGATGTGAAGAACTGACTATTGGAAAAGACCCTGATGCTGGGAAAGATTGAAGGTGGGAGGAGAAGGGACAACAGAGGATGAGATGGTAATGGCATCACCGACTCTTATGGACATGAGTCTGAGTAGATTCTGGGAGTTGGTGATGGACAGGGAAGCCTGACGTGCTGAAGTCCGTGGGGTCGCAAACAGTTGGACACAACTGAACTTATTATTATTCAACCTTCCTGTAAAGATGAGGCACTAGTTATTTTCCAGATACCCTAATCAGGAAGGCTAGGAATTGTGAAATTGTTTTAAGTGCCTAAGTCAGTAATCCTCAAGAACAGGAGAATTTATTGAAAATAAAGAGAACCACTCAGAAACATTCAAAATGCATATAATTAGGCTCTGGCATAAATAATTTGATTTAGCACCCACCTTAATAGAGATTGGGCTTCCCTTGTGGCTCACCTGGTAAAGAATCCACCTGCAATGTGGGAGACCTGGGTTAAATCCCTGAGTTGGGAAGATCCCCTGGAGAAGGGAATGGCTCTCCACTCCAGTATTCTGGTCTGGAGAATTCCATGGACTGTATATAGTCCATGGGGACGCAAAAAGTCGGACACAACTAAGCGATTTTCACTTCACTTAATAGAGATTCCACTTTGAAAAAGACTTTTCAAAATCCATTAGGCATATTGTAGGTGAGCCCCTTTTCCTTCCTATTAGGAATTCAGCCCACTTACATGGAAGAATGGCTGTATGATTGAGGTAGCAACAAGCAATTAAGAGATCTAAAGATTTCACAGACTACTGATAGGGGACCTGAGATTTTAATACAAGAGTTATGGAGATACCTGGTCTAGTGCACTTCTCAAAGAAGTTTAAGCTGTTAGCCAAAACAGAAGACTAACAATTTTTATTATGACTTCTATTTTTAAGAATCTTCTGTAGTAAACAATTCCAATACAGTTTTTCAGAACTTTTTTTTCCCCTGCTCTCACAAAATAAAGAGTTTGGCTTAAATATCCTCAAAGTGTTTTTTTGACACTAACCTTTCACAATTCTAACTCTCTCCTCTAACACCTATAATATAAATGAGAAGGTAAATCTGCTTGTCTTAATTGATATAATAAATATAATTTTATAATTTATTAAAGAAATACATTTTAATGGCTTTGGTCTCTGATCTTATTATGTCAGTAGGACACAAGGGAAGTATTAGGAAAACAAACTAACACTTAGTGGGAACCTGGTGTCAAGTATTGGGGCTAGGCTTTTTAAAAATAGAGAAAATTAATACACTGATACAACCACCTTATGAAGTAATAAGCAGTCTCTACAAAAGAAGCAGCGAGGCTGGAAAAGGTTAACTGCTCTGACCAGGATCACATAGTTAGTAAGTCAAAGAGAATATCTGGACCTAAGTGTGGATTCAAAATACATGCTATACTGTGTGTGCTGCTTCCTACTATTAAAATGTATGGAAAGCCTTCCAATAGTCAACTGTATTCACCTTTTCTCAAACTAAAATATCTTTGACTAGACTGCTGAAAAGGAAGAAAAGTAAAAAATTTTACGGCTGGTTTTCTGTTATTTAGACATGTATGCCCAAAATACAACAGGAGGATGTGTGAAACAGAGTAATGGAGAAAATAAAGAAATCGAATAACCTGCCATTGACTACATGACAACACTACCTGTGGACAGTTTATTCACTTTAAAATAGATATTGTGCCATAAAGTTGTCCAGAACTAAAATCTGTAGTAGATAGTAGGCAAGTACAAAGGACAGCCAGCACAGTGTGCTTTGTTAAGATAAATCATTCTAAGTCAAAAGATAAAAATTATTTACTGTCTATACCAGGTACATATTTGGGGGGAAAAACACACTCATGTCAAGGAGATATGATATAGATAGAAACATATAAAAGTTCTGAAAGAGAAGCAACCTATTGCAATAAGAGTCTCTTGAAGTTTATGGAGGAAAAGGAAATTTACACATGAGGCTTCACTGTGTGCCCAGTTTCTAGTTTAATACCTGGTAGAGAGCAGTTGCTAAATAAAACTTTGCTGAAAGGATTTCAGGCACTAGAATTTACATATTTAACAGTCTCTCATTTAAACAACCTCCTACCAATTTCTTTCTTCATTATCTACTAGCTATATATAATTTACATAATAAATCTATTATTTAAAAACTTTCAATAGGTACAACAATTATATGACATTTCATTAGGATGAACTCTAAATTGCTTGGACATGATTTATTTTGGAATCACATTATCCAAGCAAAGAAAGACACACAATCAGTTCCTAAGACACAACAAAAATGAAAAAGGTGAGACAAATGTCTGCCTTAGAAGTTTATCAATAACCTCTTATATACACATATATATTCACAAAGTGGTTGAGAGTCCTTTTATACAATCCTTTATATGAGGTCTAATGACTGAGAGCTCTGTAACAGGACAATGGTCAGACAATCATCGTGACTTTCATTGGTTTTTTTCCCCTGAACTTTGTTATCCTTTAGTTGGGGAGAGAAAGAAGTCCATTTTCATCTGCTGTATCTAAGATTTTACAGATCACTGGAGATTCAACCTAAAGAACAACAACAATAAAACCATTTTAAAGTTGCTAAGCTGAATACTTTATTCAGTATTCTGTTGAATGAATACATATAAATTTGGTAAATGTATATGAGTCCTTCTTTTGGATAAGTCATCCAATGTTATTTCTACAAAGTGAATTTTTCAGAAAACAATTTTCAGTCATCCATATAAAATGCTAGATAGGTAAGTAGTTATTTTTATCTTTAAGTAAAAGACATAAGAAAGAAAAGAAGTAAAGGGCAAGAATAAGAGAGAAATACATAGCTAGGTCTTAAATAACAAAATGTAGAAAAATATGGCAAAATAATCAGTTGCACCATTCAAGAAAAAGGTAAAGAAAAATATAAGTCAAAGACGGGCCAGGTGTTAAAATTATCAGATTTAAGACAACGATAATAAATATAATGGAGGAAATTAGAGGAAATAAGTGGAAAACATAGATAACATGTGTGAAGAGATGGGGGATTTTAACAGAGAAAATAAAACCATAAAAAAACAAACAAACTGAAGAGGAATGTTAGAAATGAAAAATATAGCAGAGATAAATTCATTCAAAGAGGTGGACAGGACACAGCAGAGGAAAGAATCAATGAACTTGAAGATAATTCAATAGAAATGATGTGACCCAAACTGACACAAGAAAAAGGTAAGAATAAGATAAAAGAAGATTTGAGGACAACTTGAAATTAGCATGTTTTAATCAGAGTCCCAGAAATAGATGATGGGCAAAATTTTTCCAAAACTCAGACTCAACACTTAAGAACTTTACATTTAAAAAAATTTTATAAATTATACCTCAATAAAAAAGATGTCAATTTTTACAGAGGTGGTGTGAGGGCTATATTAAATTCTGGAGACAAGTGAATGTCCTTTCTAGACTTACAGCTAAACATTAAAATGTGGCCCCAAACTGAATTCCTGAGTATTAGTTTTCCACTTACCCCAAGGATATACTGACAAGAGTGAGGCTCTAGCATATATACAGTGACAGCATGAGGAGAATCTGATTCTTTACACCTAAAACAGAGAGTACTTTAAGGTACTGCCCAAACCACACAAAATTATTTTTTTTTCTTTTCAAGGATAAAAATATCTTGTAAGTGGTTCTGTACAATTAATAATTGAAATAGTCTAATTCGACAATAACTATTAAAATGATAACAATTGCAATTATGATTTTAATATCTTATAATAAAACTATTTTGTGAGAAATTCATATTATTAATGAATATAATTATCCATAATTATATCTTATATAAACTTTTGCCCATAGGAAGCAAATTAAAGAGAAAGGCATAAAGCATGATTTGATGGTCTAACTTACTTTAGTTTTACAGTCACCTGTCTTGGTTTGTCAGTAATATCACAAATATCTCCATTTCCATAAAAATGTGACACCATCCTGAGTCAGAAAAACAAACAAGTTTTATTAAACTAGAACTTCATTCATTCAGAGTAACTTTAATGGGGAGGGTGAGAAAATGGTTAGAGGGCTCAATTTTGCATAAATTGAGATACTTCTTAGTGGTTTAATTAATAAGAATGATTTTCAACTTGCATATTATTTACTTGTATACAAATAGTTAAGGTTAAACTGCTTTTTAAAAAGTTTTCTTTTAAAGTTAACCACCTCCCCAGCTCTTCTTTTCCCCTGCCCTGAATATTGTTTGCTTTGTCAGTTTTCCCTTCTTCCTACCCTCCATTCAGCTGCACTCCTTAAAATACTGTAATGCAGGAGTATGAAGGTAAAGCCTATGCTAAGCTATAAATTCCAAAGAGCAGGAACAAAACAAAAGCTGTAATTTTGCTAGCCTCATACTTCAGTGCTTCAATACTTGTTGCACATGATACCATGAGCTACTTTCACTTGAAAAATATAAACATATAAAAAATTGATCTGTTTAGTATATTAATACTTAAATGCCTATCTCTTAACTTTGCTAATTTTGATTTTGGTCAGTCTAAGAAGTCAGTACATTCTGAAAACAGAGTCTCTCAATACTATCTGTGCTAGGAAGGACAAAGTTAACATCTGAGAAGGAAAAAGAATGAATGATTTAAAATTCACTGGGTAATGGACTATAAGAAAAGCTAAAGCTTAGTTATTCTTGGGGAAGAAGAGACTAATTTCCTTCTGCTATAACAAGATATACCTAATAGCCCAAAGAGATGTTGAGGTAGTTTTTCAAAAAAACATTGTTTAACTATTTTCAACCATTACCACACAATGGTTAAGTAACAAAGGAGAATGCTGGAGTATATTTAAATAGAATTAAGTAACTTAAAGAGGTGAAGATTATACATAAGGGGTAAAATGCTTTATAACAGGGTTAGACCTAATACCTGGAATTGCAGCAGTGTTACTAACACCAACACTGTCAAAGGAAGTAGTCAAAGTTTATTGCATGCAACTGCCAGGCACTACACTTTACACCAATTACCTCATTTAAATGTCACAACAATTCTCTGAGGCAAATACTACTAGACATGAAAAGTGAGGCTTGCGAAGACTATGTTATTTGCCCAGGGTAGTAGGTGAATCGCCAGTGTTTGAATCCAGGGTATGTGACTTCAGAAACTCTTAACTATTACACTGTGTTGTTTCCTCTCAAAAAAACTAACCTAAAAAATGTCCCATAAAAAAAATAACAAAAAGATTTTATTTTAAATTAATGTTTTCCAGTATTCTGAGTTTTAAATATTCTAAGATCCAGAGACAAATAAAGTTAGTATTTACCTGACTGTCTGGGTACCATCGTCTTGAAGGTGATAGGCTCTAGCAGTATTCTTCTTAGCCCATTCAATATGTTCTTCTTGGTTCCATGTCCCCACAACCACAGAGGTTTTCCCACTATCCTTGTCCTAATATACGAAAAAATATTTTTGACAATGAATGTTTGACATCAAGGTGACATTTATGCTGATGGCCTATAAGCTACAGGACTTACCTTCAACTGCACACTGGATATCTATGTTTAGATGTAATAACGTTAGTCAAACTTGATGAGGAGAAATTTGAGCTCATTATTCTTTGCTTCTTGTTTCTATGCACTATGAAACTGGCACTTTTTAGTCAGGTTAGGTCCAGATGTAGTTATTTTTGACTCTATTGCCTTTCACTCTACATTTATCAGTGTGTTCTTGGCTTCACTCTTCTATTAGTCTATTGCCAGCATCTCATCCCTCAACTAAGAGTTTAATCTCTTATAGCTAGATACTGTAACTACATACTACTGTGATTCCTACTTAAATCTCTGGCCTCTATCTCTTACTCATTATACTAGTTTCCATATTATTCATTTGACATGATGCACCCTATACTGCTCTTTACGTGGACTTCTTCCTTTTCTCTCATTTTTCTTTCCTGCCTGTCTTCCTTTTTTTCTTTATATTTTATGCTAGGGACCATGCTCGGTACTAATATACATCTGATGAGTAGAATTAAAAACCCTTAGAGGCAAAAAGGCATAGCCACTGTAGAGTGGAGCTTACTGCCTGGTGGAAGAGACAGAGCCATTCAACATTCTTTTGGCGACCACACTGTAAATTCCTAGATAGACAAGTATTAGACTGGCATAGCAAACTGTTTAATAAGAGGTTGGATATAGAGATTGTCTGGGTTTGAATTCTGGTTTCACCATTTACTACCAATGTGATTTTAGGCAAGTTACTAAATCTTTGCTTCAGTTTCTTTATCTTAGAATAACAATACCCATCTCTTATGAGCATTACATGAGTTAATATGTGTAAAGTATTTAGAATAATGCCTGGTATACAGTGAGTACTATGCTTGTTAGCTACTATTATTTTTCCATACCCCAAAGTTTCTACCAGAGTTCCTCGAAAAGTTCTAGGTTATACTACCTTAGTTAAAGTAAGTTTGATAAAACCTAGTGTTAGCAAGTGTACAGGAAAACAGTCATTATTAATGGAAATGTAAACGATCCAACCTTTGGAGGCAACTGTTCAGTATGCATATATTTGACCCACCAAGTACATTTCTAGATATGTGTACAAACGCAACTATTTAAAAATGTTCACTAAGATGCTATCACAACAGAAACTGGAAATAACTCAAAGATCATCAATAGAGATCTAATTAATACACTGTGTGTATAGACATAATTCTCTGTACCTGCTGAAAAAAATGAAATCAGTTGTTGCTGACATGGAAAGATCTCCAAGATACTAGGTGAAAAGAACAAGTGCATTCAGTATATCCAGTCTGTATAAATAAAAAGGTTATATCAACATTTATGTATATGCATTTTTTTTCCCTTTTGGTTGTTAACTAAGAAAATGTTAACAGCTGTTACTTTTGAAAAATAGGACAATAGTGGAGGAGAATTTTACTTTTCATCCTATTCTATATTTCTGGAACATAGAATATTCCAGAATATAATACATATTCTGAATATAATATATATTCCTTTAATTAAAAAAAAAAAAACCAACCAGTGGGTATTATCTGGACTGTACATAGATGGTACTTTATCTTTCTTGTATTAATAAATGTTATTAAAAAATAAGTAAAACATCTACAAAGCAGCAAGAATAAGAGGAAAGCATGATGAAATGGGACATCTCAGGTTTAATGGAAGAAAAAAAAGTCCTAGTTTACAGAACCCACATACATTTAGAGTGATTTAAATGTGGAAAGTAAGTTGATCTTTCCTGATATGATCCATCATGGAATTTAAGATCGCCTCAAAACATCTCAGGAGGGCAAATACAGTATTTTCTAATTACCAGTTGTTATTTATTTTGGGGAATAAAGAGCTTTTTAAAAAAACCAAATCAATATTTATTAATATTAATGTTTGTCTTCAGGTTCTAGTAGTTTACCTTACTAAACAAAGTACAAATAAAACTATTTGGGGTTGAATTTCAGAATTTAAGCAGCTTTGACTCCAGTGTGAGAGAATACTGATTTATGACACTATAAGTAAAAGAATAAAGAGCAGTTAATCTTAAAACTTAAACTTGGATCATATGGTACCTTCTTTTAGCTGAGAAACTTGCTGTATTTATCCTATTTTACTGACACTAGTGACAACATTCTATCTTACCATTCACTTTCTTAAATATGAGTTATAAAATGACTGATTTCTTAGCCAAAGCTGAAGAGGTTAGTCACAGTACTGTATTATTCTTTCAGACTGACAGTAATGCAAGAATCTGAGTAGTTAATAAACAAAGTTACTTTAAGATGACTGATATAGTCTTAACTAATGACAAGCTTTCCATTTCCCAGAATTTAGAGATGTTTTGTTGAAAATTTCCATATTAAAATCATCTCATATTTAAAAGTAACACCAATCCCACTCCTCTATTTTTCCACAAAAGATTTTTGAAATTTTAAACCATTTAGTGATAGAATGATATAAATGCTGTGCCATACCTCATGGTATTGATGTACGTGTTTGCCATAGCAGAATTCATATTTCCACCAACCAACACCCTACAGGAAAGGAAACAGATCAAGTTTCAGTACAGAGAAAGGGGTACCAGGGTCTGTCTCAATATTGCCACATGATAGTAATGGACATATATGTAATTAAAAAAACTGTACTAGCAATAATATGGTTGAAAATCACAATTAAAAATTACTAATAAACTTAAAAAATGGATATACAGAGAATAACTCTTTTGGTAAAATAAAGTAAAATGAAAATTCTACTTATAAGCATATTTTCCACTGAAGCTCTGAGTCAGAGGTAAAATTCCACCTTTGCAGATACTAGCACAAGTTTTACATAAGCTAATGTTGGCTTATAACCAAAATATAGTCTATACAATCACTGGTGCCCCTTCTAGCAGTTAGTCAGAATCACACATGAATTACCTATTTAAATATATATATATATTTTTTATCAAGTAAAGGTCAAGTTTTGCTACTGCTGCTAAGTCACTTCAGTCGTGTCCGACTCTGTGCGACCCCACAGATGGCAGCCCACCAGGCTCCGCTGTCCCTGGGATTCTCCAGGCAAGAATACTGGAGTGGGTTGCCATTTCCTTCTCCAGTGCATGAAAGGGAAAAGTGAAAGGGAAGTCGCTCAGTCGTGTCCGACTCTTAGCGACCCCATGGACTGTAGTCTACCAGGCTCCTCCGTCCATGGGATTTTCCAGGCAAGAGTACTGGAGTGGGGTGCCATTGCCTTCTCCGAAAGGTCAAGTTTTAGCCTGTAGGTAAAGAGAATATAATAACTATGCCTTATAGTGAGATGTAGAGAAATGTCTGTTGGAAAGCCTCCAGAATCCTGCCATTTCTCTATCGACAAAAAATCTTTTTCAGTGCTGCTAATGTCTCTTGATAAATAACATACAAAGTGAAAGCTGTAAGATAAATACTTAAACTGAAGGTTTATTTCTCACCCCGTGAAAGCAGTAGGAACCACTAAGGAACTCTTTTATGAGTTGGTCATCTGTCAATTTGGATATATGGGTTGTTCCAACAGTGAGCATTGGCTGAGAACCAACAGCAATGGGTTTGTGGATTGCTGGAAATCTCTCTTCCTTAGTTGACTGCAAATCTTCCTAAAATTAAACAAACACATATTTATACGCTTCAGTATGACTTAAATTATTATTTATTAACTTTGGAAAATTTGGAAAATAAAAGTTGTTCACTCATTTTTAATGTGCTTTAAGAAAATGAATTCTGCAACACTTAATAGCATAGAGAAAGGTCTAGTTAAGTGTTAGTTCCATCTACCAGTTAGGGGTATGGTGACCATTCTTAACAATACAGGGATAATTTCTATTTTGTATGTTTTATCTCATTATTCTTATTAAGTACTTCACTATCTGTTAGATTTTATATTTAGCTTAAAAAAATGTGATTACTATCTATAAAGAAAGGATAATAAGCAGGCTAATAAAGGGCTAAGTGGGAACAAATATGAATGTTAGTTGCAATTATTCAAATGTAGCGGGACTTGGTTGCTGCCCTGGAGTAAACTGTGGTGTAATAAAGGAAGGGTACAGGGAACAGATTCAGAGGTATGGGTGATTCAAATAGATTCTGATGAAGAATTGAAACATAAAGACTTCACAAAGAGAAAACCCTTGCTTAATTCATGAAACATTAATAATCTATGACTTATGTGAAGGTCTGTTATGTGTTGTGTGTATGTGGACATGAACCTGAGAAAGAGGTAAGAGCAAAGATGTGTGGTATGGTATGACAGTTAAAACCAAAGACAGAAGCAGGCACTATACAGTGGAAAACTATGTAATGCTAAGTCTGAACATTAACTTTTAGGTTTTAAGCAAAGATATGGTATGATCAGATTTTTAAGTAATTACTTTAGCAGTCACAGGGAAGAAGGGATAGTAATAAATCTGGAGATGGAGAGTCAAGTTAGGAGCTCAGTAACCCAGGCCAGAGATGAAGAGACTCGAACGTATGGGAGTGACAAGCTGGGTGGAGAGAAGAGGACAGTTATGAAAGAAGTCAATGATTTAGAATCTGGACGTTATCTGGGTACTGACAGTAAGCAGAGAGGAAATGAATCTAGACCACAACTGAATGAATGAGTATACCATGAACTGAATAAAATAACAATAAAAAAAATTAAAACAGTAAAATGTATGTAGTTACTGTAGTTGCCATTGACCAATTGTGGTTCTTTTCTTATTTTCAACTTGCATAACAGGAGTCACTGGATGGTTATGTTGGAAACCAGTAAGCTTATCCTCTCTCTCCTTCAATGTTAGGAACAAAGACTGCCAAGATGCCTTACCGTTTTCTTTAAAAAAAATCCTTGAATTTTACATGGCTCTTTCTACATTTATACAATGTAGGCTCTTTCTACATTCAGAGCCTATCCTGGCACTATTTTAAATACTGAGTATTAAAAATGAAGGAGACATAGTTACTACTCATAAGAAGCTAAGGTCTAATAGACTAAAGCAATTACATGAGACCTACAGTAAGGTTAGTGAAGAAAAGAATACTGCACAGTGAAACCTGTAGCTGAGAAAAGGGGAAGAGATAAGAAGAAACATGACCATTTATTATTGTTTCTTTTGAACAGAACATCTACTTTCATTTTAAGGAAAATTATCCCAATAAAAGCAAGATGATAGTAGTTTTTGAATCAGGGTTTGGAAATTCAGAAAATAGATTAATAAATCCAGTAATTTCCAAATTAATGTGGTATAATAACATAGGGCTTCCCCTGTGGCTCAGTGGTAATGAATCTGTTTGCCAATGCAGGAGAGGTGGGTTTGATCCCTGGATTGGGAAGATTCCCCAGAGAAGGAAATGGCAACCCACTCCAGTATTCTTGCCTGGGAAATCCCATGGGCAGAGGAGACTGGCAGGCTATAGCCAAGGAGTCACAAAGAATCAGATACAACAATCGGAGAGCCAAATATATATTTTGTTTAAAAAAAATTCTTTATGGTAAAGCTTAGTTCATACTTGAAAGGCAAACCAAACATCAATTAAAAAAAAAGTTGTGTAATAAATTGAATTTCTAAAAAAAATTATTCTGAAATAGATGACCAGTTCTAAGTAATTACTCACAGCATTACCTTAGATTTCATATACAACATGTACTATCAAGATGCTAGGTATTTTGAAAGCATTATACTGCTACTGCTAAGTCACCTCAGTTGTGTCTGACTCTGTGCAACCCCATAGACGGCAGCCCACCAGGCTCCGCCGTCCCTGGGGTTCTCCAGGCAAGAACACTAGAGTGGGTTGCCATTTCCTTCTCCAATAAGTGAAAGTGAAGTCGCTCAGTCGTGTCCGACTCTTAGCTACCCCATGGACTGCAGCCTACCAGGCTCCTCCATCCATGAGATTTTCCAGGCAAGAGTACTGGAGTGATATTATAACTATCATCTATAGCTTTTCAAAAATTTTTCTCAACTTGTGGATTTAACACATAAAAGAAAAATAAACTGGGACTTCTTCCTTGAAGAATAATTAAAGTTGGGTTTGTGAAGAATTTTCATGGGGCTGACTTTTAAGTACTTGGCAGTACTGAAATCATTATCAAGAAGGAGATGAGAAAATAATTCCATTTCCAATCTTTCAATTCAGCACTTCAAATCAAATGCAGATTATGGTCAAGATAATGTTTCCTCCTTATCATAATGGCAGGGTTCACAACATCCACAAGAGTCTGGCAATATTTTCACAATAAGTATTCAAGAGGAAGGGGAGAAAAAGGCCTTGTAGTTAAATGTTAATTAACCCACTGTTAAATATCAACAGCATAACAGGTATCATACAAGAAGCTGGAAACTCAAAAGTAATGAAAATTTTAAAAATCTTCCCTCCCTTTTAATGAAGAACCATAGGAAAAACAAGCTATTTTAGCCATGTAAGTGCTATAACGGAGGGCTGAATAAAATACAAGCTCACAGAAGAGGAAACATTGATCTCAGATGCAGGTAATCCATTAGAAGTCCTGGTTCATTTGCAAACAAAGTGACACTGAAAGCAGATCTTCAAGCATACCTCTGACAAATTTCTATTAGTTCATCAGGTGTAGGGAGGGAGGGGAGAAGACAACAGAAGAAGAGGGAAAACAGTGTATCCACAGGCAAGGAGGTTGGAAAGAATGTGGTACTTTAAGGAAATGCTTAAGTTGTTTAAAATAGCTGGCATCAAGGGAATGGAAAAGAGATGAGGCTGAAGCCAGATCATGAATGGTCTTCTATTCTTCTTTGATAAAACGATTGTATGAATAACAATTTCATCTTGAGGTACAGATCACGTTAAATACCAAATGGTTAAATAAATTATCAAATGTTCATTTCAGACAGAACATTTTATCAGCTGTGTGGGAAGGATTAGAAGGAAGATGTGTGAGGAGATTAGTTTTAGGTCTTAAGAAGTGATGAGGTTCTGAACTAAAGACAAGTTTGAAAAGCAGTCAGAGGATAACACTGATAGCATTGAGAGATAAGCAGAATGACTCAGGTTTCTGACTTGGACAACTGGGTAGAGCACACTGCTTGCCCAGAGATAAATCCATGCACCTATGGACACCTTATCTTTGACAAAGGAGGCAAGAATATGCAATGGAGAAAAGACAAATCTCTTTAACAAGTGGTGCTTGGAAAACTGGTCAACCACTTGTAAAAGAATAAAACTAGAACACTTTCTAACACCATACACAAAAATAAACTCAAAATGGATTAAGGATCTAAATGTAAGACCAGAAACTATAAAACTCCTAGAGGAAAACATAGGCAAAACACTCTCCGACATAAACCACAGCAGGATCCTCTATGACCAAACTCCCAGAATATTGGAAATAAAAGCAAAAATAAACAAATGGGACCTAATTAAACTTAAAAGCTTTTGCACAACAAAGGAAACTATAAGCAAGGTGAAAAGACAGCCCTCGGAATGGGAGAAAATAATAGCAAATGAAGCAACGGACAAACAATTAATCCCAAAAATATACAAGCAACTCCTGCAGCTGAATTCCAGAAAAATAAATGACCCAATCAAAAAGTGGGCCAAAGAACTAAACAGACATTTCTCCAAAGAAGACATACAGATGGCTAACAAACACATGAAAAGATGCTCAACATCACTCATTATCAGAGAAATGCAAATCAAAACCACAATGAGGTACCATTTCACACCAGTCAGAATGGCTGCTATCCAAAAGACTACAAGCAATAAATGCTGGAGAGGGTGTGGAGAAAAGGGAACCCTCTTACACTGTTGGTGGGAATGCAAACTAGTACAGCCACCATGGAGAACAGTGTGGAGATTCCTCAAAAAACTGGAAATAGAACTGCCATGTGACCCAGCAATCCCACTGCTGGGCATACACACTGAGGAAACCAGACTTGAAAGAGACACCTGTACCCCAATGTTCATCGCAGCACTGTTTATAATAGCCAGGACATGGAAGCAGCCTAGATGCCCATCAGCAGATGAATGGATAAGGAAGCTATGGTACATATACACAACGGAATATTACTCAGCCATTAAAAAGAATACATTTGAATCAGTTCTAATGAGGTGGATGAAACTGGAGCCTATTATACAGAGTGAAGTAAGCTAGAAAGAAAAACACCAGTACAGTATACTAACACATATATATGGTATTTAGTCAATTGGTAAAGATAATCCTGTATGTGAGACATCAAAAGAGACACAGATAAATAGAACAGTATTATGGACTCTATGGGAGAGGGTGAGGGTGGAATGATATGGGAGAATGGCATGGAAGCATGTAAATTATCATATGTGAAATGAATCGCCAGTCCAGGTTCCATGCGTGATACAGGGTGCTCGGGGCTGGTGCACCAGGATGACCCAGAGGGATGGGATGGGGAGGGAGGTGGAAGGGGGGTCTGGAAGGGGAAAACATGTACACCCATGGTGGATTCATGTCAATGTATGGCAAAACAAACACAATATTGTAAAGTTAAAAAACAGAAAATAAACTAATTAAAGCTTAAAAAAAAATAAAATAAAAGGAATGGGGAAGACAAGAAAAGTGTCAGTGTGAGAGAGAAAAAAAAAGGTAAGTCTGAGATAACTGAAAATGTATATATGTCCAATAAGCACATGAAAAGGAAGATGGCATATCAAAAGGGAGAAGCAGTAGAGACAAGTGGTTAAGAGGGATAGATTCTAGAATCAGACTTTGATTGTAATCTCTAACCCATCACTTGTCACTTCCCCTTCTCAGTTCCCTAACCTGTTAAGGTGAGTAACAATATACCTTATATGCTGTTGTAAGGATTAGATAATAGCTGTAAGGACTCAATTGTTGTTGTTTAGTTGCTAAGTCATGTCTAACTCTTTTGCGACCCCATGTACTGTAGCCTGCCAGGCTTGTCTGTCCATGCGATTTCCCAGGCAAGAATACTGGAGTGGGTAGCCACTCCCTTCTTCAGTAAAGATTCAATACATGTTAATAATTGTGATTGTGATTTGAGTTCAGGAGAAAGGTCAGGGTTGTTGATGTATATTTATGATACACAGGCATGGAAATGGAAGTTTAAAGAATGGTCGTGGCTGAGCTTACTTAAGGAGACAATGTCCAATAAGGAGAGAAAGGACCTGTGAACAGAACCGAGGGAACTGTAACATTTTAAGAAGCAGGAATTAGAGAAAGAGCTAGCATACAGGAGAAAAGAACCAGTGAGATAATGAACTGAAGCAAAGAAAGGAGAAAAAGTTCAAGCTTCAAATGTTTAGCTAAGATCAAGTTATACACATGTCCAGCAAATTTAGAACCAAAGACAGCTGCTGCTCTTAGTAAGAATCATTTAAGGAGAATGATAGAATGATGGTTTGATAATAAATAGCAACGAGTTGAAGAATAAATAAGTATTAGGAGATGGGTTGTAGTCTATTTTTTTCAAGAGACTTAGCTGCGATGTTCAGTTAACTAGCTGAAAAATTAAATTTAACTGAAATGAACAGGATGGCAAGCTTTAAAATATTATGGAATCAAGAGTGTAAGAAAATGCTAAAATAGTTTCTGGGAAGTACTAGAATAAGGAAAAGAATTAAAATCAAAAGAATTGGAATTGACAATTTTGAGTCAGGAAAATAAATTACTATTATCATACTACAGAAATCATTAAAATACTGATATATGCTATGATTTTTGGAAAAGGAAGCACTGAGAAAATACTGTTAGATAATTCTCATACCTCTTTGTTTCTCCTAAAAGGCACCCTTAGTATTTCTTCCTGTTGTTCCAACTGTCTCAGAGTGAGGGGTTTAAATGGTGATCCTGGTAGTGACTGGCAAAATATGTCATTCACAGGAGATGCTCTGAATCTGTTCAGTGAGAACAAAGTGTTAAAGCTAAGCATACAACATTTTAAATCATGTGTGCATTTCATGTTTAAAATATTAAATCCACATCCTACCTATATTTAGGATGACTGCACAAGAGTGGTGTCAAAATGACAACTTCATATTCACAAGTTGTAACTTCAGCTACTGAAAGAATTTCATGCTTAGATTCAGGATGACATATGTACATCACAGTACTTGATCTGGGCCGGTTCTGTTTCAAACTACAAGGTGTACCATTTCCCATTCCCACTGGATAGTAGGGTGTCATCTGACCTTCGATATTTTTAGTGGGAATCTTAAAAAAAGAGTATAAGACAGACTTTTCATTAGAAATAGATGTGGGGTGAGGATGGGAGAAGCACTTATTCTGAAAGGAAGAAAACTACATTTTATTTATGAACATTTATTTAATATAATGGTAACACTTCTGTATTTTCTATAAGCTCTCCTAATGTTCTTTTGGTTCATATTCTTACTTGAATATATACATATTTTCAGAGCTAATTTAATACAGCATAAAAGGAAATTTTTACTTAGTGCTAAAATTAAGATGTACATTTATATAAAGGATTACAAAGACATCATTAATATGAATTATCTTCAGTAGTTACAAAGAAAGAGACCAGGATAAAATACAGAAACTTCCTACACTGGGCTTGTCAAAGCTTTCTTCACTAAACCCTCAGTGGATGCTTGTGTTAGAATTTAGATTCTAGAAGTCTGAAGTTTGATTTGTCAAAAAGTGGGGCTACACAGTTAATACTATCTTCTAAAACAGAAATCTAAATATTACACTGATTCATCAATCTGGTTACTCTTCTTTCCTGTTATTAACAGACACACTTTTCAGCATATAAACTCTTAAGTAAATCTATTCAAGGCCAACAAAAGACAAATGAAGACATTTTTACAGAATGGGGGAATAAAGGAGATCATCTCAGAAGACAAGGATTATTAAGGAGTTAGCTCCCACACTTTTATCAACAAACACAAGAAAAATTACATGGACGGGCTTTAAAAAGATGTTGTTAATGGTATCTCCAAGCAAGCTCTTTGGAGGCAGGGAGCTTATCTTGTTATCACTTTGGTACCCTGTCAGTGCTATATCCAAAACAGGCAATAAATAAAAGACTCTAGAGAAAAATATTTTGAGGTTTCTTGTATGCTATTTTCATGCTAATGTCTGGAATTAGAAAATCCTGGGTTCAAATCCCAGCTCTGAATTCACCAGCCTTATGACTTAGACCCAATTTCAGTTCTTGTCATTTATAAAACCAGAATAATAATGCATACTCAAAGGCTATAGTGAGAATTGAGCATTACTCTTTGTTATATGTCTTGCACAGCACCTGGCTTATAAACTGGGGCTCAAAAATGTGAGTTTTCTTCCCTTACCCTTTTCTTTCTCTTCCTTTATCATTTCACACTTTGACTTCCATCTTGCTATCCTCCAGAACCAAAAATATTTTGAGATAAATATTTTATCTCAAAGGTAGTCTGTAAAATTAAAACCTTTTAAAATAGCAATGCAATGTGTGTCTATGAATAGCTAATCAATTCCCCCAAAGCCACCTTTTTAAGTTACAGGCACCCCTTTTAAGTAATTTGTAAGACTTTTTGCCATTTTACTTTACTTCTAATAAAAGTATCATTACGATATGAAACCATTTGTAGGAATATTCTCCAACAGTAAGTTATTTAACTTTATGGAAATTTTAAGGATTCAGAAATCATTCCTTAAACCACAGGGGCATTTAAAATTGTGATTAGTCACCCTAAGGAATTGTTCTTTTTTAAACAATCCTACTTTTCAGTCATCAATTATGCATTCAGATTCAATAAACATTCATGAAAGGCCTATATTATATCTGGCACTCTACTTTGCCTGCAGAGTAAAGAAATAAAGGACAGTCCCTGCTTTTAAGAAGCTTGCAGTCTGGTAGCTTGTTATTTACACATACAGTTTATCTGTTTTACCCACAAGAGATGGGGTTCAAACAACAGATAAAAAATGTAAAAGCTCATATTATAATTGTTTGCAATGTTAAATAGACAGGAAGAACCACCACTAAGCACAGAAGTGATATAATGCTATTACAGAAACTTTCCCAGACACATCTTTGATAAATTTATTTTTGTATGATCTTAAAAGTAAATAAAAGCAATATAGGATAACTTTTTCAGAAAAACCTAACAGATTGCAAATTTTCTTTGACCAAATCCTTTGAGGTATTTGATAGACAGTTAAAGAACACCTGGCTATATTCTGTCAATTAAGTTACATAAATTCGTGTTTAACAATAGCTGTTCAGAGTAAAAAATCACCAATTATCACTTGCCTCTTTTGATTTTTCCTCTTCTTCTGCTTCTTGTTCTGTGGATTAATACAAAAGTAGGTGTAAATAATGAGTGGTAACTTATATACAAGACATAAAATGACAAGTTTTCAATTTGTAACCTTAAACTTCTTTCTAAAGAAGACTCAAAGCATACACATAATTTCTATCTTACTACTTTAAGCTAATTTTCTTGAAATGGTTTCTTTTGAAAGAACAGTCATTTAATCATTTTATCTTTATCTAGGAAATACTCTATTTGAGGCATAAAAACTGGTCACAAGTTTTCTTCTAAAATGTTTTTATCTCAGTGAAAGGATTAGTCTTAAAGGAGTTGGCCAATTTGAATAATAGAGATTAATAAAAACATTTCATAATTTGAGGGATAGATTTGCATGTCTATTTCCATATATAAAGACTTTGCTTAAACCAAACAAAAGCTAACACTATATAAATATAACACTGACATGTATATCTCACCAGATTTAAAAATTTATTAATAGGTAGAAAAAAAGCAACAATGATTGTTAAAGCAAAAAATAATGAAAAGATCTCTTTGAAAAAGTTTTCTAAGACATCGTTTAGAAATTTATTTAAGTGTTTTACAATTCATAAAGTCTCCAAGATCTTTTTTGTTAAAATTGATTGGCTGCATCATGTGGCATGTGGGATCTCAAGTTTCCTGACCAGGGATTGAACCTGTGCCCCCTGCACTGGAAGCGTGGAGTCTGTAACCACTGGACCATCAGAGAAGTCCTTCCCACAAGATCTTTTAAATTCCAATTTGAATATATACTTTAAACCAAATACTAACATTATTACTAAATCACTCTGTAGAAACAAACCTTTTTCAGATAGAAGGTTCTTAGCCAACATATTTCCAAGGTAGTACTCGTGAATATTTACTTTCTATATTAAAAAAAAATAATGTAGTAAGTATTTTGCAAATCATTTTTAAAGAACATAACTTAAAAAAAAATCTCATTATTACAGTTTTCATTTCATAATGTTCCATATTTCATAGTTTGAAGAAAAAAATACCTGACCACTTTCTTTCTCTTCATGGTACTGTCGAATGTGTTTTCCATGACATACTTCATAAGTCCAATAAGACTCAATCTAAGAGAGATGGATGTATTTAAACATACAAAAGCCACATAACTCAAATGAATTACTTTTTCATATTTTAAGCAACTGAGTAGATTTCTCCCAAGATTTAGAATAACCTTTCATTAAATGAAAGTTATTACTATGCCTCAGAAAATATGAAATTTCTGAAGCCTATTTATTGTTTTCACTAATTAGATAAATGTAAAAATTCTGTGAAGCAAATAGATCTACACGTGGGGTCTGTAATAAACACCCAGCCAAGGGACCATTTTCTACACAGCTTAAAAGATAACAATGAGCACTTTTTTTTTTTTTTTTACAATGAGCACTTTTTATTAAAATTGTATATAAAGAAGTTTCCTTTTGATCTGAAAAACATTCAAAGCAGTTTGGTAAGTGATATATTCGATAAGTGATATTACTGGGTGTTTGCCGCATATATAATACTATACAGGAATTTAAATTTTCAATGGTTTATTGGCTGCTGGAAATTTATTTTCTAACTACCAAGTGAACATAAAATACATACTCTGTAGGAGCAACTGCTTTGTTTAAATAGGGGCTCCAATAGCTCTCTTGGATTCGGGCCTTTATAATCCTTTTCTTCTTCCTATGAAAGAATTAGAGTTTAATACCATTATTCGGGAGCTTTCTTCAACTCTGCTGTTTAGCTATTAACTCATTGGTCAAATCACAAATGCTTGGAAATAAAAAGAGAAAAAAGTCAAAAGATTTAATAAGATCCTATGGTATGCCATTTCTTTCAAAAGAATTGAAATATATGCAGCAACATGGATGGACCTAGAGATTTCTATATTGAGTGAAGTCACACAGAGAAAGATAACTATCATATGGTACTGCTTATATGTGGAATCTCAAAAAAATGGTACAAATGAACTTATTTACCAAAAAGAGAGTCACAGATGTAGAAAACAAACTTATGGTTACCAGGGGGAAAGAAAGGGGGGAGGTAGATAAACTGGGGGATCAAAATTGACATATACAAACTATCATATATAAAATAGATAACTGTTAACAGTAAGGACCTACTGTATAGCACAGGGAACTCTATTCAATACTCTGTAATGGACTACATGGGAAAAGAATCTAAAAAAGAAGGTATATATGTAATATATAACTGATTCACTTTGCTGTATACCTGAAACTAACACAACACTGTAAACCAACTATACTCCAATTAAAAAAAAAGAACTGAAGTATAAAATACAGACCATATAAAAAATCTTCAATTTTTCCTTCTCTTAGAAAAAGGTTTCTGAGTATCAGTTTACAGAACAATTCTTATACACCTACTTAAGAATTTCTAGCTATAAAAGCCTCCGAATAGTTGAATCTTACATAATACACTGGAAAGTTTTAAGATACTTCTCAGTTTTCTAATTTTACATTTCAGACTTGAACGCCATAAATATGTGTATAACTGTGTATGTGTGTATTTGTGTCTTAAGGTTTAAAACAAAATGAAACAGATAGCTGTCTTTCACAGATCTTAAATCTGAACAAAACTTGAGAAAGCACTCACTGAGTTTAATACTTCCATTTTAGAGATTGTGAAAATATTCTGTAATTAGCTCAAAAAATTTATTGAGTGGAGGAATTGAGTTTCCAATTTGTTCAAGATTCCACAGCTAACTATAGCCTATACCTCAGCCTCCTGGCTCCTAGGCTGGTGTCCTTTCCATTTTACCATGCTGCCTCTGTTTCATCTTGAAAGAAGTCATTGCCTTAAAGGATGGATAAGAGGCAGTTAGCGCATTTTAGGAGGAAGAAACGGGAATGAGCTAAGGTAATGAGAAAGTACAAGGTACCTACAAATTTATTTACTAGCAGTTCTTTATAAAAAATGTCACATACACATAATCTAAGAATTCAGGAATAATGTGATTACTATTTTTATGGTAAGACAGCATTACTGCGAAACCTGTCACTCAATTTTATTTTAAAGTATGCAGTTGCAATGTTTTAAATAAACATGTTTGGGAACAGGAATTATCAATGTATTTACAAAAACTTACCTCGTCCCCACTTGCCACAAGGGGAAGAATGCATTTATATTTTTCTTTATGTGTAGTTGTCATGATGACATAATTATCTTCTTTATACAAAACTCCAGTTGTAGGCTAGAAATAGAACAAAAAAATGTACATTATTTTATTGGATTAAACTGAACTATAATTTATCATTTCAACAGAGGATTTTCAAACATATTTACTTCCAAAGACAGGAAAGAAGTCTACATATTTTTCAATGATAAAATGAAGACAACAGACTTTATTCTGGTGTTACAATGAAACAGAAAAAAAGGAACAAAGATATAGTTTGGAGTATAAAGGAAAAAAAGGAAATAAAAGTAGTAATGCAACAGACTAGAGTTATAATATGGATTAAAAAGCATTTAGAGGCAGTGAATGTTCACAGATACACCATCACTGAATACTTATTACCAGAGAGTCTACAGCACCTTACAAACATACTCTCAATTCTTTTTGATGGGACATCTGAACCTAAGATAGTGCAGTAATTTTCATATTTGGGTAATATATGGATAAATTACTTAGAAAAATTACTATGAATCCTCTGTGCTAATTTAACTTTTTTAGTATGTATAAGGGTCAGCAAATTTTTCCTGTAAAGGTCCAGATAATAAATATTTTAGGCTTTGTGGGTCATATAGTCTCTATCGCAACCATTCAGCTATGCCATTGTAGGAAGTGAGTACACAGGCATTATGTAAATGAATAAGCATGGATGTATTCTGAGAAAAAAACAAACCAAAAAACCTTATAGAAATCAAGTTTGGAGTGGGCCAGCCTAAAGGTGTAGTTTGCTGACTCATGGTATATATCAACAAGGCTATCCTTAAAGCGTTCTACAGTATAAAACCAAACAAATTCACAAATCAAAAAGAACCAACACAATTCAAATTAACATTTCAATTACTATAACTGGTATTATTTTACAAAAAAGAAATCTCTGCTTTGTGACAGAAAATGTGTCACTAACTACTAAGGTAGATGGAGAAGGAAATGACAACCCACTCCAGTATTCTTGCCTGGAGAATTCCATGGACAGAGGCGCCTGGCAGGCTACAGTCCATGGGGTCACCAGAGTCAGACATGACTTAGCAACTAAACCACCACCACCACCACTAAGGCAGAAGTTTTCAAAGTCTATGAGCAGTATTCTGTGGCAATTCAGTTCTCTCTTTTCTCTTCTGACAGTAGGTAAAACCACTAAACTATTTGGCTATCTCTAGTAATGAAAGAACCACCCTTATTACAGACCTCTACTCTTTCCTCAATTTAACAAAACAACTCTTAACTATAATAAAACCAGTAGTACTCGAAACTGAATACTTAAAACTTTAAACATAAATACAAATCAGGGTGATGTTTTCCCAAGATAATAAAGCAAAACAAAAAACAGCAGTAAATACTGACTGTATTAGCTATATGACAGTACCATTTGAGCCCTTTACATTATTATCTCATCAAACCTCAAAACAAGCATTGTACCCATTTCACTGAAAAGGAAACTGAAGCCCAGAGATTAAATAATTTGTCCAAGGTGACACAGCTAGTAAACAGCACAGCCCAGAGAAGAAACCTAGCAGACTGGTTCCATATTCTGTGTGCTCTTAACTGTTTTAACATATTTGAATCAGCTTTGGTTAACATTTTCTTAGATTACTATGAAGTGTGTGCTTGCACGTTAAGTTGCTTCAGTCGTGTCCTGGACTATAACTAAGGATCCTTATTTAAAAGAACATTATAAGTGAAGACAGGAATCAAAGAGATTTGAAAGTGAGAGTTGCAAAGCCAAATTTATGATAAAAGGATCCTTAGAAACATTTATTCAGTTTAGCCAACAAACTGCTGTTAAGACATAACATTTGTTATCTTTTGGTATTTTTCAGATATAGTCAGAATATATAAATGATGAAATTCATTCCTTGTTTTTAAGGTTTAGCTAAAAGGTAACAGAAATAGAAACCATCACTATTCTTATCTGAAGATTTGTTGTTGCTGCAAAGATTTGTTTTTCATTAGTTTAGGAAAGGCTACTTTCCTCTTCAATAGAACAGACCAAATAACATTTCTTCTATCTGAAAACACTTTGCTGAAATAGTGTATCACTTATTGGGATCACAAAGTAAACATTTTTAACAAATTTTACCCAACTTTTTAATAATGGAAATTACAGGAGAAAAGTTAACTTTTTGTGATTTTTTTTGTTAGAAAAATTTTTGATCAACTAAAATGCTTCCTTTTGATTTTGTACAATAGGTTTTTACTTAAAAAAATGGATTCCGAAGGCACATAATCACAGATAGTGTTTAAAAAAACTTGCTTTATACAACTTGACACCTTAAAAGTATTTCCAGTGTAAGAGGCAATATTAGCGATTTGATAAAAATCAGATTTTAATATAATGAGACTAATCAAGGAGGGGTGTAGTCTTCAAGAGTAAGGAACTTGAAAAGTATCTTCTTAAGGGTGAAATTTCTAATGCTTGACACAAGTCTGGAGGAATTAAGACAGAGGATGACAAAGAAAGCTATCCTGGAGAGTCTGTAAAATAAACTCAATGGCACAACTTGTTAATATATAGGACATGATTCAAACCATGCAGATGGTCACCATTTTCCCCAAATGTAGCATTTGTTTTCAAATGGGAATACATTTCTGTATTAGCAAAAGAAGTTGAAAGAAAATTAGACTTATTTTGCGGTTTTCCTTTGGAGATGTTCATGAATTCTGTGTGAAGTCAAGAGTAATTTAAAGACACAGAGATGATGTTTCAGAAGGAAAATATACACAAAAACCAAACTGACTGCTAAAAACCAGTAAAGAAAGAATATCATAATCATTAATTACTGGAAACATTAAAAAATGTATACATTTTTGGCATTTGATAATTTTTCTAAGTAAATCTGAAAGATGATGTATCATTTTGATATATCTGAATGGCAAGAGAATATAAAGCACAGAAGAGTTTTAAAGATTAAAAAAAACCTGAGATCTCCTAATCTAGTCCCTTTCAATTTCAGGTGGTAGAGAGATAAAAGATCTTTATCCTAGTTCATACAGCGGCTTAGTTATACACAAATGTCCATCCAACTGGCCTATAAAACAAAATGACAGTGCCAGGTGTGGAGGGCTGTAGTTTCAATTACACAAAGTAGGGAAGTGAAGCCTTGAGATTAAGAAAATATTTTAAAAAATCAGAAGATCAATGATAATGGTTCTTGAGGCTTATTTTTGAGGGAGGGCCATAGGCCTTTTGCTAAGGCATAGGAAAATGTCTCTAGGTTTTTCCCAAAATAACTCAAACTTAAAAAAAAGGAAAAAAATTCTTCCCAAATTTTCAAACAAGCCCATCTTAGATTATGCTTTATTGTCCAAGAAAAGTAATTTAAAAAAAATTTCAAAATAAAATTGTTACGATATAGTAAAGGTTGCTCCATCATACATTGAGATCTTTTTCCATAACCTTTTGCAGCCAGTAGACACCAGTGCCAGAAAGAAAACTGAATGATTTGGTAATAACTTCTAAAAAGGCTAGTTTTGGTCATCTGCATATAGGTCAGTAAATTTTTAGGGCCGCATATTAGCATGCCTTTTTTAATTAAAAAAAAAACCCCACATTGATGTAGAGTAAAAAATTTTAATGACCACATTCTTTAAACATTTGCCAAGTTCATGCCTAGTTGCTCTTCAGAAATAATCACAGAGGTTGGACTAAAATATTCTCATCTCAAAGCAGTATCTGACTTATAACAAACTTTTATATAAATATTTTAATATATTAATATTTCCTGAATAAGAAACCTACTGTATAGAACTAGGAACTCTCCTTAATGCTCTGTAATGACCTATAGTGGAACAGAATCTGAAAAAGAGTGGATATATGTATATGTATATAGCATATATGTGTAACTGATTCAGTTTGTTGCGCAGCAGAAACTAACACAACATTGTAAATCAACTATACTTCAATAAAAATTAATTAAAAATATTTCCTGGCATTAATGCAAAGACAAATTGACTTCCCAGAGAAATATCTACTTAAAGAATCACTGAACTATCAGAATGAAAGAACTGAAAACAGGAAGAAGGTGAAACAAACCAGGTGTGAAATATTAGCTAAAACTAACACCAGCAAATAGAAATCTGGGTTGTAGAAATGACGACATCCCTTATCCTGGGACATTCTGTGCTGACATGATAGTATCACATATTCATGTTTTAGTGATATAGTAACAGAACAATATACTAAAATAGTCTTCCAAGTAGAAAGACTGCAGATAATTGGAATAAGAATTAAAAAAAAACACAAAACCAACTTCTCAGGGGCAGGTGGGCTGTTACATTTTCCCTGACTTCCATTTTAACTAAATGAACTAATTACCATACGGTAAGTATCACAAGACCCTATTTTTTATTAGCCGACAATGGATAGGAAGACTTCTTGGAAGTTCACTTCCCAAAGGAAGAACTGCAAATACTCATTACTTGGAGGTTATAAATACGTTTTTCAGTGTAGGAAAACCGACCATAAAATCTCATGTTCTGGAGTCTTAAGTAACAGTTATAATACATCAAAACTGTAAAGGACATTCTGCATAGTGTCGTTAACATCTCACTGGCCAAACAGCCCTCTCTCAGAGACAACTTTGAAGGTAAGAGCTGTGCGGTATGTGTATACTGTGCATATACGAGAGAGAAAACGAGTATGAGAGAGGGAACTCATATCCGCAGGACAACTGATTGTGTAGGAGGGGTGTGTGTAATACACCTTGAAGGAGAAAAGGCTGCTGGTGGAGGAAGTGCTGCAAGTGACTTGCCAGAGAGAAAACAGATGCGCCTGACGTGGTTCTAGAAAAGCTGCTTCCACAGGGTGGGAGTGTTGGTAAACTCTGGAGAGACAGACTTCTTTAAAAGGGAGAACAGGTGACCGCTGGATCCTAAATGTGTAGGCATGAAGGCACATCCACAGAACGTGTTTGATACGCACTTGCTGTATGAATGAACGAACGTGGGGTTAATGAAGCTTTGGACTAGGAATGAGGCATGCGCCTGCAGAGGAGGTTCTAGGGGAAAAAGGCGTAGAATACCGAGAGAAGGGGCCGAACCCTTAAGTGTCAGGAAGAAGAGAGATGGCTACCGGGTTAGCAAGGGCACTGACCAGAGAGAATTCGGTGCCGGGCCAGTTGACTCGGAAAGGTATGTCATCGCTGAGCTGGGGTAGCGCTCGGCCGCCTCCGGACGCCTCCAGGAGACCGCAGAGGACCAATAACACCGGCCCGCCTGGGACCAGACTCCGCGCGCCGCCGCCTCCTTCCTCCATCCTCCGCCGCCGAGTTCTCCAGCCGCCGCCACAACTCCTCGGCCACAGAGGAGAGGAGGGGGAGGAGGAGGAGGCGGCGGCGGGACTACCAAGCGTCCAGGCAGCCCGGGGCCCAACCGCCGCCACGTCTCCTTCCGGAGAGCCCGGCAACGCCGCCCCCGCCCTCTTGGGCTTCCCGCCACCGTTTCCGGGGCAAGTGGCGTATCAACATCCGGGGCCGCCGAACCGTCTGCCTACGGAAGCCGGGACGGCGGTAGCGCCTCTCTTGTTGACCACAACCGCAGTCCGGCGGCGGGGAGCGAGCGCAGCGGCCGGCCAGGAGTGGACGCCCAAAGACTGGGCCTTGGACCAGCCATTTCCGCGGCGGCGAAGTAGCAGCACGGAGAGCTGGTGAGTCCGGCAGGCGGGCGGCTCTCACCACAGGGTGGGCGGCGGCTTGGCCCTCATGGAGCAGCTACAGGAGAGCGAGGCTGGTGCGGTTATTCCGATGAAAAGATTCGAGGTAGCGACGAGAAGTGAGAAGTGGCGGTGTTCCTGACTACTCTTCCCTCTCGCTGCTTCTGTTTTTCCTTTTCTCCGCACTTAGCGTCTGTACACTTTCATATTTCCCGCTGGAAGTTTCTCTCCGCCTTTTACTGTGGGCCGTGGTCACCTCAGTACTTTCAGCTTCTGACTAACGCAGGGCGGGTGGTTGAGTTTCTGCAACCCTGGGTTTGGGGATACTGAGCCGAGAATACCTGTCGTCCCTCCGTTTGAGAATTCTACGCTTCTCCGAGGGTGGCCCAGATGGAGACTCTCCTCGCGGGGAGGGCAGCTAGATTATCCCTACGTTTTTACCCGACGTGGGGGCTCTCCCTTCATCCCAGAGTTGGAGTGCTGTGTCTCTGTTTTATGTAGGAAGCCGATAAGTTTCTCTAAGTGAGGTTCAAGGCCAGGTGACGGTAAGGTTATGAATTCAACGTAAGATTCAGACACCTCTCACCGCATTCGAGATAACACAAGAAGTTTTGCATTCTCCCAGTCTTTAAAAGAAATGCCATTGTTTTACTCTCTAATATAATGGGTTTGGTTAAACTCCGGGAGTTGGTGATGGACAGGAAGGCCTGGCGTGCTGCGCGGTCCATGGGGTCACAAAGAGTCGGACACGACTGAGCGATTGAACTGAACTGATAATGGGTTATACAGCGTCAAATACAGAGCATTTCTCGTTGTCTTTCTGGAGATGAGAAAAGCTAGACCTTCGTGCTAGATTTGCTAAAGACTGTGTATTCTCTCTGCCCCTGCGGTTTGCTGCAAGTCAAAAAGCAGGAAAAACAGCCTCTTTCTATTTTTTGTTTTGAAAGTTTCCTATTTCTTTTTAAACATAAGGAATCCACAGCATCAAAGAAAATTACTTTTTTTCCAGAATTGAGATGTTGTTCATTGATTTACCTATTAATGTTTAGTGTGTATGTGGACAGTGGGCTTGGTAAATGGCAAATAAATGAATCTCTGTCCTCTCTCTCATGGTCTAGCAAGGCAAATTACACAGACAAATAATGGTAACCTATTATGGTAATAATAAAATAGTTAATACTTATATAACATTTTCTCTGTGCACTCGTCTAAGTACTTTATTATGAAACAGGTACTATAGATTATGGACTTGCCTGGTGACTCAGTGGTAAAGAACTCGCCTGCCAATGCAGGAGATGAGGGTTTCACTCCTGGGTGGGGAAGATCCACTGGAGAAGGAGATGGCATCCATTCCAGTATTTTTGCCTGGAAAATCCCATGGGTGGAGGAGCCTGGTGGCCTACAGTCCATGAGGTCGCAAAGAGTCAGACACGACGGAACGATTAAAACAACAATAAACTATAGATTATAGAGTAGAGGGATGTAAAATTATATAATAGATGTTAGATATAAGGAAGGACAGAAATTGGGTAAGAAAGTCTTGCCAGGAGAAGTGACATTAGGATTGGGGTTTTAATGATTTATAGGAGTTTATCAGGCAGGACCATCCTTCTAGGTGGTCCCTTAGGGCTTTTCAGTGTAGTCAAAGCATAGGGCAGAGTGGAATCAGAGGAGATTACTGCTGTTTTAGAGCAATGGAGACAGTTTCGATTAATTCAGTTCAAGATTAATTCCAAATGGATTAGATACTTAAATGAATAACAAAAAGAAAGCAATAGGTATTAAGATTGTATCATGGGTCTCCTTAATAAAATTTAGTCAGTTGTCACACACATAAAAAAAGAAAACAATAGGAAAAAATTTAGGGGAATAATTTAGTGATCTTGTTATGTTGGTGGTGGTTTAGTCACTGAGTCATGTCCGACTCTTGCATTCCCATGGATTGTAGCCCGCCAGGCTCCTCTGTCCTCTGTCCATGGGATTTCCCAGGCAAGAATACTGGAGTGGGTTGCCATTTCCTATTCCAGGGGATCTTCTTGACCCAGGGATCGAAGCCCGGTCTTCTGAATTGCAGGCAGGTTCTTTACCAACGGAGCCACTAGGTTAGCCTGATCTGTAAGAGAGGAAACCCTGAAATCATGGCGGAAAAAAGATGTATTTGACTAAATAGAAATGGAAAGTATTTGTATTTGTCTACCCAGGTTTCGTGTCTGGGACTGTAGTAATGGAAGCTCCCTCAGTAGAGCTTACTTTCAAGTAGCAACAACAGCAAAAAACTCAAGATAATTTCTGGTAAGGGTCATTGCTGCTTAGAAACTAGGGTTATGTAAAAGAAAATGACTCTGGAATATGCTACCTAGGTAGATGGTCAGACTTGTGTGAGGAAGTGACACCTGAGTTATGATTTGAAATGAGGAGGAGGAAGCCACACAGCAGTTTCCAGCAGGAAAAGCTTGTGTTGGGGGGATTGAAAGAAGGCTGGTGTTGCTGGAGTGTAAGAGGGCACTTAGGAGATGAAGTTTGAGAGGTTGGAAGAGGCCAGCTGTGCACAGATCTGTAAGTAGGAGAGCGATGTGGCCTGATGTACATTCATGAAGATCATTATGGTTGCTGTGTGGAAAGGGGACTGTAGGGGATGTTGTTGGCTGAACTGTGTTCCCCAAAAGGATATGCTGAAGTCTTAACCCCTGGAACCTGCAAGTGTGAACTTACTTGACAATCGGATCTTTGCAGATGTAAAGTTAAGGTCATACTGAACGAGAGTGGGCCCCAATACAGTGTCTAGTGTCTTTATAAGAAGAGGGAAATTTGGACACAGAGAGGATGGAGGCAGAGATTGGAGTGATGTGTCTACCAACCAACTAAAATTTGCCAACCACCAGTAGTTAGGAAGAGGTAGGGACAAATCCTCCCCTAGAGGTTTCAGGGATATTGTGGCTCTGCTGGCACCTCGATTTCAGACTTCTAACTTCTAGAACTGTGAAGCAGTACCTTTCTGTCATTTTAAGCTACCAGGTTTGTGGTAGTTTGTATGGAAGTCCTAGGAAGCTAACGTAGGGGCTGAGTGTGGCGACAGGGAGACCATTTAGGAAGCTGTGAAAATGGGGAGAAATGGTCTACTTTGGAATGTATTTTTTGAGGAGAGTGTCTTGAATTTCCTGGTGAATTAGATGTGGCATGTTCTTACAGAGATGAGTTAATGATGCTTTGCTGACAAAGGTCCACATAGTCAAAGCTCTAGTTTTTCCAGTAGTCATGTGCAGATGTGAGAGTTGGACCATAGAGAAGGCTGAGCACCGAAGAACTGATGCTTTTGAACTGTGGTGCTGGAGCAGACTCTTGAGGGTCCTTTGGATAGCAAGGATATCAAACTAGTCAATCCTTAATCAACCCTGAATATTCATTGGAAGGACTGATGCTGAAGCTGAAGTGCCAATACTTTGGCCACCTGATGTGAAGAGCAAACTCATTGGAAAAGACCCTGATGCTGGGAAGGATAGAGGGCAGGAGGAGAAGGGGACAACAGAGGATGAGATGGTTGGATGGTATCACTGACTGAATGGGCATGAGTTTGAGCAAACTGGGAGATAGTGAAGGACAGGGAAGCCTGGTGTGCTGCAGTCCATGGGGCTGCAAAGGGTCAGATATGACTGAGCGACTAAACAACAAGATATGTTTTATGAGGAACTAGTGGTGAAGTTTATTGAAACAGGGAAGAAAAGAATATGGACTGATTGGAATCATGTGTTTTGTTTGTTTTACTTTTTACTTTGAAGTGATTTCATACTTACGTAAAATTTATTTGCAAGAATAAAATCTAGATTCCCCAGTTATTAACATTTTATATGTGTAATTTTCTTATAATAATTTTGGATTCAGTGGTTCTATTTTGGACATGTCAAGTCTTATGACTTTTTAAAATTAATTTTAATTGGAGTATAATTGATTTACTGGACATGTTAAGTTTTTAGATAACATCAGTTAGACATCCAAGTGGAGCTAACATGTTGATTAAACCTGAGGCATAGGTGGGGAGGTCAGAGCTGGAGTTATAAATTTTGATGTTAATTTGCAATGTGCCTGCGTGTTAAGTTGCTTCAGTTGTGTCTGACTCTCTGTGACTGTATGGACTGTAGCCCACCAGGCTCCTCTGTCCTTGGAATTTTCCAGGCAAGAATACTGGAGTGGGTTACCATTCCCTTCTCCAGGGGATCTGCCTGACCCAGGGATTGAATGCGTCTCTTGTGACTCCTGCATTGGCAAGAGAGTTCTTTACCACTAGCGTCACCTGGGGAGCCCTATATGCACGTAGGTATATTTAAAGCCATAGTTCTGGTTGAGATCCTTCAGGGAAAAAATGAGGATAACAAAAGGAAGAGGAGTCATTGCAACATCAGATACTGAACAGCATTGAAGAGTTAACAGAATGGATTGGGGAGGCATGCCCAGTAAAGAAAGAAAGTCAGAAAACAGATACTAAAGAAGTTAAGAGAAAGAATAGTGCCAGTTAAGTAAATGCTTTGAGGAGCTGTGATGATGAGGATAAGTAAGTAACCAGTGTATTTGGCAGCATGGTGGAGGAGTAGAGGGAAAAAAAGGCTTGATTGGATTGAAGTGGAGGGCTTGTTTATCTGTACATTAAATTAAAAATGTTATGCTTTTGCATTTCAGCAGAATATATGCCAGTTTTTCAAAACCTTGGTGCTGTTGACATTTTGGGCCGGGTAATCCTTTGTTGTGAGGGGCTGTCTTGTGTATTGTATAATGTTTAGTAGTATCCCTGGCTTGTGTCCACTAGATGGTAGCAGCAGCCTTACTCCCCTCCCCCTTTGCCAGCCAAGTTGTGACAACCAAAAATGTCTGCAGACATTGCCAGATGTCCCTTGGCAGACAAAATGGCCCATGGTTGAGAATCTATTTCTGGTTTAGACTTGAAAATGAAAAGCTTGAATATTAATGGTAAAGCTTTAGGCATTAGCTCACTGAATGAGAAGATATTTAGTGTCAAGCAGGGGACCTTTTTTGCACTCCAAAAATTTTGCAATGTGGTGATTACCTACTTTGCCTGTAAAGCAAGTGGTCCTGTTTGCATTATATCTTTGATGATTCCATAAGACACTTAATCTTACCATACACTGATGTCATTATTATGCATATCGGTTACCATAGAGGATTTTGAATATAAATATGTAGAAGATTGTCCTGAATCTGTATTAACCCCATCATTGCCTAGAAATTATTTTGAAAAAATAGTATGGTTTCATTTAATAGTGTCTTGACTTTTTTCATATAAATATGGTACAGAAAACAAAGTCTTAAATTTTAACTTTCTGCTTCGTGGATTCCACAAAGCTACCTTTTTCTGCCTGCAAGAGAATTAGTCTTAATATGGCAATTTTCAGTTAGCCACAGAATCATAGATCTGGGGAGAGAGCAAGAAAGTTGTGCAGTTATTTATCTAATAAATATGGTTTGGAGGCACTGTCCTCAGTATGAAGGGTGTTATAAAAATGTTGTTGTTCATTTGCTAAGTTGTGTCTGACTCTTGCGACCCCATGGACTGTAGCCCATTAGTCTCCTCCATCCAGGTACTGTACAGATAAAATATTGCAGATATTCAAAAGAGGGGTGATTACTTTTAGTGAGAGATGAGGTGAATGAAGTGTGGAAACCAATTAAATAGTCTCTTTTAATATGTGACAAGGGGGTCATTTCATGTTGGTGGGAAAGGGATGTTTTAATATATCTGCTGGTGTAATTCACCTATAGGAAAACCAACCAGATCCCCTAATCATAAAATATGTAAAAAGTAAATTGTAGGAATTCCTTGGCAGTGTAGTGGTTAGGACTCAGCGTCACTGCCAAAGGCCTGGGTTATATCCTTGGTCGGGGAATTAAGATCCCACAAGCTGTGTGGCGCATTAGCTGTAATGACAGAAATTCTTTGCATATCTGATTGTCTAATAATAAGGCATGGGTGAATAATTACATGCGAACTCTGTACAACTGAATTAAGTGAGGTGATTAGGAGCAGGGGCTCAGGAGTTAGGCCAGTGAAATTCTGATCCTACCTACTGCATGTGTGACCTTGGGTACATTAGTTAACCTCTTGAGAGCTCAGTTTTCTTACCTTTAAAATGGAAAAAATAACAAATGTAAGATGTAAGAACTATTATGAAGATTCACATTTATTTTGTATTCTATTCATTTAATAGATGTTGTGCCCAGGCACTATTTTAAGCACTTTATAGATATAAATTTATAATTGATTTATTCCTTGTAATAACCCCCAAAGTTAGATTTTATTGTTTCCTCATTTTACGGATGAGGAAACTGAATCACAAGAGAGGTTAGTATGTTCTAATATAATTCACACACAGATATAAAATTATATATCTCTGCCATGTTATACGGAGAAGGAGAACTAACCACTTGGGCTTTGAGTTAAAAGTTATTCCAGATCTCTATATTGTTTCTCATTTAGAAATATAAAGGGAAAAATCAATAAAAATAAAGACATTTGCTCAACTTTAACAGCTGGCATGCGATCTGAGGTGGTTTAGCAGTAATTACTCCAGAGACTGTGAGACAGGAATTGCCCTTTTCTGTTAATTTCCAATACTGATCTTTTTTCTCTCCCAATTCCTCCTTTATATATAATTTACTCTGTGGTGATAAGAAGACTTCAGAGGACTGGGATACACATTTTGGGAAAAATAAATGATGAGAAAAGCTTTGGCCTTCAGACATTTTTGGTTAAAATGCAGCATGTATACAGGTGTCAGAATGCCAGCAAATGGGCATTATGGGAATATGCAGATGGGAATATGAATATCGGATGCACTCATTTCTCAGGTACGAGGAAAAAAGGGAGATTGGAAATTTGATTTCAAACCAAGCTAGAATGTTTCTTTTTTCAATCCCATGCCTTATACTTTTATGTTTTTTTCTAAGAATTTTCTGTTAGAATGAGTTTTTAAAACATAGTGTATACAATACCTGTGTACAAATACCTGTGTAGCATTCTTGCCAAGTCTGTGTATAAGAAACTTTTCAAACAAAAAATGTGGCACATTCTACAAGACAACTGGCCTAAACCTTGAAAAAAACTCAATGACTAGGGAAAAAAAAAAGACTCTTCTATAAGTATGTATACTATTATCTATTATATGTATACTAGTATCACATCTTAGAAAAATAACACTGGTTTCAGCTTTCACCATTTATTGGCCTTTTTCCCCCCATTTAGGATCCAATCAAAGGTTATGCCTTGCATTTAATTGTCTTAAAGTCTGTTTTATTTTTATTTTTAAAAATTTTTATTGAAGTATAGTTGATATACAACTTTGTGTTACTTTCAGGTGTACAACAAAGTGAATCTATAATACACACACACACACACACACACACACATACACATATATCTCCACTCTTTCTTATGATCTTTTCCCAGACAGGCTATTACAGAGTACTGGATAGAGTTCCCCGTGCCGTACAGTAGGTTCTTAGGAGTTATCTGTTCTATATAGAGTAGTGTGTATGTCAGTCCAAATTTAAAATCTGTTTTAAACTATAACAATTCCCCTTTGCCACTGCTTTTAGAGCTCTCTCTTAATTTTTTTGTATTATTAACGAAATAACTTCTGCCAATTACATTTATGACTTGCCATCTAGTGTAAGACTCATCTCAATTTCAGAAGTCTGAAAGTGAAATAAATATATTCACAAAATACGGCAACTTGCCTAAAGTCATAGCACTGATAAGCAGTGGAACTGGATATCAAAGCCAACAGTCTTGCTCCTGAATCTGTTCTTTTGGGCACTTCTCAGTGCTGCCATTTTGTTTTTAGTGGGTTACTGCATGTAAGGCTGTTTTTAGTGTAGTGCCTTCATTACATATTAAGTATGTAATGTGTGTAGCTTTTAATATCATTTTCAGTACTTTCTAGTTTGCTACTTCTATATGTTTATACCATTTGCATTCTGTGACTTTATTCAGTTTTTCTGTGCTTTGTTTATAGGTTGATTCTCAAACTTCACAATATTGTTTACGCAAGTACCATTCACTATAAAATCCAGAGGTGTAATTGGAACTGCAGAGAAGGAAATGTAACTGTATCAGTCCTCTACCCTTTAAAATGTCCCATTAGCTCTCTGACATTAGTACCATCTTTGCTAGGTGAGTCCATTTTGTTCTTGAAGATATATTTTGAGCTCTGAAATACTTTGTTCTGTTTTATGTTATTCCATGTCATCCTTATCTCACATTTCTATCCCACCTTGTTGGGGTATAAATAATTACAAGTAATTTTTTAAGGAAATGATATAAAGTAGATATTTTAATTTTCATTAGGACTGGTATATCTGAAAATGCATTCATCTTGCCTTCTCAGTTAATAGTTTGGGAATAGAATTCATAGTTCAATCGCCTTGTTTTGCTTGAAACTTTGAAGACATCTTCCTTTGCAGTCTAATATATCTGATGAGAATCTCAAAGCTAGTCTGATTCCCCTTCTTTGCAACTAATATTCCTTTTCCTCTGGAATATTTTATTGAAATCTTTTTCTTTATCATTGGTTTTATGATGTTTTATGAGAGTCTTTCTTTCTAGATGTGGATGTTTTTTCGCTTATCCTTCACTGAACCCCTTGAGTCCTATTTGTTCACTTCTGTGAAATTTTCTAATATTGTTTCTTCAGCTGTGTTTTCCCTGGGCTTCCCTGGTAGCTCAGCAGGTAAAGAATCAGCCTGCAGTGCAGGAGACCTGGGTTGGGAAGATTCCCTGGAGAAGGGAGAGGCTAACCACTCCAGTATTCTGGCTTGAGAATCTCATGGACAGAGGAACCTGGCAAGTTCCATGGGGTCGCAAAAAATCAGACAGGACTGAATGACTTTCGCTTTCACTTTCCATTTTCTCTGTTCTTGGATAGATTCTTCCAAATAGAAAAAAGACAAAAAGAAAAAAAATTTAGGTAACATGGAAGATAAGTTCAACAGATCAATTTCCTTTGACTATCTGTTCTCTCTTTTGAATATGTTTTGTCAGTGATTTTTTTTCCTTTTTCCATAGTTACATTCCAGTTGCTCATTTTTATTTTATTTTTTAATTTATTTATTTTAATTGGAGGCTAATTACTTAACAGTATTATAGTGGTTTTTGCCATACATTGACATGAATCAGCCATGGGTTTACATGTGTTCCCCATCCTGAACCCCGCCTCCCACCTCCCTCCCCATCCCATCCCTCTGGGTCATCCCAGTCCAGCAGCCCTGAGCACCCTGTCTCATGTATCGAACCTTGACTGGCGATCTGTTTCACATATGACAACATACGTGTTTCAGTGCTATTCTCTCAAATCACCCCACCCTTGCCTTCTCCCACAGAGTCCAAAAGACTATTCTATACATCTGTGTTTCTTTTGCTGTCTTGCATATAGGATTATCGTTACCATCTTTCTGAATTCCATATATATGCGTTAGTATACTGTATTGGTGTTTTTCTTTCTGGCTTGCTTCACTCTGTATAATAGGCTCCAGTTTCATCCACCTCATTAGAACTGATTCAAATGTATTCTTTTTAATGGCTGAGTAATATTCCATTGTGTATATGTACCACATCTTTCTTATCCATTCATCTGCAATGGACATCTAGGTTGCTTCCATGTCCTGGCTATTATAAACAGTGCTGCGATGAACATTGGGGTACACGTGTCTCTTTCAATTCTGGTTTCCTTGGTGTGTATGCCCAGCAGTGGGATTGCTGGGTCGTATGGCAGTTCTATTTCCAGTTTTTTAAGGAATCTTCACACTGTTCTCCATAGTGGCTGTACTAGTTTGCATTCCCACCAACAGTGTAAGAGGGTTCCCTTTTCTCCACACCCTCTCCAGCATTTACTGTTTGTAGACTTTTGGATAGCAGCCATTCTGATGGGCATGAGATGGTACCTCATTGTGGTTCTGATTTACATTTCTCTGATAATGAGTGATGTTGAGCATCTTTTCATGTGTTTGTTAGCCATCTCTATGTCTTCTTTGGAGAAATGTCTGTTTGAGTTCTTTGTCCATTGCTTCGTTTGCCATTTTTCTGATTGGGCTGTCTTTTCACCTTGCTTACAGTTTCCTTTGTTTATTTTTCTGGAATTTTTGCTTCGTTTGCTATTATTTTTTCTGAAGGTGTTCCATTTGTTTATTTTTGCTTTTGTTGGGAGGTGGGTGATAGAGGATCCTGCTGTGATTAATGTCAGAGAGTGTTTTGTCTATGTTTTCCTCTAGGAGTTTTATAGTTTCTAGTCTTAGGTTTATATCTTTAATCCATTTTGAATTTATTTTTGTGTATGGTGTTAGAAAGTGTTCCAGTTTCATTCTTTTACAAGTGGTTGACCAGTTTTCCAAGCACCACTTGTTAAAGAGATTATCTTTTCTCCATTGTATATTCTTGCCTCCTTTGTCAAAGATAAGGTGTCCATAGGTGCGTGGATTTATCTCTGGGCTTTCTATTTTGTTCCATTGATCTATATTTCTGTCTGTGTGTCAGTACTATACTGTCTTGATGACTGTGGCTTTGTAGTATAGCCTAAAGTCAGGCAGGTTGATTCCTCCAGTTCCATTCTTCTTTCTCAAGATTGCTTTGGCTATTTGAAGTTTTTTGTATTTCCATACAAATTGTGAAATTATTTGTTCTAGTTCTGTGAAAAATACTATTGGTAGCTTGATAGGGATTGCATTGAATTTATAGATTGCTTTGGGTAGTATACTCATTTTCACTGTATTAATTCTTCCAATCCATGAGCATGCTATATTTCTCCATCTATTTGTGTCCTCTTTGATTTCTTTCATCAGTGTTTTATAGTTTTCTATGTATAGGTCTTTTGTTTCTTTAGGTAGATATATTCCTAAGTATTTTATTCTTTTCATTGCAGTGGTGAATAGGATTATCTCCTTAATTTCTCTTTCTGTTTTCTCATTGTTAGTGTATAGGAATGCAGGGATTTCTGTGTATTAATTTTCTATCCTGCAACTTTACTATATTCATTGACTAGCTCTAGTAATTTTCTGATAGAGTCTTTAGGGTTTTCTATGTAGAGGATCTTGTCATCTGCAAACAATGAGAGTTTTATTTCTTTTCCAATCTGGATTCCTTGTATTTCTTTTTCTGCTCTGATTGCTGTGGCCAAAACTTCCAAAACTATGTTGAATAGTAATGGTGAGAGTGGGTACCCTTGCCTTATTCCTGACTTTAGGGGAAATGCTTTCAGTTTTTCACCATTTAGGATAATGTTTGCTGTGGGTTTGTCATATATAGCTTTTATTATGTTGAGGTATGTTCCTTCTATTCTGCTTTCTGGAGGGTTTTTATCATAAAGGGATGTTGAATTTTGTCAAAAGCTTTCTCTGCATCTCTTGAGATAATCATATGGTTTTTATCTTTCAATTTATTAATGTTGTGTATTACATTGATTGATTTGCGGATATTAAAGAATCCTTGCATTCCTTGGATAAAGCCCACTTGGTCATATCTTTTTAATATGTTGTTGGGTTCTGTTTGCTAGAATTTTGTTAAGGAATTTTGCATCTATGTTCATCAGTGATATTGGCCTGTAGTTTTCTTTTTTTGTGGCATCTTTGTGTGGTTTTTGTATGAGGGTGATGGTGTCCTCATACAATGAGTTTGGAAGTTTACCTTCTTCTGAGAATTGCTCACTTTTAATAGATGCAGTATCTTCATGAATTTCTTTGAAGATAGCACTTACAAATTTAAAAAATTTGTAAGTTTAAAAGCTCTGCTTCCTTAAAGTGACTTGATTGTTTTCATCCTTTTGTGCTTTTGCTGTTCCTCAAAAATTTTTTTTCAAAAAAGATTTTTGGGCTCTTTGTAAGTGTGCAGAGTATCAACTGTTGGGCGTTACTTTACGGTGAAATGAAAAAGAGCTGCTGTTCCTCGTCTTCCTCCTTCCTGTGATGAAATAAAGAAGGCTTTATTGTGGAGCATGAAGGTGTTCTGATGCTTCCAGGGTAGATGGTTAAATTAAAAAAAAAAAAGTTGTGTTTTTAGCCTGAAACTAGTTTTGTTGCTTCTAGACACTCTGTGTGTAAAGGAATGAGATAAAAGGTTTGGCGTGGCTATCTCATATACATGTTTTAATCATCCTGAGTTTTGTCCTACCGCCCCCTTCTGCTATCTCTAGGTTTGGTTCTTCTTCAGACTGCTGGCAGGAATGGCTTCTGTATGGCTGCAGCTTTCTCATGTGTATGCGTGCATACATGTGCTCCTGCACATTGGTTCTAGCCTGTGGTTTTCTCTGCCCTGGCTTCACCCTCAATATAATCCCACCTGCTTTCTCCTTCCAGAATGCTTGAATGCTCTTCAGTTGGACTTTGATAGGAAGTGAAAGAAAATGCACATATACTTAGTTTGTTTTATATAAAGTAGGTAATTGATAGGTATTTGTTGAATAAATCAATCAGTGTTATTGAGAAAAATTGGGCAAAACATACTTCTGTTTAAATTAAAAAAAGACTTATGACCTTAATATACAGGTACTTAAATGAATCCTTTTTTAAAAAAATATTTATTTATTTGGCTGTGCCCGTTCTTAGTTTCAGCAAGTAGGATCTTCGATCTTCCTTTTGGCATGTGAGGTGTTTTATTGTGATATGCTGACTCTTTTTGCATCATATGGAATCTAGTTCCTTGACCAGGAATCGAACCTGGACCCCCTGCATTGGGAACTTGGAGTCTTAACCACTAGACCACCAGGGAAGCCCCAAATAAATCCTTTTAATTCTTTTAACTTTATCCTGTTTAAGGAAAGAATCTCATAGCGGTTAAAACTTAACAGGGAGAAAAAAAAAAAAGAAACCTCATCCCCCCCCCCCACCAAAATTAAAGGCCTTAATTCCATTTTGTTCCTTTTTAGTGCTCAGCACAGTGCTTTGCATGTTCTAGTAATCAGTGATAGTTAATATGTTGTTTAACTTAAACTTTTGTATCTTTCATTGGGGATTAATATGTGTAAAGTACTTAGAGTAGATTTTGGCATTTACAATAAGTGCTCCATAAGTGTTAGCTACTATTCTTTGATACGTGAACAACTATTTTTTTTTTTTTTTCTGTGAAGCTTTCTCTGATCTTTTTTTTTTTTGCTTTCTCTGATCTTGTTAGTTTGAGTTAACAGTTTATCATCTCTATTTTGCTTGTATTTTATGTCCCAGTCTTTATGGTGAGTAACATTGATTTGCTTGCTTGTGCATCTCTCCAGCAAATGTGCTTCTTGATAGCTGGGACCTATCTTTTTCTTTTTGTATTAATTTACTTTTTATTTTTGGCTGTGCTGGGTCTTTGCTGCTGGGCAAGGCTGTTTTTCTAGTTGTGGCCAACGTCTGGGGACTACTGTTTATTTCAATGCGACGACTTCTCATTGAGGTGGCTTCTCTTATTGTGGAGCACGGACTCTAGGTGCACAGACTTCGGCAGTTGTAGCTCTCAGGCTCAGTTGTTGCAGCTCGAGGGCTCAATAGTTGTGGCGCATGAGCTGAGATGCCCACGGCATGTGGGACCTGGACCATGTCCAGGACCAGGGCTACCTCATCTGTGTCCCCTGAATTGGCAGCCGAATTCTTAACCACAGTACTACCAGGGAAGTCCTGAGCTATATTTTTTATCTAGGTAGTCTTGGTGCATAAGTTATTGTTTGCCACATGTCATTAGTCCCTCTTTTTTGTTGGGTCTTAATGATTGAGGGGGGTGGTGTGACTAGAGCATGGAGAGTGTGCATTAGTGGGAAGTGAAATGTGACAAATATGTTGATACTAGATTCTAAGTAGTTGAATACCAGATTAAAGAATTTGAGCTTTACTTTGTATGCCCTGGGAGGCATTTTCATTACTGACTAGATTAGTTCCATATTTTAGAAAGATAATTGTGAGTGCAGAGTACAGAATGTGATGGAAAGAAGACATGAGATTGGAGGAAAGAAGATGTAGGAACTCTTACTCTTGCTGTATAAGGTTCTTATTTTAGTTGTGAAATCTTACAGCTCATGCTTGAACAATAGGTCTTAACCAACATGAAACCTTCTAAATCATATCGCAGATGACTTCAGGGCTTCCTTGCTAACTTTGATTTGAGTTCTTATTAAGAAATACTATATATAAGTTTTTAATAATGCTGAAATTTAATAGAGACAAGGCACACAACTACACAACTAAAACAGTGTACACAACTACAAGAGTGAAAGTGCTGCACTCAGTATGCCAGCAAATTTGGAAAACTCAGCGGTGGCCACAGGACTGGAAAAGGTCAGTTTTCATTCCAGTCCCAAAGAAAGGCAATGCCAAAGACTGTTCAAACTACTGCACGATTGCACTCATCTCACGTGCTAGCAAAGTAATGCTCCAAATCCTCCAAGCCAGGCTTCAGCAGTATGTAAACTGTGAACTTCCACATGTTCAACCTGGGTTTAGAAAGAGCAGCAGAACTAGAAATCAAATTGCCAACATCCGTTGGGTATCGAAAAAGCAAGAGAGTTCCAGAAAAAAGTCTACTTCTGCTTTATTGACTACACCAAAGCTTTTGAATGTGTGGATCACAACAAACTGTGGAAAATTCTTCAAGAGATGGGAATACCAGACCACCTTACCTACTGAGAAATCTGTATGCAGGTCAAGAAGCAATAGTTAGAACTGGACATGAAACAACAAACTGGTTCCAAATCGGGAAAGGAGTATGTCAAGGCTGTATATTGTCACCCTGCTTATTTAACTTACATGCAGAGTACATCTTGTGAAATGCCAGGCTGGATGAAGCACAAGCTGTAATCAAGATTGCCGGGAGAAATATCAATAACCTCAGATACGCAGATGACACCACCCTTATGGCAGAAAGCAAAGAGGAACTGAAGAGCCTCTTGATGAAAGTGAAAGAGGAGAGGGAACAAGTTGGCTTAAAACTCAACATTCAGAAAACGAAGATCATGGCATCTGGTCCTATCACTTCATGGCAAATAGATGGGGAAGCAATGGAAACAGTGTCAGACTTTATTTTTTGGGGCTCCAGAATGACTGCAGATGTTGACTGCAGCCATGAAATTAAAGGACATTTGCTCCTTGGAAGAAAAGCTATGACCAACCTAGACAGCATATTAAAAAGCAGAGACATTACTTTGTCAACAAAGGTCCGTCTAGTCAAGGCTATGGTTTTTCCAGTAGTCATGTATGGATGTGAGAGTTGGACCATGAAGAAAGCTGAGCGCCGAAGAATTGATGCTTTTGAACTGTAGTGTTGGAGAAGACTCTTGAGAGTCCCTTGGACTGCAAGGAGATCCAACCAGTCCATCCTAAAGGAAATCAGTCCTGAATATTCAATGGAAGAACTGATGCTGAAGCTGAAACTCCAGTACTTTGGCCACCTGATACGAAGAACTGGCTCATTTGAAAAGACCCAGATGCTGGGAAAGATTGAAGGCTGGAGAAGTGATTGACAGAGGATGAGATGGTTGGATGGCATCACCAACTCAATGGACATGAGTTTGAGCAAGCTCTGGGAGTTGGTATGGGAAGCTTGGACAGGGAAGTTTGGCATGCTGCAGTCCGTGGGGTCGCAGAGAGTTGGGCATGACTGAGCGACTGAAACTGAACACAGCTACATTTTTTAAAAATTGTGAAAATATTAATTTTCTATTAAAGACTATAAATTGGTGATATTTTAAGCTTGTTTGTTGTGTTTTTTATCCATTGTTCAACATTTCATGTGTATTGTGTGCATGGAAGTAATGTGGAACAAATTTTTTCTATTTGGGAAAGGAGATGAATTGTTTTTCATACACTAAGTTTGAGATGTTTACATAGCTTAGCTGGAAGTACCTTACATAGATGTATGAGTTTTAAAGAGTTTGAGGAAGTAGACTAGAGATTGGAAGTTTTCTAAAGATGGTAATCAAAGCCTAGGACTCTTATAAGTTTGTGTATCTGATAAACAGTAGTCAAAGATGTAAATAGAAATGCAGTGGAAGTGTTGAGCTTTTTTGCTTTGCTACACTTCCTTGTATTTCTGTTTACATCTTTGACTACTGTTTATCAGATACACAAACGGATGGAGTGATATCATTAGTGTCTGATGCATCAGAGTTGTAAAGAAAGATGAAGACTCAGATCTTTGGGTGGAATCTGAAAATCACTGGAGACCTGAAACTACATGGAGTGGGTGGAGAACAGCAGAATAAAGTTAGATTGGAGGGACATTTCCCATAAGGAAATAGAAAAAATCTTGTGCTTAGTGTGATTTTATTTTAAAGCCTTAGAAATTCATAAAAATAGACTGTTAGGGACTTCCCTGGTGGTCCAGTGGCTAAGACTTTGCGCTCCCAATGCAGGAGGGCCTGGTTTCAATCCCTGTTCAGGGAACTAGGTCATACATGCAGTAACTAAAGATCCCGCATGCTGCAACTAAGATCCATCACAGCCAAATAAACAATAAATATAAAAAAATAGATTGTTGAAAGCTGAAAAAAATTCACAGAAAATATACTCACAGTATTTTTGTTGAAAAACATAATTGGAATATCCTGTTTGATATGTAAATATTTATGTGATGTGATGAGAGGGAATTTTAAGCACATTTATCATATAACTGACTTTGAAAGAATCAGGGATGTAAATTATAGGAGTAAGATGCTTAAATCGATATTCACGACTACTCCAGTTATAATTTAAAAAAGATTTGTTTTTATGGAAAAGAGAAATTAATAGAATAAAATTTTGACCAATAAATGTTTTAAAATCAGTCTTGAAGGAATAAATCACGTTCATACTTTTAAATATTCAAGGTTGACATCACAGCAAACTTTATTTCCCTAAATGATAACTTTTTATGTATGGAGATGGTATCTAGACTGTGCTTACATACAGTTCTTGGTAGATTGAAGAGTAAATGTGTTATTTATTTGGGAGTGGGGAAAGGAAATGTAATAGTGGCCTGGAGTAGGAGTAGAAAGACCTACTTTAAATATCCTCTCCATTATAGAGATTTTTATTAAAATTTTCTTTTCTCAATGTAAGGTTTATACTTTTCTTAAATTCCTAAAATTTAACACCTAAGATTTGTTCTCTGAAGACTGAGTCTGAATTACGTGTGTGATGAGGGCAGAATGAGAGAGACTGCTTGGGAAGTGAGGTCCCAGGGCTATAAAGAGACTTGCACTTTTGCTAACAAAAATAAGTTTTGCTCTAGATAGCTTACTACCTTTATGATAGATTCTTAATTGCTTGTGGGCTCCAAACCTTAGGTGCCAATTTAGTATTGTTATCTTCTCCATTTTAGCTACGTTTCTCCCCATCCCAGTGGAAATGAATGTCCCTTTAGCTCTTTGGATCATGGCCTCCGTATAAATGTTGATGGTATACCACATGTTTACTTTCTAGTTAACTTCTATTAATAACTGAAAGTCTACAAAGATACAAATGTGGATCAATCCCAAAGTAATCCCTCTAACTTGATATGTAACATGTATTAAATGGTAGAAGAATCACTTTGGGAGTTACAAATTTCTTCGGACTTAGGTTTATTTGTAAAATGAAAGGCTAGATCTCTGAATACATCTATGTGATTTTGAGCTATGGCATGTGAATCTTAGACAGGCTAATTATATTTGTGGGAATCTGTATACCTCTACCAAAATTAATCTCTAACAAGCCACATACTATTTCATTACACACACACAAAAGATGTAGGTTAGTTAAAGATGTGGATTTTAAAATATATTGTAGACTCTTGTGCTTTAGCAGAGACATGGACTTCTGCTCCTTACTGGATGTGTACTTGTGTACAAGTTACTATGGAAACAAGCTAAGAGGATGCTCCTGTATGTAAAGTGCCTAGTACATCCTTATGAAATACTCATTAATGAATGTTAGTGCTTTTCTTGTTGTATAGGACAAGTGAAATGCCTTCTAGAAAACTAATACTTAAAATGTTGGAAAATATTTTAAATTTTATGTAACTGAGTAAATTACCAAGTTAGGTGTTTATAACAAATTTAAAAAAAAAAGAAAAGGACAGCTTTATTTTACATGAACAACTTCTGTAGTAATTATTAGTTTCACATTAAATCTAATGTGATACAGAAATTCTTTTCATGTTGAAAGATTTTAGAGAGACTGTATGTCCTGTTGAGAAGGAAATCACTTCTAATAAGAACTGATCTCATGAGTCTGAATCAAGGTTACTTTTACATGCGTTAATGTATACATGGTTCCTAGGTGGGTAGCATCATCACACTATTTAGTGGATACCTTTGTTAAGTGACAAGATGTAAGAAGGAAAAAAAACTGTAGCAAATGATCAGGTAATGCCACTTCTTACTTACAATTCTAAACGCCATTTCAAACAGCAAACTTTCATTACGTATGTTTCTGTTAATTTGTAATATCAAAAAGCCCATCTTTTTTTTTTTAAGTTTCAGTGTAAGGTTAATACAAATTGAATGATACATTGTTAGATGTAATTTGTGTAATTTGTGCTTTTCTAGCGGTAAGTGTTTTTTCCATGTAGTAAAATACATTTATTCAAAAAAGGGGAGATATAGAAAATTATAATTCCTAGGAAATTTTTATATTAAAATGCTAATTTTTTGGCTTAAATTGGAGTCTAAACAAAGAAGTTCACGATCAAGGCCAAAATCTTGTCTATATTACCATACATATCTAATTATATGTTATTTTAAGTTATTTATTTTAAACCATGATTATACAGTTAACATATGGGAATATATTAAAGGCATAGCCTTATTTATATTTACTGGACTTTTGGTTTAATTCTCTACAACTTTAAAATAGTATTGCAATATGAAACAACAGAATTGTATTTAGATAAAAACAAGATCTGAACTGAGTCCTCCATTGTAGTTTCTAAAGAACTTCTCATGAGCAAGTATTCAATATCATATAGCTGGAGAATCGTCCATTACATTATTGAAATGAATTTTTTCTTTAACTATATCCCAATATTTTGAGTATGTATGAGTTTCAGGCCAACTGCAGTTAAACTGTGAATTTAGATATTATCTTGACTACAACATTAAACACAACTAAGACTTTCAAGTAAACACGTTTACAAATCATATTGCCATTGTGCAGTGAAGCCATTCTCTGAAGATTAAAAGTTCTGCTTGTTTGGAAAAATCACTTAGGTCTTTTTAAGCAATTGAAGTTCTGCTTTCCTTCTAAACGTTCCTTTACTAATTTTTCCAAAGAGAAAAGATGCTCATCTGCATCTTCTGGGACAAGGCTTCTCATAGAATTTGCGAGTTCAAAAAGATATTCTGTATTTTTTCCACTTGGACCGGCTGCATTAAAAATTTGTTCAGCAATGTCTTCCAGAGGTGCAGGACCAAGATAATTAGGATTATCACATGTTCCAATATATAGCAACACACTGAATGGTTCTGTTGTGGAATCTTTTGGATAAAAAATGACTGTTGTGGTCCTATAGCCTCCTTTCTCTCTGAAATCAAGGTATGCTTTTACTTCTTCTTCCTTTCCTTCTGGCAGTCTGTAAGCAACACCCCATACATAGCCCTGTTGAAAAATGAAAAGAATGTATTATTTAGTATTTACAAGACTAAAATAGGTAAAGATAGATTATGAGCTAAGAAAATATCTTGTATAGTCTTAGAAATCAGTGCAGTTTTGCTTCCCTTAATGTGCAACGAAGAGATATATACTAAATAATAAAGGAAATATGCATTTTAAATCCTTCAATCTGAATAATTCATTTCCTTGTATACCAGGATATTTATCTTTGTTTAAACTAATGGGACTGAAGTGAAAAATACCAGATCTTCATTTAGTCATTAAAAATACAGTTCTAAATCTTCAATCCATAAGCATTTCACTGATAGTATGCTGAGACCCACTGGAGTGGGTTGCCATTTCCTTCTCCAGTGAATCTTCCCGACCCAGGGACCAAACCAACATATCCTGCATTGATTCTTTACTGCTGAGCCACTAGGGAAGCCCTTATAATATATTAGCTGTTCCCTTATTTGCAGAAAGAGTTTTGTATTTTAAAAGCTCTGTAATAAAGTAATCAACTATTAAGGCAATAGGTTCATTTATTTGTTCATTTCTTCACTGCATAAACTTTCAAAAATCCTTAGTAAATTACTCCATCCGGAATAGTAAATGGCAAACTCTTTGTCTAGGGAGCCTATGAATAGTGTCAGTAAAAGCAATGTACTTTAGCTGCAAAGATTTTTTGTAGTATTAATAAAATATCTGTGATACAAGCAAGATTTATAGTTTGTAACACAGATTTTCTAGTTTCTTGACAACTTTTAATTATTAAACTTCAGGTTGTTAAGTATCTTGAATAAATTAACATTCTATAGAAACAAAGTGCCTTTTATTACCTCTAATTAGGAGTTTTAGTTACCAGTTTGGAGCCATTTTTTATAGATGTTTTTCCTAATGTAAGTTATGAAAGCATTTCATAATTTCACCATTATTCATCTGCTATTGCTAGCCGCTTGATTTTTATTATTTTTGCTGCTCTGATTTTTATATATCAAAGTCCTTTCTAAAGTTAAATATTTAATTTCACAATGTAAAATTTGGATCTCAATAAAATGATTGAAAATATTTAAGAAACAGAGAACTATCAGATAAATAAGTTTTCTAGTACTCCAAACTTTTTAAAAAAACCTGTTGTGCTATCAGTAAGATTAGGCAGTAAAGAAAGTGATAATTCATGACTGAGATTTCTGCTGAAATATTAGACTCCTAGCAAATGTGAGGAAAGCTTTAAGGCTTTCATTTAATTCTTTGTGGTCATCTGGCTGTCTGAGGGTTAGCTCCATTAATGTTAAAGGAGACCATAAAATTCTCAGTCAACAAACTCATCAAGAAGGGAAAAATGAGACTACACGCCATTGGCTTTTCATTGTCTACTTTGAATTCTGCATCCCAACTTTTCCCAGCACATAAGAAGACATACAACTAATACTGAGAGGAATTTCTCGGCTCAGTGTAGTTCAAATTATCTGTGATGACTACTAATAAGATTTTACTGATTATTAAAACTGAGAAACATGTTAACACTTTATGATTAAAGACTATACAAAAAAGAATTATTATACCATACCACAGGGTCTTCAACAAGAGTCACAACTCTTCCAGGCTGTTTTAAGAAAAGTAAAAAAAAAAAAAAAAAAAATTTTTTTTCCTGAATTAAAGTTCATTAACTGAGCATTAGCAACTTACTGTTGACATGGAATATTTTAACTTCATTTGTTTATACTGAGCACTTTTTAAAAAGTACTTATTTTTTATGATAAATTTTAAAGTGAATTAAAAGAATCTATCTTATCCAAACTATCTTGGCCTTTTTACAAGATTCTCTTAAATTTGTGTATAATAGGTATATTGTATTCACTTAGAATAAATATATTAAAAAACATACCTGTGACTGAAATCAAAAGCAAAAGGAAGAAGCAACTATAAATAAATACTCTGATCACTTTTTTCTCTTCAGGGAATAAATATATTTATAGTGTTACACTGAGGAACAAAACATGACATTCCAGGGTGCTTTCCTATAGAGAAGTGGTTCTCAAGTGTAAATAAACATTAAAAATTACTTGGAGGTAGTTTCTGATTCTGTAAGTCTGGAACAGTCTGAGAATTTGCTTTTTTTTTTTTTAATACAAGTCCTCCCTCGTGTCAAAGGTTGTGTATTTATTGACATTAGTGAGAAAGTTGAGTTGTAAGCCACAACTTTACCTTCTTGCATGCCTGCTGTGTGACACATAGTGAACCTATATCATTCAGATATTTGTGCCATCCTTGTTTATATTTCCTTCTAGTCTTTGTCCATTTGTATAGATAATTCATAATCATGGAACACATGGAATTTTGGATTATGTTTTTTTATTTAATTTTCCTGTTAGTCTTCTGATACTTTTTAATAGGTGCATGATATTCTACCATCAGTGAGCTATAATTTAAACATCCTTGTACTGTTGGACATTTATATTTGACTTTTTTTCTATTTAAGATAATGCTATAGTGAGGATACATATATTGATGTGGGTCATGTAGGAATTGCCGTATTACCTTCGATTTCAAAGTGAATTTGAAACTATTTATTGAATACCTATTCTTTGTTGTAGAGACGATAAAACTGATTCTGGTTTTTAAAAGCTTATATTGTAAGTCTGGAATATGAACATATTAACACATGAAATAGGTAGAGAATACTTAAGGGCTGTGATGTATGCTGTTATCAAGTGAAGTAATAATTCTGAGTCTTGGGTGGTCAGAAAGAAAGACACAATTCTGAGTAAGGGTCTAGAAGCAGAATTACACCAGGCCAAAGTGTCTGACTTTAGCAGAGGCTTCTCCATGTATGGAAGATGATTCAGAAAGATAACTGGAGAAATAGGATAGAGTCAGATTTGAAAAGCTGAAGATTGGAGTTGAAATTGGGGGACAGTGGAACAAAACAAGCCACTGAAATTTGGGAGAAACAGGAAATGAGGCACTACTGTAGCACTCGAGTTAGTAGGTGACTGGCATGATAAAAGCAGGTGCTTTGGGAAGATCGGTGTGGTAAATTGTATCTGCTGTTCAGTCACTCATTTGTGTCCGACTCCTTGCGATCCCATGGACTGCAGCATGCCAGGCTTCCCTGTCCTTCACCATCTCCTGGAGCTTGCTCAGACTCATGTTCACTGAGTCAGTGATCCCATCCAACCATCTCGTCCTCTGTTGTTCCCTTCTCCTCCAGCCTTCCGTCTTTCCCAGCATCAGGGTTCATCAATACAAGGATGTTCACGGTGGTAAAGTATATAGTATGCACGTTTAAGTGGGAAGGAGGTAGACTGTGAGCAAGAAATGTTAGTGGTCTGCAGGACAAGCTCTGCTCTCCACCTTTCCTTGCTTCCCCTTTCACCAGCCTAGTCACTAATTCTTGGTAGCTTTATCTTCTGATTATTTTCTAAATTTGGTTTCTCTTCATCCTATAGTTGCCTCCTTAGGGCTTTTGCTCTCTGCTTACAGTTCTACTTGGCCTCGGTTGACTTTTTGTTGCAAAAATTGGGTTTTGAATTTTCCTGTGCTTTAAATTTTTCAGGGTTGTAATATTCTACAGGATAAAATAAAAATTCCTTTGCATGAGTTAACTACAAACCTCACTTCTTACCACTTTCCCTCTCAAGCTGTAATGAATTATTTATAATTTTTCAGTTCAATCACTCAGTTGTGTCCGATTCTTTGCAACCCATGGACTGCAGCATGCCAGGCTTCCCTGTCCATCACCAACTCTCAGAGCTTGCTCAAACTCACGTCCATCCAGTTGGTGATGCCATCCAACCATCTCATCCTCTGTCGTCCCCTCCTCCTCCCACCTTCAATCTTTCCCAGCATCAGGGTCTTTCAAATGAGTCAGTTCTTCGTATCAGGTGGCCAAAGTTTCGGAGTTTCAGCTTCAACATCAGTTCTTCCAATGAATATTCAGGACTGATTTCCTTTAGGATGGACTGGTTGGATCTCCTTGCAGTCCAAGGGACTCTCAAGAGTCTCCTCCAACACCACAGTTCAAAAGCATCAATTCTTTGGCGCTCAGCTTTCTTTATAGTCCAACTTCACATCCATACATGACTACTGGAAAAACCATATTTGACTAGATGGACTTTTGTTGGCAATATAACGTCTCTGCTTTTTAATATGCTGTCTAGGTTGGTCATAGCTTTTCTTCCAAGAAGCAAGCATCTTTTAATTTCATGGCTGCAGTCACCACCTGCAGTGATTTTGGAGCCCAAGAAAATAAAAAGTCTGTCACTGTTTCCATTGTTTTCCCATCTATTTGCCATGAAGTGATGGGATCTTTACAAACATTCGTATCTTTGAATATAACAGTGCCCAGAATGAAATGGGCTTCCCTGGTGGCTCAGACGTTAAAGAGTCCGCCTGCAATATGGAGACCTGGGTTCAATCCCTGGGTTGGGAAGATGCCCTGGAGGAGGGCGTGGCAACCCACTCCAATATTCTTGCCTGGAGAATCCCCATGGACAGAGGAGCCTGGCAGGCTATAGTCCATGGGGTCGCAGAGTCAGACATGACTGATTGACTAGGCACAGCACAGCCTTGCACAGCAGAGTGGAAAACCCTTCCTTTAGAATCCCTTGGATATCCTCCTGCCACTCTTTTCATAAAGGCGTGGCTGTCTTTCCAAGCAACTCTGAAGCAGCTCCTTCTAAACTCATTGCACCTTTTCCCTTATAGCACGTATTAGGTACTCTTGTTTGCATAGGTGTTTCCCACTTATATGTGAGTGCTCGGTAGTAATTGTTGAAAGGGGGAGAGGTAGTAAAGTTCTCGATGTAGGCGGTGACAATTGAAACAGAAAACAAAAAGCATATGTAGGGAATCATTAAGGGAAATTGATGGGTCCCTGTGACTGCTTATGGATGAAGTACATACACATGGACTGTTGGCACTACTGATATATTTACCCAGAAATATTTTATAAAACTTAAGCTGTTTGTCCCTGTTATTATTGGGGAAACAATGTAAACTTGTAAGTATACTTAAATTTTGGGGGGAGGGCATTGAAACTGAAGAAGGGGTCTTGAAAGGTGAATAGGATTGGAGGATGTGAAATATGAGCCAAGATGGTTCCTTTCATTGGATAATGAGTAATGTTTCTGATCACCATCTAGAAATCTTACAGATTTAGTAAATATTCATGAGCATCTCTAGTATTAAAATGTTTTCTTTTTGAAATTGAAATATATTCTTTCTGATGTGAAAATTTTTTCACATTTAAATAAATCATTAATTTGATAAGAAATTGCTAGTTTTGTTAGAAATAAATGAGATGCTTAATTAAATTTAGGAAGATATTAAAGTTTAATGAAGCTAAAAAGAGCATAATTTAGGAAAGGAAGTAGGTTTGGCATTTTTCCTACAAATGTCACATTACAGGATGTAGAAATGAGTCCAACATTTGTTTAATAACATCACATTTCATAGGTAATGATGACTAGCTCACTAGGAGCATATGTTGCTGTAAAAAACATAGTGCTATGTAGAATCTACGTTATTCTTCTAATTTGCTAGGTATTTCTGTAGCCTTTTGTATTTGTTTGTCAGACAGTTAATATTTGTATAAGGCTTGTGATCCATTATAGTAGAAAATGTGAAGTAAAATAATGTTCTTTCCAGTTTTTTTTTTTTAGCAGAACAGTATACTTAGAAAATGTTTAATGCTTTAGGTTTTCTTTCAGTATGCTAGGATTGATTTTTTAAATAAAAATAGGTATCAAACTGTTAGCCATTGCAGCACCCCCACTCCCAACTTTCCTACCTTATGTTTTAGTATATTTAAGTAAAAAAGAGATACTGACTTTTATACCTACCTTTTCTTTAATAGTTTATTAAAGACTCATGAATTGTTGTATTGACTTGGCAATTTCTTATCATCAGTTTGTTTTGACAGTGTACATAACTCAGTGTGCTGTGTAACAAACATTTTGGTTGAGAGTAGAGTACTGAAATATGCTATTATAACCATGTTCTTATGTATTTAATACTTGGTTTTTAAAACTGAAGCCTAGGTTAAGGCATTCCTTTGCAGAATGGCAATTTTAAGTGCTCATATCTGACAATTCAAAAGTTAACTTAGTTCTTTAAAGTCTTAAGTGTTATTTTACAATATTCTTGGAGATAGTTTGGCCATGAAATTTCTTTTGGCCTGTAAATGTGCACTTGGGGTAAATCACTCCCCTGTTTTCACGTGATTGTCTACCCTAAAGCCAGATTCTTAATTTACCAACTCTAGTTGAGATAGAATGGCTTTTTTTGTGTGTGTGATTTTAATCCTGTGTCTCACTTATGAGCAGGTGCAAACTACAGCCTTCTCTTCCCTTTTCCATGATGCAAGACTACCGGTATTTCTTTGGAATTAACCTCAATCTCTTTCTACATCTGATTTCTAGCATTTTAGATTTCCTGCTTTTAAGCCAATATTAATTTTTTTTAAAAAAGGAAGTGGTAAGCTCATATAATTCTCAGTATTTTAGATGACATATAAGCAATTAAACATTTTGTACTCTTCTAAAAGTTAGCTATAATAAGTGTTCAACTTATCCAAATTATTGGTTACTCAAAATTTAGTTTTCCTTATGGATTACTTGTCTTGGAGTCAAAATGAGGCTGATTTGCATAAGCAGTGAGCTGTTATTCTCTGTATTTACAGTGTATTAAGATAAATGTCCCTGCATAACTGACTGAAAAATGGATCAGAGAACTTAATTTCACATTTATAATTTAGAGGAGAACCATTGAAGAAAAGTAACATTAATGTTAGATACAGTATTGGTACTGTGCTACTTAGGTAACAAAGCGGGACTCAACTTCTGAAGTTACCTGACAACCAAGGTGATCAACATAAACTCCTTTATAACCAGAGGTAATTTTGGAAACTGGTTTTTCTGTGACCATAGGTGTCATAAAATAAAACCTTTGGAAAGATACAAAGAAATCCCAGAAATAACATGCACGTTTAAACTCAGACCAATGAAAATCTGGCAGAATGCAGAAATGCCAACAAACTTAATTGCTAAAAAGCTGAATTTACTAGCTGATTTTAGTATTTCAACTCCGTGGTGACAGGAAGGATTATCTTCCCACCTTTTTTGGGGGGGGGTAGTTGCCAAGAAATGGGATCCCCTCTCAGCACTCCAGCCTTGTGGGAGCTTGTGCCCACGTTTCTTGCCTCCTCAAGAAGTAACCACCACCAGCATCTCCAGCGGCTTCAAAAGGATTGCCCTTGGTTTAGGATCCCAGAGTCGGGGGCAAGTGGCCGAGGAAGGTGCACAGAGGTAGCAGCAGTATCCCTAACCTACTGCCTTCGGCGGTGGGGTGTGAGTCCCGCAGAGCTGGACAAGGAGTTGCGGAATAGTACTCCGGGGACAGTAAGTGTGGGGGACCGGTTGCGCCTCACCTTGCCAGGAACCCCGCGGTGGTCGGTGCTGCCCTGCCAGAAGCGCCTGCTATAGCCTGAGATGTATCCAACCAGCTTGTCCTGATACGGGAAGTCCACCTTCCAGATGAGAGACCCGTAACCAAAAACCCACATCCTTCCCTTGCTCTTCCTCCGTGGTGGCTGGCGGCGGCGGTGGTGGCGGCGGCGGCAGCGGCCGTCCCCTCTTGCGCGGTCTTGGAGCTGTTGCCGGCAAGGGACTACGACTTTCCGGACGCAAGAAACCGGCTGCGCAGGCGCAAATCCCGCACTCCCTTCTTGGGGGCGCAAAGCACACTGGGACTTGCAGTTCGAGGAACGGTTTCCTACTCTGTCTCAGTCAACGTTACTATTTTGTTTGCTTGCTTAGGGTATTTGGAAGCATTGATTTCCTCTCTGCTAAGCAATGGATTTTCCAGCAGCCTCTGTTTATCACCCTACCTTTCCTGAGGTACGTGTGGTCAGAAGACTACAGTACCCACAATCCTTTTAGTGTGGCTTTAAGGTTGAGTCTGTTTACTTTTTTCAGATGGGAGGAGAAGAGAGAGGGCGGGAATCTTGGGTGGCGTGGTCTAGATACACGGAGGTGAACTGTTTATGGGCACCTTAGGTTGCACGTAGAAAGACATTTCTTATGCTTTGAAAACTGGATTTCTGCCCATGTAACAATAGCTAGGGGAATGCAAGCCGTGATTGTAACCTGTATTTGACTTTATTTACATTAAAATTTGGCCTTTCAAAAACAGTTTACTACAGAAGATTTGTGCCTATGGAAGAGCTACCATTATTTCAACAAAAACTGCTTATATATTTAAATTTTCTGTGTGAAACGATCTTAGTCATCTTTAGTATACTCAGAAACTCGCTCAGAAAAGCGTAGGTAAATGTTTTTAGCTTGCGCATAGGCTTTGGAATCCATATGGGGGACCTCCTGAAATTGTATACAAGATTTGGGATCCGTGTACATTTTTCTGTTGAAGAATTTAATAGATTTAATGGATTTTATCCAGCAGGTCAAGTATCCTAAAAAATGTTTTGATCTGCAGTTTAGAGCTGCTGCTCGGAAATAACTGTTCAGGAAGCTCACTTGGGCCATCAAGGCCATGTTTCTGTATGTGAGAACAGAAGCCTAAACAAATGCTTGTTCTTTCTTAAAGGTTTATGTTTTATAGTCTTAAGCTGTATAAAAGAATGCTAGAACATCCAGGTTCAAAGCTTATTATTTATACTCTTAAGAGAGTCAGCAGAAAAATGTCACAAAGAAAAACTTAGTTTAAGAGTAACCAGGTCTTTTAACTTTCTTCAAGTTGTGGTTTCACATTGCCTGGGATGGTTAGTTCCCCCTCCCAATTTTTCTGAAAAATTTCAAACAGAGAAAAGTTAGAAATAAAGAGTATGGTGACCATTTATATGTCCTCCACATGGATCCAATAATTAACATTTTGCCACAGTTGCTTTACCTTTTATTTTTCTTTATATACTTTTAAATCTGAAATGTTTGAAGCTGCTTGTGCTGTGACTTAACTGCTAAATGATTCTAAGAATAAGGACATTCTCCTAATAACCAGAGTGCCAATATCACATCTAAGAAAATAAACAATAATTACATCATCAAATATTTATTCTATGTTCAGATTTCCTTAATTGTCTCAAAATTGATTTTTATAGTTAATATTTTACCAGTTCAGTTCCAGCTGAGGTATATCTATCATACATATTTGTTACTACATTATATGTATTTTGTTTGTATTTTAGGCTAGAACATAGGTTTTATTAAAGGAGATCTTTATTTATTTATTTGCCTTGCTGGGTCTTGGTTGCACACATGGGATCTTCAACTTTGTTGAGACGTGCAAAATATAAGTCACAGCATGCAGGGTCTAGTTTCCTGAGTAGGGATTGAACTCTGGCACCCTGCATTGGGAGCTTAGGATTTTAGCTACTGAACCAGCAGGGAAGTCCCTAAGAAGGATCTTATAAACAGTTTATTCATGTTAACTTGTTGTATTAAGGGTTGAAGAGAATGATCCTGCTATTATAGTACATTTCTTTTGGATTCTCTTTCTCTTAAGTGCAAAGATACCCAGTTCTGTTAATTTTTTCAGATTATTGCATATTAATCTGGATCTATTAACAGTGTTTGTAACTGTGAGAAAAGCCAGAAGGGATTCTTACCTGTTTTTACTTGAATGCTGTTTTTAATGTCTTTGGAATAGTATTCTTGTATGTGTGTGTGTTTGTGGTTTTCCTATATAGGAAAAAAAAGTTTTCTTCTCTTAGATGAATATGTTTATAATTGTCCTAAAATGTGTGATTTGTTCTGTTTTGTGAAACTTGGATTTAATGACCCTTGCTACAAGTAGTGTGGTTCAGAAATGTACAGTTTAGCATTCAAGATTCTCTATAATTTGGCTACCTCTGTAACCTCAGTTTTCTACTGTTTACCTAATCCTCCTTCCAAAGTGAATTGATTGCTTCCATTACTCACTGGACCTTACTCACCCTTGCTTGTTCATTTCCATAATTTTGGTTATGTTTTTTTCATTCTGTCTAGAAATGCTCTTTTGCATGTTATCTCAGTGTCACAGCCTCCCTTATCTTTTAGGCACAGCTTGAAGTAGTTTTCCCCTGCTTTGACTACTCATGACTCTTTATCTATACTTCTCTTTCTGCTTTCTATTTTGAATCACATATATTTATCGTTTCTATGAGATGGTACATAACTTGAGATAGAATCTGTGTCTTTGTGATCTTATATTCTCCTTATTGCTGATCATTTAATTGGTGTTCAGTAAATAATTATTAACTGAATAATTAAATGTTCTGTAGTAGTAAATATCTTCGCTTTCTTAGTAATGGACCAGTTGATTCAATCAGATTAATTCATAGCTAACATTAGCTCTCTATAGAATCAGTTCCTGCAGATACAGTTTTGCATGCTTAGTCGCGTCTGACTTTTTGCGACCCCATTGACTGTAGCCTGCCAGGCGTCTCTGTCCACGGAATTTTCCAGGCAAAAATACCGGAGTGAGTTGCCGTTTCCTGCTTAAAAGGATCTTCCCAACCCAGGGATCAAACTGAGTCTCCTGCATGCGAATCCTGCATTTACAGGCGGTTTCTTTACATCTGTGCCATGCCATCTTGGAAGCCTCAAATTTGACCATATGTTTATATTTTTCTAGCACTACAGGAAATATTGTGTGTGCTTACTTTTAACCTCTTCCCTCAAACCCACCTTTCTGATTAAATTATTTAGAATATGGCTCTAGAAACCTTATTACCCATATTGGACTAGACATGTTGTTAGCATTTCCTGAACTGCCTCCTAAGATCTTTAGAAAAACTGAAGGAAGGATGAAACTGAAGTGTCACTGAGAAGGGCTCCCCCTTGGGAAATCACCATTGCCCTGAAATCCTGGGTCTTAGCCCTATCTGCTTCATAGTTTGACTAACAAGAAATTGTCTTTGTAAGAGTCATATTCTGAGCTATACAGGACACTGACTCCAGGGGAACTTGAGATGAACTTTGAAGGGAGATTGTGAGGAAGAGGGCAGCAATTCTGTGAAAAACTTTCTGGGCTAGTGTAGGAAAGCTGGACCCATCTCTTTATGATGCTCTTTGTTCATTTTACATGTCATGCTTGCGCAGGGGCCATGCTAATCTTCTCTGTATTGTTCCAATTTTAGTATATGTGCTGCCAAAGTAAGCACGCTCTTTGTTTTAGCATATTCAGTCAGTGGGGCTGTTTCATCAAGGAAAGAAAACCTGAAAGTTTCACTCCTTCTGAAAAGGACTTGCAGGTGCAGAAAAACTAGAATTACTGCTTATTTTTGTTCTTTAAAAAAAGTCTTCCACTCCTTTCTGGCTTTTTTGGGTTTAGCTTTTTCCTGTAAAGGGCTATGAAATTAATTCTTGAGACTGAATGTTGCTGGTAGTTAAATGGCCATCTCTACACAATAGAGTATACATTTGGGGTTAGCTGATGGCCTTCCGCTCTCTCATCAACAGCGTTCCAGTGAGTGTATTTTGTTGAGTCTGAATGGAAGAAGAAGCCTGCAGGAAGAAGTTCCTCAGACAAGGAATGATAGAACACTTTAAACTCCCTGGATACCTTTAATATGAGCATTTTAAGGAATCCTACCCCAAACAGAGAGACTTCCTGGTTTAGTCTAGCAGAGGTGATGACATGACAGGTTGCTATCTCTACCCCAGGCTCTTTCTCAGCAATTATGTAATAGATGGCACAGATCAGCTGTGATCTTTTAATATCTAGGAGTACAGTATTTATTGATGATAGTGTTTTCTTTCTACCTTGTTTTGTAGATTAGTCAAAAGAATGGATTTTACAGAGGCATACTCTGATACATGCTCCACGGTTGGACTTGCTGCCAGAGAAGGCAATGTTAAAGTATTAAGAAAACTGCTCAAAAAGGGACGTAGCATTGATGTTGCTGATAACAGGGGATGGATGCCAATTCACGAAGCAGCTTATCACAACTCTGTAGAATGTTTGCGGATGTTAATTCATGCAGGTAAAGTAAATTCACAATATGTAAGGCTGGACTTTCAAGCTGGATTAATAAAAAAAAAGTGGTAATATATGACTTATTAACAGTAATATTTGTTTACCTTTCTGTAATCATACAGTGACTGTCTCTGTATTATTAAGAATGGTTAGATTGCCCACCTTGAATTATGTAAGTATGGTGTCCAGCTAGATGTCTATAAATGTTGTCCTTTATATGGAAGTGCTTGTGCCTGGCCAATTTTTATTGCTAAGCTAGGTGATGTGGCAGAAGTAGTCTGCTGTTTTAATTTAAGCATTTGGTAGTTACTGGTTATGTTTATTTTTTATTCTTTCTCCAAAGAAAAAGAGCAGTGTTGCTGAAATTGAGGGTGTGAGTGTATTAGTCTTTTTTAGAAATACTTTATGGTTTCCTTAATTTTGGGACTCTCTTTAATTAGTTTGCTTTTATATTTAATGAAGATGCAGAAGAGAGCAGGACGGACAAGATCTCTGCCTTTATGGTGTTTTAAATCCTGTGAGGGTGGAAACAGGCAATAAATACCTCAACAGTTAAAGAAGATAATTTCAAAAGGTGAAAGTGTTGTGGAAAAACTAAAACAGAGTAATGGGACAGGGAGTAATTATGTACATATTTTTCCAACTCTGTATTTGGTTGACTTCATGCTCATAGGTTGAGATCATGCTCGTAGGTTGAGGTCAGCCACGTGGAAGTGTTTTTACCCAGCCAGTCCTATGAACCAATTCCATAAACTGTTTTTCCCTCTCCCTCAGAGCCAGTTACATATTTGCCAGCACACTGCTGAGTGAAGAGCTCAGTAAATGAGACTAAGCAGAGAGTTTGACATTCAGGAAATAGGGCATGGAAAGAGAACTAATGGTGATTGAGCCCTGCTTTGTGGCAAGCATTGTACTAGATGCTTAATTTACATTATTTATCTAATAAATACAAAGCTGCTATTGAGGCAGTTATCCCCATTTTATTGTCGAAAAGATCAAGCAAGGCTTAGAGAAATAGACTTGTCAAAATTTATATAATGAACTATGAAATTTGACTTGAATCCTTTTCTCTGACACGTTTTCCCACTATAGCATGCTTCCAGCGTTTAATCAAAATAAACATTTTTAACATTCAGTTAACTTAAACTGAGATTGAATATAACACTCCATGTTATGACACTTGGTGCACTGTTTACATTTTGTTAATCATGGAAACTCAGATTTTTCTTTTCTTTATACTTACCATCACCAGGCATAGCTACTCAGAAGGTAGTCTTTTGGGGCTATAGCTCATCAAAATTACTGAATTCCTCATGGATTAGAAAGAAAATAATTCTTAAGTGTTTTTGGCTTGGCTTTTTGTTTGTTTTGTTTTAAGGAATGAGTGATAGCAAGGCTAAAGTCTCTAAAAATCATGATGCAGGCAGTTTGTCATGGCTGCTTTTTAAATCACATGTTCTAGAGTCTATTATAGTTGAATATTTACAGATATTAAAAAAATAAAATTTATGACTCAAATTTTAAAATGCATGTGTTCAGAATTTGTTTGAAGTTAATTCTATAGCTTGAATTCCCAAACCATCTCTGGTGACAAAGGCATGAATTTGAATATTTGTTTCTGGTCAAAAAACTCATTCTAGATACACTGTTATCTCTTTCTACATCAGTTTTTTTTTTTTTTTTTTTCTTTTTGGCCACTCCGTATTTGGGATCTTAGTTCCCTGATCAGGGATTGAACCCACACCCCCTGCATTGGGAACAAGGAGTCTTAACTATTGGAGCACAGGGAAGTCCCCCCACATCAGTTTTATGTTATAATTTTTTTTCCTTTTAGCTGCTGAATAAAATTAGGTATGCTTTTGACTTAATATGTTTGAACTGGCTATGTAAATCATCTGTGTTTTCTTTTAGAAATTAAAAATACCATCTTCATTGTTAATGACTTTTTTTTTTTAGACTTGATGTTTTTAGAGGAAAAGACGGCCACACATAGTTAACATAGTTGATATAAATGGTCAAATAAAGATTTCTTGCTATTTTATTAGAGTTCACTTATGAAATAAATTTTGGATAAATCTAATTTATTTTCAGTGTGTACACAAGGATTAGGGTGGGGTATGGAGGGAAGAATTTTAGCAGTACATGAACTGTGAACTTCCAGATGTTCAGACTGGATTTAGAAAAGGCACAGGAACCAGAGTTCAAATTGCCAACATCTGTTGGATCATTGAAAAGCCAGAGAGTTCCAGAAAAACATCTACTTCTGCTTTATTGACTATGCCAAAGCCTTTGACTGTGTGGACCACAACAAACTGTGGAAAATACTTAAAGAAAAGGGAATACTAGACCACCTGACCTGCCTGCTGAGAAATCTGTATGTAGGTCAAGAAGCAACAGTTAGAACTTGACATGAAACAACAAACTGGGTCCAGATCAGGAAAGGAGTACATCAAGGCTGTATATTGTTACCCTGCTTATTTAACTTATATGCAGAGTATATCATGAGAAATGTTGGATTGGATGAAGCACAAGCTGAAATCAAGTTTGCCGGGAGAAATATCAATAACCTCAGATACGCAGATGACACCATCCTTATGGCAGAAAGCGAAGAAGAACTAAAGAGCCTCTTGATGAAAGTGAAAGAGGAGAGTGCAAAACTTGGCTTAAAACTCACCATTCAGAAAACAAAGATCTTGGCATCTGGTCCCATCACTCCATGGCAAATAGATAGGGAAACAGTGACAGACTTTATTTTTTTCGGGGGCCACAATCATTGCAGGTGGTGACTGCAGCCATGAAATTAAAAGACACTTGCTCCTTGGAAGAAAAGTTATGGCCAACCTAGACAGCATATTAAAAAGCAGAGATATTACTTTGACAACAAGGGTCCGTCTAGTCAAAGCTATGTTTTTCCAGTAGTCACGTATGGATGTGAGAGTTGGACCATGAAGAAAGCTGAGCGCTGAAGAATTGATGCTTTTGAACTGTGGTGTTGGAGAAGACTCTTGCGAGTGCCTTGAACTACAAGGAGATCCAACTAGTCCATCCGAAAGGAAACCAGTCCTGAATATTCATTGGAAGGACTGATGCTGAAACTGAAACGCCAGTATTTTGGCCATCTGATGCGAAGAACTGACTCCTTTGAAAAGACCATGATGCTGGGAAATACTGAAGGTGGGAGAAGAAGGGGACAACAGAGGATGAGATGGTTGGATGGTATCACCGACTCAATAGACGTGAGTTTGAGTAAACTCCGGGAGTTGGTGATGGACAGGGAGGCCTGGCGTGCTGTGGTTCATGGGGTCGCAAAGAGTCGGACACGACTGAGCAACTGAACTGAACTTCTTTGAGTTTGGTTGTTCTGTGTGGTTGGAACTAATGTCCAAAATTCATTAGATTTGCTTATCTGATTCACTAACTAGAAAAATCAAACTAAAATGAAGCAAAAGGTCTATATAGCTTATTAGTCACTTTCAGAAATTTTTTCTGAATTCCCCTAGCTCATCCCTTAAAGTCCGTACTTTATTCAGATCCTCTAGCTTTTAAAGAAAGATTATAATTAGAACTTTTCTGAGTGATTCAAATTAAAAAACAAAAGACCAGTGGGGAATGGTAAGTGACTACATTGTAAAAGTCTAGCTAGCATACAGTTTCATATAAGTATTTTTAAAGTGATGGTGACCTATGAACATTTCTAGTCTTCAAGAGTGAAATGAGGTTTCTTCTGCTATGATGACAGCAGCATCTTTATATCTGTACCGGTTAACCTGGTATTTGTAGGTTAATGTTAAAAGTTTCCAAAGCAGGTTTGACGTTTCTGTTGTCCTTTATACTTGCTATACCCTTGTTTTATATGATTCATAATTCTCTTGTCCTTTGTGGCTCAGCTTTTACATATGTGTCTTTTATTATATAATTTCTACCTCCTTGAACTTCATCTGATATTAGTGAACTGTCAGAGATTCCTAAAGCATTCTTTTTATTAGTGCACTAAATTATGAAAGTGCTCAGGCCTAGACAGAATAACGGAAGAGCCTTAAATGGTGAGAAAGGCTTTGGCTTACCATCATTTTGGATCTAGAATCTTGCCTAGAAATGAGTCATACATGGCTTTCTCATTCAAGTTGGAGAAGAACACTCAAGTGTAGTATGGATTACTTAGAAATTTAATATGCATATATATGTATGTATTATATATATATATATATATATAACTATATTTCACTTTAGCTTTCTTTGACTTCCCTGGCGGCTCAGATGGTAAAACATCTGCCTACAATGTGGGAGACCCGGATTCAAACCCTGGGTTGGAAAGATCCCCTGGAGAAGGAAATGGCAGCCTACTCCAGTATTCTTGCCTGGAAAATCCCATGGACGGGGGAACCTGGTAGACTACAGTCCATGGGGTCGCAAAGAGTCGGACACGACTGAGCAACTTCACTTTCACTTTCTGTATAAAGTATTAGCACAAATCACAAATTTGCTTTTCTTCTTTCTTGTATTGGAAGTTTAGTGTAATTGGTATTGACAGTTAATCATGCCATTCTATATTAAACCATTTGTTGACTAAAGGTTTGCTTAAACTTTTGTAGTTAGTTATAACGTTATGAACAAGTGCTTTTATGTGGCCAATATATGCTCTAACTCATAGTGCTTTTTATTAGTTCATATTAAGAAAATATTACACTGTTATACTGGGTATGATAACAGATATTAGAAATCCTTAGATAAATAAGGCAATTTAGCTTAGTGAATTAGAATGTGTATTCAGGGTTATTGCAGTCACTGTCAAGACTATCATGACAGAGGAAGAGAGCTGGCTCAACTTTGAATATAACAACAGCGAGAATTTACAGTCAAGGAACAGAGTGAGGAGATTCATGAAGGGAAAATTACTAAGAGAGGGTATCAGGGTAGGGGAATTCTTGCTAAACTGACTCAGCAGGATTTTTTCCGGAGCTGTGTTAGGGAGGCTGAAGATAGGACTGGGGAGCATGGGGCCAGGGGCAAAGTCAAGGCCTATTCAAGAAGAAGGCTCAGAAGAGACTGGCTAAAGTTTTGTCAAGGAGAGGGTCATTGTCACTTCCCAGCCTCCTGACCAGCCTCCCTTCAGGTCCTCCTGCTCTCTGTTCTCCTTCCTCATAAAGAGTATTCTTCACTGCCTCTCCTCCCCAAGCACCTACTCATCACTGAGATGTCAGCTCATGGGTCCCCTGCCCTCGGAAGTCTTCCTTGATCTCACAGATCTCAAGCTAGGTCTTCCTAACTAAAGATCACGCAGAAACTGTTAGACCATCTCCTGAATTAACAGAGTTTAGGATGGGGACTGTTGATTACAATTTCAGCCTGTTGTCGCAAAGGCATCACCAACACTGGAGTTCTTTGAGCAGAGCATGAATACAGATGACTGGGAAACTGCTTGGGTATTTGTTTAAAAGTGTTAAGTTAATGAAAATTGCTTATTACACTATTTTGCAATTTAAAGATAAGAGTGAAAAATTATAAGATTCAAAAACAAGTTAATATGTTACTTTGAACTCTAAAGTTCTTTATCAAGCTCTACAGCTATGTCAATATCTGCATTAATTTAAAAAGTACTCATGGGTGGATTCTCTCATGTTTCGTAGATTGTTTTTGTTAATAACAAGTAATACAATAAAGTTTAAGGGGGAAAAAAGGAGTTGTGTTCAGATGGACCACATTATTCTATTATTCTAAGTTTAACACATGGTTTAATTTTTAAAGTCTAGGCTCCCCTCAATATTTTCCTTGTTTTATTTTTCTAAATTCTTTGTTATTTTTACCTACTCTCCCCAACCCCTATCAATGTGAGTCACTTTACTAGTATAAAACCAGTCAATCAAGTAAGCTCTGTTGACATTTTGCTTAGAATTATAGTAAATTTATTATTATTTTGGGAAAAATCAGCATCTTTATAATGTTGAAATTTTCTTTTTGGGAGCTATTTATGTATCTGTATCGATCCAATATCTCTATATAAATGTTCTATAGAAAATTTCAACATATATAGAAATAGATTATAGGTTTTTTTTTTAATTTGTGTATTTGTCTGTACCAGGTTTTAGTTGTGACATGCAAGTTCTTAGTTAGGGCATGTGGGACCTCCCTGACTAGGATTGAACCCAGGCCCCCTGCATTGGGAGTGCAGAACCTTAGCCACTGGCTTGCCAGGAAGTCCCTTAACATGATAGTTTTGTGGATAGCTGAATAAATGTCCGTTTCTGACTAATCTGGAGAACACTTTCTTTGTGATAGGAACTTTTAAAATATAACTACTCTATCTTGCCATTTAGTTGTGTATCTTACAAAGTTGGAGGCTATTTTCTTTCTTTATGTTATGGCTTAGGCCCCCAGTTTCTTTAGTGAGTTACGATTACAAGAATTACTTAAAACCAATGATTGTTTTAGTCAGGAGCATTAGTTTTAATTCTGATATTTCAAGAAAGATTTTACTTAAAGCTTTTAAAATTTGTTTACTTTTTGTTTTTATCAGTACTCTCAGAAATGCCTTCCGCAGTCATCTTACAGCCCATCCCTCTATTGTGGGTTTAGAATCTTACTTTGGAAGCAAAGTAAGGAAGTCACTTAATATTACCTTTTGTTGTGAAGTTTCAGAATATTTAATGTGGACATTATTTCCATAACTTGAATGTTACCAAATCTTAAGAGATTTTCCTAACAAACCCCAGAAAACTTAAAGTCAGTTAATTCATAAGTTCCTTATAAATTGTTTGTTACAGTTCAATTTCTTTGGAGTGCATTTTATTATTTTAGAAATGCAGTCTTCATTAATGATTAGAATGTAGTTTTAGCTTAGAAAAGGTGTATTTTAAACTTGCCTTCATCTTATTAGTTGAGTGCAAAGAAATAATGCTACAGATGAGACCATTTTCCTCATGGATATTAGGAAATTAAAAAAATCAAGTATTAATATTTCAGTAAATCTCGAATCTTGCTCTTGTGTTTCCTTTTAATTCCTGCCACTCTCTTTCCCCCAGTTACCAAAAAATAGAGGAGAAAATGAGTATGTGTGCAGAATCTGTGTTAAGACTACTGGAGAGCTGTTTACACTGTGACCCTTACAGAACTTTTTCTTGGTTTTCTAGTTTTAAACTATAAGACCTCCCATTTATACTTATCTTTTAATATTTTATTAAATTCTTCTTAGAATCTTTGCTTTTTAGTCCCAAGAAATAGAAGTAATATCTTGTAATTGATAGTTTATTCTTTCATAGATTCATCTGAAAACTACATCAAGACAAAGACTTTTGAGGGCTTCTGTGCATTACATCTTGCTGCAAGTCAGGGACATTGGAAGATCATACAGATTCTTTTAGAAGCTGGGGCAGATCCAAATGCAACTACTTTAGAGGAAACCACACCACTGTTTTTAGGTGAAGTATGTTATTTATGATACAGATAACAATTTTTGTTTTTTTTTATTTTATATTTTGCTTAAGAAACTAAGCCAAATTTTCCCTCAAGCTGTTGTACTTATGGCAAATATTATACTGCTGTTTCTTTGATTTTGAAACCAAAAAGGTGTTTTTAAAGGTTCTTCTACATTTCCTACCCTTACATGATAGCATATGGGAATAATCTTTTTTGAGGGGGAGGATATCTTTACATGTCTGTTTAAAGTTGTAAAGCCTTTTCTAAGTTGTAGTCAACATCATTGTTCTCAGTGTTGTTCTGAAGACCAGGTTGAGTTTAAAATGTAGCAGTAGTTACAGGGTTACCTGTGAATGTTTTATATTTGCTTCTGTGTTTTCTTAGCATTAAAAAATTAAGGTTTTATGGAAGAAATTATGGGCTAAATCTTTAATGCCAGTTAATTTGTTGCCTATATGGATCACTATTCAGACATTTCTTTATGGTCTATTTTTTAATTCATTAAGAACAGAGGCCAAATTCTAAAGGGCATACTTCCAGTACCTGTCTTTTATTCTTCCCTCCTTGTCTTTCATCATATTTGTCTTCAGGCACACTGTGGTCCATAAAGTTTAGCAGAACATGAGAAAATTAAGAGAATAAAATATTTATATAGAATCAAAGTATTTGGACTAAGTTTGGTCCTGCCACATGTTATTTGTAAGTTCACTTATTTACTGTATGATTCAGTTTCCTCACTTACAAAATGAGAGTAATAGTACCTGCCTAGTCTTTATTGAGCTGCAAATAAAATGTCTGTGAAAATAATTTTTTCCTTGTGAATTTAAAAATACATATTCTTAAAATTTGTGTACAGTAGAATTCATTCTTTTTAGTGAACAGTTGTATGAGTTTTGATGTATGTATAAAAATGTATAATGACAGTGACAGTCAAGACACAGAAGAGTTCATCACCTTCCAGAATTTCATCATTCTTCCTATTTTTTATCAGCGTTCCCTCCCTCCTAACTTCACCCCTACAACCACTGATCTGTTTTCTGTTTTCATCCCTGCATTTTGCTTTTTTTTTTTGGCCATGCTGTATGGCTTGGGGGAATCTAAGTTCCCTGACCAAGGATTGAACCTGGGCCATGGCAGTGGAAGCCCAGAGTCCTCACCACAAGACTACCAGGGCAACTCCCCTGTAGTTTGCTTGTTAACAGAATGTCAGATGGTAAAGAATCTGCCCGCAATGCGGGAGACCTGGGTTCAATTCCATGGTTGGGAAGATCACCTGGAGGAGGGCAAGGCAACCCACTCTAGTATTCTTGCCTGGAGAATCCCCATGGACAGAGGAGCCTGGTGGGCTACAGTCCGTAGGGTCACAAAGAGTGGGACATGACTGAGTGACTAAGCACATAAATATATATGAAATAATACAACATGGGACTTTTGAGAATGAGTTCTTTCACTTAGCATACCGCTTTTGAGAGTCATACATATTGTTGCAGGTATCAATAATTCTTTTATTGCTAAGTAGTATTCCATTGTATGAGTGCACCACAGTGTATCTATTTACTAATTGATGGACATTTGAATTGTGATTTTCAGTGTTCCGTGATTATGAATAAATTGCTACAAACTTTTGCATGTAGGTTTTGTTTTAAATATAAGGTTTCCTTTCTCTTAATATTTAGGATTGTTAGGTCATGTGGTAAGTATATATTTAACTTTGGAAAAGTTTGGAAGTGAAGTGAAGTGAAGTCACTCAGTCGTGTCCGACTCTTTGCAACCCCATGGACTATAGCCCACCAGGCTTCTCTGTCCATGGGATTTTCCAGGCAAAAATATTGGAGTGGGTTGATATTTCCTTCTTCAAGAGATCTTCCCGACCCAGGTATTGAACCCAGGTCTTCCGCATTGTAGGCAGACACTTTACTGTCTGAGCCACCAGGGAAGTCCAAGTATATATTTAACTTTGGAAAAGTTTGGAAATTTCTTACAAAGTGACTCTACCATTTTGCATTCTCTTCAGTAATGTTTGAGAGTTTCAGTTGCCCCACGTCCTTACCATGTCACTTAGAATTGACAGCTTTTTCTTTTGCTTTTTTTTACATTTTAGTCATTTTAATAGGAATTAGTGGTATCTTGTTGTGATTTTAATTTGTATTTTTCCTGATTGCTAATGACGTTGAACATCTTTTCTTGTGACTATTTGCCATTTTTCCTTTTTTCTATTCTGTTATTAGACAAAAGTGTGTTTTGTTTTGAAATAATTTCAGATTTATGGAAATAACATTACAAAGATTCTTATATACCTTTCACCCAAAGTTTGTTCTTTTGCCTTTGTCCACTGTATCATTTTTTCTCACTGTATACTCATATGTTGTTTATTGGAAGCATTTTTAGATTAAATTATACACATAAAGTTTCTTTACCTACTTTCATGTGAACTTTCTAGAGGCAATGAAATTCTTTTATATATCTGCCATAAAATAATCAAGATCAGGAAGTTAACATTGATGCAGTACTTTATTTAATCTACAGATAGTATGTAATTTGCAGATTTCTCTTTTGCCAGTTGTTCTACTACTCTCCTTTTTAGCACATAAATTTTTTTTATTGGTTTGGATCAGTCCAGGATTATTTTTTATATTTAGATGTTATGTCTCTTTAGCCTCCTGTAACAGTTTTTCAGTCCTTATCTTTTGAGATTTTAACATTTTTGAAGAGTTCAGGTGATTTGTTTTGTAAAATGTCTTTCAGTTTGGGTTTCTCTCATGTTTTTTCTTGATAAAGTGCAGGTAATGTATTTCTTCAGGAATACCACAGAAGTGAAATGATAGTGCATTTTATCAGGAAGAAGATGATCTATTACTGATGATATTAATTTATAAAAGTGTTTTGAATATGTGATATATACTGTTATGAAGATGTTTCATGGAAGCCTTGCTGTAATATGGTTTGCGTTTCCTGAGGGGGAGATTACTTTTATATAAAGTTTATTTCCCCCCCCACACTCAAATTTGATCAGCTTTGAATATTCTGTACAACTACATAGAAAGCTTAAGCTTTCATTGAGGCTGTGCTATGTGCAATCTTTATTCCAGTTTTTATCTTCAAAAAATCCAACATAGAGACACGAACAAAATGAATTAAGGCCTGTCAGAGATAAAGGGTTCAGAGTATTAAAAGAGGGAAACAAAAGTCACCCTGGGATGACAGGGGAAGATATCATGTGTAAAAAAAAAAAAAAAAAAAGATATCATGTGTAGAATACTGTATTAATAGTAACAATAATATTTATTTAGCAGAGAAGTATACTAAGCCCTGTGTCAGGTGTTTTAGATGAGTTGCCTTTATTTTACACTGTGATTCAATGAAATATGTACTGTTATTATTTTCAACTCTCACAGATGAGGTAATGTAAAAACACTGTATTTTAGAATCAGGAGTGCTGTATATAAGTTTTGATCTTGCTGTTGTCTGTGTATTGGTTAGAATAGCGTTTCCCAAATTGATTCAGTGAGCTAATACATATTCATTGACAGAAGGATTCCAGATCAACATACATTTGAGAAATACTATGTCTTGTATTCCCCAGTGCAGAAAAACAGAAGACAGTAGCCATGTAGTTTTATGTGTCTACCTAGTCTGTAGTATCTGCTTTGCTCCATGTTATCCTATTTTAGTACCTCCATAGTTCTTAATCACTGGCTGCAGTTATTTATTTGCTACTTTGTTTGTCAACTCCCCTCATTAGAAAGAATGTTCCATGAGAGCAGGGATTTTATCTTGTTCACTCTCCTAACTCCCAAACTTAGATCAGAGTCTGGGATACCATAAAGTGAAAGTGAAAGTCACTCAGTCGTGTTCGACTCTCTGTGACCCCATGAACTATACAGTCCATGGAATTCTCTAGGCCAGAATACTGGAGTGAATAGCCTTCCTTTTCTCCAGGGGATCTTCCTAACCCAGGGATCAAACCCAGGTCTGCCGCATTGCAGGCAGATTCTTTACCAGTTGAACTCCAAGGGAAGGGCATGCAGTAAATTGTTGAATGTAGAACCGAAGGTCTCTGAAATGGTTTCTTAAAAAACATCACTTGTTTTAACTTTAATCTTGAAATGTTAGTTTGATCACTTAGTTTACAGTTTCAAAATATAATAGTCCCATTTATGAAATTCAGTAATTATTATATAAGTATCTGGAGCAAATTAGAGATGCACAGTTTTTAGTGATTTATATTTCAGGATATAGTTGTGTTAGTCACTCAGTCATGTCTGACTCTTGTGCAACCCCATGGACTATAACCTACCAGGCTCCTCTGTCCATGGAATTCTTCAGGCAAGAATACTGGAGTGGGTTTTGTTCCCTTCTCCAGGGGGTCTTCCCAAACCAGGGATTGAACCCAGGTCTCCTGCATTGCAGACAAGTTCTTTACCGTCTGAGCCACCAGGGAAGCTCCTACTAAATATAAATGTTTAGTGATTTATATTTCAGGATATAGTTAACTTGCAATTTTTATGTTAATGAAGGAAGAGTTGTCAAGATAATTAAAACCAGTGAATAACTTTTAATCACTTATTTTCAGTAATTTATTAGGATTTATTTAGTTTAAATCCTATAAATTCTATAAAGCTAAATAGGATTTATTTAGTTTCTTTGGCAGCAAATTTTCCACCCTAATTATGTTTTGTTTTGGGTAATACAAAAATATTTTGACTTAAGCAGAGATTTTAAACCAAGGAGATATAGTACATCGAGTACTGCATGCTCAAGTACTGCATCAGTTGTTTTAGATCCTTGTTTGGAAATAGAGAAGTATTTTTTAAAAATGAAGAGAAAAGGAAAAGTACAAGCCTGAGCTTTTGCAAAAACATAGTGATAAAAATGGATATATGACTCTCCAGTTAGGTATTTCTTTTTTTAATTTTTTATTGGAGGATAATTGCTTTACAATATTATACTGGTTTCTGTCATATATCAGCATAAATCAGCCAAAGGTATTCATATATCTCCTCCCTCTTGCACCTTCCTCCCATCTCCCACCCCATCCCACCCCTCTAGGTTGTCACAGAGCACTGGGTGGACTCCTTGTCGCTGAGCAAATCCCCACTGACCATCTGTTTTACATATGGTAATATATATGTTTCAATGCTATTCTCTCAAATCATCCCACCCTCTCCTTCTCCCACTGAGTTCAAAAGTCTGTTCTTCATGTCTGTGTCTCCTTTTCTTCCCTGTGTGTAGGATCATCGGTACCGTCTTTCTAGATTCCATGTATATGTGTTAATAATTAAGATATTTGTCTCTTTCTGACTTACTTCACTCTGTACAATAGGCTCTAGGTTTATTCACCTCATTAGGACTGATGCAAATGCATTCTTTTTTTATAGCTAAGTAATGTGCCTTTATGGAGAAGGCAATGGCACCCCACTCCAGTGTTCTTGCCTGGAGAATCCCAGGGATGGGGGAGCCTGGTGGGCTGCCGTATATGGGGTTGCACAGAGTCGGACACGACTGAGGTGACTTAGCAGCAGCAGCAATGTGCCATTATATATCCCCCTCATGGATGGCTGGATGGCATCACCAATGAAATGGGCATAACTTGGCAAACTCTGGGAGATGGTGAGGGACAGGGAAGCCTGGCGTACTGCAGTCCATGGGGTTGTGAAGAGTTGGACATTACTTGGCAACTGAAGAACAACAATGTTCCATTGTATATATATTCCACAATTGCTGTATCCATTCATCTGTTGATGGACATCGGGTTGTTTTTATGTCCTAGCTATTGTAAAAAGTGCTACAACGAACTTTGGGGTACATGTATCTCTTTCATTTATGATTTTCTCAGTATATATGCCCAGCAGTGGGATTGTTGGGTCATATGGTAATTCTGGCTTCTCAGGTGGCACTGGTTGTAAAGAACCTGCTTGCCAGTGCAGGAGATGTAAGAGATGTGGATTTGATCCCTGGGTCAGAAAGATCCCCTGGAGGAGGGTATGGCAGCCCACTGCAGTATTCTTCTCTAGAGAATCCCATGAACAGAGGAGCCTGCAGGGCTACAGTCCATAGGGTTGCAAAGAGTCAGACATGACGGAAGCGACTTAGCATGCACACGTACACATGCATGGTAGTTCTATTCCTAGTTTTTTTTAAGGAATCTCCATACTGCTCTCCATAGCGGTTGTATCAGTTTACATTCTCACCAAGAGTGTAAGAGTGTTTCCTTTTCTCCACATCCTCCCCAGTATTTATTTGTAGGTTTTTTGATGATGGCCATTTTGACAAATGTGAGGTGATACCTTGTTGTAGTTTTGATTTGCATTTCTCCAATAATGAGCAATGTTGAGCATCTTTTAATGTGTTTACTAGCCCGTTGTATGTCTTCTTTGGAGAAATATCTGTTTAGGTCTTCTGTCCTTTTTTTGATTGGGCTGTTTTTCTGGTATTGAGCTGCATGAACTGCTTTTACATTTTGAAGATAATCCTTTGTCAGTTGTTTTGTTTGCAATTGTTTTTTCCCTGTTCTGAGGATTGTCTTTTAATCTTGTTTATTGTTTCCTTTGCTATGAAGAAGCTTTTAAGTTTAATCAAGTCCCATTTGTTTACTTTTGTTTTTATTTCAGTTACTCTAGGAGGTGGGGCAAAGAGGATCTTTTTGTTATGTATGTCAAAGAGGGTACTGCATGTATTTTCCTCTAAGTGCTTTATAGTTTTTGGCCTTACATTTAAATCTTTAATTCATTTTGAGTTAATTTTTGTGTTTGGTGTTAAAAAGTATCCTTGTTTTTTTTTTTTTTTACATGTAGCTGTCCAGTTTTCCCAGCACCACTTACTGAAGAGGCTTTTTTCCATTGTATAATCTTGCCTCCTTTATCAAAAATAAGGTGCCCATAGGTGTGTGGGTTTATCTCTGGGGTTTCTGTCTTGTTCCATTGGTGTATATTTCTGTTTTTGTGCCAGTCATACTGTCTTAATGACTGTAGCTTTGTAGTAGAGTCTGAAGTCAGGAAGGTTGATTTCTCCAGCTTCATTTCTTCTTTCTCAAGATTGCTTTGGCTGTTAGGGGTCTTTTGTGTTTCCATACAAATTGTGAATTTTTTTCTTCTAGTTCTGTGAAAAATACCATTGGTAGTTTGATAGGGATTTCATTGAATCTGTAGATTACTTTGGGTAGTGTAGTCATTTTCACAGTATTGATTCTTCTGATCCAAGAATATGGTATATCTCTCTGTGTGTTTGTGTCATCTGGGATTTCTTTCATCAGTGTCTTGTAGTTTTCTGCATACAGGTCTTTTGTCTCCTTAGGTAGGTTAATCCCTTGGTTTTGTACTCCTTTTGTTGCATTAAGTGTTTCTTTAGTTAGGTGATCTGGGCTCTAGTGTCTGCTCTGCACCATAAATAATAAGACAAATTTTAGTAATCTGCTTTGCTTGCCTGTATCTTTCTCCATCTTTTAAATAACTGTAGTGATCTGTGTTTCACTCTATAATGGAAGAGTCTTTTTTTTTTTTTTTTTTTTTTAGTTAATAGAAAATCCAAAACACTTCAAGGTTTGAACCAAACTATGGATGATAATTTCTAGATGAGAAAGGGTGGTTGGACCACCTGGACTTAAAGTGAGAAAGAGGGACTGCCCATGTAGTATAGCTTCTTTCCCCATCTGTAGAGTTATCTTCCAAAGTTGTTCATTGCTGAAACTTTGGAGTATGCTGCCTCTTCCCCCAAGGGAAGCTATATTCCCCTTGCATGTCATTGTACCTATCCTTCGGCTCAAAGTGAACTTAAACTGGATGATCAATGGATAGAAATTGAATACAGAATTATGAAAACTGCAGGTAGCTGGAAAAGTCATCAGCATCAGTGGTATGTCATTATGATTGAACTGAAGGCTGAATGCGGAAAGTTAGAAAATTTATTACTCCACTGTTTGTGATGGGAATATCTTCCCTATACAGAACTCACCAAGATTTTCATAAAATTTGAATTTGGAAGGAAATTTTCAGTTTGATGACAGTAAGAATTAAATTGAGAAAACCCCACAAGAAAGAAGAAATTTACCAAACATCTCTGTATCTTTCCACGTGAAAATTATTCTTATAGAACATCTTTTGCTTCATGCAACTTAAAGTTTGTGTTTAACAAGGAGTCTGCCCTTTATTTCTTTTCTTTACCGTTGCCTTCTTTTCCAGCTACTTTTCCCTTGCTTCATAAATGCATTCACAGTAAGTATTCTAAGAACAGATTTGTAAAACTGCTTTGGAAATAAGAATACCTTTATTTATAAATACAGGAGATTCTGTGTGAAAATATAGCTGATTATGTAGGAAATAGGTTTTCTCTTTATTTTGCTAAATTTAAAACAACACTGATAAATTTGAAGCTAAAATCAAACCTACTGTGAATTCATAGGACAGTTTTCTATGATAACTGCACAGCATGCCGTTTTGGCTTTTGATGGATCACTTTTTTTATTCTTCAGAGTCTGCTTAGTCTGTGTAACCTTCAATGTTAAACATAACCTTCAACATATTTATTAATAACAAAGTGTTTTATAAGCAGTCTTATGTGAGGCTGCCTATTTCAATGTGTATGTATGCTCAGTCGTTCAGCTGTTGCAACCCCATGGACTGTAGCCCACCAGGCGCCTCTGTCCATGGAATTCCCCAGGAAAGAATACTAGAATGGGTTGCCATTTTCTCCTCCAGGGTTTCTTCTTGATCCAGGGATCAAACCCACCTCTTCTATGTCTCCTGCATTGGCAAGAGGATTCTTTATCACTGAGACTCCTGTGAAGAGGTGCCTATTTCAATATTAAATATATAAAATATGTCATACTTAAGCTCATGTAACCTATCCTTTGATTCTGTTGGTATATTCCAGAGTTGAACAAACCAATCTAGATTTCACTTTTCATTTATATTTTCATGGATCAGTGATCATTCATAGAGTTATTTTTTGAGGTGCTATGAATTTTGAGGTTTAGCATTCGTATTTTTAATATTAATTAAACTTAATCTTTGGAGTTATTTTTAGATCTTTAAATAGAATGATTAATCATCTTCCTCGAGGATTGTAACCTAAGCATTTTTATTTGAGGGCATGTTCTTGAAAAGAGAAGTTTGCGTTTTCTCAGGTTTGAAATATGGCTGTTCACTAAAAGGTTACATTTTTAAAATGTTAATTTCTTGTTCTGTTTACTTTCTTCTTATAACTTTTTATTGTTTTATATCATACTCTTCTATGTTTTAAGACTATTAATCTTTTTGTTCCTTAAGGTAAGCAGTTGTAAAACTAGTATATTATCTTTCTTGTGTTGCTTCATATAATTAAATGTATTTATGCCATCTGTCTTTTTATCAGTCATGTTTGATTGTTAGAATTAAGCTTCCAGCTTTTAAAAATGAAGAAATCAGTATTCATATATTCTCCTTGTGTAAGTCTTTCTTTTTTCTGTCCTTTTCCAAATTTCATTAGTTACATTGTATTATGTTATCAGTGGAAATAACATCCTGGCATCTTAATACCTTCATTTTATTTTATTCTTACAGTTCTATGATTAAATAGCTTAGTAGTTTATCACCAGTTATTTTGCCATGATTTTTCCAGTCTTGCTTGGTTAACTAAATTCTTTTCTTTAATAGAGTCATCTAAAAGGACTCATGAAGATAATGTTCCTCGAATTCTTTCAAATTCATAATTGAATAATGATTTTATTTATTTTTAAATTATGTTTGACTGTATGACTCGACTTGCGGGATCTTAGATCCCTGACCAGTGATTGAAATGGGCCCTTAGCAGCTAAGTGCGGAGTCCTAACAGCTGGACCACCAGAGAATTACATGATTTTATATTTATACAGCAGTTTGATTAGGTATATTTGGGACGCATTTTCTTTGAGAAACTTTGTGGTGGAAATTTATTATGTTCTAGAGTTGAAGTTGGAGGCCTGTGATTTTCTTCTCTTTTTAGTGGCAGTATTTTTGTTTGTTTCAGAGTTTTCTGAGACATGGTATGCTGTTTTAATATTTATTTTAGTAAGTCTTTCTGTAATTATATCTTTAAATACTTATTCTGTTATTATGATGGTCTTCTTGGGCTCTAGTTATTCGTTTATTGTTTGTCCTATCTTTTTCATACCTATTAACTCAAAATGTTTTTAGTTTTTACTTTTCCTGCTTTGTTCCTTTTCAGAAATGTCTGTTTTCTCTAGCATTTTTTACAGTATCAATTGCATTTCTATTATAATTTTATTTTTCCCAGGTCTTTTCTAGATTATCCAGGTTTATATTACATCAGCTATCATCTAGTTATCCTTTACCTAGCACTTACATCTCAGTTCAGTTCAGTTCAGTTCGCTCAGTCATGTCCGACTCTTTGGGACACCATGAACTGCAGCATGCTAGGCCTCCCTGTCCATCACCAACTCCCGGTGTTTACTCACACTCATGTCCTTTGAGTCAGTGATGCCATCCAACCATCTCATCCTCTGTCGTCCCCTTCTCCTCCCACATCAGGGTCTTTTCAAAGGAGTCAGCTCATCAGGTGGCCAAAATATTGGCACTTCAGCTTCAGCATCAGTCCTTGCAATGAATATTCGGGACTGATTTCCTTTCGGATGGACTAGTTGGATCTCCTTGCAGTCCAAGGGACTCGCAAGAGTCTTTTCCAACACCACAGTTCAAAATATCAATTCTTTGGCTCTCAGCTTTCTTTATGGTCCAGCTCTCATATCCATACACGACTACTGGAAAAACCATAGCTTTGACTAGATGGACTTGTGTTGGCAAAGTAATATCTCTGCTTTTTAATATGCTGTCGAGGTTGGTCATAACTTTCCTTCCAAGGAGTAAGTGTCTTTTTATTTCATGGCTGCAGTCACCACCATCTGCAGTAATTTTGGAGCCCCCCAAAATAAAGTCTGCCACTGTTTCCACTGTTTCTCCGTTTGCCATGAAGTGATGGCAGATGCCATGAACAGATGCCATGATCTTAGTTTTCTGAATGTTTTTTTAAGCCAACTTTGTCACTCTCCTTCTTCACTTTCATCAAGAGGCTCTTTAGTTCTTCGCTTTTTGCCATAAGAGTGGTATCACCTGCATATCTGAGGTTATTGGTATTTCTCCCAGGATTCTTGATTCCAGCTTGTGCTGCTGGTGTGTAAGCGAGTACTGCGAGGAGATCCAACCAGTCAATCCTGAAGGAAGTCAGTCCTGAATATTCATTGGAAGGACTAATGTTGAAGCTGGAACTCCAATACTTTGGCCTCCTCTGAAAAGACCCTGATGCTGGGAAAGATTGAAAGTGGGAGGAGAAGGGTACAACAGAGGATGAGATGGTTAGATGGCATCACCGACTCAAAGAACATGAGTTTGAGTAAACTTCGGGAGTTGGTGATGGACAGGGAGGCCTGGCGTGCTCTAGTCCATGGGGTCGCAAAGAGTCGGACATGACTGAGTGAGTGAACTGAAGTGAACTGAACTGAGCTTTTCCAATGAGTGAATTCATTTAGTCATTATCTTTCACTGGTTAGTGAGTATAGGCAGCTGTGGGGTTTTTGAAAGGCAGCTTCACTTCCGTGCTAGCCCAGACAGACTAGTCCTGCAAATGTAGCATTTTTATGTGATTCCTTATTTAGACCTAGCTTTTCCGACTTTGAGATTTCAACTCTTTCCTTAGGTATTCTTCTTTCCAGTTCATGAATCTTATCTGTCTGCTGGAGATTTATGTTTTGCCCCTCAGAGGGAGCCTCTGTCTCACCTCTGTGAAGTTTACTTTGCTGGCTGCTTGTGAGATGTGCAGTTGACACTTTCTCCCCTTCCTCTCACAAGTATCCGGGATTAACCTCTGTTGTTTTGAAAGCTCCTACCTATTTTTGATCTGAAGTTTTGGTGGGATTTGTAGTTTGGCTAAAAATGGAGAATGTGTTTTTATTTCTTATTTTCTTTGCTGATTTTGGAGTAATTGCTCTTTGATGCTTTCTAAGAAGAGTAAGGGGAACTACTTTATCCACAATATTGAAATTGGAAGTTCATATTTTTAAAGTAAAACAAAAATTCTTGATATCAGTGTTTTGTATAGTTTAATATTCTAGTGTATGGTAGAAATAGACTTAAATGAGCCATTCCTCACCCCGTCCTGCAGTGCGATCTCTGTTCTGTTCAGATACCATAGAGCAGTGCTGCTCAAAAATGTCAGTCTGTTGATAAGGGGCTTGAGCCATAATGTAAATCAGTGATTTACATTTGTACAGGCTTCCTTCATCAAAATAGTTTTCTTTCAAGAAAAATGTCAGCTGAACTAAACAGTATGCTTTAAGGACATAATTGATTTACATTCTGGTAAAAATTTCTCATTTTGTTGAGGACTGATAACAGTTCATAGATCAACAGGCTGTGAACAATATTGAGCAGTGCTGCTGTACAGTATGGATGTATGGCTGTCAGATGGAATCTTTACGTAGTCAGTACAATTGTTCCTTTATTCTTTATTCTTTATGATTATTATTGCCACCGGCCAATTAATTGTGTAATGAACATCACCAGTTAGCATGGCTGAAATAAAAGTGTTTCTTCTCTATAATTAGGAGTCCTTGGGATGAGGGATGTTTTGCCATATACTTTTTCTTTGCTAGGGACTCCTCAGTGTAGTGATTTATTTCTCTAAGCCATGCTGTGGAGATCATGCAGAGGTGGCTCCTGTAAGGAAGATACTGCTTTACGAGTATTTCAAGAATGTGAATTGGATAATTATAAAGGGTTGTAGAATTCACTGTTATAGTTCTGGATGAATATGTAAATTTAAAGATATGCTATCTAAATCAAATGTTTCTCTCAACTCTGTTGGTGGGGAGACATGTGGACAAATAATAAAAAAGTGGAATTTTAGTTTTTTATCTTCTAAGACTTCCATGTAATTAAAAGATGTCCTTTTCTGGATATGTCTCTGTTGTCTAATTGCCCATTTGACTTCTCTGTATCAGAAATAGAGACATATCATAGAATTAGATTGGGGTACTTTTCGTAAGCTTTGTTATTAATATATTCCTAACATAATGAACTTTGTCCACGAGATCATGGTTTTTCCCATCAGTATACATTTTTAAGATTGTTAGTCATTGGGAGACACCAGGTCCTTTATAAGAAGTGAGCTTTTGATTATAACTTTAGAAAAAAATTTTCTAAGCAATGAAATACTACATTTTAGGCTAAAGATTGGCTTCTCTTGTGGCTCAGCTGGTAAAGAATCTGCCTGCAATGTGGGAGGCCTGGGTTCGATCCCTGGGTTAGTTTTGTTTGTTTTTTAATTTTATGTCAATTTAGTGTTCTCCCTTATCTGTGGAGCATATGTTGTTCCAAGATCCCCAGTAGATGCTGGAAACCTCAGATTATACCAAACCATGTGTGTACTGGTTTTTCCTATAAATGTATACCTATGATAAAGTTTAACTTAAATTAAGCCCAGTGAGAGATTAATGGGCTTCCCTGGTGGCTCAGCTGGTAAAGAATCCGTCTGCAATGCGGGAGACCTAGGTTCGATCACTGGGTTGGGAAGATCCCCTGGAGAAGGGAAAGGCTACCCACTCGAGTATTCTGGCCTTGAGAATTCAATGGACTATAGTCCATGGGGTCGCAAAGAAGTTGGACACAACTGAGCGACTTTCCCTTTCACTTCTCAGACTAAAGATTCATGGCCAAGACACATTATAGAAATATATTTGAATATATAGGGAAAGTGCTTGAAACTATGTATATATCTTTGATGGGAAAGTCTTACTCTATAACTCTTCTGATTATAAAATTTATTTATTTTTTTGCTTCTCCAGCTTTATTTTTTAAATTTAAATTTAATTTTTTTTTTTAACACTGCAAATATTTTGTATTGGAGTATAGCTGATGAACAATGTTGTGATAGTTTTGTGAACAGTGAAGGAACTCAGCCATACATATACATGTATCCATTCTCCCTCAAACCCCTACCCCAATCCAGGCTGGCATATAACACTGAGCAGAGTTCCATGTGCTATACAATAAGTTTTTGTTGGTTATCCCATTCTGATTATAAAATTTAATTATGAGATAAATACCTGCGGGTCGTCCAACTTACGCAGTGACATTTTTGAAATAATTTTCCATCTTTGCCAGTCACTATTAAAGTGAAAGTTTAAAACTAACACGTGCCATCAGTGGAGTTAGTATAGTACTTTGCTGTCCTAGGAATAGCTAGTCTTAGAAAAACATAAAATCTGAGGTCATGGAATTCATAGGATGAATTCACAACAGTAGAAAAAAAATTATTTTTCATTGTAGTCTAGACTCTTTTCTAGTGCCACCAGATGTCAGTGTAACCACAGGACCAGAGAAATACACAGTAGATAAAATTGTTGCAAATATTCATTTTTGCTTTGTGAAAGAGATAGGGAAAAGGTTTACTCAAATTAGATAAGCAATGGAAAAATTATTTTATTGTTGAATTGTATAGAAAAATGAAGTGCATAATGGAGAATAGATACAGAACTTTAGAGTGTAGATGCTGTTAAAAATTCATGTATAAATCGAATGTACTAATATATAGGTAATCTCTGAGACCCTTCGAAAATCACCAACCTGTTGCTATAAGTGGAGGAGATGGCCAGCCTGTGGTTAAACTGTTCTATACAGCCTTACTGATCATGATATTTCTCAGTAGAATTGTGGTCAAAATCTGAGCCTCAAGATGAAAGAGTATATATATCTAGCTTATAGATGTAAAAGTCAACTCACTACGATTTTTGCGTTTGATACAGAACTTGTATACAGGAGTTCCTTAGAACACAGTGTCACACTAGGCATTTTTCCAAAAGAGCATTCAGTAGGACAATCACATTGTTAAAATTCCTTCCTTTAGAAATTTATTCTTTAATGAATGCTGCATTAAATAATGATCATTGCTTACTATTTTTAGGTTCGAGTTTCTTATTCCTAGATTTATAACTTACATTTTATGTAGCTGTTTATTTCTTATCATGTTTCTCCTAGATGAGAATCCCGTGTTGAGTCCGTGTGTTCATGCAATCTTTGTGTGGGCCTTGTGACTGCATGCAGTGTGCTCCATGCCTCAGCTGAGTTTGGATTTTGGTTAGAAGTTTTATGTGCGGCTGCTTCCATTTCCTCCTTGATTTCTTCTTTTCAACAATATTTGATATTCAGGTTATGTTATCCCAGATTACTTCTTTTTCCCTCTTTAATATAGGAAATGGAAAAGCTGTGTTTCTTCAACAGTATAAATGTTTCCCTAGAAATTATTGCAGGAAATGATGTTCTCATATCATTTTTGCTTTCTTAGACTTCAGTTTGTACAGGTTTCTTCAGCACAGTAGTCTGACCTGTTGTGGAAGGAGCAGTGTCCCTGTCCTCAGTACTTCTGGTTTTTCTTTCCTGCTCTCTCAGCTAGAGTCTGATAGAAAAAATCTGTTTGGATTGAAGAAAGGAAAGCCTTTCTGCCATCTCTCTGTGTACACCAGGCACTCTGAGCTCTGTCTTTGAAATGAGATGTTTTATTTCGTCTTTATTCTTTATCCTTGAACTCTGGTCCCTGTTGGATGCCAGTGTAATATCAGATCCTATGATTCTACTTTCTTTTTCTCTTTGAGAATCCACAGTACTTTCCCAGGTTCCAGAATTACTCATTTCCTTTCTCTCCTTGAACACCTGTCTCAAACCATAGGAACCACAACTAATGGCCAGGCATGTATCTTGGAGGTAGATATGCCTAGTATTCTAGGTTAAATTCCAGTTTAGTTAAATTCTAAACTCTAGACCAAAGCTGTCCAGTGGAACTTGAAAGTGTCCTGAATTTGTACTCTCCAGTCACTAGCCTAGTGTGGATCTTGAACACTTTCCATGAGGCTAATTTGATTGAGGTACTCAAATTTTCATTTAATTTTAATTAATCATTCAGATTTAAGTAGCCACGTATGGCTGCTGGCTTGTGCATTGGAGAGTGCAGCTCTTTGCACATCCTTAAATGAGCTGTTAGTCCTCTTCTGTCTTTGAAATGTTGGTCCTCTTTGCCATAGCATGTAGTATTAGGTGGGTCTCATGTAGAGAGGTGAGGGAACAAAGAAACACCAACTTATCCTATCAACTTTGCTAATCAGTGGGGTGGTAGAAATTGCAACTGAATTTCCCTCATTATGCTCAGTTGATTAGGTGATCATCAGACTTATGCTCCAAACATCTAAGGAAGTGTCTTTAAATCTGTGAAAACTTTGACAGGAAGTGGAAGGACAAAAAAAAAAAAAGCATAAAGGTTCTGTGTTAATAAGCCTCTGCCTACCTGTAGACTCAGTTCTGTTTTTTGGAAGAGAGAAAAATCAGGCAAGTGAATGACTATTCATAGAGGAGGTGACCATGGAAAGATAGAGAATTATGGGCTTGAATTCCTTTTTTGAATGGGAAATAGTGTATATGTTTGTAAAGACAGATCAATTATGGCTGTGAAGGAGGAAAGCTACACATAAGCATTTATTAAACTAATAAAGCTGATTTGTGGGTGATTATCATGGAGGAAGTAATTTGGACAGTAAATTGGGGAAACCTGAGAGTCTGCACTCTCATTTTGGAGGGGACCTGAATATGTAGTTCTTGTAGTGTTGGTGATGGTTGTTGCAGTTAACTGGGTTGTTGGTCAGAAGGATTGATTCTGCAAAGGGGACAGACTGACCTTAGGGTACATGGAGTGATGGTGACCAGTATGAGAAGGTTAATCAGAGGTCTGTATAATTAAGATAATTTTAATTATGGCCTAATTCCTCATGATTGAAAAGCTAATAGCCTTCTGAGTATCCTATTTGTAGAGTTTGTTAAGAAGAGAAGTTGACCAGTAGTTTATCAGGAAGGGGGTAAGGGGACTGAGGGAGGGAAAGAAGGAACATTTATTGAGCACTTACTATATTTACTTATATTAATTATTTAGTCAAAATAAAAACCCATAGGTAAGTAGATTATTCCTCTTTTGTAAGTGTGAATGAGGGGATAACTTGCTCATAGCTGGACAGAGTGCCTGACTACACAGACTGTGTTCTTTCCATTAGAGTTAGGACACCATTATGATCCTAAATTACAATTCAGATATGTTTGAGACATCTGAGCATTTGTGTGAGCATAAACCAGTAAATGGCAAATTCATGGGTAGAATTAATGGTTTTCAGGTAGAGATTTTTATTTGCGTGACTGGGGAGGTAGGGGGGCTTTTGGGAGACATGGGTGGAAGAACAGTCTGGAATTCATATTTGAGCCCTGTAGTGAGAGGAGCTGAAGGCAGAAGGTGAGGGATCTGCTTCTGTGAGCGGCTCTGAGAGGCACAGGGTTATTAGCGGCCCTACTCTGTAGGAGGCTTAGGGACAGAGCATGTTGAAGGTTAGGGTACAGGGCATCCTCTCCACGGCTACTCAGATATATAGCATGTTGCCTATACAGTGGGATTGCAGGGAAACCAGCAGTACTTCAGCATCTTGCATATTCAGAATTGGGAGATAAGTGTATGGCCAGGGTGACATTCTCATTGGCACTGTGCCAGTTATAAGCTTCAATGGCCTTTACAACTGAACACCAGGAAGGTGTCTCAGAGCAGAAGATGACAGGTTTAGGAGATTAGAAGTCCTTGTTGGGGTAGAATTTGTTAGGTAAGGCAGCTTCCATGTTATGCAGGTGGGGCCATGAGCTGGTGAAAAATACTAAAAACTTTTATTATGAAGCATTTAAAATGTATTTGAAAAGAGAACATAATATAGTGAACTCTTGTGTGCCATCGGGCAGTTATAGCTGTTATAAACTTCTTCTGTAACCCCAATGTCAGGATTGAAATTTTAGTTTAGTTAATGTGACTTGACTTGTACCCAAGCTAATGAGTCCCAAAGGAACTCAGAACAAAGTGTTATATTTTGTTTATTTATTCATATCTTGACTACTTTCAAAGAGAATTTGATGTAACTGATGATTAAGGTAAGAGTAAACATTACACATCTACCAGAATGGCTAAAAAAGAAAAGACTGAAAATGCCAAGTGTTTATGAGGATGTGGAACGACCAGAAGATAGATTGCTGGTGGGAGTGTGAGTTTGTTTTAGCCACTTTGAGAAACTGTTTGGAAGAATTTGCTAAAGCTAAATATGTACATGTCCTCTGTCCCAACAATTCCGTCCTTAGGAATATATCCAAAAGTAATGTGTACCAGTGTTCACTAAAAGTGACATGTGCTAGAATATTCTTATCGTTGCACACTCTTGAACAGCCGCAGACAGGAAGCTATCCAAATAGCATCTACCAGCAATAGAATGGGTAAATAAATTGTGTTCTGTTTACACAATGAAATGGTATACAGCAATAAAAAGGAGTGATCGGAAACTGGAAGCAATAATATTGACAAATCTTATAAATATAATGTTGAACCAGAGAAGCCAGATGTAATAGAGTTCAGATCTTCCTCAACTTAGGGTTACATCCCAGTAAACCCACTGTAAGCTGAAAATGTTGTAAGTTGAAAATGCACTTAATACATCTAGCCTACCAGATGTCATTGCCTAGTCTAGCCTACCTTAAATGTGCTCATAACACGTTCATTAGCCTATATTGTGACTTTTATTAGGCACAAACATCTGACACAAAGCTTATGTTATAATAAAGTATTAAATATCTCATGTAATTTATTGAAATTATACTGAAAGTGAAAAACAGAATGGTTGTGAGTGTGTTATCCTCGTGATTTTGTGGCTGGCTGATGGGGAGCTGCAGCTTGCTGCCACTGTCCAGTGTTGTGAGAGATGGTCATACCACATGTTGCTAGCCCAGGAAAATATCAAAATTCAAAGTGCAGTTTCTTCTGAACATGTCTCCCTTTTACATCATTGTAAAGTCAAAAAATTGTTGTTGAACCATCTTAAGTTGGGGACTGTCTGTATTTTCTGGTTCTTTACGGAAAGTTTGCTGACTTCCTATTCTTGTTAATATTACTGGGAGTAGGTGAGGTAGTCCTAACTAATAGCTGGGAAGCCTGGTCTCCAGTCTGATAGGCATTAGCTCTGTGACATTGGGCAGATCACTCAACTCCTCAAGATTTATGTTCCAAACAAGCAGGTGATGAGCTGTGCTCCTAGAAGTTGCTACAGATTCATTTTTCCTTTTAAACAAAGCAAAAACACCTAACTTTTTGTCAAGGCTTACAAAATTTGACTTCTTTCTACCTTTCTTGCTTTATTTCCTCTCCTGACCATCTTATTATTCCTTACACATACTCAGCTCTTCTACCTCACTGCCTTTACACTTCCTATTTCCTGTTTGGAGTGGTCGTCTACCATGTTTTTCCATGCTTACTGCTTCTTGTCTCTCATTTCTTTGTTCAAAAGTTTCTGTTTCAAAGAGATGATGTCTGTCGCATTTTCTACCGTAGCATTCTCCCAACCAAGTACTAACCAGGGCCGACCCTGCTTAGCTTCCGAGATCAGACCATAGCATTCTCAAACTCAATTACTGCCTGTTACTTTACCTGGTTAGTTTCACTTTTTTTCCCCCACAAAAAGTAATTTCACAGTTACTTTTGTCAGAACTTACTTTATCAGTGTGCTTACTTATTATCTGTCCCACTAGAATAGAAGTTCCATGAAGGCAGCTGCTTTGTAGGTTGGTTGCCTTCTATGCCTCTTGGGCACTGTTGAATGATTGGATTAATTATTTACTATTGCAGAATCTTAAAGGACATGGTAAAATGGTCGGTTTTCTTTTGAGTGCAAATAAGAGCCCTGGAAAAAAATTAAACTATTATTATAGCTAAGTTGATTTCAATGGCTTGTTGTTTGCATCCCCTTTATCCCCTTTTATAATAGTTTAAATTTTTCCACAGAGCTGTCAAGTATATTTATATAATCATCCTTAACTTACATATGATGTGAAGTCTTAAGTGTAGTGACTACTTCCAAAACACTGTGGTTTGCTGATTTTCTGGGATCTGTAAGTCAATATGGCTTTTGTTTTTGTTTTTAAAATCAAATTTTGGAAAATTTCAGGCATTATTTCTTCAAATATATTTTTTTGCTGCTCAATTTTTATTCTTTTCTCCTTCTGGGACTCCAGCTAATGTATGGTGCACTGTTTGATGTTGTTTACAGGTCCCTGATATACAGTTGATTTTCCTTTAGTGTTTTTTTTCCTCTCTCAGTTCTTTAGATTGGATGATTTATATTAATGTCTTCAAGATCATCAACTCTTCTACTATCTCTGATCTTTTAAGCCCATCAGTTTCTTTTTTCAGTTCTAGAATTTCCATTTAGTTCTTCTTCTTTTTTTTTTTTTTAAGTTTTTTGCCTCTGCTCAGATCCTCTCTCTATGCTCTCTGTATACATAGATATTAACATATTTTTATAGTAGCTGCTTTAAGTAATCTGTTAAATCCAAAATCTGGGCCATCTTGGGGTTAGTTTCTCCTTACTACTTTCTAACTTGTATACTGGACATTGTGGATAGTATTTCATAGAGACCTGAATTTTGTTACTCTCTGAGAAATAATGATTTTTTCTTTTTTTAAATAATAGATTATTTACTGGCTTATCACCTTAAATATGTTTAGGTTTGGTTTTATGCCCTGTTGAGATCGTATTTCCCAGGTCTAACTCCTGGGAGGACTCAACTCCCATCCTCTGCCTCCATCCTGATCAGAGCTTATTTTAGGCTTTGTTAGAGAAGGTCTAGAATAGTCCTTAGTCTTAGATGTGGTCTTTATTCCGAGGGCTCTGCTTTTTGGATTTCTTAAATAGATGCCCAGAGTGTTAATGAGGTATTGAAGTAGAAGCCATGTGGTTTCACCACTCTGACTGGGCCAGAACTCCTAAGAGTTTCCATTGCCCCTCAGCACTGTTTGTCTTCTGGTTGTCTGTTCCATTCTTAACTCTTCAGCAGTTCTCTGGTAAGATTCATCTTCCTTGTACATGTGTAGCCCCGACCTCAGGCAAGGATTCTTGGTGAACTTCCATAGTGGGACTTCCTCTCTGCACAGTTCTCTTTTCTCTTGGGCTTTGCCCCACCAGTTTCAACTGTTTAAACTCTGATCTCTTCCTGAGCTCAGCAGACTGCTGTACTCTGCTGGGCTGTTTCCTCTTCTTGGAGTATTCTTTCTTCAACCTTACTCTTGTTATGCCTGGACTTTAGCTCACTGCTCCATAATCCAGAAATGTCCCCAGGCAGATAGCTGGGGTCATCATGGGGCTCACCTCATATATTTCCTTCCCTTTCTTTAGGAATCACAGTCTTTTGCCCATGGTTTAATACTAGAAAAAGTTGCTCTCTATCTATTTTCTGCTGTTACAATGGCTAGTTTAGTGCCTAGTTATATTGTCATATCCAGAAATACAATTCTGAAACCTGTTCTCTTTGGAGAGGAATGAATTCTTAAAAAGAGAATATCTCATTTTATTTTAGATATTTGTTTTTCATCCACCTAGTCAATGCTTATTTATTGTCTGTCTTCTGTGTGCGATTGGCCCTGAGCATGTAAGGGGAAGGGGACCCAGTTTCTCTTCTCAAGAAGCATAGTTTCGTTATGATAAGGAGGAACAAATATTAAGTTCAAGTTTGGGTATTTTTTTGAATTAACTTTTACTGAAGCATAATATACTTGGTCATAGTATGGTTCCCACTGCCCCTGCAGTTTGTTAACTTGTTATATAAGGATGAAGAAGTTACTCAATTCTTCCAAAGGAGAAGCTTTGATGGTAGTGTTACCAACCAGGGTTCTTGGCCTCCTTAACCAATAGAAATTGATCAGAGGCCAGGCTAGAAATTCAAACAAGGCTTTATTGGAGAGCCTGCTATAGCAGTGGGAATGAGAACAAACAACAGGTTCCCTTGCTCATTCCCTGAGTAGGGGCTAGCTTGTTTCTTATGTGGGGTGGGGGTAGGAGTGTGACCAGAGTTTGGGCCAGAGGAGTGGCTTAGGTAGCTTGCCTACATCTTAATGTGGTGTTGTGTGCAGGGGGCCTGCACAGTACCCTGCTTTTGCCTCCGACCCCCTGTTTTTGCTCTAGGCTCTTCAGAAGTGGCATTTGGGTTTTTTAGTCTCTTTTGTCCAGAATTTGCCCCATCTCTGCATGCATACAGTTATTTTTAGTACCATACAATTTCTTGCTATTTTGTTGCTCAAGGAGACGTTTGTCCAGGTGCAAGCATGGTAGCAAAGGGTCCCAGGTCTCAGCCTGTCTCAGTAGGGTGTAAGTTCTAAATACACTTTTCTAAACCACTATTTCTTAATTATTACCCATTAATCAACCAGTTGCTTTGTTTTTAAATAATTAGCAAAAGCTATAAAAATGCTATTTTGCCACTGAGAAATTTTTTCACTAGACATGCAGAAATCAGATATCTTAGTGTATTTATGATACTAAAATTTTTCTCTCTGACTTCTGTACTGTATTTAATAATCAAAACAAATTTTTTTCAACTTTAATTTTAGAAGGTCAGCCTAATTCATGGAAACAATCTTATTTTCACTCTGTTTCATACATCACCACTGACAGCCTGATAATCTTCAACTCAGGGTCCTGGCTGTAGAGTGATTTTTGCCAGCAGTCACTGATAATGATGTATGAATTGGATATGAAACAAATTTACTTCCTTTTCTATCCTGACCTCCACCCCAAAAGAGGTTGATTTTAATTGATTATAGAAAAATAACTTAGCTTGAAAAACTGTCGTTCTTTGCCTGATAATATTAACTTAGAAATAAGAGAGGTTAAACTACTTCAGTGATACTATCTCAACCAAGGTGTTTGAATATCTGAAACCTTCCAGTATAAGAGAATTCTTGATTAAAGAACTTCTTACAATCCTTATGAGGGAAATTTAAGGATTTTATCTTCCCATTGTTTCATCTATATTACCATTTTTCAAGTGTGGTCCTTTGTCCGAATGTCTAGTGCCTTTTTAACTTTTGACTGAGACTTGTTGATTCTAACTTCCTGCCTCCTACAACAGTAGAAGATATAGAATAACTGTATGCTTGAAATGAAAGTAAAAATCTTGTTTTTCAAACCTCCTTTCCTATCATCAAGCACACAAATCAGAGCTTCCTATATACATCTCTGCTTTCCTTGTAGATACTGATATTTCTTCACAGTTACAGTTCTAAAAAGTTAATGTGATAGCCTAATACCTACAGCATTCACAGTATACATAATTTGCTAATGGTGTATCTGTGTACTTAATTTGTTAATGTCTAACTATCTTCTTGCGTTCTCTTTTTTCATTAACTCCTCCAGAATTGCCCACCTTCATAACAAAATTTTGTGGTGGATAATATTGTAGAAAGTTCAGCCCCATTGTTTGTTGTATCAAGTTAATAGCATTATACCTATGTCCATTCTCACTAGGTAGGGTTTATAAACTGTTATATGTGCATGATATTAGACTACACATATCCTGTGCTAATATAGTTAGATATGTGGAAAAAAGTAGCATAATGTAATTAGTAAAAGGGCACATAATTTTTAGGTCTATATAGGCATGCAAACTCCTCAAATAATCTATTGTAGTAGCAACTTGGAAGTCATTCGTTTCATTTACTGTAGTGAAATAATATGCATTTCTTTAACAACACTCCTAAGTTTATCTGGAGTCCCCTTTAAGTTCAAAAAAGTGGGGTTCTACTAAATTTAACTGGTTGATAAAAGAACATCATTTTAACAAAGATTGTTATTTATTATGCTAAAAATATCTAAAGTACAGACTTGCAGTATTATGCTTTCAGTTTGCTTGTCAGTTACTGTTGTCATTTGTGATCAAATGGTGACAGTAGCCAACCTTTCAGTTCTTTTGAGACTGTTTCTCCAGACTGATGCTGTTTCTTCTTACCTGTCCATCCCATGCCCCTTCCAGTTGCATTTTTAACAAAATAGAAACATATTGTCTCCATTATCAGAGAGAATAAATGTTTGCCTCTTGCTTCCATTTCCTCTATATCTTTTAAGATACAATTGAAAATAATTTTGTGTGTGTCCCAAAAGAGTATATATATTAATGGATTTGGGTTGAGATAATTGTGATAAATGTTTTATACTTAAACAAGGAGTACACATATGTTTTGATTTGTTGATAGGAATGGTCACAGTATTGTGAGTTCTGGGCTGAATAAATGATGGAAACATCACCAAAGTGCCCAGTGCTACAAACATACCTTTTTACTGATGATAATTTTTTTAACTGCTGTATTGCAGCTGTTGAAAATGGACAGATAGATGTGTTAAGACTGCTGCTTCGATATGGAGCAAATGTTAATGGATCCCATTCTATGTGTGGATGGAACGCCTTGCACCAGGCTACTTTTCAGGTAAACTCAGCATTTATTATTTCATTTCCATGTAAATTGTGTATTTTACCCTTTTAAAATGACAATTCTATACAGTCTTTGCTTCCTACTTGCCTGTGATTTATGGTGGTTAGTGCAGTACAGAAAGGCAGTCTAAATGGTAATGATCATTCTGAATAAGCCTGCTGCTCTAGTAGTTCTAGCAGCTTTGGGCTGCAGGGATTATGTAAGTTTTTCAAATGTTGATAGCATAGTTAAGAAGCCATCAGAATATTTGGGATATATAAATTGATAGTGAGCAATGGCTTATTATATTTATAGCACTTTGTTTAGAAACTGTGATAATACCTTAGTGCTTGGGCATGCAAACTAATTTTGCAGGATTTTGTAAAGATTCTAATTCCTAGAGATCATTGTTTCATCTGTTTATGTTTAATGGGCTAGCTTAAGGTACAGAATAATGATTGTTTAACACTTTCTTCCCATCGCCCAAAACACTTTTAAAAAAGAGTTTTCCTTTAGTGAGGATAAAAAGCATACACACACACAACAATGAAAAAGAGATATCTTCTATTTTCTTTGTTTTCTCTTATTTAAAATATGAATCTGTGCCTTAGGAAAATGCTGAGATCATAAAATTGCTTCTTAAAAAAGGAGCAAACAAGGAATGCCAGGATGACTTTGGAATCACACCTTTATTTGTGGCTGCTCAGTATGGCAAGCTAGAAAGCTTGAGCATACTTATATCATCGGGTAAGACTAATCCATTAGCCTTTGCACTATTAAGATCATGAGTTTTAATGCTGTATCTTCCTAGGAAGAGTAATTCTTGACTAGATATAAATCAGGTTCTGAAATTTATTGTCTTATGTTAGTGGTAAATAAGAGTACATACAAGTTAATTTGTAAGCCTGGTTACTGAGTCTGTATTAACTAACATAATACAATGCGCAACTACTAACTTACCTCAGCAGAACCTTAATGATATATTGCTAAAGTGGGTTTATTGGCAAGCTGAATGATGGGGCTGTCCTTCATTATAGCAACCTGAACAGTTCCAGCTTTCTTGGGTACATGACTAATACAGTCTTAATTAATCTTTTAGATAGCTATTTTGTATATTAACCCTCTGACTTGTGTATTTTGGTTAATTGTGTGATATTTAAATGGGTTTATTTCAAAGCCTGTTTACACTATTATGTTAATAAATAGCAACATAAACCTGCTTAAAAGTTTTTCAGTGACAATCATTACATATTCAGCATTGTCAGAGAAGATGGTGTTGAGGTGGCATGCTTATTACTCTGTGTGACATTTCTGTGACCAGAAACATTTATTATAGAAGGGCTTTTCAATTTTTCCTGACACAATTGCTGTGTGCACAGTGCTAACCTGACAAAACACGGATAGTCAAGAGCAGATGGGAGAGATACCAGATTTGCCACCGCACAATTTTTTTTTTTTAATACCTAGGCTTTTCATATATCTTCTATAATATCTAAACTTTTAGTAAATTACCAAAACAAAGTTTATCTAGAGCACATGTTTTCTTATTTCTGCTTTCTCTTTATAAACCTTGAAATAGTCAAAATGACATAGTAAGCAAGAGAAATAAGATTTGTTAAGTGTAAAATTAAGATATGTTACAAATATCAGGTCTATAAATCTTTAGAGTTGAGATAATCCCTGAGATCATTTATTCAAGCATGTGTTTTGTTGTTGTATTAAGAATCCCAGACTCTGAGCTGTTTAAGTGACATGCCAAAGATCTATAATAGAAACTATTCACTGGTGGAATTGGAACTCATACACAGGACTTTGATTTCTCATCTTCCTTCTTCTGTGCTGTACTTTCCCAGGGACTGTCATGATGCATTTTATGACTCCCAGTCCCAAAAGGTCCAGTTATTAGTGTGTAACTAATACTTAGAATGAAATAGGTTAAACTGAAGCTTAATAACTCTTTCCTCATGCTGAGCCTGTCTCCTGGAACACTAAGGACCTGTTTTTTTTGGTTTTTTTTTTTCTTTGAATAGTTATGAACAACAAGTCGAAAAGGTATGTAGGTATGTTTATAATGTAACTATACATGTTTCTAACTCTTTAAAATGACTTTCAGTGAATTCTTCCTCATTTCCCCAACTTTTTTACCTGAAATTTTACAGAGACTGGTTCCTTATTCTTATACATTAAAATTGTCAATCAAAACAAAACATTGCTTAAAAAAAGAAAGTTAAGTAGGCTTCTTTTTTGACTTAATCTTTCCTCAGCTATAGTGTTCATTTCTTTCTAATGCTGACAGTAGGTGAAGCATCCACCTTGTACAAGTCAAGAAGATTCTATGTATCTAGACGTGTATCCAGTTGGAATTTCTGACCCGTCTGTGAATTCTGACTTACCGTTTGTATTTTGCATTGTTCTTACCCATTTCAGGGCTTTGGTTTATTCAAGGTGTATTTATAAAACATCCTTTTAAATAAAAAATAGTCTTCCCCCTTGAGGATGATGGTTTTTCCACTGAGGTGTATTCCAGAAATTTAAAAATTTTCATGGTCATGTATTAACACACACATACTTAGCATACTTAGCACGTTATTTGCCAATGAGAAAAGTTTGAGGAAGTCTGCTATTTTTGAAACCTTTCCAGAAATTGAGGTCACTAAACTTTTTCACATCTTTATACATTTGTATCTAAAAAATTGATTAGATTTATGCTTAAAAATTCAGCTTAGAAACCCATTTAAATAGAACTTTTTCCTTTTATTGTGGGCTCTGTTCATCACACACTGGTCATGAAGAAAAGGGATGTAATAGAGAGTATAGTCAACATTAAAGTAATAGCTCCCATGTATATCATATCTGCTGGAATTTTTTTCACCACTCTTAGCCTGAATCAGTTAGTGGCATCTATAAAGTCTCATAATTTAGATTTTTTTCTTATTCAGTAATGATCAGAAATGTTATCCATATTTGATGATTTGCATTTTTCTTTTTTAAATGATTGCTTATTAGACCCTCAGAGTGTTTGTTGGAGGAAGGGTTGGAATGAAATGAATCCTTCATAGAGTAAAATTGATATTTTAGCTAAAAATGAATTCTAAAATATTAATCATTTTTTTCTTGTTAACATAAAAGCAAAAACAATTTAAATGATTACCAAGAAGAAATTGAAAATTAATGTTTCAACAACAGTATCCGTTAAGGAGGAAAATCTGTTGTACTATGAAAGCCCTTTTAAGGCAGCTGCTTTGAATTGTTTGTTGATTATCTTTATTTTTGCATTAAAGAGGGTTATATGTTAAATGTTTTATTTTAGGTGCAAATGTCAATTGTCAAGCCTTGGACAAAGCTACTCCCTTGTTCATTGCTGCTCAAGAGGGCCACACAGAATGCGTGGAGCTTTTACTCTCCAGTGGGGCAGATCCTGATCTTTACTGTAATGAGGACAATTGGCAGCTACCTATACATGCAGCTGCACAGATGGGCCATACAAAGTAAGTGTTAAAAATGAAAAATAAAAATGGTCTCATAATTCAGAGGTAGTAAGAAATTAGGTCTTCTGGGCCAGACCCTTTACCTCCAGGCATAATCCTTGGTGTTCCCTCTCTACTGATTTGCTCAATGATTATGTCCACCCCCACATCTGTCTCCCATGCCATCCCCTGCAGTTCTTAAACTTGCGCTTTCTTAGAGTGAGGCAGAGTGGCCCAGGAGACCTTCTTAGGGTGTTAAGTCTTCTCACTGACTTATTAAGCTACTCTTCCACTCCTTTCCAGTTTTATCCTAGACATCTTGAGGTAGTGATCTGATGGCTTTATTCAACTTACTTATGTTACCTCCCTGACCCCAGAAAGGTTTTGGATTTGTGATCTCTGTTGGAGTTCTTTTTCGTGGGGTCTAGGCAGTCCTCCACATCTTGAACCCTTTGACTGGACTTCTCTTTGTCTGATTTCAAATTCAACGTGATACTTTCTCTTGCATCTGTTACTCTTCTCCCCTAGCCAGAAATTCAAATGAAATTTTTGGAGAGAGACAGACTTAAAGAAAGTTGAAACTCCCAGAAATTGGGAGTTCTAAGAATCTTAGAAATTATTAAACCTAGTTTTAACTTGAGAATATGGCAGCCTATGTTAATATAGATTGATACCAAACAGTTTTTAAAAATATATATTTAAAGTTTTTAGAGTCTTAACACTGCAGTAGTAATTTTTATAGCTATTGATAGTATTATTTAATTTAAAAAGTAATAGTGAAATGGTCTTGTCTTTAGTATTTAATATGTTTGTATAGTAGAAAAGCAGATGCTGTAATTGGGTTATTATGCCACTAGGTGTCATGGTATTTTACTGTTTTCTTAAAGTTACTTGTAATCTTGTTTGTGCCTTGTTGAAGAGTTAGTCATGGACAGGAAGGCCTGGCATGCTGCAGTCCATGGGGTCGCAAAGAGTCAGATACGACTGAGCGACTGAACTGAAGAGTATAGTTTTTCCAACTCACTTAAAATTTTTTAACACATTTATTACATGTAAGAAACACTCGACAGGTTCTTTATTTTAGCAAAATACTTAGGTTTAAAAATTTGATGTTGTCTTAACTCTTGATATTTTATTTAATCATAAATCTACAGTTACACTCTGAGCTTTAAACTGATGTCAGAACCCTCTAGAGAATTTGCCCTTATTTGTTCTCAATTTTGAGAATTCTGTTGGTCACTGATGATTTTCTTAATAGTAAATATAGGTTCTCCTTAAATATTATTATCTTAGTCCAACTTTACCTAAGGAAAAGTGGCAAGGATAAAGAATGTTATAAATACACTTTGGTGTAGCTCTGCCTTTCTTTTCCCAGAAAGAGGAGAATTTCTGGCTTTTGTCATCCTTATAGCGCAGACTAGTCCTTTCTCTCCAGCTAAGTGCTGGAGGTAAGTCTACAAATAATCTAAGAACTTATGTTTTAATGAATTTGTTTAGAACTTTCTCTAGTTAGCAACCAGTCTTTTAAATAAATCTGCCATAACACATAAAAGAGCTCATCTTCTTTTCTGAGAATAGAATATTTTAGCAGAAATTCTGATTTCTTCCTGATGTAAATACTGTTCATTTCATCTCGCTCATTATCCTAAAAAATTCTTACTAATTAGAAAAATAAAACTTTGGTTGCTACTTTACAAAGGAAAATAATTTATTGTCTTGATATAAGTTTGTATTTAGTGTAATGAAGTTTTAAATAATTTATTAGACCCTAAAACATCTCATAGAAAATTTGAATTTTGGGGACTCAAGTAGCGGTGGTAATGTAAACAATTATTAAAAAAATAAAAAAGGACAATATGTTACCTGTTTACTTTTATAGGAACATTATTTAGTTCTGTTTCAGATACATTTAAGGGCGTTTTGATTAAGCAACAGTAATAAGCATTTTGGAGTATGTAGCTTGTAATACGGAGAAGGCAATGGCACCCCACTCTAGTACTCTTGCCTGGAAAATCCCATGGACAGAGGATCCTGGTGGGCTGCAGTCCATGGGGTCGCTAAGAGTCGGACACCACTGAGTGACTTCACTTTCACTTTTCACTTTCACTCATTGGAGAAGGCAATGGCACCCCACTCCAGTGTTCCTGCCTGGAGAATCCCAGGGACGGGGGAGCCTGGTGGCCTGTCGTCTATGGGGTCGCACAGAGTCGGACACGACTGCAGTGACTTAGCAGCAGCAGCAGCAGCAGCAGCTTGTAATAATTGTATGTAGAAAGTACACTGAAGACAGACTTCTTAAATTCAATCAATGGGTAACTCAAAATATGTCCTGTAGAAATGTCTACAATTATGTACATACAGAAATATACTCCTGAACTTGTGTATTTGCAGAATCTTGGACTTGTTAATACCACTCACTAACCGGGTTTGTGACACTGGGCCAAACAAAGTGAGCCCTGTGTACTCAGCAGTGTTTGGAGGACATGAGGAGTGCCTGGAAACGTTGCTCCAGTCTGGCTACAGCCCAGATGCCCAGATGTGCCTCGTCTTTGGATTCAGTTCTCCCTTGTGTATGGCTTTCCAAAAGGAGTATGTATATTTACTTTACTTTTATTCTTTTTGGCTGTATAGAGATGTGTTTCCAAATGACTTTCTTTTGTGATGAAATAGGATGTCTTAGAGCTAAATTGGAAACTTAAAAACACAAAAACAGACAAAAACAAAAGCCTCTATGATGTACCTTTGATCGTTTGGCTAATCAAACTATAACAAAAAACAAGGTGATAATGTCAGGTTTTTTTTCCTTCTCTCTTTGGAGCTGGATGATATTTTTTGGTGTAGCAATTTTAGGGAATGTATTTAATATATTAAAGTAAATGTAGGAATTCTCTGATATCTTTGATCTTCAAAACACTTTAAGAATTAAAACAAACTTGAAGTTATACAATGATTAAGGCCTGAGGATTTAATGTTTAACATCGTGACTATAACTGACAACACTGAATTATAGAATTGAAATTTGCTAAGAGTAGAACTTAAATGCTCTCAAAAAGATAATTATATGAGGTGATGAATGTTTCCGTGATGTACAGGTGTATCAAATCACCACATTTTATACTTTAAATATCTTGCAATCTTATTTGTCAATTATACTTCAGTAAAACTGAGATAAAAAGATAAAAATGATTTTAAAATTTGTCAAGTATTGTATTGATTGTGTTTCAGGTTATTTATCATTTGAAATTTATATTTATAAGACTTGTTATGAATCTAAAATAAGACTTTAGTTTTATAGATATTATAGCACTTTTAATGTATTTGGTATATAGCATTTATTTCTGTAGGTCACACTAGTTAAATTTAAAAATTTTAATGTTTCTTTTGCTAATCTACCATGATCCTATGAGTAGAATAAATGAAGAAATTATTGATTAGCTTCTGGCCAAACTAGACAAAATTTGTCTATCAGACTCATAAGGTTTTAAAATAGAATAAATAAAGAAAAGACTATATGTAAGAAAAGCCATATTGAGTAAAATCTATGGTCCAACCAAATATGAAATAAGTTGTGCAGCTAGACGCTGTTATTTTTAATGATGCAAAAGAGATTTGTGGGCTAATCGCAAATTTCATTGGCTTTCCTGAATTCACCATTATGGATTGCTAGCTATGACTTAAAAATTTACCAAGAATTTATTTGCTAAGCTTTCATTCTCTACCATCTCTTAATATTTGCTGTGTAAAATAGTAGTTCATTTTTATTTGTTCTAAACTTAAGCTTCTAGGTACACACTATACTCTGAGTATTGGAGTTTTGGTTCATCTGAGTATCTGGGATCCACTCTGTGCATAACTTTCATGATTTCATAGTTCACTGTAGAGTTTCTTTGGTTTTATCTTTCTAAGCAGGATGCCTAGTTACTTTAGTTTGCCTCCCTAGTGCTGTACTGTTGACTTTAGTTGATTCAGTTGTAATTATATATATGTCTCCATTTTTTTATTAGATCAGAATTGAACATTTTTTTATTTGATAAGAACATAATCATTTTGTATAGTTGTATGTCTATGTGTCCAGCATATCAATAATCTGTTTTAGCCTTCATCTTACCTTTTGGAGGAATGATATTTTTGGTTCTTCTGTCACAGCAGCTTAGCTCATAGCTCATCATCTTATAAGTGTAGCTTGAATTAAACATGTTAAACCATAACAGTGCTTCTGTTAACACTAAAATACCTTAAAATGAATGTTTTTCTGGCCTGAGGAATTGGGTAGAATAGAACCCTGTGGGACAGAGTATGAGGGGAATCCTGGAGAAAGAGAGCTGGAGAAAAGGTTTTCTTAATTCTGTGTACAAACCTACATATGTCCAGAGCCCATCCAACCTTTGAATGCACAGGACAGAAATTATTGACAACAAGATTTGAACTATAGCCCAAGTCTCAGGCCCGAGTGGCACATTTCATGGGGCCAGACTCAAAGCAACATAGCAAAGGCTTGAGAACTGAATTCACATTGGAATAACTGTCTGTAGAGGTGAAAAAGAAAGTGTAGTCTAAACCTAACTAGGTTACATGCCTGCTAAAACAAACAAACACTATCAGTATTATGGTCAAAGAATTATAGCAGGACCCAGGGCCCAGAGTCTGCACACAGCATTACTATTCATAATATCCAGGATACAATCTAAAATTACTTGACAGAATGAGAATAATATGACTAATTTTAGAGGGAAAAGACAATTAACACGTGTCAACCCTGAGATGATGTAGATGTTGGAAATAACAAATAATTGTAAACAACTGTTGTAATGAGGTAAACACACTTGAAATAAATGGAAAGGGAGATATTTTCAGCTTAGAAGTGAAAATTAGAACCAAATGGACTTTTTAATAAAAACTGAAAAGTGTAACATCTGAAATGAAAAGTTAGCTGTATGAGCTTCATAGTGGAATGGAATTGATAGAAGAGTCAGTTACCTTGCAGATAGACCAATATAAATTATCCCAACAGAAGAACAGAGAAAAAGAAGATTGGGGGGACAGAAAAAAACAGAGCCTCAGGGACCTGAGGGACAATATCATCAGTGTTGACATTCATGTCATTAGGATCCAGAAGAGAGGAGAAGGAGATTGTGACTGATAATGGACAAACACATCCCAACATTAGATAAGGACACAAGTTTATAGATTTAAGAAGCTAAATAAACCAAAATAGGAGAAGCTCAAAGAAAAGCATGCTTACAAAATAATCAAACTGTTGGAAACTTAAAGAAGTAACAGTGTGGTTTATGGTGGTCTTTGGTCACAGACATGAGCTATTAGACTTTGGTTTTTGCTATTCTTGGCAATGTTGCTATGTGAAGTGGCCCTATGTATCATAAATGAAATCTTTTTTAGTGACTTTAAAAGGACTTGTCATGTATTTTCTTCCATGTGGGAACTTACAATTGAACCAAATGTATTTTTAATTAGTAAGGTAGGTTTTCAGTAAGAAAACTCACTGGAAAATGCTATTTGTTAGTCCATAGGGAAAAAGCGAAAATATCAGAATATCTCTTTGATGAGGGTACATTCTCTCAGTCTTTATAGTTTACTTTTTAATTGTTTGCCAGGGCCATGGCAGTAGACTTTATTTTGAAACATCTTGGCCATTATTTACTTACCCAGTGGAGAATTTAATTGAAAGGGAAACATTTCCCAAGAGACTAAGGCTAAGGGCAGAGAAGGCAATTGTGGCAACCCACTCCAGTGTTCTTGCCTGGAGAATCCCAGGGACGGCGGAGCCTGGTAGGCTGCCGTCTGTGGGGTTGCACAGAGTTGGACACAACTGACGCGACTTAGCAGCAGCAGCAGCATGATCCTATTACAGTTTTCTAATTTCTTTTAAGTTTATTTTGTGTAGATATTTTCCTCCTTTTGTGTATCCTGCCTAGAGAAGTTCCTTTAGCATTTGTTGTAAAGCTGGTTTGGTGGTGCTGAATTCTCTTAACTTTTGCTTGTTTGTAAAGCTTTTGATTTTTCCATCAAATCTAAACTAGAGTCTTGCTGGGTAGAATATTCTTGGTTGCAGGTTCTTCCCTCATCACTTTAAAATATGTCATGCCATTCCCTACTGGCTTGTAGAGTTTCTATGGAGAAATCAGCTGATAACCTATGGGAGTTCCCTTATATGTTATTTTGTTGTTTGTCCCTTGTTGCTTTTAATATTTTTGTCTTTAATTTTCACCAGTTTGATTGCTATGTGTCTTGGTGTGTTCCTTCTTGGGTTTATTCTGCCTGGGACTCTCTGTGCTTCCTGGGCATGGTTGACTATTTCTTTTCCCTAATTAGGGAAGTTTTCAGCTATTATCTCTTCAAATATTTTCTCAGATCCTCTCTCTCTCTTCTCCTCCTGGCACCTTATAATGCAAATGTTGGTGCATTTAATGTTGTCTTAGAGGTCTCTTAGGTTGTCCTCATTTTTTTTTTTCCATCCTTTTTTTAATATTCTGTTTTGTGGCAGTGATTCCACCATTCTTTCTTCCCGGTCACTTATCTGTTTTTCTGCCTCAGTTATTCTGCTGTTGATTCCTTCCAGAGTATTGTTCATCTCTGTTTGTTCGTTAGTTCTTCTAGGTCTTTGGTAAACATTTCTTGCATCTTCTCTATTCTGTTTCCAAGATCCTGGATCATCTTCACTGTCATTATTCTGAATTCTTTTTCTGGAAGGTTGCTTATCTCTACTTCATTTAGTTGCTTTTCTGAGATTTTTATCTTATCCCTTCATCTGGGACATGATCCTCTGCCTTTTCATTTTGCTTAACTCTATGTGATATGTTTTCCGTTCTGGTGACTGTGGGATTTTCTTGCTTCTTCTGTCTGCCTTCTGGTGGATGAAGTGTCTTGTGGTTTCTCCTTTGTCTTTGGACATGGGGTATCTTTTTTGGTGGGTTCCAGTGTCCTGTCAGTAGTTGTTCAACAGCTAGTTGCAGTTTCAGTGCTCTGCTATCTTGAATCAATCTCCAGTTTTGTTTTGTTTTATTTTGGCTGTGCTGAGTTTTCGTTGCTGCGTGGGTTTTTCCATAGTTACAGGGAGCGAGGCTACTCTTCTTTGTGGTGTGTGGTCTTCTCCTTTTGGTGTCTTTTCTTGTTGTGGAGCATGGGCTCTAGGGCACAGGGCTTCAGTAGTTGTGGCACGTGGGTTCAGCAGTTGCAGTTCCTGAGCTCTAGAGCTCAATAGTTGTGGTGCGTGGGCTTAGTTACTTCATGGTATGTGGGATCTTCCTGGACCAGGGATTGAACCCACATCTGCATTGGCAGGCAGATTTCTTTACCACTGATCCATCAGGGAAGCCTGTGGTATGAGTTTTGAAATTTTATTTTTATAGTAACTGTGTTATTATAATAATGTTGATTTGGTATAAGATCATTGTATAAAACATTTAATCAACGCTTACCTGACTTTAGATATTAGTCAAAAATCTTTTTTTTTTTAAGTTAATTTATTTTAATTGGAGGATAATTACTTACAATATTGTGGTGGTTTTGGCCATACATTGACATGAATCAGACATGAGTGCACATGTATCCCCCCATACTGAACCTCCCTCCCACCTCCCTCCCCAACCCATCCCTCTGATTGTCCCAGAGCACCAGTTTGGGGTACCTGCTTCATGTATTGAACTTGCACTAGTCATCTGTTTTATATGTGGTGATACACATATTTCAATGCTATTCTCTCAAATCATCCTACCCTCGCCTTCTTCCACACAGTCCAAAAGTCTGTTCTTTACATCTGTGTGTCTTTTGGTGCCTTGCATATAGGATTGTCGTTAACTTATTTCTAAATTCCATATATATGTGTTAATATACTGTATTGGTGTTTCTCTTTCTGATTCATTTCACTCTGTATGATAGGCTCCAGTTTCACCCACTTCATTAGAACTGACTCAAATGTGTTATTTTTAATAGCTGAGTAAACGCCATTGTGTTTGTGTACCTTACCTATTTTTCTGCTGATGGACGTCTAGGTTGATTCCATGTCTTAGCTATTGTAAACAGTGCTGCAGTGAACATTGGGGTACCTGTGTCTCTTTCATTTCTGCTTTCCTTGGTGTGTACGTCCAGCAGTGGATTGCTGGGTCATATGACAATTCTATTTCCAGGTTTTTAAGGAATCTCCACACTGTTCGCCGTAGTGGCTGTATCAGTTTGCATTCCCATCAACAGTATAAGAGGGTTCTCTTTTCTCCACACCCTCTCCAGCATTTATTGTTTTAAACTTTTTGATGGCAGCCATTCTGACCAGTGTGAGATGGTACCTCATTGTGATTTTGATTTGCATTTCTCTGATAATGAGTGATTTTGAGCATTTTTTCATGTGTTTATTAGCCACCTATATGTCTTCTTTGGAGAAATGTTAGTTTAGTTCTTTGGCTCACTTTTTGATTGGGTTGTTTGTTTTTCTGGTATTGAGTTGTATGAACTGCTTGTATATTTTGGAGATTAATTCTTTGTCAGTTGCTTCATTTGCTATTGTTTTCTCCCATTCTGAAGGCTGCCTTTTCACCTTGCTTATAGTTTCCAAAAACTTTTGTTTTCTTATTTGTATGTTTTCTGGCATTTCTCTGAGATCTAGAAATTTAACATTTCTGATGCTCTTTGCACTGTTGGCCTGTTACATTATGGTAAAGTTATCTGCTTTTACAAATAGTGTGCTGCTGCTGCTGTTGCTAAGTCACTTCAGTTGTGTCTGACTCTGTGCGACCCCATAGACGGCAGCCCATCAGGCTCCTCCATCCCTGGGATTCTCCAGGCAAGAACACTGGAGTGGATTGCCATTTCCTTCTCCAATGCATGAAAGTGAAAAGTGAAAGTGAAGTCGCTCAGTGGTGTCCGACTCTTAGCAACCCCATGGATTATAGCCTACCAGGCTCCTCTGTCCATGGGATTTTCCAGGCAAGAGTACTGGAGTAGGTTGCCATTTCCTGTAATTAATATCAAAAAGTGATGAAGATAATAAATAATGGCTCTGGGTTTTAAGTTTTCCCTTTTTTGTTTTATTCAGCCAATTTAATTTTTAGCTCAGGATTAGCATTCTGAAACATTTTTACTGAGTATCCCTTGGAGAGAATAGGCTTCTATTTGAAGCAGTGACCTTTAGCTCTTCTCATACTCCAAAGCATGATGGAAAGTTGTCTTGTCTCCTCCACCACTGTACAAAAGAATTCTTTGTCCTTTGGGGCTAACAAGTTAACAACTTCAGTGACATGAAGCCAGCCTTTCAGGGACATAGCTGAGTAATTCAGCTCAAATGAGAAAATATAAGAAAAAAACTTCTTTAACTGGAATGGGTGAAAGAGATGGGAAGGTGAGAAATTACAGGAAATTTAAACAAATATTAATGCCTTTTATATATGGTTGTAGAAAGGGCTCCTGGCTTAACTGACCTGATTATGTCTGTCTTTCTAATCAGTACTGATCATTGTTATCCCGTTAATTTTATAGAAATAATTGTGTCCATTCTTATCATTATATCACAAATGGATACATCTGACACAATGTAATGTCTTTATTTATTTTCAGCTGATAGCTAAAAGCCATTCAGTAAAACTTATTATATGGCCTTTTAATAATTCAGCTAAAAAGTTGGTTGGAGGTTTTGTTGGGTTATCAAGATGTTTGTCCATTTCCATTTGTTTAAAAGAAACCTTATTAACATGTTGAATTTCCTTTTACTGTGCTTCTTTTTTATCTGAGCCTGTTTCTGTGCACAGTTTTGAACTTCAAAGGACAGTATGATGGAAAATGTACAAGCCCCCAAATAAGGTTTAGACATTGCATTTTTGGTTTTTAAACTTCTATTTCTCTGTGCCTTATGGTTTTCACTGTTATATAATATGAAGTCTCTTAATGTGTCATAAGTAGTTCTTGATATTTGTGTTAAATAAGAAGGACTACTCTAGGACTTGAAGAGTTTTTCTGATTCACCATCAGGACTTGAAAGAGAATTTGTATTAAGTGTTAAGAGAAACACATACATTCCCATGTAATTTATATTTTAACCAAAGTTTTATCTAAGCCTTTATCTTGTTCATTGACATGTAATAATCAAGGTCATTGTAGAGCACTGAAGTTACTTGAGTTGGTTGAGCTTGTTATGTATATTTGAGATGTATAATGTGACAGAAGCTCAGGGCATGCTGAAAAAGTTTTATGATCCTCCAGTTTTATTTTGTATTTATTATTGACCATGTAAATGGTAGTTCTGTTGAAAAAGGGTTTATAATGTAGTAGTAGGTAGTTTATAAAAGCCTTTTAGGAGTGTGCTCTTATTCCTTCTAGTACAAGGCAGTGTGATGATCACTGGAAGGAGTTAGAGCTGTGTTTTGTAGAATACTCTTTCTACACATTGTTAATAGATAATACACAGGATAAAAAGGGTTCTTTAGTTAATTAAGTTTGGAAAACACAGGGTTAAGCAGTGGTAATTAGATTTGTTTCCTGAAGGGCTTCTTAAGAATTTTTCTTATGATGGTGTGTTTTATGAATTCCTGAGGAGGGATGAGTCTACCAGAGTTTGAAAAATTTGGAAACATAGGATGACCTTTACAATAAATACACTATTGTTCCTGTGTTTACAGACTTTTGGGGCATTTTATATCCTCTTTATTATGCTTTTTTCTGATTAATGATTGGATCCATTACTTTAATTCTAAAGGTACTTCCTCTGAAGTGTATCTGGAGCTTGAAGAAAAATACTTGAGCATATATTTTAAAAATGTAACTAGCATACTGTTTAAAATTAAATTCATCCTGTATTTCTCTCTTATATGGACTAGTGTATATTATAAAGGGTCTCTCAAGTATTTTAATTATGGAGGCTTTTTTAATATAGATCATTTGCAGAGACTAGTGTTCCATGGAACATACTTCAAGAAACATAGGTCTAGCCTTAAAATAATCCCCGATTTAACTATTTCCTGAGATGTTTTGTTTTTATAACGTAGGAGAGAGATTTCTGATATTTGCTATATCATATGCACTGTTGGATTTAGATTTGCTATTATTATCCCAATTTTACAAATTACTAGTTTTGTGATTAAGCTTCAGTTTTTGCATCTAGAGTGGAGATGGTAATAAAAGTTACTTTTTAGGGTTGTTGTGAATATTAAGGCAAATCTTCCATGTAACACATTTATCGTAATTGCCTGGTGTAGAATAGATAAAGGTTGTTATTATGGGGAGTTATATGTGCACATCTTTCTCTAACATTTAGAGATGGATGGTTGGTTTACCTATGGCCTTGTCCTTAAATTTTTCTTAGCATGAGTCACATGGCTAGATAATATATTTGAAACTTGAATAGGAAAGCCTCTTGGTTTTATAGGTTTTTTTCTAAACAGAAAATAGATTCTCTAGCTAACTGTGGCACTTAATCTAACAGGGTGCTTTTAGGGCTCTCATTTACCTTTGTATTCTGTAGCAAAAATACGTCGTCCTCTCTGAGAGCTAAAGCATCTGTGGTTAGGCCATTGATGCTTTCACATTGCTTGAGGGAAGAGTTGAGCCAGTTTCTGAAGTGTATATGTAAACATATATGTCTTGAAAATTAAGTGTTCTTGAAAATTGTGTATTGCATTTGTAATGAGGCAGTGTCTCGAGCTTTTCCCACTTTTCCTATGTGTTTGTTGGAACAGTCCATGTCATGTGTTGCTCATCTGTTCTGTAGTGGAATCAGTAATAACTGCAGGCAGAATAATGAGAGCCTAGTTAAATGAGGCAAAGTGGTTGAAAGAAATTGCTTATAACTGTTTAAAACCATCAGTCAGACATATATCCTCTAAGAGTGGATACAAATACGTATGCATGGTTGAGTCCCTACACTGTTACCTGAAACTGTCACAGCATTGTTTGTTAATCGGCTAAACTCCAATACAAAAAACAAAAAAAGTATATCCTTTAGCATTTCTTGTAGTGCAGGACTACTGGCAATAAATTCTTTTAGCTTTCCTGTATCTGAAGATAGCCATAAGAAAGAAAATGTATATACAGGGCTCTTTTCAAGAACAGTGATAAGAATGATGGTGTTTCCAGGAACAAATATCAATATATACTAGATGGACAACAAAGTTAATTAATTTTTATAAAGAAAATTTTAGAATTATAGATTTTTCTTTTCTAATTGCTGTGTATGTTATTAATAATAAAGAAAATTAGTATTTAATCTTTTAACTGAAGAAAAGAAGCACAAATTGGAGAGCAAATAAAACAGATTTACAAAAATTTACATAAGTGATATTTATGTATATGGTGTTTACCTGCTTTGAAACTTTGGACTCAAGTTCTCAGAAGTAGTTGGTCTCACATGACAATGGTTTAAATGTTTTATATTTGTTTTTTATATTCTTTTTATGATTCTTAATTATTTAGATTCTCTAATACTATGAATAATGAAGTATTTCTTTTTATTTCTTGTTATTTAAAATAGCATTAATGCCAGTTTCAGAGGGAGACTTATTTTATTCTTGCATATTTTCTTTCACAGTTGTCTGCGTAGTGAACATACATATTTATTGAACTTTGTTAAAGTTAAAGTTATATCATAAACAGTTTTTAAAATGTGGTCACATAACCATCATAATTTTAGTTTTTAATGACTATGCCATATTTTGCACGTATCTCTTCCTCTGTTAAACAGTTAATTTATTTAAAAAATCTGTTATAGGCGATACTGTGGTTAATATAGTTGTGCAAATAGGATATAGTTTCTTTTTGTCTCATAGATAAATTTGCAGGATTTATGTTTATTATATTTAAATTTGTGGTATTTTACTTTGCATATTATTTTATTTTAAAAATACTTATATAATGCTAGTTCCGTGTGCCTGGATGGTTAGGTAGCTTGATAACTTGCTCAAAGTCACACAGCTAGTAAGTGGCTGAGCAGTCTGGCTGCAGTCTGTGCTCTTTATAACTTTGCTATGATACCTCTTTTGACACATTTTACCCATTAGCTCTCTCATAAAAGAGTTAAACTTACTTTTAGTCATTTTAAGCACAACTTAGCAGGATGATCATTTTTAAAACAGGTAACCAATTCAGCAGCTATAAAATAATACACTTTCATTCAGTAAAACACTTGATAAAGATTAATTTTAAAAAATATAAAGCTGTAAGTTAAGTTTTTGTTCATAAAAAAGGCTTTCTATTTGATTGCTTTCTACCACTAGAAATTTAAAAGAAAGGGGGAAATTGATCCTGTATTTTTTGACTGATCACATTGTTTATTAACTTTGTTTAGCAAGTATTTTGTAGTACAGATAATTAATTGTGCATAAAAAAAATCACAATTTGAAAAGAGTTTTACTTGTCAGTGATAATTTTATTGAAGGTAAGTATTTTAAATTCTAAAGGCATGACTTGTTCATAGTTGAAAATTAAAAACCATACAACGTGGTGTAAATTAAATGTCTTCTAGTCTTAATCCACTGGACATGTAAAACCATCCACTATCACATCTGTCATTCTTTTTTAGAATTATTTTTAATTGAAGGATAATCACAATATTGTGTTGGGTTCTGCTGTACATCTAATTACAATGTTGTGTTGGTTTCTGCTATACATCAACATGGATTAGCTGTAGGTATACATATGTCCCCTCCCTCTTGAGCATCTGCTATTCTTATTTTCCAGTCATAACTACTATTAACTATTTGTAAGAATTTTTTTTAATGTGAAAATCTTCTCTTCCCTCCCCTTCCCTCCTTTCCCTACCTTCCTTTCTTTTTGCTGGTGGAGCTGTGACTTCTTTGGAATTGTAAATATTCTTTTGAAATATGGAGCTCAGCTAAATGAACTTCATTTGGCATACTGCCTGAAGTATGAGAGGTTTTCAGTATTTCGCTACTTTTTGAAGAAATGTTGCCCATCGACACCATGGGACCATATATCTGAATTTATAAATCACGCAGTTAAAGCACAAACAAAATATAAAGAATGGTTGCCATCTCTGCTGCTTGCTGGATTTGACCCACTGAATCTACTGTGCAGTTCCTGGTAAGAAATCCTACTATTGTGGACCTTACTCTTTTCATTTCCCCCTATTTCTTGAAATCACTGTGTTGGGAGGAGGTTGTTATTTGTGTGTGTTTTGATTGTGATGGCTGTGTTGGGATGAAGGAATCGGGGACCTGCTAATAGTGAGATTGAATGTAAGGATTGTTGTTGTTTATTGCTAAGTCGTGTCTGACTCTTTTGTGACCCAATGGACTGTAGCCCACCAATCCCCCTGTCCTTGGGATTTTTCAGGCAAGAATACTGGAACGGGTTGCCATTTCCTTCACCAGGGGATCTTCCCAACTCAGCGATCAAACCTGTGTCTCCTGCTTGGCAGGCAGATTCTTTACCACTGAACCACTGGGAAGCCCTGAATGTAAGGATAGAATCCTAGAAAAAGGTCAGAGGCGGCTAGAAGGGAACAGAAAGGAATTGGTGCCAGTGAATCCTCTCAGGAGGGCTATTTCTTCTACTTGGGCCATCCCTCATGCTGCTTTTAAAATGCCTGCAACAGAATGGTTGTAGCAGCTTTGGCGATTTCTAGCATCCCTTAGTCAACTAGATTGAATACTCCTATCCTGTAGCATCTTGTCTATTTGAACTTAGTCTCTCTCAGTAAATACTGATTTCTGAAGCAGCTGAGGATACAACTGTTTACCTCAAGTGGTTTCTCAGAAAGGCAGTGCCTATGAATGATTATATGAAATTTGAGTCAGAATTTTTCTAGGGCAAAAGGATAAAAACTTTCTACAAGCCTTTGCAGGACTTACATGTCTAGATGGGCTGAGAAATTATTGATAATTGTAGCAATGAGAGAACTCTTTTGGCCTGATAATTTGAGTCAAGTGAGAAAATAGAATAAAAGTCTCTAGGAATATAGAGAAGATAGGTGTTTTATAAAATTTCAATGAAATATTTGGAAGATTTCATTTTTGTGCTTCAGAACTACCATTTACTAAAATAATGTTTAGGCAAGTACTGAAATTTTGAATTTCAACAGAAGAGTGCTTTGATATCTTGTTATTTAAATTTTGCTTTTCAAAGAGGTCCTCTCTGGAATTCATGCAGGCAACACTGGTGCTTCCTACTTGTGAATTTAATTTGCATTTCTGTGACTCCGTCTTCCACCTGGTGGCCTCTCCATCTATATTGGGAAAGGTTGTTGCTGAACCACAAAAAGACGCTGAGATTCTTGGCCTCCAGAGGAGAAGAATTCAATCCAGGGCCAGAGATGAGGCTTGATCGCTCAGAGCTTTTGTGCAATAGAGTTTTATTAAAGTATAAAAGGGATAGAAAAAGCTTCTGACATAGACATCAGAAGGGGGCAGAACGAGTACCCCCTTGCTAGTGTTAGCAGTGGAGTTATATACTCTCCAATTAGTTATTACACTGAATCCAAAGAATGTCTGGAGGTTGTAAAGACCTCACTAGACCTACTCCCATAATTTACATTTTAAGATAACAGGATTAGCCAGAAAGTTTTTTCCAGAGCCTGTCCTCAAGCAGGATACATTATTGTTATATAATCCTAAGGAATGTAGAGGGAAAATAAAGTTTGTCCTTTCTTCCTCCTTGAGAATTCCAGACCCCTCTCTCCTTGGGAACCCCTGGACTTCTTATCAACTTGCCTAGGAAATGACTCTCAATTGTAAAGAAAAGATCTTTATTTGGCCAGATCCCAGTATCTCACCTTTTTATTATGTCTACCATAATATAGAATTCAACAATTTTCTCTAAGCAGAGATTTAAAATTTTAAGTTTAGGACTATCATGTCTTTCTGATACTGAATGTTTCAGTTTGATGGCTTGTGAGGAAAAACTGCTATCTGATAGGTGGTTTGAGGAATATAAAAGTAAAGCAAAATTTAGATACATGTTCTAATCTCTACTTTACTTTTTGGTTATAATTTACAGTGGTTTGAGTCCCTGATTGTATTTACTTCTTTCTCCAGCAGTTGATTGATTAATACATAGTTATCTGTACTCATTGTTGTAATTCTCTGTATACCATTTCAATAAATTTTCACAAAAATTTATAGTATTTTTCGATTATTGAGATATACAATGATTGACAATTAATTGAGAACTCTAATTTTTAAAAGTTATTTGTATATGTTTACTTGTCCTAGCAAACCCCCTTTACATATGCACATGTGTGTATACACACACACTCACTGCTGAGATATAAATGCTATTGAATGCTATATCTAGCTATTTACAGAGCTATTTAAGTGCCTTTAACTTTTTACTTAGTGGATTTTATTGTTGTGTCTGGGCTTCGGACAGCTAGTAGCAGTTGCCCCTCACCATTCCCTCCCCAAAATGCTACTGTAAATCCAGCTCATAGAGATAACTGTGGGCAGTCCTGGGAGTGTGTTCCCTTTCCTCTGTCACTCCATTTTGTTCTTACTCCCAAGGCACCCACTTTTTTCTCAACCATACTCCTTGTGTTTTACTACTGAAGCTAATTACTTGGCTCCATCTTACTTCCTATTACTTTCAACCTTCATGCTCCATTCTGGTTTTCAGTTTGTGTATTTCTTTAACCAACACTTAAAATATTGCCTGATATACAGTAGCTACTATGATTGATTCTTTACTATTAACTCATTTAATATAAAATATAGTAGATACTATTATCCTTAATTTATGAGAAGGGGATTGAGGCACAGAGTGTTCGACATACTTGTCGAAGTTCACACAGCTATTTAGTGCTAGAGCTTAAGATTTGGACCCAGGCTGTCCAGTAGTATGGCTCATGTCTGCCTTTGTTGCCCCTATGCTATTTGCCTTAGTCCTGTGTATCCCCAGGGTTGTGGAAATTTTGTCACTTAATTTCAGGTACCTTGTTAGTCGCTCAGTTGTGTCTGACTGTTTGCAACCCCATGGACTGTAGCTCACCAGGCTCCTCTGTCCATGAAATTCTCTAGTCAAGAATACTGGAGTGGGTATCCATTCCCTTCTCTAGAGGATCTTCACAACCCAGGGGTTGCTCCCGGGTCGCTTGCATTGCAGGCAGAGTCTTTACCATATGAGTGACAAGGGTACTTTAATCCCTTGCCTAAACTGGAGGAATCTGGGCCAACTTTTCTCGTTCCTGTTCCTAAATTAGGAATAACCTATATAAGGAAAAAATTAAATGTATCCTCTTTTCTTTTCCTCCTCAGACAACTACATAGACTGTTGGAAGAAAAGGGAATTATTTAGCTTTATCCTCCTAAAAGACTCCTAAAATAGTCTTCTATCCCTAATTCTCCTATGGGGTTTCCTGCCCCTCATGTGAAAACTTTCCCATTTGAGAATTTTTTGTGGTAATAAGCCACTGGGTTTGTGCTTTGTTTATTGGATGTGTTTGGATAGAAAAAAGTTAGTAAACAGTAAAACTACATATTATTTTTAGTAAATTGTAAACCTTGCAGCTATTTGAATTGAGAACAAAAATTGCATGTATTTTACTCTCAAGAAATAACTTTAGTTACTTTATATTTATTAGAAAAAACACAATGGAAAATTTCACTTTAGCAGTAAAAATGCATAACATGGTCAAATTTTTCTTTGCTAATCTTTTATTGAATGGATAAAGCCAGTGTTTATGCTGAATGTAATGAATGTTTTGCTTTCTTTGATCAGTTTACATTCAAAGAACTGTTATAAAAAATGATCCCATAAAAATTCCAATACGCTGTTAAAGTGGATTTTGGTTGTATTTTATTTATATCACATGTAAGTCTGTTACTTAATCTTTGTCATGTGAATTATTAATGTCTTTCCTAGATATTGCTTGTCTTAAATAGTCTTTAAAAATGTATCTGACTAAATAATTGCCTGTCACAATATGAGCTACAGAGTTAAAATATTTTAATGCAAGACTAGGTTTCCCTCACACCCTCAATGCAATAGACAAATAATAGAAAGTGAATGTCATCTGTGCATTTAGTTGATTAACTGTCAATTGTTTATGATTGTACAACTGCTTTGTACAATGTAATGGTCAATGTAGTACAGTAACAATACATTTTTAGTGGCACTGTCAGCGTTGGTAAAATACTCAACATTATATTAACTGAAGCTGTGTAAACAGATTTATTGTGTGTGTGTTTAGATAACTGCATAAAAATGACTTTGTGTTTGATCACAGTGAGACTTAAAGCACATTAAGGTAGAAAAATGAAACCATTATAAAAGAAATAAGGAACCAGAACAGAGAAACCTTTGGTGTGGGTTCCTAGAAAGTGAAGGAGATTGTTTGCCTTTGAATATATTTTATCATTTCATTTATTCTCAGTATTTTCTGATAAATTGTGACTTCACTGAGAACTTCTTGATAAGTAAAATGTTTCCCAGAGTGTTTGTGCTGTAGTTTGTTTTTCCTTAAATGAGTTTGCATGTTAGAGAATTAAAAATTTGGGATATAAATTTTCATACTATAATCAGTCATTTCAAGGATAATTTGAACCCTGAATTACATGAAATAACTTGTCTTTGAGATGACAAGTTTAGAGTATTATAAGTTTCTTTCTTTTTCTTTTATTTTCCCCTTTCTTTTGTCCTTGTTCAGTAATTTCTCCAAAAAAGCGACCTTGAAAAATATTTCTGGTTTTGAAATAGTCACCAGAGACCCTAATGATTTTATTTTTCTTCGAACAGTGTGATGTTAGGGGAGTATCTAATTGAGTACAAGATGAGTAATCTTGTTAGAATTTGGAGTTGTCTTTACGCTTTGACTAAATTTCATGTGTACAATGATTTAAGGCCCACTGAGAATATAGTACTGAAAATTCCAAGCCGGTTCTAGTAATATCAAATATTTATATAGTATTTTATAGTTTTAAAAGTCTGTTCACTATATTGCCTCAGATATTTTTATGAACAGTCTCCTGAAATACACAGGGTAAGTGTTATTCTCATTTTAGAGACCAGGATCTAGGGCTTAAAGAATTTAGGCAACATGTTTGTAAGTAGTAGAAGTGTTGTTAGAAATCAGAACTTTTCTTAGGTCATTGCCCTTTCCATTAGGATTCAAGTACTTGAAAATTTTGGGAAGTCTCTTTTGGGTGGGTTGGTAGGAAATCTGACATTATTTTGAAAAAAGAGAAGTAGAACTGTTTGTCTTCAACCACTTCTTTCAGTCCTTAAAGACAAAACTTATTCTGGTACATCCTCTAGAGTCATATCTATAATGGGGAAGGTTCTTGATGAGAGAACCATTGTAGTAAATCTCTGAGGATTGGTCAGAAATAACCAACTGTCTCTCCCATACACCAGGGGGACAGCTTTGGCTTCCCTGATAGCTCAGTTGGTAAAGAATCTGCCTGCAATGCAGGAGACCCAGGTTCGATTCCTGGGTCAGGAAGATCCACTGGAGAAGGGATAGGTTACCCACTGCAGTATTCTTGGGCTTTCCTTGTGGCTCAGCTGGTAAAGAATCCGCCTGCAATGTGGGAGACCTGGGTTCGATCCCTGGGTTGGGAAGATCCCCTGGAGAAGAGAAAGGCTACCCACTCCAGTATTCTGGCCTGGAGAATTCCAAGGACTGTATAGTCCATGGAGTTGCAAAGAGTCGGACATGACTGAGTGACTTTCACTGAGTGTTTAGGCTTTATCCTTTCACTGTTAAATTAAGTGTCTGTAAGGATGACCAATCTAGATTTGGCAAGATGGTCCAGTTGGGAGGAAATAGTGGCATATCCACTAATGACAGTGACACTAAATTTGTCTTTTCTCACCACTGCTGCTGGGGAATGGCAAGGCATTCTACCTCTGCTAGAGTAGAAACTCCTCTTGTCATCTATTGGACAGCTACATGCAGACTCACTTGAGTTTCGTGTAGGAACCTGATTTGATGATTTTTATATCCACTGAACTTGCCTTTTGTTTCATGAATATTTTCTTTGCTGTGGTTGTCTGTCTGCCTCCACATCAGGATGTTGTAAGAATTGGTATATGGTATTTGTTTTCACAGTGAACCCTTGGTGAATTTTGTGTCTAAATGTGTATTAATATCTTGCCAATGTAGGATTGACTCAGTCAGTGATGACATTCTTATCTTCACTTTGGAGTTTACTAATTGGAGGAGACTTCCTCCAGCTATTGAAAAGATGCTCTCTGCTCGTGCCTCAAACTCCTCTTGGGCTCTACAGCAACATATTGGTAAGAAAGTACAATTTTTAAATACATGTCACTACTTTTTCTTCTCTGTCTTCTCTAGCTGTGTTGTCATTTTAAGTGATAATAGTCACTGGAGAACATAATTAAATTGGGCATCATTTGCATTTTCTTTATGTGGGAAGAGGATGGGACTGTGAGGGAGATCATAGTAATTTCCTTCAACATAAATCATTTTATAAGTTTAGCCTAAGGAGCGCGTAAAGAATAACAAGTATTTAGTGATATTTTAATGATACCCTTTTGTTTTTAGTAAGGGTTATGCAAGCAAAAGTGAATCCTAAAAATTTTGTTGGTCAATATTTAGTTTGTGGTCAGAAAAATGCTAAATGTAATTTGCCTCTTCAGAGTGTGTGTTGATGTGTGTGTGCTCTTTAATATTTTATTGTCTCTAAAAGGAAGTATCACCATTCTTTATTGTTAACTTTTCTTACTGAATGTATGCCAGTGTATTGGTAAGATATGACTATGCAGGTGAGCTGGGTAGAAATTTTGTGAATTGATTGATATTTTAAATGACTATTTTAAAACAAATTGTCAACTTACTCTCACTTAAAAAAAAAAAGCTTTTAAGCTAGTTAAAAAAGAAATAAAGAGGATGCAGTAGAAGATTATACACAAGGAAACCGAATTAAACTAAATATAACATAGGCAAAGTATTTCTATTTACTTATGTAGATTTATTTTAATCTATTTTGTTCACCAGATTATATCTTAAAGTTAGGAAAATTATTTCTTCATTACTATTTTTGCATGAAATGTCACCCTTCATAAAATATGTTGAATAGGTTTTTAATAAGTGAACTTAGCGTATGTAGAAATATCTTCTAATTTCTTGGAAAATTATGTTTAAGTAAATTTTCTCAGTCAAAAACAGACATTCAGGAAAATATGTTCTTGAACTGAGGTATATTCAAACTCTTAATGAGGGTTCTTGTTGAAGAAAAAATGTAATCTGTTTGGAGTCTCTAAACCTTCCAGTACAGAATTTCTTTAATGATAATGTTAGAAAGCTCATGTGCATGTGAGAATTGTATCTGCTCTTGCTAATTATGTGTGCAGTGGTAGGGGGTAAATATCTATTTGGGAACAAAAAGGCAAAAAGAAGGAACATATGCCAAGTGGGAAAATTACTGCAGCCTATCAATTAGTAAAGATATGTGAGTTTACTCTGAAGATGTTAACATATGGCAGGTTTGTCCAGATGAAGGTAAGAATTGTACATGAATTGCATTATCCTGTGGTAGACTAAATCCATCAAGGGCTTCTTGTTTAATTAGGTACTAGGTAGAGCTTGCTAGGGTAATAATCATCATCCCTTAAGAGGATTTTATTTTGGCTGAAGATTTACAAAAGCCTTTCTCAGAGGTATTAATGTAGCTAATGCTTTTCTAGTCTGTTTCTCTTGCCACGACCTCTTTTCTTGGTTCTAGTCCCATATATCCAACTAACTTTTGGATATCTCCACTTGGTATCCCACGTTTTGACATATTCAGAATTTGAACTTGTCATTTTTCCCACAAATCCTGATGTTCCATCTGTCTGTCTCCTCGTTCAGAAGGTGAGGTGATTTGGGAGTGCTGCTTACCAAGAGAGTGAGTTATTCCTGGCAGCTGTTTGTTACTTGTTTCATCTATTGCAGAGGTATTCAACAGGGGTGATTTTTGCCCCCCACAAGGGATAGTTTTGATTGGCACAACTGGTAGGGGTGCTGTTGCCATCTAGGAGATAGAGGCCAGGGAGATGCTGCTAAATATCCTACAGTGCACAGGACAGCCCCCCACAACAAAGAATTACCTGACCTGAATGTTGCTAGTGACCAGGTTTAGAAACCCTGATCCTCCTTGACTCTTGTGTTGCTCAGTGTTATAAAGGTTTTTTACTCCTATATCAGGAAGACTTTTAAAACTCTGTTCTTACTGTAAACTACTCAAGAAATGCTTGTGTTCTTGGTTTCACAAGATATGCTCAGTTATTTTAGATATTCCACTGAGAATATCTTCTGCAGGTAACGGGAGCTGTTATGACGATAGATTTTAAGTAAGGCTGGAAGGAAGAAATATGCCTGTCTACTCACTTGCCTGAGTTTCAAATGGGATTGTGGTTCTCCTCCTTTCTGTAGTTCAAGACTGTCTTCATGTACCCAACTCTTCTTTTTTCTTCAGTTTTCAGGACATTCAGTTTCTGTATGTTGGCCATCTGTACTCTTCCCTCCTTTATTTGGATTTTGAGATACAGGATTTCTAAGCAAAATCATGGCCAGAGTTTTAACACTGAAGGTGGTGAGCTCAGAAACACAATTCTTTGATTACCTTTCTAAGTATAAGACAGTCTTGCTTTCACCCCAGTTTCTCTAGTAACTTATCATGGTATTGAAAGCTATCTTATCAAAATATTTTTTAATTTTTTTTGAAAAGGACGCTTCTTGTGGCTCTGCTACTATTGGTAAGCCCCTAGAATAATTTCAGTTCTCTAGCTCTTTTAGGTATACCAGTATCTGTCCTAAGGGAAAGATTTTCTCTATTCTTTTCCTAAGCTCTTTTCAAATCTCGGAGATGCCTGATACTTGCTCAAAATTCTCCTTTCCTTATCCTTTTCCTCCTTAAAAACATAGCACCTTGCCCTGGTAGTTTAAAAATAAAAGAGACAGTTCCTTGCTGCTCAGCTTTTTATCATTTAATCAGATTTGTTTTCAGAAGTTCTTTTGTGTTAGAAAGGAAAAGTATACCAGGTAAAATTTGCTGACTGGTTGCAGTTTTAACAGCAATTTTTTGATCATGTGCCTGTATATACTTCTTAGAAACATCATTTTAAATGTACCTAGCAATAGACTTCTTAATAAAAAAATATTGCAAACCCCTGGCCAGCCGACCAAGATCAAGTCTAGGTAATTATGTGCTTATGGTAAAAGCACTTGGCTTTAGTTCATCCTGAACCTTTAATGATCAAATATGAACAATTCTATTCAGAATATTACATGGATCTGGATTCTACAAAGGATCCTGTAAGGGCCCCTTGAAACTCTTGACTTATTCTTTTCAGTGTTCCTCTGTTTTGTTCTAAACAGGATTTAAAACAGTTTATACATTTAGATTATCACACAAAAAACAGTAAAACAAGTTCAAAGTGGAAGCAAAAGAAAAGCGTGGAGTCAGGAAATGTTTATCAGTGTAATCTGAAACTTGTCTGTGGGTACACTGTAAATTTGGCTGTGATTGAGCTCTGCAGTTCTTGATCTAGGTTACAGAGTTCATAACATAAAACAAACTCATTGCTCAGAAATAAAGATATTCTTGGATGTTGTGCTGGACAGTTTCCTAGAAAACATCTTGGTAGCCATGGTTTCTTGGGACTTTATGTTACCAGTTTCCAATGTGGCCTGTGGCTCTCATATGAAGATATTGAATTACTATAGTAATTCAATAAAAGCACTTCTTAAGTGGGCCTTGGTACTCAGGTCTCTGTTGCTCTGACTTGACCAGGGCTAGATTGACAGTATCTGGAGGGTACCTGTGTGCACTTTGAGCAGTTGTCTCTAAATACTGTAACTCTACACTCAGTTTTAAATAAGTGATAGTTAGCAATGCATTCAAAATTAGACCACCTAAGAAGTATTAGAGTTCAGCTGCTTTGTGTTACAGACTGAGAACATATTTCTAAGAAATAATTGATCTGAAAAGTAGAGGTAAAACAGAAATGAAAAAATAAAGGTTGATAGGCTAAGTATTCTGTTGTGAAACCCAGCAAACACATAAGATCTCCTGCCTAAATATGGTAGACTGAGTGAGTATTCAAAGTTTAAACCAAGTTTCCTATGAAACTTTAAGCAGTGCTGCTAGTTTTGAGCAATGCTCCTTGTTCATATACTCTTTAAGAAAAACCATTTGTGGTCAGCACATCAAGCTAACTATTTGTGGTAACTTATCTTGTGAGATTGTTATATTTACAGTTAAAAACTAGGGAATAACAACCAGAAACAAAATACAGGTTTAGGAATCAGTCAGTCAGTTCCATCCCTCAGTTGTGCCTGACTGTTTGCGACCCCATGGACTGCAGCACACTGGGCTTCCCTGGCCATCACCAACTCCTGGAGCTTGCTCAAACTCATGTCCATCGAGTTGGTGATGCCATCCAACCGTCTCATCCTCTGTCGTCCCCTTCTTCTCCTGCCTTCAGTCTTTCCCAGCATCAGGGTCTTTTCCAGTGAGTCAGTTCTTCACATCAGGTAGCCAGAGTATTGGGACTTCAGTTTCAGCATCAGTCCTTCCAATGAATATTCAGGACTGACTTCTTTTAGGATGAACTGGTTGGATCTCCTTGCAGTCCGAGGGACTCTCAAGAGTCTTCTCCTACACCACAGTTCAAAAGCATCAATTCTTTGGCACTCAGCTTTCTTTATGGTCCAACTCTTAACATCCATACAGGACTACTGGAAAAACCATAGCTTTGACTAGATGGACCTTTGTTGGCAAAGTAATGTCTCTGCTTTTTAATATGCTGTCTAGGTTGGTTATAACTTTTCTTCCAAGGAGTAAGTGTCTTTTTATTTCATGGCTGCAGTCACCATCTGCAGTGATTTTCGCGCCCCCCCCCCCCCCCCAAAAAAATAAAGTCTGTCACTGTTTCCACTGTTTCCCCATCGATCTGCCATGAAGTGATGGGACTGGATGCCATGATCTTAGTTTTCTGAATGTTGAGCTTTAAGCCAACTTTTTCACTCTCCTTTTTGACTTTCATCAAGAGGCTCTTTAGTTCTTCTTCACTTTTTGCCATAAGGGTGGTAAATTTAAAATAATAAATAAGGGTGGTAAGTTTAAAATTTAAAATTTCAGCTGAAGCTGAAACTTCAATACTCTGGCCACCTGATGCGAAGAGCTGACTCATTTGAAAAGACCCTGATGCTGGGAAGGATTGAAGGCAGAAGGAGAAGGGGACAACAGAGGATGAGATGGTTGGATGGCATCACTGACTCAATGGGCATGAGTTTGAGTAAACTCCGGAGTTGGTGATGGACAGGGAGGCCTGATGTGCTGTAATCCATAGGGTTGCAATGAGTTGGACATGACTGAGCAACTGAACTGAACTGAAATATCCACACATTGGAGTTAAGTACTCAAAAGACTTTTCACTAATTGAGTGTGCAGCCAAAACATTTAAAGTTCACTAGATTAGAAGATGCTTTTAGGATTTGTATGATATATTGTACAGTTTATAACCTTTTGATTCAGAGAGGTGTCAATTATGTTCATAGTATAGATGAAGCATTATGCCCATTTCATAGAAGAGGAGCTGAAGGTTGAAGCACTTAAATGACTTGTTGAAGGCCACACAACTGGTTAATAATGACTCCTCAACTCCAGCTCAGCTTCCCTGATAGCTCAGTTGGTAAAGAATCCTCCTGCAGTACAGGAGACCCCGGTTTGATTCCTGGGTTGGGAATATCTGCTGGAGAAGTGATAGGCTACTCGCTCCAGTATTCTTGGGCTTCCCTTGTGGCTCAACTGGTAAAGAATATGTCCGCAGTGTGGTAGACCTGGGTTCGATTCCTGGTTTGGGAATGTCCCCTGGAGAAGGAAAGGACTACCCACTCCAGTATTCTGGCCTGGAAAATTCCGTGGACTGTATAGTCCATGGGATCGCAAAGAGTCGGACACAACTGAGTGACTTTCACTTTCGCTTCACAACTCCAGCTCAGGGCTTATTACTGGGTGGTGCCCTTTCCATTCATTCTATTCATTCATTCTTTAAGTTTTCATTTCCTGTCCTAATCTGTCTCTTATTTATACTCCAGAGTCCTTAGGTAGTTGCTTTTTATATTTGTTGAAGTTTTTAGTTGTAATCAATGGGAGAGAGAGAGAGACTGTATAAGTAAGTTAAGAAAGACTGAGAACAAAAGGATGGAACCATAAAGACATTATATTAGTGATGAAAATACAAATTGTAGTAGATCGCCCAGAAGTTAGATGAATGCGTTTGATTTGGAAAACCCTGCAGAGGAACCATAGAAATAAAGTCAAGGCATATACATCATTTGAATATTAGCATGAGGGCAGGTTAGTGATGAAATGGTTGTGGAAAATATAGGTAATGGGTTTGTATGATGTATATGTATTGCTGTACTATAGTAAACTTGGCATTAACAAGCATAATTAATTAAGAATTTGGGGGTTTAGTTCGATCATTATTTTAACTTTAGTACAATTTCATGTAACATGTGGCCTTCTATTTTGATTGTTCTTTGTACATATGGCAAAGTGAACAAAATTGAAAACTTCTGTGTAGAAATGAATAGGTAAAGGTTGCTTGTCTGCTCATAGATCTGGAGGTAAACTGGGTTTAACATATTAACTTGAAAATGATTGGGTCAGAAAAGTGACCCAAATATAGTGTGGTTTTATACATCATTTTCTAGACTATGATCAGTGCCATAATTTTGGAAAAAAGAGATTTATTTAACAAATCTTGTTTTAACAGGTTTTTATGAAAGTTATGTTTTACATACAATTTCTGTGCTTTTCCATATTATAAATTCAAGGCTTGTCTTGATCTTCTCTCAGTCTAGTGGCAACACATCTGGAAATACTATGCATCACTAAAACTTTCATAGGAATTTTCCATGCCTTGAAATATTACATATATGATTATATAATTCCCATAGTATTCACTGGCATATTAAACTAGGATGGCACTGATGAATATATTATTGTCTACATTAAAATGAATATAGTTCTTACCTCTAACTGTTCATCAGGCCAGTGATCTATTGTGCTCACAGGAGGAAAATAAAAATAGTGCATTAAAATTAGAATCAGTAACTAGAGTAATTATACTCTTCCCTTTTTAAAATTATTAAAAATGGAAAGATCTCTTGAAATTTATGATAGTTTCACTGGTTTAGAAGATGTTAAGAGAATTATTTTGGGTTTATCACCAGTTTAGAAAACCCTAGACATGGGGTCCAATTATTTGGATCTAGTATCAGCTCTGTTGTTTCTGTACAGTGTCAACATGGGCAAGTCATATAAGCTTCCCATAATAAATGTGTAAGTGTGAAAATGTTAGTCACTCAGTCATGTCCTACTCTTTGTGACCCCATGAACTGTAGCCCGCCAGGCTCCTTTGTCCATGGTCTTCTTAAGGCAAGAATACTGGAGTGGGTAGCCATTCCCTTTTCCAGGGGATCTTCCCAACCCAGGGATGGAACCTGGATCTCCTGCATTGCAGGCAGATTCTTTACCATCTGAGCCAGCAGGAAAGTCCCTAATAAATGTGTACTGGTCCAGTTTGGCTTGATCACAGATGATTAAGCTTTCTACACACATATCTGCATACACAGATGAATGGTTTATTTGGTTGTAAAAGATAGAGCAGTAGGGCTCCTGTGATGTAATCAGATGGCTCTGAAAGGCTTGTCTGCACTGCAGGAGACTGTGGGACAGCTAGAGGCACACTCCCTGGTCAGACTGAGAAGTTTGTAAGTCAGTGTAGTCTGTCAAATTGGTGAAGCTGGAGAAGTATTAAGGATTCCTTAGCTCTGAGTGAGCCGCCCTCCTCCAGGTTGCACAGCCATCCTTTATCTTCCTTTTGGATTTTTAATAGCTATCTACATTAAGAAGAATGTGCAGAATGAAAGATTTCAGTTTAACCAGGTACATATTAAATTCTAATATAATATGAGTAAAAATTATCTTAACCAGTCTCACTTGAACCCATGCACTCTGTAGTCTTATCATTTTCTCTGTCAGTTCCTTCTGGCTGTGTCCATGGCATAATCAGTGTTTGCAGCAGTTAGGACATTTTGTCTCTACCAGCCGAACTGTGTGCTTTCCAAGAGTCAGTTATTCTCTTTTCTGAAACTTTTATTACATTTGTGCATATCCAGTGACATTAGGGCCAACTATTGTTCATGATCTCAAAAGAAGAGAGGGCTTCCTTATGTGTAACAGTTGAACGTGGGCCACCTACTTGTTGAAGTTGAACCTACTTACTACTCCTTTGGAAAACTGTTGGGGTTTGCAGTTTGAGCTTGGTTTCCTGCTAATCACTCCAGTGCTCCCTTTATCTATGTTTTCTCATCTTAGAAGTGAGAATGATTCTTCCTTTAAGTTTACAGATAAGGGTAAAATTTTAAACAGTATTAAATATGGAAACAGTGGAAGTAAATGTTCTCTATCTTGTAGTTGCTGTAGTCTTATTTTTATAGTGGGGAATCTATGTGACTCATGGTTTAAGGGAATACTCTTCTTAGACTGTGGTTTTATTTACAAAATAAGGTAACTCTGTTGCTTTTCTAATTTGGCATTTGGAGTTACCCAAATTCTGAATGAACTAAACTTAAACCAGTAAGCTTAAACTAAAATCTAAGATGATGGACTAACTTCAGTGGATTGGAAGATATTACTGATGTTAGAGAACTAGCATGTCTCAGGCCCTGTGGGTTATTATTAAAGAACCCTAGACTTGAAGTCAGACCAGCAGGCCTGATATCAGTTGGGCTCTTGATTGTACTTGTCTTTGCTGGTCTGATCCTGGTTTGGTAATCTTTGGTTCATTTCACAGGGATTTACTAAAGATTTCTTGCACTTAGAAAAGGCATTAGATTTGATTCACATAAAACCAGTATCTGTTTTTAGTATACCTAGTTTTCATGAACATTAACTTGTTTAGTTAACACTTTTCATCTTAGAAAGTAAAACCACTATCATATGATTCTTAATTAAGCATATGTGGGTTATCCTTTTAATTGGTTATTAGCTTTTAGCAGCAGTGGTTTTAGCATGTGTACATACACATGCACGTTTTGGGGTCATATGCACTTGAGTTTGAATCCTGATCTACCATGTATTAGAGGTTTGACCTTTTAAAAATTACTTAAATCTCTTGTTTTCTTGTTTATATGAGAGCATGATAATAGGTACCTCACAGAGTAAAGGAAGATAAAAATAGAATGTGTATGGGCATATGGCATAGTAGGCTTTCAGTAAAGATTCCTTTTCTCTCTGTGTCAATTTTAAAATTTCATTCTATATCCTGGATAAAAAGAGCAAAATGAATATAAGCTACATATTTATTCACTTGATATGGTAGATCTGGAGACCATTTGCAGTGAGAGTGAGTGGGAAGTAACGTTTGCTACTGTGCCCTTCTATCATTTCTAAAGTTAGATCACCCATTTCTTAAGTCCCAACTGGTATTTCCAGATATTTAGAATTTGAACATTAATTCTATATGGTGCTGGGTACTGACTTTGGAATGTGTGGCCAGAAATTGGAGGAAGAAGAACCAGGAAAGTTGTAAAATGAATAAATAAATGGAGTTTATTTTGGTCATCCTGGCCCAAGTAATCTTTCAAAAGTAAGTCTTAAGTAACATACCACTTGTTTTTACTAACAGAGGTGAGGGGAAAAAAGGGCATTTACCTTAATGGACTGTTACACTTTCTGGTTCAACATTTTAATCTTTCTTTTTATGTTTGTTTCTCCAGCCTCTGTTCCATCCTTGACCCACCTTTGTCGTTTGGAAATTTGGTCCCATCTTAGACTAGAACACCTACGGTCTGATGGTTTTATCCGTCAGTTGCCTCTTCCCAGAAGCCTACATGATTATTTGCTCTATGCAGAGGTTTTGAGGATGAATGAAGTTCCAGAACTGGCAGTTATTCAAGATGGAGAAATCAGTGAAACCGCTTAACACAGTTTTTGTCTTACTCTGAAAACCACCAAGATAAGGAGCCATGGAGTACAAATTCTTCACAATTTTATGGTCACAAAAGATGATTTTTGTTTGTGTGGTCGGTTAGGCTTTAGAGGGCAGTGGTTTAATGGAAATGTTTACAACTAGGCTTCCTGGTAAAAAAAAAAGTGTTGTAAACATCATGTAAGTTACTTTTTTGCAGTTTCATCATCAGTACTCTTAATGTTGTAATGTTCATTTATCTAACCATTTTCTGCTTTATTCTGTTAATGAACTGTGAATGCTGCTTCTAGTGCTAAACATGGCCTATTTCCACCTATGATTCTGTGTTTGCCTAGGGCTAGAGCTTAGACGAGAAGGCATAAGCCTTCACTGGAAGTATACACACAGTGAAGTTGAGTATCTCTTATGTTTATAAAAGAACTGTATTATATTCTGTTCTCATCTCTTAATTCATTTGAAATTCATTGGCTTTTCACAGGTAAACTCAGGGGAGACTTCTCTTTTTAAAGACTATAGAAAATAAATCATTTTGCTGTTTTTTTTTTTTTCCAGTTCTGTGATACTCTTTTTGGCTAAAAAATGGTTCCTGTTTCTGCAAAGGCAAGAACAGACTTAAATTCAAAGACATGTTGAAAAAAAAATAGGTCGATATTGAGATAAAGGTGCATTTTACCACATTTACACAGTATTAATTAGGAGACTGGGAGAGACATTTCTGTGGTATCATTTTTAAAGAAGGAAAGGTATGTATTCCTGAGTTGCTCATGATCAGATGAAACATTGCAGGTCCATTCAGTGTCCAAATCAGAGGACAGCTTTAATCCTATGAAGCAGTGGTTGCTAGTTCTGTTAATGTTATAGTGTGTTTCCTTTTTACTATCTGGATACGTTATCAAATAGTCCATGAAATTTCAATCTTATAGACTTAGGTTAATGAGATACTGCCTCATTGGTTTTACACTTGTTTGCTAGGAATCTAGAGTCAGAGAGGACTGAATACTGTATCAAGGGAGCTATGATAAGAGGCTGTGGGCGTTTGTCTTGAGAGAAAGGTTAGGAAAGCATACTGTCATGTTAGACAACTAGAGATGGGGTCCAAGGGAAGGCAAGTATTCTATCCTATTTGGATTCTGTGACTTAAGATAGATGGCAGTGGGTCACTCAGATTCATCTCTGATAGACTTTTGCTATTTGGTAAAAGCAGTGATGATGGCATACCAAATGATGGAGACATTAAGGTTCAAAAGGATAACTAAATTCAGCCTAGATTGGAGCTACAGTTGCTGCCTGTGGGGTGGAGATAGAGTTTGAAGTGGGTATACATGCAGAAGTAAGAGTGGATAGGGAAAAAACAGGTGGAAATTCTAATAGTTAATAAATTCTAAAAAAGGTATGTACTATGTAGTATTTTTTAAATGTCTGTATCTTTATTTTTTAAACCCTAATAAGTCTCTGCTTTTAACTTAATCAGTTTTTTATTAGGGTCCAGTGTAGATAGAATATTTACCTTTTAGGGTGAATCTTTTCATGTGTTTTTGTTTATGTTTAAATATGTAATAAATTCAACTATTCATAACTTATCATTGAGCTCTTATTCTTAAAAACTTAAAAATATTTCAGATACATTAAGACCTTAGTATTTAAAGCATAAATGATTTTAGTTACTGTATATAATATCTTCCTTTTAGGCTATTTTATAATACATAAATATGATTTTTATGACTAATAGCAAGGACTCAGTAAGAAATCCAATCCAGAAGTATCTAAAGGTAAGTAAATTACAATAACAACTTCTGATCAAAATGATACATCCAGGTAGTGTGAACTTGAAGCTCTGCCCTACATGTACCATGGTGCTTTAGTATTCTTAAAGTCTCAGTGAGCCTGATGGAGAACTCCATACAGTGGTTTTCTAGTGGTGGTACATAGTACCAAAGCAGGACACAAATTGGTTTTAATAACAATTGTCAAGAGTTTATCCTACCTTGATTTGATGTTGTCCTTTAAGTGCATTTCCTGCTCACCATTCCTGTCATAGGACATCTTTCTGTGATGATTTCATATAATAGTGGTGATCTGGACATCACATTTTCTTAAGTAAACTTTTTATTGACATTTAACACATATTAAAAAAGTATACATAAGTATACAAACTGATTGTAGTTGACCCTTGAACATGGGAGTTAATGGACTCCTACCCTCTACAGAATTGAAAATCTGCTTATGGCTAACAGTCAGCTGTCTATATGTCTGAATTCAACCAATATGGATCTAATCAAGTATGGTAGTCTGGATTGCAGATTTTGTGGTATTGTAGTGTCACTGTTGAAAAAAGTCTGTGTATAAGTAAACCTGCACCTGCTCAAACATGTTGAAGAGTCGACTATATTTTTACAAACTGAAAATGTCTGTGTAATCAGCATACAGTTCAAGAAACAGAACATTATTAGCATGCTGGAAGTTCCCTTTGTGGCCCTTCTAGTTTCTGTGTTCTTGCCAGAAATGTAACCACTCTTCTGGGTTTTAGCACCAACAATCTGTTTTTCCTGGAATCATCCTCTGTGCCCTCTTTAATTTCCTCCTACTTTTGTGTGCATTTTCAGATTCATTTATGTTATCATGTGTAGTAAGTCATTATACATCATTTGTTTGTTTCCCTCTCCTTTTTGCCCATGTAGCAAGTGTTTTGATATGCAGCTTTCTGGTGGTCCTGCATCCCAGATCAGTTACCTACCTTCGTGTCCCATGACCACTTGTGACCTTGATAATCTTTGACAGGCAGCCTAAGTGTCATATTTATGTCACATGATCAGTTGATATCTCAAACTTTGGGTCTGTTCTCACCTAAGTTTATCTATAAACCTGTATGAAAATTGTAACACTTCATAGATCTTCAAGTATAGTCTCAGGTACAGTTTCAAGACCTCTGAATATTTTTGATTGGTTATTCTAAACTTCTGCTATAGTTGTGTTGGGCCTCAAAAACTTATAAATAATAACTGTGATAAGAATGTAAATAACTGTGTCTTCTGAAACAGTGCACTTGATTCTATCAGCATGAGGTATAGAAAGAAGTTGAGAAAATCTATCTAAAAGATTGCCTTTCATTTTTTATGCTCCTTTTTACTCTTGGAGCCCTTCATGGATTATAGCCTTGCCTTGGTGAAGGGGCTTTTGTAACTCAATGAGGCTATGAGCCATGCTGTGTAAGACCACCCAAAACAGATGGGTCATAGTGAAGAGTTCTGACAAAATGTGATCCACTGGAGGAGAGAATGGCAATCCACTCCAGTATTCCTGCCTGGAGAACCTCATGAACAGTATTAAAAAGGCAAAAAGATGTATACTGGAAGATAAGACCCCCCAGGTCAGAACGTGTCTAGTATGCTCTTGGGAAAGAGTGGAGGGCAATTGCAAATAGCTCCAGAAAGAATGTAGCAACTGGGCCAAAGTGGAAATGACTTTCAATTGTGGCTGTGTCTGGTGGTGAAGGTAAAGTCCAGTGCTATAAAGAAGAATATCACAAAGGAACCTGGAATGTTATGTACATGAATCAAGGTAAATTAGACATGGTCAAGCAGGAAATGGCAAGATCGAACATCAGCATCTTAGGGATCAGTGAACTAAAATGGACGGGAATGGGTGAGTTTAATTCAGATGACCATTATATCTACTACTGTGGGCAAGAATCCCTTAGAAGAAATGGAGTAGCCATCATGGTCAACGAAAGAGCCTGAAATGAAGTACTTGGGTGTAGCCTCAAAAATGACAGAATGATCTCGGTTTGTTTCCAAGGCAAACCATTCAACATCAAGTAATCCAAGTCTGTGCGGCAACCACTAATGCTGAAGAAGCTGAAGTTGACCAGTTCTGTGAGGACCTACAACACGTTCTAGAACTAACACCCAAAAAAGATGCCCTTTTCATCAAAGGGGTTTGGAATGCAAAAGTAGGAAGTCAAGAAATACCTGAATAACAGGCAAGTTTGGCCTAGGAGTACAAAATGAAGCAGGGCAAAGGCTAACAGAGTTTTGTCAAGAGAACACATTGGTAATAGCAAACACCCTTTTCCAGAAACCCAAGAGACGACTCTACACATAGACACTTCTTAATGGTCAATACTGAAATTATATTGATTGTGTTCCTTGCAGCTGACTCATTTGAAAAGACCCTGATGCTGGGAACGATTGAAGGCAGGAGAAGAAGGGGATGACAGGAGGAGATGGTTGGATGGCATCACTGACTCATTGGACATGAGTTTGAGTAAACTCTGGGAGTTGGTGATGGACAAGGGAGCCTGCAGTCCATGGGGTCACAAAGAGTTGGACATGACTGAGCAACTGAACTGAACTGAACTGATGGGACCAGGTGCTATGATCTTAGTTTTCTGAATGTTGAGTTTTTTAAGTTGCCATTATCTTCCTTAGCTCCACCATAGTTTGGCCTCAGGTCAAGCAACAGGAACCAGAGATCAAATTGCCAACATCCGTTGGATCATCGAAAAAGTAAGAGAATTCCAGAAAAACACCTATTTCTGCTTTATTGACTATGCCAAAGGCTTTGACTCTGTGGATCACAATGAATTGTGGAAAATTCTGAAAGAGATGGGAATACCAGACCACCTGACCAGCCTCTTGAGAAATCTGTATGCAGGTTAGGAAGCAACAGTTAGAATTGGACATGGAACAACAGACTGGTTCCAAATAGGAAAAGGAGTACGTCAAGGCTGTATATTGTCACACTGCTTATTTAACTTATATGCAGAGTACATTATGAGAAACGCTGGGCTAGATGAAGCACAAGCTGGAATCAAGATTGCCGGGAGAAATATCAGTAACCTCATATATGCAGATGACACCACCCTTATGGCAGAAAGTAAAGAAGAACTAAAGAGAGCCTCTTGATGAAAGTGAAAGAGGAGAGTGAAAAAGTTGGCTTAAAGCTCAACGTTCAGAAAACTAAGATCATGGCATCTAGTCCCGTCACTTCATGGCAAATAGATGGAGAAACAGTGGAAACAGTGGCAGATTTTATTTTGGGGGGCTCTGAAATCACTGCAGATGGTGACTGTAACCATGAAATTAAAAGACGCTTACTCCTTGGAAGGAAAGTTATGACCAACCTAGACAGCATATTAAAAAGCAGAGACATTACTTTGCCAACAAAGGCTATGGTTTTTCCAGTAGTCATATATGGATGTGAGAGTTGGATGGTGAAGGAAGCTGAGCGCCAAAGAATTGATGCTTTTGAACTGTGGTGTAGGAGAAGACTATTGAGAGTCCCTTGGACTGCAAGAAGATCCAACCAGTCCATCCTAAAGGAGATCAGTCCTGGGTGTTCATTGGAAGGACTGATGCTGAAGCTGAAACTCCAGTCCTTTGGCCACCTGATGCGAAGAGCTGACTCATTTGAAAAGACCCTTATGCTGGGAAGGATTGAAGGCAGGAGGAGAAGCAGATGACAGGATGAGATGGTTGGATGGCATCACCGACTCAATGGACATGAGTTTGAGTAAGCTCCATGAATTGGTGATGGACAGGGTGGCCTGGCATGCTGCAGTCCATGGGCTCGCAAAGAGTCAGACACTGAGAGCAACAGGGAGGGAACACAGCCCCACCCATCAAGGAAAATTGGATTAAAGATTTACTGAACATGGCCCTGCCCATCAGAACAAGACCCAGTGTGTCCCATCAGGAAGTGTCCATAAGCCTGTTACCCTTCTCCATCAGAGGGCAGACAATGAAAACCACAATCACAGAAAACTAACCAAACTGATTACATGGACCACAGCCTTGTCTAGCTCAATTAAACTATGAGCCATGCTGTGTAGGGCCACCCAAGATGGACGGGTCACAGCGGAGAGTTCTGACAAAACGAGGTCCACTGGAGAAGGGAATGGCAAACCACTTTGATATTCTTGACTTGAGAACCCCATGAACAGGATGAAAAGGCAAAAAGGTATGACACTGAAAGATGAACTCCCCAGGTCGGCAGGTGCCCAATATGCTACTGGAGAAGAGTGGAGAAATAACTCCAGAAAGAATGAAGAGATGGAGCCAAAACAAAAACAATGCCCAGTTGTGGATGTGACTGGTGATGGAAGTAAAGTCCGATGCTGTAAAGAGTAGTATTGCATAGGAACTTGGAATGTTAGGACCATGAATCAAGGCAAATTGGAAGTGGTCAAACAGGAGATGGCAAGAGTGAACATCAACGTTTTAGAATCAGTGAACTAAAATGAACTGTAATGGGTGAATTTAACTCAGATGACCATTATATCTACTACTGTGGGCAAGAATCCCTTAGAAGAAATGGAGTGGCTGTGATAGTCAGCTGAGCAGGATAAAAAATTCTTTTTTTTTTTTAATTCCATATCATTTGCATTAAATGAGCAATGCAAAGAAATAGAGGAAAACTACTGACTGGGCAAAGACTAGAGCTCTCTTCAAGAAAATTGGAGATACCAGGGGAACAATTCATACAAGGATGGGTGTGATAAAGGACACAAAATGGTAAGGACCTAACAGAAGCAGAAGAGATTCAGAAAAGGTGGCAAGAATAGACAGAAGAACTATACAATAAAGGTCTTAATGAGTTAGATAACCAAGATGATGTGGTCACTTATCGAGAGCTAGACATCCTGAAGTGTGAAATCAAATGAGCCTTAGGAAGCATTTCTTTGGACAAAGCTAGTGGAACTGATGGAATTCCTGCTGAGCTCTTTCAAATCCTAATAGATGATGATGTTAAAGTGCTGCACTCAATAGGCCAACAAATTTGGAAAACTCAGCCGTGGCCACAGGACTGGAAAAGGTCAGTTTGCATTCCAAGACCAAAGAAGGGCAATGCCCCACTGAAGGGCAGTGCCAGCAAATGTTAAAAGTGAAGTGAAAGTCACTCAATTGTGTCTGACTCCTGCCACCCCATGGACTATACAGACTGTGAAATTATCTCGGCCAGAATACTGGAGTGGGTAGCCTTTCCCTTCTCCAGGGGATCTCAACCCAGGGGTTGAACCCAGGTCTCCCACATTGCAGGTGGATTCTTTACCAGCTGAGCCACGAGGAAAGCCCAAGTGGATCACAACAAACTGGAAAGTTCTTTAAGAGATGGGAGTACTAGACCACCTTACCTGTCTCCTGAGAAACTTATATGCAGGTCTAAAAGCAACAGTTAGAGTTGGACATGGGACAGTGGACTGGTTCAAAACTGGGAAAGGACTATGACAAGGCTGTATATTATCATCCTGCTTATTTAACTCATATGCAGAGTATATCATGTGAAAAGCTGAGTTGGATGCATCCCAAGGTAGAATTAAGATTGCTGTGAGAAATATCAATAACCTCAGATGTGTAGATGATATCACTCTAATAGTAGAAACTAAAGAGGAACTAGGCTTCCCTGTTGGTTCAGATGGTGAATCCACCTGCAGTGTGGGAGACCTAGGTTTGATCCCTGGGTTGGGAAGATCCTCTGGAGGAGGGCATGGCAACCCACTTCAGTATTCTTGACTGGAGAATCCCCATGGATATTGGAGCATGACGAGCTACAGTCTGTGGAGTTGCAAAGAGTTGGACATGACTGAGCAAGTAAGCACAGCATAGCAAAGAGGAACTAAAGAGCTTCTTGATGAGGGTGAAAGAGGAGAGTGAAAAAGCTAGCTTAAAACTCAACATTTAAAAAACTAAAATCATGACACGAGTTCCGTCACTTCATGAAAAATAGGTGAAAAAGTAGAAGCAGTGACAGATTTTCTTTTCTTGGGCTTCAAAATCACTGTGGACGGTGACTACAGCCACAAAATTAAAAGATCCTTGCTCCTTGGAGGGAAAGCTACGACAAACCTAGACAGCATATTAAAAAGCAGAAACATCACTGTGCTGACAGAGATTCACATAGTCAAAGCTGTGGTTTTTCCAGTAGTCATATATGGATGTGAGAATTGGACCATCAAGAAGGCTGAGCGCCAAAGAATTGGTGCTTTTGAACTGGGGTGCTGGAGAAGACTCGTGAAGGTCCCTTGGACAGCAGAAAGATCAAACCAGTCAATTTTAAAGGAAGTCAACCCTGAATATTCATTGGAAGGACTGGAGCTTCAATACTGTGGCCACCCAATGGGATGAGCTGACTCATCAGAAGACCCTGATGCTAGGGAGGATTGAAGGCAGCAGGAGAGGGGAGGGGAGTGGGAGAGGATGAGATGGTTAGATACCATCACTGAGTCAATGGATATGAATTTGAGCATGCTCCAGGAGATAGTGGAGGACAGAGGAGCCCTGCCTGCTGCAGTCCATGGGGTTGCAAAGAGTCAGACACTACTTAGCAACTGAACAACAACAACTATATTATTGGAGATATATTCCCCTAATTATATTTCTTGTTTGGTCATAGAAATATTTGTTTGAAGAAGCACTCTCAGTTTGGTTATTATCTCAGTACTAGCAGGTCTATAGTACTATTGTGGAAAGATTTTAAATGATGTGAATGGTTAGGTAAAAGGCTAGTGTCAAGTTTCTAGTAATGTAGCCATTTTCAGTTGTGTGATCAAGTGTTTTAGATCTAACTCTTAGGGAGAATAACCAGTAAAATGTCACACTGGCTTCCATTTTCATTGGTTCATCTTCAATTAAAGTAAATGGAACCTCACCCTGCTCGCTTAACCAAATACTCAATTTAAAAAGGATCTCTAAGCCAAAGGGATCTCTAAAACTTTACCTTTGACCCTTTGATACTATTAATTCCCCTGAATTTCCTGTGCCAGGGCACTTGCCTCCTCCTTTCTCTCTTATCCCAAGCAGCCACATAACTGAGGTGTCAATATTATATGTAAGTGAGAGTCCAAACCAATAAATTGCATTACCCATTACTCTGTGTGACCTGGATTGTTATTTGAAAGATAACCTAGAGTGAGTGTCCCTGCATCAGGAAAGGAGTGCTAAGTACAGTGAACTAGAGCTGTATAGAGCTAATACTAGATCTCTGAGTTTACACCTACATATTCTCCCTAGAAAGTGGTGTTTATGACTTCAGGTAAATATGGCCCATGTTTGAAGGCTTAGAGACTATCATAATAGTGTGTGAATGTTATTGGTATTTTTCTCTTTATCCTTTTTCATTTTTTAATAAAACATTAAGGAAAATTTAATATTCCTATGTGCAACTTTTGAGTTTTTTTTTGTTTTGCTTTCTGTTTCATTTAGAGATGGAAGAGAGAGCCTCATTTTTTTTTTTGAGGCTACTCTTCATCTGTATATTATTGTTGTTAATTAAATGACAAGTGGTCATTGAATCATAATACCTGGAAATAAGTAAACTTGTTTTCTTTTTGGTTGGAGTTAATAAAAACCTGTGGCTTTCATGAGACAGGGAACTGATTATGCTTAGTATTTTTGTTACATATTGGTAGGAAAATGTATAGCCTTGTTTGTAACAGCATGTCAGTAGTTTACACTGAGAGGAGGCCAGTCTGAATTATATTTTTTATGGAAACATATACTTTAGGCACAGATTTTAAGTACGTATTTTCTGCAGATGCTTTAGTGAATAAAACATTTTGAGTAAAGGGTATCTGTTAACCTGTCCCTTTGCTAATGTGTCTTTTAAAATTTCTCATATAGCCATAAGAATAATAGCAATTTAAGTGTTTCATTTTAAAAAGAAAAAAATCTTAAAACTCAGGAGGAAAAGGGAAGAAGGGAGATGGAGCTGTAGTCCTATAATCCAAACTTAGTATTTCTGTTTACTTATATGTTGTAATATTTTCTTTCCCTTACATTTTAAAAAATCTGTATACAACTTTGAGGACGGTTTTTGTTTTTTCATGGTTAAAGTCAGTTTCACCTTTACACTTTTGTACCCTTTTATATATTGTGTTACTGATACCTGTAGCCAGGCTCAAGCCATAACTTATTACAAATTCTGAGTTGGTAGGAAAGAAAAATAATGAGGCATTTCTGACTTGATTCCTTTCTTAAGACAGCTGCATAAAGCAAACAACCCTTTCCTCTTTGTATGAGAAGAAAGAGAATGGAAGTAAGAGCTTTGTAAACTGTACTAGTCATCTGGTCTCAGCCCAGGATAGTTATGTAATTGCACATCCTTTGCATTACTCCGTTATAACTATGTACAGTGTGTGTTTTTAAGGGCAGAATTTAAAATACCATTGTTGCAGTAAAAATTAGTGTCTGCATGATTTTGCTGTCTCTTGGCTTCTTTCTCATGCATATCACTAATAGATAAAGCAGAACAGGTAGTAATTGCCATTGGCGCACTGTGACTTGTGAATAGCATCTGTTTATGTCTCTTTTACGTGCACTGTGAACTTCCAGATGTTCAAGCTGGTTTTAGAAAAGGCAGAGGAAACAGAGATCAAATTGCCAACATCCGATGGGTCATCGAAAAAGCAAGAGAGTTCCAGAAAAACATCTATTTCTGCTTTATTGACTATGCCAAAGCCTTTGACTGTGTGGATCCCAATAAACTGTGGAAAATTCTTAAAGAGATGGGAATACCAGACCATCTGACCTGTCTCTTGAGAAACCTATATGCAGGTCAGGAAGCAACAGTTAGAACTGGACATGGAACACCAGACAGGTTCCAAATAGGAAAAGGAGTACATCAAAGCTGTATATTGTCACCCAGCTTATTTAACTTCTATGCAGAGTACATCATGAGAAACACTGGGCTGGAAGAAACACAAGCTGGAATCAAGATTGCCATGAGAAATATCAATAATCTCAGATATGCAGATGACACCACCATTATGGCAGAAAGTGAGGAAGAACTAAAGAGCCTCTTGATGAAAGTGAAAGAGAGTGAAAAAGTTGGCTTAAAGCTCAACATTCAGAAAACTAAGATCATGGCATCTGGTCCCATCACTTCATGGGAAATAGATGGGGAAACAGCAGAAACAGTGTCAGACTTTATTTTTTTGGGCTCCAAAATCACTGCTGATGGTGATTGCAGCCATGAAATTAAAAGACGCTTACTCCTTGGAAGGAAGGTTATGGCCAACCTAGATAGCATATTTAAAAGCAGAGACATTACTTTGCCAACAAAGGTCTGTCTAGTCAAGGCTATGGTTTTTCCAGTAGTTAGTCATGTATGGATGTGAGAGTTGGACGGTGAAGAAAGCTTAGCACCAAAGAATTGATGCTTTTGAACTGTGGTGTTGGAGAAGACTCTTGAGAGTCCCTTGGACTGCAAGAAGATCCAACCAGTCCATCCTAAAGGAGATCAGTCCTGGTTGTTCATTGTAAGGACTGATGTTGAAGCTGCAACTCCAATACTTTGGCCACCTCATGCGAAGAGTTGACTCATTTGAAAAGACCCTTATGCTGGGAAGGATTGGTGGCTGGAGGAGAAGGGGACGACAGAGGATGAGATGGCTGGATGGCATCACCAACTCGATGGACATGGGTTTGGGTAGACCCCAGGAGTTGGTGATGGACAGGGAGACCTGGCGTGCTGTGGTTCATGGAGTCGCAAAAAGTCGGACATGATTGAGCGACTGAACTGAACTGAACCAAACTGATCACATGAATCACAGTCTTGTTTAACTCAATGAAACCATGAGCCATGCTGTTATGATGGACAGGTCATGGTGGAGAGCTCTGATATAATATGGTCCACTGGAGAAGGAGATGGCGAACCACTTCAGTATTCTTGCCTTGAGAACTGCACAAACAGAATGAAAAGGCAAAAAGATATGACACTAAAAGATGAACTCTCCAGGTCGGTAAGTTCCCATTATACTACTGGAGAAGGGTGGAGAAGTAGCTACAGAAAGAATGAAGAGGCTGAGCCAAAGTGAAAACAGTGCCCGGTTGTGGATGTGACTTGTAATGGAAGTAAAGTCCAATGCTGTAAAGAACAATATTGAATAGAAACCTGGAATGTTAGGTCCATGAATCAGGATAAATTGGAAGTGATCAAACAGGAGAGGGCAGGAGTGAACATCAACATTTTAGAATCAGTGAACTAAAATGGACCAGAATGGGTGAATTTAATTCAGATGACCATTATATCTACTACTGTGGGCAAGATCCCTTAAAAGAAATAGTGTAGCCCTCATAGCCAACAAAAGACTCTGAAATGCAGTACTTGTGTGCATCCTCAAAAATGACAGAATGATCTCTGTTCATTTCTAAGGGAAACCATTCAGTATCACAATAATCCGAGTCTATGCCCCAACCATTAATGCTGAAGTTGAATGGTTCTATGAATACCTACAAGACCTAGAAAGAACTAACACCAAAAAAAGATGTCCTTTTCATCATAGGGAACTGGAATGCAAAAGTAGGAAGTCAAGAGGTACCCAGAGTGACAGGCAAATTTGGCCTTGGAGTACACAATGAATGAAGCAGGGTAAAAGGGTAGCAGAGTTTTGCCAAGAGAACGCACTGGTCATAGCAAACATCCTCTTCCCACAATATAAGCGATGACTCTACACATGTACATCACCAGAAGGTCAATACCAAAATCGGATTGATTATTTTCTTTGCAGCCAAGCATGGAGAAGCTCTATGCAATCAGCAAAAACGAGACCAGGAACAAATAGCTGAAGAAAGAAGAATCAGTTCAGTTCCATTCAGTTGCTCGGTCATGTCCGACTCTTTGCGACCCCATCAATTGCATGTCATTCTCACTGAATAATTTGGGAAGTCCCTCCTTGAAGTACGTAGTGATTGATAGGAGAAGCTGGTCGCAGTGTGGGGTTTTGAAATTGAGGTTGTAGAGGGTGTTTCGTTATGAGTTTAACAGCTCAGTTCTGTCGCTCCGTCATGTCCGACTCCTTGTGACCCCATGAATCGCAGACGCCAGGCCTCTCTGTCCATCACCAACTCCTGGAGTCTACCCAAACCCATGTCCATCGAGTCAGTGATGCCATCCAACCATCTCATCCTCTGTCGTCCCCTTCTCCTCCTGCCCCCAATCCTACCCAGCATTAGGGTCTTTTCCAGTGAGTCAACTCTAAGCGTGAGGTGGCCAAAGTATTGGAGTTTCAGCTTCAACATCAGGCCTTCTAATGAACACCCAGGATTGATCTCCTTTAGGATGGATTGATTGGATCTCCTTGCAGTCCAAGGGACTCTCAAGAGTCTTCTCCAACACCACAGTTCAAAAGCATCAACTCTTCGGCGCTCAGCTTTCTTCACCATCCAACTCTCACATCCATACATGACTACTGGAAAAACCATAGCCGAAAAACCATAGCCTTGACTAGACGGACTTTTGTTGGCAAAGTAATGTCTCTGCTTTTAAATATGCTATCTTGGTTGGCCATAACCTTTCTTCCAAGGAGTAAGCGTCTTTTAATTTCATGGCTGCAATCATCATCTGCAGTGATTTTGGAGCCCAGAAAAATAAAGTCTGACACTGTTTCTGCTGTTTCCCCATCTATTTCCCATGAAGTGATGGGACCAGATGCCATGATCTTAGTTTTCTGAATGTTGAGCTTTAAGCCAACTTTTTCACTCTCCTCTTTCACTTTCATCAAGAGGCTCTTTAGTTCTTCTTCACTTTTTGCCATAAAGATGGTGTCATCTGCATATCTGAGGTTATTGATATTTCTCATGGCAATCTTGATTCCAGCTTGTGTTTCTTCCAGTGAAAGGCAAAGGAGAAAAGGAAAGACATATCCATCTGAATCCAGAGTTGCAAAGAATAGCAAGGAGAGAGAGAGATTTCTCAGTGAACAGTGCAAAGAAATAGAGGAAAACAGTAGAATGGGAAAGACTAGAGATTTCTTCAAGAAAATTAGAGATACCAGGGGAACATTTCATGCAAAGATGGGCTCAATAAAGGACAGAAATGGTGTGGGCCTAACAGAAGCAAAAGATACTAAGAAGAGGTGGCAAGAATACACAGAACTATATAAAAAGGATTTTAATGAACTAGGTAACCATAATGGTATGATCACTCAGCTAGAGCCAGACATCCTAGAGTGTGAAGTCAAGTGGGCCTTAAGAAACATTACTATGAACAAAGCTAGTGGATGTGATGGAGTTCCAGCTGAGCTATTTCAAATCCTAAAAGACTATGATGTTACAGTGCTGCACTCAATATGCCAGCAAATTTGGAAAACTCAGCAGTGGCCACAGACTGGTAAAGGTCAGTTTTCATTCCAATCCCAAAGAAAGGCAATACCAAAGAATGTTGAAACTACTGCACAGTTGCACTCTTCTCACACGCTAGCAAAGTAATGCTCAAAATTCTCCAAGCCAGGCTTCAACAATACATGAACTGTGAACTTCCAGATGTTCAAGCTGGATTTAGAAAAGGTAGAGGAACCAGAGGTCAGATTGCCAACATCCATTGGATCAAAGAAAAAGCAGGAGAATTCCAGAAAAACATCTGCCTCATTGACTACACTAAAGCTTTTGTGTGGATCATGACAAACTGTGCAAGATTTTTAGAGATGGGAGTTCTAGTCCACCTTACCTGTCTCCTGAGAAAACTGAGGCAACAGTTGGAACTGGACATGGAACAACAGACTGTACCAAATTGGGAAAGGAGTATGTCAAGGCTGTATATTTTCACCCTGCTTATTTAACTTCTATGCAGAGTACATCATGTGAAATGCCGGGCTGGATGAAGCACAAGTTGGAATCAAGACTGCCAGGAGAAATCTCAATAACCTCAGATATGCAGATGACACCACCCTTATGGCAGAAAGCAAAGAGGAACTAAAGAGCCTCTTGAATGAAGGCAAAAGAGGAGAGTTAAAAAGCTGGGTTAAGACTCAACATTCAGAAAACTAAGATTGTGGCATCCAGTCCCATCTCTTCATGGCAAATAGATGGGGAAACAGTGGAAACAGTGACATACTTCATTTTCTTGGGCTCCAAAATCACTGTAGATGTTGACTGCAACCATGAAATTAAAAGATGCTCGCTCCTTCGAAGAAAAGCTATGGCAAACCTAGACAGCATATTAAAAAGCAGAGACATTACTTTCCCGACAAAGGTCCGTCTAGTCAAAGTTATGGTTTTTCCAGTAGTCATGTATGGATGTGAGAGTTGGAATATAAAGAAATCTGAGCACTAAGAAGTGATGCTTTTGAACTGTGGTGCCGGAGGAGACTCTTGAGAGTCCCTTGGACTTCAAGGAGATGAAACCAGTCAATTTTAAAGGAAATCAGTCCTGAATATTCATTGGAAGGACTGATGCTAAAGTTGAAGCTCCAATACTTGGGCCACCTGATGCAAAGAACTGACTCACTGGAAAAGACCCTGATGCTGGGAATGATTGGGACAGGAGGAGAAGGGGACAATAGAGGATGAGATGGTTGGATGGCAGCACTAACTCGATGGACATGAGTTTTAGCAAGCTCCGTGATTTGGTGATGGACAGGGAGGCCTGGAGATCCATTGGGTTGAAAGAGTTGGACAAGATTGAGCAACTGAACTGAACTGAAAATTTCTTTTTTTTTTTTTGGCTGAGTTGTATTCCTGTGTGTGTGTGTGTGTGTGTGTGTGTGTGAGAGAGAGAGAGAGAGAGAGAGAGAGAGAGAGAGAGAGAGAGAGAGAGAGAGAGAGAGAGAGAGAGAGCTTCTTTATTCATTCACTGTTGATGGAACCTAGATTGCTTTCATATCTTGCTTATTGTAAAAAATGCTGAGCAGTACTTTGGGGTGCATATGTCTTTTGGAAGTAGTGTTTTCATTTTCTTTAGATATAGACCCAAGAATGGAGTTGCTTGATCATATAGTAGTTCTGTTTTTAGTTTTTTGAGAGAATTTCATGCTGTTTTCCAACCAGGCTAAACCAATTTGCTTTCCTTCCAACAATGTACTAGAGGTTTCCTTTTCTCCACATCTTCTCCAACATTTGCTATTTGTGGTATTTTTGTTGATAACCATTTTGACAAATGTGAGGTAATAATAGCTTATTGTTGTTTTGAGATGCATTTCTTTCATAATTAGTGATGTTAGGTATCTTTTTACATACCTGTTGGCCATTGTTATATCTTCTTTGTAAAAATGTCTCTATTGGTCTTCTGCCAATAATTTAAGTTGTTTGGTTTTTTGATATTGAATTGTATGAACTGTCTTATATTTTGGATTCCAATCTCTTTTCATTTATATCATTTGCAAATAATTTCTCTCATTTAGTACGCTGTCTTTTCGTTTTGTCAATGGTTTCCTTTATTTAGGTCCCAGTTGTTTATTTTTGCTTTTATTTCCTTTTCCTTAGGAGACTGGTCCCCCTAAATATTGCTACCATGTATTCCAATGAGTGTTCTACCAACTTTTTCTCCTAGGAGAAAGTTTCAGTTTTTGGTCTTACATTTAGTGCAGCTATCTTTTTAATCCACTATTCTTATTTCTATAGTCAAAGTTTCCATAGCTTGCCGATCCCAGTGCAAAATGAGAAAATGGGGCTCTTTGTTCAAATTTAAAGATAGGAACAACAGACTATTGAGCCCAACATGGAGCCATTCTAGAGCACAGAGACCTGTGTGATGGCACAGATGATAAAATAAACCCTGGATTTAGAGACTTGTTTAGATTGACATCTGATTCTTACACACTTTTTTCCCTTACACTACTGCTTCATAGATGAAGAGAACTTTATTTCTGTGATGTTGGCAGCCACTAGTGATTCTTAGCTAGATCTGTGAATTAATTATAGATTGATTATTATGCTGGCTGTAATGCTTTAAAAAAGAGAACTTCCCTTAATTATTTGGTTATCCTGACATCTAATACATATAGGAAAAACGGTACATTGCTTGGTTCTTTTGAACAATGAATTGATTCTCTAATGTCTTTTAAAAGATGATTGATAATTTTTTATTATCAACACGAACATGGATTTTTTTAGTGTATTGTAATCCATTGTAGTTATTACCCTTATCGATAGTCAGATTGTCCCATTTAAAGCTAACATTTAAGTAGTCTTTGATAGTTTTGTTTTCTGATGATAAGAAATTCTGTTTATTGTGTCGGTTTCCTTCCTCAGAAGTGGAATTAGCTACTTTTCTGAAGAGCTTTGTTTACTTTTTTCAGAAATACTATTTATAAACTATAATACACATAGAGAGTAATCTCAGCATTAGGAGTGTTCACTTCTACTAGTTTCATCATTGTTCAGTGAACAGAACTAAGAAGTAAGTATATGTTAATTCTGTTCATATTCTGCAAATTGATTCTTCAAATCCAGGAGTACATTTTTAAACTATAATTTCAGTGATCTTGCATCTGCTCATTTCCTTTGTTTTATGTTGAAAATCCTGCTTCTCAGTGATGATGACAATAACTCATTTGTTTTATACAAGATTCACACACAGTAGTCTCAATAACATTTTCTACACTACCATCAATAATATTATAATATTGTTTAAAAATTTCCTCCCTCTCAAGTTCTTTTTGTTATTTAAGTATATCTCACTAGGGTTATGGGGCTTCCCTAGTGGCTCAGCGGTAAAGAACCCGTCTGCAGTGCAGAAGCCACAGGAGACATGGGTTCGATCCCTGGATCGGGAAGATCTCCTGGAGAAGGGTATGGCACCCCACTCCAGTATTCCTGCCAGGAGAATCCCGTGGACAGAGGAACTTGGTGGGCTACAGTCCATAGGGTCGCAAAGAGTTGGCCACGACCACAGCAACTTAGCATGCATGCACGCACTTAGGGTTATATGGTCAAATTGTTGTGTTTTAGTCACTTGAATACACAGGATTATATGATTTTCAATCTTTTAAGGATTTTTTAAATTTAATGTTGCTTTATAATTGTAAGAGGTATTTATATGGTTCAAAGTTAAATGTAAAGAAAAAAAGTATATTCAAATTAATCTGGCTTCTGTTTCCTGTTCATCCTCTTTTCTGACTCTTTCAAGGGAAGTTTTTTTTTGTATATTTCATAATTTTTTAAAATTTGTTTTAATCAAAAGCATACGTTTTCAAAGCCCTTCCTTATATAGGGGTAGTATATACAGTTTTCTCCATCTATTTCATTTAATAATGTATCCTGGAAATAATTCTGTAGTAGTATATAGAGATAGTCTTTGTTTGTCTTTAGAGCAGCAGTGCTGATATACCATGATTTATTCAGCATTTTCCCTATTGATGGACATTGGAAATAATCCCCAAGTCTTTTGCTATTAAAACTTGTGCTACAGTAAATAGTTTTGTGCTTTTTTTTTTTTTTTGCCAGTTTTGCTTTGGAACATTCCTAAAAGTGGGATTGCTGTGTCAAAAGGTAAAATGCATACATGAATTTGCTGGATACTGCCAAATTCCCCTTTGGAGGCAAATAGTGTATACCTGTAATGTAGGAGAGTGTTATTAGAGAAGATTGTAAAACTCTTAGCTATTTGCCAACCTGATAGGTAAAAAATATGTATCAGTATAGTTTCAGTTTATATTTCTCTAATGGAATATCTTTTCACATGGGTGGTAGGAATGGATCCAATATTAATGATTTCTTTAAAACTTATATGGTTATCCTAACAACATTTATTAGAAGATTCATATTTTCCCCTTTTATTGAGATACTACTATTAATTGACACTACATATCAGTATACTTTTTTGTTTTCCACTGTTGTGTCTTCTGATTATGCACCTGTACTGAACTGTTTTAATAATAGAGGACTTACAGTACATCTTAAAAACCTGACAAGACCAACTCCTCATTGATATTTTCTTTTCTTTGTGACTATTTTCCCTTGTTTGTTCTTTCAGGCTAAATTTATTAATTAATTTAGAAAAAAGTGACTTCTGAATGATGTGTCTTCTGATGATGTGCAGAACACAGTTTGTTTTACCTGTTGTTCAAATCTACTTTTATGTCTTTCAGAAGTATTTCATAGTCTTCATTTATGCTCTTTATGAAAGCTGTTGATTTTGTCATCTACCACTTTACTGATGTCTCTTTGTTTTTAGTAAATTTTCCCGTTGATTTCCATTGAATTACTATTACTGTTTCTACAAATATATCATTATGCCATCTAAAAACACAGATGTTTCCATCTTCCTTTCAGTTCTTAAACCTCAAGAACTTCCTCTTATCGAATCGTACTGTTTAATGCTTCCATCCTTTGGAGAGCTTCTGGATAGGTGAACACCTTGAGGTGCTGGGACAGTGGTGCACCTAGAGAAGGTATGGAAGTTCCATGCCTCTTGTCACGTTCCTTGCACCGTGCATCTCTTTCATTTCACCTCTCCTGAGCCATATTCTTTGTAATAAATGAGTAACAGTAAGCAAAGTGCTTTGCTGAGTTCTTTGAGCCATCCTAGGAAATTATTGAACCTGAGGAGAGGGTTGTGAGAACCCCCAGATTATAGCTAGTTGGTTAGAAGTATGACAGGCTTGGACTTGTGACTGGGTCTGAAATAGGGATACTGAGCCCATAACTTGTGGGACCTGATGCTAACTCTTGGTAGATAGTTTCAGAATTGAATGAAGTTGTAGGACACCCAACTGGTGCCAGAGAATTAGTCAGTGTAGGGGGAAAAAACCATATATCTGGTGTCAAAAGTGAAATAAATATTAAGAGTAATGAGAAAAATAAGTGTTGTACATAGAAGAGTGGAAGGAAATTTTTTTTTTCCTCCTCTATTACTTAGTGTTGGCTGTTCTGGATTGATTTTCCCAGGTGTATGTCATTTCAACATATAGGCAAAAGCTTTTTTTAAATTCTTAAATTTTTAGTCTTTTCTGAATTGCGTTTCTTTGGTTCTCTTCTTCAGTGACTCTCTGTTGTATACATTTTGAAATCTACTTTGTCTACCTTCTGAACCCATTGCTTTCCTTCAAATTATTATTTTTTTCATTTCCTTTTGGATTAACTTTTTTTTCCTTTTCATCTTTTATTTCTCTTACAGCATTACTGATTGTGCATATTTGCTGTGTGTTCCTTCTGGTTTAGTAGGAAATAATTTTTTTTTTTACTTTAAATTGTTTTCTAAATTTTTTCTTCTCTCTTGTCAAATCTCCAATCCTCTCATTTGAGTTTTTCTAATTCTGGTTAAATCTTTTATCATCTTCTTAATTTCTTCTTTAATTTTCATTTTGAAATACAAGGTTATAGTTCCCATCTATTTATGGGCATGTCTCTCTGGCATGCTTGTATCATCTGTATGGATGCTTTTCTTGTCATTCTCTTTTATCTTTATGTTTAATTTTAATGGAATTCTACCCTTTTCCATTGCTTTATTTGTATTGAATAGATATTTTCTAGTGTAGGAGTTTAATTCCCTTGTCATTCCTTTTACTATGTATTTTTGAGTTATTTTCTTAGTGGATGCTCTGGGGATTAACATCACAGTTTGTAACAATCTAGCTCAGGTTAATATCAGTTTAAGTTCAATATTCAGAAACTTTACTTCTATATAGCTCTATTTCTCCCTCCTTTGTGCTGTTATTGTCATTCAATTAAATCTTTATGTATCGTGTGTGTATCTTTTCTAACCTTTGCTAGATTTTATGGAGGCCAGATACCTTGTGTCTTTAATTCCTTTAATTTGTAACACTTTAGACCAAAAACTGAATTTAAAAAACTTAACTTGAGGAACTAATCTGAGTAAACTCACCTGCAGTTGGGCTTGATTCATATGAGATACTTGTCCTTGGTCCTGAGCCTATTATGATAAACAAGTCTGGGGGCTAGGCTTTGAGAGAGTATTGAGTATAATTTGCATGTGGGGGGGATGCAAATAATTTTTGGTTTACAGAGTGAACTCTAAATTGACAGGCCTCCCATCGAAACAGTTTTGGACATGAATTGGCTTTAGCTTTAATGACTTGCTTCTAGCCAATAGAATGTGTTAGAAGTGATAAGTGGCTAGGTCATAAGACACTAGAGGGTTTGTCCTGTTCTCATTTGCATTCTCCCTCTCACCTCACCCTTGAAACTTAGCTGCCTAGGTGTTCTGGCCAACAGCCTCAGCAAAAGTTCCCACCAACAGTCAGTATCAACCACCAGACATAAGCTAATAAGTTTTCAGGTGATGCCACTCAAACTTTGAGCTACCTCAATTGTCGCTGGGCCTTCCCTGATGGCTCAGTGGGTAAAGAATCTGCCTGCAATGCCAGGGACACAGGAGATGCTGGTTTGATCCCAGTTGGGGAAGAATCCCCTGGAAGAGAAAAATGGCAACCCACTCCAGTATCTTGCCTGAAAATTCCCACAGTCCATGGGATGGTAAAGAGTTGAGCATGACTGAGCAACTAAGCATGATCATCAGTAGACACTAAGTGGAAGATCTTTGAGCTGTCCCCACCAGTCACTGCTCCAATTGCAGATTTGTGAGCAAAATAAATCTTTTAATCCACTACTTGGGGTGATTTTTAAAGCATTGGTGCTTACCTCCAAGTATGTGTGAAAGTCACTCAGTCATGGCCAACTGTTTGCGACCCCCTGAACTATACAGTCCATGGAATTCTCCAGGCCAGAATACTGGAGTGGGTAGCCATCCCCTTCTGGATCTTCCCAACCCAGGGATCAAACCCAGGTCTCCCACATTGCAGGCAGATTCTTAGCAGATGAGCCACCAGGCAAGCCCAAGAATACTGGAATGGGTAGCCTATCCCTTCTCGAGCAGATCTTCCCATCCCAGGAATCAACCCGGGATCTCCTGCATTGCAGGCAGATTCTTTACCAGCTGAGCTACCAGGTACCTGCCACTCAAAGTCATAGTTAACATTGTTTCATTTATACCCCCACCCATGTTCCCAACTAGTTTGAAGCAGATTCCGAACTTCATAGCATTTCTTCCACAGATATATGGTATGTATGTGTAGGTATATACACACACACACAAATACTCTTTTTAAACAACAGAAACATAATGTTTTTTTAATCACATCCAACAGTTACTTAATATTGTCAAATAGCCAATGTTTGAGTTTCCCTACTCACAAATATTTTTTAACACATTATTTGTTTAAATCAGGATGCAATTAAATCCCACATTCTATAATCAGTTAATGTGTCTTTTAATCTCTTTTAAAAATCTGTAAGTTTTCCCAACATTTTAAAGGACCTACTTTGTACAAGGTTTTAGGAAGTTTGTCCGCTAAGATAGATAGCCTTAAATTACTCAGCACAAAAGAGATACGCAAAGACTATGAAACAAAGAATATGATGATGGAAATTGGATGAATAAAGTGTTGAAATATTTGAAGAAAAAAAATACTTTTATCATCTTCAGGCCGTAGGGCTGTGGTATTCAGAGACCTATGCAAGGCAGAAAAAAGACAAAAATAAAGAATGGAAACTTTCACCATGTCCCAAAAGACTTCACAGATGTCAAGTGTAGTGAGCCAAAGGAGTAAAATATCTGTTTTTTCATTATTTCCCTTAGAACAGCTCCACTTGAGACTATTGATCCTTGCAGCCAGTTTGAGCTTTCATTCTCAAGTCTTTATAGTTCTTCATCTGCCAAAGCTTCTAAGATAATTTGAATCACAAACTCACAAAATTACTGAGGAGCCCTTTAAAATTGAGATTTTACTTTGGGGAAAGATAGATATGAGAGCAGTTTTACTGTAACGAGAGTAACCATAAATATTTCAAGTGTGATTCAGACAGAGAGGGGGACACCTCAGCAGAAGGGATTTTTTTGTTTATTCAGTGTTGGTGGTACAGTTTATTGGGCCGTGCCAGATCAGTTATTTCTATTTACAAAAAATGCAGATAATAGTGGTCTTGACAGTGCTTTGACTATCTCTCCAGAATATTTCTAAATCTAAATGGAATGCTTTTTAAGTGGTTCAGAGGGCAGTTTATTCGTTTTGTCCTTTTTTAAACCCCTAAAGACCCACTGCAAGAAATAGGGAATATTTATGATCTGTGACTAATACCTAGTAATCATGGTGAACAATAACTTTTGTCACTTAAGAGCTACTTGAGGAAGGAGAAGGACCTTCAGTGATCATCCATAGGGCATTTTTAAAATTTAATAAACTACTGTTACTGCTTCAGTAATAAAAATGTAATGGTTTGTTAGACATAAAAATTGCATGAAATTTATCTAAAGACAATTTTGGGATCAGAATGGGAGAGTTACAGATGTAATTATCTTGTTGATCAAGGTGAAAAAGAATAACTTGGTTTTAGTGAAAAACATAAGAGAGCATGCTTATTTGATTTTCTTTATTTATTATGGCCTTGGGAAGATATTAGATATTGGTAGTAGCTGCAGTTTCAGAGCAATAATCCTATGGCAATAAGATATCATATCATTTAAATAGTTTGGGTTTTGGAGGGTAGGAGATGGGTGTAGAACTCTAGAGAGCACTGGCAATCAAATGAAATTTTTGTTGAGCTTAGACAGTAGAATGTTCAGGCTCAGGATGATTTGGGTAGTCAGACTTCTTCCCAGGGTCTTTTGAATCCAAACATGAATAGCCACAGGATTTGGGGCAGCCCCCACAGTTACTGGCTGACACCTTAATTTTATCTAGAGGTCAGAATTTGAAAGACCAAGTAACTATATCAACCATCCAAAAAAAAAAAAAAACCAAAAACTTGAGATTGCTTAGCTACCCAAAAGTTGCTATTTTCTTCTTTATTATCTAAGATAAATAGCTGTTATCTTTGTACTAGTTATCTATTGCTACATAACAAATAACCACAAATACAGTGCCTTATAACAGCACACATTTATTATCTTACAATTTCTGCACATCAGGAATCTGGACACAGATTAGCTGAGTCTTTTGCTTCAGGGTCTCTCATGATTTTCTTTTTTTCTCTTTTTAAAATTTATTTATTTATTTATTGGCTGTGTTGCATCCTCACTGCTGTGTGCGAGCTTTCTCTAGTTGTGGTGAGCAGGGGCTACTTGCTAGTTGCAGTACAAGGGCTTCTCGTTGAGGTGTTTTTTCTTGTTTCACAGCACTGACCCTAGGGTGCATGGGCTTAAGTAGTTGCAGCTTGAGGACTGCAGAGCGCAGGTTCAGTAGTTGTGGCGCATGGGCTCAGTTGCCCCATGGCATGTTGGATCTTTCCAGACCAGGGATGGAACCAGTGTCCCCTGCATTGCAAGGTGGATTCTTAACCATTGGAAACACCAGGGAAGTCCTCTCATGATTTTCAATCAAGGTGTCATCCAGGGTTAAGGTCTCATCTAATAGCTTTACTGGGGAAGCATCTGCTTCTAGGTTCATGTAGTTGTTGGGAGAATTTAGATCTTTGCAACCTGTTGGACTAAAGGCCACAGTTTCTTGCTGGCTGTTGACCAGAGACCAACTTAAATCTTAGTTACTTGTTGACCAGAGGCCACACTCAGTTCCTTGCCACATGAATCTCCCTGACATGGATGCTTGCTTCATCAAAGCATGCACGGCAAAAAGGCAATAAAGAGAGTCTGCTGGCAAGGCAAAAGTCACTTCTGTGTAACTTAATCATGAGAGTGACGAATCTTTGCCATCTTCTATTTTTAAATGCAAGTCACAGGTCACATCCACACTAAATGGATTACATAAGGTGTGAACACCAGGAGGTATTGACAATTGTGAGCTATTTCAGAGTTGGTCTACCACAAATATTATTTTATTAATATTAAAAGATATGTTCTTTTAGAAAATAAAAGCAGTATGGATAAATTTTAAAGAAAAGCCTGCAATCCCACTATCCAGAGACAAAGCCACCAATATTTTGGTACATAATTCTTCCAGTCTTTTTTCTATTTTGTATGTTATTAAAATGAACAAAAATGTAGTCATAACGTGATACACTTTTGGATAATCTATCTCATTTAATTCCTTAAGGATTCTTGCAAGATACTAAATAAACTCTGATACCATTTTAAATGGAAGCATATATTTATGCCATGATTTAAACTTAGTTTACTTAACTAAGGATTACAAACTTTTTATGTAAAGAGAAAGATAGTAAATATTTTAGGCTTTGGTGACCATACAGCCTTTGGCAACTACCCAACTCATAATTTCTGTATGTTATAAAATATTATCCTTCTTTTGATTTATTTTATCATTAAAATGTCAAAACTATTCTTTGATCATAGACTGGATGAAAAACTGGTGAGTTGGAATTGGCCTGTGAGTCATAGTTTGGTTTATCCTATTACTTCTAGACAGATATTCTACAAGTTCTGTACTTTTGGTACTATTTGGTAATTTTAGTACTTAGCTAAATCTGTGAGCCTATTTTTGATTACTTACTGAGGACAAATTCTGCTTCCACTTTTTATTTATTTATTATTGAGGTATGCGTGCTTTCTCAGTCGTGTCCAACTCTGCAACCCCATGGACTGCAACCCACCAGGCTCCTCTGTCCATGGAATTTTCCAAGCAAGAATGCTGGAGTAGGTTGCTATTTCCTATTCCAAGGGATTTTCCCGACCCAGGTATCAAACCCACGTCTCCTATAGCTCCTGCATTGGTAGGCAGATTCTTTACCATTGAGCCATCTGAAAAGCATTATTGAGATATATATAGTTCATTTGAATATAGTAGTTTCTAGTATACAACATAGTGATTCAAAACTTTTATAATTGGATTACACTCCAATAACATTATGGTTATTATAAAATGTTGGCTATGTTCCCTGTGCTATACAATATATCCTTGTATCTTACTATTGTATACATTGTAAATTTGTACCTCTTTATCCTATACCCCTATCTTGCCCCTCCTGGTAACCACTTCTCTCCTCACTGGTAACCACTAGTTTGTTCTCTATATTTGTGACTCTGTTTCTTTATTGTTATATTCACTAGTTTGTTTTCTTTTTTAGATTGTGAGTGTTAATATACAGTATTTTTCTTTCTCTGTCTGACTTATTTCACTAAGCATAGTACCCTCTAAGTCCATCCATGTTGCTGCAAATGGCAAAATTTCATTCTTTTTATGACTTAGTAATTTTTCACTAAGTATATATGTATATATATATATACACACACACCAAATATTTCACTGTGTATGTGTATATATATATGTGTGTGTATATATATACATACATACATACACCTCATATGGACTGTACATGGTCTTATATATGTACACGGACTTTATATGGACTGTACATTGACTTATACATGGTCTATACATGGACTTTATAGTCCACAGGATTGCAAAGAGCTGGACACGACTGAGCAACTTTCACTTTCATCTTCTTTATCCATTTATTTGTTGATGGACACTTAGGTTGTTTCCATATCTTGGCTATTGTGAATAATGCTAAGCAGAACATTGAGATGGATGCATCTCTTCAAATTAGTGTTTTTATTTTCTTTGGCTGTATACCCAGGAGTGAAATTGCTAGATCATATGTATTTCTGTTTTTAGTTTTTTGAAGGACCTCTATGTTATTTTCCATCCTAGTTAAACCAATTTACATTCCCTCCAACAATGTACTAAAGTTCCCTTTTTTCCACACCCTTGCTAGCATTTGTTATTTGTAGTCTTTTTGATGATAACCATTCTGACAGATGTGAGGTAATATCTCATTGTGGTTTTGATTTGCATTTCTCTGATGATTAATTGAGTATACTTTCATATACCTGTTGGCCATCTGTATGTCTTCTTTGGAAAAATGTCTATTCAGTTCTTCTACCCATTTTTTAGCTGAGTTGCTTGTTTTATTGATATTTAGTTTTATGGGCTCTTTATATATTTTGAGTACTAGCTGCTTATCAGCCACGTCATTTGCAAGTATTATCTCCCATTCAGTATGTTGCTGTTCCATTTTATCAATATCCTTTGCTATGAAAAAGCATTTAAGTTTAGGTCCAACTTGTTAATTTTTGCTTTTGTTTCCTTTGTCTTCAGAGACAGATCCAGAAATATATTGCTATACCTTGTTTCAAAGAGTATCCTGTGTATGCTTTTGTCTAGAAGTTTTGTGGTTTCTGGTCTTAAATTTAGGTCTTTAGTCATATTTAGTTTATATTTGTATATGGTGCAAAAAAAAAGTTCTAATTTCATTCTTTTACATGTAGCTGTCCAGTTTTCCCAGCAGTTCTTATTGAAGAGACTGTTGTTTCTCCATTGTAGATTCGTGCTTCCTTTGTTGTAGATTGATTTACCATAAGTGTGGATTTATTTCTGGGTTCTTTTATTTTGTTCCAATGAGCTATGTAGCTCTTTTGTGTCAGTACCATACTGTTTTGATGACAGTGGCTTTGTGATATAGTCTGAAGACAGAGAGTGTGATGCCTCCAGCTCTGCTCTTCTTTCTAAAGATTGCTGTAGCTATTTGTGGTCTTTTGTACTTCCATACAAAATTTAAAATTATTTGTTGTGAAACTGTGAAAAATGCCAGCATCTTCATCTTTTGCCTTGTCTGTTCTCTCAGACCCCTTGGAGAAGATGTATCAGTTAGGAGCACTCTCTGGGAAGAGTTTAACTGGATCTCCCATTTAGAACTGCGATCCTAGACAGGGGATCCCTGACAGGGGTGTGTCCCTGACAGGGGTGCATAGAGGCCAGTGGGCTCACATGTGGTTTTCTAAATTAATTAATTACTTAATTTTAATTGTTTTTTTTTATTATTTTATTTTTTATTTTTTAAAATTTATTTCTTTTAATTGGAGGCTAATTACTTTACAATATTGTAGTGGTTTTGCCATACACTGACATGAATCAGCCATGGGTTTACATGTGTTCCCCATCCTGAACCCCCTCCCACCTCCCTCCCCATCCCATCCCTCTGGGTCATCCCAGTACACCAGCCCTGAGCACCCTGTCTCATGCATTGAACCTCGACTGGTGATCTGTTTTACATATGATAATATACATGTTTCGATGCTATTCTCTCAAATCATCGAACCCTCGCCTTCTCTCGCAGCATCCAAAAGACTGTTCTATACATCTGTGTCTCTTTTACTGTCTCACATATAGGGTTATCGTTACCATCTTTCTAAATTCCATATATATGTGTTAGTATACTATATTGGTGTTTTTCTTTCTGGCTTACTTCACTCTATAATAGGCTCCAGTTTCATCCACCTCATTAGAACTGATTCAAATGTATACTTTTTAATGGCTGAGTAATATTCCATTGTGTATGTATACCACAGCTTTCTTATCCATTCGTCTGCTGATGGACATCTGGGTTGCTTTCATGTCCTAGCTGTTATAAACAGTGCTGTGATGACATTGGGGTACACGTGTCTCTTTCAATTCTGGTTTCCTCTGTGTGTATGCCCAGCAGTGGGATTGCTGGGTCATATGGCAGTTCTATTTTCAGTGTTTTAAGGAATCTCCACACTGTTCTCCATAGTGGCTGTACTAGTTTGCATTCCCACCAACAGTGTAAGAGGGTTCCCTTTTCTCCACACCCTCTCCATCATTTACTGTTTGTAGATTTTTGGATAGCAGCCATTCTGACTGGCATCAGATGGTACCTCATTGTTGTTTTGATTTGCATGTCTCTGATAATGAGTGATGTTGAGCATCTTTTCATGTGTTTGTTAGCCATCTATATGTCTTCTTTGGAGAAGTGTCTGTTTAGTTCTTTGGCCCATTTTTTAATTGGGTCGTTTATTTTTCTGGAATTGAGCTGCAGGAGTTGCTTGCATATTTTTGAGATTAATTCTTTGTCCGTTGCTTCGTTTGCTGTTGTTTTCTCCCGTTCTGAAGGCTGTCTTTTCACCTTGCTTATAGTTTCCTTCGTGGTGCAAAAGCTTTTAATTAGGTCGCATTTGTTTATTTTTGCTTTTATTTCCATTACTCTGGGAGGTGGGTCATAGAGGATCCTGCTATGATTTATGTCGGAGAGTGTTTTGCCTATGTTTTCCTCTAGGAGTTTTATAGTTTCTGGTCTTACATTTAGATCTTTAATCCATTTTGAGTTTATTTTTGTGTATGGTGTTAGAAAGTGTTTCAGTCTCATTCTTTTACAAGTGGTTGACCAGTTTTCCCAGCACCACTTGTTAAAGAGATTGTCTTTTCTCTATTGTATATTCTTGCCTCCTTTGCCAAAGATAAGGTGTCCATAGGTGTGTGGATTTATCTCTGGGCTTTCTATTTTGTTCCATTGATCTCTATTTCTGTCTTTGTGCCAGTACCATACTGTCTTGATGACTGTAGCTTTGTAGTATAGCCTAAAGCCAGGCAGGTTGATTCCTCCAGTTCCATTCATCTTTCTCAAGATTACTTTGGCTATTTGAGGTTTTTTGTATTTCCATACAAATTGTGAAATTATTTGTTCTAGTTCTGTGAAGAATACCGTTGGTAGCTTGATAGGGATTGCATTGAATCTATAGGTTGCTTTGGGTAGTATGCTCATTTTCACTATATTGATTCTTCTGATCCATGAGCATGGTATATTTCTCCATCTGTTTGTGTCCTCTTTGATTTCTTTCACCTGTGTTTTATAGCTTTATATATATAGGTCTTTTGTTTCTTTAGGTAGATATTTTCCTAAGTATTTTATTCTTTTCGTTGCAGTGGTGAATGGGATTGTTTCCTTAATTTCTCTTTCTGTTTTCTCATTGTTAGTGTATAGGAATGCAGGGATTTCTGTGTATTAATTTTATATCCTGCAACTTTACTATATTCATTGATTAGCTCTAGTAATTTTCTGGTGGTATCTTTATGGTTTTCTATGTAGAGGATCATGTCATCTGCAAACAGAGTTTTACTTCTTCTTTTCCAGTCTGGGTTCCTTCTATTTCTTTTTCCGCTCTGACTGCTGTGGCTAAAACTTCCAAAACTATGTTGAATAGCAGTGGTGAGAGTGGGCACCCTTGTCTTGTCCCTGACTTTAGGGGAAATGCTTTCAATTTTTCACTATTGAGGATAATGTTTGCTGTAGGTTCATCATATATGGCTTTTATTATGTTGAGATGTATTCTTTCTATGCCTGATTTCTGGAGAGGTTTTTATCATAAATGAGTGTTGAATTTAATCAAAGGCTTTCTCTGCATCTGTTGAGATAATCATATGGTTTTTATCTTTCAATTGGTTAATGTGGTGTATCACATTGACTGATTTGCAAATATTGAAGAATCCTTTCATCCCTGGGATAAAGCCCACTTGGTCATGATGTATGATCTTTTTAATATGTTGTTGGATTCTGTTTGCTAGAACTTTGTTGAGGATTTTTGCATCTATGTTCGTCAGTGATACTGGCCTGTAGTTTTCATTTTTTGTGGCATCTTCGTCTGGTTTTGGTATTAGGGTGATGGTGGCCTCATAGAATGAGTTTGGGAGTTTACCTTCCTCTGCAATTTTCTGGAAGAGTTTGAGTAGGATAGGTGTTAACTCTTCTCTAAATTTTTGGTAGAATTCATCTGTGAAGCCATCTGGTCCTAGGCTTTCACATGTGGTCTTTATCATACTGGTGCAAAGCTAACTTTTAATAAACTTAGTGGTCTCTCCCCTCACACCCCCAAAAAAGAATTCATAGGGATTGAATTGAATCTGTATATTGCCTTGGGTGGTATGGTCATTTTAACATTAATCTTCCAATCCATGAATGCAGTATCTGTTTCCATTCGTTTGTGTTATCTTCAATTTCTTTTTTTTTTACTTGTCTTATAGTTTTCTAAATATAGGTCTTTTATCTCCTTAAGTAGGTTTATTGCTAGATATTTTATTCTTCTTAATTCAGTTGTAAATGAGATTATTTCCTTAATTTCTCTTTCTGATATTTTGTTGTTGGTATATAGAAATGCAACAGATTTCCATGTATTAATTTTATATCCTGTAACTTTATCAAGTTAATTGATGAATTCTAATAGCTTTTTGGTGGAATTTTTAGGATTTTCTATGTGTAGTACTATATTATCTACAAACAGTGACAGTTTCACCTCTTCCTTTCTAGCTTGGATTCCTTTATTTCTCTTTTGGTCTGATAGCTGATGCTTGTTGTTCTTATTCAGTCATTAAGTCCTCTCTCACTCTTTGTGACCCCATGGACTGCAGCACAGCAGGCTTCCTTGTCCTTCACTATCTTCCTGAGTGGACACATTGAGTCTGTGATGCCATCCAACCATCTCATCGTCTGTCGCACTCGCCTCCTCCTGCCCTCAACCTTTTCCAGCATCAGGGTCTTTTCCAATGAGTCAGCTTTTTGCATCAGGTAGCCAAAATATTGGAGCTTCAGCTTCAGCATCAGTCCTTCCAGTGAATATTCAGGGTTGATTTCCTTTAGGCTTGACTGGTTTGATCTCCTTGCAGTCCAAAGGACTCTCGAGAGTCTTCTCTTCTCCAACACCACAGTTCGAAAGCATCAAATTTTCAGTGCTCCGCCTTCTTTGTGGTCCAACTCTCAACATCTGTGTGTGACTATTGGAAAAAAATGATAACTTTGACTAGATGGACCTTAGTCAGCAAAGTGATGTCTCTGCTTTTTTAATATGCTTTCTAGGTTTGTCAGCTTTTCTTCCAAGGAGGAAGCATCTTTTAATTTCATGGCTGCAGTCATTGTGTGCAGTGATTTTGGAGCCCAAGAACAAAATGTCTGTCACTGTTTCCTTTTCTCCCCATCTATTTGCCCTGAAGTGATGGGACCAGATGCCATGATCTTAGTTTTTTTAATGTTGAGTTTTAAGCCAATACTATGCTGAATAAAAGTTGTGATAATGAGCAGGCCTTCTTGTCTTGTTCCTTATTTTGGAGGAAATGCTTTCAGCTTTTTGTTGTGTGATATAAACTGTGGCTTGTTATATATGCCCTTTATTATGTTGAGCTTTGTTCTTTCTATAACCGCTTTCTGGAGAGTTTTTTTTAATTATAAATGGACATTGAATTTTGGCAAAAGCTTTTTCTGCATCTATTTGTATGACCATGTTGTTTTTTTTCTTCAGTTTGTTAATGTGGTGTATTGCACTGATTAATTTGTAGATATTGAAATATCTGTGTATCCTATGGATAAATCCTACTTGAACAGGGTGCATTATCCTTTAAATGTATTGTTGAATTCAATTTGCTGATATTTTGTTGAGGATTTTTGTCCCTGTGTTCATCAGGGATATTGGGCTCTAATTTTCTCTTTATGTGATATCTGTCTGATTTTGGTATCGGAGAGATGCTAGGCTTGTAGAATGAGTTCTTGAGCATTCCTTTTTCTGCAGTTTTTTGGAATAGTTTGGCAAAGATAAACGTTAACTCTTTTCTAAATATTTGGTAAAATTACCTATGAAACTGTCTGGTCCTGGAGTTTTGTTTTGGGGGAGGATTTTTCTTATTATTCCTGATTCAATTTCATTTTTGATATTGGTCTGTTAATATTTTCTGTTTCTTTCTGGTTCAGTTTTAGGAGATTGTACGTTTCTAGTAGTTGATTCGTTTCTTCCAGGTTGTCCGTTTTATTGCCACGTTGTTTGTAGCTGTCTGTTTTTCTTCATATTTTTGTGGTGCCATTTGTGGCTTCCCTTTTTTCATTTCAGATTTGTGCCCTTTCTCTTTTTTTTTTTTTCTTTTTTTTTAGTCTGGCTAAAGGCTTATCAATTTTGTTTTCTTTTCAGATAAACAGAGGTCCCAGAGTTGGTTTTGGACCACTGGTAGGTGTGGCCAATTCCTGACACAGTTGGTTGTGTGGATGGTGATGTTCTAAAGCTTGTGTTGGCCTGCTGTTGGGTGAACTTGGTCCTACCATGGCAGGCCATGGGGCTGAGGTTGTCCTAGGGCTTGTGTCCACCCACTGGTGTGTGAAGCTGGTCCTGAGGCTAGAGCAGACTTGATGGAGGGTGGTACCTGGGCCCAGGGCATTCTGGGGCTTGTGCCTACCCCACTGTTGGGCAGAGCTGGGCCCTGCTATCTGGTTGCAGGGCTCTGGGGGTTTTGGTTTTAGTGCCTACACAGTGGTATGTGGGGTCATATCCTGAACCCTCTACTGGCTGTAGTTTCAGGGTGTCTTACGAAAGCCTGTCTGCTGGTAGTTGGGGGTGTGTGTACCTGCCCAGTTAATTGCTTGATGTGAGGCATCACAGTACTGGTACCTACAGGCTGGTAGGTGGGGCTGGGTCTGGGTCTCAAGCCTAATAGGCTAGAGGAAAGATTCCAAAATGGGCCTTTGCTATCACCAGTGTCCACATGGTAGAATGAGCTCCCCACAATGGCTGTTGACAGTATCTGTGTCCCCATGATGAGCTGTGGTTGCTTCCTACGTCTCCTGGGACTCTCCAAAATTAGCAAGTAGGTCTGACCCAGACTCCTTTTAAATTATTGCTTCCACCCTGCATCCTAGAGTGCATGTGATTTTGATGTGTGCTCCTTAAGGCCGGAGTGTCTATTTTCCACAGTTCTCTGGATATCCTGAAAGTAAACTCCACTGGACTTCAAAACCAAACCTTCTGGGGGCTTGTCTCCCAGTACAGATTCCCTGGCTGGGGAACTTGATGTAGAACTCAGACCCCTTGCTTCTTGGGCTGAAACTCTGCAATGGTAATTAGTCTTCCTTTTGTGGGTCCCTCACCTGGGGCTATGAATCTTGAGTATACTGCAGCTACACCCGTCTTACCTGTCTTGTGATTCCTTCTTCATATCTTTAGTTGTCTTTTCTGGTAGGTTCCAATCTTTTTCATCGATACTTCTGCAAATAGTTGTAATTTTGGTGTGCCTATGAGAGGATATAAGCTTAGGGTCTTTCTACTCTGTCATCTTGAGAACTCCCTGAGGATGCATTTCTGAAAGTATAATTATTGGGCCAAAAGTTAGGCACATACAACTTTTAAAAAATTTTTATTATTTCTTTCTTTGCTGTGCTGGGTCTTAGTTGTGGCACACGGGACCTTCGATCATTTCTGCAGCACTTGGGATCTTTTAGTTGCAGCATGTGAGATTTAATTCCCTAAGTGGGGATTAAACCCAGGCCTCCTGTATTAGGAGCATGGAGTTTCAGCCACTGGACCACCAGGGAAGTTCCTAACTTTGTACATAATTGGTAAGTTATCCTTTACAAAGGTGGTGTAAAGTTTATACTCCTACCAAAATATATCTGTCTTCTCTACCACTGGGTATTGTCTTTTTAGGAATATTTGCCAATTCAATAGGTTAAAAAATGTCAAAGAATTTCCCTTTTCACAAATAGTTTAGATTATATTTTAAATTAACATTTGAAAATTTATTTCAGATCTATGGTTTTTTTTCTTCCTGACTGTAGATCTGGATGTCCTAAGATAACTTTCTCAGTTGAAATGACATGCAAATGACTGAGAGCCACTTAGCTATTAAGAATCAGTAGTATTCTGCTTATGCCTGGTACAGGAGATTATTGATTACAACACTGACTGGTAAAATTTCTCCCTGTTTGAGCTATTTGTGTTGTATCACCAGAGGGAAAATAAATAAGTTGGCAATATAGACATTTTGTAGTATTTAAGATAATATGTTAATTATACCAAAGAAGGAAATATGCTAATAGCTTTGGGCCATTTTGGTGAATGAAAAAAATATAAATTTCAAAAATTGAAATCCATATCTATATTTATATCTACTGTATCTTTCATGGCTCGATTCTGTTTTCTTCTTAAAACTCAGATGTGTTCATGTCACTTCTGTTATTAATTTTTTTTCTGATTCCTTTTTTGCTATGAAATCTAGACTCTTTAGTATAATATTGAAGATTAAGTAAGAACTGTTTCAGTCGTTTAAATTTCATATACTGCTGCTTTTCCATAGAAAGTAATGCTGAAAATAATATCAAGTAACATTTATGAAGGTTTAAATGATAAACCGTATATTGGGGTAAGTGCTTTGAGGTAGATATTAATTTTACTATTTTAAAGATGGGAAAATAGGTTTAGTGACTGTAAGTAGCTTTCCCAAGATCAAATGCTAAGTAGAATTTACTTTTCTCTCCCACCTGGCCTCACTACCCTAAATAGTAAAATATATTTATTCTTTGGTAATATAAGGTTCTCAGTTGACTGCCCTGTCTAGCAGAGTCCAGCAGGGTCTCAGAGAAAAGATGTTTTCTCCCCTCTGCCTTGGAGGACTTCGAGTTCCATTTGGTTCAGCAAATTATTTCAAATAATAGTGATGGAGATGAACTTTGGAACAATATGCTAATTTCCCTCTTCTGGACACATGGAACATAGTAGAATGCCCAAGATGGGAAACAGAGCACCCATAGAATATTTCATGGGATAATAAAATTCTTGAGTGGTTTGTTTTGAATTGATGATCTTTGGCTGTTATATATTTTATTCTTATACTCCATAACAAAATGCAGCAATAATAATTTAGGGCATGAGGGACAGTCATAGACTGTCAATTATTATTACTTTTAATGAAATGACAGTCTCATTGGAAAATGATGGGGGATTAATGGTTTAAGCAATAAGCCAAAATCATTCCACCCTGTCCAAAAGAGATTGAAGAAACATCCCCCTTCTCAATAAATTTTCCTCCCTCTGGTTTAGAGGAAATGATTTGGAAGCTGAAGAAATGCCTAAATTTATTAGGGAGGATAACATGACTATACAAATTGCTGGGGTTCCTCTCTCCCTGCTGTTGTATATGAAATAACTATGAACTCTGTTGAAGATGCCAATACTGCATAGTGTACAGTGTTGCCAGTGGCAATGCTTGGCATCTGAAGAGTCATTCAATGCATCTAAAACTGAGGCTTCTTATTAGAAAGCCCTAAGGTAAACAGTCCTAGGGCATTGCTGGTTCCTGACTCCCCTTCCCATCACTCACACAAAGGACATTCCTTTATAAGGAATTGCTGAAGGGACTTTATCCCTTTCAGTCATTTTCTCACATTGGATTCTACATCAGGAGGCTCATAGAGGAACATTATTTGAAATTTTACTTATCAAGAAAATTTGCAAAGAAACTATGATAGTGTTTAGTTTTTCACCACCCAAAGTATCCAAAAGTGTATGGTTCATTCATTATCCTTTGTCATAAAATATTCTTGTTGTTGTTCAGTTTCCCAGTCGTGTCCGACTCTTTGCATTGTGGCATGTTGAAAAGTTTCATAAATTGAGATATGGAGAGGAAGATCAAACTTTCCATGGGTTGCTCTTTCCTGCCCACACAGCAAGACAAACATTTTTCTAATACAACTCTGACCATGTACTAGTGTTTGCTGATTCTGATACATTTACTTTGCCATTTTATACCCTTTTCCCCTCTCAAATTTGGTACTCTAATATGAAATAAAATGTATTTTCATAAACAAAGTGATTTTCCCCTTGTATTGCTACTTCAGAGTATTTTAAAATATATGTACCAGTCAGTCCTAAAGGAAATCAATACCCGAATATTCATTAGAAGGACTGATACTGAAGCTGAAGTGCCAGTACTTTGGCTACCTGATGCAGAGAGCTGACTCATTGGAAAAGACCCTGATGCTGGGAAAGATTGAAGGCAAGAGGAGTAGAGGGCAGCAGAGGATGAGATGGCTAGATAGCATCACCAACTCAATGGATATGAATTTGAACAAACTGCAGGAGATAGTGAAGGACAGGGAAGCCTGGTGTGCTGCAGTCCATGCAGTTGCAAAGAGTCAGACATGACTTAGCAACTAAACAACAACAAATGTTGAAAGTACTTGAATGTTTTTCCTCAAGGAAATTTCTATGTAAAAGTGTGGTGTTTGTTATACATGTGTACATCTGGGCTGGTGAAGAATCTGTGTTAGAAAAGGCAGTCTCGTGTATGCAGTCTTTTGGCCCCCACTTGGTGGCATAAGAATGAATCTTGGGCTTAGAATACTTCCTCACTAAGAGACAAAGAGCCCACACAGCCTATGCTGGGTTTATCAACTTGTATGGGAACATCTTTCCCTTTTCAGGCTCAATGAATGCTCTTTTGTCTCCTTTAGAAGTATGTTTCATATAGCACCTGGCCAACCCTACTTGTCCTCCAGAAGAGTGAACAGGGTCTTCCTACCGTGGTACCTGAGAGGTGCAACGTACGAAAATTGCCCTGAATATGTTCCTGGTAGAGACCCACAGGCTGTGGGCGATTGACACCCACTATTGAAGCTAATCTTGCATTGTCTTTTCTCTATGTGTAAAGAATTCTTTCATCCAGGGCTTGACTGCATTGTATTCTTCTTGACTAATCTGACACCAAGATGCAATAGGCAGAAGTGTGTAGAATCCTGCTCTGGAATTTGTAAACTAATTCGAAGTAATCTGCTTGACAATCTCAAAAGGAACTAGAAGAGTGCAAGTGATTTTATCTGAGATTGGCTTGCTGATATGGATTGAATATTTATTTGTATCCCCTCTAAAGTCACATGTTGAAGTCATAATTCCTAATGGAGGTTGGGTCCTTGGGAGATAATTAGGTTTAGATATGTCATGAAATTGTTGCTCCTATGATGGTATTAGTGCCCTTTATAAGAAAAGGAAGATATTAGAAGCCCCCTCTTTCTCTATCATGTGGGTTTACTGAACTAAAAGTTCAGTAAAAGAACTCTTACCAAGAACTGAGTCTGCTGGCATCTTGATTTTGGACTTAGCCTCCAGATTATGAGAAGTAAATGTTAAGCCCTAGGTAAGTATATTGTCAAAAATAAAATCTCTCTAATACTGTTTTTTAAAATAATGGAAATATTGGTATACCCTAGACAGCAGAATAGGATGACCCTGAGCTTATCTCCTTCTGTGAAAGTGGAAGTTACTCAGTCATGTCTGACTCTTTGTGATCCCATGGACTGTAGCCTGCCAGGCTCCTCTGTCCATGAAATTCTCCAGGCAAGGATAGTGAGGTGGGTAGCCATTACCTTCTTCAGGGGATCTTCCCAACCCAGGGATTGAATGCAGGTCTCCCCCATTGCAGGTGGATTCTTTACTGTCTGAGCCACCAAGGCAGCCCATAGGCACACCAAAATTACAACTACTTGCAGAGCAACTATGAGAACAATCTGAAGACTAGCAGAAAAGATTTTCTACAACTAAAGATATAAATGCAAAGAATGCTCAAACTACCGCACAGTTGCATTCATCTCACATGCTAGTAAACTAATGCTTAAAATTCTCCAAGCCAGGCTTCAGCAATACGTGAATTGTGAACTTCCAGATGTTCAAGCTGGTTTTAGAAAAGGCAGAGGAACCAGAGATCAGATTGCCAACATCCGCTGGATCATCCAAAAAGCAAGAGAGTTCCAGAAAAACATCTATTTCTGCTTTATTGACTATGCCAAAGCCTTTGACTATGTGGATCACAATAAACTGTGGAAAATTCTGAAAGAAATGGGAATACCAGACCATCTGACCTGTCTCTTGAGAAACCTGTATGCAGGTCAGGAAGCAACAGTTAGAACTGGACATGGAACAACAGACTGGTTCCAAATAGGAAAAGGAGTACGTCAAGGCTGTATATTGTCACCCTGCTTATTTAACTTATTTGCAGAGTACATCATGAGAAACGCTGGGCTGGAAGAAACACAAGCTGGAATCAAGATTGCCAGGAGAAATTTCAATAACTTCAGATATGCAGATGACACCACCCTTATGGCAGAAACTGAAGAAGAACTAAAGAGCCTCTTGTTGAAAGTGAAAGAGGAGAGTGAAAAAGTTGGCTGAAAGCTCAACGTTCAAAAAACGAAGTTCATGGCATCTGGTCCCATCACTTCATGGGAAGTAGATGGGGAAACAGTGTCAAACTTTATTTTTTTGGGCTCCAAAATTACTGCTGATGGTGATTGCAGCCATGAAATTAAAAGACGCTTACTCCTTGGAAGGAAGGTTATGACCAACCTAGATAGCATATTTAAAAGCAGAGACATTACTTTGCCAAAAAGGTCCGTCTACTCAAGGCTGTGGTTTTTCCAGTGGTCATGTATGGATGTGAGAGTTGGACTATAAAGAAAGCTGAGTGCCGAAGAATTGATGCTTTTGAACTGTGGTGTTGGAGAAGACTTGAGAGTCCCTTGGACTGCAAGGAGATCCAACCAGTCCATCCTAAAGGAGATCAGTCCTGGGTGTTCATTGGAAGGACTGATGTTGAAGCCAAAACTCCAATACTTTGGCCACCTCATGCGAAGAGTTGTCTCACTGGAAAAGACCCTAATGCTGGGAAGGATTGGGGGCAGGAGGAGAAGGGGACGACAGAGGATGAGATGGTTGGATGGCATCACCGACTCGATGGACGTGGGTTTAGGTAAACTCTGGGAGTTGGTGATGGACAGGGAGGCCTGGTGTGCTGTGATTCATGGGGTCACAAAGAGTCAGAAACAACTGTGCGACTGAACTGAATTGAAAGATATAAAAAAAGAAACAAGACAAGTAGGAGGGGTGGAAATGCAGTATAGTCAAGACCCACACTCGCAAGTGGGTGACCCGTAGGCAGAATAATCACAATTGCAGAGGTTCTCTCCAAGGAGTGAGGCATCTGAGACCCACATCAGCTCCCCAACCCAAGATTCCTGTACCAGAAAGACAAGCCACCAGAATGTCTGGTTTTGAAAACCAGTATGGGGCTTCCGTATAGGAGAGCCAGAAACATAGGAAACGGAGTCTCTGCACTTCAAATGTGCACACAATATTCCACATGCTCTGACTTCCAGTGAAGAGGCAGTAATTTGAAAGGGGCCTGGATCAGACTCAGAGGACCTCCTGGAGAGGCAGAAAGTGACTGAGATTTTCCCTGGAAACACAGACACTGGTGGCAGCCATTTTTGGAGCTTGTTTTTATCATGAAGACACTGGTTCTAGCAAGCACCATTTTAGAGTCCTCCCTCTAACCTATTAACGCTAAGGGGTTACTTATATGCCAGTGAACTGACACCAGCCTTGGGCCCTCCGTGACCGAGAGCTGTTTCTCCTACCAGTAGGCTGGCACCAGCCCCAGACCCTCATAACCCTGTACAACCAGCTTCTCCAGGACCTAGCCCCACATAGCAGCTGGTCAGCACCAGCCCCATGACCCCCTGGACCACAGTCAATTGTGCCAGTACAAGGCTCCACCCACCAGTGATATGGCACAAACCCTGGGCCCCCTTGGGACTGGCAACCAGCTGTCCCAGGACATGGTTAACAGCTAGTGCATGAGCCAGGGCCTGGAAGTCAACCAGGCTGCAGTGTGCCCACAGTTGTCAGCCCCACAATGAAAGAGCCCATGCAGGCCATTGAGGGGCACACCAGAAGGGAGTGTGTATCTGAATCTCACAGGATATCCTATATAAGGCTGCTTCTTCAAGATCAGGAAATGTAACTGATCTACCTAATGCATAAAAATAAAACAGAATTAGGCAAAATGAGTACATAGAGGAATACGTTTCAAATGAAGGAACAAAACTAAACCCCAGAAGAAGAACCAAGCAAAGTGGAGATAAGCAATCTACCCAATAAAGATTTCAAGGTAATAATCATAAAGATGCTCAATGAAATTGGGAGAATAATCACAATGAGAAGTTTGGAAAACAGTTGGAAATTGTTGGAAAACATAATGAAGAACCAAATAAAACTATATATACAGTAACAGATAAAACACTCTAGAAGGAGTCAACACTAGCTTAGATGATACAAAGCAACAGATTAACAAACTGGAGGATGGAACAAATTAGTAGTGGAAATTACTAATACTGAATAGAAATAATAAAAAAGAATGTAAAAATGTGAGGATAGTTTAAGAGACCTCTGGGACAATATTAAATATACTATCATTTGCCTCATAGGAACACAGAAGGAGAAGAGAGAGTGAAAAGGGCAGGGCAGTTATTTGAGGAAATAATAACTGAAAACAATCTGGGAAAGGAAACTGACAGCCAAGTTCAAAAAGCAGAGTGTTCTAAACAGAATCAACCCTGAGAGGACTACACCAAAATGCGTTAAAATTAAGATGAAAAAAATTAAAGATACAGAGAGAATTTTAAAAGCAACAATGGAAAAACAACTAAATGTGTTCAAGGGAACATGCATAAAACTAGCAGCTGACTTTTCAGGATAAACTTAGCAAGCCAGAAGGGAGTGACATGATATATTCAAAGTGATGGAAAGAAAAAAGCCCATGACTGAGAATATTGTACCTGACAAAGCTGTTAATCAGATTGAAGGAGATATAAAAGAATTTTACAGACAAACAAAAGCTAAAATATTTCAGCACCACTCTAATTGGAAGATAGAAGACCACAACTAGAAATAGGAGAATTCTGAAAGGAACAATATTGTTAGTAATGGTAAAAGTAAAGGTAGCAAATCAACCACTTATAAAGCTAATAGATTAAAAGACAAAAGTAGTAAAGTCAACTTGGATTGACCCTTGAATAGCACATGCTTTGAGCAGTTGAAAATACGCATGTAACTTAAAGTTATCCTTCATATATAAGCTTCCATGTCCACAGTTCCTTCATATTTGAGGTTCCACATCTTTGAATCCAACCAACCACTGATTGCGGAGGAGGCAATGGCAACCTACTCCAGTACTCTTGCCTGGAAAATCCCATGGACCGAGGAGCCTGGTAGGCTGCAGTCCGTGGGGTTGCAAAGAGTCGGACATGACTGAGCGACTTCACTTTCACTTTTAACTTTCATGTATAGGAGAAGGAAATGGCAACCCACTCCAGTGTTCTTGCCTGGAGAATACCAGGGACGGTGCAGCCTGGTGGACTGCCGTCTATAGGATCGCACAGAGTCGGACATGAATGAAGCGACAGCAGCAGCAGCAGCAGCAACCACTGTTGTGTAGTATTTACTATTCAAAAAGATCCACATAGAAATGTACCTATGGAGTTTAAACATGATTTGTCCCAGGGTCAACTCTTTATTTACAAAATGTAGTTAGTTCAGTTCAGTCTCTCAGTTGTGTCTGACTCTTTGCAACCCCATGAATTGCAGCACGTCAGGCCTCCCTGTCCATCACTAACTCCTGGAGTTTACCCAAACTCATGTCCATCGAGTTGGTGATGCCATCCAGCCATCTCATCCTCTGTCGTCCCCTTCTCCTCCTGCCCCCAATCCTTCCCAGCATTAGGGTCTTTTCCAATGAGTCAACTCTTCACATGAGGTGGCCAAAGTATTGGAGTTTTGGCTTCAACATCAGTCCTTCCAATGAACACTCAGGACTGATCTCATTTAGGATGTACTGGTTGGATCTCCTTGCAGTCCGAGGGACTCTCAAGAGTCTTCTCCAACACCACAGTTCAAAAGCATCAATTCTTCGGTGCTCAGCTTTCTTCACAGTCCAACTCTCACATCCATACATGACTACTGGAAAAACCATAGCCTTGACTAAATGGACATTTGTTGGCAAAGTAATGTCTCTGCTTTTTAATATGCTGTCTAGGTTGGTCATAACTTTCCTTCCAAGGAGTAAGCGTCCTTTAATTTCATGGCTGCAATCAGTGATTTTGGAGCCCCCCAAAATAAAGCCTGACACTGTTTCCCCATCCATTTCCCATGAAGTGATGGGACCAGATGCCATGATCTTAGTTTTCTGAATGTTGAACTTTAAGCCAACTTTTTCACTCTCCTCTCTCACTTTCATCAAGAGGCTTTTTAGTTCCTCTTCACTTTCTGCCATAAGGGTGGTGTCATCTGCGTATCTGAGGTTATTGATATTTCTCCCAGCAATCTTGATTCCAGCTTGTGCTTCGTTCAGCCCAGTGTTTCTCATGAGGTACTCTGCATATAAATTAAATAAGAAGGGTGACAATATACAGCCTTGACGTACTCCTTTTCCTATTTGGAACCAGTCTGTTGTTCCATGTCCAGTTCTAACTGTTGCTTCCTTACCTGCATTCAGGTTTCTCAAGAGGCAGGTCAAGTGGTCTGGTATTCCCATTACTTTAAGAATTTTCCACAGTTTATTGTGATCCACAAAATCAAAGGCTTTGGCATAGTTAATAAAGCAGAAACAGATGTTTTTCTGGAACTCTCTTGCTTTTTTGATAATCCAGTGAATGTTGGCAATTTGATCTCGGTTCCTCTGCCTTTTCTAAAACCAGCATGAACAGCTGTTAGTTCACGGTTCACGTATTGCTGAAGCCTGGCTTGGAGAATTTTGAGCATTACTTTATGAGCGTGTGAGATGAGTGCAACTGTGCAGTAGTTTGAGCATTCTTTGGCATTGCCTTTCTTTGGGATTGCAATGAAAACTGACCTTTTCCAGTCCTTTGGCCACTACTGAATTTTCAAAATTTGCTGACATATTGAGTGCAGAACTTTCACAGCATCATCTTTTAGGATTTGAAATAGCTCAACTGGAATTCCATCACCTCCACTAGCTTTGTTCGTAATGATGCTTCCTAAGCCCCACTTGACTTCACATTCCAGGATGTCTTGCTAGAGGACATTACATAATGATAAAGAGATTGAATCGATAAACTATAACAATTGTAGATATGAACCCAGCAGAGGAATACCTAAATACATAAAGAAGACATTAACAAACATAAAAGAGATTGACAGCAACACAATTATAGTAAGGGGCTGTAACACCCCCACTTAACATCAATAGCTTATCCAGACAGAAAATCAGAAAACATTGATCTTAAATGACACATTATATTTGATGGGCTTAATAGATGTATAGAGGACATTCAATCTAAGAACAATATACATTCTTTTCAAGTGCACAGGGAACATTCTCTAGGATAGATCATCTGCTAGGCCACAAAACAAGTCTCACTAAATTTAAGAGGATTGGAATCATATCAAGCACCTTTTTGACCACTGTGATATGAGATTAGAAATCAACTACAAAAAAAAAAAAGAGAAAAAATGTAAAAGAAACCTACAAAAAACACAAACACGTGGAGGCTAAACAATATGCTATTAAACAACCAATGAACCACTGGAGAAATCAAAGAGGAACTTAATAAAATTCCACGGAGATGAAAACACTATGATCCAGAATGTATATGACAAAGCCCATGAAGCACTTCTCTAAAAGAGTTTATAGTGATGTCAACATATCTCAAGAAACAATAAAAATCTCAAACATTACACCTAAAGGAACTAGAAAAAGAACAAAACCAAAATTAGAAGGATAAAAATTATAAATTCAGAGTTGAAATAGAGGCTGAAAAGAGAGTAGAAAAGATCTATGAAAGAGCTGACTCTTTGAAAAGAAAAACAAAATCAGTAAGCATTTAGCCAGACTCATGAAGAGAGAGCACACATCAATAAAATCAGAAATTAAAGAGAATTTGCAAGAGACACCACAGTAATACTAAGAATAATAAGAGTTTATGATAAAATAGTTACATACCAATAAAATGGACAGTCTAAAAGAAATGGAAAAATTCCTGTAAGTATACAATCTCCAAAGACTGAATCAGGTAACAAAATCATTACCTTATATAAATTTAAATCAGTGGTAAAGTGAAAAAACTCCCAATAAACAAAAGCCCAGGATCAGATGCCATCACAGGTGAATTCTACCATGCATTTAAAGAGTTTACACCTTTATTTTCCAAAAAATTGAAAAGTAAGAAGGGCTACTGAGGGACTTCCCTGGAGGTCCAGGGGTTAAGAATCACCTGGCAGTGCAGGGACATGGGTTTGATCTGTGGTCCAAGAACTAAGATGCCATATGCCATGGGGCTACTAAGCCCATGCCCCACAATTGCTCAGCTTGCACTCTAGAACCCCTGAGCCAAAACTACTGAACCCTGTATGCCCTAGAGCCCATGCTCCACAACAAGAGAAGTCACCACAATGAGAAACCCATACACCGCAACTAGAGAAAGCCTGCACAGCAAGAAAAAGCGTGTGGGCCATAACAAAGAACCAGCATAGCCAAAAATAAAAAAATAAACTGCCAAACTGTTTAAAAGAAAGTGCTTCTGAACTAGTGATAGGAGATCAGCATCACTGACATCAAAATCAAAGATACCACAGAAAAGAAAAATACAGGCCAATGTTGCATATGAACATTAATGCAGTAATTCTCAACAAAATATTAGCAAACCAAATTCAATAGTGTATTAAAAGGACCATGATTGGGGGCTTCCCAGATGGCTCAGTGGTAAAGAATTCGCCTGCCAATGCAGGAGACACTGATTTGACCCCTGGGTCAGGAAGATCTCCTAGGAGGAAATGGCAGCCCACTCCAATATTCTTGCCCGGAGGATCCCATGGACAGAAGAGACTGGAAGGCTACAGTCCATGGGGTTACAGAGAGTTGGATATGACTCAGCGATTGAGCTCACACTCATGCACCATGGTCACATGGGATTTATCCCAGGGATGCAAGAATTGTTCGATATCTGCAAATCAATCAATGTGATACTCCATATTAACAAATTAAAGAATAATAATCATATGATCATCTTAACAGGTGCAGAAAAGTATTTTGACAAAATTCAATAATGATTTAATATAAAAACTTTCAACAAAGTGGTTATAGAAGGAACATACCTCAATATAATAAAGGCCATACAAAGCACAAACCTAAAACAAACTTTATACTGAACGGTGAAAAACAAAGTATTTCCTCTAATACCAGGAACAAGGCAAGAATGCCCACTCTTGCTATTTTTATTCAACATAATATTGGCCTGTAGTCCTAGCCATAGTTGTAGCCACAGCAATCAGACAAGAAAAAAGAAATAAAAGAAATCCAAGTTGGAAAGAAGTAAAACTATCACTGCTTTGCAGATATTTGCAGATGTCATAATACTATATGTAGAAAATCCTAAGGACACCAACAAAAAACTGTTGAAGTAGTAAATGAATTCAATAAATTAGCAGTTCACAAAATTAATAAAAATCTGTTGTGTTTCTGTACTAACAATAAACTATCAGAGAAATTAAGAGAATTATCACACTTATAGCCACATGAAAAAGAATAAAATACCTGAGAGTAAATCAAACTAAGAAAGAAAAGACCTGTACTCAGAAAACTATAAGACATTGATGAAAGAAATTGAAGACAATGCAAATAAATGGAAAGACATTCTATACTCTTGAATATCAGGAACTAACATTGTTAAAATGAGCATATTACCCAAGGCAATCTACAGATTCAGTGCAATCCCAATCAAAATACCAATGGACCAAGAGTATATTCTAAGGAGTGTAATTCTAAGAGAATTAAGTCAGAGAAGACAAATACCATGTGATTACACTTATGTATGGACTAAAAAACAAATGAACAAACATAATAAAACAGAAACAAACAGAGAACAAACACGTGGTTTCCAGAGGGAAGAGAATGGGGGGATGAGTGAAATAGGTGAGGAAGATTTAGAGGTACAAACTTTCAGTTATTAAATAAATAAATCATGGGGACATACATGTATAGTGTAGGGCACAAAGCCAATATTACAGTAACTCCGTATGGTGTCATGATAACTATACTTTTCAAGGTTATTTTGTAATGTATAAAAATGTTGATTAGCTTTATACCTAAAGTAATATAATATTGTAAGTCTGTTACATTTCAAATAAAAATAGATTAAAAAATAATACATTAGACCCACTCTTTTATTTCATTCAAATCAGGCCTGAAGGAAAATGAGTAAGACATAGAGACTTGAGGTCTTTCTACTAACCAAGGAATGAAAGAATTTTATATGGCATTATGGACACCAGGTTGAATAGTTTCCCATGATAACTATATAGTATATTTGAAGTTAATGGTTACATTCCAAAGTAGGTAACATTACAGTTGGAGCTTCAGCTTCAGCATCAGTCCTTCCAATGAATATTCAGGGTTGATTTCCTTTAGGATTGACTGGTTTGATCTGCTTGCAGTCCAATGGACTCTCAAGAGTCTTCTCCAACACCACAGTTAGAAAGCATCAATTCTTCACACTCAGCCTTCTTTATGATCCAGCTCTCACATCTGTATAAGACTATTGGAAAAACCATATCTTTAAGTATACAAAACTTTGTCAGCAAAGTAATGTCTCTGCTTTTTAATATGCTATCTATGTTGGTCATAGTTTTTCTTCCAAGGAGCAAGCGTCTTTTAATTTCATGGCTGCAGTCACCATCTGCAGTGATTTTGGAGCCCCCCCAAAAAATCCGTCACTGTTTCCATTGTTTCCCCATCTATTGGCCATAAAGCAATGGGGCCAGATGCCATGATCTTTGTTTTCTGAATGTTGAGTTTTAAGCCAGCTTTTTCACTCTTCTCTTTTACCTTCATCAAGAGGCTCTTTAGTTCCTCTTTGCTTTCTGCCATAAGAGTTGTGTCATCTGAATATATGAGGTTATTGATATTTCTCCTGGCATTCTCGATTCCAGCTTGTGTTTCATCCAGGTTGGCATTTTGCATGATGTACTCTGCATATATTAAATAAGCAGAGTGATGATGTACAGCCTTGATGTTCCCCTTTCCCAATTTTGAACTAGTCCATTGTTCCATGTCTGGTTCTAACTGTTGTTTCTTGACCTGCATGCAGGTTTCTCAGGAGGTAGGCAGGGTAATCTGGTATTCCCATCACTTGAAGCATTTTCCACAGTTTGTTGGGATCCACACAGTCAAAGGCTTTAATGTAGTCAACGAAGCAGAAGCAGATATTTTTCTGGAATTCCTTTGCCTTTTCTGTGATCCAATGAATGTTGGCAATTTGATCTCTGGTTCCTCTGCCTTTTCTAAATCCAGCTTGTACATCTGGAAGTTCTTGGTTCATGTACTATTAAAGCCTAGCTTGGAAGATTTTGAGCATTACCTTGCTAGCATGTGAAATGAGTACAATTTTGTGGTAGTTTGAGCATTCTTTGGCATTGCCCTTCTTTGGGATTGGAATGAAAACTGACCTTTCTAGTACTATGGCCACTGCTGAGTTTTCCAAGTGTGCTGGCATACTGAGTGCAGCACTTTCACAGCTTTTAGGACTTGAAATAGTTCAGTTGAAATTCCATCACATCCACTTACTTTGTTTGTAGTAATGCTTCCTAAGGCCCACTTGACTTCACAATCAAGGATGTCTGGCTCTAGGTGAGTGATCACACTGTCATGGTTGTTTGGGTCATTAAGATCTTTTCAGTATAATTCTTGCCACATTTGCTTAATATCTTCTGCTTCTGTTAGGCCTATACTGTTTCTGTCCTTTATTGTGCCCATCTTTACATGAAATATTCCCTTGGTATCTCTAATTTTCTTGAAGAGATATTTAATCTTTCCCATTCTATTGTTTTCTTCTATTTCTTTGCATTGTTCACTTAAGAAGGTGTTCTTACCTCTCCTTGCTATTCTTTGGAACTCTGCATTCAGATGGGTATATCTTCCTTTTCTCCTGTGCATTTCACTTCTCTTCTTTTTTTTTTTTCCTCAGCCATTTGTAAGGCCTTCTCAGACAACCATTTTACCTTTTTGTGTTTCTTTTTCTTGTGGATGGTTTAGATGAAAAAGACCCTGATGCTGGGAAAGACTGAAGGCAGGAGGAGAAGGAGACAATGGAGAATGAGATGGTTGGATGGCATCATGGACTCAATGGACATGAGTTTGAGCAAGCTCCAGAAGATGGTGAAGGACATGGAAGCCTGGCATGCTACAGGCCATGGGGTCGTAAAGAGCTGGACATGACTGAGCTACTGAACAACAAAGGTGTGTGCTGTGCTCAGTCACTTGGTCTTGTCTGTCTCTTTGACCCCATGGACTGTAATCAGCCAGGCTCCTCTGTTCATGGAATTTTCCTGGCAAGAATATTGGAGTGGGTTGCCATTTCCTACTCCAGGGGATCTTCCCAACCCATGGCTCACACCCATGTCCTTTGGATCTCCTGTGTTGGCAGGTGGATTCTTTATCATTGTACCACCTAACATGTTACAAATATATTCAAGGGTTTTTCCTTGAACAACATTAGGGTTAAGTCACTGACATTGTGTAGTCAAAAATATGAGCATAACTTTACAGTCAGCACTGTATCCATAGTTCTGTTTCTTTGATTCTGCATCTGAGGATTCTACCAATTGAAGATTGTGTAGTCGTATAGTATATATTTATTGAAGAAAATCCATGTATTATTGAATAAATCCATGTATCAGTGACCTATGCAGGTCAAACCCATGTTGTTCAAGGGTCAAATGTAATCTGTGGGATTTGGCTATAAAATGCTAAGTACAATGGTCATAAGACATGGAAAAGATATAAATTTCTCCAAGGACCAGTTCCCAGTCTTTAAGTTCTTGTTTTCCACCAGGATCTTGTTTTCACAGTGCACATATAACAACTACCACTGAGTTTTGCAACTGTTGATAAAATGGTAGAGATGAAAGCAAGTTGCAAGAATTCAGAGAGTTCTTTTACTTGCTATTTGTTTAAATTGTCTTTGTAACCTTGAACTTATCACCTAATTATTCATTCTTATTTGAAAAACCAAAAACTGTGCTTCACAGGGGTTTTTTGAAGACTTGATAATTGTAAATTATCAGAAAAGTGAACTATTAGATAAGTGATGAAGCACACATGTATGTATGTTTATTGTAGAACTTGGTCTTATGTGCTCATTACTTTGCAACATGATTTTACAGTTTTCTCTGGGTCACTCTTTTCCTTCCTCTGAACAAAGTTATGTGTGGTTTCTGAAATCCTTATTTCCTATAACTAAAGATTTTGTATAAAGTGTACACTAGAATACTGTAGTTGCTTTGAAGATTTGAAAAGGTATGTATTTATTCTTAGTATTGATTTAATAAGATCTATTTGTTATTAAAAAGATTTATTTATGTATTTTGACTGCACTGGGTCTTTGTTGCTGTGCACAGGCTTTCTCTTGTTGTGGTGAGCAGGGGCTACTCTTTAGATGTAGTGTGTGGGCTTCTCAGTGTGGTGGCTTCTCTTGTTGTGGAGTACGAGCTCTAGGCCCACAGGTTTCAGTAGTTGTGGCTCATGGACTCAGTAGCTGTGGCTTGTGGACTTCAGAGTGCTGGCTCAATAGTTATGGCATAAGGTCTTTGTTGACCCACAGCATGTAGGATCTTCCCAGATCTGGGATTGAACCCGTGTTTCCTGCATTGGCAGGCAGATTCTTTACCATTGGACTACCGAGGAAGCCAATTTTTACACTACATGAATGCAGGTTCTCAAATGCTGAGTTTCTTACAATGGGAGCATTTATCTCTCATTAATTTGTTCTTTTGCTAAAATCTTCCATTACTCTTTAGTATTGTAAGGCCAAAACATGGTAAGCTGCTGCATGATAATCTGAATTTTCAGCCCCAAGTACTCTTAAGCTTTCATGAATACCTTTTTCTTTCCAGTTTTAACTGCTTCCTCTGCTCACTGCTCTCCATGCATGTTTGACACATGTGGTCATTCTTGCCCCTCCTTGGAATGTTTCCCTTCTCTCCTTTCTTATCTGAGACTTACCCACTTTGCAAAGCACATCTTATGGCTGCCCTGATCTCTTCCCTATAGGATGAGTTCTCCCTCTTTTGAGTATCTATCTACTTGTTCCTTCATCCATCCTTCTCCCATCTTTGTTTTGTCTCAAGAATGGATTGGAAGATCCATTATGAATGCAACTCTATTTATACTTCTTTGAATCTCCTTAATTTCTAAGTTTTGCAGACCTAAGTATGATTAGTTGGTGGGTGTTGTGGATACACTGTTTGATTCCACCCACTAGTATTGGGAATAATGTTTAATATTTCCCCAATGAGACTATTTCATATTGTAAAACTTTTTAAGCTTGTTATTTTGTACTGTGGTATAGCAATTAACAGTGTTATGATAGTTTCAAGCAAAGCAAAGGGACTCAGCCATACATATGACATAACATTAAATAGAGTTCCAAGTGCTATACGTAGTAGGTCTTTGTTGCTTATCCATTTTAAATATCACAGTGTGTACATGTCCATCCCAAATTCCCTATCTTCTCCTCCCAGCAACCATTAAGTTTGTTCTCTAAGTCAATGAGACTATTTCAGATAAGTCATATAAGGTTACCAAAGGATGAACAAAAGATAAGATAAATATCCCTGGTGAAATTAATGTATACATTTAAATTTTGAAATGCTCAATATAAAGAGGCCACAAATTTTTTGTGTTTATTAGTAGCATGAATTTCTTTAGTGAAGTCTCTTTTTCATGTTAATCTCAAACTCCTAATTTATCTCTCCTCACTTCAGTGAAGTCTTTAATTCCTAGCCTTTTGTGATTTTTACTGCAACTAAAAAGTAGAATTTAACCCTGAAATTGGCTAGTTCTTTTGGCAGACAATTACATGCTTAAACCTGAATTTCCCTTAAGCTATTTGCTTCTTTATTCAAGTATTTCTTCATGACTTTACCATTTCTTAAATATGTTATTTCATTCACTCAATAGTTTTCCATTCACTGAAGGTTAAAACAGGCCACAACAAGTAAACACATTAATAAAGTGATTATTCTACAGGAAATAAGCAGAGGAACTTAAATATCGTGAATCAGGTGAAGAGCATTCCAGAGGAAAGGAATAGTAAGCACAAAGTTCTGGAGCTAGAAGAACTTCAGGAATGGAAGGAAAATCACTGTGATGGTCCACTGAGAGTCAGGGTGAGAATCAGAAGAAGCGAAGTTGAGGAAGAGGCCAAAGGCCAGATCAATCAGGGCTTCATGGGCCCCAAGAGGATTTGGGGTTTTATTTAAAGGGCAATGGGAAGCTTTTGAATGGTCTGAGGCAGAGCAGTGATATGATCTGATTGAATTTTGAAAAGGATCTCTCAGCCTATTATGGGAAGAATGAATTGGAGGGATCATGAGCAGAAGAAAAAAGGCCCATCAAGAGATTGGTGCCATGGTGGCTTGGGCCAGGGTGTCAGCAGTGGAGATGAAGAGGAATGTATAGTTTTGTTTCTTTTTTTTCTTCTGAGTGTATGGTTTTGAGGTAAATTTGGAGATGGAACCCACAGAAATTGGTGGTAGATGGGATGTGGTGGGTGAGGTAAGGGATAAATACCATGACTTTTCACCTATATGCATACTTACTCCCCCAGTCATTTTTGCTTTTACTAAATATAAGCCTTTCAGATCTTAAAGAAAGACTAACAAAATGAATAGAGAAACAAATACATTCATGGCTTTAAAAATACTGTGAAGTACTTGCTTAGAATTCTGAACACTTACTTGGTCTTACAGTGGATTTTGGCCAAAGGCAATAAAATTATAACATGCACATCGGGTGCATAGCTGGCCAGTTTGTGGGATCATTTTGAAAAGTATTATGAAAAATGTTTCTGTCTCTTGAACCACTTCCGAATGTAATATAAGTTCCACCAGTCCAACTAATTTTATATGCACAGAAAGTGGTACAACTCCACAGGAAATATAAATTTTTCATTGACTAGCAGCCTGTAACTGCTTTAAGTGTAATTACACATTTTTCATTTAAGATCACTTTCAAAAAATCATTTTTATGACCTAAGGCTGCCTTCTTAATAATTGGGTGCAGCTAATTTATTAGGGTTTGCATGTGTTGGTATTGCTGTCATTCTTGCCTGGGTTTAATAGAAACAGGCTCCACATGGATATGGAAAAGACTCTCTGGTTTCATATTTATTTCCCTTATACCAATCCAGTGAACCCTGTTTTGTTTCTCAGCATACACAGTTCTGTAGAAAACCCATGATAACCTGTTCTTCAAACAGCTCAGTAAACAGATGATGATATTTTCCATCTAATTCCAGGGAAGATGCCCCCTCAGAACATTATTAAATATGATCTATTTCAGTTGAAGCAGCATGAATAATTCATGAAGTTTAGGAATAATCAGGTTCTAGGCTTTGGGAAATTTTTAGTTGATGTACAAAGGTTAACTTTTTTTTTCATTAAAGGAAAAGATCCTAAGAAGCTGTCTTCTGTGCCAAGATTCAAGTGCTGTGGAGATTGTAGTTAAGGAGTACAGGGCTGGAAGTAGGTAGGGAACCATGTCACTTTCTGCAGAGGGATGTGTACTTTTATACATATTTAATTCAATATATTTGTTTTAACCTGCGTCTTCTCTCTTATGTAAATAGAGCAAGAGGCCTGACTTCATTGACAGGGAGGAATCTAGAATTAAGGGTTGCATCCCAAAGCTTAAGCTATTGTCATATGAACCATTAGGATGAACTTGGCCCTTGGGGATTTGTGCTCTGAGTCAGGAGTCCTAGAGAAGCAGCCAGCAGTCTTGCCCAAGGAGGCTCTCTGTGGCCTGTGACTCCACTGTCTATTTCTTCTAGTAAGGACAGCTTGGATTTTTCAGTCTTCCTTCCATGAGAAATATAGATCTTTTCCTTTTTCTCAAGTATGCTAACAGTGGATCAATGTAGATGCTAAGTATGAAAATGATACATTATTCCTGCATGAGAAGTTGACCAGCAGGACAATAGTCTGTGAAGAGGCAGAACTGATGCTTCTAGGAAGAGCATTTTATTGGTAGGATTGTGTAGAGGGAAGACTTTTGGCAGTGGTACTTTGGGTAGGTTTTGAGTGAATTAGGGAATTTGGATGAACAGTTAGAAAGGAGAGGGCATTTTAAAAGGCTCGTGATGGGAATGTACATGGCTTGTTAGGTAAAAGTGGGGATATCAGTTTGGCATGCACAGGAGGTCTATACCAAGGATATAAGTTTGGGGCCAGATTATAGAGCCTTTGAATGCTGGAATGAGGCATTTGGGCTAAAGGCAGTGGTGAACTTTTTACGTCTTTTGGGTAGGGACAAGATAAGATCCAGGTGGTATTTAGAAAACAGGGTTAGTAGCAGGATTTGAAGTTAGTTGGTAAAGAAAGAACTCCAGGTGGGGTTCTAAGATTGTAGGCCAGTGCACTTTAGGGTTAGTTACATGACCACACATGTAGGGGAAATCAATGGTCTTTTCTCCTTACGAATTCCAGTGATGGGCCCCATTTCCTCAACCTCCAAAATAAAGAGCCACTTAGAGCAGCAGGTGAGGCTCCTTGCAACATTTCTGCTTAAATATAAACGGCAGGATAGCATTTATGGCAGAAACCTGAACAGTGTTACTTTATAATTGATCATAATTGCCCTGTGACTCTGCACTTGCTCCTATGTCATGTTGAAACATGGAGTGCATAGTCTTGTGAGCTTTCCCTATCTTTGACCAGACCATTCATGCACAAGATGGCCTGAGATCTCCAGACACTGATATTTGGGGGTTTTGTCCCAAAGCTCCCTGGGACACTTGCTCCTTGGAAAGAAAGCTATGACAAACCTAGACAGCATATTAAAAAGCAAAAACATCACTTTGCTGACAAAGGTCTGTCTAGTCAAAGCTATGGTTTTTCCAGTAGTCATGTACAGATGTGAGACTTGAACCATAAAAAAGGCTGAGCACTGAAGAATTGATGCTTTTGAATTGTGATGCTGGAGAAGACTCTTGAAGGTCCCTTGGACTGCAAAGAGATCAAACAAGTCAATCCTAAAGGAAGTCAACTGAAAATATTCATTGGAATGACTGATGCTAAAGCTGAAGCTCAATATTTTGCCCATGTGATATGAAGAGCCAAATCATTGGAAAAGACCCTGATGTTGGGAAAGATTGAAGGAAAAAGGAGGGGAAGGCAACAGAGGATTAGATGATTAGATGGCATCACCGACTCAATGGACATGAACTTGAGCAAGCTCCGGGAGATAGTGGAGGACAGGGAAGCCTGATGTTCTGCAGTCCATGGGATCACAAAGAGTCCATGGGATCACAAAAAATACAACTTAGTGACTGAATAACAACAACAACCCAAAGCTCCAGGGTACATAGGAAAGTTGGGAAAATAGCATAAAGGTTGAAAATTTAGCCAAGGACTTCAAGTCAGAGGACTGTGAATTCCATCAGGGCACAAATCCATTCACTATGCACATCCATAGTATATATACAGTAGTGATGAATACATATCTTGTACACACACTCATTGGTACAGGATATGGCACACAGTAAGTGCTTTACAACATCTGTTGAATGAATAAGTGAATGTTGTTGAATACTCTGCACATCCTCTGGACCTCTCAGCTGCCTCACTGGATGAGCTATCTGTGTGTAAGTATGTATGTTTGTATCTACTTATCTATTTTTCTAGAGAGAGATTGAGGTAGACTAAGACCAAGACCCGTCAGACTATGTGTCAAGGAAAATCAGTGAAAACTGAATGAATGAGGGAGGGAGAAATGGTCATTTGTAGGACTGTGTGATCAGCAGCTTGAGGGCTACATGAGGTTGGTTCTCTGGTCTAGTTTCCTGGGGCTTTTGGAGGACCGACTGAGAGATGAAACCTTATAATGGCTTTAAAACAGTCCCTTTACAATCTTAGACTTCCTTCCATGTTTTATGGTTAGAACTATGGCTCTGTGGCTCAGTGACCTGTCCAGGAATGTATTTACCATGTTTGTGGACCAAACAAAGAACAGGATGGTGTCATCCCAGGGCCAAGGCCATGCTTGAAATAATAGAGATAAGGCTGGTAGGTCAGGTTTGGGTCTTAACCATGAAAAGCTTTATTTACCTCAGAGCTTGGACTATCTCCATTGGAGGGAGCCATTGCAAAATTTTAAAGAGGGTAACTGTAATCCTCTCATGTATATTTTAGAAACATAACATGGATGAAATGTGCATAGAATTGGAGAAGAAAAAATGGAAAGTAGAGAAATCAGTGAGAATGCCATTAGCATGCCCAGGAGACCAGTGCTGTGGGGGTACAGGTGATTTTTCAGAATTTCTCTATCTGTTGTCATGTTATGGGAATGCAATTTGATCAATGATGCAGCTAAATCTACAAAATGGCAGAATTCTTCTATATTTCCATCATAGTTTAGTAAGTTAGGGGGTTAGTTATGTCCATTGACAAATTGTTAGTCTGGGATTTTGCCATCTGGCAGAATTGCATCTCCTTATATTTTATTCTTTGCCAAAAGGTATGTTTTTGGTTATATTCCTTTTATGCTTGTAGAAGTTGAGTTGGAATCACATAAAAATATAACAGAGCATTATTTACTGAGAAGCACTAATGAGATGGACCCCTCATACCTCAAAGGAGTTGCCTGATCCATCATAGCATGTAAGATGCGACTAGGGAGGAATTTAAGATTGGGCTCACCTTCACAAAGGGTAATAAACATACAGGCTCCCTGGCTTTGGTCAGATGCACTGTGAGAATTGTTCTTTGCTTAACCTGTTAAATTTCTTTTTCCTCCATTCACCTACCTGACATAATCACAATTCCTGGGACTGCATGGGTGTGGTCTGAGTTTAGTCAGAGTGAGGTATGTGAAGTAGCTTTTTAAACACAAGTTTGGTAGAAGAGTCTGATAATTGTGTTCTTAGCTAAAAGGAAGGGGAAACCATCATCAGTTGTTTTCACTCCATGAATCTCTGTTTTTTGCGGTCCCAGAGTTACAGTTTCTGGAGTAATCATGACAGAAAGAGGATAGCCCAGTTTTGACAAAAGCATGATGATTAAGAAATAAAAATGTCTTGTTCTTGATTGAAGGATCAGCTAACAGCCTCACTTAGTGCTAATTTGGAGGTCCCACCTGTCAGAGAAAGCTCACCTCTAGTATCTTTAGACCAGGGTTTGGCAAACTTTTCCTGTCAAAGGGCAGGTGGGTAAATATTTCAGCCTTTGTAGGCTATACAAAGGCTTCTGTCAAGATTCTCAACTCTGCCACTGTAGTGAGGACAGTAGCCACAGACAATACCTAACTGAGTAAGCATGGCAGTGCTCTAATAACTCTTTATTTATAAAATAGGTGGTGGCAAGATGTGGCCTATGAGCTGTGGTTTTCTGACTGCTGGTCTAGGTGATACCTCTATAATAGAGAAGTGGCTTAAGGTGGATATGACTTCATTATCAGACTGTTATACTACATCCCCCACCCACCACCTAGTTTTTCATGTTTGCCTCTAGGTGCCTTCCTACAAATAACACAGAAAATTATGGCAGCCTCCAAACTTTGCAGCTTGATTTATTTAAGAACTGCAACCATGTCAAGGTAAATAAAAGAAATGCCAGAAGTCATTATGGGTATGTTGGGAAATATCATATTTGTTGATGGACTGGATAAATGCTAATCATGGGACAGTGGGTGATCATATAAACAGGTAGAAATTTATCTTTTTTATTCTCTTGGTGTACTCAAAAGAGGACTGTTGTTTGTTTGTGTTTTTGCATGGCTGTGAATACTTGGGTTTCTCTGTTCATGTTCCATTGACTTTCCAGCTCTGGTTTTATCATTGCTCCTAGGTTATGATGCTGCACTGGGGACCATTAGGTATTAGGTTGCCTTTCTTTTTTTTTTTTTTACAGATGAGAAAACCCATTGTATTCAACCCCTCTTATGCACTTGTTTATATCATCTGTCTTGCCTGTTTCTTGTTCTAGCTCTACAGAGCCCTGAGTGATGTCACCAGGTACGACCTGACAGCATCTTGCTTCCCACTCAGGGCTTTCTAGTTGAACACTGCAGTGGGCACCCATGCCCACGCCACAATCCATGAGTAGTGAACTTTCAACAAATGGGCATGGGAACTAGCAGATAAATTCTTTACCTTTCTCCCCATATGTGGGATGAAATGCTGTTGATACAACTTCTTGAGGATGCAGTCCTACAAATCAAGCAACCAGTCACACTTAGTGGTGTGGCCAGTTCCATGATGCATCAATATATTGGCTCTTGGTCCTTCTGCACTCTATTTGGCTTGTCCTTCCCTCCTGTTTTCTGGGATCTTACTTTTTAATTAAATATTAGCTACAAGTCTTCTGGCTCAGGCTCTTCTTTCTGGGGAACCCAGGCAAGGTCTCTGCTCTAGGAATAAAACAGCTTATGAACCAAAGGAATTGCCAGATCTAAGAGAATGCATGCAGGAGAAGATCTTGTGGATATCTTGTAGGGAAGAAATGCCGGTGCAGAATATAAGCCTAGGGGAAGCAGCTCCTCAGCTGGATTACTCAGCAGTTTGATGACACTAACAATCCCATTTAAAAAATATATTTATTTTTGGCTGCATTAGGTCTTAGTTGAGGTGTGCAGGATCTTCGCTGTGTAACACGGGTTTCTGTCTAGTTGCGGTACATGGACTCTCAAGTTTGTGTCATGCAGGCTCTCTAGTTGAGGTGCCCAGGCTCAGTAGTTGTGGCATGCAGGCCTAGTTGCCCCACAGCGTATGGGATCTTAGTTCCTCGAACAGGGATTGAACCTGTGTCTCCTACGTTGGAGGGTGGATTCTTAATCACTGGGCCACCAGGGAAGTTCCAGGATCCCATTGTTTGTTGTAAGGGAGGTGGTGATCACCCTGGCATGTGGTATTGCAATCATTCACACTTCTTTCACCCTCGTTCACTGGGATGCTGTGCAGGTGGAAGAAGAGGTCCTGGGTCATGTGGTGAGTATACTGATGGAGCAGTGTGGGGCATGTGAGGACGATGGAGTGCTATGGCTTCTGTTAATTGCATTACTCTTATTTTATACAAATCCTTAAAAAATTTCTTTTATTGAAGTATAGCTGATGTACAATAAGTGACTCAGTTATATATATATATATGTATATATGTGTGTGTATATATATGTATATATATACACACACACTCTTTCTTTTCATATTCTTTTCCATTTTGATTTATCACAGGATATTGTATGCAGTTCCCTATACTATACAGTAAGACCTTGTTTTTTTTCCATTCTCTATTTATAATAGTTTGTATCTGTTAATCTCAAACTCCCAATCCTTCCCTCCCCTACTCACCTTCCCCTTTGGCAACCACAAGTCTGTCCTCTATGTCTATGAAGTCTGTTTCTGTTTTGTAGGTAAGGTAGTTTATGTCATATTTTAGATTCCACATATAACTGATACTATGTGGTATTTGTGTCTCTCTTTCTGACTTATTTAGTATGATAATCTTCCTTCCATGTTGCCACAATGATGTTATTTAATTAGTTTTTCTGGCTGGGTAGTATTCCATTGTATATGTGTATCATATCATCTTTATCCATTCCTCTGTCAATAGACATTTAGGTTGCTTCTGTGTCTTGGTTACTGCAAACAGTGCTGCAATGAACATAGAGATGCAAGCATCTTTTGAATTCTAGCTTTGTTCAGATATTGCCCAGGGGTGGGATTTCAGGGTCATATGGCAACTCTATTGTTAGTTTTTTGAGGAATCTCCATACTGTTTTCCACAGTGGTTGTACCAATTTACATTCCCACCAACAGTGTGGGAGAGTCCCCTTTTCACTATAACTTCTCCAAGCATTTGAAGATTTTTTTCTAATGATGGCCATTCTAACTGGTGTGAAGTGGAACCTCATTGTAGGTTTGAGTGTGCATTTCTCTAGTAGTTAGTGATGTTCAGCATCTTTTTATGTTAACTGCATTACTCTTAAAAACAAATAAAAAAGACAGTAGTAGACTATTACAATCAACTTCCAATGCATGACATGCTTTGAAGCCAGAAAGCCTCTGATGACAGCTCTGAAGGAGGCTGTCGCCACTTGCATATTCAGGAAGGCTGCATGGAATTGTAAGGATCTTGTTAGAAGGGTGGCAGAGTTACAAATGAGGCTGAATGAGTAAGCCCAGCAGGCCTTTTTGTCAGAGTCAAGGCCCTGGTTGGAAACAAGTGGGGCCCAAAAGCTTGAGATGGACCCATTTGGTAGATGTGTCTGAGAACAGTACATCCCCAGATTGTCCTGAAGCCTGCAGGATGGCAGAAGTAGCCCCTGTAGTCTGTGAAAATGACCTCACCTGAGGCGGATCCTTGAAAGAAGATGCTCATTCCCAAGATCTGCCCCTCCCACACTTGTAAATCTCCAGCTGATAAAGTAAGGTCTTAGTACAGCCTAAAAAGGGAAGAAATAGCTTAGATGCCAAAGGTATTGCAGATCTTGGAGGAACCTGAATAGGAGGGGATCTTGTGGGTGGGTGACTGCAGAGTCTGGATGGAGAGACTTTATTGACACAGGGCACTCACCTGTGCCTCTAGGCTCAATGTTCTGGCAGTAACATCTGGAATCGGTGCAGAAAGCCATGGGAACTGTCTCTGCTTCACTTCTCTTAGTACTTCCTCCTCTGATCTTTCTGATGACTTCACTTGTGCCTGGAGCACCCGTTTTGCCTGATGGTCTCACATCTTAAGAATTTGCTCAGAATGCAAAGTAACCGCTGGCTGATATTTGTTCTGCCTTATTTTTGTGAGTCTGTAGGAGGGAAGGATGGTGTACTCTGTTCTGCGTTTTCTAACACATCCTCATCTCAACCCTGGCACATGTGCCTCCCTTCTCTGTGAACAGCCTTGGCCAGCAGCCTCAGGAGGTGTTGAGGATGTAACTCATAGCAAGCAGAATGTGGCACTGTCACAGAGGCTCAGGGTTTCCAGCTGGGTATGTGACATCTCAGAAGGTGGGAAGAATTCTGTTCCAAATCTGATCTCAGGATTGGAACCAGGTTCTAGTAATCCCTTCTCACAGAGACACAGGGATGGTGAGAAAAAATAAATGAGGAATATCATGGCAAATCAGGATGCCCTCTCTTGCTCTGGCCTAGAGCCTTAAAGGGAAGGTATACTGCTCACAGCTACCCTGTTTCCCAGCTAATGTTGGTGTGAGTAATTATTACTTTCCCTCTAGTAATGGTCCTTCCAGCTCATTTACCCAGCAGTAAAGATTCTGATTCAGCATTGTCTCTTTTTTTTAAAACCAGCCTCTAGGATTTTTCTATTACTTTTCTTGATCGTATTAGTTTCATGCTTCAGCTGTTCATGCTTCTATAACTGCATCTGCATTTTTGTCTCCGGTCCCAGGCTGATTTCAAACAATATCATCAGTGTTAGAGCACTAGAAGGGGAAAAAAAGAAAAGCTCCAAGTAGATTGAGTGGCAAGAAAAGAATGAGACAACATCTGGGCCATCAAAAGCCCCTACTGCTCAAACCTCCTGGTTCTCAAATGAATTTATAGTGAGTTTATTCACATATTTTCATTTGAATGTATCCCCTAACCTCATTCCTAGTTTTGAGGCAATGATAAAATGTATTTTTTCCCAGCTTGATTTTTTCCTTCCTGATGAGCTTTGATTAGAGGCTCTAAACTTCTTAGGGCTTGTTGAAAAGCTATGAACTTTGTTACCTTGAAACCTACTTGATGAAAACACAAGAAGTTGTGCTTAACTTCTCTTAGCAGCTCATCAGTTGCTTTTATTCAAAAGTTCAGCCCTGAGTTTGGCTCTTATAGTCAGAAAAATTCACCAGATTGGAAATACATGTTAACCTGCAGTGCCACAAGTACATTCCAATCTCAGAACTATGACCATACCATTGTTTTCATCTCTATTTTACGGTAATCCATGAGAAAAAGAAAGGAAGTATTCATAATGCATGAACAGGACAATGTTCAAGTCTTCATTGTACCATTATTAGTTGTGTTATGTTAAGTAAGTCATTTCATCTCTCTGAGCTTCCTTCTGTCAGTTGTAAAATCTTATTGAACTGGTGCAAGGTTAAAGTTTGTTAAGCAACTCACATAGAGCACATAGTAGGTATACAGTATATGATTGTTTATATTAGATAAGAGGACAAGTTGTGTATATGTTGATGCTTCTGCACCTAGTGTCTGCTAACTTGCAGCCTTGGATTGGGTTTGCACAGTACATCAAAAAACAGACTTTAAAAGAGCAATAAGAATTTCATGGAGAGAAAGAAAAAGCATTGGTACTATTTATTTATTACTATCAAACAAATTTGTTTTTTATATGCTGAGCAGATCCTCCTCAAGCAAAATTATCAACGAAATAGGCACACCATTAGATTAGGAGATACATCGTCAAATACAATCAACTTATTTGCCTATCACAGCTAAGTATTACACAACACACAGAAGAATACCAACTAATATTTATGGGTCACTTTGTATGTTCCAAGTGCTTGATGATTAATATTTCATCTAATCCTCACAACTATCCTGGGAAGCAGGCACTGTTACCTCCTGTGTGTTCCCAGGGAGGACCCTGAGCCTGAGAGAAGATGGATAACTGAGTCACCTGAAGCCTCATGGCCTGTGGTTGAGGAGCAGCTGTACCTCAGCCCAGGTCTCTTTGACTCAAAGTTCTTACCCAGGATGCCCTGCTGCTCCCTTCTATGGTGTGTTATCATGGAGACCTTTAACACCAGGCAAGCACCAGTACTGCCTTAGCTGCAGCCCTACTGGGGACCCTGCAAGCCATATTGGAGCCTGAGGCACAACGCAAATGTGTATCTCTAGATACACTGATCAAAATATCTTTCTACATTTTGAAACACTCTGTTGTGAACTGTCAAAAACATGCAGAGTTGGGGACACAATGGCCCCTCTGCCTGGAAACCTTGGGCTAATTGGAAACTAGTGTTTATGTTGCAAAATAAGAGTCCTAAGCAAACAAACAACAGCAGCCTACTTTATTTAGAATTTTGATATTTTGTTCATCATGGAATTTTTCAGTATTTTGATTTTTAAAAATACCACATTAATATATTACATATCTTGATTATAGAGTTTTTTGGTGTCCCTTCAAATTTTTGTGCTTGAGATAAGAGCCTCACCCACCTCACCTGAATCTTGGCCCTGCTTAATTGGCATCAAATTTCAAGGAGAGAATTGTCTGTTTTTTTTGTTTTTTTAAACTTAGCTAAGGGGAAGATGAGCGATGAGACTCCTAAGGGCAGAAGCAACCAACAGTGACCTCTAAACTGAGCTATAGGGCTAAGCAGGGGAATTCGATTTTGTTTTCTTTCTCTGAAAGAAAGAGGGAAAGATAGAGAAGGAAGGAAGGATGGTGATGCAGAGCCAGTGATGTGAAGAGCAGCTGGGCTGAGTGGGGAGCAGGGCCAGGAACACTCCCAGGTCTTACTGTGGCTGCAGACAGTTGTGAATGATGCCACGTGTGGTTCCATTTGAAAAGGCATGTGTCCTTGTGGTGTGAACTATCTTTGCCTCACTGAAATCTTCACTAAATCAGATTTAACCCATATACATTTCAGGTTGTACAGATTAAAAAAGGGACTAAGTTCATCCTTCATGAGTGTTGTGGGGAACAGATCAATTTCAGCAGGAACCTGGAGGCAGAGGGCCTAGGTGAACCTGATTCCCTGGGAATTTGCACAAATTGTGGGAAAGTCTGTGTATATCCACGGAGAGAGAAAGTGGGATGAGGTTGAAAAGTCAGTCGTATAGAATTCTTGAGAGTTAGGGAATGGTGCTAGTGGTAAAGAACCTGCCTGCCAATGCAGGAGACACAGAAGATGCGAGTTCGATCCCTGGGTCAGGAAGATCCCCTGGAAGCGGGCGTGGCAACCCACTCCAGTATTCTTGCCTGGAGAATCCCATGGACAGAGATGCTTGGCAGGCTATAGTCCATACTGTTGCAAAGAGTCGGACATGACCAAAGTGACTTATCACACATCGTGCAGGGAAGGCCCTAGGGCCCTGATTTTTTTCCTGAAAATAATTCAGGCAGAAATTCAGTGTATGAGAATCTGGAAAGGGTTATGGCTTGAATCTAGCTATTGGCTCACAGGATTTCAGATTTGCTAAGTATATTTCTATTTCTCTTACGTTTAGGTTCAGGGACACTTAATGCCTGGTATGTGCTTGGAGAATCAGTAGGTTGTCCTGCCCTTCCTGCTCCTCTTCACTTTGATCTTACTTATCAGTGCCCCTTTGTTCTACCAAAACTTGTTCCTCCCTAACTTGGGTGAGGGGGCCCTATTTGGGAGCACAGTGTTCCTCAGGACACAGAGGTCTTCTCCATGCCCCTTCATTCCATTTAGTGATCCACGGAGATGTGGGGGAAGACAGCCCTGCAGCCTCTCTCTGGTGGAGTTCTGTGGGATGGTGGAAGTGGATGAATTCCTCCTCTTTCTGGAGTCTCCCTGCTGCTCTGCTCTCTGCTCGATAAAATTCACTGGACTATTAGGCAAGTTTGTAAAAATTTTATTGAAGGGATAAGGGAGTCTCAGAAGAGTGGTTCTGTGGGAGCCTTATCTTACTCAGAACCGCACAAATGGGGAGGCCTTTTCAGGCTGAGAACTTGGCTAGGAGAGCATTTTGTCCTTATCTCCAATCTCACTCCCACGGGACACCCCTCTTCAAGGCCCTGAGTCAGGCATGCTCCCAAGCCACGCTCTGTGATGTTCAGCAGCAGCTCTGCTGTTGGGGGCTTCCTGCAACTGCAACAATGACCAGTGTCTTAGGCTTTTGCCAAGGGCTGTGGTGAGGTATGGAGTGGCCCCTGGGCCTGTACGTGAGGGTCAGTGTGGGTGCTCTGAATGAGGATCTGTTTTTCTAGGGAGGCATTTCCATGGCTGATTTTCTTACTCACCTCCTTAAGAAGTAAGCCCCCTTGGCAGGGTAAGCATTCATTTTTCTTAGAAACCACACAGTTCAGTCTCATAGGGCAAGGAATGTTTTCCCTATCCAGCTTGGCTTTGGCTTTGCAGCTTTCAGAAGAGTAAGTCCCATCATTGCTGGGCTGAGAAAACATTTGGCTCTTTCCTGCCTCACCTGGGCCTGACTTGTTTCAGAGAGAAACCATATTATCTGATCCAATCACACCTCATTAATTCCACTCATCCCTTTGCAAGTTAATATTAAAACCACACATGATTTGGGAGTGAATAACCTTTTACACCCCTTACCTGAAGTAAAAGTTCTTAAAAGCACAAATATCTGGCCAGTCACTGTTTCAGTCATGAAGTAATTCTTGTCCCAAGTTGATCATTTCTTCTTGGAAATAAAATTAAACGTATAATAGAGTGACCTTGTGTTCCCCAGTTGGTCCCTTAACACTCACACACACTTCTTTTACCTGCCATACTCCAGTGGGGATATTCTATGCCAGCCAAGCCATTTTCCTTTCTGTTCCCCAAATGTGCTATTTTTATTCCTTTATAGATGAATGTATAGATGTCTGCTTCTCTAGCAGCAGACCTACAAGCACAGTTTACTTTACCATTCAAAGTGGATGTACGCTGTCCTCTGAAATTATTGGTTGGGATTATGTTGCTTCTCTTGCACTTATTAAACATTTCTAACCAATACCTCAAGACTCTACCCTTTCTTCTGTAAATATTTGACCATTATAGAATTGCAATAGTAACATAAACGGAGTGTTTACAATATGCCAGGCACTGAGACCAGACTTTTTTGTGTTGAGAGACATTCTGATTGAATACCAATCTCTGGAGTCAGAGAGTGTAAGATTCAAGTGGAGGCCCTGCCATGTACTTTGATCACCTTGAGATAACGCTTTAAACTCTTTAGTTTATGGGTCTGTAAAATGGGGATACTTACAAGTATCTTGTACAGAACATAAGACCTTCAAGATCTGGTTGCCACTTCCCTTTCTTAGTCACTCATCTGCTCAAGAAGCCTCTGTTCCAACTAGTTATGTTCTTGGACACAGCAGGTTCTTCCTTTTCTCCATGGCTTTTGCAGGTGCAGGTACGGTTTCCTCACTGTAGAATGTTGTTCCTCCCTCTGTTCATGGCTGTCATGAATTCTCAAGTCGTTAGCCTAAGGGTTGTCTCCCCTAGAAAGACTTCCCCTACCCATTGAGTCCTGTCGTCTTTCAACTTAGTTTGCAGAGTTACTGATGTTTTTCCTTGTCTGTCTGTCTTTCTAGATAGTAGGGTCTTTAATACTGAGCCCTGAGTTCCAGTTTTTTTGTCCTCAGGAGTAGTCATGTATTTATATATTTTAGGCTCAAATTGATGAACAGACAAATCACATAAAAGGAAATCTGAGTAGTTGAATAAACTTATGAAAAGCAGCCCAGCCTTACTGGTGATGAGGAAAAGTTTAAATTAAAACCACAGTTGGATGTCATTCCATACTTTTCAGAGTGACAAAAATTAAAAAGTCTGATAAAACCTTTTTTTATCTGCAAAGATGTGGGCAGCAGATCCTGCCATACACTGGTGATGGGAGTGGCAACTAGAACAATCACTTTGGAATAATTCTACAACAGAAAGTAAATATGGAGATGTGAGTGTGTTAAGATCCAACAATTCTAGTTATAAATATTGCATAAGAAGAAAAAGTACAAGTGTTTTCATTGTGGCATTATTTGCAATGATAAAAGTCAAAGATGATTTTAAATGTTCATCACCCAAGAGAACAGATAAAATATCATGATGTGTTCATGAAGTGGGATATTATATAGCAGAGAATATAAATAAGCTAGAGGTAAATTTATCAGCATGATAAATTTCACACACTCACCATGAGTAAAAAATAAATTGTAAAAGATACATGTATCATTTACTTAAAGTTTAAATAAGCATGCAAAACAATATCAAATATTATTTAAGTACACCAGCATATGTAGAAAAAAATATAAAGGGATGCTCATGAATGATAAACCAAATTAAAGTTTATGGTCATCTCTGTAAAGAGAGGGAGCAAAATGAACATAGGAGCCTAATGTATTTGAAGTGTTTTATTCTTAATCTGAGTAGTGGGGACATAGATGTTCACTCTATTGTTCTTAATTACTCTATTATCTCTGGTACTTAATTTTTTTCAAATGAACAAATCTTTCATTATTAAAATAACTTTTAAGGTCCAGGTATTGGACTTGGACTTGAATTAAAATCCTTATTCTTCTCTTCGATATCATGACTTGACTATGTTTTAACAGGATATCTGTTAAATAGACTGAAAAGCACCAAAAGAAAAAGCAGAAAGACCAGACAGGAAACTTTTGTGGGAATCAAGGTGAATCTTAATTTCCCCATCAATAAAATGAAGATAGTAAGTCCTTATTCCACAGGGTTATGTTAAGGTCAAATGAGATTAATTTAGGTCAGGAAGATAACTCAGCATCTGGCACATATACTGAATATTCAATTAATACTACCTGTGATAAACCTATAAGACTCTTATACATTTGTTAAATTTCAAATGAAATAATGTCAATTGCTATAGGGAATCAAGGAGTGGGAGGAATGGGTTAAGGTGGTCAAAAGGTACAAACTTCCAGTTATAAGATAAATAAGTTCTGGGGATGTAATATCTACCATAGTAACTATAGCTGACAATACAGAATTATATATTTGGAAGTTTTAAGAGAATAGATCTTAAAAATTCTCATAATAGAGAAAAAAAATTATGTTCATGTGAGATGATGGATGTTGACTGGAGTTATTGAGGTGATCATTGTACAATATATGCATATAAGTCATTATGTTGTACATCTTAAACTATACAATGTTATGTGTCAGTTATATTCACAATAAAACTGGAAGAAAAATGATATTAGTTATCAATGAAAAATATATCAGTTATATCAAATATATAATATCAAATATATCAGTTCACTTTCTGCCCACCAGACTCCTCAAACCCTCAACCCTAAAGGTGAATGTTGCATCCAGTTTTTCAGGTTTAGAGTTTCATTATGTCTTTTCTTTAGGTCATGGCCACACAGGTCAATATTTATCTTTAAAGTTGGGTTAATGTCCCTGACTTTCTTGGCTAATTTGGATAATTAAGGTGCTCTGGGCAGGGCCTATGTAAACACATGGTTTGTTCAACTCAGAGGAGAGTATTGACACATTAAAATGTTCTCTCTTTTTCACCCACGTGCACACCCTTTGCAGTTCATCCTGCCCTTTGCAATACTCTTCTTGCTTTAAGTTTTTATTGGCTTTCAGGTTACTGCAAACTGAATCCCCTTAGCCCACGCCACTCTGTTGCCCATGCTAGCCTTCCTTTCCATCCTTTCTCTGCCCCAGCAAAACTGCTTCCACCGCTGCATCAACAATCAGGTGTCAGGACAGCCCTGGAATGTGCAGACTTGTCAGTCTGACCTCTCATGGAGGGATAGAAAAATCAAGGAACCAAGGAAAGATCTCCCATGTCTGCTGCAGAGGAGAATAATATAAAGAATAGTGCAGTAGTAGCCAGGCAGACATCAGAAGGCTGGGTCAGGCAACATGCTGAATTTTGTAATAAATTTTGTAATAATTCTCTCCTACCATTTAATTGAATAATAGCTGTAAAATCAATTATGAACATCATGACTTAATTTTCTAATTAATTGAAACTACATGGAGAATCTAAAAGTCTTAGGAAACAAATCTTTCTGTGCTGCAAAGCTTGCTCAACTATTCTGGAGCTGAAATTCCAGGATTCAAATCCCAGCTCTGCCTCTACACAGAGAGGTAAGTATTTAACTTGTGACCTTTGGTAAATCGTTTTATCTCTCTGTGCCTCTTTAAAATAGGGGGAATAAATACTGTCTATTTTCACAGGTTTGTTGTAAAGATTAAGTAATTGATTATGTATAATTTTTAAGTGATATGTGTATCTTAAATGAAGATTATATGTAAATCATATAATCCCTAATAATAGAAAGTATGCAATAATTATTAGCTATTATACTCTGCCTGCAATGTGGGAGACCCAGGTTCAGTTACTGGGTTGGGAAGATCCCCTGGAAAAGGGCATGGCAACCCACTCCAGTATTCTTGCCTGGAGAACTCTATGGACAAAGCAGCCTGGTGAGCTACAGTCCATGAAGTCACAAAGAGTTGGACATGACCCAGTGACTAACACTTCTCTTCATTGTCTGCCTAATCTGATTGGACCAGAAAGTCTTTTGTGTCTTCATGTAAGTTGTTCATATTTTAAAAACACAAGCATGAACACTATGAGGGTAATCATTTTGCAATATATGGGTATATTGAATCAACCTTATACACCTTAAACCTATACAATATTATATGTCAAATTTTATCCCAGTAAAGCTGGAAAAAAAAAGAGAAAAGCACAAGCATGATTTTGGTTATGTTTTTTAACAGGATCACTGTTAAATAGACTGAAGAGTATCTAAGGAAAAAGGAAGACCAGAGAGGAGGTTTTTTATGGGAATCAAGGTGAAGAATTATGGTGGTTTTGACAGGGTTTAACAATTGAGGTGATGAGAGGTCTACACAACAGCATCTACTAAATCTGTGCTTTGTGGTACCCATCTTTATCACAAATCAAATGTCTCTCTGTGAGTGTGTGTGTGTGTGTTATATGTGTACGCGTGTGTATGTGTATCTCTGAGCTCTATTCAGTTTATGTATTTCTCGGTGAGCACCATATTATTTTTAATACTAAGGTTTTGTGATATGCATTAATAGCTGGTAGAGTAAGTACTACATTTTTGCTCTTCTTTTTCAAAGTTAACTTAGCTGTCTATGTTCTTTTATTTTGCTATAAATGTTTGTAATAAATTTATCAAGTTCCTCAAGCCAAGTTTTGTTTTGGGATTATACTAAGTCTGGAAGTTAATTTGGAGAAAATTGGCATCTTTAGCATGTTGCTATCACATCCATGAACATGGTTGAGCTCCTCAATTTATTCATGTCTTCTAAAAAAAGTTTTTATTGAAGTATAGTTGATTTATAATCTTGTGTTAGTTTCAGGTGTACAGCTAGATGAATCATTTACACATATATCCCTCTCTCTTTCTCTATTTTTTTAACATTCTTTCCCCATCTAGGCCATTACAAACTATTGAGTAGAGTTCCCTGTGCTAACAATAGGTCCTTATTAGTTATCAATTTTATGTATAGTAGTGTGTATATGTCAGTCCCAATCTTCCAATTTAACGCTGCCCGCCTTATCCCCTGGTAACCGTAAATTTGTTTTCTACATCTGTGACTCTACTTCTGTTTTTTTTTTTTTTTTTTATAATATATATACTTTGTTATTATATATAGATGTATTTTTATATATATATATATATAGTTACATAAAATCATGAGCTATTCCTTAGTGGCCAAATAGATTGATACAGATTTTGTTTTAGTAGCTGATGTGCCTGTCATCTTAAACCATTACATTTTCCTTCATCATTCCACCCCATGTCAGAGAGATGCTGGCTGCCCCATCCAGCTGCCCTGGGGCTGGAAGTAGCTGAAGCTCCATTTCAAAGTGATTTTTAAATGTAAATAATGTTAAATACAGCCCAGCCACATCCCCCACCAAGCTGCAGAAGTCTGTCTCCAGGGAGCATCTCCCAAGGCCTCCCCTTGTTTGTCTGACTCAGTCGCGGCTGGAGGTAATCGGACCGCCGGGCATCTGTTACTTTTGCTGGACGCTGTCAAAACGAGGAATATTCTTATTATTCGTAGTTGTTTATTTTCAGGGTGAACATTTGGATGCTTAGCCATTGCCTCCTCCTTCCCGTTTTTCTTCCTCTTCTCCATCTGTTTACAACATGTTGTCCTTATCTTAAAACCCTTTGGTCGGGCAAAACTCTTCTTGACACCGAACTACTTCTGTATGGAGAATCGGGGGTTGGGAGAAATATTGGCTGTTACAGTCAAATAGCAGATTGGCAACTTGAGATAAATTGAGGCCAGGTAACCCATTGTTCTGTTGATTAGTTTGTAAAAGAGGGAATCTAATAATTTATGCATCTGAATATAACTTAAACTTCTTATGGGAGGAACTCTCCTCCTAAGAATATCTATGCAGTTGTGCCAAGAATGAGTGAAAAAACTATAGAAGGGAATCTCTTTTAAAAGCTATGAAACTCCCTACCTCATTTCACAGCCCAATAGCAAAAGCGAGTATTATTTTTTATTTGCTTTGGGGAAGAGTGTATTATCTTTTTAAAAAAATTAATTTTTTTTTTTTAATTTAGTTTTGGTTGTGCTGGGTCTTCATTGCTGCCGTAGCTTTCTTTCCTAATTGGAGCAAAAAAGGGGCTACTTTGTTGCAGGCATGGTCTCAAGGGTGCAAGGCTTAGTAGTTGAAGTTCACGAGCTCAGTAGTTGTGGTACATGGGCTTAGTTGCTCCATGGCATGTGGAATCTTCCCGGACCAGGAATCAAACCCATGTTCCCTGCATTGGCAGAGATTCTTAACCACTGGACTGCCAGGGAAGTCCAAGGAGGGTGGAATATTTTTGACACTTTTTTTTTTCTTTTAATTTCTTTTATTTACTTATTTATTTATTTATTTATTATTATTTATTTATTTTTTTATTTTAGTTGGGAGGCTACTTACTTTACAATATTGTAGTAGTTTTTGCCATACATCACATGAATCAGCCATGGATTCAACATGTGTCCCCTTCCCAAAACCCTCCCTCCCACCTCCTCCCCTCCATCCTCAGTGTATCCCAACGCTCCATCCCTGAGCATCCTTCCCTGCATAGAACATGGAATGAGTGTTCTGCTTTCACATATGACATATACATGTATCTCAATGTTATTGTCCAGATCGGCCAATCCCTCACCTTCTCCTCAGAGTCCACAGGACTGTTCTATGCATCTGTGTCTCTTATTCTGTCTCACATATAGGTTACATTACCATCTTTTCAAATTCCATTTACATGGCTTAGTATACTGTATGGTGCTTTTCTTTATGCTCACTTCATCTGTTATAATGGGCTCCAGTTTATCCATCTCAATAGAAGGATTTCAAAATGTATTCTTTTTTAATGGCTGAGTAATATTCCATTGTGTTATATGTACCACAGCTTCCTTTCCCATTCGTATGACGATGGACATCTAGGTTGCTTCCATGTTGGTATTCGTAAAACTGTGCTTGCGATGATCATTGGGGTTACACGCGTCTCTTTCAATTCTGGTTTTCCTCGGTGTATATGGCCTAGACAAGGTGGATTGCTGGTTCATATGGCAGTTCTATTCCAGATTTTTAAGGAATCTCCCACACTGTTCTCGCTAGTGGCAGTATAGTTTTGCATTCCACCAATCACGTGTAAGAAGGTTCCTTTTCTCCACACCTCTCCAGCATTTATTGCTTGTAGACTCTCTTGGATTCGGCCCCCCCTTTCGACTGGTGTGTAATGGTACTTCCACTGTGGTTTTTGATTTGCATTTCTCTAATAATGAGTGATGTTGAGCATCATTTCATGTGTTGTTAGCCATCTGTATGTCTTTTTGAGAAATGTCTGTTTAGTTCTTTGGCCCACATTTTTGATTGGGTGTTTATTTTTCTGGAATTCAGTGGCAGGAGTGGCTTGTAGTATTTTTGAGATTAATGTTTGTCTGTTGCTTCGTTTGCTATTATTTTCTCCCATTCTGAAGGCTGTATTTTCACCTTGCTTATAGTTTCCTTTTTCTGTTGTGCAATAAGCTTTTAATTTTTGATTAGGTCCCATTTGTTTATTTTTGCTTTTATTTCCAATATTCTGGGGGGTGGGTCATGGAGGATCTGCTGTGATTTTGTCGGAAGAGTGTTTTGCCTATGTTTCCTCTTAAGGAGTTTTATGGTTTCTGGTCTACATTTTAGATCTTTAATCATTTTGAGTTTATTTTTGTGTATGGTGTTAGGAATGTTCTAGTTTCATCTTTTAACAAGTGGTTGACCAGTTTTTCCAGCCCACTGTTAAGAGATTGTCTTTTCTCCATTGTATTACTCTGCCTCCTTTGTCGAAGATAAGGTGCCCATGGTGCGTCGGGTTTATCTATGGGCTTTCTATTTTGTTCATTGATCTATATTTCTATCTTTGTGCCAGTAACAACACAGGTTTGATGGACTGTGGCTTTGTAGTAGAGCTTGATGTCAGGCAGGTTGATTCCTCCAGGTCCATTCTTCTTTCTAAGATGGCTTTGCTATTCGAGTTTCTTATACTTAATACAAATTGTGAAATGATTTGTTCTAGTTCCTGTGAAATATATCATTGGATAGTTTGATAGGGATTGCATGAATCTGTAGATTGCTTTGGGTAGTATACTCATTTTTCATCTATATTTAATTCTTCATCCATGAACACGGGATAATTTCCATCTGTTGTGTCCTCTTTGATTTCTTTCATCAGTGTTTTATAGTTTTTCTATATATAAGTCTTTTGTTTCTTTAGGTAGAAATTATTCCTAAGTATTTATTTTTTTGTTGCAATGGTGAATGTATTGTTTCTTTAATTTCTCTTTCTGTTTTCTCATTATTGGTGTATAGGAATGCAAGGGTTTCTGTGTGGTAATTTTGTAGCCTGCAACATTACTATATTATTGATTAGCTCTAGTAGTTTTCTGGTAGAATTCTTTAGGGTTTTCTATGTCGAGGATCATGTCATCTGCAAACACTGAGTGGTTTTACTTCTTCTTTTCTATCTGTAGGATAGGAAAAGTTTTTGCCAAAACTTCCTAAAACTATGTTGAATTAGTAGTTGTGAAAGTGGGCATCCTTGCCTTGTTCCTGACTTTAGGGGAAATGCTTTCAGTTTTTCACCATTGAGGATAATGTTTGCTGTGGGTTTGTCATATATAGCTTTTATTTATGTTGAGGTTGTTCCCTTCTATTCCTGCTTTCTGGAGAGTTTTTATCATAAATGGATGTTGAATTTTGTCAAAGGCTTTTTCTGCATCTAATGAGGACAAATCATATTGTTCTTATCTTTCAATTTGTTAATGTGGTGAATTACATTGATTGATTTGTGGATGTTAAAGAAACCTTGCATTCTGGGATAAAAGCCCACTAGGCATGATGTATGATCTTTTTTATTTGAGGTGGGTTCTGTTTGCTAGAATTTTATTAAGGATTTTTGCATCTTTGTTCTTCAGTGATATTGGCCTGTAGTTTCTTTTTTTGTGACATCTTTGCTGGTTTTGGAATTTGGGTGATGGTGGCCTTTCATAGAATGAGTTTGGAAGTTTACCATCTTCTGCAATTCTCTGGAAGAGTTTGAGGTAGGATAGGTGTTCAGCTCTTTCTCTAAATTTTTGGTAGAAATTCCGCTGTGAAGCAGTTGGTCCTGGGCTTTTGTTTGCTGGAAGATTTCTGATTACCAGTTCGATTTCGTGCTTGTGATGGGTCTGTTAAGATCTTCTATTTCTTATGGTTCAATTTTGGACAAGTTATTTAATTTTTAAGTATTTGTCCATTTCTTACAAGTTGTCCCATTTTATTGGCTATAGCTGTTGCGTAGTAGGTCTACTTTGATCCTTTGTATTTCTGTGTAGTCTGTGTGATCTTCCAGTTTTCATTTCTAATTTTGTTGATCGATCTTCTCCTCTTTGTTTCTTGATGAAGGTTGGCTAATGCTTGTCAATTTTGTTTATCTTCTCGAAAAACCAACTTTTAGTTTGTTGAATTTTGCTATGGTCCTCTTTTGTTTCTTTTTGGCATTATTTCTGCCTAATTTTAAGATTTCTTTCCTTCTACTAACCCTGGGGTTTCTTAATTTCTTCCTTCTCTAGTTGCTTTAGGTGTAGGTTAGTTTATTTATTTGAGTTTTTCTTGTTTCTTGAGTCGGCCTGTATTGCTATGAAACCTTACCCTTAGCATTGCTATTACAGTGTCATAGTTTGGGTTGTTGTGTTTCATTTTTCATTCGTTTCTTATGCATATTTTGATTTCTTTTTTGATTTCTTCCTGGATTTGTTTGGTTAATTCAGAGCGTGGTGTTTAGCCTCCATATGTTGGAATTTTTAATAGTTTTTTTCTGTATTGAGGTCTAATTTCTTACTGCATTGTGGTCAGAGAAGATGGCTGGGATGATTTCAGTTTTTTTGGGGATTTTTACACAAGGCTAGATTTATGGCCCAGGATGTGATCTCTCTGGAGAAAGTTCCATGTGCACTTGGAAAAAGGTGAAATTGCTTTTTTGGGGGTGGAAAGTCCTGAAAAATATCGATTAAATCTAAATTTGTCTATAGTATCATTTAAAGTTTGTGTTTCCTTGTATAATTTCTGTTTTGTTGATCTATCCATAGGTGTGAGTGGGAGTGTTAAAGTCTCCATTTAATGTGTTATTGTTAACTTCCCTTTCATACTTGTTAGTATTGCCTTATTTATTGTGGTGTTCCTAGGTTGGGTGCATATATATTTATAATTGTTTCATCTTCTTCTGGATTGACCCTTTGATTCATTATGTAGTGTCTTCTTTGTCTTTTCACAGCCTTTATTTTTAAAAGTCTATTTTATCGTGAAATGAGTATTGCGGACTCCTGCTTTCTTTTGGTCTCCATTTGCATGAAATTTATTTTTCCATCCCACTTCACTTTCAGTCTGTATGTGTCCTAGTTTTGAGGTGGGTTCTCTTGTAGACAGCATATGTAGGGTCTTGTTTTGTATCCACTCAGCCACTCTTTGTCTTTTGGTTGGGGCTTTCAACCCATTTACATTTAAGGTAATTATTGATAAGTATGGTCCGTTGCCATTTACTTTGTAGTTTTAAGTTCGTGTTTAAACATCCATTTATGTGTTTCTGTTTAGTGAAGATCCTTTAGCCATTTGTTTGGAGAGCTGGTTGGTGTGCTGAAATTTCCCTCAGATCTTGCTTGTCTGTAAAGCCTTTATTGAATTCTCCTTAATTATCTGAATGGATCCTTGCGGGTACAGTAATCCTGGGTTGTTGATTTTTCTCTTTCATTACTTTAAGTATGTCCTGCCATTCCCTTCTAGCCTGAAGAGTTTCTTATTGAAAGATCAGCTGTTATCCTTATGGGGATCCCCTTGTGTGTTATTTGTTGTTTTCCCTTGCTGCTTTTAATATATTGTTTCTTTGTGTTTGATCTTTGTTAATTTGTTTAATATGTGTCTTGGGGTGTTCGCATTGGGTTTATTCCTGTTTTTTAGGACTCTCTGGGTTTCTTGGGACTTTCTGTGACTATTTCCTTCTCATTTAGGGAATTTTCAACTATTATCTCCTCGAGTATCTTTTCATGGCAGTTCCTTTTATCTTCTTCTTCTGGGACTTTCCTTTTTTTGATTCGAATGTTGGGGCGTTATATTGTCCAGAGGTCCCTGAGGTTTTCCTCATTTCTTTGATTCTTTTGTTTTTTTCCTCTCTGCCCTTCGTTGTATTTCCACCATTCTATATTCTACCTCACTATTCCTATCTTCTGCCTTCTGTTATTCTATGTTGGTTCCTCCAGCGTAGTCTTTTATCTCCTTTATTTCATTATTCAAAATATATTGACACCTTTTTATTTCTTCTAGGTCCTTGGTAAACATTTCTTGCATCTTCTCATAATCCTTGTCTCCAGGCTAATGTTATCTGTAACTCCATTTTATTTTCAATATTTTGGATCATTTTTACTATCATTATTCTAAATTCTTTTTCAGATAGATTCCCTATTCTCCTCCTCTTTTGTTTGGTTGGGTGGGCATTTCTCATTTTCCTTTACCTTGTTGTGTATTCTATGCCTTTTCATCTTGTTTAGATTGCTGTGTTAGCGTGGCTTTCTGTTTCTGGTAGTTGAAGTTCCTCTTTATTGAGGAGGTACCTCACTGTGGGTGGGGTTGGATGGGTGGCTTGTCAAGGTTTCCTGGTTGGAGGAGATTGTGTTGGTGTTTCTGGTGGGTGGAGCTGGGATTTCTTCTCTTTAGAGTGCAATGGAGTGTTCCAGTATGAGTTTGAGATGTCTATGATTTGGGGTGCCTCTGGAAGCCTGTATATTGATGCTCAGGGCTATGTTCCTGCGTTGCTGGAGAGTTTGCGTGGTAGTCTTGCTCTGGAACTTATTGGCTCTGGGTGGAGCTTGGTTTCAGTGTATATGGTGGAGGGCTTTTGGAAGATCTCTTATTAATTAATGTTTTCCTCTGCTTTCAGTCTTATTCTTGCAGTAGCATCAAGACTACTCCATCCATACAGCATCAATAATAAAAACTTTTAGGTTAATGGTGAAAAGATTCTCCCAGTGAGGGATACCCAGAGAGGTTCCTGAGTACATGGGAGAGGTGAAGGGGAGGAGGTTGTGGTGACCAGGAGGAGAGGAGGGGGACTCAACGTGAGGGAGAGCAGTCTGGATCCAGTAAGCACTTCTCTGTGCTTTCCACAGTCTGGAGCCCTCAGAGAGGTTCTCAGAGATACTTAGGAGAGGGGGGAGGAAGGCAGTAGAGGTGAGGTTGAGTAGAAAGGAGGAATCAGATGGGAGAGAGAGATCTGGGCCGTATTCTGTTCCCGACGTGTTCTCCGGTACAGAACACCCTCAGAGATTCACAGATTTGGGTGAGAAGAGAGGAGGAGGGTGGAGGGGTACGATGGAGAGGGATAGAGGTTTCCCCGGGGGGATGAAGAAAGAGCGTCAATAGAGGGAGAGAGTAATCAGGCAGTAATCACACTCTTGAGTAAAAATGGGTACTAAGGATTGTATTCTTAAAATGCACAAAAATTTGATATCAAAATATGTAAAACAAATTAAAAAATCTAGGAGTAGAGGTTAGACTCTTATAAATTCATACAATATAAAAAAGAAGAAAAAGAAAACAGTATAAAAGAAAAAAGGACAGTAACACAGTATAACAGTACAAAAAAAGAAAAACAGGAAAAACAGTAAAAAAAAATAATAAAATAAAATAAAAAAAAAGAAACCGCAAAATGTATAGATATATGTACGCAGTTTGTTTTAAAAATAGGGTTTTTTTTATTTTCAAGGTGTAGTGGTTATGAAAAATGAAAATTAAAGTGTAATAGAGGTATTAAGAAAAAAGAAAGAAAAAAAATAGAAAAATATAAATAAAAAAAAAATAAAAATAAATGATATTAGTAAAATATATATCCGGACTTTCTCTGGAGCAGTTGTTGAGCCGTGTTGGGGTCTCTTCAGTTTCAGATTAAATCCTTGTTCCTGCTTTATACTTTTCAAGATCTATAGGCCCCTTTCAATTGCATGTCGTGTTAACTACAGGGATTTTAATCTGTGGCCTGTCCCTTCCAATGCGTTCCTATGGTTTATTTGGCTTTTGTTGGAGGTCTCTTACAGTGTCTAATTTCCGCCCTGCCAATAAGGGCGGTGGTTGGTCTCTTTAGGTTCACTTGCTCAGTCCTGCTGTGGGGAGGAGGACCACTGCAAAACCAATATCACTGCGTGGTGTGTGGATGGGAGCTTACAGTGTCTCGGCCACACTGGGTTCACCCCGCTCACGGGTGTGTGCCTTCCCCGTTACCCCGCTCATGCTTCAGGTTACTCTGCCGGGGGGTGGGCCCAGGTTTGCGCGCACTCCCAGGTTTAAACTGCTCAGGTTCAGGCTCCCGGGTACTCACCAAAGGCGAGACTCGGTTGCGGCGGTTTGTCGCCGTTTCCGGTGGAGCGCTCAGGCATCCGGAGTTTGGTGAGCGCAACCACTCTCTGTTGGGGCGATGCGGCTTATCACACTCCCTGGTCCCCGCCTCAGTTTACGGGCGCGCCTTCCCTGTACTCAACCGAGGCGCAGACTCGGTTGGGTTCGCGGTTTGCGCCGTTCCCGGTCGGAGCAGCTCAGGCAGCCGGGAGTTTGGCGAGCGCTCAATCGCCTGTTTGGGCGGTGCGGCTTATCACCTCCTGGTCCCCGCTCGGTTCCGGGAGCGCTTCCCGGGTACTCACAAAGAGCGCAGACTCGGTTGGGCCGGCGGTTTGCGCGTTCCGGTCGGAGCAGCTCAGGCAGCCAGGGAGTTTGCGAGCGCTACCGCCAGGTGCGGCCCTTATCACCTCCCTGGTCCCCGCCTCGGTTTACGGTTTACGGGCGCGCCCGGCTCCGGCTCCTGTGTGCTTTGTGTCAGTTTGGGGAGCTGGTCTCTGGCTGCGGACCTCGGCGGGCTGTAGACCCTCCGGGATCTCAGGCTGTCTTGCTTAGAAACTGGGAGCCTGTTGTGCAGTTTGGTTGGGGTGCCCCTCTTGAGCCGAGTTCGCCCCTTTCCGGCTCTGGCTTGTCCCGCCTGCCCGCTGTGTACGACGGGGGATGGGGCGGGTCCGACAGCCTGCGTGCTCTTCCCTGTTTAGCTCAGTCTTTGTTCTGTGAGGGAGACGGGGCAGTGCCTTAGCTTTGGGTTTCGCAGGGTAGTTCTTCTTTCTGGCTGTCCCAGTTTAGGTTATATCTCACGATAGCGGCCGTCCTTACCCTAAGCAGTGTCACCGCTCCTCTCCGCCCAGCCCCCACCTTGTGGTGGCGGTTGCGGGCGTTGGAGGGTTCTTTACTGAAGTTGCCTTAGGCACGTATTTCAGTGGGTTTTTTTTTATTGATTCTCCCGGTTATGTTGCCCTCGAGATTCGAAATCTTCCCCAAACCCGCCGGTGAGAAGGTTTCTGGTGCTTAGAAATTTCTCCTCTTTTACGACTCCCCTTCCCCAGGACGGGTCTGTCTAACTTTTTTTGTCTCTGTCTTTTATATTTTATAATTTTCTACTACCTCCTTCTGAGATATGCGTGGACTTGATTATGTCTACGTCCCTGCCAGCATTCGAAGTAGTCTTGTGACTGTGCTCAGCTTTCAGATGTTCTTCGTTAAGTTTTGTGGGGAGAGAGTGGATCCCCTCCCCCCCCCCCCCCTTCCTATCCTCCGCCATCTTAGTCCCGCCTCTACTTCTGTTTTTACAATAAGTTCATTAGTACCCTTTTTTTTTTAAGATTTCCACACATAAGTCATATCTTTTATAATCTATAATTAGATCTTAAAAGTTGTCTCTTTAAAGGTCTTGATTTGTTCTTCTTAAGTTGCTAATTATAAATATTTCTTGTAAAGATAGTTTTTAGTAAATTTGTATTTTGCTTCTTAGAATCCTCTCTGATTTCATTATTGGGAGTTCATATTAGATTCTTTTATTTTCTTATGTTTTCATATTTAGTAATGTATTCGTTTGGATCTGAAGTTTATAGTTCTTGCCTGAAAATTGAATTTCTAATTTTAATAAAATAAAAAATTCATATTTTCTACTTTTTCATAAGGATAAACAAGATGTACAAATTCTCAGTTCAGTTCAGTTGCTCAGTCATGTCCAACTCTTTGTGACCCCATGGACTGCAGCATCACAGGCTTCCCTGTCCATCACTAACTCCTGGAGTTTACTCAAACTCATGTCCATTGAGTCGGTGATGCCATCCAACCATCTCATCCTCTGTTGTCCCCTTCTCCTCCTGCCTTCAATCTTTTGTACAATCTAGGAATTCTTAGCAAACAGCAAATTAGGAATAAGCATTTATCCCAGTTTATTAACCAAACGACATTTACCCATACATAGTATATATTTCCTACTGTGGTGGTGATAACAGCAGTTACAAAACAATTCTAATCTTTCAGCTTATTGTATTCTCAAACATAGTATTAGAAGCAGATATGAATATCTCAATTCCTTATGTGTTTAATACAAGGCAGTTAAATGTCATTATTTTATTTTTATTCATATACATATTTGTCTTTATCTGATAATATGTTGATATTGTTTTCAATTTTGTTCATATATTGTATATTTCAATTTAATGCAGGCAAGATTAGAATTATTTATCACAGTAAAATTTAACCTGGTTTCTAAATATTTAAACACAGTCTATGGAAAGGAATCTATCTTCACATTTTTTTTATTTACATATTCTCTCACATAAAAGGATACGGAAATCCATCAGTTTTTAACCAAATCAGAATTACAGTTTTTCAGATTTTAAAAGGTCGCCATTTGTATAGATTTACTGAGAAGAATAATTGTGAATTTCTGTGAGTTACTCAAATAACAAATTATATGTCATAAACATTTAGTAAAACTTAAATTTTCAAATTCGGTAGTTATTTTAAAAAATATTTCTACAGTGCTAATTATTTTTCTGCTTATTTCAAAATGACCAAGTGATATCATTTATTAGATTGGGATAGTCCAATGAAACTCTGGCATGAACTTTGTTTCTAGGCCATTTATAAGAAACTTACAACAGATTCTTCTCTGGGACATGATATTCTCTCCATTTAGGAGTTTGAAATGTTCCAAAGGAATGGAATTACATCGTATGCCAAAGATGTCTCTTGAAAAATTAGAGCCGCATAATAGTCAAAAACAAGGAAACAACTAATTTTATGGCATGTCCACCTGATGAAAATTCTGGGCAACCATTGAAATTTGAATGTGTGCAGCTTGTGAAAAAGTATCGTGTGTTGAGCAAGAAGAAAATCTATCAAATCTGAACAATTACAAGTTTTGACTGTATGTCTTAAATAGCAAATTTCTTAATTTTTACTAGGTGAGGGATCTTGGGAGACTCCTTCGTTGCTTCTGAATTTTTTGTGATGATGAAAGTGAAAGGAAAAAGGGTAGCCCAAGAATACTGGATTTGGGTAGCTATCCCTTCTCCAGGGGATCTTCCTGACCAGGAATTGAACCAGGGTCTCCTGCATTGTAGGCGGATTCTTCACCAGCTGAGCTATCAGGGAAGCCCAAATGTGTTTGGGTATCTGCTTTTGTGCTGGGTGCTATACCAGATACATTGTATACATAATTGTCTTCACATCAACCTATCAATATTTCTCAATCTTTATTGTGTATCAGTTATACTCTGGAAAGGGCATCTTAAAATAAGGTTGTGAGCTCATCTTCCAGAAAACTTCCAGTTTAGAAGGTTATTGTAATGGTTATGAATTTGCATTTGTAAGAAATTCTTTAAAATGTTGTTGCTGCTGTCCAGTGCTACGTTGTTGTTGTTTTTTTTTTTCCCCATAAGGCACTAAGTAATGTTCTGAATGTTTGAGACCCCACTTCTTTGTGGCGTGCTGCAGCATGCCAGGCTCCCTTCACTATCTCCTAGAGTTTGCTCAAATTCACATCCATTGAGTCGGTGATGCTATCCAACCATCTCATCCTCTGTTACCCCCTTCTCTTCCTGCCTCAATCTTTCCCAGCATCAGGGTCTTTTCCAATGAGTCGTGCTTTGCATCAGGTGGCCAAAGTATTGAAGCTGAAGCTTCAGCATCAGTCCTTCCAATGAATATTCAGGGTGGTTTCTTTTAGGATTGACTGGTTTGATCTCCTTGCAGTCCAAGGGACTCTCAAGAGTCTTCTCCAACACCACAGTTCAAAAGCATCAATTCTTCGGCACTCAGCCTTCTTTATAGTCCAACTCTCACATCTTATATGGTAACTTACTTATGTGGAATCTCCTCAGATAGTAGTTTAGACCACATATGTGGGTCTAGCTTTGACTATATGGACTTTGTCGGCAAAGTGATGTCTCTGCTTTTTAATATGCTGTCTAGGTTTGTCATAGCTTTCTTCCAAGGAGCAAGCAGTCTTTTAATTTCATGGCTGCAGTCACCATCTGCAGTGATTTTGGAGACCAAGAAAATAAAATCTGTCACTATTTCCATTGTTTCCCCATCTATTTGCCATGAAGTGATGGGACGGATGCCATGATCTTGTTTTTGAATGTTGAATTTTAAGCCAGCTTTTCACTCTCCTCTTTCACCTTCATCAAGAGGCTCTTTAGTTCCTCTTTCACTTTCTGCCATTAGGGTGGTATCATCTGCATATCTGAGGTTGTGGTATTTCTCCCAGCAAACCTGATTCCAGCTTGTGATTCATCCAGCCCAGCATTTCATATGATGTACTCTGCATATAAGTTAAATAAGCAGGGTGACAATATACAGCCTTGTTGTACTCCTTTCCCAATTTTGAACCAGTCTGTTGTTCCATGTCTGGTTCTAACTGTTGCTTCTTGACCTGCATACAGGTTTCTCAGGAGGCAGGTAAGGTGGTCTGGTATTCTCATCTCTTTAAGAATTTGAATGTACACTAATATTTGTATGTTAAAATCCTAAATCCTCACCATGATGGTTACTAGGAAGGGGGACTTTGAGAGATGATTAGGTCATGAGGGCCGTGTCCTCATGAGTGGGATTAGCCTTCATAAAACGAGGCTAAGAGAGTTCCTTGTCTCTTTTGCCTTGTGAAAACATACAGTGGTGGTTAATGATCAGTGTGTGTAACACAGCTGTCTGTGAACTAGGCACCAAATTTACCTGAGTGCCTTGATCTTAGGACTTCCCGCTCCAGAATGTGAGAAATAAAATGCTGTGTTTATAAGAACCCCCAGTCTATAGTAGTAGTCTTTTATAGCGCCTGAGCAGTAGGACTAAGGCATTCCAGGGTCTATAATTTCAGAAACCACTGATTTTTTAATAAAAGGCATTTTCTTCTGCTTTACAAGTGAGAAAACTGACAGTTCAAAGGTTAAATCAAACCAAAGCAAGTAAGTTGTAGGGCCGAGTTATAATCACAAGTTTGTTTAAACTCCAAAGTTTGTTATTTTTCCTCTTTGCGTTCACTTGTTCTTTAAGTGTCGACCTATTGCTCAGCCACAATAGAGTGTCACTTATGTTGTCAGAATCATCCATACAGGATGCTGCAACAACTAGATTATTGGTCCAACCCTTCGGAGATTCCACAAGATGGCATAATTTACTTGGAGGAATCAGAGTCTGGCCTCTGGGGCTCCAAAATCAGAGATCTGTTGGTTTTCAGAGTGATTGGTGATGGGAGATTCTATTCATGTAAACTCTCAACAGGCTGACATATTAAGTCTGGATACCAGCTTAATAATTTACTATGACAATATGCAGTTGCCTTGGGACCAGAAATTTCTGTAGTTGACCTGTCAGGTGTGCTTTTCCCTGGAGTCATTATTATGTGCATGAGACACAAGATTATCAGAAGGCCGCTTGTCAAACCATGGAAGCAGGACTAAGGGATTATTTGCTCATATAGTTCATGTTGTTAGCTCTGTTGGCATGTTCCTGGTGCATATATTACAGAAAAAGAGATAGCTCTGCCAGGTGGATTAGCATTCACGTTGGATTGAGCAAGTGCTTCACTGGTCCCTGGATGCTCATCAAGTGGGTCCACACTATTGGCTGCTGGGAGTCCCCTCTCCCCTGTGCTTCTAAGACCAGTTTTTATTCTTTCCTTCATAGCTTGAATGTGATGAAAATCAAGACTTGTGAATCTATGACCATTATGAGCTGAATATTTATGCCCTTTCCAAGTTCATATATTGAATCCTAACCACCGAGTTAAGTAGGTGATGATCATGACCAAAGAGGGTTATTGATCATTCACACTTATGAGCTGTGTGACCTTAAGCAAGTTACTTAGTCTCTCTGTGCCCAGTATCCTTATTTACACAACAGGGTAGTGAAAGTATCTAAAAGGACTGTGTAAGTGTCTATTAAATAAAGTGACTAAATGATTTTGAGCTTCCTTTGTGGCTCAGATGGTAAAGTATCTGCCTGCAGTGCAGGAGACCCAGGTTCTATCCCTGGGTCAGGAAGAGCCCTTGAAGAAGGGAATGGCAACCCACGTTAGTTTTCTTACCTGGAGAATTCCACGGACAGAGGAGCCTGGTGGGCTACAGTCCACGGGGTCGCAAAGAGTTGGACATGACTGAGTAACTGACACACACAAATGACTTCATTAGTAAAAGGAATAATTTTTTGAGCAGTTTAGAAAGCAACTGGAAAGGTTTGGGTAGGCTTTGGTGACTTCTCTTGGAGCTAGTCTGAAGGTATTTCCATGCTTTCTATTTTATCACCTCCTAAGGATGACTTGCCAGTGAGCACTTGATAATTTGTTGTTGTTGTTCAGTTGCTAAGTCGTGTCCGACTCTTTGCGACCCCATGGACTGCAGCATGCCAGGCTTACCTGTCCTTCACCATCTCCCAGAGCTTGCTCAAACTCATGTCCATTGAGTTGGTGATGCCATCCAACCATCTCATCATCTGTTGTCCCCTTCTCCTCCTGCCTTCATTCTTTCCCAGCATCAGGGTCTAGAAGGCCACTTTCTTAGGTGTTCCTCAGAAGTTCCACTAGAGGTGACAGAACCTCAACATGGTTGGTGTAAAGCAGTAACAGTGTGTTGCAATCAATTGTCTGTGGTCGATGGTGGTTAAGAATTGCAGATTTTCCCTCAGAGAAGATACTTTCTTGGTTTGGTATGGATCAATGTAGGCATCTGTATTCTGTCTCCAGAATACTCAAAAATTACCTCTTCCTGAGAAAGGACACAGACTGATATATGTGTGACTGCTTCACTAATGCTCTTGCAATACGTGTTTGTTCAGAAAAAGTCTTCACCTTGTCAGCTCCCATTTAGAGGAACGTTTAGAGCTTGAATTTCAGGACATTCCAGTTTAGAAGTTTCTTTAATTTGTCATGCTTCCCTTTATGCCTAGAACTGCACTTTTTAATATCAAGGCAGATGGTGTGTAAACTCTTAGGAACTTTACACCCACAGTTTGCTTGGTATGCTTGTAGGGCATTTCTTTAGAGTATGAACTTTCTTCATTCTTATTATGACATAACTGCTAGATTTTCATCAACCAGCTTAGAGAAATTTAGGTATATCCTACCTGTGTTTGTACCTTAAGCAGTTATTTCCAGCTCTTATTTCTTGTAACTTGATATGTATTTCTTTTTCTCTTTCAAGCGAATCCTGCAATATTTTCTATAGATATTTCATTAAGGAGGAATAGACATTGAGGTCCCGAGTATGTGAAAAATGAACTTATGCCAAGTTATGCTCAAAGTCTTTGGATGGTAATGTGCTCTGAATAATGAAATAGAGGTTTTTTTTTGTTTTTTCCTTTGTTAAAATAGAGAAGAAGGCTGCATGGTTTTAGGTTAGGTCTTTTGTATATGAAGTTTTAAGATGGGACAGAGATGCACACTGGCCAACCTATTGATGAAGCAGATTAGAATTTCAAAGGTTTAGTTGTTTTTTGTTTTTTTACAAGTGTGAAGAGTTAACTTTCTACAATCCCTGTTCTTACTGTCAGTCTTTTCAAAGATAAATATTTATTAAATACTCATTATTTACCTAGCATTGTATTTACTTTCGTGAGGAACTGAAGACTCCTCTGTCCATGGAATACTAGAGGCAAGAATACTGAAGTGGGTAGCCATTCCCTTCTCCGGGGAATCTTCCCAACCCAGGGATTGAACCCAGGCCTCCTGTGTTGCAGGCAGGTTCTTTACCATCTGAGCCACCAAGGAAGCCTTAAAAATATTTATTGTTGTTGTTGTTCAGTTACTAAGCTGTGCCAACTCTCTGCAACCCTGTGAATGGCAGCATGCCAGGCTTTTCTGTCCTTCACTGTCTTCCTGAGTTTGCACAAACTCTTGTCTATTGAGTTGGTGATGCTGTCCAACAATCTTATCCTCTGTCGCCCCCCCTTTCTTATTGCCTTCAATCTTTCCTACCTTCAGGGTCTTTTCCAGTGAATCAGCTCTTTGCATCAGGTGGCCAAAGTATTGGAGCTTCAGCTTCAGCATCAGTCCTTCCAATGAATGTTCGGGTTGATTTCCTTTAGGCTTGACTGGTTTGATCTCTTTGCAGTCCAAGGAACTCGCAAGAGTCTTCTCCAACACCCCAGTCCAAAAGCATCAATTCTTCAGTGCTCAGCTTTCTTTATGGTCCAACTATCACATCTGTACATGTCTACTGGAAAAACCATAGCTTTGACTGTACGACCTTTGTCAGCAAAGTGATGTCTCAGCTTTTTAACACACTGTGTAGGGCAGACACTGAGAATCAGTTGCCAAACACAGCATGGCTTCTGAAGACATGTTTGGAAGAGTCTCCTCTGGCCACTGTGGAATTGTGGGCAGATCGGCTAAACACTCCTGATCTTACTCCTCTTCAGTCAGACATTGGAGTGCAGGTTCCTGAAGACCACAGCCAGCTCCTGGACAGAGCTTTTGTTAGAAAATTTGTGTTTCCAACAAGTTCCTAGAATTGTATAAAATCTCATGGATTTGAATGCAAAAAAAGGGAAAACGTTTATTATCTCTAGATTAACCTTCCTGCTGGGCTTTCAATGGATCTGAAATCTCCATTTACATGCTACAACAGTAAAAAGCTTCTCAAAATTTATTTGAAATCTGAGCTGATTGCAAAAGGGTTGATTACCAGCAAATGTGGCAAAATGACCAAGAGGGATTCAGGACAACGTCTAACACTATGATGCTCAATAAAAGGTCATTGACTAGAGATAAGATTAAGAATTTCTTAGCAGATCATGAACATTCATGTGCTTTACTGCTTTCCTGACTTCCTCTGTGCCCCAAACCTTTCCTCATTTCGTGCCCAAACTAGTTACCAAATGTTGGCAGAGGAAAACTGGATTCCTGCTGTGTTTATTTTGCTTTTATTTGTTCTGGATTTAGAGTTAAAACCTTCCAGTAGATGAACTGTATCAAGGGCTTTTCATTTCATATTGTGAAGTGTGTTTTTATGCACAATTCATTCTATTAAAAACCGAAACATGTAGACCTAAATTAAAATGCAGACTGTGGATCCCTCAGAGGGGGCTTCTGAAACATCGGGCATGAAATGTTGCATAGATTTCTTGTTAACCAGAAAACGATTTTAGCAAGTAACCCTTCCTGTGGCCTCGGGAAGGAGCTGGGATATTGTGAGCCTCTGAAGCTACAAGGTGGATGCTAGATATTACGCACATTTATCTCGGTTGCCAGGAGCTCTACACTGCCATCTGTCTCAAGCCTCGCCAGAGCTACCTGTGGTTTAAAGGCTGGAAAAGTCTGGACAACAAGGGAGCTTTGGGAAGTAATGTGGCAGTAAAATATTTGCAATTTTTTGGTAAACTCTCCTCTTGACACTGTGTGAGGTGTTCAGCTCTTTCTCAGATTTCATGCTGTGAGGATACCTTCGTGATGATTTTTTTAAAAGACAGCATCAGCTTCCTATGGTGGACACAGTCATAACATGGTGTCTAGGAATACAGTTATCAGCCCTTATATTTAAGCTATTTGGTAGTGCTCTCAATGGAAAGAGGTCTGGGGAAAGAGGTCTCCGTCAGAGGAGCTGAAATTGTTCACTAACATCGGGCTCCTCTATAGCCAAAGGTAATAACAGCACTAAAACCGTCATCAGTAGAGTTCAGAAAAATCCTCCTTCAGGCTACATTTCCCGTAATTGTCTCAATGCAGTGGCATTAATACTGACACCTGCCCCTTCTGTCTTCTGCAACTGCATTCTAATGTCACAGCTTTGGGAATCAGAGTGAAAATTGTGGTTACTCAGTGAACTGTGGACCACTAAGGCCTTAACTAGGTATGTGAAAAGGAAATGGAAATTGCCCATGTAAATGAAAATGTCACAGTAAATATGTTGTGTTTTTATTTCAGCCTTAAAAACCAAAGCCTGAGTCATGCAGTATAATCTGAAAAAATGAAGCAAAAACTTGTAATGGTAATTGGCTAGCAGCTCTAAAAGATCAAGTATGAGCTAGCTACGCTGTTACTTGCTCTGTGACCTTGGTCAGGATCCTCTGTGAGTCCTCTTTCCAGATTTCTACAATGAAGAGCAGTGAGGATCCCATGACACACACTCACCAAGCCCAGGGCTTGGCACATTGGGAGGTTCGATATTTCTACCTTTTTATGTCCCATTTCCTGTCCCTCTTTTGTATTGTTTTCTGTGAGACAAGGTTAAATAGTAGAAATAGCAAGGTGACATCAGAAGTCATGCTTTCATGTTTATTTAAAAACAAAAATCATAGTATTGAAGAGATTTTCCTTGATGACACCAAGTAAAGAAGTTACCCAATTATGGACAGTAACCAGAATAAAAATAATTTTACTTTTTGCATGATCACATGATTTCAAGATGTTCTATTCTGACCCTTAGCACCTTGCTTGTCCTTCTGCATTTCCTCCATGACATTCCTTGCATCCTTCATCAATAAATGCTTATTGAACATCCAATTGATTAGAAATAGAGGTAACTTTAGGACCTTTGAAAGGCCTGGGCACTAGGAAATGGGGATACTAAGTCTCAGGGCTCCCTCTGACTTGCTGTGGTTCCTTGGGCAGCTTCAATGAGATAATTATTATAAAAGCTGCTGTCAAAGTCCTTTTTGCACTCTCTCCTTCTAGACGGAGACATTGTGAGCCTATGTCCTTAAAGGGCTTCCGGTGTTCAGCTTGGTGATAGAAAGAGAGTAGTATTTCATGAGTTCTTGAAAGGAAGGTGTGTGAGTTAGAAGTCCCAAGCCCATGCATTTGGGTAGGTAAATGATGGAGGGTAGGAGCCCAAGAAGAGCAGAAATGGTGGAGACTCATGAGTTGGAGGGCATAGTACTTGTAACCTTTGCTCTAAATTCTTCTGAACTTGTTTAAATGCTAACCTATAAAAATGGCATCTGTTGCTGGACTGGCTTCAGGTTGCTGGTTGACAGATTCTAGTAGGATTGGCAGGTTGGAAACTCAGGTGAACCTGAGAAAGGTGCTGACCTGCCTCTTTTGGGTATTGTTCTTTTGGGGATGGATGGGCCCCAGTCTGAGTTTTTTTTTTTCCTCCTGTTTCTAAAGGTTTCAGCCTCATTAGAGCCTCTTATCCTGGGAAAGCAGCAGAATCTTAACTGCTGAAATTTCTCTGAGTCAGCATGAAATGCTGATGAGCTCCCAGTAACACCTTTGGTTTGTTTTGCAATTCAGAATTGGGTTTCCCTGCTGTGGCTGAGGCAGTTGGCTTTGGTTATAGTGTAATAAATTCAAATAAACATTTATGAGGGTAAGTAATCATATTTTATGCAAACAAATTATTCTTCCTTAAAAGTCACTTTTAAAAAATGCATGCTATTTCTTTTCTCAGTCAGCATATCAAGCTAATAAAAGTTATTGTATCATCAAAATTCCCTCACGACTGTTTATTGTCCCATTTATGTTAAATTTAGAAGACTGGTCTCCATTTTGTTTCTCCCCTCCTTGCCTATTAAAATTTTATACTCTTACCACTTGTATAAGAAATCATGATTAGTTCATGTATCCCATAATTATGGCAAAAAACTAGATATAGCTCCTTCTGAGAGAGGGCGATGTCCATTAAAAATGTACACAGTTTCCAAATTCAAGGAACATGATTTACTAGCTTATTAAAATTGAAATTCAGTTTGAGTGTCCAAGAATCTATGCTTTTGAATTGTGGTGAGGGAGAAGACTCTTGCGAGTCCCTTGGACAGCAAAGAGATCAAACCAGTCAATCTTAAAGGAAATAAACTCTGACTATTTATTGGAAGGATTGATGCTGAAGCTGAAGATTCAATATTTTGGTCACCTAATGCAAAGAGCCGACTCATTGGAAAAGACCCTGATGATGGTAAAGATTGAGGGCAGGAGGAGAAGGGGGAGATAGAGGTTGAGATGGTTGAATGTCATCACTGAATCAATGGACATGAGTTTGAGCAAACTCCAGGAGATGGTGAAAGACAGGATGGTGTGCTGCAGTCCACGGGGTCACAAAGAGTTGGGCACAACTTAGTGACTGAACAACAAATTAAAGCTAATGGCTTTGTGATGCCAAGTGTCTTCTTGGTCAAATGGTCTAATACTTTCTTGGCCTATTTTAGGTATCCAGTTTGCTTCCCTATGGAGGAATGCCTGGTTGCTGCTGAGGGATTTATGCAGGATGTTATGGAGAACATTCTTCAGTCCCCTCCTATGAAGGAAGAGCACAGTGAAGTTCAGGTTTGTCACTTTGATATACTCATTTGAACATGTGCATTTGAATCCTGGAATGTGCGTCTAGGGAAGAGAGTGAGAGATGCTTTTGTTTCTACAGGAATCTGGAAGGGAGATCAGGAAAATGAAATTATGAAAATAAGGGATTGGGGGAAAATCTTTGTAGGGCACAACTCTTCTGAAGTATTCTGCTGGGAGGGACCTGCAGGGGAACAAAATTTGTCACCCCAAAATGTCTCTTTGGCATGGGGTTATTCCTAGCTGAAAGCAATCAAGGCTCAAAGACTTGGGAAGAACCTTTGATCTTCCTCCTGGCTGTATAAAGACTGTAGACAGAGGACCTGTTCCAGGAAGGAAGTGATCATTACACCATGACCTAGGTGTGTAGACAAGAAAGAACCCAGCAAAGTCTGTTAGAATTCTTCTCTGTGTCCCGGACACAACTGAGCACACACTGTGTCCCATTGTCTCTGCAGGGCCCAGCAAACGTTTATTTAGCAAACACTTGCTTTTTCATCTCTATGTCAATTGCCTTCCTTCCCTTCAACTCCCAAACCACTACCCCCAATATCCTCTTTAGTCTTTAGCTGAAGATGGTAGTTAAGGGGAGGTTTTCAGCCATTTTTGTAAATTACTCAATTTTTCTATGACTCTCCCATGTATTCAGTTCAGTTCAGTTCACTCAGTCATGTCCAGCTCTTTGTGACCCCTTAGACTGCAGGCTTCCCTGTCTATCACCAGCTTCCTGTCTATCACCAGCTCACGGAGCTTGCTCAAACTCATGTCCATCACGTTGCTGGTGGCATCCAACCATCTCATCCTCTGTCATCCACTTCTCCTGCTTTCAATCTTTCCCAGCAACAGGGTCTTTTGCAAGGAGGAGTCAGTTCTTCGCATCAGGTGGCAAAATTATTGGAGTTTCAGCTTCAGCATCAGTCCTTCCAAAGAACATTCAGGATTGATTTCCTTTAGGATTGACTGGTTTGATCTCCTTGCAGTCCAAGGGACTCCCAAGAGTCTTCTCCAATACCACAGTTTAAAAGCATCAATTCTTCAGTGCTCAGCTTTCTTTATAGTCCAACTCTCACATCCATACATGACCACTGGAAAAACCATAGCTCTGACTAGACAGACCTTTGTCAGCAAAGTAATGTCTCAGCTTTTTAATATGCTGACTATGTTTCTCATAGCTTTTCTTCCAAGGAGCAAGCGTTTTTTAATTTCATGGCTGCTGTCAACATCTGCAGTGATTTTGGAGGCCAAAAACATAAAGTCTGTCACTGTTTCCATTGTTTCCCCATCTATTGTCCATGAAGTGATGGGGCCAGATGCCATGATCTTCATTTTTTAAATGGTGAATTTTAAGCCAGCTTTTTCACTCTCCTCTTTCACTTTCATGAGGCTCTTTAGTTCTTTGTTTTCTGCCATAAGGGTGGTGTCATCTGCTTTATCTGAGGTTATTGATATTTCTCCCAGCAATCTTGATTCAGGCTTGCGCTTCATCCTCCCCATCATTTCGCATGATGTATTCTGCATCTAAGTTAAATAAGCAGGGTGACAATATACAGCCTTGACATACTCCTTTCCCAATTTGGAACCAGTCTGATGTTCCATGTCTGGTTCTAACTGTTGCTCCTTGACCTGCATACAGATTTCTCAGGAGGCAGGTGAGGTGGTCTGGTATTCCCATCTCCTTAAGAATTTTCCATAGTTTCTTGTGATCTACACAGTCAAAGGTTTTGGCATAATCAATAAAGCAGAAGTAGATGTTTTTCTGGAATTCTCTTGCTTTTTTGATGATCCAACAGATGTTGGCAGTTTGATTTCTGGTTCCTCTGCCTTTTCTAAATTCAGCTTCAACATCTGGAATTTCACAGTTCACGTACTGTTGAAGCCTGGCTTGGAGAATTTTGAGCATTACTTTGCTAGCGTGTGAGATGAGTGCAACTGTGTGGTAGTTTGAGCATTTTTGGCATTGCCTTTCTTTGGGACAGGAGTGAAAACTGACCTTTTCCAGTCCTGAGGCCACTGCTGAGTTTTCCAAATTTGCTGGCATATTGAGTACAACACTTTCACAGCATTATCTTTTAGGATTTTAAATAGCTCAACTGGAATTCCATCACTTCCACTAGCTTTGTTCATAGTGATGCTTCCTAAGGCTCACTTGACTTTGAACTCCAGAATGTCTGGCTTTACGTGAGGGATCACACCATTATGGTTATCTGTGTCATGAAGATCTTTTTTGTATATTTCCTCTGTGTATTCTTGCCATCTGTTCTTAATATCTTCTACTTCCATTAGGTTTATACCATTTCTGTCCTTTATTGTGCCCATCTTTGCATGATATGTTCCCTTGGTATCTCTAATTTTCTTGAAGAGATCTCTAGTCTTTCCCATTCTATTGTTTTCTTCTGTTTCTTTTCATCAATCACTGTATGCATGTTATTAAACTCTTGTTTGATTTTTTTCTCTTTATCTGTCTCATGTCAGTTTAATTCCTGGATCAGACAGAAGAACTTAGAAGAAAGAACCTAGAAGAAAGGAGGAAAATTTCTTGCTCCCTTACAGACCCTAAGAAGATAATCATGATTTATAAGTGTCCTCAGTGGGTGGTCGACTCTGTGCTACTTACTAGGTTCTCTAGGGAGCATGCAGTCTGCTGAGGGAAACATCCAAAGCCATGTGAAACCACAGGCTAAACCAGACTCCCCAGATATTGCAGTGGTGTAGAAGGCTTCTGCTGAGAATGCAGTTCTCTGAGAAGAAACCCTCTGAAACCCACTTGAGTTCAGCTTGCAACCCACATGAGTGAGTATCAGTTCAGTTCTGTCGCTCAGTCATGTGTGACTCCTTGCGACCCACTGAACCGCAGCACGCCAGGCCTCCCTGTCCATCACCAACTACCAGAGTCCACCCAAACCCATGTCCATTGAGGCGATGATGTCATCCAACAATCTCATCCTCTGTCTTCCCCTTCTCCTCCTGCCCTCAATCTTTCCCAGCATCAGGGTCTTTTGCAATGAGTCAGCTCTTCGCATCAGGTGGCCAAAGAACTGGAGTTTCAGCTTCAACATCAGTCCTTCCAATGAACACTGAGGACTGATCTTCTTTAGGATGGACTGGTTGGATTGCCTTGCAGGCCAAGGGACTCTCAAGAGTCTTCTCCAACACCACAGTTCAAAAGCATCAATTCTTCGGTGCTCAGCTTTCTTTTCAGTCCAACTCTCACATCCATACATGACCACTGGAAAAACCATATCCTTGACTAGACGGACCTTTATTGGCAAAGTATGTCTCTGCTTTTTAATATGCTGTCTAGGTTGGTCATAACTTTCCCTCCAAGGAGTAAGTGTCTTTTAATTTCATGGCTACAATCACCATCAGTAGTGATTTTGGAGCCCAGAAAAATAAAGTCAGCCACTGTTTCCAGTGTTAGCTCATCTATTTGCCATGAAGTGATGGGACCAGATGCCATGATCATAGTTCTCTGAATGTTGAGTTTTAAGCCAACTTTTTCACTCTCCTCTTTCACTTTCATCAAGCAGCTCTTTAGTTCTGTTCCATGTCAAGTTCCAACTGTAGCTTCCTGACCTGCATATGAATTTCTCAAGAGGCAGGTCAGGTGGTCTGGTATTCCCATCACTTTAAGAATTTTCCACAGTTTATTGTGGTCCACACAGTCAAAGGCTTTGGCATAGTCAACAAAGCACAAGCAGATGTTTTTCTGGAACTCTCTTGCTCTTTCAATGATCCATCGGATGTTGGCAATTTGATCTCTGGTTCCTCTGCCTTTTCTAAAACCAGCTTGAACATCTGGAAGTGCATGGTTCACGTATTGCTGAAGCCTGGCTTGGAGAATCTTAAGCATTACTTTACTAGTGTGTGAGATGAGTGCAATTGTGTGGTAGTTTGAGCATTCTTTGGCATTGCCTTTCTTTGGGATTGCAATGAAAACTGACCTTTTCCAGTCCTGTGGCCACTGCTGAGTTTTCCATATTTGCTGGCATATTGAGTGCAGCACTTTCACAGCGTCATCTTTCAGGATTTGAAATAGCTCAACTGGAATTCCATCACTCCACTAGCTTTGTTCGTAGTGATGCTTCCTAAGGCCCACTTGACTTCACATTCCAGGATGTCTGGCTCTAGGTGAGTGATCACACCATCGTGATTATCTGGGTTGTGAAGATCTTTTTTGTACAGTTCTTCTGTGTATTCTTGCCACCTCTTCTTAATCTCTTCTGCTTCTGTTAGGTCCATACCATTTCTGTCCTTTATTGAGCCCATCTTTGCATGAAATGTTCCCTTGGTATCTCTAATTTTCTTGAAGAGATCTCTAGTCTTTCCCATTCTGTTGGTTTCCTCTATTTCTTTGCATTGATCGCTGAGGAAGGCTTTCTTATCTCTCCTTGCTATTCTTTGGAAGTCTGCTTTCAAATGGGTATATCTTTCCTCTTCTCCTTTGCTTTTCGCTTCCCGTCTTTTCACAGCTATTTGTAAGGCCTCCTCAGAAAGCCATTTTGTTTTTTTTGCGTTTCTTTTTCTTGGGGACGGTCTTGATTCCTGTCTTCTGTACAATGTCACAAACCTCCATCCATAGTTCATCAGGCACTCTGTCTATCAGATCTAGTCCCTTAAATCTATTTCTCACTTCCACTGTGTAGTCATAAGGGATTTGATATAGGTCTTACCTGAATGGTGCAGTGGTTTTCTCCACTTTCTTCAATTTCAGTCTGAATTTGGCAATAAGGAGTTCATGATCTGAGCCACAGTCAGCTCCTGGTCTTGTTTGCGCTGACTGTATAGAGCTTCTCCATCTTTGGCTGCAAAGAATATAATATATTTGATTTCGGTGTTGACCATCTGGTGATGTCCATGTGTAGAGTCTTCTCTTGTGTTGTTGGAAGAAGGTGTTTGCGATGACCAGTGTGTTCTCTTTGCAGAACTCTATCAGCCTTTGCCCTGCTTCATTCTGTACTCCAAATTTGCCTGTTACTCCTGGTGTCTCTTGACTTCCTATTTTTGCATTCCAGTCCCCTATAATGAAAAAGACATCTTTTTGGGGGGTTAGTTCTAGAAGGTCTTTTAGGTCTTCATAGAACTGTTCAACTTCAGCTTCTTCAGCATTACTGGTCAGGGCATAGACTTGAATTACTGTGATATTGAATGGTTTGCCTTGGAAACAAACAGAGATCATTCTGTCGTTTTTGAGATTGCATCCAAGTACTGCAGTTCAGACTCTTTTGTTGACTATGATGGCTACTCCATTTCTTCTAAGGGATTCCTGCCCACAGTAGTAGATATAATGGTCATCTGAGTTAAATTCACCCATTCCTGTCCATCTTAGTTCACTGATTCCTAGAATGTCAATGTTCACTCTTGCCATCTCCTGTTTGACCACTTCCAATTTGCCTTGATTCATGGACCTAACATTCCAGGTTCGTATGCAATATTGCTCTTTACAGCATCGAATCTTGCTTCTATCACCTGTCCCATTCACAACTGGGTGGTGTTTTTGCTTTGGCTCCATCCCTTCATTCTTTCTGGAGTTATTTGTCCACTGATCTCCAGTAGCATATTGGGCACCTACTGACCTGGGGAGTTCATCTTTCAGTGTCCTATATTTTTGCCTTTTCATACTGTTCATGCGGTTCTCAAGGCAAGAATGCCGAAGTGGTTTGCCATTGCCTTCTCCAGTGGACCACGTTTTGTCAGAATTCTCCACAATGACCCATCCGTCTTGGGTGGCCCCATATGGCGTGGCTTAGTTTCATTGAGTTAGACAAGGCTGTGGTCCATGTGATCAGATTGGCTAGTGGTTCGGGACTATAGTTTCAGTCTGTCTGACCCCTGATCCCCTCTCTCAGTGCCTACCGTCTTACCTGGGTTTCTCTTACATTGGACATGGGGTTTCTCTACATGGCTGCTCCAGCGAAGCTCAGCCACTGCTGCTTACCTCAGACATGGGATAGCTCCTCTCGGCCGTGCTCATGCGCCGTCACAATGAGTGAGTATACAGTGTGGTTACTTCTTGGCAGTAGAACATAACTCTCTAGAGTCACTGCTTCTGTATATGACAGGTTCCATTCATAAGATGATGGCATCTTACTGGACAAAACCTTGTATACTCAGAATAAGCACCTGCATATTATCCCCCAAAAGCCTGAGATGGAGGAGACCATGTCAGCACAAAACGTGTTTAGGCTTGTGCCAGGTAATAGGGGTCTTATTCGTATTTGGCTACTTAATGGCTCTGTGACCTTGGGCAGATCACTTAATTGTTCTGCACTTTGGTTTCCTCATCTACAAAATAGAGTTAATAGAATGTACTTCCTGGGACTGTTGTATTAAATAAGAGAACATATGTAAAATATCCATGATGGTACTTGGAATAAAATAGGTACTCAAAAATTGTACCTTTATTACTTTTATTGTGGTGATTTCCCGTAATAGTAACTCTAACATAAAACAGTTAAACTGATTTGCATGTACTACTTAGATATGCAGTTCCCTCTGGTTATTTCAATCCATTTTTATTCCATATTCAGTTTGAGGTATAGTTCCTGTCATGAATATTACTTTCAGTCTTTATACCAGAGACACTCAGAAAATTATTGCTAACAATGTATAATGATTATAGTATATTTGAATTCATGTTTTAAAAAATAACCAGTCATAGTTATAAATATCTAAGTGTAATATTTCCCTTCTACTGAAGGGAAAATATTTTTTATTTATTGCAGTTGTACCTCTGAAAATAAACACCACAGTGTAAACATACCAGCAAGCCTGTCTTGAGTTTAAAAATCAGTGAAAATAAATTTAATTTCAGGGACAGATAATGAATGAACACCTCAAACCTCTCTTTGAGAATAGATAAATTCTAAGGGTAAAGGTGCTGAAAAGTAGCTAATCAAAATGAAATGCTTTCTCAAATTCTGGCTGAAACCAGTGTGTTATCACCATCATTGTTGTTAAGTTTGCTGGGCTTTTGTTGTTGTTGTTAAGTCACTAGGTCATATCCAACTCTTTTGCGACCACGTGGACTATAGCCTGCCACGCGTCTCTGTCCATCGGGTTTCCCAGGCAAGAATACTGGAGTGAGTTGCCATTTCCTTCTCCAGGGGATCTTCCTGATCTAGGGATTGAACCCACATATCCTTCATTGGCAGGTAGATTCATTACCATTGAGCCATGGTGGAAGCTCTTGCTGGGCTTAATAATGTATCATAATTTGGCTTTGCCTTTCATAGAAATGAGGTCTCACCCTGCAAAAATACCAGGGGTCTTCACATTCACAAGTGGACTTTCTGGCTCAGAGAAGAACTGCTGATGCGTTGATATTTGTAAGTAACTTCAGCCGGAGACTTTCCTGGTGTTCCAGTGGTTAAGAATTCACCTTGCAAAGCACAGGATGCAGGTTCAATCCCTGGTCAGGGAACTAAGATCCCACATGCTACAGAGCAACTAAACCCTTGTGCCCCAAATACTGAGCCTGTGTGCTCTGGAGACCATGTGTCACAACTAGAGAATCTGTGTACCTCTCTGAAAGATCTCTCATGATGCACTGAAGATCTTGAGTGCTGCAACTAAGACCTGATGCAGTCAAGTAAATAAATAAATATTAAAAAAGAAAGCACACCCTTTTCCCACAGGACCCACAGTTTCTGATTCTGGAGACAGAGTAATTATCACTACACCTGTGTAGCTTCTACCCCTCTATCCCCAGCTGGTCTCTGTTCCTGGGGTCATTCCTTCCTCTGTTCTTTCCACCAACCACCTTTCCTCCTCTATGTTGACACTGACTCCCTTGAGCTGTCCTATTTGTTGCTATGGTCCCATTATTCTTGATTTTGCCTAATTGCATTCTCCCACCTTCTATGTTGTATACTTCTTGGGTTGTTGGATTCTTCACTTCTGTCCCTGGAAGACCACTGCAGTCACATTCCGAGTCACCTCTGATCTGGCCTCAACTTACTCCACCTTTGGCCGAGCTTCAACTCCCTCCACCTGCAAGGAAGTCCTTCACATGAACCGGTCACCATGTGAATTGATGATCTGTTTTGAGCCTTGCTACAATTGGGTGAGTCCATGTTGCTTATATAACCTAGAGCTAAGAGGAGTTCATTTACTCTTTTTTCTCTCTTGGATTAATCCTCTGGCTTCAGAACCCACTCCATGGGCCAGATGATGCCTCAGGTGGGCATGTGTGTGTATGTCACTGTAAGAGTTCTCTCTCTACATATGGCGGAAAAATTATTTTTGTCAGTTTAAATGCTGTTGCTTTAGGAGATTGTGTTCAAGTTACAATCTGTGATCCATTAGTGGGTCATGAAATCAACATGACAGGTTGCAGCCAAGTTGAAGTTTTTCATTAAACAATAAAGTATAATAAAAAAAATATCAGAGAGCATCTTAATGAGGATGTAGTGTCTTTACATCTCTTTCTCTCTTCCTATCGTCTATCATGTTTGTATGTGTATATATATACTGGGTTGCCATAGAAATGTATTTCTCACTGAGTTTCCCAACCAAGAAAGTTTGAACTAGAAGAGTTCAAATTCTAGTAGAATTAGAGCAGAAGTTAACCAGGAAGAATATTTTATTTTGTTTTGAAAATTAAATACCTCCTTGAGATTATGGCTTCATAAAAATTGTGATCTCTCTGTGTACCCTTTCCCCCAGCTTCATCCCAACCACAACATGACCTGCTCAGAAGAAGGCATTCAAGAGAGAAAGTGACATGTGTAATAAAGTGACTACCTCCACTGCCACTATCCTAACCTCTTTCCATGGTTAAGAAAGCCCAGGGTTTGGGGTCCCTGCAAATACATAAGAGAGGAATATGGGAGACATTGCTGGAGGCTGAGGTTTGGGGGTACAGAGAACAGAAGGACAGATGGACGGAAGGATAGATAAACATGTAAGCAAAGCTGGTATCATGGAGGTAAGAGAGCAAGGAGAATCCATATGCAAAATTTTAAGCAGTGATGGGGTTGGAGGAGGGTGGCAGGGGAGAGGAGGTGAGAGAGAGTACCTGAAAAACTTTAGCACATGGATGTACATTAGTCAGCTTTAAATTACATTTCTATGCTGCACTCCATTACTTTCAAATCCTCACACAAAAGCTTGTTTTGCTCACAGCCTTGCATTCGTGGTGTTCTTCAGAAAGAAGTCAAAAGATAATGGTCCTAGAGCTCCTAAGGTAGAAGAACTAAGAGTACCCGATAGCATCTAGAGAACTTCTGTGAAGCAGGATTGATCCAGGTGTGGAAGCCAGATAAACCTCTTTACCTCAAAGACACCAGGTGCCATTTGAAAAGGCAGGAAGGATAAGTACTGATATCTTGTGGTGTTGATGTCCTCTAGCCAAAGGCCACCAGGAACAGAAAAGCAGTAAAACAAGCTGAGGCTATTGCTTGTTAAACTGTGTGGCATCCCAGGGAGAGGATGTTCAGTTATAGGATTTGAGCTTGTGTTGGTGATGTGTGGGGAGGTTTTAAGGAAACAGAGCTTTGCTCTGATTGGATGCTGTCAGAAGGAGGGGTGATTCTCTGATTGGGTATCTTAACCAGACTAAAGGAGAGGCTCAAGGTGTAATTGGTAAAGAAACAGCAGTCACTTTTGTTACCAGGGATGGGGAGATGTTTCGGTGTTTTGTGGGTTGGACAACGTTCATGGTTTAATCTGTGTTTATACATACGGAATTGTCCTGTTTCTGTCTTTACCCATCATGGCCACAGAGTGGCCTTGTCTGATATTGATGTTCCATAAAATTGTTTATGTTCAACAGAAGAACACCCACCTGTGTGTGCCAGGCCAGTTCCTGGATTTCAGGGGCTGCTTTTCTGTTTCTCAAGAGTATTATTGTTTGAATCATTTTACTTGAGTATTAAGATGGGCTTTAAGATTGGGGACATCAAGGTGACAAACATACTTGTGTGCTTAATATGTAATGATTTTATATATACATAAAAGTTGCCTAGGTAGTTGTCATTCATGTTAAGTACTAAGCTCCCTCCTTGAAAGGAGGGGACATTCACATCCTCTCATTAATTAAAGGAAATTCCCCATCTCTCTTGTGAATCTCATTCATACTGTCAAACTTGCAAATTAACAAATTAGAAAGCTGAGCCCCTGACTTAAATGTTTTCTAGTGTAATTTGAGCCACAAGGTCATATGTCTTTAATGACGAATAGAACTGATTACCTCCATACATTATAATGGGATCCTGTGGCTATGGAGTTGTAGCATTCTTTACTAAAAACCAGAAACCCTGGGGAGAGTCTGAGGCAGGCAGCTTCTCAGAGGCAGCCCGTGGGGCTGGGGAATGGTGCTGGCAACACAACATGTCTGCGCTAAATTCAGCTGAGCTCCGTTTGAAAGACAGCTGCCTGGGCTGCAAAGGAAAACTTAGATCTATAATGAATCACTGCACAGCAGAGTGGGTTAATACAATGTTATCACCAAGAAATCATTTATAATGATGGTGGATTATACAATGCAGCAATATGCTGACTTTAATTCTAGTGCCATATGGCTTTAGGTTTAAGTTTATGCCTTTGAGGGGGTGGGATGAGATGGTTTAAGGCTTTTTACATAGAGAAGATCATAAAAACATGATGTTATTTGGTTAGTAGAGTGGAAATCTCAATAAAATATAGACCCAAGACAGAAAATAAAGATGGAGGGGAATCTAGCAAATGCAAGATGACTTTTATTATTTTGTAGTCAGTGAGAACTGTGGGATATTTATGGCTTCTTTTCATGATTCCTGAAACAGTAGGTGACTTCAGAATGCCCAGCTTCTACTGTGGGGCTGTAGCGTTAAGTGCAAATCTGTCTCTGAATACTTGGATTAGGGGTGGCATGGAATGTATATGTCCAAATCAAGAATCTTGCTGGAGTAATGATGAATTGAGTGATGATAGTTCCAGTAATAGCTAGTATTTTTGAAATATCCAGTATCAGATACTGGGCTAAAGGTTTTCATACATATCTGAATTAATTCTCAACACATATCTCTAAGGTTGAAAATTGGAATATTTCCTGTAATATCAATAAACAAGGATGTTACAGTCATCAGCAATTCCAGCCCTCCAGGGCACTCAGGGAGAAGAATTCCTGTGATTGACAGCTATTAGGCTGCAGCCACTCCCTCTGGGGAGCCCTGAGGAACTCAGGATGTGAAAAACACAGGATACTGGCCCCAGATCTACCTGAGATGTGTATGGAAGAAATGATTTCAGTGAGCTCAGACTCTTGCATCTTACCATACATAGAAAAGCACTAAATTCCTTAACTTGGGATATCTGATTTTTTGTTGCAAGCTTCTATATAACCTAGTTCCTGCCCCTGCCTCCTTAGAGCAATTCTCTCAAGGCTACTTGAGATGCTGCCTCCTGGGCTTAAGTCCTAAAAATTTCACTGGATAAAACATAACTCTCAACTTTTAGGTTGTGACTATTTTTTAAGTCAACAAGGTACTAATGCTCTCATTTTACAGGATGGGCACACTGAGGCTTTGAATAGTTAAATCATTTGTTCAAAGTCACACAGCTAATAAATACAAGGCTTAAACTGATATAAATAGAAGAGAAAGTGAAAATATTCAGTGACTGGAGTACCAAGAAGTGTTTCAGAGGTAGAAACATCTGTTTGGATTTCTTGGTCCAATTAAGGCATTCCTTGAGGATCCACCCTGTACGGTGTCAACACAGGCACTGGATCCCTGCTGTCCTGTAAACAAGCCACCTACATGAGTGAGAGTGCAACCAGCCTTGAGGAGGAGTGGGGGAGCCTGGACACAGAGGCCATGGGGCCCGTGGCAGTAGAGATGGTTACCAAGAAAATGACAGGCTTCCATGAAGATACCTGTAGGCCACTTTCCACTTTGACATATATCTTACGATTTAAAATGCTACCTACTAGTGCCTGCAAAAGTTACGGGCTCCCCGTTTCTCAGAAAAGACCTTTGGAGTTGAGAGGTGTCACTCAACTTGCTTAAAGTACACGGGACAAAAAGCCGTGTCTTCTAAGTGCAAAACTCATTTTGGATCACAGCAGGTGCTGGTCAGCTGCACTGAGATAAAAGACTTCACCAGCTGCCCTTCTCTACCTCTTTTCCCTGTTCTAGCCAATGCTCACCCCTGTGTCAGCTGTGAGCCTTGGGTCTGCCAGGTGTTGGGACTGATGCCCCCATCTCCCCAGATGCTACAATAGGCAGGGCTACAAGATCAGTTGTGCGTTATCTGGTGCCTGACTGATGACTCTGTCTAAACTCCTGGGCTCTGCTTCTACTCCTTGTTCACCCTCCTGAGCTCTGGTCTGTGGTAGCCTCTGACCTGGGATACCTGTGCATCCTTCAAATCCTGTCTGCCTCCTGTTCTCTGTTCCAGCCACTCCACTCATCTAGGACCTGCTTCAGGTCCCAAGCCCTGTACTTCATTATCTCTTAGCTCTACAGGGCTAAATCAGTCTTTTATTCTTAATTTGGGGAGTAGTTTATGATATAAAGAGCTTCCCTAGTGGCACAGCTGGTAAAGAAGCTGCCTGCAACACAGGAGACTTAGGTTCAATCCCTGGATCAGGAAGATCCTCTGGAGAAGGGAATGGCTACCCACCCCAGTATTCTTGCCTGGAGAATCCCATGGACAGAGGAGCCTAGCAGGTTGCAGTCCATAGGGTCACCAAGAGTCGATAAAATATTGACTTTATTTTTTCAAATATAAAGTTACATTAAAATATTGAATATGCTTTGAAAAATAAATGTATTTCTCTACCACTAGACCCAAGACATATCTGATATACCTCTCTGAAATTTTACACTGAAGTCAGTAAAATCCTCTAGCATAGTGGTTCTGAAACCTGATGTCCCATTAGAATCTTTGGGAAGCTTGAAAGAATGTTTGTGTCCCACCACTCCGCACTCCAGAGACTCTGATTTAGCTACTCTAAAGGGTGGGCTCAGGAAACCACAGATAATTCTAACATGTAGCCAGGATTAGAAACTATTAAGCTAGGACTATCAGTGTTTTTAATGTTAGGTGAAGCTTAAGATTTGCCTTAGAAGGTAGGACTGCCAGATTTAGCAAATAAAAGTCCAAGACACCAGGTTGGATTTGAATTTCAGATAAATGACAAATAATTTTTATTGTAAGTATATCCCACACAATATTTAGGGCATATTTTCTCTAAAAATTATTTGTTATTTCACTAGGCGTCTTGCATTTTATTTGACAAACTTAATTTTAGGGAGAATCTCTATAGTTTACAAAATGTATTTTCCTTTTTCTTGTTTGATTGATACCCAAATTAATGCTGTTCTTTGTGCTTATGTTCCATTGAGAAGGTGTATGAAACCAAGGGTTCCTGCTTACACTCTCCCAGAAATTTCTCCAGGAGAAAGCCTTACATATTCAAAAAAAATCAGCGTTTCATCTAGCGGTAAATTTCTCACCGTCTAGTTTCCTCTCACTTTTGCATACTCTGGTTGGTGGCTTATCCAGCCAACTTTATAATCAGACCAGTATGCTAGTTTCTTTTTTGAAACAAATTAGCCCATAAGTCAATTTTCCTAGCTTAGAACAAGGAAGTATTCCAAAGAGCTCTTTTTGGAAGAACTATGGGAGACCTAGGAACAAAGTGTTGTAGTTGAAGAGGGAGGAGCGTGTGATGGAATATGGAGAAAGCATGTGTTATATTGGCTTTGCCAAATGGAAGCAAAGTGATTGTAAACCAAGATTTCATCAATAATGCATCTTTATTTTGAAGACATTAGAGGTAACTAAGTGTTTACAAGCTTTATGACAGTTCTGACATTTTAATGGACCCTTAAATGAAGTGAATTATTAAAAAGCATACTTTGGATGAGGTCATGGACTCTTTAAGTTTAGGAATCAATAGAAATAGACTGTATATGCCAATATGCTACAGCTATGCCAGTAATTTGTGCTGTCAGGTTATTATATTATAATGGAGCAATGAGAACCTGCCTTCTTCCCCTTACTGCCCACCCCTCTAACATTTGTCGAGATGATCAGATACACAACAGGGATCCAATACTGAAAGCCTCATCTTTTTCAGTTCTCATTTGGAAAATATACCTATGTGTTGATTAAATCATTAGGCTCCAAACAGCAAGAATAAAAATAAAAAGAAGATAGAGATAGTATCTGTCTTTTCCTGTCTATTTCTTAATGATCTGATTGTTTTTTGCCTGAATGTAAACATCTGGATTGCTCCAAACAACAAGTGTTACTAGTATTTCAAAATTTAAAAAAGAAATCTTTTCTCCAAGTGGAATATTCTGTACAAGACCAATCTATATGTAATAGATAAAAAAAGCAGAGCTTTTCACTTGAAGAGGGGGCCAGAACCAAGCTCTACTTTCTCAATTCCTCCTACCCTCATCTGAGATATTTCTGCAGAACCCTTAGCATTCTATGGAGCTCACGTGCTTAGTCTCTCAGTCATGTCCTACTCTTTGTGACCCTATGAACTGTAGCCCGCCAGCCTCCTCTGTCCATGGGATTCTCCAGGCAAGAATACTGGAGTGGGTTGCCATGCCCTCCTCTAGGGGATCTTCCCTACCCAGAGATCAAACCCAGGTTTTCTGCATTGCAGGCAGATTCTTTACTGTCTGAACTATCAGGGAAGCCCATGGAGCTCATAGAATCTATGAAAACCACTTATATAGATCATCAAATTTATTTTAATTTGTTATTTAACTTCAACTTGTTTGGATATTTGCAATCATTCAGATGGTTATTAATAGGACCAACCACTGTTCATTTGTGACAGGATCTGTAGAATATGGCAGTTTAGTGCTCTTACTATCAAAATCTTGTCAGAGTGCTCAATTTTCAATGTATTGTTGGAGAAAAAGAGATGTCGAGAGATTTCTGTTCAATGGCAGTAGCAAATGCCACTTGCCATTCATTTTAACTCATCCTTTTGAATTGGAGGCTGTAAGGGCTTAGTGTTCTGTACTTGTATCTGAGAAAGAAGGTAGGCACCCTGAGCACAAAAGCATTTGGGACATGGGAGAGAAACAGTTATGCAAACTCTTGATGTGGTGAAGACTGAGGGAGGTTCATGGAATACCCTCTCCTAGATGTGCACTGGCTATTGAACACTTTCACAATTCAGAAATCGGGTTCTTAAACCACATTTTCTATATGGTATGAAAGAAATAAGTGAGCAAGGAGAAAAATATCAAAGAGGTTTTTAAATTTAGAATGCCTTCAGCTGAAAAACAACAGAAAAGACATCTAAAAGTGGCTTAAAAGTAGGAATATGTATTCTCTCGTAGAACATGTTCTTAGGGAGGGCAGTTCTGGACTTGATTAATTCTGTGGCTCAGCATCATCTAGAACCCAAGTCTTGTCATTTGTCTGCTCTGCCATCTCTAACTAGTATTTTCTCTCTAACCTGTCTTCTTGTGATCACAAGGTGACCAACATGTTTCAGGCATCACATGCAGGTAACCACTTTGATGGAAAGGTCTTTTTCTGTCGTTGAGAAAAACTTCTAGAGCTGCCCCCTCCCACCTCAGATTTCTCCTTACATATCATTGGCCAACATGGTGAGACAAGCCCAAGCTTAAAATAATCATAGCAAAAGGAACTAATTGTCTTGGGCCAGTCATGACTAACCACCTGGAGCTGGGGAAGAGCTCAGTAACCCCAGAAGCACTTGTCTCTTCTGTGGTTATCAGGAAAGAAAGGGAAGAGATTTCAATCAGTAGCATCTACCACCAGCTCATTTGTTACCTTTGCCATTTTTTTGTGAAGGGACACTCAGTGATCTCTAATGAGCCCTAGAAACGTTGTAAAAAATTTAAAGCTAAGCTCCTGTGAACTAATTTTAATTTAAAAATGAATAAGCTAAAGAACAATTTTAAAAAAATCTTATTTACAGTATATATCAAAACAAACTCCAGATGGATTTGAGGTAAATACAAGAAACAAAACAAAACACCTCTTCATAAGTTCTAGAGAAACTAGAAGGAAATAGAAGATCATATCAGAGGAAAAATGTGAACTGTCTTAGCTTTGCAGCAATAGAAAGTAATAGAAGAAATAACATAAAAGTATTGATACAGTTGAATGTAAAAAATTATGAATTTTTGTATCATGAGAAAGCTAATAAAACTAGACAACTGGCTGGAAAAGAATTTTAATCAAAGATTTTTACAAAAGGTTAATATTTCTCCCTAAGAAAGGCAATGCCAAAGAATGCTCAAACTACCACACAATTGCACTCATCTCACATGCTAGTGAAGTAATGCTTGAAATTTCCAAGCCAGGCTTCAACAGTACATGAACCGTGAGCTTCCAGATGTTCAAGCTGGTTTTAGAAAAGGCAGAGGAACCAGAGATCAAATTGCCAACATTCGCTGGATCATCGAAAAAGCAAGAGAGTTCCAGAAAAACATCTACTTCTGCTTTATTGACTGTGCCAAAGCCTTTGACTGTGTAGACCACAATAAACTGTGGAAAATTCTGAAAGAGATGGGAATACCAGACCACCTGACCTGCCTCTTGAGAAACCTGTATGCAGGTCAGGAAGCACCAGTTAGAACTGGACATGGAACAACAGACTGGTTCCAAATAGGAAAAGGAGTGCATCAAGGCTATATATTGTCACCCTGCTTATTTAATTTATATGAGGAGTACATAATGAGAAATGCTGGGCTGGAGGAAGCACAAGCTGGAATCAAGATTGCCAGGAGAAATATCAGTAACCTCATATATGCAGATGACACCACCCTTATGGCAGAAAGTGAAGAAGAACTAACGAGCCTCTTGATGAAAGTGAAAGAGGAGAGTGCAAAAGTTGACTTAAAGCTCAACATTCAGAAAACTAAGATCATGGCATCTGGTCCCATCACTTCATGGCAAATAGATGGAGAAACAGTGACAGACTTTATTTTTTGGGGGGCTCCAAAATCACTGCAGATGGTGACTGCAGCCATGAAATTAAAAGATGCTTACTCCTTGGAAGGAAAGTTATGACCAACACAGCATATTAAAAACCAGAGACATTACTTTGCCATCAAAGGTCCGTCTAGTCAAGACTATGGTTTTTTCAGTAGTCATGTATGGATGTGAGAGTTGGACTATAAAGAAAGCTGAGTGCCGAAGAACTATGGTGTTGGAGAAGACTCTTCAGAGTCCCTTGGACTGCAAGGAGATCCAACCAGTCCATCCTAAAGGAGATCAGTCCTGGGTGTGAATTGGAAGGACTGATGTTGAAGCTGAAACCCCAATACTTTGGCCACCTGATGAGAGGAGCTGACTCATTTGAAAAGACCCTGATGCTGGGAAAGATTGAAGGCAAGAGGAGAAGGGGACAACAGAGGATGAGATGGTTGGATGGCATCACCGACTCAATGGACATGAGTTTGAGTAAATTCAGGGAGTTGGTGATGGACAGGAAGGCCTGGCCTGCTGCGGTCCATGGGGTTGCAAAGAGTCGGACACGACTGAGCAACTGAACTGAACTGAACATTTCTAATCTTTAATTTTATATTCAAATTTATAAGAAAGGGTATACATTAAGACTAGAATAGCATAAAATACAGGAAGAGGTAATTCACAAGAGGGGAAACAAGTAATAATTAAATATGCAAAAAACTCCTACAACCTCGTTAGAAATCAAAGAAATTCAAATGAAAGCAAACTTGAGATGCAATTTTGTACTTCCCAGCAAAACTTTAAAATATTATAATACAATCATGATTATAGTATAGCTGATATATCTGTTCATTGCTGAGAAATTGATGTATCTTTTTGAAGAAATACATTTGACAATATGTAATGATAGCCACAAAGATGGTCACAATCTTTTTATTGTAACTCAAATATAAAAAGTTAATTCTGACCAAATAAATCAAGAGAAGCAGGAAGCTATATATTCAAAGATATTCACTGCAATAAAAGGTCTAGTAGGAAAAACTGGAAACAACTGAAATGTGCAATACATGGAAATGGTTTAATAAGTTATGATCAAATGTTAATCAAATATTTAAAATGGTAACTTTGAAGACAATAACTAGGGAAATGTTTCTGATAAAATATGAGAAAATGGCAGAAGTCAGAATTGTTTTTGCATTATGATAATTATATAAAGCATTTCCATATGGAAGTGTGAAATGGAATGCTGTGCTGTGCTAAGTCGCTTCAGTTGTGTCCGACTCTTTGTGATCCTATGGATTGTAGCCTGCCGGGCGTCTCTGTCCATGGGATTCTCCAGGCAAGAATTGGAGTGGGTTATCATTCCCTTCTCCAGGGGATCTTCCAGACCCAGGAATCGAACCCTCATCTCTTACATCTCCTGCATTGGCAGGTAGGTTCTTTACCACTAGTGTCACCTGGGAAGCCCATGAAATGGAATATCTACTGCAATATCAATAAACAAGGATGTAACAGCCATCAGCGATTTTGGGCCTCCAAGTGTGAAAGAGGGCTACCAAAAGGGAAAAGAAAGCCTGTGATTCAGCAGATGTGCCTACCTCTTCCCAGCTGACTGCTGAGTAGTTGATTAGGGGGATGTGAGAAATCAAAAAAACAGGTTGCTGGCCCTAGATAGCTGAGATCATATGAAAGGGATGACTTTAATAATCCCAGACCCTGCATCTTTGCATACATGAAGTGGAAGTGTTTGTCAGTCAGTCGTGTCTGACTCGTTGACCCCATGAACTGGAAGAGTGCTAGATTCCTTAACTTGAGATATCTGGTTTTCCTTAATTAATAGTAATCTTTGATATTCAGACTGCCTGCCTTCCTTTGTTATAAGCTTCTTTATATCCTTATTCCCTCTCCCGCCCCCTCGGAGCAGTCTCTCAGGGCTACCTGAGATGCTGTATCTCAGGCTTGAAGTCCTAAAATTTTCCCACCAAATAAAATAACTCTATTTTCAGACTGTGAACATTTTTTAGTCAACAGAAGATAATATGCAAACATAAGATAATATGCAAAAATGAAAATCATATTGGGAGGAAGGGCTATTTGTATATATTAATTGTACAAAATCCTTTTATTGTAGCTGTTTCAGTCATCTATTCCTATGTAATAAATTAGTGGCTTAAATAACAAGCATTTTTAATTTCTCAGTTTCTGTGATCAGAAATTTGTAAGCAGCTTGGATCAACCTGGCTCACAGTCCCTCACAAGGTTGCAGTCATTTGAGACTTGGCTGAGGTTGGAAGATCTGCTTCCAAGCTCACATATATGACCTCAGTTCCTTGTTTGCATGGGTCTCTCTATAACGTTTCTTGAGTGTCTCATGGACCTTCTCCCAGAGTGAGTGATAAGAGAAAAAGAGAGACAGAGAAAGAAAGGATGAAAGGAAGGACAAAAGGAAGGTAAAGAGAAAGGAAGTAAGTAAGAAAGAAAGAAAGATGACAGAGGAGGAGGAGAAGATAGTGCCTTTAATGACCTGGTCTTCCATTCTTCTACTGTCATTTCCTCTGTATTCTATTTGTCAGAAGTGGGTCACTAAGTATAGCCCGCATTCAAAGGGAAGGGAAATAAGCTATACTTTTTGAAAGGAGGCATGTCAAAACATTTGTGAATATATTTTAGATTGCCAGAGTTATTTAGATTTCTTTTCATTAGCAATATGTTGAGACAGAAAAGTAGATGACCCATTTAACATGTATGAGGTATATGTATTGAGTTAACATGTATGAGGTTTATGTGTTAACATGTATCAGATATATGTGTTGAATGAGGGGAAGTATTAAAACAAAAAGAGGAAGTGACCTATCATGACAAAATTAAAAAGACAAAGAAAACAGACTGTACTCCCAGGTAAAGATAATGATTTCTGTACCTGTGGTGGCTGCAGCAGTGGTATTGCTGGTTTGCCCCTCATTAAGTTCCAGAGGAATACGTAGAGGAACAGTGTCTTGCCAGCAGATGGCAAGAAGTTTCCTTTCTTTCTAACAACACTACATAGGATAAGCATAACATTTTCTTAGCCACCTCTGAGGGGCCTTGTCTGCCTTGAAAGCTCTGTTTGTTGGGTGTACATTTCATCTAAATGAACAATTACCTCTGAGTCATCACAATCCATTTGGAATTCAATTTTTTTGTTTAAATCACAGAACATGAGTTATAATCTGTAATTACTAAACACACATGGAAATATGAAAAGCAAATGCCAGTTAGTGCTAAAGCTACAATTGAGTAGACCAGAGCATCCTACTTGAATTCTGAACTGTTTTCATTATTTATATTCAGCTTTCAATTTTCTTTGGTACTGGGCACTAGACACCTCACTGGGCTATTTTTAAGGCTCTGATTTCCTCCTGCTCAACTCTTGGTGACTTTAAATGTTTCTGGGTCTTCTATTAGACAACATGTGGGAAATGTGATAATGATGCTGTTGAGAATAAAACTCCATGGTGTCTCTGAAGGGGAAGGTTGGAGAACTTTCAATGGATTTATTTATGTATTTGGCTGTGTCCAGTCTTAGCTGAGGCATGCAGGATCTTGATTGCATCATGTAGGATCTTTCCTTGTGGTGCAAGGGCTTAGTAGTTGTGGCATGCAGGCTTACTTTCTCCATTGCATGTGAGGTCTTAGTTTCTTGACCAGAGATCAAACCAGAATCACCTGAATTGCCAGGTGAGTTCCCAACCACTGGACCACCAGGGAAGTCTCTTCAATGGATTTTTGAAAGGTATTTTAATCCTAGGAGTCAATGTTATCTAGTGGACAGAGCATGGACTTTGGAACTGAAATGACCAGAATTTGATGCCTTGCTTCGTCCTTTACTCATTCAGTAAAGGTTTATTGAGTCAGACATTGTGATGGATGCCAGGGATATAGCAAGGAAGAAGATGTGGCACCACTCTCAAAGAGTTTGGTCTAGAAGAGAATACAGATGAGAAAAAAGGCAGGTCAGTCCAAGGTGCTAATAGGAAGCACTTACCCACTCTTGGTGGTGGGAAGTTCCAAGTCAGGAAGGATTTCAAAAAAAAGGAAACGTTTGCACTGAGCTGAAGAGCAGAGCAGGAAGAACAGGTACAAGATCTGGAAACAAGAGTGAGTATTGACATGTTGTGCATCTGAAGTAGGTCTGGATGGTTGGATGGCAGACATTGCTGATTAGCTGACCTGAGAGCCATTTCTGTCTTCTGTTTTCTTTCCCATCTTCTCTCATAGAGGCCTCTCTTGCAGCTAATGATGACTATGTGGTAAAAGTTCTGGGCAATGAGATATTAGCACAGTTTGCTGGAGGAAATCTGGAAAGTTTTTGTTTTTAGGATTAAGGAGGAAAACTTGGTTGCCATGGACCTTTGCCCTTCCTCCTCCTTCTTCCTCTGAATGCTGATAGAATGCTTGCAAGAACATCTACCATTTGTGATCCTGAAGTAACAACACAGCATATTGGAATAGTGTGAAAAAGAAAAAAAAGAAGGAGCTGATATCATAAAGTTATTGTGATAGCCCTGCGTTTTCTACCTGGACTTCTTAGATGAAAAAATAAATATGGTAAGCTACCATATGCTACAATTCTAACTGACAGAGAATGTAGCATCAGTTTGAAGTTTGAGCTAAGAAAAAAGATGAGGTTGTAAACCATGTTAAGAAATCTAAGCCCTATCTCAAGGGTGATTGGAAACCTTTAGCAAACAACTTAATCTCTCTAAGCCCCAGTTTCCTCATCTGTAAAGCAGGGAGAGTAATGTTACTTGTGAAGATTAAATGGGATAATTTGTTTAAAATGCCCAATAGTGTTGGCAATTAATAGGAAACTTAATAATCTACAGTTGTTTCTATGGTAATAACAATAATGAAGAAGAAAAAGAATTCATGATCTGTGCAACCCCGAATTGGCAGACATAATATACAACTGCTTTGTTTTCCGTGGCTTTCTTCTACATTTATTCATTCATTTACCAAATATAAATTAAGCAACGTTTGTGTGTCAGGTACCATGTTAGGCCAAGACTGAAATGATTATTGTAAGAGAGTCATTTCCTAGGCAGGTTGATAAGAAGTCTAAGGGTCCCCAAGGAGAGAGGGTTCTGGAATTCTGAAGGAGGAAGAAAGGACAAACTTTTTCTTTTCTCAATACATTCCTTAGGATTATATAACAATAATGTATCCTGCCTGAGGACAGTCTCTGGATTAAACTTTCTGGCTAATTCTGTTATTTTAAAATGTAAATTATGGGAGTAGGTCTGTCTTTACAAGGACTATAACAATAATGTATCCTGCCTGAAGGACAGTCTCTGGATTAAACCTTCTGGCTAATCCTGTTATCTTCGAGTATATAACTCCACTGCTAACACTAGCAAGGGGGTACTCTTTCTGCCCCCTTCTGATGTCTATGTCAGAAGCTTGCTCTATCCCTTTTATACTTTAATAAACTCTATTGCACAAAAGCTCTGAGTGGTCAAGCCTCGTCTCTGGTCCTGGATTGAATTCCTCTCCTCCGGAGGCCAAGAATCCCGGTGTCTTTTCGTGATTCAGCAAACAACCTTTCACTTGTTCTCATAGAATTTAACAGTCTAGAGAGAAGAGACAAAAATAAGCAAGCAAACTGGGAAACAAGATAATTTCAACTACGATTGACTTGCTGTACAGGTTGTATAGTAAGCTGGTTACAGAGCTTGGAAGTGGGTCTCTCATAGACAAAGAAAAGAGTTCCTAATGAGTTAAAAATACCAGAGAGTCTAAAAAGACCAAGGGAAACACCTGGTAAGATAAATGTGCTTCCTTATACAGCATTATTAGATGCTATGGAGTGTACATCGTGGAGAAAGGAAGGTTACAGAGAGGGAGAAAGAGCTGGTGGGCCCTAAGAAGCCCTCTCTTTAGACTGTTTCTTGGGCTTTTAGTGAGGTTGCTTCTCTGTCTTGAACACAGACCAAGCCCAGTGGCACTCCCTGGTCTGGGAGTCTAACTATACCTTAGCCTGCATGAAGGAGCTAGCATTTTATAGGAAAACAGGGATAATTTTAAGGGAGTGTTAGTATGGACTCTGGAATTAGACTCTCTGGGCTGAATCTGAACCCCAACCCTTTACAGCTGTGTGATTTTAAGAAAGTAACTTAATCTTGCTAAGTCTTGGTTTCCTAACTATACAATGAGCAACAAGAATGCTTATTAACTGCCTAAGGTCATTTTGAAGATTGAATGAACTAACCTATTCCAAACATTGTAAGCATTCAATAGATCTTAGTTCTTTTGTTGTTGTCAGCTTCCCCAGTGGCAGAATCTGACCTACTATCTCACCCATCAAACTCAACCATTGGTTTGGGGAATTCACAATCTTCCTCTCTGTTTTTAATTTTTTAAAAGAAGTGTTCTATTTTAATATGAATGATCTTGTCCTCTTAGATCTTACAAGGAGTCTCTAATGATTACTGGAAGTCGTTTGGTGCTCTCAGAGGAAAGTTCTCTCTGCTGGGATATAAGTCTTTCAGCCCAGGACACTTGGATTTCTCTGCTAGCCCTCCACTGGGAGTTTGTTCAGAAACCAGGATATGTCACCATGGTTTATGTGAATTGTCATTTCTACCTGCTCATTTGTTTCTTCTAAATAAGCTTGAATGTGGCCAGTGTCACTTTGCAGGGGCTTTCTCTTTTTTTTTTTAAGTCAGAAAATGTGGTATACATTGATCAAATATTTATTGAGCACTTACTATGCTCTGGCAATGTTTTTTAGAGCACACAGTATCTAACTCTTCTGGTGCCTTTCTCAGACAGACCGTGGAATTTAGGTGGCCACTTGATAGTTGTGTATGATCCAGGCAAGACTGCCTGTAACCAGATGAGCAGCTTGTTTGCCTGTGAATGATCATTTGGCCCTGGAGGACTGCCTGTCTTTCCTCAATTTCATCAATTGTTGAAAGACATCAGCCTTTCATTTAGTTTGGCAAATTTTTCTTCCCTCTATGAGAGACTACTCTTGCACAAACTTTACTGTTGTGACATTGTGATTTTAAGATCCACCACCTTCTTATTGGCATCTCTCTGAGTCTGTTTTTATGGAGAATAACTTTTCCTTCTGTACCTGAGCCTCCTGCCACACCATGATGTTAACCAGTTGTGAAAACCATTTTTCTGTGTGTGACCAGCGGGGATCCAGGCAGGTGGACCAATGTAATTTCTCTTGTCTTGAGTTGTGAGGGTAAAACACCATTGTCATCTCTTTATGGGTTGGTCCTTCATGAGGACAAGTTCTTGTGGACCTGATGTATTATAAAACTGAAAAATAATGGATTATAAGAAAAATCCCAAATAAACAGGAAGACAATTTAAGGACCGGTGTTCCTCAAGAGAAACTGTTCCGTTCTCAAAGCCATAGAAGGTGAGCATATATTTTAAACTCAGAAATTATTGCTGTGAACAATGGAAATCCAGCCATAGGCACATTTCCCTCATGTATCAAGCTGGCATTGTTAGCTCAGTGACTCAGTGTTAGAGCTGGCATGTAGAAAATTCTCTTGGCCTCTTTGTTTTTTCATAGTAGCAGAACGTCCAAGCTCATGATGCCGTATCTGTGTTCAAGGCAGGAAGAAAAGGGAGAGAAAAGGGTAGTGCCAAACACATTTTTCTCACTTACTAGAAAAGTGAAACTTTCCCCAAAGGCCCCTGCCTTAGACAAGTCATTACCATGACTGAGACACATTCCCCTCAGCACAAGAATGTCTGGGAAAGTGGACAGTGGGTGGTCATGACTGATTTACACAATCAAAATTCATTCCATGGGATGGGGACATATTTCCACCCCAATCAAAATTAAGGTTTTATTAGCTAGAAAGAGAAATACACATCGCTTAGACATGTGTGCCCATAGTTTATTTTTCCTGTCATTTTTGCCATCAGAAGCCACAGGGAATGGGCCGTTGGGAAGTACTTCAGAGCACAATTCTTCCAACTTTATTCTCACTGTGATCCTAAGCACAGCACGAACCAGGAACCCCACCTGGTAAGTGGGGACATGTTCTCATGTTGCAGTTCCTGTCTTCAGGGCCACTTCCTCCTCCAGTGCACTCCTACATGGAGATCAGCAGGCTTACCTCATTCCCTAGCCTCCCTCTGAGCTCTGTTCCAAAACCTTTTGATGGCTGCAGAGTAAACAGCAGAGGCTTTCTGCCTGTGGCAGCCACACAAAACTTTTTGGGCTGATAATAGAAGGGAAAATGGGATGTCAGTAATAGACAATTATTTCAGCCAACAGATGCTCTTTGTGTTTAAAATGAAAAGCAAAGCAAATCTCTCAACCCTCAACATTAGAGATTCAGAGATAATGTCTGATGAAAGAATTTAAAGTTAGTATCAGAGTTCTACTCAGCAGAAAGGAAACACAGGTTTCATCATCGGTAGCAGGTAAGTGTAAGGTATAGTTCAGGCCGAGGCAGAAAAGGAGAGACGACCTCAACGGAGGTAGGTTACCTTTATTCAAGCAAGGAGGGGCGACAGTCAGCCTGACAACCAGGCTGAGCACAAGAGGGATCACGGGAGCTTCATATATAAAGGAAGGTTTGTGGAAGCGATAAGGGAAATGTTAGTCAGGCAGGAAGTTTTGGGTATTCTTTAGTTGAGATGGCATTTGTAGTTGAACAGAGGGGTGGGAGGTTTCTGGGCAGGGGGTGATAAGTCCCTGGTGGATACAACCAGCCTGGAGCATCAGGGCAGGACCTAAAGTTCGGTTGTTTTCTCCGAAGTTAGATGATTCAGCAAGGGCCTTTGAGACCGTTGTTTTCTTTTCTAGGCCCCAAAGACTCCTTCAGTAAGTATAGTGTCTACACACTGACTTAATTTCAGCCTCATCTTACGTTAACGTTCACTTGTTCTAGCATGTTTCCTCCCCAGTAGCAATAAACTAGAATTATGACCAGTTGGTTTGTCCTCATATTTTGGGGATTGAAGGCTGGAGGTAGTTGTGAGGAGGTGGGAGTAAGACAGACTGGGGATACTAAAGACACGGTTTGTCACCATGTACTTCCGAGGGCCACCTCTTCACCAGGACCACACTCACATCAGTGTGGGTGAGAGCTGCCATCTGCTGTGTGCTGCTCCTGCTTGGCTGTTTGACAGCTATAAAAACTTAAGTTGGCTTTTACATTACCTTTCCAGAGTGGAGGTTGGCCATGCATTCAGTATGAGAAAAGCCTTCTCATGACTTACAAAGGAGTGTTAATCTTGGCCCCTTTCATGATATTTTCTCCCTCCTGCTTTGGAGGCAGCCATGTTGAACTCAACTGAAGGAGTTCTGTGTAACAGGTTCTTTATTTTCCTATCTGGTCTTCTATTTTCTACTGGCTTCTGACTGAAGTTTGCAATTATATTCCAAATGTCCAGAGTGGCCACATTACTGATGTTGTCCTGAGCGGGGGCTGGACAGTGTGACTGTGCTTCTCTCTTTGTCAGTTGTGAGCTGTTGAGGACTAGCCAGAAACATTAATGAAGCTGGGGCAGTACCCTTCTTCTCAGGATAGAAGCACATTCATCTAAATGGAAATCTACGGTGATCTGTCAGCCTTACCCTCGATGATAAAGACCCAGACTTACAGTGTTCTACTAGAAATGAATGAAGGATTGCGGAGAATTCCCCAGGCAAGTGATCCATTCCTCTCTTTAAAAGCATAGCTGAACTTTTCTTTCAGGATTTATGTTTTAACTAACTCTAAATTGAGTGAAAACACAAATTCAGGCTTTTTAGTAAAGAAGCTTCAATTATTGTTATGCATTTTATACGTTGAATAGAAAGCACTAAGAAACATGGAACTTAAGCACTACTTTTGGCTGCAGGTAATTTTAAATGAAAAAATGAGGTTGGTGCTGTTTTCTTCCTTCCTTCATTATTTGCTTATAAATATAAAAATTTTAAACTTACCACGAAGATAATAATTGAAACAAAATGACTGAAAGGCAAAAAAGACAAAAACAAAACTGCAAACATAAAACCCTAGTATCTTTCTTTTAAAAAAATTTTTATTCTTTATTTTCTTTAAAACCAAAAACATTTTGTATTGGGGTATAGCTAATTAACAATGTTGTGATAGTTTCAGGTGAACAGTAAAGGGACTCAGTCATACATATAATACATGTATCCATACATATACATGTAACTCAGACACACTTCTTCTCAGGATAGAAACACGTTCATTGTGTGCTCCCCCAAGCCCCCGTCCCATCCTGGATGGCACATAATACTGAGCAGAGTTCCATATGCTATACAATAGCTTTTTGTTGGTTATGCATTTTAAATATAACAGTGTGTACGTGACCTTCCTGAAGTTCTTAACTATCCCTTCCCCCCAGCAACCATGAGTTTGTTTTCTAAGTCTGTGAGTCTCTTTCTGTTTTGTAAGTAAGTTCATTTTTATCATTTCTTTTTAAATTCCACATATAAGAGACGTCAAACGATATTTCTCCTTCTCTGTCTGACTTACTTCAATCAGTATGACACTCTCTAGGTCCATCCATGTTGCTGAAAAAGGCCTTATTGCATTCTCTTTAATGGCTGAGTAATATATATGTATACACACACACACACACACACACACACACACACACACACACCACGTCTTCTTTATCCATTCCTCTGTTGATGGACATTTAGGTTGTTTCCATGTCTTGGCCACTGTGAACAGTGCTGCAATGAACATTCAGATACATGTATCCTTTTGCGCCATGTTTTTCTCTGGATATATGCCCAGGAATGGGATTGCAGGGTCATATGGTAGCTCTATTTTTAGTTTGTTAAGGGACATCCATACTGTTCTCCATAGTGGCTGTATCAATTTGCATTCCCACCAACAGAGCAGGAAGGTTCCCTTCTCTCCACACCTTCTCCAGAATTTGTTTGTGGATTTTTTGATGATAGCCATTATGATCGGTGTGAGATGATATCTCATTGTAGCTTTGATTTGCATTTCTCTAATAGCTAGAGATTTTGAACAATTTTTTATGTGCCTGTTGGCCATCTGTATGTCCTCTTTAGAGAACTGTCTATTAGGTCTTCTGCCCATTTTTTGAGTGGGTTGTTTATTTTGATGCTATTAAGTGTCATAAGCTGTTTATAAATTTTGGAATTTAATCCCTTATCAGTCATATCATTTGCAAATATTTTCTTTCAATCTGTGGGTTGTCTTTTTGTTTTGTTTATTGTTTCCTTTGCTGTGCAAAAGCTTTTGAATTTAAGTAGGTCCTATTTGTTTATTTTTGCTTTTATTTCCATTATTCTGGGAAATGGATTAAAAAAGATTTTTTTGTGATTTATGTCTGAGAGTGTTCTGCCTATGTTATCCTCTAAGAGTTTTATAGTGTCTGATCTAACATTTAGGTCTTTAATCCATTTTGAGCTTTTTTTTTTATGGAGTTAATTGATGATCTAATTTCATTCTTTTACATGTGGCTGTCCAGTTTTCCCAATGCCATTTATTGAAGAGACTGTCTTCCCAGCATCGTGTAGTCTTGCTTCTATTGTCATGATTAATTGACTATAGGTGTGTGGGCTTATTTCTGGGTTTTCCATCCTGTTCCATTGCCTAGTAGCTTCTTGATTCCCATTTCTTTTGAATTCCTTAAGTTTTCCTCTATCTGCCTTGCAGGTGAAAACCCTAGAATGGCAGAAGGAAGGAATCATCTTTCAGTAATTCCAGAAAAAGCCAGTGTTTATATCCTTGATGGAATGGACCTATTTCCCACAGGAACCTGTGTGTCCCTGACTCTGCATCCCCCAGTTCCTTGTTGGGTAGGTTTGTCAGCCCTGACCCACTGCCTGAGATGATAATACTGGGACTTTGGGCCTGTTTAGTGTTTATAGGAAAGTCTGCCCTGGGGGCTTTGCGGGAAAGGATGTTGTGGGTGGAAATTGTCAGTTTTAAGCTTTCTAGACTCTATTATCTTATTTCTATTGTATATTATTTCCTGATATGAGGTTTTACAAGTATGGTTTCCAGAATCATTTTAACTTGACCTTTGCATGGATAATCACTTTCACAGAAACCTTCTGTGAGGAAGTGCCTTAAGCTTGCCATGTGGTTTTGTTGCTGTGGCATCCCAGTTCATAGATGACGAAACTGAGGTGGTCTTTTTGGGGGTATTTATCTTCATTGTAAGGGAGAAAATGCAGCAAGTATGAGATGAGGCTTAATATAACCCATGCCTCTTGTGTTTGAGCTTGCTACCTTTACTCTTAATATGGTCATGAATAATAACATTTTCTCAGGGATATATTCTACTGAGCTGATTTAGGAAGAATCAAAATAATTTTTCTTTTATCTTGTAGAGTAAGAATATTGCTACTGTTTACTACTATTCAGTTCAGTTCAGTTCAATTCAGTTGCTCAGTCGTGTCTGACTCTTTGCGATCCCATGGACTGCAGCATGCCTGGCCTTCCTATTCATCACCAATTTCCGGAGTTTACCCAAACTCACGTCCATTGAGTCAGTGATGCCATCCAACCATCTCATCCTCTGTCGTCCCCTTCTCCTCCTGCCTTCAATCTTTCCTGGCATAAGGGTCTTTTCCAATGAGTCAGCTATTCTCATCAGGTGGCCAAAGAATTGGAGTTTCAGCTTCAACATCAATCCTTCCAATGAACACTCAGGACTGATTTCCTTTAGGATGGACTGGTTGGATCTCCTTGCAGTCCAAGGGACTCTCAAGAGTCTTCTCCAACACCACAGTTCAAAAGCATCAATTCTTCAGCGCTCAGCTTTCTTTATAGTCCAACTCTCACATCCATACATGACTACTGGAAAAACCATAGCCTTGACTAGATGGACTTTGGTGGCAAAGTAATGTCTCTGCTTTTTAATACGCTGTGTAGGTTGGTCATAACTTTCCTTCCAAGGAGTAAGCATCTTTTAATTTCATGGCTGCAGTCACCATCTGCAGTGATTTTGGAGTCCCCCAAAATAAAATCTCTCACTGTTTCCATTGTTTCCCCATCTATTTGCCATGAAGTGATGGGACCAGATCTTAGTTTTATCTTAGTTTTCTGAATGTTGAGCTTTCAGCCAACTTTTTCACTCTCCTCTTTCACTTTCATCGAGAGCCTCTTTAATTCTTCTTCACTTTCTGCCATCAGGGTGGTGTCATCTGCATATCTGAGGTTGTTGATATTTCTCCCAGCAATCTTGATTCCAGTCTTGAACCTTGAATCTTGTGCTTCATCCAGCCCAGCGTTTCTCATGATGTGCTCTGCATATAAGTTAAATAAGCAGGGTGACAATATACAGCCTTGACGTACTCCTTTTCCTATTTGGAACCAGTCTATTGTTTCATGTCTAATTTTAACTGGTGCTTCCTGAGCTGCATACAGATTTCTCAAGAGGCAGGTCAGGTGGTCAATATAATTAAAAATCAAGTCTTCTCCCAACCCAGAAAACCTCTTCACAAAAGTAGTAGAGAAATAAAACAGTTTTATTATTGAATAAGCATTAAGCCAGGATGTGATGTATATTATCAGGTAGTCCACTAAGAGACTGCAAAGACAGGAAGCCATCTCATTTTTTACATAACCCAGCAGATACTACCCACTCCGTGTGTGTTCTGAGATAGACAATAGCTAGTCATCAAGGAAGAGGGACTTGATGGAGCCAGTTGCCACAAATAGTTCATCCCAACTTTATCTGGTAACTGGGGCAACTGTCTATGTTAGCGTCTTGGCTTGATCCAGAAGAAAACAGGCCTCATGTCTTTATGACAGGAAGTAGCTTTGCAAATTGGAGAAGCCCCCCTCCTCCACCACCCCCCACCCCCTGCCTACCCCAGTGAGTTTAGGCTCAGACCTTCCCACAGAAACTGGGAAGGAAGGGTGCTACCTCCCTAGATATTTGCCTTTCACAGGGATGGCTCCCAGGTCCTATGAGAAAGACATTTCTGGGTCCCAGAGCTGACAGATGGCCTATCTCATTTTCAGAAGGATTTATGTGTATCTCAGAAGGAGAAAGTGAAAGTGAAGTCACTCAGTCTTGTCTGACTCTTTGCCACCCCATGGACTGTAGCCACCAGGCTCCTCCATCCATGGAATTTTCCAGGCAAGAGTACTGGAGTGGGTTGCCATTTCCTTATCCAGGGGATCTTCCTGACCCAGGGATAGAACCCATGTCTCCCGCATTGCAGGCAGACACTTTTACCATCTGAGCCACCAGGGAAGGAGAAAGTACTTAACGATTATAAATTTTCTAAAGTTAGTGTTCTAAGAAAAAGGAGGTAGGAGAGTCTCTTCTATTGTTTTCTACAGGAAGAATTAGGCCTCATATTAAAAAGATTTTTGTCCTTACACTGCTACTGCCTCCAGTAAAAAATGCCCTCAGCATTAGCCACAGGCGAGCTAACCATACTAAACACAGGACAGCTTCCGAGAGGAGAAGCTCTGCCTTCCAGGCTCTAGCATGTTTTGGTCCTCCATCAGGAGGGCGTGACTGCCTGTTGGTTGATCTGTGAGCTGGACCCAGGCAACTGGGTACTCCTCACTCCCTCCTTGGAATATATGTTCTGCCCACCATTTTCATAGCTGGAGTCATTGCAAGGATGCAACCTTCAGAGAGTAATGTGGTGTTGAGACCATCTGGATGGTATACATGACTAAACCCAGTTAAGACCTCTATACATTCTTCTAAGATTCTGTCTCCTAAAGCAAAGGAGATAAAAACAGAATAAGCAAATGGGACCTAATTAAACTTAAAAGCTTTTGCACTACAAAGGAAGCCATCAACAGAACGAAGACAACCTACTGAATTGGATAAAATATTTGCAAATAATATGACTGATAAGAGGTTAATGTCCAACATATATAAATGGTTCATACAATTCAACATCAAAAATAAACAAAAACAAAGAGAAACATTTTCTGATTAAAAAATGTTCAGAAAAACTGAACAGACATTTTTTCCAAAGGGGAAATGCAGGTGGCCAACAGGCACATTAAAAGATGCTCAACATCGATAATCATGAAGGAAATGCAAATCAAAACCACAATGAGATTTCATCTCACATCTGTCAGAATGGCTTTCATCAAAAAAAATATAAATAACAAATGTTGGGGAGGATATAGAGGAAAGGAACCCTAGTGCACTGTTGGTAGGAATGTACATTGGTATAGCCACTGTGGAAAACAGTCCAGAGGTTTCTCAAAAAGCTAAAATTAGAACTACCACATGACCTAGAAATTCTACTTCTGGATATATATCTGAAAGAAACAAAAATACTAGTTCAAAAAGATTAGTGTACCCCAACATTTATAACAGCGTTCTTTACAATGGCCAAAACATGCAAGTAACCTAAGTGTCCATCAACAGATGAATGGATAAAAAAGATGAGGTGTATATATCAATATATACAATGCAATACTGTGTGTGTGTGCTCAGTTGCTGACTCTTTTGTGACTCCATGGACTGTAGCTTGCCAAGCTCCTCTGTCCATGGGGTTTTCCAGGTGAGAATACTAGAGTGGGTGGTCCTTTCCTTCTCTGGTGTATCTTCCCAATCCAGGGATCGAACCCACGTCTCCTGCCTTATCAGGCAGACAATGGAATACTACTAAGCCATAAAAAGAATGAAATTCTGCCCCTTGCAGCAACATGGAAGGCATTATGCTAAGTGAAATACATCAGAGAAATACAAATACTATATGATACCACTTATATATGGAATCTTAACAATATAACAAAGTAGTGAATATAACAAAAAAGAAGCTGACTCACAGATGTAGAGGACAAACTGGTGGTTACCAATAGCGAAAGGGAAGCCGGTAGAGGCAAGAGGTAGGGGATTAAGAAGTACAAGCAATTATGTACAAAATAAGCAACAGGATATATTGCACAACACAGGGGATATAGCCAGTATTTTCTAATAACTATAAATAGAAAAAAATTATATATAAAATTTTAAAATTTAAAAAATTTAAAAAATATATAAAATTTATATATAAAAAACCATAAAAAAACTGTGAATCACTGTATTGCTTACCTGTAACTTATATAATATTGTACATCAACTACATTTCAATTTTTAAAAAGGAGAGAAAGATACAGAGATTCCTTGTCTTATGGCCACCCAAGACAAACAATGCATGTGCATTCCTTTGCTTATTAAAACTGTCACCTACCAACCTGGAGTGGTCTAGGGTCTCTTTTCATGGTCTCTCCCTGCCTTCTGTGTATGGGAACCAGTTCTAGATTTCACTGGGAAGCTCCCATGGTTTCAAACTAATAGCCTGGAGAGGCAAGAAACTTGTCTAAACTGTAGATTCCTGAATTCTAACCTCCAGTCCCAACCCCAGAGAGTTCAAATCAGTCTGTTTAAAAAAAAGGACTCAGGAATTTGAATATTTATTAATACCCAGAGTGAATTTAATCCAGAAAACCCTCAGATCATAACTTCAAAAAACCTTATCCGAGTCGACTGAGCTCTGGAGACAGAGGGGTTGGTCTATCCTTGGATCATTACTAGCTGAACAGGCTCAGGAAAGTTATTTCTCTGAGCATTAATACCTTTATGTACAAGGACACTTGTCAGGATGTGAGGGTGTTAAGAATGAGCATAAAATGCCTAGAACAGTGCCTGCAATGTATCATGTGCTCAATAAACAGTGGCTATCATCCCTATTATTATTGCATAAGCCATTAAACATAATGTTTAGAAACAGATCTCCAACATAAAGTTGAAAGGCCACATAAACTCTGAAGTTTATGTATGTATGACTAAGGTGAACCTGACCTCATAAATACATTTGATCGGATTATTCTTTTTGCAAGTGACAGAAGTGAACTTGAGCCAATATAATCAGGATAAAAGAAAACTGGTCACATTTATTATAAGGATGGTCTTCTCTGATGGCTCACTGGTAAAGTATCTACCTGCCAACGAAGAATTCATAGGTTCAATCCCTGGGTCAGGAAGATCCCCTGGAGAAGGAAATCACAACCCACACCAGTATTCTTGCCTGAAGAATCCCATGGACAGAGGAGCCTGGCAGGCTACAAACCATGGGGTCGCAAAGGGTCGGGCATGACTGAAATGACTAAATAGCAACAATTATTAGGATACTGGCTGTTGTCAGGAATGCATGAATAGGAATCTAGTCGCTGAGTATTTGGTAGATCTGGGAGGATGAGAGCCTGTGCTGGAGGTGCCTCTTGTCTCTGCTTGTGTTTGAGAAGCTGTTCCATTCTCCCTCCTCTGTAGACTCCCTTCTGCTTCAGATGTAAACCTGAGCCCCAGGATGAGGTGGGAGCCAGAACCTCTTGCTGGCAACTAGGAAGTGACAAGCATGAAGATAAAGCCAACGACTGCAGGGCGGAGAAGGGAAAACAGAGAGCTAGGGTTCCTGACAGCTTGATCCAGTCACTGCATCGTCCCAGGACTGCCTGTGCTGGTCTTCCTGTGATGTGAGGCAAATAAACTATCTCTGCTCAGGCCACCAAAAAGCAGGATTTTCTGCTACTGATGGCTGAGCACTCTCCTTACTGTGATGGGGATTTACGTAGTTAAGTCTTGTCACTCTCATTCCTAATGGCCCTGGGGCAACTGCGTTTGTTCTCCTCTGGCCACATGTTTCAGGGAAATTGTGCCAGATTCAAACTCGATATTGAGTTTGTCTAGCGTCTCTCCTCCCTCAGGGGACACGTGCAGTCTGGCCTCTGTTAAGTGATTCTCTGGGTGGGCTGCAGTCAGCTCCCGAAGGTGGGCCTGCCTCTCCTCCCTGTCATGACGGAGAGGCAGTACAGAACTTTCTCCAACAACAATGTGTGTTTCTTGTCCTTAAACTGTGTCCTGCCCAGGGTCTCACCTCCCAGTCGGCTCCCCGAGACCTCTACTAAGTCTGGTTTCACTAAGGAGTGGTAATCCCCAGAGTGACTATTTTGCCTTGTCTGGTTAATGTTTCTGTTTTATAGTCTGGGCACTGGCATTGAGCTGAGGTAACCCCTGCACTGCAGAGAAGGTATAATGGGTTTGGGGTCCCAATGTTATATTTACATCATTTGTTAAATACACATTATTTCCATTTCACCTTGATGCTAGGTGCCATTTTTTGCATAGACATTTGCTTTTGCTTACTCACTGATGTTCTTGTCACCCTTCCCAAACCATCTTGTTTACATTATAACCAGGGAAGCCTTTATGAAGGATCTGGCAGAGGAATGTTCAAATTCCTGCACATGGATTGGCTCACATTATCAACAGCTAGGTCCATGCCTGCGATTATGCTCTTTGGTCCTGTGTCCTTTGCAGGGTGGTGAGCTGAGTAGGAAGCTGCCTTCCCTGTCTGGGCATGGCCACCTTACTCTTTCTCTTTCTCTGAAGACTGTCGGGCTGTCAGTATCACTTGAACTCTGCCTTTTTGGAAGAGACCAGGAAAGGCCTGCCTGTGTTAAGTCTAAACTGTGTGTTTTAGCCCAGTTTAATGAAAATCTCTGCAGTGGAATGAGAAGAACAAGTTTCCCTCATACTAATCAAATGGGTCATGTTCTCTTGTCTCATGGAGTTTATTTCCATCAAGAACATCTCAGGGGAGAGAATCCAAGATAGAATGGTACTAGAAAGACCCAGGGGAATTTCAGAGACTGTGGCAAACTGAAAAGTGAATGCCCTGTGTAGGGAAGCTGCTCTGCTACTCATATCCAGCTGATTAAATCCATGGAAGAATACAGGCTTATTGTCACCAGAAGTTCTATATTAAAAAAAAAGCTTCAGATATTTTATTTTTTGGGGGGTGCAGAAGTTCCTCAATTTTAAATATTAGCTCAATGTTTTCAAAAACAAACAGTGTGTGGATTTAAACAAAAAAGAATGTCTGGGAGCCACCAGATTATGCCCTTTGGCTCAGAAGATGAAGCTCAGACCACTTAGCTTGACTCGTAACATTCATGGTTCTACCTACACCACCTCTTGCTTCCTTTCTTACTTCTTTCTAGATGGACCACAGCCATTCAGTGCTACACTTTGCACTTTCCCCTTTCCTGGGCCTATACTTTTGCATGTGGCTTTTCCTTGGAATGTCCTTCCCTGGCCAATTAATTCTGTAATTCATTCATTCTTAAATGTCCATATCAAAACCATCTCCTGTTTCAAGTCTTTTATAACCTCCCTGCCACCTCCCAACCAGGCAGAGCTACAGTGTCTTATTTCTCTGGGATTTTTGAGCAAAGAAGAGTCTTCTTACAGGAACTTACCAGAGTCTCTTGTAATTATTGTGTGCATACTCATCTTTCCTGCTCAACACTAAGGCCTTGTTTATGTGTTCCTAGTACTCTGTGCCGTGTTTGGCCCTGGGTCATTGCTCAGTGACTAGATGTGTGAATAGATGAATAAACAAATTCATTCTGCACTGCACCTATGTTGGAGTTAATTTTCTTGCAAGATGCCTTCACATTTGTTGCAATAAAATATCTCTGTGCATGTGACATCAGTTATCACTTTACGGTGCCTGTTTTGAATGGTCTAAAACATAACTAACTTGTCTTAGGAATATGTATACGTTGCTGGCCTTTCAAGGTGATACCGTTCTTTTCCAAAGGAAGACATCTGAAGTGGTATCCTTACACCTGAGCTAAAACATTAAAATTTAATGCAATCGCTTCATCCTTTGTTAAGAGCTTATCTGATCAAGAAGGGATAAGTAAGGGAGGATGACATGGGGGACTTTTTTCTTTTTTATACTGCTCTTTTTCCAATGCAATGGCAGAATTAATAGGGGAGTTAAAAAAAAAAAGGATGAATATGTATGTTATATCCAGTTGGAGAACTCTTGAGAGTCCCTTGGACTACAAGGAGATCAAACCAGTCAATCCTAAAGGAAATCAGTCCTGAATATTCATTGGAAGGACTGATGCTGAAGCTGAAGCTCTAATACTTTGGCCTCCTGATGCGAAGAACCCACTCATTGGAAAAGACCCTGATGCTGGGAAAGATTGAAGGCAGGAGGAGAAGGGGACGACAGAGGATGAGATGGTTGGATGGCATCACTGACATGATGCACATGAGTTTGAGTAGGCTCTGGGAGTTGGTGATGGACAGGGAAGCCTGGCGTGCTGCAATCCATGGGGTGGCAAAGAGTTGGACACGACTGAGTGACTGAACTGAGCTGAACTAATTCTAAGTACACTCTAACCCCTCCCTCTGACCATCCAAGTCACTTAACGTTTTTCTCATCTTACAGCTTGGAGGTAGGAAATTTTTAAGTGTCTCTTTTGGGCTTCCTTTGTGGCTCAGCTGGTAAAGAATCCGCCTACTATGTGGGAGACCTGGGTTTGATCCCTGGATTGGGAAGATCCCCTGGAGAAGGGAAAGGCTACCCACTCCAGTATTCTGGCCTGAAGAATTCCATGGACTATATAATCCATGAGGTTGCAAAGAGTCAGACATGACTGAGTGACTTTCACTTTCACTTTGGGGTTAGTTTTTAAAGGAAATCATGCTAAGTACAATGGCTAAATTATAAATTTAATCAAATCTGTAATTTAAATAAGCCCCCAATAATAATAGGTTGAAAGCTTGTCAGGCTGTGTTGGGTCTGGTTTGTTTTACATCAACTCTGACACTGGAACCGCAAAGCATAGCCTTTTAAGTGCTTTTGCCCATTAGCTTCATCAAGTAATTGCAGGTTTGTAGCCATCAATAACAATGAAGCTTGACACCTTGGGAAGGAGAAGGGAATCTTTCCCCTTACAGATCTGACAGGAAAGAAAAGTGCCTCAAATGCATTGCAGGCATGTGAGTGTTCAGAGAAGAGAAAAAAAGTCAAATGAGTGCATGATGCAGTAGCTGTGACCTGCTTAAATTAAGAACACTCATTTCATTCCTCCTTGGTCCCTTTGACTCATTTAGCATCCTATAGGATCTCAGTAGGCTCACTGCTGGTCATCTCAGCACGAGTAATCTTCAGAAAATGCTGTTTCTTGTAAATGTAAATTAAAAAAAAACTGGCGCTGAGAGTGGGCAAACAGATAGCAAGAGATGGCTTCCTAATTCCAGTTTGTCCAAATGGGGAGGGAAAAAACCACAAAGAAATGAGAAAGTACAAAGGAAAAAAATCTCATTTATCTGAAACCAAGAATTTCTCCCCACTCCCAAAGCATGTTTTAAAAAAATTTTATGTTCTTGATTGACCCTCATCTTGGACAGGTCACAGTTTTCTCTGATCAGAAATATTTGTTAGTGTCTCTGGAATGAACAATTGCCTCTTTTGCTCTAAGACAAGTTTGTGTCAGTAAAAAAAGAATCAAATATGTATCTAGGTTAACTTAACATTAAAAAATGTTGAATTTGGGAGATTAAATTGCCAGATATTTTTCTCTTGGCTGAGATAAATTGTTGGGCACTTTCTTGATGTTATTAAAATAGACAATTTTACTTTTGGTTCAAAATTTACTGAGGGAAACATAAGAGTTTGAGGTACCACTTAAAATTACTTTAAGCTGGTTTGGAAGGGATGCATTTTGGAGAGAGGAGGTCATACTTAATGTCAGTTTAGTAGTTATTCTTCAAGCTTATGAAGTGTTATGGGCAGTGGATACATATGATAATTACTTTAAAGTTTACTAATGCCCAGGCTTCCCCTAGATACTCAAATTTAATTTATAATGGCGAGAATGAAAGGAGCATTGGCGTATGTGTGTGTGTATATATATATGTGTGTGTTTAACATTCCCTCAAGTGATTCTAATGTGCGTTCAGAGTTGAGAATTTCTAGAATCATAAAGATGGGGTGACCTGCTATTGTGGATTAAATTATGTTTCCTCAAAGATTTGTTGATGTCTATCCATCACAAAGCCATGGACATGAAGATTTTTCCAGATAGATTTAACTGTTCTCAAGGGTTAAAGTAAAACCTGGCACCTTCTCTGCCACTGAAGGAGTGTCTCGGAAATTAAGTGCAAGGCATGTGTATGGTGATGAATTCCCAGGGACTTGAAAGTGACAGAAAGCTTAATCCCTACAATTGTTAGCCTTCTTGGAAATCATGCAGCCCATAAGCATATACTGTTTAAAAAATAAAGGACAACAGAAACACTCCCCCCCACCCCTCAATGATGACTTGAGTGGGTAGAGGAAGTGATGACTTCCTTGCCTCAACGGAGCGTTGTCTTTTGAGGGTGGGGAGACAGAATGTGGAGTGACGAGTTTCCATCACTTACTTACATGCCTCAAAAGTATATAGAAAATATCCGCAAGCCAGATGCCTTGTCTTCATGTTTGTAGACATCTGAGACCCTGGTTTGATTTCTGGGTTGGGAAGATCTGCTGGAGAAGGGAGTCCATGGAGTTGCAAAGAGTCGGACACGACTGAGCCACTTTCAGCCCCCTTGCTAAAAACCCACTTCGTGTTTAATATTCTTTTACGCTGACCTGCACTATCAACACTGCCCTCAAAATCTAACCACACTATAGGATATTCCATCATGTGGACTAGGTTCCTGGAAAGCTGGAAGTCATGATTCCTTTAACTTTATAAACTGCCAGAATAGGAGGGAGAGAGAAAACATTGTTACCCATTTGATCAACAGATCACAGGTATGAGCAGAATCTGGAACCCAGTTCAAGGATGACCTGCAGCCATTCGTGTTCATGGGATTTGACAGCTGGAAACCCAGGGTTACCCAAGGCTGCAAGGTTACCATTGTGAAAAAACGACTCAAAGGACTCCAGGTTCTCTCTTCAAGTGTTGTGATGTCTCCACAAAAAAGACTTCTTATGGATTGGGGTGGACCAGAAAGTATCCAAACACCCAGAAAAGGACATAATCAAAGCTGATCTTTTCATACTATAGTACTTTGCTGTTAAATTAAATAATCAAATTTAATTTATAATGGCGAGAATGAAAGGAGCATTGGAGTATGTGTGTGTGTATATATATATGTGTGTTTAACATATTTGCATTTATCTTTTGCATTTATTTTTTGTTCATCTACTTTCACTTACCAATAGTATTATGTAATAGAGGAAAATGGAAAAATGCAAATGAGTTCAACACACACACACATATTAGTTACTGTTGTTGAAGTTGTTTAGTCACCAAGTTGTGTCTAGCTCTTTGGCAACCCCATGGACTGTAGCCCTCCAGGCTCCTTTATACAAGAGATTTCCCAGGCAAGAATACTTGGTTGCCAAGGGTTGCCATTTCCTTCTCCAGGAGTTCTTCCTGACCCAGGGATTCAACCTGTGTCTCCTGCATTGGCAGGTGGATTCTTCACTGCTGAGCCACCAGGGAAGTCCACATAAATGTGTGTGTGTGTGTATATGTATATACACACATATATATGTATACATTTATTTTTTAATGAATTATAGTTGATTTACATATTGTGTTAATTTCTGCTGTATAGCAAAGTGATTCTTCTTTTTCATATTCTTTTCCATTATGGTTTATCACAGGATATTGAATCTAGCTTCCTATTCTATATAGTAGGACCTTGTTTATCTATTCTATATATTATAGTGCTTAGTCACTTCAGTCATGTCTGACTCTCTGTGACCCTGTAGACTGTGGCCTGCCAGGCTCCTTTGTCCATGGGATTCTCCAGGCAAGAATACTGGAGTGGGTCGCCATTTCCTTCTCCAGTGAGAAAGTGTGAAGTGAGTGAAGTGAGTGAAGTGAAGTCCCTCAGTCGTGTCTGACTCTTTGCGACCCTGTGGACTGTAGCCTACCAGACTCCTCCGTCCATGGGATTTTCCAGGCAAGAGTACTGGAGTGGGTTACCATCTTCTCCATATATTATAGTTACATCTGCTAATCCCAGACCATTCCTCCTCTACTTCCCTTCCCCCATGGCAACCACAAGTCTGTGTTTTATGTCTGTGAGTCTGCTGCTGTTTCATAGATAATTTCATCTGTGCCATACTTTTGAATCCACATATGGGTGACATCATGCGGTATTTGTCTTTCTCTTTCTGACTTCCTTCATTTAGTATAATAAGCTCTAGGTCCATCCATGTTGCTGCAGATGGCCTTATTTCATTCTTTTTTATGGCTGAGTATAATTCCATTCGGAGAAGGCAATGGCACCCCACTCCAGTATTCTTGCCTGGAAAATCCCATGGACAGGGGAGCCTGGCAGGCTGCAGTCCATGGGGTCTTGACAAGTCAGACACGACTGAGTCACTTCACTTTCACTTTTCACTTTCATGCATTGGAGAAGGAAATGGCAACCCACTCCAGTGTTCTTGCCTGGAGAATCCCAGGGACAGCAGAGCCTGGTGGGCTGCTGTCTATGGGGTCGCACGGAGTCGGACACGACTGAAGCGACCTAGCAGCATAATTCCATTATATATATGTACCACATCTTCTTTATCCATCCCGCAGATATCATTAGTTAACTTAAAATGAAGTCACACTGGATTAGGGCCCTAAATCCAATATGAATGATTAGAAGAGGAGAGACACAAAGAGACATAGATACACATGAAAGATGACCATGTGAAGACAAAGGCAGAAACTGGAGTTATGCTGCCATAAGCCAAGGAATACCAAGGATTTCTGGCCAGCACCAGAGGCTAGAAAACACAAGAAAGGATTGTTCCTTCGTCTTTGGAGGGAAGATTTAGAACTTCTGGCCTCTTCCAGAACTCTGAGATAATACGGTCCTATTGTTTCAAGGCACCTAGTTTATGGTAATTTGTTATGGTAGCCCTAGGAAACTAGTACATCTATTGCTCTGCATCTTTTAGAAGTGCGGCATGAACTTGTAGGAAAGATACTAAAAGAAGATTCATCTTAATAAGATTTGTTAGATCTTAAAAGAGATTCCAGAATGAGATTCCAGGCTGTTAGCTATTAAAATAATGAGGCCAACCACACAAGTTTTCCCAGGACTAAGAAAGTTTTGGGGATGTGGAACTTTCAGTGAGTGTAAAATTCAGAAAAGTTCCAGGAAATCCAGGACAAATTGTTCACCCCAAACAGGATAGAGGCTTGTCCAATCAGATTGTCAGAGAGTCCTGAATGACGGTAGCTAAGCTGATGTGGCTCTTAAATTGGGACAGAACTTAAGTAAAAGCTTAAAGTTAAAACATGATTCTGAACTACTCTTGGGTTTGTTTTTTTATTTCTAGTATTAGTTTTCTGTGTTGAAGATCAATGTGCTGTGTTTAGACTTTTTAAACATGAAGATTAGCAAATAACCAGATTTCTTTTAACCAATGAACCTGTCACAGGTGAGTAGTTCTTCTGTTTCCTGTCTGTTATGAAAACCAGGGATTAGATGTGGTTTCAGGAGAAGCCTAATGATCTGAGTCTGGCCAGATGATCCCCTTTCAAGAAACACATGGTCATCCCAGAGGAGGCAGGATGTCTGTTACGTGAATGAGAAATGAAAGGAACCAGGACCCAAGGTGAGTGAGAGTACCACTCAAGGAGTCGAGGAGATGAGCCACTTCTTGGTAAATCTCATCAGAGAGCCATCCTGATGCCTTTTAGGTAAAACTCCCTTATGAAAAAATTGTCATGTCACAGCAGCCAAACCACTTGGCTGAGTTCTAAGATCCACTCTCCTCACATTGAGTCTGGTTATAGGATGAGTCATGTTACACTTTGTATTTCTGTCTGTCACTTATGACAGTGCTTGTAAGAGTGTGCGAGGTTGGAACTATGATTCTTGAAAGAAAACAAATATGACTGTGGTGTCTTTGGAATGATGGGCCATTCATTTTCTTTGGTGGAAATTGCAAACTTTTCCCTAGTTAGCATTTTCTAATAGCAAGTAGCCCATACATTTAGGACAAAATTTTAATTAAATATCTAGTCCAGTTAGATTATTGCCAAGAGGCGAAAGGTTTGCTTTCAAGGACACTCACATTTCAAGTGCTACCTTCGGGGAAATAGTGATATCATGTTTCATACACAGAAGTAACTGTGGGGGCCAGAATAGGACAAAGCCCATCATATTTTTAATGTTCCATGTTCCATATTGTTGTTGTTCAACATGGACGCTCATTGGATAATGTTAATTTTGAAGAGCTATCAAGAGCATTTCATAGACTCTTTGTAGAGACTCATATTTTTAATTAAAAGTACTAAGTTTGGTCAGGACTGGGAAGAGGCAGTCTTGGGGACTAATGCTTGTCTATTCTTTGTGTAACTTTTCTATTCCTAGTCATCATCTTCTGAGATAAAATCAAAATAAAAGGATTGACTCAGCATTTTTATTTTCAGAATATTCTGAAAATTGACCAATAGCTATAAAGCACTTTTCAACTTAGAAACAAAAAAAATTATTGATGCAGAATAGTGCTATTAACTGGCAGCATGTAACCTCAAGGCACCCAGCCACTGTGTTGGAATCTACACTCACAATCCTGTTGGTGGTTCTCTTTGTGTCATATGTAATTCCAGATTATGAATCTCTTCCTCACGTGACAAAAGCATCTCAGTCTTGGTCCTTTTTGGCCACAGTGGTAAATGGGGATGTCCTGATTGTCAGCCTTATTAGGCAGCATTCATTACTCTAGACACTTTCATTAACATTCCACTGCCCTCTGTTTCTAAGAAAGAATAACTGGTGCTATGTCAAAAGGCTACAGAATGTTCTTCAAGTTCAGTTCAGTTCAGTTGCTCAGTCATGTCTGACTCTTTGCGACCCCATGAACTGCAGCACGCCAGGCCTCCCTGTCCATCACCAACTTCCGGAGTACACCCAAACCCATGTCCACTGAGTCGATGATGCTATCCAACCATCTCATCCTCTGTTGTCCCCTTCTCCTCCTGCCCTCAATCTTTCCCATCATAAGGGTCTTTTCAAATGAGTCATCTCTTCGCATCAGGTGGCCAAAGTATTGGAGTTTCAGCTTCAACATCAGTCTTACCAATTCACACCCAGGACTGATCTCCTTTAGGATGGACTGGTTGGATCTCCTTGCAGTCCAAGGGACTCTCAAGAGTCTTCTCCAACACCACAGTTCAAAAGCATCAATTCTTCAGTGCTCAGCTTTCTTTATAGTCCAACTCTCACATCCATGTGTGACCACTGGAAAATTCAAAGCTGTTCCTTTTTCTAGGCAAGGGATGGTGGTAGAGATGGTATTTATACCTCTGATTTTCTGATTTCTATGTCATAACCAAAGTTGCCGAAGTTATTAGTTTTAGATTCCATTTGAACTTGGCTTTGTGCAATGCAAGAAAGCCTCTATATTTAAAACCGACTGCCACAAAGTAATAGATAAGTCTGAGGCAGATAATCCTCCCCTAGCACACAACTTCATAAATAAGCCATGCAACCCTCTGAATACTCACACTGATTTTTCCTAAGAAATCCATTCTATTCAGTCTTTTAATTTCCCCAGTGTTCACAGCCATGCTGGTATTTTCAAGAGATAAGCCCACACACTTTTTCCTTAGGAAAAAAAAGGTTTGACTAAAGCAAAATGTGTCCTGTGCTAAATCATTATTTTCAAGCAGTGCCTTTTGTTTTCTTGTTTTTTGATATTATCAAAGGAATGAATCTTAATCCTGTGAAGAGCATGGCTGCTGATCATGCCAAAACTGGATCTGCCTTAATGTGAACAACTGCTTTCCTCCCCCTAAGTGCTAGTGAATGCCACCCAAGAGGATTTGGGGAACCCCAAGTCTCCAAAGCAGAAACAAAGGGAAAGACCTGTATAAGATTACTTTAGTAACATGCAATTAATTGCAATACTGATTTACATAATACCCTCTCTTTTAGCAGTGATTTCACTGCTTAAACCAAGTGGTATTAAAAAAAAAAATGTTTCCAGCTGTCTAAGCTCGGAGGCTAACTAAGGAATGATGCCCTTGTAACAAAAAGCATAACATCCCTTCTTGGCAGAGCCTCTGAAGACCTGCCCCTGGTCTAGGCAGCTAATTCATCTTTTGAGCCTTCTTTTTTAAAAAATTTATTTTGTTGAAGTATAGTTGATTTACAATTCTATGCAAGTTTCTGGTGTACAGCAAAGTGACTCAGCTATATATATACATATAAGTATATTTTCTTTTTTTGTTGTTTATTTTTAAAATTTTACTGGCAGTGGTTGGGATTGAGTTCTTAAAGCTGTCTTGCCAATGACAATAAAAGTTACTTGCGAGAGCAGAAAGCAAGAAAGAAGCAAAACATCTTAAATTATACATTATCTTGAGAATGGGCCTGTGGTTGGGGTCTGGCATGTAGTCATCAGTGGAAGAAATTGGAGGAGGTAGAAGTTTTCATGTAAAAAAATGCTCAGCAATTGCTTTGAATGTTATATCCTGTAACTACCCTGCAACTCAGCAAGCCTGCTTCTAGGTATTTACTTAAGAGAAATAAATCGTATGTTTACCAAAACAGTTGTACAAATATGTTCAGAGCAGCTTAGTTTTCATAGCCTCAAACTGCAAACAGCTCAGTTGTCCATTACCAGGAGGGTAGAAAACAAACTCTGATATATTCACATAATAACCAATAAAATACAGACATGGATGAACTTTGAAAACACTGAGTGAAAGAAGCCAGATGCAAAATAGTACATACTGTATGATTCCATTTACACGAAGCTCTAGAATAAGAAAGATTGATCTATGGTAATAGTAATTTATATTACTAATTAATTTCTATTACTAAATTAACATTAATAATAGTAATTTCTATTACTATTCTAATTTGAACCGGGGTTGCCTCTAGGTGGTAATGGTGAGATTCACTGGAATGAGCACTGGGAACTTTCTGTGGTGATGGAAGTATTTTATATCTTAACCAGCATTATGGCTACACAGATATATACATTTACTAAAACTTATCAAATATATACCTAAAAATCTATGTGTTTTATTATTTATCAAAATAATCTCAATTCAAAAAAAGGAAAAGAAAACAAAAAAAACTAGTTCAAACTTTCTCTTGTTCAAATTACTAACTGATTAATGTGGCAGCAGTCAGCTCATTAGCAGATCATTGCAGTGTGAAAAAAATTTTGTTCTCAACCTAATGGTTTGTTTAACTGTGCTCACCAGGAACTCTTAATCCATCAAAAGGATTTTAAGACCCTGATAGTTAGTTTTAGCTCTGTAAGAGGACACACAGACGCAATTCATCTTCTTGCCAGGATTGACAGATGCTATTTTGATAAGTACAGGAACCATCAGTTCAAGTTATCTGTCATTAGACCAAAGTAGGGTTTAGATGAGTAGAATCTTTTTATTTGTTAAGAGTTGATAGGCTGACAGTCGCACACACAATTTTTCTTTCACTCTTTACTTGTACTAAAATTCTGAATCTAAAATTTTAGAAGAGTTAGATACGTCTCCACTGTACTGGGCATTTTGCTTCTGAAAGTCCTGTCTGAAAACTCAACTGCATTTGGCTGTAGGAATTACACAGGGCATCTGGTCCCACCTTGAGTAGTTGTCTTCTTAGCCTCACGGGAATTAAGTAGATTCAGGAACATAAAACCAGAGGTGCCAGCGAGATCCAGCTGCTTTTAAATTCCAGATTTGTGAATCTAGGAGTCTCAGGAAGCTAAGAGACACCTGAAGATTCATATATGTTCTTTGGACATGAGCTGTAACAAATTAGAGTGCCTTCTTTTTAGTACTTAGTGTTTTAATTCCTTGTTTAATATTTGGCTACAGCTGCTGCGTCGTTTCAGTCATGTCTGACTCTGTGCGACCCCATAGACGGAAGCCCACCAGACTCCGCTGTCCCTGGGATTCTCCAGGCAAGAACAATGGAGTGGGTTGCCATTTCCTTCTCCAATGCATGAAAGTGAAAAGTGAAAGTGAAGTCGCTCAGTCATGTCTGACTCTTCGCGACCCCATGGACTGCAGCCCACCAGGCTCTTCTGTCCATGGGATTTTCCAGGCAAGAGTACTGGAGTGGGGTGCCATTGCCTTCTCCCATTTGGCTACAGTTGTCGCTGAAATAAAGTTATATATTTGGGGACTCTGTTGGATGCCGGAAGATTTGCTAGGTTATTTTTGTTCTTGTTTATTTCATAAAACCATTCATTTGTCTGTTCAGGAGTTTCATGTGGAATTGCAGGTGTGATTTGAAAGCCAGATGTAAACTAAATCATAACATATGCAGAAGGGACCCCTTACAGATGGCAAATGCATATATTTCAGCTGACCTATTCCTCAAGTAATAGTTGGGGGGAGTGAAATATTTACTGGAGACCATGTAATTTCCATTTTATTATTATTTTTTTAAGGCTTCAAATTTGTAATTCAACAGCATTGATGGGATTGAGTAGCTGAGAAAGAGAAAGGGGAAGAAAAATTTGACCCAGAAACAAGTTCATTGAAGAACATGTATGAAGCTTGTGGGAACTCAGATGAGATCTTCTTGCTGGGGTAATGGGCAGGGAGAGGGTATGTGAAGACACAGGAGTTTACACTAACTGGAACACATACAAAAGCAGTCGATAGGATAAGTAGAGTGGGACTGCAGCCTCAGAAACACCAGCAGTATCCTAATAATTATACAATGGAAACATTGTGGTTGGTTGCACTACCAAACTTGACAAATTTAGGTCATTCAATATTTTTAGCAATAACTCTAGGAGATGAAAGGAATTACAATTTAAAAAGCTATACTTTAAAACATTTGAATACTTAACTCCTAAAGCTTAAAACATGACATTTTCTACAATAATTCACAATAGAGTTAAAAAGGAGCTTATGACTCTCCTGATTGGAATTGGCCTGATCAGATTTGGGAAATTTAACCCAAGATAGCAGGTGCCAAACACATAATTTAGGGAAACAAATTGTGATCCTGAAAGTCAAAAGTCCACACAGAATTTGATTCTGCAAGCTGAGAAGCTTTATTTTAATGACAACCCCTGGACACTTGTTTGGCCACTTGTCCTGAGGTGGAATCCAACTTGCCTGTTCTGAGGGCTCTGCTGCGACAAGGAAGGGAGGCTTATTTTACCTCATGCTGGGTATGGGAGTGCCCTGAGTGGTCATTTTTCTCATGTAAAACTCATATGACCATTCTGGCTTTGGTAAATCTCCACTGACACCCTGACTGAGGGAGCTATTGACCCAGGCAGCTTCTGTGCTTCTTGAGGCTGCTAAGAGCTCTGTGTCATATTTGTTTTCTTAAGAAGTGGCCTCCCAAGGTGTGAGTCCTTAAAGCCCATGTTTCCCCTGACATGTGGGTAAAACTTTAGGCTTTATCTTTATTTTCTAGTGCTGTGACTCTTTCCATGTGTAGAGTCTTCTCTTATGTTGTTGGAAGAGGGTGTTTGCTATGACCAGTGCGTTCTCTTGGCAAAACTCTATTAGCCTTTGCCCTTCTTCATTCTGTACTCCAAGGCCAAATTTGCCTGTTACTCCAGGTGTTTCTTGACTTCTTACTTTTGCATTCCAGTCCCCTATAATGAAAAGGGCATCTTTTTTGCGTGTTAGTTCTAGAAGGTCTTGTAGGTCTTCATAGAACCATTCAACTTCAGCTTCTTTGGCATTACTGGTCTGGGCATAGACTTTGATTCAGTTCAGTTCAGTCGCTCAGTCATGTGCGACCCCATGAACCTCAGCACACCAGGCCTCCCTGTCCATCACCAACTCCCTGAGTCCACCCAAACCCATGTCCATCGAGTCAGTGATGCCATCCAGCCATCTCATCCTCTGTCGTCCCCTTTTCCTCCTGCCCTCAATCTTTCCCAGCATCAGGGTCTTTTCCAATGTGTCAGCTCTTCGCATGAAGTAGCCAAAGTATTGGAGTTTCAGCTTCAACATCAGTCTTACCAATTCACACCCAGGACTGATCTCCTTTAGGATGGACTGGTTGGATCTCCTTGCAGTCCAAGGGACTCTCAAGAGTCTTCTCCAACACCACAGTTCAAAAGCATCAATTCTTTGGCGCTCAGCTTTCTTCATAGTCCAACTCTCACATCCATACATGACTACTGGAAAAACCATAGCCTTGAGTAGATGGACCTTTGTTGGCAAAGTAATGTCTCTGCTTTTTAATATGCTGTCTAGGTTGGTCATAACTTTCCTTCCAAGGAGTAAGCGTTTTCTAATTTCATGGCTGCAGTCACCATCTGCAGTGATTTTGGAGCCCAGAAAAATAAATCAGCCGCTGTTTCCACTGTTTCTCCATCTATTTGCCATGATGTGATGGGACCGGATGCCATGATCTTAGTTTTCTGAATGTTGAGCTTTAAGCCAACTTTTGCACTCTCCTCTTTCACTTTCATCAAGAGGCTCTTTAGTTCTTCTTCACTTTCTGCCATAAGGCTGTTGTCATCTGCATATCTGAGGTTATTGATATTTCTCCTGGCAATCTTGATTCCAGCTTGTGCTTCATCCATCCCAGTGTTTCTCATGATGTACTCTGCGTATAAGTTAAATAAGACTTGGGTCACTGTGATATTAAGTGGTTTGCCTTGGAAACTGACAGAAATCATTCTGTTGTTTTTGAGACTGTATCCGAGTACTCGCAAACAGTTGGACACGACTGAGCGACTGAACTGAACTGCATTTTAGACTCTTTTGTTGACTATGATGGCTACTCCATTTCTTCTAAGGGATTCTTGCCCACAGTAGTAGATATAATGGTCATTTGAGTTAAATTCACCCATTCCAATCCATTTTAGTTTGCTGATTCCTAAAATGTTTAGGTTCACTCTTGCCATCTCCTGTTTGACCACTTCCAATTTGCCTTGATTCATGGACCTAACATTCCAGGTTCCTATGCAGTATTGCTTACTTCCATCACCAGTCACACCCACGACTGGGTGTTGTTTTTGCTTTGGTTCCGTCTCTTCATTCTTTCTGGAGTTATTTCTCCGCTGATCTCCAGTAGCATATTGGGCACCTGCTGACCTGGGGAGTTCATCTTTCAGTGTCCTATCTTTTTGCTTTTTCATACTGTTGATGGCATTCTCCAGGCAAGAATACTGAAGTGGTTTGCCACTCCCTTCTCCAGTGGACCACATTTTGGCCACCTGATGCAAAGAGCTGACTCATTTGAAAAGACCCTAATGCGGGGAAAGATTGAAGGCAGGAGGAGAAGGGGATGACAGAGGATGAGATGATTGGATGGCATCACTGACTCAATGGATATGAGTTTGAGTAAACTCTGGGAGTTGGTGATGGACAGGGAGGGTTGGTGTGCTGAAGTCCATGGGGTCACAAGGAGTCAGACATGACTAAGCGACTGACCTGAACTGTGGCTCTGTCATCACCAAGACTCCTGCCAGGCCTGGGCCAGCCAGTGCTCAGCAACATGCTGGGCAGCCCAACACAGCTGCCTCCAGATCAAGCCCCATTCAGAAGAGGAGCACAGCCAGACACTCTCCAGTGTCTCTCACCTTTGGTAAAAATTTAGCTCATTTTTGTTAAAAACTCAAACGAACTTCTTGGCCAACTCAATGGCTTCTTTTTTTTTTTTCTCTGCCCAGAGAACTACTTTGTGTACCTCAGACCATTTCATTGTCGCCTGCAATTTTTCGGGGTTGTGGAAAACAGTTCTTCTGCCTCAATTAAGGAAATAAATGGATCTTTCTAGGTTTTTCTAATTTTATTTTATCTGCTCATTGTTCTGAGGGATTTCGATTTCTTTCATTTTGATGAAACACTAAAGTCTCTCAAGTTCTTTTTCCTTCCAAATATGATTTTCAAATAAATTGATGTATTCCATTCCCTCCTGTCCAGATAGTCACATTCTAAATCACAATGCCATTCCTGTTGGAGATAAAATAGAAGGCTTTTGTTAGTAAAATGGTTCCATTTTTATGAAGTGGTACTTTTCAGTCAGCTGAATCAGTAGCCACAGCTTCAGGCCTGACCTAGGTAAAATTGTATAGTGGCTGACATCCACTACTTTTTGATTCAACGTGTATTTTTCCTCCTTGAAAGCTAACTCATGCCCACAAAAGGATCTGACACTCATTAACATAAAGCTGCAAATGTCTGTGAACCTTAACATAAAGTCTTCATGGTGCAATTGGCATTTTAAAATCCATCCTGTCAGAAGATCAGTAGGATGTTGGTTATCAGCCAGCATGAGTGTTTCTAGGGCAACAGGAGCTCTAGTCCCTAAAACACCTAGAGCTGTGAGGTCCTCCAAGGTCTACCTGCTTAGTTAGGGCTCCCTGTGACATTCCAGGTGTTCTGGATTTTGAAGACTTTGAGGTAAATATTCTATGAGCGCCCTTTGTGGAAAGAATCTATTTCGAGAGTTGGTTGTTTTCCTTAATGTTCACTGTTCATCTCTTGCAGATGACTGGCAAATGCAGTGTTTTTCCAGGCATGGAAGAAAACCAAGTCTGATCCCAGTACAGGTACATGAGAAATAAGAATGAGGCTCTTGCCAGATTTGGGTTTCAGTCCTCACTCGTTAGCTGAGGAGATGACAGTTTTAAAGGATGGTAGGTGACAAGACAATACCCAAGGAGCCATTTCTGGTTTCATTTTGTGCTTCATTGCTCACCTTAATTCTGTGCTGCTAGAAGTGAGTTGCCACAGATATCCCTCCTGCCTGGGGATTACATTCTGTGACATTTCTACAGAATCCATCCCTTTAAGAAGCTTTCCATCCCCTATCTCACATCTCAGGCCAATGCTACAGAAAGGTCATTGGTGTTCCTAATTCGTGGGAGGGGAATACAAGATACTCTGTTTTGGGGTCCAGTATGTTTCCCTTAACTATGTATTTCTTGTCAAATTAGGGTATATGTAATTTTTAAAATTACTATTGCTATTAGTGGTTAACATTGTATAGTACTTTACAGTTTTTAAAAAATAATTTTATTTGCTTATTTGGCTGTGCCGGGTCTTCATTGCTGTGCAGGCGTTTCCCTAGTTGTGGAGAGTGGGGGCTACTCTTTAGTTGTGGTGCGTGGGCTTCTCATTGCAGTGGCTTCTCTTGTTGGGGAACACAGGCTCTAGGGTGAGTGGGCTTCAGTAGCTGTGGTGCACGGGCTTAGTTGCTCTGCTGTGTGTGGGATCTTCCTGGATCAGGGATTGAACCCATGTCTCCTGCATTGGGAGGTAGACTCTTTACCACTGAATCACCAGGGAAGCCCTTGTACAGTACTTTAAACTTTCCAACTCACTTCTATATTGACTGTCTGTTGATCCCTCCAAATGGAGGAAATGAGTTTGCATATGGATCATAATGTTAGAAGATGCTATCTGAGTGTTAAAGAAAATAAAATAAGGAAAGGAGAGAAAAAGAGGAATTATGCTTTATGTTACGTTTTAACATGAATTCCTAGTATGAGAAGATTTTTAATTATTAATTTATTCTCTTGTTATAAGTCTCTTCGGATTTTCTATTTTGTATTGAGTCAGTTTAATAATTTATGTCTTTTTAGGAATTTGTGAGATTCATCTAAGTTTTCTGATTTGTGGCATCAGGTTATTTATAATATTTTCCTTGTAATATTTTTAAGTTTTGCAAGGTCAGTAGCAATGCTCCTTCTTTCTTTTTTTTTCTTTGTCAATATATTAGTTTCCTGTGGCTTCTGTAACAAATCACTGCAAACTGGATGGCATGATAATATTTTATATTGACTATGTATTGAAACAATAATTTCAGTATGCAAAACACTTTATTGAAATCAATTTCACTTTTTAAATGTGGCTTCTAAAAAAGTTAACATGACATCTGTGGCTCACCTTATATTTCTATCAGAGAGCATCGCATTAGAAGGTCTATTTCTTTCTTGAGAGTCTCAAAGGAGTATGATAAAAGGAGTCTGGTTCTACGGTTAAGAGCTTCTGTGGGTGGTTTAATTATCTGACCCTGGATCAAGCCACAGGGCTAGATGCCTATATAATAGGACTAAATTATCTTGTCCACTGGAATCACTTCACTATGGGAAACTGTAGCATGTCATAATAACATTGTTGAGAATTTGTCCACTTATTCATTCATTCAGTAAATTTCCCAGATACTGTTATAGGCCCTGGGATACAGTAGTGAACAAAATAAGAAAATCTGATTCCATGAAACTCATATTCTAGTTGGTTATGGGCCTGAAGTTAAACGTAATAAACAAAATGGATATATTTTATGTTATGTTAAAAAGTGGTAGAAACTATGTAGAAAAATAAACCAGAGAATGGCAGGGTGGGGAAGGAGGAGGTAATTGCAATTTTAAGCAGAGCTGTTGGGGCCTCACTGAGACTGTGACACTTGAGGTTAAGACCTGAGGCAGTGAGGGACTGAGCCATGTGACTGATAGGGGGAGAGTATTCTGAAGAGTAGACAGTGACTACAAAGGCCTGAGGCGTGAGTGGATCTGGCTCCTTGTACCTCCTGCCCCTCAAACTAGCATGTTTTTGTAATAGCAGAATAGGGTTTTGCATATGAGCATATTGTTTTTAATACTGATGCTAACTTAGAACCTGACTTCTAAGAAACTGAGATCTTTTATCCTTTCTGGTGACACAAGCGTGTGTGTTACTGGGCAGATTTTCTCTTTCTTTTGGGTCTCAGGAGGTTTGGAAGCAACTCAACAGGCTGTTATGACCTATACACAATGCTTTTTCATTGTTATCCTCACCTTGTTCTAGTTTAGTTCATACTTCCCTGATTTTCATGTTTAGTCCTTTTTAATATTTTTCCACAGTGTGTGTGTGTGTGTGTGTGTGTGTGTGTGTGTGTGTGTGTGTTTGTATGATGATACCAACTGCATGTTGGAAGAGGCATTGAACACTTGGGGAAGCAAGAGAGACCAGTAGCAAGATCCACAATTTAACAGTGTTGTCACCCATTCATTCAAAGCATCCAGTAAACACCTATCACGTGACTCTCACTGTGGAATGAAAGAACCTGCCATGTTTAAAAACAAACTCACTTGTAGATTAACTGTAACTTTGAAAATGTATTTAATTTCTGGCTGACTCGCCTATGCATCTGTGTCTTTATATTATCATGGGTCAGTTAAAGGTTGTAATCTGATTGTAAACCACAATGTGAAAGCACTCGGTACCATCAACTCTTCCCCTTTATGCTTTCCACGATGGCTACATGTAAAGTCTGTAGCTGCTGCATTAGCTTTAGAGTTTGAGGCTGGCTATCTGTTCAGATGGGGCTTCCTGGCTGGCTCAGCAGTAAAAAAAATCTATCTGCAGTATAGGAGATGCAGGTTTGATCTCTGGGTCAGGAAGATCCCCTGGAGGAAGAAATGGCAACCCACTCCAGTATTCTTGCCTGGAAAATCCCATGGACAGAGGAGCCTGGTGAGCTACAATCCATAGAGTCTCACAGAGTCAGACATGACTGAGCATGCACGCATCACATCTTATCTGTTCAGATGACCAGGTTAATACAATCCCAATTTCTCTTTCCAAAGATGTTCAGAAATCTTTCTTAGAAATACTTGGGGCTCCTTATCATGTGCTAACACACAAAAACTTTTAATTTGTTGATTTTTCTTTGGTGGGTAGAGCAGATGGGTTGCCAAGGACTGAGGCACATTTATGACTGTGGGTGGATATTTTCTGTGTGGACATTATGCATCTCTTGGAGATTTTGTTGTTGTTGTTTTCTCTGTTGTCACCCATGCATTTTCTTCTCCTGCTCCGTGGCTCAGACATATCTTTTGTGGACAAAAGGAGAAAAAATAATGACAGTTTTGGGTTTTCAGAATGTCTGAGGTCGTTCGTACCCAGAGAGACAAGAAAGTTTATTAAGTGTACACCTGCTGAGGTACTAAAGAGAGGCAGAAAGTGTTTGTCCTTCATCTTTATTTCTCTGTATCGGTGATCCTAACTTCGCTGCCACTTTCAAACCAATTCAGATTGTCTTGTTGCCTTAACTTTTCTATATAGCTTCTATCCCCCATGATCACACTGGAGGGAGGAGGGGAGGGAAGCTGCTTCACTGGCTTTTTAAACATGTCCAAGACCTTGTTGCTTTGCATTTGAGTTTATATTTGGGCAAGTCTGACAATGTGTGAAAAACCTAAATAATTTAGACAAAGTTTTACTTGTGATGCCATGGCTAGAGTTCCCCCCTTTTTACTGATGTGAATAATTGTTTTGCAAGCACTTTGAAAAACAATTACATATAATCACATTGAAATATTTTCTTTGCTTTGGAACTTCTTGTCTCCTAAATGAGGCATTTCATTTGGGAACTAATGGTGGTAAGTGGAAAGATAATGATTTTTTAAATGGATAATTTGAGTCTCCATTCCCTACTTCCCACCCTTTCCCCTTAATAGCATATCATGAGTTTTTAAATTATCCAGATAACTACTTCAATCCCCGACGTAATATTGGATTTGTAGAAACAACACATAATATCAGGTTTTTAGGTAAACGTCGAAATACTCTAAATCTCCCGCTTGTTTTAATCTGTTAACTAATGTAAAATGACTTCAAAAGTCAATTTCTAATTAAAAATAGAAAAACACTCAGATCAATAGATGCTCAGTTGGTTGGTATTCAGCTAGGACTTCTCTCAAAGGTTCCCATTTCTTATTGAATATGCATGGCTGATGTTCTTAGCTACTCAGCAAGGCTTCAGTCAGAAAGTAATTTAATACATTGCCATATAATTCTTACATGACATAAACAATTATCCAGATAGCTCAAAGCTTTTTAAAATCTTGTTGTTAGTATCTATAAGCCTGTGACAAGCACTAAAAATGTAACAGACAATGTTAAATCTTTTCGTTAATAATAATAGAAAGAAAATACTGACTGTTTTTAAAGCATACACCCAGAGAAATGTTCTCATTGCTCACTGTTGCAGATTTGCAGAGAAGTGATAAGGTAAAAAGATGTAAGACAAATGGCTGGGGAGAGAAGTTGTCTATGAAAAGATTTGCCTCCAAATATTGATGGAATAATTTGTCACAGGATGATTATGGAGGTGTGCTTTCCTAGTTATAATCAGTTGTGTGTGGCCTGCCCTCGGCCTGATACTTATCAAGGTAAAAAGAAAGTGAACTCTTGAATTCTTGTAAGAAAGAAAAGATAAAAGGGTTAAGAAAAACTTCATTGGTTTGTACTTAACTTTGGGAGAGCCCAAGACATGGTAGGTATATAAAGGATCAGTTCAGTTTAGTCACTCAGTCATATCCGACTCTTTGCAACCACCTGACTGAAGCATTCCAGGCCTCCCTGTCCATCACCAACTCCCGGAGTTTACTCAAACTCATGTCCATTGAGTGGGTGATGCCATCCAACCATCTCATCCTCTGTCATCCCCTTCTCCTTCCATCTTCAATCTTTCCCAGCATCAGGGTCTTTTCAAATGAGTCAGTTCTTCACTTCAGGTGGCCAAAGTATTGGAGTTTCAGCTTCAGCATCAGTCCTTCCAATGAATATTCAGAACTGATTTCCTTTAGGATGGACTGGTTGGATCTCCTTGCAGTCCAAGGGGCTCTCAAGAGTCTTCTCCAGTACCACAGTTCAAAAGCATCAATTATTTGGCTCTCAACTTTCTTTATAGTCCAACTCTCAGTTCCATACATGGCTACTTATTTGAAAGCATAAACATAGATCTGAAGTCCACCTGATTAAACATAGTTTGTTTTTCAGTTCATGAATGTAAATATACTACACTGTATATTTTCATAAGTGTTACTTCATATATTTTAAGCATTTACTGATAAACAATAGAGTTAATGATAATGGCTATCATTTTCTGAGTTGCTTACTCTGCATCAGATATTATCTTCAGTGTCTATTGATTGGATCATCACAATGACCTTGGAGGTTATCATTTTATGAGTTAAAAAAATCTAGGTTCAGAGCATTAAATACACTTTGGTCACAGTGAAGTTCAGAACATTTGAACTCAAATCTGATTGATTTTTTTGTGCTGTCTTTATAGGAATCGAATCTATGGTTGAAAACTTAAAAAAGAATTTTACTTTTCTTATAGCTAGTAATATTTTAGAATCTTATTTTTGAAACTTGCCTCTCTCCATTTAAAATTTTCTGGATATCGGACTGTTTTGTCTAAGCCCTAAAACACCCAGTGACTTCTCAGCTTGTGGCAAGAGTTGAGGGAGAAACTAAAGCCTCCAACAGGAGAGTGAAAGATCTAATTATCCCAAGTATCTAAATGTCCTTAGAAAAAGTGGCAAACAGAGTCAGAAATATAAAGTCCCAACAAGTTGATTGAAATATGAAGGACTAACAACTAATATGCTAAAACCAAATTATTTTTATGCAATTATTAGTTTACAGAGTATTTGCCTTCTCCTGGGAAGTTAAAATCCAAGCATGAGGAAGTGACTATTATGGTGATTTATAAAATTACCCCACATGTTTAAAAATCTCAGCTTCCTTCCATAGTTGGTTAGGACTTACATAAAAATTTGCAAGTAGGCTTAAATTTTCCCCGTAAGGGTCTTAGTTTATTAAAGAATGAAAAGGACAAAATGTTATATAGGCAAAATACTGTTCACATTGTTGTCTAGGAATTATTTCCTTTTATACCTTTGAAATCATTCAGAGTGCTGGAAAAGTAGGAGGTGAAAGATAAACAGCAAAATTAAGCTTGAGTACTTAGAACTTTTGGAGGAGATTCAGTTTTACCAAAAATAGTCATCCATTCTTTTTCTGGTAAAATTTTGAGTAATGTGAGATATTTGTATGTTCTCATTGATGGACTCTAAGGCTGAGGGAGATGGACTGTTCTCAGTATTTCAGGGAAGCTCACCATGACTAAATGTTATTTGTTATTCTGTTCATGAATGTAAATAGACTATACTATATATTTTCATAGTTGACATTTCATATATTTTAAGCATTTACCCATAAATAGAGTTAATGATAATGGCTGTCATTTTCTGATTTGCTTACTCTGCATCAGATATTGTCTTCAGTGTCTTCAGTGTAGCCGTGAAGAAAGGAATGATGATATAGGCATCAGGAAAATATACTGATTAATTCAAGGAAAATATGGGCAGTTCTCTCTACAAAGGAAGGAACTAACATAGGAAAGGAAGTATTCATTTTCAGTTGGCTCCAGATTGTGAAAGATGCTGGGGGTCAGACTGAATCTCATTTCGATTCTCCAAGACTATTTCTTGAACATCTACCAATGAATTGGTTTTGTTTTAAGAGCTATTGGGATAAAACAGTAAGGAAAAGGGGCAAGTTGCTCCCTCAAGGATATTTGAACCTAAGTGGACATGTCAAGAGAAATATTGAAAAATTAGTGTATACACACACTTTCCTTATATGCGTAAAAATGAAAGCCAGAGATATGTGAAAGACCACATATTTGGCAGAGAGAAAGAGGGAGAAATCATATGACTTATCTAGTTATTGAGCTTCTGCATGGACTCTGTGCCTTCCGCTCTCTTTGGAGATGGTGTTAGCTGAAGGAAACTGCCTCACTCATTCTCATGCTTCCTTTCAGACATCCCTACATCTAATAAGTGTTCGGCACTTGTTATAAAGACGTGGCTCCCTTGTTCCAATTTAGGATGACTCAGAAGGGTCCTCCTGGCTCCAGACCTCCTTGTGAGGTAGGGGGAAGGCTTTGTTGGTCCTGCATTGCAGTGTAATTTCTTCCTCTTCCCAACCGCGCCTCCTTTCCCATGCTTCTGCAGATGCTGGTGCCTAGACATCTACACGCAAGCCTCCATCTCACCATCTTCCTTCCACAGGTTGAGAAACACAACCAATGATAGTTTCTTGGGTCTATGTGTGCCACACTGCTTGTTTTCAGCCACACTGCTTGTTTCTGACTTTCTTCCCATATGCCATTCTCCGTGTATCTGTCCTTTTCCTGTCCATTCACTTTTCACTTTTCCTCTGTTCTTCCTCCAAAATATAGACATAAAATAAGTATATTTTATTATATTTATCAAGTAGTGTTAATTGTATCCTGACCTTAAAAAGTACTTTTTCTAGTTCTGTTTCTTTCATATTGCACTCTCCTTTCATGCCTTCTCATTTCTCGCTCTCTTTCAAAAAAATCTATAACACACTCTCCCATCAAATATAAATTAAAAAATTAGTTCAAACAACTGCATCTTACTTTCGAAATTACCTCTTGGCCCTTAACTCGGGTGACGGTATGTTCTAGTTTACATTATTTTTACAGCTCAATTAATAATACTGTTCCCTTTTGCTCTCAAAAGTGTCCTGTTTGAGATGAAAAATTATTTATTCACTTTACCCTTAATAGTATTTTGTGGGTTCCTTTTGATCTGCAATTGGAAAATATTCCCCTTTCTACTCTAAGTGGACATTTATCTAATAAAAATTTAATTTCAAAGAAAATCAAAGTTGATGTGTCATTATCGCTAAACAAAACAAAACAAAACAAAATGGCTTTGATCTGACTCAGAAATAAGCCCTTGACCTTTTAGGATTAAATTAAACACTTTAAATGGTTGGGAAGAAATTTGATTTAAAACAGTAACCCAAGTAATGACTACCAATAGTCTTTATAATAATTTGTAACATTTCCTGAAGATTCATACATGTTAACTAAACTCACAGAGGCTTTATGTTGAAGAACTGCTTCACACTTTAAACTCTGAGGACAAAATTCATTCATTCTTGCAAAAGGCCTTGACTTAGCGCTATGGCCAGGCCCTATTCTAGACATTTTGGGAGGATAGTAGTGTTTCTGCTTAATAAATAATTGCACAAGTGAAGCTCAACTTATGAATAGATCAAAGGAAAAAGTTAAACAATGATAGAAAGTAACTGGTTGATGGAATTGATATTCAAGGAAGGTCTCACAGAGGAGGCAATATTTGAATTATGATCTGGATGATACAGTTTGGTGTATAGAGTGTTCTATGAAGAAGAAACAGTGAGAGCAAAGGCCTAGAGGTGGAGATGAGCTTCTGTATCATGGAACAGAAAGAAGACCTGGGTGTTCGGAGGGCAGTGAGTAGGTGGGAAAGAATAAGTGAGTCTGGTAGTATGGAGGATTTGCAGGATTTTATTCCAAGCAGATTAGTAAGATACTGGGATATTTTAAGCAGAGTGTGACATAATTTGACTTACACTTTTTAGAAGATTACCTTGGCTCCTGGGTGGATGATGTAGTGTAGTGGGGCAAGAGTGGAAACTGAGAGACAGTCAGGTGGTAACAGAGATCTCAGCAAGTGAGGATGGTGGCTTGGTTCTATGCTGGGAGTGGAAGACATGGAGTCAAGAGGTTTGCTGTTGGATTGGATGTAGGGGAGAAGAGCTGGTGAGTCTGTCACTTGACATCTTAAGGAGGGAGGTGGGAGGGGGGTTCTGGAAGGGGAAAACATGTACACCCATGGTGGATTCATGTCAATGTATGGCAAAACATACAATATTGTAAAGTTAAAAAATAGATAAATAAACTAATGATAAAAAAAAAAAAGAGGTGGTCAAAACTAGTCCTGTAATCTGCCTCTAGTATCTAACACAGAGAAGGATTTTTAAAAGGTGGTTCGTGGAAGCAGAATGCTGTGGCATTTTTTGTCTCTTTTTATGAAAGAGACATGTGTGAGGTATTTTCTACCCCACAAACTGAGAATGAGGACCCAGAGCCCCTTGGAGAGATTGCCAAAGGGAGTACACTAGCTTGCTCCTTCTCATTAGTAAACAACTTTGCAAGTACTGTGTTCCTTTATTGCTCAAGTCTGCTAGGTTGTAGACGTGGGAGGGAAGTATCGCTTGGGCCTGTTGCGTGTTTTGTTTGTTGCCTAGGTTTTTATGCACATGTACTATGAAGCATTGCTTCCTATGATGCCAGCAAAGATTCCAAATTTCACAGGAAAGACAGAAGTTCAGCTGGGTAAATTTTCTTACATCAGATCAATATTGTGGTTGAATCCAATGTCCTCAACTTTTAAGTAAGGTAATGAGGGCCAAAAACATTAATTGACATGCCCTAGGTTATAGTCAGTGAAAGGTATAGCCAGGACTGGCACCCAGACATCCTGCATCTTGGTGATAGTTCTTGCCTTAACTGTCTTTGTTTTATCAGAGTGGAGGAAACAAAATAAATTCTCACTATTTTGGGATTCTTTTAGAAGTTGACTAGTAATGGGGACAAGAACAGGCATTTTTTGGTCTTGTCTCCTCTGCTCAGAGACACTTACTCTTCACGTCTCTAAAATCTTTAAGTGTGACAATTCTTTGACATTGTAGTAGAAAAAAAATAATCGAAATGCTGCTGATAACTTATTACATTTTCTCCTTCCTCCTTATACTTTTCTACTATGTCTTTTCTTCTCTTCCTATATCCTTAGCTTTTTTCTGTTTTGCTGGCTAACTGCTGAACCTCACTGCGTTAAATACCTTCTTCCTAAACTCTTCTTTAGCTGCCCTGTGCATAGAAAGGCGAAGGAAATAACATGTGTGTTTCACCTTCACAGTGACATATTTCCCTTGGCATTGTATTTAATTAGATTACAGTGAATGCCATGCTGTGCGGTACTATGTTTTATTAAGACCAAAATGTGGTTCCATGATAAAACATGCTGTAAGCCCTGCAGTGCAGTGCAACACGGAATTTGTAGCAACACCTGTGTAGATGGTAAATACTAACTGAAATATTTTGTAAGGGAGAAAAAGGCCAGAGGAGATGCTATTATCCAACTGAAAACACTGTCAGCTTGAAGAATAAAAACACCGTTTATAATAGAAAATTTCAACTTTTATAATAGTGTGAGAAAGGACTATTTCATTGTGGGTTTAGCATTGTGGTCTAGGCAGGCATTGCTGTAGGGGAGATCAGTGAAGCACTTGAATGTTCATCTGTTCATGTATCCATTGTTTTAGTAAAAATTTATTGATCACTTGCCTTTTACATACCATGGAGGAAATGCATGGGATGGTTTCCCTCTCAAGGAGCTTGCATTGCTGATCTACTTGTGAGCCTTGTTTTCTGTATTACTGAAGTGAACTCTGGCCCAATGGTATGACTTTCGAGAATGATTCTAATCCAACCAATGTTTGTTGACTGGCTATGTGACAAAAATTAGACTAGTTTCTTTCTCTGTTCTACTCAGAGCCTTGGCTGTTTTTTAAAGGTAAATATTTGCTTTTCCCCTTGTATTTTCATGTTTTTTTTCCCTTTGGCCATGATCTGTGTTAAAGGATATGTGGACATTTTTTTATGTGAGGTTGCTTTAACCATTGGCTCTGCTTTATCTTTTTCCATGGCATAACTGGGGACTCAGGAAAATATCCAAAGAGACAAAAAAAATATGGCATGGGAAGAAGCCATATGTGAGAATGTGTCACTCTCTTAGTCAAAGGATGCTGTCCTGGTTGCTGGCATCCATGGAGTGTACTCTGATTTTGTGTAACCTGTGTTTAGTTCCGGGCTGCACTAGCCTCTCACAAGGCAAATTTGTCTGGAGTCTGATGCCGTTAAGAAGTCAGAGTGAATGCTGATGATTGGCATGTGAGAATTTTCACTTCAGGAGCCAGAACCAGTTAGTCTAGAGGACAGATTTTCCAGGAGATTTTAAAAGAAGTATGGAGAATTTTCTGGCGCTACAGTGGGTAAGACTCCTTCTCCCAATGCAGGGGACATGGTCCCTTGTCTGGGAAGATTCCACATGCCTTGGAGCAACTAAGCCCATATGCCATGACTGCTGAATCCCTGTTCTAGAGCCCATGTGCCACAGCTACTGAAGCCCATGTGCCCTAGAGCCAGTCACAACTACTGAAGCCAGTACGCCTAGAGCCTGTGTTCTGCAACAAGAAAGCCACCGCAATAAGCCTATGCACCACAGTTAGAGAGTAGCCCCTGCTCTCCACAACTAGAGAAAACCTGCACTCAGCAATGAAGACCCAAGGCAGCCAAAATAAATAAATAAATAATGAAATAAATAAATAAAAGCAGTATTGAAATGGACATAATGAAATCACTATTTCAGGCCTTCTGTTCTGTTTGAGACCTTGAAATACGATGAAATGGGGCTGTATTGCACCTGCCCTGTCATGGACTCTGAAAAGCTTTTGTGGGCTGTGGATTTTCCTAAGTTAGGTAGGATCCAGTTTCCTTAAAGGGGCATTGGTCTAAATCTCCTAAAATATTTCTGAGAAGGCGGCTGGTAGTCCTCTTCAGTGGGAGTTACAGAAACTAGATGGTGTCACAAGACTATTTAGGGATGAGGCACCATAGCTAGGTTACTAGGACAACAGAGTTTGATCTGTCCCAGCAGTGAGCCCCATCAGGGTCAACACTGGTAGCTGAAGAGCAGCAGTTCTGGTATTCATGAAAATTTCAGCCCAAAAGATGATCTATTGCTGTGACGTGGGTACCACTAGAAAGAGAAGTTACTGACAAAATATGACAAATAACACAGCTAGACTATACATGAGAAGAGGCTTAAATCTTTTGAAAGCTAATGAATAGATAACAATGATAGCTCAGTCAATGCTGATAAATAATGACAAGTTGCTGGGTAGTGTAATACAGGATTAATTTGTGCACCATTCAGCATACCAGATTTTAAAAAGCCCAAGAGTCAAGTATGTGTAGCATTAAATATGAAAGACTGGAATGAAGATGGGACGAAATGAAATTCAAATCTGTATGTGCCATTAAATGTGAGCCCACAGTACCTAAAAGCACTTTTTTCAGTCTCTTGGAGGATCAAAGGGTACCTGCCTCTTAATGTGTACGTATTTTTTTAAATGGGAAAAAGAGTCAATGTAAATAAAAAAGAAAACTGAAAAATGGACAGCATATTCAGAAGGAATTGCTAATGTGACTTTTGATTCTGACTGTTTGGAACAATGTGAGCAGTATTGATATTTGGGTCTGAGAATGAAAGGCAAAGCACCGAAGAACAAAGAGCAGCTCTGGTTGGCCATGGAGGAGAGTAGGATGGTAGATAACGAGGCGAGGACAGCCAGACATGCAGGGCCTTAGATCTCTGGAAGGATGACAGATGAGAAAGAGTGCAGTCAGGGCAGAGAATGTAGAATCATGATGTCTTTGATGAAACTTCTTCACATCAGTCTAGGTAAGCTATAAAGCAGACAGAAAGAAATGAAAAGCACTGTCCAAAGGCCCATCTTTGAGTTCCACTAATGACTAGATGGAAGACAGAACACCTACACATCCATATGCAGACTCTTTGAAGATACCCATGAAGAAGATGTCATTGAATCTTTTATGCATTTATGAAATCGTTTGGAATCAAGTGTTTTGGTTAGAGGCAAAGATGTATGTCTAGCTAGCGAAAAAATAAAGAGACAAACTTACTTGTCTCAAGCCAGGGAAAACTGGAGTGGGGACTATCACCATGTCCTGCGGTGTGGTGTTGGTATAGGACCTTTCTTCAGACGTGTAAGCTCTCCAATCCGTTAAACCTTTGATATCTCTGTTGCTAACTCGGGCCCTTTCTTTGGTCTTGAAGCTGGGCAAGGAGAGACCTTGTAGGCCTGCTGGCTACACCCCAACAATTGGCGAAGCCAAACAGGAAACCGAGGAAACTCCTGTGAGCACAGAGATGTCAGGAAACACAGGACAGGAAAAGGAAAGTTGTAGGGCCTGTCCACTAGCATGGGGGCCCCACAAGTTGTGGGCATGATCCCCGTCTGACTGTCCACTAACAAGTGGTACCCCCAAATTGCAGGGGTTATCCTGAGGTGGCTGTCTACTAACATGTGGTGCCCAAAAGTTCTAGGGGTGATCCCAAAGTTACGGGGGGAAATCCTGAGGTGGCCGCCTTCTAGTGGGCTGGGCGTTGTATTGACTGTCCTTAATTAACGAGAGCTGCCAAGAGGTCTGGAGAGCAATGGCCTCTAATGGCCCTGCTGTTGTATCAAGTGAGCATTTTGTAATTGGTATGTCTCATGTGCCTTTGAGATGTAAATCATGATTTACCTGGGCTCTCGTGCATTGGAGAAGGAAATGGCAACCCACTCCAGTGTTCTTGCCTGGAGAATCCCAGGGACGGGAGAGCCTGGTGGGCTGCCGTCTATGAGGTCGCACAGAGTCGGACACGACTGAAGCGACTTAGCAGCAGCAGCAGATGGAACTTTAATCTTATGTGATCTCTAAGTAAAGGAGAAAAATAAGCTTTTAGGTAAACTCACCTGGCCTTCCCGGGTGGTGCTAGTGGTAAAGAACCTGCCTTCCGATGTGGGAGACAGAGAGGTGGGTTCCCTTGCTCAGGAAGATCCCCTGGAGGAGGATGTGGCAATCTATTCCAGTATTCTTACCTGGAGAATCCCATGGTCGGAGGAGCCTGCAGGGCTACAGTCCATGGGGTCCCAAAGAGTTGGATATGTCTGAAGCAATTAGCACATAACACTATAGAAATAATTATGTTTTGGAAATGTATAAATAAAAGTCTCACCAGATTTTGGTAACTTGAAACTGAATTCATTGACTATCTGGGTTATTACAAATAGGATAAAATATTGGAACATTAATTGCTGGGTGGGTCTAACTTTACTTACCTTTGCCTTCTTATGAGAGGAAGACTAAAGCATAACTTTTCCAATCAGGAAATTCAAAATTACTTGCTTCTTGGTTTTTGCCAGAGAGTAAGATTTCTAAGGGTTAAGACTATAATTGGTCATAATTCTAATTAGTGTAACCAAGTTTCTTTATTGATTACATTGTAGTCAGAAGCTTAACCCTGTATTTTAAAGTCTTACCTTTTATAGGCAGTTATTATTTGACTCTGATGCTTTTGCAAAAGAACTTCATCTTTAAAAAGATTCATAAGAAGGACCTTTTGACAGTAAAAGATCTCTGATAAATTGCTGAACTGGATAAGAATGTAAAGAAGGCTAATGGAAGGCCTGATGGCTTCATAAAAAGTTAACAAAATATGAGTTACTGAGTGAACTGGTGAATATGGTTATAATGTTTATGAATTTTGTCTGGAATAGTACTGGTTTTGATCTGTGTTTTCCTGATATAGGGAAGGCCTTCCCTTCAAGTTGGGTATAATTCATAGCAACTTTGTAGAATTAAACCATTTCCCTGTTTCTCTCTGCCTTGTCCCTCCAGAAATTGGAGACTCTTGGGCTCTAAGCAGCCTTATCAGGTGAATGGAAAACTCTGTCTCCTGGCATGTGTAAGAATCTTGCTATTTTGGGGACTTCTAGAAGAGAGAGATCAACCAAGATGGAGTCTGATGGCAAGCCATTGGCATGGCTTTCCTGACCTTGAGAGACCCTTTGGGAATTCAGTCTGAGACTCCTGAGGAGTTCCCCCTTGGCCAGTTTGAAGGAGCTCATATGGTCAACTGACCAGACTTATTTTGCCAACAAATTTGTTTTTGTTGGCTGTTTGGTGGAGACAAGGGTATTTTAGAGAGAACAATATTATATTTCAGTGGATGTTAAATTCTAGTTCTGTTCATTGAGGCCTGTATTTATGAAAGTTATTGTGTTTGCAATACTTTTTCCCTGATTTTCTGGAAGGAAAGAAAATCCTATAGTGAAGTCACCACAGAGTATAACTAGTCATGAAGTGTGATGCTGCTTGCTTTAAAAGTGAAAGTGAAAGTGTTAGTCGCTCAGTCCTGTCTGACTCTTTGAGACCCCAAGGACTGTAGTCCACCAGACTCCTCTGTCTATGGAATTCTCCAGGCAATAATACTGGAGTGGCTTGCCATTACCTTCTTGAGGGGATAATCCCGATCCAGGGGATCCAACTTGGGTCTCCTGCAGGCAGGTGCAGGTTCTTCACCATCTGAGCCACCTAAGTCTGTTGCTAAAAGCACAGGTACAACGCTTGTATAACAATTGGGTATAATGTATAGCCTATGTAGTATTTCCCCATTAATATACCTCTGAGCCTGTTCATGAGATCTGATTAGTTTTCTCCCAACATATATAACTAGGCAAATGTAAAGGAGGTCTAGCACTGAGAGACGTGATTTGAACCTGGGTTAGGAGCCAGCACCCCAGCAGGGAGGGATGAATATATTGATCATAAGTGCTTTCTATTGAAAGATTTGCAATCAAAAGTGGAATTGATGGAAAAATCTGCATGTACTGAGGTTTGGGGAAGTCATTCTGGCTTATACATGGTTGAACTTAAATTTTACTGATCAGAGAAGCCTATTTGGTGGTCTTTCTGACATGTGTTGTACATCTGCTTTGGCCATTGAGGAAAAGAATGCATTTGAAAGTCAGAATGAAGTAGCTGTGGTTCATACATCCAAGATAAAACTAGGTGGCCATTGTATATGTAACTTTGGACACGTTCCTGTATTACTGAAAATTGAATTTTCTGAACTGTATTGGAGACCAGGACAGAAAAAAAAAAGGCAGGTGTGGTACTATCTCAGAATATGGTTACTGCTTGTACTTTGCTTAATTGTCATAATCTTCCCTGTGTTGTGCCTGTTATATGTCTTACATTTCGTCTCTAGCCTGAGAGACGAAATCTGTTCAAGGTCTGAGGAGCCACACCAGCCTCACTGTGAGATGAGTCTAATTGCTGGGTCTACAGAGAGATGCTGTTGTCCTCATCCTCAGGACCTCCATGAAAAATTGACCTGGCTATTGTGACTATATGTGGACTACTCCCTGTGGGGGAGAAAGGCTCTCAACATCTTCCTGTCCTGCATGCCAGTGCATCAGAAAGACCTCTGCTAGTAAACATTACTGTACAACTGACTGCCCATGACCCTCCCTGGGCTATGCTGTGTTGAATGGAATAGGCTGTCTTCAGGACACACAAGTCCAACTGGTGAAATTAACTGTTTTTTGCTTGGAAATACCTAATGGATTTACCCCTAATGGTACTCAACATAACATACAGTGACAGATCTGTACTGTGACTGCTGACTCCTGGCTAGGTCACCAGAATGTTTCTTTTAAGGATGAACCTTCCCCTCCCCTTGAGTGAGGTTCTGGGTTTGTGAAAACCAGGGGTGGCCTGTCTGTATTGTATTTGTGGTATCTGGTTGCCTTGCTCCTCTATATACCTGACCACAGGGGTGTCATGGAAGAGGGGCAGACCACAATTGTGTGGGCAATGTAGGGGTGGAGTGTATGGCCAGGCCACTCAAGATGGCTGCTCTTTCATTCTCTGTACCTCCCTGCCTGACCAGTGCCTGCTTTACCTATACCTACTCACAGGACTACACCTGACCTGTCTCCTGAGAAATCTGTAACCAGATCAAGAAGCAACAGTTAGAACTGGACATGGAACAACAGACTGGTTCCAAATTGGGAAAGTAGTATACATCAAGGCTGTATATTGTCACCCTGCTTATTTAAATTATATGCAGAGTACATCATGTAAAATGCTGGACTGGATAAAGCACAAGCTGGAATCAAGATTGCCAGGAGAAATATCAATAACCTCAGACACGCAGATGACACCACCCTTATGGCAGAAAGTGAAGAAGAACTAAAGAGCCTCTTGATGAAAGTGAAAGAGGACAGTGAAAAATTTGGCTGGAAACAGTGAGAGACTTTATTTTTGGGGGCTCCAAAATCACTGAAGATGGTGACTGCAGCCATGAAATTAAAAGATGCTTGCTCCTTGGAAGAAAAGCTATAACCAATCTAGACAGCATATTAAAAAGCAGAGACATTACTTTACCAACAAAGGTCCATCTAGTTAAAGCTATGGTTTTTCCAGTAGTCATGTATGGATGTGAGAGTTGGACTATGAAGAAAGCTGAGCGCTGAAGAATTGATGCTTTTGAACTGTGGTGTTGGAGAAAATTCTTGAGAGTCCCTTGGACTGCAAGGAGATCCAACCAGTCCATCCTAAAGAAAATCAGTCCTGAATGTTCATTGGAAAGACTGATGTTGAAGCTGAAACTCCAATACTTTGTCTACCTGATGCGAAGAACCCACTCATTGGAAAAGAGCCTGATGCTGGGAAAGATTGAGGGCAGGAAGAGAAGGGGATGACAGAGGATGAGATGGTTGGATGGCATCACCGATGTGATGGACACGAGTTTGAATAGGCTCCGGGAGTTGGTGATGGACAGGGAGGTCAGGCGTGCTGCAGTCCATGGGGTCACAAAGAGTTGGACACAACTGAGCAACTGAACTGAACTGAACTCACAGAACCAATCTTTCTGTATGCTTGCCTCAGGTCCCAGCTGGTGATTGTTCTTATCAAAGGGGCAGTGAGGGGCGTGATCCTTTCCCTGGTAACTAAGAAGCCCACATGATGTCAATTCCTCTAAAACTACTAACCTCTCCCTCTCCCCTGGAGAGTGAACATTGCCACAATGTCCTGCCTGCCCTCTGCCACACAGGATGGGGTGTTGCTCCAGGACCTTGCTTCAGACATGTAAGCTCCCCTATCTTTTAAACCATTGATGTTTCCAAAAAACAAACAAACAAAAATCCAAGGAAAACTAGTTGTTCACATCTAAATAATGTGGTTGAAATAGGTCTCCCTATTTAGTCAAATAAGCAGCATTGAGCATATTTGGATACCCTTGTGTCCCTCCAGACATCATCTGAAGACAGAATTTGATGAATTTTGTCTAACAGTGTGATCAGAGAGACTCTCAGGAGTTACATTAAGTATAGCAAGATGTGACCCTTGTCTGTAGGTTGTTACTGCTACTGCTTAAAAAGTAAACATTTACTTAACTATTTCTGTTCCTTGGTTTATAATTAATGAAGCAATCAGTTTGGAGGTGTTTTAAATGGAAATGGGATAGTTGGAAGTAATGACTGTTTCTACGTATAGGATACCGAGGTATCCAGCTGAGAGGAGAATGATTCAATCATGCTGCCTCCTTTCTTTCTCCTTTGCCTTTCCCCACCTTTCAAGAAAGGAATCTCGGAGCCCAGAAAGCTGCCTGCCTTCCATGCCCTAAGAATCTTTCAGTAATCTGCATCTCCCTTATCTCTCATGCAAAGATCTAGCATGAGGGAAAGGTACAAGAGATCCCTCAGTTGTGTCTCTTTTTAACCCCATGGACTATACAGTTCATGGAATTCTCCAGGCCAGAATACTGACCGGAGTAGGTAGCCTTTCCCTTCTCCAGGGGATCTTCCCAACCGAGAGATCAAACCCAGATTTCTGACATTGCAGGCAGATTCTTTACCAGCTGAGCCACAAGGGAAGCCCACAAGAGATCCTAGGTCAGAGAATACTAGTGCCTTTTACCACTCACAGTAAATCTCAACCACCTGCCTCATTAGACAAAACCAACCAACCAAATAAGCTATTTTTGTCAGCAGACAAGAGGGTGTTTTTCTTTGAAAGAGTGTGTTGCTTTGTATTACCAAGATTTGTTTCCCCTGACTTCCCTGGAAAAGTTGGAAGATTATTAGAAATGTCAAGAACCACAAAAGGGTTATCTAGTTTTCCTGATAGAATATATTAAAACCGTATTTTAGAAACATATCATTTGCTCGTATATTTGTTTATTCATTCAATTATTTATATTTCAAGGTTTTAGGGCTATAGAATTGAGTAAAAACATGGCTTTATAGACTTTATTCTAGTTAGGGATGTAACTAGTTGTGTATGTAACTAGGCACACACATGAGGATATGAGATCACCATAATAATGAAGGTACTTGGAAGCTGGGCACCAAGTTCTGTAAGCATATAAAACAAAGGAGCTGAACCTAGACTTGTGGGTTAAGTAAGCCTTGACTTGGATGCTTACGGATGAATAGAAGGTAATTAGATGTGGTGGGGGCTTCCCTGGTAGCTCAGTGGTAAAGAATCCACCTGCCAAAGCAGGAGACGCAGGTTCAATCCCTGGGCTGGGGAGATCCGCTAGAGAAGAAAATGGCAACCCATGCCAGTATTCTTGCCTGGAAAATCCCATGGACAGAGGAGCCTGGCAGGCTGCAGTCCATGGGGTCGCAAGGAGTCGGACAGGACTGAAGTGACTAAACAAAAACAGAGATGTGGTGGGTTGGGGAAGAGTGTCCAGGTAGGAGAAATCCCACACGCTCCACCTTCTAGAGGCAGCAAGGTTTTTCTTAAAATTCTCCAGACACAGTATTTAACTGGGTTCTAGGGCTCCTTGTGCCATGAAAGCTTGGTTCCATTATTTACTAAGTGAATATATGTAGTTTCCTTCTCTGAGCTTCAATTGCTGAAAGGAAGATAAAAACAGCAAAGGATAAATGATAGTAGCAAGGTCCTTGGGTTGTTTTGAATGAAATGAGCTAATGGTACAAACTATTTAGAACAGTGCATAGCACATTCTAAATAATTGCTGGTTATTTTTTATTAGATGTTTGCCTTCTAAATTCTTACAATTTTTCGAATCAGGAAAAATCTTTTTCATGTAGCTTAAAAGTTTATCAAAGTAATACACACACTATTCTTATTACTTCAAAGTTTAACGTCCTTTACTAATTTCCTAATTTTCATTTATTTTCCTCTCATATTTTCTCTCTTTTATTTCTCTCTTTTTGTAATGTTGCTTCAAAATTATTTGCTCTCCTTTCTCTTCAATTTTTCATTTCCACTGTCATAATTTTAATTTCTAAGAACTTTTTAAAAATTGTTTTTTGAATGTTTGTTTGTAAGAATGGAATACCTTTCTGGTTTTATTGGTGCAACTTATTATTTTATCTTTCTGATGATTATTAATTATAAGACTTTGGGTAAGTTTTCTTCTTCATAGCCTCCAAGTTGCGTTTTGATTTGTTTTATAATAGTGTCAGACTTTTATGTAGATGTATTCTTCAAATATCTGATGATTCTTTACTGTATATTTAAATGTGAGGTCCTAAAGAAGATTGAAAGCTTTGTTTGAGCTCGTTTGCTATGGTCTTCACCACAGGGAGATCTGGTTGGGATATTTATCTGGGAGGCCTCTGGTATCAGTTATTAGTCTGTTCTCTGGGACTAGTCAGATATGCAGAGAGGATCTTGTATCCTTTGTGTGTGTGTGTGTGTGTGTGTGTGTGTGCATGAACGTGTGTGTGTTTATGTTTATGTTTGTATATGTGCTTGGCTGTCAGCATTCAGTAACCAAATAGGGGAAGAAATCTGGGAGTGTTAATATCAGTATGATCATTCCTTGGTGTCTGTGAGGAACTAGTTCCAGGACCATACCAAACTGGTTGACCCCCATAACCAGAATCCTTGGCTGCTCAAGTCCCATATATATAAAATAACATTAGTATTTGTATATAACTTCCCCACATCCCTCTGTGTACTTTAAAGCATCTCTAGATCAACATTCAAAAAATGAAGATCATGGCATCTGATCCCATCACTTCATGTCAAATAGGTGGGGAAACAATGGAAGCAGTGACAGTCTTTATTTTCTTGAGCTCCAAAATCACTGCAGATGGTGACTACAGCCATGAAATTAAAAGACACTTGCTCCTTGGAAGAAAAGCTATGACAAACTTAGACATCTTATTATAAAGCAGAGACATTACTTTGCAGACAAATTTGCTTGTCAAAGCTATGGTTTTTCCAGTAGTCATGTATGGATGTGAGAGTTGGACCATAAAGAAAGCTGAGTGCCAAAGAATTGATGGTTTTGAACTGTGGTGTTGGAGAAGACTCTTGAGAGTCCCTTGGACTGCAAGGAGATCCAACCAGTCCATCCTAAAGGAGGTCAGCCCTGAATATTCATTGGAAGGACTGATGTAGAAGCTGAAACTCCAATACTTTGGCCACCTGATGCAAGGAGCTAATTAATTAGAAAAGACCCTGATGCTGGGAAAGACTGAAGGTAGGAGGAAAGGGGGATGACCGAGGATGAGATGGTTGGATGGCATCACCGACTCAATGGACATGAGTTTGAGCAAGCTCAGGAGATGGTGAAGGACAGGGAGGCCTGGTGTCTGCAATCCATGGGGTCGCAAAGAGTCGGACATGACTGAGCAACTGAAAAACAAAAAGATCATTTATAACACCCAATAAAATATAAATGTAAAAAGGTGTGTAAGTAAGTCAGAAAGAGAAAAACAAATATAATAACAAATATATATGGAATCTAGGAAAATGTACTGATGAACCTATTTCAGGACAGAACTGGAGATGCAGGCATATGAACAGACTTCTGGACACAGCTGGAGAAAGAGAGAGTGGGACCAACTGAGAGAGTAACATTGAAACATATATATTACCATATGCAAAATGGATAGTCAGTGGGAATTTGCTGTATGGTGCAGGGAGCTCAAAACAGTGCTCTATAACAACCTAGAGGTGTGGGATGGGATGGGGGCATGGGAGGGAGGTTCCAGAGGGGATATATGTACACTTATGGCTGATTCATGTTGTCATATGGCAGAAACCAACACAACATTGTAAAGCAATTATCTGTCAATTAAAATTTTTTTAAAAAGATATGTAAATAGTTGTAAATATAAAGTAAATGTGCTGCAATAGTTGCTGACACCCAGAAAATTCAAATTTTGATATTTGGAACTTTCTGGAAATTTTTTGATCTGTGGGTGGTTGAATGTGTGGATGCGGAACCTGAGGATATGAAGGACTGACTGTATGTATGTATTTATTTAACTTCCTTTATTTCAGTACAGTGGCCTTTTCTTCAACTGGGCATGGTCTCCCCCAGTCCAAGGGCCCTGAAACAGAGAATAAACCTTTAGTCCTCCACCAGAGCTGGGGAAGTGGATTCACCTGGTTGCACTGAATGAAGGAGAGAAATCCTGGTTGTCATTTGATCTTAAACAGATTTCCAACCAGTCATCTCACTTTTATCTTTACCTTCACCCTTATATCAAAAGGCACTGCTATTTTCTGGGCCTCTTGGAGGGGGGTCTGTGGTGTAAATTGGACTTGTTCTTTTCCTGCTGGCTAAGAGAATTCGGCTTATTTAGGGCCTGCTAAGCCAGAGAACTTGAATTTACTTGCTTTCCTAACTTCCAGTTTATAAAATATGTTATTGCTTTCCCCATTGTTCTTTTGAGTTTGTACCTTTAAATTCTCCTTTATCGTGATTTTAGAGAGCTTGAGGGAAAGATACATGTGTTCAGTTTACCATCTTCAGCTGAAAGTGAAGATGTTCCTTGACTCTAAGCATTTTCTTATACAGGAAACACTTAACATGTTTGAAGTTTTTTTCTGCTCCTTCTCCCCCTTACTTTATATATATTTTCATGTAGAAAAACCAAAACCAATTTTTAGTAACATTTCAGTATAACATTTTTATTACCACCAACACCGGTAGTATGTTTTCTAATATAAATTCAACATGTTCAGACTTCATGGAAAGGCAAGTTCAAATCACGTTCTTTATGTTCTTTAGTAGCTGTTGGTTGGTTTTAATAAAACTGTAATTGTAGTTGAAAGAATGACAGTTAATTCTTTATAGCTCAGGGACTCATTGCCAATCTGGGAATTGTTTAAATTCCTTGATTTCTATTTCCTTTCTTTAATGCTGCTTTGCTCAACCTTTCATTTCTCACTAAGGTCTTCCTCCGTTAAATTTTTAGAAAAGATAGGAAGTAATATAAATTCCAATTGCTATCTTTGGTTTAGTTCGATAAAAGTTTCTCAAATGCTTATAGTTTTGTACCAGGCACTGAAGATATGAACATAAGACTTGGTCTCTACCCAGCCTAGACCCTTAATTAATAGTTCAGTACTGAGAAAGTTGAAATTAATATATACAAGAATTAGTTTCTGGTTATCTGTGTATTTTATTTGATCTACCCTTTCTGCTCATTTAAAATTTTTTATTATAACTTTTTGGTTTAATCTTTTCAAACAGAGTCAAAACATACAAAGCACTGCCTACCTCTATACACTTTCCCTAGTAAGTTAACAAATGGCTGAAATCCACCATTAATATTCACGGTGATTGCAGCCATGAAATTAAAAGATGCTTACTCCTTGGAAGGAAGGTTATGACCAATCTAGATAGCATATTTAAAAGCAGAGACATTACTTTGCCAACAAAGGTCCGTCTAGTCAAGGCTATGGTTTTTCCAGTGGTCATGTATGGATGTGAGAGTTGGATGGTGAAGAAAGCTGAGCACCGAAGAATTGATGCTTTTAAACTGTGGTGTAGGAGAAGACTCTTGAGAGTCCCTTGGACTGCAAGGAGATCCAACCAGTCCATCCTAAAGGAGATCAGTCCTGAGTGTTCATTGGAAAGACTGATGTTGAAGCTGAAACTCCAATACTTTGGCCACCTCATGCAAAGAGTTGACTCATTGAAAAGACCCTAATGCTGGGAAGGATTGGGGGCAGGAGGAGAAGGGGACGACAGAGGATGAGATGGTTGGATGGCATCACTGACTCGATGGACATGGGTTTGGGCGGACTCAGGGAGTTGGTGATGGACAGGGAGGCCTGGCGTGCTGTGATTCATAGGGTTGCAAAGAGTTGGACATGACTGAGCTACTGAACTGAACTGAACTGAAATCCACCATTAATATTCATGCCTTTATTTAACGATCTGAACCCCATTAAAATATAAAAAAGCATGGTCCAATTCATACCTCAGTACTCTCAGGTTCCTTTCTATCAATAGATTTGGCAGGCTCACAAATGGAAAGAACATGGGGCTCTTGGTCATTATAGGGGATGGTAAGAGAGATATTAGAGGGGATTGAGAGAGAACAGTACACCTGAAAAGGAAGGCTGGAGGTGCCAAAAGTAGATCACTAATTTCTCAATGTTTCTTATTCACTTTTGGATTTTAAAAAATCTAATCTATTTTGTTTTTTTTGGATTCTAGGAAATTAACAATCCTTGAATGATCTACGTAGCAATTCTCAACTAACTAGCATATTTGATTGACCAGAACATCTTTGTTGCCAACTATTATGGACTGTTGAATGTTTATGATGGATCATTAATTCCTGGAGGGAGGAGGCCGTGTGTGTCTTTTATTTCTCGTATATCCCTTCTCAGTGTCAACACCTGTCCTCCCAGCAGGAGTGGTGGTGCCTTGGCTAAGGTTGTTGATTGACTCAAGGTGTACTGCCATCCTGTTTCATTCTACCCAGCATGTTTCCTCTAGGCCTAAATGTTTTCAAGGCTGTCTTTTCCTATTGAGCCCTCAGATCTGTCCTTTTTTCCAGCTTATTGGCCTGGCCCTTATTACCCCTTGCAGTTGGAATTGATCCCTAGAAGCTGAAAATAGCTCCAGTTAATAGTTCATGGATCACTGAGTTGTCAGTCCCTGCAACCTGTATTGACTATCATTAAGGGGAGACAGGATGTCAAAGGGGCTGGGGAAGCTTCTAAGTGTTTAGATGAGGAGGTTATAGTGTCCCTTACCTTTGCAGAGAGGCAGAACCTCTGCTGAGAATTGCCAGGAGTTGATCCTTTAGGATAGGTTTATTGAGGGGTGATAGAAAGATCCAGATTACCCATTCTTCAGCTATTCTCTCTTACCAGTTAAAAAAAAAAAATGTTTGCACCAGAGTGGCTAGTGCTCAGGCTCCAGGGTCATTCTACTTCGGTTCAAATTCAAGCTTCAATATTCTCTACTGCAGTTTTTAGCAAAGTTACTTAACCTTTTTATAACTCAGTTTTCTCGTTTGCAAAATAGGGATAATAATACTATCTACCCCGTAGGGTCACTGGGTAGGAATGAAATGAGTTAATACCGGTTAAATGCTTAGAATGTAAGTGTCTGGTGTGTGTGGGTGCTCAGTTGCTAAGTTGTGTCCAATGCTTTGTGACCCCATGGACTGTAGCCTGTCAGTCTCCTCTGTCCGTGGGGTTTTCCAGGCAAGAATGCTGGAGTGGGTTGCCATTTCCTCCTCCAGGGGATCTTCCCGACCTGAACCCGCATCTCCTGCTTTGCAGGTGGATTCTTTACCACTGAGCCACCTGGGGAAGCCTCAAGTGTCCAGTAGATGTTAGTAATCATCATTATTATCATCCAGATGATCAGATCAAAGGTGTCTTCAAGGATTAGGGGATTTGGAAAACCCCTGACCTCCACATCCCTTTGAATTGCTTCTTACAAGGAAGAAAATAATGATCTGTTCTGTGTAAACCCTCACTGTCACTAGCTTACTAATTAGATTTCCAGCTTATCATAGCCCAGAGGGTGACAGACAAAATTAGAGTGTGGAAGAAAAGAGTTGTGCCTAAAAATAATGAGAAATTTGCTAAAATGTATTGTTGCTATGGAAGCAGCTCTGTGTAGTGTGTGTGGAAACAGCAGTGGACATGGTGAGAGATGACTTCCACCCCCCGGGCAGACCACTTAACCTCTTGGACCTTCTGATTTCTCTCCTGTGAAATGATAATAAGAATATTTGCCTCACAGAGCATTTTTGAGGAATAATTACACAAACGTGAGTGCATGTGCATGTGTGTGTGTGTGTGTTGATGTGTGTGCATGTGATGTGCCAGGTACCCTGTTAACTGCTCAATAAGTAATAGCTAATACAGCTCAATAATAATAGCTAATATTTATTGAGCAATTAATAGGGTGCCTGGTGTATAACAACATTCATAAGTGTTAGCTGTTTTTCTTATGATGTTACATTATAAACAGGTGTATGGCTTTTTTCCTGAGTCAGCCTGGCCTAAGAATACTTTATAAGAAGGCTCTGTGTATTTGCTCCTGCTGCTGCTGCTGCTGCTAAGTCGCTTCAGTCGTGTCCGACTCCGTGCGACCCCATAGACGGCAGCCCACCAGGCTCTGCCGTCCCTGGGATTCTCCAGGCAAGAACACTGGAGTGGGTTGCCATTTCCTTCTCCAATGCATGAAAATGAAAAGTGAAAGTGAAGTCACTCAGTTGTGTCTGACTCTTCGCAACCCCATGGACTGCAGCCTACCAGGCTCCTCCATCCATGGGATTTTCCAGGCAAGAGTGCTGGAGTGGGGTGCCATTGCCTTCTCCAATTTGCTCCTGAGACTATAAGAATTCAAGGAACAAATAAGGCAAAGTAGTGAAGAACATAGGGAATATTGTGTCTGAGGGCTCTGAGGATAAGTAGGCATGAATGACCTTGTCTGGAATATTAACCTGGTAGAAAGCTCCCTCTGACAAGGTGGATTCTACCTGAGTATTGAGTTTAGGATAATCCTAAGCACATGGGTTTCCCTGGTGGCTCAAATGGTAAAGAATCTGCCTGCAGTGCAAGAGACCCAGGTTTGATTCCTGGGTTGGGAAGATCCCCTGGAGAAGGGAATGGTCAACCCACTCCAGTATTCTTGCCTGGAGAATCTCATGGACAGAGGAGCCTGGTGGGCTGCAGTCCATGGGGTTGCAAAAAATCGGGTGCAACTGAGTGACTAACACACACAAGCACCTGGGCAGAGTACAACAAAAGAAATAGTCTGTAAAGTTTTGTTATTCAGAGATCTACTTCCCTTGGACAATCGAGTTATAAATAAGAAACATTTTTTGGCCTCATCCTACCCTATCAACTATTCTCTTAGTATCAAAAATTCTTCCCTTGCTTTCCTTAACAATTCTTCCCTTGCTTTCCTCTTGGCCCACAGTGAAGATGCAATGGTGGATCTCTAGCAGCCCTCTTGGACCACAAGGTGGCCTTGAGGATGGAAGCCATGTTTTAGAATGGTGGGGCAGAAAGACAAGACCCTGCCATAACAGCCCTCAGTTGCCTTCCTCTGAAATTATTTTATATGAGAGAGAGAATTCCTACCTTGTTTAAGCTTTTGCTATTTAGCTATTTTAGGTTTTCCTCTAATATGCTTGGCACACTTCAAGGAACACGCAGGCATGGGTGATGAGGTGATTTATAGGAGAAGATGATGGACTGAAGTGTAGGGGCCATATTTTATTTTGTGGGCACCATCTAAGGTTCTGAGAATCTTGTACAGATGTGGGCATATGATGTAGTATGCCTTGTTGTTGATTCAGACGGAACTTTCTGCCAGACTGGGGGCTCAAAGTTAGATCCAAGTTGGCATGAAGAATGTGATGTTTCTTGTACATGTAAGTGAGTAAAGTCAGATTCATCTTGATACAGTCCTAGATGATCTTTATTTATTTATTTATTTTTGGCTATGCTAGGTCTTTGTTGCTGCACAGGCTTTTCTTTAGTTGTGGTGAGCAGGGCGACTGTCTAGTTGTGGTGTGCAGGCTTCTCATTGTGGTGGCTTCTTTTGGTGCTGAGCATGGGCTCTAGGGCTCGCAGGCTTTAATAGTTGTGGTTTCTGGGTTCTAGAGCACAGGCTTTGTGGTTGTGGCACATGGGCTTAGCTGCTCTGTAGTGTGTGGGATCTTCCTGGACAAGGGATCAAACCCATGTCTCCTGCATTGGTAGGTAGCTTCTTTTACCGCTAAGCCACCAAGGAAACCCCATAGATGATCTTTTACATAGACATTCTATAACTTCCTTTTTTCCTCTTAGTATATTGAGAACGAGTCATCTCTCTTCCATCCTAATTGTATCAGTTCAGTTCAGTTCAGTCGCTCAGTCGTGTCCGACTCTGCCTAATTGTATAGACCCTTTCTTATGCTTCCTGTGTGACCTCACAATTTCTCATCTATCTCTTTAGCAGAAGGGCAGGTAGCAGGAATCACAACGTATTTTCACAGCTAGTTTTGTTTATGGGGATAAATTTCTTTTGACATATTTCCTCGTGGTATTCCGCATGGTCCTGTGTTGTTTTGATGCTTCAAGAGACATGATTAAGGAAGTAAGAGTGGTTTTCCTACGGTCTCAGCATCTGGAGATTGTCTCAGATTGCTTTTATCTAAACTCATCCACCTGCAGAATTCTTTAGCCCTGAAATATTCAGTTAAAACATGTAATGTCTTAAAGTGATCAGGCAGCCAGACTGACCTAAACCAAAGCTTTTCAAATGGCTGACACGCTAGGAATCTAGGGCACTGTGTTTGGATGAGGTTCCTTTCAGTGCTAAGTGGGGATTCAAAGAGATAGAGGAGAAGTGGATTGTTTTTTTTGTTTTTTTTTTGCTAGGTGGGTATGTCTAGAAAGCTTAACGAGGCCATCTCTGGGCTTTGCAGTCTGCTGATGGGAGACCTGGTGTGACAGGCAGTTAATGTTTAAGGACAATGAACTGTCTTGCTGCGTGATCTCTGCAAGATGGTCTTTTATGGTCTCATTGATGAGTCATCCTCTCTGGGCAATCAATTTTTAGCTTGCTATACTCACTCTGTTTTCCCTATGAATAAGTTTATTTATAATCTTCAACCCTCTATTCCTGTGTGGTCTCTGGTTTTGAACTTTGGCTGGGCACTGACTGGGAAACTTTAGGCTGTTTAGGTGTGAGGTATGTATTTCAAAGTCAAATTGTCTAGACATCTGTTATAGAAGCTGGTGCAACTCTGCTGAGCGTGTCACTTGGGAGATGAATTTCTTTATGGCTGGCCTGGCATTGTTAATTTTAGTAAAAAGTTTTTGCTTTGTGGTTTTATCCACTAATAGTCTGAAAGTGCTCTGCATTACTAATCCCACAGGCATGGAGAGATGAAAGCTTCTGACAGAGTCTATGACAGGAAAATATCACCAGTTCCAACACCTGATTGCTCACTGAAGTTTCCAGTGAATCTGCCAAGGTCTGAGCCACCTGCTCCACCTAGATGTTTTTCTTTTTCCACTTCATATGAGAATGTAAATATGCCAGTAATGCTGATATACATAAAAAGCATAACAACAAGAATGATTATGGTGGTAATGGTGATGGCCACCATTTATCAAGCATCAAGTATCGACCAGGCACTGGACCAGATGCTCTGTGCATATCACTAGTTCCCATGCCTGACTGCATGTGAGAACCGCCAGGGGTGATAAGACAACAAAAATATGCTGGGGTCCTACCCTCTATCAATTAAATCAGAATATCCTCCAATGTTACTCCTGGAGTTCCCTTTTTAAAAATTAATACAAATTTTACATGATTATTAAAGCAATGGGTAATCTTTGTAGGATATTTGGATTGGACAATAAAAAGTAAAATTAAAATCATATATGATTCTACCACCAGGAAATCCTCTGTTAACATTTTTAAACAAGTTCATTGAGTAGAATTGAGATGCAATAAACTGCATACGTTTGGAGTGTAGAAACTGAAGTTCTGGCACACTATTAACATTTTGATATATTTCCTTCTGATCCCTTCCTTCTCTTTTCCTCCCTCCCCTCTTCTCCATTTCCCTCAACACATATAATTGGTATTATAAGGCATATACATTTTTGTATCCTGTTCTTTTAAAATTTTTTTTATTTATTTGGCTGCATCAGGTCTTAGTTGCAGCATGCAGGATCTTCAGTTTCATTGCAGCATACAGGATCTTTTAATTCCAGTATGTGAACTCTTATTGCGGCATGTGGTATCCAGTTCCCTGACCAGGAATTGAACCTGGGCCCCTGTATTGGGAGCCTGGAGTCTTAGCTACTGGACCACCAGGGAAGTCCTTCCTGTTCTTTTTTAAATTAACATTTATCACATGTATTTTCCTGTGTGATCTTATTTTCAATAAATGAATTTAACGGCTGCACAAAATTTTAGCCTTATGGTTCTCTTATACTTAGTTTAACATTTCTTTATTGTTGAATAATTACATAATTTCTCCCTTTTCATTATTAGAAACAAAGATGCAATGAACTGTTAGAAACAATTGTTGTTGGATTAGAATTCTGTATTAAAGGCCTTTGGTCAAGTTAAAAAAAATTGTTGCGCCTCAGCTTTCTCATCTGCAAATGGGGGCTGATGTTAATATCTACCATAAAAGGATGTTGTGATAAGTAAATAAAATATTGCTTTAGTATAGCAATATTTAGCACAGCTCTCAGCACTTTCTAAGTGTTTAATTTATATTGGCTGTTATTGTTATCATCACTGACATCCAGATATCTGTGTGTATGCCCCTCCTCCCATATTAAGTGGAGCCTCTTTGAACACAATAAGATATGTTATGTGTTTTTTTTTTCTTTTGGAGGTGACCCCACAGTGATAGGCACATAACTTTTAATAAAGTCACTGAATATATCCATCAGTCAATTAACTGACCTTTTAAAATGGGTTTTCAACCTCCTCAGACTGTTACAACTCCCCTCCAGCCTGAAGAATTGACACGGACCCCACCACTTGTCTGCTCTTCTGCCGTGCTCATCCTCTTTTAATGTATTCTGGCTTCAGGGGACTGAAGTCACGGGAGACCTGCAGCAGGGGTGCTCAGGAGAAAGAGAGTGCTCTCTCAGTGAGCACCTCAGGTAGTTTCCCTAGAAGCAACTGAGAGGGCAGGAGATGGGAAGAAAAAGAAGACAGAATAGATGCTGGAAGGTAAGGCAAGAGAAGAACTGAAATGGCGGTAGGAGTCAGTTCGTAGTACTCTCTGGCCTGATAGGAGTGGGAGTGAAGTTATATCAGTGGCAGGGAACTGGGTTAGGGATGATTGCTGGATGCATGTGTTCCCCTCTTTCTGTGGCTAATCTATGTAAGTTAAAGCAATTGTACCACAGTCTCAAGTTATTGCAAGTCTCAGGATCTACTGATGAGTGAGAGGCAGCCATGAGCAGCAGGTACCTCCTAGAATTTGCCACCACATTTGGGGGTGTATAACCATATGGGGATTGGAGGCAGAGCTCTAGATGATGAATGTTGCCTCTTTCAGTGTTTCAGTTACTTCATCTCCAGGCAGGATAATCATTTTGGCTTCTAACTAGTATTTGTTTTCTATTTTTTCTTCTTCCTTTTAAGCAGGTTTCTAGGCCTTTAGTGAGTCTGGGAATCAAAGATTCAGAAAATTTTGGCTGTGTGAAAATAGAAGCTGCTGGAAGTCAGTTTCTCTTTCTTTTTTGGAATAGCTAAACCGAAAAACCGGATTATACCTCGTGTTCTCAACGGGGAGGGGAGAGAGGGGGGAGAGGTTTCCAGAACCTGAGATGCTTTACCTTTATTACAAACCCATGCGTGGCTTCACAGTGGCACCCTGGAACCTTTCAGTGGCTCAGAGGGGATGCCACATAACCAGCCTGTGAGGTGGGACTCGAGGCACCAGGAGTCTAAGCCCCATACATGGCATAGACTGTATGTCTATGCCATACAGTCTTTCATTGTATGAAATGAAAGAAAGGTATTTTTCTTACAAGTCCAAGATTTCATATCCACTGAGATTATAATTCTTTTTGCATCTCAGAATTGAAGATGACATTTCCCCTTGTCACATGGAGGAGTATAGTTACTCTGAAGGTGGAAGTGGAAATGATAAGGACTGTAAATTCTATGAGGGCAGGGATCTAATCTGTAAATCTTCAGTAAGCAGGTATTGAATATGTGATAAGTGAATAAATAAACCAAATATAAACAGTTATTTTTGCTTAACAGGTATAGGTAGAAAAATTGTGAGATATACTGGCTCATTCTTCATGTCGGGTGGCATCACCCTCTATTTCTGTAGCGACTTTAGTCCTGATTACTTTCAGCTCACACACCCCACAAAGGACCAGCACAGACCATCCAGAGGCTGGAGAACGTCCTGTGTGGTCCGCCTAGTAACAGTCTGCCCTGACACTGGAGAGTCAGAGTGGGGAAGGCAGACACATCCAGTGGCCTTTCTTCAGCCTTGCTGACTTGTCATCAGGCCTGTTGCCTAACTTCTCGTAGGCTGCTCCAGGTTCTTAAAAAGAACCTAGACACATGATCTAGGAGTTACACATCTGCCTGATCAATAACCCCAGGTATCAGAAAAGGTCACATCATATCCCAAGCCCCTCACCAGCGACACAGTCTGTTTTGGGCTCAGCTCCTCTGTAGCTGGCACAGAAGCAGCCTTCTATTTCTTGTTGACCGCTCCCATTTTCCAACTTCATGGTGCAGAAAGCCCTGATTTAAGCCATTTTCCCCATTAGCACTACCTGTGCATGAATGCCTCATTGCTTTCCAAATGTCAGACTCTAATGGAATAATAGGCTTTAACCTAAAGCAGACAGCAAGGCTGATCAGGTGTTAAAAAGGGATTATTAATGAAAATGAGGAAAACAACATATTTAAGAGACAGAGTCAAACGAAGAGAACAGTGCGATGGCAATTTCCTACTGCTCGAGGGAAGCAGCTGTGAAGGCACAGCGTCTGCTTTCACAACAGCCACGGGGATGCTCTGTCTTGGGGAGTAATGAAGATTGCACCTTTCATCACAGGGGGGCAGCAAATTTCCTGAACATTAGCTCCTTGCTTCTCACTGAGTCCCTGAGACAGATGTCACAGAGGGTGGGGAGATATGCTGGCAGGAAGCTGTGTTCTGGAACTACCAAGAATGTGGGCTTGAAAAGTGAAGTGGAAAGTCGGAGTGATTGCAAGTTGCTTTGGGACCAAAAAGGCCCAGAACAGACTGAGGACCATGAGAGCAGAGCTGAGCAAAAAAACCCCACTTCAGTGCCGATAGCAAGGATAAGTGAGTTTATCTGCCATGCCTTGTGTGTGTGTGTGTGTGTGTGTGTGTGTGTGTGTGTGTGTGTGTGTGTGTGTGTGTGTGTGTGTGTGTGTGTGGTGGTATAAGGAAAATTCCTTAATCTAAGGAAAGTTCTTTCCTTTCTGGTCCTCGTTTTACTGGGACAAGAGTAGCTGTTCTTCCTCCCTCAGGTAGTGGCCATGACTCAGTAATTCATGTGATGAAAGTGCTCTCAGATTGAATAGTAGATTTTATCCGTTAACATTTATTTAACAATTTACTTAGTACTTTTGCACCGTGATGTAGGAGGCACTATGTTTCAGGCAAAGATATGTGAAACAAGTCTTTTGAATCTACATGATGACATGGTAGGGCAGCCAATAACAAATCCTCATTTAAAGAGCAATTTAAATTTAGAATTATGAGACTTCAGAGGAAGAAGAGCTAATTTCTGGCTTAAGAGCTTAATAGAAAGCTGCCCATGGAAATAGGGGTCAGGAAAGCTAAGAGTCAAGACTGGGCAGATAGGGTGGAGGTGGCATTCAGAAATAAGGATGAGAACAACATGGAACGGAAAAGGCCAAGTGATGTTCAGAGAGTGGAGGGTACCCTACGTGTGTGGAGTGAAGGGTGCAAGTGGAGTGGGTGTAAGATGAAGTTGGAGTGTGAAGAAGCAGCATGAGAATGAGGGTCAGAGAAGCCAGGCGGAGAAGTGGAAAAAGGTCCCATTTGAAGCTAATGGGACCTTTGTCAAAGGAGTCTTTTCAGTGACTTGATTTTGTTGAATGGTATAGGGTGGATTAGAGCAAAGAAAGATGGGAAAGTGCTGTTAGGAGGTTCCTGGAATAATCCAAATATGATATATAAGAGCTGGACTAGGTTTATGATAAGGAAATGAAAAGTGAAAGTGAAAGTCGCTCAGTCATGTCTCACTCTTTGCAACCCCATGGACTATACAGTCCATGAAATTTCGCAGGTCAGAATAACTGGGGTGGGTAGCCTATCCTTTATCCAGGGGGGATCTTCCCAACCCAGGGATCGAACCCAGGTCTCCCACATTGCAGGCGGATCCTTCACCAGCTGAGCCACTAGGGAAGCCCACTTTTGAAAAGAAAGGAAAAAAGGTAAGAAGTGGAAAGAAAGAAAACTCATCAGGTACCCATTGGATATAATGATCCAAGGAGAGAAGAAGGTTAAGAATAGGAAGGAGAGGGGTTAGGAAAGAGCCTGAAGAGAGGAGCTGGAGTGGCACTCAGAGGGTCTTGGGGCCATCCTCCAGTGCCCGGCTTCATTCATTAGGTACATGGAACCTGTGAACATTCAAGTAAGATGAAGATGGGATCCACTTTGTGATTTAGGGTTTCTGTCTAGGCCGGAGTTCAGAAAACTTGGTGGCAGAGAGAGCTGTCAAAGATTTTATAATCTATTGTTCAGATAAAAAATTATGGGATATGATCAAGGACAACAGAAAAGGAGTTATTTTTAAATTAGAATGTAGAGGGGAAGAGAGAGAGGCACTAAAGATGACTCAGTTTTCTATCTGGGTAAATAGGTGAATGGTGACATCTATTACTGGAAACCAGGGAAACAGGCAAGGGAATGGCTTTGTGGAGGGTGGTGAGTGGTTCAGCTTTGGACAGGCTGAGTAGGAAGTGATATTAGGGCATAGAGGTAAAGATATTCACAAGGTAGTTGGAAATAAAAACCAAGAGCTTACTAGAGAGACACAGGAAATGAAAATGGATTTGTGAGCGAGCTGCAGAGGTATGTAAGTAGCAGCAGAACTTAGAATATGATAATTGGACCAAGGATGGGCTCCTGGGTTAAAGTTCAACCATTATGAAGCATTTTATAGTCTTGGTAGAGTTCTAATAGCTGCTATATCTTTTGGTCATTAGAGTTCTGCCAGGTAGGTGGTCAAAGCTGCATTACAGGCTGAGAGTTTTGGCAGGGCAATCACAAAGATGGGGAGACCCAGTGGCCTGATATCCTATTTTGTGGAGAAAATTTGTCCATTTTTCTTTATTATCTCTTTATTGCTAATGGGTCTTTGGAGGAAACATTCTACTCTCTACTCTTTGAGCTGAACTTTTTATCTGAACAGATCACCAGGAGAGAAATTTCTTTTAGAAGACAAAGGGCCATGAAGTGGATAAGATATATGTTGTATTAGTCAGGAATGCTTTCAGCTGCAGGTAACTTAAAGAGGTTAGAAAAATAGCAATTTGTGTTCCTTACATAATCAGAAGTCTTTGAATAGGGAACTGAAGGTGTTAGTTCAGTGGTTCAGTGATGTTGAATCTACTGTTTCTAACTTTCTTGGCTTTTACCTCGTGGTTGTTAAGTGGTTTCCATACTCTGAGTATCAGGTCCACCTTCAATGCAGGAGAAAGGAAGGGTGACATCTATACTGATTTATTTTTAATCAAGAAAGCAGAAACCTAACCATAAATGCTACAGAATGCTCTTACTTTTTGTTGCTCAAAACTGTGTCATGCCTTCACTTCTAGCTTCTCAGTGTTCAGGAAAGTGAGTCTTTCATTTTCCAGCCTCTATACTAGAGCCAGGCAAGAAATAAGGAACCGGGAAATGACATTTGGTTGGCCAACCATATCACCTATCATGCTGCTTTGTCTCTATCACAGTGTTTGCTATTGTTGTAAGAACTGCAACCATAAAAACAATAGAGCAGTGAAAGTAATCCCTGGTTATTTTATAGCATGTTTCACTTAAATTTTTTTTTTCACATTTTCCAAAAATGTCATTCTTTCCTTACAATTCTAGGAGGCTGGTATTCTTTGATAGAGGAGGAAACTGAGTCCAACTGTGGCTGAATGGCTTGCCTGTGTCATCAAGTTGATTGGTAGCAGAGCTGGAAGGATCTGATTCTGGTCACCTGCCCATGGGAGCAGGGCAAAATTGATCAGAACAAAGACCTCAAGTCTCCTGATCCTCCCAGACCAAAGCACTCACCATTGGACCACAAGGCCTTTTGTTCGAATGCTTATTATTCCAAGTTCTGATTTCTTCATATCTTTACAGATGGGTTAAAATTTGTGCTCAGAGTTTCAAGATATCCTTCGGGGCTTCCCACACTGTCCTTGGTCATAGATGTGTATGGACAGTAAGAGGCTAGAGAAACACTGCTGTGTCCTTTTCCTCTTTGTGGTTATAACTTTCCCTCCCACTTTCCCTTACAGCTGAATAGAATTAGGTTGAGAGATAAAAAGGACTATATTAGTCATAAAATATAAGAAAGTATCTAGGAAACTTGAAAAATAGGAAATTGTAAATAAACAGCAACAAAAAGCACACATATAACTGTAGCCCAACTGCTGGTCACCCAGATGTCCTGAGAGTCTCCAGGAGGCCAGGATCATTCTGCTAATAAGTGAAGCAAAATTTGCTCAGTTGTGTCCAACTCTTTGTGACCCCATGGACTGTGTAGCACACTAGGACCCTCTGTCCATGGAATTCTCCAGGCAAGAATACTGGAGTGGGTGGCTATTCCCTTCTCCAGGGGATCTTCCTTACCCAAGGATCGAACCCAGGTTTCCTGCATTGCAGGCAAATTCTTTTTACCATTTGAGCCAATTAAATTGGTCTGCAAACCCCAGACCATGAGTAGTGAGACAGTGTCCTTCTTCATATCTCCTGAAATTCCTGGGGGAGGGACATATACTTTTCCAGTGAGCTTCTGTTCTAGTTTTTCTCCTTTTGCTTAATTATTTCAGTTTATGATCCATTTCACCAAAAACGACTATCTATATACCAAACAGTGCTGTACTTGTGCTTAGTCTCTCAGTCGTGTCTGACTCTTGCAACCCCATGGACTGTAGCCCACCAGGCTCCTCTGTCTGTGGGAATTCACCAGGCAAGATACTGGAGTGGGTTGCCATGCCCTCCTCCAAGGGATCTTCCCAACCCAGGGATCAAACCCAGGTCTCCTGCATTGCAGGCAGATTCTTTACCTTCTGAGCCACCAGGGAAGCCCGTCCCAAACACTGTGTAATCATATTTTGAATCTTACCACTTTGTGCTGGTTGCTGTTCTAATTCTTTCTTTCTCTCAAAATATCACCTACATGTGGCTGTGTATGTTTTAGACTTCACTGAAGCTTCAGTGTCCTGCTGGGAATTCCCAGAGCTTGGACTAGGCTAGGTCAGTGCTGCACAACCCTGAAATTCTGCATCCTAGGTGCCTCTCTTACCATACCCTAGTCTGGCTCTGAGGATGACATTCTATCACAGAAAAGCAAACAACTTAGGAGTGAGTGATAAACATTTTTGTGCTTTAAATATCCAAGCTGTCCATCTCCAGAGCGATTATTGACTATCTCCTGTGCAGAGCCTGGGCTACCTTTCTTTTGAACCCTCTCTGTGACTCATTCCTTATTATTGTTTAGAATGCTACCTTCCCCTGCCCCCTTCCTTGCCTTGTACTTCCCTTTAGCTCTTCGAGGCTGTACCACCAAATACTTTAGCCTTCATTTGTGAGAGGCTATTGAGAGTTTTGGCTAAACAAAAACCTTGTCCTACCTAAGAAGAACTCTGGTGCAATCCTTAACTTCAGACTGTCAGGCTACAGAGAAGTGGCAGATCAATACACCTGGACCAAGTCTCTGAAGGTGATAAAAGTCTACAGTCAGCTGACCACACTCTGAAGGAGACCTTCCCAGTAGGAAGTACTGCTGTGAGGTGGACAAAGTCCTGACCTTGAAGCTGACGAGCTGGGATGCTGGAACTGGGTACATGCTTGCAACATACAGATCATGTGAATTTGAACCAGTCTCTTAACTGCCTTGAGTCTCAGTTTACTTATCTGGAAATAGTGTGGCGACTATATGAGATAATGCCTATGATGTTGTTTTTTAAAACTATACAGTACCTGAGAATGGTGTGATTATTGTAACAACAATAAAAATGAAGACAGGCTCAGGAACACTTGTTAAAGCAGATTTCTTATTATCTAGACACAGCTCATAGAGCTGTGTGACATGAGGAGCTGGACTGAGGTAAGGTACCTGATATGATGGGCAGCAAAGCCCTGCAGCAGGATGGGAGCCCACCAAATTTTCTGCTCAGTGACTTACTGCAGGAGGTCACCCCTCACAGAGCTCTGCTCTCAGAAGTTTCAATTAGGAAGGGGCTGAAGAGGCAAATCCAGTTAATGACTAATTGCTCAAAGTGACAGAAGAATTTTGACCACACTCCTAATAATGACTTAAGAGACAATTTGGTACATGGACGAGGGGGTCGGAGCAGCCTGAGGAAAACACACAAAAACCTCTTCTCTCTTGAGGGTCTGTCTCTCATTCAAGGGTATTTTGAAAGCACCCCTTGATTGGGAGTCTGTTGAGACTTGGCTGCAGAAATAATGTTCAGGACTCCCTCTGTGTCCTGTGTGTGAATTTAATTCTCAATGTCAGCCAAAGAACAGGGTGGAATTCTCTGCAGTATTTAGTGCTAGTGCTGGGCAAATGGTTGCCACTTGCCTCTGTTACTTTCCTTTTATTTGTGAGAGGATATCATACACTTTAAAGCAAATACTTTGCCTATTGTGACATCTCTTCTTTATTGGCTGATTGAAAACATGGAAAATTATAGCTAAAAATTCTATCCCAGTAGTTCAAATTAGAGGAGCTATATCACAAAAAATTAATCCTAGGAATGAAGCAAATACATTTGTTGGGAGTTAGGGTGGGAACATAGCTTCTTGTATGATGGAGGTATTCTTCAGAACTGCACATTCAAAGAACAATAGAAATTACCCTCACTTTCCTCTGAGATGTACAGGAGAGTCTCAGCAAGCAGTGGCTTGCTGAAACGAGGAAGAGATTTTTCCATTGTTCTAGTTTTTTTTTCCAGATGTTTCTAACTAGAAATAACTGGGAAAATTATTTCTGAAATAATAAAATAAGGCACACATCTTATTAATTAATAACCAATGAAAAAATTTAAATTAACAAAAATCCTGAATTAAGACAGTGAGATGAAATATTAACTTTCTAGTTGTCTTAATTTAAAGTTTCTTAACAGTAGTAATTAAATACTGTTTTATTTAATGCAGAATAATTCATTTTCTCATGTCGCTAGGAAAACCTATTGGCCTATTAGCAATGAAAGGCACTGACGTATGCTCTAAATATTCCCAGGTCCAAATGCAGTAAGGAGGAACATTCCCATTTGTTGTTCAGGACTTAATAAGTGAGGCAAAATTCCTTTATCATTCATGGGGAATTGAAGTGTAAATTTTTAAAAATCACAGTAGCAGAAGAGTCAAATACATTTTCCACGGTCAGCCCTGCTTTATAATTAGGATGCTATACTTCAGTTGCAGTACATTTTCTTTTCTTATTTTTTTTTAATAAATTTATTTATTTTAGTTGGGGGCTAATTACTTTACAATATTGTAGTAGTTTTTGCCATACATTAGCATGAATCAGCCATGGGTTTACATGTGTTCCCCATCCTGAACCCCCCTCTCACCTCCCTCCCCATCCCATCCCTCTGGGTCATCCCATTGCCCCAGCCCGGAGCATTTGTCTCATGCATCGAACATGGAATGGTGTTCTGTTTCACATATGATAATATACATGTTTCAATGCTATTGTCCCAGAACGTCCTACCCTCACCTTCTCCCTCAGAGTCCATAAGACTGTTCTATGCATCTGTGTCTCTTATTCTGTCTTGCATATAGGGTTATCGTTACCATCTTTCAAATTCCATATATATGCATTAGCATACTGTATTGGTGTTTTTCTTTCTGGCTTACTTCACTCTGTATAATGGGCTCCAGTTTCATCCATCTCAATAGAACCGATTCAAATGTATTTTTTTTAATGGCTGAGTAATAGCAGTACATTTTCAATAAGTGGGACTGAATTTTAGAGAACTGGTACAATCTATCAGATGATGCTTGCAGCTGTGATTCAGTAAAATGTCTGCATGTAGAGGAACTGCAAATACTGCTAGAATCAAGTCCTGGTGACTTAAGAATATTACATCATTTTGACTGTAAATGTTGATATCAGTGGGTTGCAATGTCTGTAATTCACTTTAAATACTTTAGCATGGATTGAATAACATTAAGAATGTTTGAATTAGTTTAAGCCACATTTTAAAGGGAACCAGTTGACCTAATCAAAAGTTCATGTTCCAGGAGTGATTTTAGTTAAGAATTCATCAGAAAAGCCATACTCCATATGAGGCTACTGGCGCCTTCTGTGATATTTATCATTTGGTCAGCTCCAGAGACTGTGATGCTTCCATGTGCATAGAAGGGAATTAGATAACCCTCAAGCATCTAAAAAATGTTCGCTGTTCTAACCTACCAGCTTAATGGTTGTGTATGTTGAATTGGCCTGAGCCGTGATCTCAGTCATGAGCTCTTCTTAGATGATGGTCACGTTCTTTCTGTGATCCATGATGGTGCTGGCATGTGGTTTGTGCTCAGTGTAGATTTGTTGAATTAGAGAATGCATTAATTTTTGCTTGGCAATTTAGTTTTAGGTGAGTTATTTCTTGGGGCCCTGATGTACTTATCATTTAGCTATCAGTGTGAAAATGGAAAGTAGGTAGACATATGGCTTAACAATTATGCAAATTTATAGTATTGGTGTTAGTAATATTGTCATAAATTTAGCACTGATGTCCAGTTAAAGTCTGCTTGATATCAGAAGTAGAAAAATGAAACAAACAATTATGAACATTGTTTACAAACTATTTTTATGTCTGACATTGCTTGATTTAGTCAGTATGACTTGGAGATAAATTTTAATTTTGAAGGTAAGCCAACCCTCCTTGTGGATAATCCACTAAAGATAGTTGAGGCAATCAATTGCCGGTTGTAACTGGGAAAATGGCACTGAATCTGTCCATCTTTTTTTCTATTTCAGCTTTTCTTCTTTCTGCTTCCCTTTATAGCCCTTCCCATTACAATGAGTTTTCTTGTTCTAATATCTGTCTTGTCATTTGCAAATTAAGCAAATATTTTAGAAGCCACTCTTCTGTACAAAGCACTGTGATAGCTGCCTAGGAGGCACAGAGATGAAAAAGGCACAGTACCTGGCCCCTGGGTCAGATGGAAGAAATAAGGGAAAACTTTTTCTTTTGGGGGAAATCATGGGACAATTCATTTGATCTGGACCTTTAAGGACAGGTAGGGGCTTCTTAGATGATGATAAGAGCTTCCTGGTAGAGAGAAGTGGGTGAATTGAGAATTACAGAGGGGGAATGTTCTGGGTGTGTTTGCAGAGGGGTAATTAGTCTAAAGTCAGGTCTCCAGGAGGGGGTGGTGGGTGTCATGTTCATGTATAACTGTTCCTGTTTTCAGTCAATAAAGAAGAGATGCCACAGTAGGCAAAGCATTTGTTTTAAAGTGTATTGATATCCTCTCACAAATAAAGGAAAATAACAGCCCTAAGTGGCAACCCAGAACGAGCCCTGAATTCTGCATAGAACTCCATCCTATTCTTTGGCTGACACTGAGAATTAAATCCACACACAGGACACAAACAAAGGGAATCCTGAGAATTATTTCTTTTTAAAAAAAATAATTAGATTTATGTATTTATGGCTGTGCTGGGTCTTTGCTGCTACATAGGCTTTTCTCTAGTTGTGGCAAGCAGAGGCTATTCTGTAGTTGTGGTGTGCAGGCTTCTCATTGCAGTGGCTTCTCTTGTTGCGGATCACAGGTTCTCGGACACTCAGGCTTCAATAGTTGCAGTTCCCAGGCTCTAGAGCACAGGCTGTACAGTTGTGGTGCAAGAGCTTAGTTGCTCCTCAGTGTGTGGGATCTTCACCGACCAGGGATTGAACCTGTGTCTCCTGCATTGGCAGGCGGATTCTTAGCCACTGAGCTAACAGGGAAGTCCCCTGAGCATTATTTCTGCAGCTGTGTCTCAACAGACTCCCGGTCAAGGGGTGCTTTCAAAATGCCCTTGAATGAAAGACAGACCCTCAAGAGAGAAGAGGTTTTTGTGTGTTTTCCTTAGGCTGCTTTTACCCCCTTGACCATGTACCAAATGGTTTCTTAAGTGATCGTTAGGAGTATGGTTGAAATTTGTCTATCACTTTGAACCGTTAGTCGTTAATTGGACTCGCCTCTTCAGCCCCTTCCCAACTGATACTCCTGAGAGTAGAGCTCTGTGAGGGGTGACCTCCTGTAGCAATTCGTTGAGCAGAAAACATGGTGGGCTTCCCTACTGGAGGAAAGCTTCAGTGCCCACCACACCTCAGGTACCTCACCTCAGTCCAGTTCTATATTTACTGTGTCCATAGGTTTTCTTCTTCCTGTTTATTATGGCTGTGGTCACAAAGATCTGAAAAAGGGCAGTAGAAGATGAACCAGTTGAGATGGGCAGTGGTGGGTGTAATAAGGCCTCTCATGCTATGCTGAGGAACTTGACTTTCAATTTGTAGGTGAAAGGGAGCCGGTGAAGAGTTCTGCTTTCAAGATGGCAGATGCATTGCTGAGGGGACAGTATGAACTTGGGAAACTGCTTGGCCTTGAATCCAGGCTTTACCATTTACTATGGTGTGACCTTGGCAAGTCACTTAGCCTTCCTGTGCCTTTATAAATAGTACCTCTTCCCTAAGGTTTGTTGTGAATATTAAACAAGATAATACATGGAATGAGGCTTCGCAAGTAGCATGAGTGGTAAAGAATCTGCCTGCCAATGCAGGAGATATAAGAGACTCAGGTTTGATCCCTGAGTCAGGAATATCTTCTGCAGAAGGGCATGGCAACCCACTCCAGTATTCTTGCTTAGAGAATCCCATGGATAGAGGAGCCTGGAAGGCTATAGTCCATGGGGCCCCAAAGAATCATACATGATTGAGCACACACACAGAGATACACAGAGATACATGGAATGAACTAGAATCCTGTCTAGCTCATAAGTGTTCAGTAAATATTAGGATCAGCATGCTTTATATACTCATGCATGTTCTTCAGTAGTGTGTATAGAGAGTCGTATATGAACACAATTTAATCCTTGTGATAACATGGAGACAGGCTGGGCCAGGGTTATGTTGCATAACTCCAGGGGCCTCTGAACAAGTAAATGATCTAAGCAGGCCTCGTGCTAAGGCCATTCGGCTCCAATGCTTTTTCTATGGCATCACTGTTGCCCTAGCAACAATAAGACCTTCTCTCCTCAATGATAGCTCTAAATATTTCTGAATGATGGCATGTTCTGGCTTTTTTTAAAAGATAAATACATTAGGAGACTGTAGGGATTATATCAAAGCAAAGTTTTCTTTTCAGCACCTAAGGATGGGTACTAGTCATTCAAAAGTTTTCAAGAGAGAGGCAAGGGTATGCATATATATATATATATATATATATATATATATATATATATATATATATCCCCAGCTCCTGTTAAAATTACCTTGAATTTTGGGAGATTTTGTTCATGTTTCAGACCTCCTTTCCCTGAGGTGCTATTCTGGATGGTCAAGTGATGAGCAGGAGGTTTCAAAAGAAAGAATGGTATGTTTCAGGTGTGCTGCTTAATGATGTTCAAAAGAAGCTATTGTAGGTGATTGGAATGTGAACCCACGGGCAGGGTGCGTTTTAATTTCCATTTAAAGTGGGGAGCAAGCCTGTGGGGAGCCAGCCTGACCTCATTTAACTGGCAAAAGGTAGGTATGTGCATAGCTAATAATGAAAGTATCTTCCATCTATAAAGGGTTTTATGCTTTGAAAATTTCTTTGACACACTTTATTATATTTTGATCCTTCCAATAGTTCCAGGGAGGCCAGAATTATTCTCTTTTTGGATACATGGAAAATGAGACTCAGAAGAAGGCAGCAATGAGCCCAGTGTCACCAGGTTGCCCACAATCACATGGACAAAACCGAAGCTCCAGAGGTCACGTCTGCTGCTGTTTCTCTTACAGTGAATCCACCCACGAGATAAGGTGGAATTCCCCCTTTTAAAGTCAAAATTAAATCATTATTATACTAGATATCACTTCTGACTGCACTGTGAATTCATGGCCCGGACAAGCAAAACACTTCATTTCTCTGGATCTTAAAATACTCTTTTGAAGGATCTCAGAGGAGCCTGAATTTCCCCCGTATATTAAAACTGTGTGATTCAGGCTCTGCTTCAGTTAACCACAGTCTTTGTTGGTTGGGATCTGAGGTTTGGCCAGACAGACTAATCCAGGATTTCTCTGGGGAGAAACTCCACTCCAAGCTTGCTGACAGCCAAGGAAGGCGAGCAAGGGGTCCTTGGCCTATGCGTCCCCTGAGAACTTGAGTTTTGGGGGCCCAGGGGCAGCAGCAATGGTGCTGGTGAGAGCAGAGGTCAGGACAGCACTTTTGAGTGCAACATCTGCCTGGACACAGCCGTGGAGGCCACCGTCATTCTGGACGGCCTTCTCTTCTGTTGGCCGTGTTTACATCAGTGACTGGAGACAAGACCTAACAGACAGCTGTGTCCACTGGCAAAGCTGGCATTGGCCACAACAAAGTCATCCTGTTCCACAGCAGGGGCAGCACTGGGCAGCAGGCCCCCTGAGAGCAGACCCCTCCTCACCCTCAAGGACAGAGGCCAGAGCCGGAGAACAGAGAGGGATTCAAGGGTGTGGATTTGGAGATGGTGGCTTCCAGCTATATTTTGAAGTTGGGGTCTTTCCCTGTGGCATGTTTGCCACAGCATTGACCATGAATGATGGGTGGCCTCCTGCAGCTGTCCTGGGAATGCCCCAGTACGTGGATAAGCAGTTTCTGTTATGCTGCTTCCTCTTTGCAGCACCGGTGATCATGTTCCAGTTATTGATTGCCCGATGCTGGGCTCCCGGCCCACATCCACGGCAGGGCCTCTGGACCGGTGACATTGTGGCACTCCTCATACAGAGGTTCCCCTTCCAGATCCTAGTGCTGTTCTGTCTTATTTCCTCCTCCTCCTCCTCAGAAGAGATGCAAGAAATTGCTGTTCTGTTAAGATCATAATTACAGCAGCTGGAGCTGGAGTCGAGTCATGAACTCACCAAAGACCTAAAGATCTTTCATTGCCTCTGGGCCATGCTCAGTGTCTTTGGCTCCAGAATTGTTTGAATGACCTCCTGATTTCCTGGCATAGGTTATCCCCTGAGACATGTGGTTGCCCATCAGCTTTCCCCCCAAAACTATGCACACCTGCCTCCTGCCTGAGGACACCAATATAGGTGACTGCCCAGGTCAGGACTGACTGTGTGTTAGGAAAGACCTGCTGTCTGGACTTAGGTGGGATTCTGAGCTTGGATGCAGGAATGACTGAGCAAGCAGCCCATCCCCAAGGCTGCAGAAGCTCCTGGTGTATTTCTTTTCCAAAGGAAACTGGGGGACTTGTCAAGTCATCCCAACAGCATATGGAAGACCACCCTCCTCAGAAGTCAAATTGTCCTTAATGAAGAGGGAGGGACAAGAGAGACCTGCGCATAACTCTGATTTTTTGTATGGCTCCAAGAACCGCAATTGTGTGCTGAAACCAGGGAAACACACGACTCTAGAGCAGGCAGCCCCTGGTGGTTTGTAAAGCCAGATGCAGAGCCTGGGAGCCTCAGCACGAGGATAGAATATATTCTTCCTGTTGAAGTTCTCCCCTGGAAACGTCCATGGACATTTTTCTTGTCAAACCCTTGATTTGATTTTCAACTTCACAAGCTTAGGGCTTCCCTGGTCGCTCAGATGGTAAAGCATCTGCCTGCAGTTCAGGAGACCCAGGTTCGATTACTGCATTGGGAAGGTCCCCTGGAGAAGGGAATGGCAACCCACTCCAGTATTCTTGTCTGGAGAATCCCATGGACAGAGGAGCCTGACAGGCTACAGTCCGTGGGGTCACAAAGAGTCAGACATGACTGAGTAACTAACACTTTCACTTTTCACAAGCTTACAGAGTGAAGTGGGTTAAAAAGAGAAAAAACAAATATTGCATATTAAAGTGTGACTTTCCAGGTGGTGCAGCGTGGTGGTGCAGTGTTAAAGACTCTACCTGCCAATGCAGGAGAAAGGAGATGTGGGTTTGGTCCCTGGGTCAGGAAGATTCCCTGGAGAAGGAAATTGCAACGCACTCCAGTATTCTTGCCTGGGAAATCCCGTGGACAAAGGAGCATGGCAGGCTACAGGCCGTGGTGTCCCAAAGAGTTGGACATGATGGAACACAAACACATACATATTAATGCATATATATGGAGTCTAGAAAAATGGTATTGATGAATCTAACTGCAGGGAAGGATGAATTGATGAATCTAACTGCATGGAGACAAGATGTAGAAAATGGACTTGTGAATACAGTGGGGGTAGGGGAGAGTGGGACAAACGGAGAAAATAGGATCAACATATATACACTACCAGGTGTAAAATAGACAGCTGCTGAGTTGCTAAATAACACAGGGACCCCAGCACAGTACTCTGTGATGACCTACAGGGGTGGGAATGGGTGGGGGGAGGGAGGCTGAATAGGGAGGTGATATATATATATAATTATGGCTGATTTGTATTGTTGTATGGCAGAAACCAACACGACATTGTAAAGCAATTTTCTTCCAACTAAAAAAAAAAAACAAAAGCAATATTGTAACAAATTCAATAAAGACTTTAAAAATGGTACACATCAAAATTTTTTTTTTAAATTGTATGATTCTCTCAGTCATTTGGTTTCTGGAACACTAGGTTACGTGCTTCCTTACTTAACTTCCAGGAAGGACAAGGGCATTTTAATTTGCTTCCTAGGAATGGCTGACTATTTTGGATTTTGTAAGCACATCTAAAAAATCTTAAACATGCTTTCTTTTATCCCATGGTTTGTGGGGGGAGATTAACTCAACTAATGAGGTCCATCTTTTCCCCTAATAATGTGAGTAAACTAAAGTTACGGTGCTATTAAAAATGCATTCAAATTGATTGGCAGAGATGCCTGTAGGTATAAAGAATGGAAGGAAAATTGGAAAGATGGAAGGAAGGAAGAAAGAAAAAACAGACTGTCCTGGTAGAAGTTATAAAATGCAAAATATATGTATTAGAACAGAAAAAGGCATCAACAAAGTACAGCAGCAGAGAGTAGTAGGGAAACCTTTAAAATCCACGATTCTAGCCTCTTCTCTTTATAGGCATGGACCACATACTCAGAAGGATTAGATAACTTACCCAGAGTTTATGGTGGACAATGGCAGTGCCAGGACTGGGGAATCAGGAGCCAATTTTTGAATGCTCATTATGCCAAGGGCTTAAAAAATGTTCTCTTCCAGTGTGATGGCTTGAATTTTAACCTCCTCCCCCAATTCACAGGTTCAAGTCCTAAGCCATAATACTCCAGAATGTACTGACTTTATTTGGAGATAGAGTTTTTATAGAAATAATCAAGTTAAAATAAGCAGTAGGGTCCTAATCCAATATGGTTGGTGTTCTTATGAAAAGGGGTAATTTGGACACAGACATGGAAATGGAGAGAACACCGTAAGAACTTGAAGATGGCCACCTACAAGCCAAGGGGAGGGGCCTGGAACAGAGCCTTCCCTCACAGCTCTTAGAAGGAACCAAGCCTGCTAACCCCTTGACCTTAGATTTTAGTCTCCAGAACTGTGGGACAATGTTTTTGTTTTTTAAGCTACCCAATTTGTGGTACTTTTTAATGACAGCTCTGGAAAATGATTGATCCCAGGACTTCCCTGGTGGCTCAGTGGTAAAGAATCTGCCTGCCAATGCAGGAGACGCCAGAGATGCAGGTTCGATCCTTGGGTCAGCAAGATCCCCCAGAGTAGGAAATGACAACATGCTCCAGTATTCTTGCCTGGAAAATTCCATGAACAGAGGAGCCTGGTGGGCTGTAGTCCATGGGGTCACAAAGAGTTGGACATGACTGAGCATGCATGCACACACATCCTATTAGGCAGACATTGTTTTCCCTGTCTTGTAGGAGGAGTCTGAATGGTGTTAACCTGGGGATTTGGGATCACAGTCTAGATGAGTCAGATCTGGAGGTCACACCTCTTCTGTTCTGTGAGGTGGCTCCTCTGAGAGGGTGAGTTACAACGCAAATGGGTCTCCTGTGTCCCTCCTTTGTCCCATAGTGTTTCTGCATGAAACTGCCCATTAAAAACCTCAAAGCATTTAGTGACCATTCAACTTCCTTCACAGTCGAGTTATATCGTCTTCCTTTCTTTTAAAGAGAGGGTTTTTTCGTCAAGTGTTGCAGCTGTGAGAATAGGTAGGCCTTGGATAGAGAGAGCTAAGCCCTCAGCTTTAGCAGTTGGAGAATTTAAACACTTCACACTCTCCAGTGGTTCATTTCACTTTGAACCCAAATGCCTACAGCTACAACTAGAAATAGTATAATCAGTCAAGTGTCAGGTCATGTCCTGCAGAAGTTAAGATGCAGCACTTCTTTTCAACAGCAGAAAGCCCACTGTGAATGGGGCTAAAATGTGAGGTTAGGAGGCCTGCTGGAGTGATATTAAACAGTGTTAAAAGCAGTTTCGGTGCAGGAGATGTGTGTCTGTACCTAGGTGGTTCCACTTCTGGAAACAGAGTTCTAACAAATAGTTTCTCTCAATGGTAGTGCATAAGCTCTGGTAGATTTCTAAACTGAGGTAATGATTTTATTGAAAAATTATGTTTTATAGAATCATGTTTTGTAGAAGAAGCACATTTATGTATTTGAAAATTTTTTGTGTTTTGAAATGTCTCAATTTCGGCTTTCTAGCTGTGAAATGTGGTAAAAGCTCCTTTATGGGATTGTTGTGAGAGTGAAATGAGATGTGTGTTGGGAGGTTTGGGAAAGTTGAAAGCCCAACTCTAAACTAAGGGGAAGTTGTAACCAGACTGTAAGTTTATCCAGGTAAACATTAAAACAGCCATATAACCCATTGATTCAAAGTTATAGCAAAAGTTCCTTCCTCCTAATTTTGAGTCTGGACTGAGTGTACTTGTGTATGGCATGTTTTGACCCTTTGGGGAAAAAGTGAATTTATGGTCTTGATATTATTAACTGGTATCAACTCATAGTTGATAAATAACTTAAAGCTACATCTAAAGGTTTTCTATTTGTCTTTGTGTTCCTGGCTCTAATGAATCAGGCATGATTTGCACTGGTCACTGTCCAAAGTTTGAGTGAAAAAAAAAATGGTTAAGAAGGCAACTGTCTATGTCATACCCATAGTGCCAAACCCAGCCACACAACACAATGTGTCACTGTTCTTTCTTCCAAGCCACCTGGATGGGTTTATGGGAGTCTGGAGGAAAGAAGAGAGAGATTGTATGAGATTTGGAGAAACTTGATGGGAGGAGGTGACAGAAGGTGCCTGCCAAAGTAGGGGTGTGGGATCAAAGTATATGGTGGTGGTTGAGACTGTGGCTCTGGAGATAAGCTTTCTGGGTTTAACTCTAAGCCTTGGTCTCCTCGTCCCTAGAATGGGAATGACAGGAGTGTGCTGATGAAATGAGTTACCCTTGTAAGCCTCCGAGGCCATTCTCACCGTGCTCACTGCTGGCTTTCCTTACTCTCTTCTAGTGATGATCTGTTTGTATGTCCTCCTCCCCATTAGGCTCTGAGCTCCTTGAGGAGCCTCCTGGATTCTTCTTCATCTTTTTATCTTCTTACATAAATATTGCTGAGTGGATGAGCTATCAGAGCTCTGGAGTATTGTTCACCTTCACTCGCAGCCTCAGCTGACATTCCCACCATTGAGGATAAGGTGGAACTAAGTTAGATGGGATTTGTTCAGTCAGAAAATTACAGAGGTTAGAATGGATAATGGCTTACATTTTTGAAACTCTGTAATTCTCGATGTAGACAAGACATACAAATATAACAGATCATGGATAGCACCTCAGTGTCAGGTGCAATTGTTTTAAAAGTTAAGGCTCAGTGGTGGGTGGGAACTATAGTTAATATCTTATAATAACCTATAATGGAAAAGAATCTGAAAAAGAATACATATATATATAACTGAGGGTCAAAAGAGGCGTTGAAGGTTTGTTACTATTTAGAGAGTGTAGCAAGTGTCTGCTTAGAACAAAGTGGCTGAATATAAAATTTGTCTTCAAGGAGCAGCATCAAGGGTAAGGTCATTCTTTTACGATATTGAACGGCTCATTTGTCATTACGGTCCTATGCTGTCCTGCCTGTGTCTTTCTTTCCGGCCTCGAGTGGCCTTGCCTCTGTCTCCATACCATCCTTCCCCTCTTCCTGTGTTAGGGGTGTTGGTGTCATGCTGGTCTTGTCATAAGGGAGGGACCACTTGTCTTGATACTTCCCAGCTTTCACTCTTTCCTTATTCCACATTGATCAAAGCAAAATAAGCACTCAATAGATGTCGGCTGAATTTAGTTCTTGTCTCCCTCTCTTCTGCCCTATCTTTTCCCCAAAGCCTAATAGGCCGAAACCAGACACATGTAGCTTTGAGGCTGATGCAATTCAACACATTTTCTAGGGTCAGAAATGAATTATTAGATTAGCTCATGTGCTGTGAGTAATAGTAAATAAGCATATAATTCAGTGGGTTTTATACCCACACTGGATTTACATTTTCCCAGTTCTCAGTTTTGAAGTCTTATTGATCCGTAAAAGGAAACATAGGGCTATTATCATAAATCCCCTAGAACACAAGGGTCCTGCAAATAGATTCAATGGCATGAGCTTGTGTGCTGTGAACTGTTGTGGGGGAGCTGGACTTGGAAGTGAAGGGGTGGGCTGTTCTGTGGGGACAGTTTCCTCCTCTGCTGTCATTATTGGATCCACCAAGAGGTTGTGAAGCTCATGATCTGTGTGCTTCTGTGTCTGTCTCCTCACTCCTTGTTCATGTAGGATTTATGAAAATGGTTTATTGGAGGGTAGAGTCTGATTGTCCTTTAGAAATTATATTTTTAAAATTTCTTGTATGACTTGACTTTTTGCAGAAAGATTTATAAACTTAAAATTTAAATGGTGTGTGTGTGTGTGTATGTGGTGTGTGTATGTTGGCAGTGTGTACTAGGAAGCGCCCAGGAATGGTTTAGAACCAGCTGGGCCAGTTCTACATTCAAGATAAAAACAAGAAAAGAACCATTTACTCTGTTAAGGAAAAGAATCTGAAAAAGAATGCACACACACACACACACATACACACACACATAAGGAAAGAAGGAAGTGTTAGTTGCTCAGTTGTGTCCGACTCTTTGTGACCTTATGGACTGTAGCCCCTTAGGCTCCTCTGTCCATGGAATTCTCCAGGCAAGAATACTGGAGTGGGTTGCCATTCCCTTCTGCAGGGGATCTTCCTGACCCAGGGATTGAACCCAGGTCTCCTGCATTGCAGGCAGATTCTTTACTATCTGAGTCACCAGGGAAGTGTGTGTGTGTGTGTATGTTAGGGGTCAAAAGGGGCATTGAAGGGTCAATGGGGCGTTGAAGGTTTGTTGCTATTTAGAGGTGGAGAAGGCTCTTGAGAGTCCCTTGGACTGCAAGGAGATCCAACCAGTCCATCCTAAAGGAGATCAGCCCTGAGTGTTCATTGGAAGGACTGATGTTGAAGCTGAAACTCCAATACTTTGGCCACCTGATGCGAAGAGCTGACTCATTGGAAAAGACCCTGGTGCTGGGGAAGATTGAAGGCAGGAGGAGAAGGGGACGACAGAGGATGAGATGGTTGGATGGCATCACCGACTCAATGGACATGAGTTTGAGTAAACTCTATGAGTTGGTGATGGACAGGGAGGCCTGGCGTGCTGCAGTCCATGGGGTCGCAAAGAGTCGGTCATGACTGAGTGACTGAACTGAACTGAGAGGGTATAGCAAGTATCTACTTAGAACAAAGTGGTTGAATATAAAATTTGCCTTCAAGGAGCAACATCAAGGGTAAGGTCATTTTTTACAGATATTGAGCAGCAGTTGGGAAACCTGTGTTCTACCTCTTTGGCTCTGTTCAGTGGAGGACATGGCCTGCTTCTTTGGTGCACCATGTCTAGTGGATTAGGTTGTAGGCATTTTCTTATTCTGCCTGTGAACAAGCTCCCTTGGAGGCGGAGCTGTGCTAAGCAGTACTTCCTCAGCTGTGTGCGTTCTTGCACAAAGAAGAGACCATGAATATCACTTGCATATATGAGTGGACATAACACTGATGCACAGTACAACTCCATATAAGGCAGCAATCAGTCTTTAAGCTAAAGAAATGTTTTTTTTAATAAGATATATTAATAAAAAGTATTCATAAAGCAGCATTTCCCAAAGTGAGTTCCACAGAAGACCAGTCTCCCTCCCCGAAAAATGCACAAAAAGGGTGGGTTTGGAGCTCTATGGTTTAATATATTTGGGAAATGGTTGTGAACTAGATCCTCCTTTTGGAAATTCATGATGTAGACTAACTCATCACAGGCTCTGAGAAGTCCTACAGTAAAGACTCTCATCTAACTTTGATTAGTGTTTCTCAAACATAGTTTACTTTGGAATAGTTCTTTTTTGCATAATCTCAATTAACATCCTGGATAATGATGTTTCTTGTAACATGCTTTTGAAAGTGCTAAAGTACAAGCCTTAGGGCTAGCAAGGAGGGGGATTATTTTGAATTGTACTGATTCTGGCAAAATTATTTTCTTCCTGTCAAAATATAGAGAGGCCTACAAAATGCCTTGTACTCAGTACTACACAGAAGGCAATATTTTACAGTAGGTATTGTTGCCAAATGAGCATTAGGGAAGCAATACATCTCAGGGTTTCTGCAGTGGTACTGAATCTATGCAAAAGCAAATGAAACAAGAATTGCTTTGAGTTACAGAACTCTGGTACTGACTGAACTCTGAGCTATTGCATAAATAGAATCTGAGGCTTCTCTGCAGCCACTCAACTAGTATTTACTAATTACCTACTAGTCTCTAACCCTCTGCTGAGCTCTGATAATGCAACTGAGAAAGGCTCAGTTCTTGAGGACTAGTGAGGAAGACCTGAAAGGACACAGGCAAATCCATTGTACTGTAAGGCACCCTGTGAAAGGGAAGCCTAGTGGGTCATTATCTGCAAAGGAGAAGCCCCTAGTCAATCCTCATTGGGGCAGCAGAGTTTGTCAGAAGAAGGTGGCAGGCATATAGAGGTGTGAAGGATGGAGCGGGCATTGGGAAGAGCATCATGGACAGAGGCAATGGCCTGTGCAAAGTCTGGGAGGAGAGGCAACACGGCATGCTTGGAGAACTTAGAGTAGATAAGTGGGACTAGAATGCTGTGTTTGAGGAGCACGACTGACTGGTAGACAGAGTGCTGTACATGTTACTGCTGGATCATGAGGGGCCCTGACTACCATGTTGATGAGTGTTCTTTATCTCTGTGATTAGTTCAGGGGACTGGTCCAAAGAGGTGAGCATCCTGTGGGGACATCCTGGCATGTAAATCGAACAGTTGAGAAATAGGAGGAACTGGATCAGTGGATGACTTAGGACCAGACAATAAGACAAAGATCTGGGTAAGAGTCTCTTCCCTAACCCACCCATCTATGGCTTGGTGGTTTATGTGAGTTCACACCTCTTTTCGTGGCCATATTATTTGTTAGCATTCTGTGTGTTATTTATTACAGAATCTGCATTAATGAATTCTCAGCTAATCTTTCTTGTTTATCTCCTCATTTATTCTACAAGTGTTTACTGAGCGTCTGGCAGGGCCAGGTGCTGAGGATATAATACATGGCAAAACAGTTACAGTCTGCCCTACAGTCTAGAGTGGGAGGCTCACGTTACTCAATGAATCTTAGTAATAAACATAAAACCACAATTGTGATAAGTGCCAGGAAGGAGAAGTACATGGCGGTGTGAGATCAGAGTCTTCAGCATCAGGAAAGCCTTCCTTGACAAGGCAGGCTATAGGCTGACAACTGAAGAATGAACAGAAGTTAACTAAGTGTACAGGAGGGGAGAGCAAATAGCACCTATAGGAGGAGCTTGGTGCATTCAAGCAACTGAAGGGAGTGTGGCCGGAGCCCGGGGAGTAAGGGGTGGTGGTGGTGCAGCAGAGGCTGGGAGTTAGAAGATTCTAGTCTCTGTGGAGCCTCAGAGTTGTGGTAAGGAATTTGCTTTTGTTCTAAGAGCAATGCACAAGCTTTGAACACTTTTAAACAAGAGGTTACATCATCAGATTTCTGTTTTATTTTTCTTTGAATGCCAAGTATCTTCTGTTTCCTTTTATTACCATCATAATCTTTGTTTACATCAAGATACATAGCAATGACAGCAGGTTTCTTTTTAAAGCTTTCTATTAAATATTAAATATCTTTCCCCATTTTAATTTTACATTACTCTGCTGAGAAAAAAATTAAAACAAGTTATCCGAAGCCCGGATGCACTTCCATGATTAGCTGGGCTTTGTAAAAGTTGGTGGCTTTGTTCTTCCTGCTGTGTGAATATGTCCAGGCTCTAGAAAGATGGGATCGGATTATAATTATTTTTGAAAAGTTTGCTACAAAATGGATGACATGTTAGAAGCCAGGTTTCAAGGTAAGGATGAAGGTAAGAGAGCGATATTTTCTTTCAGAAACAAAATTTCTGAAGAGTGCCAGTCCAAAAATGGTTAGAGAAGGGGTAGAATCTCAACATGAACTTCAAACTACTGTCTCTGTGAAGGGATAGTAGTGCCTTGCCGAAGCACAGGATGGTCAAGGAGGGGGTCTGCTAAGTTTGACTGTTCCCAACTGTCTTAGCTGGGGAATGGAGGAGTTTATTGCCCAGTGGGTGTCAAATGGTTTGAAGCTTGATTGGTACTGAATTCTCTAAGAAGTTTCTTCTCAGATTTGTGATTTGAGAAGGTTATGCTTGTTGCATCATGGAGAATATATTAGAGGGAGCGAGAATGGATCAGAGTGTGTAGATCTGGTTGTTGTGAGAATCCAGGCTAAAGATGGTGATACCTTGGACTAAAGTGGTGGCTGTGGAGGTGGAAAGAATGAAAGCCTTCAAGAGCCATTTAGGGAGTAAGATTTACGGTCATGGTGATGCATTGTGTGTAGAGCAGGGAGAGAGAATAGGTCTCCTAGACTTTGTGCAACTAAGGTAGAGATTTTAGAGAAACGATTGTACGATCAGTTTTAGTTACATGGATATGGAGCTGAAAGAGTTCTAGAGACTGAGATGTAATTTGAGAGCATTGGTGTTTGAAGAGTGATTGGTGCTGTGGTACATGTGAAGACTGTTTGGGAGAGACTGAAGACAGAAGGAATCAAGCTGAGGAAAGACTTGAGGGGACCCAGTCTTCAGAGGAGCCTTAGAAGGACCAGCCAGAGATGTAAGAGAAAAATCAGAAACATGAAGTATGAGAGAAAAGGGAAGTGATTATTTAAAAACAAAAGATGTGGTCATCAGTGTTGATTTGCCACAGAAACATCAAATATGATGAGGAATAAAAATGAAAATTGGATCTAGTAACATGGAGGTGATTGTCGACCTTAATGAGAATTGTTTTTTTTAGAGAGGAAGGGCAAGGGTCTGAATGGAACATCTTTTATACTACCAGTCATAAGGATTCCCTCATGATTCTGGGTATTTTTGCTATAAGCGTCTTGCTGTAGACATCTTTGCCACAAGCATTTTTGCCATATAACTTATTGTCTGTAAGGCAATTTTGCTGTGAAAGATAAAATAACTGGCTGACAGTCTGGTTTGACAGTTTGGTTTCAACTGTTTGGAATGTGTTAGCATGTCTTTGGTTAGAGACATTATTGATGGCTTTATTGAGCTGACAGAGAGTTGAACCCACATTTCCCATAGAACTTTGGAACATCTACCAATGGACATGCCAAGAACAAATAATGGGATAGAAGCTTTCACAACATGACACAAACTTCAATTACCAATATGCATCCTAGTATTTGGAAATCGAGACTCCTCTTGATGAATAAAAAGAGTGTGATGCTGAATGAAGAGATGAATCAACAAGCAAAAAAAATAAAAGATTTTGAAGATTTTACTATCAATAAAAGATTTTGAAGACAAGTGCTTAGGTACAACTCACAAAATAAAATCAGTTATTTTCACAATATTGTTATGAATCTACACGTTTTAAGTGTATTCAAATATTTTGTGTTTTGCAACAAATTCTTTTTAGTTTTCTTGTTCCTTTCTCATGTTTCATTATTTCCATTTTAATGTCCCTCTTTTTTCATTATTTTAACTTTTATGGCAAAATTGCCTTATGGCTAATTAGTTATGTGATGAAAATGTTTGCTGCAAAAAAATACTTGCATCAGAGATCTTTAGGGCAAAGAAACTTATGGCGAAAATATTGGACACTTCCTTATACTGCAGTATAGAGGCAAGTAAACTGGATGGACTCAGTAGCTGTGTGCACACACACACATACACACACACACACTGAATGTGCTTTATTTAAGTACCCTGAGGTACATGATCGGAGAAAGCAATGGCAACCCACTCCAGTGTTCTTGCCTGGAGAATCCCAGGGACGGCAGAGCCTGATGGGCTGCCGTCTATGGGGTCGCACAGAGTGGGACACGACTGAAGCGACTTAGCAGCAGCAGCAGAAGTACATGATTACCTTCTGTCTCACTTATCTTTAACTAAAGAGTATTCAATAGACCCTTGTTTGATTATAATTGCTTTTTTGTTTAAAATTATAATTGCTTGTTTGTTTAAAAGTCTTTTAAAATACACTAAAATGCTGAAAGTGCTTCATCAAATTTTTCTGTGTTGAAATGAAGTAGAATTATTAGACTTTATGTTGTTAAAAAAACCAAAATCCTCCACTTTTATAGCCATCCCACAGAGAACCTGAAAAAAAATAGAAATGCCCCACTTTTTTCCCAGAAGGCTGTAGCTGATTAGTTTTGGTAGATACTGAATGCCTTCAAAATTCCTGCTTAGGTCAAACTCCTTGAATATAATTTATCCTTTGTTTATCCTCTTGGGCAATGAGAATAAGAAATTTGTCTCCAACTTATATTACCCCACTTTATTGAACCACTCTGCAAAAACTGAAGTGTGATTTACGGTAATGTTTCATAACAGCCAGTATTAATAAAATGGGTAAAAGTTTTGCAGGCTCTAAATTTTGTAGGAAAAAAAGAATATTATAGATTGCGATTTAAAAAAGAACTGGGTTAAATTCAGTTCTCAGACACAAGGGCTAGCTGTCTGCTGGTTGTGTAGAAAAATTTATTAAGTACCACACGCTTATTTAAAAGCCATTTTAATCTTATATGACCAATGATAGAATGCCATATACTTTCAGAAGGCACATAGATTTTGTCTCATTCTCTAGGGCAGTAGTTCTCCCCATGTGGTCCTGGGGCCAGTAGCGGTAACATCAACTGGAGACTGTTGGATGTAAATTCTGTAGCCCCACCCAGATCTATGGGCTTCCCAGGTGGCACAGTAGTAAAGAATTCACCTGCCAAAGCAGGAGACAAAGGAGATTTGTCTTTTGATCCCTGGGTTGGGAGGATCCCCTGGAGGAGGAAGTGGCAACCCACTGCAGTGTTTTTTGCCTGGAAAATTCCATTGGCAGAGGAGCTTGGCGGGCTCCAGTCCATAGAGTCACAGAGTCAGATAAGATTGACCACATGCATGCACAGGCACACACGCGCACACACACACACGCATGCACACACCCCAGACCTACAGGAAGAGAAACTCAGGGGCTGAGGCCCAGGAATTCCTGTTTCAACGAGCCCTGCACATGGTGCTGATTGATGTACAAGTTTGAGAGCTACTGATTTTGGGGAAGAAATATCTCAGTGTATGTATATGTCTGTAAATGTGTATGTGTCCATACTAAAGTAAACATATTTTTATTTTAGTAAAATGTAAATAAACATTTACACCCCAAAATAAACATCAAAAACTGTCTCAAAGGGAGAGGCAAAATCAGAATATTTTGCTTGCTCTATGAATGTATGCTCATTTCACTTCTGGCTCTTCATGGTTATAGTGTCCTGGGTTCTCTCTGAAGCAGTGGTTGTCCCTTGGATTGATCATTCAAAGATCCCAAGAACAGGGCTGTTGATGATTCAGTCTTTGTTACACTCACCAGGGAGCACGGAGATCATTTCTTTTAAGATTCCGTCTAAAGAGCACTTACCACAAGCCAGGCACTGTGCTAAGTATACTTTACATTCAATATCTTGTTTAAGCCTCAAAACAACCCTTTAAGTAGGTATTTTAATCTCTACATCACAGATTAGGACACTGAAGCTCAGAGAGGCTTAAAAATGTACTTCAGCTCACTCAGATGGTCAGCAGCAGACACAGAATTTAAACCTATGTATTTAGTTATTATATCTTGCCAATGTGGATGGTCACCATCGGTGAAAGGGCTTTCTTGTTAGCTATTCCTGTCAAGTTACGCCTTGAAGCCCAGGGCTCCTGCTTTCTTTTCCCAACCATGGTTGGCTTGGAGCTTTTGAATTTGATAATACCATATACTCAGTTAAATAAAGAATCATTAGCAGGATACCCAAAGATGCTTTTGAGAAATGTGGAGAATGGAGGAGAGATGAACATGAACATGAAGAACACTTATGAGAAGCTGGAGGAAATGGGATCTTCATTATATAGTGGTAGAAAGCCCAGCAAAATTGTATCTTGCAATTCTGTGGAAAGTGGAATTTGGAAACGATGAAGGGGCATATTTAGCTGAAGAGTTTTCCACCACAGTGTTGAACACGTAGCGTGGTTTCTTGTTTGCTACTTATAGTAATATGTGAAAGGGAAAAGACAAATTGAGGTAAGAAATTTTAAATAAAAAGGAACCAAGACGATGATTTGGGAAATTCTCAGCTTATCTGGATTGCAAAAGATGTTAAAATTCAGAGATTAGCAGACAAAAAATTGTGTTTTCAAGAAAAAACTGAGAATGTGGCTGGACAAACTTCTGCTAATACCTCAGAAAAATCAAAAGGTCAACTTTCAGTCACAGAAGAACTTCTTTGAAGAGATTAAATCTCCTCAGAGAATGATTGGGGCTGTATCAGTTTCCTGGGATCACCATTTATGTAAACCAGGGATGAGAAATTTGGGTATTCTAGGTTTTTTTGTTTGTTTGTTTGTTTTTAGTTTCACACCCTCCTCCATTGCTATACTGAAGTACATTCTCTTTAGTCAGTGGTGCCTCTGTGGAGGGATGGAATTGGTTGGTGTGTGTTCAGATGGTGTGCCTCCTTTGCTGTCATGGGACCTGTTATTTCCACAAGGTACCAGAGCATGCCTGTCCCCAGAAGGGTGCCTCCTCGGCTGTACACTCTCAAAACCTTTCCTTTTGATTTGCCAGATGCCAGTCTTCCCATCTGAGACCTGCTTTTAGTATGTTTCCCCCTAGGGTGCGTTCTCTCCTTCTGGGGTTTATTCTGCCCAGTTCCTACCACTCCGAGACCTTCTCTGCCTTCCCTCCTCTCCCCGCTTATCCCCTCCCTTCTCTCTTTCCTCTCTTCTCTGCCCTGACTCTCCACTCTGGATTTGGATATTTATTTCCTTATCTACAAATAATTTGAAGTTTGTAATGTTTTTGGACTCATGTTATTGGTTTGGATCATGAGCAGTTGTGTCTGTTCTTCTTGTTAATGTGTATATTTTTGTAGGAGGTGGAGAGATTCACATTTAGGTGACTGAGTTATTTTATGGCAGGGATTTTAAGCCTTGGTGTATCCTTGACATTTTGGGAGCGATCACTTTCTATAGTGGGGGACTGCCCTGTGCATTCTAGGAGGTGATGACAGGTTGAAATCATAATGGAGTCATCACACTTCAGGCATAGAAAATAGAGTCGGGGTGGGGTATTGAGGACCTGGTCTCAGACACAACCCTGTCCCACTGATAACTTGAACTTTCTGTGAACTGTACCAAAGTCAAGGATGCTACCAGCCATTTTAAAAATTAGCATCTGTTAGCTGCAAACTTGTGGTCTCAAGGTTGTTTCCTGTTTTAACTGTTCAACCATTTCAGTCTGCAACCAATCCTTGCCTAACAAGCACCCTTGCTTCTTACCTGCTCCAATTATAATTCTCGATAAACAACTCATGTAACCAACTGTGACCTTGAGCTTTTTGCCTTTATAAGCACTCTCTATTTTGTAGTCCAGAGGAACAGAGTTTAAGTGCTTCTTAAATCTGTGTCTCCCAGGCTGCAGTTCTAGCAAACCCCAAGTAAACACCTCTTTACTTCAATAAGGGCTTCATTTCTGAAATTTTGGTTAATAGATGTTTAGCAGCATCCCTGGCCTTTACTCACTACATGACAGAAACAGCCATCTCCCTGGTGTGACAACTGAAGATGCCTTTGGACATTGCTAAATGTCCCCTGAAAGGGAAAATCACCCCTCAGTTGATCACCACTGTCTATAGGGATTCCTTATGTCTCCTTTAGCTTCACTTGTATAATTTATTGGAGATTTTCTCAATTTTATTTTTCATTTCTATCATCATGATTTAATATTTGTTGTTGCTCTCAGTGTTCCTTTTTAAAAAATTAAAACTATATCTTTATTTTTTCCATGAATGCAGTATCTTTTCTTTTAAAAGCATTATTTATAGCTATTTATTATTTTTAATACTTTATATTAAAATTAATTAGTTATCTAAAATTTTGACATATGGTTGATTTACAATGTGTTAATTTGTTCTGAACAGTAAAGGGACTCAGTTATACGTATATATATTTCATATTCTTTTCTATTATGGTTTGTCACAAGATATTGAATAAAGACCTTGTTGTCTATCCATCCTATTTAAAATAGTTCGAGTTGTTTATTGTTTTGATTGCTGCTTTGACTAGCTTTGTTTCCTCTAAGTTCTCTTGTTCTATCAGTTTATTTTGTTGTCATTCTTCTGGGAGAGTTGTTCTAATGTTTGATCACCCTTGGGTAATAATTCATACCTAAGAGTGAGGTGCTGCAACACTAGCTGGAATCTGTTTGTGTGTGCATGGGGCATATTTGCTGGTCTTCATGTAGGGTCATTGGATGATAGTGATCCCATTTCATTGAAGAATCCTTCATATCCGTATCTATTGGTCTTTTGACCTGATTCGTTTTTCCAGAGAGGATGTGTGTCATCAGTTTTCTGCTGGCCAGTTTGGGTGAGGCTCAAGAGAAGGGACTGGGGTGGAGGGTAAGGAGGTGGTGGGTTGTGGTCTCACCTTTTAGTGTGTAGATTTTTCTTTTATGTCTCTGGCTTTTCAGTAATACACTTTCCGGCCTTTGCCAGGTTCTTCTGACACCAAATCCTTCATGGTTTAATTCTTTCTGATGGTAAACACGCGATCTTCTGCTGGGATATAGAAGGAGATCTGGGGATTTGTTGCCCCAGATTTTGAACTAGTTCTCCTATTTTTCAGTCCTATTCCTTATCCTTAGAGAAACCTGATGCGTGCAGTTTTCGAGCATTGCATACTTCTTTTTTCTATCACCTATTCCCAAAGGAATAGCTTTTCGTTTTCTGTGGTCTTCTAGGTCAGCTGCCTCTTACCTGTTTTTCAGCTCTTAAAATATTTTTTTTAAATGGGAAAGAGTTGAGATATATACAGATACACAGCAGACTTTTGTGCAAATAGATGAATATATTCCATCCATTGTGTTCAGCTGGAATGCCAAGATCTTTAATATAGGATATTGGTTCACAAAGTGTCCTTGGATCAGCAGCATCAACATCTCCTTGAAATGTGTTATGAAAGCAAATTCTTGAGCTTCATCCCAGACCTTAGGGATCAGAAAACCTGGGAATGGGGCCCAACAATTGGTTATTATACCCTTCCAGGTGATTCTGAAGTTTGAGGATTACATCTATCATAGATGACCATTAGAATTTTCTAAAAATCAAGACATCTGCCTAAATAACCTATTACAAGATCTACCATTCTTTCCAATCTTTTTTTCTGTTTTAGGGAAACAGTTTAGTTTTTCAGTTGTTTGGTTCCTATGAGCTCATTTCTATGATATCTGGGAGTTGAAAGGGCATTTTAATTTTAAATATATTTGATTTTGCACATTTGCTGTTTTTGTAATGTCTGCTTCTTTTCCAAGTGAATATTTTGGTGTTCCCTAAAAGGCTGCTCATAATTTTAAAATCATTTTTTATTCCTGTTTTTCCTTTATACCCTATTTAACTACATTGCCCTATGTAACCCCTTAAATGGAATTCAAATGCATTTCAATTATTTATTTCAATGTTTTTTGAATATTTTTCACTTTTGTAGTTATATATTATAGAACACTATGTATCCTAGAACTCTAATTAAAATTCCTTGTTTACCTCTATTTCTTCTCAACTCACTTTCCAAATGTCAATATCTTCAGCTTTTCTTGCCTCAATTTTAAGCTACCTAACAAGAGTAAATATTGAGATGACTTTTTTCCTTTCTGTCCTGGAATGTTTATTATTATTTTTAGAGTTACAAGAAACGGGATGGGCTAGAGAACCTTTCTCCTACTCATACTTAATGTTTACCTGTCTTTGTCCTCACCTGTCAACAGCTTGAGCCAGGAGCATAAATCTGGGTCTCAAGAATCCACAACTTGCAGTGTGATCTTAGTGATGACACTGGGCATATCAGTGCCTCCTAATAGCTGACTTCAAATGTAGGAAAAGGAACACCAGGGCACTGCTTCTCAGAATAAACTATCTTAGCGATTACATTTGTATAAACCTATTTGCAGTTTTTTTTAAAAAAAATATTATAGTTAATCTTAACAATTAGGGTAGGGTAGGTAAGTAGGGTCAGTTGTGTCTTTATTTGCTTTACAGATGAGGGAACAAGATAATTAGGTAACTGGGACAAGGTTTTTTATCTTAGTCTACTAGGGCCGGCATAACGAACTACTACAGGCTGGGTGGCTTATACAATAGGAATTAATTTGTAGTTCTTATAGTTCTGGAGGTTAGAAGTCTAGAACCAGTGTTTGCAGACTTGGTTTCTTTTGAGGTCTCTCTTTGTTTGCAGATGTCCATCTTCTGTCTATGTCTCAGTGATCTTTTCTCTCTATACGCACATCCCTGGTTTTTCTCTCTCTCTCTGTGTCCATATTCCCTCTCTTAAGGCTATTGATTCACACTGGCTTGGGGCCCACCTAATGGTCTCCTTTAACTTAATCACCCTTCTAAGGCCCTGTTTCCAAACACAGTCATATTCTGAGGTTCTGGGGGCTAGACCTTCAACACAGAAATTTTGGGAAACATAATTAAGATCATAACAATAATAGGGATCAGTGGTTCTTCTGATCGCAAGACCGGCTCTTTCTAATTGACCATGATGAAGGAGAAAGTACAAGATGAAATTGGAGACAGACAAGAGAAGTAGAAAAATTAAAGTCCATTTAGGACAAATGCCAGTCAAGATGGCTTCAGGCTACTCTCCAAGGAAACTTCCTCTTCTCTCAGTCTTTCTAAATTGTTAATTTACTTTCCTGTTCTTTAAAAAATCTTTTCTGTACCTAGCAGATGTTTGTGCTTCCTCTTTAAGCTCTATTGAAAAGCTTCTAATACTGCTGTCTGGCTCAGCTTGAGCTTTTGTAAGTAGAGACAAAGTTGCTCTTTCAAACTCAAGCAAATCGGCATCTAACTATTTTTAGGTGGTCTGTCTCCTAAAAGCAACATAGAGCTTGAGGAAGTCTGTGATGTTTATGGCTTTCAGGTGCTAGAAAGTCTTGAGCTCCACATAGAAGCTCACTCTTGCTCTGTTGCTAAAAGCTTCAGGGTTTGTGAATTAATATAGTACCAGATTCTCTCTGCAAATTCCCAGCCAGTTTTCCTCCTCACTATTTTAGGATTTTAACAAAATAAGATTCTTCTCTCGCTGAAGACAGTGAGAAATTACCCTTCTTTCCCCCAAATTATATAATAGAATTTAAGAATGACTGAGATTCATTTTTAAACTGTGTTTTACTGAAGAAGCACAGATGTGCCAAGAAAGTAGGGTTTAGTCTCTGGGAATATGGACATTTTCAGAAACTTTGTGTCTTTAAATCTCTTTCCTATTTCTTAAACTGTGTACAGGAGTCATGTGAGGATCAGATTTAATGTGTGATACATTAAAGCCCAGGTTTTAAATGGGAATTTCTGAAAGTATGGACTGGGTCACATCAGAATCCCTTGGTGTTTACACGAAAGTCACTTGGTGTGTTTGTTAAAAATGCATGTATTAGACATAGACTTCCTGATTCAGATTCCAGGATTCTGAATATAACAAGCACCCAGGAACTCTTCCACACCCAAGTGTTAAGAAGTACTGCTTTGAGTGAGAGTCTGTTAAAATTAATTTTTTTTCCTGCCTTTTTTCTTCTTCTAAATCTGCTTTCAGTTTTGACACATGGTTGTAATAGAACCAATCCAGTTTACTATGTACCTTAAGTTTACACCTTGTACATGTGATATTTGGTAAGTGCTAGTGTTGATGGACAGGGAAGCCTAGTGTGCTGCAGTCAGACCATGGGGTCTCAGAGTTGGAGTCCGACAGGAGTGAGCCACTGAACTGAACTGAGGTGTATACACCAGGCTTCCCAGGTGCCACTAGTGATAAAGAACTCTCCTGCCAATGTGGGAGATGCAGATTTGATCCCTGGGTTGGGAAAATCCCCTGGAGGGGGAAATGGCTACCCACTCCAGTATTCTTGCCTGGAGAATTCCACAGACAGAGGAGCCTAGTGGGCTACAGTCCATGGCATTGCAAACGTCTGACATGACTGAAGCAACTTAGCATGCTTGCATGCAGGTATATACACATGTGTGCAACCCAAGGAATGGATGTGTTAGTCATGCAGTCGTGTCCAACTCTTTGTGACCCCATGGACTGTAGCCTGCCAGGCTCCTCTGTCCATGGAATTCTCCAAGCAAGAATACTGGAGTGGGTTGCCATTCCCTTCTCCAGGGGATCTTCCCGACCCAGTGATCGAACCCAGGTCTCCTGCATTGCAGGCAGATTCTTTACCTTTTGAGCCATGGAGTGCTTTACTTGAATAGAAGAGATAAACACAATATGTGAAGGAGTCCATCTGTGCTTTAGGTTTTATCCTATCTTAGTCTTTTTCTACTGGGAACCTGAGTTTTCTTTGGTAACTCCTCTGTGCATAAATAAAGCAATAGACTAACGGCTCTTGCAAAGTTCGTGGATGCCTCTGAGGCGGGCTGGCTCATGATGCGTAACTCTCTACTTAAGGATCTGCTGACTCAGTAACTGTAGTGGAAGCATGTTCTACTTCCATTTGTTCTGTGACTTCTTGAACCCCATGTTCCCTAGTGGCATGTACTGGCAATTTTACTAGCAGATAATTCATCTATACCTTCTAAAATTATAGGTATAGGCTGTGCCTACTAACAAAATGCCAATGACTTGTGTTCCTGAGATTTCATTGTTTTTGTGATTTATACTCCTACAAAGGAAGAGCTGAAGTCTTCTTTTCTTTCCTACCCCACAAGGGTATAAATGGTCTCAGGAGCTTCTGTATTTCAGGGATTCTACAGGCGAATGATAAGGGAGCTCTTGGGAAAGATTTGGTTCAGGAACCCTGTTTTAACTAGTCATTCATTGGACTGATCATTGAAAGAACAGTGAAAGGTGACCCCAGGGTCTGAGTCTGGATGTCTGGATCATCCTATGAATGGCAGTCCTATGAGGGTAGGTGAGTTTTATGGAGGAAGCATCCAAGAGGAGCTATCCAACAGGATGTCTAGAGAGGGGGACACAGCCTTAGATATTTGGTAAAGTTAGACTTTCAGAGTTGGGAAAAGTTTATGACAGCTGCTGAAAGGAATGGAACAATGACTAAAGAATCGTCAGCCCTATTATGGGCTTCATTGGTTTTAGATACCTTGGTTCTAGAGTGCAATCAACAGAATAATTATAGAACTATCTCTAGCTATACTCCAGGGCCAGAACACGTGAAATATGATTCTCAAGCTATTGTATCTTGATTATTCTTCTAACTGAAGCTATTGATTCTAGTCATAAATGTTCTGGGTTTTCACTCTATAATGTATTCCAAGAGCTGGTGGAATAGTTATGAATAGGGGATGAAAAGGCCTTGGATACAGTTAATTGGTACTGAAAATTATTATAAATTACTTGCCTAAATGTTATAGTAAATCACTGTGTGTGTGCATGCTCAGTCATGCCAACTCTGCGAGCCCATGGACTGTAACAAGGCAGGCTCCACTGACCATGGAATTTTCCAGGCAAGCATACTGGAGTGGGTTGCCATGTCCTCCTCCAGGGGATGTTCCCAACCCATGGATCAAACCTGTGTCTCCTGCATTGGCAGGCAGATTCTTTACTACTGAGCCACCTGGGAAGCCCCATAGTAAATCATAAATCACTACATGAACACAAGTGAGATGAAACAATGAAAGAAAATAAAAGAAAAACAAAATAAAAAAGACTACTCTTAGCATTTCCCAGTTCACTCAAAGATGTAAACAATTTTAGTTTGGGCTTTCCACAGTGAGAAAGTAGCAAAAAATATGTGTTTTCTTTTTTTTCTTTTCTTTCGAAGACAAAAAGAAAATTTTGATCAATTGACAGGTCTTTATTATCTAGAAATATCTGATTACTTTGAATTAATATACAGGGTTCAGTTCTATATTATTGAGCTGAGTGCTTCCCAATAAAATATTAGCCACATGTGCACTTAAAAATTTTTAGTAGACTCATTTACAAACTAAAAAAGAAATGGGTAAAATAAATTTTAGCTATCTATTTTATTTATTTAACCTAATATATTCTAAACATTTTCATTTCAACATGTAATAAATATAAGATAATAATTGAGGTATTTTGCATTCTTTTTCTTACTAAATCAGTGAAATCAGATATGTATTTTAAACCTATGGCACATCTCAACTTGGACTTTCCATATTTAAAGTCCTCAAGAGCCACATGTGGCTATTGGCTATTATTTCGAATCTCAGATATAGAAGAAGTGTGTATTTCATATTAATGTAAAATATTATTATGTGTTCACAAGATTGCTTGCTGAAATTTGGTAATATACTCTGGAATTTTCCCAGCTAATATCTCTTTGAAGTTTGCCTAATTAGAAGCATCTAAGCTACAATGTTTTACCTTAAGGGTTTTTAGGAATCAAGTCTAAAACCATTTTCTAAAGTGAATTTCCTTTTTGGAAGATAGGAAAATCACAAGTGTTTGAACAAATGAGTTTGTTTTTGTTTGACTTTAGAGACAGTAAATTTTGAATTTAAATCTAATATTTGCATGATATCTTTTTTTTTTCTTGTGAAACAGAAAACATTGATAATCTTTGAAGATTTGGGGAATTACAGCTAGAATTACCGCTCCATGTTGGAAATGTTTATGTGATTACAATGCTTGCTTCAGTGTATTGGGTGTGAGCACAGCCTCCCAGGGATTTTCTACATCCCTATTTGACATGGAAGTAATTGGATGATTTCCTTGTTCGTGAGAATGAGTTATTAACAGGAAAATCCATTGGACTGGTGCAGCTATTTGGACAGAAACAAGGGACATTTTGTGTTTGGGTTGCAGACTGAGTCAGTTCAGATAGGGGTTTCAGTAGATGCCTTCACAATTAGATGATATTTATTTATTATTTATTTAACAAATAATTAAATAGTGCTTACTAAGCACCAAAAGCTGTTCAAGTGCTTAATAAATATTAACTCAATCCACACGACAACCCTGGACATAAGTACTATTATTATTCCCAGCTTACAGATGAGATGACTGAGGAGCAGAAGGGTTAAGTGCCTTGCTATGGTCTCATAGCTGGTTAGTAGTGGAGCTGGGATTCCAATCCAGGCTTCTGTCTCTACATCCACACCCTTCCCTCCTCCACTCCTATCAGCTGTTCCCGCCAGTTGTCAGTGAGAGCTTTTCTCCAGACCACTTGGCAGATGTCCATGCCCCACACTTCTGAAATCCTGGGAGAGAGGTCGCTGAGATTTTATTTTCACCACCTCCTCAGAAGAGGATATAGAAGCAGGAATTTTAAGTTATTAAAAATAAAATTACCACATTTAAAAACAATTTGAGTTTCATAGCTGCCACACAATTTTTCAATGTCAATAACTGGCCTCTTGAGTCTGGTTTGTCTGGATGCAGGCTCTTCAGTGTTTTGGAACTCTGAAGAACAATGGGCAACCATAGAGCCACTAGATGAGAGTGAGGATTTTGGGGGCTTAGGGCAGAGAGGAGCTCCTCTTCTATCATCTCCAGTGTTACCTAGATGTGAGTGGCAGTTCTCCTTGGCTTTTCCTGTCAAAGGGCAAACAGGACAAATCGGGCAATGTCTAAACAGGAAGTTCCTTCTATTGAATATATTTTTGGAAGAGCTAAGATTGTCTATAGTGCAGTATGAAAACAAGGGTTGTATATGGGCTAGCTCAAGATGGCAAGGTTGAAAGGCTTAAAAACTTCTGCAACAATGTCAAAAGACACAGAAACATTAAAAAAAATTTCCTTTTGTATAACTTAAAAAGAAGTCACCTTTGTAGCCAAAGATGGAGAAGGCCTATACAGTCAGCAAAAACAAGACTGGGAGCTGACTGTGGCTCAGATCATGAACTCCTTATTGCCAAATTCAGACCTAAATTGAAGAAAGTGGGGAAAACCACTAGACCACTCAGGTATGACCTAAATCAAATCCCTGACGATTATACGGTGGAAGTGAGAAATAGATTTAAAGGACTAGATCTGATAGACAGAGTGCCTGATGAACTATGGACAGAGGTTCATGACATTGTACAGGAGACAGGGAGCAAGACCATCCCCAAGAAAAAGAAATGCAAAAAAGCAAAATGGCTGTCTGAGGAGGCCTTACAGATAGCTGTGAAAAGAAGAGAAGCCAAAATCAAAGGAGAAAAGGAAAGATATACCCATCTGAATGCAGAGTTCCAAAGAATAGCAAGGAGAGATAAGAAAGCCTTCCTCAGCGATCAACGCAAAGAAATAGAGGAAAACAGTAGAATGGGAAAGACTAGAGATCTCTTCAAGAAAATTAGGATACCAAGGGAACATTTCATGCAAAGATGGGCACAATAAAGGACAGAAATGGTATGGACCTAACAGAAGCAGAAGCTATTAAGAAGAGATGGCAAGAATACACAGAAGAACTGTACAAAAAGATCTTCGTGACCCAGATAATCACAATGGTGTGATCACTCACCTAGAGCCAGACATCCTGGAATGTGAAGTCAAGTGGGCCTTAGGAAGCATCACTACGAACAAAGCTAGTGATGATGGAATTCCAGTTGAGCTATTTCAAATTCCTGTAAGATGATGCTGTGAAAGCGGTGCCCTCAATATGCCAGCAAATCTGGAAAACTCGGCAGTGGCCACAGGACTGGAAAAGGTCAGTTTGCATTCCAATCCCTAAGAAAGGCAATTCTAAAGAATGTTCAAACTACCGCACAATTGCACTCATCTCACATGCTAGCAAAGTAACGCTGAAAATTCTCCAAGCCAGACTTCAGCAATACATGAACCGTGAACTTCCAGATGTTCAAGCTGGATTTAGAAAAGGCAGAGGAACCAGAGATCAAATTGCCAACATCTGCTGGATCATTGAAAAGGCAAGAGAATTCCAGAAAAACATCTATTTCTGCTTAAGCCTTTGACTGTATGGATCACAATAAACTGTGGAAAATTCTTAAAGAGGTGGGAATGCTAGACCCCCTGACCTGCCTCCTGTGGAACCTGTATGTGTGTCAAGAAGCAGCAGACTGGACATGGAAATGGACATGTACATGAACTGGACATGGAACAACAGACTAGTTCCAAATAGGAAAAGGAGTACGTCAAGGCTGTATTATGTCACCCTGCTTATTTAACTTATATGCAGAGTACATCATGAGAAATGCTGGGCTGGATGAAGCACAAGCTGGAATCAGGATGGCTGGGAGAAATATCAATAACCTCAGATATGCAGATGACACCACCCTTATGGCAGAAAGTGAAAAAGAACTAAAGAGCCTCTTAATGAAAGTGAAAGAGGAGAGTGAAAAAGTTGGCTTAAAGCTCCACATTCAGAAAACCAAGATCATAGCATCCGGTCCCATCACTTCATGGCAAATATATGGGGAAACAGTGGAAAAAATGAGAGACTTTATCTTTTTGGGCTTCAAAATCACTGCAGATGGTGACTGCAGCCATGAAATAAAAAGACGCTTACTCCTTGGAAGAAAATTATGACCAACCTAGACAGCATATTAAAAAGCAGAGACATTACTTTCCCTAAAAGGTCGGTCTAGTCAAGGCTATGGTTTTTTCAGTAGTCACGTATGGATGTGAGAGTTGGACTATGAAGAAAGCTGAGTGCCGAAGAATTGATGGTTTTGAACTGTGGTGTTGGAGAAGACTCTTGAGAGTCCCTTGGACTGCAAGGCGATCCAACCAGTCCATCCTAAAGGAGATCAGCCCTGGTTGTTCATTGGAAGGACTGATGTTGAAGCTGAAACTCCAATCCTTTGGCCACCTGATGCGAAGAACTGACTCATTTGAAAAGACCCTTATTTTGGGGAAGATTGAAGAGAGGAGGAGAAGGGGATGACAGAGGATGAGATGGTTGGATGGCATCACCAACTCAATGGATATGAGTTTGAGTAAACTCCAGGAGTTGGTGATAGACACGGAGGTCTGGTGTGCTGCAGTCCATGGGGTCGCAAAGAGTTGGACACGACTGAGTGACTGCACTGAACTGAACTGAATTGAAAACAGAAGTCATGCTGAATCACCCCAGTATTATTTTTAACTGTGGATGTTGAGCCCAGTGGCTTCTGTTGTTGCCTGATTGAGCACACGATTACTCATTTATCCCGCATTTTGTGTAGGAATTGGTTGCTCTCATGTTGAATTATTTCACACAAAGGTCCAAATGCAATGGAGTTTTCACAGTTGTTGGGGAGGGCTGCTGAGTACCTTCACCCAGCTGCCCTGTAGTGTAGTATTGTTTCCTGAAACCTTTCTTAGAATACAGCCTTATTGGTAGTTTTATGTTTTTATTATAGAAAAAGGTGAAAAGACTGTACTGTTGGGAACAGTAGCTTTTAGACATATTTGTTGTTGCTGTTCAGTTGCCAAGTTGTGTCTAACTCTTCTCAACCCCACAGATTGCAGCACACCAGTCTTCCCTGTCCTTCATCATATCCTGGAGTTTGCCCAAGTTCATGTCCATTGAATAGGTGATGCCTTTCAATCGTCTCATTGTCTGTTGCCTTCTTCTTCTGCTTTCAATCTTTCCCAGCATCAGGGTCTTTTCCAGTGAGATAATTCTTTTCATCAGGTGGCCAAATTATTGGAGCTTCAGCTTCAGCATCAGTCCTTCCAATGGGTATTCAGCATTGATTTTCTTTAAGACTGAGTGGTTTGATCTCCTTGCAGTTCAAGGAACTTTCAAGAGTCTTCCCTGCACCATAGTTCAATTCTTCGGCACTCTGCCTTCTTTATGGTCCAGCTCTCATATCTGTATATGACTACTAGAAAGACCATAGCCTTGACTATATGGACCTTTGTTGGCAAAGTGATGTCTTTGCTTTTTAACACACTGTATAGTTTTGTCATAGCTTTCCTGTGAAGAAGCAATTGTCTTCTAATTTCATGGCTGCAGTCACCATCCACAGTGACATTTCTTCCACATTGTCCCCTTCCATTTGCCATGAAGTGATGGGACCAGATGCCATGATCTTAGTTTTTTTAATATTGAGTTTTAAGCTGGCTTTTTCACTCTCCTCCTTCACCCTCATCAAGAGGTTCTGTAGTTGCTTTTTGCTTTCTGCAATTAGAGTGGTATCATCCACATATCTGAGGTTGTTGATATTTCTCCTGGCAATCTTGATTCCAGCTTGTAACTCATCCAGCCCAGCATTTCACATGATGTGCTCTGAGTATCAGTTAAATAAATATGGTGATAATAAACTCCCTTCTCAATCCTGAACCAGTTAGTTGTTCCATGTATGTGTGTCTTAGTCACTCAGTCGTGCCCGAGTCTTTGCGACCCCATGGACTGCAGCCCACCAGTCTCCTCTGTCCATGGGATTTCCAGCCAGGAATACTGGAGTGGGTTGCCATTCTCTTCTCCAGGGGATCTTCCTGACCCAGGGATCGAACCCACGTCTCCTGCATTGGCAGGCAGATTCTTTACTGCTGAGCCAACAAGAAGCACATATTAATACACACACACACACACACACATATACAGGTATACATATGCACAAATTGACATATATGAAATTGATTTCCCAATCTAGTACCCAGTCTATTTTCCTATAGGTTATACATTGGGAAAAACCGAAAATAGCTATGGAATAAAAATTTGGTGTGCATTATTGAGTTTCAGGAGGGGAAACACCAGGAAATTACATCCTTATGTTCTCTTCCAGGTTTTAACCCAATCAGGATAAAGGGGTTTGATGAAGATCAAAATGTTGGCTTTGTTACTGATAGGACTATGTGAAAGAACATAGTTTAGGTGTGAGTTTCTCATTATCGAACTTGGAAATTAGAATTGTCCACCTTGTCTTTGGCTGCACTGGATAACAACAGCCGTGCTTCCACAGGGCAAAATCTTTCCTGCTCTGTACCATATGCCTCAGAGAGGGTGGACCAAGGCAGTGTCTTCACAAGGAGGCAGATGTGGGTGAGAGGACAGATGAGTTCTGCACATCGAATCTCCCTGCCCCTAACTTGACCATCACCCCATGAGAGCCAGAAGCAAGAGGCTTAGCCTGAGATTTCCAATTAAGGTATTAGTTTTAGTATCCAAAGTGGAGACAGACCCTGAATGGAAGAGTTGATGCTCGAGTGTGAAAGAAACACTGGTAGCTATTTTATCATCTTTTTATGGGAAACTAGATGAAAATCCTAGATGTCAATTTCACCTTTTCTTAGCCTGGAAAGGTAAATCTGCTTGGTGCTTTGTGTGTTTTGTCCTGGTCAGTGACATAATGTCAATCTAATGATTTATTGCACTGCTGAAGTGCTGGGAGTGATGTGGGCTTTGTCATTTGCTCTGGTGGTGGCTTGTCACCCAGGGGCAGGGATGTGTTACATCCAACCAAGCACCCCTCAGCGGCCCAGTGACAGAACTACAGTCATTGTTTTCAGTGTGTTCAATTCTGGTCATCTAGGTCAGTAAGCCAACTGGTGGGGACAGAGGCTTGTTTGAGTTAGCTTAAATCAAAGCATCAGAAGCAGAAAAGGATTAAATTGCCCTAGTATTCGCTCTTCCTAACACCAGCCATCGCACAACACAGAAAAACCACTGATTTTTCTCCCTTATCATTCCCAGCTCCTTGCTTTTACTGTATAATTGGAGTGTGGGGCTACAGGAGGGGTGGAGTCATCCTCTCAAGGTCAAGTGGTTCGCTCATTCCTCCCCTCCCCTTTACACACCCAAGAATCTCAATTAACTTCAAGTAGAAAAGAGCTGGCCTCTCTGCTAGTTCAGAAAGTAAAACATTTGTCTTCAAAGCAGGAGACCTGGGTACAATACCTAGGTCAGGAAGATCCCCTGGAGAAGGGAATGGCAATCCACTCCAGTATTTTTGCCTGAAAAATCCCATGGACCTGGTGGGTTATAGTTCATGGGGTCGGAAGAACTGAACATGACTGAACGACCAAACCACCACCAGACAAAAGCTACAATGGAGGTTTCAGCTTTTTGGATGCCCTCAGATTCTTGCATGAGTAGATTAATATGTTTTCATCAGATTTTACTTAGAAACTTAATCCTATATAATAGTTTGTCTGATTTGTGCATTTATTTAAATAGAAAGGATTTAAAAGTCATACGATTGTATTTGTTTTGCATTTAATGAATTGTGTTTGTTAACCTGTATTAAGTTTTTTTTTTTTTTTTTTTTTTAAAGAATAGGAAACAGCAATGTCATGAATTGGGCAGAACTGAGGGCCCCAATATAGTTAACAGGTACTGATCAAACATCCTCAGACAGCAAAGTACAGTAATATCAGGGCTTCCTCAGGATGGGACACATGCTGTGTTCCTATCAGTTTTGTATTAGCCCTGTGTCTATATTTAGCCTACTAAAATGCAGTATTTCTGGTTTTTCTTTGTAAATGTGTTCAATCAGGAGGACATTTATTGTGAATGGCAGGAAGGCTGTGTTGAGTCAGAGATGAGATTTCTCTTGTGTCATTTAGCAATTCACAAGGAATGGAGGTGAACAGCAGCTGAGCATTGGAAGAAATTAGAGCATTTTGAGTCTGGGGTCCTCTTAGGTAATTTATGGCAGACACAGAGAACTGATAATAAATCCCACCTCTGTCATAGGAATATAGTACCGGAGCTTTAGGGAGGTTTGAAATTAGTTTTTGCTCAAGGGGTGTGATTTCAGAAATTCACTTTTGCCTATTTGGTTATGAATCACACTAGTTACACTTGAAATCACTGCTGACTGAAGTATCACTGCCTGGTCCCCTGAGAATGGTTTCTCCTATTCTTTGCTGTCCTTCCACATCTTTGAAGAATCATTCACCAAATGACGATTTCTGTATGAGTAACAAGGTAGCTTCCGATTTTCTCTTTTTCCTCTTTTCTCTGATATAACACTGGAATTGATTTACCGTCATTTCCAACTTGATATTTCACCCCCAGGGCATAAATGACTCATGCCCTTTCAGTGGATTTTTAACCTTTCTTTGCTTAATATATTTATGACAAGGGTCAGAGAGACTTCACTCAAAAGCAGATGGGGGTCGGATGGTTCTGGGAGTGAAAGATTTTTCTCTTGCTTTTTAATTTAAGAAAGTTGAAGACAAGTCAGCAGTAAAAGTGAGGCTGGAGAACAGAGCAATCTAAGATTTGGCCGCAGTACTTTGTTGCTCAGCAGGGCTGAGATGATTTAGTAGAGCACAGATGATGCTACATAATAAATAGGCAAGGTCCAAAAGATTAATTGATGGGTTACACACATCAGACATGCAGCCCTCCTCCTGGAAATGGCTCTCCTCTCCTCTCCATCCTCATAGGGAAGGGGGGACATGTCATCCAGCTCGCACGCTGAAATATGCCTCTTGGTAACAACTCCAGAATGGTATTTAAATAAATGCCTGTGTGAGAACCTCTCACTTTTTTCTTCTTAGTACAGTGATTGGGAATAGAGGGTGAATTATAAGCAATAAAAAAGATGAAGAAATGGCATCTTCCCCTCACATCTAGCCTTCATGCAGACTCACAGAAAGGTGCAGCTGTTTCACAAAGTAGAACTGGAATTCCGTTAGTCTCAGAAATGAAAATACTGTGTGTTTCTGGGTATAAGTCTGAGTAGTTAGTTGCTAAAGAGCTAGTCAGTACAGAAATTTCTCTTTACTGTGTATCTAACAATATAATATGGTGTATCTATACTTATTGTCTATGAAAAGGCTCTATGATACACTTGTTAAGAGAGAGAAAAATCCTCAAATGGAATGAAATTTGTGATTCTACTTTGTATTGAGTTGGCAAAAAAAGTTCATTTTTTTTTTCATAAGAAAAACTCCAATAGAAAGCATACAACCTCAAAATATTAATAGATATTAAGAACACTTATCATTTGGTGGGATTATGAGGAGTTTTGTTTTCTTTGTATCCTAGTTTTTCTAAAAGGGACATGTTTGTGTGTTAAGAATAAAACACAACTATTAAATTAAGACGAAAACTCCGAGTCAGTGAGTTGCCCATCAATGGTTCATAAACCTGAGGTTCCTTGATGAATTGCAGGCGAAGCACAGATCTTTTGCACAGAGGTTCCCTGAGGCTTTACAACTTACACTCATTATTTCTGAAGCTTCTGCCTCCTTTAACAGCTTGAAGGGCTGAGAGCCTGAATAGGGGAAATCTTAGAAGTCTCCCAGGCCCTAGTCAGGGCTCTGACTCAACTGCTTACCATTCTGGACAAAGTAAGTCATTTTCAGAAGGGAGGAGACAGGAGCCTGGAAATTATTCTTGGTGAAGACCTTTCTACCTCCACCTGTTGAAAATGATTGAGTTCCAGTTTCTCTACTTCCTCAAAGCTTTGTTTCATGTCTCTAGAAAAGACAGAAGAAGTTTTTGTCATATGGCTATTTTCACTGAAAACAAATATCGAGGATGACCAACTCAGAAAAGAGGGTGTATTTGCCTATTTAAATACATTCACATCTCTATGTTTTCTAGTCATTTGCCCAAGGAGGTGCCCCAGAGAGCAGGAAGTCCATTACTTTCTACTGAAGGGTCACCTCTCTCTATCCTAACACCCTCACCCCAATTTCCAAGAACTCAGGCTCATTCATTCAAAAGGGAACTAACTGTCTCCACCAGAGCCAAGCAAAGGAGTCCTCCATACCTAGGTCTCTCAGAGCCACAGAGTATTGCTGTTGAAGTAGGTTCCTGAGGTTGTGGTGCCTGGTCTGTATGGGAAACAGTGTGCCCAAGCTGGGACTCCAGGATGACTGTTTTCTTAGTGTCCTTTCAAGCTTGGTCAACCCCAAAGCACAGGACATAACCATCTGTTCTTTCCAACCAGCCCTCCCTGTCCCAAACCCTTGAACTTGAGTCACCAGCCTAAACTTGCCAGGGAAATTGATTTCATGGAGATTTTTGTCTTCCCATGCCACAGGGGTCTTGGTCAGAGCCTTCCTGGTCCACTCCGGCAGGAAGCTTTGAATGTCCGAATGAGGGATGCCATGTAGGTACTTCTCATCTCCTTTCTCCCAGTGTTCAGGGATCCTCTTGTAAAAGAATCTAGTGGGAGTTTGGTCAGTGTGATTAGGCTCTCTGTGTTTGCTAATTTTTGAAAATCAAAGTTAGGTTCCTACCCTCCCTTCCATGGAGACTGGGGAGAAGGGTCCTATCTTTCTTGATGATTACATTTTAAGGAAATGGCTTTCAGATCCTTGAGTTAGACATTCCTGAGTTATAGAAATTTTACATCTTAAAGTGGAGTAGCCTGTCTAAAATTTAGTCAAGCTTAGGGGAATATTAAGGAGAAGGCAATGGCACCCCACTCCAGTACTCTTGCCTGGAAAATCCCATGGATGGAGGAGCCGGTAGGCTGCAGTCCATGGGGTCGCTAAGAGTCGGACACGACTGAGCGACTTCACTTTCACTTTTCACTTCCATGCATTGGAGAAGGAAATGGCAACTCACTCCAGTGTTCTTGCCTGGAGAATCCCAGGGATGGGGAAGCCTGGTGGGCTGCTGTCTATGGGGTTGCATAGAGTTGGACACGACTGAAGCGACTTAGCAGCAGCAGCAGTAGCAGCAGGGGAATATTAAGGTTGTTTAGGTGAGTAGCAGCCTTGATGTAATGAAAAAGTTCTATCTCACCTCCCCTTCCTCCCCTCCTCCAGTAGGTAACTACTGTTCTGTTACCTACAGCTCAGGGAGTTTCTGAGGGTGAGTTTTCTATGGAAGGGGCTAACAGGGTTATAGCAAATTTTGTCATAAAATCATTCACAGCATAAAGTGCTTTTCCAACTTCATTGTAATCCATGAATGGATACTTCATATAATGCTTTGGGTACAAAGGAACTTAAGAAATTATACCTCCTTAAGGAGATGCTAAACTACAAGCTGGGGAGTCTATATTTTTCGTGTTTGTGACAACATTGTAGGTTTTCTGCCGCAACCTTGTAAACAAACTAGTGCCAGTATTCCCTCTGCACCTCCAGGTTAGTAACTCAAAGAAAATATACTTCACCACAATGCCATTTCTTATTGTATGCAAGTTTAAGATATGTTGTAATGTGTCTTCATTTGCTTTTATTCCATATAAGGGAGTTAGTAAAATTTATTAGGCTGATAGGTTTTTAGAGACTATTCTGAGTTCCATATAAATTACTGTAAGATCCACATGGGGAATTACAGCCAGACTTATTAGCTCTGTTTAGATCAAGACATAATACAGAAACCTCTGTCCAATAAGGAACTCATTCTGTTGTCTCTCTCTGCCTATCAAGTTGGGTTCTACAAACAAGACTATTTCCAGAGTACCTTCACAAGGGACAAAGCGTGTTGTTCTGTTCATCACCAGTGAGAAGTAACTTGATGTTTTCATTGCTAATACCTCTCTTGCAAAGTGTATTGACACTTCAGTCATTTGGGAGTCAAATCAACAGATAATGAGTGTTCCTGTGTGTGAGACCCTGCAAATTACACTATATCTTCTTGCCTGCAAATTACTCTATATCTTAAGAGCCAAGATATAGATATGTGGATAGTAAGGTCATGCTGGACTGCTTATATAAATCTTAGGAATATCAGCAGAGATTTCACCTTGAGGTATGTGACTCATTACAAAACAAACTCTGAAGATATTATTTATCACAAGAGATGAGAGGATGGAAGAACATGTACAAAATGGACCTTGTGTTTCTCACAAAGCCTGCTTTGTTTTTCTTTCAATCTCTTTTGCATAGGGCAAACCTCCTGAAAAACTCCCCATGCATATACCTATTTCTTCTTGCCTTCTTTCCTATGCTCATTCTTTACTGCAGATAAATAAATCCATTCTTTTCTAAAATGGAAGTATGGTTGGTGTACAATATTATATAAGTTACAGATGTGCATGCATGTGTGCTCAGTCGCTCCAGTCGTGTCTGACTCTTTGTGACCCCATGGATTGTAGCCCACCAGGCTCCTCTGTCCATGGGATATGCCAGGCAAGAATAATGGTGTGAGCTGCCATGCCCTCTTCCAGGGAATCTTCCTGATCCATGGATTGAAGCTGAGTCTCTTTCGTCCTACATTGCAGGTGGATTCTTTACCCACTGAGCTGCCGGGGAAGCCCAAGTTCAGGTGTACAATATAGTAATTCACAATTTTTGAAGGTTATACTCTATTATTGTTCAGTTGCTCAGTAGAGTCTGACTCTTTGCAACCCCATGCACTGTAGCATGCCAGGCTTCCCTGTCCTTCATCATCTCCCAGATCCTGCTCAAACTCATGTCAATTGTGTCGGTGATGTCATCCATCCAACGATCTCATTCTCTGTCGTCCCCTTCTCCTCCTGCCTTCAATCTTTCCCAGAATAAGGGTCTTTTCAAATGAGTTAGTTCTTCACATCAGGTGGCCAAAGTATTGGAGTTTCAGCTTCAACATCAGTCCTTCCAATGAATATTCAGGACTGATCTCCTTTAGGATGAACTGGTTGGATCTCCTTGCAGTCCAAGGGACTCTCAAGAGTCTTCTCCAACACCACAGTTCAAAAGCATCAATTCTTAGGTGTTCAGCCTTCTTTGTGGTCCAACTCACATTCATACACGACTACTGGAAAAACCATAGCTTTGACTAGTCGGACCTTTGTCAGCAAAGTAATGTCTCTGCTTTTTAATACATTGTCTAGGTTTGTCATAGCTTTTCTTCCAAGGAGCAAGTGTCTTTGAATTTCATGGCTTCAGTCTCCATCTGCAGTGATTTTGGAGCCCAAGAAAACAAGTCTGTCACTGTTTTCATTGTTTCCCCATCTATTTGCCATGAAGTGATGGTACCAGATGCCACAATCTCAGTTTTCTGAATATTGAATTTTAAGCCAGCTTTGTCAATCTCCTCTTTCATCTTTATCAAGAGGCTCTTTAGTTCCTCTTCACTCTCTACCGTAAGGGGGTGTCATCTATATATCTGAGGTTATTGATATTTCTCCCAGCAATCTTGATTCCAGCTTGTGCTTCAACAGTGTGTGAACCAAGAACTTCCAGATGTTCAAACTGGATTTAGAAAAGCATTTAGAAGAGGATTTAGAAGAGGAGCCAGAGGTCAAATTGCCAACATCTGTTGGATCATGGAAAAAGCAAGAGAATTCCAGAAAAACATCTACTTCTGCTTCATTGACTGTGCTAAAGCCTCTGACTGTGCGGTTCACAAAAAACTGTGGAAAATTCTTAGAGAGATGGGAATACCAGACCACCTTACCTGCTTCCTGTGAAACCTCTATGCAGGTAAAGAAGCAACAGTTAGAACTGGGCATGGAACAACGGAATGTTTCCAGATTGGGAAAGGAGTACCTCAAGGCTGTATATTGTCACCCTGCTTATTTAACTTATACTGTATTATAGTTATTATAAAATATTGGTTATATTCCCTGTGTTACATACTATATTCTTATAGCTTATTTTATTTACTTTTTAAAAATCAAATCTTTTTAATCATTAAATAAATCTGCCAATATTATAAGAACATCATCTGCCTTTTTTTCAAGAAACAAACGAATTTATAGTGACATGATACTGAGTAAGAATAAATCTGATTCAAATGTTAAGATGAAGATGGAATATAAATGTTTGCCTTGTGGCTTATTTTATACATAATAGTTTGTACCTCTTAATCCCCTACTTCCGTATCGCCCTTCCTCTCTTTCCTTTCCCCACTGGTTTGTTCTCTGTAGTCCACGAGTCTGTTTCTTTTTTGTTATATTCACTAATTTGTTGTATTCTTTTAGATTCCACTTATAAGTGGAATCATACACAGTATTTTTACTTCTCTATCTGACCTATTTCACTTAGCATAATACCTTCCAAGTTAAACAGATTCTTTCTTAAACTCACTGTCATATGTAATGTTTCTGCCTCTACACCAGTGCTCCCCTCTGATGGAATGTCTTCACTTCAACTCTTTCCCTCTTTTGCTTCCTCTACCTTGCTAACTTCTCTTAGTTAAAATAGGTAATGAAGGTTCATCCACTGTATCCTCTGTTCAGGCTCACAGTGGATTGATTAGATGGTGCCTGCCCACATGGGGAAGGACCATTTGCTTTACTCAGTCCACCAATTCAAATGCTAATCTCTTTTGGAAATACCTTTGTAGACACACCCAGAAAGAAGGTTTACTCAGATATCTGAGCATCCCACAACCCAGTTAAGATCACATGTAAAATTGAGCATCAGAGGAAGAATCAATATAACTGAACTCAGGTTTGGCAGCTGGCTGCTCCAAAGCTAATACTCAAGAAGTGAGTGTTGGCAGAAATTTACTCTAGTCAGAAAGGCTGGCAATCTTGGGAGAAGGTGGACTCATGTCCCAAAAGCAACTCAGAAGGTCTGCTCAGGGAAAAGGGAGAAAAAAAGGAGGAAAGAATCTCAGTTAATCATTGAGGCAAGAGAACAACTCTGAGTCATTTTCCATTACCTGCAGGCTGGCTGACTCCTCATGATCTTTCTTCAGATGTTATCTCATCTACAGGATTGCTAAGTGGGCTGTTGCAGGTAAAAAGCTGATCATTCTTTAACTACTTAAATCTTCATTTCCACTTCTTTTAATCTAGGAAAAGAATCTACAGGTTAGGCAAGGTATTGTGAATTTAGTAGAGCTAAGTCAGGAGTTAGGTTGATTATTAAATAGTGATCTCATTTCTATAAGGTTTAAACAGAACAGAAATAGGCAAACAGAAAGGGGCAAAAGAGCTGCTCACAAATCCCTACTTGTCAGACATCATTCCATTTCTATGGAATTATGGGCAAAAGTCCATCTTCCATAACTTCATGCTGACATAGGGTGTGAACATGACTGTGGCATCTCTTTGCTGACCATTTTAGTTTCCTGCTTACATACAGGCAGAGCAAGTTATAATTATTTTGATGCCCACAAAGATATAGATTATTATGAGCAGTAAAATTAATCCCATTCTCTTGAGACAAAATTTTGGAATTGTGCTAGCCATAGATGTAGCTGCTTATGTCATGGCTGCAATCTGGTCAACATGAGGGTAGCCTTTTCCTTCTTGTAGCAGTTATAGTATCTGTAAAACAACTCAGGAATGTGTATCAGACACTGATCTGTGACTCTATTATCCTAGTCATTAGCTGCTTCAGCCTCCTCCTTTGTGACTCAGGGAGGGCTGAGAGATTTCAGTTTTTCTACAAATAAAAAGGCAGGGGGCATGGTGGAGCCTCTGTACTTGGAGTGGGGATGCAGGGTTCTCTTCCGTTTCATTAGCATTTTATAGATATTGTTAGAAATAAAAATTCTTGGACCCCATCCCATACCTACTAAAGCCTCATCTCTGGAAGTGGGACCCAGGAAACTATGTTCTAATTTGCTTTCCAGGTGATCCTCATGTACATACATGTTTGAAAAATACTGTGTTTAAATGTTCTGCTCTGTCCTCTTGATGGGGTATCTCTGTCCTCAGGCTTTAAAACTCTCTGTCCTGAGTCTGTTTCTAGAGCTTATACGGGTCTCTCCCCCAGGTCCATTGAAGGGCAATTTGGGGGGGGGAGGGCTTTGGATGAACATGGACATGTGAAGGTGTCCACATACATGTATGCCAAGCCCCTTGATGGGCAGCATGGAGTTGAGGGCAGGAAGAGAAAGGCAGTGAGACACAGGCTAGGGGCTGGTTTTTCTGTTCTTCTAGTTCTAGATTTGAGCCTACTTTCTGGGTTGTTTGAAGTTAAATTTATTAAGATAGCTGTAGAGAACATGCTTTACTTGGTTTTTTACTAGCTTGATATATGGGCTTTCCCTGTGGCTCAGTGGTAAAGAATCTGCTTACCAATGCAGGAGATACAAGTTTGATCCCTGGATTGGGAAGATCTCCTGGAGAAGGAAATGGCAATCCGTTCCAGTATTCTTGCCTGGAGAATCCCATGGATAGAGGAACCTGGAAGGCTACAGTCCATGGGGTCACAAAAGAGTCAGACATGACTTAGCAACTAAACAACAAAACAAGCTTGATATATACCATTTTGATATTTAGGTACATGGTATGAGGGCTTCTATTTGTACTCTCTGCCTGGGCTTGCAAATATTAAGGTGGAGTCTAAAGTAAAGTTTTAATATTAGTTTTCTTTTTGTGTCTTCCCTTGGACTGGAACTCCTCGGGGATAAGGACTCAGTTTTATTTGACCCTAACTCCTGCCTCCTGCTGTGCTGGGCATAAGTGACTTAGTGAATGTGTGCCAAATGGTGAATAAATAAATGAATGCCTTTGTGAAAACTGAGGCTGTTGGGGAAAGTTTGCTGGGGAGATGCTGGGCCCACATGATGTTTGTTCCTTGAGCAGAACCAATGAGACCACAGCAGGCAGATGGAGTGTCCTCAAGCAGGCAACACTCTCTGCTATTATCACATAAATTGTTAGAATTAGGGAAAATAAAGGGGGTATAACAGTGACATGATGGCACCTGATGGAACTGATTTCTCAGTCCAGACAAAACTAAGTGGATCTTAAAGTCCAAGCAAGGTGGCAAAGAGAACCAAATGCCACAGATTAATTATAAGTAATGAAAACAGCTGTCAAACTAGTCTGAAATCTTGGCCTATTACAATTAAGTGTTCAATACAAACTAATTAAATTAGCAGTTCCCAGGTGTTGGCTTTACAGACTGTATAAATTATTCATTGAGTCAAGAAGCTCTGTCTATACCAGGGCCTTATTTTGATGGTTCTTTTTGTTCTATGGTTTTCTGTGTGGCATTTGTTCCTGATTTTTTAAATTGAAGCATAGTTGATGTACAATACAATATTATGTTAGCTTCTGGTGTACTACATGATTTTACATTTGCATACCTTATGAAATGATCATCACACTAAGTCTAGTAACCATCTGTCCCTATACAAAGTTGTTATAATGTAATTGACCATATTCCTTAGATGGTATATTGCATCATTGTGGCTTGTTTATTATATAGCTGGAGTTTTGTATCTCTTAATCTCCTTCACCTATTTCCACTACTTCAGCCCTGCTCCCTTCTGACAACCACATTTGTTCTCTGTATCTATGAATATGTTTTTCCTGTCTTGTTTGTTATGCTTTTTAGGCTCCATGACTAAGTGAGATCATGCAGTACTGGTATTCTCTTTCTGACTTACTTCACTTAGCAAAATATACTTTAGATACATCCACAGTGTTGCAATTGGCAAGATTTTGTTTTTTATGGCTGAGTAAATTCCATGTTGTGTATGTGTGTATCATATCTTCTGTATCCATTCGTGTATTGATGGACACTTTCATATCTTGGCTATTGAAAAGAATGCTGCATGAACATTGGAATGCATATATCTGTTTAAATTAGTGTTTCTGTTTTCTTTGGGTAAGTACTCAGAAGTGAAATTGCTGGATCGTGTGACAGTTCTATTTTCAATTTTTTGAGACCCTCCATAGTATTTTCTATAGTTGCTGCACCAATTTATGATCCTACTAATAGTGCATCAGTGTTCCCTTTTCTCCATACCCTTGGCAACACTTGTTATTTCTTCTTTTTTTGATAGTAGCCATTCTGACAGATATGAGGTGTCATCTCAGAGTGGTTTGATTTGTGTTTCTCTGTTGATTAGTGATGTTAAACATCTTTTCTTGTGTCTGTTGGCCATCTGTCATCTTTGGGAGAATATTTATTCAGGTCCTCTGCCCATTTTTTAATCATGTTGTCTTTTTTTTTTTTGGGGGGGGGTGTTGACTTGTATTAATTCATTGTGTGCTTTGAATATTAACTCCATACTGCATTATTGCTTGCAAGTATCTTTTTCTATTCAGTATATGGCCTTTTCATTTTGTTGATAGTTTCCTTCACTGTGCAAAGCTTATTAGTTTGATGTAGTCTCATTTGATTATTTTTGCTTCTATTTCCCTTGTCTGAAGAGACAGATCTAAAAAAATATTACTAAAGCAAATATTTTCTTCTAGAAGTTTCATGCTTGATTCTTTTGCATATAGCTGTCCTTTTTTTTTCAATACCATTTATTAAACAGGTGATCTTTTCACCATTGTATAGTCTTGTCTCCTTTGTTGTAGATTTACCACATAAGAGTGGGTTTGTTTCTGGGCTCTCTATTCTGTTCCATTGATCCATGTGTCTGTTTTTGTGTTACTACCATACTGTTTTGGTGATTGAGCTTTGTAGCATAGTTTGAAACCAGGGAGCATGATACCTATAGCTCTGTTTTTCTTTCCCAAAAATTGTTTTGGCTATTTGGAATCTTTTGTGTTTCCATGAAGATTTTAGAATTATTTATTCTAGTTTTGTGGAAAATGCCATTGGTATTTTGATAGGGGTTACATCAAATCTGCAGATTGCCTTGGGTAGTATGGTCATTTTAACGTCAACTCTTCTAATACATGAGCATGGTATATCTTTGCATTTATTTGCATCATAGTCAATTTCTTCCACCAATGTCTTATAGTTTTCTGAGTATAGTTGTTTTTTTACCTCCTTGGTTAGATTTACTCCTAAATCTAGGAGTAAATCCTAGTAACTCCTACATATCTTATTCTTTTTGATGCAGTTATAAATGTTTTTTCTTAATTTCTCTTTCTGATAGTTTGTTGCTAGTGTATAGAAATGGATCAAATTTCTGTATATTAATTTTGTATCCTTTGAATTTGCTGCTGCCGCTGCTAAGTCACTTCAGTCATGTCCGACTCTGTGCCACCCCATAGACGGCAGCCCACCAGGCTCCTCTGTCCCTGGGATTCTCCAGGCAAGAACACTGGAGTGGGTTGCCATTTCCTTCTCCGATGCATGAAAGTGAAAAGTGAAAGTGAAGTCGCTAAGTCGTGTCCAACTCTTCGCAACCCCATGGACTGCAGCCTACCAGGCTCCTCCATCCATGGGATTTTCCAGGCAAGAGTACTGGAGTGGGCTGCCATTGTCTTCTCCAATCCTTTGAATTTACTGAATTTATTAATTTTGATAGCTTTTTGGGTCGCATTTTTAGAATTTTCTTAATGTAGTATCATTCATCTGCACAGTGATATTTTTACTTTCTTTCCAATTTGCATTACTTCTATTTCCTTTTCTTGTCTGATTGCTGTGACTAGGACTTGCAATGCTGTGTTGAATAATAATGGTGGGAGTGGGTATCGTTGTCTTAGTCCCAATCTTAGAGAAAAATGCTTTTAGTTTCATACTATTGAGTATGATGTTGGCTTTGGTCCTTTTATGTTGAGTTATATTTCCTCTATATACACTTTATTGAGAGTTTTAATCATAAATAAAACTTTTTTGACAGAATTTTGAATTTTTTCAAAAGTTTTCCTGCATCTATTGAGATGATCATGTGATTATCTTTCTTTTTGTTAATGTGGTATATCATGTTAATTGGTTTGCAGATGTTGAACCATCCTTGCATCCCTGGGATAAATCCCATTTGGTCATCATAGTCTATTATCCTTTTATTGTATTGTTGAATTCAGTTTGCTAATATTTTGAGGATTTTTTTTCACGTTGCTAATCAGAGATATTGACCTGTAGTTTTCTTTTTTTTGTAGTGTGTTTGTCTGGTTTTAGTATCAGGGTAATGATGGCCTCATAAAATGAGTTTGAAAGTGTTCTTCCTCTTCAATATTTTGGAATTGTTTTGAGAAGGATAAATATTAACTCTTAAATGTTTGGTAGTAACTCTTAAATGTTTCCTCTGTGAAGTCATCTGGTCCTAGACTTTTGTTCATTGGGAGTTTTAAAATTACTGATTCAATTTTATTACTGGTAATTGGTCTGTTGATATTTTCTATTTCTCCCTGATTCAGACCTGGGAGATTGTATGTTTCTAATTTGCTGTTAATTCTTTCAGTATATTTTTCATTTCAGTTATTTTACTCTTCAGTTCTGAGTAGTTCTTTTCTATATTTTCCAGTTCTTTGTTGAAGTTCTTGCAGTGTTCCTTCATTCTTTTGCTGAGTTCAGTGAGCATTTTTATGACCATCGCTTTGCACTCTTTATTAGGTCAGTTACTTAGTTTTCATTTCATTCATGGTTTTTCCCTGAGGTTTCATCTTGTTCCTTCATTTGGAACATATTCTTCTGTCTTCTCTCTCTCTTTTTTACTTTCTCTGTTTATCTCTATGAAATTAGGTGAAACAGTTACTTATCCTGGTCTTGCAGGTGTGTCCTTGTGTGGGCGTGTCCCTGTGTACTCTGTGTGTGCCCAGTGGCTTTGATGGGAGAGTTGAATCTGGCTTGAGTGTAGGCTGGGACTTTTTCCACCATGCACTGGGGCATTGCCTTATCAGAGTGGGATTGAGACAGAGGGAAAAGGCTAGAGCTGGAGTTTGGCATGGGCTAGACTTCTCCTGGGATACACAGGTGGCTGCACCCTGGCCAGGGGTAGCCTGGAGCCAGAAGGGCTAGAACCAGAGCTCAGTGTGAGCCACAGCTTCTCCCGGGGCATACTGGCAGTTTCTGCCTTGGCAAAGGATAGGATGGAGCTACAAGAGCTGGAGAAACAGCCTGGTGCAAGCCATGGCTGCTTCTGTGGTATGATGATGGTTGCCTTTTTCATGGGGCATGGGGCTGGAGCCATGTGATGATGGTCGCTGCTTTGGTGGGGGATGGGGCAGGAGCTGGATGGGGGGCTGTGAGCTGTGGTTTCTCCTGGAGTTTATTGGTAACCAGAGCCCAGTGTACGCTGGGGACAAGCTAGGGTGGTCTGGGCAGATTGGCCAGAGAACAAGGCACTTTTTAATCTGCTGCCTCTGTGTTGGGACTGAAAGTGAGCAGTTTTGTATACACACCCTTTAAGAGTGGAGTCTCAGTTTCCCACAGCCCTGTAATAAGCCCACTGGTTTTCTAAACCAGCCTGGGGGGCTCATTTTCTCAGTGTTGATCTCCTGTGCTGGGATGTCCAATGTGGGGTTTGAACCCCTTGCTCGTTAGTGAGGATTCCTAACTTTGTGATATCCCCCTCCTCTTTGGGGTGACCCACCAGGCTTGGGACTTCCAAAGTGGTGCTAGTGGTAAAGAACCTTCCTGCCAATGCAGGAGATGTAACAGAGGTGGTTCAATCCCTAAGTCGGGAAGATCCCCTGGAGGAGGGCATGGCAGCCCACTCCAGTATTCTTGCCTGGAGAATCTCATGGACAGAGAAACCTGGCAGTCTGCAGTCCATAGGGCTGCACGGTCTTGGACACGACTGAAGCCACTTAGCATGCACACACATACGAGTCTTGTAGGTTCTGACTAGATCACTTTTCTTTTCCTCCTACCTGTCTCAGTGTGGTGTTTTCCTTATATCCTTGGTTGTAAAACTGTTCTGATAGTCTTCAGCTCATTCTATGTATTGTTCTCTATATTGTCCTATATGTTCTATATAACATGTAAGTTATAAGTTCTATGTTTTCTATATAACATTCTATATGTTGCCCTATATATTGTTGTAGTTTTGGTGTGTTCATGGAAGGTGAGTCCAGGGTCTTCCTACTCTGCTATCTTGATCCTACCTTTTGTTTTTGTTGTTACTGTTGTCCTGCCTGGGTGTTTTTCACTACTCTCTCTTCCAGCTCATAGATCTATTCCTCTGTATCATTTGACCTGCTGTTGATTGCTTCTAGTATATCTTTATTTTACCTATTATATTTAGCTATTTGGTTCTTTTTTATATTTTCTAAATTTTTGCTAAAATTCTCAGTGTGTTCATCATCGAGTATCTTTGTGATCATTATCTTGAACTCTTTATTAGATTGCTTATCTCCACTTCATTTATATTTTTTTCTGAAATTTTGTCTTGTTCCTTCATTTGGAACATATTCCTCACTGCGCCTAATTCTTTGTGTTTATTTCTGTATATTCAGTAGGCTGGTTACCTTTCCTGATCTCGGAGAAGTGGCCTTATGTCAGAGAAGTCCTAGGGGGCCCAGCAGCTTATATGCTCTAAGAGTGCCCCCTATGTGAGCTGCATGGGCTCTTTTGTTATGGCAGAGCCACCTACTGCGAGTGTGCTGGTAGGTGGGGCTGGCCCCAGCCCAGCTGACTGCCAGGCTCTGCCTGATGTAGTGGTTGCTGGTCCACTGGTCAGGCAAGGCCAGGTCCTGGGATGACTGGCTGCAGGGCCTATGGGTGCTCAGGGCTAGTGTCAGCCCGCTGGTGGGTGGATAAGACCCCCAGGGCTAATAGGCTGGCGAGAGCACTCCAAAATGGCACTTACCAGCATCAGTGTCCTTGTGGTAGAACAAACTCCCCCAAATGGCTGCTACCCAGATCCCTAGGGGGATCCCAAATGCATGAGTGGATCTGACCCAGGCTTTTTCAAATTACTGCTTCTGTCCTGGAACTTGGAGCCTGTGAGCTTTTGTATTGTGCTCTTAAAGATCAATGTCACTGTTTTCCACAGCCCTCCGGATCTCCCTTGCATAGGGACTGTGGCTCGCCAGGCTCCTCCATCCACGGGGTTTTCCAGGCAAGAATACTGGAGTGGGTTGCCATGCCCTTCTCCAGGAGATCTTCCTGACCCAGGGATTGAACCCCCGTCTCCTGTATTGCAGGCAGACTCTTTACCATCTGAGCCACCAGGAAAGTCCCCATACACAAGCCCTTCAGAGACTAGTCTTTTCAGGGCAGCTTCCCTGGGCTGGGCTCCTGATTGTAGCTTGGATCCCTTGCTCCTTGGGATTGTTGTTTAGTCGCTAAGTTGTGTCTAACTCTTTGTGACCCCGTGGACTGTAACCCACCAAGCTCGTCTGTCCATGAGATTTCCTAGGCAAGAACACTGGAGTGGGTTGCCATTTTCTTCTTGAGAGGATCTTTCTGATCCAGGGATCAAACCTGCATCTCCTGCATTGCAGGTGGATTCTTTTATCACTGAGCCACTGGGGAAGCCCATGCTCCTTGGGAAAACCTCTGCAATTGTGCTGATTCTCCCGTTTGTGGATTGCCTACCTGGAAGTGTGGGTCTTGACTGTACCCCATATCTCTACCCCTCCTACCCATCTTGTTTGGCCCCTTCTTTATACCTTCTGTTGTGGAAAATCTTTTCCATTGGTATTCAGGTCATTCTCATAGATAATTGCTCTCTAAGTAGTTGTAATTTGGATATGCCAGTGGGAGGAGGTGAGTTTAGGGTCTTCCTACACTGTCTTCTTGGCATGTGCCCTGTTTCTGGTTTTATTATAATGCTTCATGTCAGATATACCCCCCAAAAGCAGTATAATTGGACAATTAGGCGTGGATGCTGAACATTTAATAAATTCATACTCTTTCTTTGAAATTCTTCTTTTTCCTCTCTAAACATTTTACTTGAGTCTCTTAATAAATGATGGTTTGTATAATTCAGCCAACCCACCGATATTTATTAAAAATCTACTTTGTCTGCGAGGCCCTGGGCCTGGCTGGGAGGAAACTGTGGAATGAAGGCTGTTCTGTTCCACAGAGAGCTGAGGGTGCAATTGAGAAGTTAGGACACATATGCAAACAGTTAATCATGAGTCATGTGTGCCAAGTGCCAATTATATTGTGCAAAGCAGGCAGTCTTTTCAGGGTGAAATCCCTTCCAGCTGAGGAGATAACGGTTGTCCATGAGGGGTGTCCAGTGTCACTCCAACATCCCTTTGAGCAGTGTTTTTCCAACTGTATTGACCTTGAGTTGTAAGTGAAGTGAAGTGACCTTGACAGTAAGTGAAGTCTTTGATCTCAGAACCAAACAAATATGTGGACATGAATCACTGAACTGAAATTTCACTGACAATACTTAACCCTTTCTATGTGTTGTACACTTTCACCTATTCTATTTTTTAATACTCTTTTCCATAAAAAATATTCTCCCTTATGGAAAATATTGCAGGTTGTCTTCTCAATAAACTGTTAAATGCCCCACTAATTAGCTATCATCCACAACCTGAAAGACACTGCTTTAGAGACCTGACTTAAAACCTTTCTGCTTCTGTGTGGTAAGGCCATTCAAGATGGCTGTTCTCTTGTTCTCGTACGTCCCTTTTCCACCAGTGCCTCCTTCATCTGCACCTGACTGACCTTCCTACATATTGGCTTGACCAACATGCTTGTTTGGGTTTTTCCCTAACATCTTATGGAAAAATCCAAACAAACGTTTAGGCCAACACAATACTTGCTGGAGGCAGGCCCCAGCTGGTGACTGTGCTCTTCAAAAAGGCGGTGAGGGGCGTGACCCTGTGCTGGTTTCCCTGGTAACTAACAAGCCCACCTGACGTCAATTCCTCTATACTAACCTCCTGGTCGGGTGGAGTGCAGAGTGGGAGTGAAAACTGCGGCCTGGAAGTGCCCACTGTCTGCTACGCACAGTGAGGTGTTGCTCCAGGACCATGCTTCAGACAGGTAAGCGCCCCTGTCCATTAAACCACTGAGTCTGTGTTGCTGACTCTGGGTTTTTTCCTTTGGTCCTAAAGCTGGGCAAGTGCAGGTCTCAGTTTGTAGGTCCACGGGCAGAAGCCCAACTGCTTCCTACTGTGCCATTTGCCCTCCTTTGTCTTTATACCCTTCTGTGATATGAAGCTTATGAAATCACCAGTGTCTCTGCAGTGGACTAGCTGGTGGTAATTCTCGGTGTCTGCATAGGATAGGAGGTCCCTCTATAGCAGTTTGAGGACTTAACTTCTCCTCCTTTCCTCCCCACCCCACCAGGTCAGGTTGGGGCCGCTTGTGTGGAGTACACAATAAAGGAGAACTGTGGAACCCCTTTGCCAAGTTGCCCCACATCCAGTTATTTGTTTCATGCCTTTTTGATCAGTTTCCAGATGGTTTTCAGGGGGGAGTAGTAGGATGTGTGAAGAAATAAGTTTGGGATGTGGGAGGAGGGTTTTTAACAATATTTTCTTGCCCTTGAGGGATTCCTTCTCATTGAAGATTAAGGTGATTATCCCTAGAGTCAGCTGAATATTAATCTGTCTTCAGGAAAGCTTTTTTCTGGGCAAATTTATATAATGACAGTTGCTTTTAGCATATCACCAGGTATTTGAATGGAAGAATGCTTCATTAAATGTTATCATCTGTTTATACACTTAAACATTTGTGAAGAATCTTATGTTCCTAGCCCTCTATTTATTCTGGATTACTATTGTGCCAGGTTATCCTGGCACATGAAAGCTTCAGAGTCTGGGGTGAGAGACAGACACGTAAACTCAATCCCATGAAAGCTCTGTGTAGAAGTTTATGCAGGAGACCATGGGCCACAGGAGATGCAACCCTCAAGTTCCCATGAAGATCAGGGCAATGTTTTGGAGAAAGTAACATTATGAGGGAGGAAGTGGAGTTTGCCAGGAAAGAGGCTGAACTTTCCAGGGGGAGGGAAGAGCATGTGTGCTGCTGCTGCTGCTACTGCTGCTGCTAAGTCGCGTCAGTCGTGTCCGACTCTTCGCGACCCCATAGACGGCAGCCCACCAGGTTCCTCCGTCCCTGGGATTCTCCAGGCAAGAATGCTGGAGTGGGTTGCCATTGCCTTCAAATACATGAAAGAGCCCAGAGCTGCAAGAAGCTTGCTGAGGGTGGTGGAGAGGAGAGAGATGGGAGAGATGTGAAGAGGTGAGATGAGGAAGGAGCTTTCATGCCATGCCTACGTGTGTGGAGTTTAGCCAGTGAGACTTGGGGAGAGATGCATTTAAAGATTATTAGTAGAAGACTGATGTAAGTAGAATTTACATTTTGGGAAGATTACTCTGGTAAACAGCATATTTCTAAGGAATTAAATTGCTCCCAAAGGCCTTACATAAAGACCATGCAATCTTAGAGTGGAAAAGAGGAGGATAGATTAGTGTTTCTCAACCTTGAAAATGCATCACCTGGAAGGCTTGTTAAACCAGGTTGCTGGAACCCACCCACAGAGCTTTTTCTTCAGTAGATCCAGGGTGGGCCCTCAGAATTTGCTTTTCTAACAAGTTCCCAGGTGATGCTGATGTTGCTGGTCCAGGGATCACACTTTGTTCATTGAATGATGCTTTAGGAAAAACAGTGACCCCCAAAGATGTCTATCCTGATCCTTGGATCCATCACTTTATTATGCTGGCTAGAAAAAGGAAGTTAGGGTTTTGGATAGAATTAATTTATAATTAAGCTATTAATCAGTAAAGTAAGATTGCAAAAGAGCTGACCTGAAAATAGGGAAAGTAGCCTGGGCTATTCAGGTGGGTCCAATGTAATCACAAGGGTGCTTAAAATTGTAAGAGATACAGAAGAGTCGAGTTAGAGGGAGATGTGACATTGCTGGCTATGAGGATGGAGGAAGGTGGCTGTGAGTCAAGAAATGGGAGCTGCCTCTAGAAGTTGGAAAAAGTTAAAAGATAAATTTTCACTTAGAGTCTCCAGAAGAAACACGGCCTGCTGACACTTGATTGCAGCTGTCAGACTTTTGCAACTGTACTATGCAAACTGTTGCATAGTACAGTTGCACTGTTTTAAGCCAGCTTCCCTGGTTTTTGCCCTCACGTCCAACTCAGGGCCAACAGAAAAAGCCAAATATGCTTCCAAAACAATCACGTGAGGTGCCCTGCCTCCAGCTTCCTCATGTCAACAACTGCTCACTAGAGCACTGCTGAAACCTTCCTTTTTTTTTTCTCCTCTTCTTTTCTCTATAAAGCCTTTCACTACCCTGCCTGCCTCTGAGTCTCTGCCATTTATAGAGGATGGTGGCTGACTCCCTTGCTGTAGCAAGTTCTGAATAAATAGCCTCTGTTTGTTCTCATTAGGGTGGTCTGCACTGATTTCCATGAGAGATAGTGCTCTATTCTGCCCCCCTCCTTTTTTTTTTCTTTACTCACTGATTGTTCTAATGCAGGAATTTTCAGTGGAGGGGAGTTTTGTCCCTCATCCACCTCCCTGAACAAGGGACATTTAGCTATGTCTGCAGACGATTTGAGTTGTCACAGTTGGGGGAATACTACCAGCATCTAGAGGGTAGAAGCCATTATAGGAAATCTGCTAAACATTGACTCTGTATAGGAATGTCTCCAACAGAGAGTTCTCTGACAAAATGCAAATAGTTCTGATCTAATGACAGAAATTTCTAGTCCCTGTGCAGTAGAGAGGTGTTGTGTTGAGGTGTCTTTTTATATGAGTGAGACAGTGATACTAAAATAAGACAGAGGTGGCCAGCAATCTGTGTGTTTATTCTAACTAGGCTTGGTCTTGTAACATAGATAGTCTTCATTTTTGCTTCCAAAAAAGAATATGACCTCCCTTACCCTGAAGGAGCAGGAAAGTCTAGCATTTAATTTTGCTCCTCTCCTTAGTAACTCCTAGAGATTTATAGTATATGTAAAAATATGCCAATATATTTGCATCTATTTATCTTTATAGATACACATGAAATATGACTATAACATGAAATTTCCATGTATGAGTTGTGGAAATGATCTCTTTACTTCATTGCTATATCATACACACAGACACATACATAAATTTGTTTCTAGTGGATTCTATCTGCAAAGCTACTTTCCTATTTCTCTCTGTGCACTGGTGCCCCAGTCCAATGGTGCAGTGCTTCATTCGACCTTTGTGTATCTTAGACTCTCTCATCTATGGATTTTCAGAGCTGATTTGGAATGCATGCTATCGAAGCCTTCACATCCTTCATGCATTTAAAATAGAGCTGTAGTTGGAGATTTCTTCCACAGATCAACCTCTAGTGTTTCCGACTGACACGCTCAGGAAGGAAGAGGTGAGGTAAGCTGTTAGCTGTGGAGCGAGGCATTTTCAATCCTTTTGCTCTGACATTTTTCAAGCTCACAGGCTAATTAATCAATTTCATTAAAAAAAAGAGAGCATGTTGCCATGGTATCATGAGGCATGTTTATACTGCCACAGTAAGATTTCAAAGTATTTTTAATCTTTAATTACCTTTTCCATTTTTTTTTTTGAATTGGTTAAGTCCTTAAAATTTTTTTCCCTTTTGATTATGCGATTTTCTGGCAGTGTTTTCTGATATCGAGATACTAATTGAAACAGAGCTGCCTCTCTGAGAAGAAATAAGATCACCTCTGGAGCCCTGGTTGTGTGCAAAATTTGATTAAAAAGTTCCACAGAGGGCATTGTACCAGCTGGCCTTCAGCGCCCGTGCTTATACACAAGAAACCACTCATTTATCTCCAGAGACATGACCTAGCAGGAGTTTTATCTATAATGGATGTAACATATGCTTGTAAGGATTCAGAATATTTCTAGAAACATATTCAATTCTAGCTTTTTCTTTCCCTATAGGATCACAGAAATGTTTAGTATTCATGATATAACAGGTAAATTTTTGCCTTTACAAATAATTTTCTGGGAATGTCAAGAGAATATGCCCAGATTCATTTAAAAAAGCTGTTAACTACTTGAAGTAACAAGTAACCCTGATTTAAAGAGCCCTTTTCTAACTCCTAGTCATTAAAGGGACGAGTGAAGTTATGGAGAGGATGCCATGGAGATTTTGAATTAGATCAGACTGAAACTTTCTTATTAAAGTATACCAAGAATAACATAGCAGAAACAAGTCAGACAAAAACACTCTCCTGTATCTTATGAAGGATGTGAAAATGTATGCAGTAATTCTTTTCTTTTTCTTTTTGATTTACTATAAAGTGTTTGTGCTTAGGGGGCTTTGGAATCTTACTAAAAAATGAATACATGGAAAATATAAATGTGCATCTGTCTCTTGTTAGGGGCAATCTAACTAGTCTGTCCTCCCCAGGGCCTTTTTTATGCATTGCTATTAATGTTTAATCTGTGGCTTGAGTTGTAATGTTCGTTTATAAGGTGTGCCCATTTATAAGATCTACATTTCTGAAGCTGACACCTTAGATTTTTCATGAAGCTCAGCACCGTTAGTGGTGCTTTTGTAAGAAGCCACTTCTTCAAGGACAAAGGTAGTATCCCAGCAAAGTGGTCTATAAAGACCATTTCAGAAACAGTGTCTTTCAGTGTGGAGGGGCTTCCCTGGTGGCTCAGATGGTAAAGAATCGATCCCTGGGTCAGGAAGGTCCCCTGGAGAAGGAAAGAGCAACCCACTCCAGTATTCTTGCTTGGAGAATTCTATGGACAAAGGAGCCTGGTGAGCTATAGGCCATGGGGTCCCAAAGAGCCAGATATGACTGAGCGACTAAAACTTTCAGGATGGAAGCCTCAGACACCATCACCAGAAATTCTTGTTTCTATTTGCAGACTGGCTTATGAGCTTCTGTGTGACCTGGGCTGGCCACTCTTAAGCTTGTGATGACTCTGTCGTTTTAGATTCCGTATGAGAACAACAACTGGAATTGCCTGATAGGATTGCTAGACAGCCAGTCTAGTTGGTTGAGCTCTGTAGTATAAAAAGTGCTTTATTTTCAGCTATGTCCCATATTAAAAAAAAATCACACATTGAAAAAAGTACTAAAAAGATGTCAACACATTTCTTCATGGAACATTTTAAGTATGATTGCTGCTTCTAGTAGCTTTTGAGATAGGATAAAGGTATTATTACAAATTGGACTTTTGGCTAGAATGATCCATCTAGGTAAAATCGACGTCTAATATTGCATTTTGATCATATAGCAGTGACCTTTAGCTGTGACTCCAAAGACAATACAAATTCCGAACCCTCTGCAATCTAGCAATATTAATTAAACTAGTACTGAGTGTCTCTTAAATGTCAGGGCGTGTGTTAGGGCTGGAGATGCTACTAAAAGGTAAGATATTGTTCCTGCTTTCATGATATTAGACTCCTTGATAAGATGGACGAAAGGACACACATAAGATAAGTAATTGAGGTACAGTGTTCATAAAGCTAGCTTTTTTGACTTTGGTTTGCAGTTTTGGTGTTTAGTGCACATCTATTCCAATTTGCAGTTTGCAATAGGAAGTTCTCCTAGGAAGTGAGTATTTAGTTCCTCTCCCAGGATTTTTAGGAACATGTTGGAGAGTTGATCTAGTTCAGCCCCTTGCCCTGTGACATCCTGAAGGGCAGGTTGGTATTAGTGTTGAAGGGTTGGGTTTGAGGGAGAAGAGGTATTGAGACGAAGGCTGGGACAGGCTGGCTTGGGGGGAGCTCTGCTCAGGTTGTGCATTTGTCAAATGGGAGAGTGACATGGGGTTAAGAATCTCCTGTCTGTCGATTTACACAGGCAGAGGCTCTCCCCAGAGTGGCTCAGCTGCATGCAATGTGCATGAACTCTGGACTGGGATCAGTGAGCTGAATGGTGGCAGACCAGCACACTTGGCTGAGTGAGTCCCTGCAGATTATGGACAGGGAGAAACCGTGAGCAGTCTTCGTTCAAGAAGGTAGGAGACATAGTGGGTGTCTGAGGCTGGCTGGCTGGCTCTGAAGCCAGATTTTGCTGTTGCTAAATGACCTTCCGTGGAAGTCATGCATGGTCATTTTTTTTTTTTTTGGTCTCCCAATTTAAGATTTATGTGTTAAACATAATCACATAATCCCAGTTCTATTGCTCACTTTCAAAGCAATTAGAAGTCTTCAGCTAATGTTGTTCTAGGTGAGCCATAAATACACCTGAAGGTCAGCTTTCATCCCACTTTGGAGGAAGATATATATGAGAAAGTGTGACGAGGACTCAGGAAGCTAGGGAAACTGACAAAACAGTTTACCCTTCACTCGTGTAGTTGGCAGGGTTACTATTCAGAGAAAGCGGTGATTATTTTTTGCTTGGCAATTACATTTTACCTTCCTATGAAGAAAAATGATGCCAAGCCTGGGTGTGGTGCTGTCTGCAATCTGGGGGTTTTGTGTAGGCATTTATCCCAGGCCCTTGGCAGTGTGCCAGGAGTTAGCATGCTGGCCTGTGGCTGGGGGCCAGTGTGTTCTGATACAGAGCCCTGTGATAGGAGTGCCAATGGGGACAGAGGACCCAGTGTTTCCACAAGGACAGGTGCCTTCTCCCTGTGAGAGGCAGCAGTTCTGAGTGAGACAGCGCTGGCTGGCGAGGAGCCAGACTCTGGAGTTGTCATCTCAGCCCAGGTGCAGTTATCTGATGGGTTGTCATTTAATCTCCTCGCCTCAGTTCGCTTCTTCTCTCATTGTTAATATTGAGTGAGTAATAGCTGCCCGTCCCTCATTACAGGACTGTTATAAGTTCCAATAGGATGGTGATTTAAGGCACTCAAAAAATGTAAGGTGAATTAGCACACATAAATACGTATAGTCATATTGTGGCATCGGGGCTCTCTCAATTATTTTTACAGATAATTGAATATTATAAATAATTCAAGCAATTAAAAGTTACCATCCTTTAATAAAAAAAAGAAAAACCTTTCAAAATATATGGCACTTTTTATAGCCATTAAAACTCAGATGACACTGAACCTGAGAGTAAACAAGGAGTTGGTAAATATTTTTCTATAAAAGGCCAGACAGTAAATAATTTATGCATTGTGGGCCATACAGTCTCTGTCAGAAGTACTCACCTCTGTTGTTGCAGCACTAAAGTAGCCATAGAAGCTTTGTCACCCAGGGAATGGGGTTGTGCTTCAAAAAGCTTTATTTACACAAAGAGGCATTGAGTTGAATTTGGCTCATATGGGCTGTAGTTAGCTACCTCTTGGCCTAGTCTAACTTTAAGTGGATGCAGAAATGGTTTGGGAGAAGCACTGAAATATTTTTGAAGAAGATGTTTAGCTGATTGGGAGCAAGCCTGGGAGAGACAGCAGGTACAGGACTGCCAGTCTGGAGTTTTTGGAGGTGGTGATTATTAATGGGGTATAACGGATGAGGATTAGGGAAATACCGTGCTTTTAGAGGAGCGATTATTTAAATGCTAAGCTGGGTTACCTAGAGAATGAGGAGGTAAGAGAGTGAGAGTGGTGAACATTGTTGGGATCAGTGGGTTGGTGTTTTTAATGAAATCAAGCACTCTTGCAGTGGGAATAATACGAATACACTGGAAGGATAAATGATGGTGGTCGGTGGGCAGGAACTGGAAATTCCTGCAAGTGGTTCCACTAAGATTGGTGGGAGGGGGAGAGGTGAGATGAGATAGGGAAAAAAAAAACAAACTTGCTAAAGGTGAGGAGGTCAAGAAACAGAGAGGCTGTGATGGTGAACGGCTCATCCTTGGAGATATTGAAGATGTCAAGATTGATAGAGAAGTAGAGAGACAATAAACTAGGTGCTAAATCCACTGGTAAATGAAGGGGAGTTCCTGAGAGGCTTATAGGGGTGTGAGAAAGTCTGCAGCTAATGACTAGAAGTGTGTTGGACTGAAGGAAGAAAGATGACAAATGATCTGGAAGCAATTACTGTGACAAACACTACCTAGATACGCACTGATCCTGGTAGTGCTTCTCCCTGGGCATACAAACAATATTTCTTAGCCTTCTCTGTCATTAAGAGTGGTCAAGTGATGTAGTTCTAGTCCACAGAGTTAGAATGGAACTATGCTCAGCACTTCCAGTCCTGTCCCATAGAATCTCCTGTGTGCAATGCCCCATTCTCTCTCTTCTCCCGTCTGCTTGATGGAGACAGAGGATCCTGGAGGACTCTCAGAACCTGGGGGATGACCAGTCACTGAATGGAAGGATCCTGGGGTCCTGAATATTTGCTGCTTTTGGTTGCTAGTTTGGACTTTACAGGAGCAAGAAAAAAAACTTATATTGTGTTAAGTCCCTAGCATTACTCTCACACACATAGCCTAACTTTTGCTTCTGAAGTACATGGAGTATGAGAAAAAAATTTAAAAAATCATAACAACCTAAACCTTAAGAGGGTTTTAAGGAAGGTGGTATCATCTAGAGACAACCAGATGCATAATTATAATATTATTGACTCTAACAATAACAGCAGCAGTGACAATTCCACCATCATCTGTTTGACTGTAGGATGTAGGATGTGAGAACTCTGTTCTAGGTACTGGGGATACAGTTGGAGATAGTGATGGCTTTTGGTTTCGAATCTGTCGGCTCATTTCCTGTGAAGACCCAGATATTTTTCACTGGGACTTCTGTTTTTCCTTGTCTCTTTCATTTCCTGCTGGCTTAGTTGTGATTTTTCAGATTCCAAATGCAAACCCATTTGGTATTCTACTTGCTACCTCAGTTTCCCCAGAGATCACCATGGGACTTGGCCTTCTCTTCTGCTATTCTCTTCATAATCTCCTTAAACTTTGGCTTCCTTACTTGTGAAAAAGAAATAATAACCAATACCTCAAAGAGCTAGTATCAGGGATAACATGATTTCTGTGAGTAAATCACTTAGTGCTTTCTGTCTAGCACATAGTAAATCCTTGATAAATGTCAAGTATTATTGCTATTGACGGGTCAAGAATTAAATTTATCCAAGCCAAGAAAAGAAAATTATTTTGTGAAGTTGTTCTCAAAATGTGGTCCCCAGACTAGCAGCATCAGTACCAAAATTCTTGGGCTCCACCCCAGTCCTTCTGAAAGAAACTCTGGAGCTGGCCCAGCAAACTGTGATTTAACAAGCCCTCCATGTAGCTCTGATGCTCACTGGGGTTTGAGAACCATTTTTTTTTTTTTCAGGTTTTGGCACTGTCTGTTATTTTCATTTGAGAACAGTTCTTCTGAGGAGAGTCCATTTAATTCCTTAAGCTATTAAGAATAGGAGCAGGGAAAATCCTCCAGACCATTAAACATTACTGCCTTCAGCTGAGAGCAGGGAGTGGCGGATTGTATGGGAGAGAATGAGACCCTGAGATCTGACCCTGGGTCTTGGACCACACATCGACCTCTGTAGTTTGCCTTGTTTTCACCAACACTACAGAATGTATTTCACAGGCCAGTGACCTTGCAGTGTGAATGCCAGCAATGCCAGGGTGCTGGCAGGTTTATAGCTATACCCCCTCACTACAAAGGGAATGGTCAGATGGAATTATTTTGCCATTTGAAGTGAAGACGCTGGTTTAAAAGCAGCTGGACTCTTGGAGACACCCTCTTAAATTTCTTGGTGGATGGCTCAGAGTCTGGGGCCGAGATCCAGAATGGCTTGTCTGTGGCCTTTTGGGATCGATGTCCCATTTGTGTGTTCTGTCTGGCTGTCTTCTGCCTTTCATCTAGATTAGGTCTTGAGATGTAATTTTTTTTTTTAAAGCCACGAATACACACTGGTCAGTCTGAATCTTACTGGTCCTGATGTCCTATTTCTTTCCTCTCCTTGTGCTTTGCTGAGTACTGGAGCTTGGAAAGGAGGTGGGGCCTTCTAGCCTGACTTTCTTACTCCACGAAAGGGGAAACGTGTCCTGAAATGTGAAATGACTCCCCCCAGGGCCACACAGTAGTTCTCATTTCCAGGATTATAAGCTGTCCTTTTATATCTCCTCTCTCCATCCTTTCTTAGTTGATTTCTTCATGTACCTTATTTTGGCATGGATGTTCCCCTTGGGAATGTGATTGTGTTGTTGAGTAATGATTTTTTTTCTACAGGAGTCAAAATGACTGTTTTCAGTCTACTGGTTTTGCTGGTGGCAAGAATTTGTGTCTGCAGAACTGGGTCAGATACTTGTTATGACTCAAATGTTCAGGTTTCATGAAACACTTTTTCTTTAGAGTTGGGTTACTTTCCTTCTGTGAAGTTATGATTGGTTCCAGAGAGGCAACTTCATTGCTGGGGGAGAGCTGGTTGCTCCAATGGATTTTCTGACATTTAGAGACTTTCAGTGTGACCCACGGGTTGCAAGCCTGGTCTTCCAGGCTGTCAAGCTGGGCAGCGTTCCCACTGAACAGGTCTGAACCTTAGCACTGAGGTTTCAAAGATGGCTGGCTGCTAGAGCTGTTCTGGAATCAGGGTAGGTGGTAGATCTCCAACTTCCTTTAACAGAACCTCTTTATCTCTCACTTGTGCTCTTTTCCCATTTATTTTCATGATTACTTCATCCAAGTTTAACTTATCAACTCCAAGATTCAAGAAAGAGTTCTCACAGACTCTTTGTGTCTCCCTAAAATTTGTATGTTGAAACCTAATTCCTAATGTGTTGATAATAGACGGTGGGATATTGGGAGGTGATGAGGTCATAGGGTAGAACCCTTATGAACGAGCTTCATGCCCTTACAAAAGAGACATGAGGGAGATCTAGTCATCTGAGGATACAGTGAAAAGACAGCCATCCATAAACTAGGAAGTGGGCGCTCACCAGACGGCAGATCTCCAGACTTTCCAGCTTCCCAAACTGTGAGCAGTACATTTCTGTTGTTTACAAGCCACCCAGTCTGTGGTATTCTGTTAAAGCAGCCCAAATACAGTAAGGCAGAGTGATTTCAAAATCTATGTGCATTCTTAGTGAATGGGCTCTTGAAGGTTCAAAGGATTGAAGCTGTAGAGGTAAAATGAGAGACACCATGTTTAAAATTTTTCCAAGATGAACTCAAGAGTGTGTGCTAAATAGGTGATCTCCATCATCTAAAGTACATCTCCTGTTATTATCCCCTGTGATAATATACTCTGCCTTTGGGACCAGTGACCACTGTGATTCCTGTGTGAGAAGGAGAGTTTCAAATAGTCTGGGATGGGTAACACATTTGTATTTGTCTCATCAGAACATCAACCGAATTATAATGCATGGTCTGTGTGAAGTTCTGGTTTGTGTGAATGGGTTATGAGTACTTGTGCATTGGCTGCCAAGTGTTAGAATTAAAAACTGATTAAAGTTAAAGAAAATGAAGAGAAAGATGGAGAGAGATGGGGCAAAAGAGTGTATGAGAAAGCCCTACAACTCAATGGCAAAAAATCCCTGACAACCAAATTAAAAACTGGGCTAAGAACTTGAACAGACATTTCTCCAGAGAAGACATACAAATGGTCAATATGTATATGAAACAATGCTCAAGGTAACTAGTCATCAGGAACCTACAAATCAAAACCACAATGAGATACCATCTTCTACCTGTCAGCTCATATCAAAGAAATAAAACACAAGTGTTGGCAAGCACGTGGAGAAATTAGAACCCTTGGCCGCTTTGATGGGAATGCAAAATGGTGCAGCTGTTATGGAGAATAGAGGTGTATCAAAAAAATCAAAAATAGAACTAACATATGATCCATCAATCTCACTTCGGGGTGTTTATCCAAAAAGAAATCAGAATCTCAAAGAGATAATTAGCCCTCCCAAATTCATTAAAGTAATATTCACAAGGGCCAAGATGTGAAAACAACCTATATGTCCATTAGGTGAATGGATAAAGAAAATAATAGAAAAATATTTGGCCTTAAAAAAGGAGATTTTGCAATATGTAACAACATGGATGAATCTTGAGGTATGTTAACTGCAATAAGCTAGTCACAGAAAGACAAGTACTATATGATTCCATTTATAGGAGGTCTCTGAAATAGTCAAATTCATAGAAATAAATAGTGGAATGTTGATTGCCAAGGGTGGGGGGGAGGGGGAAATGGGGAGTTATTAATACTAGGCAATGAGCATGAAGTTTCAGTTAAGCAAGATGAATACTTTCTAGAAATCTGCTATACAACATTGTACCTATAATCAATAATACTGTATTGCACATTAAGCATGAGATCTACCCTCTTAAAATTTATTGAAGTATAGTTGATTTACAATGTTTTAATTTCTGCTGTACAGCAGAGTGACTCAGTTATATATATATATGTATTAAAACATTGTAAATGTATTAGCATTAATCCCAATCTCACTTCCCTCCCCCTTGGCAACCACAAATCTGTTCTCTATGTCTGTGAGTCTGTTTCTATTTTGTAGATATGTTCATTTGTTTCATATTTTAGATTCCACATATAAGTGATATCATAGGTATTTGTCTTTCTCTTTCTGACTCACTTTGCTTAGTGTGATAATCTTTAGGTCCATCTATGTTGCTGCAAATTGCATTATTTCACTTTAAAATGGCTGCTTAATTCAGTGTGTATGTGTATATATATGTTTGTGTATACACGCACACACACACATACACACCACATCTTCTTTATCCATTCATCCGTCCATGGATGTTTAAGTTGTTTTCATGTTTTGACTATTGTAAATAGTGCTGCTGTGAACATAGAAGTGCATGTATCATTTCCAATTAAAGTTTTGTCTGGGTATGTGCCCAGGAATGGGATTGCAGGATCATATGGCAACTCTGTTTTTAGTTTTTTGAGGAACCTCCATACTGTCTTTAGTAGTGGCTTAACCAATTTATAGTCCCACCAACACTGTAAGAGGGTTTCTTTTTCTCTACACCCTTTTCAGCGTTTATTATTTGTAGGTTTCTTAATGATAGCCATTCTGACCTGTGTAAAGTGGTACCTCATTGTAGTTTTGATTTGTATTTCTTTAATAATTAGTGATGATAAGCATCTTTACATGTACTCATTGACCATCTCTGTCTTTTTGGGAGAAATGCCCATTTATATCTTCTGCTCATTTTTCAGTTGGTTTTTTTAAAAAAATTATTGTATGAGCTGTTTGTATATTTTGGAAATGAAGACCTTGTGGGTCACTTGCAAATATTTTAGCTCAGATTGTCTTTTCGTTTTGTTGATGCTTTCCTTTGCTATACAAATGCTTATAATTTAGATTAGATCCCATCTGTTTAGTTTTGCTTTTATTTCTATTACCTTGGGAGACTGACCTAAAACATTGGTACGATTTATGTCAGAGGATGTTTTGCCTGTGTTTTCTTCTAGGAGTTTTGTCGCTTCTTGCCTCACATTTAGGCCTTTAAGCCACTTTATGTTTGTGTGTGTGTGTGAAGGTGTGTTCTAGCTTCATTGATTAACATGCAGCTGCCCAACCTTTCCCATCACCACTTGCTGAAGAGACTGTCTTTTGCCCATTGTATATTCTTGCCTCCTTTGTCAAAGGTTAATTGTCCATAAGTGTGTGGATTTATTTCTGAAGTCTCTACTTTGTTCTATTGGTCCATATATTTGTTTTTTGTGCCAATTCCATGTTGTTTAGATTACTGTAGCTTCATAGTATTGTTTGAAGTCTGGGAGGGTTATGCCTCCTGCTTTGTTCTTTTTCTCATTTGCTTTGTTAATTCTAGATCTTTTAGTTCCATGTACATTTTAGAATTATTTGTTCTAGTTTTGTGAAAATGTCATGGGTAATTTGAGAGGGACCTTGCTTTGTTGGTTTTACAGTGTTCTTACCACAGTGGAATTTAAAAAAATTAAGTAAGTTGAAAATGCAAAGAAAGCATATGCTACCCTCAAAGCCAGACAAAAAATAGTCCATGCAATTCTACTTATATAAAAAATCTTAGAAAATGCATATTAGTCTCTAGTGATTGAGAGCAGATAATGTTTGCTTGAAAGTGGGCAGAGAGGGAAGGAGGGAGCACGAGAAGACCTGAGGACACTTTTGGCAGTGAGGGATATGTTCATTATCTTGCTTGTGGTGATGGTTTCATGATTTTTACATATGTCAGAACATCAAGTTGTGCATCTCACAGAATCTCAGTTATATTTTAATAAAGCTCTGGTAAGTATTTGCTATTTTTACTCTGTGACTAAATCTAGGAAAGCACATTTGTTCAAATGACAACCACATCCCCAGCCCAGGCCATTCCTTTATTCTCTAGGTACCACTTGTGTGATAGAGATAGATGAAAAGTGAGACAGAAATCTAGTAGGTTTTGTATCTTTGCTCCGCATCCCTCTCTTCCTTCGTTCTTTTTTCAATCCCTTCTCATCCCTCCACTTTTTTCTTCCCAACCCTCCCCAAAGTCACCAGAATGTGAAAGGCTACATCTGTTTCTGCAAAAGCTCTTTTGCAGTGCAATTAAGCATCCCTCACCTTAGCTCCCCAGGAAGCTAGAGACTTGTGCGATCACTGGCATAATGGATGGTACCCAAAGCCCTGGCCCAGGTGTGTGGAGGCAGCACACACATCCATGTGGGTGAGAGGATGCAGCCTTCTGGCGCATGACGTAAGGCTGCCGCTCCCCTCCTCCAGTCTCTTCAGAACTCAGAGCAGCTGCTACCCTCTAGGTGACCGGCAAGTCCTGCCATCGTTCACCCGCCCAGGCCAGCTGACAAATGGAGCTGGTGCATTGGAGCCTGAATAAATAGTCCTGTAGCCATCTCTGGTTTCAGGTTGAGGGAAGAGATGAACAAGATCTATGATCTGATGGAATTCTTTCAGTCTGGAGAGAAACACTGTTTGGAATTTATATCCATGCTCTTTTCCTTTCAGAAAACTTGAATGGCTCCTAGATATTTTTCTGATATGTGGTACCCATTTCCCCATCTGGATATAACAGTGGCTAGAGTATCCAAATCCTTTGCAGATAATTACTTAGTTTCTGTTATTTTGGTTACTAAAAATAATGCGTGTATGTCTATAATCTAAAGGAATATTCAGCATAAATCAGCAGTAAGTAGCTAATAAGCAGTGCATTAATTAGTTCAGTCTGACCACTCTGTTGCTTTTCAAAATGAATTAATGATAAAATAGGGATACAGTTAGAATTTTGGGTATTGAGTCCACACTGAACATTTTGAAACAGCTATGTTCTCCTCTGACTGGCTTGCCTGGACATTATACTATCTGAGACCTCAATTTTGTTCTCTAATGAATACCTCTATAAGAGGAGAAATTATATAGACTAACTTTCTTTATATGCTTCCAGCTTAATTATACAACTGTATTGTTACAAATTGACTGAAACAGCCTATTTCAATTTTTTTTTCCCTCCATAAGCCGCTTTGAATAGATGAACAGAAATAGCTCTCTTCATGTCAGAAACTTTAATTAAACCATTCTGAAAATAAGCATGTGGAAGTACTGGCAGGACCTTAATTTAATCACATTTCCTGCTCAAATGTTCCTGTTGCTTCCTTGAAGGGTTGAAGGTTAGGCTTAGTTCTGCCCCCATTGTTGGGGAAATGGACAAGCAAAGTTTGTGGGATTCAGGAGGTTGTGACCTTTGGTCTTTTGGTCTCTCACACTAAATTAAAATCTTGTGGACTCTGAGGAAGAAGGTGAGGGTGGGACGTTCTGGGACAATAGCATTGAAACATGTATATTGTCATATTTGAAGCGGAACACCATTCCATGTTCTATGCATGGGGCAAATGCTCAGGGCTGGAGCATTGGGATGACCCAGAGGGATGGGATGGGGAGGGAGGTGGGAGGAGGGTTCGGGAGGGGGAGCATATGTGAACCCATGGCTGATTCATGTCAATGTATGGCAAAAACTACTACAATATTGTAAAGTAATTAGCCCCCAACTAAAATAAATAAATTTATTAAAAATAAATAAATTAATTAAAATCAGGGTCAGAGGAAGGCATATGGCTGATGGAATATTCTAAGAAATATTCATATGACTGGGTCACATGAAATTAATTGATCCCTATTTACATATTCATCTCACAAATCTTTTAATTTCTTCGATTTCATTTTATTGTTTAATAAAAGTTTATGTCATCATGTATTTTCAAGGACTGCTTTAGGCACTTAAATAGTTACTCCTTTAAATCTTATAAATGAGGTAGAGCCTTTTGCTATTCTCATTTATGTGTGGAGACTTAAATAACTGTGTTGATCATTTTAGCTGGATTTGAACCCGAAAAACCAGTCTCCAGAATCTGGGTTGGTCAGCACTATTTCTTTCATCAAGAAGGAGTGCCTACTTGGCAGGAACCAGCTGCTGCTTCATGTCTTTGCTTATGCACTGCTGTTACCCCAGCATCCTGCCTTCTAAATAAATTTCTCCAGTGTAACTTTCCCAACTCAACCCACTGGCTGCCCATGTGCTGATTTCTAGATTGTGTGCATCATTCAGTTTTCCTGTGTATTTCTTCCAGAATTGTCTCGCTTTCTTGGCTTTAAAAAAATTTTTTTTCCTGCTTCTTAAGTATTAACTCTTGGGCTTCTCTGCACTTTCTTCCCCAACTCTCCAGCAGTCACTTCTCCTGGAATGGTATAACTGTGCCCTTTCACAAGTCATTCAGGTAGGAGAATGAACGCAGATGTGAAATACAAAAAAAAAAGCATAATAATACCATATTAGAGGATTATTTCTTTTAAATCCCCTCACACATAAATAGCTTTCTAGCAAGAGATACCATATTCTTGAGAAGAAGGGGACGACAGAGGATGAGATGGTTGGATGACATCACCAACTCAATGGAAATGAATTTGAGTAGGCTCTGGGAGTTGGTGACAGACAGGGAAGCCTGGGGTACTGCAGTCCATGGGTTCGCAAAGAGTCGGACACGACTGAGCAACTGAACTGAACCATATTCTTGTCCACATATATATTAAATGTTAGGTGGTAGGTAGCTTTGAGATTTTACATTTTTTTTCAATTGAAAAATAATGACACTTTCTTGGTGGGATCAATACTTCCATTAGAAAAATAATCAATATTAAAGAATTTGTAATACAAAAATCAAATGTAGTGAAAAGCCGGGGAGAAAGTTTTTCAATATAACTGAATTTAATTAGCTTATAAACTGTCCTACTGACACATGAAGCCTTGTTCGCAGAGTGATACTAAAATAATTCGGGGTGTCGGATATACATTGACAAAGATCAGAATGCTCACAAGATTTATTGAATTACAGCGATTCCTCTGCGCTGTTATTCCCTTCTGTTCCCAGTGAATGTGAAGTTAGTTTAAATTAGAGTGAAGGTCATTAAACCATAGAATCTATTTTTTTTTTAAGATAGTTTGTTGGATTTTTCTGAAAAACACCTTCTGTAGGGAGTGATTCATTTATATGGCTCTGCAAGTCTAGGCCATCCATCTTCTTTTTTCTTAACCATCTGTGGTTATTTCACAGGAGTTCAAGTTGAGCCACTTCCTTAGACATTTTTAAAATAGTGTGATGAGTTGCTTACAAAGAATCTAAATTTATGTAAGAGATTTTGGCTATTAAAAGCCCTACCTTTAAATAACTGTTGATCAATATGTCTTTTAAAAAGATGTTGGAGAAGGTTTGGCAGCATTGAATTAATTTACTCACTTATCTTTACTTAAAATAATGGGAGAAAACCCAAACCAGGAATGGCATCAGTCTGTATACTGTGGTTGAATTTTTCAGCAAAACCTTGCACAAAGTGTTGTGCTGTGAGGGGTGTATGGTCAGCTGGGTGGCTTCTCTCTGCTCCCCAGGACTCCAGACCACCCTAGGACCCCCCCACCTTCCCTGTTTCCCTCAGCTTTGCAGTCTTTTGGGACAGAGTTTCTCCTGCCTCCCAGGGCTCAACAGTGTCCACTGGCTGCGTCTTCAAGTGTAGGTACTACTGTGATAATAGATGCAAGTGTTTGGAGGAGTTTCTCTATCAAGTAATTTGTATTTAAATAGAGATTTCAAGACTCTGCCCTTACAACTGTCTTAAAGTTTTTTTAAGTTTATATTGTAGTTGATTTACAATGTTGTGTTAGTTTCAGGTGTACAGCAAACATTTTTAGTTCTACATTTGCCTGTATCTATTCTTTTTCATTCTTTTCCCATTATAGGTTATTACAAAATACTGAGTCGAGTTCCCTGTGTTATACAATAGGTCCTCGTTGACTATTTTATATATAGTAGTACATATATGTTAATCCCAACTTTCCTCTTTGGTAACCATAGTTTGTTTTTGAAGTCTCTGAGTCTGTTTCTATTTGGTAAATAAGTTCATTTGTATCCATTTTTAAGATTTTACATATAAGTGATGTAATATGATATTTATCTTTTTCTGTTGACTCACTTCACTAGTATGACAATCTCTATGTCCATCTATGTTGCTGCAAATGGCATTAGTTCATTCTTTTTATGGCTGAGTAATATTCCCTCATATATGTACTATATCTTCTTTCTCCATTCTTCTGTCAACAGACATTTAGGTTGTTTCCATGTCTTGTAGTGTTCTCTGGATATGTGCCCGAGAATGGGATTGTCGGATCATGAGGTAGTTCTACTTTTAGTTTTTTTAAGGGACCTGCATACTCTTCCCCATAATGATTGTACCAGCTTATATTCCCACCCACAGTGTAGGAGGGGAACCCTTTTCTCCACACCCTCTCAAGCATTTGTTATTTGCAGACTTTTTGATGACTGGCCATTCTGACTGGTGTGAGGTGTTACCTCATTATAGTTTTGATTTACAAGCTGTAATAATTACTGATGCTGAGCATCTTTTCGTGTACTTTTTGGCCGTCTGTATATCTTAAAACTGTCTTTTAATGTTGGGAACTTTAACTTCTTACATATTGGGCTCTTCATTTCTGTAATTTTTCATTAGGACGGCTATTGTCTCGAGCTTCCTGGGTGATGCCCATCATCTAGCTGTCATCCTGACCTTCTACCTGATCACTTCTTCAGAAGTAAAGAGCTGAAGACTGATCAGGGTGGTCCCCAGTACCCAGCTTGGGTCATTTGGTCAGCATCCCCTCTGACTGGTTGCTGGGCTATGTTGTTTTGTTTAGTTGTTTAGTCATGTCTGACTCTTTGAGACCTCATAGACTGTAGCCCACCAGGCTCCTCTGTGGGATTTCCCAGGCAAGAATACTGAAGTGGGTTGCCATTTCCTTTTCCAGGGTTATCTTCCCAATCCAGGGATTAAACCCACATCTCCTGCATTGGCAGGTAGATTCTTTACCTCTGAGACACCAGGGGACCAACATTGGGTGTTAACTCTTTTGAATTTTTTTTTAATTAGTTTATTTATCTATTTTTTAACTTTACAATATTGTATTTGTTTTGCCATACATTGACATGAATCCACCATGGGTGTACATGTTTTCCCCTTCCAGAACCCCCCTCCCACCCCCTCCCCATCCCATCCCTCTGGGTCATCCCAGAAGATAACCCTGTATGCGAAACTCTTTTGAATTTTGACCCTGTTGATAGGAAGCTAACTTAAGGTGGAACTGGCTTTGGGGGAGCCAATCAGTGATCAGTGCAGACAGACACAAATTTGAAGATCAAACCACAGTGAAAGTTATATGACTTAGAAATATTCTAAGAAGCATTGTGAGAGTAACAACAAACTTCATAGCAGTCTTCTTTCTGGAGAGAGGAGTTAAACATGAGACATTTATTTGAAAGAGAATAGGCTGCTCCAAAGAGAAAGAGAATGGGCTTCCCTGGTAGCTCAGTTGGTAAAGAATCTGCCTGCAGTGCAGGAGACCCAAGTTCAATCCCTGGGTCAGCAAGATCTCCTGCAGAAAGAAATGGCAAACCACTCTAGTATTTTTGCCTGGAAAATCCCATGGACAGCAGAGCCTGGTGGGCTACAGTTCATGCGGTCGCAAGAGTTGAACATGACTTAGCAACTAAACCAGGCTGCTCAAAACACACTCTTCTCAATTGTCAGCTGTTTTTCATTCTCTCATACTGTATGAAAGTGTGGAAAGTTCTGTCTTGAATATAGACCAGGATGAAGCATTAGCAGTTTATGTCTTAATAGAGTGATTCTTACTGATGTGTAGGTAGCTGATGATTCAGAATGAGGCCTTGTCTTAGCTACAAAAAATAGTAGGTCAAATTCATGGCAGGTTGGAAGTTTTCAAAGAGAATTGTCAAATTTCAGGTATAGAGATTACCTAAGATGATATTATATATCTATCTATGAGAGCATGAATATAGTGTAAAGCACTCATATTTATACCTTTAATATATTGACACAGATTTTGATTTTGACACAAATTTGAGGAAAGGGGTCTTTATTAGCTTGCCAGTTATGTGGAGGAAGTTGGAGGTTCAAGTCAATGATTTAAATAATGTATCACATACAGCCCAGCTACAGTTGCAGACATTTTCACATTCTCTCATTGATATTTCTAGTGATACTGTTAAGTAAGTATTGTTAATTTATTAATTTGAGAGATGAAGCTCAGAGGGGTTATGTGATTAGATGTTCAAGGTCTTTTACACAGCAAATGTCTTGAAGCATCTGCTGTGTGTGTGTCTATGTGCATCCATGTTGTAAAGATGAGTAAGTCACATCCTTTGCTCTTAGTAAGCTTCTCTGTTAACTCTTATTACCCATTTGGTCTTTGTTTGATATTAAATGCATGTCTCAGCTCCATGTAAAGCAGAAATATTTGCTAAAGTGATCTGCCATGATGTATATTGTGTGGGATTAGGAAGAGATTAGGAGTGGATTCAAGATGTGAAGGATATTGAGTTCAGGAGGCTGAACTCTCTAGGTCAAAGGAAATTCCTTGGGTTCTATCTGTCCTTACAGATCGAAAGCTTAGAGCAGAAAGATCTAAAAATCTTTATTGAAAAGTCTGTTTTCTATGTCTGCATCTGCACAGATGCCCTGCAAAGAGGATAATTAGTACCATCTTTCTGGATTCCATGAATGAATGAAAGTTGCTCAGTCGTATCTGACTCTTTGCAACCCCATGGACTACACAGTCCATGGAATTCTCTACTAGAATACTAGAACGGGTAGCTGTTCCCTTCTCTAGGAGATCTTCCCAACCCAGGGATTGAACCAGGGTCTTCTGCATTGCAGGCGGATTCTTTACTAACTGAACTATTAGCGAAGCCCCTACACAGGCTTCCATATATGTGGATTCCATACACAGGTGTTAACATACAGTATTTGTCTTCGTCTTTCTAACTTACTTCACTCTGTGCAATAGGCTCTAGGTTCATCTGTGGCTGATTCATGTTGATGGATGGCAGAAATCAGCACACTACTGTAAAGCAATTATCTTCCAATTAAAACAAAATAAAAATAAAATTTTGTTGAACGAATGTTCATTATAAATAGGTTCCTTTACATGTAATTTCCTATCCAGTGCTTGAAACAACTCTATGAGAAAGTTAACCTTGTTTTCCTGATGAGGTGCCTGGAGCTGTGTGATGCTGTATAAATTGTATGGCTAGTATTTGAAGAGATATGGGTTCAGTTTCAAAACTGCATCCTACCACAGCAGTTATATGAAATATTTCACTTTTGCAGATATGAAAAACTGAGGGGAAAGTTTTGACTGGAGATCTGTTCTTTCCAGTTTCCAATTAAATTTAGTACTGAGAGAAGAGTATTGGATTTGTAAATATTAATAGTTCATTTCATTGAAGTCAATAAGCAACTATGGTGCCAAGGTGTTTATCATATCATATTTTAAAGGTCTCTTATAATGTGAATACACTGTCAAAATTTCTAATGCTGGAGAAAAGTATGTTAAGATAAAGCAATTGAAAAATAATTGAAGCTGTTATTAAGCATAGAGCCCTATATCTGTGAGACAATATGCTGAGAACAAATACTCTACAAATTAAAAAATTTTCATTTATAAATAAATTACATGTGTAAGTTTCATAGCTAGACAGTAAGTTTTTTAACTCATTCTAGCCCAAGGTCCTAGTGAACATAGTTGATTACATTGACCGCCTATAAGCAGCTGATTTTTGCAAAGCACTAACTCTGACAGGAACTTTCAAGCAGTTCTAATTCAGAGGTCACCACTGCAAGGTGATTCGTTAGCTCTTTAATCATACATATATGGCCAAAGCCACACTCCCCTGATGCACATAAAGGATATGGCAAACGTGTACTTCCTGTGCCACCGTGGCTGACCTTTGAAAGAACTCTGCTACCCTTATAGGGTGAAGCTCCTTTTTTTTTTTTTTTTTTTAGTTTTCTATATTCTAATGACCTTGACTCCCCAGTGTGATACCTCCATTAAATGCTACTTTTATTCTAGCTGCTTAATGTTGAGTTGCAGGCATTAGAGACAACTGGATGAGTCTTGCAAATTGTTGAAATAAGATGTAAAAATGTGATGGAGCCTGCAGAATTTACATGGGCCTTGTCCACACTTCTACTAAATATCTCAGCTTTCACTGAGTCCTTTCAATGGCTAGAGAAACAGGAGATTCACAGAGTCCCTCTTTTAAAAAGAGTTATAGGCCCATGATGAGTAGGGTCCACAAGCCTACTGTATCCTCTTGCATGTGGCCATGGAGATACATCCATGCCTGCACACAGCCACAAAGAATTAGTAAGTTGGGGCCTGTTTCCTATTCTATCTTGTCAAAGGGACACACCTCTTTGTTACTAAAATCACTTGAAATTCAGGAACTGATAATACTTCTGCAGAGTATTTTCTAAGTGGTTTTCCATACTAATAGCATCTGTCCATTTGCATCTCCTTTTCTGTTCTCTGAATTTTCTTTAACTGCTGTCTCTTCCTTTGTTAGATATAGAATTAGTGAGAAGAGTTGGAAGAAAGTTCTCAGAGTTTCAGGGGTAGGAGGAGTAACAGAACAGTGGAAGACCTGTCCCTCCTCCAAATAAGTGTTTGCTGTCTTAACACGTCTGATATGTAACTGGGGTTACACATAAGAGTTGCAGTAGAACACAATGTGACATGAGTACTGTAGCGGTGGCATTAGCCTCATTCGCAGCAAGCCATCGAGGCAACATAAGAGGTCTGCCATAGAGTTAGAGGATTCTTCTTCCTACAAAAGCATCCAGAGTTATAATCCGAACTCTGCATAAAATAAAATAGGGGCTGCCAGTTTCCCACTTCTCTGAGGTCTGCTTCCAGGGTTTAACAGCTCTGTACACTGAGGGTTACTGTCTTTCTGGGAAACAGGAGCACAGAACTTGTCATCTGTAGTCAGTGTCTGTCCAAAATAAGCTATACATTCTTCACTATTTAAGTAAAAGGCAAAGTCAGGAGCATTCACTATTGCAGGAGGAAAGCGAACAGTTCTGTTTTCATGCAACAACCAAGGGAGTAAACATAGAAGTATGTTTTGCTTAGGATTATCTTTGATAGTTTAATGAGTCTTGATGAAATTTCAGGTGTATTCCCAATTCTCAGATTGGCCCATAAACTGCATGTTTTAATTACTTTGGAGCATAGAGGGAGGTTTTTTTAATCCTTAGCTGTAAGATGCTTGAGTGATTTGAATACTTCAGCCCCTTGGTCAGTAGCATGCATATTCTATATGGAGGCCGCATTAACTATGCAAGAAGCCAAATAAGGACCTGTGAGAATGGTTTCAAAGCATGGTCTCAGCAAAAGGGATCTATTGTTGATAAAACTCCACCACAAACTCTCAATGAAACCCACAGCCTCCTATACTCTCAGACCAAATATTCATGGCTAAGTCTCTCAGGATGGAAGCGTCACTACTAATAAGTTTTGAGGCATAATTTTTATTAAGTTTATCTTATTAAAAGTTTCAGAAAGAGACTGACATAAATTTACTATAGAAGTGTCATTCACTGGGGTCTTTTATCTGTGAAAGATCAAAATTTGCATCTTGAATCCAATTAAAGACATTACCTTGGAATTCAAATCTCCTGAAATGTTTTGGTGACCCTTTTGCTATCCCCACCATCATTTTTGCTTGGATTTGAAAGATTATTCATATTAGTAGGAGATAGGAGTGTGAATGTGGCTTCCCAGTTTGCACTAGTGGTAAAGAACCCGCTTTCCAGTGCATGAGACATAAGAGATGCGGGTTCAATCCCTGGGTGGGGAATATCCCTTGGTGGAGGGCATGGCAACCTACTCCAGTATTCTTGCCTGGAGAATTCCATGGACCGAGAGGCCTGGCAGGCTTCAGTCCATAGGGTCGCAAAGAGTTGGACACGACTGAAGCGATTTAGTGGGCATGTGTTCACACACACACACACACATGCACACAGAGGTGAGAATGCTTAAAAAGGGAGTTTAGAAATTAACACCTTAAGCTGCTTGCAAAAGTGATTGTCTACCTAATTCACATTGTCTTCCAGCAGAGTTAATTGGAAACCTGCTTTCCAATTCCAGTGATACTGTCGGAGTTACCGTGTTTCTGGAACTCTCCTTTGGAAATGTCTGTAAATGTCAGTTTATAAGCCCCATAAGCCTTCTTCAGTTATTTATTTATAGTAACTCTTTTTTGAAAACTCTATTATTTACCTTATTTACCAAATTTTATTTCAAATAATGTTTGGCTATTCAAAAAAAGCCAAAAATATTTAAGTGTGTTTTTTAAAAAATAATGTATTAGTTCATTAATTGTAACAAAAGTAAATATTATACTAGTATAGAATGTTGATAACAGAAACTGGGTGTAGGGCATCTGAAAATTCTCTAAAGTAGCTTTGTCATTGTTCTGTAAGTGTGAAAGTATTCCAAAATAAAAATTTTTTTAAAAGGACAGCTCTAATACCTGAGAAATGTTGCCTTTTCCTGATATTGACTTTCCTCGTTGAGAAAAGAGGAAATGAAGAATAAGAGTGAAGAAACTGACCTTTTCCGAGTATCTCTTATGTTCCAGAATCTTATGCATATGTTCTCATTTACTTCTCATGATAATCCAATGACAGTAGTTACTATTGCAATCTTATATGAAAAGAAGAAGGATGCCTAGAAAGGTTAAATGATTTGGCTGAGGACAAATAGCTATGATGCATGGTAAACTTGAGAATTCAAGCCCATTTTACCTAAGTCTTACTTCTCTCCATCACATAACCATATTTCTTCTTTAAAAAATGTGTCATAGGCTTTGAAATTAATTTCCCAGAGCAATTTCTAAAACAATGTCAAGTACAAATTCCCCACAACTAATCACCTTGAACAGCGTAACAGTAGATAAAAAATTTCTGGTATGTGTGTTCTTCAAAACTAGTCATTGTGTTATAATTAAAGTTGTTACTTTTCTGATGGCGTCCATGAGAGCAGCAGATCTTTCTCATTTGGGGGAACTGAGCTTTCACTTCAGGGACAGTGGATCTCTTAGACCAAGCCCCTCTCTGAACTTGTCATCAGGCCAAAGCCGCCGTTTGGTAGAAAGGCCCGATGTGTGAAACAGTGAGGTTGGCTCTAGGAAACACAGGCCAAATAAATGCTTCTGTGTTAATGGAAGATTTGGGGCTTTTGCTAACGTTATGGCTTATTCAGGTTACCGTGGAGAAATAGAGGACTCTGCTGATGAGGCCAAAGAATGACCTGCCGGCAGTGGGTTTTCACACCTGTGTGGCTCTGCCCAGGTGCTCCACTCATCCAGCTGCCGGCTCACAGGTGGGTGCCTCCCCAGGAACTGCCCTCTGATGAAGGGAGCTGCCTTACCCAAGTTTTGTACCTCCTTTGGGCTACCTGGTTCTAATACAGATAGATGTTGGGTTACAAAGACCTGATCCCCTTGTCTCAGTATGAAGCATCTTTGAAGGGCCTCCCCAGCCTCAGAACTCCCTTTGGGATTGGCTGACGCCTCTCTTTCAGCTCCCTCACACTTCCAATGTCACCCTTTGCTCAGGGCTACTTCTTTTGCTCTAGTACAGGTATTGATCCAAGGGAGCGTTGAGATCCATATGCAAATCTCAGAGCCACTTTCCTGGGGAGAACAACCTGTGCCACTATCTCAATGTGTTGTCCTCTCTCCTTATGGGAAGAATCCAGTACTTTAAAATGCTCTCTTAAAAATATAGACATCACTCTTTCCAGGAGACCTCTTCTCACTAGGTTAGTGCCCTCTTAGCAGGTCCTTCAATTTAGTTAAGTACCTGCCACAGTAGAACATTTTTGTCACCAAATTGTAATTGAATTGTACTTAATTATGCCAAACTAGTCAAGCCCCTTTAAAGAATTTATATTGGTTTTGCTCCAAAGATAATTGGCCACATAACCACAAGCATTGATGGGGTAAATCCTGGAAACTTTATTTCTTGCTTTTTCAATGCCAGTTATTTCTTTAAAAAATGGGCAAAGAATGGAAATGATTGACATCCTGAAGAAAGAAATCCAGAAAGAAAGCCTGAAAACAAATTTGCCTAGAGATAACATTTTTTCCTGTTTTATATGTGATTCTGAAACAGAGATGTATATACCACAGAATATTGATTCAGAATTCATGATGTTTCCTTCCAACCAAGAAATGTCTACTTTAAACTGGAGGAAATCATACTGTGCTCCACATAATGTAACTATTTTTACAGATGAGGGAATTAGCACCTGTGAGTTAATGCTCCTAATGGCATCTTCTCAGATCCCTCCAGCTCATGGTCCCAATCCTTTTTGCTGATTCTCCATTGTCTGCTTTGTTTGTGCCACCTATTAAGAGTTAAACATGGATGGGCATTGAATACATTTGCAGAGGTACCTGTATTCAGAGACTCTGGCCTTGAATAAAGGAGTAACTCAAACTAGACGGTAAATACTCCCCAACAGAAAACGTCCCTGTGGTTTCCCACATAGAAGTAAAGCCTAAGTGAAGATATAGATTTCATAGGCTCACTGTTTTTCAGTCTCTCAGTTGTGTCCGACTCTTTGTGACCCCATGAACTGCAGTACACCAGGCTTCCCTGTCCTTCACTATCTTCTGGAGTTTAATCAAACTCATGTCCATTGAGTTGATGATGCCATCCAATTATTGGCTCATAGGGCCTTAATTTATGAGCTTTCCAGGAGCTTCCTACCATGGTCAGTGGTCTGGGAGTCAATCCCTTAATATCTGTATTGTTTTTCTCTCATGGAAGGTGTTTTATCTTGCCTCCTCCCTGTGAGAACACTCTTATTCCTCATTTACTTACTGTCCTAATTTTGCTTACTGCTTTACTTACTAATCTAGATTGTTGTGGTTTTCCTCATTATAGTGACCCTATAACTCAAACATAAGAGAAGAACTGACTCTAATGATGGACTTCAGCCAGCCACACAGTCAATTCCTCTTGAAGATTTCACTTATTTTCAGAGCTAGGTAGATCTTGTTGAAGTTGCTGGTCTGCTTTAACCCTGGAGAGTCTTAAATCCCCATTCATTCCTCTATGCTAGCGATGCTCTCTTCATTACTGGAATTGTTTGAGCTAATAAAGAGAAGCAAGTAGTTTGTGTTTTAACACAAAGCCAATTTTCTTACTGCTAATCATTCTCATGAAACTTTATACTCAGTCCCATAACCACTTGTCTGTTGCATTGAATATCAATGACTCTCTTTTATTGATGTTTAACTCCTCACATATGTCTCTTGTCTCCTTAGTTAGAATAAGTGCTCACTGAGGGAAAGGTTCTTGCCTTGTATATTTTTTAATCTTTCAAGAAGCTTAGAATTCTGCTTTGTGTATGACTTGTTGGGATAAATATACTTTATTATACTTAGCATGCACTTCCACTTCCTTTTTATCCCTGCAACCAATTCATGCAAAAGGGGCTAGGAGACTAAAAATGACATTTCTTAGACTCCTTTGTTTTAGTTTTTGGATGGATGTGATTTATATTCATGCAATGAGATGTCAATGCATGGGATTGTAAGGGAGGCGGAGGATGTCTTTCTTCAGAGGTGTCAGGTGACATGCAGACTCCTAACGATGGAGACGTTTTCAGCATCCAGATGCCACGTTCTACTCTCTGGTCACCAGCTTGTGAGTGTGGAGCACACAGATGGGCACAGAAGTAGTTCAGTAACCTCTGGGTCACAGCTGAGGGGGCATGATTTTGAAGCAAAAAAAAAAAAAAAAAAAAATCCAGCCTGTGGCAGCATCTTGACTTTTCTGCTTTTCCAGTCCTTCCAACAATTTTGAAAATGCCAGATTCCCTATTAAATCCTCCTCTTGTTGAAACACCTAGAGTGTTCTCTGTTTCTTGCATTGAATCCCGACCGACATAATTGCTCCACATCATTTGTTGGTGTGTTAAAAATATCTCATGCCTGTCCAGATTACACACAAAGAGCTTCTGCATGATAATTCTATTTCCTTTTATGTTTCTGATTTCTGATGGATTTCTGAGGGCTTTCAAAATGCTAGGGACTCACCTATATTCCTTTATTCACTTTAAGGGTGGCAAAATCAGCCCTTGCATTCTTCAAAACAAGTGCAAACACATTTAGTCGGTCAGTAACAGAATTATAGCAAATGGGATACTAAAGATAGAAGTTTTGAGTTTAAAAACCCAATTAATTATTGGCAGGTGAATCTTTTCGGAATCTGAAATTATTTACTCAATGCCCCAGTTTAACAGTGAGCAATTTATTTCATTGGTCGCTAGTTCTATTTAAGTCTTGACTAAATCTCACATGAGTGCTTTTGATTGTGTGGTACAAATCCACATTCTAAATTGAATATTGTGGACTATTCAATTTTCTGAATGTAATTTTGCATATAACAGGCTTATCACGGAAAGAGCTCAAAACACATTGAAAGATGAGGATTAATGAGGCATGAATCCTAAATCATCTGGCTTGGCCCAAATTGCACTTCTGGTTGTGGAGTTAGGACCACATCCCAGTTGTCTTGATTCTAGTCCACTGTGTTCTCCCCTGGCCTTCCTTTTGTACGAGGTCTTTTGGGTCTGTGATTACTGAATTTTTTAATTTGAGCTTTCAGTCATTGTTTCTCATGCGTATCTTCCCTTTGGGTCTGTAAATGAGAACTCCATCCATTGGCTTGGCAACCTTAGCTCTTGTGAGTACAATGATGACTGCTTTTATACACATATATATATATATTGGGGGATTCTGACTTCTGATATTTTTATCTTTTTATTTTATATTGGGGTATAGCTGATTAACAATGTTGTGATAATTTCAGGTGGACAGAAAAGGGACTCAGTCACACACATACATGTATCCATTCTCCTCTAAACTCCCCTCCCATCTAGGCTGCCACATAACATTGAGCACAGTTTGATGGATGCTAATATTAACATGGCATTTTATAAATGCCTTTCACAAATTTTAGTTATTTGAGCCTCTCAAAACCTTATAAGTAAGTAAGGCAGGCAGGAATTATTATATTAACCTTGTTTTATAGACAAGGAGAGAATTTCTCGGAGAATCTATCTCTGAGAAAGATACAAATATTTTAAAATGAAGGATGGAATCAGTTTGGATTAAAAAACTACTTCAGTAGTACTTCTGTAGTTTAAAAATGCTTGTAGACATTTGAACCATGTGCCCCAGAATTTTAAGTCAATAGTATTAAAATGCCTAAGCCTCAAGCTAGTCTGTGGTAACAGTGACAGGGTCTTTCATTAACTGACTTCTGCAAGTTAGCATAGTTTACAAGCCAGAGAAGAGGTAAGAAAGATACTTTGCAGGCAAATTTGTGAGCTTTTGGCTATTTTAGCAATCTAGATTTTGATTCCAAGGCAAAGGGATTCTTCCAGCCTCTAGTTTCCTTTCCTTCCAGTCTCTAGCTTCCTGGTCCACTAGCTATGAATGACTCAAGGGCAAAAAGATCATGCTTTATTCATTTGTAAACCAAATTTCTTGAACACTGCAGAGAACACAGTCAAATGTCCACAGCTATGCTAGTGGCTCTTATTCCAAAGTTCCTCTGAATTAATTCATTATCTTTTAAAGTATTGTGTTGAATGCATAGCCTCAAATGCTAATGTGAATCTCCAGCCCTTCATTTGATATTCTTTCCTAGTATGAAGCAATCAATTTTCTTGTCATGATGACTCTTTATAAATGCTTGCTATTTATTGCATCTGCTTCCATTCTCTCTCCTTCCACATTTAATTCACTCTTCTACTTTATTTCCCTTTTGTTAGATGCCGTTGGTAAATCACAAAGTACAGATAGAATATGAGTGGAACATGTCCCCCCCTCTGTTCTAGACAAATGCTCTTTAACCAGAACATTGTAAAAATTAAACTGAGATGAATAGATGGAACACTGAGTTATTCTCCAGGGCTTTGAGAAGACCCAGTGTTGTGGCAAGGGCTCCACTTTCCCCTCTGCACCTGTCACAGTTGTGTTCACATTGAGGTATGACAGAGTACTGACTGCCTTGGCTCTTCCAGTGAACTGAAATGGTTGACAACTGGTCGACAATTCTTCTGTGAGAACTTCCAAGGAACAAGAGTATCTGAGGCTGGCTCTGTCATCATCCTGTTGGTGTTCTGTTTTCATGCACCGCCTTCTTTTCTAAGAAAAAAAGACTTTTTTTCAAGAGTTTTACCCAGAATAGAATTCCTTTTTGATACGTAAGTTATGGGGCTTCCCAGGTGGCTCAGGTGGGTAAAAAACCTGCAGGAGACGCGGTTTGATCCCTGGTTTGGGAAGATCCCCTGGAGGAGGGCATGGCGATCCATTTCCGTATTCTTGCCTGTAGAATCTCATGAACTGAGGAGCCTGGGGGGCTGCAGTTCACCATGTTACAGTTCCCAATGAAGTGACTGAGCACGCACTTAAGTTATGAGTATTCAAAAAGAAAAAAAAACTCCTCCTACCACATCCTCCCAAAGTCTAAGAGGAACTGACTTGGCAGTAAGTATAGCATTTATTTTCTTCTCCATTTACTAAGAAATTCCCAGAGGACCCTTTCCTCAGAAATACAAGCTTGAATCGTGCCCAGTCCTTGTTACTAATGCTCACTAAGAGAGATGGTAATACTAAAGCAAGCAGCTATTAGCAATGGCATTTGGGCTGTGAGTGGTTTGCAAATGCTGAGGGTGAAACATTTCAAAATGGAACTGAATGGAAAAGCCAATAAGGAGGCTGTATTTGTGATTCATTTAACTTCAGACAGACTTTTGACTACTTGTGTCATATGCAAATATGTACAACAATGCTTGAAATTGGATTTCCATTTTACTTAATTAGATTAGTGCAAGACCTGCATAATAATCAAGAGTAGTAACAGGGCTATTGCTGGGGTTCACAATCTCAAAATGATTGCTAGGTTTGAGATTTGGTCTGTCTTCTTGGAATGAGGTTAGTTGGTTGATTTTTGGCGTAGCTAAGGTTGGCTTTAGGCTTCCCTGTGGCTCAGTGGAAAAGAATCTACCTGCCGAGCAGGAGACATAGGTTTGATTCCTGGGTCAGGAAGATCCCCTGAATAAGAAAATGTCCATCTACTCCAGTAACCTTGCTGGGAAATCCCACGGACAGAAGATCCTGCAGTCCATGGGTTCACAAAAGAGGCAGACACAACTTAGTGACTAAACAACAACAAAGGCTGGTTTTACTTGTATTTGTGTGGTTCAACTGAAAGACCTCAATTTTCTTTGACTTGAGTAGGTAGATAAAAATAGAATGTTTTAAAAATTCTGAAGAAGTAATTAAGGATTTTTAAAAAAAATTAGACTGCCTGCTCTAACAAAAATAATTTCAAGTACTATTTTTTCCAAGTTTTAAATGAAATGGGTAATGAAACCTCACTGCATGTTTTCTCTCCAACATGAATAATAGGAATTTGAAATCCATTATAATTGCAATTAGGGTGTTTTCTCTCTAGGTTTTAGATATCTACAGTGTGTGGCCTGCAAAGAGAACAGCTTTACATAATTACAAAAGACAAGGAAGATTGGTTTCAGAAAAGCCAATAGTGGAACAGACGATTACACATAAAATTCTGGGCAAGAAGACAATGACAATACCAAGAGAGAGAGTGAGCTCAAGAGAGCGATACTAAGAAACCATTCAGAAATCAAGAAAACCCAAATAGCATTTATCCAAGCAGAGAGCAGCTCTGCAGTGTTCTATTAAGCAAAAGGAAGGCAGATGTTCCATCTTGTCCCTGTTGGGAAGATTTTCATTTGTAGCTGGGTGATGTTTTTAAATAAGACTTTCCTAAGTACTGCTTTGTAGAAGGAAATCAAATTTCAAGACAGACAAGAGGAATTTGGGGCCACTCTGGTAGCTCTCAGATGTGCAGTTCAAACTTTGACTTAAAAAGCACATGTAGGAATGGAAAAAGTTTAAGCCTTAGAGTTAAGGACCTTATGCCTGCCTTGGCCATTAAGTCAGGCTATCTGCCTTTTCATGCTCCAGTTTCTTCATTGGCTGAGCAGATTATAATAACACACTGTGACTGTGAAATTGGTTGGTACACCTCTTAACTTCCTTGAATCTCAATGGTTTTATCTATAAAGTGAGATCATTTATGACTTTAGAGAATTTCAAGGTAAGGGGCCTTCATTTTTCTTGTAAGCTAATTTTCAATTAACTCCATATTTCTCATATTCTATGGCCCTGCTATTTGCCTTTTATGTTTCAGGGAGTGTTTATGAAGATGAAATGAGACCATGTATAGGTCAGTGCTTTAAAGAATATAAAGGGCTACTTAAAAATCAAAGTGGGACTTATTGTTAATATAAAAGCAGATTTTGAAACAAGTTCCAGTTTTTGGTCAAAAATGTTTATAAATCATATACGCAGTCTGGGGCAGAACATTTAGGGGAAATTTCTTACCCTAATATTAGTAAGCATAGGGGATAGAATTTGGACCCTGGTCAGATTGACCTAAGTCTATGTGCCTGATGACTATCTATATTGATAGGTAGATGACTGTTGTTAAAAGCTAAACTGTAGCGTATTAAAAATATTAAGAGTTTATTTGAGCAAGAATCTATTTGAATCAGGCAATGTTCAATCTAGCAGATAGAAAGGAGCTCTAAAGAGCTTTATAAAATGAAAGACTTTTATAGCGAGAAAGGAATGGGGATGAGGAAGTTATACTAAGCAAAATAGTGGGATGGTTATTGCAAGGTTACTTTCCTTTAGGGAATGACAGGGGTGTATCAGGCATATTGCTGCTGCTGCTGCTAAGTCGCTTCAGTTGTGTCTGACTCTGTGCGACCCCATAGACGGCAGCCCACCAGGCTCCCCCATCCCTAGGATTCTCCAGGCAAGAACACTGGAGTGGGTTGCCATTTCCTTCTCCAATGCATGAAAATGAAAAGTGAAAGTGAAGTCGCTCAGTCATGTCCAACTCCTTGCGACCCCATGGACTGCAGCCTACCAGGCTCCTCCATCCATGGGATTTTCCAGGCAAGAGTACTGGAGTGGGGTGCCATCACCTTCTCCATCAGGCACACTGCCTAACTGTTAATCAGATGATTCCTGGTTGACTGGCTTAAGATTCCATTTATGAGAGCTATAAGTGTAATTTAGTCTTGGTTTGGTGACTCAGCTGGTAAAGAATCTGCCTGCAATGTGGGAGACCTGGGTTCAACCCCTAGGTTGGGAAGAACCCTAGAAAAGGGAAAGGCTACCCACTCCAGTATTCTGGCCTGGAGAATTCCATGGACTGTTTAGTCCATGGGGTCACAAAGAGTTGGATACAACTGAGTGACTTTCACTTTTCTTTCTTTTGGTGACATGGGGCTTAGCCTGATGAACTCTATTTTGGGGCCTGTTGTCTTTTTTGTTTTTTTTTAAAGCAGACAAACATTATCTATAATGGTGAGAATGTCCACTACTAAAACTGGTTTAGGGGAAGTGCTGAAAAAGGGGTTTGAAACTTCTTCATCCATTTTCTTTGGGTTCTTAAAGGGTTTAGAAAGTCCCCAAAGCACTTGATTGCTTCTTTCAAAGGCCTCCACAACATCAATAGAGGCTTCCCTGGTGGCTCAGATGGTAAAGAATCCACCTGCAATGCAGGAGACCTGGGTTTGATCCCTGGGTCAGGAATATCCCTTGGAGAAGGGAATGGCAACCCACTCCAGTATCCTTGCCTGGGAAATCCCATGGATAGAGGAGCTTGGTGTGCTGCTATCCACAGTGGGGGGTAGGGGAGGTGTCACAAAAGAGTCAGACATGACTCAGTAACTAAACAACAACAGCATATCCCAATATGCCATACTATAATGGAATGGTTTGTTTAATTTTGGTCTCCATCCTCTAAAATTACCTGCTTTAGGAGAGCAGGGACTCAGGGACTCTTGTTTACTTTGCACCTCTGGAATCACTGAGATTGCCTGGCACACAGTAGGAGCTCCAAAAATACTTCTTGAAAGAAAAAGTAGGCTCGTAGAGACCTAAAGTCACAGCTGTCATGTAGAAATGCAGGAGGACCCAGTTTTGGTTGGAAAATAAAAGAAAGATTATACACTAAGACTTTGTAACAGGAAACTTGAGGCCGCTTTTTGTGATTAGAAAATGTTTAAAGAAGACAAATAGCAAACCAATTTGTCTTCCAGAAAGGATAATTTAGAATATTAATGGTGCTGCTGATGTTAGTCAAGAAAATTAAGGATGCACTCACAGTGTTTGTGCAGGTAAAGATTGATGACAAGAGAGCTGGTTTGGAGGGACGTCACCGTGTCTGAAAATCAGCCAGGCTGTGACTTGGTTTCCGTGGGCGTAGTGATCTCTCCTGTGTACTCATCGTGGTTATAAGTGGTAGATCAGGCTTGACTTCTTAAAGTGCTTTTTCAAGAAAGGTCTCTAAAATTTAAAAAAATTAAAGATTAGAACAGAGAACTTATCTGAACTGATAAAATGAAGAGAATGAAGATACTGAACTCACTAGAACTTGAAATTAAGTCATTTTAGAGAAAATGAAATTTTCAGAATGATATAACTAAAATTAGAAGAAGTTATTTAAAGATACATGGATATATTTAAAAAACCCAGTTTAACATAACATTTTTTTATTGCAGAGTTTTTAAAAGATACAACTCAGTTGTACACTAAGACCTTACAAGTTTTCCTCTTGGATTCTCAAAAGGTCCAGTTGGCTCATGGACTTCCTAGAAGTGCAACTTTGCACACTGAAAAGTTGCATTGATGTATAGGGCCCCATCTGAGGTGGCCATTGCATGGTGCTAGGCAAATATCTGTGATGTGGTTTGAAGTCCAGGAGGAAAACGCTGGGTTTATGTTCAAGTGATGAGCTTGCCAACATAATGTGTATTTAAAAGCTTTTTTTCCTGAAACACCAATGACTGCATACTGTTTGCATATATTCATTGACTTTTTTTTCTGGAAGGAAAGTTTGGATAATTGTACCTGTCTTACCTTTCAGCAGGCTGATCATTTTCCATGATGCTTTCATATTTGGGTCTCATCAATAAACACAGATTGGTCAGTGAAACTGAGATGGACCTGGTCCTTTCTTAGCTGCAGATGGTCTTCCACTCCTCTCCCTCCCCCATTTTCTCCTCTAACTGCCCTCAGGGCTCTTTGTTTGCAAGCAACACATACCAATTCTGACCAATTTACAACAAAATGGAATTTCTTGAAGGGTGAGAGTGAACACACAGGTTTGGAGAGAAGGTCCAATCATCAGGTGTGGAGCAGACAAGAACCAGGCAGGTCCAGGTAGTCTTGGTAGCAGAAATGTCTGAACAGGTTGAGCTCTCAAATTAATTTTCTCTAGCTGTTTTCAGCATTTGCATCATGATTCAATTCTTAAAAAGGATTGTCTGATTTGTCTAGCTTGATTAAGGGAGGATAAGACCTCTGATCCAGTGGTGGGGAGTTTATTTTCCTCAAAGAAATCAAGAATGTGAAATAGATCGTGAGCAATGAGAAAGTAACAAATATCCCCAAACCCTGTGGGTTAAGAGAGAACTAAAAGCTAAGTAAACTGCTATGCCCTGTATGTACCATAGCAGTTTAATTTCTGTTCCTGACATTTAGTTTTGAACACTTCCAGTTTCTTGATATTATTTCCTTCCCTAGCTTATCAGAGTGCTGGTATACCATTAGTTGACTTATTTTGGTGTCTCATAGGATGATATTATGGGCTCTGTAAAGTTCCAGTCTCCTAATCTGTGTCCTATAGGTGAATGAGGACAGAATTTGGAGTAAAACAATTTAGGTAAGAAGTTATTAAACAGTGTTCTAGAATTACCACTTCCAGTGGTTTTAATGTTGTAGCTTTATTGGTATATTTTCATCATGATACTTCATAGTGGGATATCTGTTTTCAGCTTGGCCCATATTTAGGAAGAGACTTACTATCATAAGAATTTTTGTTGTTGTTAGTTTTGCTATAAGAATGCTGTGTGTGTGTTAGTCACTCAGTCAAGTCTGACTCTTTGCAACTCCATGGACTGCAGCCCACCAGGCTCCTTGGTGCATGGAATTCTCTAGGCAAGAGTACTGGAGTAGGTAGCCATTCCCTTCTCCAGAATAATGCTGTGTAACTCCCCAAATTGCAGTGGCTAGCAACAAAATCTATTTCTCACTCCTTGGTTTGAAGGTCCAGGGACTCTGATGGGCTCTGCTATACTTGGTTGGGCTTAGCTGAGACAGGCCAAGTTTGGCTCCAGGCTGCACTTTGGGTTTAAATCTGGTCTAAAATTGTCCCTCTTTGAAAAAGGGACATGTGGTTACACAGAGTATCCTCTTCTCATAGCGGATACAAGAATGCAAGGGGCTGGTGAAACTTTCTAGGACTCTTAAGCTCTCAGGTTGGAAGTGACATGTATCAGTTCTGCCCATGTTCCATTGGCCAAAGCAAGTCAGGTGACCAAGCTGAGTGGCAGAAAAACAATACTAGGGGTAGAGAGCAAAGAATAAACTGTAAACAAATCATACAGTCCTTCACAGGATTTAAAAATGCCCTGTTGTTTTCATGCAGCTGCACAGGGATCGCTGCAGAAGATGTCCAATATCTTTCAAATGAAGTAGGTCCTAGTTGGCTATCCATTTAAAATATGTCAGTGTGTACATGTCCATCCCAAACTCCCTAACTATCCCTTTCCCCCATCCTTCCCCCAGCAGCCATAAGTTTGTTCTCTAAGTCTGGGGTACTGGTTAATTTTTTTACAGAATAACATATGTATGTTTTATGAATAACATTTTATTCTTTTATATCTCCAAGAATTGAAGTGCAGACACTCCAAATAAAATCAATTTATTTTAAATACAAAGTTAATAAGCAATATATATAGATATCAACCTAAATATTTGAGCACAAATGGCATGAAATTAATTCCTAAATAAGGTCCAAATAATACTCTAACCCAGTCAGACCTCATTTTAACTTGATCATATTTGGAAGACCTTCTGTTCAAATAAGCTCATATTCATAGGGATTAGAATTTAAACATATCTTTTTGGAAGATATAATTCAGCCCACTACAGATGTATATCAGAGTGAAGTGAAAAGATGACAATCTCCTTAGTTGACAAGATGTTACCAACAGATCAGCAATACCCTGAAGCTGATCACTGCTCACTCCTTATAAATGGTGTAGTGGAAGTGTTACATTTCTAAATATTTTCAAAACAGTGAAAGATGCTGCTGATCAGGTTTGGAAGAATAAGGCGAACTGATTGTGAGTAGTCATAGTCTCTTTATTGTTTTCAGATAATAATTGAAAATTCAACTTACAAATAAATGCAAAACAGTAAGACTAGGGTCAATAAACCCACTGAGAGAAAACAAATCAAATGATCATACAGCATACTAATTAGCAGTGGGATTACTATATAAAAACCTTTGAATTATCACCCTGCAGTATCCCTCCTTTTAAAAGAAGAAATTGATGAGGATAGAGATGGTGCAGAAGGAGAGAATACTATAAACAAGAAATAATGTTACCATGTAAGCTATCTGAATTGACAGGTTTGCATTTAGACCTACAGTTATAAGAAAATCGATCCATTTCGGATGGTAGCCACAATAGAATGAAATTCTGTCATGGTTTGACTTAACGTGGTGAAAAATGCAGAAACCTTTTTATAATGTTCATAAGATTTTTAGCTAGTTCAGTAGGCAGTTTCATCTTCCATCCTAATTAACAATGAAATATTTCCAGTAAATGCAAGGGAGGTTATTTCAGAGCTTCCGTTCAAATTGTAGAGCTGTTGTAATTTTACCACTTACAGTGTTGGTCTAGCTGAAGATGGTGTTTTAGAATATCATATATGCATGATGGCAGGGTTTTTATAAAGCATCATCTACATGCACTCTGTATTCAGAGAGTAATGGACTCTGCAATGAAGCTGAAAATGTGTTAGTACGTTAAGGATTCCGTGGGTTGGTTTAGCTTGACAGCCCCACCCTCTTATGGGTGGTGTGATGCTTAAATTTTATGTGTCAACCTAACTAGTCTATGTGCCTATTTGCGTGGTCAATCATTAGTCTAGATGTTGTTGTGACAGTACTTTGTAGATGTGATTGATATCTATATCTGACAACATAAAGGAGTTGTTGTGTTGTGCTCAGTCACAAGTAAAGGAGGTTACACTCCAAAATGAGGGTGGGCCTCATTTAACCAGTTGAGAATCTTAAGAGCAAAGCTGGAGGTTTCCCAGAGGAGAAAGAATTCTGTCTCAAGACTGTAGCATAGGAATTCTGCCTGTGTTTCTCACCTATTGGCCTGGCCTACAAATTTTAGACTTGCCAAATGTTTCCTATTGTTTGTGTATCTCTCAAGAATCCTGACCAATGCAGTTGCTTTAGACTGCTACTGAGCATCTACTTGTAACGGCTGCAAATGTGGCAACAGGTACTCTGATCCCCACATCCACTGTAGGATAGTATACAGAGTGCTCAATCCCAGGTAGGAACAAGTTTATTTGAACACCCTTTTGTAAGCAGCACCAGAATCTTGAAGGCCATTTCAGTTCTGTCCTTTCAGCTCAGCTGTCTTCTCTTCAGCAGTATTGAAGAGTTTCTTGATATTTAAGCTTTTTTTTAAAAAAAAGTTTAGGGCTTTATAATGATAACAAAAGAATACATTGAGAGTGATACTCCACACTCCAGTACATGGTTACATATAAAATACACATATATTATTCACATGTAAAATAAGCATGATCACACATATAATAAACTACTATTTTGTGGTTCTAGTATCTATCTTCCAACTTGGTAATGCAACCAATTAATAAAGCCCTACTAGGTGGGAATTCTTTCACTTCTGGTTAAAGCCCTACTAGGTGGGAATTCTTTCACTTCTGGTTCTGTCCACACCATCACTTTCATCGTCTTGGTTCTGTATGTAGACTGATTAGCTCTTGATTCTTGATGACCTTCTGTAGTATTCAGTCTCTGTATTGGCAGGGTTACCTCCTTATACATTAAGGTTCTTACACTAAATGTAGATAATTCTCAATATAAGTCTATAGTTTCTTAAGGAAGTAAAGACTTTACATCAGCTATATTCTTTCTCTTACTCTCTTGCTATCCTTGAATGGTAATTTACCAAGACATATTTCTCAAATGCCTATGCTGGGTAGCGTGCAAGATAGTGGATGAATAAAATACATGCGGTTTCTTGCACTTTTCACTTTCACAGCTCCTCCATAAATAAAGGCCCTGCTGAAACAGAAGTCATGTCAGTCTTCCTCACTATGCCACCTTCCAAACGTCTGGGAATCGCTTGAGAAAGGATCTCTCTATGCATTGGCATCTCTTCTCCGCTTTGGAGGGCTTGGGATGGAGAAAAAGTCCTCCTTTCTTAAGATAGTTTGTTTGGAACATTAATGAGATTCTTTTGGTTGGTTTGGTTTGGGTTGGTTTGATTGTTTATAGTTTAAATATTTCGTATGTGCCTGTGTGGAGTAGAATTCCTTTTTCATCTCTGAACTAAAACACTGTTAATAAGTGGACTCTTAAAAAACCTTATAAATCCTCATATTGAAAGGAAGATGACTTTTTGAGAAGCAGTTGACCCTTCATAAATGTGGATGTTAGGATTGCCCACCCTCCATGCAGCTGAAAATCCACAGATAATTTATAGTCACTTTCTGTATATCCTGTGTGGTTCTTTCTGTATATACTATTGTTCTGCATCTGCTGATTCAACCAACTGCCTATTGTTCAGTATTTACTGTTAAAAAAATCTGTGAAGTGAGCCTATGCATTTCAAACTTGTGTTGCTCAAGAGTCAATGTACTATGTCCTAGGTTGTCAACTATATTTTGACTTTCTTCTCTGTGCTTGAGTCCAGATTACCAGGTGGAAGAATGATAGGGTAGTTAATTGAAATTCTTTTAAAGGAAAATAAAGCCCATGTGCAACCACTAGACTATTAAAATGTGTTCCTGTTAAGGAAGGAGTATTTGAATAAAAATTCAACTTACTTTTTTTAAAAAGCCAAATTAGAAAAATTGAAGGTAAAATGAAAGGGTATCTTAAAAAATATTCTGGAAGTTTCTAGTTACAATATTCTAAATTGATGATGTTAATATTCTAAAAAAATAATACCTGCATGGTTTATTATTCTCCAGGGATACCTAGTCATTGGAGTTATGCTATTTATTGGTTAGATAGTGTTGGGGAAGTGAAAAAGAGGTACTGACAGAGAAATTCATGAGTTTGCTGAATTTTCTCTGAGGTTTCCAAGTGTGTGTATGCATAATGATTTTAGTTGCTTATTCTTTTTTCTTCCCACATTACTGCCAATGTCTACTTTGTTTTTGTACAAATTTTTGTATCTCAAGAAAAATTTCCAAACAATATCATTATTACTCCAAACTTCTCTTAAAACCTTTTGTTTTAGTTTCCATTATGCATAATTTCATTTTTCTTTTTTCACTGCCAAGTGTCTTAATTGAAATTTTAATTATCTCTTAGCTTTTCACTGTTCACCAGTTTACTGTCTTAAAAAATATGGATTTGATCCCTGGTGCTTTACAGAAACTACAATTGATTATTCTATTGCCTCAGAAAATAAACTTAACCTTTTTTTTTCAATGGAATTCTATTAATTATCTATTATTGCCTAACAAGTTATTACAAACTTAGTGGCTTAAACTATATACAATTTATTACACCAACATTTCTGTGGGCCAGGATTTTTGAGCACTGCCTAGCCATGGTCTTTGCTTTAAGGTGTCTCAGAAGGCTGCAATGAAATCATTAGCCAAGGTTTGGATCTCATCTGAAGGTTCAACTGGGGAAAGAGCTACTTCTGAGTTTGCATAGTTATTGGCAGGAGCTACTCCATCATCTTTGCCATATTCAATTGATTGGAAGTTAGTTGCTAGGCCAAGTGACTCTCAAGGGAAGGAGATTACACAAAGGCATAAATAGCAGGAGATGGAGGTCACTGGGGCCCATCTTAGTGCCTGTCTGCCACAGGGATGGTTTTTTTTGAGGGGGGGTATTTTTTATCTGACACTGATGTCATTATTTTCAAAGTTGTTCTGGCCTAAAACTTGAGAGTTCTTTATGATTTTGGTTTTTCTCTCTCTTTGTCTTACATTTTTCATCTATTTCTGGATTTGTGCCATAGTGGAAATAATAGAAAATCAAGTTAAAGTCCTAGGAATTATAGGAATCTCTGGGAAGTCTCTTAAATTGTCCTGGCTACAGTTTACTCATCTGTAAAATGAGGTCTAATACTAAGTTACAATTCTTATCAGTTATAACATTCTTTGATCTCAGGTATCTTGAGTTTTCCTATGTGAATCTGTTTCTTTCTTTTCTTTTTCCATTTCACTCCACCAAGACCATCATTCCATTTTCATTTTGCCATTTGCCAACCCAGGACTTCATGGTAACTTTCAGTTGCTTATAGGATAAAAGCCAACTTGATCTACTGTTAAAGGCTGTCTTCATTCTAACCAAAATTATATCCCCAACTTTACCTTGCATCCTACTCCTTCATGGGCTTTCTACCTATGGCTTCACTAAGCCATCCACTCATCACACCTTAATTTTCTTCTCTCTTTTTTTTTTAACATTATACTCCTTGTCTGATTGTCCTTCATACTTTCCCTCTGCTTGTGTATTTCCTACCTATTCTTTGGAGTCCATCTGAACTCTCATCTTTATAATGTAGATATTAGTATATAGGTTTTGAATTTAGAAAGACTAGGGTTCAAATTCTGGCATTTTATACATAAGCTTTGTTAATTAGGCATGTTTAAACACTTTGAGTCTCATCTTTAAAATAAGACTATTAATACCTTGCTCATTAGTTATTGTAAAGATTAGGTAAGATAACACATCAGGTGCTTAATACAGTCCCTAGTACATAACAAGGAACATGGAAATTATTATTGTCCCCGATTTCTTCTAATCTGTTTTAACTTTTCTTAATGTAATTTATGGCATGTTGTTGGTTGCTCTTACTTATTTAACACACTTTTTGAAATGCCTCTCATGGTTAGTTGACTATTTTTCTTTGGTACAAGTTTTATTATACCCTAAATTGTGCATTTCTAAATAGCAATGACCATGCTTTATACCCCTTTATATTCTCTTATCATCTAGAACAGTGATTTGCAGCACATTGATTACCTTCTCCTAAATATGTCATCCATGTTTATGCTGCTGTGACTATGTACTTTTTCATCAGCTCTTCTTTTCATTCTCACCCTATCAATTTTTTTCATTTTTTTTGGCTCAGCCTTGAGCATCTCAATTATTCATTCAACAGATATTTATTGAGAGCTCATTACATGCTTGCCTGGAAAATCCCATGGAGAGAGGAGCCTGGTAGGCTGCAGTCCATGGGGTTGCGAAGAGTCGGACATAACTGAGTGACTTCACTTTCACTTTTCACTTTCATGCGTTGGAGAAGGAAATGGCAACCCACTCCAGTGTTCTTGCCTGGAGAATCCCAGGGACGGGGGAGCCTGGTGAGCTTCCGTCTGTGGGGTCGCACAGAGTCGGACACGACTAAAGTGACTTAGCAGCAGCATTACATGCTAGCCACAGTGCTCTGCTCTGAGGGGATGTACTGAGGAGCTAAAACCAGCAACTTGTTTGACTTATGGAACATACAGTCTAGTTGGGAGAAAACTGACATTTATCAAATATTCATGGCTCCATGAGAAAACTGACCTATTATCAAATAATCATACAAAGTTGCATGGCTTGATGAGTTACTCGGATAGGGATATTTGATAACTAAAGAATGAATAAATTCATCTGGATGAAGAGCTGATGGAAGAGCATCATGTAGAGGGAACATGGTTACAAAAATCGAGGGCAGTAGGTGAGGTGACATGGAAGAGCCACTTTTTGATCACCTCCATTACACATATTATGATCCTGACTTATTATGCTTTCTCTCATTGTAATCTTAATAGTTGTTTATTCTAAAATATCGAAGCAATTGAGAAGCTACTACCTATTTTGGAGAATGCATTCTGCAATCACACGATCTGCTGCCTCCAAGTCCAGTTTTGAGCAACAGGAACTGAAAGACCAGTGTAGGGAGATGTCAGAGAGTATATGGGACCTCGGGAATAAATAGGCTTGGAGGGATAGCAGGGACTAGGTCACACAGGAAATTATATACCAGGTTAAGGAGATGTGTCCAAAAGGAAATCATTTAACAGTTTTTTTTTTTAAGCTTTTTTTTTTTTTTCCTTTTTGGCTGCAGCATGTGGGATATTAGTTCCCAAACCAGGAATCCAGCTTGCACTCCCTGCCTTAGGAGCACAGAGTCTTAACCACTGCACTGCCAGGGAAGTCCCCATAGGATAGTTTTAAGCTGGGGAGTTATGGGATCAGGTTTGCATTTTGAAAGAGAAACTTTGGCTACTATGTAGCAGCAGAGGACTTCCCTGAATCACATTTTGTGGCTTGATTGTGTGTGAAAGGATGTTACTGTATAATTATATGATTAACATTTATTTTAGTTTACATTGCATTATAGAATTATCCCCTACTCAACTGTATGTTACAATAAGTAGGATTTGATTTGCTGTTAGTAACAGAAGCTTAAACAAATAGCAGCTTAAATACGCAGAGTTTTTCTCTCATATAAAGGAACCTGGAAGTAGGCATTCCAGGATGGGTATGAAAGCTTAAGAATCATCAAGGAATAGTGACACCCTTTACTGCTCAACCATCTCAGTGTATACTGCCTCATGGCCCAAGAGGGCCATTTGAATTCCAGACATCACAGTGGTTTAGCAAAAAAGAGAAAGAATTGATGAAAGGCAAGTCTTCTCCCTTTAAGGACATTTAATGGAAATTCTACACAATGTTTCCATCTTCTAGAACTTAGTTACATGCCAGCACCCAGTTCTAAGGAATGCTGGGGTATACAGCAAATTTTCTATGGTGCCATGTGGCTAACTAAAAGTGAATTATTATATACCTATGGAAGAAGGGGAACATGAGTGTTTGGGACAAATTTGGATTCCATATTTTTTGCCACACTTTCTTCTTAGGGAAGTAGGCACAAATCCTATTAATCTTCTAAGTCCAGGATATGTGGAACATAGGCAAACCTATCCATCAGGTCTGGATATGAATCCTTATATTCTGGTGACCCAAAAACTAAAACTCATGTTGTCTTCCATAAGCACCTCCAATATTCAATAATGGAGAAGTAGCAGGATAATTTCAATAAAATCTCCCATTTAGAAATGAGGAGAATTGGAAACACCCATCAGTCACCAGTTCTTAGAAATTCCAAATTCCCTATGGGCTGGAACAGTACGGGATAAGTTCCTTGAGTACCTGGACCCCTGGTTCTTTGGGAGGAACTCCCTTGTCCATTATACTCTGTGGTTCTGGCTTTGTTCCTGGTAAGTTTTTCATTTCCCTTTACCTTCAAGGACACCTCTGAGGACAATCATGGGTAGTAAACCCTTATTGAGGGCCTTGAAAGTTTTTCAGATTATGTACTGTTCTTGCTGTATTTTGGAATGAGGAGCTCAGGAATTGTATTTTGGAGGCTAGACCACTATAGACTTGCATTTTCCAAAGTAAAGTGAAGTTGCTTAGTCATGTTCTACTCTTTGCAACCTCATGGACTGTAGCCCACCAGGCTCCTCCATCCATGGAATTTTCCAGGCAAGAGTACTGGAGTGGGTTGCCATTTCCTTCTCCAGGGGATCTTCCTGATCCAGGGATTGAACCCGGGTCTCCTGCATTGCAGGCAGATGCTTTACCATCTGAGCCACCAGGCAAGCCCATTGTATTTTCCAAAGATGGCTGTAATAATACCTCTCAGTACACCAATTCTTCTTAAAACCTTCCTATTAATTCCCCATCAAGAAGTGGTCTGTGTCCTCTTCTCCATGAAACTTGGAACTTTTGGACTGCCTCAGACAGCAGTGTAGGGAAGAATGGTACCATGTGACTTCCAAAGCTAGGTCATAGATGATACAACTTCTGCCTGATTCACTGATAAACTTGCTCTCTGGAAACCAGCCACCATATTAAAAGGAAGGCCAGGTCACATGGAGAGGCAGCACCAGCCACTGTCTGGTTGCAACTGTGTGAACAACTCTAAGTGTAAACCACCTAACTGAGCACAGCCATCTCCCAAAACTGTGAGGGGTGACTGTAATAGCAATTAAGTATTGTAGTTTCATACCACTAAGTTTAGTTCAGTTCAGTTGCTCAGTTGTGTCCATCTATTTTTGACCCCATGCACTGTAGCATGCTAGGCTTCCCTGTCCATCACCAACTCCCAGAGCTTGCTCAAACTGATGTCCATTGACTTGGTGATGCCATCCAACCATCTCATCCTCTGTTGTCCCCTCTCCTCCTGCCTTCAATCTTTCCCAGAATCAGGGTCTTTTCCATTGAGTCAGTTTTTCGCATCAGGTGGCCAAAGTATTGGAGTTTCAGCTTCAACATCAGTCCTTCCAATGAACACCCAGGACTGATCTCCTTTAGGATGGACTGGTTGGATCTCCTCGCTGCCCAAGGGACTCTCAAGAGTCTTCTCCAACTCCACAGTTCAAAAACATCAATTCTCTGATGCTCAGCTTTTATAGTCCATCTCTCAGCCACTAACTTAGGGGTTGTTTATTAGGCAGATGATTAATACAAGGCATATGCAGACTAGACATGAACATTTTGCCAATACAATTCTCTGACACAAAACAAAAAAACACACTTTCAGTGTGTTCAGTTTTGGTCAATTCATGTATAAATGACCACAGTCAAAGTTCTTGAATAAATCTAGTTTTTAAGACTGTGAATTTTAAAACTTTTAAAACTTTTAAGACTCCCCTTCCCCACCCCTCCTGTTATTGGTGACTCTGCATCAGAGGTGAAGGAAACACCTATAATACCATCTTTGCCAGTATGTTCCATCTTTGTAGGGTGGGCTTAAATGTAATTTGCTGAACTCTTCAACCTCTCAGCTTCTCCACCTCCCAATCTCCCCCTACTGCTTCAAAATAGTTAAACTGTAAAATTCAAGATACTGAAGATGTAAAATTTTTCAACCTAGCAATGTTCTGAATCATTGAACTCTCCATAAACCTACATTTCAGGAGGTAGGTAGAGGGTGCCTCCCTTAGCAAAGTGATGAATTATCTTCCATCTCTGCTTGCATGGTGGCTGGCTCTAGCCTGAGTTTAACTTTTTATTGTAGGTCTTTGTTAAAAGTGGAGAGCAGTAGCCAACAATCCTATCATTTCCCCTAGAGCTGCAGCCTGGTTGAGCGTGTTATCTGCCTTGTAAGGTGAATAAGTTTCAGTTTGACTAAGAATTCAGACTGCCCTAAAATCTGTGCTGTCATAAAACAGGGGTCACTCAGTTTTTACTCTGCACTAACTATATCCTTATTGCACCAGATGTCTACCACATCCATTAAATCAATGACTATTTTTTTTTTTTTAAGTTCAGCACCTACTTCTGAGAACCTACCTTCTCAATCATTTTGGATTAGATACAGTTATGAGTAATTGATAAATCAAAATGAAAGTGCCCTACACAAGACAGAATTCTTTTTCTGTGTAACACAGTCAATGCAGGATTTGTGTTTTAGCTCCCTGACTATCAAGATTCACTTCCTTCTACCTTGATACTCTGACATTCTTAACCTGCTGCCTCATGATCCAGAATAGCTGCTGGAGCTCTAATCATCACACCCACTTTCTATCTCATAGTAAGGAAGAAGGGAGCAAAGAAGGGTACGCCTTTTCCTTTGATGTTTGTTACTAGAAGCTGCACACAAAGCAACCACTTATATTCCATTTGTTAGCAATTAGTCACCTGACTATACTTAACTGCGAAGGAAGATGAGAAATGTCTTTATTGTGGGACTTTCCTGTAGTTCAGATGGTAAAGAATCTGCCTGCCATGCAGGAGTAGTGAAGTAGTGAAAGTCGCTAAGTCATGTCCGACTCTCGCGACCTCATGGACAGTAGCCCGCCAGGCTCCTCTGTCCATGGGATACTCCAGGCAAGAATACTGGAGTGGGTTGCCATTTCCTTCTCCAGGGGATCTTCACGACCCGGGAATTGAACCCAAGTCTCCTGCACTGCAGGCAGTTTCTTTACCAACTGAGCTATGAGGGAAGCCCCACAATGCAGGAGACCCAAGTTCAATCCCTGGGTTGGGAAGATCCTCTGGAGAAGGGAATGGCAATCCACTCCAGTATTCTTGCCTGGAGAATCCCATGGACAGAGGAACCTGGTGGGCTACAGTCCGTGGGGTTTCAAAGAGTCACAACTGAGTGACTAACACCACCACTACTACTACTACTACTATGTACCCGGAGTAGCTCTTACTTATATTCTCTTTAAAATCACTGAACTCTGTTTTGTACTTCCTTTACTAGTTTTCTCATGCATTTAAACTTTTAAATGAACTGTGCTATGAAAGGAAAACATTACTGGGAATTTTTCATCCCCAAATGCTTCCTTTCTGATTAAGCTAAGAAAATCAAGCCTTGCCTGTGTCTTTGGGATCCAGACTCTTAGGACTTCCCTCACCCCTGTTAACTAAATCCCCCAAACTGACCCTCATTAGCCATTCTCAAAGAAAGCACTGGTCCTCCCAGAAGGATTTATTATTTAAGTTTTGTGAAGGCAATTAGAAGTTTATAGTAAGATTTAAATTTGATAGGAACCCCAGTGGCCTTTTCTACATATCAGCTAAATAACCTGACCCAGGTTGCTCCCCCTCCGCCCCCACAGTTAACAAACTTTGTTGAATCTGACACTAGAAGAAGAAATTCTGTTTGCTCCAGTGAAAGCTTCTTTTTGTTTATCAACAATAAGTTGATGGGAGATAATGACTTTTCTCTTATTATATCTAAGAGGAAGATTAATGAGGTATTTAGGTGATAAAAGCTCACCAACTTCATTTGAAAATGTAAACTGATAGCTTACTATGTAACAGTGCTAGCTGTTGGGGCTAGAGTGATAAACAGAGCAGACCCTGTCTTGACTACGGTAGGCTAAATAGTGGCCCACAGAGGTGATGCAAGTCCTAATCCAGGCTGCATTCAAGTCCAGCCTGTGAATATGTTACCGTACATGGCAGAAGAGATTTTGCAAATGTGATAAGTTAAGGATCTTGAGATAGGAGATGATTCTGGATTATTTGAGTGGTCTCTAAATGCAATTACGAGGGTCCTTTATAAGAGGAAAGTAGAGGGAGGTATGAGAGAAGAAGGTAGTGTGCTGATGGAAGCTGGGATAGGAAAGGCAATCTGACACAGAGCCATGAACCTAGGAGGGAGCAGCTTTCAGAGGTGTGGAAAAAGAATGAGAAGCATTCTGCTCTAGAGCCTCTAGTCTTCCGTTGTTGTAAACCACTATGTTTGTGGCCATTTATTTTGGCCACAGGGAACAAGCACACTGCCTTTAAGAGAACTGATAATTTAGTTGGTTAAAAGGCAATTAAAATTAACTATGAAATAATACTTAATCATAGCCTTATGAAAGCAATATTAGTTAGCCTGGGAAAGACAGTAGTGGTAGTTTAGTCACTCAGTCATGTCTGACTCTTGTGACCCCATGGACTGTAGTCCACCAGGTTCCTCTGTCCATGGGATTTTGCAGGCAAGGATACTGGAGTGGATAGCCATTCCCTTCTCCAGGGGATCTTCCCAACCCAGGGATGGAACCATGATCTCCTGAATTGCAGGTGGATTCTTCACTGTCTGAGCCACCAGGGAAGAAGCAAAATCAGAAAGAGACGGAAGCTCTGTGTTTCTAAAAATCATTTAGTCTCTTTGAAATGAAGAACACTTTATGAAAGTGATGGATAGTGGCAAGAAATGAGGCTGAATGAACCATTAAGCAGATGCTACATGATGAATACACAAGTCATACTAAGGAGTTTCTGCTTCCTTCTAAGACTTGGGGAGACATTAAAGAGTTCTGAGCACAGTTATGGCATAATTAGGCCTGCATTAAAAAAAAAAGTGCAAAACAACAACAGCAAAAACCCCAAAGAAACCAAAAATCCAAACAAGTTCTTAGCTATAAAGGCCCCTCTGTCCTCCGCCATTTCAGAGTTTGCTCAGATTCATGTCCATTGAGTTGGTGATGCTATATAACCATCTCATCCTCTGCTGTCCCCTTTCCTTTCTTCCCTCACTCTTTCCCAGCATCAAGGTGTTTTCCAATAGGTCAGCTCTTCACATCAGGTGGCCAAAGTGTTGGAGCTTCAGCAACAATACTTCCAATGAATATTCAGGGTTTATTTCCCTTAGGATTGACTAGTTTGATCTCCTTGCTGTCCCAGGAACTTTCAATAGTCTCCTCCAGCACAATTTGAAAGCAACAATTCTTTGGTGCTCAGCTTTCTTTATAGTCCAACTCTTACATCCATACATGACTACTGGGAAAACCATAGCTTTGACTAGATGGACCTTTGTTGGCAAAGTGATGTCTCTGCTTTTTAATATGCTGTCTGGGTTTGTCATAGCTTTCCTTCAAAGGAGCAAGCATCTTTGAATTTCATGGCTGCAGTCATCATACACAGTGATTTTGGAGCCCAAGAAAGTAAAATCTGTCACTGCTTCCACTTTTCCCCTTTCTTTTTGCCATGAAGTGATGAGACCAAATGCTGTGATCTTAGTTTTTTGAATGTTGAGTTTCAAGCCCGCTTTTTCACTCTCTTCTTTCACCCTCAGCAAGAGCTCTTTAGTTCCTCTTCATTTTCTGCCATTAGGGGAACAACAGACTGGTTCCAAATAGGAAAAGAGTACGTCAAGGCTGTATATTGTCACCCTGCTTGTTTAACTTATATGCAGAGTACATCATGAGAAACGCTGGGCTGGATGAAGCACAAGCTGGAATCAAGACTGCCAGGAGAAATGTCAATAACCTCAGATATGCAGATGACACCACCTTTACGGCAGAAAGTGAAGAAGAACTAAAGAACCTCTTGATGAAAGTGAAAAAGGAGAGTGCAAAAGTTGGCTTAAAGCTTAACATTCAGAAAACTAAGATCATGGCATCCGGTCCCATCACTTCATGGCAAATAGATGGGCAAACAGTGGAAACAGTGGCTGACTTTATTTTTGGGGGCTCCAAAATCACTGTAGATGGTGATTGCAGCCATGAAATTAAAAGACGATTACTCCTTGGAAGGAAAGTTATGACCACCCTAGATAGCATATTAAAAAGCAGAGACATTACTTTGCCAACAAAGGTCTGTCTAGTCAAGGCTATGTTTTTTTCCAGTGGTCATGTATAGATGTGAGAGTTGGGCTATGAAGAAAGCTCAGCACCGAAGAATTGATGGTTTTGAACTGTGGTGTTGGAGAAGACTCTTGAGAGTCCCTTGGACTGCAAGGAGATCCAACCAGTCCATCCTAAAGGAGATCAGTCCTGGGTGTTCATTGGAAGGACTGATGTTGAAGCTGAAACTCCAATACTTTGGCCACCTCATGCGAAGAGCTGACTCATTGGAAAAGACCCTGATGCTGGGAAAGATTGAGGGCAGGAGGAGAAAGGGACGATAGAGGATGAGATGGCTGGATGGCATCATCGACTCGATGGACATTGGTTTGGGTGGACTCAGGGATTTGGTGATGGACAGGAAGCCCTGGCGTGCTATGGTTCATGGGGTCTCAAAGATTTGGACATGACTGAGCGACTGAACTGAACTGAATCTGCATATCTGAGGTTGTTGATATTTCTCCTGGCAGTCTTGATTCCAGCTTATGCTTCATCCAGCACGGCATTTCACATGATGTACTCTGCATATAAGTTAAATAACAGAGTGACAATATACAGCTGTGTTGTACTCCTTTCCCAATTTTGAACCAGTCTGTTCTGTGTCAGGTTCTAACTGTTGCTTCTTGACCCACATACAGGCTTCTCAGGAGGCAGGTAAGGTGGTCTGGTATTCTCATCTCCATAATTCTCCACAATTTTGTTGGGATCCAAACAGTCAAAAGCTTTCCGGTAGTCAGTGAAGCAGGCATAGATGTTTTTCCCTGGAATTCCCTTGCTTTCTCCACCATCCAGTTAATACTGACAATTTGACCTCTTCTTCCTCTTTGAAACCCAGCTTGTATCATCTGGAAGTTCTTGGTTCACATACTGCAGAAGTCTAGCTTGAAGGATTTCGAGTGTAACCTTGCCAACATGTGAAATGAATGTGGTTGTACAGTAGTTTGAACATTCTTTGGCATTGCCCTTTTTTGATATTGGAATGAAAACTGACCTTTTCCAGTCCTGTGGCCACTACCGACTTTTCACACTTGTTGACATGTTGAGTGCAACACTTTAACAGCATCATCTTTGAAGAATTTCAATAGCTCACCTGTAGTTCTGTCATTTCCACTAGCTTTGTTGGTAGTAATGCTTCCTTCCTATAGTCCACTGGACTTCACACTCCAGTATGTCCAGCTCTAAGTGAGTGGTCATACCATCGTGGTTATCCAGGTCAGTAAGACCTTTTTATATAGTTCTCCTGGGTATTCTTGCCACCTCTTCTTAATTGTTTCTGCTTCTGTTAGGTCCTTACCATTTCTGTCCCTTATGGTGTCTATCCTTGCATGAAATGTTCCCTGATATTTCCAGTTTTCTTGAAGAAATCTCTAGTCTTTCTCATTCTATTGTTTTCCTCTATTTTGCATTGTTCATTTAAGAAGGCTTTCTTATCTCTCCTTGCTCTTCTCTAGAACTCTGCATATCTTTTCGTTTCTCTCTTGCTTTTCACTTCTCTTCTTTCCTCAGCTATTTGTAAAGCCTCCTCAGAAAACCACTTTGCCTTCTTGAATTTCTTTTCCTTTTGGGATGGTTTTGATGACTGCCTCCTGTACACTGATACAAATCTCCATCCACAGTTACTCAGGCAATCTGTCTACCAGATCTAATCCCTTGAATCTATTTGTCACCTCCACTGTAAAGAGATTTGATTTAGGTCATACCTGAATGGCCTACTGATTTTCTCTACTTTCTTCAATTTAAGCTTGAATTTTGCAATAAACAACTCATGATCAGAGCCACAGTCAGCTCTAAGTCTTGTTTTTACTGACTGTATAGAGCTTCTCCATCTTTGGCTGCAAAGAACATAATCAGTCTGATTTTGGATATTGATTGTCTGGTGATGTTCATGTGTACAGTTGTCTCTTGTGTTTTTGGTAATGAGTGATTGTTATGACCAGTGTGTTCTCTTGACAAAACTCTGTTAGCCTTTGCCCTGCTTCATTTTGTACTCCAAAATCAAACTTGCAGCCCTGCCGTGGCAAAGGGGCTTGGGTAACTCAATGAAGCTGTGAACCATGCCCTGCAGGGCTACCCAAGATGGGTGAGTCATAGTGAAGAGTTCTGACAAAATGTGGTCCATTGGAGGAGGAAATGGCAACCCACTCCAGTATTCTTTTCTGGAGAACCTCCCATGGAAAGTATGAAAAGGCAAAAAGGAATGATGCCAGAAAATAACCCCCCCAGGTTGGAAGGTGTCCGATATGCCCCTGGGAAAGAGCAGAGGGCAATTACTAATAGCTCTAGAAAGAATGAGCTTTCCTGGTGGCTCAGAAGATAAAGAAACTGCCTGCTGTGTGGGAGACCTGGGTTCGATCCCTGGGTTGGGAAGATCCCCTGGAGAAGAAAATGGCAACCCGCTCCAGTATTCTTGCCTGGAGAATCCCATGGACCAAGGAGCCTGGTAGGTTATAGTCCATGGAATCACACAGAGTCAGACATGACTAAGTGACTAACACACTAGAAAGAACGAAGCAACTGGCTAACGCGGAAATGATGCTCACTTGTGGATGTGTCTGGTGGTGAAAGTAAAGTCCAATACTGTAAAAAACAATATTGCATAGAAACCTGGATTGTTAGGTCCATGAATCAAAGTAAATTGGATGTGATCAATTAGGAGATGGCAAGAGTGAACATCGACATCTTAGGAATCAATGAACTAAAATGGATAGGAATGGGTGAATTTAATTCAGATGACCGTTATAACTACTACTGTGTACAAGAATCCCTTAGAAGAAATGGAATAGCTCACAGACTCAACACAAGAGCCCAAAATGCAGTACTTGGGTGCAACCTCAAAAACGACAGAATGATCTTGGTTTGTTTCCAAGGCAAACCCTTCAACATCACAATAATCCAAGTCTATGCCCCAACCACTGATGCTGAAGAAGCTGAAGTTGAACAGTTCTATGAAGACATAGAACACATTCTAGAATTAATACCAAAAAAGATGTCCTTTTCATCATAGGGGATTGGAATTGATAGTAATCCGTTTCTCAAATTTACCATTCCAAAACTCTTCACGTCCCTGCCCACTCTCCAGGAATCGCTGATCTTTTTACTGTCTCTGTAGTTTTGCCTTTCTCAAAGTGTCGTATATTTGGAATCATACAGTAAGCAGACTTTTCATACTGGCTTCTTTCACTTAGTAATATGCATTTAAGTTTTCTCCATGTCTTTTCATGGTTTGATGGCTCATTTCTTTTTAGGACTAAATAATATTCCATTGCCACAGCTTATCCATTCACCTATTGCAGGACAACTTTGTTTCCAGCCCTGTCATAGCAAAGGGGCTTGTCTAACTCAGTGAAGCTATGAGCCATGCTGACCAAGCTATGTCAAATTGCCGAATAAAGCTGATATAAATATCCATGTGCAGGTTTTTATGTGAACATGAGTTTTTAACTCATTTGGATAAATACCAAAGAGGGCATTTGCTAGAGTATATGGTAAGAGTATGTTTAGTTTTGTATGAAACCATTGAACTGCATTCTAAAGTGGCTGTACCATTTTGCATTTCCACCAGCAATGTATGAGAATTCTTGTCACTCCACATCCTCACCAGCATCTGATGTTGTCAGTGTTCCAGATTTTAGCCCTTGTAATAGGTATGAGTAATATCTTATTCACTGCTTTAATTTGAAATTCCTTGATGACATATGATATTGAACATCTTTTCATGAGTTTATTTGCTCTCTGTATATAGTCTTTAATGAGGTGTCAGTTAAAGTGTTTGACTCATTTTTTAGATCAGGTTGTTTGAATTTTACTATTGTTGGGTTTTAAGAATTCTTTGTTATTTTGAGTAACAGTTCTTTACCATATGTCTTTTGAAAATATCCCCCCCCCCCCTCTGTGGCTTGTCCTCTAATTCTCTCGATTTTGACTTTTATAGAACAGAATTTTTTAATTTTAATGAAGTATAGTTCATGAATTATTTCTTTTTTTAAGTTTTAAATTTTATATTGGAGTATAGTTGATTAACCATGTTGTGATAGCTTCAGGTGTACAGCAGAATGACTTAGCCTTTCATAAATACATGTATCCATTCACTCCAAACTCCCCACCCATCTAAACTGCCATATAACATTGAGCAGAGTTCCCTGTGCTACACAGGAGGTCCTTGTTGGTTTTCCATTTAAAATATAACAGTGTATACATGTTGATCTCAAACTCCCAAGCTATCCCTTCCTTCTTTCCTTCCCACCTAGTAATCATTAGTTCATTCTCTAAGTCTGTGAGTCTAGTTCTGTTGTGTAAATAAGTTCATTTGTATCATTTCTTTTTAGATTCTGCATGTAAGGGATATCATGTGATATATCTCTCTCTGACTTGCTTCACTCAGTATGACACTCTCTAGGTCCATTCATGTTGCGGCAAATGGCATTACTCATTCTTTTCAATGGCTGAGTAATAATCCATTGTATATATGTACCCACATCTTCCTTATCCATTCTTCTGTCGATGGACATTAAGATTGCTCTCATTTCTTGGCTATTGTAAACAGTGCTGCAATGAATACTGGGGTGCATATATCCTTTTGGACATGTTTTTCTCCAGACATATGCACAGGAGTGGGATTGCAGGGTCATATGGTAGCTCTGTTTTTAGGTTTTTAAGGAACCTCCATACTGTTCTCTATAATGGCTGTCCCAATTTACATTCCCACCAACATTATAGGGTTCCCTTCTCTCCACATCCTTTCCAGCATTTATTGTTGGTGGATCTTGGTAGCAGCTATTTTTACTGGTGTGAAGTGATACCTCATTGTATACTTGAATTATTTCTTTCATAGATCATGTCTTTAGTGTTATATGTAAAAAGTCATCACCATATTGCAGGTCATCTAGATTTTCTTGTTTTCTTCTAGGTCTTTATAGTTTAGTGTTTTACATTAGGTCTATGATACATTCTGAGTTAATTTTTGTGAAAAATGTCTGTTTATAGTTTTTTTTGTTGTTGTTATTTGGTTGTCCAGTAGTTCCAGCACCATTTGTTGAAGAGATAGTACTGTCCCATCATGTTGCCTTTGTGCCTTTGTCAAAGATCAGTTGACTATATCTTTGGGGTTCTCTATTCTGTTCATTGGTCTGGTTGTCTATTCTTTCATGAATATTATACTGTCATGATTACTGTAGCTTTATAGTTAGTCTTGAAGTTGTGTGTCAGTCTTCCAATTTTGTTCAGTAGGCAACTACTTTTGCAATTGTTAAGTCCAATACCTTGAAGTTGCCTTTGTCTCCTCCACTTTTCTCATATATATACAGTCTGATAGGAGAGTTTAGATAGAAAAGAGACCCAGAATCTGATCACTTCTTGCCATCTACACTATTACTTTCACGGTCCAAGCCATTGTTATTTCTCAGCTATGTTACTGCAGCTGCCTCTGAATTAAATAGTCTCTTCAATCCTACTCTGCCTCCTTATGGTTTATTCTTAATGCATCAAGTAGAATGATTCTGTCAAAATTTATCTCTCTCCTTAATATCCTGTAGTGGATCTCTAGCTCATGTAGAGTAGAGGTCAGTAGTCTTTTGGGTTTTACATGATCTACTTTCCATACTCTACTTGTGGGTGTAACTTCATCCTCTACTGCTTCAGTCTCATCACATTAGCTTCCCTGGTGATTGTAAAAAATGCCAGGCGTACTCTCATCACAGGGCCTTTCTGGTTCCTCTGTCTGTAATGATCTCTTCCAGCCTTGATACTCATGTGTCTGGCTTCCTCATGCCCATCAAGTCTTTGCTCAAACATTATCTTCTCAGTGGGGCCTTCTCTGACCACTGTGTTTAAAATTGTAAACTCCCCCAAATTTCCTTCACTCTAGCACTCTTTCGCGAAGAGTCGGACACGACTGAGCGACTTTCACTTTTCACTTTCGTGCATTGGAGAAGGAAATGGCAACCCACTCCAGTGTTCTTGCCTGGAGAATCCCAGGGACGGGGGAGCCTGGTGGGCTGCCGTCTATGGGGTCGCACAGAGTTGGACATGACTGAAGCAACTTAGCAGCAGCAGCACTCTTTCTGTTTTGTTTGCTCCATAGCACACTTAATACTATGTAACTTCTTTCTTTATTATTGTTTTAAAGATATATCTCTCCTCCACTCCCTTGGAAAGTAACTTCTATGAGGGAAGACATTTTGTCTGTTTTGTTCATTACTTTGTTTCTATTTCGTGAAACATTTTCTGGCACATAGTAGGTTCTTACAAGTGAATGAATGAGTGAATGCTGTGTCCTTGACAGCTTTATTTGGATATATTTCTGTGTTTCTCATTCAGGTGTGGAAGCTCATTTGACATTCACAATATACAGCTAAGAACCAATTAGGTCTGCTGCCCTGTTCCATTTTAGACAAAAGAAAGATGTGACACTGAAAGGCTGGTGTATAAGCAGTGAGCATCAATATGTCTAAATATACACTGACAAAATAAACTTATATGACACATCTATTTAAAATAATTGTGTTTACTCCCTTATCCTGGAGCTTCTTACCGGGTTTGCCATGCATGCAGATACTGATCCCTTCATCCCCTAGGAAGCCTGGGTGACTAGAACTCCCAAGCAGCTCTCTCTAAAGGGAGCAATCTTGTCTGGGGCTTCTCAGAGTGGGGGTCAAGAGCAGAGAGTCTGGAGCATAGTCCCTGAATGTGCTGGGGATGGTAAAGGACCTCAGATACTCATCTGGCCTGGCTTCTGTACTGGGGCAGCCTATTGCTTCAACATCTCCTCCATCAAACTGCTGCAGAGCATTCTGCTGCCTCTCATACGAAGACATCCATGCACTACTGGGTGGTCTTATGCTCTAGGTATACTGGCCAAGGGTTCAGTTTAAGGTGATGCCTGTTGGGGGTGGGGAGGGTCACTGGGGTTCCTTACGACTGCACTTTTAGACAGGAATCCAAAAACTCCTTCTTGTCAAATACTAGACATTTCTGTCCATTCTCCTTAGCTGGGTCCTATTAGTGTGTCCAAACTAGCTGGAGGGTGCTGTTTCACTAATATATGTGTTCTGCAAATCAGGGCTTCATCATTATTTTGAAATACTTGATATGAAAAGTTCAGTTGGATTTAAAATCTCTTCATGTTATTATAAGAAATTGTACAGTTATATTTGTCAAGGGAAGAGCTCTTAAATTCTTTAAATGTAATTTCAGCTGTTGTAAAATTTTGAATGGTTGCATAAGAAGATTTATATTTTAAAAAATCATCTGCCAGTAAGAATAAAGTTTCTCTCTGTGCTGCCCATCAAAAATTTATAGAGACCATCATTAAAATGTCTTGAACAGGAATTGAATAAAACCATTTGAACTATAGCCATGCACATAACTTGTTAATTCAGGTTTTTCCCCCCAATGGTTAAAAGAGCTTCATTAAAAATGTTGAAAGATTTTAATTGGAAGTTCCATAAAAATTCTATGCTTAATACCCTCCCTACCTTTTTGCATTTTATTTTTCTTACCCAATAATATGAGGAAAAGGTAATGACTTTTTAACCAAGACTCATGTAGAGGTCTGTCAGTCTCCTTCAATATACTTCAGTGTGTTGAACAAATATTACCATTTTCTGATGGTCTTTGGCATGAAAAAAGTTGGGGGGGGGTGTACTACTGAGAGGCTAATAGGCAGGAAGGCCAGGGGTCTCCAAACGGAGGAAATAGGCTGCAAGTGTCAGGCATTTTTTATCTCTCACTCAAGGGGCTGGAGGAAACAAACTAGTGTTATATTTTTTCCCCTTCTCTATACAAATTTAAAAAGAGGTTTCTCTTAAAATTCTGTGTTGCCATAATGACACCTGGTTCCACCTGAACTTAACTTTTCTCAAACCTTGAGCTAACCAATGCATTTTTTTAATGGAAATGTTTGTCTTAAGCTATGTTAATGTACTATGCATTTACCCCAGACTCTGTCTTCAAGTTGGTTCCCCTAATGGCTCAGAACTGACTTGACAAACCAGTATGTTATACTCATACATTGTTCTCCTAATCTATGTTAATGAAACTATATATTTGTATGGGAATCTGCCTTTCTTCAAGATTCACATCAATTGTTTTATGGCCCGGGATGACTCACCTGGTGCCAAGATTATCTCAAAATGCATCTTGTGGGTGAGGGGACTGGGGCCATTCTCTGAGTTTTGAGACATTTCCTTTCTTTAATTAGCAGACTGCTAGTAGCTTTATAACATCCAGCTAAAGACTAGCAGGGGGGTATTCTTTCTGCCCCCTTCTGATGTCTGTGTCAGAAGCTTTCTCTATCTCTTTTATACTTTAATAAAACTCTATTACACAAAAGCTCTGAGCGATCAAGCCTCCTCTCTGGTCCCGGGTTGAACTCTTTTCCTCTGGAGGCCAAGAATCCCAGCATCTTTCATGGTTCAGCAACAACTTTTCACTACCCTATGCTGTCTGTTCCTTCTTTTCTTGATCAGGTAGACTTCTGATTTCAACAAGTAGCAACACAACTCAGCCTGTGAAAACCACCAGGAGCGTTGGCCCTGCCATTTCTGGGTCAGAGGTGCAGGTAGGCAGGACAGACAAAGCCATTTAAACTCATAAACTCTTGGATTATTCATACTATTAACAGGCTGCTAATGGGAGGCATGCACCCTGCCCCAAAGTCTCAAAATTCACCGGGCACAACCCATCCTTGTAAGTCTTCTGATTGACAATGCAACTCTTTCCTTATATGATCCTGGTAGTTGTCCTCTGTATTAGCATATCCTCCATACTTATTTTTTCACTTGTGATTACAAGGATGTCAGAACTGAACACTTGCTTCCTTTTTTCATGTCTAATTCCCCTTGAGAATCTATTGACCAAGACACTTGTTCTTCTGTAGGGTCGAATCATGCTTATCTAATTCTACAGATAGAAAACATCAAAATTTTGTAAAAGAAACGTGCACTCTATTTCCAAATGTGCATTGTCTTATAACTATGCCTTTTATTTTTAAAATAATTTTATCTATTTATTGGCTGTGCTGGGTCTTCATTGCTGTGTGGTCTTTCTCTAGTTGTGGAGAGAGGGGGCTACTCTCTAGTTGTGGTGTGTGGGCTTCTCATTGTGGTGGCTTCTCTTGTTGCAGACCACAGGCTCTAGGGCAACCAGGCTTCAGTAGTTTCAGTGCCTGGTGTCAGTAGTTGCAGCTCCCAGGCTCGAGAGCACAGGTTCAATAGTTGTGGCGCATGGGTTAGTTGCTCCGAGGCATGTGGGATCTTCCCATATCAGGGATCGAACCTGTGTCTGCTGCATTGGCAGATGGATTGTTTACCACTGTGCTACTGTTATAGCCACGCGTTCCAGGAAACAAGCTCACTCAGAAGGACGATGCAGATAGTGAAGTGCAGTTTATTACACCGGCGGGCCCAAGGCAGAGTCTCCTCTTAGCCAAGGACCCCGACCAGCATTTGTGAAAATCTTTTATACCCCATGTGTACGTGTCTGAACCCACCACCCAATTTCCTTGTGACTTACATAAACAAAGGAAAGGTAAATACAATCACAATAACCCCATCATTCATGTGTTATGTGTTCAAACAGTCAATAATCAATAAGCCTGAGGTTACATTGCAAACAGTCAATAATCAATAAGCCTAAGGTTACAGATAAAAATTTATGACCTGTCCGGAGGGGGTCTTGTCCTTCTATTGTCATTTCCACAGGCACTAAGCACAGAGTTCAGAGTCCATTAGAGAGGTGGCCGAACATGATCAGCACTAACCGGCCTAAGGTGGAGTCCAGGCCCTATGAATTCCTTCTTCACTACCATGGAAGCCCTGCCTTTTCTTTTAAAGACTCTAATCAAACACATTTTATACATTCATTATTTAATCCAATACATTTCCGCTTTCCTTGATCAGTACATTTCCCTTTGGCTATTGCCAATCAGACTATCTTTAGGCCTGGAGAGGGAGAAATCTGGTTCCTGGTAATGTTCAGAAGTCTGATGCATCATTTCTGATTTAAAAATGTGTTATGAACTTGATAATTCCAATCAAAAGAGAAACCAAGGCAGTAGATATGCAAAGAATTTAGGCAATGTGTAGTTAGTAAATGTTTTCAAATTCAAAAATAATCTCAATTATTCTCCTTTGGGTCTTTTTTTTGTTTGTTTTCTAGCTACTGTATTGCTTTATATAGATCTCATTCTTTTTGACTAGACTGACATTGCTTTTCATCAAGTAGCCTTTCTCTAATTACACCTAAATGCTTGACAAGATTAGAATACATTCTCTCTCCTCATTACCCATCTAAGAGAGAAACTCACTTTGTGAAGATGTAATTTTATTTTTCCTTTTGAGGAGCAAATGAAGATTCACTGAAATGTGAGGAGTGGCAGCATCACTTTCTGTTTTGTTATCTGCACAGCATTTGCAACAAATTAATTTTTGGATAAATTTTATTCATGAAGGAGACTATAGCTCACTTTTCACATTTTTAGGATATGATATGCCATGGCTGTTCCCCAATGCATTGTTAAAGGAATGCCTGCAAGATCCAATTCTTTTAGTCAGATCCTCACACTAAGAACTGTTCTCCGTGGAGGAGGCCCTTTGCCGTGTAGTTTGGATGTCGGAAAACAGCTGGTTGGTGACAGAATAGAGCTTGGATGTGGCAATTCTGCTTCCTAGAGGTTTGGCTTTCTTCCAAATATTATACTAGCCTGAGCAGAGCTGATTTATAGGAAGCAATTCAGTTGGAGGCATGTTGTATCAAATTTGAGTGTTCATCTCGCTGCAGTCTATGGACCATGCTATCAGAATCACCAGGCGTGATTAAACATGCAGATTTCAAAATCCCATTCCAGACTGTGTGATTGAGTCTCTTTGGAAGTGGGATAGGGAATCTGAACTTGCTGTTTGTATCCTTTCCCACTTTTCTAATGGTAACTAACATCTTGCAAGACTTTAGTATATTATGATAACCAGGATATTGATACTGATACAGTCAAGACAGAAAAGTTGACAATCCTTCAAACTGACCTTTTTATAGCCACACCCACTCCCCTTCCATCTCCAACCTTCCTTTGCCTCTTGGATCCACTAATCTACCTTCCATTCTATAATTTTATCATTTCAAGCATTTTATATAAAAGAAATCGTACACTATGTATCCTTTTGAGATTGACTTTTTAATTCAGGATAATTCTCTGTAGATTCAACCTGCTTATTGCATGCAGCAGTTGCTTCCTTTTTGTTACTGAGAAGTATTCTGTGGTATGGAGATTATCACAGTCTTAATCATTAGTTTTAATGATTAAGTTAGTTTTAACCATTGACCACTGAAGTGCATTTCCAGTTTTTAGCTATTATGAATAAAGCTGCGGTAACATTTGTGTAAGGTTTTATGTGTGAATAACAGTCTTTTTTCTCTGAAATGAATACTCAGTCATGCAATTGCTGCGTAGTATGGTAGTTGCAACTTTAGTTTTTTTTTTTTAAACTTGCCAATCTTTTCCATAGCAGTTGTACTGATTTTAGATTGCCACCAGCAGTGTATGAGTGATCCACTTTCTTTGCGTCCTTGCTAGCATGAGATATTGTCGGTATGTTTTATTTTAGCCATTTTGATAGGCATATAATGGCATTTCACTGCGGTTTTAACTTGCATTCCCTAATAGCTCCATGTTGAACCTCTTTTTTATGTGTTTGTCATCTGCATATTCTCTTTGGTCAAATATCCATTAATGTCTTTTGCCTATTTTCTAACTGGAGTTTTTAAGACTTTTTTTAAAAAGTGAAATGTAACGTTAATAGCAAAATTGAAGGGAAAGTACAGAAACTTCGCTTGTACTCTCCAGGCAAGCAGAGCCTCCCCTATTATTAGCATCCCCCCTATACAAGGGTGTTAAATTTGTTACAAGTGATGATCCTACATTGATACATAATCATCACCCAAAGTCCATGCTTTGCATTATGGTTCACTCTTGGTATGAGATATCACCTGTTTATCCTTCTCACCCCTAACCTCTAGCAACCACTGATTTTTTTTTTTTTTTTTTTTTTTGCTTTCTATGCTTTAGCCTTTTCTAGAATGTTACATAGTTGGATGATACAGTATATAGTCTTTTCAGATTGGTTTCTTTTATTTAGTCATGTGTATTGTTTCCTCCATGTCTTTTCAAGACTTAATTTCTTGTTAACACTAAATAGTATTTCATCATCTGGATGCACAACAGTTTGTCCATTCACCTACAGAAGGGCATCTTGTTTGTTTCAAGGTTTGGCAGTAAGCATAAAGCTGCCATAAATATCTGTGTTCGGATTTTTGTGTGGACATAAGTGGCTCATCTGGGTGAATACCAAGGAGTGCAACTGATGAATTGTACCAGTGAGAGTGTGTTTACCCTTCTCCAGACGATCTTCCTCAGCAATTGATCTGGGGTCTTCTGCATTGCAGGCGAATTCTTTACCAGCTGAGCTACCAGGGAAGCCCTTAGTTTTGTAAGAAACCACCAAATTGCCTTCCAAAGTGACTGTACCATTTTGCAGTCTCACCAGTAACCTATTAGAATTCCTGTTGCTCCGCATCCTCACCAGTATTTGTTGTCATCCTTATCCTGGATTTTGACCATTCCAATATGTGAGTAATGCTATGTTGTTTTAATCTGCATTTCCTTGATGACATATGATATAGAACATGTTTTCATATGCTTATTTGCCATCTGTATGTCTTCTTTAATGAGCTTTCTTTGAGTATTTTTTCCTGTTGAGATTTGAAAGTTCTCTCTATATTTTATACAGTAGTTTTTTTTTTTTTTTTGATATGTGGTTTGCCCATATTTTCTTCCAGGCTGTACTTTGTCTTTTCATTCTTTTTCCAAGTTCTTTCACAGAGTAAATATTTTTATTTTGATGAAGTTGAACTTGTCAGCTTTTCTCTGTATGGACTGTATTCTTGGTGTTAAGTTGAAAGAAATCAGCCTACCTCTAGGTTCCTAACTTTTTCTCCTATATTTTTTTTTCTAAATGCCATGTAAGTTGTATTTTTTATACTTGATCCTGTGATCCATCTTGAGTTAATGTTTGTACAAGGGAAGAGACTTAGGTCAAGTTTTATTTTTGTTTTTGCCTTTGAATGCCCCTTTTGTTATGAAAAAGCTGTTTTCTACATTGAATTACTTTTGCATCTTTGTCAACAATCAGTTGGATATATTTGAGTGGGTCTGCTTCTGGGTTTTCTGTTTTGTTTCATTGATCTGTATCTGTCCTACTGGCAATACCACACTGTCTGATTTTGTGTAGCTATGTGATGTCTTAAAATCTGTTGGAGAGATTTCTTTCATTTTATTCTCTTTTCAAAATAGTTTTAGTAATTCTAGTTCCTTTGCCTTTCTATATACATTTTAAAATAACCTTGTCTAGATCTACAAAATATTTGCTGAGATTTTTTTTAAAGGAATTGCATTAAACCTGTGTACTAGTTTGGAGAAAATAGACATCTTTATTATTTTGAGGTTTCTGATTGATGAATGGGGCTTCCCTGGTGGCTCAGTGGTAAAGAATCTGTCTGCCAATGCAGGAGATGCAAGTTTGATCCCTGGGTCAGGAAGATACCCTGGAGAAGGAAATGGCAACCCACTCCAGTATTCTTGCCTGGGAAATCCCATGGACAGAGGAGCCTGGTAGGCTACAGTCCATGGGGTCACAAAGAGTTTGACACGGATGGGCAACTAAACACCAACAATCCATGAACACATCTCTGTTAGTTTATATATTCTTTGAGTTCTTTTGTCAGCATTTAGTAATTTTCAACATATTTAATTAGATTTATACCTAGCTTATTACTTTTCTGGTGATTGGTAGTATTACATTTAATTTTGTTGTCCTCATGTCCATTCTTAAAATATAGACATCCTCTTGATTTTTGTGTGTTTATCTTATATCCTGTTGTCTTACTGAATTCACTTCTTTGTTCTAGGAGGTAGTCTTTTTGTTTCTGGTTTTTGTTTTGTCAATTACTTGGAATTTTCAATATAGATAATCATGTCATCTGCAAGCAGGGGTAGTTTTATTTCTTCCTTTCTAATATGTATGCCTTTTATTTCCCTAATATAATAATTAGAAATTCACTATTTCTAGTCATGTGAAGAGGAGCAATGAGAGTGGGCCTCCTTACCTTGTTCCCAATCTTAGCAGAAAAGCATTTAAATCTTGTGCTGTTATGTGTAATACTTACTCTAGCCTTTTTGTAGCTTATCATCATCAGTTGAGGATGTTACTCTCTATTCTTATTTTTCTGCGGGTCTTTATTATTGTGGGCGAGTCACTCAGTTATTGTGAGATATTATTATTATTATTGTGAGATAGTCGCTCAGCCGTGTCTGACTCTTTGTGACCCCATGGACTGTAGCCTGCCAGGCTCCTCTGTCTATGGAATTCTCTAGGCAAGAGTATTGGAGTGGGTTGCCATTTCCTTCTCTAGGGTATCTTCCTGACCCAGGGATCAAACATGGGTCTCCTGCATTGCTCGCATATTCTTTACCCTCTGAGCCACCAGGGCAGCCTGCTATTAAGAGATGTTTCTTAATGGGTGTTAAATTTTGTCAAATGTTTTTTACTCTTTCTCTTTTCCTCAGTTTAGATATAAATGAATTATATATCATATTTTTTCTTCACTGAATATAGAATTGTGTTTTTTCTTCTTTAGCATGTTTATATGGTAGATTACATTGATTAGTTTTCAATATTGAATTAGCCTTGCATTCCCCTATAATGCCCACTTGGTCTTGGTGTTAAACTCTTTTTATAGTTTTTGTTACATTATATTTGCTAATATTATGTTAGCCAGTCTCCTCTGTCCATAGAATTTTCCAGGAAAGGATACTGGAATGGGTTGCCATTTCCTAATCCAGGGGATCTACCTGACCCAGGGATTGAACCTGTGTCTCTTGTGCCTCTTGCATTGGCAGGTGGATTCTATTACTACTGTGCCACCTAGGAAGCCCTTCTAGTCTGTGTATTCAGTATAGAAATTTTGCTTTAGAACTGCTTTAATGGTGCACCACAAACTAGAATACATTCAATTTTCTTTTTCATTCATTTTAATGTATGTTTTCAGTTCCCTTAAAACTTCCTTTTTACTAATGGATTATTTATAAATGTCTTCATTAATTTCCAGTCATCTTTCTCTTACTGATTTCTAATTTGACTTAATTGTGGTCAGGGAGCACATTTTGTATGATTTCAATTGTTTTAAATTTGTTAAAGGTTGTTTTTTGGCCAGGTATATGGTCTATCTTGGGCTATATTTACTGAAAAATAATGTGTATTCACCTTTGGTTGGGTGGGATGTTCTATAAATATTGATTAGGTACTATTGGTTGGTGGTGTTGAAGTCTGATGTTTTAATTTTTGTCTTCTGTTTGTTATTTGTTTTTGTTTTTTTCCCCTTATTTTTGTGCCTCACACGGTTTATTTCAACATTTTTGGAGTTCCATTCTTATTCATCTATAATATTTTTTAAATTGAAGTATAGTTGATGTACAGAGAAGGCAATGGCACCCCACTCCAGTACTCTTGCCTGGAAAATCCCTTGGACGGAGGAGCCTGGTAGGGCTAAGGGGTCGCTAAGAGTCGGACACGACTGAGCGACTTCACTTTCATACATTGGAGAAGGAAATGGCAACCCACTCCAGTGTTCTTACCTGGAGAATCCCAGGGATGGGGGAGCCTGGTGGGCTTCCATCAACGGGGTCACACAGAGTCAGACACAACTGTAGTGACTTAGTAGCAGCATAGTTGATGTATGATATTACTTGTTACAGGTATAAGATATGATTCACAATTTTTAAAGGTTATACTCCATTTATAGTTATTACAGAATATTGGCTATATTCCTTGCATTGTACAATATATCCTTGTAGCTTATTTTATACATAATTGCTTGTACCTCTTAACCCCTACCCCTGTATAACCCCTCCCTCCTTCCTCCTATACACTGGGAACCAATCATTTCTTTTCTGTTTCTGTGAGTCTGTTTCTTTTTTGTTATATTCACTAATTTGTTGTCTTTTTTAGATTCCACATGTACATGCTATTATATGCCATTTGTCCTTCTTTATCTGACTTATTTCACTTAGCATAATACCATCCAAGTTGATTCATTTCATTACAAATGGCAAAATTTCACCCTTTTTATAGTTGAGTAGTATTCCATTGTGTATACATGTACATTTATATGTAAATATATACATACCGCATCCTCTTATCCATTCGTCTGTTGGTGGACACTGAAGTTGCTTCCATATCTTGGCAGTTGTAGATAACACTGCTATAAATATTGGGATGCACATGTATCTTTTTGAATTTGTGTTTTTGTTTCTTTTCAATTTATATTGGAAGTGGAATCGATGAGTCATATGATAGTTAATGACTCATCAATTAATTTTTTAATTTAATTAGAATTAAACTGAATTGAATTTTAATTAATTTTTGGAGAAATCTCCATACTATTTTCCACAGCAGCTCCACCACTTTACACTGCTACTAATAGTACACAAGAGTTCCTTTTTTTCCATGTCCTTGCCAATATTTGTTACTTGTGCTCTTTTTGATGATAGCTATCCAGATGTGAGGTGATATTGTGATTTTGAGTTGCGTTTCCCTAATGATTCACAATATTGAGCACCTTTTCATGTGCCTGTTGGCCATCTATCTGTGTGTCCTCTTTGGGAAAATGTCTATTCAGGTCTTCTACCCATTTTTTTAATTGTTGTATTTGTTTTTTTTGTTGTTGAGTTGTATGAGCTATTTATATATCAGAAGGAGACATTAAGGAAGAATCCCATTGACGATTGCATCAAAAAGACCAAAATACCTAGGAGTAAACCTACCTAAGGAGGTAAAAGAGTAATACTCAGAAAACTATAAGACACTGATGAAAGAAGTTGGAGATGACCTAAACAGATGGAAATATATACCATGTTCTTGGATTGAAAGGATGATTATTATTAAAGTGATTTTAGAGCCCATGAAAATAAAGTCTATCACTGTTTCCATCTTTTCCCCTCTATTTACCAAGAAATGATGAGACCAGATGCCATGATCTTAGTTTTTTAAATGTTGAGTTTTAAGCCAACTTTTTCACTCTCCTCTTTCATCTTCATCAAGAGGCTCTTTAGTTCTTCTTCACTTTCTGCCATTAAAGTGGTATCATCTGTATAACTGAGGTTGTTATATTTCTTCTGGAAATCTTGATTCCAGCTTGTGATTCATCCAGCCCAGCATTTTGCATGATGTACTCTGCATATAAGTTAAATAGGTAGGGTGATAATATACAGCCTTGATATACTCCTTTCCCAATTTAAAACCAGTCCTTTGTTCCATGTCCAGTTCTAACTGTTGCTTCTTGACCTGCATACAGATTTCTCAAGAGGCAGATCAGGTGGTCTGGTGTTCCCATCTCTTGAAGAATTTTCCAGTTTGTTGTGATCCACACAGTCAAAGCCTTTGGCATAGTCAATAAAGCAGAAATAGATGTTTTTCTGGAACTCTCTTACTTTTTCTATGATCCAACAGATGTTGGCAATTTGATCTCTTGTTCCTCTGCCTTTTCTAAATCCAGCTTTTACATCTGGAAGTTCTTGGGTCACATAGTATGAAGCCTAACTTGAAGGATTTTGAGCATGACCTTGCTTGCTAGTATGTGAGATGAATGCAGTTGTGCAGTTGTTTGAACATTCTTTGGCACTGCCCTTCTTTGGGATTGGAATGAAAACTGACCTTTTCCAGTCCTGTGGCCACTGCTGAGTTTTCCAAATTTGCTGGCATATTAAGTGCACCACTTTAACAGTATCATCTTTTAGGATTTGAAATAGCTCAACTGGAATTCCATCACCTCCATTAGCTTTGTTCATAGTAATGGTTCCTAAGGCCCAATTGACTTCACACACCAGAATGTCATTAGTCAAAGCAGAATGGCAGTGGCACAAAAACAGACACATAGATCAACACATAAAACAGGATAGAAAACTCCAAAATAAACCCATGCATTCATGGTCAATTAATCTACAACAAAGGAGGCAAGAAGATACACTGGAGAAAGAGTCTTCAATAAATGACTCAGGAAAACAGATAGCTACATGTAAATGAAATTATACAACATTCTCTAACACCACATGCAAAAATAAACTCAAAATGGATTACAGGCCAAAATGTAAGACCAGAAATTGTAAACTCCTAGAGGAAAATATAGACTGAATGCTCACTGACATAAATTGTAGTAATAAATTTTTTAGATCTGTCTCCTAAGACAAAGGAAATAGAAATAGTAAATGGGACCTGATGAAACTTAAAAGCCTTTGCACAGCAAAGGAAACCATTAACAAAATAAAAAGACAACCTATAGAACATGAATAATATGACCAATAAGAGATTAATATCCAAAATATATCAGTATGGATAGTGTTGTTGAGTATGTCTCTTTATATAGTTCTTTTGTGGTTGCTCTAGATATAACATTACACATACAAAATGTTATAAGAATCTACTGGTGTAATCACTTTGCCAGTTCAAGTGCCATATAGAAACCTTACTTCCCTTTACATTTTGTTTCTCCTCCCTTGTTTATAAATATGTAAAAACAACTATGGTATCTGTTAACTTACCATATATGTTTATAATAAAATTATCTTATTCTTTTATATACATTTAGAACCACATCAGATAGTTATAATTTTTTTTCAACCATCAAACATAATTTAGAACTTCAGAGAAGAAGGAAAGTCTATTGTATTTACCCATATTTCTGCTTATCAAATTATTTATTCCTTATTTTTTGTTTCTACTTGCTGTTGGAATAAATCACCACAAATGTACTGGAATTAAACAACACAAATTTATTTTCTTATATTTCTAGAGATCAGAAGTTTGAAATGAATTTCCCTGAATTAAAAGCTGAGGTGTCAAGAAGGCTGCATTCTTTGCTGAAGGCTCTTGGGGAGGATCTGTTTCCTTGACTTTTCCAGCTTTTAGAGGCCACCTGCATTTGTTGGCTCATTTTGTCTTTCTAATCTGGCAAGATTCAACCTTAATATCTTGTTGTTTTCTCCAACCAAAGTTATGATCTGTGGTGCTGGCTAATAAGTTCCCAGGTGGAGATATCCATGAATCTTACTTTAACTTTCCCTGGAAATCTTGTTTTCACTTTCCTTGGAATTTAGTCCCTCCAGTTATGATCAATGATATTTCATCACTTTCTCCTGAGACATAGCTTATCTCTATGTATTCTAATTCCTAAAATAAGATTTTGTTTGTTTGTTTGTTTGTTTTTTTTAGTACTGCTTCCCAGTTTTTCTCTAGCTACAACACAGGCTGATGTATGTGGATGCATCTCTCTGATACCTATCTGTTTGTTGTTTGGACTCCTGGTTATGTCTAGCCTTGATGTCATATCTTTGCACTGTATCCAACTTCTGGGAGTCTAGTATTCCCTTGAAATACTGCAGCCTTTAATAATGAACATGACTTTAATCTTGAACATGACTGAGCTTCCTATGTCGTTTCAACATTTCCTTACTCCCACTGCCTAGGCATTGTTTTGCTCTCATAGTTGAGTTTCATTTAACATAGAATTTTAACATTCAGTGAAAATGGAAAAAAATCTTGGAAAGAAACCTATCCCAAGAATGGCTAATTCAGCTCCATTAACTTTTTATACACCAAATTCTCCTTTTTAAAATTTATAGTGGCCTAACCACGACACATTCTTTGGTACAGTGGCTCTGGGATCCTGTGCAATTCTGTGCCTATGCTCATAAATTATTTCACGTTTTGGTTTCAGAGGTTCACATTTCAGTTTTGAGTTTGAGATGATAATTTTCACTGCTGATAGTCACTGTGCTGATTACTCAGGACACCATAGACTATGAGGCAAAACAAAACTCCAAGTCTGCAGTCAGACTTCTTGGATTGAAGCTTGCTTCCATCAATTTCTAACAGTGTAAACTTTGGCAGTGATTTCACTTCTCTAAGAATATTTATTATTATAACTAGGAGTAACAATAATAATGAAATTTGTATATTAGATTTTTAATTAAGATTAAATCAAATGCTAGGTATTAAGATAAGTTGCACAGTTCCTGGCATGCAATAGCTTCTCAATAGATGCTATGATTTTTTATTACATATTTATAGCAAAAATGCAAACTTAGAATTCTGACTAAGCTTAACATTAAGATTAACTGTTAATCTTACCAATGATTAAAGTTTGATTAGAGTTACATTTGGGCTTCTCTGGTGGCTCAGTGGTAAAGAATCTTCCCGCCAGTGCAGGATACATGGGTTCAATCCCTGGGTCAGAATGGGAGAAGGAAATGGCAACCCACTCCAGTATTCTTGCCTGGGAAATCCCATGGACAGAGGAGCCTGGTGGGCTACAGTCCGTGGGGTCACAAAAGAGTTGGGCTCAGCTTAGCAACTAAACAACAACAACAATAATTTTACATTTAGCAAATAACCGAGGAGATTTGTCTGTTAACTGTCTACCACACACTTGAAGGATAGTCCTCTATTAACAATGAATGCACTTATTGGTTATAAATAGCACATGGAAATTTGTAACTTCACTTCCAAAACCAGGCATAGATGTGGTTCACAGAGTGCATTGCCAGTGAAGGTAATTGAAATGCAAGTTCTTGGGCCCCTACACTACTGAATCAAAAGCTTGGGTGTGTAGGGGTAGGGTTGGGGGTGGGGTTGAGGTTCACTAAGCTATGCTTCACAAGCCCTGCGGGGGATTCTGACACACAGTCAAGTTCAAGAATGGCATTTAGATGAAGGTTGAGCTGCTCTGTGCTGTTCCTGTCTCATTACTGTTGCTGTGGCATTCACTGTTCTTCCTTTTGTCATGCTCATCATATACCAATAGCTGATCCAAAAAACCAAAAGGCCTGCATAGAATTAAATGTTTATGTTAGATTTAGGGGGAAACTATTTTTTATCTAAAGATAGCTAATTTCTGAACCAAGCGGTCACGTCTCCTGTGAACAGTCACTGGAAATGCCTTATTTCATTTGATCATCTGCTTTTCCGTTCAATAGCAACAGCCAAGGCCTCAGAATCTTCTCCTGAGAATGGATTTGCTAGTGTCTATGACTGTCTTGGGGATTGTTATTTTAAGGAGACTCTTAATTTAATCTTAGTATAATCCACTTTTTCTTTTTGTGTTAGTGTTTCAGTGCTTATTTCAACACATGAATAAACTTACAGCGACTGCTTAAAAGCATTTTGGGCTGCTTAAAAGCATTTTTGGTACAGCCTGGGCAGTTGTAAATATAATTTCATTTATTTTCAACAGATAATTTCTGGATAAACAGTAATTCAGTTGCTAAAAGCTATCGTTGTCATGTTTTTACATTTTCTAAGCATGCAAAGTGAAGCATAAATATTACATAGAATTGAGAGTGGTGATATTGGGCTTATGTAAATTGAGTATATGAATTCTCAAGAAATAGCATGTTCTTTCCATTTACTTTACGGGAATCCTAATATATTCGGAAAGTTGAGAGAACTAGCTTTAGAGCAGACAAACCTGTACAACATCAGCTCTGCCACCTCCTTCATGAGGAGTTTGGATAAGTTTTTTAATATCCCAAAACTCTGACTCCGCTTATTTAAAATCAAGGCAAGAAGGCCAATTTCAGAGGTGTTTGAGGATTAAATGAAATAACACAGGTAAAGCATCTGACGTAGGGTAAACGTTCAAAAAATATTACCAGTATGTCTGAGGCTTTTTATACATTAGGTATTGTTTTGATTTGCATTTAGTAATCTTTGTATTTGATGCTGCTGCTGCTAAGTCGCTCCAGTCGTGTCTGACTCCGTGCGACCCCATAGACGGCAGCCCACCAGGCTCCCCCCGCCACCCTGGGATTCTCCAGGCAAGAACACTGGAGTGGGTTGCCATTTCCTTCTCCAGTGCATGAAAGTGAAAAGTGAAAGTGAAGTCGCTCAGTCGTGTCCGACTCTTCGCGACCCCATGGACTGCAGCCTACCAGGCTCCTCCGTCCATGGGATTTTCCAGGCAAGAGTACTGGAGTGGGGTGCCATCGCCTTCTCCGTGTATTTGATGAGGCAGTTTATATATCTTTCATTTTTGGTTCCTTCTTGAGTTTTCAGTTTTTCTGAGTTATATAGGATAGATCTCTTTATCAGTTTCTTTTTTTTTTTTTTTTTGCCGTAGTGTTTAATGACACTGATTGCCAGATTTGACATTGCTTCATGAAACTTTAAATCAGATCCAGGAGTGGCTGATCTTGGAGGCTATCCAGTAATAGTTCAAGGTACCTCTTTAACAAGGTATCTGAGGCCCTGACAGAGGAAATGACATACTCAAGGCCTCAAAGCTAGTTGTAGGCATAATGCTATCTGTTCCTTATTAGCTGGTAACTTGTTAGGTGGCAGGGAGAAATGGATCTTTTTCCACATCTTTCCAGCTTTGTCTTGACCATTTTCTATCTCACGCATCATGATTCTGCAATATGTATAATATTGAGGGTTTTCTTGATTCCAGTTCTGCTGATGTTATCTTCTTCGCCTGAAAGACCCTTTCTACTCTTTCCTATTTCCGATGCATTTCTAACTGTGATTCACAGAATAAGAGTTCTTGAAGCTCCCACAGTCCTGTCCCCATTCCTCACCCCATCCACCCCACACAAGACCTCCCAGGCTGTGAGAGACCACGCTGTGTTATAATGATAAACTGATATATCTGTCTCACTATATTACAAAACTCTCAAGTGCTGGGAACATGTCTTATTTATTTCTCTATTTTCAATATCTAGTGTAGGATCTGGCACATTTTATAAGCTCAGCTGATGCTTGTTGAACTGAGCTGTTGTTTGGCTTCTGTAAATTGTATTTTGTAATATCTTTATGTATCATTGTGATCTTCTCCAGTCTAATACTTTCAGATCTTAGTTTTCATGACTCAAGGTTTATTTCTTAATTTTGTAGCCCATTAACTAGCTAAAAAAATTGGCCCTGTGTTCCAGAGACCTGAGTTCTTCAGCTTTGTCACTTATAAGTTATGTGAAGACAGAAAACTTATAAGGTTTCAGTGCCTCAGTTTCTTTCTTTCAATTTATTTTTTGTTTTGTTGGTAAAAAAAAATAACAGACAGAAAAATGCATAACACATAGATTTACCCTTAACAGATTGTTATAATACAAATACCCCTGTCTCCACCACAGAGGCTGGGAATCAGAACATCGCTAGCCTGCCAGAAGCTCCTTTCTGTCCGTTCCTGATCACAGCCCCTCTCTCCACGCTAACGCTAACCTTGATTTTGACCTTATTGATAATTATTTCTGTAGTTTTCCTTCTTTCTTTCTTTCAAATATATATTCTTAAATATTTTAGATCAGTTTTGCCTCTCTTTGTACTTTATAGAAATGGAAATATACATTGAATGTTACTTAGTGTATGATGTATTTAGAAATATAACTGACATCTTTTTATTGTGGTGAAAGACATGGAATTTACCATCTCAACCATTTTTATGTGTACAATTTAGCAGTGTTAGGTACACACATTATTGTGAAACACATCTCCAGAACTTTTTCATCTTCCAAATCTGAAACTTGATGTCCACTAAACAGTTCCCCTTTCCCTCCTCCCTCAGCCCCTGACAACCACCATTCTTGTTTCTGTGAATCTGACTACTTTATATGCCTCATGTAAGTGGAATTTTATAGTATTTACCTTTTTGTGCCTGGCTTATTTCATTTAGCATAATGTCCTCATCCATCTTGTAGCAAGTGACAGAATTTCCTTCCTATTAAAGGCTGAATGATACTCTACTGTATGTACATGCCATATTTTGTTTATGCATGCTTCTGTGGATGGACATTTGTGTTGCTTCCATCTCCTGCCTATTGTGAATGGTGCTGCTATAAACATTAGTAAGTAACTAATTCTTTGAGACTCTGCTTTCAATTTTTTGGCTAAACAGCCGGAAGTGGAAACTTTAATCATTTTCTTGGTATGATTTAGTTTTGTAGTTTCTGTAGAAGTAAATATTACAGATAAAAATAACACTGACTACGAATTTACTGATAAGTCTGATCTACTTGCTAGCAATTGCGATGGGATGAAGTTAACTATTAGATAAATTTCAGGCAGCAGAGAAGCTAGGATTGGCTGCCATCACTTTCAACCTTGATAGGCTTTGTAGATAGACAAGAGAGCTACTAGGAGGAACTGAGGGGATTTGAAGTCAGGAATCATTTGAAGAACAGAATGGCTAGAAGAGCTGTTCCTAAATTGTAGTCCACGATACCTGGGGTCTCTGAGATCCTTTGATAAGATGTTATCTGTTATTTTTACTGAACTGATATTTATACAATGGTGCAAAAGGAATGACAAAACTGTTGACACCTTAATTGTAACTCAAAGCTGTAGCTTTAAACTGCATTCTCCACCACCATACATGCAGTATTATTAAAAAAAAAAAAAAAAGATTGTTCTCAACAAAGCAGTGATAAATATTTTATTAAAATTTGGTCCCTGAGAACGTGTCTTTTTAATATTTTATATTAAAAATAGAATACATGCATGAAGCACACCAAAATATGTGAATTGTCTTTAGAAGAAGCATTTGTATGATTGAGTTGCCAGCTGCAATAGCCACTTATGGAACACCATTTTTGAAATACAGACAGAAAAACTATCAAACTTGTACATTTAGTCAGCTATTTTCATGAAACTAAATGAAATGAGGCTGTTTCTGCCATAAACAATACTCACCAGTGATGAAATTTGAGGCTTCAAGTGAAAATTAGAATTTTGGAAAACTTGTATTTGTCATTGTAAGGTTGATCAGTTCAGTTCAGTCGCTCAGTCGTGTCCGACTCTTTCTGACCCTATGAACTGCAGCATGCCAGGCCTTCCTGTCCATCACCAACTCCCTGAGTCCACCCAAACCCATGTCCATCGAGTCGATGATGCCATCCAGCCATCTCATCCTCTGTTGTCCCTTTCTCCTCCTGCCCTCAATCTTTCCCAGCATCAGGGTCTTTTCCAATGAGTCAGCTCTTCGCATCAGGTGGCCAAAGTATTGGAGTTTCAGCTTCAACATCAGTCCTTTCAATGAACATCCAGGACTGATCTCCTTTAGGATGGACTGGTTGGATCTCCTTGCAGTCCAAGGGACTCTCAAGAGTCTTCTCCAGCACCACAGTTCAAAAGCATCAATTCTTCAGCGCTCAGCTTTCTTTATAGTCCAACTCTCATATCCATACATTACCACTGGAAAACCATAGCCTTGACTAGACGGACCTTTGTTGGCAAAGTAATGTCTCTGCTTTTGAATATGCTGTCTAGGTTGGTCATAACTTTTCTTCCAAGGAGCAAGCGTCTTTTAATTTCATGGCTGCAGTCACCATCTGCAGTGATTTTGGAGCCCCCCAAAATAAAGTCAGCCACTGTTTCTACTGTTTCCCCATCTATCTGCCATGAAGTGATGGGACCGGATGCCATGATCTTAGTTTTCTGAATGTTGAGCTTTAAGCCAACTTTTGCACTCTCCTCTTTCACTTTCATCAAGAGGCTCTTTAGTTCTTTACTTTCTGCCATAAGGGTGGTGTCATCTGCATATCTGAGGTTGTTGATATTTCTCCCGGCAATCTTGACTCCATCTTGTGCTTCCTCCAGCCCAGCGTTTCTCATGATGTACTCTGTGTATAAGTTAAATAAGCAGGGTGACAATAGATAGCCTTGACGTACTCCTTTTCCTATTTGGAACCAGTCTGTTGTTCCCTGTCCAGTTCTAACTGTTGCTTCCTGACCTTCATACAGGTTGCTCAAGAGGCAGGTCAGGTGGTCTGGTATTCCCATCTCTTTCAGAATTTTCCACAGTTTATTGTGGTCCACACAGTCAAAGGCTTTGACATAGTCAATAAAGCAGAAATAGATGTTTTTCTGGAACTCTCTTGCTTTTTCGATGATCCAGCAGATGTTGGCAATTTGATCTCTGGTTCCTCTGTCTTTTCTAAAACCAGCTTAAACATCTGGAAGTTCACGGTTCACATATTGCTGAAGCCTTGCTTGGATTTTGAGCGTTACTTTACTAGTGTGTGAGATGAGTGCAATTGTGCAGTAGTTTGAGCATTCTTTGGCATTGTCTTTCTTTGGGATTGGAATGAAAACTGACCTTTTCCAGTCCTGTGGCCACTGCTGAGTTTTCCAGATTTGCGGGCATATTGAGTACAGCACTTTCACAGCATCATCTTTCAGGATCTGAAATAGCTCAACTGGAATTCCATCATCTCCACTAGCTTTGTTCATAGTGATGCTTCCTAAGGCCCACTTCACTTCACATTCCAGGATGTCTGGTTCTAGGTGAGTGATCACACCATCGTGGTTGTCTGGGTCATGAAGAACTTTTTTGTATAATTCATCTGTGTATTCTTGCCACCTCTTCTTAATATTTTCTGCTTCTGTTAGGTCCCTACCATTTTTGTCCTTTATTGAGCCCATCTTTCCATGAAATGTTCCCTTGGTAACTCTAATTTTCTTGAAGAGATCTCTAGTCTTTCCAATTCTATTGTTTTCCTCTATTTCTTTGCATTGATCGCTGAGGAAGGCTTTCTTATCTCTCCTTGCTGTTCTTTGGAACTCTGCACTCAAATGGGTAAATCTTTCTTTTTCTCCTTTGCTTTTCACTTCCCATCTTTTCACAGCTATTTGTAAGGCATCCTCAGGCAGCCATTTTGCTTTTTTGCATTTAGCTTCCCATTAATTGAAGATTTTTTGATGAGTTTGGTGATGTATTAATGAATTTGATTTTTATATTATTTGATAGAAGTTACCAGAAAGTGAAGAGGAACTAAAGAACCTCTTGATAAAGGTGATAAAGGAGAGTGAAAAACCTGGCTTACAACTCAGCATTTAAAAGACTAATATCATGGCATCTGGTCCCATCACTTCATGGCAAATAAATGGGGAAAACATGGGAAGTGTCAGATTACATTTTCTTGGGGTACAAAATCAATGTGCATGGTGACTGCAGTCATGAAGTTAAAAGAAGCTTGCTCCTTGGAAGAATAGCTATGACAAACCTAGACAGTGTATTAAAAAGCAGAGCCATCACTTCGCCGACAAAGGTCTGTATAGTCAAAGCTATGATTTTTCCAGTAGTCATGTATGGATATGGGAGTTGGACCATAAAGAATGCTGAGTGCTGAAGAATTGATGCTTACGAACTGTGGTGCTGGAGAAGACTCTTGAGAGTCCCTTGGACAGCAAGGACATCAAACCAGTCCATCCTAAAGGAATTCAACCCTGAGTATTCATGGTAAGGACAGATGCTGAAGCTGAAACTCCAGTACTTTGGCCACCTGATGTGAAGATCTGACTCACTGGAAAAGACCCTGATGCTGGGAAAGACTGAAGGCAGGAGGAGAAGGGGATGATAGAGGATGAGATGGTTGGATGGCATCACTGACTCAATGGACATGAGTTTGAGCAAACTTGGGGAGATATTGATGGATGGTGAAGCCTGGCTTGCTGCAGTTCATGGGGTTGCAAAGAGTAGTGATGGACAGCGAAGCTTGTCGTGCTGCAGTTCATGGGGTTGCAAAGAATTGGACAGGACTTAGCGACTGAACAACAACAACAACTAACATTTGGGAGGTTTGCATAACTCATGAACCAATATTTTCCAAATAAGCAAAGCTGACATTCATAATCATGCATAAGGATCCATTCAAAATACAAGATAGGTAAGTGATTTTAACATAAGTATGAATATACAAAATTCATTGACATAGTTACACATTTCACATTGCAGCTAAACTTTAAGAAACTACCATTTGTTCACTTTGGACTTAGTATGCATATGTAATATCCAAAATTATCTGAAAATGCTATTAAAGTACTCCCCCTTTAACCTTTCTTCATGTCTTTTAAACAAAAGAACATAGTGTAATAGAGAATTCAGTAGTCTCCTATTGAGCCTATTAAAAGATATTTGCAAAGCTGTAAGTCAATACCTTTCTTCTCACTACTTTTATGTTTTAAAAATAAAGCCACTTTTTATTAAAAAATGTGTTTTAACCTGTCATTGGTTATTATGGCTATTTCCATATAAATTACTAAATAAATATATTTAAAACTTCTAATATATTAATAGTAAATATCAATACATATCACCTACAAAACCAAGGTTCTTTTTGGTTGTTAATAATTGTTAATAATGTAACGTGGTCCAGAGATATTAACTACTGTTCTGGGAAAAGCAATATATTTCTGTTCCTTATTTCTTTCCAGATGTTTCCACTTGATTTTCTAAGTGGCTTGATCTAATATCAGTAATTTTATACATTTATACAAACATACAATGTCTGTTTTCAAGTTTAAAAACAATTAAAAAAATTTTTTTTAATTTTTATTTATTAAAATTATTTTTATTGAAGGACGATTGCTTTACAGAATTTTGTTTTCTGTCAAACCTCAACATGAATCACCCATTAGTATACATATATCCCCTCCCTCTTGAACCTCCGTCCCATCTCCCTCCCTGTCTCACCCCTCTAGGTTGATACACAGCCCTTGCTTGAGTCTCCTGAGCCATACAGAAAATTCCCGTTGGCTATCTGTTTTACATATGGTAATATAAGTTTCCATGTTACTCTCTCCATACATCTTACCCTCTCTTCCCCTCTCCCCATGTCCATAAGTCTATTCTCTATGTTTGTTTCTCCATTATTACCCTGTAAATAAATTCTTCAGTACCATTTTTCTAGATTCCGTATATATGAGTTAGAATATGATATTTATCTTTCTCTTTCTGACTTACTTCACTCTGTATAATAGGTTCTAGGTTCATCCACCTAATTAGAACTGACTCAAATGCATTCCTTTTTATGGCTGAGTAATATTCCATTGTGTATATGTACCACAACTTCTTCATTCATTCATCTGTCCATGGACATCTAGGTTGCTTCCATGTTCTAGCTATTGTAAATAGTGCTGCACTGAACAATGGGATACGTATGTCTCTTTCAATTTTGGTTTCCTCAGGGTATATGCCTAGGAGTGGGATTGCTAGGTCATATGGTAGTTGTTTTCCTAGTTTTTAAAGGAATCTCCATACTGTCTTTGATATTGACTGTATCAATTTACATTCCCACCAACAGTGCAAGAGCATTCCCTTTTCTCCACACCCTCTCCAGAATTTATTGTTTGTAGACTTTTTGATGATGGCCATTCTGACCGGTGTGAGGTGATATTGCATTGTAGTTTTGATTTGCATTTCTCTAATAATGAGTGATGTTGAGCATCTTTTCATGTGTTTGTTAGCCATCTATATGTCTTCTTTGGAGAAATGTCTGTTTAGGTCTTTTGCCCACTTTTTGATTGGGTTGTTTGTTTTTCTGGTATTGAGTTGTTGTATGATCAGCTTGTATATTTTAGAAATTAATCTTTTGTCAATTCTTTCATTTGCTATTATTTTCTCCCATTCTGAGGGTTGTCTTTTCACCTTGTTTATAGTATCCTTTGTTATGCAAAAGGTTTTAAGTTTAGTCAGGTCCCACTTGTTTACCTTTGTTTTTATTTCTGTTATTCTAAGACATGGGTCATAGAGGATCTTGCTTTGATTTATGTCATCAAGTGTTCTGCCTATGTTTTCCCTAAGAGTTTTATAGTTTGTGCTCTTACATGTAGGTCTTTAATCCATTTTGAGTTTATCTTTGTGTATGGTGCTAGGAAGTGTTCTAATTTCATTCTTCTACATATAGCTGTCCAGTTTTCCCCAGCACCACGTATTGAAGAGGCTATCTTTGCCCTCTTGTATATTCTTGCTTCCTTTGTCAAAAATAAGGTATCCATAGGGGCATGGGTTTATTTCTGGGCTTTCTATCTTGTTCCATGGGCCTATATTTCTTGATGACTGTAGCTTTGTAGTATAATCTGAAGTCAGGAAAGTTGATTCTTCCAGCTCAATTCTTCTTTTTCAAGACTACTTTAGCTATCTGGGGTCTTTTATGTTTCCATATGAGTTGTGAAATTTTTTGTTCTAGTTCTGTGAAAAATGCCATTGGTAGTTTGATAGGGATCACACTAAATCTGTAGATTGCATTTGGTAGTATAGTCATTTTCACAATATTGATTCTTCCTACCCAGGAACATGGAATATCTCTCCATCTGTTTATGTCTTCTTTGATTTATTTCATTAGTGTCTTATAATTTTTTGTGTACAGTTCTTTTGTCTCCTTAGGTAAGTTTATTCCTAGATATTTAATTCTTTTTGTTGCAATGGTGAATGGGATTGATTCCTTAATTTCTCTTTCTGATTTTTCATTGTTAGTATATAGAAATGCAAGTGATCTCTGTGTATTGATTTTGTATCCTGCAACTTTGCTAAATTCACTGATTAGCTCTAGTAATTTTCTGATACTGTCTTTAGGGTTTTCTATGTACAGTATCATGTCATCTGCAAACAGTGAGAGCTTTTCTTCTTCCAATTTTGATTCCTTTTATTTCTTTTGCTTCTCTGATTGCTATAGCTAGGACTTCCAGAACTATGTTGAATAATAGTGGTGAAATTGGACACCCTTGTCTTGCTCCTGATATTAGGGGGAATGCTTTCAGTTTTTCAACACTGAGAATAATGTTTGCTGTAGGCTTATCATATATGGCCTTTACTGTGTTGAGGTAGGTTCCTTCTATTCCCAGTTTTGAAGAGTTTAAATGATAACTGGGGGCTGAATTTTGTCAAAGGCTTTTCCTACGTCTATTGAGATGATCATATGTTTTTTATTTTTCAGTTGCTAATATGGTGTATCATGTTGATTGATTTGCATATATTGAAGAATCCTTGCATCCCTGGAATAAACCCAACTTGACCATGGTGTATGAGCTTTTTGACGTGTTGCTGAATTCTGTTTGCTAAAATTTTGTTGAGGATTTTTACATCTATGTTCATCAGTGATGTTGGCCTGTAGTTTTCTTTCTTTGTGTTGTCTTTGTCTGATTTTGCTATCAGGGTGATGGTGGCCTCATAGAACGAGTTTGGAAGTGTTCCTTCCTCTGCAATTTTTTGAAAGAGTTTTAGAAGGATAGGCATTAGCTCTTCTTTAAATGTCTGATGGAATTCTCCTGTGAAGCCATCTGGTCCTGGGCTTTTGGTTTTTGGGAGATTTTTGATCACAGCTTCAATTTCAGTGCTTGTGACTGGGTTGTTCATAATTTCTATTTCTTCCTGGTTCAGTCTTGAAAGATTGAACTTTTCTAAGAACCTGTCCATTTCTTCCAGGTTATCCATTTTATTGCCATATAGTTGTTCATAATAGTCTCTTATAATCCTTTGCATTTCTGCATTGTCTGTTGTAACCTCTCCTTTTTCATTTCTAATTTGTTGATTTGATTCTTCTCTCTTTTTTTCCTGATGAGTCTGGCTAAAGACTTCTCAATTTTGTTTATCTTCTCAAAAAACTGCTTTTAGTTTTTTTAATCTTATTGCAAATATCTGCTGGATCATCGAAAAAGTAAGAGAGTTCCAGAAAAACATCTATTTCTGCTTTATTGACTATGCCAAAGCCTTTGACTGTGTGCATCACAATAAACTGTGGAAAATTCTGAAAGAGATGGGAATACCAGATTATCTGACCTGCCTCTTGAGCAACCTGTATGCAGGTCAGGAAGCAACAGTTAGAACTGGACATGGAACTACAGACTGGTTCCAAATAGGAAAAAGAGTACGTCAAGGCTGTATATTGTCACCCTGCTTATTTAACTTATATGCAGAGTACATCATGAGAAACGCTGGGCTGGAGGAAGCACAAGCTGGAATCAAGATTCCCAGGAGAAATATCAATAACCTCAGATATGCAGATGACACCACCCTTATGGCAGAAAGTGAAGAAGAAACAAAGATCTGCTTGATGAAAGTGAAAGAGGAGAGTGCAAAAGTTGGCTTAAACCTCAACATTCAGAAAACTAAGATCATGGCATCCGGTCCCATCACTTCATGGGAAATACATGGGAAAACAGCGGCTGACTTTATTTTTGGGGGCTCCAAAATCACTGCAGATGGTGACTGCAGCCATGAAATTAAAACACGCTTACTCCTTGGAACGAAGGTTATGACCAACCTACATAGCATATTAAAAAACAGAGGCATTACTTTGCCAACAAAGGTCTGTCTAGTCAAGGCTATGGTCATGTATGGATGTGAGAGTTGGACTATAAAGAAAGCTGGGCGCTGAAGAATTGATGGTTTTGAACTGTGGTGTTGTAGAAGACTCTTGAGAGTCCCTTGGACTGCAAGGAGATCCAACCAGTCCATCCTAAAGGAGATCAGTCCTGGGTGTTCGTTGGACTTGATCTCTGGTCAGGAACAAAGATTCCACAAGTGGTTTGTTATGGCATTAATTGAGATTAAAACAAATATCCTAAAAACGAGAACCCAAAAATGAACCCCAGACAAATGGCAGGTACAAAATCAGGCAAATAATAATGAAAATAATGGAATATACACATATACATATACATCCATGAGCAAAGTAGAAACAGTCCAACAAAAATAAAGTGCAGTAGATTGACCCAGTGATCAAAGGAAATAAAAAATCTATTAACCAGTTAACAACAAAACTGACTAAAGCACAAACTGGAAAACAAAACTAAAACAAGTTGCCAAGTGGGGAATAAAGCAATGAAAACAAAACTAACAAATATATTGAGAGGAAAGGAAGAAGGAAAAGAAAGAAAGAATAGATATGCAAAGTTAAATAGAGGTAGATGAAGAAGATTTATATACACTAAAGATTAACTGCAATGGGGAAAGAACAGTAAGATAGGCAAACAAAGGAATAAATGTAGAAAAATATAATAGCTTTAAAAAATTAAAGTTATAAAAAAGAGAAAAGAAAAAAACAATAAGAAATAAAAAAGAAAAAAAAAAGGAAAACTCCACAGACTTGCAAAAGCCCAATGTAGAGGCAGAGGTGTATAACAACAACAAAAAGTGTGACTGAATATACACATATACATATACACCCAGAGCAAAATCAAAACAGTCCAAGAAAAATAAAGTACAATAGATTGACCCAGTGAACAAAGGAAACCAAAAATTATATCTACCAGAACACAACTAACTAAAGAATAAACTGGAAAACAAAACTGTAGCAAGGTGCCAACTGGGGAAGAAAGCAATGAAAATAAGGCTAACAAATATGTTTAGAGGAAGGAGAGAAAGAAAAGAAAGAAAAAATAGTTATGTAAAGTTAAATAGAGGTAGATAAAGAATATTTATATGCATTGAAGATTAACTGCAAGGGGAAAAGAACAGTAGGAGAAGCAAACAAAGGACTAAATGTCGAAAAAATAATATTAGGTTTAAAAAATTAAAAATTAAAGAGAAAAGAAAAAAAAAAAGAAAAACTCTGTAGGACTGCAAAAGTCCAATGTAGAGGCAGAGGTTTATAACAAAATAAAAAATGTGACTGAGGAGAAAAAAAAGCTCAAATGCTTATTTAGATTTCATAGTGCCAATAAAATTGACAACTACAATGAGGGGGGGGGAAGGAAAGAAAAAAAAACAAAAATCCAAAAGAATCTACAGAACAAGTCCAAATATAAGAATAATAAATGTTTTTTTTTTGAGTCACTGCTGTCAGATCCCTTTCCCTCACTGGGTCACAATCCACCTTACCTCCCTAGGATGCCCTCTGACACTGTGCTGATCTCTGGACCTGCTGTGGTGGCAGCTCAGATTCTAATCTGGTTATACTCCTGTGTGTTCTTGCCGCCAGTGTTCACAGCTATCAGAACTAGTGCCTTTTCTTTTGTGGGAGCTCTCAATGATCCATTATATATTCCATAAACACAGAGTCTGCCTAATTGATTGTGTGGATTTAATCTGCAGCTTGTACAGCTGGTGGGAAGGTTTTGGGTCTTCTTCCTTAGTCACACTGTCCCTGGGTTTCAACTGTAGTTTTATTTCCACCGCTACATGTGGGTCATTCACTGTGGTTTGCTCCTGAGGCTGCCCTGGAGGACTTGGGTTTGCCCCTGTGAGGGCCAGGTGTGGAGGTGGTGCAACTGCTTGGGTCACAGGGGTTCTGGCAGCACCAGGTACTCAGGGGAGTTGGTGGCTAGGGCAGCAGGAAATATAGTGCTCTAGAAGGGTATGGCAACCAGTATTGGCCAATACGCTCCAGTATTCTTGCCTGGAGACCCACCCCCACTCCGTGACAGAGAAGCCTGGCAGGCCACAGTCTACAGGGTCATGAAGAGTTGGACATGACTGAAGTCTGCAAGACTTTTTTGCCTGTGGCAGCTATGCCCTAGTGAGAGTTGAGTGTGAAGGTGATGCAGCTGCTTGGCTTGCAGGGGCCCTGGCGGCACCTAGTGTGCAGGGACACGGACTGCCTCCACAGCAGGAGTTATGGCCCTATATGAGTCTTTTTTCAAGCCTCTTGTAAACTGGCGATCAGAAGACCTCTTTGGCCAGTCTTCTTCCGTAGCTCCACCTGTTCAGGCACTTAGAGGGCTCCATTGCCTGGGGTCCTTCTCTGTAGTTTGTTGTGTCAGGCACATAGAGGGGCCCCCTGGCTGGGGTCCTACTCTGTAGATCGGTGTACTAGGAACTTAGAGGGCCACTCCGGGTGGGGTCCTACTCGGTAGTTCAGTGCTTCAGGCGTTTGATGGGCCAGCCTCTCTATTGTTCAGCTGCAGGTGCTAGTGTGTGGGGAGAGAGGCTGTGGTGATGGCTCCACCCCCTACGCTAGACTCGGCAGTATAGCCTTGCTTCCATGGCTGCCTGGCTTTCCTCCACTGGCATTTCCCACCAGGATCTCCTCCCTCACATCCTCTCTATCCATCTCTCCAAAGTCAATAGCAGCCCTCACCCTGGAATCACTCCACATTCCTCAAACTCCAGCTTCCAGCTGCTGCCCCTTCCAGGGGACCAGCGTTCCTGTCTGGGTCATGTATGGCTGTGGCAAAGACTGATTCTCATTCCATTTAGGCTGCCACAGATCAGCTGTTTCACTCTCAGCCTTAAATGTTTCTCCTCTGACTCAGACAGTTGCTCTGATGTGGGGATCAGACCCCTGCTTCAGTTCCCCCACCCACCAAGGGCAGGTCCAGTCCTACTAACACTCCTGTTTTTCCCCCTAGTTGCTTCATCCTACCAAGTTTTGCGTGGTTCTATGTATTCTTTCCCACTCGTCAGGTACTCCTGTCTGCTCTCAGCTGGTGTTCTACATGCACTTCTGGGTCTGAAGGTGTATTCCTGATGTGTCCATGGAGAGAGATGTACTCCATATCCACCTACTCCTCCACCATCGAGTTGTTTTTTTTTAATTTTTGTGTGGGTGGGTATTTTGCATCATGCTAAAGTGATTCTCAGTGTTAATCAAATAGGTGGCATCATCTCAAATATTCAGGAAAATTCTATCTTTCTTTTTTCCTTGGCTTTCAGATTTCAGAGCAACTGGAAAGAGATTTGACCTTTCATTCTTTTGCCTCAGGAGTTGTGATTTTGTGTTCAACTATCTTTCAGGCAAGGACTATTTTTGCTTAGGGTGAAGATATTTTTAGATGCATCCAAAAGAAAATCTGGAATATTTCATGAGTATTAGACAGATGAATCATTCTTCTTATTTCTTTACTACATAAAAATGTGATAAAACTAAATATGATGTAGTTCTATCCTCAATTTGACCTATTGATATGATAATAACTAGGACATTGATAATGAATCTCACAATTCTACTCACAGACTCCCTTAAAGTGTCTATGTCTGGATTATTATTTAAGATATATGTTAAGTTTAAATTCTCCCTCTGGCTATTTCTGACAGCTTTCCTGATATATCAGGCTATACATTTCTGTAGCTAACACTCATAATCTCATGGAAAGGACCTTGGAGAAATAAATGAGAAATACAGTTAGTGTGTGAATGAAATATTGGTGTAAATAAACACAGGATATGTCTATTGTTCACAATTGTCTGAGATTTAAAGCAGAAGCTTTGGAGTGATATACTCCAAAGTATGTCACTAAAAATGCTTAATTCAGAGTTAACTGTGTAGGTTTTGGGCTTCTCTGGTGGCTCAGAAGGTAAAGAATTCCCCTGTAATGCCGGAGACCTGGTTTCAATCCCTGGGTCGGAAAGATCCCCTGGAGAAGAGAATAGCTATCCACTCCATACTTTTGCCTGGAGAATTGCATGGACAGAGGTGTCTGGTGCACTACAGTCCACGGGGTCACAAAGGGTCGGACACGTGTTAGTTTGAGAAAATTGAAACTGCCAATCTAATTATGTGCTTATCAGTACAAGTTGTTGAAATTATTACCTACCTGCAAGTTTAAAACATGGACTTTAAAAGAAATTTCTACACTTAAAACCTCTATTTTGGGGAGCATAATTTCTGCATCTAACACCTGCATTTCTTGTGCCTATAAGGCCTTTCACAGGAACCCAGGTAAACCTTTAAATCTTTCAATTATTTTAAAATATTTTAACCATGTTGCATGAAGCCTTTATGAAATGTCCTGTCCATCCCTCCGGTGTCATCTTTCCTCATTTCTCCAGGTGTATGCAATATTCCAGCCACGTTGAACTCTTTGAAATGTCCTAAACACACCATTCTTTCCTTCGTATAAGAATCTGCTTTATACATATTGCTTCTTCTGCCCACTATGCCCCATACATTTTTCTTCCTAGATGATGTGTAATCAATTTTCAAAATAATAGTAATAGCACCTTATATATTTTGTGCTTATATTTTCCAGAAGAGGGGTTCCTTCCAGGGACTGCTGGTGGGCTCTTATTAAACTTAGAAAGGAATTGTCCTAGGAGACACATATACAAGAAAGCAAAAGACTTCTTTGGGATGGGGTGCCTGGGCAGACCAGCAGCAGGGTAAGGAAGCCCAGAACTGCTCGGCCATGTGACTTGAAGTCTCAGGGTTTAACATGGTGGAGTTAGCCTTCTTGGTTTTCTCTGGCCAATCATCTTGCCTATGCCCGTATGTGGTTTGATTCGGTTCCTGTCCTGGAGGTGTGCCATCTCTTGGTCAAGATGGTTTCTAGCATGAGGGTTTCTGAGAGGTTGACAAGAGATGTTATGGGTTGGTGTCTCCTCCCTTCTTTTGACCCCTCCAGAATTCTCCTGGTTAGTTTTCTGCCGCACTGTGTTCCTTATTGAGACCTCTTATTGTGAGACAGAGCACACAGTGGTTATTACTGTGCCTGGCCAGGGTGGACAGTTTTGGTCAATGGTTTCCTAATATGCTATTATGAACAAGGTACTTTTCTAAGTGCTCAAACATTTTGATTCATTTGATCATCACACTGTTCTGTGAGGTAAGTACTGTTATTGCCCCATTTTAAAGAAGAGAAAACTGAGGCACAGAGAGTTTAAATGACATTTCAAGGACACTGAGCTCATAATGGTGAAATAATAATGTGAACCCAGGCTGTATGGCTCCAGAGTCCACACTTTAAATCATTATATAATGCTACTACCATTTCTAGAAAGACTTCCATGATGTATCTGGGAAGAGAAAAGCTTTTACCTTTGTTTCTCATTCATACCTTGGTTATAGCACTTACATTTGTGCCATGATTTGTTCAACTCCCTTCCTTTACATTAGTGAAACTATGAAGAGCAGGAAGTGTGACTTATTCAACTTTGTATCCTTAATAGATTACCTGGAGGAATGCTTGTTGACCACATGAAGTGGCCGCTTGGAAGAAAAATCAAAACATTATAAATGGCTTTCCTACTTTGAAATTTGCCCCTAGAGTTCTAAGTACTTTTACAGATTAACTGTTTGTAGATTTCTTTTTGCTAACATCACTTCTTTTTAATAGTAAAGCTCCACTTGCCTGTTCTGTACAGATTGATTAGCAGAGCTGAAGGTGACTGGACACCCATCACAGTTTGTGAGTGTTAGAATGATAGAGTAAGAAGCGATCTCATAGAGCAGAACGACTGTCACTCTTCCTCTTCTCCCTCCTTCCCTCCTTTCTTTCCTTTCCTGAGGAAACTTTCCTGAGCCCAGTGAAGAAACTTTCTCTTAGAATCTGGTCTTCCTGATCCCCAGAGTGACTTTGCCAGCAGAAAATGTGAAACTTCTTTCTTAAGTTCTACATTTGTAAGTTACATTAATATTCTCAGTTTCTGTGCTCAGGGCATGTTTGAGCTCTACAACGAATGCCGTATGTGCATTTTTAGACAGTAGTTCTGAAGGATTGGATATTTCTTTACAGGTCAAACCTGCTTTGTTAAAATTTTCCCTTCTGTCAAACAAGTTCCACATTTACAAATGAATTTCTTTTTGATTACACAGAAGTGCTTCCATGCTATCTCATTAAAGATGAATTTTTCTCCCTTTAAATTTAAATATAATTGGAAGAAGAGCTGCCAAAAATCTGAAATACTGTTACAGAAGCAGTTTTCTTTAAATTCAGGGTAAAATAGAAAGGGATCCTCTTTTTAAAAAATCTTTTATTCAAGTTGCCATTTATAATTAATTTTTATTAAAGTCTTCGCTAATGGGAATACTTTTGGCAGCTAAAATATTTTCTTAAGAATGTGTAAAGAGTAGAAGGAAATGGGGTGGAAAGCGAGGAAAGCCTGTGAGAGCTTTCTGTCAGTACTAAAAGGAAAAGTATAGGAACAAATTGTAAATTTAGTCAGAGCACGGATTAAAACATTATTTGAAAAGCTACACTTACTTGCCTCTTTGAAGGCCATGATCAATGCAGTGGCTACAGTGGTTCAAGGTAACTTGATTAAAATTGGAAAGGTATAATTTCAAAGAATTAACATATTCAAGTACTGTGAAAATACGATGAGAATGGGTTCACAGTGGGCTTCCCAGGTTGTCTCAGCGGTAAAGAATCTGCCTACCAGTGCATGAGACATAAGAGACCTGGGTTCCATCCTTGGGTCAGGAAGATCCCTTGGAGTAGGAAATGGCAACCCACTCCAGTATTTTTGCCTGGAAAATTACATGGACAGAGAAGCGTGGCAGGCTACATAGTCCATGAGGTGGCAAAGAGCTGGACGCACCTGAGTGACTGACACACATATGGGCTCACGGTGGACTCATGGTACAACTCCTCTCCTTATCATTTACAGGGATCCCAAAGACTTCACCTGAAAAGTCTGTTAGGTTTTGATGCAATGGGAGAACCACTTCTCCAAGGCTAAAACATCTGAAGAGTATTAAGCGTCCTTAAAAATAAAATCTGTTAGTATTAAATCAAAGAAGAGAATAAGGTCAATTGTAAATCCAAATTTTTATGCACATATGCATATATTCCAGATTCAGTGAAGTGTGAGCTCCCCCCACCCCCACTTCCTTCCAAGCTCTTCTCAACTATCAGCTCTTCGGAATAAGGAGGTGAAAACACTTTCCTTTTGCATTCATTAAAATAGCACCTTTGTTTGAAGACACAACCATTCCAAGTGGAAATCTACTTTAATTAGAACTTGCAGTAGGTAAGATCTCTTTTTCAATTAAATTACTTAATGCTGTGGATTTTTAAGAGCTTTTTCCCTCTGTCTCTTTAATTTCTATTTTCAGAGGTAGACAGAACTGGAGTCCATTTTGGGACATAGCTGGTCTATGTTTTAATGGTGAGTCTGCTATGGAAATTATTACTCCAAACTGTTTGGAGAAGTCAAGAGTGTAGTTTCAGTGTAGTCTCATTGCCTAGGGATAAGAGATGATGTTTTCAAAAATGTTTTTGAAAGATGCTGTTTGAAGGAAGGATTGAGGTTTTCTTCAGGTACTGTACTCTGTAAAAAGGCATGGCTTCTTGCTGTTTTAGATGAATATCCCTAGAATAGGCAGAAGTAAAGAACAATTAAAGACATTCCTATAGAGACACATAGACAATAGGCAAAAGAGAATGAATCTTGCTGATTATATGAATAATTCAAATTCACTTGTATTTGTTGAGTTCAGTTCTTTCACTCAGTCGTGTCTGACTCTTTGCGACCCCATGGACTGCAGCACACCAGGCTTCCCTGTCTATCTCCAACTCTGGAGCTTGCTCAAACTTATGTCCATCGAGTCAGTGATGTCATCAAACCATCTCATCCTCCTTCATCCCCTTCTCTGCCTGCCTTCAGTCTTTCCCAGCATCAGGATCTTTTCCAATAAGTCAGCTCATCACATCAGGTGGCCAAAGTATTGGAGCTTCAACTTCAGCATCAGTCCTTCCAATGAACATTCAGGACTGATTTCCTTTAGGATTCGCTGGTTTGATCTCCTTGCAGTCCAAGGGACTCTCAAGAGTCTTCTCCAACACCATGGTTCAAAAGCATCAGTTCTTTGGTACTCAGCCTTCTTTATGGTCCAACTCTCATATGCATACAGGACTACTGGAAAAACCATAGTTTTGACTAGACATACCTTTGTTGGCAAAGTAATGTCTCTGCTTTTTAGTATGCTGTCTGTGTTGGTCCAAGGAGCAAGGGTCTTTTAATTTCATGACTGCAGTCACCGTCTGCAGTGATTTTGGAGCCCCCCCCAAAAATAAAGTCTCTCACTGTCTCCATTGGTTCCCCATCTATTTGCCATGCAGTTATGGGACCTGTCATGATATTAGTTTTTTGAATGTTGAGTTTTAAGCCAGCCTTTTCACTCTCCTCTTTCACTTTCATCAAGAGGCTCTTGATTTATTGAATGGTTTCTATCAAAACATTAATTGAATATTTTAACCCCAAATGGTCTGCATTGAGTCAGAGAGATAATGGGAATCAAAATGAGGGATAGCAATGTGGGAACCAAAGGAAGAAAAAATAATCAAACTAGGAATAGATACATAGTGTTACAAAACAAAATTCAACCAAGTAAATTTTAAAAATCAAGTTGACTTCATTGAGAAATTCATGAATCAGATAGCATACCATCAAGTAATTTGAAGTCTACAGAAAGGGATAGGTTTTTAAAGGGACAACACTGATCCAGACCTGTGTTTGAGTGTCTCCTGTAGAGGCACGGGTCAGCAGTGGCCAGCTGCGGGGACGGAGCTCTGGCTGCAGCAGACCTGGGAGGCATAGCATGTGGCATAAGTCCTCTTGGAAGAGGTTGCCATCAGCGCCACTGTAGAACCGCCGAGCAGATGACTCACAAACTGGAGAACAATTCTACCAAAGAAGTTCTCGCACTTGTTCCAAAAGTTCTAGGGCCCACAACAGATTTCCCAACCTGGGAATCTGCAAAAGGACTGAGAAGCCGCAGGGAAACAGACTCTTGGAGGGCACAACAAAACGTTGTGTGCTCCCCAGAACCCAGGAGAAAGGAGCAGTGACCCCAAAAGAGACTGAGCCAGACTTGCTTCTAAGAGTTCAGGGGTCTCCGGTGTAGGTGTGGGTTGACAGTGGCTTTCTGTGAAGTCAGGGGCACTGACTACAACAGTCCTGGAGGTCGAAGTGTGCTGGTAAAAGTCCTTTTGAAGGAGGTCACCATTACCCCTACCATATTGGCCTCAGGCCAAACTACAGGGAGGGAACACAGTCCCTCCCATCAGCAGAAAATTGAATTAAAGATTTACTGAGCATGGCCCTGCCCACCTGAGCAAGATCCAGTTTTACCCACAGCCAGTCCTTCCTACCTGGAAGCTTCCACAAGCCTCTTACCCTCATCCCTCAGAGGGCAGACAGAATGAAAAACACAATCACAGAAAGGGAAGACAGAGAAGCCATAACCAAGCAAGAGATTTTTTCATTTTAGGCCATCTCCTTTTGGGGACAAAATGTTCTTATTAGATGGGTTACCTCATCTTCCTTTGGATGGGGAATGGAAATGTTCCCATGTGACAGATTATCTCATTAATGTTGATCAGAAAATTTTGATGCACCACTTACGACTACGTCCCTTGGGGAGATTGAAGCATCAATTAGGTTGGATATTAAGCCCCAGTTGGTGGCACAGCCTAGCATAAGTGACTCCATTTGTGGCTTGTTTATTTATTTTTTGATGGTGAGGGAATGGTAACCAAAAAAAAAAGTAATGGAAAGGAGCAAGGATATTGGAGTTTTAATTCCTCTTTTCTCTGTTACTACCTGTATGACTTTAAATCTGTGTCTGAGAAGTGTAGATGGCCATACTTAAGCTACTCATGTAATGGGAATATAGTAAGGATAACGGTTCACTTCAGTCGCTCAGTCGTGTCTGACTCTTTGCGACCCCATGAACCACAGCACACCAGGCCTCCCTGTCCATCACCAACTCCCATTTACCCAAATTCCTGTCTATTGAGTCAGTGATGCCATCCAACCATCTCATCCTTTGTCGTCCCCTTCTCCTCCTGCCTTCCATCTTTCCCAGCATCAGGGTCTTTTCAAATGAGTCAGCTCTTCGCATCAGGTGGCTAAAGTATTGGAGTTTCAGCTTCAACATCAGTCCTTCCAATGAACACTTAGGACTGATCTCCTTTAGGATAGACTGGTTGGATCTCCTTGAAGTCCAAGGGACTCTTAAGAATCTTCTCCAATGCCACAGATCAAAAGCATCAATTGTTTGGTGCTCAGCTTTCTTTATAGTCCAACTCTCACATCCATACATGAATATAGGAAAAACCATAGCCTTGACTAGATGGACCTTTGTTGGCAAAGTAATGTCTCTGGTTTTTAATATGCTGTCTATGTTGGTCATAACTTTCCTTCCAAGGAATAAGTGTCTTTTAATTTTAAGCCTGCAGTCACCATCTGCAGTGATTTTGGAGCCCCCCAAAATAAAGTCAGCCACTGTTTCTACTGTTTCCCCATCTTTTTGCCATGAAGTGATGGGACCAGAGGCCATGATCTTAGTTTTCTGAACGTTGAGCTTTAAGCCAACTTTTTCACTCTCCTCTTTCACTTTCTTCAAGAGGCTCTTTAGTTATTCTTCACTTTCTGCCATAAGAGTGGTGTCATCTGCATATATGAGGTTATTGATGTTTCTCCCATGGGGTGACAAGGACCAGACGTAAGTTAGTGACCAAACAACAAAAAAGGGTAACCAAAATAGAGACATCTTGAAAAATGAATGATGGAGGGTAAATATGCTCTTACTTATGTATTAGCTAGACTTTTTTCTTTACCTTTCAGTGATTCAAAGAGCAGAAAAGTCAGATCCTATTTCATTAGCCCTTTGAACAATTGAAGATTTCCAATGCCTCAATAATGATCTATGACATAATTCCAGAGAAACCTTATTTTGACAGAATTTGAACTGTAAAAGCAAAAATATACTGCACTCAAGAACAGGCAAGTTTCACTAAGTTCAGTTCTGTGGTTGAGATGGACATGTCTCCTTCACTTCATCTGTTCTATGCCCATCTATTTCAGGACATGATAAATGTGCTAAAGATTTCAGAAACTTCAGCCTTTCATGTCTTATGTTTTTGTTTCAAACTGACCTTGTTGTTTAATCAAAGCCACACATTGAAGTTGCTTCTGTATTAGGAAGCAATAAAAGTTGGGATCATCATTCTTTAGGGATTCTGAACTGTTATATTTTTTTAAAAAAATGTAGAGCAAGTAACCCATTGTGCTTTTTTATAGCCCAGAGCTAGATCACTTCTTGTTGATCTGACATGAAGTAGAATCTCTTTTCTGCCTTTGAATCTGTTTAGATTTTAAGCATTTATACCATGTGGAATTACTCAGAAGAGATATTTTAAAAAAACATGTAAGTACTTGAAAAGAGAGAAATTTAAAAAATGAAACATTCTTGAGAGAGTTCTATATACATCTTGCTATCATTAAACTCATCCTTTCTGATAGAGCAATTTAAAGTCAAATTATCTAGACAAGCATATAGTTTCTGAGAGCCAATGATGCAAAGTTATGAAGAAGAGGAGGAAATATGTTACACTCTTAGATGGAGGAAGCTTAATGTGTCTTCATAATACATAATCTCTTCTTAATAATTTTGTAGATTTCTCTTAAGATCTTCAAGATAATGACTTTCATCTCTATGATCTATTCCATGTCTAGATCTGAGTAAAAGGTGATTTTTTTATGATAAAATTCAATAAAAAATATTGATAACTTTCCTCTTACCTAGTCTGAGTAGAACTTGAGTAATTGGTCCTAACTAGAATGAAGCTGGAGAAGATTTTCTAAGAGTTCATTTTAATCTAGCTGAAACATATCAGGCCCCTCCAGCTGATACAGGACTTGTCTTTAATTATGCACTTATGGAATGTGGTTCTTTAGGTTATCGATTCCCAGATGTTTTGTGGTTAAGACATAGCCTAGTCTGAGGTTGTTTTTAAAACTTCCAACTACAGATTTGTTAATATGCTTATACTTCTTTGATATATCTTGAGCTATTTGAAACTTCAAAAAACCACAAAGATGATTACTACTCTGATTAGATGTGTGCTCCTCTTTACTCTTAACAGAACATAGTCAGCCTATTCATTCTTAAATGAGTTATGCACAAAATATAGAAGTCTTGTTCAAGCTCAGTAGTTAACCAAGAAAACTGTGTATCTTTTTAACCTTCACCATTTGATAAAATCTACTATTTTGATTACTTTTTGCTGTAGCATTTTCTTACGGTAACGTAGTGTTTCAGCATCATCTCCTTATTGAATGATTGAATTAAGGCAGGATTCTTATCTTCATATTGGAGAAGGAAGTGGCAACCCACTCCAGTGTTCTTGCCTGGAGAATCCCAGGACAGCGGATTCTGGTGGGCTGCCGTCTATGGGATCGCACAGTCGGACACGACTGAAGCGACTTAGCAGCAGCAGCTTATCTTCATTTCCTTATTAATTAATACATTTTGCTTCATTTTAGTCTTCCCTTGGTCAAATAATTTTTTAAAAGAATGACAAATTCAAAAGAATAATTGTTTTGATAAATTTAGGTTGGGGGAGTTCATTTCTGAAAGGTTTGACCCTTTACATTTTAGACTTTCAGTGTAGACTGTAAGAAGCAGAAAACTGACAGCCCTTAACCCAGCTGGGTAGTGCTGGTGTGGAGATGGAGAGAGGCGGTAGTCTGTGGTTCAGGTTTATTTCCTGTTTTAAAAATATGCTTAGTTTGTTAAATTTGTTTTTTAGAATGGTTTTGTTGTCAGTCTGTATTACATAGAATTGGTTCATTTTGCTTATTGTGTAAAAAAGTAATGAGTACATTCTTGTTAAAAATTATGATCCTCCCTCATGCTTTCCTTACCAACTTAGAATAACAGTGGTTTGGACTATATCATTCCAACTGATTTATATATTATATATTGTACTACATAAATCATTTTATATATACATATGTATGCATATTTATGGAGGAGGAAATGGCAACCCACTCCAGTATTCTTGCCTAGAGAATCCCGTGGACAGAGGAGCCTGGTGGGCTGCCGTCTATGGGGTTGCACAGAGTTGGACACGACTGAAGAGACTTAGCAGCAGCAGCATGCATATTTATGTATAAATTGTGTATCTTAACAAAGAATGCATTATGACTTTTCCTTTTTAATGATGAATAGAGGAACTTGGAAACATTTCCATCTTAAAAACATATGTATAGATGGTAGTTCAGTTTTTTCTTTTTTTTGATTGAAAACATAGTCATGTTGTATACACTGCACAGATACCTGTTATTTTGGTTCAGGTAATATATCAAGCATATCTCTCAGATTAATGCATATAAAATGAAGGTCTTGTAATTTATGTAGCCATTCACCAAGTTGATATTTTCAGTTTTTACTCTTATAAAATATACAGTGACAATCTTTTTACATGCATCTTTTTTATCAGATGGAGTAATGTTTTAGTGTAGATAACTATACATAGAAAATAAAGGACCAAAGGTGTGAACATTATAAACTGTGTTAGTTAATGCCATATTATTCTGAGATGGGCATTACCAATTTATATACTCACCTATAAGGCATGAGACTGCTTGATTCCCAAAATTCTCACAATTACTGGATAGTGTTGTTAATCATCTTAATTTTTGTCAACCTGATAGAAATGATATCTTATTGTTTTAATTTTCCTTCCCATAATTGCCAGAATTTGATACTGTTACTCTTTTATTTCTTCTATGTATTACCTGTTCATAATATTCCCTTATCTTTTCTATTTAATTATCAATTTTCCTTTTGATTTGGAGAAGTTCTTAATATAATCCACATCAGTTTGTCATTTGTTTTTAGTTTTCCAGATAGTGTCTTGTTCATTATTTAAAAATTGGGATGTAGTTGTTTTATAATACTGTGCTGGGATTCCCTGCTGGCTCAGACAGTAAGAGTTTGCCTGCAGTGTGAGAAACCTGGGTTTGATCCCTGGGTTGGAAAGATCCGCTGGAGGAGGGCACGCCAACCTACTCCAGTATTGTTTCCTGGAGAATCCACATGGACAGAGGACCTGGTGGGCTACAGTCCATGGGGTCTCAAAGAGTCAGACACATCTGAGCAAATAAGCACACTGTTCTAGCTTCTGCTGTACAACAAAGTGAACCAGCCACATGCATATATATGTCCCCTCCTTCTTGGACCTTCCTCCCACCCCCCATTCCACCCATCTAGATCACCACAGAGGATTGAGCTGAGCTCCCTGTGCTATATAGCAGGTTCTCATTAGCTATTTTACACATGGTAGTGTGTACACATCAATTCCAACCTCCCAATTCATCCTACCTTCTCTTCCTCCATCCCCGGTGTCCACATATCTCTATTCTCCATGTCTGTGTCTATATTCCTAACCTCCAAATATAGGTTCATCTGTACCATTTTTATAGATTTCATGTATATGCATCAAGATACAATATTTTGTTTTTCTGACATACTTCACTCAGAAGTATTGTCCATTCATAACTGTACAAATGACCCAGTTTTGTTCCTTTGAATGACTAATATTCCACTGTATATGTTTCACATCTTCTTTATCCATTCATCTGTCATTGAACAGTTTGGTTGATTCCATATCCTGGCTATTGTAAACAGTGCTGCAGTGAACACTGGGGTGCATGCGTCTTTTTGAAATTATGGTTTTCTTAGTGTATGCCCAGAAGTGGAATTGTTTGGTCATATGGTAGTTCTATTTTTAGATTTTTTAAAGGAACATTTATATTGTTCTCCATAGTGGCTGTATCAATTTAAATGTCCATCAATAGCACAGGAGGGTTCCCTTTTCTGTACACCCTCTCCAGCATTTATTGCTTGTAGATTTTTTGATGATGACCATTCTGAAAGGTATGAGGTGATACCTCACTGTAGTTTTGATTTGCATTTCTCTAATTATTAGTGATATTAGGCATCTTTTCATGGCCTCTTGGCCCTCTTTTAAATGTCAAATAGTCATCCTTTTTTTCCCCTGCAGTTTGTTTTTGTGTACAGCATGAGAGGTCTAGATAAAGATATTATTTTTAGTTGTGAGTGTTAGTAAGTATGCTATACTTTGTCCTCAGGTTGACTCTCAAAATTATAATCCAATAAGTAGTTTTTACAATAGTATAAGTATGTCATTGTTGTTCCCTGTAAAACCAAGTAGTACGTTTGGGCCCTTAGAAAAGAAACAGAATCTATTGACATTAATTTCATGCCTCTCAAAGGAACATGATGTCAGGGATCAATTTTTTCTTTTTTTTAAACACTCGAACACTTGCTCAAAAATGGTACCATGTTTTAGTTTGCTTCATATTTAGACCATTAATTTTTGTACAATTTTTATCGCTTAGGTGTTTTTACTCATCTCTCTTATGAAAGCTTTATTCTGGTTACCAGTGGGGTAGAAAGGAATGCCAGTAGTAAAAAGTAATGCAAATTTAACTTTGAGATACCTGATTTTAATTTTTATATGCCTATGAATTTGCAGATGTGTATGATGTATTTCACTTACTAACATGCTAAAGATTTTGGATTTGGAGTCACACATGGGACTAGCATGGTTAAAAGCAGGCCAGCATCCTCAGTTCTTCTTGGCCTCATTTCAAAGCGTTATCTTCACTTCTGGATCTTTCCACATGAGCACATCATTTTAAGTCCTGCAATCTGGGGTTCAGCTAGAAACTAAGTCTGGCATTCTCATCGAGAGTTCTAAAATGGGTGGGATCCCACAGAAGCTGTTTGTTTCTTAGCAGGGGAATGAGGAAAAGGAGCTGGGAAATGTACATTCTCCCTAGGTGACTCAGAGAAATGACGAAGAGGTTTTGGAGAAAGCCATTAAATCTCTGGAAATGCTTGTTATAATACAGCAACATGACTATTATGTGACACAGAATAATGTACAGTAAGGCCTTTTAAAATCATGCAGTTGCCACAGTTAAAGTTATTTTAAGACACTGAAGGCTTTCTGAGGTTTTGCTCAATGCATCATTATTTTTAAAATGACAGATTACATGTTTAGAATAGGGGAAGGTGAGGAGAGAAATGGGGATGCCAGCTTTAGAGCATATACTTAGTAGAAAAGTATTTCTAAAAGTTTTGCCTTGAATGATGAAATTAACTAACATGCTGGTTGGGCTCATTTACTGCAATTTTCTCCTCTAGTTTTCTGTTACTAAATGGTCCACTAATCCTCTTTACCTCTGGATTAGAGATTCTTGCCAATATTCCAACACAAGAATTGATGCTCTTCTTATTTACCTCTCTTCCTTGTTTAAAAAAATATGCAAAAAACAAACAAACAAAAAAGAAACACCAAAAAAAACCCTGAATTGAAATTCATTGTCTTTTGGTTGGGTTGGGCATCCCATGTCATGTGACCATGACAGAAATTCATCCATCTAGCTCTAGCATCAATGTCTACTCAGAATAAAGTATGAATTCCAATCTTAATATTGGTATGTTGTAACTCAGCATGATTGTTATCATCCTCTATTAAATACATCTGCAAGCCATGCTGAGGCCTGGATGTATGTAAATAGCAGTCATAAAAATGATATTTTATGAGGCTGGAGTGATTGTCATGATTTTCTAAGTTTATGTGCTTATCAAGTCCTAGACAAGCCACCAATAACTGTGTAGCACTGTATCTATTTTGAAGTAACACCAAATGACTAATCTGGGGGGGGGGTGGATATGGTTGGTAACATACTTAAGTTATTAAGTAGTTTATTTTAGCATGTCCTTTGAGTTTAAATACTTGGGGTTGACTGTGACTGAGGTTACACAACAGCAGGAGTGAAAATATTTTCTGTAAAATGAGTGGCTGAGACCATTAAAATGATTTTTATGAGAGAAGAATGTGTATTCTCTCACAGAGCCCACAATTGATCACTTTAAGGACAGCCTGAATAATGGAGTAACTTGTCAAATTTTTATGAGTTGACATTTAGGAGTATTTTCGATTTAAGAGTGACAGTTGAAAGGTGGTTTAATGCCATGTTAGAAAAAATGGAGCTGCTGATCTTATTGTATACACAATTATGATTATGGAAAAGAAGATGATTTCAAATTCTAAAACAAATTATGTTTGCTTTCAGACGCTCTCTGGGGGCAGGGAGCAAGTGCTGGAATTGCTAGGTTTGAAAAATTAAGAACTAGTATGAAAATTAAAATGACAAATTGCTATATATTTCTACATATAACTTCCTGATATGATTTTTGTCCCTTTAAAATGTTTAAAGATATCTCCTGGGCTTCCCTGGTGGCTCAGATGGTGAAGAATCTGCCTGAAATGTGGGAGACCTGGGTTCGATCCCTGAGTTGGAAAGATCCCCTGGGGAAGGGACCAGCTACCCACTCCAGTATTCTGGCCTGGAGAATTCCATGGACCACATAGCCTCCCATGGGGTCGCAAAGAGTTGGACACGAATGAGCGACTTTCACTTTCACAGGCTTAACATGATATCAGAATTTATTTGGCCTAAAATAATTAAATGTCATTGTAGCTGTTTATAGTATAGAGTATTTGTGTGGCTGTTAAAAAGATGGTCACCTCTGCAGTATGCATACACATTATGGCTTCTGTGACCTCCTCTCTAGGGTTCCTAGGTTCAACCTGTGCAGTTGTATATATGGTCTTCCCTCCCTGATAGATACTTGTGTGAAATAACTCACCTTCTGGACTTTGGATATGATTGTTTGCTGGGTTGATGCCTGGAGGGATGGCAGCCACATTGTTATCTTGATCTGACAAACCTGAAAGCAACACTTTGAAGATGACAAAATGAAGAGAGAGCACTCAGGTCTCTGATTATGCCATTGTGTCACTAAATTAACCAACTGGACTAGTCTCTTTCCAGATTCTTTTTAAGTGACATAATAAATGCCTTTATCCTTTAAGACCTATGTAGTTATGTATTGTGTTGCTTAATACTGAAGACATTCTAACTGGCGTAGTGAGCATGTACTTTGTTTTTGGACTTTCTTCTCAGCTAGGTAAATATATGTCTTATATGTAATTATAGTTTGGACCAATCACTGGCATGCCTTGAAGCTTTTTTTTTTCATTTGAAATTGGTTTCATGCATTTTTTCATGTTTAATATATATATTTTTTGAATACTTGTGCTTAATGCATGTCTTTGTTTTTCTTTTTTTTAAAATTTATTTATTTATTTTAATTGGAGACTAATTACTTTACAATATTGTGGTGGTTTTTGCTATACATTCACATGAATCAGCCATGGGTGTACATGTGTTCCCCATCCTGAATGCCCCTCCCACCTACCTCCCCATCCTATCCCTCAGGGTCATCAGTGCACCAGCCCTGAGCACCTTGTCTCATGCATCAAACCTGGACTGACGATCTATTTCATATACGATAATACACATGTTTCAATGCTATTCTCTCAAATCATCCCACCCTCGCCTTCTCCCATAAAGTTCAAAAATCTGTTCTTTACATCTGTGTCTCTTTTGCTGTCTCACATATAGGGTCACAGTTATCATCTTTCTAAATTCCATATATATGCATTAATAAACTGTATTGGTGTTTTTCTTTCTGACTTACTTTGCCCTATATAATAGGCTCCAGTTTCATCCATCTCATTAGAACTGATTCAAATGCATTCTTTTAAATAATTGAATAATATTCCATTGTGTATATGTACCACAACCTTATACATTTATCTGCCAATGGACATCTAGGTTACTTGCATGTCCTGGCTATTGTAAACAGTGCTGTGATGAACATTGGGGTACACGTGTCTCTTTCAATTCTGGTTTCCTCGGTGTGTATGCCCAGCAGTGGGATTGCTAGGTTGTATGGCAGTTCTATTTCCAGTTTTTTAAAGAATCTCCACACTGTTCTCCATAGTGGCTGTACTAGTTTGCATTCCCACCAACAGTGTAAGAGGGTCCCTTTCTCTCCACACCCTCACCAGCATTTATTGTTTGTAGACTTTTTGATAGCAGCCATTCTGACCAGCATGAGATGGTACCTCATTGTGGTTTTGATTTGCATTTCTCTGATGATGAGTGATGTTGAGCATCTTTTCGTGTCTTTGTTAGCCATCTGTATGTCTTCTTTGGAGAAGTGTCTGTTTAGTTCTTTGGCCCGTTTTTTTATTGGGTCGCTTGATTTTCTGGAATTGAGCTGCAGGAGCTACTTGTGTATTTTTGAGATTAATTCTTTGTCAGTTGCTTTGTTTGCTATTATTTTCTCCCACTCTTAAGGCTGTCTTTTCACCTTGCTTATAGTTTCCTTTGTTGTGCAAAAGCTTTTAAGTTTAATTAGGTCCCATTTGTTTATTTTTGCTTTTCTTTCCATTACTCTGGGAGGTGGGTCATAGAGGATCCTGCTATGATTTATGTTGGAGAGTGTTTTGCCTATGTTTTCCTCTAGGAGTTTTATAGTTTCTGGTCTTACATTTAGATCTTTAATCCATTTTGAGTTTATTTTTGTGTATGGTGTTAGAAAGTGTTCCAGTTTCATTCTTTTACAGGTGATTGACCAGTTTTCCCATCACCACTTGTTAAAGAGGTTGTCTTTTCTCCATTGTATATTCTTGCCTCCTTTCTCAAAGATAAGGTGTTCATAGGTGTGTGGACTTACTTCTGGGCTTTCTATTTCGTTCCATTGATCTGTATTTCTGCCTTTGTGCCAGTACCATACTGTCTTGATAACTGTAGCTTTGTAGTTTAGCCTGAAGTCAGGCAGGTTAATTCCTCCAGTTCCATTCTTCTTTCTCAAGATTGCTTTGGCTATTCGAGGTTTTTTTGTATTTCCATACAAATAGTGAAATTATTTGTTCTAGTTCTGTGAAAAATACTGTTGGTAGCTTGATAGGGATTGCATTGAATCTGTAGATTGCTTTGGGTAGTATGCTCATTTTCACTATATTGATTCTTCTGATCCATGAACATGGTAAATTTCTCCATCTATTTGTGTCCTCTTTGATTTCTTTCATCAATGTTTTATAGTTTTCTATATATAGGTCTTTTGTTTCTTTAGGTAGCTTTATTCCTAAGTATTTTATTCTTTTCATCGCAGTGTTGAATGGGATTATCTCCTTAATTTCTCTTTCTGTTTTCTGATTGTTAGTGTATAGGAATGCAGGGATTTCTGTGTGTTAATTTTATATCCTGCAACTTTACTATATTCATTGATTAGCTTTAGTAATTTTCTGGTGGTTTCTTTAGGGTTTTCTATGTAGAGGATCATGTCATCTGCAAACAGTGAGAGTTTTACTTCTTCATTTCTAATCTGGATTCCTTTTATTTCCTTTTCTTCTCTGACTGCTGTGGCTAAAACTTCCAAAACTATGTTGAATAGTAGTGGTGAGAGTGGGCACCCTTGTCTTGTTCCTGACTTTAGGGGAAATGCTTTTGATTTTTCACCGTTGAGGTTAATGTTTGCTGTGGGTTTATCATATATGGCTTTTATTATGTAGAGGTATGTTCCTTCTATGCCTGCTTTCTGGAGGGTTTTTTTCATAATTGGATGTTGAATTTTGTCAAAGGCTTTTTCTGCATCTATTGAGATAATCATATGGTTTTTATCTTTCAATTTGTTAATGTGGTGTATCACATCACTTGATTTGTGAATATTGAAGAATCCTTGCATCCCTGGGATAAAGCCCACTTGGTCATGATGTATGATTTTTTTAATATGTTATTGGATTCTGTTTGTTAGAATTTTGTTAAGGATTTTTGTGTCTATGTTCATCAGTGATTTTGGCTGTAGTTTTCTTTTTTTTGTAGCATCTTTGTCAGGTTTTGGTATTAGTGTGATGGTGCCCTCATAGAATGAGTTTGGAAGTTTACCTTCCTCTGAAATTTTCTGGAAGAGTTTGAGTAGGATAGTTGTTAGCTCTTCTCTAAATTTTTGGTAGAATTCAGCTATGAAGCCATCTGGCCCTGGGCGTTTGTTTGTTGGAAGATTTCTGATTACCGTTTCAATTTCCGTGCTTGTGATGAATCTGTTAAGATTTTCTATCTTTTCCTGGTTCAGTTTTGGAAAGTTGTACTTTTCTAAGAATTTGTCCATTTCTTCCAAATTGTCCATTTTATTGGCACATATTGCTGATAGTAGTCTCTTATGATCCTTTGTATTTCTGTGTTGTCTTTTGTGATTTCTCCATTTCCATTTCTAATTTTATTGATTTGATTCTTCTCCCTTTTTTTCTTGATGAGTCTGGCTAATGGTTTGTCTATTTTATTTATCTTCTCAAAGAACCAGCTTTTAGCTTTTCTGATTTTTGCTATGGTCTCTTTTGTTTCTTTTGCATTTATTTCTGCCCTAATTTTTATGATCTTTCCTTCTACTAACCCCTGGGTTCTTCCTTTCTTCTTTTTCTAGTTGTTTTAGGTGTAGAGTTAGGTTATTTATTTGATTTTTTTTTCTCCTGTTTCTGGAGGTAGACTTGTATTTCTATGAACCTTCCCCTTAACACTGCTTTTACTGACTCCCATAGGTTTTGGGTTGCTGTGTTTTCATTTTCATTTGTTTCTATGCATATTTTGATTTCTTTTTTGATTTCTTCTGTGATTTGTTGGTTATTCAGAAGTGAGTTGTTTAGCCTCCATATGTTTGTATTTTTAATAGTTTTTTTTTTCCTGTAGTTGACATCTAATCTTACCGCATTGTGATCAGAAAAGATGGTTGAGATGATTTCAATTTTTTTTGAAGTTACCAAGGCTAGGTTTATGGCCCAGGATGTGATCTATCCTGGAGAAGGTTCCATGTGCACTTGGGAAAAAGGTGAAATTCATTGTTTTGGGGTGAAATGTCCTATAGATATCAATTAGGTCTAACTGGTCCATTGTATCATTTAAAGTTTGTGTTTCCTTGCTAATTTTCTGTTTAGTTGATCTATCCATAGGTGTGAGTGGGGTGTTAAAGTCTCCCACTATTATTGTGTTACTGTTAATTTCCCCTTTCATGCTTGTTAGCATTTGCCTTACATATTGCGGTGCTCCTAATTTGGGTGCATATATATTTATAATTGTTATATCTTCTTGGATTGACCCTTTGATCATTATGTAGTGTCCTTATTTGTCACTTTTCATGGCCTTTATTTCAAAGTCTATTTTATCTGATATGAGTATTGCTACTCCTGCTTTCTTTTGGTCTCCATTTGCATGAAATATCTTTTTCCAGCCCTTCACTTTCAGTCATGATCAACCTAGACAGCATATTAAAAAGCAGAGACATTACTTTATCAACAAAGGTCCATCTAGTCAAGGCTATGGTTTTTGCAGTAGTCCATGTATAGATGTGAGAGTTGGACTGTGAAGAAAGCTGAGCGCTGAAGAATTGATGCTTTTGAACTGTGGTGTTGGAGAAGACTCTTGAGAGTCCCTTGGACTGCAAGGAGATCCAACCAGTCTATCCTAAAGGGCAGTCCTGAGTGTTCATTGGAAGGACTGATGTTGAAGCTGAAACTCTAATACTTTGGCCACCTGATACAAAGAGTTGACTCATTGGAAAAGACCCTAATGCTGGGAAGGATTGGGGGCAGGAGGAGAAGGGGATGACAGAGGATGAGATGGCTGGATGGCATCACCGACTCAATGGACATGAGTTTGGGTAAACTCCAGGAGTTTGTGATGGACAGGGAGGCCTGGCATGCTGCAATTCACGGTTCACAAAGAGTAGTACACGACTTAGCGACTGAACTGAACTGAAAGAACTTAAAAATAAAAAATTTAAAAAATTTAAAAATGATAATAGTAAAAATATATCTAGGAATTTCTCTGGAGCTGTTGTGGGCAGTGTGGGGTCAGTTCAGTTTCAGATATTCCTTGTTACAGCTTATGCTTCTTCTCAAGGTCTATAGGCCCCTTACAATGTAGTAGGTGCTAACTACAGGGTTTTAATCTGTTGCACCTGTCACTTCCAAAGTGGTTCCCTCTTCTTTGCTTATTTTGGCTTCCTCTGTTTGCAAGTCTCTTCAGTGTCTAATTTTTGCCCTGACACAAGGGGGTGAAGGTGGTCATTTATTTAGGCTCACTTGTTCAATTGCACTGCAGGGAGGGAGGAACACCTCAAACAAATATCACTGGCATGTGTGGGGAGTGCTCACAATGTCTGTCCACACTGGGTTTGCCCCCACTTATGGCATGTGTACTTGCCCAGTCTACACTGCTCAGGCTCCAGGCTGTTCTGCAGGGGAACTGTCTAAAGTGGGCGCTGGATTGCATGCACTTCCCAGGTCTAAGCTGCTCAGGTTCAGGTCCTCGTGTACTCCACAAAGGCACAGACTCAGTTAGGCCTGCGTTCTGTGCCCTTCCCAGGTCTGAGCAGCTCAGGTGACCAGGTTGTTGGCAAGCACACTCCCCCCAGCTGGGGCGGTGAATCTCATCACCTCCCGTCCCAGCTGCTCGGTTTCCTGGGGTGCAGTGGGAGCACCATCTCAGTTGTGCTGTGTGTCTCCTCTGGGGAGCTGATCTCTGGCTGCGACCGTCCTGGTGGATGTCAACTGTCCAGGATCCCAGGAAGACTTGGTTAGCAACCGGGAGCCTGCTCGCAGTTTGGTAGAGGATGTCGTCTCTGGGGCCGAGTTTGCCCCTTGTCTTCTGGCTCTGGCTGTCGCCCGCCTGCCTCCCTGCCTCTGGCGGGGGATGGGCTGGTCCTCTGCCGGCTAGCTCTCCTCTGGTATTCGCTCAGTCCTTTGTTCTGTGAGCGGCCCAGCAGTGCCTTAGGCTAGAGCCTTTCATGTAAAGTTCTCTCTCTCTCTCTCTGGCTCTCCCACAGTCTGGGTTGCTATCTCAGGCTAGCTCCCTCAGATTGTCCTCAGGGCATTCAGGCCCAGTCTTTACCCTAAGCAACGCACCCCATGCCTCCCTGTTCAGCCCCTGCTTGCTGGTGGCAGATGCCAGCGTCTGGGCAACTTTTCTGCTGGGAGTTGCAGTCAGGCGCATAATCTGTGGGGTTGGTTTATTTATTTTTTCCTCCCGGTTATGTTGCCCTCTCAGATTCTAAAACTCCCCACAGACCCGCCGGTGAGAGGGTTTCCTGGTGTTTGGAAACTTCTCCTCTTTTACAACTCCCTCCCTGGGACGGGTCTCTGTCCCTAACTCTTTTGTCTCTCTTTTTATCTTTTATATTTTGTCCTACCTCCTTTGGAAGATAATGGGCTGCCTTTCTGAGTGCTTGGTGTCCTCCACCAGCGTTCAGAAGTTGTTTTGTGGTATTTGTTTAGCATTCAAATGATCTTTCCATGAATTTGTGGGGGAGAAAGTGGTCTTCCCAACCTATTCCTCCGCCATCTTAGGACCGCCCCCATGTTTAATGTTTTTTTAACTTTATTTTATAGTGGAGTATAACTGATTGGTAATGTTGTGATAATTTCAGGTGAATAGCAAAGGTGTTATTTTTTTCTTTGTAAATTTGCTGATTTTTAATACTAACAGAAGCAGACTTGGTTTATACTTAGTTCCTTAAAATATGTCTGAACAGATAAGGCTTTCCCCACTTTGCAGCATAATTAATGAGTCCAGAAAAACAGAGGGTCAGGGACCAAAATTATAGGCCTAATAAATGATTTATTCTTAGATGCTGAAGATGCTTACAAACTTTAGCTTCTGTCCTTCCCTTTAAAGTGGACAGGACTTGTAGGCCAGCAAGGTCGGTAAGTTTGTTTCTGTTCTCCATCTTTGGAAATAATTTAAAACGTACATCATCTCTTAAGGTCTTAGTATATCTTTTTCCAAAAAGCACCCTAAAGCTGCTAAGGAGGCAACCTGTTTAAGCAGCTCCTGAAAGGAAAGGGAAGAAACGAGAGGACAGATGATTGGTTTAAAATGATCACAGTCTTTTCATAAGATGAGAGGTTGTCCTGGTCACAGGAACGTGATTCAAGACAGACTTTAGAGTTGTTGAAGGAGTAGGTCTACTCAGCCATACATATGCATGTATCCATTCTCCCCCAAATTATCCTCCCATCCAGGCTCCCACATAACATTGAGCAAAGTGCCCTGTGCTGCATAGTAGGTCCTTCTTGGTTATTCATTTTAAATATAGCGGTGTGTACATATCCATCCCAAACTCCCTAACTATCCCTTCCCCCATTCTTCTTCCCTACCTTATTTCATGCATTTGAGGTGAGAAGGTAGTAGCACTGGTGGTGCTTGAAATATTACCACATGGAATTCATAGAATGTGTGTTCTAATTTATATTGAATAAAGGCAGCTTTGGCCCAAATGCCAGTTTTTAGGATACAGTTTTCTTCCTTGAGCTGCACACATGCCATGAGAGCTGATGGCAAGGATATATCTGGCATTTTGAAATTTTCCTTGAAACACCCACATGAAGTCACTGAGCTCTATGAACTCAAGGGGTTCTTTTACCTATTTTTCCAACTGGATAATGTCTTCATTAACCAGAGCAGTTCAGACTGTGTATGATGGAAGGTCAAAACCAAAATGATTTTGTTTTTCTTCCTTCCACGTTGCTTTTCAAACAAAGTTGTGTATAACCTTTTTTTTTTTTTTAGTTTAATATGTTTTAATTTAGCTTTTGACTTATCAGGAATAAATAGGTCAGTTGAATTCAGTCACTCAGTTGTGTCTGACTCTTTGTGACCTCATGGACTGCAGCACACCAGGCTTTCCTGTCCATCACCAACTCCTGGAGCTTGCTCAAACTCATGTTCATTGAGTCGGTTTGCTATCCAACCATCTCATCCTCTGTGGTCCCCTTCACTTCCCACCTTCGACCTTTCCCAGCGTGAGGTTCTTTTCCAATGAGTCAGTTCTTTGCATCAGGTGGCCAAAGTATTGAAGTTTCAGCTTCAGCATCAGTCCTTCCAATGAATATTCAGGACAGATTTCCTTAAGGATTAACTGGTTGGATCTCCTTGCAGTCCAAGGGACTCTCAAGAGTCTCCTCAACACCACAGTTCAAAAGCATCAGTTCTTCTGCACTCAGCTTTCTTTCTAGTCCAACTCTCACATCCATACATGACTACTGGAAAAACCATGGCTTTGACTAGATGGACCTTTGTTGGCAAAGTAATGTCTCTGCTTTTCAAGTGATGTCTATGTTGGCCATAGCTTTTCTTCCAAGGAGCAAGTATCTTTTAATTTTATGGCTGCAGTAACCATCTGCAGTGATTTTGGAGCCCAAGAAAATAAAGTCTGTCACTGTTTCCATTGTTTCCCCATCTATTTGCCATGAAGTGATGGGACTGGATGCCATGATCTTAGTTTTCTGAATGTTGAGTTTTAGGCCAACTCTCTCACTCTCCTTTTTCACTTTCATCAAGAGGCTCTTTAGTTCTTCTTCACTTTCTGCCATAAGGGTGGTGTCATCTGCATATCTGAGGTTATTGATATTTCTCCTGGCAATCTTGATTCCAGCTTGTGTTCATCCAGCCTGGCATTTCGAATGATGTCCTCTGTATATAGGTTAAAAAAGCAGGGTGACAGTATACAACCCTGACATACTCCTTTCACAATTTGGAACCAGTCCATTGTTCTTTGTCTGGTTCTAACTGTTGCTTCTTGACCTGCATACAGATTTCTCAGGAGGCAGGTAAGGTGGTCTGATATTCCCATCTTTTGAAGAATTTTCCACAGTTTGTTGTGATCTGCACAGTCAAATGCTTTGGCATAGTCAATAAAGCAGAAGTAGATTTTGAGGGGGCGGGATTTTAATATGTTTTAATTTAGTTTTTGACTTCTTAGGAATAAATAGGTACTCATAGACTTATAGATTCTGAAGTTGACTGTAACGGTAGAGCATAACTTATATAGCCAGTTGTCATCTAATTGCAATGAAATTCTTAGGTGTATGTTATAATGGCAAACTTAATGTTTGTTTCCTTTTGTTATCTAAAATTTTTGTTATTCTTGGTCAAGTTAAGATTTAGTTACTCAGTTAAAAAATATTTATTCTTCACTCTGTTGAGTTAATAAACTAAATAGGCAGGAACCATCAGCTCCATTAAATATTCTACCTCCAATATCAGGAATAATCCTTTATTAAATGTGATCTTTCATTCTTTGAAATCCATGTTCTCTCTACCAAGGGATGTTCTCCTGTGCTAGGTTCAGTTGGAAATGTCATATTCATCCTTCATGTCTCAGTTTAAGATACTGTCTTTTAGATAAAATTCTTCAATTTTTTCTTTCTCTGTTTTCTAAAAGTGATTTCACTAATAGGAGTGGCAAATAGTATATGCTCCATAATAGTTCCTCTGCTCCAGATAGACTTACTCATGTTGATGATGGGAATATAGTCTTATTCATTGATTTTTAGTATGTACATTATTTAAAAATTAAAAAATATAAATATTTGTTGAATGAGTTAAGAAAAAATGATCCTGTCCAATCTGAATTCTTGCAAAATATTATGCAAAATCACTATCAAACTATCATGTGCCCTGTTGTACACACACCATCCTCTTAAGCCAAGTAATAGTACATCTTCTGAACTCATGGAGAGTGAACCATTTGGGACCTTAGTGAACTCAGTCTCTCATTAAGAAACAGAGAAAATATGGCAAAACAACAAAAACAACCATTTCAGAACTATGGAAATTAACCAAAGACAAGGAAAAAATCATAAGGCATCTGCACAAGAGAAAGATGAAAGGATCTTTAATGTTTTAACTGGGGGCTAGTCTCATCCTCTTTGTTTTCCCAGCTCAGTGTCATGGTGGTTGCTGGCAGCCTTGTGAACAATGAGGACTGACATCTTTTGGAGCTCAATTAAATGTTCTATCCCCAGACAGTACATTTCCCACCATCCCCCACCCCCGTAATTTGCAACTTCCTGGAAAATCTCTATTTCCAGGGTGATATGGCTATCTGATTACACTTAGAACTGAGTTCAGTGGAAATGCCCTGCACCCCCAGGATGTTCCTGAAAATAGTAGTAATATCACAGTTGCCTAAGGCTTTGATTTCAGTTTGGATGAACAAATCCTGAGTGGAAACTTAAAAAGATTACACTCCATGGCCAAGTGGTGCTTATCCCATTAATGCAAGGTTGGTTTAAGAAAACCAAACAGGGGAAAAGGATAGAAAGTACATGAAAGTCATCTCAATAGATGGAGAAAAAGCATTTGCTAAATTTTTTTTTTTTCAGGATTAAAAAAACCTCAAACTAGATATACAAGGGAATTTACTTCATCTGATAAAGGATATCTGCAATAAACCCCCAATCAACACCATGCTTCATGGTGAAAGTCTGAATGCTTTCCCTGCTAAGATCAGAAATAAGACATGATGTTCCCTCCCTTCGCTTCTGTTCAATATTGTATCATAGATCCTAGCCACAGAAATTTGCAACAAAAGAAGTAAAAGATATCCAAATTGGGAAACAAAAAGAATTAAAACTGGGAGATCAAACCAATCAGTCCTAAAGAAAATTAACCCTGAATATTCATTGGAAGGACTGAACTGAAGCTGAAGCTCCAATACTTTGGCCACCTGATGCTGACTCATTGGAAAAGGCCCTGATGCTGAGAAAGATTGAGGGGAAAAGGAGAAAGAGGTGACAGAGGATGAGATAGTTGGATGGTATCATCAACTTAATGGACATAAGTTTGAGCAAACTTGGGGAGATGGTGAAGGACAAGGAAGCCTTGTATGATGCAGTCCATGAGGTGAGAAGAGTCAGACATGATTGAGCAACTGAACAACAACTTTTTAAGATTCTTTTTCCATATAAATCATTAGATAATTGAGTGGAGTTCCTGTGCTATACAGTAGGTTCTTTTTTATTAATTATCTATTTTATATATAGTAGTATGTATATTCAATCCCAGTCTCCCAACTTATCTCCCCTTTATCTCCTTGGTAACCATAAGTTTGTTTTCTGCATCTGTGACTCTATTTCTATTTTGTAAATAAGTTCATTTGTACCACTTTTTTCAGATTCCAGATACAGGTGATATCATATGACATTTGTCTTTATCTGACTTATTTCACTCAGTATGACGCTCTGTAGGTCCACGTATGTTGCTGTAAATGGCATTATTTCATTCTTTTTATGTCTGAATAATATTGCGTTGTGTATATGTGCCACATCTTCTTTATCCATTCATTTACCAGTGGTCATTTAGGTTGCTTCCATGTCCCGCCTATTGTCAACAGTGCTGCAGTGAACACTGGGATGCATGTATCTTTTCAAGTGATCATTTTCTTCAGATATATGCCTAGGAATAGGATTGCCTGATCATATGTAGTTCTATTTTTTGTTTTTGTTTTTTAAAGAAACCCACGTACTCTTCTTCATAATGGTTGTACCAATTTACATTCCCACCAACAGAGTAGAAGGGTTCCCTTTTTCTTCCACCCTCTGTCTAGCATTTATTGTTTGTAGATTTTTTGATAATGGCCATTCTGACCAGTGTGAGGTGATACCTCATTGTAGTTTTGATTCGTAGCTCTCTAATAATTAGTGATGTTGAGAATCTTTCCATGTGCTTTTGGCCATTCATGTCTTCTTTGGAAAAATGTCTATTTAGATTTTATGCCCATTTTTTGACTGGGTTGTTTGTTTTTTTTAATATTAAGCTGCATGAGCTGTTTGTATGTTTTGAAGGTTAATCCCTTGTCAGTCACTTTGTTTGCCTCAGTTAACCTTAAAATCTTATTTTGCAGAAAGGCAATTTTAAGCTCCAGATAATGTTTGTAAGCCTCAAAACACCAATTGAAATAGGCCTACCATCCAGTTATGGACATTTTTGAGCTATTGTAATCCAAATTGGTTTTAAGAGAATTAAGTTTGGGGATTCAAAAATTCCCCATAATGGCCATTGATATTCTAAATTACCTTTGGTCAGGTAGGCCTATTTAGTTAGAAATGCAGATGAGAAAGGACCATGGTTTTTAAACACAAAATCAGCCAGAGTCCCTAAGGGTGGGCTCTCTCAAAATATTTAGATAGCTGGGATCCCAATTCTCAGAGGTTTTTTCCTAGAGTAACAGAACAATTTTCAATCAGCTTGTACAGCTTCCAATTCAAATAGCTTGCAACTCAGCTTATAAGATAATACCAGCCAGTTTCAAGGAAATAGGCAAATCAACTTTTCTAGGGTTGAATTTTCATTTACATCATGGTTATAATATGGGAGTAATAAGCAAGCTCACAATGTTGTAGTGAGAATTATGTAACATGCCTGATAGAGTACTTTACACACCCTCAGTAATTGTAGCTATTATTACTATAAGCATGATTTTTTTTTTTTTTTAACAAGAGATGGCTTAGGGACTCAATATTTACCATTATACTTTCAAACCTTACAGGTAACACAGGGTGAAAGACTCAGGAAGTTGAATGACATAATTTAGAAAGAAGGTGTAACTGTTTAACATGAGACTTATCATCAGTACCATTAGTTCAGGGCCGTGTATAGGCATAATCAGGGGCCTCCGTGGTAGCTCAGCAGTAAAGAATCTGTCTCTCAATGCAGGAGACATGCATTTGATCCTGGGTCAAAAAGATCCCCTGGAGAAGGAAATGGCAACCCAGTCTAATATCTTGCCTGGGAAATCTCACAGATAGAGGAGCCTGGGGGTCTATGGTTCTGGGATCGCAAACGAGTCAGACACAACTTAGTGACTAAACAACAACAGAAGTAATTATAAAACTTCTTGATTCCTGTAATAAAATCGCCCGTTTATAAGAAGTCATTCATTTCTGTTGATCATTGCTTTATAAGGTACTGCCAGCTCCTAGAGGAATATTAGTCTTGGGGCAGCAGAAATGCGCACTTTAAAAAATGATGTCCTCATCAAGTTGTTAATCTAATTCATAAAATTTACATATGTTCCCTGAATCCTGAATATTCACTGCTTTCCCCAGACTTTAGATGAAGCGAGTGCTTTGAGAAACTTATTGTAGCACATATTCAGGCCTCTTAGATTTTCAAGAGTTCTTGATGAATTTGCTTCAGGATAGAATAAAAGCATATGTAATTCAGGAAGGGGCTAACACTAAGCCTTTGAATATGCCTCAGAGTAGCAATTTGATACATTAAGTCAGAATCTGCAATAAAGTGTTTAAGTATTTAAGAGGGTTTATACTGCTGGCGGGTACAGTCCAAAGGGTCATGGAGCGTTGGACTTGACCAGGCCACTCACACATATACTGCTGTTATTGTCCTGCTACTTAAGATTTTTTGAAGAAAATATGTATTGCACTAACATTATCAAAAACATAGTAATAAATTTAAAATGAATTTATTCACCAACAGATCAACATTTATATTTTTAATAATATTTACAACTTTTGCACACTACTTTATGTAATATTTAGATAATATAATTATAGGGTAGACACTGTTTTGTATTTTCTTGTGATACAGTATTATTTTTAATTATTGTGTGGCCCTTTCTCTATTGTGAAAGAAGCCTTATCAAAAAAAGTTATCTCATCCTCACCACCAGAAAATGTCATGTGTCATTTCAATGACCAACTAGATTTTCAACACAGTGGTAAAGAATCTGCCTGCCAATGCAGGAGATGCAAGAGATGTGGGTTCAATCCCTGGGTTAGGAAGATTCCTTTGAGTAGGAAATAGCAACCTACTCCAGCATTCTTCCCTGGAAAAATCCCATGGACATAGTAACCTGGCAGGCTACAGTCCACGGGGTCACAAAGAGTTGGACATACCTGGGTGATTAAGCACAGATTTTCAACAACTTGCCTGCATTGAAACAAATGACTGGATCCCATAAATCTCTGTAAAATAAAACTAGGTCTCTTTTACTCACACAAATGACAAAACAAAGTAATGCTAAATGGCTGTCTCAAGGAACACAGCTATCAACTTTATAGCACAGTGTATTTTGCATGCAAATATGCTTCCAGGCATTGCTGTTGAGGAAATCAGGAAAAAGTGCTTTTTTTTTTTTCTTTTTTAAACAATCAGCTATTTCCTAGAATATTTATTGAGTATGGTAAGATTTAAAGTGCAACAGGGGAGAAGAAATGGTTTCCCTTTCACATCTATTTTCCTATCCCAACTGGCGGTGTTTAACGCTAGGTGCATCTAGGAAAGGCTTAAAACCCCATCAGAACAACCAGTTGTCCAGTCCTACACAGCAGTAATGGCTGGGGTATATAGTAGTAATAATAAAGATAAAAGAACAAGCTATTTATCTCTGTGCGAACCCTGAGGCTGAGCAACAGTGCTCTTCCAGTAATGGCCCCTTTGAGTCATAGCAGCTGAGGGCAAACTCAGTGCATGCTGTTGGCATATCTCTTCTCCATCATTTCCTGTTTCCATATTTAAGGACTTATGATTTTAGCTTCTTTTGACCTCGAATACATTGTTCAAAGTTGTACTGAACGTCTGTTTCGTATTTCTGGAATCCCTGTAAGCTACTTGACTCAGTAATTCCCACTGAGTAGAGCAAAGCCCTCACATTAATTATTATGCCTTGGATATAGAGAAAGGTTCCCTTTTATTGGCTTCAAATTTAATATCATTTCTTCTTATATAAACAACTAGGAAAGATCTTAATAAATTTCTTGTCCATCATTTTACGATGAATTTTTTCATGTTACCAACTCTTTAGCTTTTGTGATTAAACAATCATTAATTGTTTTTAGTAAATCATTCATTACCATATTTTCTTGAAAACAATATATTTCTCTATAAGGTATCTATTGCTACAAAGCAAGCTACCCCAAAACTTTGTAACTTAACACAATGATGTTTCTGTAGGTTGGCAGTTCAGGCTGGACTCAGCTGGTGGTTCTTGTCTGGGCCTTGTTTGGCTGTACTCAGCTGGTCTGGTTTGTGAGTTTGAGTTCAGCTGCTGGAGAGGTTGGGCTAGCTGGTTTAGGAACCTCAGCTAGGATGGGAGGGCCTCTATATGTACTGTCATTCTCCACTAGGCTTGTTTCATGGGAACCGCTATAAGCATGAGAGAACAGAAATAGGAGAGCAGAAGCTGCACATTGTCTTGATGCTGAAGGGACCCATCCCACCGAAACGGTATAAATGTGACTCTAAAATGAAGATGTTGGAGATACAGCAGATAAAGGAAGAAACCTTTGCTGAGTCTCTCTTATCTGATTAAAGCCAGAGCTTTTTGAGAATGAATTTGTTATAAATCCCCTTTCTGTAGGAGCTTCCAGTGAGAAAGGAGACTACCCATTAGCACTGGGATGAGAAATTTCTAAATATGCTTTATAAGAAACTTCCATATCTTCCAGTTTTTCCTCCTGGAAGCCTATATGTTTTCCAAAGAATCTCTCTCTCCCTCTTTCCCCCTGTTAAGCTGGTATACAAGCCTTTATTCCTAGCTATTTGGTGATCCATTTCTTATGAGATGATCTCACATGCCTGTGAATTAAATTCTTTTCTTGTTAACCTGTCTGTTGTCAATTAATTTGCAGGTCCCTAAGTTGGTAGAGGAAACATTTTCTTCCTAGTAAGGCCTAGATTCAGCACTGATACAACGTACTTTTGCCACCTTGTGTTGGTGAAAGCAGGTCACAAGGCCAGCGAGAGTCAAGGGATGAGAAAATAGACAAGCTTTTGATAAGAGGAGCTGCAAAATGTGGTTACCATTTTCCCAAACCACTATCCTGTTTTTAGTGTAGGTGAAAGAAAGAAACAAAGTTGCTTGAAAAAAGAAGTTTCTGTACTCCTTTTACCCAGAATTCATGATGATTAACGTCATTTTTCATTCCTTAAGTTTCTATCAGACATTTTCATGTCATTTTCTTATTTATAAAAGATAGGCTCATGTGATTACCATTTTAATAATATATTGTGAAAATGTTCAACATAAAAATTTACCTGCAGCTTCATATTTAGTACTGGTATTCACTAACATATGTCAGGACATACATTGAACTAATCTATTTCTGAGCATTTTGATTATTTTCTGTTTCCTATTATAATAAGCAATCCTATAATCAACATAGCTGTAGGTATACTCTTGTGTTTGCCTTTGATTTATTTTTCCCTGAGATAACTTTCAGGAAGTGGACATGAGCCTTAAAGATCCTGTGTGTCAATACAGACCTTTTAAAAAATTACTAAATTTATAGCTTGCAGCTCAAATAAGTATATAATTCTACTTCTCTCAAGGCTCATTCCACACAATTAATTACTTATACAATTTTAGGTGTTTCATCTTTATGGCTTTCCTGATTACACCTATGTTAATATGTTTCTATTTCTTGAGTTTTTAATTATTCGATTTCTATGAGGACATCAATATTTCCAACATAAATTCCTGGAAGGAACTCTAAAACATCTTTATTATGGTCAGAAACATCAGAAAATCCGTTATAACTTTTTCTTGTACACATTCTGCCTGGAGATTTCTCTAGGCTTCGTATATATCATTACCATTTGTTATCTTAGGAATCCTTTTTGCTTTGAGCTTGAATCCCTGTTTCCCAGACCCTATGTTTTTATCTTTATTGATTTAGTAAATTTTTTGAGTGGAACATATTTTTCAGTAGTTTCCCAAGAAATAACTCAGAGAAGACAAAGTTTTGAAAATCTTTCATAATTGAAAATGTTTTATATTCTATCACATTTGATAGCTGGCTTGGTTTGGTATGAGAATGTGTTGGAAATACTCTTTTCTTCACAAATTTGAAGTTGTTTTTCCACTGTCTTCTAACTTCCAATGTTCTTGCTAAAATTGCTTTTGCCATTTTAATTCGTAATGCTTTGTATGTCCTCTTTAACTTCTTTCTAGAAGTTGTTAAGCTTCCCAGGTGGCACTAATGGTAAAGAACCCGTCTGACAATGAAGAAGACTTAAGAGACGCAGGTTTGATCCCTGGGTGGAGAAGATCCCCAGGTGAAGGAAATGGCAATCCACTAGAAACCCATGGACAGAGGAGCCTGGTGGGCTACAGTCCATGGGGTCCCACAGAGTTGGACAAGACTGAAGGAAATTAGCACCAGAAGCTTTTAGAATATCCTGTTTCTTCTTGGTGTCTTGATATTTTGTGATTACATGCCCTGACAGAGGTCTTTGGAATTTAAATTTTGGGTCTCTCTGTGGGTTCTTTCAGTTTATATATTCATGATTTTGTTACCTGGGAAACTCTCTTGAATTTTTTCCTTGGTAAATTCTTCCCCTATTTTTTATTCTGTTCTCTCTACAACTCCTGTTATTCAAAAGTCAGACTACCTTGCAAATCCTTTTATATACACATCTTTTCACCATTATTTCCAATGCATTGTTTTTATATTCTTCTTTATTGAAGATTTTTCTCAGTTATACTTAAATCTTTATTAATGCTGTCTTACAATTGTCTGCCATCATATCTTTAAATTTATCAAGTTTGTGTGTGTGTGTGTGTGTGTGTGTGTATCTTTGAATCTCCTCTCCTCCCTATCTCACTCTGTCTTTGTCTCATTTAGTAACATTTTGATCTCTTCCTGGCTATAAGAATGATTTTGTCTATAGGAATGGTTTTGTCTTTCAGGTTGCTTCTTCCTTCATTGCCTCTATGTTATATGCATTCCTTTGTTGTTTGCTTTAGTCTCTGCCTTCTGTGAGAGGTGTGCTTCAAGGGTGTGGCAACTCTTGCCTCCATCTGTATTCAGCATGGAAAGCTCACTGGGCAGGGCTGTGTCTCTCATAGACTGAGTCAGATGGGGCAGGGTAATCAGCCTATTTTGTTAGGGGCTCTCCAAATTTTAATTTCAATATCTTTTCTTGTAGTTTAGTTATTTTACCAAAGAAGAACCTCCAGTCTCTTCTCTGGGATAACATAAACTTTGCAAACAAGTTCCTAGGGTTCAAAGGGATCAGGGAACTGGAGGGTTCATTTTTATGAATGCAGACTCTGGATTGTTATCTTCTTTTCAATAAGGAGCCTCATTCCTAACCCCAGCTGTACTCTTTGTCCCCCAGTTCAGAAAAACTGAGATTGAATCCCTCCAGAACAGTTCACATTTTTATTGTTTAAACTAGAGTTACCCTTTTGGTTTGAGGGTTCATAGAGCTATTGCATACATAAATGTTTTCATGCAAAATATTGTGGTCAGCCATGTAAAGAAGTATTTTTAGAGGATGTGCTAAGTTGCTTCAGTCATGTCCAACTCTGTGTGACCCTATGGACTGTAGCCTGCCAGGTTCCTCTGTCCATGGAGTTATCCAGGTGAGAATACTGGAGTGGGTATCCTTTCCCATCTTCATGAATCTTCCTGACCCAGGGATCAAACTTGTGTCTTCTGTGTTTCCTTCACTGCAGGCAGATAGTTTACCACTGAGCAACCGGGGAAGCCCATTTTTAAGGGATACATTCCCCATTAGAGTCCAATTTTATAGTTTTGATGCTTAGACAGTGACAGATTTTCTAAATTTAGATCATTCAGGTTCTATCACCTTTGAATCTGGCGGTATAGAAATGTAATATTACATAAAAATTGTTGCATTTAATGTAATGATTCATTTACATGTAGAAATCAAAGTAGATGGGAAATTTCCACTTCAGTTTCCCTCCTTTTGTTCTATTTAAAACAGGAACAATTATTCTCTTAGCATATTTATAACTGTCTTGCTATTATCAGATTGTCAGTTGGTAGAGTTCATTTAAGCATGAGTCCTAGTTTGAACATATGAATGAGAGACTTATTTTGAAACTATATAGTGCATATGAGTTTGAACTAAAATAGGTAATCTGACTGGAACACTCAGGGGTTGCATGCTTTGATTTCCATTGGCTGTACCATGGCCACAGACTCATCCATTTTCTAAGCCGGTACTAGTGGTCTGAGTCAGGTTGAGAAAGAAATTGCTACTTCTTTTTGTTTTGTTCCTTTATTTGTGAGCAGAGTTAGGAAGGAAATACATGGAAAGTTCATTGTTTATTTCAGATTATTTAACCTAAGTTTGTTAGGATCTAATATGTTTTGATCAAAATGAACAATAATTTGGAGCTAATCCAAATTTAGATCTGTGGCTTATTATTTATTTTTGAAATGAGAAAATGAGAGTGGAGTCTCAGGTTTGTGAGAAGCTTGCTTTACTGGAAGTCTGCTCTGTACCATTCTGGGGAGCATAGTCAAGTTGATAATAGATTATTAATAAGGTTGAATAATGCTTTTAATAATAAGATGGACAGGATAACACTTTCAGAAGTAATCAGATCTGGAAATAAAATATTTTTTTTGGATTAGCTCAGCCCAGCTTGAGAATCTGGGCTATTTGTAGTCAGGATAAAACCTTTTGGCTGGGCTATTGGGAGAGAGATTACAGGTGGCTTAGTGGTAAAGAACCCATTTGCTAAAGCAGGAGTCGCAGGAGACTCAGGTTCGATCTCTGGGTTGAGATTTCCTGGAGCAGGAAGTGGCAACCTGCTCCAGTATTCTTGCCTGGAAAATTCCATGAGCAGAGGAACCTGATGGGTTACAGTCCATGGGGTTGCAAAGAGTCAGACATGACTGAGCTACTGAGCACTCACTCATGTACTATTAAAAAAGTAACAGGGTAATATTGTAATCTAAGCTATAGTTGAATAATATATGTAAATGTGATCAAGTATGTTAAACATTTAACCAGCAAAATTAACTCAGCATTGTTTGGTCAATCCTATATATGGTATGTTTGGCTTGCACCACTATGCTGTTTTCCATGTTTCTGTGGCCTTATTTTCATTCAGTTGGAAACACCATTTTACTATTCAAGGACCAGTGTAGTATAAAAAGGTAACAATCATTTACCAAAGGTGAAGTTCACAATATAACTCTTTTAAGAAAGTGCTGGCTTTCTAAGAGAAGATAAAGTTCCCATTTAAGCAAGTTATAGAGGAGCTTTGTTAGTGTTTTGTTGGCAGTGTTATTATGTTGACTTCATGAAGAAAAGAAAGTATCTGTTGGCTGGGTTATAGGTTTGTATGGGAATCTTTGCAGTGGACTGCAAATGTCCATGTTTCTCTAATATGGCAATTTATGGCAATGTGAGTTGTTGGGAACACTTGGTATGATCTGATTCAAGAATGGTCAAATCACATCTCATACATGTGCCTTGATTTGGATTCAGTATTTAGGTTAGGTTTGGGGACTTTGCTAAGTGTGACTTTGCAAAGGCAGATATGGCTGGTAAATGATAAAACAAAGCAGTATTTTTAAGAGCTTGACAATATAAAGTGCTATTATTATCAGATAACTGTAATGGAATGTTTTTCAGTAGATGCAAGTAACCTCTTAGGCCTGCTATAATTATTTGATGAGACAATTTAGTTTTCCAATTTGATGTGGCCCTTGAGGTCACTAAATTTGGGTAAATCAAATATTCAGACCAAGTTAAACTTGTCAGAAAATTTAGACAATTTTCTCATTAAAATACTGATTTATTTTTCTCTCAACTGCTCCTTCAATGTGAGGATGATGTGGATGATGCAGGAATTTTTATGTAAGAAAGAACTGACTTGTTTGTTTTTTAATCTGAACTGTGAGATTGTTCACAATAGAAAAAATAAAAGCAGGAAATCCTGTTATTGCAATAAAATCAACTCTTCTGTTAGGGTGGGTTTCTATAAATCTAGAAATCATACATACCATCATCAGATAATAGTCATATCAGTTTACCTTGGAATATTGAATTAAAACTATTAATAAATTTAGAAAAGGTCTCAGCTACTTATATTTGTCATAATTCTTCTTACCTTTTTTCCTATATCATGAACTTGACAGATCAGGCATATGAAAGGACAGTCTTTAGCGGTTTTTAAAAATTGGAGGCAAATCAATGTATCATACCTGACTTATTATCTCAGGTGGCACTAGTGGTAAAGAACCTGCCTGCCAATACAGGAGACATAAGAGACATGGATTTGAACCCTGGGTCAGGAAGATCCCTTGAAGGAGGAAATGGCAACCCATTCCAATATTCTTACCTGGAGGACCCCATGAACAGAGGAGCCTGGTGGGCTACAGTCCAAGAGGTCACAAAGAGTTGGACACTACTGAGTGACTGACACTTGCCTATCTGAGACATAGAGTACATGAACAAGATGTGGAAGAAAAGTCTGAGAAGAGATGAGGCTATTATCTTGGAGTTGCCACAGATTTTCAACTTTGAAAAATGCTCTGGAGGACTCTAGACCAGTCTTCCCCAAGAAACTTTCAAAAGAGCACCTAAGATTACTAAGGGTTACATTACTAAAGGTTACATCTTTCGTAATCAGAAAGCTGATGATTCAACTTCTTCTTCCAGGATCATGCCAATTTAGTTTCAATCCAGAAATTAGAAAGCGACAGGCAAACAGATGGCTGCAGGAAAATCTTGCCTTAGTTACATCTAGACATCACCCTCTAAACAACAGCAACAAAGGAATCAGCCTCTACTATTTTCATCAAGAGAACTCTCATACTCTCTCTTCCAAAATAGCCTAATTCCCAAAGCATTTCATAAAAGTTTGTCTGATTCCATCACCTCCACTGGCTTTATTGACAGCAGTGCTTCCTAAGGCCTACTTGACTTCATACTCGAGAATGTCTGGCTCTGGGTGAGTGACCACACCATCACGGTTATCTGAGTGATCAAGATATTTTGTATACAATTCTTCTGTGTTCCTTCCATCTCTTTGTGATCTCTTCTGTTTCTATTAGGTCTTTACCATTTCTGTCCTTTATTGTGCCTATCTTTGGATGAAATGTTCCTTTGATATTTCCAATTTTATTGAAGAGATCTCTAGTCTTTCCCCTTCTGTTGTTTACCTCTATTTCTTTGCATTGTTCATTGAAGAAGGTCTCTCCTTGCTATTCTTTGGAAGTCTGCATTTAGTTGAAGTACTTTTCCCATTCTCCCTTGATTTTCTCTTCTTTCTTTAGCTACTTGTAAAGCCTCCTCAGACAGGTACTTTGCCTTCTTGCTTTTCTTTTTCTTTGGGACAGTTTTGTTCGCTGCCTCCTGTACCATATTACAGACCTCTGTCCATAATTTTTCAGACACTCTGTTTACTAGCTCTAATCCCTTGCATCTATTCATCACCTCCACTGTATATTCATAGGGAATTTTATTTAAATTTCACCTGGCTGGCCTAGTGGTTTTCCCTGCTTTCTTTACTTTAAGCCTGAATTATGCTATGAGAAACTGACAATCTGAGTCACAGTCAGCTCCAGGTCTTGTTTTTGCTGGCTGTATATGGCTTATCCGTCTTTGGCTACAAAAAATGTAATCAATCTGATTTTGGTCTTGAGCATTTGTTGATGTCCATGTGTAAAGTTGTCTCTTATGTTGTTGAAAAAGAGTGTTTGCTATGACCAGTGCCTTCTCTTGGCAGAATTCTGTTAGTCTTTACCCTGCTTCATTTTGTGCTCTAAGGCCAAACTTGCCTGGTACTCCAGGTATCTCTTGACTTTCTGCTTTGGCATTCCAACCCCCTACGGTGAAAAGGACATCTTTTTTTTGGTGTTAGTTCTACGGGGTCTTCTAGATCTTCATAGAACTGATCAACTTCAGCTTCTTCGCATGTTGTTTAATGAGGGCTACTCTGTTTTTTTCTATGGGACTCTTGCCCACGTAGTAGTAAATATAATGGTCATCTGAATTAAATTTGCCCATTCCCATCCATTTTAGCATTGGTGGTTTGACACACATAGACTTGAAGCTGCTTCATTCTGTGTAGTTGCCCTGAATGTAGCATATTGGACACCTTCCTCATGGACATAGATGCAAAAATCCTTAAAGTAGTCATATTGAAGGAATAATACTAAGAAGGGTAAGACTATTAAACCCTCATGACTAAGAGGATTTAATACGATGACTTCATGGTTGGTTTAATATTTAAAAATTAATAAAATTCACCATGTTTAAAGAACATAGGAGTAAAATCATATGATCATCTCAATATATTGATAGTTAAAGAAAGCGCTTGACAAAAGTCAACATAGAAAAAAATTAACAACTCTAATCTCATCCTATTTATAAGAATTAATTTGATATGAATCATAAAACTAAACATACGTTAAAAAACTATAAAACTTACAAAATAAAACTTAAGCTGACATTTTACTGATCTTAGGAATTTCCTTGATAGGACTCAGAAAGCACTAACCTTAAAAATAAAGATGGTAAATTGGACATTATCAATATTAAAAAATTTTGCGTATCAAAAATCTTTAAGAAAATGAACATGAAAGAAAAAACTTAGGAATAAGTATCCAAAATAGAAAAATTTGACTCTGTATCTTGAATGTTTTAAAAAAACTCCTATAATTCAATGCTTATGATATTTATAACCAGATTAAAAATGGGAAAAATATTTGAACATACACTTCACAAAGAATATTATACAAATGGCCAGTGAGCCTGCTAAAAAGGTTCAACATTGTTGATCATCAGGGGAATTCAGATAAAAACTGTGACAAGACATCACTGGAATGACTAACAGTAACAAAAAAGACAATAGCAGATACTAGTGAGTATATGAAATAGCTAGACCTCTCATATTTTGAAGCTTTTAAATATTTATCCAAGAGAAATGAATACATATGCCCAGACATAAACTTGTACAGATACACACCTAGTATCTAAATGAAAGAAAAAAGTAAAATTATCTCTATTTGAAGATGATTTGAAAGTATATATAGAATATCCTAACTAAAAATCTCAAGGGAAATGAAAAGATAGGTAGGTCCACACAAAAACTTGTATACAAATGTTCATTGCAGCATTGTTCATGATAGCCAAAAATTAGAATAAAAAAATTCGTCAACTGATGAATGGATAAATAAATTTTCTGTGGTTATTTTATTAACATTTTGTACATCTGTATCATCTGTAATTATGCTTCCTTTTGCATTTCTGATACTGTTTCTCGTTTGACTTGGTCAATCTTTTCAGATATTTGTCAGTTTTAGTAGCCTCTTTACAGAGCTAACTTTTCCTCTTTGTCCTCTTGATAGTATTTTTGTTTTCTATTTCATTAGTTTCCACTTATAGCCCATTATTTTCTTCTGGTTTCTTTGGTATATAATTTTTCTTCTACTTTTTAATAGAGATGCTTAGCTCATTGCATTTTGAAAACCATATATGTATATTAACTATATTTTCTCTCTGAATTTTGCTTTAGATATATCCACAACTATTAATATGTATATCCGCAACTATTAATATTTTGTTCCATTCCATTTAGAATATGTTCTCTTTTCTGTTCTTTTTTGACTCATTTTAAATTTCATAGCATGGGAGTTTCTACAATCTCTTTGTTATTTTATCTTCAAATTAATGCACATGTGGTAAGAAAATTCTTTTAGATTTTAAGTCTTTAGCAATTTTTGAAATTGCTTTACTGGTCATTTTGCAGTAAGTTTCTGTAAATATTTTAGATGTGCACAAAATGAGTGTGTGCTTGAAATCTTTGGGGTGGAGTGTTCAATATTTGCCAATTAGCTGGTATTTAAACACTGTTGTATCACTAATATTTTGTCAGGTTGTTCTATTAATTTTCAAAGAAATGGGGTAAAATCTTCTGCTACAATTTGTGTATTTATTGTTTTAGTTCTATAAATATTCTCTTCTGATATATTTTGAGAATACTGTTTTTTAAACTTTTTATCTCCACTAGATCTGAAGAATAAATTGTAATCTTTTAGGTATTAGCTAGGTTTTCAAATTAATTTACATTAGTTCTTCAAAGTAGATTTTGTGATTGAAAATAATTTTTGTGTGTTTGGTTATTTTCTTCTTTACAATAATTTTTAAATCCCCTTCATGTGTGTTTTCTGTTTTTAAAAATTGATTTCTGGTTGTTTATTTTGTTGATTCTTTTGAATAGTTCTCTACCTCACTGACATCTGTTTTTGGTTTCTCTTTGCTATTTCTTTAACTTACGTTTAACTTGCTCTGTTATTTCTTGTCTTTTTTGAGTTGAGAATTTAATTTATGTTTTTAGTATTTTATTTTTATTGAGGTAAATATCTAAGATTGTGAACTTTCATCTGATCACTCCTTTGTTTCCTGTAAATTAAAGAAATTCTGCAGTTGCAATGTGATTTTTTTTTCTTTAACTGAAGCACGGTATAGGGAGCTTTTGAATTTCTGATGGAAGGGCCTCTTTTAAAAAATTTTTGTTGATTTTTATTCTATTTTATTGCTCTGTTGTCAGATAAAATTATTTGCTTTATTTATGTGATACGGAATTTGTTGAGGTTAATGTTTATGTATATTTGAAAAGAGGATGCATTCTTTGTTATCGGGTGCAAAGTTTCATATATATCTGTGAAATCTATCTTACTGATACAATTTTTTTTCTACTTGACCTTGTAATGTGAGTGGTGTGTTAGAGTCTCTGATTATTGGTCTATTTATGTGTCTCTGTACTGATTTATTTTTGCTTTATGAAGGTGGTTTATTATTTGGTATATATTCTTATGTATTCATTAATGTTATATCTTCATTGTAGACATGACCTTTATAATATTGAACACTATACAGTGCCCTTCTGTGTCTCATTTATTGCTTTGGGGCCAGGATTCTACTTTGTTTAATATAAAATCAAAACCTTTGTTTTCATACTCTTTCTATTTGCCTAGTATGTCTTTGCCTATCCCTTTCTTTAGTTTTGCAAAATCACATCACTTAGAATATTTTAATGTACAGCACAGAGTTGAATTTTGCTTTGTGAAACAATTCTAAAATCTTTCCCCTTAAATAAGAAAATAAAGACAATTCACATTTATTGATACGACTGCTCTTTTGAGTCTTAACTCTGTCATAATATTCTATATGATATTTAATGTGCTTTTCAAAATGTTTTTGATATTCAAAAGGTATGTAATTTTTATATAAGACTTTTCTTTATATTAATATTTTTATATTGCTCTTAGTCCCTTTTTTCTTAAGATTCTAATTGTTTTGCCTCCTTAAATCATTTTATTGTGTTTTATCCTATCACTTACTTTGCAGTCAATAGCTCATTCTTCTTTTCACTTTTCCTCTTAGAGTTTCTATTTCTCCTTTCTCTGAATCTGTATCATTTATATGGTATTTTGCTATGTGTATGTGTGTGTTAGTTGCTTAGTCGTGTCCAACTCTTAGTGACCCCACAGACTGTAGCCCACCAGGCTCCTCTGTCCATGGGATTCTCCAGGCAAGAATATTGGAGTGGGTTGCCATACCCTTCTCCATGGTATTCTGCTACCTATATCCATAGCTTTATTTTGGTCTTATAGTTAATATCTAATGCTGTAAATGTTCTCCATCAACTGTTTTGCAGAAGCGTCCCCACTGAAATTGTGGTTGGGTGAATCTTATTTAAAGGAGTTTCTTTAGAAAGGAGTTGTGAATACAATTTTCTTTGCATTATTGTATGTTTAATGAGTTGTCTGTGATTTTAACAGCTGAACAGCAGCTTGATTTGATATAAAATCCTTGGCTCATGATTCCTTGAGTTTTTTGAAAGTGTTGTTATATTACTGTCTTTTTTTAATATGTTGCTACCAGCAGGCTTTTTAAAATGTAAAAGTAACATGATCATTTTATTTAGCCCAGAAGATATTTTTAAAATTAATATTTAAAGTTTAATAGTTTCTGTGCAATACATTTTGGGGTTGACTATCTTTGTTCATTTTCCCAGGAACAAGATGAACTCTTTTAATATGTTGATTCCAGTCACATTTCATTTCTGGCAGTTTCTTAGCTTATAGGTTTAGATAGTAATTCTATTCTTTTGCTTCTTTCTTTTTCATAAATATATCTATTTCTATACATGTTGGGTCATCTTTTTTGTCTTCTCATATATTTCAGTTCCTTTTATTTGCACCTCTATTTTTATGTCATTTTTAAATTCTGGGATCTCTTTCATTTTTATCCTCTGTCTCTTACCATACCCTCAATGTTTATCTATTATCCCTAAGGAATTTTGTCATTTAGTTTTAATTTTTGAACTGATTTTGTATTTTCTTCAATCTATTTCTGGTGTTTGATCAGCTCTCTAAAAACTCTATTTTCTATTTTCCTGTCTGTTTCTATTCTGTGTCTAAATTTTGGATTTTCTTTTTTAAAATACAGTCTATAGTTTATTGACATTTACATTGGAGAAAGTTTTCCTGTGGGATGTGTGTATGTGTGTGTTAGTTAATGGGTTAACTGTGACCTGTACCAGTTCCTCCCACCCCCAGGAATCCCTGAGGCACCCCATGAATGCCTCAGAAGACCTTAGGTTAACTTCTTGCCACACTGTTTCTGGAACTGTACCAGGTTAATATATATTTAAAATGTTAATAGTATCAGGACCTGGTTATCTGGTTATTTCTTTTGCTTAATGTACAATGTAAAGAATCTGCCTGCACTGCAGAAGACTCAGGTTCGATGCCTGGGTTGGGAAGATTCCCCGGAGAAGGAAATGGCAACCCACTCCAGTATTCTTGCCTGGGGATTCCCATGGACAGAGGAACCTGGCGGACTATAGTCCATGGTGTCTCAAGGAGTCAGACATGACTGAGTGACTAAAACACAATGTACAACTCCTGATTTATGGACTGTCCCAGACTTGCACTGCTGTGAATTGACGCAGACCCTGCTATGCTGCATAACTAGGGTTGATAAAAAACAGGAACATAGTTGGCAGATTTTCACATGGAGCTGGTCCACCTGTGTTGACCTTCCTTCTTGCAACCAATTGTTCCCATCCAGGGCTGCACTCAAAGACTTCTTGATAAAAAATACCAATGATTTGCATGGTAAACTCAGTGTTTGGCTAAATCTATTTATCCTGTGAATCTTATTTTCATATCAACTCTTAGTTCAGTGTTGATTGCCATTTATGAAGGATTTCATTATCTCAAAAGCTTTGATTCTTTTTTGTTTGTTTGTTTGTTTTTCTTATATTAAACACACATGGATGTTAGATATCTTTTTCTGTTTATTATATAGGGTGTTGTATTTTCTTGGACCAGCAATAACCTATGTGAGGTTTCAAGGGTTTCGGTTTACTCTATTTCTTAGTTCAAGTTACCTCTTGGTTGTGTTCCAGATACTATGGCATCAGAACTAACTGCTGAAATTTAGGCTAGACTTGGTAGAGATTGCTCGTTTCAGTTTCATTTTATGTTAGTTGAGGCAGCTCAAAAGTCACGGGCTAAAATCATCTAAAGTCCTTGCTTAATCACAAGCCTAGTGTCTGATGACAATTACTGCTTGGTGTCTCAGAGCCTCCCTATGTGGGTTTCTGTGAGGTTTTTCTACATGTGCTTCTTTGGGCTTGCTCAGAGAATGGTGCACGGGTTCTAAAAGCAAGTGTCCTCAAAGTAAAAGACAGATGAAAGCCAAATAGTCTCTTGTGACCTAGCCCTGGAAGTCATGTAGCATTATTCACAACACATTTTATTTAATGAAGCAGTTAAAAAAATACTAATCAGGTTTAAGAAGTAGAGAAATAGGCTATTCCTCTTTGATGGGGAGTAGCATAGTTCTAGAAAAGTATGTGAGACTAGAAATTTGAGCAATCATTTCACCGTCCTGAAAATTGTCACGCTAGTAATTTCTTCCAAAATGAATTTACCAGTTTGGTTGGAATTATAAAATTGGCTTAGAATATAGAATAGTATTTCCAAAACTTCTGCCATCCGCAGACTATCTAATGATCATGTTTGTTTGAATACACAAACTACTGATTTTAGATAAGTCAAAAATAAGTTTATAGCAATACAAATACAAGAATAGTATTTATAGAATTGACTTTTATTTATGCCATTACTAGGTTGATATTATTTTAGCTTTTGAATAATGTATATATTATCAAATTACATCTGAAGCTGTAGATCATATCTCACAACCAGATGGGTTCTTCTCTTACTTCTTATGCATTTATATCAGAAAGCACCAACTATTATAGATCATTGAAAAAGGCAAATGTCCTACTTGTGTTTGGATGGAGTATAAATATGGAAATTACGGGGAGGTCTTTCAGCAAAGATTTCAGCTTTTGGTTAAATGCTCAAAGGAGGATACTGCCCTTGAAAGCATTGAAAGCAGGAAGAGTGAATGTTTCTTAGATTAAATGGTGAATGATATCTAGCTTTGGTTTCATTCAGCTTTGAAAAGAATTACATTCTTTTGAAATATTTGGTTTAATTTTAAAAAATGTATCCAATAGTCATTATCATCTACTTTCCTCAGAGAGCGAAAAAGAATCAAGTATTAGGAAAGAATAAAATTATCTTAGATTGAGTCATTCATATCACAGTCTGGTCTTTTTAAGACAGCCTGATATCTTACTCTCAACATGTAAAAAATCATAATATTTTAGAACTTTTAGATTCAAGCTAGTAAATATTCTAAATATATTACTGAAGTATTCTACTTTAGTTATATAAAATAATAGAATTATTCTTTAGCTATTAATGTCATGAAGAAATATTATCTTTAATTTAAAAACACATATAAGCATCTTTCTACTAAATAGCATAATCCAGTGTTAATCAGCAGAGTTGTGTATTCAGGCTCATATTTTTCCCAGAGCCCATTGAAATGTCATATGCTCAGTGGCTTCAATTAGACTGTATCTGTCTCTATGCTATTTCCTCTAACACTGAATTAAGAATCACTGACACAACCTGTTCTTTGAAAAGGTCATATGTGAAATGACACTCAGGAAAAACTACTTATTCCCTTAGTAATGTTCTTCCTTGCTGTGTCCATAACTAATGCTGATCAGTACTGGTCCCAATGTATCTTTCTTAAGTCTACAATTCATCTTATAGATTTTCAGCATTAAAGCAAAATGTTATTGGCACATCTCCCTTGTGTATAAATTATACTATGTCAATAACAGATTCATACACTGAACATCATTGGTTTTGTTCAACTCTAGATTAGATGTGCAATGGAATATCCATGTGATAGTAACTTAGCTCTTATATTGTATATATATTGTATTAATTTCCTATGGCTGCTGCTGCTGCTAAGTCGCTTCAGTCGTGTCCGACTCTGTGCGACCCCATAGACAGCAGCCCACCAGGCTCCGCCGTCCCTGGGATTCTCCAGGCAAGAACACTGGAGTGGGTTGCCATTTCCTTCTCCAATGCACAAAAGTGAAAAGTGAAAGTGAAGTCGCTCAGTCGTGTCCGACTCTTAGCGACCCCATGGACTGAAGCCTGCCAGGCTCCTCCGTCCATGGGACTCTCCAGGCAAGAGTACTGGAGTGGGGTTGCCATTGCCTTCTCCTTCCTATGGCTACTGTAACATATTACCACAAACTTGGTGGATTAAAGTGGCACACGTTTGTTTTCTCACAGTAGACAGAATTCCAAAGTCAGCTTCAGGCTAAAATCAACCTGTTGCCAAGGAATTTGCTCCCTTCAGAGGCTCTCTGGGAGAATCCATTTTCTTAACTTTTCCAACTTTCTTTGACTGTGGCCCTTTCTTTCATTTCAAAGCCAGCCATGTAGCACTTTGCTTTAACACAAATATGAGGGACACTGCACCATATTTTACTGATGGATGGATCATCCTTTGTATTGGGAAAAAGATGAAAAGTATAGGTCTGATGCAGATAGGTTGATGTATTTGGTCAGAAGAACTTGTAATTCTTCTTTTAATTCTGTTTTTGTTATTGAAGAGGCAGAGTTGTCAGTTCAGTTCAGTTCAGTCGTGTCTGACTCTTTGCGAGCCCTTGAACTGCGGCACACCAGGCCTCCCTGTCCATCACCAACTCCCGGAGTCCACCCAAACCCATGTCCATCGAGTTGATGATGCCATCCAACCATCTCATCCTCTGTCGTCCCCTTCTCCTCCTGCCCTCAATCTTTCCCAGCATCAGGGTCTTTGCAATGAGTCAGCTCTTCGCATCAGGTGGCCAAAGAACTGGAGTTTCAGTTTCAACATCAGTCCTTCCAATGACCACCCAGGACTGATCTCCTTTAGGATGGACTGGATGGATTTCCTTGCAGTCCAAGGGACTCTCAAGAGTCTTCTCCAACACCACAGTTTTGTTATTGAAGAGGCAGAGTTGTCAGTGGGAAAGGAGTATTAAAGTTTGAAGGGGGAGGAAAGATGAAAAAGAGAAATGACTAGGAAAAACAGCAGCATGGAGACTTGTTGACTTTTGGTCATGAATTCAGGGTAAGACCAGTCAATACAATTGTGTGTTTTTCTTATTTATTTATTTATTCCATTTTATTTACTATTTGCAATTTTTTTTATTGAAGCATAGCTGATTTACCATGTTGTGCCAATCTCTGTTATATAGCAAAGTAATTCAGTTAAAACACATATATATATTCTTATTTTATATTCTTTTCCATTATAATTTATCACAGAATATTGAATATAGTCCCCTGAGTTATACACTAGATTCTTGTTTATCCATTCTGAATAGAATAGTTTGCATCTAACGGCCCCAAACTCCCAGTCCAATCTCTTTTCTTCTACCTTTCCCCCTTGGCAACCACAAGTCTGTTCTCTGTGTCTGTGAACTTGTTTCTATTTTGTAGATAGGTTCATCTGTGCCATATTTTAGATCCACATGTAAGTGATATCATATGGTATTTGTCTTTCTCTTTATGACTTCACTTAGTATGATAATCTCTAGTTGTATCCCCTTTGCTGAAAATGGCATTATTTTATTCTTTTTATGGCTGAGTAGCATTCCATTGTGTATATGCACCACTTCTTTATCCATTCACCTGTTGATGGACATTTAGGTTGCTCCCATGTTTTGTCTATTGTGAATTATAGATCATAGATCTAGATCATATGATAATTCTATTTTTAGTTTTCTGAGGGCCCACAATACTGTTTTCCATAGTGGGTGCACAATTTACATTCCCATCAACAGTACAAAAGGGTTCCCTTTTCTAATGGTATGTTTCTTAGTAACATGTAACTCCTTGGAACACAGGGACATCGGGTAGACAAAAAGAATAATGATAACAATAGGCCATGGGATCTAAGCCAATTTAGAAGGAAAATGGGGACTTCAGGTGTGATAGTGAAAAGTTCGTAGGATCAGTGGATTGTCATTCTCACTGAATAATTTGGGAAGTCCCTCCTTGAAGTACGTAGTGATTGATAGGAGAAGCTGGTCGCAGTGTGGGGTTTTGAAATTGAGGTTGTAGAGGGTGTTTCGTTATGAGTTTAACAGCTCAGTTCTGTCGCTCCGTCATGTCTGACTCCTTGTGACCCCGTGAATCGCAGACGCCAGGCCTCCCTGTCCATCACCAACTCCCGGAGTCTACGCAAACCCATGTCCATCGAGTTGAGGATGCCATCCAGCCATCTCATCCTCTGTCGTCCCCTTCTCCTCCTGCCTTCAATCCTTCCTAACATTAGGGTCTTTTCCAATGAGTCAACTCTTTGCATGAGGTGGCCAAAGTATTGGAGTTTCAGCTTCAACATCAGTCCTTCCAATGAAAACCCAGGACTGATCTCCTATGGGATGGACTGGTTGGAACTTCTTGCAGTCCAAGGGACTCTCAAGAGTCTTCTCCAACACCACAGTTCAAAAGCATCAAATCTTTGGTGCTCAGCTTTCTTCACTGTCCAACTCTCACATCCATACATGACTACTGGAAAAACCACAGCCTTGACTAGACGGACCTTAATTGGCAAAGTAATGTCTCTACTTTTAAATATGCTATCTAGGTTGGTCATAAATTTCCTTCCAAGGAGTAAGCGTCTTTTAATTTCTTGGCTGCAGTCACCATCAGCAGTGATTTTGGAACCCCTGCAAAATAAAGTCTGACACTGTTTCCACTGTTTCCCCATCTATTTCCCATGAAGTGATGGGACCAGATGCCATGATCTTAGTTTTCTGAATGTTGAGCTTTAAGCCAACTTTTTCACTCTCCTCTTTCACTGTCATCAAGAGGCTCTTAGTTCTTTTTTGCTTTCTGCCATAAGGGTGGTGTCATCTGCATATCTGAGGTTATTGATATTTCTCCCGGCAATCTTGATTCCAGCTTGTGTTTCTTCCAGCCCAGCGTTTCTCATGATGTACTCTGCATATAAGTTAAATAAGCAGGGTGACAATATACAGCCTTGACGTACTCCTCTTCCTATTTGGAACCAGTCTGTTGTTCCCTGTCCAGTTCTAACTGTTGCTTCCTGACCTGCATACAGGTTTCTCAAGAGACAGGTCAGATGGTCTGGTATTCCCATCTCTTTCAGAATTTTCCACAGTTTATTGTGATCCAGACAGTCAAAGGCTTTGGCGTAGTCAATAAAGCAGAAATAGATGTTTTTCTGGAACTCTCTTGCTTTTTCGATGATCCAGAGGGTGTTGGCAATTTGATCTCTGGTTCCTCTGCCTTTTCTAAAGCCCGCTTAACATCTGGAAGTTCACGGTTCACATATTGCTGAATCCTGGCTTGGAGAATTTTGAGCATTTCTTTACTAGTGTGTGAGATGAGTGCAATTGTGCGGTAGTTTGAGCATTCTTTGGCATTGCCTCTCTTTGGGATTGGAATGAAAACTGACTTTTTCCAGTCCTGTGGCCACTGCTGAGTTTTCCAGATTTGCCGGCATATTGAGTGTAGCGCTTTCACAGCATCATCTTTGAGGATTTGAATTAGCTCAACTGGAATTCCATCACCTCCATTAGCATTGTTCATAGTGATGTTTTCTAAGGCCCACTTGACTTCACATTCCAGGATGTCTTGCCGGGAGCCAGCTCACGAGATCCCCAAAAGGACTGATTTGAGCAAGGCTTCTCAGCCCTCAGGGATTCTCGGAAGACTGCCTCAGCGCTCACCTTAAAGATATCTGTCTTTCTGATGTTTACTATAATAAACCTCTTCTTATTTTCTATGACTTAGGCAAAAGGCCTTTCCTGATTCCCTTCTAAAACAGATCATTCTGAAACCTCAAATCAACAAGGCCCCTGAATGGTAACACCCTAAATAAAATTATCTGGGATATAGAGTATGCTGATCTAAATTCCTTTTGCTAACATATTGGTTTGTTTAATAAATGTACCTGTGCCTTTGGAGCTAATGTGCATGACTATTCCTTAATAATAAAACAGCATTGAGAGCCTCTGTACAGAAAGCCTCTATGAGCACAAAACCCTTCACAGGAAAAAAGGCTTGTTAAGAAATACAAAAAATATTGCTTTGTGAAGCTGTTACTTAGTCTATATTTACTCACTATGTTTTTACTCTTAACGTATTTAGCCTATATAATGAAAGCATAATAGTTAGAGATTTATATAAATAGAAGTTTAGCTTTAATACAAATAATAAGACAGTTATTGATTTAACTGATGATTCTTACTTAGAGCTGACCTTCAGCTTGCTGTTCTATGACCTTATGGGGCCACATTCTTTTCTGTTAAGCTCAAGGCATAGAGTAAATTACCGAAAACAGATTTTACCTTGAAACTTTCTATTGATGAATTCTTTCCTGCTGTGCCTGATACAAAAGTGTTCTGACTGATCAACCCTTATCAATGGAGAGTCACAAGATGTTAGCAGGCCCCCAGGCCGGAAGATGATGTAAACAAAATGAGGCTTTTTGTAACTAAAAACAGGCAAACAGTTTTGATGAAGGTCAAAACTTCTGGCCTATTAAGCTGAATTGATAGGCCCATTAAGCTGAATTCATATGCCCATTAAGCTGAATTCATATGCCCACTAAGCTGAATTGGTATGACTCTATACTTTACATTTGTTTCTATGTACCACAAAAAATATAAAAACTGTCTTAAAAACAATAAAGTGAGGAGACACTTGGAAACACCAAGACTCGCTGTGTCTTCTCATTCGTATCGCCGACGCCGTCCATCCTGAGGGAACCCTGACCAGCTGGAGCAGGACTCCGGCAATGTCTGGCTCTAGGTGAGTGTGAGTGATCACACCATCGTGGTTATCTGGGTCGTGAAGATCTTTTTTGTACAGTTCTTCTGTGTATTCTTTCCACCTCTTAATATCTTCTGCTTCTGTTAGGTCCATACTATTTCTGTCCTTTATCAAGCCCACCTTTGCATGAAATGTTCCCTTGGTATCTCTAATTTTCCTGAAGAGATCTCTAGTCTGTCCCAATCTGTTGTTTTCCTCTATTTGTTTACACTGATCGCTGAGAAAGGCTCTATTATCTCTCCTTGTTAGTCTTTGGAACTCTGCATTCAGATGGGAATATCTTTCCTTTTCTCCTTTGCTTTTCACTAAATCTATTTGTCACTTCCACTGTATAATCATAAGGGATTTGATTTAGGTCATACCTGAATGGTCTAGTGGTTTTCCTACTTTCTTCAATTTAAGTTCTGAATTTAGCAGTAAGGAGTTCAGGATCTGAGCCACAGTCAGCTCCCAGTCTTGTTTTTGCTGACTGTATAGAGCTTCTCCATCTTTGGCTGCGAAGAATATAATCAATCTGATTTTGGTGTTGACTATCAGGTGATGTCCATGTGTAGAGTCTTCTCTTGTGTTATTGGAAGAGGGTGTTTGATATGACCAGTGCATTCTCTTGGCAAAACTCTATTAACCTTTGCCCTTCTTCATTCTGTACTCCAAGGCCAAATTTGCCTGTTACTGCAGGTGTTTCCTGACTTCCTACTTTTGCATGCCAGTCCCCTATAATGAAAAGGACATCTTTTTGGGGGGTTAGTTCTAAAAGGTCCTGAAGGTCTTCATAGAACCATTTAACTTCAGCTTCTTCAGCATTACTGGTCGGGGCATAGACCTGGATTACTGTCATATTGAATGGTTTGCCTTGGAAACGAACAGAGATCATTCTGTCGTTTTTCAGGTTGCATCCCAGTACTGCCTTTCGGACTCTTGTTGACCATGATGGCTACTCCATTTCTTCTAAGGGATTCCTGCCCACAGTAGTAGATATAATGGTCATCTGAGTTAAGTTCACCCATTCCAGTCCATTTTAGTTTGCTGATTCCTAGAATGTTGACGTTCACTCTTGCCATCTCCTGGTTGACCACTTCCAGTTTGCCTTGATTCATGGACCTAACATTCCAGGTTCCTATGCAATATTGCTCTTTACAGCATCGGACTTTGCTTCCATCACCAGTCACATCCACAGCTGGTTATTGTTTTTGCTTTGGCTCCACCCCATCATTCTTTCTGGAGTTATTTCTCCACTGATCTCCAGTAGCATACTGGGCCTCTACCGACCTGGGGAGTTCATCTTTCAGTGTCCTATCTTTTTGCCTTTTCATACTGTTCATGGGGTTCTCAAGGCAAGAATACTGAAGTGGTTTGCCATGCCTTCTCCAGTGGACCACATTCTGTCAGACCTTTCCACCATGACCCGTCTGTCTTGGGTGGCCCCACGTGGCATGGCTTAGTTTCATTGACTTAGACAAGGCTGTGGGCTGTGTGATCAGATTGGCTATTTTTTTGTGATTATAGTTTCAGTGTGTCTGCCCTCTGATGCCTTCTCACAACACCTACCATCTTACTTGGGTTTCTCTTACCTTGGGCATGGGGTATCTCTTCACAGCTGCTCCAGCACAGCACAGCCACTGCTCCTTACCTTGGAGAAAGGGTATCTCCTCACGGCTGCCCCTCCTGACCTTGAATGTGGAGTAGCTCCTCTTGGCCCTCCTGTGCCTGCGCAGCTGCTGCTCCTTGGACGTGTGGTAACTCCTCTTGGCCACCGCCCCCGGCCTTGGGAGCAGGGTAGCTCCTCTCCACCACCCCCCCCCCCCCCCGCCTCGCCCCCAGCCTCGGGCGCAGGGTAGCTCCTCTCGGCCACACTTCTGCGTGGTCCGTCGCAGCCTCTGCATTAGGTTCAAGTTTTAATCATAGAGTAGGTGACTGAGGTGCAGTTTAGGACAGGATTACTGAAAGAAGGAGGCCAGTGAACTTAGAGGGCAGCATGTTACTAGGAGAACTTATGGATTCAGAAATAATCAAGACACAAGTAATGGTAGAGAGAGTGAGAGTCAAGAGCTAAATCTTCTGAGAAGGAAGGAGGGTGACTCTAAGGTCTTTAGTTAATGGCCGTAATGAAGGCTTTATGGTGTTATGATCTGATGGCATGAGCTTCTAGGAGGGCTTACGAAGATTTTAGGAAACTTTGAGACCCCATGTCTTTGAGTTTGGAAAAAAATAGCAACTATTATATGTAATAATGACTAAGTAAGGTGTTTAAAAGACAGAAAGATTTTGTTTGGAACCAGAAAGAGAAGCAAATATTTGGAGTGAAAGGTTATGGTAGAAGGCGTTTTACTGATGGCAGATGATTACTCTGAAGGTCAAGAAAATTGTTTTTTTTTTTTTTTATGTTGGATTGGTGGCTGGTCCATATCAGGCAGAATACAGAGCTGTGTGGTGGTGAGGGTTCAGGTGAAGAGGGATGGCCTGGGACTCAGGTGTCCTTGGTGGCCAAGCAAATAGGTACATAAGGCATGATGTTAGGTGCATGGGAAGGTTCATGTCTGTGGCAGCATTGGCAAGAGCCCAGATTCTTGTGTAGTGTGACCTTGTTAACGGAAACTACTCTGTCTCACATTTCATGGTTCCATGTGGAGAAATCTTCCTGGCCTTTCCCATTATACTGCTCTTACTCCCAGTCCTGTTGGAAGGAGAAGACCATGTGATTTGTGAACTCAGAAGGAGGCAGTGGGTATGCTCAGTTCAGCTGTGTCTTCTGTTCTTCATGTCAGCCTATCCATGAGAGAGCTGCACTCTGCCATGCTCCTGCCTCACGAGAATGGTCTTACCTCTGTCAGGGGAGATATGTGACAGTCCTGCTGTGGAATAAGAGGGGTGATAAATCTAATTCAAGGAGACTGCTCTGTCCAGAGCCACCACCCACAACTCGGCTTTTTCAATAATAACTGGAAATTTGTTCCCCAGGTCTCTGACTCAGGTAGGGAAGCAGAGTGTTGTTGCCAGCCTTTGTGCTAATAGAGAACTCTCAGAGATGCTTTGTTTCCTGCCCATTTCCAAATCTGGTTCCTCAGCCTTGCATTGATTCTGTACTATGCCCTTAATTGTTCTTCAAATAAATCCTTATTTGCTTACTATAGCTAGAGTCAGTGTCTTGCTTTGAACCAAGCACTGTAACCAGTACAATCATTTAGTCCTTGTTCTGGACAAACTTCATTGGTTTGCCAGAAAGGTGGTTATGCTTTGCTTGGAAATGGCTAAAATGGCTGCCTGTTACTCTTTGACATTTCATTATAGACAGCCACTGGAGAATGAATCACCAGTCTGGGAAAGTCCAATTTTCAGATAATTGTCATTGTACTTTTATTCCACTCTGCTGTTTTGACTGCTTATGCTAAATTCTTAGAGATTCACTTGACTGAACATGTAAAGATTCACTTTCTGTGGTCTTTTTGGAGTCAAGTTCAAATGTGTTTATGACATTCCCATGAGTTGTACTTTTTACATTATAATTTTCAAAATTATATTTATTCATCCGTGCACAAGATTAGAGCCATTGTTCCATTTTGAGGGAATTGGTGGCATAATAATAGACTGTAATACACACAAAAATATAAATTTAACAACTGTTAACAATTACACAGAAATGTTAATGCACTGGCTTGGACTGACTACATGCTGTCAACATCAGCCAAAGTAAACAGACCTATGCTGTCTTTGAAGTACTTTTGTGACCTTTACAGACTTAATCATTAGTAAGAATCTCACAGGGATTCTGTGAAAATCATTGCTAATCTTATTGTTCTGGTTATCTCTTGCTGTGTAACAAACTACCCCAAAACTCATTGCCGGAAAACAAGACCATGCTACATCTCAGTTCTGTGGGCTGGTTGGGCAGGGCTTGGCTGGTTGATTTTCCTGCTCTGCTTGGGATTGAGTGGGATGACTCACTTGTGTTAAGTGATGATGGCTAGGCTGGCTGGGGGCTCTAAGATGTTTCACTTGCATGCCTGGTATTTATGTGAATGACTGGAGGTCTGTGGTCAGCTGGGCACACCCCTCTCTCCAGGTAGTCAAGGGGTCTTTCTCTGTGGTATGTTAAAAAGGGATGATGAGTTTCTAACACAGTGGTTTGGGGATCCAGTAAAGACTGTCCCAGAAGATGCAGGCAGAAGCTTTAAGGTTTTTTAGTAACACAGACTTGATGGTTCAAGAAAGCCACTTTTACATTTATATGATGTGAATTGCTAAGACCAAGCTGGCTTCAGTGGAGGGGAATTATCCTTGCTGTTGTTGTTCAGTTGCTAAGTCATGTCCAGCTCTGTGTGTCTGACTCATTTGACCTCATAGACTGCAGCACGAGTCCTATCCTATCTCTTCTTAATGACAGAAATGTCATTTCTTTCATCCACACTGTAAATTTTAAGTGAATGTGAACAACATTGTTCCATTGCTTTTGTTTCTGAAATAAAGTGCCTGAGGTCTGCTTGACTCTTGGAACAACCAGTGCTCCATGTATCATTTTGAGAAAAGATTTGTCTAGAAGATAATGGTGGTCCTAAAAAACCTTTAAATTCCTGATTGCAAGTGCTAATTAAAAACATGTAATATGATCTCCAGCCCTATTGAGCAAGTAATATTGCATAATAGTTACTATGGTCTCTGGAGGTAGACTGCCTGGAGTTCAAAGCCAGATGCTAAGACTTATTAGCTATACCATGTGAACAAATGTCTTAATTTGTCTGTTTTATACTTCTCATTTTCTTCCTCTCTATCTGGAGATATCCCCCATGTCACTAGGCTTTTTTGAAATTAAATGAGAAAATGGAGGTAAAGAATTTAGTACAGTGCCTGGCACTGACATCACTCAATACATGTATATTAGTGATTAATATTGATAAATGTATTTAGGCCCCTGAGTCTCACTGGATACTTCCTTAAGAACAACAGATGTTTAGAGAATGTGATATTAAAAAATCTATAATCTGTGCTTTCCATTGATTCTTTTTTAAAGCTAGTAAGACATTCGCTTGATTTCTATAACAGAAAATTGAGGATCAAGAGACAGTTAAGGTTTCAAGGACTCTTGGACTGATAGAATACAGTGGGAATGTGGAAATAATACATCAATATATTGAGAAACAAAAAACTGAACCCAAACTAAACCTTATTCTAATGTTTCTGGCAGATTCTATATATGCCCTTTTGTGACCTGAGCTGAATCACTCCTTTTTAGGTGACCTCAGGAGGCAATCCCCACTCTCAAGAGGTCAGCATATTGATGGCAGACAGTGGACATAGTGCATTATAGCCCAGAACTCCTGGACCCAAGTAATCTTCTGGCCTCAGTCTCCTGAGTAACTGGCATGGCAAGGGCATGCCTGGCTAAGACCTTCTTTTCTTATTTCAACACGAATTCAGTCACAGATTTTTTTTTTCTACTTGAATACTTTGAACATAGCATGGGTTGCTGTTGTTCAGTTGCTAATTCCTGTCCGACTCTGAGACCCCATGAATTGTAGCACGCCAGGCTCCTCTGTCCTTCACTATCTCCCGGAGTTTGCTCAAACCTCATGTTATGTCCAGTGAGTTGGTGATGCCATCCAACCATCTTGTCCTCTACCACCCCCTTCTCCTCCTGCCCTCAATCTTTCCCGGTATCAGGATCTTTTGCAATGAGTTGGCTTTTCGCATTGGGTGGCCAAATTACTAGAACTTCAGCTTCAGCGTCAGTCCTTCCAACGTATATTCAGGATTGATTTCCTTTGAGATTGAGTGGTTTGATTTCCTTGCAGTCAAAGGGACTCTCAAGTGTCTTCCCAAGCACCACAATTCAAAAGCATTAGTTCTTTGGCACTTAGCCTTCTTTGTGGTCCAACTCTCATGTTTGTACATGACTACTGCAGAAACAATTGCTTTGACTATGTGGACCTTTATTAACAAAGTGATGTCTTCTTTTTAATATGATTTCTAAGTTTCTCATAGCTTTTCTTTCAAGGGGCAAGCATCCTTTAATTGTGTGTCTGCAGTCACCATCTGTAGTGATTTTGGAGACAAAGATAATAAAATCTGCTATTTCCAGTTTTTCCCTATCTATTTACCATGAAGTGATGGGACCAGATCCCATGATCTTAGTTTTTTGAATGTTGAGTTTTAAGCCAACTTTTCACTCTCCTTTTTTACCTACATCAAGAGGCTCTTTAGTTCTTCTTTGCTTTCTGACATTAGTGTGGTATCATCTGCATATCTGAGGTTGTTGATATTTTTCCCAGAAATCTTGATTCCAGCTTGTGATTCAACCAGCCCAACATTTCACATGATGTACTCTACATAGAAGTTAAATAGGCAGGGTGACAATATACAGCCTTGACATGCTCCTTTCCCAATTTGAAGCAGTCCGTTGTTCCATGTTTGGTTCTAAACTTGGTGGTGTTGCTTCTTGTCCTACTTACAGGTTTCTCAGGAGACAGGTAAGGTGGTCTGGTATTCCCGTCTCTAAAGCATTTTCCAGTTTGCTGTGATCCATACAGTCAAAGTGTTTAGTATAGTCAATGAAGTAGAAGTAATGAGCAGTAAAATAAATAAATAAATACAAATCCCATATTGAGATCTCAAAGCTTTCATTCTAGAGTTTCCTGTATCATTTGTGTTGAGATTTGGCTCTGCATGTGACACAAATCTAGGCAAATACTGACTTAAGCAAGATAGAAAGTTCTTTCTCTGTCATATAGAGTGTGGAAACAGGCAGTTCAGAACTGGTATGGCAGCCTGTAGTTTGTGGACCTGGGTTCCTTTCATTCTGTGACTCTGTCATGTGTAACTTTCATTTCTAAGGACAGGGTCCAGGATGACTTCTGGAGCTCCAACCATTATATATGCTTTCCTGCCATCAGCAGAGAGGAAAGAGGAGAGAAAAGTATTCCTCCCCATTTTCAGGATACTTTCTGGAGAATCCAAATGACACTTTTTATTTTACACCCTCTAAGATTCTTTCTGACACCAAATATGAGATGTCTTTCCACAAAAATTCCCTAATTACTGGACACTGAGTATCTTACAAGTTAATTCAGTTCTGACAATATCCACCTGGAGTTAGTGTCTGACCCCTTAAAACTGTCAGATCCTATTTCATATACCAGCTGTAAATGGTCTAGGCTACCCACACTTTTGTTTGGCTGACCACAAATTCAGGGATTCCCATGATTCCCTCTCAGATTTGCAAATTAGTTAGAATGACTCATAGAACCCAGAAAAACATTTTGCTTACCTTTAGTATTTTATTATAAAGGATCCAAATGGATAGCCAGATGAAGAACTCTGTAAAGGTCTTGAATGCAGGAGCCTCTGTCTCATGGAGCTGGGGCACACCTTCTTCCTGGCTTGCAGATGGGTTAGCCAAACCCAAAGATCCCTAGTCTTACTGTTGAAGAGTTTTGTAAGAGCTCAATCTTTACCCCCTCCCCAGAGATCTCAATGACACTGGAAGTTTTAACATTCTAATGACAGATTTGGTTTTTTTGGAGACTAGCCCCAACCTGAGGCTCTCCAGGGGCCCCACCCTAAGTCACAGTATTAGCATAAATAAGCTCACAAGTGATCTAATGGCGCGTGTAATGAATAACAAAAGACATTTCCATCATTCAGGAGATTGCAAGAGTTTTAGGAGCTCTGGGCCAGGAATTCGGGATAAAGAGCAAATGTTTATTGTTTATTTTAACAGCAAGTTTACTGACCATAATTTAGTTGTGGAAATTGGAAAGTGTTAGTCATTCAGTCATGTCCGACTCTTTGCAATCCCATGAACAGAGCCCACCAGTCTTCTCTTGCTGCAGAAACCAGTAATCTAGAAACCAAGCACCACATTCGGAGAGTTGGAGAACTCAGGTTCATTATGCCGGCGGGCCCAGAGGAGTTAACACTCCAAACTCTGAGCCCTGAACAAAGGAGTTACAGAGTTTTTTACATATGGACAGGCATGATTAAGCAGGTTTGCCGGTTTTCAGGGGCTAGGGTGATTGCAATGGGCAGGACAAGGGTGAGTGAGATAAGCTCCAGTTCCTAATATTGTGAGTCCCCACTTTCTGAGACCTATGTGATCTAGACTTTGCAAGGAGCAAGCTGGGTTACAGAGGCAGAAGGAGCAGGAGGTTATGTAAAGTTTTAACTTTTCCTCTTCATTACCCCCCTCTTGATGCTTCTATCACTCATTGTAGAAAACATAATCTCATGTTTTGGTAGGGCATTCAGAGCTTCCCATCGTTTAGGGGGATATATTGAGCTGTTACCTTTTGCAACTTTATGGATTTAATCTGAGAGATTATGAACTGGTAATTACATTGAGAATACAAGGGCCAAACAAGAGCACTGCAAAGAGCGTGAAGAGAACTGTTAAAGGGAGAAGTCACGATGCCCAGCTCCAGATATTGTTCTAATTACCCCAGGAATTAGCAACTTTCTCTCTCCTTTTTATGATTTGTTCCCTTAGCTGTTGGACCATGTCTCCGACTCTTTCTGATAGGTTTACATAAAAGCAGCATTCTTCATTTAAGAAGAGACAGAGTCCTCTCTTTTCAGTTGTCAGTAGGTCTAGGCCTCTCCTACTCTGTAAAACCACCTTAGCCAGGGAGTCTAGTTGGTCCTGTAAGGCCACTAAAGATTTGACTGCTCTCTCAGTGTCGTTTGTGAAGTCCTTTGATAGTGTATGGTAAAAGGTGATTGATGAAGTAATTCCTCCTATTCCCGTACCTATCCCAGCCATGATTCCCAGACCAACTAGTAGGGGTACAAACTGAATGGCTCTTTTTGACCATGTATGTGCTGCCAGAGGTATGTTGCGACTCTGGTTGTTAGGGACAATATTCATCTGGGGAGTGAGGAAAGCTAATGTGCAGATACCCATCCAATTGACAGGTAGACATAAGTAAGCATCTGTCCCACAAAGAAAAGGCCTTGATGGGGGTGGTACCATCTGTTACAGCAAGGGACACCAAATAGCTGCAAAGCAGCCTGCACATAACAGATAACTGAACACTAGCAAAAGATTTTCTCCCCATCTTTGTGCTGTCACGGCTTCAGCAACTGAGCCTATTGTAAGGGGGGGGGGGGGCGGTCAGCTATACTGTGGAGCGATTTAGTTACTAGGGAGAATCGATCATAAGAGACATCTAATAAGAATGAGGCTTCCCACTACAGTGAGATAACAGACAGCTAACCACAGCTTCTGACTCAAATCCCAGTCCTGGGGTGTGACTGAAGCTAGTCCTGTAGTGAACAGCACAGCAGTAATACCAGTCAGGGATAGAGGCCAGGGTTGACAATGAAAATCCTTTGATATTTGGATCCTCAAGCTTCTGCTGTGTGTTGACCAGCCAGCTTCTGGAGTGTGGCTTGAGCAAGGCTGAAGAATCCTCAAGCTTCTGCTATTCATCGACTAGTCAGCGTCCAGAATGCCTAGAGCAGGGCTCAGCCTCCTACGTGGGTGAGGGTCATTGTTTTTGGAACCAGACGTTGAGGGAGTTTTTGGGGTCCCAAACTGTTTTCTAGGTGTCCTCATCACAGGAAGCTGCTGCCTTCTTGACTCTGGTGTGGTGGATCCAAGGGATGATGCCTGTAACTCATCTCCTGGCTGATAGGGATGAACTCAATTGCCCAAAGTAATGGGTGTCCTTTCTAAGGTTTCTTGGGCAATATGGCCAAAGACTTCCAGGGCCTGGAAGTTTTGGGAAATCTCCAGGTCACCTTGTTGTTGGTGGTCTCTGTTGAGGTTTTCTATTACTAGGGTGGTCTCCCATATAAGATCTCAAGGGGATAATAGCCTGAGGACCTCGGCGTACATTTACGGAGGGAGATGAGAGTCCACAGAATGATAAGGCAGCTTGTTCTAGCATTGTCTGGGTGTTGGTCAGGGGATAGTCTTATCGTCCTACTACTTGGAGAAACAAACTTAACAAGAATGTTAAAGATATTTGGCCCAAAGATTAGTAGAAGTAGGAAAGCTGCTGAGGAGCTAGCCAGGAGAACCAGGTCCAGATATTGATTTGTGACATTAGTGTTTCTCTAGGTATGAGAAGATGCAAGAATTTGGACTCATAAAAACCTTTACCTGAAACATCCGACTATCTGAAGGCCTGTTTTTCTGTGTTTTTCCCAGAACTCAGAGTGCCCCCTGAAGTCCTTTCAAGGGGATGTTGAATGTCAGCATCTTGTAGAGGTCATGATTTAATCTTTGTAGAGGCAGCTGGCAAGGGCCAACTTTCACTCAGCAGGGCCCCTTCATGGCCATATATTTGACCATATTTTGGGGACATTTCATGGTCATTGTGTCCCGCGGTGCTGGGAAGGCTCATTCCCAGGTCTAACAAAGATTCCATTGACAGGCCACTCAATGTGTTGTCACTAGGCCAGGCCTTATAAGTAGCAAAAGTCTCTGGACCATACCTGTCTAACTAGCCTCTTAGTCCAGGAAAATATTTCCTCTTGTTGCTTCTTCCCATATCTAGAGTTACATTATTACAATTATTGATCTCAAATGGAACTGCATATCAACATTTTATCACAGGTTCAGTCACACATTTGGTAAAGTAAGAAATAATCTTCTGAAACAAGCTACAAAGAAAATAATATAGCTAGCAGTTAATAGTAAGGTCACAAGAAAGAATTTAAGTCAAGAACTTTCATTGGGTATACCTGGGTATACCTCAGGTCATCTGACTCAGTTAAATGATTATAGCCAAGTGTACATCATGGAGCATCTGACCTTTATCCAAAGATTGGTTACTAAGATAAGCTTTAGAAACAATCTTAGAGTGTCCTTTTTAATAACTTAATTAAAATTTTTAGCCATATAACATAGCAGGGAACTATTTCAGAAGTGAGTCTGAGTAAGCACAGACCTTAATTAACAAAACTAGAACTTAATATTCAGTGAAACATAATTTCATTTTTGGGGGGAGAACTCACTGTGACGGCATTAACACTGTAGCCAGGGAAGGCTTTAACCCATCAAATAAAAATGAGGTCTGTCAGGAAGCTGGAAAAAGCCAAGCGGCAGTCTTGGATTTCCCACAGCCCTGGCTTTTTGACTTTTAGCTGTTGTTTATCCATTTTTAATTTCCTGATTTAGGAGCAGACTATTGCCATGTTTTAAGATAGCAAAATGATATCAGGATAGCAAAAGTCTAACCGTGAGGGGTTATTTTTTTGTAGAAGCAGAATGAGCTTTGTCTACATGTACCATAATCTTAAATAATGTTTATTTACTTTACCAAAGTAACAAAAGATTTTAAAAACAAATATAAATCACTTAAAGGCAAAGACATTCATAATCTGTTATCAAAAGTTGTATTCTAAGAAAACTTTGTTCTGTAAACAGAGAGAAGACCAAATTCTAGTCTGGCACCAGCTTACTGTTCATAACAAAATTTGTTTATCTGCTTAATCTTAGAAAGTCTTTTTCATAAAACTTGAAGAACTAATAGTATTCTTCTAAAGGCATGAGAGTAAAACCATAGAAGACATGTTTAAAATTGGATTCAATTGCAATTGACAAAGAAGCCTGGTCATAACACTTTAATATGATAATAAGAACTATAATTGACCATATTTTATCAGAGTATATCAGATCTATATGAATTTCACATAATTTTAGGAGATCTATATTAGTAACATCAACCATATAGTATAACCTGAAAAGATATTTTTTTCATCCTTTAACAGTACTTCCCTTGTAATTTAACATGTCCAGTGAACCCAAGTAGCTTCATAGCTCTTTGGGATGGCTCAGGGGCCCTCTGAAGCATCCCAAAGTTGGCTAGAGATCAAGTTATTTAGGAAGTTTTGTTGATAAATATCAAAAGGGTTTATAACACTCAGTCAGGTAGGATCATATAAGTTACTGTGAAATCAGTTATTTACTTAGCCAAAGCTAACAAAAGATTTCAAAGGTAAATATAGAACAGATCAATTAAGAGGTAAAGAGTCTTAAATCTATTATTAAAAACAGTTCAACATCTGAAGAAAGTATGTCCTCTTAACAGAGAGAAAGGCTGAATTCAAGTTTTGTGCCAGCTTCCTTTAAACTCATTTGCTGCTGCTAAGTTGCTTCAGTCGTGTCCGACTCTGTGCGACCCCATAGACGGCAGCCCACCAGGCTCCGCCATCCCTGGGATTCTCCAGGCAAGAATACTGGAGTGGGTTGCCATTTCCTTCTCCAGTGCATCAAAGGGAAAAGTGAAAGTGAAGTTGCTCAGTCGTGTCTGACTCTTAGCGACCTCATGGACTGTAGCCTACCAGGCCCCTCTGTCCATGGGATTTTCCAGGCAAGAGTACTGGAGTGGGGTGCCATTGCCTTCTCCTAAACTCATTTAGGTAAACTTAATTAAATTTATTTTAAACTTTGTCAGTCCTTTGACCATACACAAAACTTTTTTTTCAGAGTCTACTTTCCACAAAATTTCTAATCACTTTTTGTAACAGTCATCTGTAAATCAGACTTACTTTCTTTTCCCTTAATAAAATGCAATTTAATTTTTTTATATCTTCTTTATTAAAAACATACATCCTACTTTCTTATTAGATTAGCAAGCAAGCATTAATACTAGATATTTAATAATTGAATATTTCCCAGTTCACGTGAATCTGAAATTTATTTAGGTTAATTTTTCTTGTGTTTAGAATTGTTTGATTTGTAAGCACTTACTTTTCTTTAGGCCAATTAAATTAGAACTCATTTACAACTTGAACAATATTATCAGAAAAAAAGACATACACTGAGACATACATAAATCCAGACAGACAGACTGACAGAGATCTTACAGTTTTCTGTTTGAGATTTAAAATATCTCTTTGACTGTTTTTTTTTTCTTCACTTGAAGTTCTAATTTGCCAAGGCTGAGGTCTCAGGCAAAGCTGGCTGTGTATTTCAAAGACTTGGAAAGGGTTAACTTCAAGCTTTTCCTTGGGCAGGACTTTTAGCAAGCTAGTTATTTTAAATTGCATTTTTTTTACATATGCATAATTTTTTTTGTGTGTATTGCATGATGTTTTTAATTGCAAACAGAATTGGTTTTGCAGTTTCCAAAAAGAAAAATTTCTCTCACTCCGTTCAATCAGCAATCACGCACTCACAATCATTCAGAGGCTATCACAATGCCTCCCTTCTCCTGAGTCCCCAGGTCTGCTTAACTGTTGCTCCCTTCCTGGGAGCTCCAGGAGGTGATCAGTCTCCTCTTCTACCTGTTGGGGTAGGTTCTGCCTGGGGACTCGCCCCAGGTCCTTACCTTATCCTGTGACCTTTCCTGGTGAGTTGGTCCGTCCCTCCAATGAGTCCAGCTGGGGCTCGGCTGTCTGGAGAGTCAGAACACTAGTCCAAAAGAGGACCCGGAATACCGTCAGGTGGCGTGCCTCCTCATTCATCTCGGGGTTCCTTCACTCCAGCCTGGCCGAGCCACCAGTCTGGTGGCTCAAGGGGCTGGCGTGGTTGGACTCTCGCTGAGGCCTCCAGAAATGTTGCAGAAACCAGTAATCGAGAAACCAAGCACCACACTCGGAGAGTTGGAGAACTCAGGTTTATTATCCCATCAGGCCCGGAGAAGTTAACACTCCAAGCTCTGAGCCCCAAACAAAGAGTTTACAGAGTTTTTTATACATGGACAGGCGTGATTAAGCAGGTTTGTGGATTATAGGGCCTAGGGCGATTGCAAAGAGCAGGACAAAGGTGAGATAAATTCTGGTTCCTAGTATTGTGAGTCCCCACTTTCTGAGACCTATGGATCTAGAGTGAGCAAGCTGGGTTACAGAGGCAGAAGGAGCAGGAGGTTATGTAAAATTTTAACTTTTCCTCTTCACTCTGTCCATGGGATTTCCAGGCAAGAATACTGGAGTGGGTTGCCATTTCCTTCTCCAGGGGATCTTCCCCACCCAAGGATCAAACTTCAGTCTCCTGCATTGCAGGCAGATTCTTTACTGTCTGAGCCACCAGGGAAGCCCATAATTTAGTTATGTGAACTCATCTAGCTGTAATAGAGTCTTAGAGATATGGTCAATGATGATATTATTATAAAGAGGGAAATAAAGGAAGAGTGGATAATGGGGGGCAACTTCCCTGCTCCTTCATGAATGAGTTTTCTATGCATTGATGCAAGCTTCTGGGCTGTAGGCCTTTATGCTTTGGTGTAGGCTTGGGTTCCATTGGAATGATTTCCCCACTGCTGGCATTAGCCTCACTCATGCTGTAGTTCTGAACATTGTTCGTTGGTCTGGACTTTAATCTGGGACTTTAATCATAGTTAGACTATGACCCTACTTGCCCATATGTCAGTTCCGACTTCATTCAGTTTGGTTTTTTAGACTGTGAGTCTTATGGATAGGAACCATGTATAGTTCTAAAGGTTGTGCCCACTTTCTTGACATTTTTATTGAATATGCATGTATCTGAACACTTACCAAAATATTCAGCTTTACTCATAATCATAATTCCTCTTGATCCCCTACTTTAAGTAACTGAAATGAATTTATTACTTTTGGAGAACTCTCCTTCAACTTGTAACACCTTTTGCCTTGTCTTTGAATTTCACTTTTTATCTCTGTTACTTCTTTACTTCTGATATGCTTTTTTATCTTTTAAACCAATGATAAATTTGTTGCAGAAATTCAGAAATATCTGGGAGTTCAGAAATAACACACCAGTTTATTTGTTTCCTCTGAAGAACTTTATCAAAAGCCCACTGAGAGTGTAACTTCATTTAAACCAGGCATTCTTGTCAGTTTCTCTGCAATCTCTTTATCTCTTATCTCTTAGATTTTCCTGTAAAGTCTTAAGAGGTGATCTACCTCAAGATTTTCCTCAAAGGTTCACAGTTCAGACTTTGTATTTTTGGCTTTTGTTCCTCAAATGAATTTCGTGTTCATTGCTCTCAGTTTTACCAGTGAGAGAACGTATAATTTTATGTGAGCCTGGGATGACCTTTCAACAGTCTTTCAATTATTATTGAACATTGTCAACGTGAAATAGAGGAAAACAATAGAATGGGAAATACTAGAGATCTCTTCTAGAGAATTAGAGCTACCAAGGGAACATTTCATGCAAAGGTGGGCACAATAAAAGACAGAAACAGTAAGGACCTAACAGAAGCAGAAGAGATTAAGAAGAGGTGGCAAGAATACATAGAACAGTACAAAAAATGTCTTAATGACCTGGATAACCACGATGGTGTGGTCGCTCACCTAGAGGGCCTTAGGAAGTATTACTACAAGCAAAGCTAGAGGAGGTGATGGAATTCTAGCTGAGCTATTTCAAATCCTAAAAGATGATGCTGTTAAAGTCCTCCACTCAGTATGCAAATTTGGAAACCTCAGCAGTGACTACAGGACTGGAAAAGGTCAGTTTTCATTCCAACCCCAAAGAAAGGCAATGCCAAGAATGTTCAAACTACCATACAATTGGACTCATTTCACATGCTAGCAAGGTAATTCTCAAAATCCTTCAAGCTAGGCTTCAGCAGTACGTGAACTGAGCATGTCCAGATATACAAGCAAGATTTAGAAAAGGCAGAGAGGAACCAGAGATCAAATTGCAAATATCCACTGGATCATAGAAAAAGCATGAGAATTTCAGAAAAGCATCTCATTCATTGACTATGCTAAAGCCTTTGACTGTGTGGATCACAATAAACTGTGGAAAATTTCTAAAGAGATGACGATACCAGACCACCTGACCTGCCTCCTGAGAAATCTGTTTGCAAGTCAAGAAGCAACAGTTAGAACTGGACATGGAACAACAGACTGGTTTAAATTGCGAAAGGAGTATGTCAAGGCTGTATATTATCACCCTGCTTATTTAACTCTATGCAGAGTACATCATGAGAAACGCTGGGCTGGAAGAAACACAAGCTGGAATCAAGATTGCCGGGAGAAATATCAATAACCTCAGATATGCAGATCACATCACCCTAATGGCAGAAAATGAAGAGGATCTAAATAACCTCTTGATGAAGGTAAAAGAAGAGAGTGAAAAAGCTGGCTTAAAACTCAGTATTCAAAAAAACCAAGATCATGGGATCTGGTCCCATCACTTCATGGGAAATAGATGGGGAATAATGGAAACAGTGACAGATTTTATTTTCTTGGGCTCCAAAATCACATAGAAGTATCATTTGTGATATATTTCAGAAAGATTAACCTATTGTATGATGTTGAGATGTATTATGGTGGAAGTTCTTACATGCTGTTACATTGAGATTCACAAAGCCCATTAGAAGGACAGCAGAAGTCCAATGGAGTCAGCACAAAATTTGTGTCTGAACACCTGAATTACTGGGAGAATTTAATTGGCAGTTGTGTGTAAAGTTATTTTGGGGAGCTTCAGAATGTTGTAAAGTGCAACAAATGTTTTCTGGAAACCCATGGTGACTTTGGTGTTTTGCACATGCTTGCAAGAAGCACTCAGTCTAATGTGGGAGATCAGTTCACAGGCATCACTAGCTATTGGATAGTCAACTTCTGTGTATTTCTGGGTCTGGAGACACAAACAAAGGTCTTCAATAACACGTGTCCTAGCTCTCAGAAACGCTGGTCCTGATTTTTCCTTTGCAATTGTTCACATATTTCAGTTTTACTATTTAAAACTGAAATTTCAGTGCCTCCATTCCTTTATATCAGTAAAATGCACTACTGTGATTCCCAGATTGGAAGGAGCCCTGGGGGCCTGTTCCCTTCTTAGCAGGACCAGTGATCTCCTCTGATATAATAGCTTACCAAGTCAGCACGATCAATTTAATTCAGTCTTTTATTAGTCACTTTAGACAGTTTAACCAAATTAACTAATTCTCCAGAGAGCATAATGTGAAATTATGTATTCAAATATGATGTCCTTTAAAAAGTGTTACAGACAAGTCACAAATAATAATTTTCTTTGTAAGATGAAAATATGCCAACCAACCCATGTTTTTGAACCCAAGATTTTTTGCCTAATTATTTCTTATGTAATAACAGCAATGCAATTCTGTATTTCTAGTGACTTTCTTTAACTTAAAATCCCTTAACTGGCTATAGCTTGTTTATTCTTATGTGTTACTTGAGCCTTAGGGTAATACAAATTCCAGTTTGAGTTCAAGCCAAGTTTAATCATATCTTGACATAACCGGAAAACTGTTGGATTGGTTGACTCATTTATTCATTCTATCAATATCTGAGTGCCTGTTACGTGCCAGACACTGGCCTAGGCATTTGAAATAAAGCAGTGACCAAAACAGGAAAAAAAAAAAATTCCTACCTTCATGGAGTTTACAGTTTTGCAGTGTGGGATGTAGAAGGGACAGTTAATAGTTTCTGGTGCTATATTTGTATTGGGCTCTATACAGACTGCAAATAGACAACTCTTCCTAAAGGACAGAGGAGCCATTTACCAGCTAAACACCTGACATAATCAGAAAACTTTAGCCATTAGAGGGAAGGGGCTGTCTTTGGATTCTTCTCAAGACTGTCTGACAATGAACTCCTGACTCAGTATGTGGTGAGTGGTAGTGTTTGTGTGTGAATGTGTGTGAGAGAAAGAGAAAGGGGTAGGAGGATAGAAGAGAAGGAAAGAGAAAGTTTAAAGTGTTTCTGAAAGTAAAAAAGGGAAAGAGTTCATTCTACAATTTATGAGGGAGTGGTTTCCATGTATTTATAAACACAAGTAAAAGAATATACTCAGAAATACGGGAGTACTTGGCTCAAGAGCAGCATTCTATGTGAGAAGGGGGGAAGAGACACCATTCCTGTTAATAGACCTGAAGGCTGATGAGGATGTCTTTTCCTAGAGATTTCTTCCTGACCTGCAGCTGGGCTTACTGCTATAACTCGTTTATGTCTCACTAGAAGCATCATCTTTTCTGAGAAAGGGGAGTTAATATGTCTCTTTTTTTTTGTTCCCATTGTACTGTGTCCTACCGTGGCATCTCCTGTGTTGGCCAAAAAGTTCATTTGGGTTTTCCTAAAATATTACGGAAAAACCCAAATGAACTTTTTTTTTTTTGGCCAATCCAGTATTATCCCATGTTGCAATTGTATGTTGTTTTCACCTAGACTGTAAGCACTAAAAAGGCCAGGACCATTTCCTCTGTATTCTGTTCGGGCACAGCTGAGTGCCTGCCATATAAGTAAGAGCGTAGTGAACACTTACTGAATAATTTTATATTCTTGATCTATACTCTTCTGCTACTCCATTTCCTTGTCATTTTTATATGATTGTAGAAGATAAAAAGTGTTTTTCAGGAAGTTTTCTCAAACTATTGCACATGACTATGAAAGAAATAATTACTAATTACCATATTCAGAGTATTGCTTTTTCCTTCTTAATGTAATGCTTTCCACATATTTTTTTCAGTTCTCATAAAAAGCCCATGAGATTAAATTGCTTTTGAGATCTTCTGTGTGAGTTGGAGGAATTAAGGATTCAGTCTTTTTTTTTTGGAAGAAATTTTTGTTATTGAAAAAACATTGAAATAGAGTATCGAGTAGATATTTTAAAAGGCTTGTGGGTGTGTTTCTTTTTTTCTTTAATTGAAGTACAGTTGATTTACAATGTTGTGCTAATCTCTGCTGAATAGGAAAGTGACTCAGTTTGGATATAGTTTCCTCTGCTATACAGTGGGACCTTGTTCCTTATCCATTCTAAACATAATAGTTGTATCTACCAACCCCAAATTCCCAGTCCACCCCTCTCTCTTCTTCCCTTCCCCTTGGTAACCACAGTCTGATCTCTGAGACCCTTTTCATTTTTAAACTTGATTACAGTTTATGAAAAATTAAATGTGATCGAAACCAAATTTACTGATACTCAGAATATTTATATTAAATAATACTTGTATTTAAAAAACTATAGTTGTTTTCTGTATAAAAACTAGAAAATACAGGTGAGCAAAGACAATCAGAGAGTAACACTGCTAACCAATTGTTTTTGTGTGTAAACATAAAGTACTGAAACTGGACTGTGCTCAGTCGCTTCAGTCATGTCTGACTCTTTGTGACCTATGGACTGTAGTCTGCCAGGCTCCTCTGTCCATGGGATTCTCCAGGCAAGAATACTAGAGTGGGTTGCTGTGCCATCCTCCAGGGGATTGGCCTAACCCAGGAATCAAACCCATACCTCTGGCATCTCCTACATTGCAGGAAGGTTCTTTACCTACTGAGCCACCTGGAAGCCCCAAACTGGACTGGCTTCTCTCAAACAATGTCATGTTGTAGTTTTATTGATAACATGTTTTATTTCTCAATGATACCTAGAATAGTGATGCACCTTACATTTTTTGGATTCTTAGATTCGATGAAATAATATATATGCGTGTACGAATGTAAATGTAACAGAAGGGTAACCGAAGACAATTCCAGCTACCTACTTTCCTGTATTGCAAATTTCATCCCCAATCACACAGAACAGCAAGAAAAAAACCTAAAACCACACAACAACCACTCAACATAACTTGAAAACAGAGAAAGCCCAAATTTCAAAATAACTATAAGTAAAAAGAAAAACTGAAAAAAAAAGAAACATCAAATCCCAGTAAGTGATCTCTTATGTTCCTATCCTCCTGTAAGGCATCCTGATAGACAAAGACAGGCTTTAAAAAGCTGCAGGGAAGAGAAGAGAGGAGCTAGGAACTGGTCTAAGTTTGGGCTAAAACTACTGATAGAAGGAGTAAGTCCACATTAAGTCCCCAAATGAAAAAGGTGTTTTGGGCATATCAGGGCGTGGTCTACAAGAAAATAACTAAAAGGTATGTGATTTGCTTTTTTGCTTCATTTTTCTGCTTTCTTCTGAGTTGTTGAAAAATGCAACTACTTCTTCAATCCAAAATTGAGAAATTCTTTGAAAGACAGATACCTTGTTCTTCGTTAAAACCCTTAATTGATAAAGGCAACTTCAAGTAAATGCTTTCATGAGTATAAATAGGTCAGGAAAACAGGGTAAGGGCATAACTCTCCTACAGAGGGTTGATCAGCTCAAAGCACTTAAAATTAAGTCTGGTGAGAAAGAAGCAAATTTCAAAAAGAATGAGGGTGTGTATTTTTGGCAAATTGAGCTACCTAGAATCAGTTAAAAAGCTAAGTTTTGATAAAATGTGTATAGCCAAACAAAAGAAAAATCCTCTATCTTATATTAGAAGGGGCTTGTGAGATATATTCTCAGTAATTTGTAAGTGTACAATACAGTTGTTAACTTTAGTCACCCCACTGTAAGATCTCCAGAACTTATGCATCATATAGCTAAAGTTTGTACCTTTTGACCTTCTTCACACATCCTTCTCACCTCCATCCCTGCCAGCTACCATCTGTGAGTTCTGTTTTTAGATTCCACATGTAAGTGTGAGATCATAGAGTATTTATCTTTTTCTGTCTTGTATCACTCTGTATAACGCCTTCAACTTTCATCTACGTTGTTCCAAATGACAGGATTTCCTTCTTTTTTAATGTCTGAATAATATTCCATCGTATATACCTATGTGTATGTGTGCATGGGTATAAAATAGGTTTTTTTCTTTATCCATTTTTCTGTCAACAGACACTTAGATTTTTTTCTGTATATTGACTGTCATAAGCAATGCTATAGGGAATATGGGAGTGCAGATAGCATTTTGAGATAGTGGTTTCATTTCCTTTGGATATGTATTCAGAAGTGGAATTGCTGGATCACATGGCAGTTCTATTTTTTTTAGCTTTCTTCTCTTTTTTGATGAGAAATATTTGTTGCCTTTACACTGTCCTTGTCCTCTCACTGTGTTTTAGTTATATGGTCAACAGATAATTTGTTCTTTTTCTGAATTAAGAGGAGTTATGTTTATATTTGATGTTGAGATTGTCATGAGATTGTTAACTTTATGCCTCAGATCTTGACTGCTTAGGACTTTTACATATTTGAATTAGAGAAAAGCTTGATCTTTTAGATGCTGAAAGGAAGTCCTCAAATATTTATGACTAAGATGATGGATTGTTGTAGGTTGTATTATTGACTTCAGTTATTTACTGATGTCCTTGAAATTTACGTATCCCCCATATGCCATGAAACTTGTAGTGATGCAATTTTGTGGTGCCTTCTATGGAAGGTATATGTTTTTCCATCTCATTGATGTTGAGTTCTTTTCAGTGAGACTTTGTTTAGTTGTAGAATATAAGTTTAGGAGAGTGTAGAGAAAAAAATTAGAGAAGCCACTGACTTGCAGGTGACATTTCACATCAGTGAAAATGAACCTTTGGTATTATAATCTACTGAAATTTTGGATTGTTTGTTACTGTAGCATAACATAGCAAAAGCTGACTAACACATATTATTTGATATATGTTCTTGAATAAACACTCAGGGTTTCCATGTGGGAAATGAATTAAAGGGATAAAAGAGTGACATTGGAAAAATGTTAGAAAACCGTATCAGTATTTTGAGAGAGATGATCAGTGTCTTGGATTTGAGTAATAGTGACAAAATCAGGGAATGAGAATAAACAGGACTGGGTGATTGCTTACATATGATGATATGAGAAATTTGTCAGAAATTTTAGGTTTTGGTGGAAATAACTGGGTGGATGGAGATAAGATAGACAGCAATGAAAGAAAAATAAATATGGGGCAGAGAAAGCAGTTATGAAGATGTAAGTTTAGTTCCAGATTTCTATAGGGTTCTTAATGCAGAAGTTGAGTAGCAAGTTGCATATATTCCAGAGAAGATGTCTCAATTAAAGACACACAATTGATATTTATCAGCATTTAGATGGAGGCCATAGGAGGGCCTGAGACATCTGAGGAAGAGAATGTAGAATGAGAATTTATGATGGTCTACAGAAAGTCTGCCTCAAACTGTAACATCTGAAGATAAGTGGCTCCTCAAAGTAAGCAGGAATAAAAGGAGAAGTACCTTGGAGAAGTGGCTGCTTCTAGGAAATGTAGGGAACATACAAGGTTAGCAAGGAGAATTTTGTAATGTCATAAAGTAAGAATAAAGTAAAAGAAAAAAAGCTCCAAATGATGGAAATAGGTCAGATGTACACAGGAGTCAATTGAAAGAGCTCCTAAGGCCCAAAGCTGGAAATTTGAGCAACAAATACAGCAGCATGGGATTATAATATGAGGTATAAAATAAATATCTTTGAGTTTAGACTAATGTAAGCAAATGATTAAATAAATGGGGAAGAAGAGAACTTCCTTATGCAGAAGAATTCCAAATAATTTATGTAGGTACTCTGCCATCAAAAATGAAGAACACAGGCTTCTCCGGTAATTTAGTGGTTAACAATTTGACTTGCAATGAAGGCGACACTGGTTTGATCCCTGGTCCAGGAAGATCCCACATGCTTTAGGGCAACTAAGCCTGTGACCGCAATTACTGAGCCTGCATTCTAGAGCCTGGGAGCCACAGCTACTGAAGCCCATGTGTCCTAGAGCCTGTGCTCCACAAGAAGAGGAGCCACCACAATGAGAAGCCTGTGCACAACAGTGAAGACCCAGTGCAGCCAAAAAAGATGTAGAATGAAATTCTGTACCGCATTAGTGTGGACTCTGCAAAAGAAGATTGGAAAGAGAGTAAAAAGAACAATTTAACAATAGAGAAACTTGACAAATACTAGTTTAGCCAGGTGATCAAGGTCAACATCAACGGTGATGAGTCATGTTGAAAGCATGTATATTTGTTACAACGTGATAAAAATGTCACTTTAATTCTGTGGTGTTCCTTCCCACAAACACATACTCCAGTCTAATTATGAGAAAACATCAGGAAAGTCCCAGTAGAGGGGCATTCTGAAAATTATTCATCAATAGTCTTCAAAACTGTTAAGGTCATAAAAAAAAGAAAGTATGATAAACTGTCCCAGGCTAGAGGCACCTAAGGAGACTTGATGACTAAACGTATGTGGCATCCTGGGAAAAAAGAAGGACTTAGGTGAAAACTAAGAAAATCTGAATTAAGGATGAACTGTAGTTATTACTAATGTGTCAATATAGGTTTATTAGTTATAACAAACGTACCTTGATAAGAGTAAGAGAGATTGTGTATGTGACATATGAGATATCTCTGTACTGCCTTTACAACTTTTCTGTAAATCTAAAACTGTTATAAAATTTATTCTTTAAAAGCTGCAAAGATTAAAACCAAGAGGTGGAAGACAGTGAAGAGAGTGGCTTTGAAAGTTGAAAGTGATAGGTTTGCTGCCTACGACTCTCAGTGATCAGATAAGTTGATAGAAAATTGTTCTTTGGATTTAGTAACATGGTCATCTATCCCCAGAACAAGAGTAGTTTCAGTGGTAGAAGGATGGGAGTAGAAGCCAGATTGAAGTAGATGAAGAGTAAATGTGATTTGAAGGGAAAGGAGTGTTATGTGGAGACATTGTCAAGAAAGGTAGCAGAGAAGTGTAGGAAAAAAGATAGAAGGAAGGTTTGAGGATTCAGGAACGATGAATGTTCTTGTAAACTTGAGATGAATGGGAAAGCAGATGAAAAGTATTCAGCAAGAAGGCAATTATTGAAAATATAGGAGAGTGGAAGTTTAATTAATTGAGTGATGAGGTGTGGGATCAAGAGCACACCTGGATAGACCAGCTTTTATTAGAAGGCTGGGCATGCCCTCCATTGAAACAGAAGACAGGAATGAAGAATAGATGCTGAAAGAGGGATGTTAGTGGAGATAACTCTAGGTTAAGGGAGTGTCTCTGTTATGGGTTGAATTGTATCCCCCATACAGAATGTTGAAGTCCTAATCCCCAGTAGCTGTGAATGTGACTTTATTTGGACACAGGGTCTTTGCAGATGATTAAATTAAGATGAAATCATTGGGGTGAACCCTAATCTCATATGATTGTGTCCTTATAACAAGGGGACATTTGAACACAGGGACTTGAAGAATGCCATAGAGATGACTGAAATTGTGGTGCTGTGTCTATAGGCCAAGGAACACTAAAGATTGCCAGCAAACCACCAGAAACCAGGAGAGAGGCATAGAACAGAATCTTTCTCACAGTCCTCAGAAAGAACTAACTTGATCTCTGACTTCTCACACCTTCATCTCAGACTTCTGTCCTCCCAAACTGTGAGACAATAAATTTCAGTTAGTAAGCCACCCAATTTGTGGTCCACTGGTATGGGAGCCCTAGCAAACTGATACAGCCATACCCCATTTTATTGCGCTTCACTTTATTGTGCTTCGTATATATTGTATTTTTTTTTTTTTTTTACAAATTGAAGTTGTGTGAATTGAGCAAGTCTGTTGGTGCTATTTTTCTAACAACAATTGCCCACTTTGTGTTTCTGTGTCACACAGTTTGGTAATTCTCACAGTGTAAAAAATCTTCTACCAGCAAAGAGTTATGGCCTGCTAAAAGCTCAGATGATGGTTACCATATTTAAAAATAAGGCATTTTTAAATTGAGGTATGCACATTTTTTTAGACCTAACATGATTGTATACTTAGTATACTATAGTATTAATATAAACTTTTATGCATTGGGAAACCAAAATATTTGAATGACTGACTTTATTGCAATATTCTCTTTATTGTGGACATCTCTGAGGTATATCTGTACACTGTTTGATAATTATCATTTTCTCTGTGAAATATTTGGCAAAGCATCCTCTGAAAGTAAAGAGGATGGGGGTGGTGGTGGGGTTGAAGTTGGAGGTTAAAAGAGAGGAGAGGATATGTAGGAAATTCAGTTTTATAACTCTTTAATAAAATGTTTGCATAAGACTTTTCGCTAATTCAGATTGAACTTTCTCCTAAGGATTAATGGGATTTTGGGAAATTTTCAATGAATTTTTTATAATAATACTTTAAAAAATTATTTTGTTTTTGGCTGCACTGGCTCTTGTTGTGGGCAGGCTTTCTCTGTTGCAGTGAGTGGGGCCTCCTCTCTAGCTGCAGTGCATGGGCTTCTCACTGCAGTGGTTTCTCATGTGGAGCACAGGCTCTAGAACATGGGCTTCAGTAGTTGTGTCTCATGGGCTTAGTTCTCCCATGACATGTGGAATATTCCTGGATCAGGGAACCAGTGTCACTTGCATTGCCTAGTGGATTCTTAACCACTGGACCACCAGGCAAGCCCTCAATTAATATTTTATATCACTCTAGCATTTATATCCTATTGTAACAATGTAAGACTTAATTTTAAAAACTTTAAAAAGATAAATATTGTATGATTTACTTTTCGAGGAATCTAAACAAGCAAAAAAAAACCCAAATTAAACAAAACAAAGACTTACAGTTGCAGAGAAAAAATATGTGGTTGCCAGATGGGAAGGGATGGGGGAATGAATGAAATAAATGAAGGGAATTAAGAGGTAAAAACTGTCAGATATGAAATAAATAAATCATGGGAGATATTGCACAGCATAAGGAATATCATCAGTATCAACAGATGGTTACTAGATTTATTGTAATGATAATTTTGTAATGTGTTTAAAATGTGGAATCACTATGTTGTGTACCTGAAATTAATGTATAACCATATTTTAGTAATAGAAAAGCAGCTCATTGTCAGTGATTAATTGTGTTGCCATATCTTCATTATGATTCCTTTTCATTTCCTAGAAAGGAAATTTTTAATAGTTGAACATAGCCTTCAGGCTTCCCTGGTGGCTCAGACGGTAAAGCGTCTGCATGCAATGCAGGAGACCTGGGTTTGATCCCTGGGTCAGGAAGATCCCCTGGAGAAGGAAATGGCAGCCCACTCTAGTACTCTTGCCTGGGAAATTCCATGGATGGAGGAGCCTGGTAGGCTACAGTCCATGGGGTCGCAAAGCGTCGGACACAACTGAGCTACTTCATCTATAGCCTACAATAGGCTTGTGCAATAGAACTTTCTGCAGTAATGGATATACTTGATATTTGTTCTGTCCAGTATGGTGGCCACTAGTCCTGTGGGGTTACTGAGCCCTTGGAATGTACCTGTTGTAACTGAGAAACTAAATTTTAAAATTTAATTAAATTTAAATGGCCACATGTAGCTAGTGACTACCATACTGAATAGTGCTGGCCTATAAACTAGCTCTAGTTTTATCTCCTAAAGGAAAGATAGACATATGTTTACTCCCTAATTCTCAATTATAAGTGTTAATAATATGGATGAGTATAAATAACTTGGCCTTCCGGGATTCATTCATTTCTTCTTTCTTTTGGTGCATTTATTGGGTACCGAGTATGTAAATTGGTGGCAGGCTACACAGATCATTTTATTTGGAGAAGTAAAAGTACTTAGGAAGATAAAATTTTAAAACATGCTGATTATCTAGTTAAATGAAATGCAAGATATTCTATTCAATATCATCAAAATCTTGATGAAGACAGAAAGCTTGTTCGTGAGTTCGTTCCACATATATCAATTATTCTTTTTACAGAGTCTATACCTTTTCTCCATATGAGTGAAACTTTTACTTTCCCAACAGCAACACTGGTAATCAGACCTTTGTTTGTGCACATAAATTGCTTTAAAATAATCAAAAGCCGCCAGGAATCCTAGGAATCCACATGCATTCAGTCTAAAATGCATTCAGTCTAAGTAACTCTGTTGATTTCTATGATCTTTTAATAGATATATAAAACTCTGCAAGTAATCACTCTACTAACAGATTTACCTTCTCTTCTAGTAGGTGATTATAGTAAATAAAATCTGAGGCTCTGTCAAAGCTGTGGCCTCAGAAGATGATATAAATTTGCTATAGTGAATGGAACTTCTGCAGTGAGACATTTATTAAGAAAAAACTTCTTAGTAGTCTAGACAAAAAACTTGACAGACCTTAGCTATGAATTCTAACCAGACTTACACTCTTTTTGTTACACTTGAAAAATCTTTCTGACCCTGAGTTTTCTCTTTTCAAGAATAACTTTATCCAGAAATCCCTCTTAAGAGTCTTCAGCATAAGGAGATAACCACATATGAGGAAAATGTAATTTTAGGGTGTGGGATTTCATAGCAGCCCCACATGCATATATTATCAAAAATTGGAAATAACTTACATGTCCCTGAAATGTTATGCTTCTTTTAAAATAAACTGTGTATTGTCACAGAAAGGAACTCATGACAAATTGTTGACTGAGGAAAAAAAGTAGGCCATAAAGAGTGTGGATAGAGAGAGAACATTCCAAAAAGATGTTCGTCAAAATATAGTAACTATGTACCACATCTTCTTTATCCATTCCTCCCTGATGGACATTTAGGTTGCTTCCATGTCCTGGCTATTGTAAATAGTGCTGCAATAAACATTGGCATGCATATGTCTTTTTGAATTATTTTTTTTCCCCTGGGTATAAGCACACAAGTGGTATTGCTAGGCCATATGATCTATTCTAGAGAGTGTCATAGAGACAGAAGTGAGTCAGAAAGAGAAATACAAATATCATGTATTAACACATATATGTGAAATCTAGAAAAATGGTATAGATGATCTCGTTTGCAAAGTAGAACTGGACACACAGATGTAGACAACAAATTATGAATACCAAAGGGGAAGAGGGCAGTTGAAGGAACTGGGAGATTGGGACTGACATATATACACTATTGATATTGCGTATAAAATGGATAACTGATGAGAACATGCTGTAGAGCACAGGGAACTCTACTTGATGCGCTGTAGTGACCTGAATGGGAAGAAAGTCCAAGAGGGAGGGGTTATATGTATATGAATACATATGGCTGATGCACTTTGCTGTATAGTAGAAGCTAGCACAACATTGCAAAGCAACTATACTCTGATAAAATTTAATTTAAAAATACACTAATGGAGTTTAACACAGGGTCATGATATTTGTGGGGGCTTTTACACTCTGCTTTTATTTCTCTGTATTATTTGAATTTTTTATCTAGTGTAAGTTATTTTCTTCAAAAATTGAATACTATGTTTACAAATAAGAAAGATTGAAACACACTTTTGGGTTGTATTAGTCAGGGTGTTTTAAAAGAAATAGAACCAACAGGATATGTGGAGAGTGAAAGAGACAGAGTGAGTTGAGGGAGGGAGGGAAAGAGGAAAAAAGAGAGATAATGACTTATTTTAAGGAATCAGCTCATGTACTTGTGGAGACTGGGTAATCCAAAATCTGCAGAGTAGACCAGCAGGTTGTAGACCCAGGAAATAGTTGCAGGTCAAATCCAAAGGCCATAGCTAGTGGAATTCCTTCCTGCTCAGGGGAAATCAGTCTTGGTTCTACCAAGACCCCCAACTGATTGTTTGAGGCTCAACCACGTTATGAATTGTAATCTGCTTTATGCAAAGCCAAAAATTTAAATATTAATCTGATCCAAAAAATATTTTCACAGAAACATCCAAAATAATGTTTCACCAAATATCTGTACACTATCACCCAGTCAAGCTGACACATAAAATTAACTATATATATATGTATATATACACACACACACACATATAATATATATCACATCTCTATCTTTTTATCTATTGATGGACAGTTGTTATCATATCTTGGCTGTTGTAAATAGCAATTCAATGAACATAGACATGCATGTGTCTTTTCAACCTAGTGTTTTTGTTTTCTTCAGGTAAATACCCTGAAATGGAATTGCTGGGTCATGGTAGGTCTATTTTCATTTAGAATTCTATGGCCAGTGCACAAGGGTTCCTTTTTCTCCACATTCTCACCAACAACTTATCATTTATTTTCTTTTTGATGATAACCATTTTGATAAGTGTTAGGTGATATCTCATTGTTTTAATTTGCACTTCCCTGATGAATAATATATTGACATATTTTCAAGTGCTTGTTGGCCAAATCTATATATTCTTTGAAAAAATGTCTAGTCAGGTCTTCTGACTACTTTTTGATATTGAGTTCTTGACATATTTTGGACATAACCCCTTATCAAATATATTGTTTTGCAAATATCTTTTTTCATTCCATAGACTTCCTTTCTGTTTTTGTTGATGGTTTCCTTTGCTGTGCAAAAGTTTTATTTTGATGTAGTTCTACTTATTTATTTTTGCTTTCGTTTTCCTTGCTGGATGAACAGATTCAAAATAATATTGCTAAGACCAATGTCACAGAGGTCACTGCCTATGTTTTCTTCTAGGATTTTTATGGCTTCAAGTCTTACATTTTAGTATTTGGTCCATTTTGAATTTAGCTTTGCATATGATATATGAAACTGGTTCAGTTTTTTTGCATGTAGCTGTCCAGTTTTTGCAACATTATTTATTGAAGAAGCTGTCTTTTTCCTGTTGTATATTCTTGGCTCTTTAGTCACAGAGTAATTGAGCATATAAGCATGAGTTTATTTCTGAACTCTCTATTCTGTTTCATGATCTATGCTTTTTTTTTTTTTTTTGCCAATATATCATTTCAATTACTGTAGCTTCCTAGTATACCTTGAAATCAGGGAGAGTAATACCTCTAGCTTTGTCCTTCTTTCACAAGATTGCTTTGCCTATTTTGGTGTCTTTTGCATTTCTACACACATTTTAGGATTGTTTGTTCTAGTTCTGTCACAAATGTTGCTGGTACTTGGAAAGGGATTGCATTGAAGCTGTAGATTGCCTTGGGTAGTATGGACATTTTAGAAATATTCTTTCAATCCATGAACATTCTTTTTATTTGTTTGGGTTATCTTCAGTTACTTACTCATTAATGTCTTACAGTTTTTAGAGTATGGATCTTTTACCTTCTTCTTTGTTAGGCTTCCTTAGTGGCTGAGACTGTAAAGAATCTGCCTGCAATGCAGGAGACCCAGGTTTGATCCCTGGAGAAGGAAATGGCAACCCATTCCAGTATTCTTGCATGGAGAATTCCATGGACAGAAGAACCTGGTGGGTTACAGTCCATGGGGTCTCAAAGAATTGGACACGACTGAGCAGCTAATACCTTCTTTCTTTCATTAGATTTATTCATAGGTATTTTATTATTTTTGATGGAACTATAAAGGGGATTGTTTTTTAAATTTCTCTGATAGTTCATTGCTAGTATATAGAAACATAATGAATTTCTGTATATTAACTTTGTATCTTGCAACTTTACTGAACTTGTTATTCCTAATAGTTTGTGTGTGTGTGTGTGTGTGTGTGTGTGTGTGTGTGTGGTATCTTTAAGGTTTTCTCGATGTGTCATGTCATCTGCAAACAGTGACAGTTTTACGTCTTTCCTTTCAATTTGGATTCCTTTTTTTTCTTTCCAATAGCTGTGACTCGGACTTCCAATGCTGTATTGAATAAAAGTGGTGAAAGTGGGCATCCTTGCCTTGTTTCTGATCTTAGAGGAAATGCTTTCAGTTTTGCATTGCAGGGTATGATATGGGCTGGACTTCCCTGGAGGCTCAGAGATAAAGAATTTGCCTGCCAACACAGGAGACGTGGGTTTGACCCCTGGGTCGGGAAGATTCACTGGAGAAGAAAATGGCTACCCACTCCAGTATTCTTGCCTGTATAATTCCATGAGCAGACAAGCCTGGTGGGCTACAGTCCATGGGGTCACAAAGAGTTGGACACGACTGAGTGACAACAGCAATGATGTTGGCTGAGGGTTTGTTGTCTATGGTCCTTATTATGTTGAAGTATGCTCCCTCTATAGGATTCCCTGATAGCTCAGTTGATGAAGAATCCGCCTGCAATGCAGGAGACTCTGGTTCGATTCCTGGGTCTGGAAGATTCCCCAAAGAAGGGATAGGCTACCCATTCCAGTATTCTTGGGCTTCCCAGTAACTCAGCTGGTAAAGAATCTGTCTGTAATGTTGGAGACCTGGGTTTGATCTCTGGGTTGGGAAGATCCCCTGGAGAAGGGAAAGGCTACCCACTCTAGTATTCTGGCCTGGAGAATTCCATGGACTGTATAGTCCATGGGGTGGCAAAGAGTCGGACACGACTGAGCGACTTTCACTTTCACTTTTCACTTTCATGCATTGGAGAAGGAAATCACAACCCACTCCAGTATTCTTGCCTGGAGAATCTCAGGGATGGGGGAGCCTGGTGGGCTGCCGTCTATGGGGTCACACAGAGTCGGACACAACTGAAGCGACTTAGCAGCAGCAGCAGCAGCAGCAGCAGCATATCCACTTTGTTCAAAGTTTTTATTATAAATGGTTGCTAAATTTTGTCAAAAGCTTTTTCTGCTTCTATTGAGATAATCATATAATTTTTATCCTTTTTTTTCTGGTTTGTGTTTGTTTTAAGAATTAAAATTTTTTACTATTATTTGTGTTTGACTGTTTGGGGTCTTTGTTGCTGTGCACAGTCTCTCTTGTTGCAACAAGCAGGGGGCTATTCCCTAGTTGTTGTGTGTGGGCTTCTTCTTGTGGTAGCTTCTCTTGTTGTGGAACATGGGCTCTAGGGTACCTGGGCTTCAGTAGTTGCTGCGTGAGGGCTTAGCCTCCCCACAGCATGTGGAATGTTCCCTGGCCAGGATCGAACCAGTGTTCCCTGCGTTAGCAGGTAGATTCTTAACCACTGAACCACCAGAGAAGTCCTTATTTTGCTAATGTGGTGTCACATTGATTGATTAATGATTTTCAAATTATCCTTGAATCCCTGGAATGAATTCTTCTTGATCATGGTGTATGGTCCTTTTAATGTATTTTTGAATTTGGTTTACTAACATTGTGTTGATGATTTTTGCATCTATGTTTATCACTGATACTGGCCTGGGATTTCTTTTTTTTTGTGATGTCTTTGATTTTGGCATCAGGATGATGCTATCCTTGTCGATGACTTTGGAAGTGTTCCTTCCTCTGCGATTTTTTTGGGATAGTTTGAGAAGCATAGGTGTTATCTCTTCTTTAAATGTTTCTTAGAATTCATCTGTGAAGACATTTGGCCCTGGACTTTTTTGGGAGATTTCTGATTACTCATTCAATTTCATTACTTGTAACTGGTCTGTTAAGATTTTTAATTTCTTCCTGATTCAGTCTTGGTAGGTTGTATGTTCCTAGGAATCCACCTGCTTCTAGATATTTTTTTTATTATTATTTAAAAAATTTTAAGCTGCTATTGCTGAGGAGGCTGTAGATGTTTACACATTAATTACCTTTATTTTGGAAAATTTTCATTTACTTTCCCCAATTTATGTCATATCTACCCGCACTTGTTACTATTTTTCTCTTTTATGTAGCCAGTCTTTCCCTAAACATCTGTTTACAGTGAGCACCCTTCAAATTCTGTTGCCAAACTTAAAAGAGTCCAGTATAATCACAGAAGAGGCTGAATTCTTTAAATATCATGGGAATCCAGAATATTCAGAAGACCCATCCTAATCCTCTAAGTTTTTTTTCATGTGCCCTTTTAAAGTTACTGAATTTGAAATGTAAGTTATTTATGCAAGTATAGAAAATAATCTTTCCTTATCCTGGAAGATTTAAATCATAATTGGCATAGTCAAGAAAGATTCAAAAATCTAAGTTTATTTGGCAGAGAACTTGTTCCTAATTATAGGTATGAAGAAGCACTGAGCTCTAAACAGATCCCAGCATACTCACTGTATCTTGTTAGGCAGATACTGTCTTCTTTGTCTAAGACTGAATCTTCTTTATTTTTCTTCCTCATATAAAGAGAAAGACACAGTTATAGTATTAAAACCAATTTATGATCAAATTCTCAGTTCATAAAAGAAAGCAAAATTGAAAAATGCCTTTAATTAATTTGAAAAAGAGTTCATGTTTTATAGCTGACATGTTTTTGCCCTTTTTCAAAATTTTCAGCACAAAGAGGTCATTCATACTAAATGTATAAAGAGAAACTATTTTAATTCATTTTTAGACTTTATGTTTTGTCTGGGCTCAAACAAAACACAAGCCATTTTTCAAGGGATTAAAAAGGCAGGGAAATTAAAATTAGCTTGCATGGTAAGCAAGTAGTAATTAAAAAACTTCTTTGCCTGAATTATTGTACTTTTAAATGTTGAAATCGTCTTTCAGCTGTTCACATTCCCTTGTGCAGTTTTTCAGAAAGCAAACTAGGAACAGTGTTAATGAATTTAAGAAGGCTCTGTCTTTAGTGAGAAGCTTTTTATTTTGTTGCCAGATTTGTTTTCCAGTTTGAATTAGATGACCAAAATGAATCCTGATATGGCCACTGATTTCACCAAAGTCATTTGTTAGAACTACTTTCCTTTTGGGGCCTGAGCTTAATTCCTGTACAATGTTCCAAGTGAAATGAGGGAAAGAGCAAAATGAGGGAAAGAGTGAATGTGTGTGTTTTTTTTTTCATCCTAAATTTGTCTCTTTGCTTATACAAACAGGAATTGGATATGTGTGAACAGGCATTGATTTCTGATGATACTCTTTGCAACACTCCACCTTTCATAATGGATAAACTGTAGCCTCTGAACAGAGACTAGTTTTAGCTTTTTATTTGCTATTCAACCTTGAATAAATTATTTAATTTCTCTGAGCTTCATTTCTCTTGTCTCTAAAACAGGGATGGTATATTTACCTCTGTAGGCCTGGTAAGAGAATTCTTAGTGCATCTGAACAGCTCCTGGCCAGTAGAATGTTCTCAGTAAAGAAACGTTGCTATTTTTAAATAGATTAAATTTATACAGCAACATTGAGCCTACAGTAGTACAAAAGATTACATTCCCCCCACCCCCACCCAAAGGTTTCTTTTCCAAAATTTGAAATGCTCTCATTATGGTAGATGGATGAATGCCTGAGGAACACAGGGATGTCATTTCTCCTTGTCTCTTTCCAAGTATCTGAAGCTAATATTTAAGCTGGAAAGAATAATTAATGACAATGCCTCAGGAGGCTATTTACACATTTATTGTGGAAAACACCAATTTGTTAATTTAATTGAGATTCTGTGTAGTGATTACAATTGTTCTCACATGAAAATACTGACTGATTCTAGGTCCTGGCTAACAAGTGAAATTAGGATAAATTAATATAAATTGATGACCACTGAGACTGAATGAAAAATGCAACAGTGTTACTTAAATGATTAAAGTTGATGAGCAAAGTGTAAATAGAATACTAATGAAGGTATTTGCTGGTCATTTAAACTTACAGCTATTGGCTTTTAGCTCTGTTTTAGCTCTTTGAAAAGTACATTTTAGGTACAGGTTAACAGTTTTGGAACAGTACACATATACTGAAAATGAACAATCAAGAAGGTGACTGGTTTCTCTCGGTTGGAGTGGGAGACTGCAGATAATCAATGGGAAATAGGCTAGAATGATCCAGGTGGCAATGGATTAGAATTAGAGACACTGGAATGAACTCGTGTCTTGCTTGCTGTAGATAGATTTGGACAGATATTTATATGTATGCGTATGTACATGGTTTAATATACACACATCTACTTCCTGTTCTGTCAGCTAAGAGGCCAGAGGAGAGATGACACCCCAGTAGTTTCCAGCACACCTAGGGCCCAGGCCTTGGCTCAAATACCATTGTCCTATACAAGGGTTCCTTGGAGGAAACAGCCAATTCTATGGCCACTAAAGGAATATATAAGATGAGCCTAGAGAAATTTGTAGTAACATAAAGTAAAATGAAAGTTTTAGTTCCTCAGTCATGTCCCACTCTTTGAGACCCCACCTGGCTCTTCTGTCCATGGAATTCTCCAGGCAAGAATTCTGGAATGTGTAGCCATCCCCCTCTCCAGGAGATCTTCCCAACCCAGGGATCTGGCCTGGGTCTCTTGCATTGCAGGCAGATTCTTTACTGTCTAAGCCCCCAGGGAAGCCCAAACATATAGTTAAGAATGCTCAGAAAACAAAGCAAAACAAACAGAAAGCCAAAGCACATGGATGGAGGCATGTCAAGGGGTCATAGGAGGTGTTTGAATGAGCTCCCAATGGCTCAAGCTGAAAAAAATTGAGCAAAAAATAAAAAGTAGTAGTGGATTATATCCCAAAGGATAAGGGAAGTATTTCTGGGTCCATAGTAATATAAATGAATGGTTGAATAAATGGAAAGAATAATTGACAACTCTCCTGTGTATAAGATTCTAAGCATTTTATATAAGTAGCTATTCTCAAGACGTGAACCATCACTCTGTAAGCACAGATTGTGCATGGTGACTTCCTTCCCAAAAACACACTAATGAAAAGATAGAGAGAGCACCTTTACAGTAGAGAGGCAGGTAGATACATACCACCTCAGCCAGGTGCCCAAGGTGAACATCACCAGTGATAAATCACGTTGACAGTATGTATGCTTGATACGATATGATGTAAATGTTTGGTGCTTAATCTCTGAGGCCATCCACCTCTAAATCCATAACTCCAGTTTAATTAGGAGAAACATCAGACAAATCCCATCAGAGGGATATTTTACAAAATTCTCACCTGTATTCCTCAAAGCTGTCAAGGTCACCAAAAACAAAGAAAAGTTCTGAGAAATTGTCCCAGATGAGATGGCTGGATGGCATCACTGACTCGATGGACATGGGTTTGGGTGGACTTAAGGAGTTAATGATGGACAGGGAGGCCTGGCGTGCTGTGGTTCATGGGGTCGCAAAGAGTCGGACACGACTGAGCGACTGAACTGAAGAGGAGGTTAAGGAGACGTGATGACTAAATGCAATGCTGTATCCTAAATAGGATCCTAATATGGGAAAGGGATATTGGGCAAAAACTAAAGTATGAATAAAATGTGATCTTTATTTAATGATAATATATGGATTTAATAAATAATAATGTATCAGAGCCAGGTCACTAGCACCTCAGTCATATCAGGTAACTAGTGGCCTGGATGTAGGGTGTAAATTGCCTACTTGAACTGGTAACTTTCATTGATATAAGGCATTATGTAATATTTTTCTTAAAGTATCTTGTTATTGTCTTCAGAATTTTTTTAAACTTTGGAAAGACTGTTCTTTTTTGGTTCTAAATAATTTAAAGCAAACCACACTGATCTTGTTTGATAATGTTTTCATGAAATTTTATTTTTGCAAAATGAATGGAAACAAATTCTTTTCAAAATCCTATGAACATTCTAGTAACTTTATTACCCTATGCTTTCTTTATAGTTACTGTTATGTATTGTAGCAAATTAAACACAAACTGAATGTTTGTGTCGACTCCCCCTCAAATTCATATGTTAGAACCTAATCCCCAGTGTAATAGTATTTGGAGGTTGGGGCCTTTGGAAAGTGATTAGGTCATAAGGGTGGAGCACTTGTGAATGGCATTAGTGTCCTTATAGAAGAGACTCCAGAGAACTCCCTCATCTCTTCCACCATATGAGGGTATAGGGCAATGGCAGTACTCTATGAACCAGGAAGCAGTTTCTTACCAGACTCTGAATATCCTGGTACCTTGATTTTGGACTTCTTGCCATCTAGAACTGTGAGACACAAATTCCTATTGTTAATAAGCCTTCCAGTCTATGGAATTATGGTATAAAAACTCAAACCGACTGACACCAGCTATCCTAGGTGTTCCATTTCAAAGTATTTTCCAGCCAATAAGTTTCATTTAAAAAAAAAAATATTTTCCCCTCTTTTGGCATTATTTAAAATATTCATTTAATTGGATAATCTAAATTGCCTTGAAGAAGAACAAGAAGGAATTCAACTTCAGTGTTGCAGTAAATAACCTGAATTTAATTCAGGAAAATTTATTAAACACATACAATACTAGGCATTTGATATGGCACAGTGAGCAGGACAAAATTAGTCCATTTTCTCATAGAGCTTCTATAATAATTGAGAGTAAGACTTTGAAAAACCAATTACAATTCATACAAGTGTTGTGGGTAAGAATGACTGGATGTCAAGAGAGCCCAAGAGCTGAGGGGTGGGGGTAGGGACAGGATCTAAACCAGGCTTAAGAAGGTAAGTAATGATGTTTAATCTGAAAATAATAGGCATGAACCAGGTAAGTGGTTCTCACCATGGCTGTTTGGAAATCTGTGGGAGTGTTTTAAGTTGTCGCAATAATGGGGATTGCTACTAGTGTTTAGTGTCTGGGTCCAAGGATGACAGATGTATTGCAGTGTGTGAGATGGTTCCACACATCTAAGAATTAACTCCTTGAATTTATATGACTTCATAATGCTACACTGTTAGAAAGATTGTGATTTGTCTGCAAGAATACCATATTACCTCATTTTTTCTGCTTTGATAATCTATAATTCGTCTCGACTTGTTATTTGCTTTTTGATAGTTTTGTTTCTACAAATAAGTTTACTCTGTTATGATTTACCTAATTCAGGTTTTTTTTTCTGAATGTTTACCCGTATCTTTGCACTTTGATTTTCTGTACTTTCCCTACATGTGATCTTTTAGGTTCAAACTTACTCATCACTGGTAGGAGAAAATATCAGATTAGGTCATGATGGCTTCCAACATAGCCATGCTTGAGCATTCACATATATAAATATGATATTTTATTATAAAATACTTCCCTTTTGTCTTGCCTTCACATTAGGCCTCAGCCATTCATACTGTATTGAATTTTTGAAATTCATGTGTGTAAGGAGGTGTGTATGATCTATGACTTTTGTTCTAGGAGTACAATGGGAACATCATGAACTACTTGTTATATAAAAGGAAGATTAGATCTGATAGAGTTTAGGTTTGTCACTATAATTGGGGGTGCTTCTAGCATCTACTGGTGTTGAGTGCCAGGGATGAAGAATATCTTGGCATGCATGGGTCAGTTCTGCTCATTAAAGAAAAATTCTGCACTCCACACAGATTTTAAAAATGTCATTGGACTTTCATGGAGGCCCAATGGTTCTATGCGATAATACCATCCTTGCTCATTCTTTCCTTTTGACAACCTATAAATTTACTTTTCATTTTATTTCTATGTCAGTTAAGAGTATTTGTCTCCTTTTATCACAGACAAATAAGTCTGGTGTTATAACTCATTCTACTAGACTTTTACTCTCGTGCCTCCTGGTACCCATGTATTTTCATTTTTCTATTTTTCAAAGTATAGAATAGCTTTTGATTTCCTTCCCTTAATTCGAGTTTACTAATTAAACCAAGTTTAAGCATCTGAGAGTACTTCGTTGCATCTTCCAGTAGATATGCACAAGCATTTGTGTAACTTGAAATATACATTAGTTTTAGTTAATTTTATTTGTACTCTGTGTGAATCTTTTAGTTAGTATATTTTTGAAATTAAAATGAAATATATATTTTTATTTTAAAATATCTAAACCTTTTGGTAGTGTGGAAAAAATGTCTCCAGCAATCTCAAGGAAGAATACTTTGGAACCTCAAATGAGAGAAACAGCAACTCATTCACTTGGCTTGAATTCAAAGAACTTAGAAAGTCAACTTTTACAAACAATTCAGTAAGTTATAAAAGTTAATATATCTGTCTCTAGAACTTCACCTTGTGCATCCTAGGGTAACTGAGGTTCACTCCTCAATTCTATCTCATTGATAACAAAGATCATGTCTACACCCACCTATAACTCAATTTATGGCAGTCTTGGACCCAATAGGAAATTCTGATGTTTTCAGCATATGGCCACCATGCTAACAATCTTAACAGCTGCTACCTAGACAGAATTCTACAACATCATCTCTTGCTCAGTGATATATGTATGCATAAATGAGTCTTCATTTCATCTGCCCTGTGGAGGGGAATTAGATTTGGAAAGAACCTTGGGAAGGTGCTTGCATTAGCACCATATTCTCCAGATGAGAGGACTGAGGCTTAGCAAGGAAACCAGTTTTCCTGCTGTGCCTAGTTTTCCTAATTCCCAAATCCCTTTTTCTTTCAACACAGTTACTTCATGAAAGTGTTACTTTAGAAAATGATTGCAAGAGGTATAAATTATTTTTTCCAATAAAATTTTATGTGATTTAAAAAGTATTTTATGCTCATTGAAATAAGTTTTGATGGGTTACAATAAAAAATAAAAATAAAACGTAAGTGGCTCCTTTGTGCCTCTCAACCAATTATTAACATTTACTACTATTTTTTTCTAAGTTTTCATATATGTCATACTTTAGATGAATATATTCATTGATTATGCACTAGGCACTCTTCTAGGTATTGGGAAGATGTTGGGGCTAAAACTATCAAGGTTTCTGCTGTCATGGGGCTCAACCTTGAGTTAAGGAATGAACAGTGAGTAATCAAATAAATATTATCATTGCAGGTGGAGATTAGTCTTGTTAGCAAAATAAAAGTGGTAATAAGACAAACAGCTTTGGGCGGTAGGCTGGATGTAGGGGGCAAGGATAGGTTAAAGGAAGGAAACAGGCTTTTTTGAGGAGGTGATGTTTGATCTAAGGCCTATAAAGGAAACAGCAGAGTCATCCTTAAGTGGGAACAAGCCAGCTGGGCATGCTAAAACACTAGAAGAAAGGTTGGATTCAGTTCAGTTCAGTTACTCAGTCATGTCCGACTCTTTGCAACCCCATGGACTGCAGCATGCCAGGCCTCCCTGTCCATCACCAACTCCTGGAGTTTACTCAAACTCATGTCCATTGAGTCAGTGATGCTCATCCTCTGTTGTCCCCTTCTCCTCCTGCCTTCAATCTTTCCCAGGATCAGGGTCTGTTCAAATGAGTCAGCTCTTAGCATCAGGTGGCCAAAGTATTGGAGTTTCAGATTCAACATCAGTCCTTACAATGAATATTCAGGCCTGATTTCCTTTAGAACTGACTGTTTGATCTCCTCGTAGTCCAAGGGACTCTCAAGAGTCTTCTCCAACACCACAGTTCAAAAGCATCAATTCTTCGGTGCTCAGCTTTCCTCACCGTCCAACTCTCACATCCATACATGACTACTGGAGAAACCATAGCCTTGACTAGATGGACCTTTGTTGACAAAGTAATATCTCTGGTTTTTAATATGCTGTCTAGGTTGGTCATAGCTTTCCTTCCAAGGAGTAAGCGTCTTTTAATTTCATGGCTGCAATCACCATCTGCAGTGATTTTGGAGCCCCCCAAAATAAAGTCAGCCACTGTTTCCACACTTTCTCCATTTGCCAAGAAGTGATGGGACCAGATGCCATGATCTTAGTTTTCTGAATGTTGAGCTTTAAGCCAACTTTTTCACTCTCCTCTTTCACTTTCATCAAGAGGCTCTTTAGTTCTTTTGTGCTTTTTTCCATAAGGCTGGTTGACATCTGCATATCTGAGGTTGTTGATATTTCTCCCAGTAATCTTGATTCCAGCTTGTGCTTCCTCCAGTCCAGCGTTTCTCATTATGTACTCTGCATATAAGTTAAATAAGCAAGCTGACAAGATACAGCCTTGACGTACTCCTTTCCCTATTTGGAACCAGTCTGTTGTTCCATGTCCAGTTCTAACTGTTGCTTCCTGACCTGCATACAGGTTTCTCAAAAGGCAGGGCAGGTGGTCTGGTATTCCCATCTCCTGAAGAATTTTCCACAGTTTATTGTGATCCACACAGTCAAAGGCTTTGGCATAGTCAATAAAGCAGAAATAGATATTTTTCTGAAACTCCGTTACTTTTTCAATGATCTAATGGATGTTGGCAATTTTATCTCTGGTTCCTCTGCCTTTTCTAAATCCATCTTGCACATCTGGAAGTTTACGGTTCATGTATTGCTGAAGCCTGGCTTGGAGAATTTTGAGCATTACTTTACTAGTGTGTGAGATGAGTGCAATTGTGCAGTAGTTTGAACATTCTTTGGCATTGCCTTTCTTAGGGTTTGGAATGAAAACTGATCTTTTCCAGTCCTGTGGCCACTGCTGAGTTTTCCAAATTTGCTGGCATATTGAGTGCAGCACTGTCACAGCATCATGTTTCAGGATTTGAAATAGCTCAACTGGAATTCCATCACCTCCACTAGCTTTGTTTGTAGTAATGCTTCCTAAGGCCCACTTGACTTCACATTCCAGGATGTCTGGCTCTAGGTGAATGTGAGTGATCACACCATCGTGATTATCTGGTTCGTGAAGATCTTTTTTGTACAGTTCATCTGTGTATTCTTGCCAGCTCTTCTCAATATCCTCTGCTTCTGTTAGGTCCATACCATTTCTGTCCTTTTCTGAGCCCATCTTTGCATGAAATGTTCCCTTGGTACCTCAAATTTTCTTGAAACAATCTCTAGTATTTCCCATTCCATTGTTTTCTTCTATTTCTTTGCACTGATCGCTGAGGAAGGCTTTCTTATCTCTCCTTGCTATTCTTGGGAACTCTGCATTCAAGTGGGTATATCTTTCCTTTTCTCCTTTGCTTTTCACTTCTCTTCTTTTCACAGCTATTTGTAAGGCCTCCTCAGACAGCCATTTGGCTTTTTTGCCTTTCTTTTTCTTGGGGATGGTCTTGCTCCCTGTCTCCTATACAGTGTCATGAACTTCCCTCCATAGTTCATTAGGCACTCTATCAGACCTAGTCCCTTAACTCTATTTCTCAGTTCTACTGTATAATCGTTAGGCATTTGATTTAGGTCATCCCTGAATTGTCTAGTGGTTTTCCCCACTTTCTTCATTTTAAGTCTGAATTTGGCAATAAGGAGTTCATGATCTGAGCCCCAGTCAGCTCCCGGTCTTGTTTTTGCTTTCTGTATAGAGCTTCTCCATCTTTCTGTGCAAAGAGTATAATCAATCTGATTTCGGTGTTGGCCATCTGGTGATGTCCATGTGTAGAGTCTTCTCTTGTGTTATTGGAAGAAGAAGTTTGCTATGACCAGTGTGTTCTCTTGGCAAAACTCTATTAGCCTTTGTCCTGCTTCGTTCTGTACTCCATGGCCAAATTTGCCTAGTCTAGGTGTTTCTTGACTTCCTACTTTTGCATTCCAGTCCCCTATAAGGAAAATGACATCTTTTTGGGTGTTAGTTTTAGAAAGCCTTTACGTCTTCACAGAACTCTTCAACAAAATTTGGTCTACTGCAGAAGGGAATGGCAAACCACTTCAGTATTCTTGCCTTGAGAACTCCATGAACAGTATGAAAAGGTTGGATTATAGTGAGTAAAATGGAGGGGATAAAACTGAAAAGGTAGACAGGCATGAGATTTTGCAGGGTCTTGTGGACCTGGAAAGAATTTGGATTTGAATTGTGATGGTAATGTATTGGGAGATGGTGTGATTTGATTTCTTTTTAAAAAGGTTCATCTTAGTTGTTCTGTAGGAATGGAGTGTAGAATACGAAGAAAAAGCATATTAGTCAGGACAGGCTAATGGTTGTAACAAGTAGCTCCCATGTCTCAGTGGCTTAGCATAACGAAGTTATTGCTTCCTCACTCTACAGGTCAGTATAGCTGGTGGGATAAGGCTTTACTCCGTACTGTCTTTTAGGGACTCTGCCTCCTTTTATTATGTGATGCTACCATCGTGATTTAACACATGACCTCTGGGGTTGTTGCAGAAGGAGGAAGAGACTGAATGGGAGTTCAGCAGGGGGCCTGGAAGTGGACTGCAAATGGCCATGTACTATTGGCCAAAATTCAGTCACAGGGTTTAAATTTACATTCAAGGCAACTAGGCAGTGGCGTCTTCCTTTCCATGTCTTTCCTTGTCTCTGCAACACAGAAAACAAGCTAAGAGACTGTTGCAACAGTCTAGGTAAGAAGCTATAATTGTTTGGGCTACTGGTTCACTAAATAAATATTTACTGAGCAACTTATATGGGCTAAGCTGTTCTGGGTGCTGAAAACATAGTGGAGAATTAGACAACATTTCCATCCTCATGGAGTTTATGCTTTAGTGGTAGAGCTGAAACTACAGCAACAATGATGATGACAAACCACACCTACACACACACACACACACACACACACACACACACACACACACACACACACTATTAGGAAGTAACTAATGAACAAAGTAAGGTAAGATGCTAGTAAGTAAGGTAAAATACATTTTGTGTGTCTATACATTTGTGTATATATATATATATTTCCATGTGTGTATGTGTGTGTGTGTGTATATATATATATATATATATATATATAAATTTATAAAAGTTAAATCACATTTTATGGGTATAGTATTTTTATTACAGATTTCTCTGTGTATTAATCAGTATATGTTCATTTATTTTTTTTAAATAAGTTTATTTATTTTAGTTGGGGGCTAATTACTTTACAATATTGTAGTGTTTTTTGCCATATATTACATGAATCAGCCATGGGTTTACATGTGTTCCCCATCCTGAACCCCCCTCCCACCTCCCTCCCCATCCCATCCCTCTGGGTCATCCCATTGCCCCAGCCCTGAGCATTTGTCTCATGCATCGATATATGTTCATTTCTAATAGCAAAATACCCAGAATCCTGTTTCCCTTTAAATAGATGTAAAAAAGATATGATCTTATGGAGAAGATAACACTTTAGTTAGTTTTGCCTGGTTGTCCACCTTCTGCTATTTTTTAGAATCTTACCCTGGGAGCTGAGCCTCTGGGGCCCTCAGATCACTCTCTAGGGGAATGCCTTAGGAACTTTTCTCTTGAGACCCATATTCAGCCTCACAACAGAGAGAGCCCCTCAAATACACACCTTCTCCCCAAATGCTCACTTCTCCCAATCTCAGTTTCCTATCATTGACATTTTAATATGTATGGCTTTACTTCTAAATATCTTTGAAAGTGATAAGATGCTCAGTTTTATATGCACCAGTGACAATAGAAATAAAAGGGGATATTGAAGTTTGGAAGAGAACAAGGTATTAAGTCTCTGACAGAGCAGATATAAGGTTTTTGTAATGAAGTCTTAGAAGAGATAAAGATGAAGAAAGGAACAGAGACCCAAGCCTTAAACTTGTGATCCTGCAACTGCTAGAAGGGAGGCTCCAGCTGTGTTCTTGAAGTACGTCCACTGAAATTAGTGACAGGCAGGGTCAACTACTTTAACACAGTTTCTTTTAAACCAAATCCCCAAAGCATTGAACTTTGAATTGAGAAACAGGAGAAAGAAAAGGATATTATATTTGTTGTTGTTGTTGTTCAGTTGTTCAGTCACTCAGTCTGGTGTGACTCTTTGTGACCCCATGGACAGGCCTCCCTGTCCTTCACCATCTCCTGGAGCTTGCTCGAACTCATGTCCATTGTGTTGGTTACGCCATCCAACCATCTCATCCTCTGTCGTCCCCTTCTCCTCCTGCCTTCAATCTTTCCCAGCATCAGGGTCTTTTCTAATGAGTCAGCTCTTCACATCAGGTGGCCAAAGTATTGAAGTTTCAGCTTCAGCATCAGTCCTTCCAGTGAATATTCAGGACTGATTTCCTTTAGGATCGACTGGTTTGATCTCCTTGCAGTCCAACTGACTTTCAAGAGTCTTCTGCAATACCACAGTTCAAAAACTTCAATTCTTCAGCTCTCAGTTTTCTTCATGGTCCAACTCTCACATCCATACATGACTACTGGGAAAACCATAAGTTTGACTATATGGACCTTTGTTGGCAAAGTAATGTCTCTGCTTTTTAATATGCTGTCTAATTTTGTCATAGCTTTTCTTCCCAGGAGCAAGGGCCTTGATGTACTCCTTTCCCAATTTTGAACCAGTCCGTTGTTCCATGTCCATTTCTAACTGTTGCTTCTTGAGCTGCATACAGGCTTCTCAGGAGACAGGTAATGTGGTCTGGTATTCCCATCTCTTTCAGAATTTTCCACAGTTTGTTGTGATCCACACAGTCAAAGGCTTTAGCATAGACATCGAAGCAGATGTTTTTCTGGAATTCTCTTGCTTTTTCTATGATCCAATGATATTGGCAATTTGATCTCTGGTTCCTCTGCCTTTTCTAAATCCAGCTTGAACATCTGGAAGTTCTTGGTTCACGTACTATTGAAGCCCAGCTTGGAGAATTTTGAGCACTACTTTGCTAGCATGTGAGATGAATGCAATTGTGCAGTAGTTTGGACATTCGTTGTCATTGCCTTTCTTTGGGATTGGAATGAAAACTGAATTAGCTGAATGAAAAGTAAATTAATTGCAAACATATAATTAAAATGTGACCAAAAAATCGTGATAACTTTGGGAAATTCAAAGAATGACAAATGGAAGTTTACTGTGAACTCCCCATCATTTCTGTTTTAAATGGCATACAAAGTTGTTCAGTTGGATGGTGGTATTGTTCTATTTTAGAGACTAGAAAAACACATATGAATGTTTTCATTATTTCTTTTGTTATCTTGCTCCTCACTTCTGTATCCCCCCAAATATCTTTCATTTAAAAACAATTAACTTCTATTGGAGTATAGTTGCTTTACAATGTTTTGTTAGTTTTAGTTTCTCCTGTATAACAAAATGAATTAGCCATACACTTACATATATCTCCTCTCTTTTGGATTTTTAACTGCTAATTTTCTACCACAGAAATTCTCAGGACACTAACTCTTAGGTTTAGGAATAAGTAATTATCTATACAGTTTATTGATGGAGTCACAAAAAGGTGAATCATACTCTCAAAGTTTAGGTAATAGCCAGATATATAGTTGGAAATAAGCATAGATGTGTTTGAATTAGGATAGCAAATCAAATCCTAGTCAAGCTTAAATTACCCATTTAATATCTACTGAGTAGATAGTATACATTTGAAAATTCGGAATAAACAAGAAGAGGAAAAAGAGAAAAATGAGCTCCTGATCCCCTCACAGTCCCTCAAAAAATCCTGAAATGGAGGTTCTTTCAAATATCCTCCCACCTTCCTTCTGTACTTCTCTTCCACTCCCTAATATTGCTCAGTCCAGGTGCCCTGAACTTTGTATGCCGATGTTGCTTCATGTTTTCCACTGAGGTGTTTGGTTGAGGGATGCTACCTTGCCCTACCAAGAGCAATAAATGGTGGTCCAGAGTTAGCTTCCTCATGTTTTATTCCCCTCCCTCCTCCTTTCACACAACTTACCTTAATTTGCTAAACAGTTTGTGTGGACAATAAAGGCTCAACTCTTTTAGAAGTGTTTGCATTTTAAAAAGAAGGTGTTTGAAACTCAAATGCATATCCATTTAGTGGAAGTTTAGATCAATAAACTAAATGAGACAATACACGTGAAGTACTGAGCATAGTGCCGGGAACTTCCTACAAGTTAGTTCTCATCCAATTCCTAGTCAAAGTGAAAATACAAAAAAAATTGCTTTGTGGAGAAGATACTATGATTCATCGTTGTGGTGTTGCCATTTAAGACCTCATGAGGAGTGCAGATTTAGGGTGGGGGAAATGGCCATGTGTGGGGGAAAGTGGGTCTCAGGTAATTTGAATATAGTAGTTTTCTTAGATTTCTTCGCAAGTTGGACTTGACTCATAATCTTTGTTTCTATTTTCCTTGAAGAAATAGAGCCATGTATTACATGACCGTTTTATGTTTCTGACAATTTTTTTTCTTGTGTGTGTGTGTTTGGAACATTATACTAGAATGTTAGATGAGGTTTCTAGATCACTGGTATTCTTCCACATTTTACTTATTCATTGAAATTTACTACAAGCTTTAAACTTCTTCCTATCTTCATTGAAACCCATCGAGTTTAGATTCCAGACTCTTTGGTGGTCATTGATAGATTAAATGAAGATGGAAGGACTAATTTTATGAGTTATATCTAAGTTAGAAACGCCTTACATATTTTGCTTTTGTGGTTTTGTTTGTTTTCTCATACATGTTAAAAAAATCTCTAAATACCCAGGAAGAGTGTAACATGTAGACTTAGACCAACTTGTGAAAAAATATGTAAACTGAGGGGAAGAAGTGATGCATGTATTTTCATGCTATGCACAGTATACACAGTATATGAAGGGCTGTTTTTTTCCTTTGGTCATGATTCTACCTTTTGATTTCTTTAGAGAATACTCCAATGTCTCTAGATAAGTTGCATTTTCTTCTGTACAAGTTTCTTTTATGGATCTTAAGATGTTTTCAATGTATTATTAATAAGTAGCACAATTCAATATTTATGTCTTCACCACATTATACAAGTCAGAGTGCATATTCTTTGTATTTTCAGTTTTATAGGAGATGATTCTAATTTTTCTATTTCACTTATGGTTTCTCAATTGCTCACTGAAAGTTGGGCTATTCTATTAAGCTTCATTCAATTTTCTATGATAAATCTCACTTCTCTTCAAAAGCCTTCCTCCAAAGTCAATCATTTCTCATGTTATTGCTCTTTTTACAGACACTCATCAATATTTGAAAGCTGCTATGTTATGAATTTTGGCTGCCTGAGCTCTCCAACTTAGATACCACATCAGTCTGTTTCTAGTTATAATTGCATCTGACCCTCTGACTTTTCAACAGTCTGGATAAGGGGAAATCTTGTATTAGTTTCATAAACACTACTTTACTTTGTTTTTTTTTTTCTCATTAATAAAGAGAGAACCCCAAATACTTTATTCAGCAGATTAATACCTTGTGTTTATCCTTTGGTGGTAATGGTGATGGTGAGAAGAAATCTACTTTATTCCATATTTTATAATATGAACAGAAAACATTTTTTTCTGAAAAATTTTAAAATAGTTATTAATTTAGGTTCATTATGCTAAAAGTCAGACCTGAATGGTCTAGTGGTTTTCCCTACTTTCTTCAATTTAAGTCTGAATTTGGCAATAAGGAGTTCATGATCTGAGCCACAGTAAGCTCCCAGTCTTGTTTTTGCTGACTGTATAGAGCTTCTCCATCTTTGGCTGCAAAGAATATAATCAGTCTGATTTCGATGTTGGCCATCTGGTGATGTCCATGTGTAGAGTCTTCTCTTGTGCTGTTGGAAGAGGGTATTTGCTATGACCAGTGTGTTCTCTTGGCAAAACTCTATTAGCCTTTGTCCTGCTTCATTCTGTACTCCAAGGCCAAATTTGCTTGTTACTCCAGGCAAATGACTTCCTACTTTTGCATTCCAGTTCCCTATAATGAAAAGGACATCTTTTTTGGGTGTCAGTTCTGAAAGGTCTTGTAGGTCTTCATAGAACTGTTCAACTTCAGCTTCTTCAGTGTAAATCAACCTAATTTGAAGAACCTTCAGCTTCTTCAAACTAAATCAAATCCCTTATGATTATACAGTGGAATGGAGAAACAGATTTAAGGGGCTAGATCTGATAGATAGAGTGCTGAAGAACTATGGACGGAGGTTTGTGACATTGTACAGGAGACAGGGAGCAAGACCATTCCCATGGAAAGAAATGCAACAAAGCAAAATGGCTGTCTGAGGAGGCCTTAAATATAACTGTGAAAAGAAGAGAAGTGAAAAGCAAAGGAGAAAAGGAAAGATATTCCCATTTGAATGCAGAGTTCCCAAGAATAGCAAGGAGAGATAAGAAAGCCTTCCTCAGCGATCAGTGCAAAGAAATAGAGGAAATAAACAGAATGGGAAAGACTAGAGATCTCTTCAAGAAAATTAGAGATACCAAGGGAACATTTCATGCAAAGATGGGCTCTATAAAGGACAGAAATGGTATAGACCTAACAGAAGCAGAAGGTATTAAGAAGAGGTGGCAAGAATACACAGATGAACTGTACAAAAAAGATCTTCGCAACCCAGATAATCAGGATGATGTGATCACTCACATTCACCTAGAGCCAGACATCTTGGAATGTGAAGTCAAGTGGGCCATAGAAAGCATCACTACTAACAAAGCTAGTGGAGGTGATAGAATTCCATTTGAGCTATTTAAATCCTGCAATATGATGTTGTGAAAGTGCTGCACTCAATATGCCAACAAATTTGGAAAACTCAGCAGTGACCACAGGACTGGAAAAGGTCAGTTTTCATTCCAATCACAAAGAAAGGCAATGCCAAAGAATGTTCAAACTACTGCACAGTTGCACTCATCTCACACACTAGTAAAGTAATGCTCAAAATTCTCCAAGCCAGGCTTCAGCAATACATGAACCGTAAACTTCCAGATGTGCAAGATGGATTTAGAAAAGGCAGAGGAACCAGAGATAAAATCATGGAAAAAGCAAGGGCGTTCCAGAAAAACATCTATTTCTGCTTTATTGACTATGCCAAAGCCTTTGACTGTGTGGATCCCAATAGACTGTGGAAAATTCTTCAAGAGATGGGAATACCAGACCACCTGACCGGCCTCTTGAGAAACCTGTATGCAGATCAGGAAGCAACAGTTAGAACTGGACATGGAACAACAGACTGGCTCCAAATAGGGAAAGGAGTACGTCAAGGCTGTATCTTGTCAGCTTGCTTATTTAACTTATATGCAGAGTACATCATGAGAAACACTGGGCTGGAGGAAGCACAAGCTGGAATCAAGATTGCCGGGAGAAATATCAATAACCTCAGATATGCAGATGACACCACCCTTATGGCAGAAAGTGAAGAAGAACTAAAAAGCCTCTTGATGAAAGTGAAAGAGGAGAGTGAAAAAGTTGGCTTAAAGCTCCATATTCAGAAAACTAGATCATGGCATCCGGTCCCATCACTTCATGGCAAATAGATAAACAGTGGAAACAGTGTCAGACTTTATTTTTGGGGGCTCCAAAATCACTGCAGATGGTGATTGCAGCCATGAAATTAAAAGACGCTTACTCCTTGGAAGGAAAGCTATGACCAACCTAGACAGCATGTTAAAAAGCTGAGACATTACTTTGCCAACAAAGGTCTGTCTAGTCAAGGCTATGGCTTTTCCAGTACTCATGTATGGATGTGAGAGTTGGACTGTTAAGAAAGCTGAGCGCTGAAGAATTGATGCTTTTGATCTGTGGTGTTGGAGAAGACTCTTGAGAGTCCTTTGGACTGCAAGGAGTTCCAACCAGTCCATCCTAAAGGAGATCAGTCCTGGGTGTTCATTGGAAGGACTGATGTTGAAGCTGAAACTCCAATACTTTGGCCAAATCATGCGAAAAGTTGACTCATTGGAAAAGACCCTGATGCTGGGAAGGATTGAGGGCAGGAGGAGAAGGGGATGACAGAGGATGAGATGGCTGGATGGCATCACTGACTCGATGGACATGAGTTTGGGTAAACTCCTAGAGTTGGTGATGGACAGGGAGGCCTGGCATGCTGCGATTCATGGGGTCGCAAAGAGTAGGACATGACTGAGCGACTGAACTGAACAAAACAAAACTAAGAAAATGTACCATTTCCTTTTCTTTTTAAAAAAAATTTATTTATTTATTTTAATTGGAGTATTATTACTTTCCATTCCCTTTTCAAATAAATAATTGTTTTTAACATTGGAGTCTAATCATCCAAAATTTTATGGGCATATGTATTTTTCTTTAAAATATTAAATCTTATGTTAAGAGCAGTCTTTTTAAATTCTGAAGTCTGTCTCTATTGGAATTTGAAACATAGAATGTTCTCTAAATTTCTAAGATGAAAATGACATCAAAAAAATCAATTAGGAATTTAATTAGAGAGTAAATATATGGTGTGAGTTTAGAATCTATTACAACTCTATTATGCTTCAGGGTGTCAAAAAAAAAAGGTTCACCTTTTAGTGGGGGGTCTTTGGTCTTGATGTAATCTGTAGTGAAACAGAATATGTATCTAGAAAAGATGGGATATATAGAGAAGATGGGCATTGTGGCCATATGTCTGGCTTTGTAGGCTTGAGCTGAATACTTTGAAAGTGGCATGAAGGAAAGCGTTTATTGGTAAGAGTATCACTGAAGAAGGTACTGGGGCAGTGCATTAACATATTTATTCTGTCTGATTTTATTTAGAGGGTATCTTCACTAAATTGTATTCAGTTTAAACAATCCTATGTGTTCCTCTTATTACTATTGGAATTCCTTACTACTGGAGTTCTGAAGAACACTTTGTTCACACACAACATTTTTATGGAAGTCTAAATTAGTTTTTATCATTTGCTTAGATTTTACCAATTAAGGAAATTGTACAACTTCATGAAAGATGAAGATTATATCTTTTCCCATTAAAGATATATTTTATAGAGAAAAGAGGGAATGAACACAATTAAGCATGTTTCATGCATGTAAATCCTTTTTCTGTAATAGCATAAATTGCCAAATTTATTTTTGTTTTCATGATTGTTAAATCTGATGCTTATTATAGTCATATCATCAGAATGAATTCATGGTAATATAATTTATTAATTCTTAAGTGCTTCATGAGAAAAACTCCCCTATTAGATAAGAATGGGGCTAACATGAAGCAAAATCATTTTTAAAATTCCAATTCTATATGATTCTACAGTTGTGATTAAATATCTCAAGACAACTTTACAGATAAAACACTAGGATGGTGACTGACTGAAATGAACTTAATTTCCACTCAGCGTTTATCTTCTAATTGTTTAATAGTTCACCAGCAGTGTCCTTTGCATATAGCATAATTTTTGGAAAACAGTACAGAGCTCAATATAAATAAGCTACTGAATTTTTTTCTTAGCTAAAATGCTTCTGAAGTTTTTGGAAACTAAGAAAATATTGTAAGAGAATCAACATAAAATTAGAAAGTATTAGTAAATAACAAAGGCAACAAGTTAATGGTGAAATTAGAAAATTCCTTAGATAAAGTGAATTTACTAAAATATGAAATTAACCATTTTCCATTTTAATGTTTGAAAGTCAGGTGAGTTTACCTGCTTTCTTTTAATATATGGAAGGAAAAACTGGACTTTGTCATTAACATATTTGTACCATTTTTAAGATTTAATGGAGTTTCAGTTTTCAAGAGATTATCAGTTACTGAGATCTGTAAAGACTTCAGATGGCATGGTTTTCTTGTCTGTTTTTTAAGGTTATGGAATGTACAGTCACTTCTGAACTTCTGTCTTGAGTACTTATTGAGTACTGTGTAGTTGTCAACTCAGGGCAGATTTTATATCCCTAAACCTTTGCCTTGAGTAAAGTAGGTCTGAGTCCTCAGGTTAGACAGTTGGCTCTTGTGATCTTGAAAGATGATTGGAAGAAGAGGATTTCTTGAGGAAAGTCTTGGGCCAGGAAAATTTCTTATGCTTTCACAGTTTTTAAGCTTGTAGATAAGATAGGTAAGACCTATTTGTGAATATATCATTAATAGAATATGACAGAGTAAATTCTTACATAGGTTGTTAAGAAGTCTGGGATCCCTGAGGAGGAGAAAAGGATCTGGGGCTCTTGAGGAGGAGACAGGGATATGGAGTTCTCAAGGAGGAGAAAAGGACAAACTTTTTTTCTACATTGCTTTGTCTTAGTCAGTATAACAATGTGTCTTGCTTGAGGACATGTTTCTCCTTCTTAACAGAACCTTCTGACTAATCCTGTCATCTTAAAAATGTATGTTGTGGGAGTGGGTCTGGCAAGACCTTTACAACCTTGAGACAAAAAAGCAGAAAGGTTACTTTGCCAACAAAGGTCCTTCTAGTCAAAGCTGTGGTTTTTCCAGTAGTCATGTACGGATGTGAGAGCTGGACTGTAAAGAAATCTGAGCACCAAAGAATTGATGCTTTTGAACTGTGGTGTTGGAGAAGACTCTTGAGAGTCCCTTGGATTACAAGGAGATCCAATTAGTCCATCCTAAGGAAATCAGTCCTGAATATTCATTGGAAGGACTGATACTGAAGCTGAAGCCACAATACTTTGGCCACCAGATGCGAAGGGCTGACTCATTGGAAAAGACCCTGATGCTGGGAGAGATTGAAGGCAGGAGGAGAAGGGGATGACAGAGGATGAGATGGTTGGATGGCATCACCGACTCAATGGACATGAGTTTGAGTAAACTCCGGAGTTGGTGACAGACAGGGATGCCTGGCGTGCTGCAGTCCATGGGGTCACAAAGATTTGGACACCACTGAGTGACTGAACTGAACTGAACTGTAATAATTGAAAAAGTATATAGCTCCCTTGCTAAGACTAGGGGGTGGGGCACTCTCCATCCCACTTCTGATGTCTATGTGAGAAGCTTTCTCTCTCCCTTTTTATACTTCAATAAAACTCTGCTACACAAAAGCTCTTGAGTGGTTAAGCCTATTCCCTGGTCCTGAAGCTAAATACTCTTCAGAGATCATGACTCCGATATTGATCACTGTAAGCTATCAAATATGTCATTTACTGGAAACCTTATAGATCAATTTCGTTCTACAAATAACACCTTGAAGTAAATATTTTGTAGATGAGCAGATGCTCAGAGTGATTAAATGCATTCTTTATGATTTCACAGATAGAAAGTAACAGAATTGGGATCAAGTCCAGGTTGAACTGAGGCCAAGGCCCATGTGTATTTCCACGCTACCTGTACTTGTGAAGTAAGGAGGTATGCAGATTGGAATAGGAAATGCCCAGGATGCATATCACAATAAAATAGGCTTCCTGTTTGGAGGCTAGATTGACTGTGAATATGTGTGCACCACCAAAGATACTGTTAAATGAAAGCATGGGTTTGTATTTCTGTGTAAAGAAGATCCTTAGAAACCAACACATCTGCCACCCAGGCCATGGTTTATGAGTTGATGCCCATTCTGTTCTAAGGCAGAGACGGATACCATAATTTGACAGTCTGACACCTAGATTGTGTTTCACTCTAAAAAAGGTGTCCTAGTTTGTCTAATTTGCCTAATATTTCCTAACTTATTTCTGTAAAGTGATTTTAGACTTGACAGATAATACAGACACCCATGCTTTGCAAATGTCACTGTGAAAGCTTTTCTTTAGACTTTTTATTCACCAAAGGTTTATTATTCTAATCTTGCAATTGCACATTAGAAAATCCTCTAAAGAGATGGATATAACTGTTTAGACATAGTCAATCTATTTTTAAAAAATGTTAGAGACCAAGACAGTTTCAAAAAAGAAGTTGACTCAGGGGTTCATTTTTGGGTAGTTGCACAGTCAGCTGCAAGCTCTGCCACACAGACCAAGAGCACACTTCTTGTTGATGCCAATTCTGCCTTGAAACTCAAGCTTCTGCTTGGAGATGAGTCTGGGTATGGATCAGAGAGCAATTCAGTTCAATTCAATTGTCTTTCACTCTGCAGGTCTTAACCTAATTTCATTCTCCTTTAGAAGGGGATTCTGGTATGGGCACTTTTGCAACTTCACTGAAGTGTCTGGCAGGAGAAATTTCCATCCCTAGACTGAGGAAGAAGGTCAAGAGGACCATGGTCACTTAGTTCAGAAGAGATATATTACATGCTTGCTTTCATGGGGAATAGATTCCATCATTCAGTGTATAGCAAGACAAGTGGGTGAGCATCACCTCTGCCCTCTCTTATGTATATAGGGCTTCCCTTGTGGCTCAGCTGGTAAAGAATCCACCTGCAATACAGGAGACCTGGGTTCAATCCCTGGGTTTGGAAGATCCCTGGGAGAAGTGAAAGGCTACCCACTCCAGTATTCTGGGTGGAGAATTCCATGGACTATATAGTCCATAGGGTCACAAAGAGTCAGACACGACAGAATGACTTTCACTTTCACTGGAATAAGAATTTAGAGGGCGTTCCAGGTGGCATTAGTGGTAAAGAATCCACCTGCCAATGCAGGAGATGCAAGAGATGTGGGTTCAATCCCTAGGCTGGGAAGACCCCCTGTAGTAGGAAATGGCACCCCACTCCAGTATTCTTGCCTGGAAAATTCCATAGATGAACTTGGCAGGCTATAGTCCACGGGGTCGCAAAGAGTCAGACATGACTGAGTGACTGAGCACACACAAGAATTTAGACTTTATGTGTCTTCTTTATTAAAGAGTGATTTTTAAGTGACACACTCAAATTCTCCATAGACATTAATTAACTTAGAACCCTTCTGCCAAAAATGCTTGCAGTTTTAGTTTTATTCCAAAAAACAAAACTTTAAAGCCAAAAGAATACTTCTGTGAATGTTTCAGAATTTTTAGGGGCATTTTCTTATGTATCATACATGGCAAGTGTTTCCCATTCATAAAAAGTAAATTTGTTGTTGCAGATAAGAAATATCAGCCATTGTCTAAATTTCCTTTTTTTTAACATACTTTACAGGGGATAATTTTTTAGTCAGTTCCTGAATAGTTTGAATTTCTGATATTTAGAAAACTCTATGTGGTTCTCGAGCAGATAGTACACACCTGTGTATGGGCTGGTTCTTGCCTTCCTTGCAATGTGGGAGAGATGGGTAGGGGTTGCCAGTCTCCATCGGGAGAGGAGTACAACTGACCTCAATTCACCTCTTTCCTGTTCTTTACTCCTTACAACTTACCTATGTGCTCATAAGTTATAGAATGGGGAAAATGCTTATATTAGAAGATACATATATTAATTTAGTTATGAAGCTGAAATAATTTTAATGCTCTGGGGTTGGATGCAGTAGTTCACTTCTCTTTTGCATTTCATGTTCCTGCAGGGCTGTTAGAGGGTCTGAGTCCCACTATATCGCTTGGTGACCGAGGCTTCAGCACTTCTGGGTGCCCATCTAGAACCTTCAGGCTGCCTAGTTTCTTAGTCTCCATTCTAGGGAAGGAGAGTGTTGTAGAATCTCCTGTGAGTTTTCATTGACTTGAACTGGAAGCAGCACATGTCAATGTCACTGCCACTTCACTGGAAAGAAATAGTTGCATGACTTCATCTAATTGCAAGGAGATCAGGAAACGTAGGGGGAAAAGGGGACAATGGAATATTTGTCTGCTGTAAAATTCTATTTCCAAGCCTCAATAACAGGATAATATCTTTAAAGACAAGGACAAGAGAATGCAGATGGTTTGAGATAGTGAAGACAGGTGTTGCTATTATAAGATTTGGAAATTTTGTTAGAGGATTAATTGTGAACTTTGACTCCGATGGTAGAGACTGCCTGCAATATGGAAGAACCAGGTTCAATCCCTGAGCTGGGAAGATCCCCTGGGGAAGGAAATGGCAACCCACTCCAGTGTCCTTGCCTGGGAAAATCCCTTGGATAGAGGAGCCTGACAGGCTACAGTCTGTGGGTTTGCAAAGAGTCGGGCATGACTGAGTGACTAACACTTTCACTTACAGGTTTAAATCCCTAGAAGTGGGGTTGATAGAAACATTATGGCAGAGATGCTCCATATTTTATAAAATAAATTCCTGTTTTTCTTAGGGTGAGGGCCTATAGATACTTTATTTTGATTTACTTATTTTGATTTCCATTGAAATGAGTCTTAAGATCTCATCACTACTCATATTCATCTTATCTATTTAAATTTAAATCACCCCATGTTAAGTATCAATATATAATTTTATCTACACAGGCCCTTGTCAATACTACTGTAATTTCATTAATTCTTCAGATTATGAAATAATGAACATGGGCCATTTACCTTGTAAAAATTTCTATTCAGCCTTATGTCACAAGTTCAAGAAACCTTTAAGCCTCAAGAAAATGAAAGCCCAGAGGTATCAAGTGCCTTGTCCGATGTTTAATTATTTTCTGCTTTGTAACAACACTCTTCTAATAGTTTACAGATGGGATTGTCAGGCACAGACATAAGGAAGGAATAGTTGCGACCCTTGAGGATTTCATTTTATGGCAGTGGCTCCTGAACTTTCCTCTCTATAATAATCCCCTGGACTTCTTGTTAGAAACATAGTTTCAGGGGTTTCTGCACTGATTTGGGTTTAGTGGGTCTGGGAATCTACATTTGGACAAGCGTTTTCCTCATGACTATGGTGCAGGTGACCTACAGACATGTGGCTAACTACTGGCTCGTATCACAGATCCTACACAGCCATCCTAATCTCTCCCCTCCCTCCTCTCTCTTCTGTTCTGCTCTACTGAGGGGGAAAAACTGAGAAGAACTGATTACGTTGAAATGTTTACTTCTGTATCAGGGCTCTTGTGCGCAGTGGCGTCGGACTCTGTGTGACCCCATGAACTGTAGCCTGCCAGGCTCCTCTGTCCATGGAAGTTTCCAGGCAAGAGTACTAGAGTGGGTTGTCATTTCCTCCTCCATGCAGAGCTTTTAGTTGCAAACAGGAAACATTACTCTACTCTGGCTGTTTGAAGCAGAAAAGGGATTTATTAATGGAGATGAGACAGTTCGAGTACCTCTGGAAAGTCTGGAGAACTAAGCATAGAGATAAGCTACCAGGAAAAATGCCTAAGATCTACCTCAGAGCAGTTCCAGAGGATAAACCATTGTTGCATGTCTGGGCAATGATGCTGCGGCTTATCCAGATGATGCTTCCAACTCTGAGCACTAAATACTACCATCAGAAGCGCCACACCAGCTCCCCTAGCCATGTCCAGAAACTGCTTGGAGCTGCCACTGCTTTCACTAGGAAGGATATATGTGGTGCTTGCTTTACTGGGCTGATTCAAAGAGGAGCTCATCTCATCTGATTGGCAGAGCTTGGTCACAGTCTGCATCTGGCACCAAGACAGGCTGGGAAAGAAATACCTAGCTTTTGTGGTGGGAGGTGCCCACTGTCTTCCACCAAGAGTTATGAGGTGATGATGCTCCAAGGTACTATGTTGTCTGAAAGAGCAATACCACATTCATTACAGCTGAATTTGGGAACATATACAACTTTCTCCTTTTGCCTTGCTGATTATTAGATTGTGATGTTGAATTAATTAATTAATGGTCCATGTTTGTAAATCAGTTTTTATTTCATGTAAATTTCAGCATACATTTTATAAAGTTCTGTTTTCAAAGAAATGTTTAGTTTCATATCCTTCTGATAATACCTATGTTGATTGAAAAAAATTCTTTTTTCCATGTCAGAGAAAATTTAGAAAAGAAAGGAAATCTTTTCTTAGAGTTTTGTGGGAGAAATTAATGTTTTACAATGTGTAACAGGAGAAAAAAATTCTCTTCCTCTAGAGGAAAATTATTGAGCAATGAAAGTTTTCTATTGTGAGAGAATATCTTAGATGATTTGGGATATATGTAATTCTTTTTTCTCAGTGTATTTCTTACATAAGAGCAGATAGGAGGCTCTTGATTTCTTTGGACAGGATGTGCTCTGCAGGTAGGTTTTATTCTTTGCCTTTCAGCTTCTTTATTGCTAGGCACTGTGTTAGGAAGTATACTGGGGAAAGAAACTCTCAATTTGGTTACTTTAAAACAGGAAAAATGCAACAATAGTTGAAAAATGCTCCATTTGTTCATTTGGCAAATGTTTATTGACTTCCTATTCTACAAAAGTGTTATCCCCTGGTCACTACTCCCAAGAAGCTCACAGATAAGTGGAAACTGACTGATAATTGAATTATAAACATTGGATACTGTGAGAGTAGAGAGAAGACATATTTAACTTAAACTGGGAGGGTGTCAAAGCTGGCTTTCTAGAATCAATAATGCCTTTCAGTATCTTACTGATTAAGATAGAGTTAGACAAGCAGTGGCTATGGGAGGTATAACAGGGAACACAGCATGGGTCAGAGGCAGGCACATGGCTCAGAGGCATGAAGGAGCATTTAACAACACTTTAGAGACCATGATTCAGAACTAGGAGAGCTAAAACTGATGGGACAGGTTAAGTGGGGGCAAGTCTCCCCTCAGGACAATGGAGAAGTTAGATATCTGTTAGTATACATTCCTGATCACAGGTTGATGGCTCAGACAGTAAAGAATCTGCCTGCAATGCAGGAAACCGTAGTTCAGTCCCTGGGTTGGGAAGATCCCTGGAGAAGGGAATGGCAACCCACTCGTATTCTTCCCAGGAGAATTCCATGAACAGGGGAGCCTGGTGGGCTATAATTGTCCATGGGGTCACAAAGAGTAAGACATGACTGAGTGACTTTGACTTGCACATTCCCGAGGAGGTCAGTAGGAAAGAAAATCCAGAGCACAAGTGAAAGTTTGACTTTGCTCAGGCAGTGGTTTCTCATCTATGAATATGGAGTGGTTTCTCATCTATGAATGTGGAGATGTAGGAGGGTTGGGAAGATCCCCTGGAGGATGGCATGGCAACCCACTCGAGTATTCTTGTCTGAAGAATTCCATGGGCAGAGGAGCCAGGTGGGCTACAATTCACAGGTTTGCAAAGAATCAGACATGTCTAAAGCAACTAAGCTCACAACATAGGAGGAAGTAAGCAGATGCAAATAGGTTTGTGTAACAGAGGCTTCCTAGAGGTGGGGGAGGAGGGGAGACAGCTGCTGTGCCATTTCCTGAGACCTCAGAGGGGACAGGTGTAATAAGGAGCCTAAAGGGACTGTGAAGGCTTGAAATCAAAATCCAATGGGACATATGTTCATTTGTACCCATTTTTAAAGATTCCACATGTAAATGATATCATATATTTCATATATTTTGTGTTTCTGTGTCTGACTTATACTTCATGCAGTGTGACTATCTCTAGGTCCGTCTATGTTGCTCCGAATGGCATTATTTTATTTTTTTTTATGGCTAGTGTATAGGAGGTGGAGGAGGGATAAATTAAGAGATTGGGATTGACATATATATACTACTGTGTATAAAATGGGGCCTCCCAGGTGGTTCAAATGGTAAAAAATCCACCTGCCAATGCAGGAGACACAGAATAGGAAATGGCAACCCACTCCAATATTGTTGCCTGGAAAATTCCATGGACAGAGGAGTGTGGTGAACTATAGCCCATGGGGTTGCAAAGAGTTGAACATTACAGAGTATACACATGCTCTGGTGTATGCTCAGCATACACACATGTATAAAATAGATAACTAATAAGAACCTGCTGTATTGCACAAGGAATTCTACTCAATAATCTGTAATGGCCTATATGGGAGAAGAATCTAAAAGAAAAAAGAGTGGATATAAATATATGTATAACTGATTCACTTTGTTCTCTACCTGAAACTAACACAACATTGTAAAGCAACTATACTCCAATAAAATTTTTAAAAAGAAACCAATGGGACAAAAAAAATCAACAAAGGGCCATTTCATAGCTTGCTTTCTTTTCTAAAAATCTAGCTTGGCTTTACATTTTTTAAATGGAAATATATTCAACATAAAACATTGTGTAAGTTTAAGTTGTACAACATGTTGATTTGATACATCTATGTATTGCAATGTGATTACCATTGTTGTATTAACTAGCCCCTCTAATCATGTCGCATATTTATCATTTCTTATTGTGGTGGGAATCAATAAGATCTAATCTCTTAGTCAGTGTGATGATTGTAATGCAATATTGACTCTAAACCCTGTACTGTGCATTAGATCTTCAGGATTTATTTATCTATTAATACTAGTTGCAAGTTAGCCTTACTTGATTATGTTTCACAGGAGTTTTGGGAGAGACTGGGAGGGAGAGATGTGATCACCCACATTCACAACCAAGTGAAGCTAGAAATCTCGGGCTCTCACATTCAGTGTCCCCAAACTATTCTTCCAGATGCCAGGTAGGGGGGAGGCCAGTAGGATGGGATGGCTGTACTCCTGCCTTGCTGTTTCTTTTTTTGCCTTCCATGATCAAATTCCTGGAACCATTACTCTGGGTGTTTGGCTTTCTCCCTAAAACTTAGTGTCTCTAATGTGTGATGTGAATTCACCCTGCTGCCTTCATGTAGCTGCTAAGACTCTTCGTACCTTAGCAGATAACCCATCTCAGACCCAGGTGCTTAGACTATGGCAAACTATATCTTGCACCAGTGGTTCAGACAGTATGGTTACTAAATGTGATGTGTTTTGCATCCCAAGATGCTGGAATTTTTATGAGTTCTTTAATGCTCCATAGAGAAAACAAGGTGGAATATTTGAAATAGATGTCATGTTGGGACATCCAGGAAAAGGTAGCCATAAAGGCGACCACCTGCTTCACTTTCTTGCATGAATGACTTTAGAATATTTTGCCCCTCTTATTTGAGTTTCTGAAATGCTCATGGTACTCACCTCTATCTACAGCCCTACCGCAAAGGGATGTTGAATGTTTTTATTTGCATCTCTAAATTCCTGCAAAAGTTTTAATTTTATTTTACCCACTGGTAAATGTAATAAACAGTGATACTCAGAGAGTACAGATTTAAGCTTGCCTTTCCTCTCTGCATAAAAGTGCGTGCTAATGGTTGCTGGATAATTAAAATTAAACCAAGTTTAATAGATAAACAAATTAAAGCAGAGCAAAATGTGCATGCTTCCCTAAGCAGCACACACATTATCAGAGAGTGTGACTCTAATTATTCAAAGATATAGCAAGAGCTATCGAAGGAGCTATTGATTTTTTAAGACAAGAAAGTGTTTTCAGTATTAATGAATTGTATTTGTTTACAAGCCAAATTGCAATACTGTAGAAATTAAAAAGGAAATTGGACCAGAGCTATCCAAACCTCACATGCTAATCAAGACTTATCAATTAATAGGTCATGATCTTCTATTACTTTTAATATTTACTTTAAATTACAAGGTAACACATGAATTTATTTTCTTTATAAAATATTATAACACTTCTGACCATCCCCAGGTTTCTATTCCTTTCTGAGAGGTAACACTTGATATCCGTTTGGTGTGGATAATTCCAGATGATTTCTAATGCATTTTAAATACATTTATCTATATATATTCAGGCATGTTTTACAATGTTGTACTTTAGATTTTTTGTTGAATTGTTTTTTGGTTTCCAGAATAAATGAGATAATTCTCTATGTACCTTTCTCTAAAATGCATGTATCATTCAATCATATGTCTTAGAGATGTCTTTGATGATACATAACAAATCTACTTCAATATTTCCCCTTATTTCATTTTTTTCTTCATTATATATTTGTGTCAAAGCAGTAAATGCCCCTGATTGAAAGATCAAAAAGGACAAGAAAGGCTAATGTTAAGATGCGACAATTTGTGCTTCATGGCCACCAGCCCCACTTCTCATAGGCAACCGGCCTGAGTATGTGCCTGTTGGTTTATATCCAGGTGTCAAAATAATCTATGCCCGTATCATTATTAATGAATTTCAATTGCAGACAGTATAGTGACTTCCTCCCTGATGACCTATGATTCTGCTTACTTATATAGTTGCTACTTTCCTTCTCATTTTCCTCCAGTATGATCCTAACATTGCACGTGGTTTCTCTATTGGGAATTATATTATAGTTAAAACGTTTAAATGTTTATTTCTTATCAATCACATATAGATATATGGATTCTAATTTTATATGATTGATGCTACCTTTTCTTTCTGGTTCCCTTTCCTTTTCACCTTTCCAATTTATTTTATAGTCAATGCCCTTTAGAGTGTTAACTGGGATTGTGTGCTTTGTTAAGTTGAAAATCAACAAACGGCATTTACATTCTTGTAACTATATGGTTAAGACATACACAAAGAATGTATGCTATCTATGATTTTTCAGTATATAGTTTTCATTTTTTGTTTGATGGCATTTTCTCACATTTATTTGCTTTTATCATATTATTTTCAAAAACTCCTTTCAGTCAACTATGGACTCTTCCTTTCCAGAGATCTTCTCAGGGCCATCATTCAGTTGTTCCCATTCAGACTGTTCTCTAGGCCTGTTCCCCAGCTTTTATCCTCACTGCTTCTCTAGAATGTTCGTCTCATTTCTTATTTCCATGTCTTCTTTGATTTAGGGTTTTCTCTAGTAACTTACTAGGAAAAGGTATCTGAGGGGTACATTTTTGTCCCTGATGAACATATTTTTTCTCCCTTAAAACTTGATTGATAACTTGGCTGAATAGGATTAAAGTTTCAAGGTTATTTCTCCTTACAATAATGAAGGCATCTAATATTATTGTGAGCAGTCTGAAGGTGATCAACTGGTTATTTCTGTGTATATGACCTTGTTTTTTTTTTTTGCCCCATCTGAAAGCTTTCAACATCTTTATTCTTAGCATTGTAAAACTTTCCAGCTATTTCCCTGACTGTGGGTCTTTTTCTTTTAAAGTAGGTCTTTTACTTTGGAATCTTATGTCTTTCACTCATGGAAACTTAACTGTCTATTACATGATTTTTCTCTTTCATTATCTCTATCTCTTTCTAGAGTTCTTATTAGAATGAAATGTCTGATGCTTGGGTCATGCAGATTAATTCTTCACTTATATTTTTAAATTCTCTTCTTTTTATTCTCCTTCTTGGTATATTTGATTTTATTTCCAAGTTGTCCTTTGGTTTTTTTAAAACTTAGTATACTTTCAGCATGTAAATATTTCTGTTTTTTCTTTGACTCTTCCTTTTAAAATGATCTCTTATTTTTCTATGGAAAAATAGCATCTTGAGATTTCTGAAGATAGGAGTTAGAAGTTTTTAAATATTTCATTCCCCCAAATTATTCTTTCCCTCTGGCATGGCTTTTTTTTTTTTCTTTTTAGATCTTTATCTGTGTCTTCCCTTTGGAATTTTTGTTCAAAAGTTAGGTGATTGTAATGTTAAGGTCTTCTTTCATCTTTTTAGGGTGAGGGTGTAAAAGGCCATTTGGGGAGCTGTGTGCAGGGTTGGGGGTAGGCCTTGTCCTCTGGAGGCTTCTGCTCCAGGACAGCTGCTCACAGAACTCAAAGGCCAGAATGGATGTTTTCTGTTTGTGGTTGTTCCAGTGAGGGGAGAAATGAATGTGCAGCTTCCCAGGAGCCCTCACTCAGAAGGACCCCACTTTTGGCTTAAGGCTCTGTGTTTCCTATCTTGAAATTAATAGTGATCTTATCTTTGAATCTGTTTTCTAAGTCAGATTTAACAGGACAGTGCAGCATGTGTTGAGGTTTCTAGCTCAAGGGGTCCCACCTCCTCCGCATAACAGGTTTGCTGTCTCCACGCTATGCCCTCTGGATCCCCAGCTACTGCAGCATCGCCTAGCCCATGATCTGGTGATCCTTGGGGAGTGCCACTCGGGGCAGTGACTGGGCTGTGTGTGTGTTTCTGTGAGCTAGTGTCTGTGTGTGTAGTGGGATTGGTAGGGGAGAGAGGGGGTTGTGTTTCACTATTGTCCACCACTGCCTGGTCACAGATGGGGGGGTGGGCTGAGCTTGGGTGCTGGTCCCACAGGTGCAGGGGTCACTCAGTGGAGGCCCCTCACCTTTCCAGGTCTAGGAATCGAACACATCTTACAATTTTCAGAGTCATCTGTCCTTTGTGGCCCTTCCCTGCCCTCAGGTTTGCCTTTGTAATTTGCCCTGGGTCTCTTAAATTACACAGTCTACTCTGAGTGTAGGTAATGAGATAATGAGAATTAGGATCACTTTGTCATCTATGTGTGCCTTTAAATTTAAATGAGTACATTGACCTGGTTCTCCAAAGTGGTTGCCCTTGCATTAGTATACTTGAATTTCCCTATACTCTCACCTCAGTTTTTAACATTATTATTTTTTAATTTGGCCATTCTTGTGATTGACAGATGGCCTCCCGCTGTTTTTTACATTACCCTGCTTATTAGTGAAGTTGACTACTTTTTCATCTACTGTTTCATATTAATCTTTTCATACAATTAACCTTTTTACATGTCTAATCTTGCCATGTAATTAATTATTTGTATTTCCTTTTGGTGAATATTTCATGTTCAAGCCTTTGTTTTTTTGTCTTTTTCTTTTTGACTTATATAGTTGTCTATATGGGCTTCCCAGGTGGCACTAGCAGTAGAGAATCCACCTGCCAGTGCAGGAGATACACAAGCTGTGGGTTCGATCACTGGGCCAGGAAGATTCCCTGGAGGAGGGCATAGCAACCCACTCCAGTATTCTTGCCTGTAGAATCCCATGGACAGAGGAGCCTGGTGGGCTCCAGTCCATAGGGTTGCAAGGAATCAGACATGACTGAAACAACTTAGCATGCAGCACACACAGTTGTATGTGTATATATATATATATATATATATATATATACACACATACATACGTATATATATATATGTATATATATATATATGTGTGTGTATATATATATACACACTTAGTATTTGCCACATACTATTCTAAATTTATATACTCATTTAATTACAACAATACTTTAAGGTAGTTTACTTTTATTATCTTCATTTTTCATATTAAAAAATTATGGTACTGAGAGGCTAAGTACTATGAAGGAGCTGACACAGCAATCCTTTGTTATATCCATTGTAAATATTTTCTCCCTATTTTTTAGTTTATAGGGTCTTTTGTCTCCTGGAAAATTTAAAATTTGACCTTATAAAATTCATGAAACTTTTAAAATGTCTTTTGGCTTTTCATGTCTTGTTTAAAAAATTATCCCTATCTCAACTTCATATGCATTGATGCTTAGATTTTTAAGTATAGCTATTTAATCTGCTGTTTATATTGAGATTTTCTCATTTTTCTTGACTTTTTTGTGTGAAAAATTTTACTTAAAAAATATGAATGGCCAATTGTTTCAATAGCTCATCTTTTTTGAATAGTCTTTTACCCACTGATTTAGGTGACACCATGTCATACTCTAGATTCACATATATTCTTTGTTTTGTTTGGTTTTTTTTATTCCTTTCTAGTTTACATTCTTAGTTATTATAGTTTGTGATATGTTTGGATATCAGGTAGGCATTTGCCCTTTATTTTTCTTCTCCAAAATTGTCTTGCACATTATCATGTATTTAGTTTTCTCCATGAAGTTGAGAATCAGTTGATCAGGTTTGGTGAAAAGTCCACTTGTCGACTCTATATGGATAGCATTGAAATTGCCATATTGTTTGGAGACAGTTAACATTTTTATTTTAATTATAATGGTATATCACTGTATTTATTCATCTTTTTTAACATCTAGAAAATATATTTTAGAGGTTTTTTAGAAAAGAAAATCTTGCATGTATTTGTATAGTCTTATTCTTATCCAAGTATTTCCTAGTAATTGCTATGGTGAGTGGCATTTTTTTTCTGTTATGTTTTCTTGTTGGTTATAGGTAATATAGAGGAAAACTATGGATTTTTCTACACTCCTCTGGTATCTGATCATTTTCCTTTTTGTACATCAATTAATTTTTAAGCTAATCCTCTTGTTGCTAGGTTTTCAACTAGTGTTGCTAACTAGGTCTTCCTTTTCAATGATTTGCCATAATTTCCACTGAAAGACAGCAAATCCTTCTGAGCCTTATTGTCATGAGACCTTCTTCTCAAGGACTTCATGGTCAACATGACCACCCTTAACCCCAAACTCATTCCCAATGTACTTTACCCAGAGGCTGGTTTTGTCAGTGTACTAAAATGATGAGAGTAATTCAATTCCTAAATTATATTTTGGAATAGTTAGTGCATCCTGCCAAAAGATGCTTGAAAAAGCAGGTGTTTTCCATGGCTCTTGACAATTTACATCGGCCAAATGTTTCTGTTTAAATTTGGAAACTTGGTCTATGTGGGCTCAAAAATGGGGCTTAGTTTTGGACAAGGGGAAAAATACCTTTAAAAGAGCTTCAAAAGGATTTATGTGAAGTTAATTTTGGTTAGCTCCTTTGATGACTTGGCTCTGGGAACAGGTTTGCCTAATAGAATATAGGCTGCTTAGTTATATTTGAATGTCAGATAAACAACAAATAATTTTTAGTGTACATTCTATGTAACATTTGAGGCATATTTATTCCATGCAATATTGGGGACATACTTATAGTAAAAAAAATTGTTGTTTATCTAAATTTATATTTAATTGGGTAATTTCTGTTTTTCATTGACATCTGTTGACACTATCTGGGAAGGCATTGTGAGCAGACATAGATATTTCAGTATGTAGACACCAAGAGTAACAGTGTGACCATCTGTTCTGATACAGGAAGTAGCAAAAAAATAAAGTCACTTTCACACAAAAAGACTTTGAAGACTATTCACTTACCTTAGTCTGTTTAGGGTTGGGAATGATGAATCTTTCAGCTTCCTTCTTCAGCTTAAGACTCTGTTGCGAAAGTAGCAAAAGAGTCATATAATGTTACATGGAAATTATTTTAAGATTTCTGTCACTTTTTGAGTTACACGTTTGGATTAGTTCATTAGAATTTTATTCATTTAATCACTTAATTTACCTTTTATTTTACATTGGTGTATAGTTGGTTAACAATGCTGTGTTAGTTTCAAGTGTACAGCAAAGTGATTCCATTATACATTATACATGTGTCTATTGTTTTTCAAATTCTTTTTCCACTTAGGTTGTTATATAATATTGAGCAGAGTTCTCTGTTCTGCGCAATAGATCATTGTTGGTTACCCATTTTAAACACAGCAGTGAGTACATGTCAATCCCAAACTCCTTAATTATTCCACATCCCACCTCCCCACCCTGGTAAGCATAAGTTCTCCAAGTCTGTTTCTGTTTTGTAAGTTCATTTGTATTATTATTTTTTTTAAGATTCTACATATGAGTGATATCATACAATATTTATCTTTCTCTGCCTGACTTAGTTCACTCAGTATGACAATCTCTATATCCATTCATGTCATGCAAATGATATTGTTTCATTCTTTTTAATGGCTGAGGAATATTGCATTGTATATGTGTACCATATCTTCTTTATCCATTCCTCTGTTGATGGATTTCTATGTTGCATCGATGTCCTGGCTATTGCAAATAGTGCTGAAATCAACATTGAGGTGCTTGTATACTTTCACACCATGTTTTTCTCTCAGTATATCCCCAGGAGTGAAATTGCAGGGTCATGTGTTAGCTCTATTTATAGATTTTTAAGGAGCCTGCATGCTGTTCACTACAGTGGCTGTACCAATTTACACTCCCACCAACAGTGTAGGAGGATTCCCTTCTCTCCACACCCTGTCTAGAATTTGTTGTTTGTGGATTTTTTTTTTTTTTGATGATATCCATTCTTACTGCTATGAAGTGATATCTCATTATATCTTTGATATGCATTTCTCTAATTATTAGTGATGTTGAACATCTTTTCATGTGCCTCTTGGCCATCTTGGTATGTCTTCTTTGGAGAAATGTCTATTTAGATCTTCTGCTTATGTTTTGATCGAGTTATTTGTTTCGATGATATTAAGCTGCCTGAGGAAGGCCTTCTTATCTCTCCGTGTTATCCTTTGGAACTCTGCATTCAAATGGGTATATTTTTCCTTTTCTCCCCTGATGTTCGCTTCTCTTCTTTTCACAGCTGTTTGTAAGGCCTCCTCAGACAGCCACTGCTTTTTTGCATTTCTTTTTCTTGGGGATTGTCTTGATCCCTGTCTCCTGTACAATGTCATGAACCTCCATCCGTAGTTCATCAGGCACTCTATCTATCAGATCTAGTCCCTTAAATCTAGTTCTTACTTCCACTGTATAATCACGAGGGGTTTGATTTAGGTCATATCTGAATAGTCTAGTGGTTTTCCCCACTTCCTTAAATTTAAGTCTGAATTTGGCAATAAGGAGTTCATGATCTAAGCCACGTCAGCTCCCGGTCTTGTTTTTGCTAACTGTATAGAGTTTCTCCATCTTTGGCTGCAAAGAATATAATCAGTCTGATTTTGGTGTTGACCATCTGGTGATGTCCATGTGCAGACTCTTCTCTTGTGTTATTAGACGAGGGTGTTTGCTATGACCAGTGCGTTCTCTTGGCAAAACTCTATTAGCCTTTGCCATCCTTCATTCTGTACTCCAAGGCCAAATTTGCCTGTTAGTCCACGTGTTTCCTGACTTCCTACTTTACATTCCAGTCCCCTATAATAAAAAGGACATCTTTTGGGTGTTAGTTCTAGAAGGTCTTGTAGGTCTTCATAGAACCATTCAATGTCAGCTTCTTTAGCATTACTGGTTGGAGCATAGACTTGTATTACCATGATATTGAACGGTTTGCCATGGAAATGAAAAGAGATCATTCTGTTGTTTTTGAGATTGCCTCCAAGTCCTGCATTTTGGACTCTTTTGTTGACTATGATGGCTACTCCATTTCTTCTAAGGGATTCCTGCCCACAGTTGTAGATATAATGGTCATCTGAGTTAAACTCACCCCTTCCAGTCCATTTGAGTTTGCTGATTCCTAGAATGTCGACGTTCACACTTTCCATCTCCTGGTTGACCACTTCCAATTTGCCTTGATTCATGCACCTAACATTCCAGGTTCCTATGCAAAACTGCTCCTTACAGCATTTGACCTCACTTCTATCACCAGTCACAAAGATGGGCTCAATAAAGGACAGAAATGTTATGGACCTAACAGAAGCAGAAGATATTAAGAAGAGGTGGCAAGAATACACAGAAGAACTGTACAATAAAGATCTTCATGACCCAGATAATCACAATGGTGTGATCACTCACCTAGAGCCAGACATCATGGAATGTGAAGTCAAGTGGGCCTTAGGAAGTATCACTATGAACAAAGCTAGTGGAGATGATGGAATTCCAGTTGAGCTATTTCAAATCCTAAAAGATGATGCTGTGAAAGTGGTGCCCTCAATATGCCAGCAAATTTGGAAAACTCAGCAGTGACCACAGGACTGGAAAAGGTCAGTTTTCATTCCAATCCCAAAGAAAGGCAATGCCAAAGAATGCTCAAACTACTGCACAATTGCACTCATCTCACATGCTTTTAAAGTAATGCTCAAAATTCTCTAAGCCAGGCTTCAGCAATATGGGAACTGTGAACTTCCAGATGTTCAAGCTGGTTTTGAAAAGGCAGAAGAACCAGAGATCAAATTGCCAACATCTGTTGTATCATCAAAAAAGCAAGAGAATTCCAGAAAGACATCTATTTCTGCTTTATTGACTATGCCAAAGCCTTTGATTGTGTGGATCACAATAAACTGTGGAAAATTCTGAAAGAGATGGGAATAACAGACTACCTGACCTGCTTCTTGAGAAACCTGTAGCAGGTAAAGAAGCAACAGAACAGGACATGGAACACCAGACTGGTTCCAAATAGGAAAAGGAGTATGTCAGGGCTGTATATTGTCACCCTGCTTATTTAACTTATATGCAGAGTACATCATGAGAAACGCTGGGCTGGAAGAAGCACAAGCTGGAATCAAGATTGCTGGGAGAAATATCAATAACCTCAGATATGCAGATGACATCACCCTTATGGCAGACAGTGAAGAAGAACTAAAGAGCCTTTTGATGAAAGTGAAAGAGGAGAGTGAAAAGGTTGGCGTAAAGCTCCACATTCAGAAAACTAAGATCATGGCAACTGGTCGCATCACTTCATGGCAAGTAGCCGGAGAAACGGTGGAAACAGCGTCAGACTTTATTTTTTTGGGTTCCAAAATCACTGCAGATGGTGACTGCAGCCATGAAATTAAAAGATGCTTCCTCCTTGGAAGGTAAGTTATGACCAACCTAGACAGCATATTAAAAAGCAGAGACATTACTTTGTCAACAAAGTTACATCTAGTGAAGGCTATTGCTTTTCCAGTAATCATGTATGGATGTGAGTTGGACTATAAAGAAAGCTGAGCACAGAAGAATTGATACTTTTGAACTGTGGTGTTGGAGAAGACTCTTGAGAGTTCCTTGGACTGCAAGGAGATCCAACCAGTCCATCCTAATGGAGATCAGTCCTGGGTGTTCACCAGAAGGACTGATGTTGAAGCTAAAACTCCAATCTTTAGGCCACCTGATGCGAAGAGCTGACTCATTGGAAGAGACCCTGATGCTGGGAAAGATTGAAGGCAGGAGCAGAAGGGGACGACAGAGGATGAGATGGTTAGATGGCATCACCGACTCAATGGACATGAGTTTGGGTGTACTCTGGGAGTCGGTGATGGACAGGGAGGCCTGGCATGCTGCAGTTCATGGGGTCACAAAGAGTTGGACGTGACTAAGCAACTGAACTGAACTGAACTGAACTGAAGTTGCCTAAGCTGATTGTAAATTTTGGAGACTAATCTGTTGTTGGTCACATCAATTGCAAACGTTGTCTCCCTTTCTTTCGGTTGTCTTTTCATTGCGTTTATTGTTTCTTTTGCTGTACGAAAGCTTTTAAGTTTAACTAGGTCTCACTTGTTTATTTTTATTTCCATTACTCTCAGAGACAGATGGGGAAATATACTGCTGTGATCCATGTCAGTGTTCAGTCTATGTTTTCCTTCAAGAGTTTTATTGTATACTCTCTCACATTTAGGCCTTTAATCCATTTTAAGTTAATTGTTTTTGTATTGTGTTGAAGAATGTTCTAATTTCATCTTTTTAACAAGTAGCTGTCCTATTTTCCCACCACCATTTATTGAAGATACTGTCTTTCCTCATTATATAGTCTTGCCTCCTGTGTCATAAATTAATTGAACATAGGTGCGTGTGTTTATTTCCAGGCGTTCTCTCCTGGTCTGTTGATCTATATTTCTGTTTTTGTGCCAGTACCATACTGTTTTCATGACTATAGGTTTGTAGTATAGTCTGAAGTCAGACAGCGTGATTGCTCCAGCTCTGTTTTTCTTTCTCAAGATTGCTTTGGCTATTTAGGGTCTTATGTGTCTTCATAAAAATTTTAATATTTTTTGGTTCTAGTTCTGTGAAACATGTCATTCGTAATATGGTAGGAATTGCATTGAATCTGTTGATTGTCATGGGTAGTATCATCATTTTCATAATATTGATTATTTCAATCCAAGAATATGGGATAGTGCTCCATCTGTTTGTGTCATCTTCATTTTCTTTCATGAATGTCTTACAGTTTTTGGAGTACAAGTCTTTGGTCTCCTTAGGTAGTTTGATTCCTAGGTATTTTATTCTTTTTGATGTGATGGTAACTGGGGTTTTTTTTTTTAATTTCTCTTTCTGATCATTTGTTGTTAGTGTATAAAAGTGCACAATGAGCCAATACCTATGGGCTGCCCCAAAATCAGTTCTAAGAGAGAGGTTCTTAACAATATGATCTTATCTCAGGAAAGAAGAATCTCAAATAAGCTACTTAAATTTTCACCTAAAGCAACTAGAGAAAAAAAGAACAAACAAAACTTAAAGTTAGTAGAAGGAAATAAATCATAAGTAGCAGAGATAGATGAAATAGAGAAGAAGAAAATAATAGCAAAGATCAATGAAACTAAAATCTAGCTATTTGAGAAGATAAAATTGATAAACTGTTAGCCAGATTCATCAAGAAAAAAAGGGAGAGTGCTCAAATCAATAAAATTAGAGATGAAAAAGAAGAAATTACAACTGAGATCACGGAAAAACAAAAGATCATAAGAGACTGCTACAAGCAACTTTATACCAATAAAATGGGAAACCTAGGGAAAAAAGGATAAATTCTTTGAAGGGTATAACCTTCCAAGAGTGAACCAAGAAGAAACAGAAAATATGAACAGACCAATCACAAGTAATGAATTGAAACTGATTTAAAAATTCCCAACAAACAAACATCCAGGACCCGATGGCTCCACAGGCAAATTCTATTAAACATTTAGAGAAGAGCAAATACCTATCCTTCTGAAACTATTCCAAAAAGTTGTAGAGGAAGAAACACTCCCAAACTCATTTTGTGAGGGCACCATCACCCTGATACTAAAACTAGACAAAGGTACTACAAAAAAAAAAAAAGGAAATTACAGGCCAATATCACTGATGAACATAGATGCAGAAATCCTCAACAATGTACTAACAAATCAAATTCAACAATCCATTAAAAGGATTATACACCACAATCAAGTGGAATTTATCCCAGGGATGCAAGGATTTTTCAATATTTGCAAATTAATCAGTGTGATAAACATTAACAAACTGAATTAAAAGCCATATGATCATCTCAATAGATGCTGAAAACGTTTTTGACAAAATTTAGCATCCATTTATGATAAAAAACCTTTCCATAAAGTGAGTATAGAGAGAACCAACCTCAACATATTAAAGGCCGTATATGACAAACTCACAGCAAACATCATACTCAGTGGGAGAAGCTGAAGACATTTCCTCTAAGATCATTACAGTTTTAAAAAGATAATTGAAGTTATGAAAAACCAGGAGTCAGGGCTATGATTTTCAATAGTATCTCAGTGGGTCTGTAACTCTGTGACTGTAGCAGACATTAAATAAGGGCTGTTCACAAATATCCTGGGCTTCCCTGGTGGCTCAGTGGTAAAAGAATACACCTGCAATGCAGAAGACACAGAGACATGAGTTCCATCCTTGGGTCAGGAAGATCCCCTGGAGAATGAAATGCCACCCCACCCCAGTAATCTTGCCTAGAAAATCCCATGGACAGATGAGCTTGTGGGCTATAGTGCATGGGGTTGCAAAAGAGTCCGACATGACTGGGTGACTAAACAACAACAGTAAATGTACCAGTTCTCCTTGTTACAGGAATATGGTGGGATTGCATGCCCCAGTCTCAAAGGCTCATGACTTGGTTTGGCTAATAAAATATGATTTGAAACTTTAAAAGTCAAAGTTTATTTACTATGTCCTTTCTCCTGCCATAGTGATCGTGGAACCATGTGTTAAGATGGAACTTCAGATTGCTTGAGTCCCTGAGTGACCATGATGAGCAAAGCTTATCCCTCAGACACACACTGAATATGTAGTATGAATGAGAAATGGTTTAAAAGGCTCTTATTGGTTCAAAAGGTCCTAAGGCTGCTTGTTACTGCAGTGTAAATAGCCCACACCGACAGATATGCGTGCTTGTGCTCAGTCACTAAGTTGTGTCCGATTCATTAAGACCCTGTGGACTATAGCCCACCAGGCTCCTCTGTCCAGGGGATTTCCCAGGCAAGAAAACTGGAATGAGTTTCCATTTCCTTCTCCAGACAGATACATGTGGTATTGGCTTATTGGTTGGGTGCTGGCTGGCAGAAAACTGTTATTAAAGATGAGACAAATGGTGAGCCGTCTCCTGTGATAATTGGCTGCTGCTGCTGCTAAGTCGCTTCAGTCGTGTCTGACTCTGTGCAACCCCATAGACGGCAGCCCACTAGGCTCCCCCGTCCCTGGGATTCTCCAGGCAAGAACACTGGAGTGGGTTGCCATTTCCTTCTCCAATGCATGAAAGTGAAAAGTGAAAGTGAAGTTGCTCAGTCATGTCCGACTCTTCGCGACCCCATGGACTGCAGCCTACCAGGCTCTTCTGTCCATGGGATTTTCCAGGCAAGAGTACTGGAGTGGGGTGCCATTGCCTTCTCCGTGTGATAATTGGGGAAGGGAGTTAATGTTCTTAACCCCTGGAATAGGACATGGCAACCCACTTCAATATTCTTGCCATGATAATCCCATGGACACATGAGCTATCGTCTACGAGGCTGCAAAGAGCTGAACACAAATGAGTGACTGAGAACAATGTACTTTCCAAATGTTTATCTATAGAAGAAGAGGTAGAAAATAGAATGTTAGCAGTTTGTGCATTGATGTTTACTTGACAAAGAAACTGAAGAAAGGTGAATCCAGATAAAAATTGGCCAGATTTACAAGTGGGAACAAACTGATGGAGTCCACAAATTCAAATAATTATAGGATTGTAAGAGGCTACATCCTCCCAATATAAAGGAGGAAAAAATAAAATTGAGATAGATTTTGGTTAAGAAAGGCTGATTAGACTCGAATGTGTGGTCATTACATGTATCGTTAAATCCTCTTGAACAGATAAAGTATTTCCTTTGATGCCCAACTAAAGGTACGGCAGCAAGTAAATCTTGCCATTAGACAAAGTCGCTCAGAAATAAAAGATTAGTGTGAACAGAGCCCTCTGTTAACCTTTGTTGCACTCATAGTAAGACCAATAAATGAATATTATTTTCTTCTAAGTCACAGAGCTCTTGGGTTCTAAGACTGAGATGTCAACTTTAACTTCTTATGTTTTTCTGTAAAATGGGATTAATTATATGTACCCTGAACAACACTATAAAGCAACTATACTTCAATTTAAAATAGGTCCTAAGGACACTTTTAGAGGCTATCCGTATGTTCATTGTCATAATTTTGGCCATGGTATCAATTATATATATGTCAAAACATATCAAAATGTACACTTTAAGAATGTGCAGTTTAATATATCTCAATAAATCTGTTAAATATGCTTACAAAAATAATACTTGTCCTGTATACACCACAAGAGAATTGTGAGATCCATAGATTTGTTAAGTGGCACACAATTTATTGGACATCTTTCACATGCTTAGCTTGTGCTAGGCTTTAGGAATCTAGACCTGATTTTTTCTTATAGAGTCATAAAATTTAAAATACTGTATAATCATTAAGCACAGTGGGCTTTAGCTCACAAAGAAAGCTCAGCTCTCTCAGTGTTAGACATAAAGCTGTCAAAGAATTCCTAGAGGAGACAGAGTGCACTAAATTTTGAATGCCTGAGATTTGTGTCTAGGCAGAGACCATATCAATAATAATGGGAGAAGGTACAAAATTGGGAATTAATAAGTATTTTGGGGGGTAGTGGTACTGGGTATGATTGGAGGAGTAGGAAAAAAGATAGATCATTAGTCTCTTGTGTGTTAAGTCAAGAAATTGGACCATTTCTTAATCAAATCCTGAATCATCAAACTTTTTTAAATATAGAGGGAAATAGAACAAAAGCTGCCTTCTTAGAAATACTTTGGCAAAAATCAAAGGAAGTTTGGAAGGACAGAAAGTACTGGGTAGGTTTATTGAGGTAATACAAAATACTGCAGTGGCAGTTGGGTGGAGAGAAGGGGAAACATTTGAGAGATACTTAGAGAATGTCTAGGAATTATTATGGTTTGGGTAATGACTGTCTCTGAGACCTCTGGCATAAGTGGGGGTAGATGAGAATGCAATATAAAAAAGGGAAGATTTTTCAGGGAAAGCTAGTGTGTTCAGTGTTCTCAATGTAGAGTTTGCTATTCGTCTGTGTGTTGTATGAGAAGAAAAGTTAAACATACATAATTGGTTTTATAGAACTTGTTCCTAGACCTAAGGTCTGAGCAAAAAGCATGGATCAGTTCAGTTCAGTTCAGTCACTCAGTCGTGTCTGACTCTTTGCGACCCCATGCATCGCAGCACGCCAGGCCTCCCTGTCCATCACCAACTCCCGGAGTCTACGCAAACCCATGTCCATCGAGTCAGTAATGCCATCCAACCATCTCATCCTCTGTTGTCCCCCTCTCCTCCTGCCCCCAATCCTTCCCAGCATTAGGGTCTTTTCCAATGAGTCAACTCTTTGCATGAGGTGGCCAAAGTATTGGAGTTTCAGCTTTAACATCAGTCCTTCCAGTGAACACCCAGGACTGATCTCCTTTAGGATGGACTGGTTTGATCTCCTTGCATTCCAAGGGACTCTCAAGAGTCTTCTCCAACACCACAGTTCAAAAGCATCAATTCTTTGGCGCTCAGCTTTCTTCACCGTCCAACTCTCACATCCATACATGACCACTGGAAAAACCATAGCCTTGACCAGATGGACCTTTGTTGGCAAAGTAATGTCTCTGCCTTTAAATATGCTATCTAGGTTGGTCATAACCTTCCTTCTAAGGAGTAAGCGTCTTTTAATTTCATGGCTGCAATCACCATCAGCAGTGATTTTGGAGCCCCCAAAAATAAAGTCTGACACTGTTTCCACTGTTTCCCCATCTATTTGCCATGAAGTGATGGGACCAGATGCCATGATCTTAGTTTTCTGAAAGTTGAGCTAAAAAGCATGGATATAAAAGATATTATCATCTAGGAAATGATGAAGCTTGGGTTTTGTTGAGATTAACTAGAGAGAGGGATAAGGACAGAAGGCTAAGTGTGAAGTTATAGTGTAATTATATATGACAACTCCCTTTTACTGAGTACCTACCATGAACCAAGCACTGTATAGAGAGATTTACATGGATTATTGTATTTAATTTTAATCACATCCTATAAGATAGTTATTGCTATTACACTTGCTTTACAGAGGAGAAAACAAAACCTCAGAGAGACAGCTTGCCCAAAGTCATGGAGCTGGTGAGTGATAGAATTGGACTCAAAATCAAGTGATCTGATGTGAGAGTTAGTAGGCTTAATCACTGTGTTTTGGGAGAGAGTGATGAAAACAACCAGAAAGGTGTGACCCAGGCATTAGGAAGGAATTTGGATGACAGGTATACCTGGGAGAAAAAACTAGGGAGAAAAGATTTTCGAAGAAAACTCAATGAGTGAAGAATTATGTAGTGAAAGGTTCTCAATGTTGTGGAAACATCAAGGAAAGTAACATGGCTGTTTTTGATGTTTGAGGCAATGTTAGCGACTATGGTAAGAATGGAAGAAAATAGTTAGTGATTTGAGTAGAAACTAGAGAGAAGACTCGTGGCCAGGGATGACCTGTTATTTGCAGGGGGATGTTTTGATTTTTTAAATTGGAATATAATTGCTTTACAATGTTGTTAGTTTCTGCTGTACAACAATCTGAATCAGCTATATGTGTATATATACATATCTCCTCTTCCTCTTGAGCCTCCCTCCCCTTCTCCTTTCCACCCTCTAGGTCATCACAGAGCCCTGGGTTGAGCTCCCTGTGCTATCCAGCAACTTCCCACTAGCTATGTATTTTACACATGGTAGTGTATATATGTCAATCCTACTCTCTCAATTTGCCCCCTACTTCCCCTCTGTGTCCACAAATCCATTCTCTACACCTGCACCTTTATTCCTGCCCTGAAAATAGGTTCATCAGCACCATTTTTCTAGATTCCATATATATGCATTAATATACAATGTTTATTTTTCTCTTTCTTAATTCACTCCATCTGATAGGCTCTAGGTTCATCTATATCACTACAACTGACTCAGTTTAGTTTCTTTTAATGACCGAGTAGTATTCCATTGTATATATGTACCTCATCTTTTTTATATGTTTGTCTGTCAATGGACATATAGGTTGCTTCCATGTCCTGGCTATTGTAAATAGTGCTTTGATAAACATCGGAGTACATGTGTCTTTTTGAGTTACGGTTTTCTCAGGGTATATGCCCAGTTGAGGGGCAGGAAAGATGTGATCATGTTTAGAGGCTAAATAGAATCAGTAGGGTAAAGAGGAAAGAGATAGAAAGATGATTGAAATTGGGAACATGGGTCGAGGAAGCAAGAAGAAAGTTAACTTCAATAGATGAAAGAGCACTTTTATTGCAAAAAGAATGAAAGAATTAAGGAAGATTCATAGTCAGCAAGTTTGCAGGGAAAGGGGAGAAAGTTTATATCTATAGGTATTTCTTTTACAGACATAAAACACTTTGGGAGAGGCAAGTACTGTGCATATACAAATTAAACTTTTTAAGGATCGATAATATGAACATTTTCTCAAGTTACGTAATAGGATTAAAGCAAGCAAGTCTTAAAAGTATGTCTTTCAATCTAGAAAGGATGTCCAGATTTGTCTTTTTCTTTTTAGTCTGTATTAGCATTTTTGCTTGGTGGCTAAAGGACAGTCACTTTAATATGAGCTTAGTTATATTCAAGAGGAATTGCATTGGCTGATGAAGTCAACAGAAGTTTTCAAAGATTAGATTCCATATATCCCCTCTGGAAAAGTAAATGACCCCCATGTCTGTCACTCTGCCTGCCCTGGATGTTTCCATGTTGACCTGATGCCTGACACAGGAAACTCAATATCTTAGTCAGCTCCAGCTGCCACAGCAAAATATCACAGAATATTTTGTCTTAAAGAACAGACATTTGTATCTTACAGTTCTGGAGGTGGGAAGTCCAAGATCAGAGTGCTTAGAATGTTTTGATTCTGGGAGAGCCTTCTATTTGGCTTGCATATGGTTGCCTTCTTGCTGTGTCCTCTCATGGCAGAGAAAGAGAGAAAGAAAGAAATAGAGATGGAGAGAGAGAGAAATCAAGTGAGTTCTCTGGCTGATGTTGTGATCTCAACATGAGGACCTTACCATTATGAGCTCATAGAAACCTAGTTAGCTCTCCAAAGCTCGATCTCCAACTTATCTTTGCACTGGAGTTGGGGTTTCAACATAGGTATTTGGAGGGGACACAACCATCCACTCCATAATACTCTGTGGTCCTGAAAGACTTGTTTCCTTAGATAATCCCTGTTCCTTCTACTTTTATATTATCAGTTAAATCAGAAACTTGCTGATCTTTGTTTACTTAAAAGGATTCAGTTGGTGTTATACTTAAAAAATATATATACATATATATATATATATATACATACTATACTTTATTTGCTAAATCAATGTGAAAACTCATTTGTCTTTTAAAATCACCAAGTCTGTCTCTGACCTACAAAAAGCATCATAGAATGCATACTTGTGCATGCTTAGCAGAACACATGACACATGACATAATTAATATATGCCTTTTTAACTTCTAAGACTTCTGAATCTGTCTTTTATAAACTTTATGCAGGAGTTTTGTTGTTGTTGTTGAGATTTTTGCTATGCCCTCATGGGGATTTTTGTTTTGTTCAAGCAGAATTTCCTGAAATCAAAAGCAGGGCCTTTAGTGGATACTGCCTGCCTGTTATTTCTTTAGAAAGCTGTTTTCCAATCTGCTGTTGGGTATCAAAACAGCATTCTAAACAGATGAATTATTGAAATGTTTGAGGATGACAAGGGAGCTGAGAAAGGTCCCCCACAGAGGTTGGGTTTGCGTTTGGGAGAGAAGTGCCTCGGGCTACCTAGTGACAGACAAGGTAGCTCTGAATGAGGGATGTTTTCCAAGCTTATTGCTGGCAAATACATAACATCTGAGTGATCAGTGATGAGTGCGCTTATGTCTTGAGATGACAAGGCATCAAGATGATGGCACCTAAAAATCTGCTTGTGCTGTTTGATAAAGAAAAAGCCATGTTGGGAGAGGATTTTGAATTGTGTTTTTCTCTTTCTCTCCCTCCCTCCCTCTCCTCTCTTTCGTTCTCCTTTCCTTCCTCCACCCACTGCTCTGTATTGCTTTAATTGAGCTGTTTCTTGTTCCGGTATGATGTGTACTTTGCAAATATATCTCATTTAGGTCCCTCAAAATGCTGGAAGGTAGGTCATGTTAGGTCCTTTTTAGATTTGACAAGATAAAACAGTAAGTGGATGCAAATTATTTTGGAATAGTTTATGTAGCAAGTACCATCTCTTCTGAAATCCCCAGTAAATCTAGCATTAATCACTAGTATTTTATAGAAGTGGAGTTTTGGGAGGTGGCTTGAAGAGGAGTTTGAGAACTCTACTGAAATGTAGGTTATGCTGCTGCTGCTAAGTCACTTCAGTCGTGTCCGACTCTGTGTGACCCCATAGACGGCAGCCCACCAGGCTCCTCCGTCCCTGGGATTCTCCAGGCAAGAACACTGGAGTGGGTTGCCATTTCCTTCTCTGAATGTAGGTTATTCATTGAATGAATATCTAACTCAAAGTGAGGGAAGCAACTCAGATTGCTTCCAGGAAGAGGTATGATTTGAACAGACTTGTAAGAATAGGATTCTGCCAAAAGCATGTTGTAAGTAGGATATAAGGTATATCAGAGAGAGAGAGGAGCACATGCTAAGGCTGAGAGTCAAGAGCAACTACAACATGTTTGAAGGGCTCTCAGTTGTTTACTTTTGCTACATGAGGGTTGTAAATAATAAAGAATATCACATAGGAATATGTTTCAGTTTCTTTCTTCCTGTCTTTACTTAATCATGGGTCCCCTTAGGGTTATACTAACAGTCAACATTCTGAATAAGCATAAAAGGTATAGAATATTGCAAAGCAGCTACTTCTGTAAAAAAATAAAGTGATCATGAAGGAGAGACTCAAATATCATAGGCTATTTTAAATGATTAGCCAAGGAGATCCAACCATTGTATTAAATGTGTTTGTTCTAGTATTGCGCTATATCTATCACTGCTGCCTATATTTTTTGTATGTATATTTCAAGATTTTGGCAAGTTCACATTTTTATTTTATTCTCCCTTCTCTAGCCGCATACACTTCTTTTTAAAAATATATTTTCCTTTAAAATTTTATTGGAGTTTGGTTGATTTGCAATGTAGTGTTAGTTTCAGGTGTACAGCAAAGTAAATCAATTATAAAAATACACGTATACACTATTTTTTAGATTCTTATTTCCATATAAGTCATTACAGATTATTGAGTAGAGTTCCCTCTGCTATACAGTAGGTTCTTATTAGTTAACTTACTTTATATATAGTAGTGCGTAAATGTCAATCCCAGTCTCCCAATTAATGCCCTCCCTTTCCACCCTTGTGACCATAAGTTTGTTTTCTGTGACTCTATTTCTGTTTTGTAAATAAGTTCATTTATAACACTTTTTTTAGATTCTGCATAAATTGATATTATATGATATTTGTCTTTCTGTGTGTGACTTACTTCATTCAGTATGACAATCTCTAGGACCATACATGTTGCTGCAAATGGCATTATTTCATTCTTTTTTATGACTGAGTCATATTCCATTGCATGTATGTACCACATCTTCTTTATCCATTTATGGACATTTAAGTAGCTTCCATGTCCTGGCCATTTCTAAATAGTGCTGCAGTGAACATTGGGCTGCATGTGTCTTTTCAAATTATGCTTTTCTCTGGATGTATGGTTTTCTCAGGAGTGGGGTTGCTAGATCATATGGCAGCTCTGTTTTTAGTTTTTAAAGGAAACGCCATACTGTTTTCCATAGTGACTGTACCAATTACATTTCTACCAATAGTATAGGACTCCACACCCTCTCCAGCATTTATTTGTAGATTTTTTGATGATGGCCATTCTGATTGGTGTGAGATGATACTGCATTGTCATTTTGATTTGCGGTTCCCTAATAATTAGTGATGTTGAGCATCTTTTCTTGTGTTTCTTAACCATCTATACATCTTCTTTTGAGAAATGTCTATTTAGATCTGCCCATTTTTTGATTGGATTGTTTGTTTTTTCGATGTTAAGTTGCACGAACCATTTGTATATTTTGGAGATTTGTAGATAACATTGTTCGCAAATATTTTCTCCCACTTTTTGGTTCTCTTCTTGTTTTGTTTATGGTATCCTTTTCTGTGCAAAAACTTCTAAGTTTAATTAGGTCACATTTGTTTTTTGTTTTTTTTTTTCAATTTTCATTACTCAAGGAGCTGAATCAAAAAGCATCTTGCTATGATTTATGTCAATAGGTTTTTAATCCATATTGAGTTTTTTGTTAGGGAGTGTTCTAATCTCATTCTTTTATGTGTAGCTATCCAGTTTTCCCAGAACCACTTATTAGAGAGATTTTCTTTTCTCCATTGAATATTCTTGCCTCCTTTAAAATAAAATTTCCCTGTTAGTTATTGTTAAGGTTTATTCTATATATATTTTTTTAAAGTATTGAAGTAAAACAGACTTATAATATTATATTACTATCAGGTGTATAACACAGTGGTTTTTATATATTACACACGATGCAAAGTTATCAAGTATTGACTATATTCCCTGTACTGTACAATACATCCCTATGAATTACTTATCTTATAATTAGTAGTTTGTATCTCTTAATATCTATCACCTATTTTGCCTCTCCCCTTCCCCCCAAGTTTGTTCTCTGTATCTGCAATTATGTTTCTGTTTAATTCCATGTATAAATGAAAACATACATTATTTGTCTTTCTCTGTCTTACTTTACTAAGTATAATACCCTCCAAGTCCATCAATGTTGACACAAAGGGGCAAGTTCAGTTCAGTTCAGTTGCTCAGTCATGTCTGACTCTTTGTGACCCCATAAACCACAGCATGCCAGGCCTCCCTGTTCATCACCAACTCCCGGAGTCCACCCAAACCCATGTCCATCGAGTCGGTGATGCCATCCAGCCATCTCATCCTCTGTCGTCCCCTTCTCCTCCTGCCCTCAATCTTTCCCAGCATCAGGGTCTTTTCAAATGAGTCAGCTCTTAGCATCAGGTGGCCAAAGTATTGGAGTTTCAGCTTCATCATCAGTCCTTCTAATGAACACCCAGACCATCTCCTTTAGGATGGACTGGTTGGATTTCCTTGCAGTCCAAGGGACTCTCAAGAGTCTTCTCCAACACCACAGTTCAAAAGCATCAAATTTTTGGCGCTCAGCTTTCTTTATAGTCCAACTCTCACATCTATACACGACCACTGGAGAAACCATAGTCTTGACTAGACGGACCTTTGTTGACAAAGTAATGTCTCTGCTTTTTAATATGCTGTCTAGGTTGGTCATAACTTTCCTTCCAAGGAGTAAGCGTCTTTTAATTTCATGGCGGCAATCACCATCTGCAGTGATTTTGGAGCCCAGAAAAATAAATTCAGCCACTTTTTCCATTGTTTCCCCATCTATTTGCCATGAAGTGATGGGACCGGATGCCATGATCTTATTTTTTGCAGTGTTGAGTTTTAAGCCAACTTTTTCACTCTCCTCTTTCACTTTCATCAAGAGGCTCTTTAGTTCTTCTTCACTTTATCCATTCATCTGTTGATGGAGACATGTTATTTCCGTATCTTGTGAGGTCAGGGTTTTCCTACTCACCGTCTTTATCCTGCCTCTGAGCTGCCTTTTCACCTTCAGAATTAAATTATTGCATTTATTTCAGCAGCAGACATTTCCCACCTCAACTGAGACTGCTTTAGCTTATTTCACTGTGATAAATACTTAAAAAGTTATGGTCATGCTTTATCCCTGTCTCTTGGCCTATCATGTTTTGCAGTCTCAGTGTTTAAATGTGCCCTTGGGATTCACTTGTGGCTCCAAGAAAAGACTTGGAGGAGAAAGCCAGGGCACTAGCATTTGTGTGTAACTCTGCCACTAACTATCTTGAGACCGGGCACAAGTAATTTAGTCTATCTGGATCTCAGTCTTTTCCTCTATGGAAAAAGAAATTGGATTAGGTAATATTAAGAGTTACCTCCTTGATGTAGAGTTTTGTGATTTATGTATACTTGAGGTAAGTGAAGGGAATTTTACATGAAACCAGAAAACTTATTATTATGCATTTTAGCAAGAAACGACATGAAGTGAACAAAAGTGATCTTTTGAATTAATAGGAAGCTTAGATTTGTTTTCCAAAAGATTAACTATGGCAAGGAGAACTAACTCAGGGGACCTAGTGTATTATATTGATTTTCTTCTGGCATGCCACATATGGGCAATGGATCATACAGGGAAGTATATAGTGGCATTAGGTGACCAAGAAGTACCAATCTTTTATCTTCATTCAGAAAATATTTTTTCATTTTGTTCTCTTGTAAAGTTAACTTAGGTCCCTAAAAAGCTCTAAAGTTAAAACTTCAGCAAACTAGTACATATCCAACATTATGCTGTATATGTTTTTATTTTAAAGTAAATTATAGGAATTGTTAAACCACCTTAGTAATGTATCATACAGTGGGATTGTATTAAAAAATCCTTTCAAAAGCTAATCTTGGCTCCATATGGATTTATTCTCTTGAAATGGGGTGGACATCTATTAAGATTAATCATTTGTTAGACTCCTTAGCTATTCCAAGAGGATGCCAGCCATACTTCAGATGATACGTATTTTGAAATCTTTGGACTTTTAGACAACTGGAGGCATTTAATAGTTTTTCAAGGGATCACAATACCAACCTTATCATCATTGTATGAAATAAAGTATAGTGTAGAAGTTAGTAGCACCAACCCTGGAGTTAAATTTTCTGAATTCTGTTGCCACCCCTTACTGAGGGAACTTGACAAGTCACTTCTTTTCCACAGTTTCCTCATTTGAAAATTAGAGATAATGGTAAGGATTAAATGAATGAATGTATTGTAAGAAATCAATATGTTAATATATGGAAAAGTTTAGAATAAATAATTCCTGGCACATAGCATGTGATATCCAAGCTTTAGCTATTACTATAATATCTTCATTATCATCATCTCTAGGATTTTTTAAACACACAATTGAACAAAATAATATTGAGGGAGGACTGTGTGGAAGATTTAAAATCTATGTATTCTTCTAGATATTCCAGACTTTGCCCAGATGGTCAAATCATGTCTATAAGAGGTGGAATTTTGAACCTGTACTGATAGTGTTTGTTGTTTTAGTCAGGGAAATTACACACTAAAGTTTTGTTCTTTGCTTATGTCATGGCCTAATTCAGATTGTATGATTCTTCATGGAGACACTCCTCTGAGCTAAGGATATAGACTCCTTCTATAGTGTGGAACTGCCATCTTAAATATGGTCCTTCAAGGTCACTGTGGAAGAAGAAAGTGAGGGGGTGTTATGCCCAGGCCTCGACAGAGGGCACATCATCGTGCACTGGCCAGAATCCAGTCTCGTGGCCCCAACCTGACCTTACGTGGCTGGGAAATAGAGAGTTTCAGTGTGGATAGGAAAAAAAAGTGAGGTTGAGGCAGTTTCTGTTACATATGCCCCTGCAGAGTCCCTTTTTACAAGGCTTTGATCAAGTCAGTATAAGAAACAGTTCAATGCCACATCATCTTGTTTTTATTGAATATTGTCATCTTTATGTTAATCCCCAGTGGAGTACTGGGTCCGATCTTAGTTTAAGAATAGTTGTATCTGTTTTAGAAAAATTGTTAATATTTTTCATATGAAAGCTGAACTGATATTGTATTTCTCTTTTCCAATTAGCAGACTGCTCAAATGTTTAGAACCAAATTTGTGGCCCATCCAGATAAAATACATTTCTTGCTCAGTTTTATGCCCCATAGACTTGGTTTTCTTACACTGTTTCTTTCACAACTAGTTCATATTAGTTTTTTGTTGTATTTCATAAATCTTATAAATCATAGCAAATATTTTTTGGAGTAAATAAGATGGTTAATAAGTATAGGTAAAGAAATTCCTTTATGTAGATGTGTATATATCATGGGAATAGTTATCACTGAGTTAATTGCTTGACAAAGATTCTCTTCCTTAAACCTCTTGAGAAATAAGACACACCCACTAGTAACCATGGGTCAATTTGGTAGTGATTCTCAACTCAGGAGGTAGGAATAGATCCTGTAGGAAAGTTTATCAGAATGTTGAGTGGGGAGGGAGGAAGGTGAGATTTATCCCCCTATATATACACCTCAGTATAACTGGTACAGACAGACATTTAAATAGTAAAGTTCTCCTTCACTGCAGTAATACAGCTCTACCCTTCCTTCATAGTTCTGATAAAATGCTTTATATTTATCTCATACGTAAATCTCTATCTAGGAAAAGGGAAAGTCCTTTCTCAGAGGACCAGGGGACCTTACCACAATTCAAGTTCAGCTCAATAGTTGCTTTGGGGCTAAGGTAGATATCTTCCTGGCCAGAGAGAAGCAAGGTGCAACCTGCTGTGGACAGGATCTCTTTTCTTCTGAGAAAAACTTGGTTTGTTTGAATTATCCTTTCCTTAAATTCTCATTAACTTAAAAAGGTTTTATTTCCTTCACTGTGACCATTTCTCCCAAAGGAAAACAGATTCATACTCTCCAGTGAAGGGCAGAGTGCCAGAGAGGAAATGTACATTGAAATGCTAGCACTTTGAAAGGAATTGTGTGTCTTTCTTACCACACTGCATGTTTGATAATTTGAATTAGATATTGGTAAAGACTCACTGGCTTAGCTAATGCTGTTATGCATACTTTGCAAGTAGAAATAGGACACAGATTTACCTTAAAGATACAACAGACCAAGCTGGAAAAAGATGGCATATTTATGATTAGTTTGCTCTGTGCTTGATGTCACCAGCTGAGCCTCTAGCTGTTTCTGTGTTTGGCTGGTATACTATCTTGTAGGCTTCTTGTAAGCTAGATGATGTGGTGAACAGCCTCCTTGATTACTACTGATGTTGGCTACCTCCTGATAGTCATAAGTTTGTGTAGCCCTCTCCCACACTGTACCAGGATTGGTCCGTGTGCACAGTGGCATAGAACAGAAATGATGGTATTTCTCTTCTGAGTTGAACATATACACAATTGCAATTTGAGTGCTCTCTCTCTTGGATATTTTGCTGTAAAGGAAGTAGGCTGCCATGTTGTGAGAAGTCCGATTCAGAAGCCCATAGAGTAAGGAACTGAAGACTGACCAACAGCCAGTGAGAAAGGACCAACTGTCGACAACCACATAGGTGAGGTTGGGAGCAGATTATCTGGACTCAGTCGAATATTGAGACGACTATAATTCTAGTTGACAGCTTCACTGTGAGCTAGTGAGAAAGCCAGAGCCAAACTACATAGTTAAGCTCCTCCCAGGTTCTTGATGATTAGGAACTGTTGGAGATAATAAATGATTTGTTTTGGTCTGAGGAATTTGGGATAATTTGTTATATGGGGATAGATAACTAATACGGTTACTTTACTAGTGTGTGAGATGAGTGCAATTGTGCAGTAGTTTGAGCATTCTTTGGCATTGCCTTGCTTTGGGATTGGAATGAAAACTGACCTTTTCCAGTCCTGTGGCCACTGCTGAGTTTTCCAGATTTGCTGGCATATCGAGTGCAGCACTTTCACAGCATCATCTTTGAGGATTTGAAATAGCTCAACTGGAATTCCATCACCTCCACTAGCTTTGCTTGTAGTGATGCTTTCTAAGGCCCACTTGACTTCCCATTCCAGGATGTCTGGCTCTAGGTGAGTGATCACACCATAGTGATTACCTGGGTCATGAAGATCTTTTTTGTATAGTTCTTCTGTGTATTCTTGCCACCTCTTCTAATATATACTGCTTCTGTTAGGTCCATACCATTTCTGTCCTTTATTGAGCCCATCTTTGCATGAAATATTCCCTTGGTATCTCTAATTTTCTTGAAGAGATCTCTAGTCTTTCCCATTCTGTTGTTTTCCTCTATTTCTTTGCATTTATCGCTGAGGAAGGCTTTCTTATCTCTCCTTGCTATTCTTTGGAACTCAGCATTCAAATGGGAATATCTTTCCTTCTCTCCTTTGCTTTTGGCTTCTCTTCTTTTCACAGCTATTTGTAAGGCCTCCTCAGACAGCCATTTTGCTTTTTTGCATTTCTTTTCCATGGGGATGGTCTTGATCCCTGTCTCCTGTACAATGTTGTGAACCTCTGTTCATAGTTCATCAGGCACTCTGTCTATCAGATCTAGTCCCTTAAATCTATTTTTCACTTCCACTGTATAATCATAAGGGATTTGATTTAGGTCATACCTGAATGGTCTAGTGGTTTTCCCTACTTTCTTCAGTTTAAGTCTGAATTTGTCAATAAGGAGTTCATGATCTGAGCCACAGTCAGCTCCCGGTCTTGTTTTTGCAGACTGTTTAGAGCTTCTCCATCTTTGGCTGCGAAGAATATAATCAATCTGATTTTGGTGCTGACCATCTGGTGATGTCCATGTGTAGAGGCTTCTCTTGTGTTGGAAGATTGTGTTTGCTATGACCAGTGCGTTCTCTTAGCAAAACTCTATTAGCATTTATCCTGCTTCGTTCTGTACTCCAAGGCCAAATTTGCCTGTTACTCCAGGTGTTTCCTGACTTCCTACTTTTGCATGCCAGTCCCCTATAATGAAAAGGGCATCTTTTTTGAGTGTTAGTTCTAAAAGGTCTTGTAGGTCTTCATAGAACCGTTCAACTTCAGTTTCTTCAGCGTTACTGGTTAAGTACTGGTAAAGTAATGCTCAAAATTCTCCAAGCCAGGCTTCAGCAACACGTGAACTGTGAAATTCCAGATGTTCAAGCTGGTTTTAGCAAAGGCAGAGGAACCAGAGATCAAACTACCATCATCTGCTGGATCATCGAAAAAGCAATAGAGTTTCAGAAAAACATCTATTTCTGTTTTATTGATGATGCCGAAGCCTTTGACTGTGTGGATCACAATAAACTGTGGAAAATCCTGAAAGATATGGGAATACCAGACCATCTGACCTGTCTCTTGAGAAACCTGTATGCAGGTCAGGAAGCAACAGTTACAACTGGACATGGAACAACAGACTGGTTCCAAATAGGAAAAGGAGTACATCAAGGCTGTACATTGTCACCCTGCTTATTTAACTTCTATGCAGTGTATATCATGAGAAACGCTGGGCTGGAGGAAGCACAAGCTGGAATCAAGATTGCCGGGAGACATATCAATAACCTCAGATATGCAGATGACACCACCCTTATGGCAGAAAGTGAAGAGGAACTAAAAAGCCTCTTGATAGAAGTGAGAGGAGAGTGAAAAAGTTGGCTTAAAGCTCAACATTCAGGAAACTAAGATCATGGCATCTGGTCCCATCACTTCATGGGAAATAGATGGGGAAACAGTGGAAACAGTGTCAGACTATTTTGGGGGCTCCAAAATCACTGCAGTTCATGATTGCAGCCATGAAATTAAAAGACGCTTACTCCTTGAAAGGAAAATTATGAACAACCTAGATAGCAAATAAAAAGCAGAGATATTACTTTGTCAACAAAGGTCCGTCTAGTCAAGGGTATGGTTTTTCCAGTGGTCATGTATGGATGTGAGAGTTGGACTGTGAAGAAAGCTGAGCACTGAAGAACTGATGCTTTTGAACTGTGGTTTTGGAGAAGACTCGAGAGTTCCTTGGACTGCAAGGAGATCCAACCAGTCCATCCTAACGGAGATCAGTCCTGGGTTTTCATTGGAAAGACTGATGTTGAAGCTGAAACTCCAATACTCTGGCTACCTCATGCGAAGAGTTGACTCATTGGAAAGGACCCTGATGCTGGGAAGGATTGGGGGCAGGAGGAGAAGGGGACGACAGAGGATGAGATGGTTGGATGGCATCACCGACTCGATGGACATGAGTTTGGATAAGCTCGGGAGTTGGTGATGGAGAAGGAGGCCTGGAGTGCTGCGATTCATGGGGTCACAAAGAGTCGGACACGACTGAGCAAGTGAACTGAAATGAACTAATATAGTTAGGATAGAATGAACATAAATCTTTCCTCCCAAATACCAGAAAATAAATCTTTGGGTTTTCTTGAACATTGAAAGATACCTGACTTTTATTTATACTTCAAATTCTTTCCTCCTTTATAAATACACTTATCACTTGACACTGCAAAGGAAATTAGATTCTCTACTAATGTTGAAACCCATTTGACAGTATCTTGGAGTGGTGATTGAAGAGATGAAATTGCTCTCAATGCTTAGTGTAAAGTGAATTCCCTCCAACAAATCTTGCAGTAATGGTCGTTATTAATTATCATCTAGGCAGCTTCTTCTCTTTTCTCCGTTCTTTTGGAGATTCAGAAAAACATCTCCTGTGTTCGGAAATAAAATAATCGATTAAGACAGAATCAGTTTCTGGTCAGAGGTTAGCTTTTTCTCTCTATGTGTTCTCTTCTCCTTTAGTATTTAAGATAATGGACAGAGAACACATTTCATGAGCCAGATATTATGCCTTAAATTTTTCCATGAGATCCTGCAAAGCATCATGGAACAGATCCTTCTTTGACATAAAAGAGCTGAGTGGGGAAACTCCTTCAGACAAGTGGTATCAGGTGTCTATTTTAATGTTTTATTTAAATGAAAAGTGCTAAAACATTTTACTAATGTTTTAATTTATAATACAAATTTCTTGGTAAAGTATAATAAACATAGTTTTACTTCCATTATCACAGAGATTCAGATGATATTTACCCTAATTTAATGAGGGCTTCTCTCAAAGCTCAGTTGGTGAAGAGTCCGCCTGCAATGCAGGAGACCCCGGTTCGATTCCTGGGTCTGTAAGATCCCCTGGAGAAGGGATAAGCTAGCCACTCCAGTATTCTTGGGCTTCCCTTGTGGCTCAGCTGGCAAAGAATCTGCCTGCAGTGTGGGAGACCTGGGTTGGATCCCTGGGTTGGGAAAGTGAGACTAAAGGGTTCTGTGATTTGTCCAAAGCCCATTAGATATTCAGGAGCATTCATGACTAGAACCTCCATTTCCTACCTTCATTGCAGGCCTTTCTTTAAAACACAAGAATAGGCAGTTAGTTGAATTCAAAGAAATTCCCTGTGTACTCAAAGAATGGCTTTTGTACAATAAGGATGGCCCAAGATAGAGAGGTCCTGGGAAGCTTCTTAAATGGGACTCATTAATTCTCTGAGATAGTGGGTATGGGATTTTTTTTATTTTTCTCTTCCTCTCTCTCTCTCTATTTTTAGTTTTGTTTTCTTGTCTTGGTTTTGTGTATATGTTTTAAACAGCTTGGAACAGTTTGGACAAGAGTATACAATTTTTTATTACTACTTAATCACATTAATTTTGATTAAAATAATACTAATGCTAAAATTGAATGGTACTTGTTTTTCTTGGATAACACAGAGTTGTATAATATGACAGAAATATTCAGAATATGTTTGAGATTCAGCCATGCTGTGTGAATGAAACATGCCCCAGCAGAATCGCTTTTAGTTGCATCCGCCTAAATTTGCTTGTCTACCTTTGCTGCACTTTGGCTGGCGTGTGTCTTCAAGGGCACACACTCATTCACAGGGCTGCCCGATATAAGCAGAGACTACTTCCCATCCAAAGCGTGGTTAAAAGTAGAGTTCATCTTCATCTGGAGTGAGCCTTATTTCTGTTCTTTTGTCCATGGAGGACATAAATCAGTGCTTCCTTGGAAACAGTGTTCTGGTATATGAGTTAAAATTATAATGAATCTAAAGAGAGGCAGATAAATAGATCAAAAAATAGATTCCTATTGAGCGGAATTCATACCCCTCTCCCTTGGACACAATGCTCCTGTTTGTCTCTCTATAGCAGTCAAGAATATAGAGTTTTGTAAGGGCTCTGTCCCTTGCCTAAATGCACACATGGGCATACCCAAGACCCAAGACCATTGGTCTCTTGTGCAAAGCAACTAAACTGCCAGATTCCAGTTGTTCAGCACCCTTTGGATTTTCCTAACATTAATTTCTATATGAGCCAAGGCAAATGAGCAACTGGGAAACCCAATTAGTCTTCCTAAGGCTTTCTCTGTGGACTATCTCATTTATCCCCAATGAGAGGACTGTTATACAGTTCTGCTGTGTGAATACTAAACATCCATTTATTATCTTAAAATAAGGAAGTATTCCTAAATAACATCACATAAATCCCAATTAGATAATTTCAGTTTTAATCATTATGCAAATCTAATGAACCACCTTTGATTTTTGTTGCTCTTGAATATCTTTCAAAAATATTTAAAAAAATCATTATTACAAAATACCCACAGAAGTATAGAATAGATTTAAAGAAGGCTGACCAGATAGGTGTTAAATAACTTGAATGCCATCATTTATGAATAAACACAACTTGGAACTGTGTGTAATGTTTGAATTGAAAGTTTGCCAAGGTCATTAATGTCATCATTGATATGGTTAGTGTATGCTCTAACAGAGGGATTTTGATGTCTGGTGTTCTAATATATTCATTGGAAGTTATGCACCATGACTATTTAGGTACATGAACCCTGCACTGCTGGTAAGGACATTGCCTTTCTGGTTGCTGATCCCAGCAAGATGCCCAGGCCTCTGTGAAGGTCTCAAGAACTGTTTTCCTCCAGATGTAGCTAGGTCCTAGGGGTTCACTCCACTCCTTATGTGTAGGTTCTCCCTGGACTTTTGAGGGGCAGCAGGAAACTCAGTCAATTTTTGTCAAATGAAGGACTGAATTTTGCAGAACAAAGTTTGAGAAAAAGAAGTGAACATTTTCCCAAATCTAATTCTTCAAATAAACACTTTCTGCTTTCTTGTGAGAGTTCTATCACTTTAGTGACATGGCTTCTTTTGAGTCTTCCTGAGCCCTCCATTGTATCCTTGTTTTTCAGAGTGGCTCTTTCATAGAAAAGACCTGGGAAGAGACAAAGTCTTGAGATCTTCTCAGATCCTGGGTATTTAAATGGACTAGGGATAACTATGAAACAGGCGGAGCCCATGAGTGGACTTTGGGGCATTTGTGAGTCCCCTGAGATACCATGCAAATTTTAAATATTTATCTGTTTTCGTATATGTGATTTTGTGTGGGGGGGGGTGTGTGGAAAGAGAATCCATAGCTTTTATCAGATGCTCAAAGGGTGTGGACTCCCAAACCACGAGAGGGTATCAGCAGTAATTACAGACAGACTTTGTAATGTAATTGCTAATGCTACCAGTATCCTAAGTGCTGGGGTTTTAAAAATGCAATTATGAAAGTGATTCTTTAGAAATAGTTTGCTGGGAGACACACAAAATGCTATTTGAGTAAAAAGCCATGTTATCCAAATAATCAAGACTTTGAGGAATGCTTCATTGTTCAAACTTAAACTCAGAGCTGATTTTTTCAGATATCTAAGTTCTTTCCTTGTTCAGCTCTCATAGACTCTGGAACAGAAGTTGAGTGATAATGGAGCATTTGCAAATTATATCTTTCAGTACAACAGAAATGGAAGCTTCATTTTTCATTCTTTTCATTCTTTTCTGATCTCTCATGCCTGAAATATATATATTTTTTGGAATCTATCTTTTCTACTGGCTAAGTATTCAAGATGAAAAGGAACCTTCTAGAAGCAGAATAAGTTGAGCACATTGTGTTTTATCTTTATGATGAAATGCCGACTTCCCATTAAAAGGCAAATCCTTCTTTTGAAAAAGTTAAATAGGCAGTTATAAAAAGAGACGGATGAAATTTGGAGGTCTAAGAAAAACCTGTAAAATTTATCCAATCATAGATATATTTCTATTTATTTTTAATTCGTCCTGATACATACATACACACATATGTATATATACCCACACATATATATGCCTGTGTGCTAAGTCTCTTCAGTTGGGTCCGACTCTGTGTGACCCTGTGGACTGTAGCCTGCCAGGCTTCTCTGTCCATGGGATTCTCCAAGCAAGAATACTGTAATGGGTAGCTATGCTTTCCTCCAGGAGATCTTCCTGAACGAGGGATTGTATTCACATCTCTTGTGTCTCCTGCCTTGGCAGGTGGATTCTTTACCGTTACTGTCACCTGGGAAACCCATAGATATGTATGTACATGTATGTATGAGACTTGGTAATTAAACAGCAATATGTATGCATACACACACACACAACACACACAATAGTGAAAAAGAGAACAGAATGGTAGGCCACCAAGTGTTTGTATGGAACTTAATAAGCAGTCTTGTTTTACTGAAGAACATTTTAATCAGTAAGTAGCAAGCTTTCAGTCACTTGTTTATTCACTCATTTATTCAGCAGACATTTGAGGTTTATAAGGTGCTAGTGCTTTTGTTAATCTTTGATGTGAAAATATGAACAAGAAGTGCTCTCCTTGAAAGCCAGCCTTTCAGTCAGACAGACTCAACACAACCCAATATGCTCAGGGTCAGTACTGTCAGTGGAAGTGGGTCATAGGGAGGTATTTTGCTGTGAGATCTCCTGGGAGTAAACTTGCTGCTATTACATGTTAGCCTTGTGACCATGGTCAGTCAATGTACCACTGAAGACCTCAGATTCTTTATTTTTAAATTACGTAGCACTACCTCATAGAGTTGTCATGGGTATGTAAAAGCGTGAGTAGAATGACAATAAATCCTACATAACTATTAATTGTTGTGATTAATTTTTAAAGTAAACAAAGTACTTGGGAACAGAGGTAGGAGCTTTGGAAAATACCTAGAAAGGTTCTGGAGAGATAATACAGAGAATATATTCTCTGAGCTGAGTGGGTTTGGGGTGAGAAAGATCTTCAAAGGAATAAAGTGTGAAGTCGCTCAGTTGTGTCCAACTCTTTGCGACCCCATGGACTGTAGCCTACCAGGCTCCTCGGACCATGGGATTTTCCAGGCAAGAATACTGGAGTGGGTTGCCATTTCAAAGGAACAGATAACATGTAAACACAGAGGTGCTTGGTGGAGGAGGGTTAAAGCTATGAAGAAAGGGGCTTTCTAGGATGCTTATATTGTTTTTCCTTCATATGTTCAACTTAGTTTTTTATTGAAGTATAGTTAGTTTCAGGTGTACTTCATTAGTGATTCCATTATTTTTTCTGATTATATTCCACTGTAGGTTATTATAAAATGTCAAACATAATTCCCTGTGCTACATAGCAAAATCTTATTGTTTATCTATTTTATATATAGTAGTTTGTATGTGTTATTCTCATACTCCTAATTTGCCCCTTCCCATCTCACTTTCCCCTTTGGTAGCCGTAAGTTTGTTTTCTATGTCTGTGAATATGTTTGTGTATATAGATTAGTCTGTATTATTTTTTAGATTCCCCACATCAGGAATATCATGTATTAATCTTTCTTTTTTTGACTTACAGAAGTATAGTATTCTCTAGGTTCATCCATGTTGCTGAAATGGCAGTATTTCACTCTTTTGAATTGCCTGGAGAATCCCAGGGATGGCGAGGCCTGGTGGGCTGCCGTCTATGGGGTTGCACAGAGTCGGACACGACTGAAGCAACTTAGCAGCAGCAGCAGCACTCTTTTTAATGGCTGTGTGGAATGGCAACCCACTCTTGTATTCTTGCCTGGAGAATTCCATGGACAGAGGATCCTGGTGGGCTATAGTCCATGGGATCACATAGTGTCAGACATGACTGAGCAACTAACACATACACACACAATATCTCAACTTAGTTTTTTATCTCTCTTATAAAAGTACAACTTGCCTTTTAAAGACTTTCTCTTCTTGATATGAAAAAGTGACTTAGGTCTAATGAGAAATTGTCACTTTAGGGTCTCTTTACTTCCAGGTAGCTAGTTTCTCAATGTGGATTTATTAAATCCATAATTTAACTAATAAATATAGATTTTCAAATATAACGATATTTAATTTAAAGGCTAAGGTTTTTAATTTTTTCTTTATTTCATATATTCATTTCTAAAATATTCCTATTCTTTATCAACCACCTTTTACTGAGAATTCTTTGTTTTATACAATGTGTTGTTTCATTCATGATTTAGTACTAAATTCTCTTTTTTTATTTGCTGTTTGAATTAATCGTGCCTATCTCATTCTGCCACTCCACCCTAAGCAAGAGCTTTTGGAATTTACATATGATTATGTGTGCATGTGCATACATATATGTGTCTTACCAATTTGTAATGTAATTAACACACATTTTCCTAACTCCTTGAATATTTTATGAGAATATCGTGAGAAAAGCAGAGTACAGAACCAGAAATACGGCAATGACTGACTGACAAGATGAGAAAGTGCTCTATTTCTTCAGTTGTTAAAAACGCCCTATCAGTTTCATTAAAGTGTATTTATCTGTGATCGTCTTTATTTTAAATTCAGCCTGAACTCGAGGTCTTGAACCTATGATACTCGAATCCATACAGATGGTGTATCCAGTATGACAAATAACAGTTTGTTATGGGGTTTCAAAGAGTCGGGCATGACTGAGTGACTAACACTTACTTGTTGTTTGGTTGTTAAGTCGTGTCTGACTCTTTTGTGACCCTTTGAACTGTAGCCCACCAAGCTCTTCTGTCCATGGAATTCTCCAGGCAAGAGTACTAGAGTGGGTTGACATTTCCTTCTCCAGGGGATCTTCCAGCACCAGGGACTGAACTGGTTGGCAGGTGGATTCTTTACCACTGAGCCACCAGGAGAGCCCAAATAACAGTTTACTTGTTACTTTGAGGGACACACACATTTTGAACAGACTTAGAATTTAAGAAATAATCCTTATCAGTTAATGTTTTCAAAATCAATGCATATTGTCAGTGCATGCAAATGCTTTTAGAGAATACAGTACCTTCTCTGCACACAAGGGTACTCAATGACTGGTAGCCTTAATTTTCAGATATATTAGACATCAGGGTACTTGGAATAATATTATTTTAGCAATACCTATTCTCATGTTTAATAAAATTCTTATCTATGAAAATGCCTGCAAAGAATTCAGTGCTATTAATCTAATTGAAACTATTTGATTACACTGAGATGAATGTTAAAATGACTAATATTTTTTGGCGACAAATTTAATTTGCTCTTAAGTACTATAGCAAATGACATTCTTCTAGATCTCTGAATGGTATTGATGTTTATGTGTTCAGGTGTTGCACAAATTAAGGAACTAAATCACTTTCATAGGTAGGAGTTAAATGCAGTAGAGAATCCATTAAAGTAATTTACAGCTGATGATATGTCAAAGCAGTTTCCTATGAAATCTTACAGAGATGGGAGGGAGTATGAATCATTGGGAATTAAAGATTTTCATCTCTAATTACTTTAGCTCTCTTAGGAACCACACATAAATTTTTAATGTAAAAAATAAAGACAGCAAACACCAGAGAAGGAACGTTATACTTAATGCTGGCTCATTCTTTTTTTTGTTTTTGTTTTTCAAGACCAGAATTCGGGGATCAGGCTCAATCTGTATATTTGATTTTGAGTGCCTTCTCTCTTCATCGCCTCTAAAACAACATCAGCAACAAATTGTTCATGATGCCTGTGAGATTTCATTTGTCCTATTGTTTGACTAAAATGAGTGGAGAATGCTTAGAAAGTTTGCTGTCAGTCTGTTTTATTTTTAATGCAAGTTAAATCCTTAGACTTAAAAATAATTTTAGGTACCCTTAAATTTGTATATGAAGCGCAAGTGTGTTAGTTGCCATTATTTAACTTAATTAAAATTGCAGTAGGCATCTATTGTTTGCATCATGTAGCATCCATTCACTGTTTTTTGGATAAATCACCTCAGTTTTCTTTTGGGAAATCCTCATCTATTCTCCATGCATGGGGCAAGGGTGTGGCTGGTATGTGCCTCAGATCTCCCGATCAGAACATCATATTCCTACAGCCACTGTGGTTGGCTCAAGGATGAATATATGAGCAGAGCTCTTTTGTCACCTTGAGAATGAAGGACCTTGAGAATAAAGTTAATATGAAAGAAAGTAGAATAAAATAGCAGGGAGAGAGTGCCAGTGAGTTGGAAAAAAGACCTAGTGTTTTAGCTATTTAAAGTAATCCAAGTTCTTTTATGTTTTCTGAGATAAATGACCTTTTCCTACATTGTGCCTCTGAGATGAAGACAAATCTAGGTTTCAATTTTTCAACAGTCCTAAGGGGAATGTGGCAGCATCCACACCTGCTGTGCCCAATGCCTGAGGCAGCAGAGAATGGCCTAAAGGCTGACCTTGACCCTGCAGGCTTTGAGGCACAGAGCTAGGCAAGCTGTGCCCAGGTGCCTGCCTTGAACTCAGCATTGGGCCAGAATGACCAGAGAAGATGCCCAGAAATGCGGTGACATGGAGGTCTGCATGCAAGCCTTGCATGGAGAACCTCAGGAAAGGCTGGCTCACCTGGCCTTGTAGAATCAGCTTTCTGGAGACTTTTGCAGGAATACCCATTAATGAACTATCTTACTTAGCCTGCTTAGTGCTTTGTACTCAGTCCCTCTATATGTTATGCCTTGTTTGGGTTATGCTTTTAAATGTCCTTTATATTTTCCCCATCATTTATTTGTAGTTTCAGTAAGATCAAGGTATCTATTAGCTCAGTCTACCATGTTGATGTAACCTGAAGTCTGCAATAAGGTTTTAAGAATTAAATTCCCCTAGTAGTCATCATTGTGCTGGGGTCATTATAGGGTTGTCAGGTGATTGCAGACTGTGTGTGAAATGTTTAGCTTAGAGCCTGACCCAGATAAGTGGTTATATGCAAGTTGGTGTGAGCAGTAGAAGAGATGGACATATGTGTAGTCCAACATGTGTCTACCTGGCCAAAATTAAAGTATTCTGAAAAGAAAAGGGTGAATTTTCCCTACTGTTTGGAGGCAGCTCTGGTAGCCTCTATCCCTTGGTCCCATCAGATCTTCATCACTGATAAACACTCTCAGACAACTGAGACACTGAGCTAAGGGAAAATACCAGTTAACTGAGTTTTGTATCTAACCAAACACTCTTTCAAGAGCGAGGGCAAAAAGAAAAAAAAAGTCCAATGAAGACTTGGAGAATTTACTAATCCGTGGTGCTTTATAAAGGAAATTACAAAAAATATAATAGAAACTTCAAGAAAAGGTAATGAACTTTAACCATTGATGGTGCTTTCCCCCAGTGCAAATAAGATAAAAGTTCAGTGCAATAGTAAGATATGTTGTAAAGTTCAAGGGTGAATAAATCATATTATTAAGAAGAGTATATAAAGTTGAATAAATTTGACTTTTAGAAAAATTCACGTGTTAAGAGATACCTTAACACTTTAAGAAAGAGTTTAAAAGGAAATTTTTAATCTTTAGCTTTCAAACAAATATATAAGAAGTTTTTTTTTTAATCAGTCTAATCAAAGATGGGAAAAAACGAGGCCAAGAAATGAATGGTAAGTAGAAACTACAAAATAAGATGGTATAAATAACTGTAAATGCATAAATATTCGGAAGAACTGTTGTCTAACATAATTATTGTAAGTTACAAGCAATCTTGCCAAGTTACAATATCTTGTTGACTTCGGGTTACAGAAATACATTTGTTGTTTTCAGTCACTAAGTTGTGTCTGACTCTGCGACCTCAAGGACTGTAGCATGCCAAGCTTCTCTATCCTCCACTATCTCCTGGAGTTTGCCTAAATTCGTGTCCATTGAGTCATGATGCTATCTAACCATCTCCTCCCCTGCCATCCTCTTCTCCTTTGCCTTCTATCTTTCTCACCATCAGGATCTTTTCCAATGAGTTGGTTCGTTACATCAGATGGTCAAAGGATTGGAGCTTCAGTTTCAGCAACAGTCCTTCCAATGAATATTCAGGGTTGATTTCCTTTAAGACTGACTGGTTTTATCTTCTTGCAGTCCAAAGGACACTCAGGAGTCTTTATCAGTATCAAAATTTGAAGACATCATTTCTTTGACACTCAGCCTTCTTTATGTCCAACCCTCACACCCATACATGGCTACTGGAAAAATCACAGCTTTGACTATGCAGACCTTTGTCAGCAAAGTGATGTCTCTCCTTTTTTTATGCTGCTTAGGTTTGTAATACCTTTTCTTCCAAGGAACATGTGTCTTTTAATTTCATGACTGTAGTCACTGTCTACAGTGATTTTGGAACCAATAAAATAAACCCTGTCACTGCTTCCACTTTTGCCCCATCTATTTACCACGAAGTGATGAGACCAGATGCCATGATCTTTGTGTTTTGAATGTTGCATTTCAAGCCAACTTTTTCACTCTTCTCTTTCACTCTCATCAAGAGGACATTTAGTTCCTATTCACAATGCAAGATTTCTGCCATTAGGGTGGTATCACTGCATATCTGAGGTTATCGGTATTTCTCTTGGCAATCTTGATTCCAGCTTATGATTCATACAGCCCAGCATTTCACATGATGTATTCTGCATATAAGGTAAATAAGCAGGGTGACAGTGTATAGCCTTGTCATACTCCTTTCCCAATTTTGAACCAGTCAGTTGTTCAATGTCTCATTCTATTGCTTCTTGACCTGCATAGAGATTTCTCAGGAATGGGTATGGTGGTCTGGTACTCCCATCTTTTTAAGAATTTTCCACAGTTTGCTGTGACCACACAATCAAAGGCTTTAGCGTAGTCAATGAAGCAGAAGTAGATGTTTTTCTGGAACTTCCTTGCTTTCTCCATAATCCAACAAATGCTGGCAATTTGATCTCTGATTCCTATGCCTCTTCGAAACTCAGCTTGTACGTTTGGAAGTTCTTGGTTCACATGCTACTAAAACCCAGCTTGAAGGACTTTTTAAAAAATAGTTTAAAAAATATTTAAATTTATTTTTTTAATTGAAGGATAATTGCTTTCTAGAATTGTGTTGGTTTCTGCCAAACATTAACATGAATCAGCCATAGATGTACATATGTCCCCTCCCTTTTGAATCTCCCTCCCATATTCCTCCTCATCCCACCCCTCTAGGTTATCATAGAGCTCAAGTTTGAGTTTCCTAAGTCATACATCAAATTCCCATTGGCTATCTATTTTACATATGGTAATGTAAATTTCCATGTTACTCTCTCCATACATCCCACCTTCTGCATCTTCCCCCAACCCCCTCATGTCCATATTGAAGGGTTTTGAGAATAACCTTGTTAGCACGTGAAATGAGTGCAATTTTATGGTAGTTGGAACATTCTTTGGCATTGCCCTTCTTTGAAATTGAAATTAAAACTGACCTTTCCCAGTCCTGTGGCCACTGCTGAGTTTTCCAAATTTGCGGGTATATCAAGTGCAGCACTTTAACAGCATCATCTTTTAAGATTTTTAATAGCTTTGCTGGAATTCCATCACCTCCACTAGCTTTGTTCGTAATGATGCTTCCTAAGGCCCACTTGACTTCACACTCTAGGATGTCTGGCTCTAGGTGAGTGACCACACCATCATGGTTATCTGGATCCTGAAGACTACTTTTAGTTCTTCTATGTTCTTGCCACCTCTTCTTAATCTTTTCTGATTCTGTTCAGTTAAGTTCAGTCACTCAGTCATGTTCAACTCTTTTCAATCCCATGGAATGCAGCACGCCAGGTCTCCCTGTCCATCACCAACTCCCAGAGTTTACTTAAACTCATGTCCATTGAGTCGGTGATGCCATCCAACCATCTCATCCTCTGTCGTCCCCTTCTCCTCCTGCCCTAAATCTTTCCCAGCATCAGGGTCTTTTCCAATGAGTCAGTTCTTCGCATCAGATGGTCAAAGTATTGGAGTTTCAGCTTCAGCATCAGCCCTTCCAATGAATATTCAGGACTGATTTCCTTTAGGATGGACTGGTTGGATCTCCTTGCAGTCCAAGGGACTCTCAAGAGTCTTCTCCAACACCACAGTTCAAAAGCATCAATTCTTTCTTTATAGTCCAACTCTCACATCCATACAGGACTACAGGAAAAACCATAGCTTTGACTAGATGCACCTTTGTTGGCAAAGTAATGTCTCTGCTTTTTAATATGCTGTCTAGGTTGGTCATAACTTTTCTTTTAAGGGGCAAGCATCTTTTAATTTCATGACTGCAGTCACCATCTGGAGTGATTTTGGAGCCGAAGAAAATAAAGTCTGTCACTGTTTCCACTGTTTCCCCATCTATTTGCCATGGAGTCTTTTGTTAGGTCTTTATTGTTTTTGTCCTTTATTCTGCCCATCCTTGCATGAAATCTTGATATCTCCAATTTTCTTGAAGAGACCTTTAGTCTTTCCCATTCTATTGTTTACCTTTATTTCTTTGCATTGTTCATTTAAGAAGACCTCTTATCTCTCCTTGCTGTTCTCTGAAACTCTGCATTCAGTTGGGTATATCTTTCCCTTTCTTCCTTGCTTTTCACTTCTCTTCTTTGGTCAGCTATTTGTAATGCCTCCTTAACAGCCAGTTTGCCTCTTTGCATTTCTTTTCCTTTGGGGTGGTTTGATCACTGCCTCCTGTAGTGTTAGAAACCTCTGTACATAATTCTTCAGGAAATCTGTCTATCAGATCTAACTCCTTGAATCTACTCATCACCTCCATTGTATAATCATAAGGGATTTTATTTAGGTCATACTTGAATGGCCTAGTGGTTTTCCCTACTTTCTTCAATTTAAGCCTGAATTTTACAATAAGGAGCTCATGAGCCACAGTCATCTCCCGGTCTTGTTTTTGCTGACTGTATAGAGCTTCTCCATCTTCAGCTGCAAAGAATATAATCAATCTGATTTTGGTATTGGTCATCTGATTATGTCTTTGTGTATAATCATCTCTTGGGGCATTGGAAAAGGGTATTTTCTATGACCAGTGTATTCTTTTTACAAAACTCAGTTAGCCTTTGCCCTGCTTCGTTTTGTACTCCAAGGCCAAACTTGCTTGTTATTCCAGGTGTCTCTTGACTTTTGCATTTCAGTCTCCTATAATGTAAATGACATTTGTTTGTGTGTGTCTGTGTGTGTTAGTTCTAGAAGGTCTTGTAAGTCTTCAGAGAACTGTTCGACTTCAGCTGCACTGACATCGGCGGTTGGGTCATAGACTAGGGCAATGGTTTGCCTTGGAAACAAACCAAGATCATTCTGTTGTTTTTGAGATTGCACTCAAGTACAGCATTTTGGGTTCTTTTGTTAACTATGAGGGCTACTCCATTTCTTCTAAGGGATTCTTGCCCACAGTAGTAGATATAATGGTCATCTGATTTAAATTTGCCCATTCTTGTCCATTTTAGTTCACTGATTCCTAAGATGTTGATGTTCACTCTTGCCACCTCCTGCTCAACCACATCTAATTTACTTTGACTCATGAACCTAACATTCTAGGTTCCTATGCAATATTGTTTACAGCATTGGACTTTACTTTCACCATCAGACATCTCCACAACTACTATTGTTTCCTCTTTAGCCCAGATGCTACATTCTTTCTGGAGCTGTTAGTAATTGCCCTCTGCTCTTCCCCAGTGGCATTTTTGACATCTTCTGACCTGGAGGGGTCCTCTTCTAGTGTCATATCTTTTTGCATTTTATACTGTAATAAGAATATTCAATGCTAAACTGCTTACAATGGTAAAAAACTGAAAACAGTAAATATTCACTAGAGGAAAATTAATAAACAAATTATAACATTCGTATAACATCTATAAAAAATCAAAATGATTATGTGCTCCAAGTATCATCATGAGGTATAATGTTGAGTAAAAAAAAGAAAAAGAAGTTTGTGAAGTTAAATAATAGCAATAACTTTTTTTTTAAGGTTTAAATATGCAAACCAATATTGTACAAGAAAGAAGGTGAGCATGGATATGAAGCTTATTTGGAATGATTATATTTTTAAAAAATGTGAAACAAGTTTAGTAAAAAGAGAATATTATTAAAAAGTTACATCATAGCTACATGATGCATATTTTGGTTTTATTTTTTAAAACATTTACATGCAAGAGTAGTTTATAATAAAAATATTTTTAAAAATAGGAAGGCAAAGATGATATAATCAGAATAAAAAAGGAAAAAAGGGCAAAAGATGTAAGTAGTAATTAAAGAGGAAACCTGAATGACCAATATAAATGCTCAATTGCAATTGTTAGAATGTAAATGAAACTAAAGCAAAAATACAAGTTCACTCTACTCAAATAGGCAAAAATTTAAAAAAAAATTGAAAATACCAAATTGGTGAAGGTGTAGGTTAAGATGACCTCTGATGGAAATGTAACATACTATAATTCCTTTGTAAAACAACTTATAACTTTGAAGATAAGCATCTCTTATGGATAAAGTATAATTTTATTTTAGAACCCTTCATGCAAGCGCACAACATCTATGTTCATCTATCTGATGAACAAAAGTGTTCATCAGACCATGTATGAGGGGAAAACTGAGGACCAACCTAAATATACATAGAAGACTGAAAAAAATAAGGTCTATTCACATGATGAAATAGTGCATAGATTAAAATAAAAAAAAAACTAAGTCTGAATGTATCAACACATCAACATTAATCAATATAAAAATAAATGTTTAATAAATTGTCAAATGTTGCATGGATCATTGTACTAATTATGCAGATTAAAAACATATAGACTATTTATTTTGCTTTTTGGTTTGTTTGCCACCACATCAAGAGCACACTACCCTAATTACTATTGTTTTAGAATAGATCTTGATATGTGTAGCCACATCTATCTACCTTGATCATTACCAATAATATTTTCTCTATTCCTGGTCTTTTATTCTTTCAAATAAATTTCCAAAGTAGTTTGTCAAATTTAATTAAGATGTGTTGATATTTTGTTTGAATGACATCAAGTCCATTACTCTGATAATTTAGTGGAAATTGATACCTTTATGACACTGAGTCCCTCTACTCATAAAAATGATACTTTTAGTTTTAAATTTTGTTCACCAACATTTCACTGTTATACTTTCTCCAAAAATATATTGTGTATCATTCAGCATTGTGTTGGTTAGTCGCCAAGTCTTGTCCCACTCTTTTGAGAGTTGGGCAAAAGATTAGCCTGCCAGGCTTCTCTGTCCATGGGGTTTTCCAGGCAAGAATACTGGAATGGGTTGCCATTTCCCTCTCCAGAGTATCTTTCCGACCCAGGGATTGAACCTGCATCTCCTGCATTGCAGGCAGATTCTTTATTGCTGAGCCACCTGGGAAGCCCATTTTTTTGGCATTCTGGGTAGTTTATATATTTGTTGTCTGCCTGTTATCTCTGTTTTCTCCCACGTTTACCACCTCCCCAGTTCAAAACTGTAAAATACTTTAAAAAATGAATGCAGGACTTATTTTTTAGAAATGAAAAATGTTCTATTTCCTAACGTGTCCCTATTATTAATGAAGTTGTGGGTGAGTAGAGGGCCATTAATACATGCCAGATTCTACCATGAATGCTAGTCAGAAATTAAGGGAAAATTAATTGCAAAGAATATACTACTGTGGCAAATATGTCAGAAGGTATAATTTACTAACTGTGTCTAGACAGTCTGATCCAGACAGTGGTTGGCAGGGCAGCCTGAATTATGACAGATGTGGCTGACCGATCATCATATATGGGCAGCATTAATAATGTACTTCAGGAGAATGTAAATGTAAAGTGGAAGATTGTTTTTACGAGTAGGGGAGTTGGAGATATTGCCCAATTTTGTTCTTTTTCTTCACTAATCTGCTTACATATTAGCCATTCTAATGTTATGGTTCAGAATCAGCCAATTTCTGGGAATATTTTTTCACTATTAAACTTATCTCAAACAACAGTAAGAACTTCTCTTAGTAAAACACATCCCAAAGAGCATTTATTTGTTACAGTTACCTATGTGACCTTTGCTGTCATCTTTGAGTCTGTCTATAAATTTAGAATTAAGCATTTAAAAATAAATTATTACTGTTGTACCTCATATGGAGGTTCAAGCCAGCTGTATTTAGGAAGTAGGATAGTCCAGTTGCTACTTGTATTGAGGAACAAGCCAATAGTAATTAATAAGTAGTTTTAGCAAAGCTTTGAATATGGATCCATTGCCTACTTGCTGATGTGGGGAAGACCATTCAGTACCCTGTGGAGCATTTCCAGAGTGCTTCTGCCCATTTGTACCACCAGGGCCTTTGAGTGATTTCAAGACTGATGAAATAACACTCTGTGTAGAAATGTTTGTTGATCCCAGCTCATCTCTATACTTCATATCAGATAGTAATGAGTTTGGAGACATTTTTGGCTTCTGGTTATAATTTCCAAAGCAAAATTTAGTGCTTATCTATTTAAAAATATATAGCTCCTTGACTTTCTCCTTGGAGAATTGTAGTAATCAAGAGCAAACAAGTCTTAAGAGTGAACTGTTCACCTACCTAGTATGAATTTATTCAACTATATGTTTACATATTGGCTTACATATTCCTTTATGTTCCCTGAATGCATCTTATTGTTTGTGTGCCTTGGGTTGTAATTTTCAAGAGGACAGCATCCATTGTGGTTAAATGTTGAGTGCCACATTATATGGAGAAGGCAATGGCACCCCACTCCAGTACTCTTGCCTGGAAAATCCCATGGATGGAGGAGCCTGGTGGGCTGCAGTCCATGGGGTCGCTGAGAGTCGGACACGACTGAGCGACTTCACTTTCACTTTTCCCTTTCATGCATTAGAGAAGGAAATGGCAACCCACTCCAGTGTTCTTGCCTGGAGAATCCCAGGGACGGCAGAGCCTGGTGGGCTGCCGTCTATGGGGTTGCACAGAGTCGGCCACAACTGAAGCGACTTAGCAGCAGCAGCAGCAGCCACATTATAAGCAAGTAGTTGCATAACAGGTGCTGTTTAAAGATTGTAGTGGTTGTGGTGGTGGCTCTACATACACCTGTCTTCAGCATTAGCATAATGGACCTTATTTGGAGCTGGATGTAATTGATTTGCATGTAAATCTGAATGTGTGTTAGCACCTTTCTATAAAATCAAAGAATTGGTTTCCAGCTTGATTGCCAAACAGGAAACCGTTCTTACCAGAGAGGAGCAGGAAAAACCTCTGGCAGAGTTTTAGAGTGTGAGAGGATGCACAGAAAGAACCACAGTCTGAGGATTCAGGATAAGAGGCATGGCTGCCACGCCAGTTGGCATCACTAGATGTGCATCCACCTTTTAGAGCTTCCTGAAGAAAAGCCAAAGCTCCTTAGCCAGGACTTTGATGAAGACTCTTACTTTAAAAGGAATTTTATGCAAGAGCTCAAGACCAAGAACCTTGGTGAGAACAGCAGTAGGATGAAAACTTTGTCCTAGCACATCAAAATAAAAGATGGAAAAAACTAAGGTATCAGAAAAAGATACACAGCAGATATGTTTAGAAGATAGGGAAAGTTAATCATGAAAAAATGACTCAGTGCGCAGGGAGGATGGGATGGGTCTACTTGACACCTGGGACATATGGATTCCTGAATCCTTGGGAGGATGTGTGGGAGGCTGGGAGGTCAGAATGGAAAGGAATGTATCTGTGAGAGTCAGGTGTCTGGCATGGAAATTGGATCTTTTCTGGTTAAGACCTCCCTGAGGTGGCTTTCACTGGCAGGGAGCAGCAGAGGCAAGAACAGGTGTGTTTATCCACCTGCCACGCAGTGTCTTATTTGTTCTCCTTGCTCAAGGCCCTTGTATGTGTGAAATTATCCTAGGCAGATGTGGTTGCCATGGCAGCAAGAGTGGCATCTGTTACTTTCAGCGGTGACAAGATCCTTGGGGCCTGCAGAGATGGCCAGTTGGTGATGACAGTCACAGGCATGTAGGAATTGGAAGAGCAGCTATGAGATACCTCAGAAATCTTTATCCCACCACCTGAGTCAAAGAAGAGGGAAACCAAAGGTCAGGCTCAGCAGATTCCTCAGTGTCAGCAGGACGGAAGTCAGGGAGCTTCCCAAGAAATTGTGATCTGTAGCCCATGTTCTCTCTGTCACACGTCAGAGCATCACTTGGTCCCTCATTCAGCTTAACAACTTGGCTCCACATTTTTTTGTCCCTTTAAATGTGGTCCCCTACTTCTGAACATCCACAGAATCTTGGTTCCATGAACAGAACAGTATAATGAGGATCTTGGAAGTCTTGGGAGTGTTTTGTGGCTGCTGCCATTGAACTGAACCAATGGAATAAGGATTTTAACTTTTGGACTAAGGGAAACTAATCAAGTTTGCTCTTGCAGGTGGCTGACATATAATTCCAGTTGAGTTCAAGTATTAAACATATCTATAAGATAGTGAGAACACTGGCTGTTGCAAATATTGTGGTGAGGTGAAACAAATATTATTGATGGTTGCTTTGTGTCAGATGCTGTGAGGAGAATCTTACGATCCAGGTGGGGTTATTAGGCACACATAGTGGTGGCAAGAGGTCATTGGTGGTGCTAGTGGTGAAGAATCTGCCTTTCCATGCAGAAGATATAAGAGATGCAGGTTTGATCCCTGGGTCAGGAGGATCCCCTAGAGAAGGGCATGACAACCCACTTCAGTATTCTTGCCTGGAGAATCCCATGGACAGAGGAGCCTGTTGGGCTACGGTCCATAGTGTCACAAAGAGCTGGACATGACTGAAGCAACTGAGCACACAGCACAGTGATTGCCAAATAAATGCAATGGACGTTTAAGGCCAAGGGAGACCAGGGAGAGAGAAAGTCACAGCTGAGTTGGAGAAATCATAGAATGCTTTGGATTAGGAATTAGGGGGATGTGGGCATGGAGGCAGTACATACCTGCCTCTTATACTGGAGTAAGTTAAACAAACTTGCTGGAATGCCTGAGCTCTTTTCGGTTAAAAAAAAAAAAAAAAGGAGTTTGGTCACAAATGATTTTCAGAATTCCCTTATTGTTCAGAATTCCCTTATTGTTCTAGCCTTAATTGTTTCAGGGTCTCCCTAAAATTAAGAGTTAAATCAAACTTGAGGAATTTAGGATTTTGTTATGAGAATGAAGGCACAGGACTTTTCAGGAGCTGGAAACACATGAGCCAAAGTGTGGGACAAGACAGTGTAAGGTTACTGTTTAGGGATACATAGTGGTTTGTCCTAAATATTACAAATAAAATGTCAGAAGACAGATATTTGGAATTTAAACTAATCAATACTACATGGTGGAGGAAGGGGGCAGTATAAATGGATCTAGGCTCATAGTGAAAGGTGTTGATTTCAATTTATCCTTTCTTAACTGTGGCTCACTTGAATCTTTCAAGTTTCTTATTGTGGCTTTTTGTCAATATCATCCTTCAAACTTTAGCAAAAAACACACATTAAAGAATGATTCTATGTGCCTGTATTTTTAACATTAAAGGAAATGGGGCTACATCTTTGATTTCCTATCCTAGAGACCTGTAGTCTGTTAATAAGACATCACCACCCTCCTTGTCCAGTCCCCTGAGAACATGTGATAATGGAGAACGTGGGTCCATATCATGAATTTTTGGAGCATGTACATTTAGAAGCAGTGTGTCTGTTACACAATATTCAGTGTCACACCAACACGACAAATAAACAAAAACTTGCAAATTTTCTCAGATTCTGCAGGAAATGGAGAGTGGCACTCCAGTATTCTCAGATTTACGTAGTTCTAATTTAAGCAAATTTAGCAGCAGGACTATTTTAGGGGGCTAACAGCTTTTGTGCAGAAATAATGCCAAATTTGTTTTGGTTTTGATACATCATCCTCACAAGGTTGCAGTCTTCTTATTAGCTGCCTTTTTATTTAAAAGGCTTTAAGATAGTATTAAAGGGATTATTTTGATTAGATACTAGATAGTTGCTTTCTATTTATAGTTTTAATAAAGTTCCTAAATGATTCATATTTGGTATTAAATTCAATAGAACAATGAGTATTGAATATTTCCATCTTGAAGCTACTGGCATGACTTTTCTTGTTTGCTTTCACAGAAATATTTCTAAGGATAATTGGAATTGTGTGTAAATAATCACACTGTAAATATTTAAGTGTCACTTTCCCTTTTCAAAGCAAGAATTTTATCTGTGAAAATGTAATTATATTGCTAGCAGCAGTGCTTGAATTAACATCTCTAGTAAAGAGAATATTATTTCCATTATACTTCTCAGGACAAGTAAGATAAATGAAGAGTGGTATGAGTTGTCATAGTAATTTGTTACATCACTGGGGAGTAACAAACTAGCCTTATATGCTTACTCGACAATGGAGACAAGTTACCAAAGAACTATGCCTAAGATTTCATATTAACTCATTAACCACTCTTATTTGTAATTGAATAATAGACTAGGTAGAGGAGAAAGGTCCACACAGTTTAGGTAGATTACATGAAGTTTAAACCTATACTAGTTAGACTTCTCTAAAGTCCTCATTAACATTGTGAGTGCTCTCTATTCCACTCATCCACCCACCTAGCAGCTTGGCAATCTGGAATACACTGGCTTGTCACACAAGACATGGTAATCAGAAGATGCATCTAGATGTTGCAGTTAATGGGAAGTCAAATTGTCTTGAAGTCATTATCAATGGAAGCACTGTAATACTCAAGAAGCTTCTGTATCACTGCCTCTCATATGTGGAGATGTTAGTTCTTCCATTATTGAGTAGTATGGTTGGGAGTGATTTCTAATATTGTCTATGGATATGTGATCAAGTGAATATAATTGAAGCATATATAGTTATAATGAATTTGATTTTGGATGTGAACCAAACAGGAAAATACCAACTATATGAACTGTAGAGAAAAGATGGACATATGTTATGGATGATGCTTAGGAGAACTAGTGGTTCGGGGAACAGGTTTGTTGAGTCTAACATGCTACAGAGGCAGAAGAAATATAATAAATTACCTTAGTCAAGACGTCTAGAGATAATGTAGAAAGGGAACAGCCTTGCTCCCTAGTAGTTGTAAATGAGGATAACTTATGAAGATGCCTTGATCTTTGTATGAAAGATTACTTACTTAATCAGATTTTAATTGAGTGCCTTATATTCTAGGCCAACATCTAGGCAACTAGAAATATTTAATAGAACAAAACTGTCTCTCACTGTGAAATTTACATTCTAGTGAGGATACACAGGTGACAAACAAACAAATATATAATTTCTTTCTCCATAGTATAATAAGCACTATGGAGAAAAATGAAGTAGGATAGGTAGAATAAGGAATGACAGGTAGAGAGAGGTTTTATTGCTGTTTTATAAAGCTGGAGCGGTTGGGATACCAGTTCCTTTTTGAATGGGATATTACAGGAGGTGGATTTTCATAGGAATGATCTAAAAGGAGGGGATAGAGGGAAATATCATGAGGTGAGTTACTGACTAAGGATGGAGTATGGGGTCCAGTATAAGAGTGGAGCCTTGGATGTAGATTGAAGCCTGAATAAGTGTGATGAGGGGGTGCAGAGGGAGGTGGGAGGGGGGTTCTGTGTGGGGAACATTTGTGCGCCCGTGGCTGATTCATGTTGATGTATGGCAAAAATCACTACAATATTGTAAACTAATTAGCCTTCAATTAAAATTAATTAATTAATTAAAAAAACCACTTAGGTTAGTGAAGAGGTACAGTTATTAGTAGTGTCATGATCTGGCTGTGGGAATAGGTGCTGAGCTTTAGGTCAAGGACAAGGTCATTGGTGAGGAGAAATTCAAGGAATGAGTCAGTTCAGTTCAGTCGCTCAGTCGTGTCTGACTCTGCGACCCCATGAACCGCAGCACGCCAGGCCTCCCTGTCCATCACCAACTCCCAGGGTCCACCCAAACCCATGTCCATTGAGTTGGTGATGCCATCCAGCAATTTCATCCTCTGTTGTCCCCTTCTCCTCCTGCCCTCAATCTTTCTCAGCATCAGGGTCTTTTCAAATGAGTCAGCTCTTCGCATCAGATGGCCAAAGTATTGGAGTTTCATCTTCAACATCAGTCCTTCCAATGAACACCCAGGACTGATCTCCTTTAGGATGGACTTGTTGGATCTCCTTGCAGTCCAAGGGACTCTCAAGAGTCTTCTCCAACACCACAGTTCAAAAGCATCAATTCTGTGGCTCTCAGCTTTCTTTATGGTCCAACTCTCACATCCATACATGACCACTGGAAAAACCATAGCCTTGACTAGACGGACCTTTGTTGACAAAGTAATGTCTCTGCTTTTTAATATGCTGTCTAGGTTGGTCATAACTTTCCTTCCAAGGAGTAAGTGTCTTTTAATTTCATGGTGGCAATCACCATCTGAAGTGATTTTGGAGCCTAGAAAAATAAAGTCAGCCACTGTTTCCACTGTTTCCCCATCTATTTACCCTGGAGTGATTGGGACCAGATGCCATGATCTTAGTTTTCTGAATGTTGAGCTTTAAGCCCACTTTTTCACTCTGAGTAACAAGGGTATTATTGGATAGCTCTCTGGTGGATATTGAAATCAACAAAAATTATGACAGGAGGGGTATTGAAAGGAGTTACAGTGAACCAAGGGCTAAATTCTTCAAGGGATAAGTGACATGATCCAGGGGTTTTTATATGGCGGTAACAGTATTAAAATACATAAATATAAAACTTTTGCCACTTGGAGAGAGATGCTTCTGTCTGAGCCCTCCTCCCTGACCAGAAGACTAGAGAGCAGTTCTGGTATGCATTGGCCCAGTGGGACTATCCTTTATCTGGAACTTCAGAGACATTGAAAACCAGAAGGTATACAAAATTGATATTTAAATGTCATCAATCAAATCAATCAACTGAAGAAATTGGTATGATTGGGTCATCAAAATGAGGTAGTGCTTGGGCAAAGTAAGAGACATGAGGACCAGGAAGAGGAGAGCATAGGAATGTATGGGGGTCAGATAACTGGAAGGTAACTTAGAGATGGGAAGGACAGAACAGTGATGCAGAAAGTGGTTGTTACATGTGGGGCTTTTAGAGGTCCCTAAGTGAATGTGGGCCTCCCTGGTGGCTCAGTTGGTAAAGCAAATGTGACAGAATTTGTCCAGCTTTACTTAAGTTAAAGGACCAAGACCAGAATAGATCACACTCAAGTACCAAAGAATATTGTCTTTTTTGTATAATGACTTTTTTTACAATTATGACCACCCCAACCAGTCCAAAATCCCATCTCTCCATTCTGACCATTGCTTATCAAAGTTGATGTTTTTACCATTTCATCAGCCTCTTTTATTGGGCATATTGGTGCAGGAAAATTGAGAAGCATTTTTCTTGAATTAAGAATGTTAAATCAGTTTTACTGGAAGGACTGAGGGTTTTCATTTGAGATTACCCCACTGGAGGACATTGGGAACAGCAAGGCAGCATTTGCTGATGACTTCAGGGTGGATGAGCAGTAATTAATATAAATAGGGTAGGCTGAGGTGTAGCAAGGTCCTGTTTACCCCACTGATGCTCTTGGGACCCTAGTGGCTGCTGTCTTTTGTACTGACATTTAAAATTCCCCTTTTTCCATCATGTGGTCTGCTTTTCTTATTGAGTCTCTTTATGTTCACAGCCTGTGTAGGATTTTCTCCTAACTAAAAAAGCTGCTCAAAATGCAGAAACTTGCTTCCCATCTCCTCTTTTTACTTCCTGCTGCTCTTCTTGAAAATAATTGCTTGAAAATAAATGTACATAGTCCATCCACAAAACTCGAGAATAGGTAGAACCTTTACAGATTCTACATTATAAATTTAAGACTGCAATCGCTTCATTTTCACAAATGCCAAAGATGGGGTCTCTTCTTTCATTTCTTTCCTGTCAAAAATGCCTAAGTTTAGTTTACTTTTTTATCATCCAAACATTAATTTTGTAAAGCCAAGGAGCTTTTCCAGTTGGACCTTAAAAAGATAATATATCTGAACCCTAAACCCCAAATCACAGGTAATACTTTAGGGACTTTTTCTGGGAGTAAGGATTTTTTTCACATTCCTATTTATCATTTAGTAGATTTCCTCTCTATATGCAAAAATAAGGTGTGAGAATATGCATTCATCTGTATTTTCTATTAAGGTAAAACAGGCATATATCTTCAGTATTATACCATACTGTACAGGTTATAAATGAACCCTTAGAATTTTGACTTTCAGTCTTGACACAAACATACTTTCCTTAATTTATGCTATTTGGTTGTGAGATAAATGAGTTGATTAGAAATAGACTTCTGAAGTTTGAATGTTTTTGGGGAGGACAGTCATTTTGAGTTGGTGCATTATAAAACTCTGGACATGGCCATAAAGTTATTGCCATGTATCTCCTTAACTCCTTAGTAAATTTTCCAGTTACTGTTCCAAACCTTTTCATACATGCCCAGCGTTTACCTTTCCGTCACACTTTAGGTAACCTTGCTTTACTTTAGTGGGGGATTTTGAAGCATCTTTGAAACCCTTTGGCTGCCTCAGTTTTCTCCTACATTAAACTCCCTTTATCTTTCAAGATAAACCACAGTGCTATAACGTGGCCATAGTTTTCTAGTTGATTCTTGTCCAAGCTGTTTTTAGGGCCCTTCAGCTGCAGTTGGTGCTCTTGAGGGATCAATCTAAGAAGAATCTGTATAATAAACTTGTTTAATCTAGATTCTGTTTCTACCCAACGAGTGCTTCCCATGAAGCATTTTAATAAATAAAATACAGGGTGATAAGTGCTAGGAGAAAGAAATAAAGAAGGAAAGGAAATACAGTTGTTGGTTTGGAGACTGAAGCAGTAGATTGGTGAGGGAAGTACTCATTAAGGAGGTGATTCTTAAGCAAAGACGTGGTTTATGAAGAAGGAAAATATCTTGCCTTTTAAAGTGAAGGCGAGTGAAGGAGCAACACTCTTTATGATTACGTAAACACAGACTGGTGCTTTCTTTATCCTGTGTTTTATTGAGTTAGAGGTGGAAATCAGAGCAGGGTGAGATCTTTCTAGGAGATCTTGAGAGTGTGGAGCAAACTGTGTGTCCAGGTTTGAGTGTTGTATGTGTTTTATGACTTAGGTGACTGGGGACCTAGAAATTAATGTCAAAGTTGGAAATGACTCCTAGAAACAATCTGGCTTAACCCTTTCACTGTATGATGAGAAAATGGAATAGCCCCCTAAATGCTTATTAAGCTAAATTGACCAAAATGCTATTTGTGAAGACCCAGCACTAAACCACATATTTCTTTCCTGGTAGAGTGTTTATTCATAATACTATTATCAAGGCTGTTGCCCCAGAATCATACCCCTGACCCTCCATCCAACATAAACTATTTACAGTACTCCTATGTAAGTTTCAGGAGGAAGCTGCAAAGAGTTAAAAACCGGTTAGAACCAGCCAGGCCCAAGATGGTAGAAGATTTGACTTCCAGCAGACCTTGAGTCTCATCATATGCTCATTGTAATACCTTAGCTTGCTAAATGACACACCCATTAGCATCTTGACAGTTGATGATTGCCATGACAACAACCAGAAAAAAGCATACCAAGACTGAAAAGGAGAGTTGCTTCAGTTCTGGGTCCAAACCACACCCATATTCTAAAATAAGTCATATATATTCCTTCCACTCTTTCCAATCCTCTTGATTTTTACCTGGACTCTCCTATGTATATAGTGCCTCCATTGAAACTGGGTTGAAAAGTTGATTTGCAAACTAAGTTCCCGCTTCCCCATTCTTTAGCCACTGAGTAAAGCTTGGGCTGTTCCAGCCTCAGCATTGGTTTTCTTACCGGCTGCATGAATCTGACTAGAGAAAGCACCTCCCTGGCTGAGACAAAGGGTGTTGGCCCAGATTAGGATGCTGGCGCTGGTCCAGTTGATCTATTCAGTAATAGTATTTCACTTTCTTGCTGCACCACCACTGCCATGATGGTCATTATGAACTCTTTTAACTCAGTTTATATATGATGTGACTCGGAAACTTGGGAAAATAATCCCCAATGATTTCCCTTCTCTATCATTTCTCTCCTTTAAAAGTGATGAACATTGTCATGGGACTGATTTCTGAGATATTGACAGCATCACAAGAAGTCTATAATGGAAGCTCTGGGTCTCCCATTTCAGTTCACAAGACTTTCTTTCAAGTTTTATTTTTTTCTTTCTCTGATCTCTTCAAATGGGCACAGCAGTTGGTTCTCTCTGAGCTACTGATTAGGATTTGATTGCAGTGATTGTTTAGTTCTTTGTGCATCATTCAGCTCTAATCTGCCCCACTCCACAAAAGACATTTGTGGGTGAACGAAGGTGTGCGCATGTACTTCATCAGGGACCCGTTTAAAGCACAATGCATCCTGGAAGCTCTTCTATTTAATGCAAAATATCCCCTAAACTTTGTAATTATGAATTTGAATTTTTAGTCTTTTGTATACCTAATTTTATGGTTCCCTAGATACTGAAGTTGAGATTTGTAGCATTTTGGGTTGGTGAGCAGGTTGTTTATGAAGTAAGCCTACATTAATGCAAAAGCTGCTTCCTCTCTCTTATATGCCCATTGCATTAAAGAGATGACTTCTACAATGTGTAATCATAGAGGACGTCTTCAGATACTGCTTTTTTGCTAGGCCCACCGAAAATTAAGGATGTTTGTGAGATCACAGTTGTATAACTAGAACGTATCTACTAGCTAGACATTTTCTTCTATTAGCTAGACATCTTAAGCTACTTAAGATATTTTTTCACATGACCAACCCTAGAGAAAAAATGTTCTTGATCATTAATGTATTTAATACATTAAATATATTTAATTATTTCAGATAATGCAAACTGTTACTTACCTGGACTGAAATCAAGTAAATATTTCTAGCATTAGTGGTCTTCAAAAGATGCTGCACACATACCTAAGCTATATAAACAGGTATAGGTTAGATGACCATGGATACTGTCAATTCTTTAAATTCATTTAAAAAATTGTCCAAGTGTGCATGCTTACAGAGTGCAACAAATACTTATTATGAGTCCATAATGCCTTGGTGGTGGTAGTTTAGTTGCTAAGTCATGTCCTACTCTTGCGACCTCATGGACTGTAGCCCACCAGGCAAGAATACTGGAGTGGGTTGCCATTTCCTTCTCCAGGGGATCTTTCCGACCCGGGAATTGAACCTGGATCTCCTGCATTGCAGGTAGATTCTTTCCCAACTGAGCTATAAGGGAAACCCCCATAATGCCTTAGATTCTGGGTATACAATAGCGAACAAGAGAGTTTTATCCCTCAAGGAATTTATCCCTTAAAATGGATGATAAGGTAACTTCTAAGGCCATTTTGTTGAATTATATATGTTATGTCAAGCATCCTGAATGCATTACCCTGTGCATGATACTAACAATACAGAGAAGATTAATGAAGTACTCTTGCCCTCAGGGAACTTACAGACTAATTAGAGAGCAAGATGTAAGCACACGACTAAATAACTAGCAGTGTAAGACCTTGTACAGTGACAGATGAGTGATGTTCATTTGATCCTTTCCTCTGTGTTCCAGACACATGACTGTCACTCTCCTATAACCGTAGAGGGAGTTCCCAGATGCCTCCAGTGACTTTAATTTCTGAATTTAGAATTCTTCCCTGTTTTACTTTGATCTTTGATTTTTAAACTTCTTTCTCATAATCTATGCTAGTTTCACAGGGAAAATATCTAGTTACTCTATTCTCACAGAATCCTTTCTGCTTGGAAGAATAATAATTCAGCACAGGGGCTGGATTTTTCAGGTATATTATCTCTATTGAACCATTTAAATCCCTTTTTGCTCTCAGTTTTTGATGATTTCAGATTGCATCTGCTGAAGACCCCATTACTGCCACAAACTCTTTAATCAACTCAGTCACCTTCATCACACTGTAGGCAAAGATCTAGAGAGGTAATTTTAGCAGAAGTGAATCCCACATGTTTGATTTGATGAAGGGATAAAATCACTCTATTCAACCTAAGTGACCCTATCTGGACTTGTTATTTAACAAAATCCTGGATTAGCTTAGATTGTCAGTGACCATCCTTGCATGAGATAAAATATAATTACAAGACAATGTTAACCTCTTGAAATTGGTTTTAAAAGGGAAAGAGATACAATTTGGTGGAAAGAAAAGGAGAGAGAAAAGAAGAGAAGGCTTTAGAGTAGATTGAGTAGATTTTTTTTAAGATTCTTTATTGCAGATGCTAAATTCAGATTTCTAAATGTGAATACAGCATGTCAGACTGCTTTGTCATGGTGCAGACTGCATCATTTATTCTGTAGATGACTGAGCAGAGGAATGCTCTCAGGTTTTATGACTAAACCAGACATACATTTCCTTTCTTGTAGATGCCTAAATAATACATACTCCGTAAAGCCTCTAAATATTTCTTTTATGGAAAAGGGGTATAATCTTATAAAAAGACTGGTTGTTTTGGTCTATGTTTATATACAGAGATATATTTGGTTCTTTCTTGTTTTGACTGTTGGAGATGACTTTTCACTGATATCACTGCCTACAATTTCTCTCTATTCCAGTCAGTTTTGTATTCTGTTATTGAATTAATCTTTGGGAAACACTTGTATCACTCTTCTGCTCTGAACTTTGGCCTCATGTTGTTTCTCTAACAAAGCTCAAATATTTTATCCTCTTATTCTAAACAATCAGTTCATTTTTTAAAATGTTATTTATGAGTGTTTCAAGCAAATGAAACTACTGCTATTAGTCATATTCAACACAAACTTTTCTATTTCTAAGCCTTTTCCTTAAATGTACTCTCTGTTTTCTTAAAATATGTTTCTCTGATCTCCTTACACCTAAAGATTTTCTATATTTTGATACTGAAAGGCCACTACTTTTATATGGATTCCCAGGATCTCCACTACCATAAGTCATCTTTCTATGGTTTAAACACCCAGTAAGTTTTATTTGAGTATATTGATTGTCTAATACTTCTTATCATAATCCATGTTATGTATACGTATATGTATATCTGTGTAGATACACACACGGTTTATATCTATATCTTACTTACTTTGCTAGACTAACCTACTAAAGAAAATAATGATATAATCTTCATTGTGCCATACCTTGGTATACTGTCTTCCACACAATAGGCATCTAATAAGTGTTCCTAATTTAGAATTTGATATGAGGCTTGTCTGTTTTAATCTATAGCCAAAGATGTAGAATTATGGAAATGCAGAAGTAAAAAGATCCTAAACATAAATAATTTTACTGTGGAGAACAATGAAAGTGATTGTTTCATGATGAAACTGTGTAAGAGGGTATGTGGTAGCCCATCGATGTCAGTCAGAATTTCTGTCAAGGGAATAGAAGGACCATGAAAATAGCTTGTGTAGTTAATTCACATACTGCAGAACATTAAAATGTGATGCAATTGAAATATTATAATATATTCAAAGAGGAAGAGTAACAGCATATTTTAGACTACAGTATTTGGTCCTGGTACCAATAAAGAGGAACAATAGGGTCAGAAATCAAAGGCTACACACAGCTTAGCAGCTATAAATGCTTGATTCAGAGAGGTGGGTCTCATTTTTCATGGCATTCAACTAAAGAATTGAGTGGGTTGGGATTAATATTTAAGATGCAGGGTACACATATTTGCCGCCTCTGGAAAAGGAAAGCAAAAGTGGTATAGAATGAATGTTTAAAACCATATTCAAGAAAATGTACTGATATAAATGAAGATCTGAATCTACATAGTAAGAGGGCCATTTGTGTATGTAAAAATGAACCCAGGATATTATCTCTGAAACAGCAAAGAAAGAAGTCAGAGTCATTTATAAAGAAAAGGAAGTAGGTTGACATTGACTTTCTTAATAAATGTTCAAAACAATAAGTAAAGGAATAATATCTTCAAGATACTTAAGAAAACAGACAAAGGATGTTATTCCATTCAAGTTGTACTTTAAATTTGTGAAGGTTGTAGGAAAAATATGGGACATTCAAGAATTCAGGAGATATTGTCCCTAGGAAACTACTACAAATAAAAAATTTAAAAAGTGGTATGGGGGACTTGGACAGAGAGATCAGTGGTGAATACTTTATATATCTAACTATAGGTTGAAGATCTTAAAGTTGTAGACAATGGTTAAAGAAGTGTTTGTTAGTGGTAAATGTAATGTCAAAGTAAAAATGACACAGAGAAAGATTGGAGGGAGGAAATTAAATGATTTCTTTGGATATTATCTAAAGCTGACAAATAATAGAAGCTTTAATATATTTAAGCGTAGAAAGATTAGGTACTTGAGAAAGATATGAATATTGACTAAAAGTACATGATGAAGAAGAAAGGGTGGAAAAGATGCTATAAATGAATTTTATTGTGATATAATCATGAAACAGTACATATTGCCTGGAGGAAAAGAGGGGCTATTACTAAAAATATTAATAAAAAGACAACCGACATAATAAAACTTCAGCTTCTTTGATGCCAGAAGAATACAGACACAAAACAAAATTTGGTGGCGTATAGTCTAATAATGAAAAGAACTCCAAGGAAATCTTAAATATCATTCACTGATGTTGCTATTAACATTGACATTGATATTGTTACTTTGTGTCTTCTTACATGTTACAGGATCAGCCAATAATTAAACCGAGATTTTTCCAGTGTATGAAAAACAGAACTAGTATTGAATCAAAGAAATTAAGTGAAAATCCTGTAATGTTAAATTTATTTCATGGTAATATGATATATATCCTGTTTCCGTCCAGTGGAAGGACATGAGAGCAATGGCACTCTATCTGGAATCAACATTGTAATGCCCACATTTTGTTTTCTAAATACCATTCACAGAAAGGAATCAGGATTCTTTGGAGAAATGGCTGATTGTGAACTTGGAGGAAGGAAAATTCATGGTGAATTTAGGACACCTTATTGTGCTAGAAAGCAAGGAAACCCTTACAGATTGATGGGTTGAGTCAAAGAGTCAGAGGGACAAGCATTAAGAGGTTCTCATTGGCCAAATTTGGCACATTTTGTACATCTGAAAGAATATGACTATAGTTGATTGAAACACATAAGTATCCATGGGTCCATAAAGATATAAAAGAAGAAAAAGTTTTTTAAAAAATGAGTTATTTGCCACCCTTGGAGACAACCATTAAGTTGAATCCTTCTGAAAATTGGTAATTAAAGACACATTATTATACACTTATCTTAGTTCTTCAGTGGGGACTATAGTTGTGGCAAACTAAATACACTAATTCATGAACCGAAGTTCTCTCTGTGGAAGATTATTATCTAATAAATACAGAACAAGTGAAAAAATTAAAAAATGCACAAACAATATTGATATATGTTATGTATTTCTATGTATGTTTGTATATATGTCTATATACACACACACATACACACATACATGTATATATCCAGGAAAACCTATTATTTTATACAAAAGTTTCCTGTTAATTTTTTTTTGTTGAAAAGCATTCATTCATTCAGCAGTCATTTGAGGACCTAGTATCTACTTTTCTCCACTGATCTCCAGTAGCATATTGGGCATCTACCGACCTGTCTAACTCATAGTTTCATTGAGTTAGAAAAGGCTGCACTCATCTCACATGCTAGCAAAGTAATGCTCAAAATTCTCTAAGCCAGGCTTCAACAGTACATGAATCGTGAACTTCCAGATGTTCAAGCTGTGTTAGGAAAAGGCAGAGGAACCAGAGATCAAATTGCCAACATCCGCTGGATCATTGAAAAAGCAAGGGAGTTCCAGAAAAATATCTACTTCTGTTTTATTGACTATGCCAAAGCCTTCGACTGTATGGATCACAACAAACTGTGGAAAATTCTGAAAGAGATGGGAATACCAGACCACCTGACCTGCCTCCTGAGAAATCTGTATACAAGTCAAGAGACAACAGTTAGAACTGGACATGGAACAAAAGACTGGTTCCAAATTGGGAAAGGGGTACATCAAGGCTGTATATTGTCACCCTGCTTATTTAACTTCTATGCAGAGTACATCATGTGAAATGCCAGGCTGGATGAAGCACAAGCTGGAATCAAGATTGTCAGGAGAAATATCAATAACTTCAGATATGCAGATGGCACCACCCTTATGGCAGAAAGTGAAGAAGAACTAAAGAGCCTCTTGATGAAAGCAAAAGAGGAGAGTGAAAAAGTTGGCTTGAAGCTCAACATTCAGAAAACTAAGATCATGGCATCTGGTCCCATCACTTAATGGCAAATAGATGGGACACAGTGGTAATAGTGAGAGACTTTTATTTTTTTGAGCTCAAAAATCACAGCAGATGGTGACTGCAGCCATGAAATTAAAAGACGCTTGCTCCTTGGAAGAAAAGCTATGGCTAACCTAGAGAGCAGTTTTTAAAAAGCAGAGACATTACTTTGCCAACTAAGGTTCGTCTAGTCAGTGCTATAGTTTTTCCAGTAGTCATGTATGGATGTGAGATTTCGACCATAAAGAAAGCTGAGAGCTGAAGAATTGATGCTTTTGAATTGTGGTGTTGGAGAAGATGCTTGAAAGTCCCTTGGACTCCAAGGAGATCCAACCAGTCCATCCTAAAGGAAATCAGTCCTGAATATTCTTTGGAAGGACTGATGTTGAAGCTGAAACTCCGATACTTTGGCCACCTGATGTGAAGAAATGACTCATTTGAAAAGATCCTGATGCTGGGAAAGATTTAAGGTAGGAGAAGCAGACGACGGAGGATGAGATGGTTGGATGGCATCACCGACTCAATCAACATGAGTTTGAGTAAGCTCCGGGAGCTCATGATGGACAGGGAAGCCTGGCCTACTGCAGTCCACAAGGTGGCAGAGTCAGACACGACTGAACGACTGAACTGAATTGATGTGCTTTTGGAAGAAAAATGATGTCTACTGATACTTTTGCATTAGGTTTTCAGTCAGGTCATTTAAAATAAGCATTATAATTTGTAGTTATCTAAAATTACTGATGTTGATCATCTTTTCATGTGCAAATCAAAATTGCAATGAGGTATCACTTCACACCAGCCAGAATGGTCACCATCAAAAAAATCTACAAACAATAAATTCTTGAAGAGGATGTAGAGAAAAGGGAACCCTTGAGCACTGTTCATGGCAATGTAAACTGATACAGCCACTATGGTGAACAGTATGGAAGTTTCTTAAAAAACTAAAAATAGAACTACATTATATTCCAGTAATTCTACTCCTGGGCATATACGCTGAAAAAACCATAATTCAAAAAGACACATATACCCCAATGTTCATTGCAGAATTATTTGTAATAGTCAGGACATGGAATCCACCTAAATATCCATAGACAGATGAATGGATAAAGGAGATGTGGTCAGTTCAATTCAGTCATTCAGTAGTACCTGACCCCCTGCAACCCCATGGACTGCAGCATGCCAGGCCTCCCTGTCCATCACCAACTCATGGAGCTTGCTCAGACTCATGTCCATTGAGTTGGTGATGCCATTCAACCATCTCATCCTCTGTCGTCCCCTTTTCCTCCTGCCTTCGATCTTTTGCAGCATCAGGTTCTTTTCCAATGAGTCAGTTCTTTGCATCAGGTGGCCAAAGTATTGGAGTCTCAGCTTCAACATCAGTCCTTCCAATGAATATTCAGTACTGATTTCCTTTAGGATTGACTGGTTTGATCTCCTTGCAATCCAACGGACTCTCAAGAGTCTTCTCCAATACCATGGTACAAAAGCATCAATTCCTTGGCACTCAGCTTTCTTTATGGTCCAACTCTAACATCCATATATGCTGCTGCTGCTGCTAAGTCGCTTCAGTCGTGTCCGACTCTGTGCGACCCCATAGACGGCAGCCCACCAGGCTCCGCCATCCCCGGGATTCTCCAGGTAAGAAAACTGGAGTGGGTTACCATTTCCTTCTCCAGTGCATGAAAGGGAAAAGTGAAAGTGAAGTTGCTCAGTCATATCCGACTCTTAGCGACCCCATGGACTGTAGCCTACCAGGCTCCTCTGTCCATGAGATTTTCCAGGCAAGAGTACTGGAGTGGGGTGCCATTGCCTTCTCCACATCCATATATGACTACTGGAAAAACCATAGCTTTGACTGGATGAACATTTGTCAACAAAGTAATGTCTCTGCTTTTTAATATGCTGTCTAGGTTGGTCATAGCTGTTCTTCCAAGAAGTAAGCATCTTTTAATATAATGGCTGCAGTCACCATCTGCAGTGATTTTGGAGCTCAAGAAAATAAAGTCTGTCACTGCTTCCACAGTTTCCCCATCTGTTTGCCATGAAGTGATGGGACCAGATGCCATGATCTTAGTTTGCTGAAGGTTGAGCTTTAAGCCAACTTTTTCACTCTCCTCTTTCAATGTCATCAAGAGGTTGGTTAGTTAACTTCTTCCTTTCTGCCATAAAAGTGATGTCATCTGCATATCTGAAGTTATTGATATTGCTCCTGGCAATCTTGATTCCAGCTTGTGCTTCATCCAGCCTGGCATTTCATATGGTGTACTCTGCATAGAAGTTAAATAAGCAGAGTGTTACTATACAGCCTTGACATACTTCTTTCCTGATTTGGAACCAGTCTGTTGTACCATGACTGGTTCTAACTGTTGCTTCTTGACCTGCATACAGATATCTCAGGAATCAGGTCAGGTGGTCTGCTATTCCCATCTCTTGAAGAATTTTCCAGTTTGTTGTGATCCACACTGTCAAAGGCTTTGGCACAGGCAATAAAGCAGAAGTAGATGTTCTTCTGGAACTCTCTTGTTTTTTTGATGATCCAACAGACGTTGGCAATTTGATCTCTGTTCCTCTGCCTTTTCTAAATCCAGCTTGAACATCTGAAAGTTCGCGGTTGATGTACTGTTGAAGCCTGGCTTGGAGAATTTTGAGCATTACTTTGATAGTGTGTGTGATGAGTGCAATTGTGTAGTAGTTTGAACATTGTTTTGCATTACTTTTCTTTGGGGTTGGAATGAAAACTGTTGTTTTCCAGTCCTGTAGCCACTGTTGAGTTTTCCAAATTTGCTGGCATATTGAGTGTAGCACTTTAACAGCATCATCTTCTAGGATCTGGAGTAGCTCAACTGGAATTCCATCACCTCCACTAGCTCTGTTTGTAGTGATGCTTCGTAAGGCCCACTTAACTTCACATTCTACGATGTCTGACTTTATGTTAATGTTCATACCACTGTGGTTATCTGGGTCATGAAGATCTTTTTTGTATAGTTCTTCTGTGTATTCTCGCCACCTCTTCTTAATATCTTCTGCTTCTCTTATGTCCATACCATTTCTTTCCTTTATTGTGCTCATCTTTGCATGAAATATTCCCTTGGTATCTCTAATTTTCTTGAAGAGATATCTAGCCTTGGCCATTCTATTATTTTCCTCTATTTCTTTGCATTGATCGCTGAGGAAGGCTTTCTTATCTCTCCTTGCTATTCTTTGGAACTCTGCATTCAGATGGGTATATCTTTCCTTTTCTCCTTTGCCTTTAGCTTCTCTTCTTTTCTCAGCTATTTGTAAGGAGATGTGGTAAATATACACAATAGAATATTACTCAGCCATTGAAGGAAACAAAATTGGGTCATTGTAGATACATGGATGGAGACTGTTAAACAGAGTGAAATCAGTCAGAAAGAGAAAAACAAATGTCATGTATTAATGCATATATGTGGAATCTAGAAAAATGGTACAGATGAACTTATTTGCAAAGCAGTAATAGAGATACAAATATAGAGAACAAATATATGCACACCAAGGGGGGAAAGGGGCATGGAATAAATTGGGAGATTGAGATTGACATGTATACATTGCTATGCATTAAATAGATAATTGGTGAATGCCTGCTGTGTGGCATAGGGAACTCTACTTGGTGCTCTGTGATGTCCTAGGTGGGAGGAAAATCCAGAAGAGAGGGATATGTGTTTACATATGACTGATCCTCTGATTTGCTGAACAGCAGAAATTAGCACAATGTTGTGAAGCAACTATACCCCAATAAATAAATAAAAAATAAGAGTTATGAATGCCATTAAACTATATAATTTCAGAACTGGAAGGGCCAAAAGAAGTCATTTGGTCTCTCCCTAATCCACACCCCTTCTCATTTTCTAAACAGGAATCACATTATCCACACTTATAACATGGATACTTTATGAATGCTATCAGTAACTGAGGAAAGAGAAAGAAACTGACAAACTTCTAAGTAGGTAAAAAATCATTGCACCATATGAATGTTTAGCATATATTTTTAAAATACTAAGCACATCTTTCATTAATTTGTTTTTACCTTCAGAAAATTAGAACACACAGATGGCCAATCTAGGTCGTTATGATTTTTTTCTTTTTTTGACCAAATTGATATTTCCTTTAGACTGATATCAGACTTGAGCTGTGTGACTGAGGCAGTAGTTCAGGGACCAGGGCATGCAAGTGCCCTCTCCACTCAATAACCAGCAAACTAATTTGATGTTCCTATTGACTTGAATCTGTTTGCTTTATATCTTGAGCCTATGAGTATGTGACCTCTTCTGCAGAGATCTGCTGCTTCTGGGCATTTTGTAAAGTGCTGAAATTGTCTGGAAAACTGCTCTCTGTGCTTTGCAAAATAACGGAAAGGGAGTATTTTCTATCTGCCTCCTGCAGCGATTTCCCAATAATAAAATTGAAGATGTATGTTTTAATTTTATTTCCATTTAGTTCTGAGAAAAATCTTGAGGTAGTTTGGTTCCTAACTATGACTCCTTATCTGTCATCTTTTCTGATTAATTGTGTTTCCTAGCTGTAATTTCTTTTTGACTCTTCATAAAAAACAGTTCCGTGTTTTCCTGAGTCATTTTCTTTTTTTGAAACAAAGTAGAAATACAGAGGATAATATTTGGCCAGAAGCTCAATCTTGAAACTCCGTCCATGCTCTAATGTGTTTTGCAACTAGGCAATTAAGAAACTAGCCTTCCCTTTCATCATCTCAGGACATTAGAGAGATTTTCTTCATGGTTAAATTGCATTTCTGAAAACAATTGAGAGGACTTTTTGTAATTTATGCTGAAATTTTGTTTTCTTTGAACTTCTGTGTGTATATTGGTCACTTAAGAAACAAGGAACTTAATTTTCTCCTTTTCCTTTCTTATGCTTACTTTTGTAATTGTCCTTTTGAAATCTTGTGTGTGTGGGGGGGTGGCGGCAAATGAGCTATTTCAATGTACAGGCAACTCTGCTTTTGTTTTAGCCATTATAATAACAAATCATGTTATTTTATGGAGGTTATAAAGCAATTTAGTAATTTGTTTTTGTTCTCAACAGCATCAGGCTTTCCCTGGGGGCCTTGAAACACTTTCTGGATACATTTATTTCCCCAGGTCCTGGGTCTTTGTAGACAAGAAGAAATCTAAAATGGCTTAGGTAGGAAATAAACTTTGTCCTGGGATTTGCGCTCATGTCACTGTCCTCTTTTTGTCAGGACTGTTGTTTCTGATTCCCTGACTGAACTCTGAGACCTTGGATCTGCCTGGATTATCTTGCCCTGTCAGATGTTTTCCCTAATGAAACTCCCTCTCCAGACTCCTGCTCACCCTGGCCTCAGGCTCCCGGTAAGTTTTTTTGCTAAGGCTATGATGTCATTGCCGGCTGGCATCCCTTCTTCATTCCTGTATCCCCTAACTTAGCATCTTGCCCAGAGTGGGAACTTGATAAACAGTGACTGAATGATGGCATTGATTGCAGCACACGGTGACTTGGTCAGAGGTAAGTTGGAGATACTGGGCTGCTGAGAATTGTGTGGAATCTTCATGAGAGAAAGCCAAAAAGGATGGAGTGGGTACTGAATTATTTACTTGTACACATCTCTTCTTCCTCTTCTGTATTGATTCACATTGAACTGAAACAAGTTGATCAGTGCAGGACTGGAAATAGACCATCCTCTGAGTCATATTCTCATTGACTACCTGATTTTTCCATGCCTCCTGTCAGAATGATATGAATCCCCTTTACCTGAGTAACAGTGGAGGGAGGGAATCATAACCATCCCCATTTCACAGGTGAAGTGTAATGTCTACATGACCGGGGAGAGAGGGAGAAATTTGGATTGCAAGAAGTTCAAAGCTCAATGAAAGTAAAACAAAGAAACACTTAAATCTAAACTTCTTCGATGGGGCGAAATGTTTTAGGAGGATCAAGAGGCAAGAAACATATAAGTCGTGCCTTCTGTGAACAGCAGGAGCATAGGGGTCAGGGAAGAAAAGAGACAAGAGAAATGCTCTGAAGATTTGGAGGCCTCGGTATGCTGGGCTCCTGACCACAGGCAGCTGTTCAGCTGTAAGTGTCCTATGAGAAAGCCAAGACTTGCTTGAAGTCTTGAGTAACTGGTGCCTTAAACATGAGCTTTTGTGCCTGTCCTCTCGGAACAGGGTTCCCTGTAAAAGCATGTATGCACTTCACTGACTGTTCAGAGAATGGACAGAACTCTGCCTTCTGTTACTTTGGTTATCTTCTACCAGCCTCCTTCAGGAGCCAGGAAATGTCTTTCTCTTTATACTTTCAACTTAAATGCATCATGTGGATTTGTATGGCTGCTTTAAGATAGGGATTTGTTTTATTTTTTTCCCCTTTTCTTCCTACACCTTATCTTGCCGTTAACCTTAGACTAGGAAAATGAAAACCCTGGGGGCACTTTGGAGCTTCAGCCGCCCAGACAGCAGAGGCTGAAGGACTCTCTCCTCTCTGTGTTTTTATGTCCTTTCAAAATGTCAGTTAGTACTTTTAAAATAAAGTCTGCCATCAAAGACACGCTCTTCTCCCCCCTGTCTGGTGCGCCAAAGATAGACATTACTCTGTCTGCTTTGGTTCTCAGCTTCCTGTCATGTTTGGCAAAAATTTAATTGCCTCTCCTTTCAGAACAACTTTTATTTGTTTTCTTTGCTTCAACATTTCCTCTAAAGGAGAGTTCTTGCAGCAGGGGAATGCAGACAGCTTTTGTTTTTGTCGCTCCGTGATTGGCTTCCCAGTGTCTTTTAAAATGAAATTTTGTGCCCAGAAAAGATGCCATGGAAGGCAGGCAGTGTTGGTTTATCCAAGGGTGAGAGTTCACGTAGGGAGCCAAGTGTACTCAGGTTTAATTGCAGGCTGGGGCTCAGAGCAGACAGTGGCATTTCTTTCCTGCCTTCGAGTACTGTTCTCGTCCTGCCTTTGCAAACCAAATTAGGTAATAATGTTAACAACAATAATACTCCCTCTCAGTCAGCTTCTCTTACACCAAACTTAACGTTCTTTCTCTTTAGAGGGTCCTTGCTTTCCATCCTGGTGATTTTAGGCTAATCCTTCAAAACCCGGCTCTCATGTCATAAGGAATTAACACACTTTCTGCTCTGTTGCCATAGCATTTTTCACATCTATTGTGTATTGACTCCCTGCAGGGTTAAATGATTCGTTGAACATGAACCTAACAGCTTAGCACTCTCATTGCTTCCTCCCAAGACTGTGAGATGTTTAAGGTTAAGGAATAATAAGGTTTCTTATACATTCTCAAATCCCCAACTTTTAGCTCAAGGTCTGATACATAATAAAAGATATTTATTATTAAATCTTAAATGAGACAAAAATGCAAATGGTACTTTTGCATATAGATCTCTCCGTCCTTGTCCCACTGGATGCAAGTTGATGTTCCCGACAGAAACATGGCTTTAAAGGGAACTGATATTTTAAGTATTCACGTGGGATCCAAGGATAAAGGAAAAAAGAAAAGTGTTGAAAATGAGTAAAGAAAAGTGACTAGCTGTCTCCTTTGGATTTTTGCAAGAAGTCAGAATCTCTTGAGATTCATAAACAAAGGGAATGGTAAGGCTTTACAACCGAGTAAACGAAAGAATGTATTCACAAGGGTCATATGAACCAACATGAACAGGAAGACATTCTGAGAGGGGATGGGGAGTGCAAGCTTTCCAGGTGAAAAGTTTTGAAGCAGAGTTGAGGACCCGTGGTAACGGGTCTTGAACAGAAAGGAGGAGTGACCCCAAGTGTGAATTCCATTTGGGGGACAAAACATTAGGAGAGGTTGCAACCAGAACTGGGGACTCTGGAGTCTCAAAGAGAAAGTGTGTTGGAAATCCAGGTGAGGGATGAACCATGTGTGGACTGTATTGTTAATACCCTCCCAGACAAGTCAACAAGGGGAGGATCTCCAAAGTCATGACTCAGTCATGTGTCTTCCACCATTACTTAATGAGGCAGTGTGTTATGACAGGAGAAGCTCTTTCAGGGGAAAGCAGGCAGGTGGCATGAGTTGTCATTTCTTTCCTCTCACACATCAGCTGCATAACCTGAAGGAACTCACTAACCCTCACTGGTTCTCAGTTGATTTACTTGTAATACAGTAATAACTGCATTTTATCTGTGTAAAAGGAAATTATTACATGGAATGATTGAGCTCTTCAACTACTATAAAATCCATTGTATCTCCCTGTTAATCCTACACTGTGTCACTTAACATGGCTATTCTTAAGTGTCTGTTGTGTAAATTAGTTGATTATGTTCACAATGGGTAGTTGTCACACAGCACACTTGGGTCATGTGACCCTAAGCAGGACTATCTTGGAAAGGACTTTGTCATGTTGAAAATCTACATTTAAGAGAGATGAACTTTATATTTTAATAGGAGGATTAAATGTTAAAAGTTGATTTTTCCTTAAGATCTGAGATGTGTGGGGTTGAAGTGATATTTGAATATTACATAGCAGTAGAACTCTCGGAAAAACATAACTTTCTTTTAACTTGAATAGATCTTGGCACTTTGAACTCATCAAAGATATGTCTAGCTTTCTGAAGAATTAGAGGTTCCAGAAGGTTAAAATGATTTTTTAATTTCTTAACAGAAGAAATAACATTTAATCAGGTAAATAATCTCTTTTCGTTTCCACCCAGCTCTCAAATACTGTATAAACATGTTTTTAAAAATATTTTTAATGACAAGATAACATACATATTTATTGTAAGAAAAATGAAAAAGAGCCTAAAGAAGAAAATTAAAATTATTATTAGAAATAACTATAGTGAATATTAACATCCATCTTTCAATGTATCTGTATGTATCTATCTTCTATTGTTTGTGTGTGTCTGTTTGTGTGTATGGAATCACACATACACACATATATATATACAGACTTATCCATAATACATATGCAAACATGGATACCATTTTATAACTTGCTTTATTGTTTAATAGATTATCATTTCAGAGTCACTCAAATTATTTTAAATTTTAGAAAAATGCAAATAATAAAGAAAATAATCAGAGCATAAAAAATTAAAATTTTCTTTATCTTTCTCTTTTGAAATTCTACTCTCCGTAGATTACTGCTTTCAGCTATTTCAGCTTCAGATTTTCTAATTAATAAACTTAAGTGTCTGTTTCTTGGTTTTATCCCAATAGCTATTACTCCTTGCTATAGAAGTTGAGAAACCAGGACTAAATTCCTACCTTTCTTTCTCTTCCCTGTACTTCCTCATTTTAAAAGTTATATTATTACTGTGTTTTGTCTTTTGGTGGGTTTACTTATATTTATGACTTATAGTCTGAAAAGTACATTCTATAATGAATCGACTTTGGAAAATATACCACAGCTCTTTTCTATGTAAGATGAAGAAAGAACATAATTCATTTTCCTTCAGTCTTACATCAACAAGGTGTATAACACTAATCCTTTGATCTGTAGTTATAATTATGCTTCCTATGCTTCATTTCAAAGTTAACTATAAAAATTGAAGACCTAATGAACTAATGTAGCTGGTAAAAGCACAGGCCGTGGAACTCTACCACATGGCTTCAAAGTCTAGTTCTGCCACTGTCCGTCTGGCCTTTTCAATTGTGGATAATATTTCTTAACTTCTCTGTGCCTTCATCTCCTCTTATGTAAGATGATCATAAAATAGTACCTACCTGATAGTGTTGCTGTGAACATTATGTAAGAGAGTACTTATCAAGTTCCCAGAATAATGCCTGGCACATAGTAAGTGCTTAGTAATGTCATTTTAAGAGGAGCCCCATATTCCTTGGAAGA